>OX388348.1:77773204-80300748 GCA_947579665.1 Sympetrum striolatum | reverse complement strand
AAGAATTTTTAGAGAAATTTATATTTGTTCCTCTTATTTAACCATAATTTACGTCATTTTAGCTAGATATGATCGAAAAAGTCAAAAAAAGAGTATTTTTAGCGAAATTTCAATTTTAATTCATCTTTATTTCCTTAATTTTCCTCATTTTATCGATATATTATCAAAAAAGCAACAAAAAGGAAGAATTTAAGCGAAATTTCAATTTTATCCTCTTTTTTTCCACAATTTTCCTCATTTTATCGAGATGTGATCGAAAAAAGCAACAAAAACGAATAATTTTCGCGAAATTTCATTTTTTTCCTTTTTTTTCATTAATTACCCTCATTTTATCGAGATAATATCGATAAAAGCAACAAAAACGAATAATTTTCGCGAAATTTCAATTTTGTGATGTCTTTTTTTCCTTAATTTTCCTCATTTTGTATAGAATTTATCGGAAAAAGCAATAGAAAAGAATAATTTTACCGAAAATTCATTTTTTTCCTCTTTTTTTTCCATAATTTTCCTCATTTTATCGAGATAAGATCGAAAAAAGCAACAAAAAGGAAGAATTTTACCGAAATTTCAATTTTTTCCTCTTATTTTCCTTAATTTTCTTCATTTTCTCAAGATATTATCGAAAAAAGAAGCAAAAACGAATATTTCCAGCGAAATTTCAATTTTTTTCCTCTTATTTTCCTTAATATCCCTCATTTTATCGAGATATTATCGAAAAAAGCATCAAAAAGGAAGAATTTTAGCGAAATTTCAATTTTTTCCTCTTTTTGTTCCTTAATCTTCCTCAGTTTAACGAGATATAATCGAAAAAAGCAAGAAAAACGAATAATATAGCGAAATTTCAATTTTTTCCTCTTATTTTACCTCAAGTTTCTTCATTTTAGCTAGATATGATCGAAAAAGCCAGAAAAAAGAATTCAATTTTTTTCCCCTTTTTTTCCTTAATTTTTGTCATTTTATCGAGATATTATCGAAAAAAAAGAAAAATAACGAATAATTTTTCCAAAATTTGAATTTTTTTCCTCTTTTTTTCATTAATTACCATCGTTTTATCGAGATAGTATATAAAAAAGCATAAAAAACGAATAATTTTAGCGAAATTTCAATTTTGTTAATTCTTTTTATTCCTTAATTTTCCTCGTCCTATCGAGATATTATCGAAAAAAAAGAAAAATAACGAATAATTTTTGCATAATTTTAATTTTTCTCCTCTTTTTTTCATTAATTACCATCGTTTTATCTAGATAGTATATAAAAAAGCAAAAAAAACGAATAATTTTAGCGAAATTTCAATTTTGTTATGTCTTTTTTTTCCTTAATTTTCCTCTTTTTATCGAGAATGTATCATACTAAGGAAAAGTAAAGAATAATTTAAGCGAAATTTCAATTTTTTTCATCTTTTTTTCCATATTTTTCTTGACTTTATCGAGAAATTATCGAGAAAATCAACAAAAAGGAAAAATTTTACCGAAATTTCAATTTTTTTCTCTTATTTAGCCTTAATTTTCTTCATTTTAGCTAGATATGATTGAAATAGGCAGAAAAAAAGAAAATTTTTAGGGAAATTTCGCAAAAAAAGCAACGAAAACGAATATTTTCCGCGAAATTTCAATTGTTCTCCTCTTTTTTCCCTTAATTTCCCTCATTTTATCGAGATGTTATCGAAAAAAGCAAAAAAATGAATAATTTTACCGAAATTTCAATTTTTTCCTCTTTTTTTCCTTTATTTTCTTCATTTAATCGAGATATGACCAAAAAAGCAACAAAAACGAATAATTTTAGAGAAATTTCAATTTTTCTCCTGTTTATCCATAATTTTCCTCATTTTATCAAGATGTTATCGAAATAAGCAGCAAAACGAATAATTTTTGAGAAATTTCAGTTTTTCTCCAGTTTTTTACCATAATTTTCCTCATTTTATCAAGATGTTATCGAAATAAGCAGCAAAAACGAATAATTTTTGAGAAATTTCAGTTTTTCTCCAGTTTTTTACCATAATTTTCCTCACTTTATCGAGAAATTATCGAGAAAAGCAACAAAAAGGAAGAATTTTAGCGAAATTTCAATTTTTTTCTCTTATTAAGCCTTAATTTTCTTCATTTTAGCTAGATATGATTGAAATAGGCAGAAAAAAAGAAAATTTTTAGGGAAATTTCGCAAAAAAAAAGCAACGAAAACGAATATTTTCCGCGAAATTTCAATTGTTCTCCTCTTTTTTCCTTAATTTCCCTCATTTTATCGAGATGTTATCGAAAAAAGCAAAAAAATGAATAATTTTACCGAAATTTCAATTTTTTCCTCTTTTTTTCCTTTATTTTCTTCATTTAATCGAGATATGACCAAAAAAGCAACAAAAACGAATAATTTTAGAGAAATTTCAATTTTTCTCCTGTTTATCCATAATTTTCCTCATTTTATCAAGATGTTATCGAAAGAAGCAGCAAAAACGAATAATTTTTGAGAAATTTCAGTTTTTCTCCAGTTTTTTACCATAATTTTCCTCATTTTATCGAGATATTATCAAGAAAAGCAACGAAAACTTATATTTTCAGCGAAATTTCAATTTTTTTCCTCTTTTTTTCCTTAATTTCCATCATTTTATCGAGATATTATCGAAAAAAGCAGCAAAAAGGAAGAATTTTTAGAGAAATTTATATTTGTTCCTCTTATTTAACCATAATTTACGTCATTTTAGCTAGATATGATCGAAAAAGTCAAAAAAAGAGTATTTTTAGCGAAATTTCAATTTTAATTCATCTTTATTTCCTTAATTTCCTCATTTTATCGATATATTATCAAAAAAGCAACAAAAAGGAAGAATTTAAGCGAAATTTCAATTTTATCCTCTTTTTTTCCACAATTTTCCTCATTTTATCGAGATGTGATCGAAAAAAGCAACAAAAACGAATAATTTTCGCGAAATTTCATTTTTTTCCTTTTTTTTCATTAATTACCCTCATTTTATCGAGATAATATCGATAAAAGCAACAAAAACGAATAATTTTCGCGAAATTTCAATTTTGTGATGTCTTTTTTTCCTTAATTTTCCTCATTTTGTATAGAATTTATCGGAAAAAGCAATAGAAAAGAATAATTTTACCGAAAATTCATTTTTTTCCTCTTTTTTTTCCATAATTTTCCTCATTTTATCGAGATAAGATCGAAAAAAGCAATAGAAAAGAATAATTTTACCGAAATTTCAATTTTTTCCTCTTATTTTCCTTAATTTTCTTCATTTTCTCAAGATATTATCGAAAAAAGAAGCAAAAACGAATATTTCCAGCGAAATTTCAATTTTTTTCCTCTTATTTTCCTTAATATCCCTCATTTTATCGAGATATTATCGAAAAAAGCATCAAAAAGGAAGAATTTTAGCGAAATTTCAATTTTTTCCTCTTTTTGTTCCTTAATCTTCCTCAGTTTAACGAGATATAATCGAAAAAAGCAAGAAAAACGAATAATATAGCGAAATTTCAATTTTTTCCTCTTATTTTACCTCAAGTTTCTTCATTTTAGCTAGATATGATCGAAAAAGCCAGAAAAAGAATTCAATTTTTTTCCCCTTTTTTTCCTTAATTTTTGTCATTTTATCGAGATATTATCGAAAAAAAAGAAAAATAACGAATAATTTTTCCAAAATTTGAATTTTTTTCCTCTTTTTTTCATTAATTACCATCGTTTTATCGAGATAGTATATAAAAAAGCATAAAAAACGAATAATTTTAGCGAAATTTCAATTTTGTTAATTCTTTTTATTCCTTAATTTTCCTCGTCCTATCGAGATATTATCGAAAAAAAAGAAAAATAACGAATAATTTTTGCATAATTTTAATTTTTCTCCTCTTTTTTTCATTAATTACCATCGTTTTATCTAGATAGTATATAAAAAAGCAAAAAAAACGAATAATTTTAGCGAAATTTCAATTTTGTTATGTCTTTTTTTTCCTTAATTTTCCTCTTTTTATCGAGAATGTATCATACTAAGCAAAAGTAAAGAATAATTTAAGCGAAATTTCAATTTTTTTCATCTTTTTTTCCATATTTTTCTTGACTTTATCGAGAAATTATCGAGAAAATCAACAAAAAGGAAGAATTTTACCGAAATTTCAATTTTTTTCTCTTATTTAGCCTTAATTTTCTTCATTTTAGCTACATATGATTGAAATAGGCAGAAAAAAGTAAAATTTTTAGCGAAATTTCGCAAAAAAAGCAACGAAAACGAATATTATAGCGAAATTTCAATTTTTTCCTCTTATTTTACCTCAAGTTTCTTCATTTTAGCTAGATATGATCGAAAAAGCCAGAAAAAAGAATTCAATTTTTTTCCCCTTTTTTTCCTTAATTTTTGTCATTTTATCGAGATATTATCGAAAAAAAAGAAAAATAACGAATAATTTTTCCAAAATTTGAATTTTTTTCCTCTTTTTTTCATTAATTACCATCGTTTTATCGAGATAGTATATAAAAAAGCATAAAAAACGAATAATTTTAGCGAAATTTCAATTTTGTTAATTCTTTTTATTCCTTAATTTTCCTCGTCCTATCGAGATATTATCGAAAAAAAAGAAAAATAACGAATAATTTTTGCATAATTTTAATTTTTCTCCTCTTTTTTTCATTAATTACCATCGTTTTATCTAGATAGTATATAAAAAAGCAAAAAAAACGAATAATTTTAGCGAAATTTCAATTTTGTTATGTCTTTTTTTTCCTTAATTTTCCTCTTTTTATCGAGAATGTATCATACTAAGCAAAAGTAAAGAATAATTACCATCGTTTTATCTAGATAGTATATAAAAAAGCAAAAAAAACGAATAATTTTAGCGAAATTTCAATTTTGTTATGTCGTTTTTTTCCATAATTTTCCTCATTTTATCGAGATAAGATCGAAGAAAGCAACTAAAAGGAAGAATGTTACCGAAATTTCAATTTTTCTCCTGTTTTTTTCCATAATTTTCCTCATGTTATCGAGATGTTATCGAAAGAAGCAGCAAAAACGAATAATTTTTGAGAAATTTCAGTTTTTCTCCATTTTCTTACCATAATTTTCCTCATTTTATCGAGATATTATCGAAAAAGGCGGAGATATGATTAATTTTAGCGAAATTTCAAATTTTTTTCCTCTTTTTTTCCTTAATTTTCTTCATTTTATCAAGATATTATCGAAAAAAGAAACAAAAACCGAAATATTTTAGCAAAATTTTAAATTTTTTTCCCCTTTTTTTCCTTAATTTTCCTCAGTTTTATGGAGATGTTATCGAAAAAAGCAACAAAAACTTATATTTTCAGCGAAATTTCAATTTTTTTCCTCTTTTTTTCCTTAATTTCCATCATTTTATCGAGATATTATCGAAAAAAGTAGCAAAAAGGAAGAATTTTTGAGAAATTTATATTTGGTCCTCTTATTTAACCATAATTTACGTCATTTTAGCTAGATATGATCGAAAAAGGCAAAAAAGAGTATTTTTAGCGAAATTTCAATTTTAATTCATCTTTATTTCCTAAATTTTCCTCATGTTATCGATATGTTATCAAAAAAGCAACAAAAGCGAATATTATCAGCGAAATTTTAATTTTCTTCCTCTTTTTTTCCATAATTTCCCTCATTCTATCGAGATATTATCGAAAAAAAAGAAAAATAACGAATAATTTTTACAAAATTTTATTTTTTTTCCTATTTTTTCATTAATTTTCCTCAGTTTTACGAGATATAATCGAAAAAAGCAAGAAAAACGAATAATATAGCGAAATTTCATTTTTTTCCTCTTTTTTCCCTTTATTTTCCTCATTTTATCGAGATATGACCGAAAAAAGCAACAGAAACGAATAATTTTAGCGAAATTTCAAATTTTTCCACTTATTTTCCTTAACTTTCCTCATTCTATCGAAATATTATCGACAAAAAAGAAAAATATCGAATAATTTTTGCAAAATTTTAATTTTTTTCCTCTTTTTTTCATTAATTACCCTCATTTTATCGAGATATTATCGAAATAACCATAAAAAACGAATAATTTTAGCGAAATTTCAATTTTTTCCTCTTTTTTTCCTTAATTTTCTTCATTTTACCGAGATATGACCAAAAATGCAACAAAAACGAATATTTTCAGCGAAATTTCAATTTTTCTACTGTTTTTTTCCATAATTTTCTTCATTTTATCAAGATATTATCGAAAAAAGCAACAAAAACTTATATTTTCAGCGAAATTTCAATTTTTTTCCTCTTTTTTTCCTTAATTTCCATCATTTTATCGAGATATTATCGAAAAAAGCAGCAAAAAGGAAGAATTTTTAGAGAAATGTATATTTGTTCCTCTTATTTACCCATAATTTACGTCATTTTAGCTAGATATAATCGAAAAAGGCAAAAAAAGAGTATTTTTAGCGAAATTTCAATTTTAATTCATCTTTATTTCCTTAATTTTCCTCATTTTATCGAGAATTTATCGGAAAAAGCAAATGAAAAGATTAATTTTAGCAAAATTTCAATTTTTTTTTTCTCTTTTTTCCATAATTTTCCTCATTTTATCGATATATTAAAAAAAGCAACAAAAAGGAAGAATTTTAGCGAAATTTCAAATTTTTCCACTTATTTTCCTTAATTTTCTTCATTTATCAAAATATTATCGAAAAAAGAAGCAAAAACGAATATTTTCAGCGAAATTTCAATTTTTTTCCGCTTTTTTTTCTTAATATCCCTCATTTTATCGAGATATTATCGAAAAAAGCAGCAAAAAGGAAGAATTTTAGCGAAATTTCAATTTTTTCCTCTTTTTGTTCCTTAATTTTCCTCAGTTTTACGAGATATTATCGAAAAAAGCAATAAAAACGAATATTTTTAGCGAAATTTCAATTTTAATACATCTTTATTTCCTTAATTATCCTCATTTTATCGAGAATTTATCGGAAAAAGCAAATGAAAAGAATAATTTTAGCAAAATTTTATTTTTTTTCCTCTTTTTTTCATTAATTTTCCCCAGTTTTACGAGATATAATCGAAAAAAGCAAGAAAAACGAATAATATAGCGATATTTCATTTTTTTCCTCTTTTTTCCCTTTTTTTCCTCATTTTATCGAGATATGACCGAAAAAAGCAACAGAAACGAATAATTTTAGCGAAATTTCAAATTTTTCCACTTATTTTCCTAAACTTTCCTCATTCTATCGAGATATTATCGAAAAAACCATAAAAAACGAATAATTTTAGCGAAATTTCAATTTTGTTATGTCTTTTTTTTCCTTAATTTTCCACTTTTTAACGAGAATGTATCGTTAAAACCAAAAGTAAAGAATATTTTTAGCGAAATTTCAATTTTTTTCATCTTTTTTTCCATATTTTCCTCACTTTATCGAAATGATATCGAAAAAAGCAAAAAAATGAATAATTTCAGCGAAATTTCAATTTTTTCCTCTTTTTTTCCTTAATTTTCTTCATTTTATCGAGATATGACCAAAAAAGCAACAAAAACGATTAATTTTAGAGAAATTTCAATTTTTCTCCTGTTTATCCATAATTTTCCTCATTTTATCGAGATATTATCAGGAAAAGCAACAAAAACGCATATTTTCAGCGAAATTTCAATTTTTTTCCTGTTTTTATCCTTAATTTCCCTCATTCTATCGAGATATTTTCGAAAAAAAAGAAAAATAACGAATAATTTTTGCAAAATTTTAATTTTTTTCCTCTTTTTTTCATTAATTTTCCTCAGTTTTACGAGATATAATCGAAAAAAGCAAGACAAACGAATAATATAGCGAAATTTCATTTTTTTCCCCTTTTTTCCCTTTTTTTTCCTCATTTAATCGAGATATGACCGAAAAAAGCAACAGAAACGAATAATTTTAGCGATATTTTTTAAATTTTTCCACTAATTTTCCTTAACATTCCTAATTCTATCGAGATATTATCGAAAAAAAGAAAAATATCGAATAATTTTTGCAAAATTTTAATTTTTTTCCTCTTTTTTTCATTAATTATCCTCATTTTATCGAGATATTATCGAAAAAACCATAAAAAAACGAATTATTTTAGCGAAATTTCTTTTTTTTCCTTTTTTTTCATTAATTACCCTCATTTTATCGAGATAATATCGAGAAAAGCAGCAAAAACGAATAATATTTGAGAAATTTCAATTTTTTTCATCTATTTTTCCATAATTTTCCTCAATTTATCGAGAAATTATCGAGAAAAGCAGCAAAAACGAATAATATTTGAGAAATTTCACTTTTTCTCCATTTTCTTACCATAATTTTCCTCATTTTATCGAGATATTATCGAAAAAAGCGGAGATATGAATAATTTTAGCGAAATTTCAATTTTTTCCTCTTTTTTTCCTTAATTTTCTTCATTTTATCATGATATTATCGAAAAAAGAAACAAAAACGAAATATTTTAGCAAAATTTCAATTTTTTTCATCTTTTTTTCCATAATTTTCCTCACTTTATCGAGAAATTATCGAAAAAATCAAAAAAATTCATAATTTTAGCGAAATTTCAATTTTTTCCTCTTTTTTTCCTTAATTTTCTTCATTTTATCGAGACATGACCAAAAAAGCAACAAAAACGAATAATTTTAGAGAAATTTCAATTTTTCTCCTATTTATCCATAATTTTCCTCATTTTATCAAGATGTTATCGAAAGAAGCAGCAAAAACGAATAATTTTTGAGAAATTTCAATTTTTCTCCAGTTTTTTACCATAATTTTCCTCATTTTATCGAGATATTATCAAGAAAAGCAACAAAAACGCATATTTTCAGCGAAATTTCAATTTTTTTCCTGTTTTTATCCTTAATTTCCCTCATTCTATCGAGAGATTATCGAAAAAAAGAAAAATAACGAATAATTTTTGCAAAATTTTAATTTCTTCCTCTTTTTTTCATTAATTTTCCTCAGTTTTACGAGATATAATCGAAAAAAGCAAGAAAAACGAATAATATAGCGAAATTTCATTTTTTTCCTCTTTTTTCCCTTTTTTTTCCTCATTTTATCGAGATATGACCGAAAAAAGCAACAGAAACGAATAATTTTAGCGAAATTTCATATTTTTCCACTTATTTTCCTTAACTTTCCTCATTCTATCGAGATATTATCGAAAAAAAAGAAAAATATCGAATAATTTTTGCAGAATATTAATTTTTTTCCTCTTTCTTTCATTAATTACCCTCATTTTATCGAGATATTATCGAAAAAACCATAAAAAACGAATAATTTTAGCGAAATTTCAATTTTGTTATGTCTTTTTTTCCTTAATTTTCCTCTTTTTAACGAGAATGTATCGTGAAAAGCAAAAGTAAAGTATAATTTTAGCGAAATTTTAATTTTTTCCCTCTTTTTTTCCTTAATTTTCCTCAGTTTTATCGAGATATTATCGAAAAAAGCAACAAAAACGAATATTTTCAGCGAAATTTTAATTTTTTCCTCTTTTTTTCCTTAATTTCCATCATTTTATCGAGATATTATCGAAAAAAGCAGCAAAATGGAAGAATTTTTAGAGAAATTTAAATTTGTTCCTCTTATTTAACAATAATTTACGTCATTTTAGCTAGATATGATCGAAAAAGGCAAAAAAAGAGTATTTTTAGCGAAATTTCAATTTTAATTCATCTTTATTTCCTTAATTTTCCTCATTTTATCAGGAATTTATCGGAAAAAGCAAATGAAAAGAATAATTTTAGCAAAATTTCAATTTTTTTTCCTCTTTTATTTCCATAATTTTCCCCATTTTATCGATATATTATCAAAAAAGCAACAAAAAGGAAGAATTTAAGCGAAATTTAAATTTTATCCTCTTTTTTTCCATTAATCTTTCTCATTTTATCGAGATATGATCGAAGAAAGCAACAAAAACGAAAAATTTTCGCGAAATTTCAATTTTGTGATATAATTTTTTCCTTAATTTTCCTCATTTTGTATAGAATTTATCGAAAAAAGCAACAAAAAGGAAGAATTTTACCGAAATTTCAATTTTTCTCCTGTTTTTTTCCACAATTTTCCTCATTTTATCGAGATATAATCGAATAAAGCAACAAAAACGAATAATTTTCGCGAAATTTCAATTTTTTCCTTTTTTTTCATTATTTACCCTCATTTTATCGAGATAATATCGATAAAAGCAACAAAAACGAATAATTTTCGCGAAATTTCAATTTTGTGATGTCTTTTTTTCCTTAATTTTCCTCATTTTGTATAGAATTTATCGGAAAAAGCAATAGAAAAGAATAATTTTACCGAAAATTACATTTTTTTCCTCTTTTTTTCCATAATTTTCCTCATTTTATCGAGATATTATCGAAAAAAGCAGCAAAAAGGATGAATTTTTAGAGAAATTTAAATTTGTTCCTCTTATTTAACCATAATTTACGTCATTTTAGCTGGATATAACTGAAAAAGGCAAAAAAAGAGTATTTTTAGCGAAATTTCAATTTTAATTCAACTTTATTTCCCTAATTTTCCTCATTTTATCGAGAATTTATAGGAAAAAGCGAATGAAAAGATTAATTTTAGCAAAATTTCAATTTTTTTTTCTCTTTTTTCCATAATTTTCCTCATTTTATCGATATATTTAAAAAAAGCAACAAAAAGGAAGAATTTAAGCGAAATTTCAATTTTATCCTCTTTTTTCCATTAATCTTTCTCATTTTATCGAGATATGATCGAAAAAAGCAACAAAAACGAATAATTTTCGCGAAATTTCAATTTTTTCCTGTTTTTCATTAATTACCCTCATTTTATCGAAATAATATCGATAAAAGCAACAAAAACGAATAACTTTCGCGAAATTTCAATTTGTTAAGTCTTTTTTTCCTTAATTTTCCTCATTTTGTATAGAATTTATCGGAAAAAGCAATAGAAAAGAATAATTTTAACGAAAATTCAATTTTTTTCCTCTTATTTTTCCATAATTTTCCTCATTTTATCGAGATAAGATCGAAAAAAGCAACAAAAAGGAAGAATTTTAACGAAATTTCAATTTTTTCCTCTTATTTTCCTTAATTTTCTTCATTTATCAAAATATTATCGAAAAAAGAAGCAAAAACGAATATTTTCAGCGAAATTTCAATTTTTTTCCTCTTTTTTTTCTTAATATCCCTCATTTTATCGAGATATTATCGAAAAAAGCAGCAAAAAGGAAGAATTTTAGCGAAATTTCAATTTTTTCCTCTTTTTGTTCCTTAATTTTCCTCAGTTTTACGAGATATAATCGAAAAAAGCAATAAAAACGAATATTTTTAGCGAATTTCAATTTTAATTCATCTTTATTTCCTTAATTTTCCTCATTTTATCGAGAATTTATCGGAAAAAGCAAATGAAAAGAATAATTTTAGCAAAATTTTATTTTTTTTCCTCTTTTTTTCATTAATTTTCCCCAGTTTTACGAGATATAATCGAAAAAAGCAAGAATAACGAATAATATAGCGAAATTTCATTTTTTTCCTCTTTTTTCCCTTTTTTCCTCATTTTATCGAGATATGACCGAAAAAAGCAACAGAAATGAATAATTTTAGCGAAATTTCAAATTTTTCCACTTATTTTCCTTAACTTTCCTCATTCTATCGAGATATTATCGAAAAAAAAGAAAAATATCGAATAATTTTTGCAAATTTTAATTTTTTTCCTCTTTTTTTCATTAATTACCCTCATTTTATCGAGATATTATCGAAAAAACCATAAAAAACGAATAATTTTAGCGAAATTTCAATTTTGTTATGTCTTTTTTTTCCTTAATTTTCCTCTTTTTATCGAGAATGTATCATAATAAGCAAAAGTAAAGAATAATTTCAGCGAAATTTCAATTTTTTTCATCTTTTTTTCCATAATTTTCCTCACTTTATCGAGAAATTATCGAGAAAACAACAAAAAGGAAGAATTTTAGCGAGATTTCAATTTTTTTCTCTTATTTAGCCTTAATTTTCTTCATTTTAGCTAGATATGATTGAAATAGGCAGAAAAAAAGAAAATTTTTAGCGAAATTTCGCAAAAAAAGCAACGAAAACGAATATTTTCAGCGAAATTTCAATTGTTTTCCTCTTTTATTCCTTGATCTCCCTCATTTTATCGAGATGTTATCGAAAGAAGCAGCAAAAACGAATAATTTTAGAGAAATTTCAATTTTTCTCCTGTTTATCGATAATTATCCTCATTTTATCAAGATGTTATCGAAAGAAGCAGCAAAAACAAATAATTTTAGAGAAATTTCAATTTTTCTCCTGTTTATACATAATTTTCCTCATTTAATCGAGATATTATCAGGAAAAGCAACAAAAACGCATATTTTCAGCGAAATTTCAATTTTTTTCCTGTTTTTATCCTTAATTTCCCTCATTCTATCGAGATATTATAAAAAAAAAGAAAAATAACGAATAATTTTTGCAAAATTTTAATTTTTTTCCTCTTTTTTTCATTAATTTTCCTCAGTTTTACGAGATATAATCGAAAAAAGCAAGAAAAACGAATAATATAGCGAAATTTCATTTTTTTCCTCTTTTTTCCCTTTATTTTCCTCATTTTATCGAGATATGACCGAAAAAAGCAACAGAAACGAATAATTTTAGCGATATTTTTTAAATTTTTCCACTTATTTTCCTTAACTTTCCTCATTCTATCGAGATATTAATGAAAAAAAGAAAAATATCGAATAATTTTTGCAAAATTTTAATTTTTTTCCTCTTTTTTTCATTAATTACCCTCATTTTATCGAGATATTATCGAAAAAACCATAAAAAAACGAATAATTTAGCGAAATTTCAATTTTTTCCTTTTTTTTCATTAATTACCCTCATTTTATCGAGATAATATCGAGAAAAGCAGCAAAAACGAATTATATTTGAGAAATTTCACTTTTTCTCCATTTTCTTACCATAATTTTCCTCATTTTATGGAGATATTATCGAAAAAAGCGGAGATATGAATAATTTTAGCGAAATTTCAATTTTTTTCCTCTTTTTTTCCTTAATTTTCTTCATTTTATTATGATATTATCGAAAAAAGAAACAAAAACGAAATATTTTAGCAAAATTTCAATTTTTTTCATCTTTTTTTCCATAATTTTCCTCACTTTATCGAGAAATTATCGAAAAAAGCAAAAAAATTAATTATTTTAGCGAAATTTCAATTTTTTCCTCTTTTTTTCCTTAATTTTCTTCATTTTATCGAGACATGACCAAAAAAGCAACAAAAACGAATAATTTTAGAGAAATTTCAATTTTTCTCCTATTTATCCATAATTTTCCTAATTTTATCAAGATGTTATCGAAAGAAGCAGCAAAAACGAATAATTTTTGAGAAATTTCAGTTATTCCCCAGTTTTTTACCATAATTTTCCTCATTTTATCGAGATATTATCAAGAAAAGCAACAAAAACGCATATTTTCAGCGAAATTTCAATTTTTTTCCTGTTTTTATCCTTAATTTCCCTCATTCTATCGAGATATTATCGAAAAAATGAAAAATAACGAATAATTTTTGCAAAATTTTAATTTTTTCCTCTTTTTTTCATTAATTTTCCTCAGTTTTACGAGATATAATCGAAAAAAGCAAGAATAACGAATAATATAGCGAAATTTCATTTTTTTCCTCTTTTTTCCCTTTTTTTTTCCTCATTTTATCGAGATATGACCGAAAAAAGCAACAGAAACGAATAATTTTAGCGAAATTTCAAATTTTTCCACTTATTTTCCTTAACTTTCCTCATTCTATCGAGATATTATCGAAAAAAAAGAAAAATATCGAATATTTTTTGCAAAATTTTAATTTTATTCCTCTTTCTTTCATTAATTACCCTCATTTTATCGAGATATTATCGAAAAAACCATAAAAAACGAATAATTTTAGCGAAATTTCAATTTTGTTATGTCTTTTTTTCATTAATTTTCCTCTTTTTAACGAGAATGTATCGTGAAAAGCAAAAGTAAAGTATAATTTCAGCGAAATTTTAATTTTTTCCCTCTTTTTTTCCTTAATTTTCCTCATTTTATCGAGAATTTATCGGTAAAAGCAAATGAAAAGAATAATTTTAGCAAAATTTCAATTTTTTTTCCTCTTTTATTTCCATAATTTTCCTCATTTTATCGAGATATGATCGAAAAAAGCAACAAAAACGAATAATTTTCGCGAAATTTCAATATTGTGATATCTTTTTTTCCTTAATTTTCCTCATTTTGTATAGAATTTATCGAAAAAAGCAACAAAAAGGAAGAATTTTACCGAAATTTCAATTTTTCTCCTGTTTTTTTCCACAATTTTCCTCATTTTATCGAGATGTGATCGAAAAAAGCAACAAAAACAAATAATTTTCGCGAAATTTCAATTTTTTCCACTTATTTTCCTTAACTTTCCTCATTCTATCGAGATATTATCGAAAAACAAGAAAAATATCGAATAATTTTTGCAAAATTTTAATTTTTTTCCTCTTTTTTTCATAAATTACCCTCATTTTATCGAGATATTATCGAAAAAACCATAAAAAAACGAATAATTTTAGCGAAATTTCAATTTTGTTATGTCTTTTTTTTCTTTAATTTTCCTCTTTTTAACGAGAATGTAACGAGAAAAGCAGCAAAAACGAATAATATTTGAGAAATTTCAATTTTTTTCATCTTTTTTTCCATAATTTTCCTCAATTTATCGAGAAAAGCAGCAAAAACGAATAATATTTGAGAAATTTCGCTTTTTCTCCATTTTCTTACCATAATTTTCCTCATTTTATCGAGATATTATCGAAAAAAGCGGAGATATGAATAATTTTAGCGAAATTTCAATTTTTTTCCTCTTTTTTTCCTTAATTTTCTTCATTTTATCATGATATAATCGAAAAAAGAAACAAAAACGAAATATTTTAGCAAAATTTCAATTTTTTTCATCTTTTTTTCCATAATTTTCCTCACTTTATCGAGAAATTATCGAAAAAAGCAAAAAAATTAATAATTTTAGCGAAATTTCAATTTTTTCCTCTTTTTTTCCTTAATTTTCTTCATTTTATCGAGACATGACCAAAAAAGCAAAAAAAACGTATAATTAAAGAGAAATTTCAATTTTTCTCCTGTTTATCCATAATTTTCCTCATTTTATCAAGATATTATCGAAAAAAGAAACAAAAACGAAATATTTTGGCAAAATTTTAATTTTTTCCCTCTTTTTTTCCTTAATTTTCCTCATTTTGTATAGATTTTATCGGAAAAAGCAATAGAAAAGAATAATTTTACCGAAAATTACATTTTTTTCCTCTTTTTTTCCATAATTTTCCTTATTTTATCGAGATAAGATCGAAAAAAGCAGCAAAAAGGAAGAATTTTTGGAGAAATTGAAATTTGTTCCATAATTTTCCTTATTTTATCGAGATAAGATCGAAAAAAGCAGCAAAAAGGAAGAATTTTTGGAGAAATTGAAATTTGTTCCTCTTATTTAAAAATAATTTACGTCATTTTAGCTAGATATGATCGAAAAAGGCAAAAAAAGAGTATTTTTAGCGAAATTTCAATTTTAATTTATCTTTATTTCCTTAATTTTCCTCATTTTATCGAGAATTTATCCGAAAAAGCAAATGAAAAGAATAATTTTAGCAAAATTTCAATTTTTTTTCCTCTTTTTTTTCCATAATTTTCCTCATTTTATAGAGTTGTGATCGAAAAAAGCAACAAAAACGAATAATTTTCGCGAAATTTCAATTTTGTGATATCTTTTTTTGCTTAATTTTCCTCATTTTGTATAGAATTTATCGAAAAAAGCAACAAAAAGGAAGAATTTTACCGAAATTTCAATTTTTCTCCTGTATTTTTCCACAATTTTCCTCATTTTATCGAGATGTGATCGAAAAAAGCAACAAAAACGAATAATTTTCGCGAAATTTCATTTTTTTCCTTTTTTTTCATTAATTACCCTCATTTTATCGAGATAATATCGATAAAAGCAACAAAAACGAATAATTTTCGCAAAATTTCAATTTTGTGATGTCTTTTTTTCCTTAATTTTCCTCATTTTGTATAGAATTTATCGGAAAAAGCAATAGAAAAGAATAATTTTACCGAAAATTCAATTTTTATCCTCTTTTTTTTCCATAATTTTCCTCATTTTATCGAGATAAGATCGAAAAAAGCAACAAAAAGGAAGAATTTTACCGAAATTTCAATTTTTCTCCTGTTTTTTTCCATAATTTTCCTCATTTTATCGAGATATTATCAAGAAAAGCAACAAAAACGAATATTTTCAGCGAAATTTCAATATTTTTCCTGTTTTTATCCTTAATTTCCCTCATTTTATCGAGATATTATCAAAAAAAAGTACAGATACGTATAATTTTAGCGAAATTTCAATTTTTTTTTTATTTTTTTCATTAATTTTCTTCATTTTATCAAGATATTATCGAAAAAAGAAGCAAAAAGGAAGAATTTTAGCGAAATTTCAATTTTTTTCCTCTATTTTTCCTTAATTTCCCTCATTTTATCGAGATATTAACGAAAAAAGTAGCAAAAAGGAAGAATTTTAGCGAAATTTCAATTTTTTCCTCTTATTTAGCCTTAATTTTCTTCATTTAAGTCAGATATGATCGAAAAAGGCAGAAAAAAGAATATTTGTAGCGAAATTTCGCGAAAAAAGCAACGAAAACGAATATTTTCAGCGAAATTTAAATTTTTTTCCTCTTTTTTTCCTTAATTTCCCTCATTTTATCGAGATATTATCGAAAAAAGCAAAAAAATGAATAATTTTAGTGAAATTTCAATTTTTTCCTCTTTTTTTCCTTAATTTTCTTCATTTTATCGAGATATGACCAAAAAAGCAACAAAAACGAATAATTTTAGAGAAATTTCAATTTTTCTCCTGTTTTTTTCCATAATTTTCCTCATTTTATCGAGATGTTATCGAAAGAAGCAGCAAAAGCGAATAATTTTTGAGAAATTTCAGTTTTTATCCTGTTTTTTACCATAATTTTCCTCATTTTATCGAGATATTATCCAGAAATGCAACAAAAACGAATATTTTCAGCGAAATTTCAATTTTTTCCCTCTTTTTTTCCTTAATTTTCTTCATTTTATCGAGATATGACCAAAAAAGCAACAAAAACGAATAATTTTAGAGAAATTTCAATTTTTCTCCTGTTTTTTTCCATAATTTTCCTCATTTTATCGAGATGTTATCGAAAGAAGCAGCAAAAACGAATAATTTTTGAGAAATTTCAGTTTTTATCCTGTTTTTTTCCATAATTTCCATCATTCTATCGAGATATTATCGAAAAAAAAGAAAAATAACGAATAATTTTTGCAAAATTGTAATTTCTTTCCTCTTTTTTAAATTTATTTTCCTCAGTTTTACGAGATATAATCGAAAAAAGCAAGAAAAACGAATAATATAGCGAAATTT
Organism: Sympetrum striolatum; assembly: GCA_947579665.1. Lineage (NCBI taxonomy): Eukaryota > Metazoa > Arthropoda > Insecta > Odonata > Libellulidae > Sympetrum > Sympetrum striolatum. The sequence continues at coordinate 80,283,393 of OX388348.1, read as the reverse complement.
CATTTTTTTCCTCTTTTTTCCCTTTATTCTCCTCATTTTATCTAGATATGATCGAAAAAAGCAACAGAAACGAATAATTTTAGCGAAATTTCAAATTTTTCCACTTATTTTCCTTAACTTTCCTCATTCTATCGAGATATTATCGAAAAAAAAGAAAAATATCGAATAATTTTTGCAAATTTTAATTTTTTTCCTCTTTTTTTCATTAATTACCCTCATTTTATCGAGATATTATCGAAAAAACCATAAAAAACGAATAATTTTAGCGAAATTTCAATTTTGTTATGTCTTTTTTTTCCTTAATTTTCCTCTTTTTATCGAGAATGTATCATAATAAGCAAAAGTAAAGAATAATTTCAGCGAAATTTCAATTTTTTTCATCTTTTTTTCCATAATTTTCCTCACTTTATCGAGAAATTATCGAGAAAACAACAAAAAGGAAGAATTTTAGCGAGATTTCAATTTTTTTCTCTTATTTAGCCTTAATTTTCTTCATTTTAGCTAGATATGATTGAAATAGGCAGAAAAAAAGAAAATTTTTAGCGAAATTTCGCAAAAAAAGCAACGAAAACGAATATTTTCAGCGAAATTTCAATTGTTTTCCTCTTTTATTCCTTGATCTCCCTCATTTTATCGAGATGTTATCGAAAGAAGCAGCAAAAACGAATAATTTTAGAGAAATTTCAATTTTTCTCCTGTTTATCGATAATTATCCTCATTTTATCAAGATGTTATCGAAAGAAGCAGCAAAAACAAATAATTTTAGAGAAATTTCAATTTTTCTCCTGTTTATACATAATTTTCCTCATTTAATCGAGATATTATCAGGAAAAGCAACAAAAACGCATATTTTCAGCGAAATTTCAATTTTTTTCCTGTTTTTATCCTTAATTTCCCTCATTCTATCGAGATATTATAAAAAAAAAGAAAAATAACGAATAATTTTTGCAAAATTTTAATTTTTTTCCTCTTTTTTTCATTAATTTTCCTCAGTTTTACGAGATATAATCGAAAAAAGCAAGAAAAACGAATAATATAGCGAAATTTCATTTTTTTCCTCTTTTTTCCCTTTATTTTCCTCATTTTATCGAGATATGACCGAAAAAAGCAACAGAAACGAATAATTTTAGCGATATTTTTTAAATTTTTCCACTTATTTTCCTTAACTTTCCTCATTCTATCGAGATATTAATGAAAAAAAGAAAAATATCGAATAATTTTTGCAAAATTTTAATTTTTTTCCTCTTTTTTTCATTAATTACCCTCATTTTATCGAGATATTATCGAAAAAAACCATAAAAAAACGAATAATTTAGCGAAATTTCAATTTTTTCCTTTTTTTTCATTAATTACCCTCATTTTATCGAGATAATATCGAGAAAAGCAGCAAAAACGAATTATATTTGAGAAATTTCACTTTTTCTCCATTTTCTTACCATAATTTTCCTCATTTTATGGAGATATTATCGAAAAAAGCGGAGATATGAATAATTTTAGCGAAATTTCAATTTTTTTCCTCTTTTTTTCCTTAATTTTCTTCATTTTATTATGATATTATCGAAAAAAGAAACAAAAACGAAATATTTTAGCAAAATTTCAATTTTTTTCATCTTTTTTTCCATAATTTTCCTCACTTTATCGAGAAATTATCGAAAAAAGCAAAAAAATTAATTATTTTAGCGAAATTTCAATTTTTTCCTCTTTTTTTCCTTAATTTTCTTCATTTTATCGAGACATGACCAAAAAAGCAACAAAAACGAATAATTTTAGAGAAATTTCAATTTTTCTCCTATTTATCCATAATTTTCCTAATTTTATCAAGATGTTATCGAAAGAAGCAGCAAAAACGAATAATTTTTGAGAAATTTCAGTTATTCCCCAGTTTTTTACCATAATTTTCCTCATTTTATCGAGATATTATCAAGAAAAGCAACAAAAACGCATATTTTCAGCGAAATTTCAATTTTTTTCCTGTTTTTATCCTTAATTTCCCTCATTCTATCGAGATATTATCGAAAAAATGAAAAATAACGAATAATTTTTGCAAAATTTTAATTTTTTCCTCTTTTTTTCATTAATTTTCCTCAGTTTTACGAGATATAATCGAAAAAAGCAAGAATAACGAATAATATAGCGAAATTTCATTTTTTTCCTCTTTTTTCCCTTTTTTTTCCTCATTTTATCGAGATATGACCGAAAAAAGCAACAGAAACGAATAATTTTAGCGAAATTTCAAATTTTTCCACTTATTTTCCTTAACTTTCCTCATTCTATCGAGATATTATCGAAAAAAAAGAAAAATATCGAATATTTTTTGCAAAATTTTAATTTTATTCCTCTTTCTTTCATTAATTACCCTCATTTTATCGAGATATTATCGAAAAAAACCATAAAAAACGAATAATTTTAGCGAAATTTCAATTTTGTTATGTCTTTTTTTCATTAATTTTCCTCTTTTTAACGAGAATGTATCGTGAAAAGCAAAAGTAAAGTATAATTTCAGCGAAATTTTAATTTTTTCCCTCTTTTTTTCCTTAATTTTCCTCATTTTATCGAGAATTTATCGGTAAAAGCAAATGAAAAGAATAATTTTAGCAAAATTTCAATTTTTTTTCCTCTTTTATTTCCATAATTTTCCTCATTTTATCGAGATATGATCGAAAAAAGCAACAAAAACGAATAATTTTCGCGAAATTTCAATATTGTGATATCTTTTTTTCCTTAATTTTCCTCATTTTGTATAGAATTTATCGAAAAAAGCAACAAAAAGGAAGAATTTTACCGAAATTTCAATTTTTCTCCTGTTTTTTTCCACAATTTTCCTCATTTTATCGAGATGTGATCGAAAAAAGCAACAAAAACAAATAATTTTCGCGAAATTTCAATTTTTTCCACTTATTTTCCTTAACTTTCCTCATTCTATCGAGATATTATCGAAAAACAAGAAAAATATCGAATAATTTTTGCAAAATTTTAATTTTTTTCCTCTTTTTTTCATAAATTACCCTCATTTTATCGAGATATTATCGAAAAAACCATAAAAAAACGAATAATTTTAGCGAAATTTCAATTTTGTTATGTCTTTTTTTTCTTTAATTTTCCTCTTTTTAACGAGAATGTAACGAGAAAAGCAGCAAAAACGAATAATATTTGAGAAATTTCAATTTTTTTCATCTTTTTTTCCATAATTTTCCTCAATTTATCGAGAAAAGCAGCAAAAACGAATAATATTTGAGAAATTTCGCTTTTTCTCCATTTTCTTACCATAATTTTCCTCATTTTATCGAGATATTATCGAAAAAAGCGGAGATATGAATAATTTTAGCGAAATTTCAATTTTTTTCCTCTTTTTTTCCTTAATTTTCTTCATTTTATCATGATATAATCGAAAAAAGAAACAAAAACGAAATATTTTAGCAAAATTTCAATTTTTTTCATCTTTTTTTCCATAATTTTCCTCACTTTATCGAGAAATTATCGAAAAAAGCAAAAAAATTAATAATTTTAGCGAAATTTCAATTTTTTCCTCTTTTTTTCCTTAATTTTCTTCATTTTATCGAGACATGACCAAAAAAGCAAAAAAAACGTATAATTAAAGAGAAATTTCAATTTTTCTCCTGTTTATCCATAATTTTCCTCATTTTATCAAGATATTATCGAAAAAAGAAACAAAAACGAAATATTTTGGCAAAATTTTAATTTTTTCCCTCTTTTTTTCCTTAATTTTCCTCATTTTGTATAGATTTTATCGGAAAAAGCAATAGAAAAGAATAATTTTACCGAAAATTACATTTTTTTCCTCTTTTTTTCCATAATTTTCCTTATTTTATCGAGATAAGATCGAAAAAAGCAGCAAAAAGGAAGAATTTTTGGAGAAATTGAAATTTGTTCCATAATTTTCCTTATTTTATCGAGATAAGATCGAAAAAAGCAGCAAAAAGGAAGAATTTTTGGAGAAATTGAAATTTGTTCCTCTTATTTAAAAATAATTTACGTCATTTTAGCTAGATATGATCGAAAAAGGCAAAAAAAGAGTATTTTTAGCGAAATTTCAATTTTAATTTATCTTTATTTCCTTAATTTTCCTCATTTTATCGAGAATTTATCCGAAAAAGCAAATGAAAAGAATAATTTTAGCAAAATTTCAATTTTTTTTCCTCTTTTTTTTCCATAATTTTCCTCATTTTATAGAGTTGTGATCGAAAAAAGCAACAAAAACGAATAATTTTCGCGAAATTTCAATTTTGTGATATCTTTTTTTGCTTAATTTTCCTCATTTTGTATAGAATTTATCGAAAAAAAGCAACAAAAAGGAAGAATTTTACCGAAATTTCAATTTTTCTCCTGTATTTTTCCACAATTTTCCTCATTTTATCGAGATGTGATCGAAAAAAGCAACAAAAACGAATAATTTTCGCGAAATTTCATTTTTTTTCCTTTTTTTTCATTAATTACCCTCATTTTATCGAGATAATATCGATAAAAGCAACAAAAACGAATAATTTTCGCAAAATTTCAATTTTGTGATGTCTTTTTTTCCTTAATTTTCCTCATTTTGTATAGAATTTATCGGAAAAAGCAATAGAAAAGAATAATTTTACCGAAAATTCAATTTTTATCCTCTTTTTTTTCCATAATTTTCCTCATTTTATCGAGATAAGATCGAAAAAAGCAACAAAAAGGAAGAATTTTACCGAAATTTCAATTTTTCTCCTGTTTTTTTTCCATAATTTTCCTCATTTTATCGAGATATTATCAAGAAAAGCAACAAAAACGAATATTTTCAGCGAAATTTCAATATTTTTCCTGTTTTTTATCCTTAATTTCCCTCATTTTATCGAGATATTATCAAAAAAAAGTACAGATACGTATAATTTTAGCGAAATTTCAATTTTTTTTTTATTTTTTTCATTAATTTTCTTCATTTTATCAAGATATTATCGAAAAAAGAAGCAAAAAGGAAGAATTTTAGCGAAATTTCAATTTTTTTTCCTCTATTTTTCCTTAATTTCCCTCATTTTATCGAGATATTAACGAAAAAAAGTAGCAAAAAGGAAGAATTTTAGCGAAATTTCAATTTTTTCCTCTTATTTAGCCTTAATTTTCTTCATTTAAGTCAGATATGATCGAAAAAGGCAGAAAAAAGAATATTTGTAGCGAAATTTCGCGAAAAAAGCAACGAAAACGAATATTTTCAGCGAAATTTAAATTTTTTTCCTCTTTTTTTCCTTAATTTCCCTCATTTTATCGAGATATTATCGAAAAAAGCAAAAAAATGAATAATTTTAGTGAAATTTCAATTTTTTCCTCTTTTTTTCCTTAATTTTCTTCATTTTATCGAGATATGACCAAAAAAGCAACAAAAACGAATAATTTTAGAGAAATTTCAATTTTTCTCCTGTTTTTTTCCATAATTTTCCTCATTTTATCGAGATGTTATCGAAAGAAGCAGCAAAAGCGAATAATTTTTGAGAAATTTCAGTTTTTATCCTGTTTTTTACCATAATTTTCCTCATTTTATCGAGATATTATCCAGAAATGCAACAAAAACGAATATTTTCAGCGAAATTTCAATTTTTTCCCTCTTTTTTTCCTTAATTTTCTTCATTTTATCGAGATATGACCAAAAAAGCAACAAAAACGAATAATTTTAGAGAAATTTCAATTTTTCTCCTGTTTTTTTCCATAATTTTCCTCATTTTATCGAGATGTTATCGAAAGAAGCAGCAAAAACGAATAATTTTTGAGAAATTTCAGTTTTTATCCTGTTTTTTTTCCATAATTTCCATCATTCTATCGAGATATTATCGAAAAAAAAGAAAAATAACGAATAATTTTTGCAAAATTGTAATTTCTTTCCTCTTTTTTAAATTTATTTTCCTCAGTTTTACGAGATATAATCGAAAAAAGCAAGAAAAACGAATAATATAGCGAAATTTCATTTTTTTCCTCTTTTTTCCCTTTATTCTCCTCATTTTATCTAGATATGATCGAAAAAAGCAACAGAAACGAATAATTTTAGCGAAATTTCAAATTTTTCCACTTATTTTCCTTAACTTTCCTCATTCTATCGAGATATTATCGAAAAAAAAGAAAAATATCGAAAAAGTTTTGCAAAATTTTAATTTTTTTCCTCTTTTTTTCATTAATTACCCTCATTTTATCGAGATATTATCGAAAAAACCATAAAAAACGAATAATTTTAGCGAAATTTCAATTTTTTTATGTCTTTTTTTTCCTAAATTTTCCTCTTTTTAACGAGAATGTATCGTAAAAAGCAAAAGTAAAGAATAATTTTAGCGAAATTTCAATTTTTTTCATCTTTTTTTTCATAATTTTCCTCAATTTATCGAGAAATTATCGAGAATAGCAGCAAAAACGAATAATATTTGAGAAATTTCACTTTTTCTCCAGTTTTTTACCATAATTTTCCTCATTTCATCGAGATATTATCATGAAATGCAAATAAAACGAATATTTAAAGTGAAATTTCAATTTTTTTCCTCTTTTTTTCCATAATTTCCCTCATTCTATAGTGATATTATCGAAAAAAAAGAAAAATAACGAATAATTTTTGCAAAATTTTAATTTTTTTCCTCTTTTTTTCATTAATTACCCTCGTTTTATCGAGATATTATCGAAAAAATCAAAAAAAACGAATAATTTTAGCGAAATTTCAATTTTGTTATGTCTTTTTTTTCCTTAATTTTCCTCATTTTATCGAGAATTTACCGAAAAAAGGAACAAAAACGAATAATTTTATCCAAATTTCAATTTCCTTCCTCTTTTTTTTCCTTAATTTTCCTCAGTTTTACGAGATATAATCGAAAAAAGCAAGAAAAACGAATAATATAGCGAAATTTCATTTTTTTTTCCTCTTTTTTCCCTTTATTTTCCTCATTTTATAGAGATATTATCGAAAGAAAAGAAAAATAACGAATAATTTTTGCAAAATTTTAATTTTTTTCCTCTTTTTTTCATTAATTACCCTCATTTTATCGAGATATTATCGAAAAAAGCAAAAAAAAAACGAATAATTTTTGCGAAATTTCAATTTTATTTTGTATTTTTTTTCCTTAATTTCCCTCTTTTTATCGAGAATGTATCATAATAAGCAAAAGTAAAGAATAATTTCAGCGAAATTTGAATTTTTTTCATCTTTTTTTCCATAATTTTCCTCATTTTATCGAGAACTTATCGAGAAAAGCAACAAAAAGGAAGAATTTTAGCGAACTTTCACTTTTTTCCTCTTATTTTGCCTTAATTTACTTCATTATAGCTAGATATGATCGAAATAGGCAGAAAAAAAGAATACTTTTAGCGAAATTTCTCGAAAAAAGCAACGAAAACGAATATTTTCAGCGAAATTTCAATTGTTTTCCTCTTTTTTTCCTTAATTTCCCTCATTTTATCGATATTATATCAAAAAAGCAACAAAAAGGAAGAATTTAAGCGAAATTTAAATTTTATCCTCTTTTTTTCCATTAATCTTTCTCATTTTATCGAGATATGATCGAAAAAAGCAACAAAAACGAATAATTTTCGCGAAATTTCAATTTTGTGATGTCTTTTTTTTCCTTAATTTTCCTCATTTTGTATAGAATTTATCGAAAAAAGCAACAAAAAGGAAGAATTTTACCGAAATTTCAATTTTTCTCCTGTTTTTTTCCATAATTTTCCTCAGTTTATCGAGATATGATCGAAAAAAGCAACAAAAACGATTAATTTTCGCGAAATTTCAATTTTTTCCTTTCTTATCATTAATTACCCTCATTTTATCGAGATAATATCGATAAAAGCAACAAAAACGAATAATTTTCGCGAAATTTCAATTTTGTGATGTCTTTTTTTCCTTAATTTTCCTCATTTTGTATAGAATTTATCGGAAAAAGCAATAGAAAAGAATAATTTTACCGAAAATTCAATTTTTTTCCTCTTTTTTTTCCATAATTTTCCTCATTTTATCGAGATAAGATCGAAAAAAGCAACAAAAAGGAAGAATTTTAGCGAAATTTCAATTTTTTCCTCTTATTTTACCTCAAGTTTCTTCATTTTAGCTAGATATGATCGAAAAAGGCAGAAAAAAAATATTTTTAGCGAAATTTCAATTTTTTTCCCCTTTTTTCCTTATATTTTCCTCATTTTATCGAGAATTTACCGAAAAAAGCAACAAAAACGAATAATTTTATCGAAATTTCAATTTCCTTCCTCTTTTTGTTCCTTAATTTTCCTCAGTTTTACGAGATATAATCGAAAAAAGCAAGAAAAACGAATAATATAGCGAAATTTCATTTTTTTTTCCTCTTTTTTCCCTTTATTTTCCTCATTTTATAGAGATATTATCGAAAGAAAAGAAAAATAACGAATAATTTTTGCAAAATTTTAATTTTTTTCCTCTTTTTTTCATTAATTACCCTCATTTTATCGAGATATTATCGAAAAAAGCAAAAAAAACGTATAATTTTTGCGAAATTTCAATTTTGTTTTGTATTTTTTTTCCTTAATTTTCCTCTTTTTATCGAGAATGTATCATAATAAGCAAAAGTAAAGAATAATTTCAGCGAAATTTGAATTTTTTTCATCTTTTTTTCCATAATTTTCCTCATTTTATCGAGAACTTATCGAGAAAAGCAACAAAAAGGAAGAATTTTAGCGAACTTTCACTTTTTTCCTCTTATTTAGCCTTAATTTACTTCATTTTAGCTAGATATGATCGAAATAGGCAGAAAAAAAGAATATTTTTAGCGAAATTTCTCGAAAAAAGCAACGAAAACGAATATTTTCAGCGAAATTTCAATTGTTTTCCTCTTTTTTTCCTTAATTTCCCTCATTTTATCGAGATATTATCGAAAAAAGCAAAAAATGAATAATTTTAGCGAAATTTCAATTTTTTCCTCTTTTTTTCCTTAATTTTCTTCATTTTATGGAGATATGACCAAAAAAGCAACAAAAACGAATAATTTTCGCGAAATTTCAGTTTTTCTCCAGTTTTTTACCATAATTTTCCTCATTTTACCGAGATATTATCAAGAAAAGCAACAAAAACGAATATTTTCAGCGAAATTTCAATTTTTTTCCTGTTTTTATCCTTAATTTCCCTCATTTTATCGAGATATTATCAAAAAAAGCAGCGATATGTATAATTGTAGCAAAATTTCAATTTTTTTCCTCTTTTTTTCCTTAATTTTCTTCATTTTATCGAGAATTTATCGGAAAAAGCAAATGAAAAGATTAATTTTAGCAAAATTTCAATTTTTTTTTTCTCTTTTTTCCATAATTTTCCTCATTTTATCGATATATTAAAAAAAAGCAACAAAAAGGAAGAATTTTAGCGAAATTTCAAATTTTTCCACTTATTTTCCTTAATTTTCTTCATTTATCAAAATATTATCGAAAAAAGAAGCAAAAACGAATATTTTCAGCGAAATTTCAATTTTTTTCCTCTTTTTTTTCTTAATATCCCTCATTTTATAGAGATATTATCGAAAAAAGCAGCAAAAAGGAAGAATTTTAGCGAAATTTCAATTTTTTCCTCTTTTTGTTCCTTAATTTTCCTCAGTTTTACGAGATATTATCGAAAAAAGCAATAAAAACGAATATTTTTAGCGAAATTTCAATTTTAATACATCTTTATTTCCTTAATTATCCTCATTTTATCGAGAATTTATCGGAAAAAGCAAATGAAAAGAATAATTTTAGCAAAATTTTATTTTTTTTCCTCTTTTTTTCATTAATTTTCCCCAGTTTTACGAGATATAATCGAAAAAAGCAAGAAAAACGAATAATATAGCGATATTTCATTTTTTTCCTCTTTTTTCCCTTTTTTTCCTCATTTTATCGAGATATGACCGAAAAAAGCAACAGAAACGAATAATTTTAGCGAAATTTCAAATTTTTCCACTTATTTTCCTAAACTTTCCTCATTCTATCGAGATATTATCGAAAAAACCATAAAAAACGAATAATTTTAGCGAAATTTCAATTTTGTTATGTCTTTTTTTTCCTTAATTTTCCACTTTTTAACGAGAATGTATCGTTAAAACCAAAAGTAAAGAATATTTTTAGCGAAATTTCAATTTTTTTCATCTTTTTTTCCATATTTTCCTCACTTTATCGAAATGATATCGAAAAAAGCAAAAAAATGAATAATTTCAGCGAAATTTCAATTTTTTCCTCTTTTTTTCCTTAATTTTCTTCATTTTATCGAGATATGACCAAAAAAGCAACAAAAACGATTAATTTTAGAGAAATTTCAATTTTTCTCCTGTTTATCCATAATTTTCCTCATTTTATCGAGATATTATCAGGAAAAACAACAAAAACGCATATTTTCAGCGAAATTTCAATTTTTTTCCTGTTTTTATCCTTAATTTCCCTCATTCTATCGAGATATTTTCGAAAAAAAAGAAAAATAACGAATAATTTTTGCAAAATTTTAATTTTTTTCCTCTTTTTTTCATTAATTTGCCTCAGTTTTACGAGATATAATCGAAAAAAGCAAGACAAACGAATAATATAGCGAAATTTCATTTTTTTCCCCTTTTTTCCCTTTTTTTTCCTCATTTAATCGAGATATGACCGAAAAAAGCAACAGAAACGAATAATTTTAGCGATATTTTTTAAATTTTTCCACTAATTTTCCTTAACATTCCTAATTCTATCGAGATATTATCGAAAAAAAGAAAAATATCGAATAATTTTTGCAAAATTTTAATTTTTTTCCTCTTTTTTTCATTAATTATCCTCATTTTATCGAGATATTATCGAAAAAACCATAAAAAAACGAATTATTTTAGCGAAATTTCTTTTTTTTCCTTTTTTTTCATTAATTACCCTCATTTTATCGAGATAATATCGAGAAAAGCAGCAAAAACGAATAATATTTGAGAAATTTCAATTTTTTTCATCTATTTTTCCATAATTTTCCTCAATTTATCGAGAAATTATCGAGAAAAGCAGCAAAAACGAATAATATTTGAGAAATTTCACTTTTTCTCCATTTTCTTACCATAATTTTCCTCATTTTATCGAGATATTATCGAAAAAAGCGGAGATATGAATAATTTTAGCGAAATTTCAATTTTTTCCTCTTTTTTTCCTTAATTTTCTTCATTTTATCATGATATTATCGAAAAAAGAAACAAAAACGAAATATTTTAGCAAAATTTCAATTTTTTTCATCTTTTTTTCCATAATTTTCCTCACTTTATCGAGAAATTATCGAAAAAATCAAAAAAATTCATAATTTTAGCGAAATTTCAATTTTTTCCTCTTTTTTTCCTTAATTTTCTTCATTTTATCGAGACATGACCAAAAAAGCAACAAAAACGAATAATTTTAGTGAAATTTCAATTTTTCTCCTATTTATCCATAATTTTCCTCATTTTATCAAGATGTTATCGAAAGAAGCAGCAAAAACGAATAATTTTTGAGAAATTTCAATTTTTCTCCAGTTTTTTACCATAATTTTCCTCATTTTATCGAGATATTATCAAGAAAAGCAACAAAAACGCATATTTTCAGCGAAATTTCAATTTTTTTCCTGTTTTTATCCTTAATTTCCCTCATTCTATCGAGAGATTATCGAAAAAAAGAAAAATAACGAATAATTTTTGCAAAATTTTAATTTTTTCCTCTTTTTTTCATTAATTTTCCTCAGTTTTACGAGATATAATCGAAAAAAGCAAGAAAAACGAATAATATAGCGAAATTTCATTTTTTTCCTCTTTTTTCCCTTTTTTTTCCTCATTTTATCGAGATATGACCGAAAAAAGCAACAGAAACGAATAATTTTAGCGAAATTTCATATTTATCCACTTATTTTCCTTAACTTTCCTCATTCTATCGAGATATTATCGAAAAAAAAGAAAAATATCGAATAATTTTTGCAGAATTTTAATTTTTTTCCTCTTTCTTTCATTAATTACCCTCATTTTATCGAGATATTATCGAAAAAACCATAAAAAACGAATAATTTTAGCGAAATTTCAATTTTGTTATGTCTTTTTTTCCTTAATTTTCCTCTTTTTAACGAGAATGTATCGTGAAAAGCAAAAGTAAAGTATAATTTTAGCGAAATTTTAATTTTTTCCCTCTTTTTTTCCTTAATTTTCCTCAGTTTTATCGAGATATTATCGAAAAAAGCAACAAAAACGAATATTTTCAGCGAAATTTCAATTTTTTCCTCTTTTTTTCCTTAATTTCCATCATTTTATCGAGATATTATCGAAAAAAGCAGCAAAATGGAAGAATTTTTAGAGAAATTTAAATTTGTTCCTCTTATTTAACAATAATTTACGTCATTTTAGCTAGATATGATCGAAAAAGGCAAAAAAAGAGTATTTTTAGCGAAATTTCAATTTTAATTCATCTTTATTTCCTTAATTTTCCTCATTTTATCAGGAATTTATCGGAAAAAGCAAATGAAAAGAATAATTTTAGCAAAATTTCAATTTTTTTTCCTCTTTTATTTCCATAATTTTCCCCATTTTATCGATATATTATCAAAAAAGCAACAAAAAGGAAGAATTTAAGCGAAATTTAAATTTTATCCTCTTTTTTTCCATTAATCTTTCTCATTTTATCGAGATATGATCGAAAAAAGCAACAAAAACGAAACATTTTCCCGAAATTTCAATTTTGTGATATAATTTTTTCCTTAATTTTCCTCATTTTGTATAGAATTTATCGAAAAAAGCAACAAAAAGGAAGAATTTTACCGAAATTTCAATTTTTCTCCTGTTTTTTTCCACAATTTTCCTCATTTTATCGAGATATAATCGAATAAAGCAACAAAAACGAATAATTTTCGCGAAATTTCAATTTTTTCCTTTTTTTTCATTATTTACCCTCATTTTATCGAGATAATATCGATAAAAGCAACAAAAACGAATAATTTTCGCGAAATTTCAATTTTGTGATGTCTTTTTTTCCTTAATTTTCCTCATTTTGTATAGAATTTATCGGAAAAAGCAATAGAAAAGAATAATTTTACCGAAAATTACATTTTTTTCCTCTTTTTTTCCATAATTTTCCTCATTTTATCGAGATATTATCGAAAAAAGCAGCAAAAAGGATGAATTTTTAGAGAAATTTAAATTTGTTCCTCTTATTTAACCATAATTTACGTCATTTTAGCTGGATATAACTGAAAAAGGCAAAAAAAGAGTATTTTTAGCGAAATTTCAATTTTAATTCAACTTTATTTCCCTAATTTTCCTCATTTTATCGAGAATTTATAGGAAAAAGCGAATGAAAAGATTAATTTTAGCAAAATTTCAATTTTTTTTTCTCTTTTTTCCATAATTTTCCTCATTTTATCGATATATTTAAAAAAAAAAACAAAAAGGAAGAATTTAAGCGAAATTTCAATTTTATCCTCTTTTTTCCATTAATCTTTCTCATTTTATCGAGATATGATCGAAAAAAGCAACAAAAACGAATAATTTTCGCGAAATTTCAATTTTTTCCTGTTTTTCATTAATTACCCTCAATTTATCGAAATAATATCGATAAAAGCAACAAAAACGAATAACTTTCGCGAAATTTCAATTTGTTAAGTCTTTTTTTCCTTAATTTTCCTCATTTTGTATAGAATATATCGGAAAAAGCAATAGAAAAGAATAATTTTAACGAAAATTCAATTTTTTTCCTCTTATTTTTCCATAATTTTCCTCATTTTATCGAGATAAGATCGAAAAAAGCAACAAAAAGGAAGAATTTTAACGAAATTTCAATTTTTTCCTCTTATTTTCCTTAATTTTCTTCATTTATCAAAATATTATCGAAAAAAGAAGCAAAAACGAATATTTTCAGCGAAATTTCAATTTTTTTCCTCTTTTTTTTCTTAATATCCCTCATTTTATCGAGATATTATCGAAAAAAGCAGCAAAAAGGAAGAATTTTAGCGAAATTTCAATTTTTTCCTCTTTTTGTTCCTTAATTTTCCTCAGTTTTACGAGATATAATCGAAAAAAGCAATAAAAACGAATATTTTTAGCGAATTTCAATTTTAATTAATCTTTATTTCCTTAATTTTCCTCATTTTATCGAGAATTTATCGGAAAAAGCAAATGAAAAGAATAATTTTAGCAAAATTTTATTTTTTTTCCTCTTTTTTTCATTAATTTTCCCCAGTTTTACGAGATATAATCGAAAAAAGCAAGAATAACGAATAATATAGCGAAATTTCATTTTTTTCCTCTTTTTTCCCTTTTTTTCCTCATTTTATCGAGATATGACCGAAAAAAGCAACAGAAATGAATAATTTTAGCGAAATTTCAAATTTTTCCACTTATTTTCCTTAACTTTCCTCATTCTATCGAGATATTATCGAAAAAAAAGAAAAATATCGAATAATTTTTGCAAAATTTTAATTTTTTTCCTCTTTTTTTCATTAATTACCCTCATTTTATCGAGATATTATCGAAAAAACCATAAAAAACGAATAATTTTAGCGAAATTTCAATTTTGTTATGTCTTTTTTTTCCTTAATTTTCCTCTTTTTATCGAGAATGTATCATAATAAGCAAAAGTAAAGAATAATTTCAGCGAAATTTCAATTTTTTTCATCTTTTTTTCCATAATTTTCCTCACTTTATCGAGAAATTATCGAGAAAACAACAAAAAGGAAGAATTTTAGCGAGATTTCAATTTTTTTCTCTTATTTAGCCTTAATTTTCTTCATTTTAGCTAGATATGATTGAAATAGGCAGAAAAAAAGAAAATTTTTAGCGAAATTTCGCAAAAAAAGCAACGAAAACGAATATTTTCAGCGAAATTTCAATTGTTTTCCTCTTTTATTCCTTGATTTCCCTCATTTTATCGAGATGTTATCGAAAGAAGCAGCAAAAAGGAATAATTTTAGAGAAATTTCAATTTTTCTCCTGTTTATCGATAATTATCCTCATTTTATCAAGATGTTATCGAAAGAAGCAGCAAAAACAAATAATTTTAGAGAAATTTCAATTTTTCTCCTGTTTATCCATAATTTTCCTCATTTAATCGAGATATTATCAGGAAAAGCAACAAAAACGCATATTTTCAGCGAAATTTCAATTTTTTTCCTGTTTTTATCCTTAATTTCCCTCATTCTATCGAGATATTATAAAAAAAAAGAAAAATAACGAATAATTTTTGCAAAATTTTAATTTTTTTCCTCTTTTTTTCATTAATTTTCCTCAGTTTTACGAGATATAATCGAAAAAAGCAAGAAAAACGAATAATAAAGCGAAATTTCATTTTTTTCCTCTTTTTTCCCTTTATTTTCCTCATTTTATCGAGATATGACCGAAAAAAGCAACAGAAACGAATAATTTTAGCGATATTTTTTAAATTTTTCCACTTATTTTCCTTAACTTTCCTCATTCTATCGAGATATTAATGAAAAAAAGAAAAATATCGAATAATTTTTGCAAAATTTTAATTTTTTTCCTCTTTTTTTCATTAATTACCCTCATTTTATCGAGATATTATCGAAAAAACCATAAAAAAACGAATAATTTAGCGAAATTTCAATTTTTTCCTTTTTTTTCATTAATTACCCTCATTTTATCGAGATAATATCGAGAAAAGCAGCAAAAACGAATTATATTTGAGAAATTTCACTTTTTCTCCATTTTCTTACCATAATTTTCCTCATTTTATCGAGATATTATCGAAAAAAGCGGAGATATGAATAATTTTAGCGAAATTTCAATTTTTTTCCTCTTTTTTTCCTTAATTTTCTTCATTTTATCATGATATTATCGAAAAAAGAAACAAAAACGAAATATTTTAGCAAAATTTCAATTTTTTTCATCTTGTTTTCCATAATTTTCCTCACTTTATCGAGAAATTATCGAAAAAAGCAAAAAAATTAATTATTTTAGCGAAATTTCAATTTTTTCCTCTTTTTTTCCTTAATTTTCTTCATTTTATCGAGACATGACCAAAAAAGCAACAAAAACGAATAATTTTAGAGAAATTTCAATTTTTCTCCTATTTATCCATAATTTTCCTAATTTTATCAAGATGTTATCGAAAGAAGCAGCAAAAACGAATAATTTTTGAGAAATTTCAGTTTTTCCCCAGTTTTTTACCATAATTTTCCTCATTTTATCGAGATATTATCAAGAAAAGCAACAAAAACGCATATTTTCAGCGAAATTTCAATTTTTTTCCTGTTTTTATCCTTAATTTCCCTCATTCTATCGAGATATTATCGAAAAAATGAAAAATAACGAATAATTTTTGCAAAATTTTAATTTATTCCTCTTTTTTTCATTAATTTTCCTCAGTTTTACGAGATATAATCGAAAAAAGCAAGAATAACGAATAATATAGCGAAATTTCATTTTTTTCCTCTTTTTTCCCTTTTTTTTCCTCATTTTATCGAGATATGACCGAAAAAAGCAACAGAAACGAATAATTTTAGCGAAATTTCAAATTTTTCCACTTATTTTCCTTAACTTTCCTCATTCTATCGAGATATTATCGAAAAAAAAGAAAAATATCGAATATTTTTTGCAAAATTTTAATTTTATTCCTCTTTCTTTCATTAATTACCCTCATTTTATCGAGATATTATCGAAAAAACCATAAAAAACGAATAATTTTAGCGAAATTTCAATTTTGTTATGTCTTTTTTTCATTAATTTTCCTCTTTTTAACGAGAATGTATCGTGAAAAGCAAAAGTAAAGTATAATTTCAGCGAAATTTTAATTTTTTCCCTCTTTTTTTCCTTAATTTTCCTCATTTTATCGAGAATTTATCGGTAAAAGCAAATGAAAAGAATAATTTTAGCAAAATTTCAATTTTTTTTCCTCTTTTATTTCCATAATTTTCCTCATTTTATCGAGATATGATCGAAAAAAGCAACAAAAACGAATAATTTTCGCGAAATTTCAATATTGTGATATCTTTTTTTCCTTAATTTTCCTCATTTTGTATAGAATTTATCGAAAAAAGCAACAAAAAGGAAGAATTTTACCGAAATTTCAATTTTTCTCCTGTTTTTTTCCACAATTTTCCTCATTTTATCGAGATGTGATCGAAAAAAGCAACAAAAACAAATAATTTTCGCGAAATTTCAATTTTTTCCACTTATTTTCCTAAACTTTCCTCATTCTATCGAGATATTATCGAAAAACAAGAAAAATATCGAATAATTTTTGCAAAATTTTAATTTTTTTCCTCTTTTTTTCATAAATTACCCTCATTTTATCGAGATATTATCGAAAAAACCATAAAAAAACGAATAATTTTAGCGAAATTTCAATTTTGTTATGTCTTTTTTTTCTTTAATTTTCCTCTTTTTAACGAGAATGTAACGAGAAAAGCAGCAAAAACGAATAATATTTGAGAAATTTCAATTTTTTTCATCTTTTTTTCCATAATTTTCCTCAATTTATCGAGAAAAGCAGCAAAAACGAATAATATTTGAGAAATTTCGCTTTTTCTCCATTTTCTTACCATAATTTTCCTCATTTTATCGAGATATTATCGAAAAAAGCGGAGATATGAATAATTTTAGCGAAATTTCAATTTTTTTCCTCTTTTTTTCCTTAATTTTCTTCATTTTATCATGATATAATCGAAAAAAGAAACAAAAACGAAATATTTTAGCAAAATTTCAATTTTTTTCATCTTTTTTTCCATAATTTTCCTCACTTTATCGAGAAATTATCGAAAAAAGCAAAAAAATTAATAATTTTAGCGAAATTTCAATTTTTTCCTCTTTTTTTCCTTAATTTTCTTCATTTTATCGAGACATGACCAAAAAAGCAAAAAAAACGTATAATTAAAGAGAAATTTCAATTTTTCTCCTGTTTATCCATAATTTTCCTCATTTTATCAAGATATTATCGAAAAAAGAAACAAAAACGAAATATTTTGGCAAAATTTTAATTTTTTCCCTCTTTTTTTCCTTAATTTTCCTCATTTTGTATAGATTTTATCGGAAAAAGCAATAGAAAAGAATAATTTTACCGAAAATTACATTTTTTTCCTCTTTTTTTCCATAATTTTCCTTATTTTATCGAGATAAGATCGAAAAAAGCAGCAAAAAGGAAGAATTTTTGGAGAAATTGAAATTTGTTCCTCTTATTTAAAAATAATTTACGTCATTTTAGCTAGATATGATCGAAAAAGGCAAAAAAAGAGTATTTTTAGCGAAATTTCAATTTTAATTTATCTTTATTTCCTTAATTTTCCTCATTTTATCGAGAATTTATCCGAAAAAGCAAATGAAAAGAATAATTTTAGCAAAATTTCAATTTTTTTTCCTCTTTTTTTTCCATAATTTTCCTCATTTTATAGAGTTGTGATCGAAAAAAGCAACAAAAACGAATAATTTTCGCGAAATTTCAATTTTGTGATATCTTTTTTTGCTTAATTTTCCTCATTTTGTATAGAATTTATCGAAAAAAGCAACAAAAAGGAAGAATTTTACCGAAATTTCAATTTTTCTCCTGTATTTTTCCACAATTTTCCTCATTTTATCGAGATGTGATCGAAAAAAGCAACAAAAACGAATAATTTTCGCGAAATTTCATTTTTTTCCTTTTTTTTCATTAATTACCCTCATTTTATCGAGATAATATCGATAAAAGCAACAAAAACGAATAATTTTCGCGAAATTTCAATTTTGTGATGTCTTTTTTTCATTAATTTTCCTCATTTTGTATAGAATTTATCGGAAAAAGCAATAGAAAAGAATAATTTTACCGAAAATTCAATTTTTATCCTCTTTTTTTTCCATAATTTTCCTCATTTTATCGAGATAAGATCGAAAAAAGCAACAAAAAGGAAGAATTTTACCGAAATTTCAATTTTTCTCCTGTTTTTTTCCATAATTTTCCTCATTTTATCGAGATGTTATCGAAAGAAGCAACAAAAACGAATAATTTTTGAGAAATTTCAGTTTTCCTCCAGTTTTTTACCATAATTTTCCTCATTTTATCGAGATATTATCAAGAAAAGCAACAAAAACGAATATTTTCAGCGAAATTTCAATATTTTTCCTGTTTTTATCCTTAATTTCCCTCATTTTATCGAGATATTATCAAAAAAAAGTACAGATACGTATAATTTTAGCGAAATTTCAATTTTTTTTTTTATATTTTTCATTAATTTTCTTCATTTTATCAAGATATTATCGAAAAAAGAAGCAAAAAGGAAGAATTTTAGCGAAATTTCAATTTTTTTCCTCTATTTTTCCTTAATTTCCCTCATTTTATCGAGATATTTACGAAAAAAGTAGCAAAAAGGAAGAATTTTAGCGAAATTTCAATTTTTTCCTCTTATTTAGCCTTAATTTTCTTCATTTAAGTCAGATATGATCGAAAAAGGCAGAAAAAAGAATATTTGTAGCGAAATTTCGCGAAAAAAGCAACGAAAACGAATATTTTCAGCGAAATTTAAATTTTTTTCCTCTTTTTTTCCTTAATTTCCCTCATTTTATCGAGATATTATCGAAAAAAGCAAAAAAATGAATAATTTTAGTGAAATTTCAATTTTTTCCTCTTTTTTTCCTTAATTTTCTTCATTTTATCGAGATATGACCAAAAAAGCAACAAAAACGAATAATTTTAGAGAAATTTCAATTTTTCTCCTGTTTTTTTCCATAATTTTCCTCATTTTATCGAGATGTTATCGAAAGAAGCAGCAAAAGCGAATAATTTTTGAGAAATTTCAGTTTTTATCCTGTTTTTTACCATAATTTTCCTCATTTTATCGAGATATTATCCAGAAATGCAACAATAACGAATATTTTCAGCGAAATTTCAATTTTTTCCCTCTTTTTTTCCTTAATTTTCTTCATTTTATCGAGATATGACCAAAAAAGCAACAAAAACGAATAATTTTAGAGAAATTTCAATTTTTCTCCTGTTTTTTTCCATAATTTTCCTCATTTTATCGAGATGTTATCGAAAGAAGCAGCAAAAACGAATAATTTTTGAGAAATTTCAGTTTTTATCCTGTTTTTTTCCATAATTTCCATCATTCTATCGAGATATTATCGAAAAAAAAGAAAAATAACGAATAATTTTTGCAAAATTGTAATTTCTTTCCTCTTTTTTAAATTTATTTTCCTCAGTTTTACGAGATGTAATCGAAAAAAGCAAGAAAAACGAATAATATAGCGAAATTTCATTTTTTTCCTCTTTTTTCCCTTTATTCTCCTCATTTTATCGAGATATGATCGAAAAAAGCAACAGAAACGAATAATTTTAGCGAAATTTCAAATTTTTCCACTTATTTTCCTTAACTTTCCTCATTCTATCGAGATATTATCGAAAAAAAAGAAAAATATCGAAAAAGTTTTGCAAAATTTTAATTTTTTTCCTCTTTTTTTCATTAATTACCCTCATTTTATCGAGATATTATCGAAAAAACCATAAAAAACGAATAATTTTAGCGAAATTTCAATTTTTTTATGTCTTTTTTTTCCTAAATTTTCCTCTTTTTAACGAGAATGTATCGTAAAAAGCAAAAGTAAAGAATAATTTTAGCGAAATTTCAATTTTTTTCATCTTTTTTTTCATAATTTTCCTCAATTTATCGAGAATAGCAGCAAAAACGAATAATATTTGAGAAATTTCACTTTTTCTCCAGTTTTTGACCATAATTTTCCTCATTTCATCGAGATATTATCATGAAATGCAAATAAAACGAATATTTAAAGTGAAATTTCAATTTTTTTCCTCTTTTTTTCCATAATTTCCCTCATTCTATAGTGATATTATCGAAAAAAAAGAAAAATAACGAATAATTTTTGCAAAATTTTAATTTTTTTCCTCTTTTTTTCATTAATTACCCTCGTTTTATCGAGATATTATCGAAAAAATCAAAAAAAACGAATAATTTTAGCTAAATTTCAATTTTGTTATGTCTTTTTTTTCCTTAATTTTCCTCATTTTATCGAGAATTTACCGAAAAAAGGAACAAAAACGAATAATTTTATCCAAATTTCAATTTTTTCCTCTTATTTTACCTCAAGTTTCTTCATTTTAGCTAGATATGATCGAAAAAGGCAGAAAAAAAATATTTTTAGCGAAATTTCAATTTTTTTCCCCTTTTTTCCTTATATTTTCCTCATTTTATCGAGAATTTACCGAAAAAAGCAACAAAATAGAATAATTTTATCGAAATTTCAATTTCCTTCCTCTTTTTGTTCCTTAATTTTCCTCAGTTTTACGAGATATAATCGAAAAAAGCAAGAAAAACGAATAATATAGCGAAATTTCATTTTTTTTTCCTCTTTTTTCCCTTTATTTTCCTCATTTTATAGAGATATTATCGAAAGAAAAGAAAAATAACGAATAATTTTTGCAAAATTTTAATTTTTTTCCTCTTTTTTTCATTAATTACCCTCATTTTATCGAGATATTATCGAAAAAAGCAAAAAAAACGTATAATTTTTGCGAAATTTCAATTTTGTTTTGTATTTTTTTTCCTTAATTTTCCTCTTTTTATCGAGAATGTATCATAATAAGCAAAAGTAAAGAATAATTTCAGCGAAATTTGAATTTTTTTCATCTTTTTTTCCATAATTTTCCTCATTTTATCGAGAACTTATCGAGAAAAGCAACAAAAAGGAAGAATTTTAGCGAACTTTCACTTTTTTCCTCTTATTTAGCCTTAATTTACTTCATTTTAGCTAGATATGATCGAAATAGGCAGAAAAAAAGAATATTTTTAGCGAAATTTCTCGAAAAAAGCAACGAAAACGAATATTTTCAGCGAAATTTCAATTGTTTTCCTCTTTTTTTCCTTAATTTCCCTCATTTTATCGAGATATTATCGAAAAAAGCAAAAAATGAATAATTTTAGCGAAATTTCAATTTTTTCCTCTTTTTTTCCTTAATTTTCTTCATTTTATGGAGATATGACCAAAAAAGCAACAAAAACGAATAATTTTCGCGAAATTTCAGTTTTTCTCCAGTTTTTTACCATAATTTTCCTCATTTTATCGAGATATTATCAAGAAAAGCAACAAAAACGAATATTTTCAGCGAAATTTCAATTTTTTTCCTGTTTTTATCCTTAATTTCCCTCATTTTATCGAGATATTATCAAAAAAAGCAGCGATATGTATAATTGTAGCAAAATTTCAATTTTTTTCCTCTTTTTTTCCTTAATTTTCTTCATTTTATCAAGATATTATCGAAAAAAGAAACAAAAACGAATATTTTCAGCAAAATTTCAATTTTTTTCCTTTTTTTTCCTTAATTTTCCTCATTTTATCGAGATATTAACGAAAAAAGCAGCAAAAAGGAAGAATTTTAGCGAAATTTCAATTTTTTCCTCTTATTTAGCCTTAATTTTCTTCATTTAAAACAGATATGATCGAAAAAGGCAGAAAAAAGAATATTTCTTGCGAAATTACAATTTTAATTCATCTTTATTTTCTTAATTTTCCTCATTTTATCGAGAATTTATCGGAAAAAGCAAATGAAAAGAATAATTTTAGCAAAATTTCAATTTTTTTTCCTCTTTTATTTCCATAATTTTCCTCATTTTATCGAGATAATATCGAGAAAAGCAGCAAAAACGAATAATATTTGAGAAATTTCAATTTTTTTCATCTATTTTTCCATAATTTTCCTCAATTTATCGAGAAATTATCGAGAAAAGCAGCAAAAACGAATAATATTTGAGAAATTTCACTTTTTCTCCATTTTCTTACCATAATTTTCCTCATTTTATCGAGATATTATCGAAAAAAGCGGAGATATGAATAATTTTAGCGAAATTTCAATTTTTTTCCTCTTTTTTTCCTTAATTTTCTTCATTTTATCATGATATTATCGAAAAAAGAAACAAAAACGAAATATTTTAGCAAAATTTCAATTTTTTTCATCTTTTTTTCCATAATTTTCCTCACTTTATCGAGAAATTATCGAAAAAATCAAAAAAATTCATAATTTTAGTGAAATTTCAATTTTTTCCTCTTTTTTTCCTTAATTTTCTTCATTTTATCGAGACATGACCAAAAAAGCAACAAAAACGAATAATTTTAGAGAAATTTCAATTTTTCTCCTATTTATCCATAATTTTCCTCATTTTATCAAGATGTTATCGAAAGAAGCAGCAAAAACGAATAATTTTTGAGAAATTTCAATTTTTCTCCTGTTTTTTACCATAATTTTCCTCATTTTATCGAGATATTATCAAGAAAAGCAACAAAAACGCATATTTTCAGCGAAATTTCAATTTTTTTCCTGTTTTTATCCTTAATTTCCCTCATTCTATCGAGATATTATCGAAAAAAAGAAAAATTACGAATAATTTTTGCAAAATTTTAATTTTTTCCTCTTTTTTTCATTAATTTTCCTCAGTTTTACGAAATATAATCGAAAAAAGCAAGAATAACGAATAATATAGCGAAATTTCATTTTTTTCCTCTTTTTTCCCTTTTTTTTCCTCATTTTATCGAGATATGACCGAAAAAAGCAACAGAAACGAATAATTTTAGCGAAATTTCAAATTTTTCCACTTATTTTCCTTAACTTTCCTCATTCTATCGAGATATTATCGAAAAAAAAGAAAAATATCGAATAATTTTTGCAGAATTTTAATTTTTTTCCTCTTTCTTTCATTAATTACCCTCATTTTATCGAGATATTATCGAAAAAACCATAAAAAACGAATAATTTTAGCGAAATTTCAATTTGTTATGTCTTTTTTTCCTTAATTTTCCTCTTTTTAACGAGAATGTATCGTGAAAAGCAAAAGTAAAGTATAATTTTAGCGAAATTTTAATTTTTTCCCTCTTTTTTTCCTTAATTTTCCTCAGTTTTATCGAGATATTATCGAAAAAAGCAACAAAAACGAATATTTTCAGCGAAATTTCAATTTTTTCCTCTTTTTTTCCTTAATTTCCATCATTTTATCGAGATATTATCGAAAAAAGCAGCAAAATGGAAGAATTTTTAGAGAAATTTAAATTTGTTCCTCTTATTTAACAATAATTTACGTCATTTTAGCTAGATATGATCGAATAAGGCAAAAAAAGAGTATTTTTAGCGAAATTTCAATTTTAATTCATCTTTATTTCCTTAATTTTCCTCATTTTATCAGGAATTTATCGGAAAAAGCAAATGAAAAGAATAATTTTAGCAAAATTTCAATTTTTTTTCCTCTTTTATTTCCATAATTTTCCTCATTTTATCGATATATTATCAAAAAAGAAACAAAAAGGAAGAATTTAAGCGAAATTTAAATTTTATCCTCTTTTTTTCCATTAATCTATCTCATTTTATCGAGATATGATCGAAAAAAGCAACAAAAACGAAAAATTTTCGCGAAATTTCAATTTTGTGATATCATTTTTTCCTTAATTTTCCTCATTATGTATAGAATTTATCGAAAAAAGCAACAAAAAGGAAGAATTTTACCGAAATTTCAATTTTTCTCCTGTTTTTTTCCACAATTTTCCTCATTTTATCGAGATATGATCGAATAAAGCAACAAAAACGAATAATTTTCGCGAAATTTCAATTTTTTCCTTTTTTTTCATTATTTACCCTCATTTTATCGAGATAATATCGATAAAAGCAACAAAAACGAATAATTTTCGCGAAATTTCAATTTTGTGATGTCTTTTTTTCCTTAATTTTCCTCATTTTGTATAGAATTTATCGGAAAAAGCAATAGAAAAGAATAATTTTACCGAAAATTACATTTTTTTCCTCTTTTTTTCCATAATTTTCCTCATTTTATCGAGATATTATCGAAAAATGCAGCAAAAAGGATGAATTTTTAGAGAAATTTAAATTTGTTCCTCTTATTTAACCATAATTTACGTCATTTTAGCTGGATATAACTGAAAAAGGCAAAAAAAGAGTATTTTTAGCGAAATTTCAATTTTAATTCAACTTTATTTCCCTAATTTTCCTCATTTTATCGAGAATTTATAGGAAAAAGCGAATGAAAAGATTAATTTTAGCAAAATTTCAATTTTTTTTTCTCTTTTTTCCATAATTTTCCTCATTTTATCGATATATTTAAAAAAAAAAAACAAAAAGGAAGAATTTAAGCGAAATTTCAATTTTATCCTCTTTTTTCCATTAATCTTTCTCATTTTATCGAGATATGATCGAAAAAAGCAACAAAAACGAATAATTTTCGCGAAATTTCAATTTTTTCCTGTTTTTCATTAATTACCCTCATTTTATCGAAATAATATCGATAAAAGCAACAAAAACGAATAACTTTCGCGAAATTTCAATTTGTTAAGTCTTTTTTTCCTTAATTTTCCTCATTTTGTATAGAATTTATCGGAAAAAGCAATAGAAAAGAATAATTTTAACGAAAATTCAATTTTTTTCCTCTTATTTTTCCATAATTTTCCTCATTTTATCGAGATAAGATCGAAAAAAGCAACAAAAAGGAAGAATTTTAACGAAATTTCAATTTTTTCCTCTTATTTTCCTTGATTTTCTTCATTTATCAAAATATTATCGAAAAAAGAAGCAAAAACGAATATTTTCAGCGAAATTTCAATTTTTTTCCTCTTTTTTTTCTAAATATCCCTCATTTTATCGAGATATTATCGAAAAAAGCAGCAAAAAGGAAGAATTTTAGCGAAATTTCAATTTTTTCCTCTTTTTGTTCCTTAATTTTCCTCAGTTTTACGAGATATAATCGAAAAAAGCAATAAAAACGAATATTTTTAGCGAATTTCAATTTTAATTCATCTTTATTTCCTTAATTTTCCTCATTTTATCGAGAATTTATCGGAAAAAGCAAATGAAAAGAATAATTTTAGCAAAATTTTATTTTTTTTCCTCTTTTTTTCATTAATTTTCCCCAGTTTTACGAGATATAATCGAAAAAAGCAAGAATAACGAATAATATAGCGAAATTTCATTTTTTTCCTCTTTTTTCCCTTTTTTTCCTCATTTTATCGAGATATGACCGAAAAAAGCAACAGAAATGAATAATTTTAGCGAAATTTCAAATTTTTCCACTTATTTTCCTTAACTTTCCTCATTCTATCGAGATATTATCGAAAAAAAAGAAAAATATCGAATAATTTTTGCAAAATTTTAATTTTTTTCCTCTTTTTTTCATTAATTACCCTCATTTTATCGAGATATTATCGAAAAAACCATAAAAAACGAATAATTTTAGCGAAATTTCAATTTTGTTATGTCTTTTTTTTCCTTAATTTTCCTCTTTTTATCGAGAATGTATCATAATAAGCAAAAGTAAAGAATAATTTCAGCGAAATTTCAATTTTTTTCATCTTTTTTTCCATAATTTTCCTCACTTTATCGAGAAATTATCGAGAAAACAACAAAAAGGAAGAATTTTAGCGAGATTTCAATTTTTTTCTCTTATTTAGCCTTAATTTTCTTCATTTTAGCTAGATATGATTGAAATAGGCAGAAAAAAAGAAAATTTTTAGCGAAATTTCGCAAAAAAAGCAACGAAAACGAATATTTTCAGCGAAATTTCAATTGTTTTCCTCTTTTATTCCTTGATTTCCCTCATTTTATCGAGATGTTATCGAAAGAAGCAGCAAAAACGAATAATTTTAGAGAAATTTCAATTTTTCTCCTGTTTTTTTCCATAATTTTCCTCATTTTATCGAGATGTTATCGAAAGAAGCAGCAAAAACGAATAATTTTTGAGAAATTTCAGTTTTTATCCTGTTTTTTTCCATAATTTCCATCATTCTATCGAGATATTATAAAAAAAAAAGAAAAATAACGAATAATTTTTGCAAAATTTTAATTTTTTTCCTCTTTTTTCATTAATTTTCCTCAGTTTTACGAGATATAATCGAAAAAAGCAAGAAAATTGAATAATATAGCGAAATTTCATTTTTTTCCTCTTTTTTCCCTTTATTTTCCTCATTTTATCGAGATATGACCGAAGAAAGCAACAGAAACGAATAATTTTAGCGATATTTTTTAAATTTTTCCACTTATTTTCCTTAACTTTCCTCATTCTATCGAGATATTATCGAAAAAAAGAAAAATATCGAATAATTTTTGCAAAATTTTAATTTTTTTCCTCTTTTTTTCATTAATTACCCTCATTTTATCGAGATATTATCGAAAAAACCATAAAAAAACGAATAATTTAGCGAAATTTCAATTTTTTCCTTTTTTTTCATTAATTACCCTCATTTTATCGAGATAATATCGAGAAAAGCAGCAAAAACGAATTATATTTGAGAAATTTCACTTTTTCTCCATTTTCTTACCATAATTTTCCTCATTTTATCGAGATATTATCGAAAAAAGCGGAGATATGAATAATTTTAGCGAAATTTCAATTTTTTTCCTCTTTTTTTCCTTAATTTTCTTCATTTTATCATGATATTATCGAAAAAAGAAACAAAAACGAAATATTTTAGCAAAATTTCAATTTTTTTCATCTTTTTTTCCATAATTTTCCTCACTTTATCGAGAAATTATCGAAA
The DNA here is from genome assembly GCA_947579665.1 of Sympetrum striolatum. NCBI lineage: Eukaryota > Metazoa > Arthropoda > Insecta > Odonata > Libellulidae > Sympetrum > Sympetrum striolatum. Next base: position 80,255,974 of record OX388348.1, on the reverse strand, counting down.
AAAGCAAAAAAATTAATTATTTTAGCGAAATTTCAATTTTTTCCCCTTTTTTTCCTTAATTTTCTTCATTTTATCGAGACATGACCAAAAAAGCAACAAAAACGAATAATTTTAGAGAAATTTCAATTTTTCTCCTATTTATCCATAATTTTCCTAATTTTATCAAGATGTTATCGAAAGAAGCAGCAAAAACGAATAATTTTTGAGAAATTTCAGTTTTTCCCCAGTTTTTTACCATAATTTTCCTCATTTTATCGAGATATTATCAAGAAAAGCAACAAAAACGCATATTTTTAGCGAAATTTCAATTTTTTTCCTGTTTTTATCCTTAATTTCCCTCATTCTATCGAGATATTATCGAAAAAATGAAAAATAACGAATAATTTTTGCAAAATTTTAATTTTTTCCTCTTTTTTTCATTAAGTTTCCTCAGTTTTACGAGATATAATCGAAAAAAGCAAGAATAACGAATAATATAGCGAAATTTCATTTTTTTCCTCTTTTTTCCCTTTTTTTTCCTTATTTTATCGAGATATGACCGAAAAAAGCAACAGAAACGAATAATTTTAGCGAAATTTCAAATTTTTCCACTTATTTTCCTTAACTTTCCTCATTCTATCGAGATATTATCGAAAAAAAAGAAAAATATCGAATATTTTTTGCAAAATTTTAATTTTATTCCTCTTTCTTTCATTAATTACCCTCATTTTATCGAGATATTATCGAAAAAACCATAAAAAACGAATAATTTTAGCGAAATTTCAATTTTGTTATGTCTTTTTTTCCTTAATTTTCCTCTTTTTAACGAGAATGTATCGTGAAAAGCAAAAGTAAAGTATAATTTTAGCGAAATTTTAATTTTTTCCCTCTTTTTTTCCTTAATTTTCCTCATTTTATCGAGAATTTATCGGAAAAAGCAAATGAAAAGAATAATTTTAGCAAAATTTCAATTTTTTTTCCTCTTTTATTTCCATAATTTTCCTCATTTTATCGATAAATATTATTTTAAAAGCACCAAAATGGAAGAATTTAAGCGAAATTTAAATTTTATCCTCTTTTTTTCCATTAATCTTTCTCATTTTATCGAGATATGATCGAAAAAAGCAACAAAAACGAATAATTTTCGCGAAATTTCAATTTTGTGATATCTTTTTTTCCTTAATTTTCCTCATTTTGTATAGAATTTATCGAAAAAAGCAACAAAAAGAAAGAATTTTACCGAAATTTCAATTTTTCTCCTGTTTTTTTCCACAATTTTCCTCATTTTATCGAGATATGATCGAAAAAAGCAACAAAAACGAATAATTTTCGCGAAATTTCAATTTTTTCCTTTTTTTTCATTAATTACCCTCGTTTTATCGAGATAATATCGATAAAAGCAACAAAAACGAATAATTTTCGCGAAATTTCAATTTTGTGATGTTTTTTTTTCCTTAATTTTCCTCATTTTGTATAGAATTATCGGAAAAAGCAATAGAAAAGAATAATTTTACCGAAAATTACATTTTTTTCCTCTTTTTTTCCATAATTTTCCTCATTTTATCGAGATAAGATCGAAAAAAGCAGCAAAAAGGAAGAATTTTTGGAGAAATTGAAATTTGTTCCTCTTATTTAACAATAATTTACGTCATTTTAGCTAGATATGATCGAAAAAGGCAAAAAAAGAGTATTTTTAGCGAAATTACAATTTTAATTCATCTTTATTTTCTTAATTTTCCTCATTTTATCGAGAATTTATCGGAAAAAGCAAATGAAAAGAATAATTTTAGCAAAATTTCAATTTTTTTTCCTCTTTTATTTCCATAATTTTCCTCATTTTATCGATATATTATCAAAAAAGCAACAAAAAGGAAGAATTTAAGCGAAATTTAAATTTTATCCTCTTTTTTTCCATTAATCTTTCTCATTTTATCGAGATATGATCGAAAAAAGCAACAAAAACGAATAATTTTCGCGAAATTTCAATATTGTGATATCTTTTTTTCCTTAATTTTCCTCATTTTGTATAGAATTTATCGAAAAAAGCAACAAAAAGGAAGAATTTTACCGAAATTTCAATTTTTCTCCTGTTTTTTTCCACAATTTTCCTCATTTTATCGAGATGTGATCGAAAAAAGCAACAAAAACAAATAATTAACACGAAATTTCAATTTTTTCCACTTATTTTCCTTAACTTTCCTCATTCTATCGAGATATTATCGAAAAAAAAGAAAAATATCGAATAATTTTTGCAAAATTTTAATTTTTTTCCTCTTTTTTTCATAAATTACCCTCATTTTATCGAGATATTATCGAAAAGACCATAAAAAAACGAATAATTTTAGCGAAATTTCAATTTTGTTATGTCTTTTTTTTCCTTAATTTTCCTTTTTCTAACGAGAATGTAACGAAAAAAGCAGCAAAAACGAATAATATTTGAGAAATTTCAATTTTTTTCATCTTTTTTTCCATAATTTTCCTCAATTTATCGAGAAAAGCAGCAAAAACGAATAATATTTGAGAAATTTCGCTTTTTCTCCATTTTCTTACCATAATTTTCCTCATTTTATCGAGATATTATCGAAAAAAGCGGAGATATGAATAATTTTAGCGAAATTTCAATTTTTTTCCTCTTTTTTCCTTAATTTTCTTCATTTTATCATGATATAATCGAAAAAAGAAACAAAAACGAAATATTTTAGCAAAATTTCAATTTTTTTCATCTTTTTTTCCATAATTTTCCTCACTTTATCGAGAAATTATCGAAAAAAGCAAAAAAATTAATAATTTTAGCGAAATTTCAATTTTTTCCTCTTTTTTTCCTTAATTTTCTTCATTTAATCGAGACATGACCAAAAAAGCAAAAAAAACGTATAATTAAAGAGAAATTTCAATTTTTCTCCTGTTTATCCATAATTTTCCTCATTTTATCAAGATATTATCGAAAAAAGAAACAAAAACGAAATATTTTGGCAAAATTTTAATTTTTTCCCTCTTTTTTTCCTTAATTTTCCTCATTTTGTATAGAATTTATCGGAAAAAGCAATAGAAAAGAAAAATTTTACCGAAAATTACATTTTTTTCCTCTTTTTTTCCATAATTTTCCTTATTTTATCGAGATAAGATCGAAAAAAGCAGCAAAAAGGAAGAATTTTTGGAGAAATTGAAATTTGTTCCTCTTATTTAAAAATAATTTAAGTCATTTTAGCTAGATATGATCGAAAAAGGCAAAAAAAGAGTATTTTTAGCGAAATTTCAATTTTAATTTATCTTTATTTCCTTAATTTTCCTCATTTTATCGAGAATTTATCCGAAAAAGCAAATGAAAAGAATAATTTTAGCAAAATTTCAATTTTTTTTCCTCTTTTTTTTCCATAATTTTCCTCATTTTATAGAGTTGTGATCGAAAAAAGCAACAAAAACGAATAATTTTCGCGAAATTTCAATTTTGTGATATCTTTTTTTGCTTAATCTTCATCATTTTGTATAGAATTTATCGAAAAAAGCAACAAAAAGGAAGAAGTTTACCGAAATTTCAATTTTTCTCCTGTTTTTTTCCACAATTTTCCTCATTTTATCGAGATGTGATCGAAAAAAGCAACAAAAACGAATAATTTTGGCGAAATTTCATTTTTTTCCTTTTTTTTCATTAATTACCCTCATTTTATCGAGATAATATCGATAAAAGCAACAAAAACGAATAATTTTCGCGAAATTTCAATTTTTGATGTCTTTTTTTCCTTAATTTTCCTCATTTTGTATAGAATTTATCGGAAAAAGCAAGGAAAAGAATAATTTTACCGAAAATTCAATTTTTATCCTCTTTTTTTTCCATAATTTTCCTCATTTTATCGAGATAAGATCGAAAAAAGCAACAAAAAGGAAGAATTTTACCGAGATTTCAATTTTTCTCCTGTTTTTTTCCATAATTTTCCTCATTTTATTGAGATGTTATCGAAAGAAGCAACAAAAACGAATAATTTTTGAGAAATTTCAGTTTTTCTCCAGTTTTTTACCATAATTTTCCTCATTTTATCGAGATATTATCAAGAAAAGCAACAAAAACGAATATTTTCAGCGAAATTTCAATATTTTTCCTGTTTTTATCCTTAATTTCCCTCATTTTATCGAGATATTATCAAAAAAAAGTACAGATACGTATAATTTTAGCGAAATTTCAATTTTTTTTTAATTTTTTTCATTAATTTTCTTCATTTTATCAAGATATTATCGAAAAAAGAAACAAAAACGAATATTTTCAGCGAAATTTCAATTTTTTCCTCTATTTTTCCTTAATTTCCCTCATTTTATCGAGATATTAACGAAAAAAGTAGCAAAATAGAAGAATTTTAGCGAAATTTCAATTTTTTCCTCTTATTTAGCGTTAATTTTCTTCATTTAAGTCAGATATGATCGAAAAAGGCAGAAAAAAGAATATTTGTATCGAAATTTCGCGAAAAAGCAACGAAAACGAATATTTTCAGCGAAATTTAAATTTTTTTCCTCTTTTTTTCCTTAATTTCCCTCATTTTATCGAGATATTATCGAAAAAAGCAAAAAAATGAATAATTTTAGTGAAATTTCAATTTTTTCCTCTTTTTTTCCTTAATTTTCTTCATTTTATCGAGATATGACCAAAAAAGCAACAAAAACGAAAAATTTTAGAGAAATTTCAATTTTTCTCCTGTTTTTTTCCATAATTTTCCTCATTTTATCGAGATGTTATCGAAAGAAGCAGCAAAAACGAATAATTTTTGAGAAATTTCAGTTTTTATCCTGTTTTTTACCATAATTTTCCTCATTTTATCGAGATATTATCCAGAAATGCAACAAAAACGAATATTTTCAGCGAAATTTCAATTTTTTCCTTACTTTTCTTCATTTTATCGAGATATGACCAAAAAAGCAACAAAAACGAATAATTTTAGAGAAATTTCAATTTTTCTCCTGTTTTTTTCCATAATTTTCCTCATTTTATCGAGATGTTATCGAAAGAAGCAGCAAAAACGAATAATTTTTGAGAAATTTCAGTTCTTATCCTGTTTTTTTCCATAATTTCCATCATTCTATCGAGATATTATCGAAAAAAAAGAAAAATAACGAATAATTTTTGCAAAATTGTAATGTCTTTCCTCTTTTTTACATTTATTTTCCTCAGTTTTACGAGATATAATCGAAAAAAGCAAGAAAAACGAATAATATAGCGAAATTTCATTTTTTTCCTCTTTTTTCCCTTTATTTTCCTCATTTTATCGAGATATGACCGAAAAAAGCAACAGAAACGAATAATTTTAGCGAAATTTCTAATTTTTCCACTTATTTTCCTTAACTTTCCTCATTCTATCGAGATATTATCGAAAAAAAAGAAAAATATCGAAAAATTTTTGCAAAATTTTAATTTTTTTCCTCTTTTTTTCATTAATTACCCTCATTTTATCGAGATATTATCGAAAAAACCATAAAAAACGAATAATTTTAGCGAAATTTCAATTTTGTTATGTCTTTTTTTTCCTAAATTTTCCTCTTTTTAACGAGAATGTATCGTAAAAAGCAAAAGTAAAGAATAATTTTAGCGAAATTTCAATTTTTTTCATCTTTTTTTCCATAATTTTCCTCAATTTATCGAGAAATTATCGAGAATAGCAGCAAAAACGAATAATATTTGAGAAATTTCACTTTTTCTCCAGTTTTTTACCATAATTTTCCTCATTTCATCGAGATATTATCAAGAAATGCAAATAAAACGAATATTTAAAGTGAAATTTCAATTTTTTTCCTCTTTTTTCCATAATTTCCCTCATTCTATAGTGATATTATCGAAGAAAAAGAAAAATAACGAATAATTTTTGCAAAATTTTAATTTTTTTCCTCTTTTTTTCCTTAATTACCCTCGTTTTATCGAGATATTATCGAAAAAAGCAAAAAAAACGAATAATTTTAGCGAAATTTCAATTTTGTTATGTCTTTTTTTTCCTTAATTTTCCTCATTTTATCGAGAATTTACCGAAAAATGGAACAAAAACGAATAATTTTATCCAAATTTCAATTTCCTTCCTCTTTTTGTTCCTTAATTTTCCTCAGTTTTACGAGATATAATCGAAAAAAGCAAGAAAAACGAATAATATAGCGAAATTTCATTTTTTTTTCCTCTTTTTTCCCTTTATTTTCCTCATTTTATAGAGATATTATCGAAAGAAAAGAAAAATAACGAATAATTTTTGCAAAATTTTAATTTTTTTCCTCTTTTTTTCATTAATTACCCTCATTTTATCGAGATATTATCGAAAAAAGCAAAAAAAAACGAATAATTTTTGCGAAATTTCAATTTTGTTTTGTATTTTTTTTCCTTAATTTTCCTCTTTTTATCGAGAATGTATCATAATAAGCAAAAGTAAAGAATAATTTCAGCGAAATTTGAATTGTTTCATCTTTTTTTCCATAATTTTCCTCATTTTATCGAGAACTTATCGAGAAAAGCAACAAAAAGGAAGAATTTTAGCGAATTTTCACTTTTTTCCTCTTATTTAGCCTTAATTTACTTCATTTTAGCTATATATGATCGAAATAGGCAGAAAAAAAGAATATTTTTAGCGAAATTTCTCGAAAAAAGCAACGAAAACGAATATTTTCAGCGAAATTTCAATTGTTTTCCTCTTTTTTTCCTTAATTTCCCTCATTTTATCGATATTTTATCAAAAAAGCAACAAAAAGGAAGAATTTAAGCGAAATTTAAATTTTATCCTCTTTTTTTCCATTAATCTTTCTCATTTTATCGAGATATGATCGAAAAAAGCAACAAAAACGAATAATTTTCGCGAAATTTCAGTTTTTCTCCAGTTTTTTACCATAATTTTCCTCATTTTATCGAGATATTATCAAGAAAAGCAACAAAAACGAATATTTTCAGCAAAATTTCAATTTTTTTCCTTTTTTTTCCCTTATTTCCCTCATTTTATCGAGATATTAACGAAAAAAGCAGCAAAAAGGAAGAATTTTAGCGAAATTTCAATTTTTTCCTCTTATTTAGCCTTAATTTTCTTCATTTAAAACAGTTATGATCGAAAAAGGCAGAAAAAAGAATATTTGTTGCGAAATTTTGCGAAATAAGCAACGAAAACGAAGATTTTCAGCGAGAATTCGATTTTTTTCCTCTTTTTTTCCATAATTTTCCTCATTTTATCGAGATGTTATCGAAAGAAGCAGCAAAAACCAATAATTTTTGAGAAATTTCAGTTTTTCTCCAATTTTAACATAATTTTCCTCATTTTATCGAGATATTATTAAGAAATGCAACAAAAACGAATATTTTCAGTGAAATTTCAATTTTTTTCCTCTTTTTTTCCTTAATTTTCCTCAGTTTTATCGAGATATTATCGAAAAAAGCAAAAAAATGAATAATTTTAGCGAAATTTCAATTTTTTCCTCTTTTTTTCCTTAATTTTCTTCATTTTATGGAGATATGACCAAAAAAGCAACAAAAACGAATAATTTTTGAGAAATTTCAGTTTTTCTCCAGTTTTTTACCATAATGTTCCTCATTTTATCGAGATATTATCAAGAAAAGCAACAAAAACGAATATTTTCAGCGAAATTTTAATTTTTTTCCTCTTTTTTTCCTTAATTTCCCTCATTTTATCGAGATATGATCGAAAAAAGCAACAGAAACGAATAATTTTAGCGAAATTTCAAATTTTTCCACTTATTTTCCTTAACTTTCCTCATTCTATCGAGATATTATCGAAAAAAAAGAAAAATATCGAATAATTTTTGCAAAATTTTAATTTTTTTCCTCTTTTTTTCATTAATTACCCTCATTTTATCGAGATATTATCGAAAAAACCATAAAAAACGAATAATTTTAGCGAAATTTCAATTTTGTTATTTCTTTTTTTTCCTTAATTTTCCTCTTTTTAACGAGACTGTATCGTAAAAAGCAAAAGTAGAGAATAATTTTAGCGAATATTCAATTTTTTTCATCTTTTTTTCCATAATTTTCCTCAATTTATCGAGAAATTATCGAGAAAAGCATCAAAAACGAATTATATTTTAAAAAATATCAGTTTTTCTCCATTTTCTTACCATAATTTTCCTCATTTTATCGAGATATTATCGAAAAAAGCGGAGATATGAATAATTTCAATTTTTTTCCTCTTTTTTTCCTTAATTTTCTTCATTTTATCAAGATATTATCGAAAAAAGAAACAAAAACGTAATATTTTAGCAAGATTTTAATTTTTTTCCACTTTTTTTCCTTAATTTTCCTCAGTTTTATCGAGATATTATCGAAAGAAAAGATAAATAACGAATAATTTTCCCGAAATTTAAATTTTTTCCTTTTTTATCATTAATTACCCTCATTTTATCGAGATAATATCGATAAAAGCAACAAAAACGAATAATTTTCGCGAAATTTCAATTTTGTGATGTCTTTTTTTCCTTAATTTTCCTCATTTTGTATAGAATTTATCGGAAAAAGCAATAGAAAAGAATAATTTTACCGAAAATTCAATTTTTTTCCTCTTTTTTTTTTCATAATTTTCCTCATTTTATCGAGATAAGATCGAAAAAAGCAACAAAAAGGAAGAATTTTAGCGAAATTTCAATTTTTTCCTCTTATTTTACCTCAAGATTCTTCATTTTAGCTAGATATGATCGAAAAAGGCAGAAAAAAAATATTTTTAGCGAAATTTCAATTTTTTTCCCCTTTTTTCCTTATATTTTCCTCATTTTATCGAGAATTTACCGAAAAAAGCAACAAAAACGAATAATTTTATCGAAATTTCAAATTATTTTCCTCTTTTTGTTCCTTAATTTTCCTCAGTTTTACGAGATATAATCGAAAAAAGCAAGAAAAACGAATAATATAGCGAAATTTCATTTTTTTTTCCTCTTTTTTCCCTTTATTTTCCTCATTTTATAGAGATATTATCGAAAGAAAAGAAAAATAACGAATAATTTTTGCAAAATTTTAATTTTTTTCCTCTTTTTTTCATTAATTACCCTCATTTTATCGAGATATTATCGAAAAAAGCAAAAAAACGAATAATTTTTGCGAAATTTCAATTTTATTTTGTATTTTTTTTCCTTAATTTTCCTCTTTTTATCGAGAATGTATCATAATAAGCAAAAGTAAAGAATAATTTCAGCGAAATTTGAATTTTTTTCATCTTTTTTTCCATAATTTTCCTCATTTTATCGAGAACTTATCGAGAAAAGCAACAAAAAGGAAGAATTTTAGCGAACTTTCACTTTTTTCCTCTTATTTAGCCTTAATTTACTTCATTTTAGCTAGATATGATCGAAATAGGCAGAAAAAAAGAATATTTTTAGCGAAATTTCAATTGTTTTCCTCTTTTTTTCCTTAATTTCCCTCATTTTATCGAGATATTATCGAAAAAAGCAAAAAATGAATATTTTTAGCGAAATTTCAATTTTTTCCTCTTTTTTTCCTAAATTTTCTTCATTTTATGGAGATATGACCAAAAAAGCAACAAAAGCGAATAATTTTTGAGAAATTTCAGTTTTTCTCCAGTTTTTTACCATAATTTTCCTCATTTTATCGAGATATTATCAAGAAAAGCAACAAAAACGAATATTTTCAGCGAAATTTCAATTTTTTTCCTGTTTTTATCCTTAATTTCCCTCATTTTATCGAGATATTATCAAAAAAAGCAGCGATATGTATAATTTTAGCAAAATTTCAATTTTTTTCCTCTTTTTTTCCTTAATTTTCTTCATTTTATCAAGATATTATCGAAAAAAGAAACAAAAACGAATATTTTCAGCAAAATTTCAATTTTTTTCCTTTTTTTTCCTTAATTTCCCTCATTTTATCGAGATATTAACGAAAAAAGCAGCAAAAAGGAAGAATTTTAGCGAAATTTCAATTTTTTCCTCTTATTTAGCCTTAATTTTCTTCATTTAAAACAGATATGATCGAAAAAGGCAGAAAAAAGAATATTTGTTGCGAAATTTTGCGAAATAAGCAACGAAAACGAATATTTTCAGCGAGGATTCGATTTTTTTCCTCTTTTTTTCCATAATTTTCCTCATTTTATCGAGATGTTATCGAAAGAAGCAGCAAAAACCAATAATTTTTGAGAAATTTCAGTTTTTCTCCAATTTTAACATAATTTTCCTCATTTTATCGAGATATTATTAAGAAATGCAACAAAAACGAATATTTTCAGTGAAATTTCAATTTTTTTCCTCTTTTTTTCCTTAATTTTCCTCAGTTTTATCGAGATATTATCGAAAAAAGCAAAAAAATGAATAATTTTAGCGAAATTTCAATTTTTTCCTCTTTTTTTCCTTAATTTTCTTCATTTTATGGAGATATGACCAAAAAAGCAACAAAAACGAATAATTTTTGAGAAATTTCAGTTTTTCTCCAGTTTTTTACCATAATTTTCCTCATTTTATCGAGATATTATCAAGAAAAGCAACAAAAACGAATATTTTCAGCGAAATTTCAATTTTTTTCCTCTTTTTTTCCTTAATTTCTCTCATTTTATCGAGATATTATCGAAAAAAGCAAAAAAACGAATAATTTTAGAGAAATTTCAATTTTTTTTCCATAATTTTCCTCATTTTATCGAGATGTTATCGAAAGAAGCAGCAAAAACCAATAATTTTTGAGAAATTTCAGTTTTTCTCCAATTGTAACATAAATTTCCTCATTTTATCGAGATATTATCAAAAAAAGCAGCGATATGTATAATTTTAGCAAAATTTCAATTTTATTCCTCTTTTTTTCCTTAATTTTCTTCATTTTATCAAGATATTATCGAAAAAAGAAACAAAAACAAATATTTTCAGCAAAATTTCTTTTTTTTTCCTCTTTTTTTTCCTTAATTTCCCTCATTTTATCGAGATATTAACGAAAAAAGCAGCAAAAAGGAAGAATTTTAGCGAAATTTCAATTTTTTCCTCTTATTTAGCCTTAATTTTCTTCATTTAAAACAGATATGATCGAAAAAGACAGAAAAAAGAATATTTGTAGCGAAATTTTGCGAAATAAGCAACGAAAACGAATATTTTCAGCGAAAATTCATTTTCTTTCCTCTTTTTGTTCCTTAATTTTCCTCAGTTTTACGAGATATAATCGAAAAAAGCAAGAAAAACGAATAATATAGCGAAATTTCAATTTTGTTATGTCTTTTTTTTCCTTAATTTTCCTCATTTTATCGAGAATTTACCGAAAAAAGGAACAAAAACGAATAATTTTATCCAAATTTCAATTTCCTTCCTCTTTTTTTTCCTTAATTTTCCTCAGTTTTACGAGATATAATCGAAAAAAGCAAGAAAAACGAATAATATAGCGAAATTTCATTTTTTTTCCTCTTTTTTCCCTTTATTTTCCTCATTTTATAGAGATATTATCGAAAGAAAAGAAAAATAACGAATAATTTTTGCAAAATTTTAATTTTTTTCCTCTTTTTTTCATTAATTACCCTCATTTTATCGAGATATTATCGAAAGAAAAGAAAAAAAACGAATAATTTTTGCGAAATTTCAATTTTGTTTTGTATTTTTTTTCCTTAATTTTCCTCTTTTTATCGAGAATGTATCATAATAAGCAAAAGTAAAGAATAATTTCAGCGAAATTTGAATTTTTTTCATCTTTTTTTCCACAATTTTCCTCATTTTATCGAGAACTTATCGAGAAAAGCAACAAAAAGGAAGAATTTTAGCGAACTTTCACTTTTTTCCTCTTATTTAGCCTTAATTTACTTCATTTTAGCTAGATATGATCGAAATAGGCAGAAAAAAAGAATATTTTTAGCGAAATTTCTCGAAAAAAGCAACGAAAACGAATATTTTCAGCGAAATTTCAATTGTTTTCCTCTTTTTTTCCTTAATTTCCCTCATTTTATCGAGATATTATCGAAAAAAGCAAAAAAATGAATAATTTTAGCGAAATTTCAATTTTTCCTCTTTTTTTCCTTAATTTTCTTCATTTTATGGAGATATGACCAAAAAAGCAACAAAAACGAATAATTTTTGAGAAATTTCAGTTTTTCTCCAGTTTTTTACCATAATTTTCCTCATTTTATCGAGATATTATCAAGAAAAGCAACAAAAACGAATATTTTCAGCGAAATTTCAATTTTTTTCCTGTTTTTATCCTTAATTTCCCTCATTTTATCGAGATATTATCAAAAAAAGCAGCGATATGTATAATTTTAGCAAAATTTCAATTTTTTTCCTCTTTTTTTCCTTAATTTTCTTCATTTTATCAAGATATTATCGAAAAAACAAACAAAAACGAATATTTTCAGCAAAATTTCAATTTTTTCCTTTTTTTTCCTTAATTTCCCTCATTTTATCGAGATATTTACGAAAAAAGCAGCAAAAAGGAAGAATTTTAGCGAAATTTCAATTTTTTCCTCTTATTTAGCCTTAATTTTCTTCATTTAAAACAGATATGATCGAAAAAGGCAGAAAAAAGAATATTTGTTGCGAAATTTTGCGAAATAAGCAACGAAAACGAATATTTTCAGCGAGAATTCGATTTTTTTCCTCTTTTTTTCCATAATTTTCCTCATTTTATCGAGATGTTATCGAAAGAAGCAGCAAAAACCAATAATTTTTGAGAAATTTCAGTTTTTCTCCAATTTTAACATAATTTTCCTCATTTTATCGAGATATTATTAAGAAATGCAACAAAAACGAATATTTTCAGTGAAATTTCAATTTTTTTCCTCTTTTTTTCCTTAATTTTCCTCAGTTTTATCGAGATATTATCGAAAAAAGCAAAAAAATGAATAATTTTAGCGAAATTTCAATTTTTTCCTCTTTTTTTGCATAATTTTCCTCATTTTATCGAGATATTATCAAAAAAGCAACAAAAACGAATATTTTCAGCGAAATTTCAATTTTTTTCCTCTTTTTTCCATAATTTTCCTCATTCAATCGAGATATTATCGAAAAAAAAGAAAAATAACGAATAATTTTTGCAAAATTTTAATTGTTTTCTTACCATAATTTTCCTCATTTTATCGAGATATTATCGAAAAAAGTGGAGATATGAATAATTTCAATTTTATTCCTCTTTTTTTCCTTAATTTTCTTCATTTGATCAAGATATTATCGAAAAAAGAAACAAAGACGTAATATTTTAGCAAAATTTTAATTTTTTTCCTCTTTTTTTCCTTAATTTTCCTCAGTTTTATCGAAAAAAGCAACAAAAAGGAAGAATTTTTAGAGAAATTTAAATTTGTTCCCCTTATTTAACCATAATTTACGTCATTTTAGCTAGATATGATCGAAAAAGATCAAAAACGAATATTTTCAGCGAAATTTCAATTTTAATTCATCTTTATTTCCTTAACTTTCCTCATTTTATCGAGAATTTATCGGAAAAAGCAAATGAAAAGAATAATTTTAGCAAAATTTCAATTTTATTTCCTCTTTTTTCCCATAATTTTCCTCATTTTATCGATATATTATCAAAGAAGCAGCAAAAAGGAAGAATATTAGCGAAATTTCAATTTTTTCCTCTTATTTATCCTTAATTTTCTTCATTTAAGATAGACATGATCGAAAAAGGCAGAAAAAAGAATATTTTTAGCGAAATTTCGCCAAAAAAGCAACGAAAACGAATATTTTCAGCGTAATTTCAATTTCTTTCCTTAATTTCCCTCATTTTATCGAGATATTATCGAAAAAAGCAAAAAAATGAATAATATTAGCTAAATTACAATTTTTCCTCTTTTTTTCTTAATTTTCTTCATTTTATCGAGATATGACAGAAAAAAGCAACAAAAACGAATAATTTTAGAGAAATTTCAATTTTTCTCCTGTTTTTTTCCATAATTTTCCTCATTTTATCAAGATGTTATGGAAAGAAGCAGCAAAAACGAATAATTTTTGAGAAATTTAAGTTTTTCTCCAGTTTTTTACCATAAGTTTCCTCATTCTATCAAGATATTATCAAGAAAAGCAACAAAAACGAATAATTTTTGAGAAATTTCAGTTGTTCTCCAGTTCTTTACCATAATTTTCCTCATTTTATCAAGATATTATCAAGAAAAGCAACAAAAAAGAATATTCTCATAGAAATTTCAATTTTTTTCCTGTTTTAATCCTTAATTTCCCTCATTTTATCGAGATATTATCGAAAAAAGCAGAGATATGTATAATTTTAGCGAAATTTTAATTTTTTTCCTCTTTTTTCCTTAATTTCCCACATTTTATCGAGATATTATCCAAAAAAGCAGCAAAAAGAAAGAATTTTAGCGAAATTTCAATTTTTTCCTCTTATTTAGCCTTAATTTTCTTCATTTAAGCTAGATTTGATCGAAAAGGAAGAAAAAAGAATATTTTTAGCGAAATTTCGCTAAAAAAGCAATGAAAGCGAATATTTTCAGCGAAATTTGGATTTTTTCCTCTTTTTTTCCTTAATTTTCTTCATTTTATCGAGATATGACCAAAAAAGCAACAAAAACGAATCATTTTTTGAGAAATTTCAATTTTTCTCCTGTTTTTTTCCATAATTTTCCTCATTTTATCGAGATGTTATCGAAAGAAGCAGAAAAAACGAATAATTTTTGAGAAATTTCAGTTTTTCTCCATTTTTTTACCATAATTATCCTCATATTATCGAGATATTATCAAGAAATGCAACAAAAACGAATAGTTTCAGTGAAATTTCAATTTTTTTCCTCTTTTCTTTCATTAATTTTTTTCAGTTTTACGAGATATAATCGAAAAAAGAAAGAAAAACGAATAATATAGCGAATTTCATTTTTTTCCTCTTTTTTCCCTTTATTTTCCTCATTTTATCGAGATATGACCGAAAAAAGCAACAGAAACGAATAATTTTAGCGAAATTTCAAATTTTTCCACTTATTTTCCATAATTTTCCTCATTCTATCGAGATATTATCGAAAAAAAAGAAAAATAACGAATAATTTTTGCAAAATTTTAATTTTATTCCTCTCTTTTTCATTAATTACCCTCATTTTATCGAGATATTATCGAAAAAAGCAGAGAAATGTATAATTTTAGCAAAATTTCAATTTTTTTCCTCTTTTTTTCCTTAATTTTCTTCATTTTATCAAGATATTATCGAAAAAAGAAACAAAAACGAATATTTTCAGCGAAATTTCAATTTTTTTCCTCTTTTTTTCCTTAATTTCCCTCATTTTATCGAAATATTATCGAAAAAAGCAGCAAAAAGGAAGAATTTTAGCGAAATTTCAATTTTTCCTCTTATTTAGCCTTAATTTTCTTCATTTAAGCTAGATATGATCGAAAAAGGCAGAAAAAAGAATATTTTTAGCGAAATTTCGCGAAAAAAGCAACGAAAACGAATATTTTCAGCGAAATTTCAATTTTTTTCCTCTTTTTTTCCTTAATTTCCCTCATTTTATTGAGATATTATCAAGAAAAGCAACAAAAACGAATATTTTCAGCGAAATCTCAATTTTTTCCTGTTTTAATCCTTTATGTCCCTCATTTTATCGAGATATTATCGAAAAAAGCAGAGAAATGTATAATTTTAGCAGAATTTCAATTTTTTTCCTCTTTTTTTCCTTAATTTTCTTCATTTTATCAAGATATTATCGAAAAAAGAAACAAAAACAAATATTTTCAGCAAAATTTCTTTTTTTTTCCTCTTTTTTTTCCTTAATTTCCCTCATTTTATCGAGATATTAACGAAAAAAGCAGCAAAAAGGAAGAATTTTAGCGAAATTTCAATTTTTTCCTCTTATTTAGCCTTAATTTTCTTCATTTAAAACAGATATGATCGAAAAAGACAGAAAAAAGAATATTTGTAGCGAAATTTTGCGAAATAAGCAACGAAAACGAATATTTTCAGCGAAAATTCATTTTCTTTCCTCTTTTTGTTCCTTAATTTTCCTCAGTTTTACGAGATATAATCGAAAAAAGCAAGAAAAACGAATAATATAGCGAAATTTCAATTTTGTTATGTCTTTTTTTTCCTTAATTTTCCTCATTTTATCGAGAATTTACCGAAAAAAGGAACAAAAACGAATAATTTTATCCAAATTTCAATTTCCTTCCTCTTTTTTTTCCTTAATTTTCCTCAGTTTTACGAGATATAATCGAAAAAAGCAAGAAAAACGAATAATATAGCGAAATTTCATTTTTTTTCCTCTTTTTTCCCTTTATTTTCCTCATTTTATAGAGATATTATCGAAAGAAAAGAAAAATAACGAATAATTTTTGCAAAATTTCAATTTTTTTCCTCTTTTTTTCATTAATTACCCTCATTTTATCGAGATATTATCGAAAAAAGCAAAAAAACGAATAATTTTTGCGAAATTTCAATTTTATTTTGTATTTTTTTTCCTTAATTTTCCTCTTTTTATCGAGAATGTATCATAATAAGCAAAAGTAAAGAATAATTTCAGCGAAATTTGAATTTTTTTCATCTTTTTTTCCATAATTTTCCTCATTTTATCGAGAACTTATCGAGAAAAGCAACAAAAAGGAAGAATTTTAGCGAATTTTCACTTTTTTCCTCTTATTTAGCCTTAATTTACTTCATTTTAGCTAGATATGATCGAAATAGGCAGAAAAAAAGAATATTTTTAGCGAAATTTCTCGAAAAAAGCAACGAAAACGAATATTTTCAGCGAAATTTCAATTGTTTTCCTCTTTTTTTCCTTAATTTCCCTCATTTTATCGAGATATTATCGAAAAAAGCAAAAAAATGAATAATTTTAGCGAAATTTCAATTTTTCCTCTTTTTTTCCTTAATTTTCTTCATTTTATGGAGATATGACCAAAAAAGCAACAAAAACGAAGAATTTTTGAGAAATTTCAGTTTTTCTCCAGTTTTTTACCATAATTTTCCTCATTTTATCGAGATATTATCAAGAAAAGCAACAAAAACGAATATTTTCAGCGAAATTTCAATTTTTTTCCTGTTTTTATCCTTAATTTCCCTCATTTTATCGAGATATTATCAAAAAAAGCAGCGATATGTATAATTTTAGCAAACTTTCAATTTTTTTCCTCTTTTTTTCCTTAATTTTCTTCATTTTATCAAGATATTATCGAAAAAACAAACAAAAACGAATATTTTCAGCAAAATTTCAATTTTTTTCCTTTTTTTTCCTTAATTTTCCTCATTTTATCGAGATATTAACGAAAAAAGCAGCAAAAAGGAAGAATTTTAGCGAAATTTCAATTTTTTCCTCTTATTTAGCCTTAATTTTCTTCATTTAAAACAGATATGATCGAAAAAGGCAGAAAAAAGAATATTTGTTGCGAAATTTTGCGAAATAAGCAACGAAAACGAATATTTTCAGCGAGAATTCGATTTTTTTCCTCTTTTTTTCCATAATTTTCCTCATTTTATCGAGATGTTATCGAAAGAAGCAGCAAAAACCAATAATTTTTGAGAAATTTCAGTTTTTCTCCAATTTTAACATAATTTTCCTCATTTTATCGAGATATTATTAAGAAATGCAACAAAAACGAATATTTTCAGTGAAATTTCAATTTTTTTCCTCTTTTTTTCCTTAATTTTCCTCAGTTTTATCGAGATATTATCGAAAAAAGCAAAAAAGAATAATTTTAGCGAAATTTCAATTTTTTCCTCTTTTTTTCCATAATTTTCCTCATTTTATCGAGATATTATCAAAAAAGCAACAAAAACGAATATTTTCAGCGTAATTTCAATTTTTTTCCTCTTTTTTCCATAATTTTCCTCATTCAATCGAGATATTATCGAAAAAAAAAGAAAAATAACGAATAATTTTTGCAAAATTTTAATTGTTTTCCTCTTTTTTTCAATAATTTTCCTCAGTTTTTACGAGATTTAATCGAAAAAAGCAAGAAAAACGAATAATATAGCGAAATGTCATTTTTTTCCTCTTTTTTCCCTTTATTTTCCTCATTTTATTCAATTTTTTTCCTCTTTTTTCCTTAATTTCCCACATTTTATCGAGATATTATCCAAAAAAGCAGCAAAAAGAAAGAATTTTAGCGAAATTTCAATTTTTTCCTCTTATTTAGCCTTAATTTTCTTCATTTAAGCTAGATATGATCGAAAAAGGAAGAAAAAAGTATATTGTTAGCGAAATTTCGCTAATAAAGCAGCGAAAACGAATATTTTCCGCAAAATTTCAATTTTTTCCTGTTTTTATCCTTAATTTCCCTCATTTTATCGAGATATTATCAAAAAAAGCAGCGATATGTATAATTTTAGCAAAATTTCAATTTTATTCCTCTTTTTTTCCTTAATTTTCTTCATATTATCAAGATATTATCGAAAAAAGAAACAAAAACAAATATTTTCAGCAAAATTTCTTTTTTTTTCCTCTTTTTTTTCCTTAATTTCCCTCATTTTATCGAGATATTAACGAAAAAAGCAGCAAAAAGGAAGAATTTTAGCGAAATTTCAATTTTTTCCTCTTATTTAGCCTTAATTTTCTTCATTTAAAACAGATATGATCGAAAAAGGCAGAAAAAAGAATATTTGTAGCGAAATTTTGCGAAATAAGCAACGAAAACGAATATTTTCAGCGAAAATTCATTTTCTTTCCTCTTTTTGTTCCTTAATTTTCCTCAGTTTTACGAGATATAATCGAAAAAAGCAAGAAAAACGAATAATATAGCGGAATTTCATTTTTTTTCCTCTTTTTTCCCTTTATTTTCCTCATTTTATAGAGATATTATCGAAAGAAAAGAAAAAAAACGAATAATTTTTGCGAAATTTCAATTTTGTTTTGTATTTTTTTTCCTTAATTTTCCTCTTTTTATCGAGAATGTATCATAATAAGCAAAAGTAAAGAATAATTTCAGCGAAATTTGAATTTTTTTCATCTTTTTTTCCACAATTTTCCTCATTTTATCGAGAACTTATCGAGAAAAGCAACAAAAAGGAAGAATTTTAGCGAACTTTCACTTTTTTCCTCTTATTTAGCCTTAATTTACTTCATTTTAGCTAGATATGATCGAAATAGGCAGAAAAAAAGAATATTTTTAGCGAAATTTCTCGAAAAAAGCAACGAAAACGAATATTTTCAGCGAAATTTCAATTGTTTTCCTCTTTTTTTCCTTAATTTCCCTCATTTTATCGAGATATTATCGAAAAAAGCAAAAAAATGAATAATTTTAGCGAAATTTCAATTTTTCCTCTTTTTTTCCTTAATTTTCTTCATTTTATGGAGATATGACCAAAAAAGCAACAAAAACGAATAATTTTTGAGAAATTTCAGTTTTTCTCCAGTTTTTTACCATAATTTTCCTCATTTTATCGAGATATTATCAAGAAAAGCAACAAAAACGAATATTTTCAGCGAAATTTCAATTTTTTTCCTGTTTTTATCCTTAATTTCCCTCATTTTATCGAGATATTATCAAAAAAAGCAGCGATATGTATAATTTTAGCAAAATTTCAATTTTTTTCCTCTTTTTTTCCTTAATTTTCTTCATTTTATCAAGATATTATCGAAAAAACAAACAAAAACGAATATTTTCAGCAAAATTTCAATTTTTTCCTTTTTTTTCCTTAATTTCCCTCATTTTATCGAGATATTTACGAAAAAAGCAGCAAAAAGGAAGAATTTTAGCGAAATTTCAATTTTTTCCTCTTATTTAGCCTTAATTTTCTTCATTTAAAACAGATATGATCGAAAAAGGCAGAAAAAAGAATATTTGTTGCGAAATTTTGCGAAATAAGCAACGAAAACGAATATTTTCAGCGAGAATTCGATTTTTTTCCTCTTTTTTTCCATAATTTTCCTCATTTTATCGAGATGTTATCGAAAGAAGCAGCAAAAACCAATAATTTTTGAGAAATTTCAGTTTTTCTCCAATTTTAACATAATTTTCCTCATTTTATCGAGATATTATTAAGAAATGCAACAAAAACGAATATTTTCAGTGAAATTTCAATTTTTTTCCTCTTTTTTTCCTTAATTTTCCTCAGTTTTATCGAGATATTATCGAAAAAAGCAAAAAAATGAATAATTTTAGCGAAATTTCAATTTTTTCCTCTTTTTTTGCATAATTTTCCTCATTTTATCGAGATATTATCAAAAAAGCAACAAAAACGAATATTTTCAGCGAAATTTCAATTTTTTTCCTCTTTTTTCCATAATTTTCCTCATTCAATCGAGATATTATCGAAAAAAAAGAAAAATAACGAATAATTTTTGCAAAATTTTAATTGTTTTCTTACCATAATTTTCCTCATTTTATCGAGATATTATCGAAAAAAGTGGAGATATGAATAATTTCAATTTTATTCCTCTTTTTTTCCTTAATTTTCTTCATTTGATCAAGATATTATCGAAAAAAGAAACAAAGACGTAATATTTTAGCAAAATTTTAATTTTTTTCCTCTTTTTTTCCTTAATTTTCCTCAGTTTTATCGAAAAAAGCAACAAAAAGGAAGAATTTTTAGAGAAATTTAAATTTGTTCCCCTTATTTAACCATAATTTACGTCATTTTAGCTAGATATGATCGAAAAAGATCAAAAACGAATATTTTCAGCGAAATTTCAATTTTAATTCATCTTTATTTCCTTAACTTTCCTCATTTTATCGAGAATTTATCGGAAAAAGCAAATGAAAAGAATAATTTTAGCAAAATTTCAATTTTATTTCCTCTTTTTTCCCATAATTTTCCTCATTTTATCGATATATTATCAAAGAAGCAGCAAAAAGGAAGAATATTAGCGAAATTTCAATTTTTTCCTCTTATTTATCCTTAATTTTCTTCATTTAAGATAGACATGATCGAAAAAGGCAGAAAAAAGAATATTTTTAGCGAAATTTCGCCAAAAAAGCAACGAAAACGAATATTTTCAGCGTAATTTCAATTTCTTTCCTTAATTTCCCTCATTTTATCGAGATATTATCGAAAAAAGCAAAAAAATGAATAATATTAGCTAAATTACAATTTTTCCTCTTTTTTTTCTTAATTTTCTTCATTTTATCGAGATATGACAGAAAAAAGCAACAAAAACGAATAATTTTAGAGAAATTTCAATTTTTCTCCTGTTTTTTTCCATAATTTTCCTCATTTTATCAAGATGTTATGGAAAGAAGCAGCAAAAACGAATAATTTTTGAGAAATTTAAGTTTTTCTCCAGTTTTTTACCATAAGTTTCCTCATTCTATCAAGATATTATCAAGAAAAGCAACAAAAACGAATAATTTTTGAGAAATTTCAGTTGTTCTCCAGTTCTTTACCATAATTTTCCTCATTTTATCAAGATATTATCAAGAAAAGCAACAAAAAAGAATATTCTCATAGAAATTTCAATTTTTTTCCTGTTTTAATCCTTAATTTCCCTCATTTTATCGAGATATTATCGAAAAAAGCAGAGATATGTATAATTTTAGCGAAATTTTAATTTTTTTCCTCTTTTTTCCTTAATTTCCCACATTTTATCGAGATATTATCCAAAAAAGCAGCAAAAAGAAAGAATTTTAGCGAAATTTCAGTTTTTTCCTCTTATTTAGCCTTAATTTTCTTCATTTAAGCTAGATTTGATCGAAAAGGAAGAAAAAAGAATATTTTTAGCGAAATTTCGCTAAAAAAGCAATGAAAGCGAATATTTTCAGCGAAATTTGGATTTTTTCCTCTTTTTTTCCTTAATTTTCTTCATTTTATCGAGATATGACCAAAAAAGCAACAAAAACGAATCATTTTTTGAGAAATTTCAATTTTTCTCCTGTTTTTTTCCATAATTTTCCTCATTTTATCGAGATGTTATCGAAAGAAGCAGAAAAAACGAATAATTTTTGAGAAATTTCAGTTTTTCTCCATTTTTTTACCATAATTATCCTCATATTATCGAGATATTATCAAGAAATGCAACAAAAACGAATAGTTTCAGTGAAATTTCAATTTTTTTCCTCTTTTCTTTCATTAATTTTTTTCAGTTTTACGAGATATAATCGAAAAAAGAAAGAAAAACGAATAATATAGCGAATTTCATTTTTTTCCTCTTTTTTCCCTTTATTTTCCTCATTTTATCGAGATATGACCGAAAAAAGCAACAGAAACGAATAATTTTAGCGAAATTTCAAATTTTTCCACTTATTTTCCATAATTTTCCTCATTCTATCGAGATATTATCGAAAAAAAAGAAAAATAACGAATAATTTTTGCAAAATTTTAATTTTATTCCTCTCTTTTTCATTAATTACCCTCATTTTATCGAGATATTATCGAAAAAAGCAGAGAAATGTATAATTTTAGCAAAATTTCAATTTTTTTCCTCTTTTTTTCCTTAATTTTCTTCATTTTATCAAGATATTATCGAAAAAAGAAACAAAAACGAATATTTTCAGCGAAATTTCAATTTTTTTCCTCTTTTTTTCCTTAATTTCCCTCATTTTATCGAAATATTATCGAAAAAAGCAGCAAAAAGGAAGAATTTTAGCGAAATTTCAATTTTTCCTCTTATTTAGCCTTAATTTTCTTCATTTAAGCTAGATATGATCGAAAAAGGCAGAAAAAAGAATATTTTTAGCGAAATTTCGCGAAAAAAGCAACGAAAACGAATATTTTCAGCGAAATTTCAATTTTTTTCCTCTTTTTTTCCTTAATTTCCCTCATTTTATTGAGATATTATCAAGAAAAGCAACAAAAACGAATATTTTCAGCGAAATCTCAATTTTTTCCTGTTTTAATCCTTTATGTCCCTCATTTTATCGAGATATTATCGAAAAAAGCAGAGAAATGTATAATTTTAGCAGAATTTCAATTTTTTTCCTCTTTTTTTCCTTAATTTTCTTCATTTTATCAAGATATTATCGAAAAAAGAAACAAAAACGAATATTTTCAGCGAAATTTCAATTTTTTTCCTCTTTTTTTCCTTAATTTCCCTCATTTTATCGAAATATTATCGAAAAAAGCAGCAAAAAGGAAGAATTTTAGCGAAATTTCAATTTTTCCTCTTATTTAGCCTTAATTTTCTTCATTTAAGCTAGATATGATCGAAAAAGGCAGAAAAAAGAATATTTTTAGCGAAATTTCGCGAAAAAAGCAACGAAAACGAATATTTTCAGCGAAATTTCAATTTTTTTCCTCTTTTTTTCCTTAATTTCCCTCATTTTATTGAGATATTATCAAGAAAAGCAACAAAAACGAATATTTTCAGCGTAATCTCAATTTTTTCCTGTTTTAATCCTTTATGTCCCTCATTTTATCGAGATATTATCGAAAAAAGCAGAGAAATGTATAATTTTAGCAGAATTTCAATTTTTTTCCTCTTTTTTTCCTTAATTTTCTTCATTTTATCAAGATATTATCGAAAAAAGAAACAAAAACGAATATTTTCAGCGAAATTTCAATTTTTTTCCTCTTTTTTTCCTTAATTTCCCTCATTTTATCGAAATATTATCGAAAAAAGCAGCAAAAAGGAAGAATTTTAGCGAAATTTCAATTTTTCCTCTTATTTAGCCTTAATTTTCTTCATTTAAGCTAGATATGATCGAAAAAGGCAGAAAAAAGAATATTTTTAGCGAAATTTCGCGAAAAAAGCAACGAAAACGAATATTTTCAGCGAAATTTCAATTTTTTTCCTCTTTTTTTCCTTAATTTCCCTCATTTTATTGAGATATTATCAAGAAAAGCAACAAAAACGAATATTTTCAGCGAAATCTCATTTTTTTTTCCTGTTTTAATCCTTTATTTCCCTCATTTTATCGAGATATTATCGAAAAAAGCAGAGATATGTATAATTTTAGCGAAATTTCCATTTTTTTCCTCTTTTTTTCCTTAATTTTCTTCATTTTATCAAAATATTATCGAAAAAAGAAACAAAAACGAATATTTTCAGCGAAATTTCAATGTTTTTCCTCTTTTTTTCCTTAATTTTCTTCATTTTATCAAAATATTATCGAAAAAAGAAACAAAAACGAATATTTTCAGCGAAATTTCAATTTTTTTCCTCTTTTTTTCCTTAATTTCCCTCATTTTATCGAAATATTATCGAAAAAAGCAGCAAAAAGGAAGAATTTTAGCGAAATTTCAATTTTTCCTCTTATTTAGCCTTACTTTTCTTCAGTTAGATATGATCGAAAAAGGCAGAAAAAAGAATATTTTTAGCGAAATTTCGCTAAAAAAGCAACGAAAACGAATATTTTCAGCGAAATTTCAATTTTTTTCCTCTTTTTTTCCTTAATTTCCCTCATTTTATCGAGATATTATCGAAAAAAGGAAAAAAATGAATTATTTAAGCGAAATTTCCATTTTTTCCTCTTTTTTTCCTTAATTTTCTTCATTTTATCGAGATATGACCAAAAAAGCAACAAAAACGATTAATTTTAGAGAAATTTCGAATTTTCTCCTGTTTTTTTCCATAATTTTCCTCATTTTATCGAGGTGTTATCGAAAGAAGCTACAAAATCGAATATTTTCAGCGAAATTTCAATTTTTTTCCTGTTTTTATCCTTAATTTCCCTCATTTTATCGAGATATTATCGAAAAAAGCAAAAAAAATGAATAATTTTAGCGAAATTACAATTTTTTCCTCTTTTTTTCCTTAATTTTCTTCATTTTATCGAGATATGACAGAAAAAAGCAACAAAAACGAATAATTTTAGAGAAATTTCAATTTTTCTCCTGTTTTTTTCGATAATTTTCCTCATTTTATCGAGATGTTATGGAAAGAGGCGGCAAAAACGAATAATTTTTGAGAAATTTCAGTTTTTCTCCAGTTTTTTACCATAATTTTCCTCATTCTATCAAGATATTATCAAGAAAAGCAACAAAAACGAATAATTTTTGAGAAATTTCAGTTGTTCTCCAGTTCTTTACCATAATTTTCCTCATTTTATCGAGATATTATCAAGAAGAGCAACAAAAACGAATATTCTCATAGAAATTTCAATTTTTTTCCTGTTTTCATCCTTAATTTCCCTCATTTTATCGAGATATTATCGAAAAAAGCAGAGATATGTATAATTTTAGCGAAATTTCAATTTTTTTCCTCTTTTTTCCTTAATTTCCCACATTTTATCGAGATATTATCCAAAAAAGCAGCAAAAAGAACGAATTTTAGCGAAATTTCAATTTTTTCCTCTTATTTATCCTAAATTTTCTTCATTTAAGCTAGATATGATCGCAAAAGGTAGAAAAAAGAATATTTTTAGCGAAATTTCGCTAAAAAAAACGAAAACGAATATTTTCAGCGAAATATCAATTTTTTTCCTTAATTTCCCTCATTTTATCGAGATATTATCGAAAAAAGCAAAAAATTAATAATTTTAGCGAAATTTCAATTTTTTCCTCTTTTTTTCCTTAATTTTCTTCATTTTATCGAGATATGACCAAAAAAGCAACAAAATCGAATCATTTTTTGAGAAATTTCAATTTTTCTCCTGTTTTTTTCCATAATTTTCCTCATTTTATCGAGATAATATCGAAAGAAGCAGCAAAAACGAATAAGTTTTGAGAAATTTCAGTTTTTCTCCATTTTATTACCATAATTATCCTCATATTATCGAGATATTATCAAGAAATGCAACAAAAACGAATAGTTTCAGTGAAATTTCAAATTTTTTCCTCTATTTTTCCTTAATTTTCCTCAGTTTTATCGAGATATTATCGAAAAAAGCAAAAAAATTAACAATTTTAGCGAAATTTTAATTTTTTCCTGTTTTTTTCCATAATTTTCCTCATTTTATTGAGATATTATTAAAAATAGCAACAAAAACGAATATTTTCAGCGAAATTTCAAATTTTTTCCTCTTTTTTTCCATAATTTCCCTCATTCTATCGAGATATTATCGAAAAAAAAGAAAAATAAGGAATAATTTTTGCAAAATGTTAATTTTTTTCCTCTTTTTTTCATTAATTTTCCTCAGTTTTACGAGATATAATCGAAAAAAGAAAGAAAAACGAATAAGATAGTGAATTTCATTTTTTTCCTCTTTTTTCCCTTTATTTTCCTCATTTTATCGAGATATGACCGAAAAAAGCAACAGAAACGAATAAATTTAGCGAAATTTCAAATTTTTCCACTTATTTTCCTTAATTTTCCTCATTCTATCGAGATATTATCAAGAATTCTCAGTTTTACGAGATATAATCGAAAAAAGCAAGAAAAACGACTAAGATGGCGAATTTCATTTTTTTCCTCTTTTTTCCCTTTATTTTCCTCATTTTATCGAGATATGACCGAAAAAAGCAACAGAAACGAATAATTTTAGCGAAATTTCAAATTTTTCCACTTATTTTCCTTAATTTTCCTCATTCTATCGAGATATTATCGAAAAAAAAGAAAAATTACGATAATTTTTGCAAAATTTTAATTTTATTCCTCTCTTTTACGTTAATTACCCTCATTTTATCGAGATATTGTCGAAAAAAGCAGAGATATGTATAATTTTAGCAAAATTTCAATATTTTTCCTCTTTTTTTCCTTAATTTTCTTCATTTTATCAAGATATTATCGAAAAAAGAAACAAAAACGAATATTTTCAGCGAAATTTCAATTTTTTCCTCTTTTCTTCCTTAATTTCCCTCATTTTATCGAGATATTATCGAAAAAAGCAGCAAAAAGGAAGAATTTTAGCGAAATTTCAATTTTTCCTCTTATTTAGCCTTAATTTTCTTCATTTAAGCTAGATATGATCGAAAAAGGCAGAAAAAAGAATATTTTTAGCGAAATTTCTCGAAAAAAGCAACGAAAACGAATATTTTCAGCGAAAGTTCTATTTTTTTCCTCTTTTTTTCCTTAATTTTCCTCATTTTATCGAGATATTATCAAGAAAAGCAACAAAAACGAATATTTTCAGCGAAATCTCAATTTTTTTCCTGTTTTAATCCTTTATTTCCCTCATTTTATCGAGATATTATCGAAAAAAGCAGAGATATGTATAATTTTAGCGAAATTTCAATTTTTTTCCTCTTTTTTTCCTTAATTTTCTTAATTTTATCAAAATATTATCGAAAAAAGAAACAAAAACGAATATTTTCAGCGAAATTTCAATGTTTTTCCTCTTTTTTTCCTTTATTTCCCTCATTTTATCAAGATATTATCCAAAAAAGCAGCAAAAAGAAAGAATTTTAGCGAAATTTCAATTTCTTCCTCTTATTAAGCCTTAATTTTCTCCATTTGAGCTAGATATGATCGAAAAAGGCAGAAAAAAGAATATTTTTAGCGAAATTTCGCTAAAAAAGCAACGAAAACGAATATTTTCAGCGAAATTTCAATTTTTTTCCTCTTTTTTTCCTTAATTTCCCTCATTTTATCGAGATATTATCGAAAAAAGCAAAAAAATGAATAATTTAAGCGAAATTTCAATTTATTCCTCTTTTTTTCCTTAATTTTCTTCATTTTATCGAGATATGACCAAAAAAGCAACAAAAACGAATAATTTTTGAGAAATTTCGAATTTTCTCCTGTTTTTTTCCATAATTTTCCTCATTTTATCGAGGTGTTATCGAAAGAAGCAGCAAAATCGAATATTTTCAGCGAAATTTCAATTTTTTTCCTTTTTTTATCATTAATTTCCCTCATTTTATCGAGATATTACCGAAAAAAGCAGAGATATGTATAATTTTAGCGAAATTTCAATTTTTTTCCTCTTTTTCTCCTTAATTTTCTTCATTTTATCAAGATTTTATCGAAAAAAGAAACAAAAACGAACATTTTCAGCGAAATTTCAATTTTTTTCCTCTTTTTTTCCATAATTTCCCTCATTTTATCGAGATATTATCGAAAAAAGCAGCAAAAAGGAAGAATGTTAGCGAAATTTCAATTTTTTCCTCTTATTTAGATTTAATTTTCTTCATTTAAGATAGATATGATCGAAAGAGGAAGAAAAAAGAATATTTTTAGTGAAATTTCGCTAAAAAAGCAACGAAAACGAATATTTTCAGCGAAATTTCAATTTTTTTCCTCTTTTTTTCCATAATTTTCCTCATTTTATCGGGATGTTATCGAAAGAAGCAGCAAAAACGAATAATTTTTGAGAAATTTCATTTTTTCTCCAGTTTTTTACCATAAGTTTCCTCATTCTATCGAGATGTTATCAAGAAAAGCAACAAAAACGAATAATTTTTGAGAAATTTCAGTTTTTCTCCAGTTTTTTACCATAATTTTCCTCATTTTATCGAGATATTATCAAGAAAAGCAACAAAAACGAATATTTTCAGCGAAATTTCAATTTTTTTCCTGTTTTTATCCTTAATTTCCCTCATTTTATCGAGATATTATCAAAAAAAGCAGAGATATGTATAATTTTAGCAAAATTTCAATTTTTTTCCTCTTTTTTTCCTTAATTTTCTTCATTTTATCAAGATATTATCGAAAAAAGAAACAAAAACGAATATTTTCAGCGAAATTTCAATTTTTTTCCTGTTTTTATCCTTAGTTTCCCTCATTTATCGAGATATTATCAAAAAAAGCAGAGATATGTATAATTTTAGCAAAATTTCAATTTTTTTCCTCTTTTTTTCCTTAATTTCCCTCATTTTATCGAGATATTATCGAAAGAAGCAGCAAAAACGAATAATTTTTGAGAAATTTCAGTTTTTCTCCTGTTTTTTACCATAAGCTTCCTCATTCTATCGAGATATTATCAAGAAAAGAAATAAAAATGAATAATTTTTGAGAAATTTCAGTTTTTCTCCAGTTTTTTACCATAATTTTCCTCATTTTATCGAGATATTATCAAGAAAGCAACAAAAACGAATAATTTTTGAGAAATTTCAGTTTTTCTCCAGTTTTTTACCATAATTTTCCTCATATTATCGAGATATTATCACGAAATGCAACAAAAACGAATATTTTCAGTGAAATTTCAATTTTTTTCCTTAATTTCCTCGGTTTTATCGAGATATTATCGAAAAGCAAAAAAATGAATAATTTTATCGAAATTTCAATTTTTTCCTCTTTTTTTCCTTAATTTTCTTCATTTTATCGAGATATGACCAAAAAAGCAACAAAAACGAATAATTTTAGGGAAATTTCAATTTTTCTCCTTTTTTTCCATAATTTTCCTCATTTTATCGAGATGTTATCGAAAGAAGCAGCAAAAACGAATAATTTTTGAGAAATTTCAGTTTTTCTCCAGTTTTTTACCATAATTTTCCTCATTTTATCGAGATATTATCAAGAATTGTCAGTTTTACGAGATATTATCGAAAAAAGCAAGAAAAACGAATAAGATGGCGAATTTCATTTTTTTCCTCTTTTTTTCCTAAATTTTCCTCAGTATTATCGAGATATGATCGAAAAAAGCATCGATAACGGATAACTTCAACGAAATTTCAATATTTATCCTTTATTTTCCCTTAACATTAGTGATTTTTCCAAGATGTGATCGAAAAAACATCGAAAACGGTTTTTTTCAAAGAAATTTAAATCTTTTTTCGTCTATTTAGCCTAAGTTTTCGAGATTTTGCCAGGATATGATCGAAAAAAGCATCGAAAACGGATAATTTCACCGAAATTTCAATCTTTTTCCTCTATGTTCCCATATTTTTCTTGATTTTGGCAAAATATGAACGAAAAAAACATCGAAAATGTATAATTTTAACGAAATGTCAATCTTTTTTCGTCTATTTTGCCTTACATTTCGTGATTTTGCCAAGATGTGATCGAAAAAACATCGAAAACGGTTTTTTTCAAAGAAATTTAAATCTTTTTTCGTCTATTTACCCTAAGTTTTCGAGATTTTGCCAGGATATGATCGAAAAAAGCATCGAAAACGGATAATTTCACCGAAATTTCAATCTTTTTCCTCTATGTTGCCATATTTTTCTTGATTTTGGCAAAATATGATCGAAAAAAACATCGAAAATGTATAATTTTAACGAAATGTCAATCTTTTTTCGTCTATTTTGCCTTACATTTCGTGATTTTGCCAAGATATGATCGAAAAAAGCATCGAAAACGGTTAATTTTAGTGAAATTTCGTTTTCATTCCTCTATTATTACTTAAGTTCCGTCATTTAAAGGAGATATGATCGAAAATAGCAACGAAAACGGATAATTTTAGCGAAATTTTAATTTCCTTCCCTGTTTTCCTTAATTTTCGTCTTTTTATCGAGATATGAATGAAAAAATCAAAGAAAACAGAGAATTTGAGCTAAATTTCTATTTTTCCGGTATTTTGCCTTATTTTCGTCATTTTGAAGATATATGATAGAAAAAAGCAACAAAAAAGGATAATTTCACCGAAATTTCATTGTTTTTCCTTTATTTGCCTTCATTTTCATGATTTTATCGAGATATGATCGCAAAAAGGTACGCAAACGGATAATTTTTGCAAAATTTCAATTTTTTACCCCTTCTTTGCCTTATATTTTGTCTTTTTAACGAGACATGAATGAAAAGAGCAACGAAAAGATTAGCAAAATTTCAATTTTTTCCTCTATTTTGCCTTCATTTTCGTCTTTTTATGGAGATATGATCGAAAAAGGCAATGAAAACGGAGGATATTAGCTATATTTAATTTTTTCCTTTATTTTGCCTTAATTTTCATCATTTTTCCGATATATGATTGAAAAAAGCATTGAAAACGGATAATTTCACAGAATTGTAATGTTTTTCCTCTATCTTTTCTTAATTTTTATGATTTCGTAGAGATATGATCGAAAACAGCAACGAAAATGGATAATTTCAGCGAAATGTCAATCTTTTTTTGTCTAAATTGCATTAATTTTCATGATTTTATAGAGATATGATAAAAAACAGCAACGAAAATGGATAATTTTGATAAGTTCCATTCATTTCCTCTATTCTGCCCTTATTTTCGTCATTTATCGAGATATGATCGAAAAAAGCAACAAAAACGGATAATTTTAGCGAAATTTCAATCTTTTTCATCTATTTTGCCTAACTTTTCGATATTTTGTCAAGGTATGATCGAAAAAAGTATCGAAAATGGATAATTTCACCTTGATTTCAATCTTTTTCCTCTATTTTGCCTTACGTTTCGTGAATTTGCTAAGATATGATCAAAGAAAGCATCGAAAACAGATAATTTTAAAGAAATTACAATCTTTTTCATCTATTTTGCCTTGCTTTTCGTGATTTTGACAAGGTTTGAACGAAAAAAGCGTCGAAAACGGATAATTTCAACGAACTTTCAACCTTTTTCCTCTTTTTTCCAAATATTTTTCGTGATTTTGCCAAAATATGATCGAAAAAAGCATCGAAAACGGATAATATCAACGAAATTTCAATCCTTTTTGTCTATTTTGCTATATTTTTCTTGATTTTGCCAAAATATGATCGAAAAAAGCATCGAAAATGGATAATTTCAACGAAATGTCAATCTTTTTTCGTCTATTTTGCCATACTTTTCGTTATTTTGCCAAGATATGATCGAAAAAAGCATCGAAAACGGTTAATTTTAGTGAAATTTCGTTTTCATTCCCCTATTATTACATAAGTTCCGTCATTTAAACGAGATATGATCGAAAAAAGCAACGAAAACGATTAATTTTAGCAAAATTTTAATGTTTTTCCTTAATATTTCGTGATTTTTTCGAGATATGATCGAAAAAAGAAATGATAACGGAGAATTTGAGCTAAATTTCAACTTTTTCCTGTATTTGACCTTATTTTCGTCATTTTGACGATATATGATCGAAAAAAGAAATAAAAAAGGATAAATTCACCGAAATTACAATGTTTTTCCTCTATGTTGCCTTAATTATCATGATTTTATAGAGATATGATAAAAAACAGCAACGAAAATGGATAATTTTAGATAAGTTCCATTCATTTCCTCTATTCTGCCCTTATTTTCGTCATTTATCGAGATATGATCGAAAAAAGCAACGAAAACTGGTAATTTTAGCAATATTTAATTTCTTTTCTCTATATTGCCCTGTTTTCAAAATTTATCGAGATATGATCTAAAACTGCAACGAAAACGGATACTTTCACCCAAATTTCAAATTTTTTTCCTCTATTTTACCTAAATTTTCGTCATTTTATCGAGATATTATCGAAAAAAGTAAAGATAACGGATAATTTCACCGAAATTTCAATTTTTTCACTCTATATTTCCATAATTTTCGAAATTTTATGGGGAAGTAGTTAGCATAGGCTATTGATAGCCACCTGAAAAAGACAGTTTACTGGGTTAATTAGTTTTTTCTAGTAGTGATCATTTTAAACAAAATTGTCCCCAGACTGTATATGCTTCAGCCTTTGTTTAATTTACTCCTTATTAGCCCTTCATAGTTGAGTTAGGTTACCACCTAAAACATTCAGAAGAAGTGAACAAAATATTGAACCCCCATTTTTATCAGACATTAAGATTAAAATTTTCTCACACTACCAACTCCTTTTCCTCCTCAAATATTCCTGAGATGAAGTCTAGAGATTTTTAAACTGTGGATGTGATACACACAAACATTATTAATT
Organism: Sympetrum striolatum; assembly: GCA_947579665.1. Classification (NCBI taxonomy): domain Eukaryota; kingdom Metazoa; phylum Arthropoda; class Insecta; order Odonata; family Libellulidae; genus Sympetrum; species Sympetrum striolatum. The sequence goes on along the minus strand of OX388348.1, from coordinate 80,223,662 downwards.
ATATGGCGACATGGATAAATGTGCCGATAAAAATGTGACTGGAAAGTAGCAATTTTGTGAGAATAAGGATGATGAAAATGTGGAGATTGCATGGTTGGTGTCAGTTGATTTTCTATTGACTTATAATCCCCCACCTTTTGAAACTCTGATAATTGTGTACTCATTTTTAATCTTTAAAAAACTTCTTTCAGAAACTTATTTTATCATCAATTTTTATTTACAACTTTTTTAAGTAGTCTAATTTATTGTCTTAATAAATTGTTTTAAATTTAGAATATGTTATTTATTGTATTTATATCACAAATTGTTGATCATAATTGTTGTTAGCATATATTAACCCTCCAACTGCTGTTGTTGTCTGTTGGCAAAATTCATTTTATCTTTGTATAGTTCCTATGTTAAATGTAAGTTCACCATCAAGCTATAACAAAAATATAATTTCCTCTCATTTTAAGCAAAAAGTTATTTAATTCCATTGAAGTAGCCTTAACTTGGTGAAAATTGGGAATTGGATTAAAATAAAATCAGGGAACTTAAATAGTACATGAATTAATAATTTATTAAAATTTATTTTTCTTGAAAAACCATTATATTAGTAAACAATGATTTATTTTTTTAGGTATACCTTAACTCAGGGCAAAACCGATTCAAAACTGATGGGCTCAGTAGTCTCAAATATATAAGGAAAAATATCAAACTGAGAAAGTTCTACACTTGGGTGTATGTGGAGCTGATGGATGGCCTTGGCCAGGCTTAACCTGCTATAAAATTGGTCTGACTAAATACTGGAGTTGAAGATCAAAGTAATTTTTCCATTTAATATCATCCACAAATGGATATTCCAGGTCAACTGCAATCCAGCTCATTAAAAATAATTTTCTTGAGAGCATATCGAGAAACATATCAAGAATATTTCAGGCAGCTGGATATAGTTTTATTTTTTAAATGTTACAAGCCATCAGAAGTGTCATTCCATGTTATTTTATTTACATACAAACATTTAGAGTTATTACCCTAAGATCTAAGTACAGAGACTGATTGATCATAAATCAAAAAATTTCAATGCTCTCATAGCACCTCATGTCACTCCACCAACAGAGTATAGAAGAGCATCACTCCCAGGGAAACCCTGAGGTTCTGCAAGGTTGCCAGGGAGGTTTTGTCCTAGACTCAAGAAAGGAAGATTCAAAGTATTTTCATAGCAAAAATTGGTGCATATTCACTCAATATTTGCCACACAATAAGAGAAAAGAGATTCGTATGAATTGTAAGTAGATATAGATTCCAGGATACAACTTTAATTGAAATGTGCCCAAAATATTCAAACAAAATACTGGCAGACAGATTAAAATGGCTTAAAGTCGGAGAAGCCTGAAGTGCGTTCACACCAAAACTACAAAAACCCTGCAATATTTAATAGAGCTATGATTTTTTACACTAAAGCCACCTACAGTCACTCTGCAACGGTTATTTTGAAACTTCAGCAGGCATCTACGAAGGGAACACAAAGATCCTCATCAGGGCTTGAACAGTAAAGATAAATTTCATCACTAGCACCGTTATAAATACGTTAGAAAATAAAATCCATAAAAATTGTGGATGACTGTCATCAAGTTTTTGTTTCTTAAAGTAAGATGGTTTTTTATCTCCTGGTCTTTTCTGCTACACTTCTCTGTATCTGTATATTTGTAAATGTATCTGAATGAGAAAAAAATCCCTTATATTATTTTAGAACTAAACAATAATGATTAATACCGCAAAGAGAATATGAATTTTGTCTTATGATGCACAGTAAGAGAAGCTGTCTTGACCCTTGAAGAAGTCAGGACTCCCAGTTGACTTTTTAATACTTGTTCATCTATCTAACACAGCCAAGTGCAATTTTGGCAGTTTCTAAATTCCAAGACTTAATGAATGTCATGTTACATTCCATATTTGTAATTCTGATAAGCTTTAGTAAGCTTAACTCAATATGGGAAGGCGTTACCTCACGGAAGGCCATTACAATGAAAGAAAAACTGTTTTATACACTTCCACAGCAGTTTTTAAATAGCAACTCAATATGGGAAGGCGTTACCTCACGGAAGGCCATTACAATGAAAGAAAAACTGTTTTATACACTTCCACAGCAGTTTTTAAATAGCAACATGTTTCACTAGTATCCTAGAATCATCAGGCAAAAAATTTTACACATTTTCAAATATATAGGAAACCAGGAAAGGGTTAGAGGAGGGGTTTTTTCAGGAAGGATAAACTTTTTCCATGGGCCATGGGCATGACGTCGTCATGGAATTAGTAGATGGGTTGTCGGGTGAGGAAAGAACTGTTTATGAGGATAAGAACTACACAAGTGGCCCATTATGTGAAGAGCTATTGAAAAGGAAAACATATGCTTGTGGAACAATGCGTAGTAATTGCCGTGAAATCCATCAAATCTTGGTGAAAAAAGATTAAAGAAAGGGGATATCTTTGGACAAGAAAATAAAAATGGGGTACGAGTGCTGAAATGGTTTGACAAAAGACCAATAATCATGATCTCCACTAGATCTGAACACGGAGCCAGTTTGATTTCTACTGGAAAAAGAAGTAGGGATGGTGAAGATATATTGAAGCCTCCTGTTATTTTTGCTTACAATAAAGTAAAGAAGGGAGTAGAATTATCTAACCAAATGTCAGGATGTTATACCTGCCTTCAAAAAGGTATGAGTGGTATAAGAAGGTAGCATTCAAGATTATTTTAGGGACATGTGTTGTGAATGCATAGGTTATTCTTAATGACAATTGTAAGGGGAAAAACTTATCAGTATTTTGAAATTCCGAGAATTGATTGTTGATGGTTTATTGAAGAAGTGTTCTGGCGCAGGTGAAATAGTTGAAACTTCTCCAAAGAAAAAGGAACATGCTCAAAGAAAATATGATATACAAAAGCGTCATTTAGCCGAACTTGAAAGGAAGGCCTGCAAGATCCGTAAAAGGTGCACACTGTGTTATGAGAAAAAAAATGAAAGAAGCTCCAGAATAGCTAGAATGAAAGCAAAAAGAGTATGCACCGATAGTAAAGATTGTAATAGCCATCCAGCAATGTGTATTGAATGCTTTAATGAAAAAAATTGACAACAATCTGTACAATATTTATATATTTTTACATCTAAGTATTATAAATTTCATATCACGTTTATATGCAATATTTTTCTAACTTTAATTTGCCTCTATTATATTTTGTTAGTTACAGTGTGTATTTTTAAATTTAGATTATTTATTAATTCTCTATTTCTTATTAAATATTTATATTTTTCCCAATATATAGCAATTTATTTGTTTACGGAATGCCTGGTGTGATTTTTTATTTACAATATGTCTTAAAACAATAAAGTTGACTGTTAGAAAGAGACTAAATCCTGTATTTCTCAGTGTTCAGTAACCTTCATCAATTGAAATATATTTGAATGTCTTCCATCTAGGTAGACCAGTGTTTTGGATAGAATACATGTACGAGATCAAACTTAGAAGCATAGTCTTCCTTTATTTACCAGAAAATATGTTGCACTTACAATCATCTTTATAAATGGAGAGTAGCGAAACATGTTGCCATAATAAAACTGCTATGGAAGTGTATGAAACAGTCCTTTCATTTCAAGAAGCTTGGTAATGAATTTTGTACATGACAACTGATTGTACACTTAAGAGAAGGGCCATTCCTTTGGAGTTAATCGGAAAAAGGCATACATGATCTGCTGCCACCAGGCCTAAGGGTGTTTCAGAGTCTCTCGTCTCAAACGGAAAATCCGACTTCCTCCCATTTTACGATATTTACAATCGAAAAGCCTTTCCACGCATTTCAGAGCGCTTCCTATCGGAAAATCTGAGACTTTCCATTCGAAAAGTTTACTACTGCTCTAGAGCACTTGAAAAGTCTTTCCATGCGTTCCGTTGTTTTGATTATTCAGAGGTAAATAAACTTAAATGTTTTTAACGTTATTAATTGGCTATAGTAAGATAATACTGCTGTATTTCATGAATGCACATTTATATGGATGTTCTACAAGTAAAATAAAGGTGTAAAACAAGCTAATTAGAATTTAAACGGATAGATATGAGTATACGCAATCATTGCTGCCCAAGTTTTGTTGACATATCATTTTGACGTTCTATTCAGCTGCAGGAAGATGAAATAAATAGAAATGCAGAGCATAGTAACTTATAAATAAAATAAATGAAATAAATAAATATATTACTTTTGTTAGTTTTGCGATGACTGTTTACGTGCTTTAGCTTCATATTAACATCAATCAAGGCTTGGTTATTAATATCATCTATTTATACCCATATTGTATAACATAAATATTATTTATCTACGTGAATATTAGTTACAAGTGGCGTTTCTCCAGCGTTTTTCACTGTTATTTCTGCTTCTCATCTCATTCTCATCAATTTCCGATATCACCAATGAATGTCGATTTCCTTGAGTTTGTTTCACTTTTCATTCCCGAGGATTGAAATCGATGCTACATTTACTTTTATAATTGCTGTTATATGTAAGTTCGTTGTTAATAGCATATACCATGGATGCCTTAAGGAATCTGAGGTTTGTGCAGTTGCAAAGGAGATGGTGCCTGGTTTTAAGGAGAAGGCAAGACCTCAGACACTTGAGGGATCATGCAGACACCTTCAGTGTTACTGAGGAGGTGTTCCAAGGCTTGTATCGCCTCATTAAAAACATGGCAAGGACTTTAGTTGAGGAAATGCAGCCAATCTTGAATACTGGGCAGCTTTCAACAGCATTACCCATTGAAATTAAGGTATGCGGTGTTGTATTTATTCAATGGAAATGTCCCATTTACAAGACTTTTGAAGAAAAATAACATCTTCTAAGGTTACTTCTCATACAAGAAGTTTCCTTAATTAAAATATGAATGATAAAGAGTATCAACCAAACCCGAGTTTGCATAATGTACTACTAATGTAAAAATTCCATTGCTAATAATTTTATGTCAAATTAAAATGTCTACTTCTTGATACTCCTTTTTTGGACCTCATAACTCGCTAGGTGTGGTGAGCACATTGCCATTCTTATCGAAATTGTGAAGTATTTAAATGATAATGATAGATTCATAATTTCTGTGTTTGTATTAAAATAATGAATACTTCCACATAATTGTAGCACCTAGATAATACTTCTATCTTCATAGTTTTAATAAGCAAAGAATTTTCTTGGGCACTTGGGCACTATATTCTTGGGATTCTTTGTTCATTGCACTTTTATGGACAAGGCTGCTATCAGAAGTCAGTGGGGAGCAGTATCAATGTCAGCCTCAGCCATGCCAGTGTCAGCAGGGCTTTAGACGAGGTGGCTAGTGTCCTCAACACATGTGCTGTGTTTACAAAGTGGATTGTAGTCCCATACAGTCTCTTGGAAAGGAGGGTATTCATTGAAAAGTAATTTATTTACATTATTACGTATATTATGAATTATATTACATATATTATCATGAAAACAGTACAAAAATATATTTACATCATTTTAATAAAAAAATAATCTTCTTTACATACATTATTTCCTGAGGAGCCTCAATCTGAAAAGAAAGAAATGAGCATAAATTAAAATCCTCTTAATTTCAGGCATTATGAGTCCTCTCAAATCCCAGGAGTGCTAGGATTTGTTGATGGAACTCATATTGCAATTCAAAAACCATCTGTGCATGAGCACCTCTATGTGAATCGAAAATCAATTCACACAATCAATACTCAAATTGTAAGTTTTAATGCAAAATACTCCATTAATAAATTAAGTCATGAATCTTATTTTGTGTTTTTTTAGGTGTGTGACTCACAGCTCAAAATTATTAACGTACTGGCCAGATATCCCGGGGCCTCGCACGACTTCTTGTGGTCTAACAGTCGCTTTCAGCGTCTACTTGAGGAAGTATGGAGAGGAATGCTGGCTGGCTCTTAGGTATGCAAAGTGAAATTTCCTTCAGGAGGAGTAAAAATTATACAGCTGTAATTTTACTGGGTGATTAAAATCATAACAGGTGATTCTGGTTATCCTAATCGAGCCATGGCTCATGACACCCATCCTCCACGCCGAAGGGAAGTCCAGAGGCCAAATACACCCGCATGCATGCGAGGGCAAGATGTGCCATTGAAAGGTGTATCGGGGTACTGAAAGGGCAGTTTAGGTGCCTGAGCAGGGGAAGGGTGTTGGAGTACTCACCAGGGAAAGTGTTCGGGATTATGAATGCCTGTTGTTTTTTACACAACCAGTGTGTGCAGGGTAATTTAAATGCACAACTTGACCTGGTTGAGGAAGACCTGGACTTGATACCACCTGTGGAAGAACCGGGCCACATTGCAGATATCGGCAGGACAGTTAGGGAGCAACTCATAATGAGATTAGCCTACCCAGCAGGTGAAGCACTCCTTCCTTTCTGATATATATTTTATACATACATTTATTATACACACACACACATCTACACTGTATTATATTGTATATTATAGTATTTTATATATTATTTGAATGTGAATGTATTGTATATTATTTTATTAAATAATTATAATCATATTGTATTCACTAAGGTAACTCAAGAGTGGTCCCTGCATAGGAGTCTCGTCCTAGAGGAAAAAGAGGTGATTTGCAGTGGGTATTCTCATGATCTGAGTGAGTCCCACAAATGGGGAGACTATGCAAGCCACCTATGGTGCGTAAATGCATTTCCACCTCACAAGAAAAAAACAAAATGCTCCTACTCTCATGGTATTTTGAACATAGGGTGGAATTGGAGGAAGAAGGGACTAAGGGAAGGATTATATCAACAGTACTTACTCTGTGAGTATATCTCCCATAGTACCCTTCATCTCTGCCATTGAAGCTGCCATGCTGGTAGCTGCCTCAGCCTGCTTGATGGCTGCCTCGGCCATCATTTCCGAGGCTCGCACACTTCGCTCTGCCAGCAAATCAGTATCTAAGGAAGATTGGTCAATGTTAAAAGTTCAATAGAAAATAGTGGATGCGCTCTGATTTCAGTTATTCTAATTATTCAAGTCCAGCAACCAAACATCTGCAAAGTTCTGATGTAAAGCTGATCTGATGTAATTTGATTTCATTCAATGTAGTGGTACGTTATTTTATTTTTTCAGCATAAATAATTTCTCAGTTTCTTGGGACTAAAGAATGTGACTAAGTATCCAAATCTAGTTGTTTTACCTAGGACCAGTGGCGCAGCCAGGATTTGCCAATGCGGGGGGGGGGGGGTCCAAGGAAACGAAAAATGCCTAACTTACAGGGGCTAGGATATTCATGCTCGTTACTTATTACTAGAGATGTTTGAAAATGTTTTTATTTTTTTCTGTAATTTGTTGATTTGAAAACCAAATTGTGGTGTTTTGTGTTTTATTATGTTTCCTAAATTTGGTGTTACTAATTTTCCCAGAGTCTCATTTAAGCGAAGGAATGTTATTAGGCACATTTTAGCATAAACATTAAAAGCATTGAAAATATTATTAACTGTAAATTGTACAAAAAATTTAATTAAATTTATTTAAAACTGTGCTGTTTACACCTAAGGAAAATCTTTTCACATCCGCAGATCAACATAACATGATATTTTCATCAAACACATCAAAAACATATTGTTAACGATAGATGTTAGGAAAAACAAAACATATTTCTTCGTAGAATTAGGCGAGATTATGTGATAATACATAATGGAAAGAAAGTTTTGTGAATTTATTGCAAAAGATCAAAGCTGAATTCACGTAAGCAAAGATGTCACGAGTGATCAAAAATATGACAAAAAATACATAAATAATACAATTATAATTGCACATTTATTTAAATCATACGAAAAATACATTTCCCTTCTTACAAATGATGAATGAATTGAAAATCACCAAAATCTGTGCTGCTTATTTAAACTGTCGAATTTAGCGTTATTTCACTAAATTGGCCAACGTTCACATTATTTGTTAGTTTTAGCGCTTATTGCGAAAAACAAACACCTCTACCTATTACAAATATGTAAATTCTTTCAAAAAATAAATACATTAAAAAATGGAGGAGTTTAATGCCTAGGTAGCCAACTGATTACACTTTCCTAGATAGTAGTTTACATAAGCGAATTATTGGAAACTCATCATAAGAGTTGTTTGGATAGGTCCAATATCTATTTAAAAAGTCATTTTTTGTCTATGCTGAAGTTTTTTAGTGTTGTAGATATAAACTTCCAGAGTCTTTGAGCGTTCTTTCTTCCAAGAGGTTGCTAAGCGTGAGAAGGAAAAAATTAGTAACAAATATTTGGCAAGTGACATAAAACGTAATATACACTTATTAGATCCTCACATTGGTGCGCCCATGCTTATTTGAATATCTTTCGTTATTTGACTATAACAACAACATCGCCTATTCTAAGAAACAAAAAAATCATTCATATCAGATGAAATTTTCTGGTAGGCTTACAATTAAGCCTGATTTCGTTATTTATATATTAGCTAAGTATTCAATTGAATGCGTCACAAACCAAACATAAAAAATTCGGTTGCATTAAAAAATACAGTATAATCTTAATTATAGTTGATACTATAATTGAATTTGCAGAATTAAAGTTACACACCAAGGTGAAAAAAATGAAGTTGTCAAGTTACAATTATTTAGACTACGTAGTAGGTGGTTTAACCAGCAGAGAGCTGATGCGAACCCAATATTACGCACTGTGTTGATTGAGAACAGAATTAATATCATTAATAAATAGGTTAAAGAGTAAAGGAGTAAACTCCTGAGTTACAAAAGTATTTATCTTAACTGACTGTCTCCTGTCTACTAAGTAGCTTGATATCCACTTGAGGATCATACCATTAAATCCAAGGGCCATGAGTTTCTTTAGTAACTAAGTATGATTAACACTATCAAATGCCTTAGAAAAGTCCATGTAAATTGAGTCGGTTTGAATATTATATTTTAGGGCTTCGTAAATGTTTTCATCGTATAGTACTAAGTTAGCTTATACTTAGTTACTTATGCCCCCACTATTTCCACGATCTCAAGACAATCCAACTTCTTCCCCTTCGCCTGTATATGGAGGAGCCTCGGCACAAAAGAGCTGGTGTGGTAGCTCTCTCCAGGAGGTGGTTGGAGAAGGTGGACAAGGAATTCCCCAGCCGGTAACTCCTTTGGTGTTCTTGTGCCCTCACCTTAAACAAACGCCCCGTCTGACCCAGGCAAAACAATACTCACAACTCATAGACCCCGGAATGGTCACTAATATCTCATTTATCTTTAACTTGGGAAATTTCCCGCGAAAGATTCCTCGGGGTATAAAATCCTGCTTTGAGGTTCGGCAGCAAAAGATTTTGCAAACAGTAAGAAATATTTCCAAAAAATGGGAGTTTAACTCATCTTATCTTAGGAGACTCTAACGAGACTAAGGATGGGAAAATCGACGCAGCTGCTATTTTGGAAGCTTTCTTCTTAAGAATGAAATGAAGATAAAAATTATTATCATGGAGAATCTTTTTGTTTACCTGGCCCAGTGTAGCGGCACTTCCAACTGCAAGATACACTGATCTACTAAACACTATTAAATAATATCTCCAGATATTCTATGATATTAAAAACACCACTGACAGCAATGTTAATAAAGTGAGTCAAGATATACCTTATGCTGTCAAAGAAAAAAGAAAAAAAGATATTCTATGAGAAGGCTCCAATGACAAATGTGCACCTTCCACAACCTCAGAGATTTTGATTGCTGATGGAGCTCCAGGAATTACTTGAATGCAAGTTTTAACCCCTTAAGTGAGTCAAGGGAATCTTTTTTTATTCCACTTGAGATGTCAAATATCCATGAAAAAAAATCACATTTTGAAATTTGGTTATTTTTAATTTCTGCTTCTTCATTAGATAGTCATGCATCTATTTTCAGCATTTTTGGCTCAAGGTAACACATTTCACATTTAAATCTTTTTTAAAAGGAGAAGATATAAATTCCACAATTTCTTAAATTTTTTCAAAATCCAGGGATCTTACCTCAAAATGTTCAATTACTTTTTGGATTTCCGCAGCCTATTTGTCAAACTTATAATTTATATCTTCATGTTTTTGTAGGTTACCCGCCATATTTGAAAAACGAGTCAGTTTATTTCGTTACAGATCATCTTTTAGTAAAATAAATTTTGTTTTGTATGCATCTATGCAGCTAATAATATCAAATATCGTTTTATTTTTACCTTGTAATCCTAAATTAAAATGAATTAATATTGAAGTAAAATCAGTAAGAAATGCAAAGCTGAGCCAAATTTTATCATTAAAATGTTCACAGTTTCTATCTTGTTCATGAATAAAATCTATAATTTCAGGCAATAAATCACAAAATTGCTGCAGAAACTTACCTCTGCTTAGCCATCTGACATTGGTATGTAATAATTCAGGTTGGCTTTCATCGAGCTGCAGTTGGAAGAGACGTCGTTTGAGGGAACTTCCTTGAATTGAATTAACAATTTTAAATTGTCCGTTACCTCTTTTGTGTTTAGTCCCTTGCTAGCTAACACTTGCTGGTAAATTGTGCTGTGATAGCTCAAAAAGGCTGGGAAGTCATCTTCATTTTGACATTGAGCTATAAATCCATTTTTGCAACCTATCATTGCAGCTGCGCCATCCATTGTTTTGAGACTAATTTAAAAATTGATACTTTCAAATCATTGAGCAAGTTTTTAAAGGCCTTGAATATGTCTACACCTATAATCCTTTCCTTCAAAGAAATCATACCCAACAATTATTCTTAAGATGTAAAATACTTAAAAACCATAAGAATGAAAACGAGTTATTGTCACTTATCAAATGAAATAAATTCCACGTCAACCATATGAACAAAAATAACCATATGAACAAAAATAACCATACGAACAAAAATAACCATACGAACAAAAATAACCATAGGAACAAAAATAACCATAAGACCAAAACTAGTAATTGTGCTGTATCATTTACATCTGTCGATTCATCACACTGAGGGGAAAAACAAGAACATCTATTAAAATCATTACATAACTGCTCTTTTACATTCCCACTCGTCACTTCAGTTCGTCGCATCCCTCTGTTTCGAGACAATTGCAGATCTTTAATTGCAGCAACAATTCCACTCTCATTCTTAAATCATTTAAAAAAGGATCTAACATTTCAAAAACAATTTCCTTCACAAATTTCCCATCGGAAATGGGTTACTTTTTTGCAAATAGCTTACTTTGAATGATGCAGTAGTTACTGCTTGTGACTTCCACTTTGGCTTTTTAAAAACACTTTGTTGATTTGTTGATGGAGTTTTAAGATCTCTAACTTTATGTTTTCTCAGTTCAGGATTTGGAGGATAATCTGTTTGATGCTTGTTACGTAAAGCTAAAAAATGTCTCCCCAGATTACCCTTTTAAGCAATGGATACCGAGGTAAGGCATATTAGAAAACAACATTTATCATTCACCATTGTAAAAAAGTAATCGAGTTCCCATTCTTCATTGAAGTGATGAGTAGTAAATCCAAAAAATCGAAAACTTGTCCATGGGTGTACAAGAATGCAAAGAAATATGAAAGTTAAAAGAAGAAATAATGAAATAAATATTTTCCTAGAAAATTTAAAAACTCATGAACTGTGGCAACTACGTGGATTAAACGCCGATCTAAGGTCCAGACCTCACAGAAACCTCTCTTGCTGTCACTAATTGACCTTCAAAACTTAATTCCCCATCCAGTTTCACAACAGTGATGTGACCTATCATCAAACATATAGGGTAAACTGCAGTAGCTAGAGGATGAACTACAATTGAAAAACAATTAAAGAAAATTACACAGGGTGTCTGCTATCCAGCGATTAAGAAATTCCCTGAGTTTTCCAGGGTAATATTTCATTTTTCCAGGGTGTACCAGATTCGCACTGCAATATTATATTAGCCAAATATTAGACATGTTGTGATAATTACGCACTTAAGGTCCACGAAAAGGTGAAAAACAGTTCATAGATTCATCACGATATTTTATTGGCATCCGAGCCAACCCTAGATACAGACAAGCCATCAGGAATCCTGGAGAGCAAATGTTTGAGAGTGGATGACGTTAGGTTTCTTAAAGTAATTCATCAGAAAAATTATTTTTTTTTCCTTTCCAAATTTATGTCTACCTTTTTAAGGTAGGCATCTACATCTTCTGCAAAAATTAACATATTCTGTAAAAAACTGTTTAATATCTTAAAGGGGCTCCTGAGAGGCTCCTTGCCAATACACCTCGGGCTGATCCTCGTGAGTATCCTGTCATGGGTTGGTAGGTTCATTTAGTAATACCACTGTATGCAACAAGTATATGTAAATACGAGTAAAATGTAGCTTGCATACTGCAAGCATAGTGGGAATAAGTTTAACGTTAAAAGGTTCCAAAAGAATGATGAAAATTAAACCAAAATCTTTTAAATAGGAGATATATTTTCCGCCCGGCATCGAACCCGGGTCTTCCTGGCAATACTTCTTATGCAGCACAATTGAAGATCACCATCTCTAACTTTGTGTGAAAATTCAAGCAGAAATATTGGCTGCAACGGCCTCAACCACATCCTACTTTTCACATATATTCCTTATGTGAGTAATTTTAATGTGTTCTGGGATCGAACCCAGGAACAGTATGGTCTAATCTACATTTTTCTTGTAAAACAGGTCTTAATATACATCTTCTAGCAAAGCAAAAACTTCCTATAATTTCGATTAGTGCATCAAAAAAAAATGAAAAACTACCCCCATGTATTTAAATGAGAGGTTTCTGCATGGTCCTAGCATCGAACCCAGGACATTTTCTGTAAAAGTCATTAATGTTAGAAGTCCCTTCTTGCATTGAACCCTAAGACATAGTCTGCCCAGACAGATTTTTTTTCGTAATTGTAAATACCGAAGTCACAAAGAATTATTACCTCCTCAAAACGACGATATTATTTGAAATTTCCTTCACAAAGTACAATATTAATTCATCTTCAGTAAAGAAAACTACATTATTTGTAAAACCACATTGCTAAAATTCGATTTCCATGGTTAGATAATGCCTTTATAATCACGAAACATCGGCTATCATTCCCCATATATCTCTGATGGCCCTATTCTATCAATGCAATCATATGAGAATCGAGTTCAACAATCGCCTCAGTCATCACAGGAACTGGTTGTTTATAACCGAAAAATAACGCATGTTTTTTGCTTTATTTCTCTAAATTCTCGTCATTTAGAATCAAAAACGATATAACACGACCAAAATAAGAATCTTTAATAAATTTCCAGTCTTTTGGTACTCGTCTCGAATTTTGTAGGACCATTATTTCTAATTTAATTTTGCAAATGAAATGAAGTATGCAAACGGTGAAATCGAACTTTACATGCATTCCTTACGTAGAAAATTTGTCCAGACCTAGCGTCGAACCAAGGATAATACTTGAGGATGACTTGAATGGTTTTCGTTGAAGGTTTACGACTTCTACCGGTATCTTGAATTTCAGCTCGATATTTTGACAGGAAGTGCCTCAAAAAAAATTCCCGAAAATCAAAGCAATGCATTCAAATGAGAAAAATCAGGAGTTTGGGGCCTCCTGAGATCGAACTCATGACCACTATGATCGATTTCTCACTTTTCCTGGGGTTACACGTTAGGGCCTATATGCTGTGAAAATCCCAATCCCAATATATATATATATATATATATATATATATATATATATATATATATATATATATATATATATATATATATAATATAGGGGATAAAAATTCATTGCCTAAACCACAAGCGTCATTGACTTGAGATTGACTTGATATCTAGAGCAGGCATTCCTGAAGGAATTATTAAGGATTTTGTGATCAAAACTTCTTTGATTCCTCCTGCATTGATAACCGCATCGTATATCACACGCATGCCAACTAATGACTCCTCCCTCAAATTTCCCACCAAGCACGCAGAATTCACAGAGAATCCTCTCTCAATACTAGCATTGCCATGAAACAGGATACATATAGATTTTACAAATAACTTCAAATTCTCATATCCCGGCTGATCTCCAATCAACTTCATCCAAAAATGATCAAGACAACAACTTTGTCTTGAATACTCTTTAAGAGCACTCTTCACTGAACCTAGACTGATTAGTTCCCTAAACTCTCTCTCAATAGCATCAGCAACATTTCCTTGCAATCTATTCAGATCACTAAGATAACTAAGTGCAGATGACATGTATTTCCTTGCTGTGGACTCATCCAAGGCAACTTCTGGATCGAGACATGAAATGCTTTTTGTAAATGAGTAGGCCAATGGAGATTTTTGAAGCATTTTTTGGACCAAGGATTTCATAAAATGGGAACATTCAATGCAGAATATCAATAATTCTTTCTCAGATGGCTTATGGATGCACTTTCTGATAGCAGACCAGGTAGCATAACCTAAATTAATATCTCGAACCATGAGTAGATTTCGATTTATCTTCAAGGTCAATCTGTTGGATAGGTTGCTTGTTGAAAGCTTCTTCAGTTACAAACCGTTCCATGATGGTTTTAACTAATGTATGAAGGGAAGAGTACAAAAATGGTGCAAGAGGTTTGTCCGATTGGAATTCTGTTAGAAATGGTTCAACTAAAGCAGCCATAGACTCGAAAAATGTGAGCTTGGCTAACAAAAGTTTATCCTTAAGAGCCTCTTTTACAATGTGGTAACTACCACAGTCAGGGATTGTAATGGAAATCTTTTTTATAGGTTTCCCCTCTTTCTGCTCCCTTTTCACTCTTTCAACTTCATTCACGTACTTCTCTATGCCTGGTAAAATATCTATAGCTCTCTTGACGACTGACCTATTTTCTACCCACCTTATGGCACAGATTTTTTGTGGGAATACAGTTGATCCTGTAATGTTGATAAAATCAGCTCTTCGAGAAGGCACATGCTTGAAGAGATTATGCAAAGCCCTCATGAATTTAATCAGGTCCCAATTGGATGCCTTACACCCAGTTTTGAATGCTACATGCACTGTATGCAACCGACATGTGCCAAAGTCAATTAGAACTGGATCACTTGGATTAAAATTCTTCTTCAGCTTATCTTTTAAGTCTATTAAAAATCTCCTGTTAACATTAGGACCATCCATTGAAACATGGATGACCTTTTTCATATCAATCCCTGTGAGTCCCTCTTCAAAACCATCTAGAATGTTTTTGGCTTTTGTTTTTCCTAATAAACTGATGTTAGGTATCTAGTAACGACCTCGTTCAGTTTTGTATCCCCAAAGCGAACAATCATATCCATTTGTTGATTCTGGCTAATTTTATTTAAGCTTTCATCAAACCCCACAGCAAGCATATCACAATTCAGAATAGATTCCTTAAGCTCCTTTGTAAAATATGGAGAGAGTCCATACAAAATACTGTAACTGAGTTTAGTTTTCTGAAGTTGTACTTTTGAAGCGATGACACTGTCAGGGAAAATGATAGGGAAGAGGTCTACAAGGCTGCTTACATCACGCAATGAATTATGTCGGATAACAGCACTCAAACACAGCATTATCTCGGCCTTTGTCACTTCATCTCTCTCTATATATGCATTCATTGTCGCCCTACATGCACTTGTTGTTTGTTGCTGCTGTTGGACGGCGCTCTGATCTTCTAAGGCTATGACTGACGTTTCACTAGCAATGGGAGCTGTAGAAACATGGGCTGTTGCTGATATCCCTCCTGAAGAAGATTGTTGAGTGGACTGAAACAGGGCTGCGATTGATACAGTTTTTCTTCTGTTAGCCTCTTTCTCAGCATGCTTCTTCCCTTTGGCATGGCTGATCAGGGCTTTCTTTCCCATATTGCTAAATGTAAAACTTGATTTACACAGTGCACACTTAACTGAAGAGCTATCAGTAGGATCTTCCCGCACCCACCATAAATCTGATTGCGGGTCCCCCCTGATTGCGGGTCAGATGCTCTATGTTGCTCAGATGCTCGGCAATCAGGGGGTTCCGGGTTAGAGTACCGGTCCTGTCAGACTTTTTTTATGTCCGTTCTTCCTTGGGATTTTTCCTAGGTGCATGCCTTTTCGTGCAAAGACACCTTTATACCTTTTCTTGTTCAAAATTCTAATGCTTTCGAATAATTTTCGTTGCAAATAAAGCAATTCTGATAGTGAAATTTTAACAGTGAATACTTAGCCAAATTTCTGAGAAATTGCGCCAAAGATAAATATTCACAATATTCTATCAGAATGGAGTTTTATCATTCATAACAGCAATATCTTCTGTCTATACAAGAAAGTACGAAACATAGGCTTTTGAAAGTAAGAACGGGATACCCAAAACACACCGTTGACGTCAAACTAAGAAAAACAAGAAGGCAAGTACAGGAGACCCTCTCTATTCGCGGGGGAGGCGTTCCTGAGAATACAGCGAATCGTGAATACGGAAACTAACTTCTTACGGAGAAAGTGAGTACATGAAATTTTACTTAACGTACTTATACTGATAAAAAAAAAAAAATTTCCACGAAAATGACTGAATAGAAAAAGACGGTGGTAGATTTCTGAAATCTATTAGAAGAGGGTATGAGGAGAGTAACAGAAGAAATATCCTCAGAAAAGCAATCATTAATAATGAGGGACCATCCGGAAATGAAACTATAATACGGATTGAAATTCAGATATTGTGTAGTTTCAATTCCTGGGAGAGATTTAAACGGCCGATCTATGCTCTAAATGAAACGATACTTCAGTAGATATTTTAAGGAGCAGTATACAACTATTTTAATTGATTAAAATGATATGCCCATATCAATAATCTACATTTTACGAACATAAACTTCGTTTGAAATACTTCGTTAATCTATTCGGAGTTTTTAAATTTTTAATGAATAGATGATCACGAAAATTCTTCGAGACACGAAGTCGTGAATAGAGAGGGTAGTCTCCGTAAAAGAAAACTGTTAATACTTACATGTTCAATGAGGACAACGCCTGACATCCGCTGAGATAGTTCAGCTGCAAACTGCGACGCAAACTAATAATCAAAACCACCTAAGTCGAAAACAAATTCTTATCATGCTCTATTCGCAGTTTTTCACGCCCAAACAGAAATAGGATACTCCTAGAACCCGCAACTCCGTACGATCCCATGCTGCGTATTTGCGATATTGCCAAAATGTTACAAGTCGAAAGAAAGAGCACGGTTACGTCTTATAAGCTTTCAATTGGTCACGACAACACTGTCATCGAAACCTTTCTTTCTCTCAGGGAATTTTACATAAGTAAAACGGACCGAAATACACGAGTCATGGAAGATCTTTTGTAAGGAGAGTAAAGCATCGATTTTTCCAGGTTACCCGCCAAATTCCCTGAGTTTTCCAGAAGAACAAAATTCCCTGAGTTTTCCAGGTTTTCCAGGATTTCCAGGGTAGCGGACACCCTGATTACAGTATCAAGTGAAAATCTTATTGATAATATTAATACTGAAAGCAGACATTAAGATAATAAGATAGAAATCAGTGAAGTTCATGCACCTAAGTTTTTTTTTTCGGCTGATATTTTTTATTTCTGCTGAGAATCACACAATCCAGTTCAGATATTAGATCGGAATAACCATTAATAAGGTTGTGATAGAAAGATAAGCAAATAAAATCTGGAAAATTGAATATAAGCTGAAAGTGCATCACTTCATAGGATGTGAAGAAAATTAAGGTTTCCCATCTTCAGTATGAAAAGTTAGGAAGAATAAAGTAACTTTGTGAATAAAGTCTACAACAAAGGTATTAATTGGGCTGGAATTACACTGTTAAGGAGGCATAGCATGTGAATGATATGTGGCTACCATTGTAAATTAATAAATCTTAAATCTAAACCTATACACTTATGTATCGATAGAAATACGTATGAATGTTAATAATTTAGTTGAAGAAATCTCTTAGTAGTCATTGCTTGTATGAACAAGTTACTAAGTTGTTATAATTAAAGTACCAAGTTGTTGAAGTTTCCCAAAACAACCATGAGATGAAACCTTTGATCAATTTTGAAGCTTTAAATTGCTAACATAATTATTCGAAGAATGATAAATTCTAGAAATATCATTTCTTTTTGACCATTCTGCTGAATATGAAGCATCATCGTCAAAAATCTTATGCTAAAATTGAATAAGAATGTGGGAGTAAAATAATTCAAACTATGAAATATGATATTTTCATACTTTATTCAAATAAATGTGTTTGAGGGGATATACTGCCTGGCATTTACCCAAAGCTTGGAGGAAAACCCCTTCTAAAAAACCTCCCAAAGACAGCAAAATGTACAATATTGAAACAGTCAATAGTAACAGTAGAATATTGACAGAAATAGATGGAGCTTGGCAGAACTGTACATTTTGAGAATATTTTCATCATATTACACATAACTCAAAATAGTGTAAGGACCAGGACTTAATAAATAAAATAATAAATCCCAAATTAAAAAGATAACATATGAAAATAAAATCAATAGAAACTCCAAACATTTTAAAAACCAAACTTACATCATAAGGCTAGTTACACATTCACCGGTTTCGCTCGTCCAGTCGGCCATAAAATGTCGTGAAACCGGGGTAGGGATGGTTTCACACACAAGAACCGGGCCAGCCATAAACAGGCCCGGTTGCTTCTCCGGCATTGGTGAAAAATGAATTCTCTTTGGAATTTTTGGTTCAAATATGGTCTATGTCATTCGGCACGTCCATATTTTAAAGCAATGCTTTACCCGGCAGCGACCGCATGTCAAAAAGAAAGAATGGAACTCAGTTATCGGTGAATGATAAGTGATTTATGTATACATTCAACAGTTACCGATGAAAAATTAATTGATACTGGTGGTTTTAAAAGGTCAAAGCAGGAGGGGGAAAGCAGCAAGGGATGGGAGAAGGCACCCGGCAAGAACCTTTCAACGTGAAACGCTCATTTAACCGACGTGCATTACTACCCACACCCGGTCGCAAAGGTCTCAACCAGGTGCCGACCTCTTCAGTCGTCGAGTCTGCTGTTACCCAGCGACTACGAGGTCTATAATCCCTTCTCGGCTAGTTTCAAAGACTCCATTTACTTCCATTGCTTACTACCCTCGTGACCCAGCTTAAAAACAGGCTATGGTTTGCCAGCCATGTAAAACCAGTGAGTGTGTAAATAGCCTAAAACAGCCAAAAAAACCTTAAATACCTGTTTCTGATAAACGTTTGGATGTTTTTGGGGTTCCTGTTGATTTCTAAAATACTACTTACAAATATAACAGAATTAAAAAAATTAAAATAACCACAACATCATGAGAACAAAACGAAACACAAATGAAAAATGATTATGACCACAAAAAATCAATAGAAACACCAAAAATAAAAAAACTGCCATAAAAACCGATAAATTAAATTAAAACATGTTTTCTGATGAGTGTTTGGATGTTTTTTGCGGTACCTCTTGATTTCCAAAATATTACATACACATTTTCAAAACAAAATGAAACCAAAACGAGGAAGGATTATGATACATACAATTCAATAGAAACTCAAATACAAAACAGAAAAAAAAAACATTAAAACCCTGTTTTCTGGTGCATGCTTGGATGTTTTAGATTTCCTAATATTTTCCTAAGAAAAATATACAAACAAGAAAATCAATAATCTACACACTTTGAAGAATATACTCAAATCAACTTGAGCTTTCAAACTCTGATATCTATTGACGTCCAATGAATACTACACTTTTCCAAGTTCCACTTAATATAACTCACTTGATTCGATATAAAGTCTGGAGGACCACAAACCAATGAAGCCGAAACTTATGAAGCACCACTGGAAAACTTTTACTGCACATGTCTGTATATTCTTCTCTTTCCCGTGCACAATAAACTGATATCAAGGAGCTTCATAAAGAGTTCCATATGCAACTTGTTAAAAAAAATCGCACCAAATGTAGTCATTATGCATTATTATGTAGGTATTATGCACAAATGCTCTCTCAGAGTACTGGAGGGTGTGAGAAATGCCAGCTAGGTCTCAGCACTCAATGAAGGGAAACACCCTACCCTCACCTCCTCGTGGTAGAGAGTGGGCAACGCACTACTATATGCGGCTAACGAGGGAGGGGACCGAATGAATGCCGGGATTCACTCACTTCAATTCACCATGGAAAGATGGGTATGGGGCACCCTCTTGTCCCGGAGGGAAGAAATCCCCTCTGAATGCAGATGAGCCGGGTAAATGGCCAACGGCATAGGATGCGAAAGGCAACGGAAAACCATCGCATTAGAGATCCATTTGGATATTCCTGGTTCCACGGAACTACGCACAAACAGATATGGCTCCTGTAATGAAAGATTTTTCCGGAAGTAAACCTTACCCACATTCGGATCTCCGGGTGGGTAGCATTCCGGGAAACACATGGCTGGTCAACAGAAAGGAAAGTACAAGGAAAACAACAAATAATGAAATAAGAATTGGTACATGGAATGTAAGAACATTGAATAGAAAGGGAAAATTAGAGAACATAAAGAGAGAAATGGAGAAAAACAAAATAGATATTCTTGAATTGGGAGAGGTAAGATGGGAGGGAGAAGGGGAAGCAATATTAGATTGATACAAGATTGTGTACAAAGGGGAGAGTAGAAGAACTGGAGGAGTGGCTATAATTATGAAGAAAGAAATAGAAAATTGTGTCACTAAAGTGATCGCAATTAGTGAAAGGGTGATAGCAGTCAAAATAAGGAGTGAGCCAGTGGATGCTCTAGTCATTCAAGTGTACATGCCCACTTCAGATGCAAAAGATGAAGATGTAGAGGTAGTGTACAAACAAGTATCCCAGATGTATGAAGAAAATGGAAAGGGACAGGTGAGAGTTGTGATAATGGGAGATTGGATGGTCTGGTCTGGTATTATAGAGGTTCTAGAACAGGAGGTGGGGATGGAGAGAAGTCAAAGAAATAAAAAAGAGTGGATCACTCAGGAAATGATAGACAAGATGCAAGAAAGAAGAAAGTGGAAATCTGATAATACAGAACATGGGAGAAGAAAATACAGGAAGTTAAATAACGAGCTGAGAGGATTGGATAAAAAGACAGTGCCACATGATAGAGGAATTGGAGAGGACTGGGAAAATAGAAGAAATGTATAACACCGCAAGATGTCTAACTAAGAGAGACCATAGAAGAATAAGTAAGAAAGGAATGATAGACAAAAATGGGAAAATAACTACAGATGAGGAAGAGATTAAGATTCTGTGGAAGGGGTACATAGAAGAACTCTACTGTACACATGAATGCAATGGAAGTGTAGATCTAGAGGATGAGTGGACATGCAAGGAGGATTCGAAGGGTCCAAGGATTTTGAAAGATGAAGTTGAGAGAGCAATAAGAGACCTGAGGGACAATAAGACAGTGGGCTCTGATGGAATCCCAGCAGAGGTGTTGAAGGCCTTAGGGGAAGGTGCAATTAGTAGAATCATTAATCTTGCTAACAAGATATATGACACAGGGGAATAGCCTGAGGATTTTCTGAAAACAATAATGATGCCATTGCCTAAGAAAAATAACGCTCAAGCTTGCAAAGATTTCCGTACAATCAATTTTATAGCGCATGTGACAAAGATGATGACCAGAATAATAATGAAGAGGATTGAGACTAGGATAGAGGAAAACTTGGGAGATGGCCAGTTTGGATTTCGAAGAGGAAAGGGAACAAGGGATGCTATAGGGTGCATGAGAATGCTGAGCGAAAGGGTACTGGAGGTAGGCAGAGAGATGTTCATCTGCTTTATTGATTACGAGAAAGCATTTGACAGGGTGAAATGGGATAAACTGATTGGTGATTCTAAAGGAAATTGGAGTGGATTGGAAGGATAGGAGGGCATTAAAACAACTGTATAAAGGACAAGGAGAAGTGGTGAGGAGAGGGGGAGATGAGACGAAGCAGACATCGATAGGCAGAGGTGTGAGACAAGGGTGTTCCTTGTCACCAATTTTATATAATATATATGGTGACAAACTGGTAGAGGAAGCCTTGGAGGGGATTGGAGGGATAGTGGTAGGAGGAGAAAGTATGAAAACGATTAAATATGCAGATGATCAGGCTGTGATAGCAGAGAGTGAAGAAATGCTGCAAAAAATGGCAGAGAAAATCAGTATAAAAGGAGAGGAATATGGAATGAAAGTTAACATTGAAAAGTCGAAGGTGATGAGGATATCAACGAAGGCTGGCCCAGCACAAATTAAGTTGAATGGGAAGGAATTGGAGCAGGTCGAGAAATTTAAATCATTGGGAAGCACCATCACATCTAATGGCAGTTGTACAGAGGAAATAAGAAGTAGAATAGCACAGAGAAAGGCAACGTTCCAGAAGATAAAAGATCTTTTGACAGCAAAGAACATCTAGATGGAGCTAAAGAAAAGATTTGCTAAGTGCTTTTTCTGGAGTATTGTGTTATATGGATCCGAAACATGGACATTGAGAAGGAGAGAAGAAAAACACATAGAGAGCTTTGAAATGTGGCTATGGCGAAGAATGGAGAAAATAAGTTGGAAAGACAAGGTACTGTGGGATTTTGAGAGGAGCAGAGGATGGGAGATATTGAGAAACCACACCTAGGACCTACGTCAGTGTACTTTCAATGATGAAAGTGATTACTATCCTTTTTACACTTTAATAAACATATTATTTAATTTACAACTAATGGAGAATGATATATTTTGGTAGAAAAGCTACATTATTTTTTGGATCACTTATGAACCTTGAATAATAGAAATCATTTATTCAACAGGGAAAGGGATCTTAACAATGCAGAGAGTTTTGAAGTCATATTGTACCGAAACCCTTCATCATGCAACCTCTTTTACGTGACTATTTGAGGATTAACATGATTTACTTTTTTATTCCTATTCCGCCCCTCATCCACGCGAAACCCCCCGAAACGGAACTCGCGCCCATCCCAAGTTACCCACAATATTTAAATAAACACCCTTCACGGCACACGCGCCCTCTCCCTATTTAAATTATCACCACTTGCTGATCATTAACCCATTACAAGAAGAGTGCGGTCAATATGACATCAGGTTGTGCTTCTCTGACTTAAACAAAAAATAAAAATACTTTACCAAATTTTTATTTTGTTACGTTTATTGCTATATTAGGATATTGCTGGGGTCGTCTACGATTTATTTTATAAAAAGTATTCAATTTCAGCAGCGACACTGAATTTACAATAATTATTTTACATCATTATCAAACAGGCATTGTTATAATTTCTGCGCAACCTTACATTATGGAATTAAATCCTTAGTACCCGATAATAATGCACACCTTATCACTAACAGCACCTGAAAAATAATATCTCCTAAATCAAGTCTAGCGGATAGCGGTTTTGCTTCTCTGACTTAAACAAAAATAAATAAAAATAATTTACCAAATTTTTATTTTGTTACCTTTTTTGCTAAACTAGGATATTGCTGGGGTAGTCTACGATATATATTATAAAAAGTATTTTATTTCAGCAGCGACACTGAATTTACATAAAATTATTATACATCATCATCGAACAGGCATTGTTTTAATTTCTGCAAAACCTTACGTTATTGAATTAAATGCTTGTTCCCCGATAATAATGCACACCTAATCACTGACAGCACCTGAAAAAAAATACCTCCTAAATCAAATCTAGCGAATATTTTTTAAGCTTTTATTGAACATTATTTGAAGGCATCATTTGTGTTTAGACAATCGCAAAGTGCTTTTTCTGATGATTACTTATTACATCAACGGACATGAGATTCCGTTACAATATCAAAGACCAACACATAAAACGCTTTATAAAAAAAAGGTTTTTTAAACTTTTTAAAGTCACAGGGCTGATGCAATCTAAGATATATTCATCAATAATGACTAATTTCATCTTAATCATGGAACACCAGAGAAGTGACCACTCATTCAGGAATACAAGATTACAAGAAATAGATGCTGAAAAGTACAAAGTAATACGAAAAGTAAGAGAGAAGAAGTATAAGGGTTTCTTGATATTGCTGATTTTGGAAACAAATGAGTGAGTTTGGATGGAAAAGATGGAGAAATTGCTGGAAGTATGCCTTCAGCAGAACGGATGAAAGAGGTAGTTGATTAATTGAATATTGTATGGACAGATAGAGGAAGGAAACGATGGGATGGTTCAAGCATCACAGACTCTTCTTACTTGGAAGGCTACAGATGCCCGATTATCGAAAAAAAATGCTGTCATAATGGTAGAAAGATGTTACCGATTCGCAGGAAAAAAAGTATGTGGATTCCCAGGAGCAGATATTTGTATCTCAAATAATTAAATAGAGTATTTTATGAATGAAATGAGGAATTGGAACAAGAAGATATATTGAATTATCTACGTGCAGTGTTGATGAAGGATTTGAGAGCTGCGAAAAGGTGAAAATAGGAAGTGATAACAGAAGCATATAGAAATTAAGAAGACATAAAGATTTGTGAAAAACATTGATGAAACGCTAATGGTTGAGCGCAGTCCAACATGACTGTGAGAAATGTACCAAAAAGAAATATAATGGAATGTGATTGAATTTTGGGTACGGAGAAGAACAATAATATCAACTTGGCGGAAACATATGGGAATGATGAAGTGCTGAGAGGGTAAATGAAAACAGATGGATCCATTTGACAATCCAATGGACGAAGAAATGAATGACATGTATGATATGGAAAGCTTAACTTAAGGATATGATGGTAGACACAGAGTAGAGGCACGTGAGGAAAGAAAGGACAATGACTGATCTTCAGAGATTGCTTTTAAAGAAAAGAAAGGTACTGTGGGATTTTGAGAGGAGCAGAGGATGGGAGATGTTGAGAAACAACACCTAGGACCTACGTCAGTATCTTTCAATGATGAAAGTGATTTCTATCCATTTAAACTTTACTAAACATATTATTTAATTTACAATTAATGGAGAATGATATATTTTGGTAGAAAAGCTACATTATTTTTTGGATCACTTATGAACCTTGAATAATAGAAATCGTTTCTTCAACAGGGAAAGGGATCTTAACAATGCAGAGAGTTTTGAAGTCATATTGTACCGAAACCCTTCATCATGCAACCTCTTTTACGTGACTATTTGAGGATTAACATGTTTTACTTTTTTATTCCTATTCCGCCCCTCATCCACGCGAAACCCCCCGAAACGGAACTCGCGCCCATCCCAAGTTACCCACAATTTTTAAATAAACACCCTTCACAGCACACGCGCCCTCTCCCTATTTAAATTATCACCACTTTCTGATCATTAACCCATTACAAGAAGAGTGCGGTCAATATGACATCAGGTTGTGCTTCTCTGACATAAACAAAAAATTAACCTATTTTACCAAATTTTTATTTTGTTACGTTTATGGCTATATTAGGATATTGCAAGGGTTGTCTACGATTAATTTTATAAAAAGTATTCAATTTCAGCAGCGACACTGAATTTACAATAATTATTTTACATCATTATCAAACAGGAATTGTTATAATTTCTGCGCAACCTTACATTATGGAATTAAATCCTTGGTACCCGATAATAATGCACACCTTATCACTAACAGCACCTGAAAAATAATATCTCCTAAATCAAGTCTAGCGGATAGCGGTTTTGCTTCTTTGACTTAAACAAAAATAAATAAAAATAATTTACCAAATTTTTATTTTTTTACCTTTTTTGCTAAACTAGGATATTGCTAGGGTAGTCTACGATATATATTATAAAAAGTATTTTATTTCAGCAGCGACACTGAATTTACAAAAAATTATTATACATCATCATCGAACAGGCATTGTTTTAATTTCTGCAAAACATTACGTTATTGGATTAAATGCTTGCTCCCCGATAATAATGCACACCTAATCACTGACAGCACCTGAAAAAAAATACCTCCTAAATCAAGTCTAGCGAATATTTTTTAAGCTTTTATTGAACATTATTTGAAGGCATCATTTCTGTTTAGACAATCGCAAAGTGCTTTTTCTGATGATTACTTATTACATCAACGGACATGAGATTCCGTTACAGTACCAAAGACCAACACATAAAACGCTTTATAAAAAAAAGGTTTTTTAAACATAGTAAAGTCACAGGGCTGATGCAATCTAAGATATATTCTTAAATAATGACTAATTTCATCTCAATCATGGAACACCAGAGAAGTGACCACTCATTCAGGAATACAAGATTACAAGAAATAGATGCTGAAAAGTAAAAAATAATACGAAAAGTAAGAGAGAAGAAGTATAAGGGTTTCTTGATATTGCTGATTTTGGAAACAAATGAGTGAGTTTGGATGGAAAAGATGGAGAAATTGCTGGAAGTATGGCTTCAGCAGAACGGATGAAAGAGGTAGGTGACTAATTGAATATTGTATGGACAGATAGGGGAAGGAAACGGTGGGATGGTTCAAGCATCACAGACTCTTCTTACTTGGAAGGCTGCAGATGCCCGATAACCAAAAAAAATGCTGTCATAATGGTAGAAAGATGATACCGATTCGCAGGAAAAAAAGTATGTGGATTCCCAGGAGCAGATATTTGTATCTCAAATAATTAAATAGCGTATTTTATGAATGAAATGAGGAATTGGAACAAGAAGATATATTGAATTATCTACGTGCAGTGTTGATGAAGGATTTGAGAGCTGCGAAAAGGTGAAAAATAGGAAGTGATAACAGAAGCATATAGAAATTAAAAAGACATAAAGATTTGTGAAAAACATTGATGAAACGCTAATGGTTGAGCACAGTCCAACATGACTGTGAGAAATGTACCAAAAAGAAATATAATGGAATGTGATTGAATTTTGGGTACGGAGAAGAACAATAATATCAACTTGGCGGAAACATATGGGAATGATGAAGTGCTGAGAGGGTAAATGAAAACAGATGGATCCATTTGACAATCCAATGGACGAAGAAATGAATGACATGTATGATATGGAAAGCTTAACTTAAGGATATGATGGTAGACACAGAGTAGAGGCACGTGAGGAAAGAAAGGACAATGACTGATCTTCAGAGATTGCTTTTAAAGAAAAGAAAGGTACTGTGGGATTTTGAGAGGAGCAGAGGATGGGAGATGTTGAGAAACAACACCTAGGACCTACTTCAGTGTACTTTCAATGATGAAAGTGATTTCTATCCATTTAAACTTTACTAAACATATTATTTAATTTACAATTAATGGAGAATGATATATTTTGGTAGAAAAGCTACATTATTTTTTGGATCACTTATGAACCTTGAATAATAGAAATCGTTCATTCAACAGGGAAAGGGATCTTAACAATGCAGAGAGTTTTGAAGTCATATTGTACCGAAACCCTTCATCATGCAACCTCTTTTACGTGACTATTTGAGGATTAACATGATTTACTTTTTTATTCCTATTCCGCCCCTCATCCACGCGAAACCCCCCGAAACGGAATTCGCGCCCATCCCAAGTTACCCACAATATTTAAATAAACACCCTTCACGGCACACGCGCCCTCTCCCTATTTAAATTATCACCACTTGCTGATCATTAACCCATTACAAGAAGAGTGCGGTCAATATGACATGAGGTTGTGCTTCTCTGACTTAAACAAAAAATAAAAATATTTTACCAAATTTTTATTTTGTTACGTTTATTGCTATATTAGGATATTGCTGGGGTCGTCTACGATTTATTTTATAAAAAGTATTCAATTTCAGCAGCGACACTGAATTTACAATAATTATTTTACATCATTATCAAACAGGCATTGTTATAATTTCTGCGCAACCTTACATTATGGAATTAAATCCTTGGTACCCGATAATAATGCACACCTTATCACTAACAGCACCTGAAAAATAATATCTCCTAAATCAAGTCTAGCGGATAGCGGTTTTGCTTCTCAGACTTAAACAAAAATAAATAAAAATATTTTACCAAATTTTTATTTTGTTACCTTTTTTGCTAAATTAGGATATTGCTGGGGTCGTCTACGATATATATTATAAAAAGTATTTTATTTCAGCAGCGACACTGAATTTACAAAAAATTATTTTACATCATTATCGAACAGGCATTGGTTTAATTTCTGCAAAACCTTACGTTATTGAATTAAATGCTTGCTACCCGATAATAATGCACACCTAATCACTGACAGCACCTGAAAAAGAATACCTCCTAAATCAAGTCTAGCGGATATTTTTTAAGCTTTTATTGAACATTATTTGAAGGCATCAATTGTGTTTAGACAATCGCAAAGTGCTTTTTCTGATGATTACTTATTACATCAACGGACATGAGATTCCGTTACAGTATCAAGGACCTACACATAAAACGCTTAATAAAAAAAAGGTTTTTTAAACTTTGTAAAGTCACAGGGCTGATGCAATCTAAGATATATTCATCAATAATGACTAATTTCATCTTAATCATAGAACACCAGAGAAGTGACCACTCATTCAGGAATACAAGATTACAAGAAATAGATGATGAAAAGTACAAAGTAATACGAAAAGTAAGAGAGAAGAAGTATAAGGGTTTCTTGATATTGCTGATTTTGGAAACAAATGAGTGAGTTTGGATGGAAAAGATGGAGAAATTGCTGGAAGTATGGCTTCAGCATAACGGATGAAAGAGGTAGGTGACTAATTGAATATTGTATGGACAGATAGAGGAAGGAAACGGTGGGATGGTTCAAGCATCACAGACTCTTCTTACTTGGAACGCTGCAGATGCCCGATAACCGAAAAAAAATGCTGTCATAATGGTAGAAAGATGATACCGATTCGCAGGAAAAAAAGTATGTGGATTCCCAGGAGCAGATATTTGTATCTCAAATAATTAAATAGAGTATTTTATGAATGAAATGAGGAATTGGAACAAGAAGATATATTGAATTATCTACGTGCAGTGTTGATGAAGGATTTGAGAGCTGCGAAAAGGTGAAAAATAGGAAGTGATAACAGAAGCATATAGAAATTAAGAAGACATAAAGATTTGTGAAAAACATTGATGAAACGCTAATGGTTGAGCGCAGTCCAACATGACTGTGAGAAATGTACCAAAAAGAAATATAATGGAATGTGATTGAATTTTGGGTACGGAGAAGAACAATAATATCAACTTGGCGGAAACATATGGGAATGATGAAGTGCTGAGAGGGTAAATGAAAACAGATGGATCCATTTGACAATCCAATGGACGAAGAAATGAATGACATGTATGATATGGAAAGCTTAACTTAAGGATATGATGGTAGACACAGAGTAGAGGCACGTGAGGAAAGAAAGGACAATGACTGATCTTCAGAGATTGCTTTTAAAGAAAAGAAAGGTACTGTGGGATTTTGAGAGGAGCAGAGGATGGGAGATGTTGAGAAACAACACCTAGGACCTACGTCAGTGTACTTTCAATGATGAAAGTGATTTCTATCTATTTAAACTTTACTAAACATATTATTTAATTTACAATTAATGGAGAATGATATATTTTGGTAGAAAAGCTACATTATTTTTTGGATCACTTATGAACCTTGAATAATAGAAATCGTTCATTCAACAGGGAAAGGGATCTTAACAATGCAGAGAGTTTTGAAGTCATATTGTACCGAAACCCTTCATCATGCAACCTCTTTTACGTGACTATTTGAGGATTAACATGATTTACTTTTTTATTCCTATTCCGCCCCTCATCCACGCGGAACCCCCCGAAACGGAATTCGCGCCCATCCCAAGTTACCCACAATATTTAAATAAACACCCATCACGGCACACGCGCCGTCTCCCTATTTAAATTATCACCACTTGCTGATAAATTAACCCATTACAAGAAGAGTGCGGTCAATATGACATGAGGTTGTGCTTCTCTGACTTAAACAAAAAATAAAAATATTTTACCAAATTTTTATTTTGTTACGTTTATTGCTATATTAGGATATTGCTGGGGTCGTCTACGATTTATTTTATAAAAAGTATTCAATTTCAGCAGCGACACTGAATTTACAATAATTATTTTACATCATTATCAAACAGGCATTGTTATAATTTCTGCGCAACCTTACATTATGGAATTAAATCCTTGGTACCCGATAATAATGCACACCTTATCACTAACAGCACCTGAAAAATAATATCTCCTAAATCAAGTCTAGCGGATAGCGGTTTTGCTTCTCAGACTTAAACAAAAATAAATAAAAATATTTTACCAAATTTTTATTTTGTTACCTTTTTTGCTAAATTAGGATATTGCTGGGGTCGTCTACGATATATATTATAAAAAGTATTTTATTTCAGCAGCGACACTGAATTTACAAAAAATTATTTTACATCATTATCGAACAGGCATTGGTTTAATTTCTGCAAAACCTTACGTTATTGAATTAAATGCTTGCTACCCGATAATAATGCACACCTAATCACTGACAGCACCTGAAAAAGAATACCTCCTAAATCAAGTCTAGCGGATATTTTTTAAGCTTTTATTGAACATTATTTGAAGGCATCAATTGTGTTTAGACAATCGCAAAGTGCTTTTTCTGATGATTACTTATTACATCAACGGACATGAGATTCCGTTACAGTATCAAGGACCTACACATAAAACGCTTAATAAAAAAAAGGTTTTTTAAACTTTGTAAAGTCACAGGGCTGATGCAATCTAAGATATATTCATCAATAATGACTAATTTCATCTTAATCATAGAACACCAGAGAAGTGACCACTCATTCAGGAATACAAGATTACAAGAAATAGATGATGAAAAGTACAAAGTAATACGAAAAGTAAGAGAGAAGAAGTATAAGGGTTTCTTGATATTGCTGATTTTGGAAACAAATGAGTGAGTTTGGATGGAAAAGATGGAGAAATTGCTGGAAGTATGGCTTCAGCATAACGGATGAAAGAGGTAGGTGACTAATTGAATATTGTATGGACAGATAGAGGAAGGAAACGGTGGGATGGTTCAAGCATCACAGACTCTTCTTACTTGGAACGCTGCAGATGCCCGATAACCGAAAAAAAATGCTGTCATAATGGTAGAAAGATGATACCGATTCGCAGGAAAAAAAGTATGTGGATTCCCAGGAGCAGATATTTGTATCTCAAATAATTAAATAGAGTATTTTATGAATGAAATGAGGAATTGGAACAAGAAGATATATTGAATTATCTACGTGCAGTGTTGATGAAGGATTTGAGAGCTGCGAAAAGGTGAAAAATAGGAAGTGATAACAGAAGCATATAGAAATTAAGAAGACATAAAGATTTGTGAAAAACATTGATGAAACGCTAATGGTTGAGCGCAGTCCAACATGACTGTGAGAAATGTACCAAAAAGAAATATAATGGAATGTGATTGAATTTTGGGTACGGAGAAGAACAATAATATCAACTTGGCGGAAACATATGGGAATGATGAAGTGCTGAGAGGGTAAATGAAAACAGATGGATCCATTTGACAATCCAATGGACGAAGAAATGAATGACATGTATGATATGGAAAGCTTAACTTAAGGATATGATGGTAGACACAGAGTAGAGGCACGTGAGGAAAGAAAGGACAATGACTGATCTTCAGAGATTGCTTTTAAAGAAAAGAAAGGTACTGTGGGATTTTGAGAGGAGCAGAGGATGGGAGATGTTGAGAAACAACACCTAGGACCTACGTCAGTGTACTTTCAATGATGAAAGTGATTTCTATCTATTTAAACTTTACTAAACATATTATTTAATTTACAATTAATGGAGAATGATATATTTTGGTAGAAAAGCTACATTATTTTTTGGATCACTTATGAACCTTGAATAATAGAAATCGTTCATTCAACAGGGAAAGGGATCTTAACAATGCAGAGAGTTTTGAAGTCATATTGTACCGAAACCCTTCATCATGCAACCTCTTTTACGTGACTATTTGAGGATTAACATGATTTACTTTTTTATTCCTATTCCGCCCCTCATCCACGCGAAACCCCCCGAAACGGAACTCGCGCCCATCCCAAGTTACCCACAATATTTAAATAAACACCCATCACGGCACACGCGCCCTCTCCCTATTTAAATTATCACCACTTGCTGATAAATTAACCCATTACAAGAAGAGTGCGGTCAATATGACATCAGGTTGTGCTTCTCTGACTTAAACAAAATATAAAAATATTTTACCAAATTTTTATTTTGTTACGTTTATTGCTATATTAGGATATTGCTGGGGTCGTCTACGATTTATTTTATAAAAAGTATTCAATTTCAGCAGCGACACTGAATTTACAATAATTATTTTACATCATTATCAAACAGGCATTGTTATAATTTCTGCGCAACCTTGCATTATGGAATTAAATCCTTGGTACCCGATAATAATGCACACCTTATCACTAACAGCACCTGAAAAATAATATCTCCTAAATCAAGTCTAGCGGATAGCGGTTTTGCTTCTCTGACTTAAACAAAAATAAATAAAAATATTTCACCAAATTTTTATTTTGTTACCTTTTTTGCTAAATTAGGATATTGCTGGGGTCGTCTACGATATATATTATAAAAAGTATTTTATTTCAGCAGCGACACTGAATTTACAAAAAATTATTTTACATCATTATCGAACAGGCATTGGTTTAATTTCTGCAAAACCTTACGTTATTGAATTAAATGCTTGCTACCCGATAATAATGCACACCTAATCACTGACAGCACCTGAAAAAGAATACCTCCTAAATCAAGTCTAGCGGATATTTTTTAAGCTTTTATTGAACATTATTTGAAGGCATCAATTGTGTTTAGACAATCGCAAAGTGCTTTTTCTGATGATTACTTATTACATCAACGGACATGAGATTCCGTTACAGTATCAAGGACCTACACATAAAACGCTTAATAAAAAAAAGGTTTTTTAAACTTTGTAAAGTCACAGGGCTGATGCAATCTAAGATATATTCATCAATAATGACTAATTTCATCTTAATCATAGAACACCAGAGAAGTGACCACTCATTCAGGAATACAAGATTACAAGAAATAGATGATGAAAAGTACAAAGTAATACGAAAAGTAAGAGAGAAGAAGTATAAGGGTTTCTTGATATTGCTGATTTTGGAAACAAATGAGTGAGTTTGGATGGAAAAGATGGAGAAATTGCTGGAAGTATGGCTTCAGCATAACGGATGAAAGAGGTAGGTGACTAATTGAATATTGTATGGACAGATAGAGGAAGGAAACGGTGGGATGGTTCAAGCATCACAGACTCTTCTTACTTGGAACGCTGCAGATGCCCGATAACCGAAAAAAAATGCTGTCATAATGGTAGAAAGATGATACCGATTCGCAGGAAAAAAAGTATGTGGATTCCCAGGAGCAGATATTTGTATCTCAAATAATTAAATAGAGTATTTTATGAATGAAATGAGGAATTGGAACAAGAAGATATATTGAATTATCTACGTGCAGTGTTGATGAAGGATTTGAGAGCTGCGAAAAGGTGAAAAATAGGAAGTGATAACAGAAGCATATAGAAATTAAGAAGACATAAAGATTTGTGAAAAACATTGATGAAACGCTAATGGTTGAGCGCAGTCCAACATGACTGTGAGAAATGTACCAAAAAGAAATATAATGGAATGTGATTGAATTTTGGGTACGGAGAAGAACAATAATATCAACTTGGCGGAAACATATGGGAATGATGAAGTGCTGAGAGGGTAAATGAAAACAGATGGATCCATTTGACAATCCAATGGACGAAGAAATGAATGACATGTATGATATGGAAAGCTTAACTTAAGGATATGATGGTAGACACAGAGTAGAGGCACGTGAGGAAAGAAAGGACAATGACTGATCTTCAGAGATTGCTTTTAAAGAAAAGAAAGGTACTGTGGGATTTTGAGAGGAGCAGAGGATGGGAGATGTTGAGAAACAACACCTAGGACCTACGTCAGTGTACTTTCAATGATGAAAGTGATTTCTATCTATTTAAACTTTACTAAACATATTATTTAATTTACAATTAATGGAGAATGATATATTTTGGTAGAAAAGCTACATTATTTTTTGGATCACTTATGAACCTTGAATAATAGAAATCGTTCATTCAACAGGGAAAGGGATCTTAACAATGCAGAGAGTTTTGAAGTCATATTGTACCGAAACCCTTCATCATGCAACCTCTTTTACGTGACTATTTGAGGATTAACATGATTTACTTTTTTATTCCTATTCCGCCCCTCATCCACGCGGAACCCCCCGAAACGGAATTCGCGCCCATCCCAAGTTACCCACAATATTTAAATAAACACCCATCACGGCACACGCGCCGTCTCCCTATTTAAATTATCACCACTTGCTGATAAATTAACCCATTACAAGAAGAGTGCGGTCAATATGACATGAGGTTGTGCTTCTCTGACTTAAACAAAAAATAAAAATATTTTACCAAATTTTTATTTTGTTACGTTTATTGCTATATTAGGATATTGCTGGGGTCGTCTACGATTTATTTTATAAAAAGTATTCAATTTCAGCAGCGACACTGAATTTACAATAATTATTTTACATCATTATCAAACAGGCATTGTTATAATTTCTGCGCAACCTTACATTATGGAATTAAATCCTTGGTACCCGATAATAATGCACACCTTATCACTAACAGCACCTGAAAAATAATATCTCCTAAATCAAGTCTAGCGGATAGCGGTTTTGCTTCTCAGACTTAAACAAAAATAAATAAAAATATTTTACCAAATTTTTATTTTGTTACCTTTTTTGCTAAATTAGGATATTGCTGGGGTCGTCTACGATATATATTATAAAAAGTATTTTATTTCAGCAGCGACACTGAATTTACAAAAAATTATTTTACATCATTATCGAACAGGCATTGGTTTAATTTCTGCAAAACCTTACGTTATTGAATTAAATGCTTGCTACCCGATAATAATGCACACCTAATCACTGACAGCACCTGAAAAAGAATACCTCCTAAATCAAGTCTAGCGGATATTTTTTAAGCTTTTATTGAACATTATTTGAAGGCATCAATTGTGTTTAGACAATCGCAAAGTGCTTTTTCTGATGATTACTTATTACATCAACGGACATGAGATTCCGTTACAGTATCAAGGACCTACACATAAAACGCTTAATAAAAAAAAGGTTTTTTAAACTTTGTAAAGTCACAGGGCTGATGCAATCTAAGATATATTCATCAATAATGACTAATTTCATCTTAATCATAGAACACCAGAGAAGTGACCACTCATTCAGGAATACAAGATTACAAGAAATAGATGATGAAAAGTACAAAGTAATACGAAAAGTAAGAGAGAAGAAGTATAAGGGTTTCTTGATATTGCTGATTTTGGAAACAAATGAGTGAGTTTGGATGGAAAAGATGGAGAAATTGCTGGAAGTATGGCTTCAGCATAACGGATGAAAGAGGTAGGTGACTAATTGAATATTGTATGGACAGATAGAGGAAGGAAACGGTGGGATGGTTCAAGCATCACAGACTCTTCTTACTTGGAACGCTGCAGATGCCCGATAACCGAAAAAAAATGCTGTCATAATGGTAGAAAGATGATACCGATTCGCAGGAAAAAAAGTATGTGGATTCCCAGGAGCAGATATTTGTATCTCAAATAATTAAATAGAGTATTTTATGAATGAAATGAGGAATTGGAACAAGAAGATATATTGAATTATCTACGTGCAGTGTTGATGAAGGATTTGAGAGCTGCGAAAAGGTGAAAAATAGGAAGTGATAACAGAAGCATATAGAAATTAAGAAGACATAAAGATTTGTGAAAAACATTGATGAAACGCTAATGGTTGAGCGCAGTCCAACATGACTGTGAGAAATGTACCAAAAAGAAATATAATGGAATGTGATTGAATTTTGGGTACGGAGAAGAACAATAATATCAACTTGGCGGAAACATATGGGAATGATGAAGTGCTGAGAGGGTAAATGAAAACAGATGGATCCATTTGACAATCCAATGGACGAAGAAATGAATGACATGTATGATATGGAAAGCTTAACTTAAGGATATGATGGTAGACACAGAGTAGAGGCACGTGAGGAAAGAAAGGACAATGACTGATCTTCAGAGATTGCTTTTAAAGAAAAGAAAGGTACTGTGGGATTTTGAGAGGAGCAGAGGATGGGAGATGTTGAGAAACAACACCTAGGACCTACGTCAGTGTACTTTCAATGATGAAAGTGATTTCTATCTATTTAAACTTTACTAAACATATTATTTAATTTACAATTAATGGAGAATGATATATTTTGGTAGAAAAGCTACATTATTTTTTGGATCACTTATGAACCTTGAATAATAGAAATCGTTCATTCAACAGGGAAAGGGATCTTAACAATGCAGAGAGTTTTGAAGTCATATTGTACCGAAACCCTTCATCATGCAACCTCTTTTACGTGACTATTTGAGGATTAACATGATTTACTTTTTTATTCCTATTCCGCCCCTCATCCACGCGAAACCCCCCGAAACGGAACTCGCGCCCATCCCAAGTTACCCACAATATTTAAATAAACACCCATCACGGCACACGCGCCCTCTCCCTATTTAAATTATCACCACTTGCTGATAAATTAACCCATTACAAGAAGAGTGCGGTCAATATGACATCAGGTTGTGCTTCTCTGACTTAAACAAAATATAAAAATATTTTACCAAATTTTTATTTTGTTACGTTTATTGCTATATTAGGATATTGCTGGGGTCGTCTACGATTTATTTTATAAAAAGTATTCAATTTCAGCAGCGACACTGAATTTACAATAATTATTTTACATCATTATCAAACAGGCATTGTTATAATTTCTGCGCAACCTTGCATTATGGAATTAAATCCTTGGTACCCGATAATAATGCACACCTTATCACTAACAGCACCTGAAAAATAATATCTCCTAAATCAAGTCTAGCGGATAGCGGTTTTGCTTCTCTGACTTAAACAAAAATAAATAAAAATATTTCACCAAATTTTTATTTTGTTACCTTTTTTGCTAAATTAGGATATTGCTGGGGTCGTCTACGATATATATTATAAAAAGTATTTTATTTCAGCAGCGACACTGAATTTACAAAAAATTATTTTACATCATTATCGAACAGGCATTGGTTTAATTTCTGCAAAACCTTACGTTATTGAATTAAATGCTTGCTACCCGATAATAATGCACACCTAATCACTGACAGCACCTGAAAAAGAATACCTCCTGAATCAAGTCTAGCGGATATTTTTTAAGCTTTTATTGAACATTATTTGAAGGAATCATTTGTGTTTAGAACCCTCTAGACAATCGCAAAGTGCTTTTTCTGATGATTACTTAGTACATCAACGGACATGAGATTCCGTTACAGTATCAAAGACCTACACATAAAACGCTTTATAAAAAAAGGTTTTTTAAACTTAGTAAAGTCACAGGGCTGATGCAATCTAAGATATATTCTTTAATAATGACTAATTTCATCTTAAACATGGAACACCAGAGAAGTGACCACTCATTCAGGAATACAAGATTACAAGAAATAGATGATGAAAAGTACAAAGTAATACGAAAAGTAAGAGAGAAGAAGTATAAGGGTCATTCCATGTCAACTCAACCACAAATTGGTGGTTTCTAACTTCACCATCTCAGATTGTCACATAATTTTCCCTGTAATTAGTTCCAACCTTAGTTAAGAAAGATCCAAAGTATTTTAGTCCAAATGCTTCTACTTTCTAAGATATGAGTTTTTCTATGCACCATGGCACGAAGTAAAAATCTGCCCATGAGTCGAAACATGCAAATCAACCATTTTTGTACCCCTATAAAAAATTTAATAAGGCAGCAAAGCTAGTAGAAATTTAAGATGTCATGAACATGTAACTCTTGTTTTCAAAATTGTTATCACAAAGATTCTCACTTGTCAACTTTTTTTGTTATAAATATTCAAAAATGGCAGTTAAGACATATTTCCGCCAAAAAATGACATTTTCAAAAACATGTAAAATTCACATATAACTAGTTAAAGCCATTAAAATTTGTATTAACATTGTAAACATTATCAACTTGGAATTGGTATGAGTTTTGGGCTAATGTTGGACTAATTTATTGAAGAATTTACTGAAAACTACTACTCTGCTTATGTTTTTTGTTGTTAATTGCCACCTTTTCAACTTCTAATAACAAAAAAGGGACACCAAGTAGGAAAATCATTTTTTTTTACTAACACACACTATCCATCCTCTTTCAGGAAATACAAACCTGAAGTTGCTCCCAGGATTGATAGTGTCTCTATAATTTATTTTAACGATGCATGTAAAACGGTAGGTCACGACACCTATATCTCAAGGCTTCCACTTCAAGGTTCTTTGAGTGTGAGTATTGAGATTCCTCTGAACACATATCATTCTTTTAACTGTCCAGCCAATTACTTTTGATATCAACCCAGGGTTCAATGTAATTAAAATGCCACTGTATTAGCAATTATACGAATTTATGATATTTTTGCAAACGGTAAAAAAATAGGAAATATTTTGTTCAATACATACTTTTATCCTACTCCAGGCCTTTTCCACTACTGCAATTAAGTCCTCTGGCAAAGTATACTGCCTTCCTGTGATGGTCCAGGTACCCTGTTTGGTACAGGTACCCAGGGTACCCAGCACTTATCAGGATGTTTCGGCCACATATAAGATTTTGCCTTTCCTTCAGGTGCCATGAAGTTCACTAATACCTCTCAATCCTCAAGTATTTGAACAACACTGCCAATGTACCATCTACTTTCATACACAGCTGCTACATAATTTCCAGGTTAAGGGATATTATTCTTGGTGTATGATGTTCCTTTGCCCTTTCTTAAACTAATTTTCTTTGTTGCCCTTAGCTCTGGTAAAGAAATTCAACTCATTGATACAGCAAATTCACTGATTGGAATGAAGCAGTGATGACTTCTTGTTTCCTCTATTGTTCCTGTATTTTTGTAACAATTCTTCAGCCTTGGTTTCCAAATCTCTGTATCAGTGCTGGAAATATAGAATGACTTATTGCCAGTAACATTTTTATGAACCCAGTCAAACAAGTCACATGCTGACAAAATATGTTGTGTGCGTGGGTGCTGTAAGCAAGCTCTGGTAGCTAACTGTTTCACGGTTCCCCCTATTCCATCGCATACACTTTTTCCATGGCTTGTTGAAAAAGAATGCCATTCGGCAGACAAACCAAAGTCTGAATAATGCATACATATGTTTATAATATTTTTGAAGATTTTATACAGGCTTGCAGCTCCATCACTAAAATATTTACATCTTCTGACATATGGGAACCTCTCCTTTATGCTAGTAAGAACTGTTCCTATGAACACATATACTGATCCAGCATCATGTTTTAAGCAATCACTTATGACACAAATGCTTATGGAAGACACTCGACCCTCTTCATTAAAATAAACAGCAAAAGGATGGACTGCTGCCTGACTGTTGTCCCAAAAAAATCCCTGTACTGCATCTTGCACAACAAAAGAAAAATTCTCAGCAAAGTCGAGTAGTATTATCATCTCATCTTCAGGCATTTCTTCTTTACAATGTCTTAAATACGCAGCTTGAGATACAGAGATGAAATGATGAGTGGTTAGTTTGTCTACCAGAGTCACAAGTCTGTCAACAAAATCTTGTATATTTACCTGCACATTCTCAAGTGTAGTACGATCAGTTTGTGTCCACTGAAAATATGTGATAGTAGCGTCATCTGATAACTAATTAGTTAAATGCATAATACATACATAACATTTCATGCAGTCTCTGTTTACCTGGGCATTGCTCACATCTGTGCACCATGCACAGATTGTCATCTATATCACATGCAAGGCACTTAATAGCATCTTTGTATCCCATTTTAATTGAAGAAAGTGCATTTAGCATTAACTTAACATTCTGGTGCTGCATACAAACTCACACAGAATGGGCACCTGTTGCTCCAACTGTCACGTCAACTTACACGCCATTTGGGGCACATTTGGAAAAATTTAGACATGCCTACTTTTACATGTGGGAATTGGTGATTAAATATGCTGTACAACTCTGAAAGATTAGACAAAAGTAATCTTTTTTGAATGTGTACTCTCTGGCCTTTATTAACTACGCTCACAATGTCTTTCTTCCCAGTGCGGCTGAACTCATCACTTTCATAAAACTTTATTATAGCTTGTTTGACATCGTTAGGTAGCTGCTTTCCTTTTTTGAGATAATTTCTGGAAGTATGCCTTTTCTTTTCTTTAGCTCTCAATCTTGCTTAACTTGGTATTCAGTCACATTGAATTCTTCAGCACTTATGGATATTGTCCAACTTGATGGTACTAAAGTAAGTACTAATAACTGCTTTTCTCTGCTTCATTCAGCAATTACTTTTTAAGATCCACTAATATTAAATCAAAATCTGAACATTTA
Source organism: Sympetrum striolatum (assembly GCA_947579665.1). Classification (NCBI taxonomy): domain Eukaryota; kingdom Metazoa; phylum Arthropoda; class Insecta; order Odonata; family Libellulidae; genus Sympetrum; species Sympetrum striolatum. The sequence continues at coordinate 80,183,183 of OX388348.1, read as the reverse complement.
TCACATTTTGTCTCACACTCAAAATCACGAAAAGCATTTCTGGGTACATCTAAGCACGAGCTCACTTTTTCCTCCAGTAGTGAATTGGCTTCTTCAATTTTTTACCTGGCATAACTAGATCTATCTGATTTCCTCAGTTTGGAAATTTTTATGGGGGAACACCCAAGACTTTCAAAACTTGAATTAACATTCTTCAAAGTATCTTCATGCTATATACTCGATGGTGGGTAATATGGATTTTGATCATGAATATCCACTAAACTTGAAACTGAAGCTACACATCTAGGACATAGCTTTTGCCCATGTTTTACAGATTTCCCACAATGCATTTCTATTTTCCTTGCTGCCTGCACATTTATCTCCCTTAAACTTTTTCTGTTTGGTCTTGAGTATGACCCAAATAGATTGCAGCATGACCGCAGCAAGAATGTATATTTTTCCACATAAACACACTTACACAGAGGGCATAATTGCAGCAGTGGAAAAGGCCTGGAGTAAGATAAAAGTATGTATTGAACAAACAATTTCCTATTTTTTTACCGTTTGCAATAATATCATAAATTCGTATAATTGCTAATACAGTGGCATTTTAATCACATTGAACCCTGGGTTGATATCAAAAGTAATTGGCTGGACAGTTAAAAGAATGATATGTGTTCAGAAGAATCTCAATACTCACACTCAAAGAACCTTGAAGTGGAAGCCTTGAGATATAGGTGTCGTGACCTACCGTTTTACATGCATCGTTAAAATAAATTATAGAAACACTATCAATCCTGGGAGCAACTTCAGGTTTGTATTTCCTGAAAGAGGATGGATAGTGTGTGTTAGTAAAAAAAAATGATTTTCCTACTTGGTGTCCCTTTTTTGTTATTAGAAGTTGAAAAGGTGGCAATTAACAACAAAAAACATAAGCAGAGTAGTAGTTTTCAGTAAATTCTTCAATAAATTAGTCCAACATTAGCCCAAAACTCATACCAATTCCAAGTTGATAATGTTTACAATGTTAATACAAATTTTAATGGCTTTAACTAGTTATATGTGAATTTTACATGTTTTTGAAAATGTCATTTTTTGGCGGAAATATGTCTTAACTGCCATTTTTGAATATTTATAACAAAAAAAGTTGACTAGTGAGAATCTTTGTGATAACAATTTTGAAAACAAGAGTTACATGTTCATGACATCTTAAATTTCTACTAGCTTTGCTGCCTTATTAAATGTTTTATAGGGATACAAAAATGGTTGATTTGCATGTTTCGACTCATGTGCAGATTTTTACTTTGTGCCATGGTGCATAGAAAAACTCATATCTAAGAAAGTAGAAGCATTTGGACTAAAATACTTTGGATCTTTCTTAACTAAGGTTGGAACTAACTAAAGGGAAAGTTATGAGAAAATCTGAGATGGTGAGTTTTTCCATTGGTTGAGTTGACATGGAATGACCCATAAGGGTTTCTTGATATTGCTGATTTTGGAAACAAATGAGTGAGTTTGGATGGAAAAGATGGAGAAATTGCTGGCTAGTATGGCTTCAGCAGAACGGATGAAAGAGGTAGGTGACTAATTGAATATTGTATGGACAGATAGAGGAAGGAAACGGTGGGATGGTTCAAGCATCACAGACTCTTCTTACTTGGAACGCTGCAGATGCCCGATAACCGAAAAAAAATGCTGTCATAATGGTAGAAAGATGATACCGATTCGCAGGAAAAAAAGTATGTGGATTCCCAGGAGCAGATATTTGTATCTCAAATAATTAAATAGAGTATTTTATGAATGAAATGAGGAATTGGAACAAGAAGATATATTGAATTATCTACGTGTTGTGTTGATGAAGGATTTGAGAGCTGCGAAAAGGTGAAAAATAGGAAGTGATAACAGAAGCATATAGAAATTAAGAAGACATAAAGATTTGTGAAAAACATTGATGAAACGCTAATGGTTGAGCGCAGTCCAACATGACTGTGAGAAATGTACCAAAAAGAAATATAATGGAATGTGATTGAATTTTGGGTACGGAGAAGAACAATAATATCAACTTGGCGGAAACATATGGGAATGATGAAGTGCTGAGAGGGTAAATGAAAACAGATGGATCCATTTGACAATCCAATGGACGAAGAAATGAATGACATGTATGATATGGAAAGCTTAACTTAAGGATATGATGGTAGACACAGAGTAGAGGCACGTGAGGAAAGAAAGGACAATGACTGATCTTCAGAGATTGCTTTCAAAGAAAAGAAAGGTACTGTGGGATTTTGAGAGAGCAGAGGATGGGAGATGTTGAGAAACAACAACTAGGACCTACGTCAGTGTACTTTCAATGATGAAAGTGATTTCTATCCATTTAAACTTTACTAAACATATTATTTAATTTACAATTAATGGAGAATTATATATTCTGGTAGAAAAGCTACATTATTTTTTGGATCACTTATGAACCTTGAATAATAGAAATCGTTTATTCAACAGGGAAAGGGATCTTAACAATGCAGAGAGTTTTGAAGTCATATTGTACCGAAACCCTTCATCATGCAACCTCTTTTACGTGACTATTTGAGGATTAACATGATTTGCTTTTTTATTCCTATTCCGCCCTTCATCCACGCGAAACCCCCAAAACGGAACTCGCGCCCATCCCAAGTTACCCACAATATTTAAATAAAAACCCTTCACGGCACACGCGCCCTCTCCCTATTTAAATTATCACCACTTGCTGATCATTAACCCATTACAAGAAGAGTGCGGTCAATATGACATCAGGTTGTGCTTCTCTGACTTAAACAAAAAATAAAAATAATTTACCAAATTTTTATTTTGTTACCTTTTTTGCAAAATTAGGATATTGCTGGGGTCGTCTACGATATATATTATAAAAAGTATTTTATTTCAGCAGCGACACTGAATTTACAAAAAATTATTTTACATCATTATCGAACAGGCATTGGTTTAATTTCTACAAAACCTTACGTTATTGAATTAAATGCTTGCTACCCGATAATAATGCACACCTAATCACTGACAGCACCTGAAAAAGAATACCTCCTAAATCAAGTCTAGCGGATATTTTTTAAGCTTTTATTGAACATTATTTGAAGGCATCAATTGCGTTTAGACAATCGCAAAGTGCTTTTTCTGATGATTACTTATTACATCAACGGACATGAGATTCCGTTACAGTATCAAAGACCTACACATAAAACGCTTTATAAAAAAAAGGTTCTTTAAACTTTGTAAAGTCACAGGGCTGATGCAATCTAAGATATATTCTTCAATTATGACTAATTTCATCTTAATCATGGAACACCAGAGAAGTGACCACTCATTCAGGAATACAAGATTACAAGAAATAGATGATGAAAAGTACAAAGTAATACGAAAAGTAAGAGAGAAGTATAAGGGTTTCTTGATATTGCTGATTTTGGAAACAAATGAGTGAGTTTGATTTTGGATGGAAAAGATGGAGAAATTGCTGGAAGTATGGCTTCAGCAGAACGGATGAAAGAGGTAGGTGACTAATTGAATATTGTATGGACAGATAGAGGAAGGAAACGGTGGGATGGTTCAAGCATCACAGACTCTTCTTACTTGGAAGGCTGCAGATGCCCGATAACCGAAAAAAAATGCTGTCATAATGGTAGAAAGATGATACCGATTCGCAGGAAAAAAAGTATGTGGATTCCCAGGAGCAGATATTTGTATCTTTAATAATTAAATAGAGTATTTTATGAATGAAATGAGGAATTGGAACAAGGAGATTTATTGAATTATCTAGGTGCAGTGTTGATGAAGGATTTGAGAGCTGCGAAAAGGTCAAAAATAGGAAGTGATAACAGAAGCATATAGAAATTAAGAAGACATAAAGATTTGTAAAAAAACAAAAAAGGAAACGCTAATGGTTGAGCGCAGTCCAACATGACTGTGAGAAATGTACCAAAAAGAAATATAATGGAATGTGATTGAATATTTTGAATATTTTGAATATATTGAATATTTTACCAAATTTTTATTTTGTTACGTTTATTGCTATATTATGATATTGCTGGGGTCGTCTACGATTTATTTTATAAAAAGTATTCAATTTCAGCAGCGACACTGAATTTACAATAATTATTTTACATCATTATCAAACAGGCATTGTTATAATTTCTGCGCAACCTTTCATTATGGAATTAAATCCTTGGTACCCGATAATAATGCACACCTTATCACTAACAGCACCTGAAAAATAATATCTCCTAAATCAAGTCTAGCGGATAGCGGTTTTGCTTCTCTGACTTAAACAAAAATAAATAAAAATAATTTACCAAATTTTTATTTTGTTACCTTTTTTGCTAAATTAGGATATTGCTGGGGTCGTCTACGATATATATTATAAAAAGTATTTTATTTCAGCAGCGACACTGAATTTACAAAAAATTATTTTGCATCATCATCGAACAGGCATTCTTTAATTTCTGCAAAACCTTACGTTATTGAATTAAATGCTTGCTACCCGATAATAATGCACACCTAATCACTGACAGCACCTGAAAAAGAATACCTCCTAAATCAAGTCTATCGGATATTTTTTAAGCTTTTATTGAACATTATTTGAAGGAATCATTTGTGTTTAGAACCCTCTAGACAATCGCAAAGTGCTTTTTCTGATGATTACTTAGTACATCAACGGACATGAGATTCCGTTACAGTATCAAAGACCTACACATAAAACGCTTTATAATAAAAGGTTTTTTAAACTTAATAAAGTCACAGGGCTGATGCAATCTAAGATATATTCTTTAATAATGACTAATTTCATCTTAAACATGGAACACCAGAGAAGTGACCACTCATTCGGGAATACAAGATTACAAGAAATAGATGATGAAAAGTACAAAGTAATACGAAAAGTAAGAGAGAAGAAGTATAAGGGTTTCTTGATATTGCTGATTTTGGAAACAAATGAGTGAGTTTGGATGGAAAAGATGGAGATTTTGCTGGAAGTATGGCTTCAGCAGAACGGATGAAAGAGGTAGGTGATTAATTGAATATTGTATGGACAGATAGAGGAAGAAAACGATGGGATGGTTCAAGCATCACTGACGCTTCTTACTTGGAAGGCTGCAGATGCCCGATGACCGAAAAAAAATGCTGTCATAATGGTAGAAAGATGATACCGATTCGCAGGAAAAAAAGTATGTGGAATCCCAGGAGCAGATATTTGTATCTCAAATAATTAAATAGAGTATTTTATGAATGAAATGAGGAATTGGAACAAGAAGATATATTGAATTATCTACGTGTGGTGTTGATGAAGGATTTGAGAGCTGCGAAAAGGTGAAAAATAGGAAGTGATAACAGAAGCATATAGAAATTAAGAAGACATAAAGATTTGTGAAAAACATTGATGAAACGCTAATGGTTGAGCGCAGTCCAACATGACTGTGAGAAATGTACCAAAAAGGAATATAATGGAATGTGATTGAATTTTGGGTACGGAGAAGAACAATAATATCAACTTGGCGGAAACATATGGGAATGATGAAGTGCTGAGAGGGTAAATGAAAACAGATGGTTCCATTTGACAATCCAATGGACGAAGAAATGAATGACATGTATGATATGGAAAGCTTAACTTAAGGATATGATGGTAGACACAGAGTAGAGGCACGTGAGGAAAGAAAGGACAATGACTGATCTTCAGAGATTGCTTTCAAAGAAAAGAAAGGTACTGTGGGATTTTGAGAGAGCAGAGGATGGGAGATGTTGAGAAACAACAACTAGGACCTACGTCAGTGTACTTTCAATGATGAAAGTGATTTCTATCCATTTAAACTTTACTAAACATATTATTTAATTTACAATTAATGGAGAATTATATATTCTGGTAGAAAAGCTACATTATTTTTTGGATCACTTATGAACCTTGAATAATAGAAATCGTTTATTCAACAGGGAAAGGGATCTTAACAATGCAGAGAGTTTTGAAGTCATATTGTACCGAAACCCTTCATCATGCAACCTCTTTTACGTGACTATTTGAGGATTAACATGATTTACTTTTTTCTTCCTATTCCGCCCCTCATCCACGCGAAACCCCCAAAACGGAACTCGCGCCCATCCCAAGTTACCCACAATATTTAAATAAACACCCTTCACGGCACACGCGCCCTCTCCCTATTTAAATTATCACCACTTGCTGATCATTAACCCATTACAAGAAGAGTGCGGTCAATATGACATCAGGTTGTGCTTCTCTGACTTAAACAAAAAATAAAAATAATTTACCAAATTTTTATTTTGTTACCTTTTTGCTAAATTAGGATATTGCTGGGGTCGTCTACGATATATATTATAAAAAGTATTTTATTTCAGCAGCGACACTGAATTTACAAAAAATTATTTTACATCATTATCGAACAGGCATTGGTTTAATTTCTACAAAACCTTACGTTATTGAATTAAATGCTTGCTACCCGATAATAATGCACACCTAATCACTGACAGCACCTGAAAAAGAATACCTCCTAAATCAAGTCTAGCGGATATTTTTTAAGCTTTTATTGAACATTATTTGAAGGCATCAATTGCGTTTAGACAATCGCAAAGTGCTTTTTCTGATGATTACTTATTACATCAACGGACATGAGATTCCGTTACAGTATCAAAGACCTACACATAAAACGCTTTATAAAAAAAAGGTTCTTTAAACTTTGTAAAGTCACAGGGCTGATGCAATCTAAGATATATTCTTCAATTATGACTAATTTCATCTTAATCATGGAACACCAGAGAAGTGACCACTCATTCAGGAATACAAGATTACAAGAAATAGATGATGAAAAGTACAAAGTAATACGAAAAGTAAGAGAGAAGTATAAGGGTTTCTTGATATTGCTGATTTTGGAAACAAATGAGTGAGTTTGATTTTGGATGGAAAAGATGGAGAAATTGCTGGAAGTATGGCTTCAGCAGAACGGATGAAAGAGGTAGGTGACTAATTGAATATTGTATGGACAGATAGAGGAAGGAAACGGTGGGATGGTTCAAGCATCACAGACTCTTCTTACTTGGAAGGCTGCAGATGCCCGATAACCGAAAAAAAATGCTGTCATAATGGTAGAAAGATGATACCGATTCGCAGGAAAAAAAGTATGTGGATTCCCAGGAGCAGATATTTGTATCTTAAATAATTAAATAGAGTATTTTATGAATGAAATGAGGAATTGGAACAAGGAGATTTATTGAATTATCTAGGTGCAGTGTTGATGAAGGATTTGAGAGCTGCGAAAAGGTCAAAAATAGGAAGTGATAACAGAAGCATATAGAAATTAAGAAGACATAAAGATTTGTAAAAAAACAAAAAAGGAAACGCTAATGGTTGAGCGCAGTCCAACATGACTGTGAGAAATGTACCAAAAAGAAATATAATGGAATGTGATTGAATATTTTGAATATTTTGAATATATTGAATATTTTACCAAATTTTTATTTTGTTACGTTTATTGCTATATTATGATATTGCTGGGGTCGTCTACGATTTATTTTATAAAAAGTATTCAATTTCAGCAGCGACACTGAATTTACAATAATTATTTTACATCATTATCAAACAGGCATTGTTATAATTTCTGCGCAACCTTTCATTATGGAATTAAATCCTTGGTACCCGATAATAATGCACACCTTATCACTAACAGCACCTGAAAAATAATATCTCCTAAATCAAGTCTAGCGGATAGCGGTTTTGCTTCTCTGACTTAAACAAAAATAAATAAAAATAATTTACCAAATTTTTATTTTGTTACCTTTTTTGCTAAATTAGGATATTGCTGGGGTCGTCTACGATATATATTATAAAAAGTATTTTATTTCAGCAGCGACACTGAATTTACAAAAAATTATTTTGCATCATCATCGAACAGGCATTCTTTAATTTCTGCAAAACCTTACGTTATTGAATTAAATGCTTGCTACCCGATAATAATGCACACCTAATCACTGACAGCACCTGAAAAAGAATACCTCCTAAATCAAGTCTATCGGATATTTTTTAAGCTTTTATTGAACATTATTTGAAGGAATCATTTGTGTTTAGAACCCTCTAGACAATCGCAAAGTGCTTTTTCTGATGATTACTTAGTACATCAACGGACATGAGATTCCGTTACAGTATCAAAGACCTACACATAAAACGCTTTATAATAAAAGGTTTTTTAAACTTAATAAAGTCACAGGGCTGATGCAATCTAAGATATATTCTTTAATAATGACTAATTTCATCTTAAACATGGAACACCAGAGAAGTGACCACTCATTCGGGAATACAAGATTACAAGAAATAGATGATGAAAAGTACAAAGTAATACGAAAAGTAAGAAAGAAGAAGTATAAGGGTTTCTTGATATTGCTGATTTTGGAAACAAATGAGTGAGTTTGGATGGAAAAGATGGAGATTTTGCTGGAAGTATGGCTTCAGCAGAACGGATGAAAGAGGTAGGTGATTAATTGAATATTGTATGGACAGATAGAGGAAGAAAACGATGGGATGGTTCAAGCATCACTGACGCTTCTTACTTGGAAGGCTGCAGATGCCCGATGACCGAAAAAAAATGCTGTCATAATGGTAGAAAGATGATACCGATTCGCAGGAAAAAAAGTATGTGGAATCCCAGGAGCAGATATTTGTATCTCAAATAATTAAATAGAGTATTTTATGAATGAAATGAGGAATTGGAACAAGAAGATATATTGAATTATCTACGTGTGGTGTTGATGAAGGATTTGAGAGCTGCGAAAAGGTGAAAAATAGGAAGTGATAACAGAAGCATATAGAAATTAAGAAGACATAAAGATTTGTGAAAAACATTGATGAACCGCTAATGGTTGAGCGCAGTCCAACATGACTGTGAGAAATGTACCAAAAAGGAATATAATGGAATGTGATTGAATTTTGGGTACGGAGAAGAACAATAATATCAACTTGGCGGAAACATATGGGAATGATGAAGTGCTGAGAGGGTAAATGAAAACAGATGGTTCCATTTGACAATCCAATGGACGAAGAAATGAATGACATGTATGATATGGAAAGCTTAACTTAAGGATATGATGGTAGACACAGAGTAGAGGCACGTGAGGAAAGAAAGGACAATGACTGATCTTCAGAGATTGCTTTCAAAGAAAAGAAAGGTACTGTGGGATTTTGAGAGAGCAGAGGATGGGAGATGTTGAGAAACAACAACTAGGACCTACGTCAGTGTACTTTCAATGATGAAAGTGATTTCTATCCATTTAAACTTTACTAAACATATTATTTAATTTACAATTAATGGAGAATTTTATATTCTGGTAGAAAAGCTACATTATTTTTTGGATCACTTATGAACCTTGAATAATAGAAATCGTTTATTCAACAGGGAAAGGGATCTTAACAATGCAGAGAGTTTTGAAGTCATATTGTACCGAAACCCTTCATCATGCAACCTCTTTTACGTGACTATTTGAGGATTAACATGATTTGCTTTTTTATTCCTATTCCGCCCTTCATCCACGCGAAACCCCCAAAACGGAACTCGCGCCCATCCCAAGTTACCCACAATATTTAAATAAACACCCTTCACGGCACACGCGCCCTCTCCCTATTTAAATTATCACCACTTGCTGATCATTAACCCATTACAAGAAGAGTGCGGTCAATATGACATCAGGTTGTGCTTCTCTGACTTAAACAAAAAATAAAAATAATTTACCAAATTTTTATTTTGTTACCTTTTTTGCTAAATTAGGATATTGCTGGGGTCGTCTACGATATATATTATAAAAAGTATTTTATTTCAGCAGCGACGCTGAATTTACAAAAAATTATTTTACATCATTATCGAACAGGCATTGGTTTAATTTCTACAAAACCTTACGTTATTGAATTAAATGCTTGCTACCCGATAATAATGCACACCTAATCACTGACAGCACCTGAAAAAGAATACCTCCTAAATCAAGTCTAGCGGATATTTTTTAAGCTTTTATTGAACATTATTTGAAGGCATCAATTGCGTTTAGACAATCGCAAAGTGCTTTTTCTGATGATTACTTATTACATCAACGGACATGAGATTCCGTTACAGTATCAAAGACCTACACATAAAACGCTTTATAAAAAAAAGGTTCTTTAAACTTTGTAAAGTCACAGGGCTGATGCAATCTAAGATATATTCTTCAATTATGACTAATTTCATCTTAATCATGGAACACCAGAGAAGTGACCACTCATTCAGGAATACAAGATTACAAGAAATAGATGATGAAAAGTACAAAGTAATACGAAAAGTAAGAGAGAAGTATAAGGGTTTCTTGATATTGCTGATTCTGGAAACAAATGAGTGAGTTTGATTTTGGATGGAAAAGATGGAGAAATTGCTGGAAGTATGGCTTCAGCAGAACGGATGAAAGAGGTAGGTGACTAATTGAATATTGTATGGACAGATAGAGGAAGGAAACGGTGGGATGGTTCAAGCATCACAGACTCTTCTTACTTGGAAGGCTGCAGATGCCCGATAACCGAAAAAAAATGCTGTCATAATGGTAGAAAGATGATACCGATTCGCAGGAAAAAAAGTATGTGGATTCCCAGGAGCAGATATTTGTATCTTAAATAATTAAATAGAGTATTTTATGAATGAAATGAGGAATTGGAACAAGGAGATTTATTGAATTATCTAGGTGCAGTGTTGATGAAGGATTTGAGAGCTGCGAAAAGGTCAAAAATAGGAAGTGATAACAGAAGCATATAGAAATTAAGAAGACATAAAGATTTGTAAAAAAACAAAAAAGGAAACGCTAATGGTTGAGCGCAGTCCAACATGACTGTGAGAAATGTACCAAAAAGAAATATAATGGAATGTGATTGAATATTTTGAATATTTTGAATATATTGAATATTTTACCAAATTTTTATTTTGTTACGTTTATTGCTATATTATGATATTGCTGGGGTCGTCTACGATTTATTTTATAAAAAGTATTCAATTTCAGCAGCGACACTGAATTTACAATAATTATTTTACATCATTATCAAACAGGCATTGTTATAATTTCTGCGCAACCTTTCATTATGGAATTAAATCCTTGGTACCCGATAATAATGCACACCTTATCACTAACAGCACCTGAAAAATAATATCTCCTAAATCAAGTCTAGCGGATAGCGGTTTTGCTTCTCTGACTTAAACAAAAATAAATAAAAATAATTTACCAAATTTTTATTTTGTTACCTTTTTTGCTAAATTAGGATATTGCTGGGGTCGTCTACGATATATATTATAAAAAGTATTTTATTTCAGCAGCGACACTGAATTTACAAAAAATTATTTTGCATCATCATCGAACAGGCATTCTTTAATTTCTGCAAAACCTTACGTTATTGAATTAAATGCTTGCTACCCGATAATAATGCACACCTAATCACTGACAGCACCTGAAAAAGAATACCTCCTAAATCAAGTCTATCGGATATTTTTTAAGCTTTTATTGAACATTATTTGAAGGAATCATTTGTGTTTAGAACCCTCTAGACAATCGCAAAGTGCTTTTTCTGATGATTACTTAGTACATCAACGGACATGAGATTCCGTTACAGTATCAAAGACCTACACATAAAACGCTTTATAAAAAAAGGTTTTTTAAACTTAATAAAGTCACAGGGCTGATGCAATCTAAGATATATTCTTTAATAATGACTAATTTCATCTTAAACATGGAACACCAGAGAAGTGACCACTCATTCGGGAATACAAGATTACAAGAAATAGATGATGAAAAGTACAAAGTAATACGAAAAGTAAGAGAGAAGAAGTATAAGGGTTTCTTGATATTGCTGATTTTGGAAACAAATGAGTGAGTTTGGATGGAAAAGATGGAGATTTTGCTGGAAGTATGGCTTCAGCAGAACGGATGAAAGAGGTAGGTGATTAATTGAATATTGTATGGACAGATAGAGGAAGAAAACGATGGGATGGTTCAAGCATCACTGACGCTTCTTACTTGGAAGGCTGCAGATGCCCGATGACCGAAAAAAAATGCTGTCATAATGGTAGAAAGATGATACCGATTCGCAGGAAAAAAAGTATGTGGAATCCCAGGAGCAGATATTTGTATCTCAAATAATTAAATAGAGTATTTTATGAATGAAATGAGGAATTGGAACAAGAAGATATATTGAATTATCTACGTGTGGTGTTGATGAAGGATTTGAGAGCTGCGAAAAGGTGAAAAATAGGAAGTGATAACAGAAGCATATAGAAATTAAGAAGACATAAAGATTTGTGAAAAACATTGATGAAACGCTAATGGTTGAGCCCAGTCCAACATGACTGTGAGAAATGTACCAAAAAGGAATATAATGGAATGTGATTGAATTTTGGGTACGGAGAAGAACAATAATATCAACTGGGCGGAAACATATGGGAATGATGAAGTGCTGAGAGGGTAAATGAAAACAGATGGTTCCATTTGACAATCCAATGGACGAAGAAATGAATGACATGTATGATATGGAAAGCTTAACTTAAGGATATGATGGTAGACACAGAGTAGAGGCACGTGAGGAAAGAAAGGACAATGACTGATCTTCAGAGATTGCTTTCAAAGAAAAGAAAGGTACTGTGGGATTTTGAGAGAGCAGAGGATGGGAGATGTTGAGAAACAACAACTAGGACCTACGTCAGTGTACTTTCAATGATGAAAGTGATTTCTATCCATTTAAACTTTACTAAACATATTATTTAATTTACAATTAATGGAGAATTATATATTCTGGTAGAAAAGCTACATTATTTTTTGGATCACTTATGAACCTTGAATAATAGAAATCGTTTATTCAACAGGGAAAGGGATCTTAACAATGCAGAGAGTTTTGAAGTCATATTGTACCGAAACCCTTCATCATGCAACCTCTTTTACGTGACTATTTGAGGATTAACATGATTTGCTTTTTTATTCCTATTCCGCCCTTCATCCACGCGAACCCCCCGAAACGGAACTCGCGCCCATCCCAAGTTACCCACAATATTTAAATAAACACCCATCACGGCACACGCGCCCTCTCCCTATTTAAATTATCACCACTTGCTGATAAATTAACCCATTACAAGAAGAGTGCGGTCAATATGACATCAGGTTGTGCTTCTCTGACTTAAACAAAAAATAAAAATATTTTACCAAATTTTTATTTTGTTACGTTTATTGCTATATTAGGATATTGCTGGGGTCGTCTACGATTTATTTTATAAAAAGTATTCAATTTCAACAGCGACACTGAATTTACAATAATTATTTTACATCATTATCAAACAGGCATTGTTATAATTTCTGCGAAACCTTACGTTATTGAATTAAATCCTTGGTACCCGATAATAATGCACACCTTATCACTAACAGCACCTGAAAAATAATATCTCCTAAATCAAGTCTAGCGGATAGCGGTTTTGCTTCTCTGACTTAAACAAAAATAAATAAAAATATTTTACCAAATTTTTATTTTGTTACCTTTTTTGCTAAATTAGGATATTGCTGGGGTCGTCTACGATATATATTATAAAAAGTATTTTATTTCAGCAGCGACACTGAATTTACAAAAAATTATTTTACATCATTATCGAACAGGCATTGTTTTAATTTCTGCGAAACCTTACGTTATTGAATTAAATGCTTCCTACCCGATAATAATCCACACCTAATCACTGACAGCACCTGAAAAAGAATACCTCCTAAATCAAGTCTAGCGGATATTTTTTAAGCTTTTATTGAACATTATTTGAAGGCATCAATTGTGTTTAGACAATCGCAAAGTGCTTTTTCTGATGATTACTTATTACATCAACGGACATGAGATTCCGTTACAGTATCAAGGACCTACACATAAAACGCTTTATAAAAAAAGTTTTTTTAAACTTAGTAAAGTCACAGGGCTGATGCAATCTAAGATATATTCTTTAATAATGACTAATTTCATCTTAAACATGGAACACCAGAGAAGTGACCACTCATTCAGGAATACAAGATTACAAGAAATAGATGATGAAAAGTACAAAGTAATACGAAAAGTAAGAGAGAAGAAGTATAAAGGTTTCTTGATATTGCTGATTTTGGAAACAAATGAGTGAGTTTGGATGGAAAAGATGGAGATTTTGCTGGAAGTATGGCTTCAGCAGAACGGATGAAAGAGGTAGGTGATTAATTGAATATTGTATGGACAGATTGAGGAAGGAAACGGTGGGATGGTTCAAGCATCACAGACGCTTCTTACTTGGAAGGCTGCAGATGCCCGATGACCGAAAAAAAATGCTGTCATAATGGTAGAAAGATGATACCGATTCGCAGGAAAAAAAGTATGTGGAATCCCAGGAGCAGATATTTGTATCTCAAATAATTAAATAGAGTATTTTATGAATGAAATGAGGAATTGGAACAAGAAGATATATTGAATTATCTACGTGTGGTGTTGATGAAGGATTTGAGAGCTGCGAAAAGGTGAAAAATAGGAAGTGATAACAGAAGCATATAGAAATTAAGAAGACATAAAGATTTGTGAAAAACATTGATGAAACGCTAATGGTTGAGCGCAGTCCAACATGACTGTGAGATATGTACCAAAAAGAAATATAATGGAATGTGATTGAATTTTGGGTACGGAGAAGAACAATAATATCAACTTGGCGGAAACATATGGGAATGATGAAGTGCTGAGAGGGTAAATGAAAACAGATGGATCCATTTGACAATCCAATGGACGAAGAAATGAATGACATGTAGGATATGGAAAGCTTAACTTAAGGATATGATGGTAGACACAGAGTAGAGGCACGTGAGGAAAGAAAGGACAATGACTGATCTTCAGAGATTGCTTTCAAAGAAAAGAAAGGTACTGTGGGATTTTGAGAGGAGCAGAGGATGGGAGATGTTGAGAAACAACACCTAGGACCTACGTCAGTGTACTTTCAATGATGAAAGTGATTTCTATCCATTTAAACTTAACTAAACATATTATTTAATTTACAATTAATGGAGAATGATATATTTTGGTAGAAAAGCTACATTATTTTTTGGATCACTTATGAACCTTGAATAATAGAAATCGTTCATTCAACAGGGAAAGGGATCTTAACAATGCAGAGAGTTTTGAAGTCATATTGTACCGAAACCCTTCATCATGCAACCTCTTTTACGTGACTATTTGAGGATTAACATGATTTACTTTTTTCTTCCTATTCCGCCCCTCATCCACGCGAAACCCCCCAAACGGAACTCGCGCCCATCCCAAGTTACCCACAATATTTAAATAAACACCCTTCACGGCACACGCGCCCTCTCCCTATTTAAATTATCACCACTTGCTGATCATTAACCCATTACAAGAAGTGTGCGGTCAATATGACATCAGGTTGTGCTTCTCTGACTTAAAAAAAAATTAAAAATTTTTTACCAAATTTTTATTTTGTTAGGTTTATTGCTATATTAGGATATTGCTGGGGTCGTCTACGATTTATTTTATAAAAAGTATTCAATTTCAACAGCGACACTGAATTTACAATAATTATTTTACATCATTATCAAACAGGCATTGTTATAATTTCTGCGCAACCTTACATTATGGAATTAAATCCTTGGTACCCGATAATAATGCACACCTTATCACTAACAGCACCTGAAAAATAATATCTCCTAAATCAAGTCTAGCGGATAGCGGTTTTGCTTCTCTGACTTAAACAAAAATAAATAAAAATATTTTACCAAATTTTTATTTTGTTACCTTTTTTGCTAAATTAGGATATTGCTGGGGTCGTCTACGATATATATTATAAAAAGTATTTTATTTCAGCAGCGACACTGAATTTACAAAAAATTATTTTACATCATTATCGAACAGGCATTGTTTTAATTTCTGCGAAACCTTACGTTATTGAATTAAATGCTTCCTACCCGATAATAATCCACACCTAATCACTGACAGCACCTGAAAAAGAATACCTCCTAAATCAAGTCTAGCGGATATTTTTTAAGCTTTTATTGAACATTATTTGAAGGCATCAATTGTGTTTAGACAATCGCAAAGTGCTTTTTCTGATGATTACTTATTACATCAACGGACATGAGATTCCGTTACAGTATCAAGGACCTACACATAAAACGCTTAATAAAAAAAAGGTTTTTTAAACTTTGTAAAGTCACAGGGCTGATGCAATCTAAGATATATTCTTCAATAATGACTAATTTCATCTTAATCATAGAACACCAGAGAAGTGACCACTCATTCAGGAATACAAGATTACAAGATATAGATGATGAAAAGTACAAAGTAATACGAAAAGTAAGAGAGAAGAAGTATAAGGGTTTCTTGATATTGCTGATTTTGGAAACAAATGAGTGAGTTTGGATGGAAAAGATGGAGAAATTGCTGGCTAGTATGGCTTCAGCAGAACGGATGAAAGAGGTAGGTGACTAATTGAATATTGTATGGACAGATAGAGGAAGGAAACGGTGGGATGGTTCAAGCATCACAGACTCTTCTTACTTGGAACGCTGCAGATGCCCGATAACCGAAAAAAAATGCTGTCATAATGGTAGAAAGATGATACCGATTCGCAGGAAAAAAAGTATGTGGATTCCCAGGAGCAGATATTTGTATCTTAAATAATTAAATAGAGTATTTTATGAATGAAATGAGGAATTGGAACAAGAAGATATATTGAATTATCTACGTGCAGTGTTGATGAAGGATTTGAGAGCTGCGAAAAGGTGAAAAATAGGAAGTGATAACAGAAGCATATAGAAATTAAGAAGACATAAAGATTTGTGAAAAACATTGATGAAACGCTAATGGTTGAGCGCAGTCCAACATGAATGTGAGAAACGTACCAAAAAGAAATATAATGGAATGTGATTGAATTTTGGGTACGGAGAAGAACAATAATATCAACTTGGCGGAAACATATGGGAATGATGAAGTGCTGAGAGGGTAAATGAAAACAGATGGATCCATTTGACAATCCAATGGACGAAGAAATGAATGACATGTATGATATGGAAAGCTTAACTTAAGGATATGATGGTAGACACAGAGTAGAGGCACGTGAGGAAAGAAAGGACAATGACTGATCTTCAGAGATTGCTTTTAAAGAAAAGAAAGGTACTGTGGGATTTTGAGAGGAGCAGAGGATGGGAGATGTTGAGAAACAACACCTAGGACCTACGTCAGTGTACTTTCAATGATGAAAGTGATTATTATCTATTTAAACTTTACTAAACATATTATTTAATTTACAATTAATGGAGAATGATATATTTTGGTAGAAAAGCTACATTATTTTTTGGATCACTTATGAACCTTGAATAATAGAAATCGTTCATTCAACAGGGAAAGGGATCTTAACAATGCAGAGAGTTTTGAAGTCATATTGTACCGAAACCCTTCATCATGCAACCTCTTTTACGTGACTATTTGAGGATTAACATGATTTACTTTTTTATTCCTATTCCGCCCCTCATCCACGCGAAACCCCCCGAAACGGAACTCGCGCCCATCCCAAGTTACCCACAATATTTAAATAAACACCCATCACGGCACACGCGCCCTCTCCCTATTTAAATTATCACCACTTGCTGATAAATTAACCCATTACAAGAAGAGTGCGGTCAATATGACATCAGGTTGTGCTTCTCTGACTTAAACAAAAAATAAAAATATTTTACCAAATTTTTATTTTGTTACGTTTATTGCTATATTAGGATATTGCTGGGGTCGTCTACGATTTATTTTATAAAAAGTATTCAATTTCAACAGCGACACTGAATTTACAATAATTATTTTACATCATTATCAAACAGGCATTGTTATAATTTCTGCGCAACCTTACATTATGGAATTAAATCCTTGGTACCCGATAATAATGCACACCTTATCACTAACAGCACCTGAAAAATAATATCTCCTAAATCAAGTCTAGCGGATAGCGGTTTTGCTTCTCTGACTTAAACAAAAATAAATAAAAATATTTTACCAAATTTTTATTTTGTTACCTTTTTTGCTAAATTAGGATATTGCTGGGGTCGTCTACGATATATATTATAAAAAGTATTTTATTTCAGCAGCGACACTGAATTTACAAAAAATTATTTTACATCATTATCGAACAGGCATTGTTTTAATTTCTGCGAAACCTTACGTTATTGAATTAAATGCTTCCTACCCGATAATAATCCACACCTAATCACTGACAGCACCTGAAAAAGAATACCTCCTAAATCAAGTCTAGCGGATATTTTTTAAGCTTTTATTGAACATTATTTGAAGGAATCATTTGTGTTTAGAACCCTCTAGACAATCGCAAAGTGCTTTTTCTGATGATTACTTAGTACATCAACGGACATGAGATTCCGTTACAGTATCAAAGACCTACACATAAAACGCTTTATAAAAAAAGTTTTTTTAAACTTAGTAAAGTCACAGGGCTGATGCAATCTAAGATATATTCTTTAATAATGACTAATTTCATCTTAAACATGGAACACCAGAGAAGTGACCACTCATTCCGGATTACAAGATTACAAGAAATAGATGATGAAAAGTACAAAGTAATACGAAAAGTAAGAGAGAAGAAGTATAAAGGTTTCTTGATATTGCTGATTTTGGAAACAAATGAGTGAGTTTGGATGGAAAAGATGGAGATTTTGCTGGAAGTATGGCTTCAGCAGAACGGATGAAAGAGGTAGGTGATTAATTGAATATTGTATGGACAGATTGAGGAAGGAAACGGTGGGATGGTTCAAGCATCACAGACGCTTCTTACTTGGAAGGCTGCAGATGCCCGATGACCGAAAAAAAATGCTGTCATAATGGTAGAAAGATGATACCGATTCGCAGGAAAAAAAGTATGTGGAATCCCAGGAGCAGATATTTGTATCTCAAATAATTAAATAGAGTATTTTATGAATGAAATGAGGAATTGGAACAAGAAGATATATTGAATTATCTACGTGTGGTGTTGATGAAGGATTTGAGAGCTGCGAAAAGGTGAAAAATAGGAAGTGATAACAGAAGCATATAGAAATTAAGAAGACATAAAGATTTGTGAAAAACATTGATGAAACGCTAATGGTTGAGCGCAGTCCAACATGACTGTGAGAAATGTACCAAAAAGAAATATAATGGAATGTGATTGAATTTTGGGTACGGAGAAGAACAATAATATCAACTTGGCGGAAACGTATGGGAATGATGAAGTGCTGAGAGGGTAAATGAAAACAGATGGATCCATTTGACAATCCAATGGACGAAGAAATGAATGACATGTATGATATGGAAAGCTTAACTTAAGGATATGATGGTAGACACAGAGTAGAGGCACGTGAGGAAAGAAAGGACAATGACTGATCTTCAGAGATTGCTTTCAAAGAAAAGAAAGGTACTGTGGGATTTTGAGAGGAGCAGAGGATGGGAGATGTTGAGAAACAACACCTAGGACCTACGTCAGTGTACTTTCAATGATGAAAGTGATTTCTATCCATTTAAACTTTACTAAACATATTATTTAATTTACAATTAATGGAGAATGATATATTTTGGTAGAAAAGCTACATTATTTTTTGGATCACTTATGAACCTTGAATAATAGAAATCGTTTATTCAACAGGGAAAGGGATCTTAACAATGCAGAGAGTTTTGAAGTCATATTGTACCGAAACCCTTCATCATGCAACCTCTTTTACGTGACTATTTGAGGATTAACATGATTTACTTTTTTCTTCCTATTCCGCCCCTCATCCACGCGAAACCCCCCAAACGGAACTCGCGCCCATCCCAAGTTACCCACAATATTTAAATAAACACCCTTCACGGCACACGCGCCCTCTCCCTATTTAAATTATCACCACTTGCTGATCATTAACCCATTACAAGAAGTGTGCGGTCAATATGACATCAGGTTGTGCTTCTCTGACTTAAACAAAAAATAAAAATATTTTACCAAATTTTTATTTTGTTAGGTTTATTGCTATATTAGGATATTGCTGGGGTCGTCTAGGATTTATTTTATAAAAAGTATTCAATTTCAGCAGCGACACTGAATTTACAACAATTATTTTACATCATTATCAAACAGGCATTGTTATAATTTCTGCGCAACCTTACATTATGGAATTAAATCCTTGGTACCTGATAATAATGCACACCTTATCACTAACAGCACCTGAAAAATAATATCTCCTAAATCAAGTCTAGCGGATAGCGGTTTTGCTTCTCTGACTTAAACAAAAATAAATAAAAATATTTTACCAAATTTTTATTTTGTTACCTTTTTTGCTAAATTAGGATATTGCTGGGGTCGTCTACGATATATATTATAAAAAGTATTTTATTTCAGCAGCGACACTGAATTTACAAAAAATTATTTTACATCATTATCGAACAGGCATTGTTTTAATTTCTGCGAAACCTTACGTTATTGAATTAAATGCTTGCTACCCGATAATAATGCACACCTAATCACTGACAGCACCTGAAAAAGAATACCTCCTAAATCAAGTCTAGCGGATATTTTTTAAGCTTTTATTGAACATTATTTGAAGGAATCATTTGTGTTTAGAACCCTCTAGACAATCGCAAAGTGCTTTTTCTGATGATTACTTAGTACATCAACGGACATGAGATTCCGTTACAGTATCAAAGACCTACACATAAGACGCTTTATAAAAAAAGGTTTTTTAAACTTAGTAAAGTCACAGGGCTGATGCAATCTAAGATATATTCTTTAATAATGACTAATTTCATCTTAAACATGGAACACCAGAGAAGTGACCACTCATTCGGGAATACAAGATTACAAGAAATAGATGATGAAAAGTACAAAGTAATACGAAAAGTAAGAGAGAAGAAGTATAAGGGTTTCTTGATATTGCTGATTTTGGAAACAAATGAGTGAGTTTGGATGGAAAAGATGGAGATTTTGCTGGAAGTATGGCTTCAGCAGAACGGATGAAAGAGGTAGGTGATTAATTGAATATTGTATGGACAGATAGAGGAAGAAAACGATGGGATGGTTCAAGCATCACTGACGCTTCTTACTTGGAAGGCTGCAGATGCCCGATGACCGAAAAAAAATGCTGTCATAATGGTAGAAAGATGATACCGATTCGCAGGAAAAAAAGTATGTGGAATCCCAGGAGCAGATATTTGTATCTCAAATAATTAAATAGAGTATTTTATGAATGAAATGAGGAATTGGAACAAGAAGATATATTGAATTATCTACCTGTGGTGTTGATGAAGGATTTGAGAGCTGCGAAAAGGTGAAAAATAGGAAGTGATAACAGAAGCATATAGAAATTAAGAAGACATAAAGATTTGTGAAAAACATTGATGAAACGCTAATGGTTGAGCGCAGTCCAACATGACTGTGAGAAATGTACCAAAAAGGAATATAATGGAATGTGATTGAATTTTGGGTACGGAGAAGAACAATTATATCAACTTGGCGGAAACATATGGGAATGATGAAGTGCTGAGAGGGTAAATGAAAACAGATGGATCCATTTGACAATCCAATGGACGAAGAAATGAATGACATGTATGATATGGAAAGCTTAACTTAAGGATATGATGGTAGACACAGAGTAGAGGCACGTGAGGAAAGAAAGGACAATGACTGATCTTCAGAGATTGCTTTCAAAGAAAAGAAAGGTACTGTGGGATTTTGAGAGAGCAGAGGATGGGAGATGTTGAGAAACAACAACTAGGACCTACGTCAGTGTACTTTCAATGATGAAAGTGATTTCTATCCATTTAAACTTTACTAAACATATTATTTAATTTACAATTAATGGAGAATGATATATTTTGGTAGAAAAGCTACATTATTTTTTGGATCACTTATGAACCTTGAATAATAGAAATCGTTTATTCAACAGGGAAAGGGATCTTAACAATGCAGAGAGTTTTGAAGTCATATTGTACCGAAACCCTTCATCATGCAACCTCTTTTACGTGACTATTTGAGGATTAACATGATTTGCTTTTTTATTCCTATTCCGCCCTTCATCCACGCGAAACCCCCCAAACGGAACTCGCGCCCATCCCAAGTTACCCACAATATTTAAATAAACACCCTTCACGGCACACGCGCCCTCTCCCTATTTAAATTATCACCACTTGCTGATCATTAACCCATTACAAGAAGAGTGCGGTCAATATGACATCAGGTTGTGCTTCTCTGACTTAAACAAAACATAAAAATAATTTACCAAATTTTTATTTTGTTACCTTTTTTGCTAAATTAGGATATTGCTGGGGTCGTCTACGATATATATTATAAAAAGTATTTTATTTCAGCAGCGACACTGAATTTACAAAAAATTATTTTACATCATTATCGAACAGGCATTGGTTTAATTTCTACAAAACCTTACGTTATTGAATTAAATGCTTGCTACCCGATAATAATGCACACCTAATCACTGACAGCACCTGAAAAAGAATACCTCCTAAATCAAGTCTAAGGGATATTTTTTAAGCTTTTATTGAACATTATTTGAAGGCATCAATTGCGTTTAGACAATCGCAAAGTGCTTTTTCTGATGATTACTTATTACATCAACGGACATGAGATTCCGTTACAGTATCAAAGACCTACACATAAAACGCTTTATAAAAAAAAGGTTCTTTAAACTTTGTAAAGTCACAGGGCTGATGCAATCTAAGATATATTCTTCAATAATGACTAATTTCATCTTAATCATGGAACACCAGAGAAGTGACCACTCATTCAGGAATACAAGATTACAAGAAATAGATGATGAAAAGTACAAAGTAATACGAAAAGTAAGAGAGAAGTATAATGGTTTCTTGATATTGCTGATTTTGGAAACAAATGAGTGAGTTTGATTTTGGATGGAAAAGATGGAGAAATTGCTGGAAGTATGGCTTCAGCAGAACGGATGAAAGAGGTAGGTGACTAATTGAATATTGTATGGACAGATAGAGGAAGGAAACGGTGGGATGGTTCAAGCATCACAGACTCTTCTTACTTGGAAGGCTGCAGATGCCCGATAACCGAAAAAAAATGATGTCATAATGGTAGAAAGATGATACCGATTCGCAGGAAAAAAAGTATGTGGATTCCCAGGAGCAGATATTTGTATCTTAAATAATTAAATAGAGTATTTTATGAATGAAATGAGGAATTGGAAGAAGAAGATTTATTGAATTATCTAGGTGCAGTGTTGATGAAGGATTTGAGAGCTGCGAAAAGGTCAAAAATAGGAAGTGATAACAGAAGCATATAGAAATTAAGAAGAGACAAAGATTTGTAAAAAAACAAAAAAGGAAACGCTAATGGTTGAGCGCAGTCCAACATGACTGTGAGAAATGTACCAAAAAGAAATATAATGGAATGTGATTGAATATTTTGAATATTTTGAATATATTGAATATTTTACCAAATTTTTATTCTGTTACGTTTATTGCTATATTATGATATTGCTGGGGTCGTCTACGATTTATTTTATAAAAAGTATTCAATTTCAGCAGCGACACTGAATTTACAATAATTATTTTACATCATTATCAAACAGGCATTGTTATAATTTCTGCGCAACCTTTCATTATGGAATTAAATCCTTGGTACCCGATAATAATGCACACCTTATCACTAACAGCACCTGAAAAATAATATCTCCTAAATCAAGTCTAGCGGATAGCGGTTTTGCTTCTCTGACTTAAACAAAAATAAATAAAAATAATTTACCAAATTTTTATTTTGTTACCTTTTTTGCTAAATTAGGATATTGCTGGGGTCGTCTACGATATATATTATAAAAAGTATTTTATTTCAGCAGCGACACTGAATTTACAAAAAATTATTTTACATCATCATCGAACAGGCATTCTTTAATTTCTGCGAAACCTTACCTTATTGAATTAAATGCTTGCTACCCGATAATAATGCACACCTAATCACTGACAGCACCTGAAAAAGAATACCTCCTAAATCAAGTCTATCGGATATTTTTTAAGCTTTTATTGAACATTATTTGAAGGAATCATTTGTGTTTAGAACCCTCTAGACAATCGCAAAGTTCTTTTTCTGATGATTACTTAGTACATCAACGGACATGAGATTCCGTTACAGTATCAAAGACCTACACATAAAACGCTTTATAAAAAAAGGTTTTTTAAACTTAGTAAAGTCACAGGGCTGATGCAATCTAAGATATATTCTTTAATAATGACTAATTTCATCTTAAACATGGAACACCAGAGAAGTGACCACTCATTCAGGAATACAAGATTACAAGAAATAGATGATGAAAAGTACAAAGTAATACGAAAAGTAAGAGAGAAGAAGTATAAGGGTTTCTTGATATTTTCTGATTTTGGAAACAAATGAGTGAGTTTGGATGGAAAAGATGGAGATTTTGCTGGAAGTATGGCTTCAGCAGAACGGATGAAAGAGGTAGGTGATTAATTGAATATTGTATGGACAGATAGAGGAAGAAAACGATGGGATGGTTCAAGCATCACTGACGCTTCTTACTTGGAAGGCTGCAGATGCCCGATGACCGAAAAAAAATGCTGTCATAATGGTAGAAAGATGATACCGATTCGCAGGAAAAAAAGTATGTGGAATCCCAGGAGCAGATATTTGTATCTCAAATAATTAAATAGAGTATTTTATGAATGAAATGAGGAATTGGAACAAGAAGATATATTGAATTATCTACGTGTGGTGTTGATGAAGGATTTGAGAGCTGCGAAAAGGTGAAAAATAGGAAGTGATAACAGAAGCATATAGAAATTAAGAAGACATAAAGATTTGTGAAAAACATTGATGAAACGCTAATGGTTGAGCGCAGTCCAACATGACTGTGAGAAATGTACCAAAAAGAAATATAATGGAATGTGATTGAATTTTGGGTACGGAGAAGAACAATAATATCAACTTGGCGGAAACATATGGGAATGATGAAGTGCTGAGAGGGTTAATGAAAACAGATGGATCCATTTGACAATCCAATGGACGAAGAAATGAATGACATGTATGATATGGAAAGCTTAACTTAAGGATATGATGGTAGACACAGAGTAGAGGCACGTGAGGAAAGAAAGGACAATGACTGATCTTCAGAGATTGCTTTCAAAGAAAAGAAAGGTACTGTGGGATTTTGAGAGGAGCAGAGGATGGGAGATGTTGAGAAACAACACCTAGGACCTACGTCAGTGTACTTTCAATGATGAAAGTGATTTCTATCCATTTAAACTTTACTAAACATATTATTTAATTTACAATTAATGGAGAATGATATATTTTGGTAGAAAAGCTACATTATTTTTTGGATCACTTATGAACCTTGAATAATAGAAATCGTTTATTCAACAGGGAAAGGGATCTTAACAATGCAGAGAGTTTTGAAGTCATATTGTACCGAAACCCTTCATCATGCAACCTCTTTTACGTGACTATTTGAGGATTAACATGATTTACTTTTTTCTTCCTATTCCGCCCCTCATCCACGCGAAACCCCCCAAACGGAACTCGCGCCCATCCCAAGTTACCCACAATATTTAAATAAACACCCTTCACGGCACACGCGCCCTCTCCCTATTTAAATTATCACCACTTGCTGATCATTAACCCATTACAAGAAGTGTGCGGTCAATATGACATCAGGTTGTGCTTCTCTGACTTAAACAAAAAATAAAAATATTTTACCAAATTTTTATTTTGTTAGGTTTATTGCTATATTAGGATATTGCTGGGGTCGTCTAGGATTTATTTTATAAAAAGTATTCAATTTCAGCAGCGACACTGAATTTACAACAATTATTTTACATCATTATCAAACAGGCATTGTTATAATTTCTGCGCAACCTTACATTATGGAATTAAATCCTTGGTACCTGATAATAATGCACACCTTATCACTAACAGCACCTGAAAAATAATATCTCCTAAATCAAGTCTAGCGGATAGCGGTTTTGCTTCTCTGACTTAAACAAAAATAAATAAAAATATTTTACCAAATTTTTATTTTGTTACCTTTTTTGCTAAATTAGGATATTGCTGGGGTCGTCTACGATATATATTATAAAAAGTATTTTATTTCAGCAGCGACACTGAATTTACAAAAAATTATTTTACATCATTATCGAACAGGCATTGTTTTAATTTCTGCGAAACCTTACGTTATTGAATTAAATGCTTGCTACCCGATAATAATGCACACCTAATCACTGACAGCACCTGAAAAAGAATACCTCCTAAATCAAGTCTAGCGGATATTTTTTAAGCTTTTATTGAACATTATTTGAAGGAATCATTTGTGTTTAGAACCCTCTAGACAATCGCAAAGTGCTTTTTCTGATGATTACTTAGTACATCAACGGACATGAGATTCCGTTACAGTATCAAAGACCTACACATAAGACGCTTTATAAAAAAAGGTTTTTTAAACTTAGTAAAGTCACAGGGCTGATGCAATCTAAGATATATTCTTTAATAATGACTAATTTCATCTTAAACATGGAACACCAGAGAAGTGACCACTCATTCGGGAATACAAGATTACAAGAAATAGATGATGAAAAGTACAAAGTAATACGAAAAGTAAGAGAGAAGAAGTATAAGGGTTTCTTGATATTGCTGATTTTGGAAACAAATGAGTGAGTTTGGATGGAAAAGATGGAGATTTTGCTGGAAGTATGGCTTCAGCAGAACGGATGAAAGAGGTAGGTGATTAATTGAATATTGTATGGACAGATAGAGGAAGAAAACGATGGGATGGTTCAAGCATCACTGACGCTTCTTACTTGGAAGGCTGCAGATGCCCGATGACCGAAAAAAAATGCTGTCATAATGGTAGAAAGATGATACCGATTCGCAGGAAAAAAAGTATGTGGAATCCCAGGAGCAGATATTTGTATCTCAAATAATTAAATAGAGTATTTTATGAATGAAATGAGGAATTGGAACAAGAAGATATATTGAATTATCTACGTGTGGTGTTGATGAAGGATTTGAGAGCTGCGAAAAGGTGAAAAATAGGAAGTGATAACAGAAGCATATAGAAATTAAGAAGACATAAAGATTTGTGAAAAACATTGATGAAACGCTAATGGTTGAGCGCAGTCCAACATGACTGTGAGAAATGTACCAAAAAGAAATATAATGGAATGTGATTGAATTTTGGGTACGGAGAAGAACAATAATATCAACTTGGCGGAAACATATGGGAATGATGAAGTGCTGAGAGGGTAAATGAAAACAGATGGATCCATTTGACAATCCAATGGACGAAGAAATGAATGACATGTATGATATGGAAAGCTTAACTTAAGGATATGATGGTAGACACAGAGTAGAGGCACGTGAGGAAAGAAAGGACAATGACTGATCTTCAGAGATTGCTTTCAAAGAAAAGAAAGGTACTGTGGGATTTTGAGAGGAGCAGAGGATGGGAGATGTTGAGAAACAACACCTAGGACCTACGTCAGTGTACTTTCAATGATGAAAGTGATTTCTATCCATTTAAACTTTACTAAACATATTATTTAATTTACAATTAATGGAGAATGATATATTTTGGTAGAAAAGCTACATTATTTTTTGGATCACTTATGAACCTTGAATAATAGAAATCGTTTATTCAACAGGGAAAGGGATCTTAACAATGCAGAGAGTTTTGAAGTCATATTGTACCGAAACCCTTCATCATGCAACCTCTTTTACGTGACTATTTGAGGATTAACATGATTTACTTTTTTCTTCCTATTCCGCCCCTCATCCACGCGAAACCCCCCAAACGGAACTCGCGCCCATCCCAAGTTACCCACAATATTTAGATAAACACCCTTCACGGGTAACGCGCCCTCTCCCTATTTAAATTATCACCACTTGCTGATCATTAACCCATTACAAGAAGTGTGCGGTCAATATGACATCAGGTTGTGCTTCCCTGACTTAAACAAAAAATAAAAATATATTACCAAATTTTTATTTTGTTAGGTTTATTGCTATATTAGGATTTGCTGGGGTCGTCTAGGATTTATTTTATAAAAAGTATTCAATTTCAGCAGCGACACTGAATTTACAACAATTATTTTACATCATTATCAAACAGGCATTGTTATAATTTCTGCGCAACCTTACATTATGGAATTAAATCCTTGGTACCTGATAATAATGCACACCTTATCACTAACAGCACCTGAAAAATAATATCTCCTAAATCAAGTCTAGCGGATAGCGGTTTTGCTTCTCTGACTTAAACAAAAATAAATAAAAATATTTTACCAAATTTTTATTTTGTTACCTTTTTTGCTAAATTAGGATATTGCTGGGGTCGTCTACGATATATATTATAAAAAGTATTTTATTTCAGCAGCGACACTGAATTTACAAAAAATTATTTTACATCATTATCGAACAGGCATTGTTTTAATTTCTGCGAAACCTTACGTTATTGAATTAAATGCTTGCTACCCGATAATAATGCACACCTAATCACTGACAGCACCTGAAAAAGAATACCTCCTAAATCAAGTCTAGCGGATATTTTTTAAGCTTTTATTGAACATTATTTGAAGGAATCATTTGTGTTTAGAACCCTCTAGACAATCGCAAAGTGCTTTTTCTGATGATTACTTAGTACATCAACGGACATGAGATTCCGTTACTGTATCAAAGACCTACACATAAAACGCTTTATAAAGAAAGGTTTTATAAACTTAGTAAAGTCACAGGGCTGATGCAATCTAAGATATATTCTTTAATAATGACTAATTTCATCTTAAACATGGAACACCAGAGAAGTGACCACTCATTCGGGAATACAAGTTTACAAGAAATAGATGATGAAAAGTACAAAGTAATACGAAAAGTAAGAGAGAAGAAGTATAAGGGTTTCTTGATATTGCTGATTTTGGAAACAAATGAGTGAGTTTGGATGGAAAAGATGGAGATTTTGCTGGAAGTATGGCTTCAGCAGAACGGATGAAAGAGGTAGGTGATTAATTGAATATTGTATGGACAGATAGAGGAAGAAAACGATGGGATGGTTCAAGCATCACTGACTCTTCTTACTTGGAAGGCTGCAGATGCCCGATAACCGAAAAAAAATGCTGTCATTATGGTAGAAAGATGATACCGATTCGCAGGAAAAAAAGTATGTGGATTCCCAGGAGCAGATATTTGTATCTTAAATAATTAAATAGAGTATTTTATGAATGAAATGAGGAATTGGAACAAGAAGATTTATTGAATTATCTAGGTGCAGTGTTGATGAAGGATTTGAAAGCTGCGAAAAGGTCAAAAATAGGAAGTGATAACAGAAGCATATAGAAATTAAGAAGACATAAAGATTTGTAAAAAAACAAAAAAGGAAACGCTAATGGTTGAGTGCAGTCCAACATGACTGTGAGAAATGTACCAAAAAGAAATATAATGGAATGTGATTGAATATTTTGAATATTTTGAATATATTGAATATTTTACCAAATTTTTATTTTGTTACGTTTATTGCTATATTATGATATTGCTGGGGTCGTCTACGATTTATTTTATAAAAAGTATTCAATTTCAGCAGCGACACTGAATTTACAATAATTATTTTACATCATTATCAAACAGGCATTGTTATAATTTCTGCGCAACCTTTCATTATGGAATTAAATCCTTGGTACCCGATAATAATGCACACCTTATCACTAACAGCACCTGAAAAATAATATCTCCTAAATCAAGTCTAGCGGATAGCGGTTTTGCTTCTCTGACTTAAACAAAAATAAATAAAAATAATTTACCAAATTTTTATTTTGTTACCTTTTTTGCTAAATTAGGATATTGCTGGGGTCGTCTACGATATATATTATAAAAAGTATTTTATTTCAGCAGCGACACTGAATTTACAAAAAATTATTTTGCATCATCATCGAACAGGCATTCTTTAATTTCTGCAAAACCTTACGTTATTGAATTAAATGCTTGCTACCCGATAATAATGCACACCTAATCACTGACAGCACCTGAAAAAGAATACCTCCTAAATCAAGTCTATCGGATATTTTTTAAGCTTTTATTGAACATTATTTGAAGGAATCATTTGTGTTTAGAACCCTCTAGACAATCGCAAAGTGCTTTTTCTGATGATTACTTAGTACATCAACGGACATGAGATTCCGTTACAGTATCAAAGACCTACACATAAAACGCTTTATAAAAAAAGGTTTTTTAAACTTAATAAAGTCACAGGGCTGATGCAATCTAAGATATATTCTTTAATAATGACTAATTTCATCTTAAACATGGAACACCAGAGAAGTGACCACTCATTCGGGAATACAAGATTACAAGAAATAGATGATGAAAAGTACAAAGTAATACGAAAAGTAAGAGAGAAGAAGTATAAGGGTTTCTTGATATTGCTGATTTTGGAAACAAATGAGTGAGTTTGGATGGAAAAGATGGAGATTTTGCTGGAAGTATGGCTTCAGCAGAACGGATGAAAGAGGTAGGTGATTAATTGTATATTGTATGGACAGATAGAGGAAGAAAACGATGGGATGGTTCAAGCATCACTGACGCTTCTTACTTGGAAGGCTGCAGATGCCCGATGACCGAAAAAACATGCTGTCATAATGGTAGAAAGATGATACCGATTCGCAGGAAAAAAAGTATGTGGAATCCCAGGAGCAGATATTTGTATCTCAAATAATTAAATAGAGTATTTTATGAATGAAATGAGGAATTGGAACAAGAAGATATATTGAATTATCTACCTGTGGTGTTGATGAAGGATTTGAGAGCTGCGAAAAGGTGAAAAATAGGAAGTGATAACAGAAGCATATAGAAATTAAGAAGACATAAAGATTTGTGAAAAACATTGATGAAACGCTAATGGTTGAGCGCAGTCCAACATGACTGTGAGAAATGTACCAAAAAGGAATATAATGGAATGTGATTGAATTTTGGGTACGGAGAAGAACAATAATATCAACTTGGCGGAAACATATGGGAATGATGAAGTGCTGAGAGGGTAAATGAAAACAGATGGTTCCATTTGACAATCCAATGGACGAAGAAATGAATGACATGTATGATATGGAAAGCTTAACTTAAGGATATGATGGTAGACACAGAGTAGAGGCACGTGAGGAAAGAAAGGACAATGACTGATCTTCAGAGATTGCTTTCAAAGAAAAGAAAGGTACTGTGGGATTTTGAGAGAGCAGAGGATGGGAGATGTTGAGAAACAACAACTAGGACCTACGTCAGTGTACTTTCAATGATGAAAGTGATTTCTATCCATTTAAACTTTACTAAACATATTATTTAATTTACAATTAATGGAGAATTATATATTCTGGTAGAAAAGCTACATTATTTTTTGGATCACTTATGAACCTTGAATAATAGAAATCGTTTATTCAACAGGGAAAGGGATCTTAACAATGCAGAGAGTTTTGAAGTCATATTGTACCGAAACCCTTCATCATGCAACCTCTTTTACGTGACTATTTGAGGATTAACATGATTTGCTTTTTTATTCCTATTCCGCCCTTCATCCACGCCAAACCCCCAAAACGGAACTCGCGCCCATCCCAAGTTACCCACAATATTTAAATAAACACCCTTCACGGCACACGCGCCCTCTCCCTATTTAAATTATCACCACTTGCTGATCATTAACCCATTACAAGAAGAGTGCGGTCAATATGACATCAGGTTGTGCTTCTCTGACTTAAACAAAAAATAAAAATAATTTACCAAATTTTTATTTTGTTACCTTTTTTGCTAAATTAGGATATTGCTGGGGTCGTCTACGATATATATTATAAAAAGTATTTTATTTCAGCAGCGACACTGAATTTACAAAAAATTATTTTACATCATTATCGAACAGGCATTGGTTTAATTTCTACAAAACCTTACGTTATTGAATTAAATGCTTGCTACCCGATAATAATGCACACCTAATCACTGACAGCACCTGAAAAAGAATACCTCCTAAATCAAGTCTAGCGGATATTTTTTAAGCTTTTATTGAACATTATTTGAAGGCATCAATTGCGTTTAGACAATCGCAAAGTGCTTTTTCTGATGATTACTTATTACATCAACGGACATGAGATTCCGTTACAGTATCAAAGACCTACACATAAAACGCTTTTTAAAAAAAAGGTTCTTTAAACTTTGTAAAGTCACAGGGCTGATGCAATCTAAGATATATTCTTCAATTATGACTAATTTCATCTTAATCATGGAACACCAGAGAAGTGACCACTCATTCAGGAATACAAGATTACAAGAAATAGATGATGAAAAGTACAAAGTAATACGAAAAGTAAGAGAGAAGTATAAGGGTTTCTTGATATTGCTGATTTTGGAAACAAATGAGTGAGTTTGATTTTGGATGGAAAAGATGGAGAAATTGCTGGAAGTATGGCTTCAGCAGAACGGATGAAAGAGGTAGGTGACTAATTGAATATTGTATGGACAGATAGAGGAAGGAAACGGTGGGATGGTTCAAGCATCACAGACTCTTCTTACTTGGAAGGCTGCAGATGCCCGATAACCGAAAAAAAATGCTGTCATAATGGTAGAAAGATGATACCGATTCGCAGGAAAAAAAGTATGTGGATTCCCAGGAGCAGATATTTGTATCTTAAATAATTAAATAGAGTATTTTATGAATGAAATGAGGAATTGGAACAAGAAGATTTATTGAATTATCTAGGTGCAGTGTTGATGAAGGATTTGAGAGCTGCGAAAAGGTCAAAAATAGGAAGTGATAACAGAAGCATATAGAAATTAAGAAGACATAAAGATTTGTAAAAAAACAAAAAAGGAAACGCTAATGGTTGAGCGCAGTCCAACATGACTGTGAGAAATGTACCAAAAAGAAATATAATGGAATGTGATTGAATATTTTGAATATTTTGAATATATTGAATATTTTACCAAATTTTTATTTTGTTACGTTTATTGCTATATTATGATATTGCTGGGGTCGTCTACGATTTATTTTATAAAAAGTATTCAATTTCAGCAGCGACACTGAATTTACAACAATTATTTTACATCATTATCAAACAGGCATTGTTATAATTTCTGCGCAACCTTACATTATGGAATTAAATCCTTGGTACCTGATAATAATGCACACCTTATCACTAACAGCACCTGAAAAATAATATCTCCTAAATCAAGTCTAGCGGATAGCGGTTTTGCTTCTCTGACTTAAACAAAAATAAATAAAAATATTTTACCAAATTTTTATTTTGTTACCTTTTTTGCTAAATTAGGATATTGCTGGGGTCGT
The DNA here is from genome assembly GCA_947579665.1 of Sympetrum striolatum. Classification (NCBI taxonomy): domain Eukaryota; kingdom Metazoa; phylum Arthropoda; class Insecta; order Odonata; family Libellulidae; genus Sympetrum; species Sympetrum striolatum. The sequence continues at coordinate 80,149,829 of OX388348.1, read as the reverse complement.
CTACGATATATATTATAAAAAGTATTTTATTTCAGCAGCGACACTGAATTTACAAAAAATTATTTTACATCATTATCGAACAGGCATTGTTTTAATTTCTGCGAAACCTTACGTTATTGAATTAAATGCTTGCTACCCGATAATAATGCACACCTAATCACTGACAGCACCTGAAAAAGAATACCTCCTAAATCAAGTCTAGCGGATATTTTTTAAGCTTTTATTGAACATTATTTGAAGGAATCATTTGTGTTTAGAACCCTCTAGACAATCGCAAAGTGCTTTTTCTGATGATTACTTAGTACATCAACGGACATGAGATTCCGTTACAGTATCAAAGACCTACACATAAAACTCTTTATAAAAAAAGGTTTTTTAAACTTAGTAAAGTCACAGGGCTGATGCAATCTAAGATATATTCTTTAATAATGACTAATTTCATCTTAAACATGGAACACCAGAGAAGTGACCACTCATTCAGGAATACAAGATTACAAGAAATAGATGATGAAAAGTACAAAGTAATACGAAAAGTAAGAGAGAAGAAGTATAAGGGTTTCTTGATATTGCTGATTTTGGAAACAAATGAGTGAGTTTGGATGGAAAAGATGGAGATTTTGCTGGAAGTATGGCTTCAGCAGAACGGATGAAAGAGGTAGGTGATTAATTGAATATTGTATGGACAGATAGAGGAAGAAAACGATGGGATGGTTCAAGCATCACTGACGCTTCTTACTTGGAAGGCTGCAGATGCCCGATGACCGAAAAAAAATGCTGTCATAATGGTAGAAAGATGATACCGATTCGCAGGGAAAAAAGTATGTGGAATCCCAGGAGCAGATATTTGTGTCTCAAATAATTAAATAGAGTATTTTATGAATGAAATGAGGAATTGGAACAAGAAGATATATTGAATTATCTACGTGAGGTGTTGATGAAGGATTTGAGAGCTGCGAAAAGGTGAAAAATAGGAAGTGATAACAGAAGCATATAGAAATTAAGAAGACATAAAGATTTGTGAAAAACATTGATGAAACGCTAATGGTTGAGCGCAGTCCAACATGACTGTGAGAAATGTACCAAAAAGGAATATAATGGAATGTGATTGAATTTTGGGTACGGAGAAGAACAATAATATCAACTTGGCGGAAACATATGGGAATGATGAAGTGCTGAGAGGGTAAATGAAAACAGATGGATCCATTTGACAATCCAATGGACGAAGAAATGAATGACATGTATGATATGGAAAGCTTAACTTAAGGATATGATGGTAGACACAGAGTAGAGGCACGTGAGGAAAGAAAGGACAATGACTGATCTTCAGAGATTGCTTTCAAAGAAAAGAAAGGTACTGTGGGATTTTGAGAGGAGCAGAGGATGGGAGATGTTGAGAAACAACACCTAGGACCTACGTCAGTGTACTTTCAATGATGAAAGTGATTTCTATCCATTTAAACTTTACTAAACATATTATTTAATTTACAATTAATGGAGAATGATATATTTTGGTAGAAAAGCTACATTATTTTTTGGATCACTTATGAACCTTGAATAATAGAAATCGTTTATTCAACAGGGAAAGGGATCTTAACAATGCAGAGAGTTTTGAAGTCATATTGTACCGAAACCCTTCATCATGCAACCTCTTTTACGTGACTATTTGAGGATTAACATGATTTACTTTTTTCTTCCTATTCCGCCCCTCATCCACGCGAAACCCCCCAAACGGAACTCGCGCCCATCCCAAGTTACCCACAATATTTAAATAAACACCCTTCACGGCACACGCGCCCTCTCCCTATTTAAATTATCACCACTTGCTGATCATTAACCCATTACAAGAAGTGTGCGGTCAATATGACATCAGGTTGTGCTTCTCTGACTTAAACAAAAAATAAAAATTTTTTACCAAATTTTTATTTTGTTACGTTTATTGCTATATTAGGATATTGCTGGGGTCGTCTACGATTTATTTTATAAAAAGTATTCAATTTCAGCAGCGACACTGAATTTACAATAATTATTTTACATCATTATCAAACAGGCATTGTTATAATTTCTGCGCAACCTTACATTATGGAATTAAATCCTTGGTACCCGATAATAATGCACACCTTATCACTAACAGCACCTGAAAAATAATATCTCCTAAATCAAGTCTAGCGGATAGCGGTTTTGCTTCTCAGACTTAAACAAAAATAAATAAAAATATTTTACCGAATTTTTATTTTGTTACCTTTTTTGCTAAATTAGGATATTGCTGGGGTCGTCTACGATATATATTATAAAAAGTATTTTATTTCAGCAGCGACACTGAATTTACAAAAAATTATTTTACATCATTATCGAACAGGCATTGGTTTAATTTCTGCAAAACCTTACGTTATTGAATTAAATGCTTGCTACCCGATAATAATGCACACCTAATCACTGACAGCACCTGAAAAAGAATACCTCCTAAATCAAGTCTAGCGGATATTTTTTAAGCTTTTATTGAACATTATTTGAAGGCATCAATTGTGTTTAGACAATCGCAAAGTGCTTTTTCTGATGATTACTTATTACATCAACGGACATGAGATTCCGTTACAGTATCAAGGACCTACACATAAAACTCTTTATAAAAAAAGGTTTTTTAAACTTAGTAAAGTCACAGGGCTGATGCAATCTAAGATATATTCTTTAATAATGACTAATTTCATCTTAAACATGGAACACCAGAGAAGTGACCACTCATTCAGGAATACAAGATTACAAGAAATAGATGATGAAAAGTACAAAGTAATACGAAAAGTAAGAGAGAAGAAGTATAAGGGTTTCTTGATATTGCTGATTTTGGAAACAAATGAGTGAGTTTGGATGGAAAAGATGGAGAAATTGCTGGCTAGTATGGCTTCAGCAGAACGGATGAAAGAGGTAGGTGACTAATTGAATATTGTATGGACAGATAGAGGAAGGAAACGGTGGGATGGTTCAAGCATCACAGACTCTTCTTACTTGGAACGCTGCAGATGCCCGATAACCGAAAAAAAATGCTGTCATAATGGTAGAAAGATGATACCGATTCGCAGGAAAAAAAGTATGTGGATTCCCAGGAGCAGATATTTGTATCTTAAATAATTAAATAGAGTATTTTATGAATGAAATGAGGAATTGGAACAAGAAGATATATTGAATTATCTACGTGCAGTGTTGATGAAGGATTTGAGAGCTGCGAAAAGGTGAAAAATAGGAAGTGATAACAGAAGCATATAGAAATTAAGAAGACATAAAGATTTGTGAAAAACATTGATGAAACGCTAATGGTTGAGCGCAGTCCAACATGAATGTGAGAAATGTACCAAAAAGAAATATAATGGAATGTGATTGAATTTTGGGTACGGAGAAGAACAATAATATCAACTTGGCGGAAACATATGGGAATGATGAAGTGCTGAGAGGGTAAATGAAAACAGATGGATCCATTTGACAATCCAATGGACGAAGAAATGAATGACATGTATGATATGGAAAGCTTAACTTAAGGATATGATGGTAGACACAGAGTAGAGGCACGTGAGGAAAGAAAGGACAATGACTGATCTTCAGAGATTGCTTTTAAAGAAAAGAAAGGTACTGTGGGATTTTGAGAGGAGCAGAGGATGGGAGATGTTGAGAAACAACACCTAGGACCTACGTCAGTGTACTTTCAATGATGAAAGTGATTATTATCTATTTAAACTTTACTAAACATATTATTTAATTTACAATTAATGGAGAATGATATATTTTGGTAGAAAAGCTACATTATTTTTTGGATCACTTATGAACCTTGAATAATAGAAATCGTTCATTCAACAGGGAAAGGGATCTTAACAATGCAGAGAGTTTTGAAGTCATATTGTACCGAAACCCTTCATCATGCAACCTCTTTTACGTGACTATTTGAGGATTAACATGATTTACTTTTTTATTCCTATTCCGCCCCTCATCCACGCGAAACCCCCCGAAACGGAACTCGCGCCCATCCCAAGTTACCCACAATATTTAAATAAACACCCATCACGGCACACGCGCCCTCTCCCTATTTAAATTATCACCACTTGCTGATAAATTAACCCATTACAAGAAGAGTGCGGTCAATATGACATCAGGTTGTGCTTCTCTGACTTAAACAAAAAATAAAAATATTTTACCAAATTTTTATTTTGTTACGTTTATTGCTATATTAGGATATTGCTGGGGTCGTCTACGATTTATTTTATAAAAAGTATTCAATTTCAACAGCGACACTGAATTTACAATAATTATTTTACATCATTATCAAACAGGCATTGTTATAATTTCTGCGCAACCTTACATTATGGAATTAAATCCTTGGTACCCGATAATAATGCACACCTTATCACTAACAGCACCTGAAAAATAATATCTCCTAAATCAAGTCTAGCGGATAGCGGTTTTGCTTCTCTGACTTAAACAAAAATAAATAAAAATATTTTACCAAATTTTTATTTTGTTACCTTTTTTGCTAAATTAGGATATTGCTGGGGTCGTCTACGATATATATTATAAAAAGTATTTTATTTCAGCAGCGACACTGAATTTACAAAAAATTATTTTACATCATTATCGAACAGGCATTGTTTTAATTTCTGCGAAACCTTACGTTATTGAATTAAATGCTTGCTACCCGATAATAATCCACACCTAATCACTGACAGCACCTGAAAAAGAATACCTCCTAAATCAAGTGTAGCGGATATTTTTTAAGCTTTTATTGAACATTATTTGAAGGAATCATTTGTGTTTAGAACCCTCTAGACAATCGCAAAGTGCTTTTTCTGATGATTACTTAGTACATCAACGGACATGAGATTCCGTTACAGTATCAAAGACCTACACATAAAACGCTTTATAAAAAAAGGTTTTTTAAACTTAGTAAAGTCACAGGGCTGATGCAATCTAAGATATATTCTTTAATAATGACTAATTTCATCTTAAACATGGAACACCAGAGAAGTGACCACTCATTCAGGAATACAAGATTACAAGAAATAGATGATGAAAAGTACAAAGTAATACGAAAAGTAAGAGAGAAGAAGTATAAGGGTTTCTTGATATTGCTGATTTTGGAAACAAATGAGTGAGTTTGGATGGAAAAGATGGAGATTAAGCTGGAAGTATGGCTTCAGCAGAACGGATGAAAGAGGTAGGTGATTAATTGAATATTGTATGGACAGATAGAGGAAGAAAACGATGGGATGGTTCAAGCATCACTGACGCTTCTTACTTGGAAGGCTGCAGATGCCCGATGACCGAAAAAAAATGCTGTCATAATGGTAGAAAGATGATACCGATTCGCAGGAAAAAAAGTATGTGGAATCCCAGGAGCAGATATTTGTATCTCAAATAATTAAATAGAGTATTTTATGAATGAAATGAGGAATTGGAACAAGAAGATATATTGAATTATCTACCTGTGGTGTTGATGAAGGATTTGAGAGCTGCGAAAAGGTGAAAAATAGGAAGTGATAACAGAAGCATATAGAAATTAAGAAGACATAAAGATTTGTGAAAAACATTGATGAAACGCTAATGGTTGAGCGCAGTCCAACATGACTGTGAGAAATGTACCAAAAAAGAATATAATGGAATGTGATTGAATTTTGGGTACGGAGAAGAACAATAATATCAACTTGGCGGAAACATATGGGAATGATGAAGTGCTGAGAGGGTAAATGAAAACAGATGGATCCATTTGACAATCCAATGGACGAAGAAATGAATGACATGTATGATATGGAAAGCTTAACTTAAGGATATGATGGTAGACACAGGTTAGAGGCACGTGAGGAAAGAAAGGACAATGACTGATCTTCAGAGATTGCTTTCAAAGAAAAGAAAGGTACTGTGGGATTTTGAGAGAGCAGAGGATGGGAGATGTTGAGAAACAACAACTAGGACCTACGTCAGTGTACTTTCAATGATGAAAGTGATTTCTATCCATTTAAACTTTACTAAACATATTATTTAATTTTCAATTAATGGAGAATGATATATTTTGGTAGAAAAGCTACATTATTTTTTGGATCACTTATGAACCTTGAATAATAGAAATCGTTTATTCAACAGGGAAAGGGATCTTAACAATGCAGAGAGTTTTGAAGTCATATTGTACCGAAACCCTTCATCATGCAACCTCTTTTACGTGACTATTTGAGGATTAACATGATTTGCTTTTTTATTCCTATTCCGCCCTTCATCCACGCGAAACCCCCCAAACGGAACTCGCGCCCATCCCAAGTTACCCACAATATTTAAATAAACACCCTTCACGGCACACGTGCCCTCTCCCTATTTAAATTATCACCACTTGCTGATCATTAACCCATTACAAGAAGTGTGCGGTCAATATGACATCAGGTTGTGCTTCTCTGACTTAAACAAAAAATAAAAATATTTTACCAAATTTTTATTTTGTTAGGTTTATTGCTATATTAGGATATTGCTGGGGTCGTCTAGGATTTATTTTATAAAAAGTATTCAATTTCAGCAGCGACACTGAATTTACAACAATTATTTTACATCATTATCAAACAGGCATTGTTATAATTTCTGCGCAACCTTACATTATGGAATTAAATCCTTGGTACCTGATAATAATGCACACCTTATCACTAACAGCACCTGAAAAATAATATCTCCTAAATCAAGTCTAGCGGATAGCGGTTTTGCTTCTCTGACTTAAACAAAAATAAATAAAAATATTTTACCAAATTTTTATTTTGTTACCTTTTTTGCTTAATTAGGATATTGCTGGGGTCGTCTACGATATATATTATAAAAAGTATTTTATTTCAGCAGCGACACTGAATTTACAAAAAATTATTTTACATCATTATCGAACAGGCATTGTTTTAATTTCTGCGAAACCTTACGTTATTGAATTAAATGCTTGCTACCCGATAATAATGCACACCTAATCACTGACAGCACCTGAAAAAGAATACCTCCTAAATCAAGTCTAGCGGATATTTTTTAAGCTTTTATTGAACATTATTTGAAGGAATCATTTGTGTTTAGAACCCTCTAGACAATCGCAAAGTGCTTTTTCTGATGATTACTTAGTACATCAACGGACATGAGATTCCGTTACAGTATCAAAGACCTACACATAAAACGCTTTATAAAAAAAGGTTTTTTAAACTTAGTAAAGTCACAGGGCTGATGCAATCTAAGATATATTCTTTAATAATGACTAATTTCATCTTAAACATGGAACACCAGAGAAGTGACCACTCATTCGGGAATACAAGATTACAAGAAATAGATGATGAAAAGTACAAAGTAATACGAAAAGTAAGAGAGAAGAAGTATAAGGGTTTCTTGATATTGCTGATTTTGGAAACAAATGAGTGAGTTTGGATGGAAAAGATGGAGATTTTGCTGGAAGTATGGCTTCAGCAGAACGGATGAAAGAGGTAGGTGATTAATTGAATATTGTATGGACAGATAGAGGAAGAAAACGATGGGATGGTTCAAGCATCACTGACGCTTCTTACTTGGAAGGCTGCAGATGCCCGATGACCGAAAAAAAATGCTGTCATAATGGTAGAAAGATGATACCGATTCGCAGGAAAAAAAGTATGTGGAATCCCAGGAGCAGATATTTGTATCTCAAATAATTAAATAGAGTATTTTATGAATGAAATGAGGAATTGGAACAAGAAGATATATTGAATTATCTACGTGTGGTGTTGATGAAGGATTTGAGAGCTGCGAAAAGGTGAAAAATAGGAAGTGATAACAGAAGCATATAGAAATTAAGAAGACATAAAGATTTGTGAAAAACATTGATGAAACGCTAATGGTTGAGCGCAGTCCAACATGACTGTGAGAAATGTACCAAAAAGGAATATAATGAAATGTGATTGAATTTTGGGTACGGAGAAGAACAATAATATCAACTTGGCGGAAACATATGGGAATGATGAAGTGCTGAGAGGGTAAATGAAAACAGATGGATCCATTTGACAATCCAATGGACGAAGAAATGAATGACATGTATGATATGGAAAGCTTAACTTAAGGATATGATGGTAGACACAGAGTAGAGGCACGTGAGGAAAGAAAGGACAATGACTGATCTTCAGAGATTGCTTTCAAAGAAAAGAAAGGTACTGTGGGATTTTGAGAGGAGCAGAGGATGGGAGATGTTGAGAAACAACACCTAGGACCTACGTCAGTGTACTTTCAATGATGAAAGTGATTTCTATCCATTTAAACTTTACTAAACATATTATTTAATTTACAATTAATGGAGAATGATATATTTTGGTAGAAAAGCTACATTATTTTTTGGATCACTTATGAACCTTGAATAATAGAAATCGTTTATTCAACAGGGAAAGGGATCTTAACAATGCAGAGAGTTTTGAAGTCATATTGTACCGAAACCCTTCATCATGCAACCTCTTTTACGTGACTATTTGAGGATTAACATGATTTACTTTTTTCTTCCTATTCCGCCCCTCATCCACGCGAAACCCCCCAAACGGAACTCGCGCCCATCCCAAGTTACCCACAATATTTAAATAAACACCCTTCACGGCACACGCGCCCTCTCCCTATTTAAATTATCACCACTTGCTGATCATTAACCCATTACAAGAAGTGTGCGGTCAATATGACATCAGGTTGTGCTTCTCTGACTTAAACAAAAAATAAAAATATTTTACCAAATTTTTATTTTGTTACGTTTATTGCTATATTAGGATATTGCTGGGGTCGTCTACGATTTATTTTATAAAAAGTATTCAATTTCAGCAGCGACACTGAATTTACAATAATTATTTTACATCATTATCAAACAGGCATTGTTATAATTTCTGCGCAACCTTACATTATGGAATTAAATCCTTGGTACCCGATAATAATGCACACCTTATCACTAACAGCACCTGAAAAATAATATCTCCTAAATCAAGTCTAGCGGATAGCGGTTTTGCTTCTCAGACTTAAACAAAAATAAATAAAAATATTTTACCAAATTTTTATTTTGTTACCTTTTTTGCTAAATTAGGATATTGCTGGGGTCGTCTACGATATATATTATAAAAAGTATTTTATTTCAGCAGCGACAATGAATTTACAAAAAATTATTTTACATCATTATCGAACAGGCATTGTTTTAATTTCTGCGAAACCTTACATTATGGAATTAAATCCTTGGTACCCGATAATAATGCACACCTTATCACTAACAGCACCTGAAAAATAATATCTCCTAAATCAAGTCTAGCGGATAGCGGTTTTGCTTCTCAGACTTAAACAAAAATAAATAAAAATATTTTACCAAATTTTTATTTTGTTACCTTTTTTGCTAAATTAGGATATTGCTGGGGTCGTCTACGATATATATTATAAAAAGTATTTTATTTCAGCAGCGACACTGAATTTACAAAAAATTATTTTACATCATTATCGAACAGGCATTGGTTTAATTTCTGCAAAACCTTACGTTATTGAATTAAATGCTTGCTACCCGATAATAATGCACACCTAATCACTGACAGCACCTGAAAAAGAATACCTCCTAAATCAAGTCTAGCGGATATTTTTTAAGCTTTTATTGAACATTATTTGAAGGAATCATTTGTGTTTAGAACCCTCTAGACAATCGCAAAGTGCTTTTTCTGATGATTACTTAGTACATCAACGGACATGAGATTCCGTTACAGTATCAAAGACCTACACATAAAACGCTTTATAAAAAAAGTTTTTTTAAACTTAGTAAAGTCACAGGGCTGATGCAATCTAAGATATATTCTTTAATAATGACTAATTTCATCTTAAACATGGAACACCAGAGAAGTGACCCCTCATTCAGGAATACAAGATTACAAGAAATAGATGATGAAAAGTACAAAGTAATACGAAAAGTAAGAGAGAAGAAGTATAAAGGTTTCTTGATATTGCTGATTTTGGAAACAAATGAGTGAGTTTGGATGGAAAAGATGGAGATTTTGCTGGAAGTATGGCTTCAGCAGAACGGATGAAAGAGGTAGGTGATTAATTGAATATTGTATGGACAGATTGAGGAAGGAAACGATGGGATGGTTCAAGCATCACAGACGCTTCTTACTTGGAAGGCTGCAGATGCCCGATGACCGAAAAAAAATGCTGTCATAATGGTAGAAAGATGATACCGATTCGCAGGAAAAAAAGTTTGTGGAATCCCAGGAGCAGATATTTGTATCTCAAATAATTAAATAGAGTATTTTATGAATGAAATGAGGAATTGGAACAAGAAGATATATTGAATTATCTACGTGCAGTGTTGATGAAGGATTTGAGAGCTGCGAAAAGGTGAAAAATAGGAAGTGATAACAGAAGCATATAGAAATTAAGAAGACATAAAGATTTGTGAAAAACATTGATGAAACGCTAATGGTTGAGCTCAGTCCAACATGACTGTGAGAAATGTACCAAAAAGAAATATAATGGAATGTGATTCAATTTTGGGTACGGAGAAGAACAATAATATAAACTTGGCGGAAACATATGGGAATGATGAAGTGCTGAGAGGGTAAATGAAAACAGATGGATCCATTTGACAATCCAATGGACGAAGAAATGAATGACATGTATGATATGGAAAGCTTAACTTAAGGATATGATGGTAGACACAGAGTAGAGGCACGTGAGGAAAGAAAGGACAATGACTGATCTTCAGAGATTGCTTTCAAAGAAAAGAAAGGTACTGTGGGATTTTGAGAGGAGCAGAGGATGGGAGATATTGAGAAACAACACCTAGGACCTACGTCAGTGTACATTCAATGATGAAAGTGATTTCTATCCATTTAAACTTTACTAAACATATTATTTAATTTACAATTAGTGGAGATTGAGATATTTTGGTAGAAAAGCTACATTATTTTTTTTGGATCATTTATGAACCATTAAAAATAAAAATAGTATCTTCATTTCAGAAATCAACAATTCAAAATATAAATCTCAATTACCCTTGAAATGTTAACACATAGCAATTGCAATTTTGATATTACCAAAGCAAAATGCTCATAAGGAATCTAGAAAATATGTTCATGTACTTAACAGTGCTTTCTTGTATTATGCCCAGCGTTGTGAGGTTGAAAGGATTGTTATCTCCTTTTAGGTCTGATGTCTCCACAGGTTCGTCCATGAATTCCTTTGCTACTTTCAATGGATTGCCTCTCCCTGAAGGAAATCAATGCAAGAATATGTGACATATAGAAAACTACCACATTCCCACAAAGTTTTATATTATTTTAATTTAGTTAAGTGAAAAAACACATTTATTTATACTCGATTATTATAACATAATATCAAAATATCTGTTTAAATAAGTTGTTTCTTTATGGTAATATTTGGTAAAATTTTTGATTGATAATATCGGTACATTCGGATGATAATACATGAGGAAAGATACATGCACATAAGAAAAAAATTAGAAATATGTAAGTGGAATGGGGAAAATTTCATGATACCATATACATAGCAATTACATTAGAGGGGATGATTGAGAGGGAATTTAAACACCCACTGAGAACTGTAATGTTGCAGTATATTAAGGGAAATAAATTATGTTTTATGAATACTTTAGCATGAATTTCCCAACATTGGCGGCAAGAGGAGGAACTGTGGAAAAAATGAGGACGGGCTTAAATACGTTCTTACTGATGGGCTACAAATATATGTTCTTAAGTAGGTGCTTAAGGCAAATCATCCCAAAAAAAGTTAGGATTTTTTTCACTAGATGGCAGCACCGCTAGGGTCAAATTGTAGGTTCCCCTAGCTCAAGTATTGTTGATCTGATTGTCAATCTGAAAACGGTTTTGAACATTGGAATAACATATAAGTATTCTTACGGAAAGGATTTTTTTTTTAATCTTCTTTCTACAGCTTTTTTGGAAAATATTTTTGTTATTATAACGAAACATAAAATTTCAAGGTAAACATGATATAGACACATTTTTTTAAAACACGTTGCATATTTTGGATTTGAATTTGAATGAGTATTATGATCATGAGAGTTTTTTAAAGACACTCAGATAAGAAAAGGTCGCAACGCTGCATCAGGCTGTAAAGCATGCGGAGTTACGGAGAGGGGTTGAGGGAAGCCCGCTGCGGTACCGAACGACAAGCGGAAGGTAGTTCTGGTAGCCTTTCAGTTTGCCTTACAACGCCCACGAAGAATATTGCATCAGTAAAGAGAAATAACGATGATCTAACCCTCACAACTATAATTGGTGTGTTTACTTTAATGAAATTTCATTGCTCGCTCGTGCTTCAGGAGTATCTTCTTTTAATCTTTTTTGAACACGTTCCAATAGCCTCCTGTCTTATGAATCTTTAATGAATGATTAATTTTAACTTGACTTATATTCTTAATGCATTTTGATGGATAAATACATGAACTTGGAATCAACAATCACCTTCATTGTCAAGAGGGATGGGTTGTTTACAACCTCGAAATTTTGATAAAATATTCACGCATTTTATCAAAATTCTCAAAATTTCGATTCGTAAACGATATTTCACGACCAAAATAAAAATCTATATTCTATTGCCCTTCTTTTGGTGCTTGATTCGTACGACTATTATTTGTAATTTAAATTTTCAAATGAAATAAAGCCTGCAGCGAGAAAAATGAACTTTACGTACGTTTCTTATGGAAATGCTTTTTCCAATTTTCGGCTATTCCTTTTGGGTTTTCTCTAATTATCTTTTTTTCTAAACCTACTCCATACCGAGGCGAACAAAATTAAAAAATATTCAAATCGTTTGAGCCATTTTCGAGTTTTAGACGCCTCACAGTGTGATATATTCGTAATCTAGAGGGACAAAATTAAATTTTCTTACTTGTCAACGCGGATCAAGCGCAGTTGGAAAAATATATTAATTTCTCTAGTGTTTCTTGAGTTATTAACAGGAATTGAGTCTTGCTATGCGAGTAAAGTGTTTACATGAAGCATAAGCACAACCACACGCAAAGAAGACACACAGGTCCAAAGAGATAAAGCGCAAACGGTGACGGCCGCTAACGGCCGAGTTAGCAAGGAGAGGGATATGAGGTTATTTAAATCTCAGGAAGGAAAGTGTTAAGATATCTTTTAACATACTTTAATTATAAATAATAACAATTCAATATGATCGATGATCAAGGTGCAATAAAATACAGTAAAACATAAAATTGGTAAGTAATAATTTGTCACCACAAAACACATTGAAAGGAATAATAAGGAATATAACATTTTACAACATATAATATGAATAAGGGGATTATTCGGAATCACATTCAGATTCTTCGATATCACTTTCTGATTTTTCAGAAACAGAAAAACCTGATAGGGTTCCGTCCTGATCCATTGGAGCTCTCATCTCTAAGAGGTCACATACCTCCCTACTGATTTTGCCTCGTTTGGTTTTAGGAAGTGATCATATGCTTGCTATAAATGGGTCTGAAGCCTAAAGTAATCTATTCATTAAATCTTTGTTCGTATTAACCCTTGATGTCTTCCTAGTAAATAGTTCCCTAAATTTCCTGTTGTCCTTATTTCGGGCCTCTTGTGCCTCCTCGAAAAGTTGGCCTATAGGAAGAATAAACGAATCTATAATGTCATTGCCATAAAATAGAATTTTATGCACGCTTACTGGCATTGCGTACCATGAATATTTTCTAATACATTGTTCTCTAGTTTCTTTTTGGTACTGGTAAAATTTTTCACTGTTAACTGAAAATCCACTATTTATGGAGTATGCACTCTAATATTATACATAATTATATCTATAAATATATTTTTTTAAAGTTGATACCCCTGCTATATGAAATTATGGCTGGATATAAGTTTGGAAATGTTAATCTTAACAACTTGTTTAAAATACAGTTTAAGATCCCCAAATTTAGCCTGATGAAAAACATTATTAGATAACAGTTTTTGGGTTGGTAGCGCTGATAAGGATTGATTTTACGATTTTTAAAGTATTGCTAAATGTTTTGTCGTTATCGAAAACCTCTAAACTGAAAGTGTCATAAAAAAATTGAAAATTCGCCCAATATTTTGACTTTTTCCGAAAAGAGTGAAATTAATTTTTAGTATTTTCCGACAGATGGCATTTAAAACATAGTTTAATTTAGCTAAATAAAATCAAATTAATAAATCTTCTACTACGTATTTCAAAAGTTTGAAACTCTTTGAAAAATACTTAATAGGAAAAAATATCAATTATGTAAGTTACTGCAATTTCGGTAAATATTTACACATTTTATTTAATTAATTATTAATGGAGAAAGAGATTTCGCTAAAAAAGCTACATTTACTTTTTCAAAGAATCATTTAGGAACTTTTATAAACTGAATCAGTTGATTTATCGTTGAAAGTGGTCTTAAAAATTCAGATAATTTTGGGGTCATATTTACCCCTGACGCGACTAATTAAAGGTTAAGGAAATTATATATGAAATTCGCAAATATGCGCAAGCAAATTTAAGTATTTCCTATACTTTACAAGCCATTCTTTCAGGAAAATACTATTTCACATTGGTATAATGCGATATAATAAACTAAAACTCAAGTTCAAACTGACTCATACGTTTTTCTCTTACGGAAAAAAACGGCGATTAATTCTAATAATGCTTGTGATTATATTAAAACACATTTTAAAGTAAAATATTATGTAAACTAACTTTGGTACTTGTATTATAATAATAGCAAAAAACAGCCGCAACTAGTTCACAGAAACAGTGCGTATAACAGTGCGTAACAGTAGTAAACTCATTCGAACGACGCTATCGCTTAGAACACTTGACATGTTGAGTTAAGTTTGTCAGCGGATTCGACCCTTTTTTCTATTGATTGGCATGGTTTTTGTGAAATATAAATCTTAGATTCAGTTAGTATGGTTTGTTCTCTTCATAACTTTATAAAAATTTGACCCGATTTGACAAGTAAGAAAATTTACTTTCGTCCCTCTAGATTACGAAAATATCACACTGTGTGCCGTCACGAGCATCACTTCATTTTTATATATAAGATTATTTTTATGGAGTTTTAAATATTTTCGTTAAGTTAATGGTTTAGTTTAGTAGATATATCGGAACAGGAAATAAAATTACTTGTTTGGAAAAGTTCTCTCTTCTCTCACTTTAAGTGTTAAATGGAATAGAAAAATTCCGGGTAATATGCGCTAAAAAGAACTTGCAGAATCCTTCAGCTGTGTTAAACAGCCTAAATGGCTTGGAAACTTGAGAGCCCCTTTCGTCGAACGTCTCCAATCCATCGCTTCCACTTCTTTCCAGTCTCAGGTTAGGCGATGGAGTACGTGATAAGCAGTTGTTCAAGAAGATGTCAATTCCACAGTAAAAGAAGGAAGACTGAGGAGATCGCTTCAAATGAATGAGTTCACGAAAGGGTAACAAATTCTACGAAACCAATATGGGGCCAGGGAGAGACCAATGGTCACCGGAACCCCGCCGTGACGGGGCTGCCTTCCCTTCCGTCAGTTCCTTCGTAGACTCGAGCGGAATACGCGGCGTTGCAATGCTGGTTTTTTCATAATGCTATCTTTAAAAAACTCTCATGATCATAATACTCATTCAAATTCAAATCTAAAATATGCAACGTGTTTTTAAAAAAATCTCTATATCGTGTTTACCTTGAAATTTTATGTTTTGTTATAATAACAAAAATATTTTCCAAAAAAGTTGTATAAAGAAGATTAAAAAAAAAATCCTTTCCATAAGAATACTTTCATGTTATTCCAATGTTCAAAACCGTTTTCAGATTGACAATCAGATCAACCATACTTGAGCTAGGGGGACCTACAATTTCGCTCATTTTGGTGCTGCCACGTGGCGGATTCGCTTGGTACTATTCCAGGGAAAATTCGCCTTAGAGATATAAAAGCTTTGAAATGAAGAATTAGAAAAGAACACAAATCTGGAGATCTCAACAATTATAACCAGGAAAAATACAATAGTTATCTAAAATATCTTAATGAGTAGAAAAAGAAAGCGAAAAATAAATACTTGATTAATATCTTGGAAAAAGACGACAATGGAAATTTCTTTAAATATCTAAAGAAAAAATGCAACTATAAAGAGAATATGAAAGTGATCAAAGATGCGAGTGGGAAAGAAATAAGTGATGACACAGAAAAGGGCAAACTGTTGAAATAAGCTGTAGTCAAGTGTATTCCACAAAACACTAGTACGTAGATCAGTATAGAACAAGTCACATTGATTAAGGGGAGTGGTCAGACCTGAAAAATATCGCCACTGTAGCTCTCTCTATTTAGTTCCAAAATTTGCCGCTGTCTTTTCTCCTAGCAATGGTGGAATGGGTAGTTGAGGAGAGTAAGGAGATGGGGGAGGGTAAGCTGAAGAATGGCAAACGGGCAGTTAAGGACGACCGACAAATCCTTTCAGAATATTCTTTCGTTTCTTTACAGAAGTTTTTCCGGGAGAAATTTTCCATGTATGACACAACGGCGAGAGAAATTTAACCTGATGCAGAATGTAAATTAAACAATAACGTCTTTCATCCAAAAAGTAGATCTGGTGTACAATGTATTTTTTATGCAAACTAAGGACATTCCTCCGATGCTAATTTACTTTTACTCTCAGAACTCAGTGGCTGCTCGGGATATGCCGTTACAGACGAATATTTTTCCTACAATTTATTCTGTTATCGATTCAAAGAAAAGAAATCCCTCATTTTCTAATAATGTACCGCATACTTACTTCAGCGGAGTACTATTACAATACTCTGATTCTGTACAATTTTATTCATGCATCTTTTTCGGGTGGTTTTTCGGGTATTTACATTAATAACAAATAACTGTTTACATTTAGTCACAAAACCAGCATGGGATATCGTGGTAATTTTTTCTAAACAGAGCCAATATCGAGTAGTTTTTTAATTCATCTGAAGTACTTTAGGAAAGGGTCATTCCATGTCAAACCAACACAGAAAAGTACAATTTTCAACCTGACCATTTTTGATTTTCATCAAATTTGGTGTTTATTGCACATAATGAGAGAAAGAAAAATGCCATATTACAGAATTGTAGATCTAGTACGAAGAAAGTAATGGCTAACCAAAGTTCTGAAAATGTGTAGAAAATTCGACAAACACTGCTGACTAAAACCAATGTAACTTCTGTTCTAATAAAGATAAAACTGTGAAACAGGCAAATTTGGAAAGTGCCAAGAACAAGCTTTCAAATGATATGCAACTTGAACACATTCAAGCAATGTTAATTATTAAGGTCAGTGACCTTAACCTTTTGATCTTGAATATCTCTTAACACCACACCTTCGTTTTGTTTGGAAAAAATATATTTGCTTCTTCATCTTATACTACTGATTCATTGAGTTAGCAAAAGAAAGCTCAGTGGAAGAATGGGATGTTCCAACTTGAACGTTTTTCCAAAAAATCCGAAACTTTCCGTTTTTGTTAAAATTTCTCAAGTTTGACGTCTGAAAATTAAAAAAAACAACGAGCAGGAGTATAAAATTCAATTATTTTGCAATAACTATGCTAAGTTTTAACCCTTTAAGGACTGACTTTCCCATATGGGAACGGACTGCAGCTGGGTTCTCTAGGTAGCTAAACAATATCTTGAGTGTCATAAAATAGTCAGTAAATGCTATTTTGTGAGCTAAGAGGGTCCAAAGCTTAGTTTAATTTGAGTTTTGGCGCACTTAAGTCAAGGGAAATATTTCTTGTGATTTTTCGAAAAACAGGGAAATTTTGAGATGGATCCTTCTGGCAACTTATTTTTTTTAAGTTTTACTGTTCTTAATTTAAAGTAGTCTTTTGTTTGTATACCTTTAGTATGAAGTTCTAATCAACCAAAGGAATTAAATAGAGCAGAGTTTGAGGTTATTTGTTGTTGTTATAAAGTTGTTTATTGCTGCGTTCCCGTATGGGCACGTCAGACCTTCCCACTACTACACGACTTCCTTGCCGATGGCTGTCAAGGAAAGCTATACATAGTACATAAATGAATATTTTGCGACATAATACATTATTTTTGGTGCAATTAAGTTAAGAATTATTTTAGTTTTAAGTTGTGACAAGAAGACTATGGCAATTATTATGTATATTTATGAACTAAATCTCGGAAAACCTAAAATAGTAGAAGTATAGTTATAGTAGAAGCGGCAACAACAAATATTAGCAAATGATTATTGTACTAGATATTCAAACCTTTAAATTTTTTTAGCTTCACATAAAAATGATATCATTAGAGGTGTTATAGTTTCTATTCAGGAAAAACTTAAGTTTTCATGGGTCGACTTCACTGAAGGAGACTCCCAAACCTTGCCGAGGATGAAGAGAGTGAGGTAGATGTTATTTTTCATTTCTCCAACAGAAGAAAATGAGCGAACTGAAGAAGCATCGGCTGATAAAGATGAGGAAAGATTGGTTGACAATTTCATTGGCAAACAAATGAGGGTACAAGCCGAAATTTGGTTGGCAACCAACAAAGGTATCAGTGCTGGAGAAGACGATGGCGCAAAAAAATCTGTGCGGAGAAAATGGATAAAGGGCAGCATTGAGTGTACGGGAAGTTTTTCTGAAGCAAATTACTCTTCTTGCTCTAAACTTAGCTGCATCCAATTGCTAGAGCTCTTTATCGATGACGAGCTCGTCGCATTCATAGTGGAACAAAGTGAGAATTACGCCCGATATTTTAATAGCCCCAGTCCACAAATTACAGTAGAGGAGATGCGAGCCGTCATTGGCATTTTGATTGTATCCGGGTACAACATTCTCCTGGAAAAAAATATTACTGGGATGCGAAAAAGGATGTACAGCTAACAGCATAAAAAAGTTACCACCTAAGATGCAACCAGCATAACTCGAGAAGGGCGAGTCTTTCAGATTCTCTGTTATGAGCACGCTTTTCGTCTTCCTCTTTATGCCTGGCACGTTTTGAAGGCTTTTGTGACGATATATATTTTATAAATAATTGCTGAAAGTCATTGCTTTTGCTGCGGTAGAAGCAGTATTGTATTATGAAAGAATTAAATTCGTATTTTGTTAAATCAGCTCGAATCTCAAGCGTAATTCGCTCTTCTTCATAAAATATTGGACATGAATTACTTTGACTGCTCATATCTCCTCCTAACATAAAATATTCCACCAATGCATATTTAGAATGAAATTAGTTATTTCAGTTAATGCTCCACATGCCCGCAGGATGAACGATTTCGTAAAGATTATGATACGATAATTAAGAGAATATGAACTACTATAAATTAGGTCAACGGAAGAATGGGAAATTAAAAAAATGTAATAAGAATAAAAATGGGGTAATAATGAAACAATACCTGCTATTACAAATAATGATATGTGATAGTGGAATTCAAATAGGAAATAAGTTGCTAGTTTTCATTGAAAACGAATTTGTGAAAGTCGCCACGTTGTTTGGACCCCATTCACATTTGCAGGGAATTTTGATTTAAATAATTTAAATAGTAGCACACTTTATACTATATGTAAGATAGGCCAGTATAGGCCATCTGTCCTCACTATAATCTCGCAATAATCTTTTCGCCATCGGGCTGCGAAAATCATTATCGTTGAGGGTCATGTTGTCGCGTATTTCGTCATGTAAATCACAGCTAAGGAATATATCAAATAATTATTGTCTATACAGAGTTATATTCTTGAAGGATACTCAGCCGAGGGCTCCGGTCGTTTAGGACTTACTACTATCAAACCTGTAGTCTTTTAACAAACCACTTTATATTGTATGTGCGAACATTTCTTTTGAATAATTAAATCAGAAGGACTAGTCATGCAGAGTCGAGTCAAGTCAAGAAGTATATTATTCAATTCAAAAGAATTGAATAATATACTTCTAATTATTTAATTCCTTTCATTTACACCTTCTCCGTAATAAATGTTTGAATGCTAAAACGATTAATAATTTCAACATTGGAAAAAGGTATGAGCCAACAATTTTAGACATAACTCCATTTTTTAAATATACACGTAATGCACTCATGCATGAATAATAAATTTAAATCTGCTACTAAGGGTTTCAGCGGTCAGTCCTCTTTGGTGCTATTTCTGCTCTCCTTGTTTTTGTCTACATAACAGTATATGAGTGCCATTCATACCGGCCTTCTCGGCGAAACAAAGGTAGCTTCTCCGTGGGGGTGAGAGAGGAAAGAAAAAGGGTCTTCCATGCAGTGGTGACAGGTTACTTTTTCAGTCCGACTAAAATTCGACGCATCTTTTAGGGTATTTGTGTGTGATAGAAAATTGCTTGAAAATGCCATTCTTAGATTTGGACGGAAATATAATGAAAAGTTCGTCAATGAAAGAATATGAATGGGGTTATAATTAATTACTTATATATTTTTTACATAAAGCATGGAGACGATGATAGGAAAATAAACAATGGGGATACGGAAAATTTTATGCTTACTAAGAAAAGAATGCTGATTCTCTTCAACACTAAGGCAATACATCTAAAAAATGTAAAGATAATTTGGTAAACCGGCTCAGAAGTGATGTGCACAGATCCTGGGATGTAGGCTGTTTATAAGATTGAGAAAATGGTTCAATTACAAGATTGAGAAAACGATGTAAGCCATTTTAAGAAAAAATAATGCAGGTTAGAAGGGGACCGGAAAAATATTTTTTCAATGGTTCAGCCAGAGAGAATGTGAATGAGATCAACCATTCGAAAAAGTTCCGATTTTTGTGGCAGTTTTCAAGTTTCATTTTCCTTACCTACTGCATTTGGTGTTATGTGAACTTACTTCTAAATCGTTCATTTACATCCAAAATTCATAAAACATTAACAATAGACCTATCATAGCCGAAATTATTTATTATCACTGTAAATTTATTTTGCTTTGAAAATTAGTAGGATATAATCACATAGGCATATAAGAATATGCATACAATTTGCATACATTCATGCATATAATTAGAGCTTCCGCCAGTTAATCCTACATAAATGTCAAGCAATTCACACATTTAAATTTCTGCACCTTCAAGATATCGTAAATGTCTTCCTTATCTTTAAACCAAGAAGTTTTAAGGAAGAATAGGCGAGGCCCATGAAACCAGCATTAAGATTCAGCAGTAATAGATTCTCCTGACAATAAGAAATATTTCCCCAGAAGGGAAGCTTTACCCATCTTATTTAAAAGTAATTATGGGTAATAAGTATGAGATGTCAGTATTTCTAGTGCTGTATCTGATAATGGCTGATGGACTTAACTGGCCTCTCATTAAAAAAAGGAAAGGGAAAATACGAAGCCTAAATTTTAATTATTAAACGGCTGTTACTGATGTAAGGGCAACTCCAATTGATTACGCCTGATTTAGTAGTTTTACTAAATGTAATTTCCGTAAAAATATAGTTATTGCTCAACGACTATAAGAAATGGCGGAAATAACTAAGGACAAAGATTCACGATTTCTTATATAACGCTGTTTCACAAAGTAACGGCTTCTTCAATCAATTTGACTATAAGTAAATTATTCAGAGAACTAGAACCAAAGAAAGCTGCATCCATTGCGAAGGAAATTGATTACAATCATCGGGAAGGGGTAATCTGAAGATTATTGATATTCTGGGCAGGCAGACGTTTAGAACTAGTTCCCCTTAATGGATAAAAGAAAGTTTAACTAAATATTGTGACCGGGTGTAATCGTTAAAATTCTGTAAGCTATGCGTATAATTTTATCATTGAGAATCTTAAAGGGATCTGAGAAGAGCTGCTGCTGACAAACGCTGCTGTGAACGGTCTCCCAGACTGCCCACGTCTCGGACCGTCTCTGCTTTCAGGAGTAGAATTAAACATATATTAAAAATAGAAAGATCACTCCCATAGAAACTTAAGCTTCGTAAAATGCCAATTCAAATAATACGTTCACAATAATTACATTCAACTTTTCAGGCCTTTTTCGCTATTTCTTCTAACCAATGTTTTTCATAAATCTTTGGGACATCCTTACAAATCAATCAACAACAAAACGGGAAAATTTAAGAGATAGCTATTTGCGTAAACTAGCGTTCCTTTGGTTCTTTTTTATTACTATCATTGGATGTATAGGGTTTCAATTCTTTTATTCCATTAAAAGATAGACACAGTTATTAGTTTCGTAGATTTTAAGAATCTTTAAAATTAATATAAAAAACACCAAAAGCAAGTGAATACATTTTTTCTCTCAGTGTTGATGATAGCCAAAACGTTCAACTCATCTTGATTCACTTACAAAATTTGCTAGTGTATCTCACCTGGTTTATAAAATAAAAAATAAGGATGTCATTTAAATACGTATTTAAACTCAATTATAATCGTCATTACTGTAACACACACGCAATAACTTGCCCATTCTGTGTCGAGTACTAAAAACTCATACCTCTAGCCAAATCTTAGGTTTGGTTAGACCTCGATTAACCCATTGTCATGCAAAAGTAACAGATCTACGGATAGCGGTCTTATCATTTTCCATAACTGATAATTAAAAGATGGTTTTCTTAAAATACTGAGAACTTTCAAATAAACAAATTGTAATACTCTTCGGAGGTGATTCGTTGATCAATAAATAGCTAAAATACGAGGAGTAACGTTTCAGAAATAAAATTTCGAGAATTTTACCAAAAGGACGTCTACCGCTGGCCTTTTCTACAGTATTTACTGGAAGCCATTACTTTGAAACGATAAGGAATCCATGGATCCAATTTTTAGGACAGTGGTTTCATCAAGCTATTTATTATTATTTTCATTTAATCCACATCAGATAAACAGTGAGATCTCGTAAGTTTTAGGTCGAAGAACATACAATATTTCTAATCTGTTGCTCTGCAGTCCCACTTTATGAGAGATTTATTTCTTCGAGTCATTCTTCTAATTGCGAGCTAAAAATTAAACATATATCAGAGAAGGCTAGCGAACACATTATTTTAGATAACATCAAAATGAATCAAGCAAATTGAAACCCAAATACACTTCTCCCAACGAGAAAGTTTTTCCTTTCCATTCCCCTTTGGCAACGAAAGGATTATCTTGCCCTTCTCCCCCACCTATTTCGTTTTGTCCTGTTTAACAGTTTTCCAGGAATTCTGCCCTTTCACCTGCAGGTCACACTTTTGTTCCTTCTCATTCTTTCTTCTTTTTCCAGGCACACGCCATATGGAGGATCGCGTATTTATGTAAATGTTGAAGATAGTGCTAGTAAGCGTCGAAGCTAATTGTGTGAATTTTTCTACAGTGTTGTTATAAGGATAATTTAATTTTACAAATTAATGGATTACACAATCTATAGTAGTCACAAGAGTAAGGGGAAATGGTAATCTAGAAAAGAATATTCGTTATTTAAATCAATCGAATGAGCTTTAACTTTGAGGAACTCCATAGGTAACTAAACACAAGGAAATAAATAACTTTGTCAAAGTTATACGACTTTCTGTGTGGAAGTTTTGGCACTTTTATTTCCTTTTGTTTATTCCTTACTTATTTCTCTTGATAATAGAATGATTTTCAATTGGGAAAGTTAAAGAAAGGTTTCTAAAAGCAATTAAATTATAGTGATCTACCGAATCATGCACATATCTTATATATTAAAATTCAGCCTGCGTATGTTTGTGCCCGCAAAACTCGAAAAACACTCGGTCGATTGACTTGAAATTTTTACCGAACATTGCATTCAAATATATATATACGAAAGTGTTTATATTGTAAAAAATGGTGACACTTCGTCCTTGCTTCGATCCCAGACGAGTCAAAGCATTTCCGTGAGAAATGCACGTAAAGTTCATTTTTGTCGCTGTATGCTTCATTTCTTTTGCAAAATTAAATTAAAAATAATAGTCATACGAGATTGAGACAAGAACCAATAGCAGAGTGAATGAATAGAAAACCTTATTTTGGTCGTTTATTGTTGTTTCCGAATTGAATTTTTGGGATTTTTTTACGGAATACACGAAAAGTTTTGTGAGTATAAACAGCCGGTCCCCATGACGACAAATGCCATTGTTGAATCCGAGATCCTGCTTTTTGGCCTATTTGAAATTAAGAAGAAGAGAAAAGTTGCTGGTTTTGTTCACATTGATGAGCATAATCAATCGTTGGAAGTGATTTAAATGATCAATTTTCGAAAAACGAAATGTGAGTTAATTTGATACCAAATGTTGTATTCAGTTAAATTCATTTGTATTGTTTTGGAAATGATTTAATAATCTGTTATCGAAAATTAAAGTGAGAGTGACTTTGAATGCTGCATTCAATTCGATTCATTTCTTTAGTTATCTTCCAGTTGATCGTCGTCAAATTCAATAGTACGCGTTAACACATCAAATGTTGCGGCAGATAATGGATAGTAGTAAATGATTTTTACATAAATAACAAAAATTCTCCATCCAAACGCGAGAGCCGAGCTAGCGTAACGTACCATGTTCTCCATCTTTCTTTTCTCTCCCTCCCTTTTCGAGAGAAAGGCTCGCCAGCCCGAAATTTGGACTTAGAATTTCTTGGTGGGTCAGGGGTGGTAACTTTTTTTTGCTGTTAGCTGTACATATTGAATTGGATGGTGGAGCGATGAGGAGGGACTGATTCTTCAAAATAATGAAATTTTTACACTTAGCGGGTAATACTAAGTTAGAAAGTCAAGCGATGGGTTATACAAAGTCTGGCCTACGATGAAAAGGATTACACAGAGATGTTTGCAGCATTTGGTGCCTTCCCAGTTCTTGGATTGTGAAGAAGAGATGATAAGATACTGCGGAAGACAGCTGCAAGCGATGTAGTAGCGGTACACCGATTAGATTCGGTAATAAGTCTTGGTGCCTGAACTCTAACACTGGATACTCATTAATTTTGATTTCTACCATGGGAGAAGTCTTTCAGTAATATAAAAAATGAAGAAGCGGTTGGAAGAGCAGCAGCTCCTGTTCTCACTATGCTGGAGAAAATTCCTAAAAAGGAATTACAATAAAGCATATTCTTTGATAATCTTTTCACAGAATATAATTATTATTATCTATGTTCATTTGAAGTGGTAAGTGAAATAATATAGTAGTATTAATTTATTTTACTCAATATATAATTTATATGAAAGAATGTATTGCCACATTTGAATAGATGTGGCTACGAGGAAATAACGTTTTCGGATGATATCTAACATCCTTACGCTTTATATACATCATTCACAAAAAAAACTCTAGGTGCATCTTTCAAGATTTACCTTTATGGAATCGGTGTTGAATCCCAATGATTCCTATCTTTACGGTAAGAAACTGAATAATAGAGCTTGTTATAATAAGCTCAATATTTTGCAGAAATTCGAAGTTAACAAAAATTCCCCATAATAATCTGATTATTCTTAGGCCCCGGAGTGACGTTTAATTTTTTCCAAGACATTGGGGCAGTATCCTCATTAATTGATTTCTGATAGAATTTCCTATCAATTTGTTGCAGTGAATTTCCACTCTCACAAACTTATATCTCTATGGAAATCATCTCCAAATCAGGTAAATCATTAACTTGACCATCATATATTGAGAAACATTTCTGGAAGTACGGGTTAAGTAAGTTAGCTATTTCTGCGATTTATTTAAGGCAATTCCCTTTTAGCTTTTAAGGCTAGGCATAGAAACCTGACCATGCATTTATGATCAAAATTCTTTGTAATCGCCAACTAGTGATTTTAACAGGGTTGAGATCTATATTACTGGTATTCTTTTCGTGATCCTTCCTCAAATAGCTTTTGCACTTCTCTATAGTTTTGATCACCAAGCTCATGGTTTTCTCAATCACGAGTGAATGACTCCTACGCAACGATTCAAACTTTTTCCTCGTCTCACCTACTGTTTAGACAGAATATTTAACTAAATCTACTTTGATTATCCGTTGATACTCAACCCAACTATCATTTATGGTATTTTCACCCGAAAAGCGTACAAAATTATCCAAGCCTTCGTTCAAATAAAACCTATACTCAGAAATAATTGCTTTGAGAATTACATATACTTGCCTCACTGGCTGAAGAGATCTAACCGCTACTACATTCATCTCTACCATTATGACATAATGGTCTGACTGTACCGTCAACTACAAAGAGGCTACTTATTATTTGTGGGTGGGAAGTGGCTAGTAAATCTAAATTGATACCTTGCCTCGCACGATTCGTTCGAGATTTCGTCATATTTACCTGATCTAAAGCATGCAACGATAAATTAAGATGTATTTCGTGAATTTTTTCTCCCACTGCTAGTGCTGGAGAATTTTAGATTAACCCAATCAATATGCAGTAGGTAAAAATCTCTTCCTACGGCAATGATTGGATCTTTTATTTTCTCACCATTTTTCTGTAGGGCCTCGGATAAATCAACAATACAACCTATTGTTTCATCGGGAGGACGACACAAAGAACAAACATTAATCTTACTTCCGTTTTTTCTTTGAATCGAGCACCAAATGATTTCGATCCTGCTTTTTCCTATGAACTCATCGCGCTCAATAATTAAATGAGTCCATACTGCTATAAAAACTCAACCGCTAGATCTACATAGTCATATTTTCGGTATATCATATAATCGGGGGAAATATCTCGCTTTGAGTAATATCCTCGCTTAACCAAATCTTTCTAGTATGATATCCACGCAAATTCTCATCGTAATGTTACAGAATTCCTCCTGTTTATTACGTAAGCTCTTGCAATTCACTATTATAATTTTTAGATCTCTCAATTTGCATATTAAAACATGGTTTCCTTTTTCAAATTACCTTTATCTTATTTTAAGTGAATTTTTCTTTTTCACCATTGCAATTTTTCTATTTTTTTTGGACTAAGCTCATGCATACCCTTTTGCCTATTTAAGTGGGTGTTAGTGACTATTTCTACTGCTGAATTAAAGAATAATTTTGTCTGCGTATATTTGCTTTCATCTAAACCACAAAAATACGTAGTAAACGACACTAAAACTACGGTCTTCATGGAGGGAGAGGGGGGCGGGAGTGTTTCGGAAGAGTCCGTAAAGTGCACAGAAAGTTTAGTAAAATCAGGGAACAATAGCTAAGTAGCCTTGGGATGTATTTTTACATACGGAAATCAAGATGATCAAATTGGAAGCGGAAAATTTTATTCATCGCTACGGAGAAAGTAGAGAAGTATATACCGGCCTCTTGGAAACTTTTCGGAAGTTAAAATCATATTTTGAAGATATTTTCTTAACTCCGCTCCGTTACACATTGTAAAACCTGTGGTGCATGTAATTCATTGTAAGTGTATTGTTAGGCTTACTCCAAGAGGCGAGAACGGCATATCTAATGGTTGTAAACGGACTATCGAATTATCGGTTTTAATTTACAATTCAGGTTCCAACTGTTAGAATATTATGGAACCTGTTCTCGATTGCATTCAAGCTCATTAATCAATTATTTTACAACTCTGAACAAATTAGATTGCAATTATCTGTTGTAGAGTAATACACTCACTGAAGAGGAGAATTGTATAAGTTGTGTTGAATGATGAATGAATGAAACATCCATAGAGACGTGATACCGTTGCAATTTATTATATTTTTTTCAGTCTGTATGGTTGTGGTCAAGTGCATTAATGTCTCATGAGAAACACCATTTGTTATAACACAAATATTACTCCCTATTACATATAGCCTGATAGAGCTGAAAATTGTTGATTACTGATTCCACTATTTAAAAGCTAATAATAGTGATGACAATTCCTGTCAAAACGTTAATTGCTAAAAAGCTCATGGAAAACTCCTTCAACTCACGGATAAGATTGGATTTATCGAAAGGATATTTTTAATACCTTATGCAGTGGAAAACTACATTGCTCAAGTGAAAATAGAAAGTTAAGAATAGGACACATCTTAGTGGTTTCTGAATTCGAATTTTATAGTGTTGAATTCTCTTTGCAAGAATTCTATTCCATCACAATTCTAGTATTTAGACCTTTAATTCGCGAAATAATTCCTCAAAATGTTCATTTTAATGCCTGATATTCCGCTATCAAACAATCTTGTTAGTAACTATCTCCCAGTGAATTATATTGACATTCTACACAACTATTTTTATCACAACTAACTTTGAATAATAAATGGCAAAAAATGAAGACATTGAGGCAAAGGCACTACTAGGAAATCTCGCTAAGGTGAGTCTTAAATGTCTGCATAAAACCAAGATACTAAAAGTCTATTTTCTATTCATAAGGACTTTGAATATTGCCGGTTTTACTGCCTCTATACAGAGTTGCTGAGTTGTCAGAGTGATTTCAGTTAGTTTCCACGTAATCCGCGCTCTGACGCAAACTGGTGTTGCGATAATTGTTTCCGCGACTGTACATTCATCACTCATAACTCATTATTATTGTAAAAATTTCTTATGTGATGTAATATTGATTTTACCTAAAATAGACGGCATCTCAAAACTTAAAGTTAAACAACTGATTAAGAATCAATGAATAGCATTTAAACACAACTAATGACACCATCACACACCCCACTTAATTAGCATGCAAGTATTTCATTAGAACTCAATCTCTGATCTTTATTCCCTAGTAGTTTAGAAGAAATATCTTTAGGCCTTATCTTCAATAGTCTATTACAAAGACTTTGAAAAAAATTATCCTAATAGGTAATATTACATATCCAAGTCTTATTTAAGATCTTCACAAAATTGCTATTTAATAACAATTAATCTTTATTCCCAAGTAGTTCAGAAGAAATATCTTTAAGCCCCTGTCTAAAACTTATGATCTACACAATGCTTATTAAAAATACCGTTTTGAAGACAATTATTTTACCCAGTTTTGCAGAATTGCAATAGTCTATTACAAAGACTTAGAAAAAAATGTATCCTAATAGTTTTTATTATATATCTAAGACTAATTTAAGATCTTTGCAAAATTGCTATGAGATTGAATATGAGATTATTTGACAGCTTCGTTAATCAAGCTTAAGAAACATGGGGCAATGGAAACTTGACCACTCATCTTCCGAAGCCTGATATGGTTTTAAAAAATCCTGAATACGACCTATCCTTGCTGAGCGATCAAACGTGTTGATGAAATACTAGCTACAGGCAAGATCTCTCTACAATTAATGATTGTAGCTACTTGAGGAGTGTGATGGTTTTGTTAAGAAAATTATAGCCAAGATGGATTAATAATGTCACCTGCAAAACATATGAGGAAACTGCAGTTAATCTGGAGAACCAATGTAAGAGGATGATAAACTCACACAAGAAAAATTCAAGACAGAATGAGCTGGGAGGTAATGGAGTTTTCCCTGATGGATTTTCATATTTGACTTTCATTTTCACTTTGTTTAGCCCTCCGGCAGGCGCGTACGTGTCCTCTGTGCATGGCGACTGGTTTTACCGTAGCAGTACCGGCTTCGAACCCCCAGCTATTCTTTTAGTACAGTAGAACCCCGTTTTTACGAACCTTGACTTTACGAAGTGACACAGTTTAACAAACCATTCTGCCAGTCCCGTTCTTTATACATGTAAAATGACCTCGGTTTTACGTAAAACCTCGATTTCATGTTTTACGAAGTGAGAAGCCGGTCCCTAGGAGTGACTGAACCCCGGTTTTACGAAGTATTTGAAATGGTTTTGTCGCACTGAGCTCAATACAATGGGATGACGATCGCCGTAAACAGGAGCAGCTGAATCCAGATCGTCTATGTTAGGAAGACCCTCATCCCATGTATTTTAGATAGGAAAATGTGAAAAGTTCATGGAATACAAACATTTTGATTATAGTTTTCATGAAAACTTATAGCTTATAAGACGTAACCATGCTCTTTCTTTCTTCATCAAGCTTTCCAGTAATATCGCAAATCCGCGACGTGGGATCGTATAGATCAACGGTTTCCAGGAGTTTAACTCTGTGTAAACTCTCAGTAAAGTTTCTATTTGGACGAGAGATTGAGAAAATATAGCATGATAAAAATTTGTTTTCGACTTGGGGAGTTTTGGGGTCAGGTCTTGGCTGCTAAATTGGAGTGCGACTATTTTAAGTCTCGAGGCTGCTGCAGGGATTTCGGATTTTTAATTGGTTAGAAAAAAATTGAAAAATAATGGTTGGATGGTGAACACCCTGAAAAATGTTTGTCTCCAAGCGAGGAAAAGTCGCTCCCGTTCAGTAGGAATCACTTTCTGCGAGAGGTGGCCTGTGTTGTGATATCTTGTGTGCCTATTATGACCAAGAAAAAGAGGAAGTCCCTGATTTTGGTCACCAAAATGTCAATTATCAAGGAAGTGCATGATCGTGGGCAGACAAAAACAGAAATTGCTCGGAAGTATGGCATTTCTTTACCTACATTGGCAGCAATCGTCAATTCAAGTGAATAAATTTTGAGTCACACAACAACTTCATTAAAAACAAAGTACGTCTCATCGTCACAATTTGATCAACTGACAGGCAGCTACATCATTTTTTTTTAAGTGTCGTGCGTGCAAATTGCCTATAAGTGGACCAATTCTGAAGGAGAAGGCTCAGGTTTTGGCTCTTAAACTGAAGTGCGACAACTTTAAAGCCTCAAATGGGTGGCTTGATAGATTGAAGAAAAGATACGGAATCACTTCAATGAAAATCTGTGGAGAAGAAGGTAACGTCAACACAAAAGACGTTGAGCAGTGGCGTGAAATAAACCATGAAATTGTGTCTAAATATTTCCCTCGAGATGTATACAACCTGGATGAAACAGGTTTGTTTTTCAAGGCGTGACTACACCCTCGGGACTCGTGGTGAGAAATGTTGCGGAGGTAAAAAATCTAAGGATAGGGTTACAGTAATTCTGATATGTAACCAAGATGGATCCGAAAAGTTGAAACCGGTTGTGATTGCAAAATCAAGAGCTCCGCGTTGCTTCAAGAACGTGAAAAATTTGCCTGTGTTGTATGAAAGTAATAAAAAAGCATGGATGACGACGGACATTTTTCAGAAGCAAATTATCTTCTTACATAGGAAGAGCGCATGAAAGAATCGCAATATTCTACTTCTTGTAGATGATGCCCCAGTTCATAAAAAAGGCGGACTAGTGCTACCAAACGTCAAAGTACTTTTTCTGAGTCCAAATAGCACCTGGGGGCTTACCACGAAAGTGTCGAGTATCAAGAACTCAATAAAAACATGACTGCTTGGACCGAAAATACATCACAATCTACAGAATGCGTCTTCTGAGTCACCATGAAATATTTTTGCTCGGTACTTGACTCGTTTCTCTGTCGAGTACCGACCGTCTGGGAACGAGTGGGTCTGAGCACTCGTTTCACAGATTTTATGAGTCAAGTGAAGCTGTCACTTTGAACAGTCGCTATTTTTCTGACAATTTTACATAATACAATTATATTTTCATTAAGGAAGAGTTGTTCTCTTCGAATATGTGTGTTTTATACTTGTATATTATGTATATTATGAATTATATTAACTTAAACTTTAAGAATTTTAATAAGAAGAAGTCCCGAGTATTTCACAGGTGATCGTTTTTAAAACTGCTAATACTATCTACCTATCAAATATAAAAATTTGGTTTTTCCCTCAGTTGCTCTTTGTATCATAAGGACGAATACAAACCATAAGCTATTTAGTTTAATTAAACCAAAACTTTGCAAAACATTTTTTAAGTTGAACGACCTCTGATAAATGCCATCGTGCAGTTCAATGTATGTGTCAGCTAAAAAATTTATAAGGTAATAACACTATGTAGGTAATATTATATACATATCCGTGAATATTAAAGGTAGTGTGAGTAGCTAATGAAGTTAGAAAGTAAGAATTATTTGTTTTCCGAAGAATTAGCGTTGTTGCGGTGTTGGAGCGACGCGATGACTTTGGAATTGATTGTTATTATTGTAATATTCTTGGATAATAACAGTGTACAGGTAATATAATAATACATTTTTGTGAATATCAAAGATTGTGTGAGTAGCTTATGAAGTTATAAGGTCTATGCTATAAAGAGAATCAGTATAATTGTAGTCTAATTATAAAATCCTTTCAATATGAAGCAAATATACTGCAGATTGGCTCCTGGAGAGCCATGTGGGTAACGCTTGTGACTCATGAGGAATCAGTTCTAATTTCAAATCCTGGTGGGTGCACATGGGCAAAATGACCTAAGCTGTCCAAGTGCTTACTACTACTACTATAGTGCACACAGAGAATTGCATGTGATATCTATTGTTTTCTTCCTAAGAATGAGCTTGTGACTTTTATTTGTAACAGAAATTAGTTCGATTTCATCCTCATAATTATTTGACAAGTTTATACCAGCATAGTTTAGCTTTCTATAAGCAGAGCTTTAGTACGCATACATTAGTTGCATATCAAGCCTCTGATGTGCAAGATGTGCCTCCATGGACATTGCTCCATGCTGTGCGAGGAATTGCCAGAGAATGAGACAGTGTCACTGCAAACACTATTTCCAACTGTTGGAGATCAGCTGATTTTGGTGACACATCAATTATAGAGACAGAGGAGTTAGTGGAGGTTCCCACACTACAGGACCCCCTTAGTAAAGAAATAGCACCACTAAATCAATACATTCTAGATGCATCCTCTCATGCTGAGTCATATGTCAAGTGTGACTCTCATGTGATGACGTATAACTGCAGTGAATTTAGTGAAGACGAAGAAGATTAGGATGAATTGAACTTAGATATCTCTTCTACAAGCTATGAATATGACTCAGAAGCACCTTCCCCCCCTACAAGGGATGAATTAAGACACTCCATAAAAGTTCTTCACAATTTTCAAATGTTTACTGATGGTGTACCTGATTAATTCAATTATTATCTTTCAGGTATTAACTGATTAAATGAGAAAATCACCTCATCTTTCATTGAAACTTCCAAAAAACAAAAAAAAATAATTTATGATTATTTTAAAAAGTAATAAGTTTAGAATTTGTTTCTGTTGTATTAAACATTAAACCGGATGTATAATTCATTTTATTGAAATATTACCTTCCTTTCAATCCCATTTAACTTTATGCACTGTGTTACTGAACCTGGATTGGTATTGTAGAGATTTCAATTGCTTGAAAGAAAACCTCAAATTTACAAAGCCCGAATTTTACAAAGTGCAAATTTTTGGGTCCCTTCAACTTCGTAAAATTGAGGTTCTACTGTATATCTTTAGCCTTCGTTTAGCGTGGTCATCCTTTCACAGGTACAAATTTGGAGAATATCGGAAAGCAAAACTATCCGTGAAGTCATGGTCATCATACTAATGTTTTTAAATTATGGAACTCAGGTGGTAATGGAATTGTTGCACTTAGAGCTGTCATGAGTTACAAGAGATTTTTGTTTCTTTTACGTTGCATTTGTTTTGATGAATCAGCAACGAGAGAAGTAAGAAGAAAGAATGATAAACTTGGGCTATACGCAGTATTTTAGATCACTTGTAGTACATAATACTGAAAATCACACATCAAATGAAAGCTCCAAGAAAGATAAAATATTTTTGTTAGGGCAAAACTAACAAAAAAAACCTACCTTTTAATTGGAGGTGAAAAATCTCCAAAAGACATCTTTGCTGGCAATCCTCTTCTCATCCGCCAGTGTTCCCAGAAAATAAGTGAGGACACAAATGCTCAGCTCCCAGCAGCAGAGACTGATTAGTGCAGCAACACGACTTGCAAATTCTATGAATGATAGAAAGTGTATTAATAGTAACGAAAGTTGATACATTGCTATTTATTTTAAACTAATCTTTGATCAAGGTAATATAATATTAATAAATAAAAAATATAATAGTGTACTATTCCCTGCCTTTATACCTACTTTCTGCAGGTGACAAGCTTTAGGTTTTTTCCATAAAAAGCAATACTTTCATCCACTTTCTATTATAACAAAATTATATTCCAAAATAAACACCACATAATTACATTAACCCTTAAAAATACCTGATTTATAAAAAAACACAACACCCTCAATTTAATTTATACTTCCTTGTTAAATTGGTCTCCAAGTTATGATCCACTTCAATCAGCCGATTCAAGATGCAAACCCAGATTACCCTCCAAAATATTACACAACATAGAATTTACGTTTTGTGCAGCATACTAATCGGTGAGGCATAAAAATTATCTCCTCGTTTCACGAATCAACAATTCGAAATAGAATTCTCAATTACCCTTGAAATATTAACAGATAGCAATTACAATTATTATATTACCAAAGCAATATGCTTCTACGGAATCTAGAAAATAGGTCCTTGTTCTTTACAGCGCTTTCTTGTTTAATGTCCAGCCTCACGAGGTTGGAAGGATTGCTATCTCCTTTTAGGTCGGAAGTCTCAACAGGTTCTTCCATGAATTCCTTCGCTACTTTCAATGGACTGCCTCTCCCTGAAGGAAATTAATACAACAAAATGTAACATATAGAAAACTACTATACTCCCACAAAGTTATGTTTTATTTAAATTTAGTTAAGTTAATAAACACATTTATTTATACTCAATTATCAATACACAGTTTCAAATTATCTGTTTAAATAAGTTGTTTCTTTATGGTGATGGTTGGTAAAATAAAATCTTATTGTATCATACTTTCAGTACATTTGGGTGATAATGCATGATGGAAGATACATATACGTAAGAAAAAGATGAGAAATATGTAAGTGGAATGGGGAAAATTTCATGATACCATATACAAAGCCATGAAAATAGAGGGGACAATTGAGAGGGCAGATAAACCCCCACCGAGAACTGAATTGCGGCAGTATAGTAAGGGCAATGAATTAGGTTTTAAGAATACTTTAGCATGAATTTTCCAATATGGGTGGCAAGAGGAGAAACTGGAAGAAATGCGTGCAGGGCTTAAATACATTCTTACTGATGGGCTAAAAATATACAATTCTAAGAAGGTGCTTTAAAGGAATCCAGAACCAGAATATTACAATAGAGAAATTAAAGCTTTTAAAAAATAAGAATTAGAAAAGTACACAAATGTAGAGATCTCAACAATTATAACCAGGAAAAATATAATAGTTATCTAAAATTGCTAAATGAAAAGAAAAAGAAAGCGAAACATAAATACTTGATTACTATCCTGGAAAAAGACGACAATGGAAATTTCTTTAAATATCTAAAAAAAAAAATGCAACAATAAATACAATATTAAAGTGATCAAAGAAAAGTGGGAAAGAAATACGTGAAGACACAGAAATGGCAAAATGTTTAAATTAGCTGTAGATCAGAATAGAACAAGTCAGATTGATTACGTCAAACTGACCATCAAAGATAAGGAGTCTTCTGGTATAAATACTACCAGCCAGGCAAGGCAATTCACAATCACAGATAAGATGATTAGAAAACAAATAGAAAGGATAAAGAAAAACAAATCTTGTGGTCCTGATAGTATAACATGAGAGTTATTGAAACTGGGATCAACTGAAACTGTCTGATATTTTTGTATCAGATTCTGAAGTTTTATTTCAAGCAATTTTAAATAATAACTTTATTCGGGAGGACTGGAAAAAGGCTATGATCATACCAATTCACAAAGAAGGAATCAAGACAAGCGTGGAAAATTACTGGCCGATCGGTTTGACGTCAGTGACATGCATGATAATGGAGAGATTGGTAGCTGATTATTTGAGAAGATTTTGGGAAGATACAGAGTGGCTGTAGAAGAATTAGTATTCTCTTAGAAATGAATTTTCATGCAAATCACTGTTGCTGAGCATATATCAAGATATATAAGACTCATTAGATCTGCAAAAGGAAGTTGATGCCATTGTAATAGATTTTTCCAAAGCTTTCGAGAAAGTACAGCAAACAGCAAAAAAACGTTACCACCCCTGACCCACCAGGAAAAACTAAGTCCATAATTAGGGCCGGCGAGCCTTTCTCTCGAAAAGAGGGAGAGAAAAGAAAGATGGAGGACATGGTCCGTTTCGCCATAGAGTAACTATACGTATAGTTACTCTATGGTTTCACTAGCTCGGCTCTCGCGTTTGGATGGAGAATTTTCGTTATTTATATAAAAATCATTTACTTTAATATTAATATTTAATCATATCAATCCATTATCTGCCACAAAATTTGATGTGTTAATGCGTACTACTGTATTTGACGATGATCAACTGTAAAATAACAATAGAAATTAATCGAATTGAATGCAGCAATCAAACGAAGTAGCTCTCACTTTGATTTTCGATAACAGATTATTAAATCATTTCCAAAACAATACAAATGAATTTCACTGAATGCAACATCGTTATCAAATTAACTCATATTTTCTTTTTCGAAAATTGATCATTTAAATCCCTTCCAACGATTGATTACGCTCATCAATGTGAACGAAACCAGCAACTTTTCTCTTCTTCTTAATTTCAAATAGACCAAAACGCAGATCTTGGATTCAACAATGGCATTTTTCGTCAGGGGGACCAGCTGTTTATACTCACAAAATTCACAAAACAGTTCATGTATTCCGAGTAAAATTTCGAAAATTCTATTCGAAAACAATAATACATGACCAAAATAAGGTTTTGTAATCCTTTTCTCTGCTATTGGTTCTCATCACAATCTCGTGTGACTACTCTTTTTAATTTAATTTTGCAAAAGAAATGAAGTCTGAAACGACAAAAAAGGGGCTTCACATTCATTTCTTATGGAAATGCTTTGACTCGTCTGGGATCGAAGCAAGGACGAAGTGTCACCATTTTTTACAATAGAAATACTTTCGTATTTTATATTTTGTATAAATATTAGAATGAAATGTTCTGAAAAAATTTCAAGTCAATCGACCGAGTGGTTTTTGAGTTTTGCGGGCACAAACATGCGCAGGCTGAATTTTTATATATAAGATATGTGCACGATTCGGTGGATTACTATAATTTGATTGCTTTTAGAAACCTTTCGTTTAACTTTCCCAATTGAAAATCGTTCTATTATCAAGAGAAATAAGTAAGGAATAAACACAAGGAAATAAAAGTTCCACAACTTCCACACAAAAAGTCATGTAACTTTGACGAAGTTGTTTATTATGGAGTTTGTTTATATGGAGTTCCTCAAAGTTAAAGCTCATCCGATGGATTTAAATAAGGAATATTTTTTTCTAGATTACTGTATCCCATTACTCTCATGACTCCTATAGACTGTGCATTCCATGAATTTGTAAAATTAAATCATCCTTATAACAACACCGTAGATAATTTACACAATTAGCTTCGACGCTTACTAGCACCATCTTCAACATTTACATAAATACGCGATCCTCCATATGGCATGTGCCTGGAAAAAGAGGAAAGAATGAGAAGGAACAAAAGTGTGACCTGCAGGTGAAAGGGCAGAATTCCTGGAAAACTGTTAAACAGGACAAAACGAAATAGGTGGGGGAGAAGGGCAAGATTTCCTTTTGTTGGCAAAGCGGAATGGAAAGGAAAAACTTTCTCGTTGGAAGAAGAGGATTTGAGTTGCAATTTGCTTGATTCATTTTGATGTTATCTAAAATAATATGTCCGCTAGCCTTCTCTGATATATGTTTAATTTTTAGCTCGCAATTAGAAGAATGACTCGAAGAATTAAATCTCTCATAAAGTGGGACTGCAGAGCATCAGATTTGATATTTTGTATGTTCTTCGGCCTATAACTTACGAGATCTCACTGTTTATCTGATGTGGATTGAATGAAAATAATCATAAATCGCTTGATGAAACCACTGTCCTAAAAATTGGATCCATGGATTCCTTATCGTTTCAAAGTAATGGCTTCCAGTAAATACTGTAGAAAAGGCCAGCGGTAGACGTCCTTTTGGTAAAATTCTCGAAATTTTATTTCTGAAACGTTACTCCTCTCGTATTTTAGCTATTTATTGATCAACGAATCACCTCCGAAGAGTATTACAATTTGTTTATTTGAAAGTTCTCAGTATTTTAAGAAGACTATCTTTTACTTTATCAGTTATGAAAAATTATAAGACCGCTATCCGTAGATCTGTCACTTTTGCAAGACAATGGGTTAATTGACGTCTAACCAAACTTAAGACTTAGCTAGAGGTATGACTAGGTATTAGCACTCGACACAGAATGGGCAAGTTATTGCATGTGTGTTATAGTAATGATGATTATAATTGAGTTTAAATAGGTATTTAAATTACATCCTTATTTTGTATTTTATAAACCAGGTGAGATATACTAGCAAATTTTGTAAGTGAATCAAGATGAGTTTAACGTTTTGGCTATTATCAACACTGAGAGAAATAACGTATTCACTTGCTTCTGGTGTTTTTTATATTAATTTTAAAGTTTCTTATAATATACAAAACTAATAACTGTGTCTATCATTTAATGGAATAAAAGAATTGAAAACCCTAGACATCCAATGATAGTAATAAAAAAGAACCAAAGGAACACTAGTTTACGCAAATAGCTATTTCTTAAATTTTCCCGCTTTATTGTTGATTGATTTGTAAGAATATCCCGAAGGTTTATGAAAATCATTGGTTAGAAGAAATAGCGAAAAAAGCCTGAAAAGACGAATGTAAATATTGAGAACGTAATATCGGAATTGGTATTTTCCGAAGCTTAAGTTTCTACAGGACTGATCTTTCTATGGTTAATATATGTTTAATTCTACTCCTGAAAGCAGAGCAGTTAGAGACATGGGCAGTCTGGGATGCCGTTCACAGCAGCGTTTGTCAGCAGCAGCTCTTCTCAGATCCCTTGAAGATTCTCAATGATAAAATTATATGCGTAGCTTAGGGAATTTTAACGATTACATCCAGTCACAATATTTAGCTTAACTTTCTTTAATTCAATAAGGGGAACTAGTTCTAAACGTCTGCCTGCCCAGAATATCAACAATCTTCAGATTACCCCTTCCCAATGATTGTAATCAATTTCCTTCGCAATGGATGCAGCTTCCTTTGGTTCAAGTTCTCTGAATAATTTCCTTATAGTCAAATTGATTGAAGAAGCCGTTACTTTGTGAAACAGTGTTATATAAGAAATCGTGAATCTTTGTCCTTAGTTATTTCCGCCATTTCTTATAGTCGTTGAGCAATGACTATATTTTTACGGAAATTACATTTAGTAAAACTACTAAATCAGGCGTAATCAATTTGAGTTGCCCTTACATCGGTAACAGCCGTTTAATAATTAAAATTTAGGCTTCGTATTTTCCCTTTCCATTTTGTAATGAGAGGCCAGTTAAGTCCATCAGCCATTATCAGATACAGCACTAGAAATACTGACATCTCATACTTATTACCCATAATATTCTTAAGTAAGATGGGTAAAGCTTCCCATTTTGGAAAATGTTTCCTACTGTCAGGAGAATCTATTACTGCTGAATCTTAATGCTGGTTTCAAAGCCTCGCGTATTCTTCCTTAAAACTTCTTGGTTTAAAGATAAGGAAGACATTTACGATGTCTTGAAGGTGCAGAAATTTGTGAATTGTGTGTGTGTAAATTGCTCGACATTTATTTAGGATTAAATGGAGGAATCTCTAATTATATGTATGAATGTATGAGCATTGTATGCATATTCTTATATGCCTAAGTGATTATATCCTACCCTATGCACTTGATGCCAATAATTTTCAAAGCAAAATAAATTTAAAGTGATAATAAATAATTTCGACTATGATAGGTCTATTGTTAATGGTTTATGAATTTTGGATATCAATGAATGTTTTAGAAGTAAGTTCGCATAACTTACGCATAAACCTGCGCAAACCTACCGATAGTAATAGCTAAAAGATAAGAGAAGAGAAAACATTCAAAAATATAATGATGTTGTGTCTGATGAATCTTACCACCTGAATGTTGTTCTATTTGTAAGATTGATTATGTAAATAAGTAAATTAATTTATATATATATAACATCTACTACTATCACAGTGATTAAAAATTGGGTTGTTTAGTGAGCTCATGTTTAAATGTTAAGCATAACTTTCGTGTTTCCTGTTACAAGATATCAGGAATTTTGAAATAAGTTCACATTCACACATTTATATCCAGACAACCATATCCATTTGAAAAGATTAAATTTGCAAAAAAACATTGCATAAATTATATAAAAACAATAGATAGCATTATGTTTTCTTACTTAAACGGATGTCAAAAGAAAAATGGAACACCTTAAATCTTTTACCCGATTTCATCTAAATTTGATGGAAACAAAGAAGCCGAAAGCTGTAATTGAATAAATTAGGAAACTAAAACAGTAGAGTTGGCCAAGGATTTAAAAAGAGCTCTTCATCCAATTAGAAATTTTAGGAAGGAATTAAAACAAACGTGTTAGGTTTATTGATTTTTCAATAACCCTGAACGTCAAAACAAATAGTTGAGCCTATGGAGCAAAGACTAAGATGCTGCTTCTTTTTAATGAAGTTATAATTTTAAAATACAGCGCAATTTCTAAATTAATAACCTTTTGTACGAGAATTCTTATTTAGAAGAATCATTCTTATATTTCAAGTCATCTTGAAAAGCGCAGATCTATAATATAAAACAGAGTGTGGGTGTGTGTGTATGTTCGCTAAAAACTCGAGAACCGAGAGTCGCAAAACTTTGCAATTTTCTACATTATTAAAAGTCGACCCTGCACAGAGTAAAGGCTACTTATTATTTCCCTAAGGTCCATGGTTCGAACCCAGACGGGTGAAAACCTTTCCATAAGAAATACACGTCAAGTTCATAAGCCTGATAAGGAGGAGGTTCCGCGTTCAAATCCCAAATAGACCAAATTTATTTTTCACATATTTTACATTATATTCTTTTTATTTTGTAATTTATTTAATATTATACTGATTATCGTGCAAATATCGTCATACATCGCAAGAATGTGAATGATCGGAAATATCGTATATGGGAGAATAATGAAGTCACGAAGAATAGAAATTATATTTGTAGTTATATTAATT
Source organism: Sympetrum striolatum (assembly GCA_947579665.1). Lineage (NCBI taxonomy): Eukaryota > Metazoa > Arthropoda > Insecta > Odonata > Libellulidae > Sympetrum > Sympetrum striolatum. The sequence continues at coordinate 80,108,922 of OX388348.1, read as the reverse complement.
TATAATCCGATTTTTTAAATTATTTGCATGCACCCGAATGATAATTATAATAAAAGAATTTGAAGCAAAATATATTTCGGCAATGTGAGCAACAAATAAATGATGGCTGTCTACATGTCCAAGGAGTTTTAAGCAGGTCTATTGAAAAGCAAACTTCGTTAACATTCCTAAACATTTTTCGGTAATATATTCTCAGCTGAAGAAATTTTTCATTCAAAGTAAATGAGATTGAATATTGAGTAGGAGCGGCTTTGTAGACTTAATTGTAACTTACATTTCATCATATATTGGTTTAGAAAGTCTGGTATTCGCTATTCACCAACAATTATGAAGCATTTGTTACGATCAAGGTTATTGCACTGGTATTTATGATTAAATATCCACGTTCAGAATCAATGGGTACTTCTGCTAGTAACATAATATTGGGATGATTAAAGCATAAAACTCTGAATTAACCAAAAGGCTGCTTTAATACTAGTTAAAAAGGTAAATTTAAGCAAAAATAACGTCCCAAAAGGGAACATTACCCCATTACCAGCCTAGAGTTGTGAAAAGATAAAATTATTGGTTCATGTTAAATAAATTGTACAATAATTTCTTTATTTTATATTATCTTTATCAATATTGTATAGAAAGTTCTATTGTATTTTTTTTACGAAAATATATAATCATTGATCATTATTATTTTTCTTAATAATTACTCAAATATGCCTGTTTTTCAGTCTGTTCATCTGTTTCTTACAGAAATTAACATTTTTACCTAGCATTGAAAATTTTCTTTTGGCACAGAAAGCTGGCTAACAGACGAAATTAATGACTACAAAGTATTCATTAAAAAATATTAAGATTTACCGGAAGGACTGTTGGTGCACTATTAGTCAGCAAACTAAACCTAATCTATGTGTGTGTGCTTTTTACTGTCCGCCCAACTCTAATTTTAATTGCGCGAACAAAAAACAATAATAATAATTGTAGTGGATTTAATTCTTCCAGATATAGCTTGACAAAACCACGTAGTTAAGTACGGATCTCGGGACGTGTCTTGTACGACTTTATTGAACTATAATGATGTATATATCGAATAAAAATGATGTAACCGATATAATGCGAACCCCTGTTATAGGAGCCTTTTTCATATGGCGAGGAAGATTAGGGAAATGGAAGCTAAACTATCATTTATAACATATCTAAACATCTAAATGAATCAATTCATTTTTCCACCAATGATAGGTGAAAGCAATCTATTAGGAAAATAGTCAAGGTACCTGACCCCCCTGACACACGCTGAAAGGACTGCAGGGTTCTTACATAAACATAGATGTCTGGCCATGGATAAACCAGTGGTTTTACTCGGTAACGAAAGAGAGCACTGGACTGACTCCATATGAAGTCCAACTCAGAAAAAAGATCGAAGGCGAGGAGGATAGTAAGAAATTCCATGAGAAACAAATATGCCACACGATGCGATAATAGGACTAACGTTCCGTAATTTAGAAAAAGAAGGCCAAAAGACTAAACAAAAAAATGGTTACTGTATGTTTCCAATTATAATACACACCCTGGTTATAACGAGCGCAATGTGAGAATTTTCTTATCACCATGTACAATACGCATTTGGCTTTTAGAGAATGGAATTCTACGCTATTATTTGCGTATGGTCATCTGCCGGACCTTTCAGCACCCGATAGATCACCATGCAATCATGGAATGCTGCTAATGGATGCCTTTCCCCCTTACTCATACATACCCCTTTGATTTCTCAATGTGCCGATCAACCGGTAACAGGTTCTTCCCCCTCTGAATTTTTGTTTGAATTTAATCATTATACAGTAGAAGTCCGTTATAACGAGTACGGCATATAGCGAGAGTTGCGTTATAGCGAGTGATTCATTGGACGTTGTCCGTCTCACAGCAAAAAGGATAGGGAATTACTTCCATTATAACGAGTGATCAAAATCTGAGGTATCGTTATAACGAGTGTCACGGTTCTATATTCGCCTTGCAGGTGGCATATCTCGTAATCGGAGACGGCTCACGATTTTCACTATCCTCTTTGTCCCTCACGTCTCCTATATCTTATCCCCTTGTATCTTGTTTTTTTTCGTCAATAATCCCACAGTCAGCAGGTTGAATCGAGTTTCCATTTTATTGGCATCCACCTGTGAGATTTGTTTTCATTCGAAACTTGGCACCAAATCGTCTAATGGGAGTATAAGAGATATAAGCAGCGCTGTTTCGAATTTACAGGGCAACCTCTCCCTCGCACCGATTCATTATAGTTATGAAGCGTGTGAATGAAAAATATCTTGAGAATGAAATTTGATATGAATTTCCACATGATGGCCATCGCTCTTCCATCAGTCGATCATTAGACTGAGTCCGTTCAGAGCTTTCCAATAACTGAGTTTCTAGTGTGACAGTTCTGTGATGGAGAGCAAAAGAAAGGCTTTAGATTTAGCAAAGAAATTTTAAATTGTGCGAAAGAGAAACCGCGAGTAAATCCAAAATCGGCAGACGGTATGGCATGTCATCGTCGACTTTATTTATGATTTTGAAGAACAAAGAAAAAATTAAGCTTGCATTCATGATGCAAAATACTCCAGGAGTGTGCAAAAAACTACGGCCAACGGATAATACGGAGTTGGAGTCCATTCTATTAGAATGGTTCACTCAGCAGCCATCTCTAGGAATTCCAATCAGCGGAACAATGATAAAAGCGAAAGCTGAAGAGTGAAACCCTTCGCATGAAACTGGACAATTTCCGTAGCACGGATGATTGGCTGAACCAATTTAAAGGAAGAAGAGATCACTCCACATAATTAGCGGTGAATCCAGTTAAGTAAATGAGCAAGCGGCACATAATTGGCTTCCAATTCTCAAGTCGATCCTCGAAAAATACGAAGAAAAGGTAAGTAATGCAAAAAGCAAATTATCGTTTAAATACTATAAATTTTAAGATAGGCCATGTATTTAGTGTGACAAACTGTTATTAATCTCCACGTAATTAGGGCATATACAAAGCGGATAAGACAGCACCGTTTTACAATTTACTGCCGGAAAAAACCTTGGCTGTTAAGGGCGACCGCTGCTAAGGTGGAAAAAGGAGTAAGGAGAGGCTTACAGTTCTCCTCTACACGAACATGACTGGATGTGATAAATAATTATTGGAAAATCCGTGCATCTGCGAGCTTTTTGAGGCCAGCGAAATATTCCCTGTACTTACGAGTCCAACGCCAAAGCATGGATGACAGGACAAATTTTTACGCAGTGGCTAAAGGCTTTTGATGCCAAAGTTGGAGGGAGAAATAGAAAAATTGTGCTGTTCATGGATCGCTGTCCGGCCCACCCCGTCATTAAATTGACGAACATAGAGCTTGTGCTCTTTCCCCCTAACTGCACAAGTGTGTTGCAGCCATTAGATCAGGGCATTATTCGAGCTACAAAGCGCCATTTTAGATCACACCTCGTTAATACGTTAATGAGGAAGTTAATGTCAAAAGAAACCCGCATCAAATGGAATGTCCTGGAGGCAATCCATGGGTTTGCATTGGCCTGGGGAAAATTTCACCCGAAAATGTGAATAAGTGTTTCAAACATTCGGGTTTAAAAAAAATACAGAAAATGATTCTGTCGATGGATCTGCTGAGCTGAATTCGGAGTTAGTGCCCAGATGCTGGAGAAATGTGTCCATTAGAGTATAGGAGAAGGAATTCTGCTCTCACCACCTGCGAATTGCCGGCACCGGAGAAAAACTCGCGTCTAACGAGCATGACTCCAACTACTTACACTACTGGAAAGCCATGTTGAATTATTAAGCTAAATCACTAAATCCTAACTAATACGATTATCTAATGATATATTATTACTTTTGACGATAATTTAGCAATGATGATCCACATTTTATGTTAGAGGACGCACTTTGGTTATGGTTTATGAGTCAATGATATAATATTTTTGACGCGAACGTACTCTTTTACGCATTCTGAAGCATTTGCGTAGGAATAAAAAACCCTACAGTTCCATTCGGACACATTTACTGACCTTGGATTCAAGAAGACGGACTTAATTAGACTTACTGTTAGAAATCGGCTATAACGAGTATCGCGTTATAACGAGTACTTTTCCGATTTTTGTCAGCTCTCGTTATAACGGACTTCTGCTGTATTAATATGCAGCAGTGTCATTTTCAGAATAAACGTGAAATCAGAATACATATACGAGTAAAATGAAAAAGGATTGAAAATATTCTTAAAATTTGCTGCAATTTAATTGTCTGGCATCGAACCCGGGTCTTCCTGGTAAACTTACTATGCAGCACAACAGAAGATCGCCATCTCTAACTATGTGTGAAAATTCAGGCAGATATATTGGCTGCAACTGCCACAAACGACGTTCTACTTTACACAAATGTAAATGGCTCTCTGGATTCGAACCAAGGACGATCCTGGAAATCTAAAACATTTTTTGAAATGTATCTATGATCTCTATCTACATGCAGAATTTCAAGTTTCTGCTTGAATTTTCACACATAGTTAGAGATGGTGATCTTTTATTGTGCTGCATAGGAAGTTCACAAGGAAGACCCAGGTTCGATGCCAGACAATTAAATTGAAGCGAATATTAAGAATATTTTCAATCCTTTTTATTTCTTTTCACGACCTTCCCTATATAATGCCGATATTAAATTAGTGTTGTCAATCTGCTTGCAGTATGCAAGCTACATTTTACTAGTATAATAGTATATTCGCCTAGTACAATATACAGGCCATCTGTTAAACTTCGGCAAAAAGAATCCGTCCCACCCCCACCTTATGGAGAGTTTCTCCCGTGGTTTTCTGTGCCTAGCCTCATAAGCGCAGAGGGAATTACCGTAAATAAATCAGAAGATAAAGCTAACTTACTTAACAGGCACTACCAGAAATGCTTCACTGTAGACAATGGTCAAATTAAGGATTTTACCTCGCGCATTGATTCAGAGATGTGTCCCATCGATATAGCGGTTGATGGAATTGGAAAATTATTGCGAGAGATTCATAGGGAAAAGGCGCCAGGACCCGAAGGTATTCCCGCTGTTGTAATAAAAACTTTAGCCGATGAAATTGCATGCGGTGAAAATAAATAGATAGATAGATGGACCCTTTATTGGCGATATTAAGGCCAGGTGAGCTTCTCTTTCACCTAACCTCGTATGTCGATAGTATTTTAAGTTAACTAATTTATACAAACAAACTCAAAAAGAAAGAGCAGTGTTTGGGAAAAATTCTTTACAAATGAAGGTTGACCAAAAAAAACCCACGTTGCGGGAAAACACCCACAGAGAAGGGGAGTGATAAATCCAGCGAAAACGAAGTAATAAAAAAATAATAAAAAACCATACAACATAGATGTATAGACAATGTGCGGTAAGATGCAATACATACACAATAGAATTATTTATACAAATTAGATCAAAGGATGGGTTAATGAGAGGGGTAGAATATAAGAACATTAAGAATTATTATTATATAGGGAATTATTGAAAGAATTGGCAGTAGGTGTTCCAACGATAAAGTTATGGGACACGGAACCTCGTTTTGCTAAGGCTTTACATTTAGTACACCTTGCGTTTCTCTGATTTTATAGGTATTATTTACAATAATAATAAATCGTCTTTATTTTGGCGAGATTGATACTAAAAGTCTCATCTTCCATTTAAGCCATCGTCATTAATTATAAAATAAGAAGTAGAAACAATTAGAAGAATTGTGGACGTAAAAAACCTAAGATATTCTTAGGAAAAAATCCACTGCAGGAAAACGCCCACAAGGAAGGGGGGTTTGAAAAACCTGCGCAAGGATAGTATTTTATAGGATATAGGAGATTTCTTTTCATTGCTTATGTCAGGGCATTTATAGAAAAGATTTAAGCAAGGATAGAGGAGTAAAATATGATGATTCAGTGAATGCATATTGAAATAAAGGAGTAGTGTGGTTTTTAATTTGGAAATCTATCTAGCTGAAAGTCATTAAGGCATTTTCTCTTGAAAGAATGAGAGGGCACAGAGAGCTTGATATTAACCGGAAGAGAATTCCATAGCTTGCTTGCAGTTACGATATAAGAGTTGTGGAATTTTTCAGTTCGGTGGTGAGGGATAAGTAGTTATTAGCATCCTCCTGTTTTACGGTTATGTACTGAATCTAAACTGACAAATTCGTTTGCGATGTATTCGGGAGTATGTGTGTGTAGGATGTTGTAGAATGAACAAAGAATGTGTAGATTTCTGCGAGAATCTAACTTCAACCAGCCTAATTTATCGTATGATTCAGATACATGGTCGTATTTTCTTAAATTTAAAATAAATCTCACAGCTGCATTCTGAGCTCGCTGTAGTTTAAGAGTTAGTTCACCGGACAAGTCTTGGTAGATAATGTTTCCGTAATCAAAGTGAGGCATAATTAGAGACTTCACAAGTTGTGCTTTCAGAGAAGAAGGGAGAAAATATCCTGAGCGACTAAGATTTTGAAGTATACTTTCTTACAAATATTTGTTACTTGCTGCGACCATTGCAGATTTCTAAGATTTTTGTAATAGTTAAAATTTAGATTATTTTTAGTCGTTTTTCATTTACGAAAAGCTGAATCACGTTTCCTCATCATTTCTTTAATTTAATTTATAAACCAGGGAGCAATTGGCTTGGAAACTCTGACTGCATTAATGGGCGTATAAGCATTTAGTAAATCAAGAAATAATTTAATTAGAGTATTGACCTTTGCATCTGTATCATTGAGGTATTCTATCTCATGCCACGGTAGTTTTATCGCGTCCTCTAAAAATTTATCACTGTTTATTTTCTTCAAGTTACGGTGTTGAATGAACTTCTGTTTATATTTGGGTACTTTAAGTGAATAAGCTAGAAATAGGACATCATGATGAGAAATTCCGGGAGCAGGCAGTTGACCATTTTAACTTTTTCTGGGTTACTCGCAATGATGAGGTCAATCCAATTGGAGGATGTCGCTGTATTATATGTAGACAGGAAAGGCAAAATAGTTAGATTAAGCGCTTCGAAGGAGTTTCGAAAGAATTTTGAGTTGTGATTATTTGTGTTGAAATTAGCGTTAAAGTCTCCCGCGATTTATATGTGCTCGTATTCATGGCGAAGATTTGACAATTCCTCATCGATATCTCTTCGATTTCGATTTTCGGTGGTCTATATATAACTCCTTTAAGTATCCTTTAAGCTCAATTACAACTTCTACGAATAAAAATTCTGGTCTTCTACAATAATTGGGATTGCTGTTTGATATAATTTTACATTGAAGATCGCTTCGGATAAAGATTCCAACTCATCCCCCTCTTTTGCCAATAAGGTCATTGCAATATAGGTTATATCCGGTAATATTTACATTGGAGATTGAGTCGACTGGATTAACCACGTTTCAGAAATCGCGGAAATGCACTAAACTTCTTTGTCAAGAGATTTCGAGTGTTAGAGAGAAGAAAACCCACTGCAAGAAAATTTCGCTTTTAACCCTAACAATGCCTTAGCTGAGTGAGAAGTATTATCTTTGTCATTTTTTGAGCCTAACGAGGGTTCGAATTCGGGGGCTTCAGGATTGAGAATGGACCTCCCGGGGTGTAGGGGAATAGTCGAGAGTGCGTCACTGCCTAGCCGTGTGGATGTAGAAAGGTAATCAGTGAAAGCTACAGAAAAGGGTATTGCAACGGATGACCTCCTAGGGAGAGAAGGGACGAAGATAGGAGCATATGGGTTCAGTGAATAGTTATTGGAATGCATCCTTCTAAGAAAATGAGAAGGACTAAAGTGAGGGCTAAAAGGCGAAGAACTGCTATGAAGTTAGTACGTTTCTGATAATATAATATATGATAGAGAGTCAAGAAAAGAAAGTATTTCAACAACAAGAAAGAAAAATCACCAAAAATATAAGACTAAAAGAGAAAAATAATATGAGCAATAATGAGATATACCATATCAACACGTATTTTTGGGGAATAGTTCTTATGACTGATAAATTTACGAGGATTGTGAGTTTATGAATTAGTGAGTCTATAGAGTTACTAAACTAGGAGTTGGGATAATAGCCCATTTGCATCCGCTAATAAGTCCTGGGTTCGACACCAGGCGTCTACAAAATTAGAAATTGCTAAGATTTAAAAAAATATTTTAATCTCTTCCCAATGACATTGAAACTCAAAACGTGAAATGTGAATGAAGATTATAAATACATTTCATATTCTTGCAATATGCAAGCAACTTTAACTCGTATATAGATACCCAGATAGGATACTAATTCACAGGCTAAACCACAAACGTCAATGATATGAAATTTTTACAGCGTATTATATGTGAAAATTCAAGCAGACATATTGGCTGCAACTGCCTAAAACGACGTTCTGCTTTTCACATATATTCCTTATGTGAGAAATAATAATGTGCTCTGGCATCGAGACCAGGAAGTCTATGGTTTTATTAAAATTGTTTTCTTAAACCGTGACTTAATATACATCTTCCAGCTAAGAGAGAACTATCTATTGTTTCGATAAATGCACCAAAAAATATTAAAAATTACCCCATGTATTTTTAATTGGAGACGTTTGCATCGTCCTCGCATCAAAACCCAGGACATTTTCTATAAAAGCAATTTATGGTTTCGATAGATAATGTCCATATCTGTGAGCTCCTTGAATTTTGATTCTCTACCTATCCGGGAGGTATTTTTTAGAAATTTCCGAACATCATTTAAATGGAAAAAATCGGGATATTGTAACCTTCTGGCATCGAACCCATAACACTGACGTTCAAAGTCACCTTTTTTCCTGGGGGTTTCACGTTAGGGCCTATTAGAATATATTTCTGTTATTTGAGTTTAATTATCGTTTCCGAGAACCATTTTTCCCTGTATTTATATATGTTACGTAAAAGTTAGAGGGCAATTTTACCCGTAATAAAGATTAATATTATTCCGTGCACGTCTCTAAAATGCTATGAAATCATTTTGAAATTTCTAGGACGGATGGCTAGATGAAAGAAGAAAAACAGTAGTCTCAACCTAATAGTAATAAAGTTATAATTATAACAAAATCTTCATTAATTTTTGTTTATATGTGGAAGTATCTTCAAGAAACATAATTTAATCTATGTTGTCTATGAATTCAATAAACTTTTTCAGCGCTTTCGATTTCATTGAAGAGATGAAGGGGCAAACTTTGTAAGAGTAAGGTTTGGAGGTGAAAGTGTTCTTGAAATAGAATGGGTTTTGAGGAAAGAGTAATGGGCGATTGGGAGCGATCGATTCCTCCTGAAAATTGTGAGTAGAATTGAAAGAGGTATCGATTGAAGCGAGCGTGTGAAACTTATATACTGTAGCAAATGTAATTGACGTCACTTGATGTATTCAGGATCTTTAAATGCTGTCCTCTTTGGACCTTTTTTAATTGAAACGTACTTTTCGAGAAGAAATACGTTTTTGCGCGACGAAACTTTAATAGTATTACTTCGATAAAATGTATTAATAATATGGAATATTTATATTACCAGCCTCCCCTCCGCCGCCTCGAGGAGACGAGCTCTAGTGAGTCGAAAAGCTTCTTGTTTGGGTTGTCTTGGGTTTGACACCAGGCGACTCTACCAGGGACGGATCCAGGGGGGTGGTCCTGGGGGTCCGAAAAGTTTGCTAAGAACAATATCTTTACAGCACAGAAAACCGGAATTCCAAATCTCAACTCATGCGCGCGTAATTAGAAAACTGAGTATAGGGGGCACCCACCATTGGCCTTAAGGCCGCCATGCAGTATGGCCGAATTAGAAAACGCATAAGCTCGGATTCGACTATTATTTCTGATTTAATTCTGCATAAGAAAAAATGTCTGCAATTACGCGAAGGAAAGAACAATAAATCGCGGATCCGCCATGTTGAAATTCCTGGAAATGTTTCCCCGTGTATGGCGGCCCTTGCGGGAGAATCGGCCGCGCTGTTGCAACATTTGCATTAAAATTGAAGGAAGGTTGAACAAAATCAAATTGCAATAGTTTTACCAACCGGTAAAAATAATATCTAACAGCACAGTACAGTTAAATCAAGGTTATATGTTCGAAGGAAAAATAAACATTTGCTACTTTCGAGAAATTTTGGAACTGGCCGCGATTTAAAATGATGTATTTTCGTCTACCTTTCACGAAAAACGGTCGTTTTCGGTAACAAACTTTGCCAACTTACATCATCTTCCCACCGATGCAAATAGGTTTGATGTTAAAAATTTTAGAGACAAATGCCTTGCAGAAATATAGCTGAATGGCAAAAATATTCGGCAAAATGCAATGAAAAATGTAGCCGGCTAAGAAGTTTCGTTCTATTTCCTTGCGAAGAAACTTCCAGCGGGAAAGTTTCCGAAAAAACATCAAATTACTTATATGTACACTAAAAACCTTTAAGTTTATTAGTTACCTCAAAAATCGAATTTGGTAAATTTCTACAACTACCCGAAGAGCAAGAAGGTAAAATTTCACTTTAGGACTGTTTGGGTTTTTTTTTACTAGAAATAGCCCGTTTTCGATGATGTTTTCAGGGAAGACACTTGAAATATTGCGGCTTATTATGCAATTTAGAACGTTGAAAAACCGTATATAGTTACTGAGAAACAGCAATTTTAGTGACCGAGGTACAGAAATGCCTCCGGAAAGCATGTTTCGACGGTTAGTTCGGTCATTTTGACGCCAGATGTCACGCCGATGGACGAGTTTCACATCTCAGAAACAGTCAAAAATTCCGAGAACGCAACGGGAATTCCTGCGCCATGAGTGAACAGGTTTTTGTCGCAAATGTTGCCTTGTGTTAAGAAAAAGATAATCACCCTCTCGTTCGGATCGCAAGCTATAGTTGGTTTGCAAGGTAAATTAGTACCCAAGGTCTTTTAACACAAATATTAATTCTGATCAATTATTGCACCCACCCAGCACCCCTTTCCACTCAATGAGCCCCGTAACCGAGTAGGAAATTGGGAAAAAACAGGTAAATCAGTCGATTATTACACCCACCCAGCACCCCTTTTCACTCGAGGAGGCCCGTAAGCGAGTAGGAAATGGCGAATGGGCTCCAGTTAGAGTTAAAATCACTGAAAATCGCCCTAGCGGGAGAACGAGGAAACATCAAAAATGGCCGAAATAACGTCAAAAATAGGTCATTTTCAAACAATAATATCTCCGAAATGGAAGGTTTCAGGAGGTATTTGAAAGAGGATATATTAACCGCCATCCTTTATCTATAACTTGGTGTAAGTTTCGTCAAAATATAATCATTATTAAGGGAGTTATTCAATTTCTCCCAAACAGTACCAAAGTGAAATTTTACCAGCAAGGGTAAAATCAGTTTTCGAAATTCAGCAATGCTACACAGCTAAACCCGCGAAATCAGACATTAATTCGGCACAAAAAACGGCTATGTCTCTGAATCAATAAACCCGACCGAAAATGACAAATATTTCATTGACATCACCCACGGGATTACTGCGTGAGCGTACTAAAATATACAGAAATCCGACAGACCCGCTCAATTGTCAACAGTTCGGACAAAAATTTCAAAAATTTTCTGCCATCTTCGATCAAAGTACTTAAAATGCAGACCACACCTCACATCATCTTGTAACTAGCACTAGACACCACAACGGCATGCGCTAAATGCAATCTCCAGTTTCAGAAGTTCTCTCATAAAATTCAAAGAACACATTGCAGAAAGCATAATGAGAGTAAAATCCAAGCACTGACCTTGCACTCAAACGGACATTCCAGCGAAAGATGACACATCCCGACTACAGCTTCATGTAAAAGTGAAAGAACAAATTATTAATTGTCTGAAATTACGTTGATAGGAAAAGCACAGAAAAACTACAAATAATGAAATCAGGAGGTAAATATACGCTCAATTTCATTTCCAAGTAAAAATCATGATTTGAAATTTCCAGGTATCCATAATTAACGCGATATAATCGGTCCTCCTCAGGGACTGGATATTGCGGTTTCATATACATAATTATAAATAGCTATTCAATTTCTCTAGAAGGGACGATTGAAATAAATAAGCTTTATAATAAGGCGACTAATGTTAAATTTGATGAAATTAATTGAAATGAAATTACACCGACATGCGCTATACGCAACAGCCCACACCCCGAAAGTAATAATCTACGTTTACACTTCAAAATACACAGGGCCTCTTCATAAGATGCAATATCAAAGCATCAACACTACACTATCTGAATGTGAAAGGTGAAATTAGTTTCAGCTTACCTTCGTATGACAGTTCTTTGAGAGAAGAGAAGCGCAGACAAAACGCGAAGAAACCTCGGTTGCCACATCTTTTGACGACTTTACAAAATCACCTTTAAAGTCCAGCCTTGCACTATCCATTTCGAAGTCGTTCTACCGCTAGTATATTAACACTTCACGTGCAAAGGACTACGTACTTTGTAACGACGTCTTTCCCTTGTTGGCCATCGTATCAAGTCGATTTGATCTGTATAACATTGTCTTTTCAGAGAATTGTTCAACACATTTGCGTTGAATACAAATCCTCGCGCGCAAAAATAACGTCGATGAAATAAATTCAATCCACAGTTCTTAAAAAAACACGAACTAACCGGAACTGTAAGATGCTTCCGCTTCGAGCTTCGACATTCAACTGACAAAGACTTCCCCTGAATGCGTCGTCGACGAATCACATCGAGAGGGACAGAGTTGAGGTGGAAGGGGAAGCGCCTCTCATTGGCTACTCGCTCTCCCCTGACCAACCGCCAAGAGTGGCTGAAATATTTTCCGCGCCATTTCTTTCAGCCTTAACTCCCATTTATAGTAGAACCTCGATCTATCGTTTTTGAAGGGACCGAGAGAAAAGGACGATGAATACGGGATAACGATCAAAACGGGAAATGTAGACTCAGCTCACACTATTAAAATGAATACATAACGAAAGTTTATCCAAAGAAAACCCCTAAAGATTTAAAACAAAACGCACTGAACTCCTAGAGACGGTACAAACAGGGTGAAATATGCCAGTAAACTGAGATGGACAAACAGGGCTCGTACGCGCACCCATGTGAAAGCTCTCCAATAGGATACAATGTAATGTTAAAATGTTAAAACAGCCCCGGATGTGTTTAAAAAAATCGGCCGTTTTGAGCAAGTGCTACCAAGTTCATGCCAAGCTCTCAAAGAAAATTTTTGTCACAATTCCTAATACATTGTCTTTCTTCATCGATTGGGCCAAAAATCTGAACGATGGATGCGGGGAAATAATATTTCGATGAACGATGAATGCGGTATTACTTTACATATCTCCTTATGGGCCTAAGTCGGGACTATACAAATTAAACGATAAATCCGGGAAAACGACAAATGCGGGAACGATGGATCGCGGTTCTACTGTACTTCTTCGCGTCAGTCATGTATATACGGCTGTGGCAAATATTCCGATCCGGAAAAAATCGCCAAATGTGTAACGGGCGAAAGGGTACAACATCGCTCCGCAATGTTCCCCACCAGTTGCATGCACGAGCTTAATATCGACTAGGATAGCTTCGTAAAACTCTCATCAGACTCAAGAACCATAATTTCCCCCCTGCCATACGACTCTGGCGGCTCGCGGGGTATATATCTACTAAAAAAAATAAATCTAAAACCTTCGTCTCGCTGAGGTAACTGGATCCAGCACGACGCTCCTCGGCTGTTCTTCGGGGAAACTTTTCTTTCATTCGCCCCAGGCGAGTTTTACGACGATATTTTTGAAACTCCTAGCATATTATGTATTTATAATTGAATGTTTAGTTTTGTCAGGAGAGCACATCAAAGAATTAAACAATGGATGATGCAGCAGGGCAACGTCGCGTCTGGATTCCAAAAGAGAGCCTCTGATGTCCTAACCCTACCTCTGCTTTCTCAGGGTATTTCTTTCACACGAACGCGAAGAAATGTGAAACTTGAAACGATTTTAGTTACGAAACCGATACATACGACGAAAGGCTCAATACCTTACCTTCTTCACTGGAAGAGAAGGCAACTTGGAGGAATAATTCCTATCCGAAAAAACGTTTTACGCACAAAGTATTTACACATAAAGTATCCACAGTTAACTTTCTATAAGGGTTAACATAAATTTAAGGTATTTGTAATCTAAATACTTTCATAACATAAAAAGTAGTTTGATCCTAACATTTCGAATTATGCATCCCAAAAAGCGATCAACGGCGAAGTCTCGTACCTTAAGAGATACCCCCAGACATGCTGCTTATGAAATGTATAAGGTAGTTTATGGTGAAGGACAGAATACTTTGTCTTATTTTTAAAGGGAGTTATGATTTTTTTAATGATGGTTTTTCCCGAACTCCAAATTTCCCGTCTTACCCATGCGATGAGCGTATTGCAAAAGCGAGTCGCTTCGCGAAGTATCGAAAGCTAACCTTTTAAAATATTTATAAAAATTGCACTTACGTGCATCAAGAATCCCTTTTTTGCCGCAAACTATTCTTTTTACTGAATCACTATTTTTCCAACTTAAATTTTCGTGGGACTCGGCGAGCTTAGATCTTAGTGTGAGGGTTATTATTTCTGAAGTGAGGAAGTGAAACATCTGGTCAATTCAGATTTTTAAATAGGTTGAAGATATTTAGGTTTACTCATTAGCACTGTAAGTATTATTATTATTGTTTTAAAGATCACTTCTTGCTGTTAAACATTAGCCTGTTACCAGTGGCGGCGAGTCCATTGGGTTCACTGAACCCCCTAAGAAAACTACTGCACTATTGTTATATATATCAATGTTCTTACCATAACCCAAATATCCTTGACACCAATTACTGCTCCTACCTTTTCCTTCGTTGAGTAGCGATTCCTGCCGCTTTTGGTTCTATCTAGTTGACATCGAGAGTGTTGAGGGGGAAAAGGGGCATACGGCCTGCAAACATGGGCCGATCGCTGCACTACGTTGCAGCGACAGCCGACGAGAATTGCTTCATAGGATTTTGGAATTTTATTTAGGTACTTTCCGGCAAATTAGAGAGTAGAAATTCGAGGGATCGCTGAAAGACGTGTATGTTCAACGAAAACTATAAAGACATCCTCGAAGATTATTCCATGTTCGACGCTAGATCAGGGCAAATATTCCCCAATTTAAAATGTATTGCGGCGATTTTTGCTAATTGCTAATTTTTCAGAGTTTAAGATTTATATTAACGAGTGCAAGGATGATTTTTTCCGCTTCTTGGGTGCAAATACAGTAAACGATAGTTGAATAGAGTTTCTCCGGATAATCAAAGAAGGTTAAATAAAATTCGTTCCTACTAAGAGCGTGCGTGAGCGTAAAGAGGCACGGTGGACGAAACCTAAATTACGAGCATTACATAGGAAGCAATAAGTCATTCTCTCGCGATTGAGGAAACTCAAAGCATGCGGAAATAACCATGAGCTCGAGGAACAAAAATATAGAGATGTGCGAAAGTTAGTTAAGGAAGAAGCGCGAAAAGAATATCAGGAATATAGGTCTCGAACCCTATTAGAATCATTAGGTGGCGATCAGAACGAATTTTGGTCATACGTGCGTGAGAACCGTGGAGGTCAGTTTTCTGTGCCTAGCCTCATAAGCGCAGAGGGAATTACCGTAAATAAATCAGAAGATAAAGCTAACTTACTTAACAGGCACTACCAGAAATGCTTCACTGTAGACAATGGTCAAATTAAGGATTTTACCTCGCGCATTGATTCAGAGATGTGTCCCATCGATATAGCGGTTGATGGAATTGGAAAATTATTGCGAGAGATTGATAGGAAAAAGGCGCCAGGACCCGAAGGTATTCCCGCTGTTGTAATAAAAACTTTAGCCGATGAAATTGCATGCGGTGAAAATAAATAGATAGATAGATGGACCCTTTATTGGCGATATTAAGGCCAGGTGAGCTTCTCTTTCACCTAACCTCGTATGTCGATAGTATTTTAAGTTAACTAATTTATACAAACAAACTCAAAAAGAAAGAGCAGTGTGTGGGAAAAATTCTTTGCAAATGAAGGTTGACAAAAAAAACCCACGTTGCGGGAAAACACCCACAGAGAAGGGGAGTGATAAATGTTTAGAATGATAGACCAATTTCAACTTTAATCCTGTCTAGCTTAATTATTGCCTTTGATTATTAAACACATCCAAACACTTTCATGTCAATAAAAAGGATTGTTTTCACCTGGGACATTCAACATGATTCAATCACCAAAAATCTGGTTACATATCATAGTAAATCTTAAAAACATTTTAAGATGGTATGTATGTATGTATGTGTTTGCAGGCGAATCAGCCTCTCGGGCTATTATCGCCATGAGTAGTAGGACATTACAAGTCAGTACATCCGATAATTCCTCAATAACTTTAGGGATGCGATATAATTTGATAAAATCGCTGTCCGCCAAATCGAAGGGGTTGTTACTGTCTATCAATCTCCTTCTCGTTACTCTTAAATAATTCCTTTTCCTACGTCTCTCCTCCAAAACCGCAGCCAAAATAAGATGCCCGTCCATGTTGTCACTGCCGGTAACTACGTAACTACACCTTTTTTGAGATCGTTACGATCTCACACTCGTTTCGATTCTTAGTGAGATCTAAAAATGCATTTTTGAGATCTCGCGCGATACTGCGAAAACACCGACTTCTCACTTTTTTGGGACTTTTCACTCGAAGTGATAGTTACACACTCGAGGCCCTGGACGATATATCAGGATGGTGTAAAGATTGGCAGCTGGATTTAAATATAAATAAATGCGTTGCCATGAGTTTTACGCGCTTTCCAATCATAATTCCCGTGCAGTACCAAATCTCAGGTCATCCATTAGAGTTAGTGCACGACAACAAATACCTTGGAGTCACGTTTAGCAGTAACTTATCTTTTAAAGAACATATTCGAGATGCGATAGGAAAAGCGAATAGAATGCAAAGATTAACTAAACGTTGAGAGGATGCTCATCGAGAGTTAAAGAAATAGCTTACTTTTCTCTTATTCGTCCGAGTCTAGAATATTGCTGTGCGGTTTGGGAGGAGTAGGTCTAGTCTCAGATTTAGAGATGGTCCAGCGTAGAGCAGCCCGATTCGTTTGCGGGGATTTCAGGTTTGATAGCAGCGTTACGGCAATGATAGAGTCCCTCGGTTGGAATTCACTACAGATGAGAAGATCTGAATATCGTCGGAAACTTTTCGAAAAGTTCATTCGTTCAGAATTTATAGACGAAGTAAGTGAAATGTTAGTACCAGTAAGGAGCGAACGCGATCTCCGAGAGGCATCGACGAAGCGTTATAGGGAAGTAATCGCAAGGACGGATAATTGACGGACTCTTGGTCGTTTTTTCCCCAGGCTATTAGAGATGCTAATAGGGGTTGAATGAATAATGGTGGTGTGTTACACCCCCTGCCATACGCCTCTGGCGGCTCGCGGGGTATTTATCTAAATCTAAATATCTAAATCATACTGCCATAGATATATGAGAGAAAGGTCTTCTCTAACATTTCTATGGCTATGGAAAGCTATTCTAATAGGCTATACTATTTCCCTTGTTTAGATAAAAACGCGACCTGGGCAAAAATAGGTGATCTGATTTAGGGCATTAATCTCAAAAAAATATTCGGTGAAAGTTCTGCCAAATACTTTAACCCTGAATAAAACAATATAAGGAGATTGGTTTAATTTCTTATGATTATATTTGATATTTCAACAAATAAATGTAACTTGAATAGTAAAAGGTATTTTGGTTTTTAATAATACATACGGAGAAATATGAATCGAGGATTTAAATAAAAACCCAATTTTCGAGAATATAGGGATTTTTTTACAACAAAGACATACATTGATTCAACCCGAAATATTTATTTTCATATTTCTACTGCTTTTATCCGAGGTTGTAGTGAATTATACTGCGAAGCAAGCAGAAGTAAGCAGAAGCAATATTCTAGTATGAGACAGAATATTTAACCATAATAGCGGCCACTTAAAAAAATACGAATTTTGAAGTGAACCCCCTGTTTTTTTATTCACGCGCCGCCACTGCCTGTTACGTTCTCCTTCACGCTTAATTTGAACATCGAAAACAAATGCAGTTCTCGTCGAACGATAACTATTTTGAAGGAACATGTTGTTATATCCTATTCTTCCTCAATTTTTCCTTCGTCGAGACACTTCCAGAAGACTGTCGTTCATGTCAGAGAATTAGCCTCTGTTCAAGTTTTCTCCATTGAAGTGTTTTTTTTTCTCAGGAAACTTTGGGTTTCGCTAGGGTCTATGGGTTCAGAAGGATATTAGTAAATATGAACGCGTAGGGATTCAGCTTGGAAATTTTTCCCTAAGGTTTGAGAAATATTTATTTTTGTTGCGTCTGAATAAACGCCGTTGCTCTTACCATTGCATTTCGAGCTGCACCGAATGAACACGATGACGGCGAAATAATACTTTATAGAAAAATTATTAAACTTGAAAATTCTATGCGTAGTTTTAGTTTTTCCCCGATTTCAGAAGATAATTCCAAAAATCAGGGGAATGTCACGTGCCTTAGTTACAACGGTAAATAAACAGCTGCATACAGGGCATTTACAACCGCCATGGCTCGTAGGTCAAGTAATAAAACATCTGGGTAAATTTTGAGTCCCAGGAAACCTCTATTTTCCCAGCAGAACACGAATATATTGCGGTACGCTTAGAGTCATGTTCTGTCTTTCATTCCTGATATTCAGCGGATCCTTTTTTGTCATTCCAAAATCCGTACGATTTACAAAAAGTTCTTCACTAGAATTTCCAACGGATATAAAAGAATGGCATCATTCACACTTTTTGGAAATTAACATTACCTTACCTTAAAACCGAGTCCTGACGTCACCATAACGTCTTAAGTTGACGTACTCCCTTATTGCTGAGAGCCAATGGTATCGCCTGGGAACTGATCTGTCGTAGGCACTTCTAAATATTTCTGCTACCGTACTTGGGCTCGCTGTTTCGCTATCAGCAACATTAGGATTTTTTGAGGTGGGATATTCCCCTCTACTTATGTCTTCCCTGAATTTCCTTGATCATTGCTGTCCATAGGAACCTATACGGTCCCCAGACATCCTCCCCAAGGGAATGTCTATTTGCAACGCAAAACTCAGCACACAACACCAAAATTAAGAGACGCAGTGTCACTTACGCAAGTTCACGTGTGTGCGGAAAAATGGGTCCCTGTAAGGGTTTGGTAAATATATAATAAAAAATTCTACCAGAAGAAAAAGCTGTCATAAAAGAGGAAACAAAGGATCTTAGGCCATAACGTGTAACCGCCAGAAAAATTGCGATTTTGAACCTCAGTGTCATGGGTTCGATTCCAGAGGGCCCCAAAGTCCCGATTTTTCCCGTTTAAATGCGTTGCTTTGATTTTCGGGAATTTTTAAAAAATACTTCCCGGATAGGTAGAGAATCAAAACTCAAGCAGCCTATATATATGGTCATGATCTATCGAAAACATAAATGACTTTTACGGAAAATATCCTGGGTTCGATGCTAGGACGATGTGAAAATCGGCCGTTTATAATATATTGAGGTAGTTTTTCATTATTTTTTTCATGCACTTATCGAAATGATAGGAAGTTCTTGCTTAAATGGAAGATGTATATTAAGCATAGGTTTTTGAAAACAATGTAGATAAGACCGTACTGCTCCTGGGTTCGATGCCGGGGCACATTAAAATTTCTCTCATAAGGAATATAAGGGAAAAGTAGGACGTCATTTGAGGCAGTTGCAGCCAATATTTCTGCTTGAATTTTCACACATAGTAAAAAATGGTGATCTTCTGTTGTACTGCGTAGAAAATATTTTCAGAAAGTCCCGCGTTCGAAGCCAGGCGGTAAATATATCCCCTATTTAAAATACATTGATGTAGTTTTCATTATTTATTTCGATTATCTTATCGAAATAATAGGAATTTCTTGCTTTGCTAGAAGATGCATATTAAGACTCGGTTTAAGAAAAAAATTTAGATATGATCATGCTGTTCCTGGGTTCGATGCCAGAGCACATTACAATTTCTCACATAAGGAATATATTTGAAAAGTAGGACGTCCTTTGAGGCAGTTGCAGCCAATATTTCTACTTCAATTTTCGTACATTGCCATAGATGGTGATCTTCTGTTGTGCTGCATAGTAAGTTCACCAGGAAGACCGGGGTTTTATGCCAGACGATTAAATTGCAGCGAATTTTCATAATATTTTCAATCCTTTTTTTTCCCTTTGAGAACCCTCCCAATATGATGCCGATATGAAATTAGTGTTGTCGATCTGCTTGCAGTGTGCAAGCTACATTTTACTCGTACATTGAAACACGTACTCTCGATTTATTTTTAAAATCTATTTTTTACCTAACAAAAAGTAAAAGTACCACCTTAAACTGTTTT
The DNA here is from genome assembly GCA_947579665.1 of Sympetrum striolatum. Taxonomy (NCBI): domain Eukaryota; kingdom Metazoa; phylum Arthropoda; class Insecta; order Odonata; family Libellulidae; genus Sympetrum; species Sympetrum striolatum. Next base: position 80,088,487 of record OX388348.1, on the reverse strand, counting down.
CTTCTATTTTCGTATACATTCTTTTTTAAAATTTTTAATCGCTTTTGCTATATTTGTTATAAATGTTAAAATACTTTGGATTAATATTTACTAAAAATTGCCAATATTTTTTTATGAAAATTTAAAAATAGGCAGTTTACCTGATGCAATTTTCCTGCGTTCCTGAAATCATTTTTTCTACAAACATTATCACCATATCTCATAATCTCTTACCGTTTATTTCATGCGAGGAATATCATTGCACACTGTGTCTTTAATCGTAATACCCAAAAGTAAAATTCGTGTAGTTTCGGATACGCAGTACTTTAGTAAAGTCATTCGATAGAAAAATGATCGCAGAACGCAACGCAAATTCAACGCCAGCATTCCGATGCGCAGTACATTGTTTCAGCGACATACAGCGCCGTAATAAATTCGTTGAATGCATCGGAAATAGTCGGCGATACAGCTCGTTTCCGAACTCCAATCACGCAGTGGATTACTGGTCCCCCGATTTCGACTACACCTCCATTCAGAAAAAAAGGGGGAGAGAATTCCGTTACTTTTTCCCTCCATTAATTCAAAAAATCCCGCGTAAGAGCAACGGATCGACATTAACTCCGCCTGGCTGGCGGGATAACGGATCAGATATCTATGTTTATATTTCATCAGCGTAACATATACCTGCCACACTTCCCCTAAATGGGATCAGGTGAGGCGCCACCTCTATCCTCTCCTTTTGACGAGTATAAAGTAAACGACAGAAAAAATCGAATAGATCTAATCGATTTTTCACTATTTTGAATGGTATTGGCCGTTACTTGGTGGAATTCCATAATGGACGAAATAAAAGAACACTTTGTGGTAATATGACTTTTAAAAGTTGAAACCGGTCCTGTAAAGAAATATATTCTGTGGAATTACTACAAAATGTTCTTTTATTTCATCGATTTTTCACTCTCAAAGAGCTATAGAATAAATTTTGTCCGCTACGTTCATAAGAAGAATCGCGATTTTCTCGGGAAACTACCGCGCGAACATATCCGTTAATAAAATAAACGGCCTTCATTGTTGAAGTGACCAATGTCGGTTAGTTTCCAGCCAAGCCTTTTTCCTTTTTTAAATAATTTTCGAAATCCGCGGAACCCCTTCTTCTTTCGATCTTACCCCCCACGACAGGATGTGTTTCCGGCCCCACCTTATTCGGAAGTTCCAGATAGCCATAACCTTACCCAGCACCCTTTCTTCGACCCTTTCTCAGAGACTTCTCGGTGACCCAACCTCCATCCCTTCCCTTCTGGACAATACCCCCGGTCATCACTTGAAGACATTTCGCGTAACATCCTTTTTTCGGCTCTTTCTTCATGGCCCAAGCTTTCCCAGAATCCTTCCGATCCCATTTCCTTCCACCCTTCTGCGTCTTCCTTGACCGAGGTCACCAACACTAACCCCTTCTGCATTGTATTACAATTTCGTGGATTGACGACCGAGATGGTCTTCACTCTCCCCAGAGACTACGTAATAATCAATATCATATTAATGACAGATAGTCGAGCGTCTCCCATTGCCTTCCTTTTTTCACAAGAGGCTCATAATGTAACTGGTGCCTCTCCACTCTCTTCTCAGAGATATGAGTTCCATTATTCTCTTTGATTCGTGAATACTTCATTTTTGAGAAACGCGATGAATGAATAAAAATACCTTGGATTCCATGCTATCACTGTAAAATTCGAGCCACTTGTCGAATCACGTGGATGAGCCCATAACACGAATGAGGTAAAAACGATAGCGCAAGACGAATAGCGACAGGAAATTGAGGCTTAGATTAATAACCGTATCCTGTTCGATGAAAACCCTCAATTCCGGTATTGTGTCGGCAGTAAACGTCGAACAGTTAATTCACTCACATGCTTTGATTAAACCCGTAGCATGTCAGTTTAAAATTAAAAATACAGATATGAAAGATATCATCTAAGTTCAGTCCCGAAAATTTCAAATTTAATAACTCGGTTTCAAATCGCCTTTCCATATTTTTGATAAATCTAACCGCCGGAACACTTTCTGATAATGCGAACCGAATATCGGATCGGAAAAAGTAAATCTTTTGATTCGGATTCAACGATCTAATATTTTTGTTATGATAGAAATATCATGCGAAAATTATGCAAACGGCCTGTTTAACGCTCTCATTGACATCGAGAGTGAGTCAGGATCAGACGAAGGTGGACCTAAGTTAACACTCGCTATCGAATGCGACGGTAATAAATGAAAAAAGGAATAAGACCTGCTAATTCAACTATGGCCATGAATAGACAATCAATGAACAAGAGCAGCAGTTTGAAAACAAGTAGACGCTGCAATACTATGGTTAGCAGATGATATAGCGGTGCATGCTAGAATGAAAGGAAAATCGATAACTGCTATCGAAAAGTGCAAGAAGCAAAAATGCATGCGCCTCGGCAACTGAACGATGGTTCAGTTTTCTAAAAGATAAACAGTTAGAGCCTCCCCCATAATCATTCCGACGCGTGTTGACCGCTCTCCCATTGCTCGCATTGCCGTTACACCCGGTAGGCCTGGTTTTTCCAAAATATTTTCCATGAATTGGCTTCAGGGGCATGCGGCCTTCCTAAGCTGCAGCAGAGCATTTTTATCACGATTTCTGGAGGTATGCTTATTCTCATACGAAATATTCTATGTTATTTGTTGAGCTCTGTAGCGTAAATATCTAGCATTTTCTCTTTCGCCCTTTTGGTCCTCTTCGCAATATTTGCATCCTTTTAGGATATTCCGATAATTCGTAAATATTTGCATCTAATCGGAAATTACACAGGAAAATTTATCCAGCGTATCATGGGATCCATCAGAGCCATTTAAGACTGTGTAATTTTATTGATTGTGCAAAGTATGAAGTTCCTGGGAATGAAACTCGGCATCCACTTCCCATAATCTATAAATTAATTCTAATCTCTATCTGTAATTTTTAATCAGTCATCAATCCGAAGACTCATTGTATCCGCAATAGTACTTTCATTAACAAAACTTTGGAACAACGCATGATGCTGATTAAGCGGAAAAAAATTCAATTAAGTACAGTGTAATGGCCTAATGCATTATGAATGACATTTTTCGTATCATCCAACAAGAAGTAAAAACGGTAAATTTCGCTATATAAATCAATATGACCCGTAGTTCAGCAGCTTTCAGATTATCATAGCCATGAACAAGAACGAAGTGAGGTTGAATAAAAAATATCTTATTTATCAATTATGTACCGACAGATAAATGAAAAAACCCACACACTAGAGAGCAGAAACATAGGTGTTAATAATCATTGCGAATATTCGAGCGAGTATAGACAGCATTAATGAATGTGTTCCACATTGTTCTTCTATTACTTCTGAGGGAAATGTTCATCATCAATCGGATCAGCGATGCCACGACAAACGAAGATAATTAGTTCTGGTAATACGTTAGTAGAGAAAAAAATACCTACCAACAAATTTTTACGTCATTTCTTTGGCAAACAGACAACTACATGGACTACATTAAAATGTGTGAAATATGTCCGTTGACTCACATACTGGAGTTCATAAAAAATATATTTTTATGCAATAAGGTACAGCCAAGTTGTACATATTATTCTTATTATAAATTATTCGAGTCAATATACAAAAATACTACACCATCGAAGAGGTTTCTACGCGTCCCATCCGAGGTTGGGGATTAGCAAGCAGTTGATGCTATTATAAACTATCATAACTCAAGCCTCGATTAAGATTTTGGGATGAAACTTTCATTCAAAATATATTTCACACTAACATAACATGTATGTCTAATTTACATGGATATAATGTAAAATTCAGAAAATAACTTCTTAAGCCAGAAAATAACTGACTCTGCAAGAATATTTCGAGCTGAAACTGATGGAAATACAATACAAAGGGTAACCGTTTTCCCAAAACGTACGCAGCTGGGTGTTATAAACTAAGGCCCTTCAAAAGGTTTTACTTCGGTTTTAGGCGTCTCACTGGCGCGCGCTCTCCCTCCCGTCGTACGATAGATGTGAGCTTACTCATTTAACAATTGAAGGTCGAAAAAGGAGAAGAGTGAGAGAGAAGTGAGAGAAGGAGTGAGAATCTATAGCTTCAAGGATGTATTTTTTTAAATTAAAATTTCATAAATTATGACTATCAAGAGATTTGAGGGAAAAGGTAACTCGCTCCTAAATTCACTTTTCCTTTCGCCATGGTTCGCCATTTTGTTGTATAAATATTGCAAATATTCAACTATGATCATTCAAGCCCAGTATTATGATGCATAAACATTAGGTTCTGCAGCTTTTTTTACCCTGTGAGTTTGCTCATTTTGGCTCAGGATTTACTTGAAGTAGAAGAATTTTCCGAAAATTTTAATTTTTCGTGAAATTTGGTCAACTTTGACCCCCTGTAGAATTGTAATGCGCGGAAACCAACAAAAATGATTTCGCCTTTATATGCAGAATTTATTCAAGTATGAATATGCGAAGTTTTAAAGTCCGCACTCAAAAAAAAACCTTTTTTATTTTGGGCTAGCTTTATTCGATTCTAGCCTACTGTGCGATGAGACGTACTTTGTTTTTAACGATGCTGTTGTGTGACTCAAAATGTTTTCACTTGAATTGACAATTGTTGATAATGTAGATAAAGAAATGCAAAACTTTCGAGCAATTTCTGTTTTTGTCTGCCCGCGATCACGTACTTCCTTGACCTTTTGGTGACCAAACTCAGGGACTCCCTCTTTTTCTTGGTCAGCGATGTTTTATCCATTACTTTACTGATAGGCACACGGGATATCACAACACAGGTCACCTCGCGCAGAGAGTAATTCTGACTTTTCCTCTCTTGGAGACCAAAATTTCATGGTGTACACCAGTGGTTCCCAAAGTGGGCGCTACCGCCCCCTGGGGGGCGGTTCTCTAATTTAGGGGGGCGGAAAGAGCCAAGGGGGCGGAAAGAGCCAAGGGGGCGGCAGGGGGGCGCCGGAGGGTCCTGACAATGTGACAAATGTGAAGGCTCGGTAACCTTCCTTTTGTCTCCGTTTTCATGCTACGTTTTTAAAGTTTACATTGTTTCCCGTATCAGGAAGTAATTTAAACCATGTGTATCCTTACATTTTAAAGTAAGAACAGTTGAAAAATATTTCCAAGCATTTCTCGCACAAGGGAAACTTTTGTGGGGGTTTAGTCTCATTTGGTCTACTTCACGACACTCAGTACCTCGGCTGTAAAGTTCAGTGTGAATAAAACGGGTGTGAATCCGGAGAGGAATCAGGTCATCTGATAATTAGATTCGGTGGTTTTACATCAAATGTTTACCTGAATAATCATTTTCCAAACAAGTCGGTTCCAACGATATTATCAAGGCCGTATTGGTGAGTTATTTTCATTCATCGCATGATATCATTCTTGTTATAGTACTATTATATAATATTTTGTATTATTTTATGATGGCGAAGTATATTACAAAAAACGGCCAGTATATTGTTTTTTGGTTTCATGAAATTGTTATAGATTGTTCAAAACGAGGACCTTTTCTCTCAGACTTTGTATATATACGATTAAATTTCCCCTTTGGCGGCTGGATATCAATTCAATAAATTCCCGGTTTACTGATCTAGTCACGGTTTTGCTGACGTGCATTTTTTATATTTTTTTATTTATTCAAAGATTCACATACAGTTTTGAGACCATTTTAAAGTGAATACAATCAACAGACAAAGAAAATGACATATTTAAAATAAATTTGCATGTTTGTACGAAATAAAAATAGAAGCAAAATTAACAAACAAAAAACATGGATGCATATATACAGAAAACGATCTAGGCAGGAAATTATTTCCTTGGAGCATAGCTTTTTTCAAACAATGGGTAATATTCACAATCATTTTTTGAATAAAAAGAACACATTGGAAATAATTCGCCTACACGAGTAAATTTTTAAACCATCTTCGAATTCGCGCTCGCGTGATAAATGTATTGCATTTGGATATGAAATGTACGATATTTATATAAAATAGATAAACTCTATTAATATTTTTAGTTTATCCGAAGCAAAATTACTACCGTTCCAGAGAAAAATAACGTGTATATACATCCAGTTTTATACCAGGTATGCAAAACAAATACATACATATATTCAGCATTGCTTAAGTACATATGTTTGAAATTATGCCGCAAGCACATAAATATTATGTTTTGATGTTTTTCATATGGTTACCAGTAATTTTATTTTAAAAAGCAACCACTTAAATATCGAATCCATGTCTCTTCATTAACACATACCCGTATTCTATTTTGTTAATATATATTAAATTTTATTTTAACAAAATTTAATATTTAAACCTTTATTGTAGAAGCAGAATGGCAGGAACTGATTCATCAAAGAAGAAATGTAGACAGTATAATGTGGATTATCTTAAGTACGGATTTATACAAATAGCTTGGAAAATGTGTTAGAAGACCAATATCATAAAGATTAACTATTAGTTTCTTTATTTTGGTAATTCTGGCCATTTAACCGTAGTAGAAATATATGTAAATTTAAAAAATGACATTGGTAAAAGGGAAGCTATTTACTAGGAAAATACTCTGACAATTAACCATATTCAAGTGCACAAACAACCATGCCCAGGTACGTGTATGTGCTCATCCTCAACAATCATCTTGGTCGTCAAGGGAACGGTGTTGTTTATAACCATAAGCGTTTAAAAAATGTCACCCCTTTCATCTATATCGGAAGTATGAATCAAAAACGATATATCAAGAGCAAAATGGTAATCAATAGTAATAAGTATACTCTCATTTGGTTCTGGACCAAATTTTATAGGACCGACATTCATTGTTTGATTTAAAAAAGGTCTACAGAAGATGTAAAAGAGATTTACATGGTTATTTCGTGGCTATTTAATGGATACAATTTTGTTAATCGTGTATCGTTTTATCGTTCTGGAAATGAACCCGAAACTTATACGTGCATGACACCTTCACAGCTATTCATCCCGTGATGCAAACTCCAACTAAAGAAAGTTTGGTAGGAATTGATTAAAGGGGTATGTTAAATAAGATAAAAAAATAATTTTTATGCATTTTCTTAAAGTTAATAATCTTGCGTATGCTTTCTCAAAATTTTGTACTGATTATCACAAAATTGAAGCAGTTATGATATTTTTAGTGGAGCGTCTCAAGCGAGTTAGCCAAGAAAGTACGCCCCCCCAAGGAGAGCCATAAACTGGCAAATCCGGTGGGATTTCCAAGACTTCTTTCGACCCTTCTTTTCGAAGAATTGAGCAACAACGAGTTTCCTCTCAATAAGGGAAACGACGCACGTGGGCTAGAATGGAAAATAGCTGGTTAAAAATAAGCCCACTTTGGGAATCACTGATTCGGTCGAATATGGTTGTGACATTTCCCCGCTAAAATTCACAGCATGGATCCTATTACTTACTCCAACATGACCGTTTAATAATTCTTGGTAAAATTATCTGCAAAGTTTTCTTTTGGATTGCTAAGCCGAGTAATCTAATATATTTTTTTTCTGGAGATATCCAAGGAATGTTTTTAAAATTCCGTCAGCGCGTTTAGTACATTCTTGTAATTCGTCAACCTAAATCAGAGTATACATGAGTAATGGCGAATATATTATCGTATCGAAATGTTCTCTCTAAATTTTAGTTTCGGAATTACTCCTCCACTTTTTTTTCTCTCTACTGAAAGAGGGGAGAGTTTTGAATGCTTTTATAGAAAACGCCGAGCTCATGGCTATAACTTCTTTCAAATATCAGGTTAATAGGTAGACAAGCAATTGTTCTTCGAAACTAGACGACCTATTTATTTCCGCATAGAAATTGATATTATCCTGGCAAGAGACTATAACGCACGGGAGGATCGAGGCAGGCCATCGTGGAAAGAGTTACAACATTTTTTGTTTTTAAATCAATTCCTTTACTCATTTAAGCAACCGTAGGTCCACTTAGGATTCTTGATATTTCTATGTGTTCTAAAAACCTAGTTCAACAACTTTACTTCCGCTAATATTGTATAAAGTCTTTAGAATGATTTGATTGATGCTGATTGACGCTGATTTTTCCGTTAAAGCTACCCTAAGACGAGATGTTTATCGTGTGTAGCTTTATATTTACTCATTTTTCATTCAATATAAAGTGTCATGGGTCTAGCTTACACTGTATTAAGTAGTTTAAAGCAAACTGCGTGTCTTTATCACCATTAGATACAGAGATATACCGTTCAATATGATGCAAGGTCGAAAATCCAAGATGGCGAATTTGTTTAAATATTTCGGCATGTTGCCCAATTGGGATTTTTTGGGATTTTGCTTTTGGCTGTTCAAAGAACATCTCCACCAATTTTCAGCTAGATAAACCAAAAAAGATAAGTTAATCCTTTTTTTGCCTAAAATGCCTCCACTAACAGTAAACCTCTCTCTATACTCTCTGCTGGCTTATTTCATAGGGGGTGAGACAACAACCCGGCCTTCGGGCTGAATAGACCATAGAGTAAGGATGGGGTAGAGCGCGTGTTGCGTTCTGCGCATGTTACAGGATTGAACGTAGGAGACCACGTGACTTTGGTCCGCTTTCGGAAATCTCGCCGGTAAGTTAAGTGAGAAATTCGTGTACTCAAGTTGGTTTTTTAAGTATTTATGTCTTTTACGGACAACTGATGTTCTGAATTCGAGTTTATTTAGATGCTCTATAGTCTGGCTAATGTAACTCAATATTTATTTTCGGTATCTGGATGAAAATTAACCGTAAAAGATTAAAGGACTTGGGAATCATGATTTTGAAATGCTGCGCATGAAACTGCAAGGAAAAGTACGTTAAAGAAATCACTTTTAACTCGTAAGTTTTGTGTTTATGGTGATTTTAATGCTTATTTAGAATTGTTTTCTTATCATTTAACTTTCATTTGCCATTTACAGATTATGTAATAAGGTAATGAAGTAGCTTGCAAATAGGCGATTGCGGCTATTACTACAGAGTATTCCATGTGACAAAAATGGAATATAGCAGTTTTTACGGTTTATTCTTGTTTGTCGATGATTATAACAAGATAAATTTTGTTTTTCCGTTTAGGAATATTATTCTCTTCGGTGCATATTCAAAATTATTGCTTGAATCGAGTTCATTGGAGCGCTCGAGTATATTAAAGTGTCGCAGGCTTTTCTCATTATTTATAATTATTAATATTGACTTTATAGCTTCCCAGTAGATCATGAAAGGAGAAAACTATTGATTCTCAGTTTGAGGAGAAAGGATTTTGTGCCCTCTAAACACTCTAAAATCTGGAAAATGGAAAACTTTCCTGGAACCCTACAAAACGTTATTTTGCATATAATTATTTTAATTTACATAAATAACTTGCCAAAAATTCTTATATCAAACATCCCTTTATTTGCTGCCAATTGTAATATTTGTCAAGCAATTAGAAACCTTGGAGATTACACCGCATTAACCTTACAAGTTAACCTTACAAAATTGCACGTATGGCTTCTTAAAAGTAAATTACAATGCAATGCTAGGAAATATAAACTAATGAACTTCAACTGAAATAAATTTAAATTCAATTACAACATGTAGTAATGTGAAGTATCACGTAGCAGAGAAATGGACTCCTTTACATGTGAAGGGTCTTGTTTTAGAAGCATCTGTGAAAAAGATCTCGGATGGAGAGATGGCCTGTTGAGTAAAATTAAACTTTCTGAATCTTTGCCTTACACTTACCTTCTGTAAACATAGCTGTATTGTTTTAAAAATATGTATTACTAAGAAATGAAACCTGAGGATGGCGTTAGCCGAAACCGGTCGTTTTTAAATAAATAACACAGTGTGGAAATTACGAAGTGCCTTATTTTTTTCTTATTATGGCTTTCCACGAAGTCCGGCCTAATACCATAGAATTTAATATGTATTAATTTATGATTTATATCTAAATAATGATACTTAAATAAGAATGAATTCTAAATGTGAGAAGTTGTCAGTGATGTGGCAGGAGGATGTTTCCTAAAACTTTGTTAAAGAAGTGATTGTTAAATATTATCAGAAAAATCCCACTGTAATTTCATTCCATTCTAAATCATTTCCTTTATTTGGAGCTATACCTATACCAGTAGTTGATTCAACCGGAGGCATATCAAGGTACAGTTTTCAATTTATTCAATTTACAAATATTCGCAAAAATCGACGAACCTGTCTCGTTTTGAAGACTCGTAACTTTTGAATGGAGGAAGTTAAGTATCTTGTTCTTTCATTCGTTGAAATAAATTGAATGCGTTTCTATTAAATTATTCATGAAAGTTCCACATTGTTTAAATATGAAAGAAAATGTTAACTGTGATATTCGACCACTTAAACCCAAGTTTGCCTTAGTTTTAAACGTTACTCTAGCTATATGTGTAATTTAAACTAAACAACACTTAAACGTCATTTTTTCCAGAAATGTTCGAAAAAATCAACGAAAACTGGGAATTTATTCGAAACTTTCAGTTTTTTTGCTCTCTTCCTTTTCTTGCTTGATCTTGCTTTTCATCCGAGTAAACCTAGTCGAAATGATACTCTTTTTGAAGAACTCGACGAGAAGTATCTTAATATTCCACTTAAACGTAATTTTCTCCGGATATGTTCGAAAAACTCAACGATAACTGGGAATTTATTTGAGATTTTGTTTTTTTGTATTTATCTTGCTTTTTACACGAGTAAACCTTGATGAGTCGATACTCGTTTCGAAGAACTCGACGAGAGGTATCTAAATATTCTTAAACAATGATAAATATATACCCGACGTTGATTATTATAATAAGAAAACTTTAAGTGGAAACTCTACTATCTATTAAAATAATATACGCATTAACTACGTAGTTCAGAGTTACTTAAAAACTCGATTTTTCAAGGTGAAACTCCACAGCGCATTTGAATTGCCGCTAGAAAACGGAAAAGTCACGTGGTTTAATGCTGTAACATCGGCTCGGCTACTGCGCAGCCTGTCCAGCACTCTACCCCATCCTTACTCTATGGAATAGACAGACGTATTCCTTATGGCGGATCGAAAGAAGACTCCACGCCAACACGAACACTTTTGAACAATCTCGACGAAACCAATAACATCGTTTTGATGAATTCATCCCTCCAAGATGATGTATAACCACGATCTGTAGATGAAGAACACTTCGCATCCGTTATTCAGTAATTTGCGTTTCTGCTGCATTGAAAATTCATTGTGATGCTAATATTTAGCAGCATTTACGATAACCTACGAACGATAGAAGAGGATAACATCATTTATGTACGTACCTTCTCCCTTTTGGAAAAAAAGATTTCACGAGATTATAGTAAGATTAGATGGAATATATTGGTCTCTTTTTACGGATAGTATAAGGTGCGCTAACATGAAAATTACTTAGGTAATTTGGAGTTTCATAAATTAATGTAAGTGAATGTTAGTAGCAAAGGAACAGAAGGCGTTCTTCTTAGTAAAGAGCGTGATTGTAAATAATACAATGCAAAATAAACAATGTAAATAAATAATACAATGCAAAAGAGAGTCATAAGAAGGACAGAATTCTGAAAAAGGCTTTCCTCATTTCATTGTGAGCTGAATTTTGGAACTCTTAACGTCACCCCTCCTAAAACGGGCTTCCTATATTTTTTTCGAAATAAGTACAACGCTATCAGAGACATAAAGTCAGTTAAATATTTTAATTCCGTACTTTTACCTTAGAAAAATGAAAATATCTCGTTAATCAAGGTAATAAATCATGAATAGATCATTAATCAAGAATGGATGATAAACCTTCAGAAAATGTGGCGTCAAAAGAACGTTGACATCACAAAAAAATAGCTAAAATGAATCATTAACAAGAAACATGAAAGAGGATGAACCGATTGGATAGATAAATTAAATGATAAAATAAAGGGAGAAGGAATGGTCTCTTCTTCCATCCAAACAATTGTCGTAGAATAAACAACAATGAAATTAAAGTGCTAATATGAGAAAAATGGGAAGAATATCGGATGTAAAATAACGTGAGAGATTCTTAAGGAGGTAATTAAAGAGATATTACAGTTAATTACCTATCAGTATTTTTTGATATTGTTTAAATTTTAATAGTAAGATCTATTATTCTTTTTAACGATCAAAATGTTAGATTAATTATAATGATCTTCCACCAAGTGAAGAAAAACTATTAACGCTATATAGGAGATAATTCTTTTGCTGGAAATCACCCACAAGAAAGGGGGTTTGAATACATTGGCAATCCGACAGATTGTTATAACTATGAGATGAGATGAAACATGACATTCAACAAAACATCAACTGAAATATGAGATGAAATACGGTGCTTGGGAACTGAGTCTTATCCAAAAGAGCGTATTGTCTAAAGTCTCATAGCTTTCATTGCATAGCGAGCTGACAGCGAACCAATTAAAACACAAAGAATAAGAAAAGCCTACAATTTCTCAAAAACAATTCAAGTAAAATGCATCTGGAAAAAAGAGGATGTTTGAGATGTTTTATCTCGGAAGCGGCTCCTTCGTCGGTTAGCATATGATGACTATGACGTTGCTCGTCTTTTCGATCGATCAAAATTCATGAAATCTTATCGGAAAGGAATGAAACGAAACTTCTTTGCGTTTAAATAAACGTGCAGTCAAAGCATTCGCTGTCAAAACTAGAATATGAAAACCGTTCTGCATCCGTTAAAATACTGGCCCACTTTTGAGGAAATTTACTTTTCGTATGATGCGTTCGAAGGGGCTCTAACAGGATAGTGACCTTTGGGGCGCCATAAAATGCGAACATCTGTGTTTTTTAAAGCTCTCAGCTCAAGGATCCTCCTTCCATGTTCAAAGCTCTGCCTACGCATGACTATCGCACTTTCTAAACTTTTTGTTCTATTAGCATTTTCGAGAGAAGCTAAATCTCTATGTAGATTTAAACCACATTAATGTAGTAAATTATTAAATAATTTAACTGAATGTTTAAGGTAAGCCTTTCCTGAAGCATCAATGAGTGCACGCAGCGATATTCAGAGTATATTTACCGCGGGAGAAAATATCGCACAAGCTAAAAATGCAAATAAATAATGAAATCCTCTCATATAAATTGAGTAGAAAATTAAGGCCTTTGAAAGACAGCGGTTTTGAGTCGTAATATTTTTGAAGCATTATATTTTGTTATGAAAAACGTGGTTTTTCAAACCAGAAACGTACGGCTATCTGCATAAAGGTTAACAAATATAAATGACGTATACTCTAAGTTGGACTAAGCTGGCAAATTAATTGACTCAAAATTAAGAAAAACACTTGTTTAATTAAAAATTTTAATCCTCCATCAAATTGAAATGTTCGCTAATCGTAGATGTATCACCTCCTATCGCAATCAAATGAGAAATTATCTTATTTAATTATTCTTAAGTATAATCGTAATGACCCAATTATGATACAGAATTAGATGACGATTCAGTTTCTCGAAGAAAACAATCCTATTCGAAAAAATACACACGCAATTCCGCCTGAAGACATATGCTATTGTTACACGAAGATTTCGGTTGAAGAGGTTGGCCATTCAACTGCATCTTTGCACGAGTTAAGCGCAAGTCCTACTTCCCCTGAATATATTATGGAAATCCCTGCAAACATTGCGTGATAAGCAGGGGTCACATAAATTACATGGCTATCAAACCCTACAACTGAACGCACACATATCATCATTCATTTCGCGAATTTTCAGATTACGTATACGGATACAAATGAAACGCTTGTTTTGATGCAAAAGAAAATTTCCTATCTTTCGACGTGAATTCGTCTCTGCGTTGCAGTTCATGGGGCGAAGGAGACATCTCTGACGCAACGATACTGGCCTCGTATTTGTTCCTGTATTTCCCTCGGAGATTAAAGATTAGAGATAAAATTAATTAAACCTTGTTCTCCGGCATCGCTCTTCATAATAAATTGTAATATTTAGTACTAAGTGTATCAAAACTAAGAAGCATATTTATCTTTAAAGTAAAATTCGAAGTGAATAAAGTGCGATCAGAATAAGAAATTGGATGAATCCACCTCACACCATGATTTGAGTCACACACGATCGAAAGTCGGTGTAGGCGAGATACTTTTCTTAATCGGCCGTTGAGAACATTTCCTCGCACTATCCGCACGTTAATTATGACTAATCTTTGTTAAACTGCGACGTAGTTTTTAAATTCTTATTCCATTTTCATTGCCGGCAGTGTCGGGGCCTACTTTTTTCTGTGAGTGAACACTACCAGTTCGTAAATTAAATTCTTTATGGTGCGTTACTCGGCGCGAGGCGTTCATACCTTATCACACAGCTTTGATTTAAGTATTTTCCGGTAGAAAAGCAGTACGTACCATAACTATGTTTTTCTTATGGCTAGCCGTGTATTTTGTACAGATATTGACTGTTTATAGTTTATAATTTCCATTATAAATAACGTTTCCATCTCACTGATAGCAAGTTAATGTATGGCATGCCGGTCTAGCTGTCGTTGCTCGAGCTCCAACGACAGCCGCAGAGCTGACAACTAATTTTCGCAGGCGAAAAAAACGATTTTAGAAATTAATAAGACGATTTTGGAATTGGATTAGCTATGGGTCACTCCATAAGTAACTGGAGGGTGAAAGGATATGACTATGGCTGTGTGCCTTTACGTATGTGGATACACAATTCAAAATATTTGTTACTAGAATATTGACGAATTTTTATTACATCGTAGTTCTAATAATTTTTTTACTAACGATTTATCTCTATTTTAGACGGGAAGCTTATCTTGCTATTTATTATATAATCTTGCATATTTTGAAATTATCATTTATAACCATTTATATTATAAATAGAATTTTATCAGCGACATTTGAATATCAATAAAATTTACACATTATGATCTTCGCACCTTTAAATCTATTTGGAGGAAATTGCAAAAATAGGCTATAATAGCGGTATTTCCCATTCTAGGAATCACTTCTTGAAAATGAAATGTGGTCTGGAATATTTTTATATTTTTACATAAATGTGTACATAGTGTAATACTTTATTTATTATATTAAATTTTTTCCTAAAATCTCTCATGGAATATCCTCCGACAACATGGCTACGAAAGCTTTCACACGTCAAAATCGGATAGCAAAACTTTCCTAACACTGCGAGTTCGCGTAAGTCTATTTAGCCAATCGAAATAAGTAAAAGATTTTGTACTTACGTCGCTTAGGCTCACGGCTATGGCTCACAGAAATCCGGAGAAATCCCTCTGAGTCAATCTTACTCTTCAACCTTCAGCTCAGCTCTGGCTGCGCTCTCACTAATCCCTGCGAGGAAATATAAACAAAGAGAAGGATCGGAGCCAAGATGAACAGAGAGCGGAGGCAGACAGGCTTTCGCGTGACGTCACTCTATTCCCGGCGACGCACGGCACTTCATACCCTTTCTTTACGAAACGTCTTTATTCAATTTCTTACCCGCGAAACTCACGAGCGTAACGCGTCAGCAAATTCCGTACATAGCTCCCCAAGAACAGATGCGTTCGACTTTTCGAAGCAGCAAACGAGTTACATTGAATTTTGCCTGGGTAATCAAAGCCTTTCCATCAGTGTACTTCTACAAAAGTGCGAAAACATTTTCTTCGTCTTTGGGAACTCATTTCCTGTTGAGAACAAAAAACGCAATTGGCAATAATTTCCTTTTTTCGCTGCAGAATTCAGAGCGGTCCTCGGACGCTGGCCACTTCCCTTCGGCTAAAGTAATAGGATAAACAGTTTGGAGAGCTCTGCGTGGTGAGCTGAACTTTATGACGCATGTCTCTTCAACTTCTTAGGGCCTTGGAAAATAACGAGAGAAGGCGTCCTGTTTCGTGCCATCGACGAGTGTGTGGCGAGAGAGAGGGAAGGGGAGTTTTAAGATCAAGGACGAAAGGGTCAGTTAAACGTCTCCTGGCTGAAAAGAAGTAACACTAGAAAGGATAAGGTTATTATTCAAAGCTGGGTTTAAGAACATTTTTTCTTTGAAAATCTAAATGAAACCTTTTGTAGAATCCTAGATGAAGATTATTGTTTCACGTATTAATTACGTATTTTTCTTCTTCCTATCAAACTATATGTTAATCACAAGTTAGCAATTTAAAACTATCACCCAATGGACTTCTTTGTTCCAAACACTAAATTTATATAGTAGTTTCTTCCTTTTCATATTTTTTATACTCTTACATAAACACTTGTAAACATATATATTTATAATATGTAGAATATGCAACATATTAAAATTTATTTTATTATCACGAATGATTTTATGTACCTAAATATTTTTTTCCTTTTGTCTTATTATTTGTAAACATGTAGGAATTTCTTAAGAAATAGTTTTATGATATTTAGTTTATGTAATTTTTAATTATTAACAGCCGAACAAGATTTAGTTATGTAATCGTTTGGCTAACTCAAGCATTATATATACTGTAATATGTTTATTTTGTATTTGTTTTTGTGAATGGCATTCTTGTATATGATATAATTGAAAATAAATAATAAAATAATTATGAATTAAGATTGATCAAGACAAGAATTCATCAAGAAGTTATTACTTACACTTATTAATCTCATATTTTTTGTTGTGAATAACCAACGACTGAATGAATAACCATTTTTTTTATTCAGACATACCGTTTAAGTAGGACGATGTCCACCGCCGAATGCTACATTAAAATTCTACTATGCTTCTAGCGGCAATTACGCAGTTTATTCTTTCATTTTTTGAAATAATTATTATGGCAAATAAATATGTTAACACAAAAACAATAAAATGCAGCTTGTTTCCATCATACAATTCTGAGAAAAAAATCCAAGGTTTTTCGGGCTTCTTGGTGGATGTAATTGGATGCCCATTAGAGGGTCTTCCTTTATCTTCGAAGAATTAATCGCAAGATTTGATTTCAAATTTGGGGCAAGACAAGATATTTAGTTACAATCTCATTTTCTTCAAAATATTTCGTCAGCGATTATGTTTTTGCGCTGTGAAGTGAAAAAAAGTGAAGTTTGCCTGTATTCCTTATGGAACCGTATTATGGACTCCTGGGTTCGAACCCGGTCTTCCTTAGTAAAGGGAATAGTTTTCCAAGGAGTTTCTAACTCGTAGAAACACAATGCAGTTTGTTTCGAATCTCTAAGTCAAATCGTTTCTGAAATAAAGGGGGTACGGACGGACGGACAGACGGACGGACTCTTCGGAAATTATATATAAGGATGATTTCGGAGTAATTGAAAAATTAGCTTTACATTTTGTCGCAAATAGGAAATTAGTTGATCCGAATAGCAGGGAAAGAATGGAAATAACCACAGCAATGCACATGGAAGCAAATATGTTCGAACTAAACGAATGAATGGTTCGTCCGAATATTAAGCACCTTGTTTCTTATTTCGCCCACGAAATGAAATATTCCCAGTTTATCCGGACAGAGGCGCAGCAGCGGGGGGGGGGGGGGGTTTAGGGGTTCAATCCTCCCCGCACGAGTGAAATCCTATGACTCGCTCTGAGCTTTTTTTTTGCTGAAGAGTACAAAACAGTACAAAAAGTGGAATTCACTACAGATGAGAAGATCTGAATATCGCTGGAAACTTTTCGAAAAGTTCATTCGTTCAGAATTAATAGACAAAGTAAGTGAAATGGTTTATAGAGAAAGTAATGAAATATAAAAATATTCAGAAAGTACATTCAGCGGTAGGAATTATAGATAACACCCACGTAAATAGGCAAATAGAATTGCTTGATCTTAGTCCCCGAAATAGAAACAGTAGCATTGACAATAAACAGAAATTCAATTCAAAAATCGTTACGGTTATTCCAAACAGAAATCCAACTTTAAAGCGCGAACTGAGAGATCTAAAAATAATAGTCGTGAATTGCAGAAGCATACGTAATAAGCAGGTGGAATTTCTTAACCTTACAAGGAGCACTTGCGCGGATATCATACTAGGATCTGAGAGTTGGTTAAGCGATGACATTAATTCAAGCGAGATATTTCCTCCAGATTATGTGATATATCGCAAAGATAGACAGAGTAGAGTAGGCGGTGGAGTTTTTATTGCTGTAAAGAACCATTTGATTAGTCAGCGAGATGAGTTTGTAGAAAATAGCAGGAGCGAAATGATGTGGTGCTCGATTTCAAGACCAAACGGAAGTAAGATTTATGTTTGTTCATTGTATCGTCCTCCCGATGGCGAAATTGATTGTATTGACGATTTATCCGGGACGTTACAGATAATCGGTGAAAAAGTAAAAGATCCCATCATAGTTGTAGGAGGAGATTTTAACCTACCACATATTAATTGGCGGAATTTAACATGCTCCAACTCAGTCTCAATCGTGCTCTATTTAAATAATATAAATAAATAAAATAGCAACTGAAAATTCAACTGTATCCCAATTTTAGGGAAAGCAAAAATCTCTTTCTTCTAAGAGGTCGAGTTGGCAACTTTGATGCTCAGGTACCTCAGCTGGAAGTCGCGTAACCTTCATACTCATAGTTGGGCATACCCGTATACCCCCTACTGAGAAGGAAGTCCCTATTGTATTCAGTGAGCCTAAAGTTCGTAGCCCCCACTGTAGTCCATTGCATTTCTTCTAAGAAAATTTTCCTCAGCATTTTGATGATAAAGGGTGTGGAAAACCCAAACTTAATGTTTTCCGGGAATACATTCCCCAACCAGTAGAGAAAGAAACTTAAGAGCGATTGTCAGTTACCACGAAAGCTTAATTTTTCCACATTTAAAAGTTCAGTGTGGTGACCTTCTCCTCCTCAAAATAGCGTCTTAGATTGAAAACCATCTCTCGGGCTTGACTACCAAACACGTGGTTACGCCTTGATTCTCCCTCACCGTTTGATTCGCTCTTCCTATCGCTCATTTCAACGTAATGAGTTACCGAATTTAAATTATCCACCAAATATTTAAATCTAATATGAATAAAGCAAAACTATAATAATATCGAAGCTAAATATAATAACTATAGACAAATGTATTATTAAATTGAAATTGTTAATATAAGTTACCGAATCTAAATTATCCACCAAATATTTAAATTTAATATAAATAATGCAAAACTACAATAATATCGAAGCTAAATATAAGTATTATATAAAAATTAATATATACTAGGTCTAAAAGAATGACAAAAATCTACTAAAAGTGAGAAAATATAAAACATCAAAGTAAGAAAACTTAAAATACAATATAAATCACTTCGCACAATAAAGACGTAATTACTTAATTAACCAATAAAGATAACCAAAAAGAAAAGGAATTTAAAATTAAGGACCGACCTATACTTTAAAACGAAGAATTTACCAATATACGGAAGCGAGAATTGCAGCGAAACGAGCACCGAAGCAGTCACGACCAACACGGAGAAGTCTACAATCGATAAATATCGTATACTAGACATCTAACTTTCCTTATCAGTGAGTTGGTAATCTACCCTTCCTGACTGTAATTACGTACCTGCAATTGCTGATTATCTTCTTACAGAGTGTCGCATGGGAAATCCCGACCATAATAAAATAAAATAATTATTAACAGCTCAAATTTAGATTTCGTTACCATTCCCATCTCACTGCAGTTCATGTCACTGTTTTGATTCACTAATGCATGTCAGACCCCTGGGAGAAGTGTTACTACTAGGTAACTTCATTGTACATATTCAATGGTCATCCCCCGATAGATTTTTAGATTTAGATATATACCCTACGAGCCGCCAGAGGCGTGTGGCAGGGGGTGTAACAAACCACCATTATTCATTCCTCCCTATTAGCATCTCTTATAGCCAGGGGAAAAAACGACCAAAAATAATTATCCGTCTTTGCGATTACTCCCCTATAACACTTTGTCGATGCCTCTCGGGGATCGCGTTCGCTCCTTACCGGCACTAATATTATTGTTAATCGTCAGCAGTAATTGGATTCTTGCTGTATGTTGATGTTTTTTAATAAATAAATAATATAAATATCCCCCGTAAAATGTATTCCCCAAGACATTTCTTCGTATTTTACTTGGAATATAATCTGTCATAATATTTTTTGTCTTTATTATTTTTAATTTAATTTTACAGCCTACCTATGCTAATCATATAGGTTTTATCTATTCAAATTACCAAATCATATAATCTCAATTATGTGTTTAGTGCACGGTACATGTTCATCAGTTCTCCATCTAAGATGACTGTGAGAAATCTTCCTCAGCTTTTTTGTGATTTTATGATTCTATCTACGATCTTGTGGACATTCTTTTCACCTATGAATATTGTAGGTTTAATCAATATTATAATTTAATAATAATACCATAAACGGATAAAGAGATAAAAGATTAAAACATATGTTACCCTGCAATATAGAAATCTAATTTACGGAAAATCCGCGTAACTAATCTCGAGCGTAGCAGAGAAAGAAACTGAAATAAGGAATCAGAGAAAGTGAAAATACTGAACCCCACAGTACTGCGATGGAGATGCTACAACTTGAACTGGTCGGAATCGAATACGTTTGATTGAAACTAAACCACTTTCACTTCAAATATTTTCCTACCTTTAAAATGAATTTAAATTTGCACATGAGATTTTTCAAAAATGACTGAAATACTTTTCCAGCGTCAAGTAAGAGATAAATGAGTATAGCTATTTTTATACTTCCTAATTGCTTATTTCTTAGCTTCGCTAATTTGATTGTATAATCCGTTGCTCTTCTTTATTTTCTCCTATTGCTTCATTGCGTCCTACAAGCCTGAGTCGAAGACGTCTGATCATATCGATTGATTTTAAAAGAGTCTTTCTGTCTGCTAAAAACCGTTTAAGACCCAAATATTTCTACAAATATAGTCTTGTCTTCGCAAAAAGATAAAGAAATAATACATTAATATAATATAATAAATAAAAATAAATTCGATCTCAAATTACTGACTCTTTTCAAGTATCCTCTCTTACGTATTTTATTTATCCCAGTTGTCTGCTAACATTCTTTTCCCCATATATCTCGCTCTACTTAGTTTACATTTCCCTTTCCGCTGTTTCCGTTCCATCCCCTCCCTCTAGAACAGTGATTCCCAAAGTGGGCGCTGCAGCGATCCAGGGGGGCGGTGATGGCCATAGGTACATTTGGGGGGCGTTAGGGGGTGGTGAAAGCGTGAATGAAAGAAGATGCTCCCAGTTCACCTCTTTGTTGTATCCATGGCCTAATCCACTCGCCTCTCCTTCCGTTTTAGCATATCCGAACTCACTCACTCACTCCAATTCTTAATAGCCACTTTAGGATTTTTTTCTATACTTTTTCTATACATTATCGTTAATTAGGATAATAGAGGAAGTCAGACAAAAAATTAATTAAATTCTGAGTGAAAGAACTTGTGATACAACATGATATAAAATTGGTAATTCACGGTTCGTGGGACAGGATTTGAGCATTGCATTAAAAATCAGTCCGTACAGCGGGTGAAAATCTGGAAAAGCGTTCCGCATCTGAGAGTAACCTTTCTGAAAACTCTGCCGGCGCGGAAAGGTTAATAATATCATTTTTATTCATTTCATTAGTATTTATTTTAGTTTGTTATTTACAAAAATATTTCAAAAAAATATTAATTAAAAATACCTCCATAAAAGATAATAATGGTTCAACAAAAGAAAAAATGTAGACAGTATAATATCGAATATGTTTTTGAAATATGGCTTTATTTGTCGCCTGTAAACAATATATTACAAATTTGCCAGAAAGTTTTATCAAACGAGGGTATGAAGCCCTCCAGGCTACAAGAACATTTCACTAAAATTTATTGTGATGAAAACATAAGGATTTATCTTATTTTCGAACACTAAAAGAAATATTTATCAAACAACCGACATGGTGAAACTCTTTTCAGCCGCAACCACATAAGATGGCGATGGCTTGCTTGCTTCTTACAATATTTCGTTAATGATTGCCAAATTGGGAAAAACTCATACAATTGGCGAAGAACTAATTATACCGGCTATAAGTGAAGTAAAACGTACAGTGCTGCACAAGCCAGCATCTGATATTATCAAGAAAATTTCGTTAAGCAATAATACAGTGCAAATAAGAATTGATGAAAAGGCTCAAGAAGTTGAAGATTCATTGTGAGGCTATTTAAATACATTTCGGTTTTCTATTTAACGTGATGGGGCATTTTTGTTAGGAAATAAAGCATTACTTTTAGTATACGTGCGGTTCACAAATGAAGAACAAATTTGCCAAGAAATATAATTTGCTAAATATTTGCAAACTGATACTGAAGGAGAATCAATATTTCATGCATTGGATGAGTTATTTTAAAGAAAAAGAAATACTTCTGAGTAATGTATTATCAGCTGTCACAGACGGCGCTCCAGCGATGGTAGGTTGCTACAGGGGTTTTCTTGCATTTTTAAAAAAGGAGGTGCCGAATGCATTCACAGTACTATTTATCATCCATCGTCAATATCTAGTTGCCATAAAATTTAAGCGCACGCCTACATAATGTATTACAATATGTAATTAAAGCTATCAACACTATCAGAAGCAAATCATTGAATGATTATTTAAACAGCTTTGTATTGAAAACGATGAAGAATTTAATCGTTTGCTGCTTCATACAGAATTGGTTGCCAAAGGGTGTCTGCTTAGATAGGTTTTATAAGCTGTTTAACTCGGTGCTGGAGTTCTTGAAAGATAAACATGATGCTTTAGGATCCAACATAGTTCAATCCAAAAGTGACATCACTTACTTGACCGACTTGTTTTAAAAATTTAATGAAAGCAATCTTCAGCTTCAAGGTGATGAACTGAATTTAATAAAAACAAAATCTGTTATTTCTGCATTTGTGACTAAACTTCTTCTGTACAAACGAAATTTTCAACCAGTTCCAAAATTTATCAGGTGCTGAAAAAAAAGAAGACATACTTTCTTATTGTGAGCACTTGGATGCTCTCCATTCGGATTTTAATCAACGATTTGATGATATTTTGAAAATGAACATACCTGATTGAATTTTGGATCCTTTTTCAAGTGCAAACACAGAAAAATGTCCACAGTTACAAGAAGAATTGATGGAAGTAACTACAAATGTTGAGTTGAAAATTAAAATCAAAAGCGGCTACCACCAATTCTGGCTGCAAAAGGAGATCCCAACGGCTTATCCTGAAATATGGGCTGTAATTCTTAATTGCATTTCTTTCATCATATTTAGTGGAACTTGGATTTAGTGCCGTAACCAATTTTTAACAAAAGAGAAACCGATTGCAAATAGTCAATCGCGGCGATTTTAGATTACTGCTGACGAAAATGGAGCCGAGGATTACTAAATTGGTAGCAGCATACCAGGTTCATCCTTCTCATTAAGATTATTTCGAATGCTTTATCTTTTTTTGTATTACCTTATTCAGAGTTTTATAAATAGTTTAATAATTTCAATCTTCAATGTTTCTAATTTACACCTTTCTTTACTATGTTTTACGAAACAGGTAGAAATATTAACACATATATCTTTCTGTTTGATTGCTAATAAAATTTAAAAAAAAATCCATGGGGGCGCTGAGTGATATTTTTTCTGGAAAGGGGGCGGTAAGCCAAATAAGTTTGGGAACCACTGCTCTAGAAGATGTCCTTGGACCGTTGGAGATAGAGGTATAAACATAGAGACATATTGAGAGAAATTTAAACCACGAAGAAAGCGCTCTCTCTACACATGTTCCACAAGTATCATCAACTTGACATTTTTACGACATACTAGCCACAGGGTTTTACCCCCAGAAAAATTGCAATTTTGAAACTCAGTGTCATGGGTTTGAAGCCAGAAGGCCCCAAAGTCTCGATTTTCTCCATAAAGACGCATTGCGGGGATTTTCGAAGACTTTTTTGAGGCACTTCCCGGAAAAGCAGATAGTTGAAATTCCAGGGATCGCTAGAAGCCGTGCACATCCAGCGAAAATCAAAAAGACATCTTCGATGATTTTCCATGGTTCGATGCTAGGTCAGGGCAAAAATCTCACATTGAAAAGGTATTGTGGCGATTTTTAAGATTTTTTAAAATCCCTTCCCAATAAGATAGAAACTTGAAACTCGGCATGTAGATAGAGATCATGAATATATTTTATGCATCGCTATGTTTATATTTGTTTTATGTTTCGCTGATGGTCCTTCGTTCGAACCCAGTGAGTTATTTACATTCCTCAATGCATTTCTGATGTGGATAACGGAATCCTATTTTAAGTTCTTCCCGGTAAGGTATTGACTTCAAACTCTGCAGTAAATGAGATCAAGTCCTAATAAATTATAATATATATTCACAACTGCCAATTGGTCCTGAGTTCGACACCAGGGGTCTCCAAAATTCGAAATTACTACGATTTTTAAGATTTTTTTTACCCGTTTCCCGATTACATAGAAACTTAAAACTTGGCATGTGTATAGAGATCATACATACACTTTATATACCCTCTTTAACGATTTACATTAGCCTATGCATTTCATATGAGGAATACGGAGTCTTATTTTAGGACCTTTACGGTATGATATCAACTTCAAATATTGCATTAAATAACAACATGTACCAACAGGTTTTAATGTGTATTCATATGTGCCAATTGGACCTGGGTTCCACACTAGGGTTCCTTAAAATTAGAAATTGCTACGATTTTTGATTTGATTTGACCTTCTCTGAGTCCTCAGCCCCGGGATTTCTTATCCGGCAGCGACCGGGACGGAGGAATTGCCGGAAACTTAATGTTTATGCGCACGTTTTGGCAAATGATTATTTGATGTCGTTTTTGTCAATCTAACATTGAAGATGAAAGCAATGTCTTCTGCTAAGGATGTACAACTTTTAAACGAAGTTCTAGTGTTAATATTAAAGTATTTACTCTGCTTCCACATGGTTTCCATGTAATAAAATATCCAAGTAAAAAGATTTGAAGGACCCAAGAAAGAGAAAATCAACGATAAGATACCAAATAAAAGAGAACTAGGAAAGAGATGAAAAATATTATACAATTATATATAATATAAGGATAAAATTAGCATCTAGCGTCAATAATAACTGATATCAGTTATTATTGACGCTAGAATTTAACTTAAAAGCTCCAAACGCTCAGCAAAAGACAAGGAGTTCAATTCTGATATTATACTTTTTGAAAAAGCAACAAATATTTATTTAGTAAAACCACTGGAAAAATAATTATATGACCTCAAACCCTTTGTCATAATGAGGGTGCTATTAGGACTAAGCTTCGAGGTAGCTGCTCCTGGGTACCGAGGAAAGGCCTGACCCCCGCTGCGCTGGGTTCAAAAACAAAGAAGCACTAAACCAGCGAGGGCAAGAAAGCGGGGAAAGCATTGCGACTGATATACCCGGCAATCGTGCCCTAGCATAAGAAAATCTCCGACGGAAATATCCGGCGTTCGTCTTCCTGGGCTAGAAATCCACTGCCGGGTATATTCGTCGTTCGTAGCGAAAAGGTTAAAATAAACTGCGGCGATTTTTTAAGAATATTTTCAATCCCTTTTTTTCGTTTGAGGATCTTCTCAGTATGATATCGACTTGAAATTTGTATCGCGAATATGCTTGCAGAGTGCAAGCAACTTTTCAGAATGAATAAGGGAATGTTCCCGCCCACCCTCGTGGGATGATCCACCGGATAAGGATTCGGAGAAGGGTCATGTGCGTGACCCTTTGCAGTCCGTGCCGCCGCGAAAACGGTTTTTCCAGGAGAAGGAGAACTTTCACTTCCACGCGGTTGGCATCGTGGTGTCTATCACTGAAATAGGTTCTTGAAAGTCCTCGGATGAAGTGCCATTTAAGCAAGTCCATTCTTCTTGGAGGATATCAAATCAAAAATATCAACAGGATAATCGGAAATTCTTACTTGTAGATTTTCACCTCAGTATTTGGAAAGAAAAGGTAGTTAAATGTCCAACATAAGAATAAGAAAACGAAACAAACTTTCGGTTAATGCTGCGTATTTCTTTTGTATGAGTTATGCGATATGCAAGTTACAACTATGGTTGATTCCTTATGATCGGTTTTAATTAAGGACTTGAATGCGATGGTAATAATAATAATAATAAATGGCGTTTATTCGGGCGAGATTGAGACTAGAAAGTCTCTTCTTACACCTAACATCTATCACAGTAAGATATTCCAAAAATGTATAAATTCATATCTCGCCGTCGAGATTGAATGTGATTTTGTTACTCCAGTTAACTGCTCTTTCGAGCTTCGAGAGAAGACTGAAGCGTTGTAAAGAAATAATCGCAAGCTCGGATAGTTATTACCAGTCGTCCAACCCGCGGAGCATTAAGGAAATAAATGGCATAAGGGTTGTCTATGTCTATTTAAGAACCCTGCAAGCCGCCTTTCGGCGTGTGGCAGTTGCATTCGCGTATACATCGCGGAAAAAATGAATTTTTGAAACGATTCGTTCTAGCATCTATTTTCCTAATCTTTCGGGCAGTATCAGCACGGCCCATATAACAGGGGGGTCGCATTATATCGGTTACATCATCTGAAAACGTAATTTCTCTGAACTTATTTAATAAATTTATCCTTTGAATTTTTCTTCTATCTTCTAATGATTGCCATCCCGCATCCTGTAACATCTGAGTGACACTCGCTGTTTTATCGTAGCAATTCTTTACAAATTGTATCGCCTTTCGTTGTACTTTTTCTAAATCCCGAATATGACATTTCTCGGCGGGGTCCCATACACTACATGCATACTCAAGGTGAGGCCTAACTAACGCTAAGTAACATTTTGACGAAGTAAGTGAAATGTTAGTGCCAGTAAGGAGTGAACGCGATCTCCGAGAGGCATCGACGAAGCGTTATAGGGAAGTAATCGCAAGGACGGATAATTACTTTTGGTCGTTTTTTCCCCAAGCTATTAGAGATGCTAATAGGTAGGAATGAATAATGGTGGTGTATTACACCCCCTGCCATACGCCTCTGGCGGCTCGCGGGGTATATATCTAAATCTAAATCTAAACATCGCTCGCGAACCTTTTCTTCGCTCCTACCGACTATTCTTTTAACGAAGCCGAGTTTCTTAAGTGCTTTTCCACATATATTTCGGATGTGGGCACTCCATGATAGATTATTCGTGAGAGTTACTCCAAGGTACTTTACCGATTCTACTGTGAAGGGCTAGGGGTGAATAGATGTATTGCTGTTTTCTATTGCCATGCAATACGCCTCCGGTGGCTTGCCATTTTGTAAACGTCGTGTATATGTAAATGAGGTCCAATTAGATGTTAGGATTTAATTATGTGTAAATTTTATTCCGTAATAGTTGGATTTCTATTTTTTGATATCATACTATCTCTTTGGGTATGGGGGAAAGAGGAAAATTAATAAGATTATATGGTAGTTGCTTTTATGAAATTCACAGAGTTAGGCGATATGATGTGGAAACCCATATTTAACCCATCCTTTTCTACAGATTTGTTAAGAACAGGACCAGTTTTGATGAATAAGGAATGATGGAATGACCTCAATATGACCACCATTCGTCGAAACCGGTCATGTTTTTAATATGTATATACTATACCACTTCCCTTTCCTTCATTTTACATTCGTTGCTTTCTTCAACTTAATTTTGATTTTTAATACAATATACTATAAATATAATAATTATCAATTGCAAACTAAAGTATCTACTACAGGAACCCGCTCGGAAGGAGAATGGGGTCAACAGATGAGTATTTGACTTAGTCTGTAAAAGAAACACACCTGCTTCTGTATCAATTGTTACTTAAGGTTGTTATACTTTGAAATACTTCTTAGAATACGTCTGCAGTTATGCTTGCCAAGATTGCATATACTCACGTAATAAAGTCTTCGATAATTATCTTCTTCTGCTAATGAAACGTAAATTCCATCGAACTTTCAATGCAGCTCTATGAACAGTGTTGCTCAAAATAAATGAGAAACACGATAAGGATTTAGAAGGCGCCAACAACAGAAATAATAAATTGATACCCCATTATAGATATTATATTCATAAATTATAGTGGCAACGGAAGGGGCGGTAAATAGAAAGCAAACATTTGCTAAAGACCACGAGAAACCACAATGATGTTAATCCAAAAATTAATTCTCAAAACGAATCCAAAATGAATCCTTCCATTGAACAACATATGGAATTTCAGGGTCACGAGAACCAGAAAGATGGTTATATTTGAGCTCATTTTTATTACTTCTCCAATTATAAGGTACTAGCAGAAGTGCCCGTTGATTCTCAACGGGGAAATCGAAATTGATAATTACTACTCTTAGTACAGTCTTGATCGTAACACTTGCCTCATAATTTTTGGTAGATAGCTGATTCCAGCCTATAATTTTTTCCAAACCAGTGAACAAAGTAAATGAAATTATAATTAAGTCTATAAATTCACCTAAAGATTTAATATCATATCCTTTGAATAAACACTTTCTTCGATGATGACAAAAATGATTTAAGGATTATAAAATATATTCGATGATCACATTAGGATAAGCAGCACCAGCTTTTAAGAGACATTTTCTGAAAGAGAAAAATGGTTCTCAGAAACGATGATTAAACACAAATAACAGAAATATATTCTATAAATATATCACTCACAACCAAAGAAGAACATTCTTTGCAGAAAGTAAGTGTATTATGGAGCTGACTTGTACCCCAATACTAAATAACAGAATCTCTAACTATGTATGAAAACTCAAGTAAAAATATTTGCTGCAACTTCCTCAAACGACGTCCTACTTTTCCCTAATATTCTTTACGTGAGAAATATTAATGTGCTCTGGCATCGAACCCAGGCACAGCATGGTCTTATCTAATTTTTTCTTAAACCGAGTCTTAATATACAACTTCTATCTAAGCAAGAATTTCATATAATTTCGATAAGCGCATGAAAAAATAATGAAAAACTACCCCAATGTGTTTTATATGGGAGATATATTTACCGTTCGGCATCGAACTTGGGTCTTTCTGGTCTTACTTACTATGCAGCACAATAGGAGATCGCCATTTCTAACTATGTGTGAAAATTCAAGCAGAAATATTGGCTGCAACTGCCTAAAACGACATTCTGCTTTTCACATATATTCCTTAGATGAGACATTTTAATGTGCTCTGGCATCGAACCCAAGAAGACTATGGTCTTATTAAAATTTTTTGTTAAACCAAGTTTTAATATACATCTTCCAGCTAAGAAAGAACTTCCTATCGTTTAGATAAATTCATAAAAAAATAATGAAAAACTACTCCCATGTATATTAAATGGGAGATGTTTGCATAGTCCTAGCATCGAACCCAGGACATTTTCTGTAAAAGCCATTTATAGTTTCAATAGATAATTTCTATGTCTGTAAGATCCTTCAATTTTGATTCTGTACCTATCCGGGAAGTATTTTTTAGAATTTTCCGAAAATCAAATCAATACATTAAAATGGGAAAAATCGGGATTTTGGGGCCTTCTGGCATCGAACCCATAACACTGAGGTTCAAAGTCGCCTTTTTCTGGGGGTTTCACGTTAGGTTACGCTGTAAAAAGTTCAAATCAATGACACTTGTGGTTTAGCCTGTGAATTAGTATCCTATCTGTGTATCTACATATACGAGTAAAAGTTACTTGCATACTGCAAGCATTAAAAATGTATTTATAATCTCACATGCCAAGTCTGGGTTCGAACGGTGAACCTTAGGGAAATAAAAAGTAGCCTATTTTCTGCGCGAGGTCGACTTTTAATAATGTAGAAAATTTCAAAGTTTTGCGACTCTCGGTTCTTGAGTTTTTAGCGAACATACACACACGCACCCACACACACGCACACACCCACACTCTATTTTATATTATAGATTTCTGGTGCATATTCTATTTCTAGTGGATATTCTACTTCTGGTATATTACATATAACCGAGTGAAACGTGAATCATTTCGTGGCGCTCAGTCGTAATCAGAAGAAAAAAAACGTATATAGACTAACAGACACCGTACTAGTAATATCCATCATATTTAGATTTACGGCACTTGAAGCTAGGCTTTCTTACTAACTCTGGAAACGTTGGAGCCCAGAAAAAAAATCCATTCTGCCAATATATCTTGGTCACAGAAAGGCTTAGATTTATAGAGGTCTTCAAAAAACATTAACGCCTTTCAATATCAAGGCCTCTGTCTCCTAGGGATAATTGTTTGCCAGTAAAAAAAAGCTTTGATCGTATTCAGAGGACAGGATACCGGAGATGATTTTGGCAGTGAATTCAGTCCCGAAACAAATACAAAAATAATTTGGTATATATAATTGATATATTACAAATTCTATAAGTCTTTTATTAGTCTTTTACAAATCTTTAGATAATAAAATCATTTATGGTGTAAATATAAAGGATGAATACATGGTGGAATTTTTTTTTCATATTAGTTAAAATAACATTTATAAAAAATATTTTCTTGCATTTCCACCTGGAAACGCTATTTTCCGACATTATCTTAATAACGCTGTTTTAAACATGGCGTTGCTTTAATAGGCACCAACTTTACATAGAAAGTATCCCAGAGTTAACTTTCCATAATGATGAACATAAAATTACTATATTCGTAATTTGAATACTTTTATAACATAAAAAGTACAGTTTGATCATAAAATTTCGAATTATGCATTCCAAAAAGCGATCAGCGGCGAAGTCTCGTACCGTAAGAGATACCCCAATACATGATGCGTATGAAATTTAAAGAAATGTATAAGGTAGTTTTTGGTGAAGGACGGAATACTTTGTCTTATTTCTAAAGGGAGTTATGAATTTTGTAATATGACGGTTTTTCCCGCTGTCTTACCCATGCAGATGCGAATCGCTCCGCAAAGTATCGAAATCGTGTGGAAAACATCATTTGAAATATGGTATGAGAATTCGGATAAATAAGGTGATTTAGTGGAGATGGAGAGCGGAAGAGAGTTTTAGTTAACCGTGGGTGTGGGCGAAGAAAGAGAGTACCCAAATATCGATCTCCGACAAACCCATTTAAACGAATACCGGTCTTGCAGCGCGCGTTCGTTGGGGCGGCGACAATCAGTAAGCGCCCAGAATATCTCTCGGGCTTAGAACGACGGATAGAGATTCCAACGGGGGTTACGAGTTGAAGAGGCAAACGAAAACTGAGACAGAAGGGAAACAACTGACCCCGAGTCCGAAAGCAGACTTTCCTCAGAAATGGCTTGGAGGAAGGCCATAAAAAACGCCTCGTAACTGCTTTAGAAAATTAGGGTTCGCCGGTCAAATGAGGCCGATGAGTGATAGATGTGTCTCACTTTTTGAACTTCGGCGTGATCACCCCTTCTCTACTCCTCTCGGGGCCACCCTTTTACTTGAAAGAGGGCGGGAATAGAAAAAAGCACCCAAAGACGCTCACACTAGAATTACCTAAATTTGTAAAACGAGCTAGCCATCGAGGGTGGCCGTAAAATGTCATCGTAACTGGGAAAATAAATGAGTTCGCCGGAGATAAGCGCGTTTTCCACGAAGGGCCCTCACCCTCGCATCGACTAGCGAAAAACAATTTCGAAACTAGCTACGCCTAGAATGGGACGCCATGGGACGACTTCCACTTAGGCGGCCAAAGGGAGAGTAATATGGTAGCATGCCAAGGACAATACAGACTGATATGAAAAGGCAAAGGAAGAAAATAAAATATTCCACATCGTTTGATATGGAATTGAATAATTAAAATAGCCACTTAAAAGCGAGTTATCCCAATAGATGTACTAATATTTTGGTGAAAAAATTCCAAATAAATATTGTAGCTCAAAAATAATAATTATAAAATATTTTACCAAAAAAAATCTCTAATCTCATTAACACTCGAATGTAAGTCTTATTTATCAATGCACTTAAAATAATTATAGTCATAAGAGATTTTCTGTTTGGAATCGTCATTAATTGCCCAATTTATCTATTTAAGAGTTTTGTATTTAAATTAGAGTACAGTGTTTTTCTTTGTAAATTAGTGTTATCCCATTTAACAGGATAGCAGGAATTATTTGGTATTTTCTGATGAGGTAGCAGGAGAATATTAGTAAAAAGGCAGAAGAGATATCTCGTAAAATCGTATACATAACTGTGAAAGCAGTTTTTCATTGTAATTCAGAAATCGCTATCCACATATCGAATAAAATAATCGTGATCATATGGATCGCCTAATAAATGCCTGCTGAAGGAAAAAAAGTCATTTGACCGTGACCCAGCAATATCCTCTCTCTCGTAACCTCGGAAAAAGTAGGGAGGTCAGAGGGAATCCAAACAGTCCAAAGAAATTCCATTGAGGTTTAAGTGAACGAAAATGGGTTTCCGAGTGCTGAGCCAAGAGACTGATGTAAAGAAATAAAACAGGATAGTGAGGTGCAAGGAAGGATTTAGAAGAGGACGAGTGATTATTGGCAGAAGTGAAATTTCCCTGAATGTGGGGTTTTTGG
Source organism: Sympetrum striolatum (assembly GCA_947579665.1). Taxonomy (NCBI): domain Eukaryota; kingdom Metazoa; phylum Arthropoda; class Insecta; order Odonata; family Libellulidae; genus Sympetrum; species Sympetrum striolatum. The sequence goes on along the minus strand of OX388348.1, from coordinate 80,055,969 downwards.
AGGGAGGAAATCTGTTTTACACTTCGCTTTTAAGCACGCATTGTCAGAAAATACAGTGAAAAAGAATGTCTAAAGGCGTTCCTAAATAAAAACGAAGAATGCTCACCGCCCTTGGGAATCCATTTCTCATAGAGGGAGTAAAAAATAAACTACAAACCAGTTTCAGAAGAGAATTCAACTAGAAAACTGTTCTTTCAAACTTATTTCTGAGTTAACACTTTTGTATTTATCCCTAATTAAACTTTCTATTGAAGACAACCAGTTTCAAAGACTTGTCTCTTCGTTGAAATCTCATTTATTTTCATGATAGTAATTTTACTAGAAAATTTAATGAAGAAGTTCAGAAATGATATTTTATTTTTGTATGGAGATATCTTCTGGACGCTCCGACTTCGATGAACGGAAGATTCCACTTTGCCACTCTAAGACCTGCGAGCTGAAAAGAACCCCTAGTATGCTACCATCACTGTATATACAAACAGGGTTCTTCAGAAATAATCTGCTCTAAATAAAGGTCTCTTCAATGCTTTTTGTTTTCATCCTTCTTTGAAAACTGCAGTCAAATCGACATGAATATATATGGGAGTCAACGGAGGAATACGTATTGATAATTCGAAAAGAAACGTCGAAATGCTGAGGATTGAAGACATTAGAAATCTTTGCTCTCGTACAAAAAACGAATCTGAATGTTCTTCTCCATTAACGATACAAGTAAAAGTTGCTTAAATTCTGCAAGCATATGTTAAAAGTACTGTACTTTGCACAGTTCTATTTGGTTTGAAAATTTAGGATATAGGAACCCAAATTTCTCAATGTAAAAATCGATTCTGTAATTCCAAGTGACCTGTTGACGAACCCAGGAATCTTTTAGTATGAGATGGTACTAAACTATTTGCTTTGGGATAATCTGACCGTTTTTAAAATTCCAGGTCGATTATCGGGAATATCTTCCATCGAAATTCTGTATTTGCGTTTAATTGAATTCTAAAATGCAAATGGTGCCCTGGCGTCGAACCAATGATCGTAAGATAAACGGCGATTTTGAAAAATTTATAACTTCTGTTCACATGCTTGGTCATAGACTTCCACCTTCTCTGTAATTGAATAATACAACATTTCAGATTCCCGACATAGATTTCAAATGCTAGAGCCGCCTGGTGTTGAACCCAGGACCTTTTGGAAGATGTGAATACATATAACAACATAATGGAACTAAAACCTATTTAATCCAAAGTTTGACGTCAATATCATACCGGGAAGATCCTATTATAAGTGATACCGATTCAGGGTTAATTTTGTGGTCCTTATTAACTTGTAAAAAATCCATGGTAAAAAAACAAACTTTTACTAGACTTTTACTGGTCTAGTAAAAGTTTGTTTACCATGGTTTTTTTTCCTATTATAAGATTCCGTTAACTCCATTTGAAATGCATATAGGAATGTAAATGGCGCTCTGACATCGAACCAAGGATCGAAAGGCAGTAAACTGGGTATATGAAATGTATTTATGAATTCTATTCACTTGCCGGGTCTTACATTTCCATGTTATCGGGGAGGGATTAAACAAAATCTAAAAATTACCGCAACGCATTTTAAATAGGAAAATATTTTAGCGAATATAGCGTCGAACCAACGATAATCTTCGGAGATGTCTGTGATGTTTTCGTTTGATGTGCACGGCTTCCAGCGATCCCTCGAATTTCAACTCTCAAATTGGCCGGGATGTACCTAAAAAAGGTCCGAAAATCCTCGCAATGCATTTTTTATGGAACATATCGGGACTTCGGGGCCTTCTGGCATTGAACCCATGACACTGTGGTTCAAAGTCACACTTTTTGTGGTGGTCACACTCTATGGCCAGTACATTGAAAAGATTTCAAGCCAGTGACACTTGTGGAACATGGTTAGAATTTTCATCCCCTATATATAAATAGGTATATCCGGAGAAACGTCTACATATAATAGGTATTCATCGATATGATTTTCATTGTATTTGATATTTATCAGCATACTCACGACAAGGGCTTGGAAATAGAATTCCGCTATTAATCTAATATACGAAAAATCTACAGCTAGAGAAAATGAAGCACATTTTTATAAACAGCCGGTCGTGATTTTCTCAACGAAGATATTAAACGATCTTCAAAGAATAAAACTCAGGCAATAATTCAATCTTTAATCTCAATCTCAATATTTTAAATATTTTATTATTCTCTCGCCAAAATTCGTGAGAAGTGAAACAATTATTTGGAAAATAAGGATTATAATAAGAAGCTGGACCCGAAAAATCAGACTCTTCATTGCTATTGAAGCGATCCCTGGTTTAAAATTGAACACATCTAATTAATTTGACGCTGAATTGATAATTCTGGTAAATTAAATGAAAACTAGTATAAGTCTATCAATAAAATAAAAAGGTATGCTTCAACATAACTCGGCAAAAATATTTAAAAATATAACATCCCACATAGTGCGATGAATTTAAAGAATTTTAAATATTCTCATCTCATGGTTATAAGGCTGCGTTGTACGTACACAACCATGTTCTAAGAAGAAAACATGAATCAAATTATCCGCTTAAAAAAACACATCAAAACAGTTTATTTTCAGCCACGCGCAGTCAAGATAAAATAAGAACTTTACAGGAAATAGCAAAATTGAACAAATAAAAAATGTCATGTCTCTATTGAGAATTATTTACCTCTTTAGTCTTTGTAAACCCTTGCATACTCTTCCTTTACCATTCTTCTTATGTCTTGCTTGTTTTAACGTAACCCCCCCTAACTGTTCTATGTATTTCGCCTTAAATCTTTCCTCAATGAACAGAATTACAAGCTTTCTTCTCCGATTAGTGAAATCCCGAGTACCGTCTCTCCACTAGGCATCCAATAGTACTATACTATCCTCTCTGTTAGGATTCTCTTATGATCGAAATATTATCAATCCCTCAAATATTCCGAATTCCCTCTCAGACTGTCCACCCCAACTTTTCTATACAAGAAAATGGCAAATAATGCCACTTGTATTCGTCAGCGATCCTTTCCTTTCCCATTGTTAAAAAACTTAATGCGACCTTACCCCCAATCTCAATTGCAAGACGAAAAGCGAAAGATATTATAGGCTTTCAAGAGCGCGAAGCCTGGTAGAGAGCTATTTTGGAACATTGTCGGTGGTACACAACGGTGGAGCGTTTTTCCACTTTTTTATTGAAATGAAATACCCGGTAAAGGTGACCAACTTACAATGACATTACAGATATCATTTTTTTTTCGAGGTAAAAAAATATGTTTTTTGAGAATTTTTGCTCGAAGTTTCGAAATTTCGACAAAAACATCAAAATTGTCATATTTTTTCCATTAAAAGGACCATATTTTTGCGTACAACGATGTCACATGCAAAAAAACTGATGAACAAGCTTCAATATGCTATTTCTATGACTCTAGAGGAGGCTGAGATGCCTCCTATGGGACTAGAAAAGGAGGCAATTTAAGCAGATTACCAGCACCTTCCATCCTCGTGAATTCTTTCACATGGTGGCTATTAGTAGTTTCGCATCTATTTATAACATTTGATGTCTTATATGCTGTTTAAATATTATTATTATAGTTTTTAGTACATCAGGACCCAACTTAAAGGTGAAGAGATTAATTTTCTTAAGAGTTTATTGGATGATTGGCCTTCAAAAGGCACAAAATTCGCCCATTAATAAGACGGCATTATTATTATTAGTTCCTTGGTGGGAAGGAAGGTGCACCAATACAAGTTGGGAGGATGGTATCCTTCGAATATTCGAGGAATCAATTAGAAAACCGACGAAATGGACTATATGAATGAATTTTAACTACATTAATTTCTCCATGGTCACGGTGTCTCAACAGATCTGCCGAAAGCGAAAGATCCTCTAAAACTGAATCTTCTTCCCCATAGGGTACTTTGAAGTGGTTTCTTCCTGTTTATCCGGAGGGTATGTTTGGATGCGTGGTGGAGGGGGTAAACGTGTACGAGAAAATTCGCTCGGACATCGACCTGAAGGAGGATTCCCGCTCGAAATATTTCTCTCTTCGGTCTATTGCACTGGCATTTGATGCCATGCTTTCGATTTTCATATTTCTCGCCACACATTTCTCGCTACGCAGTTCTCGCATTAGTGGAAAACGGGCCTAACTTCTCTTTTTGCATTTCGCGTTCCTAACAGATATACTCTTTTTACATATTGAATTCCGATCCCAGACTTCAATTGCTAAGCGCTTTCTTTTCGTTCATCTTCCCTCTTTCCTGAGTTCCCTTCCATCCTCTGTGTATAACCAAAGGGACATTCATTCGCAAAGAATTAACTCACGAAACGTTAAATTCCTTCATTAATATGTCTAATTTCTAATTACATTGTTTTATATATATACTAGCTGAAGTGCCCGTTGATTCTCAACGCGGAAATTAAAATTGATTAATAAAAGTGTAAAAACCTTGATCGTAACATGTCTGATAACTTTAGGTTGATTTTTTTTAGATTTAGATATATACCCCGCGAGCCGCCAGAGGCGTATGGCAAGGGGTGAGCAGGGGTTGATAACAAATACCAGGCTTTAATTATTTCCAAACTTATAAACTAAGAAAAAAGATATACTTATGTTTACAGTATCACCTAAATATTCAATTTCATGTCATTTAAATGAACAATTTCTTCGAGAAAGACAACATTAGTCGAAATTTTCTAAAAAATACATTTGCAGATCACATTAGGATAAGCAGCACCACATTTAAGGAGACATTTTCAGAAATGCATAAATGGATATGGGAAACGATGATTAAACATGATAGTGTTAGATCAGACGCAGTTTTCCTAGATTTCAGGAAAGCTTTCGACACAGTTTCTCACGAAAAGCTTATCCAAAAGCTGAGTGCCTACGCGATCGACGAAAAAGTTATCAGATGGACCAAATCTTTTCTAAAAAACAGATCTCAGCGAGTTGCGTTAGATGGAGTTTTATCCGAAGAAATAAGTATCACATCAGGAGTTCCACAGGGAAGTGTTCTTGGTCCAATCTTATTTCTAATTTACATTAACGACCTCGTAGATAACGTAAAGAGTAAGGTTAGATTATTTGCCGATGATACCCTGATATACAGAGAGATTTTGACAGAAAACGATTGTAATGTGCTTCAAGACGACCTGGACGTAATATCAGGATGGTGTAAAGATTGGCAGCTGGATTTAAATATAAATAAATGCGTTGCCATGAGTTTTACGCGCTCCACAAACATAATTCCCGCGCAGTACCAAATCTCAGGTCATCCATTAGAGTTAGTTCACGACAACAAATACCTAGGAGTCACGTTTAGCAGTAACTTATCTTTTAAAGAACATATTCGAGATGCGATAGGAAAAGCGAATAGAATGCAAAGATTAACTGGTAGAACGTTGAGAGGATGCTCATCGAGAGTCAAAGAAATAGCTTACTTTTCTCTTATTCGTCCGAGTCTTGAATACTGCTGTGCGGTTTGGGACCCACACGAAGTAGGTTTAGTCTCAGATTTAGAGATGGTCCAGCGTAGAGCAGCCCGATTCGTTTGCGGGGATTTCAGGTTTGATAGCAGTGTTACGGCAATGATAGAGTCCCTCAGTTGGAATTCACTACAGATGAGAAGATCTGAATATCGTCGGAAACTTTTCGAAAAGTTCAATCGTTCAGAATTTATAGACGAAGTAAGTGAAATGTTAGTGCCAGTAAGGAGCGAACGCGATCTCCGAGAGGCATCGACGAAGCGTTATAGGGAAGTAATTGCAAGGACGGATAATTACTTTTGGTCGTTTTTCCCCAAGCTATTAGAGATGCTAATAGGTAGGAATGCATAATGGTGGTGTATTACACCCCCTGCCATACACCTCTGGCGGCTCGCGGGGTATATATCTAAATCTAAATCTAAAATCTAGATAGCAATGTATTATATATCATTCTAAAACCACCGATGAATATTCTTTGCAGAAAATAGGTGTATTATGTAGCTGACTTGTACCCCAATACTAAATAGCATAACATAAACATGAAGCTCAAATAGCACAAATGAAATCACAATGCCAAAACAGAACCAAAGCTTAAACACCGATAACAGAATGATAGTAAATGGAAGAAATAGATAAAAATTGGAAGTATTGTAAAAACCACAATGAATAACTTTTTTGAGATTTGCTACAGCTTTAAAAATCGCCGTTTAACTCCAACACTGAATCTGGGAAATCTTTACCATATTAACTACGTCCATTTTCGTTAATCGCTAAATATTTATCGATGTAAATTGATAATTGAAATGCAGAAGATTATATTAAAAACTTACAAAACTTACCAGGTTTTTATACGCATTCAGTTGTATTGATCGAGAGAAATCAATTTCATCTAACTAACTACTATAAACCCATGTATCCCACGAAATAATCAGTAAGAAATTGCGTTGATATAAATCAAACTTGGTTGCTACAGACGCTTCCATAAAATTTAAAACCTTTCTTAAATACTGGTATTCGTATGTTTGTACGCTCGATTCTTCACAGTACCATATATTTTTCATAGCTGCAGTTACTAATATCTCCTTAAATTATAATCTATCACGTATTCTTAACATTAATTTGAAGTAGGCATATTTTCTCAATGTGTTCCTACGGATGAATGCATTAGCTCAGACTCAACAATCGCCTTAATCGTCAAGGGAATGGGTTGTTTATAAACTCAAAATTTCGATAAAATATTCACGTACTTTACAAAAAATGTGAGCAATTTTGAATCGAAAACGATATTCCACGGCCAAAATAAGAATCTTTATTCTATTCTACTTCTTTTGGTGCTTAATTCGACTTTCTAGGACCATCATTTCTAATTTAATTTTGCAAAAGAAATGAACCCTGCAACGAAAAATATGAACTTTACGTGTATTTCTTATGAAAAGGTTTTTACCCGCCTGGGTTCGAACCGGGGACCTTAGGGAAATAAAAAGTAGCCTATTCTCTGCGCGGGTTTGACTTTTAATAATGTAAAATTATTTCATAGTTTTGCGACTCTCGGTTCTCGAGTTTTTAGCGACCATACACACACCCACACTCTATTTTATATTATAGATTTCATTGTTTAAATGAATTTAATTTTCTCTTTTGTTATACTTTCAATTTAAATTGACAATCAGGTTGTATGTGGAACCTGAATAAATAATGCAAAATGAAGGAGATAATTGGTACTTTTTCCACAATTTTTTAAAATTGTACTACCGGTTTCAACGGAGGACCGTCATCTTCAGGGACAAGTTACACAATTCAAACAAAATAGTAGTAGTAGTAGTATTATTGTTAAAAGTGCTTCGACAGCTTAGGTCATTTCGCACATTGGCTCCCACCGGGAATCGAACCCGGAACCACTTTCACCAAAGGCAAACGCGATGTCCACATGACTATCCGGGAGCCTCTCAAACAAAATATATACAGACAAGGGAGAAGAGGGGAGTGGAGGAGAGGGTGAAGTAAGTGCGTTGGGGAAGATCGGAAAGGAGCGCAAGTGTAAAGGGGACGTTATCAGTGGGGGGGAGGAAAGGACGAACCAGAGGTGAATGGAAAGGGTAAAAAAGCTCGTTAAGCACGGAAAAACCAGGGGAATTTGTATGGGAAAGGATATCTAATTGTTCCAAGAAGTTTAGACGATGGCCTTTATTACAAATGTGCAGGATATCGGGAATGAAATAGGCAGCATGGTTGGATTCTAGGAGATGTTTTGCGAAATGGGACTTCTTTGAATTATTAGCCAAGGATCTTTCATGCTCTTTTGTTCTGATGGAGAAAGAGGTCTGCCCGATGCATACACCATCGCACCCGTGGCACTTAAGTCTGTAGATCCAAGCTTTAGAATGACGGTTGTGCATGTCTTTACCATTACAAAATATTTTTCCCAAATTCAAGGATGATTTAAAAGAAGGTCTGATAGTGTTTTTGGGGAAACGATTAGCAATACTTTGGGAAATATTATTGATGAAGGTTATTTTACACCATTTGGGGGAATCACCATCGTCATTGGGAGCATTAAATATTTTATTAATGGCTAGACTTCGATAGAACCCGGGTTCGATTCCCAGCCCTGTCAGACTTTTTTCAAGTCCGTTTTTCCTTGGGAATTTTCCTGGGTGCACGCCCTTATGTGGAAAGTCACCTTAACCCTTTCCTTATTTGCTAGACTCCTATGTTTACGGGTCAAAAGTTTGTCGATGAGAGAAGTAGGATAAGATTTAGATTTAGATAAATACCCCGCGAGCCACCAGAGGCGTATGGCAGGGGGTGTAATACACCACCATTATTCATTCCTACCAATTAGCATCTCTAATAGCTTGGGGAAAAAACGACGGAAAGTAATTATCCGTTGTTAGAAGCGATCAATTTAATTGTTTGGGGTTCCTTGCTGAAATTTTCTTTAGAAAGTGGGATGGTGGCTAAACGATTGATGAGGGAATGAAACGAGAATAATTTCTGTGATAGATGGTGATTTGAATTGAACGGGATGACGTGGTCTGTGTATGAAGGTTTGCGAAAGATAGAGAAATCTTATTCTCTACAAGAACCAACTCATTTCAGTCGTCAAACAATGGATCTTTTAGATTTCGCCATCTCAAAACAGTTAAATCTCAACCCGTCCATTCAGGCGGTCATCGCCCTCTCCTTAGACCACCTTCCCCTCATTTTAGACCTTCCTCTTTCCGCCTCTTCTTATTTCTTTCCAATTCCAAAACTTTCCACTAACTGGAAAAACTTTTCTTCTTTCATAACTTCTTTCATCCACCTCATTCCCCCCATTAGAAACCCCCTCAATTGAAGCCATAAATCAGCAAATCGCTCGACTCACAAACTTCCTCTCAGCCGCTCGCAACAGCGCTACGCGCAAAGTTCATTGCTCTCCCCTGGATTCATCTTTCCTCAGACTTCCTTTCGCTTTACGTCAAAAAATCAACCAAAGAAACTTCTATCATCGCAAGTGAAAAATTTACCGCCAGCCCTTATATTTTGAAAATTACAAAACCCTACAAAGGGCAATAAAATCAGATGTCAGAAAATGGAAATCACAACTTTGGCACAAAAAAGTCGCTCAGCTGAATTTCAAAGATAATTCCATCTGAAAAATTGCCAAACAACTAAGGAATCCCACAAATATCCCACCTCCGCTCAAAAAAGACAACTTATATTTTGATCCGTCTTCCAAAGCATCCATTTTGGCGACTTTGCATCGTAATAACTCTCTTAATAATCTCCTCTATCCCGATGTATCTCTGGTGGCTAAGGACATTATTAACCTCTCCTGGACCCCCAATTGTATTATCCCTCTAACTTCATCAGAGGAAATTATTGAGCTTTTAAATTCGTCCAAAACGCGCTCCGCCCCTGGAATTGACCAAATCACCAATCACATGCTTAAACTTTTCATAAGATCTCCAATTGCTCTTGATCTTCTCTCTGATCTCTTTAATGCCTGCCTATTAAACTCCTATTTCCCCTCTGAATGGAAAGAATCTAAAATCATTTTCATCCCAAAACCTCACAAAAATCCAACGGATCCCAACAACCATAGGCCAATTTCCCTTCTCTCCTGTTTCGGCAAACTTTTAGAAAAAATAATTAATGCACGTCTTGTCTCCTTTCTACGAGCTTCTCATATCCTTATCCCTCAACAAATGGGCTTTAGAAAACATTATAGTACCATTCACCAACTACTGAGATTCCAACACTTTGCGACATCAAATTATATTACACACAAATACACGACGCACTGCGTATTTCTTGACTTCCAGAAACCTTTCGACCTTGTTCGGCATGAAGGACTTCTTCATAATTTAATCAAATATGGTTGTCCCTCATCACTCACCAAAATAATCTCAAATTTTCTCAAACATCGCTCCTTCGTCGCGTCAGTCCAAAACCATAATTCCCCTTCTTTTCCAATACACGCCGGCGTGCCGCAAGGATCGGCGTTTTTTGTATAAATATTTTTATTGTATTTCTGAGTAAACAATGACCCAACTTAAAGGTGATGAGATTAACATTCTTGGTAGGAAGGAAACAAGAGACACCGATACTGGTTGGAAGGATGGTATCCTTCGAATATTCGAAGAATTAACTAAAAAAGCTATGGAATGTGCTTTTTAATATTAACCGTGTTTATAAAATATCATTTGTTCTGCGTAGATGCCTGGGCACAGAATATCCACTTAGTCAGTAAATGAATCATAAAAAAATAAAATTTCCTGCTTAAAATATTTTCGGAATATAATGATATTTTATTGGATGAAGAATAAATAAGATATGAATGTCCAAAGAAACAGAATTTCAACTATGAAATAATGAATGACGATGAAAAAATTAAGCTGTAAAAATGAAAAATTTGTTATCTAAAATGAACATTATTAATCGACAGAATATTATGCGTTACGTATACTGAAGAGTGTATATTTATGCCTCAGAATTTTCTTATCGTTTTCTACTCGCAAAGCATTGACAAAGGAAAATAAATTACGAAAATAATCGAATAAAATACGTATATTCTTGAAAATGAAAAGAATAAATAACTACGGGAAGTGTTTCCGCCATATCCGAGATATCCCAGATTTCTCTTTTCCACTATGGCAGTATACAAAATACATTAATAATAACACTAGAGTTCCGTTTAAAAGTTGTACATTATCATCATAAAATAAGGCTTTCATTTGCAAGGTAATATTAACAATAATTGCAACTAATAATTAATTAAAAAAACGACTGCAGTAATATATTAAGTCTCCCAAAGCCCCCTGCTGCGAATAACCCAGGAAGTGACCTGCTGCCTTCCCAAGGAAAAACCCCCGCAGTCACAGACATTTTGAGTCCACCCACCGCCTGCGACGTTCACACGACGCTCGTTTGTTTCGCAAGGGAAGCATAGAAGATGGAAGAGGGAAAGAGGTGATTGTTGGTTAAAATAGAATTCGGGGAATTGGAGTGACGGATAATTTCCAGTTGCTCTAAAGCATTTAAACGGGTTCCTTTGGTTTAAAAATGCAGTATTTCGGGACAAAATTTGCTGGAATGCTGTTCATCTAAAAGATGGTTTTAGAAATGTGAAGAAAAAATGGCAGCAGTCTTGGTGTAAAAGAGACAATTAATCGAATATTAATAAATATATTGATTTAATTCTGTTTTCTTTTAATGGGATGGGATATTATTTGTAAATTTTATATTATGTATATGTCTTTCCTTCTATCAGAGGGAGGTTTTCCGAGGGGTTTCCCTCCCTCCAAATGCCTGACAGGTATAGTATTTCAGCTTAAACTGTATAATTAGATTAGGACTATGTATATATTGCTTGACCATGTACGACTGTATGAATTTATGCTTTAATGTTGAACCACTGCCACCAAATTTTTAATCTACTTGTAGTGTAATATTAATAATAATAAATATCGCCGGAAACTTTTCGAAAAGTTCATTCGTTCAGAATTTATAGACGAAGTAAGTGCTAAAATAAATAATGATACACTAAAATACTAGTGCCAGTAAGGAGCGAACGCGATCTCCGAGAGACATCGACGAAGCGTTATAGGGAAGTAATCTCAAGGATGGATAATTACTTCTAGTCGTTTTTTCCCCAGGCTATTATAGATGCTAATAAGGAGGAATGGATAATGGTGGTGTATTACACCCCCTGCCATACGCCTCTGGCGGCTCGCAGGGTATATATCTAAAGCTATGCCTGATAAATTGTCCGATATTAACATCGTTCATCTTAGAAGTTATTCGAAGGTAATATAATGATATTTTATTGAATATGTTCATAGAATATTATATTGGCAATGTTGCATGATATTAGGAATAATACTTAGAACTGCCTATTATAATTGAAAATAGCTTTGTAATTTTCAGCAGGATTTTATTTTCACTACCGGTTTCACTTCCGAGGAAGCATCTTCAGGTGACAATAAACAAGAAAATCATGGTTTATATATTTCTCATATTAATTTTATTAGAACTGCCTATTATTTGGCAAAAATTTATTTTATACTGTTTAGATATTTTGCAATCGTTAGTTAACAGTACCTCTATTTAGATTAATTTAAAATTAGGCGGTCGATATAAATTGTATTATTTTCATTCCTCTCATTTTCTAGCGATGGATGCTTTCAATCGATCCGTTCCCTCTCCATGTCTATGCTCCTTGTAAAGCATACCATGGAACTCATTCGAATTGTAGGGATCCTTCTAGCAAAACAAGGTACACATTCCTTCTACGTTTTGAAAGAAAAGAAAACGGTCGTTTGAATAGAAAGTTGGGATTTCCCTAATCTTCAATTTCGGCGGCATATCCCACAAAGAAGCGAATCTTTCTACTACCACCATTCACACCATCCACCCCCCGCCCTCCGTTGGGTTAGCGGGGGTCCCACGAGAAGGGAGCATAGTGGTCGTTAAAGGTCCGTTGGGTCCACAACAAAAGGTCTTCCTTATCGATTCCTTCTTTCCCGATCTATTCAATCCTTTTCTGTGAAGACCTAATTCCTTCTTAGCAAACCAACTCTCCCCCCTGCTGAAATTTCTTCCCGTCCTTCGAGTTCGCTTTGCCGCTGACTTCGCAATTCTTGCTTCCTTAACGTTAAAAATGTATATTCAATAATTATAATGTTAATAAGAGCCAGATTAATGAACGAGAGTTTTCCAATTCTCAAAATGTATAAGTAATTAACCATGTGATTACTTTTTAATAAAGAAAATATTCCATACTTTTATAGTAATAGCAGGTGTGAGAAAGAGTTGTTATTTACAGTTTTTCAATCATGTACACCATAAAAACCTAAATAAGTGAATTGAAAAGTTCACAATACCTTTTCTATTTAAAAAACTCAAATTAGAAGTCATTACTCCAGGTAAAACGAAAATTCCAATCTTTAAACATTTTTATATTCAAATTACGACAAATGAATATACTCGCGTCAAGAGTCTGTACGGAACACGGCTCTGAAGGGTTAAGTACAGTGGCGGAAAAAATTATCGCAACACTTTGCGAGCGCTTCAGTGGCTTTCACAGAAACTATTTGGAATTCTGCTTTCTGTGACTGACTGGCAACACCGAGGAAAGCCTCGAAAAGCGGTAATATTCGAGTCGGAGCCTAGAACATACACAAATTTCCTCTCTTTCGAACTCTTCTTAGAGCCTTCGCGCGATCTCTCCGCGAGTTCGTCATGTTTATTTCGGCGTTTCTCTTTCACAGATAGTTATCGTATTTATATAACGATATGTTAAATATATATTTATTCCAATTTCAATCTTAAATGCAATAAAATACATGGACAATAATTGAAATTTAATTCTTAATAATGTGAAGAATGCTATTCTGTTTTAATAATGCGTAGCAATAAGGAATAAGTGGGATTGGAGTAGTGGAGTGGAGTACGCGATGTGGTGATTCTCACCTTTAGAGAACGAGAATTTTGGAGTCCAGAGGAAAATGATGTTTTGCGAGATCATAGCGAGAACAGATGGCCTATAATGGTCTCTTTTTCTAGATAATTTGTGCGCTAATAAGGCGTTATTTTGGTAGTTTGGTTTCTCACTCGAACATACGTCTTACGGCTGCCTGCTGGATATTAATGTAAATGTAATTCTTCAAACGTCCAGTTAAAACATAGGATATTCAATATTTGTGATAAACATACCGAGGAGGATTTTTGATTACAAGTCTTATGTTTTCAATTCAGCAATTAGAATTCGAGAAGTCGTTAGAGCGATTACTGAGTTACTATGACACATCGTAAAATTTGTATTTTGTCTACGGAATATAATTTTTCACCAACTTAATCATGCAGACGAAGGAATATCGTAATATAAATTTATATACACCATTTGTCAACTAGAATACATGAAATCATTGTCCGTCCGGAGTTAAAAGGAAAAATACCAATTCCAAAGTTAAAAAAAAACATGATTTCATAAAAACCGAACAATTTCTGCGCATATATCGGACTTGTCTTAAATTTTGTAACAGGGAGCTCGGTGACCTTGGTCATTAGTTAATTGTGTTGCCTTCGCGCGGAGAAATTCACGTAGAAATGCATTAAGGCTTTGATAATTCGCGAGGAAAGTCTTTAACCAAAAGTTGATCCCTTCAAAGTATTGCAGGCGCCAATACAAAACAAATGTTGAAATGATATTTTCATCATTACCTCGCGCGGAAAAGCTTTAACCATATGTCGAGCACTTTCAAAGCAAGTATTGCAGATGCCAGGTATATTTTTCCTTTTCGTGCCTATATCAGCTAGACTCAGGACCCTCATTTTACAGTCGCCCAGTAGAAACTATCCTCTGGCTAATTCAAAGCTCCTTCCTCACCATGGTGCTAAGGAAATTAGATGTTATTGCAATCGTAAAAATATTCCCAAATAATATTATTGTATTAGCGTATTTTAGTAAACAAAGACTTCCTAATAAACAACCCAAGTTTTTAGTACTGATACGTATTTTATGAACGTCTGACTTTATAAAGTTAATTAATTAACCAGGATTATGCTGCCATAATAATATTATTAATAAGCTGCTAAAATGGACTTCTCAGTTTGTTGGGAAGTGTCATAACTATAACTAGTTGCTAATTAAGAGGTGATTTTGCAGCTGTCTGACACATGTTATTGGCATAGGAAGGGCATGAGCTCGAATTCCGCTTAAGTTAAATGAGTTTTTTATCTTAAACTTCTCTTGTTCGGGAAATGAACGAATGTAAGATATGGTTTCCACATATATTTATACGCCCCTGTGATTAATATATATATTTACCTGAGAGATACAATTCATTATGGAAAAATAACCATTGGATATGAAGGATTCGGAACAGATTCATCACCAATTGTCGGTCAAGAACATGTTTCGTGTGTCAGTGGACATTCCTCTTCTACCAAGGATTCGAGGTCGTTCACTGAAAGACAATGTCCTTTGACTCATTTTCCACACTTATTAGAGGTATTTGACAGGGCCTCCTGATTTCTCGAAGCACGATGAACCTTTCGCTTTCAGTGCAGCCGATTTTCGAAAGCCTATGCGTCACTCGCAACAACAAACCGGTCGTAAGGCAAGGAGCTCAGGCTTACTTACTCAGGCTTATTAGTGACTATTTCTTCATTGAGGTCTTCTACTTCTATAGACGGACAACTAGCGGACCGCGCAAGCGAATCTTTTTCATTTTTAGTCTGTAAACAAAAGCCTTGAGAACTATTGACATTCTTATGCATATTATTATTCATTGTTCGTCTACAACCAGGACAATTCGCGGGTTCACACTTTCCAATTTTCTCGGCGGTAGTTCCAAACCAAATATATAGATTTAGATTTAGATATATACCCCGCGAGCCGCCAAATGGGTATGGCAGGGGTTGTAATAACACCATCATCACGTAATCTACTCCATCAACCTCTCTAATTGCCCGGGGAAATAAACGACCAAAAGTAATAATGTTTTGTGATTACCTCCCTGTAACGTTTTGTCGATGCTTCTCGGAGATCGCGTTAGGTCTTTACTTGCACTTAAATTTCATTTACTTCGTCTTTCGGTTCTGAACCGATAAAGCTTTCGAAGAGCTTCCGTCAGTTATTAGATCTTCTCACCTGGAGCGAATTCCAATAAAGAAGTGGTTAACTCTATGTCTCGGAGGCTGAATCATATGGAGGAGAATGGATATATTATTAATCATCCTATATTTTTCTTGATTCCAAAGTAATTCTCGTAGATTAATCATAATGCATATGTGCACACTGTTACCGAGTCTGAGAGAAAAACGATTACATATAAATATTTTCCACATGCTTTAAATTATGTTAAATAGTCTCCTTCTCGTAAAAACATGAAAATTGAGTAACATTACGGGGATGGAGGTCTATGTTGGAGCTGATTTTTTTTCATAATCATCCATGTGTAAGAATCTACGGATTCTATCGGATGTGGACATGAATATACAGATGATAATTAATGATTGCTTTGTCGCAGGGGCGCAGCCAGGATTTGTCTATGGGGGAGAGGGTCATAGGCAGTAGAAAGAGCGAAAAAATTTCTACATTTCAGGGGCCGGTATCGCTACATGATAGAAGATATGTTAAATTCTTAGAAAAAACTGAAATGCATAGAAAACTAGGATATGTTCACGGTTATGTGATAAAATTAAAACTTTTTTGAGATTTTAGTTTGTAAAATGAATAATTGAATAATAATGATGAATAATAATCCTCAGTGATATTTGGATTTCCTGTTTTGATAGGGCCAATTTCTCTTACATTGTCATTATTTCTCTAGGTGTAAGGTTTTTATCATTGTAAATATTGATTTCGAGTGCCTTTGAGAGTTTTTTGAAATCAAAAGAAGGTTAATTAAACTTTCCTTTAACTTTTAGTGAATGTGAGAAGAAATAAATTAGTAGTAGTGATTTAGGAGATGATATTGAAACGTAAGTATTTTGGAGGTAGCACTACAATTTGGACAACCCAGTTACTTTGAAGGAAACCGAAGACCAATCGTAGCGGTGACGGATGAATTTTTCCTCTTAAATTATGTTGTTTTATAAATACGACATATTCTGATTATTGAGTTAAAATGTCGACAGCACAAAAACACCATAAAAATATGTCTATGTAAGAACCATCCAATCCGCCTTTCGGCGTGTGGCAGGGGGTGCATACAGCTTAACCCTATTTTCCTAATCGATTTCTTTCGCCTATCATCCGCGGAAAAAATGAATTCTTGATGCGATTCCTTCTAGCATTTATTTCTCTAATCTTTCTCGCAGTATCAGAGCGGCCCACATCAACAGGGAGGTCGCATTATATCGATTGCATCATTTGAGAACCTAATTTTTCTTAACTTACATAGTAAATTTATCCTTAGAATTAGTCTTCTATCTCTTACTATGATTACGCGTACTGATTCATCTGAGTAACACTCACCGTTTTATCATGGCAATTCTGTACAAATAGTATCGTATACAACCAATCAAACAAATACCGTACACGAACTGTAATATAAAATTAATAATCAGTATAATCGCGAAACAGTATTTTCTCGTTTGGCTAGGTTGAATAAGAGGTTATATGACTTTTTTCTTTGAAACACGATTAGCATCCCCTCAACGATCTACTAGTTAATCTTTGCATTCTATTCAATTTCCTATCGCATCTCCAATATGTTCTTTCAAAGATAAACAATAGCTAAACGTGACTCTTCGGTATTTTGTGTGGCGCACTAACACTAAGGGTTGTCGCGAAATTTGTTGCTGCGTGGAAATAACGTTTTTGAAAGATATCTAACATCCTTACGCTTTATATACATCATTCACAAAAAACTCTAGGTGCGTCTTACAAGATTTGCCTTTATGGAATCCGTGTTGGATCAGAATGATTCCTATCTTTATGGTAAGAGACTGAATAATGGAGCTTGCTATAATATGCTCCATTATTTTGCATAAATTCGAAGTTAACGAAAATTACCCATAATAATCTGATCATTCTTAGGCCCCGGAGTGACGTTTAATTTTTTACACGATATTGGGACAGTACCCTCATTAATTGATTTCTGATAGAATTTCCTATCAATCTGTTGCAGTGAATTTCCACTCGCATCAACTTATATCTCTATGGAAATCATCTCCGAATCAATGCGAGAGGTAAAACCGTTAACTCGACCATCATTTAATGAGAAACATTTCTGGAAGTACGGGTTAAGTAAGTTAGCTATTTCTGCCGATTTATTTAAGGCAATTCCCTCTTCGCTTATAATGCTAGGAATAGAAAACTGACCACCACGAGTGTCACGCACTTATGACCAAAATTCTTTCTAATCGCCAACTAGTGATATTAACAGGGTTCGAGATCTATATTCCTGGTATTCTTTTCGTGATCCTTCCTCAAATATCTTTTGCACTTCTCTATAGTTTTGATCACTAAGCTCATGGATCTCATCACACGGTTTAAGTTTTCTCAATCGCGAGTGAATGACTCCTATGCAACGCTTCAAACTTCTTCCTCGTCTCACCTACTGTTTAGAAGGAACATATTTAACTAAATCTACTTTGATTATTCGTCGAAACTCTACCCAACTATCTTTTACTGTATTTTCTCTCGAAAAGCGTAAAAAAAAATATCCAAGCCTTCGTTCAAATAAAACCTTAAACTCAGAAATAATTGCTTTGCGAATTACACACACTTGCCTCACAGGCTTAAGAGATCTAACCGCTACTACTACATTCATCCCTACCATTATGACATCATGGTCTGACTGTACCGTCAACTACAGAGAAGCTAGTTATTATTTGTGGGTGGGAAGTGGCTAGTAAATATAAATTGATACCTTGCTTCGCACGATTCGTTCGAGTTTTCGTCATATTTACCTGATCTAAACCATGCAACGAAAAAGTAAGATGTATTTCGTGAATTGTTTTCCCACTGCTAGTGCTGGAGAATTTTAGATTATCCCAATGAATATTGGTTAGGTAAAAATCTCTTCCTACGGCGATGATTGGATCTTTTATTTTCTCACCATTTTTCTGTAGGGCATCGGATAATACAACAATACATCCTATTTTTTCATCGGGAGGACGACACAAAGAACAATCATTAATTTTACTTCCGTTTTGTCTTTGAATCGAGCACCAAATGATTTCGCTCCTGCTATTTTCTACGAACTCATCGCGCTCACTAATTAAATGAGTCCATACTGCTATAAAAAGTCTACCACTAGATCTACATAGTTATATTTTCGGTATATCATATAATCGGGGGAAATATCTCGCTTAGAGTAATATCTTCGCTTAAGCAACTATCTTCCTAGTATGATATCCGCGCAAATTCTCATCGTAACGTTAAAGAATTCCGCCTATTTATTACGTAAGCTCTTGCAATTTACTATTATTATTTTTAGATCTCTCAGTTCGCACATTAAAACATGGTTTCCTTTTTCGAATAACCTTTATCTTTTTTAAGTGAATTTTTCTTTTTCACCATTGCAATTTTTCTATTTTTTTGGGCTAAGTTCATGCATACCCTTTTGCCTATTTAAGTGGGCGTTAATAACTATTTCTACTGCTGGATAAAAGAATAACTTTGTCTGCATATATTCGCTCTATTCTCTAATATATTCGCATCTAAACCGCAAAACTACGTAGTAAACAACATTAAAACTACGGTATTCATGGGGGGAGAGGGGGGCGGGAATGTTTTGGAAGAGTCCGTAAAGCGCACAGAAAGTTTAGTAAAATCAGCGAATGATAGCTGAGTATGGCGCCTAATATATGGATCTAAGTAGCCTTGGGAAGTATTTTTACATACGGAAATCAAGATGATCAAATTGGAAGTGGAAAATTTTATTCATCGCTACGGAGAAAGTAGAGAAGTGAATACCCGCCTCTTGGAAACTTTACTGAAGTAAAATCATACTTCAGAAAATATTTTCTGAAGGTCGCTCCGTTTCACAGCGTTAAACCCGTAGCTCGCATGTAATTCAGAGTAAGAGCGTTGATAAGCTTACTCCATGAGGCGAGAACGGTATATCTAATGCTTGTAAAAGGACAATCGAATTATCGGTTTTAATTTGCAATTCAGATTCCAACTGCTAGAATATTATGGATCCTGTTTGCGATTGCATTCAAGCTCATTAATCAATTACATTACAGCTCTGGACATATTGGATTGAAATTATCTGTTGTAGAGTAATACACTCACTGTAGATGAGATTCGTATGAGTTGTGCGATGAATGAATGAAACATCTATATATATGTGATACCGTTGCAATTTATAATATATTTTTCAGTCAGTATGGTTAAAGTGCATTGATGTCTCATGAGAAACACCATTTGTTATTACACAAATATTACTCCCTATTACATATAGCCTGATAGAGCTGAAAATTGTTGATTACTGATTCCACTATTTAAAAGCTAATAATAGTGATGACAATTCCTGTCTAAACGTTAATTGCTAAAAAGCTCTTGGAAAAATTAACTCCTTTAACTCACGGATAAGATTGGATTTATCGAAAGGATATTTTTAATACCTTATGCAGTGGAAAACTACACTGCTCGAGTGAAAATAGAAAATTAAGAATAGGACACATCTTAGTGGTTTCTGAATTCGAATTTTTAAGTGTTGAATTCTCTTTGCAAGAATTCTATTACATCACAATTCTACCATTTAGACCTTTAATTAGTGAAATAATACCTCAAAATGTTCATTTTAACGTCTGATATTCCGCTATCAAACAATCTTGTTTGTAACTATCTCCCAGTGTATTATATTAACATTCCACACAACGTTTTTATCACGGCTAACTTTAAATAATAAATGGCAAAAAATGAAGACATTGAGGCTAAGGCACTACTTGGAAATCTCGCGAAGGTGAGTCTTAAATGTCTGCATATATATACGATACTAAAAGTCTATTTCCCATTCGTAAGGATTTTGAATATTGCCGGTTTTACTGCCTCTATACAGAGTTGCCGAATTGTCGGAGTTAGAGTGATTTCAGTTAGTTTCCACGTAATCCGCGCTCTCACGCCAACTGGTGTTGCGATAATTGTTTCCCCCACTGTACATAAAAATTGACTTCAATAGACATAATTTTTCTGCTTGGACAATCGCTCTGCTGCATGAAAATAGATTTTTCAGCTGAGTGTCTGATTTACTTTACTCTTGGAGTCAAAATGTATTGATAAATCGCAAGGACGGATAATTACTTTTGGTTGTTTTTTCCCCAGGCTATTAGAGATGCTCTATTTCCGATACAAAACCCGTCTTGCGTATACAACGACTCTTGCATTTGATGAATCATACACAATGGGTCTCTTCATTTGAGAAAATGATTAGTTTCATTCATGCGAGAATTGATGCATTATGAAGCTCTTTGCATATTCTTTCCCTCCGACTTTTGTTTTTCATACACTGAAAATGTTTGATTTATTGGAGAATTTTTGTTTTATAGTAAAAATGTATAGTTATGGAAGATACTTCTCTTTTCGTAGGAAAATATCATAAAAATAAATATCTATTATATACAGATGTTTTTCCGGATATATATATGCATTCACTCATTCATTCACTGGTGATCAAAATTCTAACCATATTCCACAAGTGTCACTGATTTGAAATTTTTACGACGTACTGGCCATAAAGTGTAACCGCCAGAAAAATGCATCTTTTAACCTCAGTGTCATGAGCTCGATGCCAGAATACCCTGAAGTCCCAATTTTTTCCATAAAAATGCTTTGTGAGGATTTTCGGTTTTTTTTAGAAACTTCCAGGCAATTTAGATAGTTGAAATTCGAGGGATCGCTGGAAGTAGGGTTACCAGATGCTCCGAGTCGAAAAAGCGGACATTCCACGACCACCCCCCCCCATTACTAATTGGAAAATGAAAAAAAAATGTTTCAATTGTAAAATTTTAAAAATATAAAAAAAAATTGAAAAATTTATCAAAAAAGTGTTACTTACTCGTTGAGTCTCGAACCACGATAGGTTTTTCTAGTGTCTACCAACTTTCAGTCAAAAAATATACTGAAGTACTTGGTGAAAGATTGTGTAAGATGGAAATATGTATAAAAATAGTTGATTGAGAGAAAAAAGCGGACATTTCAGTATAAAAGCGTACAAGCGGACACGGGACAGAAAAAGCGGACATGTCCGCTTAAAAGCGAACGTCTGGTAACCCTAGCTGGAAGCCATGCACATGCAACAAAAACATCAAAGACATCTTCGAAGATTATCCTTGGCTCGACGCTAGGTCATTCTCCTATTTATAACTCATTGCGGCGATTTTAATTATTTATTTGAACATTTTCCGGATAACATGGAAACTTGAAACTCAGCAATTGGATAGAGATCATGAATATATTTTATATACGCTTTTTAACGTTTCGCTGATGGTCTTTGGTTCGATCCCAGAGAGCCATTTACACTACCCTATGTATTTCAATTGGAGATAACGAAGTCTTATTTTAGGACCCTCCCGGTAAGACATCGACTTCAAAATTTGTTTTAAATATGTTTTATTTCTACCAGGACGTTATATGTATTCACATTTTCGAAAATGTCCAGGGCTTGAACCCAGTCGTCCCTACTATTTGAAACGTATGGCGGGAATTTCAAATTATGTATTAGCAGCAGGAGGTATTACAGCCCCATAGAAGTTGGTTCTAAAATATTTTAGCACAAATTTATTGCATTTAAACCTAATTCTCTACTCTTTCCGTACTCAAAATGAATTCTTTTTCCTTCCTTCTACCCACTGATCTCCTCCCCCTCACAGAAACACTCCACTGATACTAATGCGCATTCAACGGTTATCCCACCCATACCTTCCCCTCAACCCTTCCTCTCCTCCCTCAATAAATACACTTGTGAAACGAATCACTTGATGATTAGTCACTGTAACCGGGAGTGAACGATGAAACAGTGGAAAAAGTCTTTCTCTTTACTTTCGTAAAATGAAAAGTACCCATAATGTAAGGTGAAAATGGGAAGATCTTACTTCGTTCCTCGTGCAAATTAAAACCGTTCTTTCAGTATGTTTTTCTTGCAATGCTTTTTCTCATGTCACCTCTGCTTTTTTTTAATTAATAGTGCCTTCAAGGAAGTTGATCGAATGTAAAACTTTCCCTGAAAGAGAATCACAAACCCAGTTTTCCCCGATACATCCCTCCTCTCTCAAAGAGATCGCACTTCAGAGAGATTTTTTTGGTGAACTCACAGAACATTTGATGACAAAGAACCCTGGCGCTCCGCCAGCTTCGTCTCC
The DNA here is from genome assembly GCA_947579665.1 of Sympetrum striolatum. Taxonomy (NCBI): domain Eukaryota; kingdom Metazoa; phylum Arthropoda; class Insecta; order Odonata; family Libellulidae; genus Sympetrum; species Sympetrum striolatum. Next base: position 80,033,162 of record OX388348.1, on the reverse strand, counting down.
TCTCCCCAAACTTTCCCCATCTTCGTGGAGGTGGCGGTCGACTCACTCTGACCCCTTCGCATCACGGAGACGGGAGTATGAGAACCAGAGAAAGGCGTGCAATACGAGTGCCGAGGGATTTGAAAATTAGACGTAATCCAACTCGTCTTCGCCGCGCGTTCGTCCCTTCAGCTCGAACTCAGGGCAGCACAGTTCTACTCTGGCTTATCTAAGATTCGTTTTAATTCCTATCCTATCTTCATAGCATCTGTGTGATTTACGATAAAGGTTTGTTACGTATTTTTAGTATTGGCAGTTGGAGTTATCGTCGAATTATTTAGACAGCGATGATAATTAAAAGAATATATGTATTTTATCTTATTTGTCTCGCCGAAAGAAGGCGATTTATAATTATTGTATGTATTATTATTTCATCCATACGGTATTTAGTAATGAGCTCTTAGCATAATTATCGAATTGTTCCGACAGCGAGTTCGGTATAGAAGAAAAGCTTTGCGAATAACGTCTCCGCCAATGTAGTATTTAGCTTTCTTTCTTTCTCTCTTCTTCTTCATCAGATATCTCGCACTAATAAAGTAGTTTCTTTACAAGAACGCTATAAAATATGGAAATAACATAAATTTATAATTAGAAATCATCTTCAGAACATTGATTCTAAATATTTCTCATGAGCAAAGATTTGTACTGTGAGTTTGCAGTAGCACAATCGAAAGGACAGACCAAAATAATACATTAACTGTGGACATTCAAACTTTATATCAGCAAATTACGAACAGTATATTTCATAGCAACGGTCATGTACGGACAGTATGGAAAATATGGAAACCAAACTGAGCAAATGAACACTCAGTTCTATTATATGCGAGAGAGAATCTTCGAAACACCAACACCTTCTCTGATAATCATATTGAGAAGTAGCCTCCTCGCACCAGTTCTACCTCGTTTATTTATTTATTCATTTGTTACATACATCATAATTGTCAATTTAAATTGATAGTATAAGAAAAGAGAAAATCAAATTCATCATAACAATAAAAAAATATGAATCGATGTAATTAGAAATTAGACATATTTATAAAAGAGATTTAACGTTTCCTGAGTTAATCCTTTGCGAATAAATGTCCCTTTGGTTACAGGGAAGGATCCACAGAGGATGGAAGGGAACTCAGAAAAGAGAGGACGAAAGAATAAGAAACGTTTAACAAGTGAAGTCTGGGAGCGGGAAGTAAAGATGCCGAACGAGTAGATCTATTAGGAACGCGAAAGACAGAGAGGGAAGTTGGGGGAGGAGAGTGAATTCAGAGCGGAATACATGAAGGATTGATAATATTTATATATGCCTCTTGTAGAGACGTTACTCGGGATTTCACTAATCGGAGGAGAAAGCTTGCAATTCTGTCCATTGAGGAAAGACTGGAGGCGAAAGAGCAGATTAAGAGGAGTGCGTTAAAATAGGAAGGACAGAAGAAGAATAATAAAGGGAGAGGATGAAACGGTCTACAATGTCTACAGAGGTATATGATTCTCAATAGAGACAGGACTTTTTTATGTTGCTATTTCTTCTAGAGTTACTATTTTATCTTGACTGCGCGTAGTTGCAGATAAAATTTGTATTGATACTTCCTTAAGCTGACAATTTGATTAATGTGTTATGTTTTCTTCTAAGGACACAATTGTATACGTATAACGCAGCGGTATAACCATGATATGAGACAATCTTAAAATCTTTATCTTAATTTTCCTGTTTCATTGATAGCGCTATGTAGGAAATCATTATTTGAAATGATTTTGCCTATACATACCTTTTGATTTTCTTGATAGAGTAGTTTTTATTTAATATATCAGCATTATCAATTCAGTGTCAATATAAGTAAATGTGTTATATCTTGAACCAGGGGCCATATCAATAAGCAATGAAGAGTTGGAATCTGATATTTCTAATAATGAACACATTCGGATCCAGATTATTATTATAAGAACTAATTTTGAAAGAAATGCTTCGCTTCTCTCGAATTGTCCCGAGAAAATAATAAAATATTTTTACTACCGAAGTGACATTTATCTATTGACCCTAAAAAAGCTATATTTATTGTAAATTTCTCTAAACTTGAGCCTGAGTGTTATTCTTGGAGCATCGTTAAATATCGTCCTTGAGATAATCACGACCGGCTGAAATTAAAATTTGTAAAATTTTCTCTAATTATGTGGATTTTTGAAGTTATACTTCTTTGCTCTCATTGTAACGGGATGGGGTGTCGGTCGAAAAACCGCGTAACGCGTGAGATTTTTCGCGTTAGATTTTTTTGAAAAATAATTTCTCCGGGGATCGAACCAGGGACTCTAGCGTGGTAGGCAAGCGTCTTAACCATTCACCCACTGAGCCGCTTGACGTGCGCGTTGCAGAGAGACTTCTAACCCCGCGCGGAATCCCCCTCCAGCGTGTTTATGCAAAAAATATTACCTGAGATTGCAAAATGCAAAGGCTGGATTTTGAAATTGAAAATTATTAATCGATCAAGTTTTGTCATTTTCGTGGATGAAAAACTAGTTAAAATTAGGGAGAATTCTTATATCAGATTTCGTTTGGGATACTAGGCATTTTTTGAAAAATGGGCTGAAGACAAGCGATTTGAACCACTATCAACATCCAATGTGAACATTTTTTTCGGGATATTTTGTATGCCAAAATGACACTTTTCTGACAAGCATCCATATACTCAATTTTTGTCCTGAAGTACATATTGTTTTTTTATTATTTTTTCAGAAAACGACAATAATGGATAAACGAGACTTGCAAAAATTAACAGAATCGTCGTCGGAATCCGACTCTGAACTAGCCATTGATGAAAAAAAATGTTAGCGCGGGAGGAGTAGCAATTTACCACAACCAAAATGACCATAGTAATATGGTCACTTCTCACATGGATGTTCATTCAAGGGCATCAGAATCACTTGCTCTAGCACAGTCTGCTATTGGAGAAATTTGTGTCAGTAAATGCGTTCCACAAACTGGTCGAGAGTTTGAGGTTGTGGCGGTATACATGGTAAAACTGTGAGCCAAATCATAAAGTTTATATACCAAAACTTATTAATTTATACTAAAGAAGGTTCCGAACTGCTCGAGGAAAATTTTCATGAAATCCCAATGATAATGAGCGGTGATTTCAACATCAATTTTGCCGATGACAAAACAGAGCCATTGATAAATTTCCTAAAAGAAAAGCTAGACTTGGTAATGTCGAATGATAAGAAACAAAGTACGACCAAATACGGGACGACCATCGATGCTGTATTTAGTAGATATCTTGAAAGGTTTGAATCTAGAATATTTGTTAGTTACTTTTGTTATCATAAACCGATTGTGTCTTTCTTGGAATACAGTGCGATTTCTAATGAGGAACCAGAAAATAGTCAAGATGAAAGAATGATTGTAGAAGAGATTATCGATAATGATGATGTATAAGTTTGTAATATAATAATGAAGGCACTCATAATAATATATTGAAGAGAAATAAATTGGATAACAGAGGAAAAGGTCTTATATTTTATTTACACATCCTGTCCGTCTGTGTGTGTGTGTGTGTGTGTGGATGGGCGTGTGCGAATGGCCAAAGAAGTATAACTTCCACCGTCTGGTCCGACGCAGACCCAACTTTTTTTTTTGTTTATTCGATTACCTGCGAAATTAAATTTCCCAGCCCTAATTAGGAGTCTACTGATGAATACCAAATACACTCAAAATCATATCGATGAATATATCATTAATGGAGAAGGACTTTTACATTCAGATTCTTCTTCTATACGAGAGCAAAATATTCCGATGGCTAATGTCCAAGGGCGTCGCCAGCCACTGGGCTAGGGGGGGGCAAGCTGCCTGATAAAATGAAAAATGCCTAACTTACAGTGGCTAATTTATTCATGCCCGCTTCTTACTACAAATATGTCAAATCTTTCAAAAACTAAATCTATTGAAAACTAGAGGAGTTTAACGCTTATATGGCAAACTCATTAAACTTTCCAAGATAGTAGTTTACATAAGCAAACTATTAGAAACTTATCATAAGTTTTGTTTGGATTTCTAGTTTGGATACGTCCAATTTCTATTAAAAATTCATTTGTTTAGATGCTTAACTATTTTGATGCTGTAGATATATACTTCCCGAGTCTTTGAGAGTTCTTTCTTCCAAGAGGTTGCCAAGCGTGAAAAGGAAAAAAATTGTTACGGTTATTCGGCAAGCGATATTAAACGTCTCAATAAATTACCACATTGGTGCACCCATTCTTTTAGAACAACTTTCGTTATTAGACTATATCATCATCAGATTTCTTAGGATTGACTTCACCCTTTGCTTTTAAAATGACCTCCTCATCTAAGAAAAAAAAATATTTATATCAGATTAAAATTTCTGGTAGGCTTACAATTAAGCATGATTTCGTTATTTATGTATTAGCTAAGTATTCAATTGAATGCGTCACATACCGAACAATAAAAATTCGGCTGCATTAAAATATTCTGTCGACTCTTGATTATAGTTGATATTCTAATTGAATTTGCAGAAATCAAGTTACATACCAAGGTGGAAAAAATGAGGATGTCTACTTACAATTATTTAGACTAAGTAATAGGTGTTTTAGAGCTGATACAAAACCCAGTCTTACGCACTGAGTGTTCAAAGGAAACAAAAGTTTTCCATGAATTGAAATTTTGAATGGGCATTGCATGACCACGTGGTTGACAGGATAAGATATGAAATTCGTGGGATTCTATCACCAGAAAAAAAATTGGCCTCATCGAAAAGGAAGCTGAAGAATTTAAGTCACAGTTTTAACAGTTTGCCAAATTTAATTCAAGTCATCAAGTCACAGTTCCGATAAATCTATGCGTACATAACTAAGCGCACAATATCTTTTAGCTGACTGATTTGCTTCCAAAATGGTATATTATTAATAATATCATCGAAAATTAATTTTTACTGTTATTTTGTATTGCTCCAATACTTTTACAAATTTCTACGGAAACCAGGTTATTGAATTATTTTCGTAACTATACAGCAAATTAACGGGTAATTATAAAATAAGGATCAGTATATTTTACATCATCCCGAGTAGTGAAGAGTCTACTGTAGACTTAATTGTAACTTACATTTCTTGATATATTGGATTGAAAAATCTGGTATTCGCTATTCACCAACAATTATGAAGCATTTGTTACGATCAAGGTTATTACACTGGTATTTATGAAATTAAATATCCACGTTGAGAATCAACGGGTACTTCTGCTAGTGCTTAATAAAGGAACCAGATCCTTTAGAGTTGTCGTTAAACTCATGTTGAGATGTGGCCTCCGATAACAGCCCTAAAATAAGACAATCCTAATTTATGCAACTAATAATGGTCATTTTACAAAAAACACATAGTCATTAACTTATGTTTTCCCGATAGAGGCCTCGAGCTATTAGCGGACTGTGAAAAAATTTGCGGATGCCCATCTGTATTTTATGAAATCCAAACTAAACTCTCCTTCGAACTGTTCACTGTGAATTTCTCACAACTCACGAGCCTAGCTTTGTATTCACACCCTCAAAACAGTCAAGTGCAGAAGATCTAACTGAGCGTTTTATCAACCTGTTTGTATTTATTAGGCGTTCCCTATGATCATAATTATTTTACTCGATATGTGGATGGCGATTTCTGATTAAGACATATCCGATTCTTCAAAAGAGTAGAGATCTTTAATTGGCGACACATTTTTATCATGATTATTTTGAGCTAAAATATTTATTGTTTGATTTTTTACACCAAAATATTGATACGTCTACTGGGATAACTTGGAATTAACAGGCAGCTTTAAGAATTCAATTGCCACATTTATATCAAATCATATGGAATATTTAATTATGTTGCTTTGCCTTTGTGTATCCGTTCGTGTTGTCCATTGCATTCTACCCAATTACTCTCGCTGTGGCTCCCAAAGCGGAAGGCGGATGCGAGGGTGAGGAGAGGACCGAGGGCCCTTCGTGGAGAATTCGCTTATCGTCGCCTTGGACCGGAAAACTCATTTATTTTCTAAGTTACGATGACTTTTTTACAGCCATACTCGAAGGGTAGCTGCTTGGCATGCATTAGCCTCGGTGATCGTTTTACAAATTTTGGTAAATCTGCTGTGAGTGTAGTTTGGTGCATGAATTTTCTTCGGGGCACCCTGTTTTAACTAAACGAGTGGCCCCGAGAGGGGTAGAGAAGGGGTGACCGCGCCGAAGTTCAACAATGAGGCCACTCGACCGGCGAACCCTAATTTTCTCAAGACGGAACCTCAACGACGCCTTTTTTTATGGCACTACTCCATTAAAACGCACCACATCTGTGGAAAAGCACCCACACGCGCCAGAGCGAGACTCCGCTTTTGGACTCAGTTGTATCCCTTCTGTCTCGACCTGGGATATAACGTCGTTTGACTCTTCAACTCGAGTCATCCACGTTAGAATCCGTTGTTCAACCAAATAAGACAAAAATTTCCCTTCTACGGCTCAGTTTAACAGAAAGGCAAACTGATCCGAAGCAACACCGATTTTTAAATTCTTGAAATAAAAAAAAATGAAAATTTTGTTTTCTTTAGTTTTCTAACCATAAATTGACCTTTGGGTCATTCCATGCCAAGATTTCAGAGAAGTGCCCCGCTCGACCATCACGGATTTCAATGAAATTTTGTATGAATATTTAAAAATATCTCTTATGAACATTTGTAAAGTTTTACTGTCGCTGATGGTATACTTGCTGAGATATAGCAGTTTATTTGACCCCGTGTCGCTGCCTTCTTCAATATGACTATGGGTTTTCAGTAACTTTGGACATATTATCTCAGGAAATTGTTTTATAAAGCAAACATAATTTTCCTATCTTGAAAAATTTTGTGCTCTATTAAACCAAATAATAATAATAACTGCAAGAGCGACCTTCTTGCAGAAAATCCTGTGCAAAACTGGCCCAAAAAATTGCGGATCGAAAAAAAATGAAAACTTTGGCTTTTTATATTTCAAGAAGAAATGATATAATCAACGTGAAACTTTGCGCATGATAAACTATCAATACATAGTTTATAAATATAAAATTTCATTATCCTAGTACTTTCCATTATTTTAAACATTGAACCAACATTTGACAGTTTTTGTAAAAAAGCCAAAAATAGGCTATTTTTACCACGCTTTTACAAAAAAAGACACTCTGGAATTTCTTTTGAAAAATTTTTATTAAATAGAGAATGATTTCAAACCTCTAAAAAAGTATATCTAGTTTTTCATCTCGTGCATATAAGGCCCTAGAAACAGGGACAACTATGAGGATGACATTTCATGACGTAAAAACGAGAAAAATAGGTTATTTTCTGTCCGCTCTTGGAAAAGAAAGACCTTTTCGATACTCTTGTAAATTATTTTCATTTGAAAGAGCATGTTTCAAACCTCTTAAAAAAGTACACTTGGTTTTTCATCGCGAGCTCGTACAGCCCTAAAAAAATTAACAAAGTTGAGAACGTTGCTAGCTATGGTGGCGCCACATGTCTTCTGTTGTTTATCGTCCTGGTTATTATATGTAGACATTTCTAGTATATTGCGTTGGTCCATGACTGGTACTGGTAGTGACATCGTCACTACCAGTTCAGGCATTTGAACCAATAACCCCATCGCCGTAGGGGTCACGCCCGATAGCCGTGCAAAACCAGCCGTGCTGCTTTCACCGTACGTTATGATACCCCAAATGTTTTCGCTGTAAGTGCTATCGACCAACTCTTTGGGGCAAATGTCAATAGTTGAACTTTCATCGATATATCAGATATTTTAATTTTTGTTTGAATTTCTTTTATTAGATCAGAATGACGAGCATTCCTCAACATCACACTGACTTGTCTTATATCTTCAGCTGGTATTCTAGCGGCTAACGTTATTTTGTCTGCGTTATTAACGGAGTAGATCCCAAATCAGTTAAACTTCGATTAACCGTATCCGAAATTTCCATATTGCAATTTTCCGAAGACGAAGAGTCAGTAGTGTTTTGGTCCATAGAAATGTATTTGGCTTTACACTTGGAACAAATGTTTTGACCAGGCTTCACTACTTGCAAATCATTAGACAAGGCTAGATTGACTTTCAGCATTCCATGTTTAGCTGTATGTTATTGTTTTGTTTAATGGGTTGCAGCATGACTTTTGCTTAATTCAATACATTTCTAAATACTTTGATTTGTGATGGAAACAGATTTGATCGTACTCTGTGTTCCCAACCTCCGATCGCAGAAAAATGAGCACTTATTCGTGCAACGATAAATTGTGCACATATTGCAGCCCAATTTTATTGGAATAAAATAAACCATGATGGCAAATAGACGAAAGTTTTCCCTAACAACGCAGAAGGGCAAGGTGGGATTTTTATCTGACTCTTCGACATCCATTTAGAATTAGTAAAATCGCAATATTTAGTACAATAATGCAAATTCTGGAGAAAGAAGTAATAACGATATGATGGAATACGATAAATACAGCAGCTCAGTTCAAAACGTGGCCATGCGAGAGTGCTATGTCAATAAAATACTTACTGAATACTAAGCAGCTGTCAATTTTCTAGAGGAACCTCAAGTGGAGTATGGATGAAATTGGAAGGATCCAAGAAATGAAAATATGGCAAAACTCACAATTGAAAAAAAACTCGAAGTAACACACAAGAGAATGGCCACATAGCCACGACTTAACCCAAGTCTCTACTAAAGATTCTTTACCCATGTTTCAACAGAAACTTTGTTTTAATTTGTTACTTTGTTATAATTTGTTACTTTAGTAAATTAACTAACTTTGAAGTTAATTAACTTTACTAATTATTCTCCCATTTTGTCCATTGTTAATCTGCTTCCCCTTCCTCCTCCCCCTAACACCGCTCCCCGTATCAACAGTAGCTAATCTGATTGGTGCCTTGGTTTTTTATTCTTTGTATATATATATATGCACTCCTGAATAACTTTTGTGCTTGATAATGGACTAAAGTCCGAAACCGGTCGCAGAAATTAAAAACTTTGAAAGTGGAATTCTGTTAAGTTATTCCCAGCCATTTACTAGAATGGAGTTCCACTAAGTTAAAGCTTACCAGATTGATTTAATTTATAACTTTCTTGTCCATGATGTCTCGCCGGCACAATATTTTGTCTTAATAACACCAGATAGATACCCACAAAAGGATTTACAACCTCATCGAAGAAAACAAATTGCAGGCTTGGGATCCTCAACCAAGAAACCCACCATATATATATAAACAATATAAGGTAATACATTTATTTTCTTATGATTACATTTGATATTTTGAAAAATAAATACAACTTGAATATTAATATGTATTTTGGTCTTTAAAAATATATACGGAGAAATATGAATCGAGAATTTAAATAAAAACTCAATTTTCGAGAATATAGGGATTTTTTACAACAAAGGCATATATTGATTCAACCCAAAATATTAATTTTCATATTTCTACTGCTTTTATCCTTGGTTGTTGTGAATTATACTGCGTCCATGTAAGCAGAGGCAATATTCTAGTATGAGCCAGAATGTTTAACCATAATCGCGGCCACTTAAAAATATACGAATTTTGAAGTGAACCCCCTGTTTTTTTAGTCACGCGCCGCCACTGGTGCTGAGGATTTCTCTCATCGAAAGCAATGCTTCGATCGCGAATCCTACGTTGGGAATATCGAAAATATCCCAGAGAACTGACGTCATAAAATATTTTAGCTTACAGAGGGAGAAAATGAATGAAAATCATGATGCCTTTATCTCTGCGAAATATTCAGAAAAAACACTGGATTCCACATTGCAGAATGCATAGATCCTGTCCCTGCGAAAAGTTATAGGAATAGATTTTTTTCATTGATGACTTTGTATCTGAAGCTGTTTAGTAAATCTTAATGTTGCATTAAAAACAGTAATATCGGTTCCAATTCTAACGATCCCAGGAAATATCACCCCCGTTCATTTAGCGCAGGACGTGCTTCCGCCAATGAAGGAAAATTTAAGAAAATTTTACAAAATATGGGGAGGGATAAAGTTGGACATTTGCCTGTAACATCCACACGCCATAATGTAACGTAAGAGGATTGAATGAATATTAACTGTAAAATGGAATCCATATTTGTAGATAATGATTTTCTACATCATCTCAGGGTACCGTTTTTATAAATAAAAACTATCCTTCTGATAGTTAACTCCACTGCGGAAATGTTTTCTTGGATTTTTTATTCTGGTATATAGTTGAATTCTTTCAGTTTACCTGATTATTTACCCAGATTTTTCATTAAAAGTATATTCTGAGAACATCATCTCTTCTATCAAGATATTTATTTGATTTATTTTGAGTTAAATCTTTGACTTTTGTTAAGTTCACTGATATTTATCTAAATGATCTTCTGAAATTTTGGTTTGCTTTGTATTTAGACAATGAAAATTTCTAAATTTTCTAAAGAGAAGATTTTAGGAAGTGCGAAAGCTAGTTAAGGATTAATTTTTATAAATTAAGATAAAAGCATTTTAAAAAGATTCAGAACCTTTCTTTATATACATGGGGGAGGAACAGGGGAGGGGAGGGAGGAGTGGGTGAGTTGGAAAGTCACCGAAGAATAGAGTAAGTAATGAAATTGTTGTTCAGGTAAACTGCGATCAAGATTTCCGAGAAAGATCCACAAAACGTTTGAAAGAACAAATATTTAAAATCTTTAAAATAAAAGAAGGAAACTTCTTATAATTGTTTCAGCAGCATATAAAAAAAGCGAATCGGGTAATTTGAGTAAAGAATGGTTGTCTTTCCACACCCCCTGCCATACGACTCTTTCAGCTCGCGTGGTGTATATCCAAATCTTTGGGTTATGAATATTGATGGGCATGTGTTCATTTGATGTAAGAGTAAGAAGGCGTCCAAGTAAGATAATAAATAAATATATCAATTATATACTGCTACTTTTCCGGATGTACCCATAGACCTATATAGGATACAAGTTCTAACTATGTTCCAAATGTGTTATTGGTTTGAACTTTAGTAGTGTAGTGCACAATCAATAACCATCAACATATCAACAACATCTTGAAAGATATTCTTGCAATTATGTTTGTCTATGTCTATGTCTATGTAAGAACCCTGCAAGCCGCCTTTCGGCGTGTGGCAGGGGGTGCAAGCACCTTGACTCTATTTTCCTAAACGGTTGCTTTCGCGTATACTTCGCGGAAAAAATGAATTTTTGAAACGATTCGTTTTAGCATCTATTTCCCTAATCTTTCGGGCAGTACCAGTACGGCCCATATAACAGGGGGGTCGCATTATATCGGTTACATCATCTGAAATGTTTGCCCCACTATGCGGGATAAAGCGGCCAGGGAAAAAATCTTGAGATTATAAACATGATTACATACAAAATCAAACTATATTTGTATTATTTACTATTATAAATCAATATTAATGTCACAATCAATAATAGATGAACATTAAATGATATGTTTTTGCAAAAAGAAACTGTATTTTGTTTTAGAAATTTTCTTGCAATGTTCTCAAACAAAATCTTCATTATCTTCTTCACATCTAGCACACGTTTCATGAGCCCATTTATGGCAACTAGAACATCTCGTTACAGTTAAAACATTAAGCATCACTATCTTCATCTGATTCAAAATTTTCTGCAAGCAATTTCGTTGAGTTTCAGTTTGTGTTTTCATTCTTTCTAATGTTTTATTTTTCACCTGTAGACTTTCGTTATCTTCCTTTTCTTTTTTTCTTTCTTCTTCTTGTTCCTTTTTAGCTTTTTCATTCACAAGTTCTGTTTTGAAGGGACTTGATGTTACAATATCTTGGACCTCTTTCAAAAACTCGTCCACATTACATTTATTAAAATTCTGGGCTCAGGCTAATGAAGTTGAATGAAGTAGACTCATATTAGGATTACACAAAACCTGTAATCCAGTCATAACCAGCCATCTGTTTTTCTCTGTCAAATCTTTGAGGTAAATTGTTCTTTTCCGCTAGCTGGAAAGCTAAGCGGCGTAGGTCATTTACTGGCAAGCCATAGAAATGCTGTTTTAATGCCTAGAGATGGTCTTATTCTTAGAATTCTAATAATTATTTTTCCTGAGCTTCATTAAAAACAGGTCTGTATTTGCCTGAAAATTATTTGTTTCCTTTTCTTGATGATTTCTTAACTTCTTATTAACCCTTAACGTGCGGTCGGAGAGACCGCAGCGATTTTTTAATTGTGAATAAAAAATATATTTGATTTTTAACAAATCTGTAATTTATGGTACCTTCTTAGATACCTTTACGTAGTATATAGAATGCTTCGAGTTTCTTTTATCTTAATTGTATTTCTATTAAGTTGCGATTAAATTTCATGCGCGGTCTGAGAGACCGCACGTCACTAATTCGGGAAAACTCAATTCGTAATATGGGTGAATATTATTACGGAGGCTTACTAAATTCAACTTTATTTATTATATTTGTTTATTATTTTCACATTTCTTTGTTATTACTATTTGAAAAGCATAAATTAGGCAAAATATATGGATTTTATGATAGTAGGCCAATGTTGAGGTCGTCCTAAAGAATACAAATTGTTTTGGTTATTTTATTTTATCAACTCCAACAATAAAAATCTGTTTAGAAAAATATTAAATCATACTTGCATTAAAACGCCGTATGTGTATGGAACCGAATTTTTCGTCTTTATATTTCGCTGTGATTCTGACCCTAGAATGTTACTTACTAAGGATTCGACCGAAGTGGCGGCAAACTCAGAATAACCAAATCCTGCGAGAATTTCTCTTTGTTGCCACTACTCATTTGTGCCGAGCCTGGGATGAATGACCTTTGGTGAAGCATACTGTCAGCGGAATATGGACCCCCAATGGAAAGGGTGGAGTGATCCTGATGAAAATCCAAGGCGAATGTTCGAGCAGTACATGACCAAATATATCTTTGTTGTAAAATAATTTGCAAATATGGCCGCAGGAAAACCAATTGCCTGGGAAAATAAGAGCAGGTAACTTATTGTCTGTTAGTGAGCGATCATCATATACGGAGCTAGTACGGAGGAAAATTTTCTACTGTTTTTGAATAACGTTGTCTTCCCGGTGCAATATTTACATAATTGCCTTGTGATCATCATTGTCATTCGTCAGGGAAATTTCTTCCTGCGGTATTCCGTGGAATCAAAATATTTTCCTGTACAAGTAACGTATATCTACTTGTGATATTTTCTCAATTTTCACAGCGACATAAGTACTCGTCAAATACTACAAACACGAATGATAAATCCGGTCCCTCTCGAATACTACGACAGGACGCTCCTGATTTTGAGGAGCTGGTTATGGAATACTTGAGGGAAGATGGCAGTGAAGTGGTAAGTGAGATTGAGGAGGATAATATTATTGTTAGAGATCACAATATGGATTCCGACGAGAATGAAGATGACGATGACGAGGAAGTAAGTGTTTCAGTGAATCAGATTTCTAAGTTAGTTGGATATTATTTTGGAAAAAATCGCTATAAATGGAGTTCTAAATAGCCAAAGAGAAACTTTTGCACTCGTCTCCATAACATTGTCGCGGAAAAACCAGGTTTGAAGCAATCTGTTATACCTGTAGATAGGGAACTGCAATCTACACATTTTTGGTCGCTTATTTTTGAAGACGATATAATAAATTTGATTCTGTGTTGGACAAATGGCAAACTTCAGAAGTTAAGAGAAAAGTATACCAGAAGCAGTAGGCCTGAAATCCAAGATTTAGATTATGTTGAATTAAGAGCTTTACTTGTGTTAATAATATATTCGGCAATATTTAAATCTAACGATGAAGATATTCGTAGTATTTTTGCTACAGATGGCACTGGAGGGGAAATTTTTAGTTTAGTAATGTCTGGAAAACGATTTGCTGTTCTCCTTTTATGTCTTCGGTTTGATAACCATGAAGACCGAATCGTCCGGTACGAAAGTGACCCAGTTACACCAATTTCTGATTTGTTAAATCATTTCTTAAAAAAATCTCATTGTTGCTATACACTGGGCACAACAACTTGTGTTGACGAAATGTTAATTGCCTTCAGGTGCCGATTTAAAATGTACATCCCGAGTAAGCCAGCTAAGTATGGCCTCAAAATGATGTGTTTGACGGATACATCGAATAGCTATTTGTATAACGCCTGTTTGTACGCCGGAAAAAATACCAACGGAATAGGTCTGTCAGAGGAAGACAAAAAGACTTCGAAACCTACGCAGTCAGTTCTGCGTCTCTCTGAGCCAATATTTCATTCCAATCGAAATATTACAGCTGATAATTGGTTCACTTCAATTTAACTGGTTGAGAAGCTGAGGGTGAAAGGACTGACCTATGTCGGGACAATAAGAAAAAATAAAAGGGAAATATCCAATGAGTTCGAGCCTTCAAAAGAGGGCGCAATTGGGTCCTCGTTGTATGGATGTACGGCGAACATGACTGTAGTTCCTCATGTGCCAAAGAGAGACAGGACTGTTTGTTTGGTGTCGTCAATGCCTCACAGAGCGCACTGATGATGTGACAATCAAACCTGAAATTATAGCTTTCTATAATTCAACCAAAGGTGGAGTAGATACACTAGATAAAATGTGCAGCAGCTACTCATCTAGTCGAAGAACAAGGAGATGGCCAATGGCAGTGTTTTTTTAGGATTTTAGACATTTCATTGGTGAATTCTTTTGTGCTCCAGCAGTTTCTAAAAGACAAGAAGTATCTGAATAGGTACGATTTTATTAAATGCATTGCAGAGGAGCTAGTAAGGCCACAATTGAAGAGGAGAATGTCGAAAAGCAAGATTCCCACACAATTAAGAGCCAATATAGGCCGAATTCTGAACCTAACAGTTGAAAAACCTCAAAATGTCGAAACTAGAGAAGCGGAAGACTTGCCGACTTTGCCCTCCATGCAAAAAACGAAAAACCTCCTTCTGTTGCTGCAAATGAAGACAACCAGTTTTTTTATAATGCACAAAAACAATTTGCCAGAACTGTGCTTCTTTGGAGGGGTAGGTCATTTTTCACGGAAAATGTAATATTGAACGTTTGCAGAATCCATGAGAAACACAATAAATGAAATATTTTTCAAGAAGGTATTATCATTTATCATCCCAAAAATACATTAAAAGCTTTGCTACAAAAATAGCCACCTGATTCTTAACCTTCCGGCGGGCGCGCTCTTTTACATCCCACGAGCAGGCGCGCCGTGTACACGGAGCGTACATTCATATAACGATGCGAGTTATCTTAGAATACAATGGCTATTTTATGAATAATATGAAAGAGCTTGGCCGTTGGTAATTAAAGTTTATTTTAATAGCTATATTCTACACTTTTATCATAAGTAATTTAAAAAAAATCATCCTTTTCTCAGGTCGACCATTTTTTTTAAATTTAGCTCGCCGACGAATCTTGATGCTCGTTGTCTTCCAGACATGGGGTACAAGTTACTGTGGCTTTCGAATGTTTCTTACAGATAAATCTACCACATGTATCACACTTTATGGTCAACGTATTATTTACGCACAGCTTACATCGCCCTCGTTTTACACCTGCTTTGGGAACATTTTGCTCTTCTTGCGGACAATAGTGCTTTAGATATCCAGATGAATCAGCTGGCAAAGTAAGGATTGTCAATCTCATTACTGAATGTTCTTTCATCAGACCTATCGCTATTTTTTTCAGAATGATTCTCCTTCTGTATTGTCTTTCTCCGCATGCTCACTAAAGTACAGTATTTGGGTATTTATTCCTGC
Organism: Sympetrum striolatum; assembly: GCA_947579665.1. Taxonomy (NCBI): domain Eukaryota; kingdom Metazoa; phylum Arthropoda; class Insecta; order Odonata; family Libellulidae; genus Sympetrum; species Sympetrum striolatum. Next base: position 80,017,344 of record OX388348.1, on the reverse strand, counting down.
TATATTCATCAGAGCGAAGAACAAATCAAGAGGCCATCTCCTTGTTATTCCTGCAACGGAGTATGCTGCATACATTTTTTCCACCTTATCAACTGCACCCTTGGAACTGTTATAATCCAAAATTATATTTGGTGCATTTTTAGCAGTATCTACATCCGGCGAATCATGCATGGTAGATAATAATATTACTGCTTTCTTCACTCGGGGTACGTAAGACACTAATGTCACGTTCCTCTGGAAACCAAATAGAGATGAATTTATCCTTCTTGATTTATTAGGAAGAATTTAATTTGGGATCTCACGCTTGTTCTTACGTATAATTCCCAGAAGAGTAAATTTTTGTTAGCAGATACTGCGCTAAAGTATAATCAGTATACAAATTGTCCGTTGTCAAGTTACGATTTGAATTTTCAAATGGTTGTATAAGGCGTTTGACTACCTCAGAGGGAGAATTAGAGGTATTATATTGTCCTTCCATTTGCTGCCCGCAATGAACTTCTAAATTATCCGACTAAAACGACTTTGCGTCACAACAGAGAAATAGTTTGAGTCCATACTTTGCCGGTTTACTTGCATTTCATCTACTGTCATATATTCGCTCATTGTGTAATTTTTCTAGCAATTACCAGCAAATCGATCTAAAATATTGCGTATAGCCGCAAGTTTACCGTTCTTTCTTCTTTACTTCTCTCGTTGCTGATTCATCAAAACGAATGCAACGTAAAAGAAACAAAAATCTCTTGAAACTCATGACATCTCTAAGTGCAAAAATTCCAGTACCACCTGAGTTCCATAACATTAGTATGATGACCATGTTTTACTGCAATGAGAAAAAGGGCTCCAAACAATGCGAGAATTTGTATCACAGAAGTAACTCTAGCATCTCTATCTCGTGAGTAGCTTTCCTCAGTGCATTTACGCGATCGCGAAAAATTCGCGTTAAGTCGCGAATTTGGCATGAAAACGCGAATTTTACGTTAAAATGTGAAATTGGCATAAAAAAAAGAATTTCTTCTTACAAAGAACTAATTTCTCATTCTCTTGCGAATTTTCCGCAGTAAGGTTTTGTAAAAATCTGCTGTTCAAGAGGAATATATAGAAAATTGGCAAATTATTGTTAGATTTTTTAGAGCAGACTTTTATGTGGAAGGAAACCCCTGCAAGCGGAAGTGTATGCAGAGTGAGGAGAAACTTTTGATTATTCTTTCGGCTGACTTCACATCCTTTATTTCCACCTTCCCGCTTTACTGATCACAGTTATTTTCTCGTATTTAGCTCTTTTGTTACTGCTAAGTTTAGTTGATTTTGCTATTTAATTTTCATTTTTGCAGTTAATATGGATGTCCATCTATTCTGTAGATGGGAAATATGAAAATCATTCGTTGGCTGTGAACATTTTTATAACATTGTATGAAAAAGGAAGCAGATGGAGCAATTAGCATTCCCCTTAAAAGTATTCAGGATTGAGTAAAAGCAGTAAAGTGGGAACCCGCCAAAATGAATACCATAAAATTTGAAAAATAAATATATTGCCTTTTTCGTAATTTCACTCATGCATCTGATCAAGTTTTACTAAAAGCTTGTTTATATTTTATCCTTTAACAATCGGAGATGATGAAGTTATTTTAGATACAGCAATACTTAATCCGCTAAGTAATAAGGAGATTATTGGTAACTCCTCCGGGCATCCCCTTTTTCTCTAGAACTTCTCCCTCCCTTTGTTTTCCCCGCTCTCGCCGTAAAGGTTGGCGAATTCAGTGACCGCGAAGTTTTACTAGGAATATAAATAGCGCTGACTTTGTCTACGTAATTAAAGCTTTTATATTTCACTCATTGATAACTTCGGTGATATTTTGGGAGTGGGGATTGATTAGGTAGTTTCATCTGTAGGTATTCAATTGCGTCGTGAGTGCTACACTTAATATTTTACTTCTCCCAAGAAATAAATCGTTTCACGCAGGGCAAATATTATGAAAAATGTCTAAAACTAAACTAAGTGCGAAAGATAGGGCCTTTCAGTACAAAATTCAAGGATTTTACAGCACTGACAGAAGTACTGTTATGTGCAAATTTTGCAACTGCCAAGTCTCTTGGGAAAGAAAAGATTCGATCGAGAAACATTTGAAATCCACAAAACATGTTTCTGCCAAAGGTTCGGCCAGCGAGAGCAAGAAATTACAGTCTTCAATCGCCACTTGATTTAACAGCGTAGAGATCAAGGAAAAAAAACACCAAGTACTTTGGGAAGCGCATTACGGAAACATTTCTGAAGGCGAACATACCATTGGAAAAAATTGGAAATGAGCATGTACAACGATTCTTAGGAGAATTCATTGAAGGTAAATATCATTATAAAGCTATTTCCTCAATGCCATTATGATTCCCAGTATGTAAAATAATTTCTATCACCAGCTCTGTTGCAAAAAGTGAAAGTCATAATATTCTAGTATTTGCTTGGATTCCTTGTGATTTTAAATTATTTACACTTGTTATTTTAGGTGCTGGTGATATCCCTTGTACCAAAATTTTACGAGAAAAGTTTCTTCCAGGCGTAAAACTAGAGAGAGAAGCTGCATTAAAAATTAAACTTAAGGACAAACTCTTAGCTTTGTTCTGTGATGAAACTACAGATAAAAGGGGTCAATGCATTTTTGTCATCTTATTTAAAATTATTGAAGGTGCTGGTAGAGTTGAAATAGTCATTGGAGATGTTCATACTCTGGAATCTGCTTGTGGAAAAACATGCTCAAGGTCTATATTGGAAACAGTGAAAAAATATGACATTAAGTTTGATAATGCCTTGGTGTCAGACTCTGCTAGTTAAATGCTTCCATACTTTGAAAAGCATTATTTCCGATGATGTTCTTATCATTCAATGTTGGGCGCGAAAAGCTAAATTTAGAGATAAATGTGCTTGGAAAGCAATTGCCACAGCTACATAATGCTATTTCTAAAATAAAATCTGCATTTCTGAATACTCGCAAGAGGAAACTGTTCAGAAAATATCTTGATGATCAATATCCTGGTAAAAGTGTTTCTCTTTTTCCACTATCAGTTTTAACTAGATGGTCATCATGTTTTGAGTCTGTGTTTTACACAGCTGATCATTTGCATGATATAGTGGAATTTAGACTAAATATATACTACATCATAAATGCAAGTGAAGAACTCCTACTAACTGTTCAAACAGAGGCAAAATTTGTTGTGAAAGTTGGTAGAGGCATAGTGGATTTAATCAAACCATTAGAGGGATCATACTACCCTTGCAGCCACACTCTTCATGGTAACCTTAGGAAAATTGAACATTCCTTACAAATAGCTGCAGGTGGTAATTTTGGTAAAAAAACAAAAGATATGCTGGAGTCCTATGGAAATGTTCTCATTACAGCCAAGGTAAATGCAGTATTAGTGAATGCAGCATCACATGCATACACAAAGCTGGTTTCATTAATATCAAGTGACCGAGCTTAAGACTTTTATAAAAGAGTGAATGTTTTTGACCCTTGTGAAATTGTGTGTGTTGATGTTACTAAGCAATTATCTTCAAAAGTAAAAAAAACTGTTTTTGTTCCCAAAAATGGATGAGAATGTATTACTCCAAGTGTTCAAAGAATTACAGACTTTGGTTAAAAAACAGATAACAGAAGAAGGACAAGTGGATATTGTTGTGATTTTGGAAGGCTTTTCGGTGAAGCATCCTGAATTTGCAAAGGCTGCTCTCAAAACAGTATGGATGCCATGTGCTAATTTATTTATTTATTCAAATCTCACATACAGCATAACAATGCCAATTTAAAGTGAAATATAAAAATATACATATAGTAAAGTAATAAACATAAATAGTTAAAAAGTAACATAAAATATAGAGAAAAAAAACAAACATAAAGGTAGATTTTACAATTATATGGATCTGGTGTGTGGTAAACTCAGGTTCAAAAATTTCCGTTTAGATTTGGAGAAAGGATCAATAGAAGGAGGAATTGAGTTCATCAGAGAAGGAAGACGAAAGAAAAGGGAGCGCTTGATAAGTTAAAGTCTAGGAGTAGTATAGTGAAGTAACGATGTCAAAGGGGTAGATCTGTTATCTGATAATTGATAAGTTAAGGGAGGACAGTCATAAAAGGAGTTCAGCAGTGAATGTAAGAAGGATAAATCATATTTTGATCTAGTGACAGAAAGAGATTCCAAGGATAGTGAAGATAAGATAGAATTTTTAGAGGCTTGACGGAAGAAAGGAACTCTGGCTTTTACAATTCTGAGAAAGAAGTTAGTAATTCTGTCTAATGAGGAAAGATGAGTTGGAAAGGAGATAGACCAGATGGGGGAGCAATAAGATACAGTAGGAAGGATGAACGAGGAAAAGTATAGGGAAAGAGTCAGAGGGTCTTTGATATCGGTAAAACAATAAAGTAGGCCTAGGAGAGACATCGCACGATTTTTTATTTTTGTAACATGTTCAGAATATGTTAATTTATTGTCAGTTATAACACCCAGATCCTTTTGTTGCATTACTCTTGGAAGAGTGACTTCGTTTAACTTATAATTATATTCAATCAGTTTTTTAACCCTATAGACATAATATGGCATTTATTAATGTTTAAATTTAATTTCCAGTCACCGCACCACTGGGTTATTTTATTTAACGTTCTTTGAAATTGTTCACAACCCCCTACCTTTGTCACACTGGTAAAAAGTTTGCAATCATCAGCATATAGTAGAATATTCTCCTCCGTAGGGGGTGTTGAGACTAGATCATCAACGAAGAGGTTGAACAGATATGGGCTTGGGGAACTGTGGAACCCCAGAGGTGACAGTAACCCTGTTGGATTTAGCGTCTGGAAGATTGACACATTGCGTTCAATTGGTTAGGAAGCTTGATATCAGCTGTAAGAATTTTCCGTAAATATTAAAACGATGGGCAAGTTTGAATATCAATAACTCGTGATCAAGGGAAACAAACGCTTTGGAGAAATCTAGGAATATAGTATCTAATTGTGCCTTATTTTGTATTGCATTTAGGGCGTGATTTGGAAAAACTGCTAAATTTGTTAAACATGAGCGACCAGGAAGGAAGCCATGTTGGCAGGTAGAGAGATGGGGGGATCTAAAGTAATATAAACAGTTTAGGATGATTTTTTTGCAGATTTAATGCAGACTGTAAAAGATGTTTTCATTGTATAGTATGTTATATGAAAGCTGCTTTTCAAACACCGAAAAATTCCAGTCTCTAGTTATCAAAAATCTAAAACGCCCAGCTATGCTAATTATTTTCTATCAGAGAAGTGCTTAAACAGAGTGAACTACATCTCTGATTTAGGAGTGGTTTTTGACTCTAGGCTAATGTTTGACTTGCATATTAACAGTATCACTTCATAAGCATATAAAATGCTGGGCTTCATTGGTAGAACATGTAGTGACTTCAGGGATATCTATTGCCTTCAAATATTGTACACCTCCCTAGTAAGGTCTCAACTTGAGTACTGCTCAATCACTTGGAACCCGTATTACAATAAATATATCAACTCTTTAGAAAGAGTCCAAAACAAATTCATCAGAATGATATCTTTTAAATTTAACATTGCAAGAGAAGCTAGCCATTATGAAATAATACTAACTCATTTGAACCTGTCTACTCTTCAGACCAGAAGGGAATACATTGGTATACTTTTCATGTATAAAGTCCTAAATAACATGATTTCCTGTTCCGAAATTCTATCCCTTGTAACCCTCAAAGTTCCTTGTGTACCTACCTGCAGCTGCAAACTCTTTGAAGTCCCATACCTACCAAAAAACTATCTCTACTACCTTCCAATCTTCCGCATCATGCACTCACTAAATAGAACCTGCTATAATGTAGACGTCTTCCATCTCTATTTAAACACATTTAAGAAGGTCATTTAATCTAAACTGTAAAACTTGCAATCTACCTCTTTCACCTGTATATACCTCTTTTGTATCAACTCATTTGTGTCTCTGTAGTGTATTTATTAAGCTTAGTGATAGTACTTTTTATACATGTATCTTCTGTTCTCTCCTTATTACATAATATATGTGTACTTTTTGAAAAGGGCAATCCCTCTGCACGTGAAATAAACTACTATTATTATTATAAATGATCCATTTTCTTATTGATGCAATAATTTTCCCTTTTGACTTTTAGGAGCTAGAGTCCAGCCTCTCTGGAGCCAAGGGTAAGCCGTATCCTTTAAAAGGAGATATCACCAATGAGTCAGATGTGAAGAAGATTTTCGATCGGGTTCGCCAAAAATTTGGTACAATTCACGTCCAGGTAAATAATGCTGGTTTGTCACGGAATGCACCAACGACAGATAAATCACAGATAAGATTGTATATTTGTAGGTGTTACCATTACAGTAAACTATAGTTTGATAGATGTAATATTCTCTTCAAAGTTTTCAGTTGATAACAGATTTTACTGCTAAATTAATGTACCGCTTTGGTGCTGTACACAAATCACATAACGCAATTCGGAGGGTCAGCCAGGCGTTACAGCCTTGGTATGTGGGTTGAAGGTTTGCGTTATGTCACAGTTTTAGAACTGCAAAAAATAGAAAATTTCTGCATATTTAAAGTTTGAATTTAAATAGCAATTTATCGGGAAAGTTAGCAGCTCTGATCTGAGTGAGCACGAGTGTTGTATGGAAGTAGTCAGAGAGTGAGTGAAGGCTGTACAGGTATTCTGTCCCTGTGTTTTGTGCTTATCAACAGGTCATGGCATTGAATCTAGGTGAAATGTATGAAATACCTTTATAATTGAAATTTTTTATGAAAAACAGAATTATTATTGGGAACTAAAAATCTTTCTTTCCTGAATATCAGCCCAAAACTTTTCGCAAAGCACTCATTACGTAACAAAGTAGAGGGGTCCTGCCTGGCGTTACGGTCTGCTACATGGAGGGAGGGGTAAAAAATTGGAGAATTTTGCGTTATGAAATTTTTGCACGACCCCTTATTACATTACTTGAAATGTTAGGCCCTCTAAATGAATCATTCCACTTACTTCATGGTTTTATCCATTCTTATATATCATCTTCATCAGCCATTTTCAGTCTGATGTGGGATGTAGGCCTCCCCAAATATTTTTAATTTTCTCTGTCCTGAGCTTCTCATTGCAACATTACACCTAAGTATTTGATGATATCTCTATCCCACCTGTCCATAGGTCTTCTTCCTGATCTCTTCACATCTTTTGGTATCCAGTTGAGAACTGCAGAAGTCCCATGGTAGCTTCTTCTCGCAACATGGCCAGCCCACCTCCACTTAAGTTATCATATCTATTATATATCGCGTAGTTACTTCTCCAAATAGACCAAGTCTCAATCTCCCCCAAATAAAGATGATTTATTATTATTATTATACAGGATACTAATTCTAACCATCAGGGACGGATCCAGGGGGGTGGTCCTGGGGGTCCGGACCCCCCCCGAAATATCACTTGTGCCTATTTTTCGAAAATGAAACTCAAATAACGCAAATAAACACACAATTTAATAAGCAATCGCTAGCGAAAAAAATCGAGTTTGTCTAAAACAATTCTAACGTCACGTTTTGTGAAAGCCAAAATATCTTTTATTTTTAAATTTTTCGATCGGATCCCCCCCAAAATTTTTTTCTAGATTCGTCCCTGCTAACCATGTTCTACAACTATCATTGACTTGAAATTTTTATGACGTACTGGCCATAGCAAGTAATCGCCAGAAAAATTGGACTTTGACACTCATTGTCATGGGTTCAATGCCAGAAGGCCCCAAAATGATAATTTTTTCTGTAAGAATGCATTGCAGGGATTTTTGGATTTTTTTAGGCACAGCTTGTCAAATTAGAGAGTTTAAATTTGGCTGGAAGCTATGCATATCCAACCAAAGACATCTTCGAAGATTATCCTTGGTTCAACGCTAGCTCAGGGCAAATATTCTATGTAAGAAATGCACGTAAATCTCGTTTTCACCTTTTGCAAGCTTCATTTCATTTGCAAAATTACATGGGAAATAATTCTCCTATAAGTCGAGACAAGTAACAAAAGAAAGGAAATTAAATCAAAATTCTTATTTTGGCAGCGTAATTTTGTTTTCAAATCGAAATAATGATAACTATGGCCAATGAATGAAAAGTTTGTGAAAACATTAAATTTTTTGTGCCAAATAGAAGTTGCACTCCTCTACATAAATAATTGTAGTACTTTCACCAAAAATTCGTGCGTTCGACACCAGGTGGGTGCATATTTCTCCAATTTACATTACGGTTATTTTTAAGAATCTGTTCCCGATAACATCAACAAGCAAAACTCGGCAAATGAACATGAGTCATAAATATATTTCACATACCCAGTTTACTGTTTTCCTAATGATCCTTGGTTCGATGCCAGAGCACAATTTATATTCCTCTATGCGTTTCAAAGTGGGATCACAGAATCTTATTTTAGGATCTTCCTGGTAGAATATCGAGTTCAAACTTTGGATTAATTAAGTTTTATTCTGACCCATTCATTACATATATTCACACCTTCCGAAAATTCCTGGGTTCAACATGAGGCGGCTCTACCATTTGAAATGTTGGCAAGACTTTTAAACTTTTTATGATTCATTTACCAAGAAGATGGAAGTCTTTGACCAGGCATGTGAAATAATGAATGTTTCATAAACACAGTTTATCATTATCATTATGATCATTGGTTCGATGCCAGGGCACCATTTGCATTCTACCATTCAATTAGATGGGAATGCGGTATTTAGTTTGAAGATATTCTCCATACATCAATTTGGCATTTCAGAAAGGGTCTGAGTTCTCCCTACCAAATAGTTATATGTAACCTTATTCTACAAAGTAAGATAAGATTCTTATAGTTAGTACCTTAGAGGAATTCGACTTCCTGTATCGTAAATTTTCAAACCAAATAGAACTTAGCAAAGTACAGCACTTGATTCATACGCTTGCAGAATGCAAACAACTTTTACTCATGTGTGTGCATGTATGTTGTATTTGTTGTATTAGTGGATACTTGCCAATTATATGCAACACTTCATTAGAAAATATTGACCTATTTATAGTAAAAATTGCCTTTTAGCTGAAAAATTTGTCATGCATATTATCGTATAACAATAACTTTTGTTAGATACGAATGTTATAGAGATGTGTTAAATTTTTCATTGAAGAAATTTGAATTTAACTTTTTAAGCATAGCAACACCTAAACATGTTGGGTTAATTTTATTGAGAATGTATTTGTGTACGCACAATAATATATTTCAGAATGACTCCTAATCATCTATTTCTCATGTCGTCACTTAGGAATGTATTTGAACATGTTAAGTGCAGAAGAGTTACTACTACATTGCCTCCAACTGGAGGCCTCTTGGTTGGTCCCTTTCCTACATTGGTTTTATTGCAGGGATAAGCTTGCATCCTCCCAATCACTTGAAGTACACCATTGCTTTGTGTATTATTTTGCAACGTAGGAACATTGGTCTGCATCAAAAGGGTAGGAGTTTATTGAATGAAAATGTTTGTATGCTTATTCCCAAGGTGGAGCTGACAATGCAGACATGAGGCTTATATTCGAGACAAATGTATTTGGACTGTTCATGTGCACCAATGCAGCTCTCGATCTAATGAAGGAGAAGGGTGTCAATGATGGGCATATCATTCACATTAACAGGTAAACTAAGTTCCTGATATTCTTTGTTTTTTCGGTCATTCACATAGACTATACAGTACACTCTGATTTTATTTGAAGTTGTAGAATACATTTAATGAATGAATTTAGTAATTAGTAAATTTTTATACATCATTGAAAAGATAGAAACTTTTTATTCCTCATTGTAATGTGCTATTTCTTCAGCCAAGTGAAACTAAAGGTAATTAATTAAAAATGTCCTCACTAATACCCTAAATAACATTTGCTGTTCCTGTGAGCAGACTTACATCCAATGAAGCATATCATCAACAGATTAATTATAATCTGCCATTTTTAGTTCACAATTTGTCTAATTTTTATCATAGCTTAAACATATTAATGTATTACATTTCAGAATTAAAATCCTGGATATAATGCAGTAGTAATTAACTGACATGAGGTATTGACATATGGTAAATTAAATTCCACGGCATCCCTCCCAGGGATATGGCAGAGCTGAATTTAATTCAACTTGAGTAGTTCTGTGAATCAACTGCCACACTGCTGTATTTTCTAAAATTCTTAATTCAAATAACTACTGATAGTCATCAAGATGCAGGGTGGAAACCAAAAAATGTTGGCCCTCACTGGGAATCCCTTTCACCAGTTGCCGATGCATTACCACTTAATTTAATTTATTATATCAATCTGCAGATAGGTGTACACCAGGTGGTAGACTCATTCGTTTCATGCAAAACCTTAACAGGAATAAGTGATCATGAAGCAGTTGGAATTGTTATAAATGTAAGAAGTGAGAAGCTTCGGTGTTCTTTAAATGAAAAAATTTGGAATTACCAAAAGACAAACAAGCTGGGATACAAGGAATTCCTTTGAGCAAGTTATGGGTAGCAATGTAAACAAAATATGGGAAAGATTCAAGAAAATAATATTCCAGGGGAGGCAAAACTTTGTTCCGTGTCATAATATTCAAAATAATCCAGATCTGGAGTTTTATAACCACAAAGTTAAGCGATTTATCATTAGAGGTTTAAAATCTCAAAAAGCCATGTTTGTTGGCAATCCTCCTCTTACTTCCTGGTAGTCAGAGAAAGCAAGAAAGGAATGCTGCTCTATTATTGTACCCAAAGCACTTTTCAATGGCTGTACCACCGTCCTCAGGGGTCATACAGGAATAGTAGTTCCCATTTACAAGGCAGGTAATAGAACAGATGTTTACAAATATTGTTTGATCCCTCCAAGGCTTTCAATGTAGTTCCTCACCACTTACTGATGAAGACAATACAAAATCTTGGTTTTGATTGCAGAGTAGTCTCATGGATTTACGATAATACAGTCAAACAAAGTAGTTGTGGAAGTGCGTGAGGCAAGTAGAAAGAGGAAAGCTAAATTGGAGATGAATAAAAGACCTAGGTGATCAAAGAGCTTGTAAGACTTTATCACCCACGTTAAAAATGGAGTAATTTTGAAGCAATCAGGAGAAAACATTAATGTCAATCAATTTCATCCAATTTTAAATCTTTATTTTGTTTAAATAGAGTTGCTGGTCACCAAATGGTCCCTATACATGGCATGTCAATCTATACAGCTTCCAAACATGCAGTGACAGTGATGACAGAGGGACTCAGGAAGGAACTGGCTGACTTAAACTCTGGAATAAGAGTTACGGTAATATTCAACATCTTAATGTTTCTCATTTAAACAATAATTCCCACCTACAGAATTCTTCCACAGATCAATTACTAAAATACCTAACCTAAGATCTCTGAATGAAATATCAATGAAGTCAGATCTTTCCTTTGAATATTATATTTTAAATTCACATATTGACTATCCCAAAATAGTTTAACTATACTCCAAAAAAAAGTATGAATAAAGTTTGCTTTGAGTAACTAATTGTGTAAATATTTTTGTACTTGAACCTATTTTTTGAATATTTTGCTAATTTTTATTTTTTAATTAAGCAACCGTTGATATTGATTGCAAAATTTCTTGTTATTGTACTCACTCTAAAATAGTGAAATCACTGCATATGAACCTTTAAATAAATAAATAATCAGTTATGTCAGACACATTTGAGGGAGCTGGAGCCTCCTGAAGCAATGAGGAAGTCTACTGAAAATGGATGATTATGAGATAAAAACGCATTCCCTGCACATAAAATTACAGTGCAAGAGGTTTGTTTATAGCCTGCGTATTATTCGTAAAATACTTTACTGCAGGATTTCAGGTGTGGCCCCACAATAGCATTATAAATCAAGATTTTTAGATTTTTTTGTACAATATTGTAATGTAGCCAACTTCAATATGGAACTTTTTAGTAAAAATATGGTATTTGAAGCTCATATTCCTCTCTCTATAAACACCAAGATAGTTGAATGTCTCAACCCACTCAATTTGGTTTCTTTGCATTAATATACTAAGTAGTTATTGTCCATTACTTATCATTTTATTGAAAGAAATTACTGAATATTTTGTTTTGCTCAAGCTTAATACGAATCTGTTACTAATTATTAGTCACTTAACCACTAACAACAGTTTTCTATATACAGTACTAGATTGATGCTATTATCTGAAAAATATAACAACATACCTGCAAACAGGTGGATATCAAAATCTCTAAGTACCAAGGGCTAATCATTAATAAACAAAAAAATAACATTGGACCTAATTTACTTCCCTGAAGAATACTATGCTTAGCATCTATTTCTTCAAAATACTCATTAGCAACATGTACTATGTGACGTCTCTTTCAAGTAATCTTCCAACCACTTTAGTATATTTCCTCTTATCCCATAGTAGTTTTATTTATTAATTATTATAATTCTATCTACGGTTACTAAATGTCATATGTTCTTTTTCAATTGCCAGTTGAAGATTCATTTCTGTAGAATGTTTAATGGATGCATATTATAGCATTTAAAAGTATTAGCAACAATAGGGATTGGAACAACACAAGATAACTTTAAATCCAAAGTTATTTTGACTTATTTACAATCCTCAAAACGTTTTTCCCTACAACAGACCTCACCAAACAATACAGTATGAAAATTGATTATTATCTTTCCATAAAAACGCATTTGAGTTTCATCCTTGGATAAGAAGATCTGTTTACATGCAAAAGGTTCTTTTTCGAACTGAAACTTTTATTATCATTCTCTAAGCATTCTTTACTTTCTGATATTCGATTTTTACCAGCATGTAAATGTGATTCATGTACTACATGATCAGGATCACGGAAAAGGGAAATGTTATAACTACATTAAGTTAATCCAATGATAAGCATTGTCATTAATAATAATTCTGTAGTAACCTTATTGGTCTTCGTGAGTGATAAATATTACTGATGAAAACCCAACTGTGGAGGTTTTTATAAAAGGGTTCTTAAGAATCTCTGATTCTTGAATCACAGATTCATCAATTTGAGATTGTCAAACGACTATGAATATGAAACTACAATTAACGATAGATATAATCAATGATTACTTGTGACTATAAATACTGCCCTAAGAAGCGTGCTTGCAGAACCTGTTTACTGATTTCTGACGTCACACCAATCACAAGGCTTTCCTTTCGCACGAACCAATTTTGAAATTTTTGCAAACTTTGAAGATCCGTAGCAGCAAGACTGTTGAAGTGCTGTTTTTCATATGCTAATGGCTTTAACTTATCAATCAATATATTTAAAAATTAATATTTAAAATTTATGAGAGCACTCCATTACAGTTCTAAATTGTTTTCTTGCATAATATGCAAGACATTTTGTAATAAACAGGGTTTTTCTAATTTTTACTGTAAAGATAATATGAGATTTAATAGAATTACACATAACAAGTAAAAACTGCTTGCTCACTACAAGCAAATTGGTAAGTTTCAGCCATTAAGTGACTGCATTCCTAAAATGGATTTTTAATTCTCTATTTAGTAGAGGAAATAAATCATGAGAATGCTCTTTACCCTACATTGGAATATACTGGTGGAAATCAGGATCCAAACTTTGTAATGAACGATTGAAAAAATCTGAAGGGGTTTCCTAAGGTACTTAGAACCAAATTAAAGACTATTTAAGAATCCTGCTTTCTCATAATCAGCTAATTTGATCCCATTTAAGTTCAGGCATCCCTCGTCAACCGCGGTTTCGCCAACTGCGGCCCTTGAGTATCCACGGTTAATTTTTTGATACCCAGTCTTCTCAACCGCTGATGTTTCCCTTGTCAACCGCGGTCTACGAGTCAACCAACTCAACAGTCCGCAATGTAAATTCAAGTATAGCTGGTGCCCAATATTTTACCAAGCTTCGCCGAGTGCGGAATCAGAATTAATTTTACTCGGTATGCTTATGCGGCAATTTTTAGCATTTCTCTTTGAATAATAAAATCTATTACTTAACAATTCCTACCGCAACTGAAAATTTTACTGTACTGCGGATACACCTCATTCCAAATTATTTTGTTTCTTATTCGAATTAAGATTCATCACGGATTTTTACCAGATATTACAGAATTTCCTTTCATTAATAGTATTTTCTGATAATCTTAGGTGTTTCCTCTTCAATTAGGTTTCTATTGGGAACCAAAAGTTTCCATAAACGGAATGAATATCTTCCTATACAGCTGAAGCTCGTCATTTGCATCTTGAGAGTGACTTCATATATAGAGGCACTTCTTTGAAATGTCTTTGCTCTGAGTATATCCTCAACTTTTTAGAAAGGTATATGATGTTATTCCTGAGAAGGGCTTCGTATGCGTCTATGAACTTTGGCATCTCATCGGTCATCATGGGAGGGTAAATAAAATAAATCTCATCGGGGTTTGAGGGGTCTAATAAGGGCTGACTTTTCTTTTCAACGCTGTGGGCAGCCGTCTTTGGAAAATGATTAAATTGACATTTTTCCCGTCAGGGGTAAGCCGAGAGCAACCTCTAACTCGGACTTAGCCAGATTAGTTGAGTTGTTGGAGAAGTTTAGTTGTGTGTACTGAAGACGTCTCTATTTTTGGCGAATTTTCCTTTTTGTATGAGCTGTGATGGATCCGAAGTGTAAATCAAGGTAAGAGAAAAGTAGTGTCTCCAAACGTGCAAGACGAGTAATGACACTCCATAAGAATTTAGAAGTTCTCGACAGACTTGCCAGCGGAGAATCCTATGCATCAGTTGCATAGGATTCTCTGTAGATCGATGGAAGTGAATGAGTCCACTATTAGGAAAATTAAAAAGAGTGAGTCTTCAATCAGAACTAGTGCTCAGAGTAGAACTAGCGTAAGTGTTAAAGTGTCCTACGTGCCACGAAAAAGTAATGTCTAAAAACAGAAAAGGCTCTGAATATATGGTTTGAATCGCAGACCCAAAACAGAGTGCCGTTAAGCACCTTAATTATCCAAGAAAAAGCCTTGCGATTATATAAACATTTCGCTTCTTCACGTGAAAGCAGTGGCGAAAAACAATTCATCGCAAGTAAGGGCCGGTTTGAGAATTTTAAGAAAAAGACATAAACTACATATTGTGAAGATTTCAGGTGAAATTGCATCTGCGGACCACCAAGCAGCGAAAGAGTTTCCCAATTTGTTAATGCAGCTTATTAAAGAGAAGTGTTTAATGCCAATGAAACCAGACCCTTCTGGGAGAGAATGCCTTCCCGGACATTTATCTCCAAGTCTAAGAGATATGCTCCGGGATTTAAGGTTAGCAAAGACCGAGTCACGCTTCTTCTATGCTCCAATGCAGCAAGCGATTCAAAGTGAAGCCTATGCTAATTTACTGCTCACAGAACCCGCGAGCTCTTTCAGGGAAAATTAAAAATAATCTTCCAGTGTTTTGGCGGTCCAACCAAAAGGCTTGGGTGAGTCGAAATATCTTCATGGACTGGCTTAACAATTGTTTTTTTCCCAAAGTTGAGAAATAGATATCATCAAAAGAATTGCCTTTTAAAGTTCTTCTCCTTTTGGATAATGCCCCAGGCCATCCTCAGGATCTTAAATCTGCTCACTCAACCTCCCACTTTCTCCCACCTAACACCACATCACTCCTCCAGCCTCTAGATCAGGGTAAGATTGCTTCAAGAGTTATTATATTCGGCGTACCTTCTTTTTTATGTTAGAAATGATAGAGCTCTCAACTCTCTCTGTGTAACGGATTGTTGGAAAAAATTCTATATTGCCGACAGCATAAATTTAATAAAAAAATCACTAGACGAGATTAAACCATCGACACTGAATTCATGTTGGCGGAAACTCTGGCCATAGGCAGTCATTGATTTTAAAGAATTTCCTAAACTTGTCGATGAACTAAATCTTATCATTTCACATGGAAGGCGACTGAAAGGGGAAGGGCTAGAAGACATGCAGCTAAAGATGTTGAAGACCTTTTAAATGCAAGCAATGAAGAGTTGAGTGAGGAGGATCTGGAGCAGCTCATCGATAAGCAGGACGAGGCTGAGGAAGAGTACGAAGAAGAGCAACCTTCATCAGAAATTACTTTGGCCAATGTCAACAAAATCGTTGACACGGCCTCTAATTTGCTAGATTTTGTGATTGACGTGGACCAAAAATGGACCGTAGCTTGATTTTCAAAAGAGGATTGGAGGAGTTGCTGCAACCTTACTGAGGAAGAATCTAACGAAAATCTGATCCAGCCAACTATCATATCATTCTTTAGTAAAATAGGAGATGCCGAATCAGAAAGTGCTGAGACAGAGTGATTTAAGTACCGTAACTAATATAACAGACACAGATCATTGATTATTCAAGGCAGTCTAGGTAAGTGAAATGATATTTTCAATAAATTATTCTTTATTGATAAATGTCAACTATTGAAATATCAACTGTTAATAATTCAGTACAAAAACGTATTTAAGCTAGTAAATTACTTCGTAAATGTAAAATTTATGTTGCAGACTAGCGTGATTCCGTTAGAGTAAAAATTTCCCATCCAGAGAGAGATGATCATTTTTGTCGGAAGTTATCGGTGCATTTGGGATAAAAATGCGGCCAAAATTAAAGAGGAATAATATCTTAGAAATATTTACATGTAATTAACAGGGAAAACTAATTTGTACTAATTTTTTCTCCCTATATTGTTGCTCGCAAAACTTAACCCTTGATTTCCCATATACGTAATGCTCGTTAATTTCCCGTCCGCTGGCTCTTTCAATTCTCTAACCACAGCGGTTGGCGAGGGATACCTGTACTTTAAAATATTCAAGGAAATTCTAAATGAAGGTCTTGAGAGTGTTCTAATGAAGAGACAAAATAGATCCTAGCTGGATCCCAAGCACACATTTCTAAAAAGCTAGCAAAATGTCGTGGATCCCTAGTATCTTAATTTCAGTTTCCCATGATTTCTTATGGAAGAACCAATATAGCATCCTGGGCCTAGGCTCTTTTTTAGTATCTATTATCTATTATATTTGGATGCTTCTCCTGATACATTCATATATATAGATAGGTATGTAGATAGATAAGATACAAATTCACAGCCTAAACCACAAGTGTGATTAAGTTGAAATTTTTACGGCGTATTGGCCATAACAAGTAACCGCCAGAAAAATTGCGATTTTGATCCTCAGTGTCATAGGTTCGATTCCAGAGGGCCCCAAAGTCCTAAATTTTTCCTGTTTAAATGCATTGCGTTGATTTTCGAGATTTAAAAAAAAATACTTCCCGGATAGGCAGAGAATTGAAACTCAAGGAGCCTATATATATGGTCATGATCTATTGAAAACAAAATGACTTTTACGGAAAATATCCTGGGTTCGATGCTAGGACGATGCAAAAATCTGTCATTTAAAATACTTTGAGGTAGTTTTCATTATTTTTTTTAATGTACTTATCGAAATGATAGGAAGTTGTTGCTTTCATGGAAGATGCATATGAAGCCTAGGGATTCGAAAAATATTTAGGTAAGACCGTACTGTTCCTGGGTTCGATGCCGGGGCACATTAAAATTTCTCTCATAAGGAATACATGGGAAAAGTTGGATGTTGTTTGAGGCAGTTGCTGCTAATATTTCTGCCTGAATTTTCACACATAGTTAGAGATGGTGATCTTCCGTTGTGCTGCATAGTAAGTTCACCTGAAAGACCCAGGTTCGATGCCAGATGATTAAATTACAGCGAATTTTAAGAATATTTTCAATCCTTTTTTTATCTTTTGGGGACCGTCCCAATATGATGCCGACATGAAATTAGTGTTGTCGATCTGCTTGCAGTATGCAAGCAACATTTCACTCATATATAGACGCTTCTCTGGATTTATTCATGTACGCAACTATATATATAGATAGATAGGATACTAATTCACAGGCTAAACCAGAAGTGTGATTGATTTGAAATTTTTACGACGTATTGACCATTACGTGTAACTGCCAGAAAAAATGAGACTTTGAACCTCAGTGTCATGGGTTCGATTCCAGAGGGCCTCATATTCCCAATTTTTTCCATTTAAATGCATTGCTTTGATTTTCTGCAATTTTTAAAAATTACTTACCATATAGGTAGAGAATCAAAACTCAAGGAGCATATACATATATTCAGGATCTATTAAAAATAGTAATGAATTTTAAGGAAAATATTCTGGGTTCGATTCTAGGACAATGCAAAAATCTGCCCTTTGAAATACATTGAGGTAGTTTTTCATCATTTTTTTTGATGCACTTATCGAAATGATAGGAAGTTCGTGCTAGGCTAGAAGATGTATGGTTAGAATTGGTTTAAGAAAAAAATTTACATATGACCTTACTATTCTTGGGTTCGATGCCAGAGCACACTAACATTTCTCTCATAAGAAATATTAGGGAAAAGTAGGACGTCGTTTGAGGCAGTTGCAGCCAATATTTCTGCTTGAATTTTCACACATAGTTAGAGATGATGATCTTCTGTTGCTGTGCATAGTAATCATCACCAGGAAGACCTGGGTTCGATGCCGGACAAAGAAATTGCAGCGAATTTTAATAATATTTTCAATACTTTTTCTACTTTTGAGGACCCTCTCGATATGATGTCTACTTAAAATTTGTGTTACAACATGCTTGCAGACTGCAAGCAACATTTTACTCGTATTTATGGTAAATATGTAAGTAGACAATGTCCTATATCACCATACCCTTGCCAGGATTTGAGTGCAATATTGTCTGGTTAACCTTTATACCACTGAGCTTGGACATAATGCTACACTGAAGGACATAGCAATCTTAGACAGGAAAGTTGGTGTTGTAATGAAGTCCCAAAGAGAGGGAGTTAACAAAGAGAGACATTGTTTAGTTGTTGACATTGTTGCGCAGAGCGTGGGATAGCCTCCAAGTGTATTGAAAAATGTGTAATAAATCTCTCAAGATATGGAATCACTGACTACCTAAACTCATTATCCCGGACTACCCATTACAACAGTTGGGTTGACCATTACCATGCAGTATTTGTGTTTTTAGTCCTAATGATTATAAAGAAAAATACCAAAGGTCTATTACTCATAAAGATCGCAAATACCCACAAGCAACGATTAATTATCATTAAGGCTAATTAATTCTTCTGATTTCATTTCATTATAATGATTTCATTGGCAACCACTTTGAGCAACTCTCTGATTTATTGCTAGTTCATAGATTTCAGCAGCATGTTGCTCTCTGTATCCTATTCACCTTGATGAAATGTTAAGGCAACAAAAGTTTTGCTGACATCATCTTTAGGTGAAGGGCAATGATGGAGAACCAGTCTTCACCTAAACAATTCATCAAGATGGAACTCAGAACATATTTTTGATAATGATGAAACTTAAGAAAGAAGGTAGCAAGGAATCATTCTCATTTACCACTTTTTCTTTTCTTTTATTGATTAGTCTATCAGTCCAGGATTTGTCAAGACTGATATCATTGCTGCGTCAATCATGAAGGATGTTGAAGCAGCAATGCTCACAGCCCCTGCTCTAGATGCAAAGGAAATTGCAAGTGGAGTACTTTATGCTCTTAGTGTTCCAGTCAATGTACAGGTAAGAAAATCTTGTTTTAAACATTATCACAAGTATCCCTATATATTATTATTAGAACTTCTTCTTGTAAATTAAATAACTAAGAGAACCTTAATGATTAAGTTTTGTCAACTGAGGAAATGGTAAGTTTTTGAAGTCTTTCATTTAGTTGAATGATGACTAAGCTGAGGACATTTAGGCACTAAAAATTATGAAATAGGTACTTGAAACAGGCTCTTAAAATATATTTTGCATTTTGGACGATTCTGTCAGTCCTGGACTCCCAAAAAGCTGAGCCTGTAGTCAGGTTTTCCAGGGACCAGACAAACAGAACTTGACATGCATCTACGCTTTAGGTGGTGAAATACTCATCCAGGTGGGACTCAAACCCATAAGTACCCCTTTTATTGATCGCAAAAGAAACTTATAACAGGCTTGCTTGACCAAACTTCCTTCTAACTACAGCTTTCTTTCGATTAAGCTCAGCAAGATCTGGCAGAAATCCCGGTGGCAACTAGGTGGCATACACATCAGAGGGATACAACAACACTAGGCACAGTAACTACTTGATGGAGGTTGCATGGCATGATATTTGCTCCTGCGACATTCAAGTGCACTGTAGTGATACGACATGTGATACGTCAAATGGTCATATATAGAGGACAGTGACGTTTTTCTGTCTCTCAGTTGTAACCATGAGCTCGTTGGAGGTGGATACTGTTGTAGCATACCATTATTTGGGAACAGACTAGTGACTGAAAGTCGTGTTGTACCGGATAGTGGGGATGCAGGGTACGAGAATGGGATGAGGCCCATAGCAAAATTGAAGAGCACAGCACCTACACCTTACCTTCATTTGACTGCTCATTTAGAGGTAAAAGAAATTTACATTTGAGAGCTCTTTTGTGCTGGTCAGAAAGAAAAATGGGCAAAAATAAGATATTGTCGCAGAACGAAAATGAGGCTGGCAGAAAGATCGTAAGCCATGTAAACGAAAAACTTTTCAGAACTCTCAGCGGCAATTATATAATTATATCACATGATACTTGATAATTAGACTGCAGGACTATCCATGGATGAATTAACAAATTAAAATAACTTTTGTAGACATGGAAATTAAAATTCTCGACAGTAAGGATTCTTGCAATTTAAGACCTTAAAATCAGCAAAAGCATAAAAGGCACAAAGTCATTAAACTGGCATTTAAATGCAGTAACAACTTGATATTTACTTATAAATAGTCATGAATGGATTTCTAGCTTCGTAAAATTTATTTTCCTGATAAGGAAAATTAAAAATTTTGGTAATATAACTCAGCAACAATGACAGTTCCTATGGACTCTTCTTTAGTATTTGAGCCTCATTTCAATTCCCTCATAAAATGTCTTCAACTTTACTAATGTATTCCCATTCATGGTTTCGCTGTACCTATAACGTCTTAAATTCTTGAACAATAGATTTTCCCACATCAATTGGTATATCAAAAAGGTCACCCTCCACAGTTAAGATTTTCTCTGTAGCCATTACAAGGAGTAGTTCTCTAGCGGTGATATAATTGATGGTAGTTAACCAAAATTGCATCTTATAAACATAGGATCTGCGTCGACACCGAGATTTAACTCGGCAGCCTTGGATTCGAGAATGCAGTTTGCTGCTTCTTCATCCAGATATTCTGCTGCCTATAGAAAACCTACTCCAGTGCCATGATGGCTTAATTTTCTTATAGACAGATTAGACAAGTAGTATTAAATATGAGCAAAATTGGTTGCAATAGGGTACCTTTAAGTGGGTGAAAAAAACGTTTGAATTGATGTATCACAGGCACACATTATTTCTGTCACATACCTCACGTATTTCAATAATTTTATCTGGAATGTACAATGCAGTATTTAGCAATGCTCCCCATAATATCAATGCTGGCTGTGAAGGCACAGCAACTTTAGACAGTGGATCATAATAATAAAGTGGAGTATAAGCTCAGACTTGAAGAATTTGGAGCAAATCCTCCATTTCATATTAATAAAAAAATGTTGAACAATTCCTCAAGATGAGTAGAAACTCATTTGACTCCGTACTTGAGTAAATCATGAGCATTTGCTCCAATCCATATTAATAAAATGGAGCATTTGGTATCAAATAATCCACTGCACCTTAATCTGGTTGGTTGTAAACACAGTGTTGAAGTATTTGGATTTGTAGATTGTTGAGTGATGGTAATATTGCTGAGTTTATAAATATTTTTCTTTACCGAAAAATGTATCAATTTCTTAGGGATGTAGACGAACTAGACTGGAAAGTGTTATATTGAAAGAAAAAATGTTGAATGGTTGAGTTGACTTCTGGGGCATTCGGAAGAAAAGAGAGGAGGACACCAATGCAGCGATTCCAAATTATTTTAAGATACGTGGCCGATCTTACGTATAACAGCCAATTTCAGCATCTTTTTGGATTCATCATGAATTAAAAGTGAAACAAACTCAAGACAATCGAAATTCATTGGTGAAATCGAAGGTTAATTTCTAGTTAATTTACCAAATCGAAAATCAGCTGATCGATTGGAAGTAGAAATAACAGAAAAAAACGCTGGAGAAACGTCACTTGTAACTAATATTCATGTAGAAAAATAGGGTAAAGTTATCGATGAAGACTGTTTGGAAATAATTGTTTTTTATTAAAAAATTGCCCTATTTCGATGAAATTTTCTGGGAGGACACTTGAAATATTGCGGCTTATTGAGCAATTTAAAGGAAGGAAGTACCTCTTGTAGTTACTGAGATATGTTAATTATAGTGAACCAGGTACAGAAATGGCCTCCGGAGACCATGTTTTTTGTGATAGTTTAGGCATTTGGACACCAGATGTAGCGGCAATCGACGAGTTTCACATCTCGGAATAAGCGTAATATTCACTAAATCACAGGGAGAGTCTACCGGGAGAAAAGTGAAGCCAAAAATAACGCAACCCGCAGAGCACTGGGTAGCACTTTTCTCCAGCTCCCCTTTAACTACATGTATTTTTGGGGTTTTATTTTCCTCTCATACGGGACTCAGGAGCTTGTCTATCCTATGAAATGGACTCAGATAGTTTAAATGAACCTTTCACTTAACGATTATCTTCGATTTCTTTCTCTAAGTTCTCTTGATTCCTTTTATTATGGAAAATAAAACATGCCTGCACTGTAAACTTCTCGGATGCCGGTGTCGTCTGCTAGAGAAATACAGATAACGAATCGTCTGCCAATCTCCCGCAAACTCTATCAAAACCTCGTTGATTATTATAATGTTAATTTTACATATATTATAATGCATTAATTCGTCATAGTTTTTAATTGATCAATACCAAGTACGGGTAAAATTTCACTTTCAAATTTTACCCATTATAATAGCTTATCAGGGTAATTAGAGATTTTTCCGCATGTGCAAATGT
The DNA here is from genome assembly GCA_947579665.1 of Sympetrum striolatum. Classification (NCBI taxonomy): domain Eukaryota; kingdom Metazoa; phylum Arthropoda; class Insecta; order Odonata; family Libellulidae; genus Sympetrum; species Sympetrum striolatum. Next base: position 79,994,314 of record OX388348.1, on the reverse strand, counting down.
TTGTTCTAATTCATAATTGGGGCTTAATGAAGTAAAAGTTGTCAAAATGACGAATACGAGAACTTGTATACCATGCAAGACCTACAGGTGCAGCCGAGAGCACAATGAAATGTTCATTGAAACGCCGTGGATTAATACTGACGTTCGTTCTGCTTCATAGATTTCAGATAATGAATGAAATAATAAAGTTAAGGAAGATGCATAGATTCTAGTTCGGAACATTTTGTGGGGGCAGCTGTTCTGATGCGCAGCAATTGACCATGCTGAAGGCAGAAACAGGCCCCTGCTTATTTACCTATAAAACCTTTATAAACGCGAAAATAACAAAATTGCTTCGTGTTACGCATTTCTCAAACTACATTTTGTGTTCCAAAACGTTCGACTAACTCGATCAAACCTTGATAACTCTATATCAAAGCCGCAAAATCACGAAAAAACAATATATTGGTATAGGGAGATACGAAAAGTGCTACCCAGCATGGCTAAATGCGCAATCTGCCGCTTTACCCCTGGCTTCACTTTTGGGCGCTAGAGGGAGATAGTAATACTACCCCTGTGCACTAAATTGAGCAGTGTTTTTTGCATAGAGCTTACTGGAGAGGGCGCTCCCTATGCTCCGCAATGACGGGGAGTGAAGCCATGGGGGCGTGGCATAATTGCGCATTTAGCCATATTGCGAAGCCCAGGTATAACACAAATTCTTACGGGGCAACGATCAATTTTTGATCTTTACTCTTAAAATAATGCCTTTGGGGATTTTTCGCGGATGGTGCGATGAAATCAACTAGTAATACATCCCAAAATTAATTAATTCGTATTGGATTATAGCCGTTGTGTCCCGCAGGAACAGGATTATCAACGGACAATTAGGTGTTTTGTCAAACATAATGACTCAATATTACTGGCAAAATAACAGCTGTCAATTCAAAATTACATTAATTTCAAATTTCTGAACCGTATTCCTGAAATTAAAGATGGATTGGAGAGATTTCTATGCAACAATAGTTTCTTCTACGAACGTTATTTGTCACCGTTAAACTCGTCGAGAACTGCTACTGTACGATATAAATATTAACTAAATCCCAAGATAAAATAATTTTATCGATGGCACAATACCGAATCACCCTATGACTATATTTTCTACTTATATTACTCCATTTTCACTATCAAACCTTGGGAAAAGAGCCGTTCTACCTCACGTAATGCACGTTTGTACTAGAGTGAACTCAACAAAATGCGTGCCTCTAAATTTAACTTCACAAGAAGGGCGAAACATTTTGTTGGTGATTGACAAAAAATTTCAAGCAAAAACATTTATTACAATTGCAAATTACAAAAACATTAATTTACGATACAATTCCATTTTAAGATTGTTCAAGTACAAAATTCTCTTTATTTAGCCGGTCAATATCAAATGTAAACATATACAATGCATGAGTGAGGTCAAAAATGCAAAACCGATCTGCAAACAGTATAAAGCAATTCACAACTGTTCCAGTCAGTAACTGCCATTCCTTTTATGCTTGATCACAGGAAAGTAAATGGCAAATGATTACGGGAAATGTCTTAATAAAAGGCACAGCAAACTTGCAAGGACATCCTGAAAAAGGAAAAAAGAAAGGTTGCGTGACAAATAATAGGTACTTGTAAAGAAAAAACAACATATTCCCTAATAGATAAGCATAAGTTTTGGAAATATAAAATGCAAAAAAATGTTGCCATAGCTTAGGGAAAGATATCAAGATATGACAATTTATTACCAAAACCACTTTCTTTCCCTTCAAGTAGATATTCTAGGAACATCAATGAAATAATGACCCCAAGGTATCACCTCAAAATGATATCATCGTTTGGAATTTAAAATGACTAATTCACTTCACTGATAACTTACTACACGGGATATTAATAAACTTTAATCGAGAAGTAATGAGCACTTACGCTATTCTCGCCTTATTCATATCAAAACTAGGTTCGTTAACGGTTAATTGACCAGCTAAAGTTGATATTATATATTACAAAATGAACACACTTCCCTGCAAATATTTCTGTACCAAGAACGTGATTCACAAACTTACGATAACTAATCCCTCGTCAAACTTTCTTTCTCTCCGTTTTAAGCATTGAGTACCGATGATAGCAAAGCATAAAGGCACGTGAAGGCCACATTTTTCTAAGTTCTTTCCCTCTAGTTGAAATAAATACTATTCCACACATCTTACTCATCATAGCTTCTATAAGATTATAGCTGTGAAATTGTGTAACACCATTCTTGGTTCCGCATAACACCCTGCAAGCCATCCTAAAGGTGTGTGGTAAGGCAAACATTTCAGTCGCATTATTTCCTACCTGTAATATTATACTCTCATAACAAATTAGCTGAACATGCTAGTAAATTTGATAAAATAACATAATTACTGCGGTTGACATTATTATCAACTACTCACTTTATAATGCACCCGAAACACATGCAACGTGGTAGGCAACAAATTCAATATTTATCAGGTGTAGCGTCCATTTCATGCAATATTGCATTGATATGACAATTTTATGCATTTTTTTAACTTACCGGTGGAAGGTAAGACCAGTTATTCTTCTATCTGTGCGATTACTGCACCCGTAAGACGAGCAGCAAACCATCTACGAATGCAAAGGTAACATAGCAGTTATCTACCTGACGGCATGTTTTCAGATATAGACAATAATTTTCAGAAAAATACACACAGTATTATGTATTTACGTACCTTTATATGACCTCTGTAACCACTGATTTCAGGAGAACTTGATATTTTCTTAACACGTAGGCTTATGGCAAATCCACGAAGCTGGGCTGCACAATATGTCTAAATGCGCAAGGATACCGTTACGCCTGGCTTCACCCCTGAGAGCTTATGCCCCCTCCAGTAAGCACTATGGTTTTTTGTCGCAAATGTTGCTTTGTGTTAAAAAAAAGATAGTCACCCTCACGTCCGGATAGCAAGCTATAGTTGGTTTGCAAGCTAATTACGCTTCCAAGGTCTTTTAACAGAAATAGGAAATCGGCTCTTTTGACAATGGAAACCATCGCATGTACGCGTCATGTTAAATTACCATAGACGTTTTTCTACTCTTTATATAATAATACTTTGAATGATTTACTTTATGTTTCATGACATTATTTCAACTGTGATGTATTATAAACGAAACAGAAATAACAGACTAGCCCAGCACAACTGAGAAGTTTGGTGATGCTGAGAGGAATCTTTCTTTTTTTGGCCCTTAAATAGGCAATATCAGCAGAAAAAGGCATAAACAGGTGAAATAAGCATTTTAAGGCAGTAAATATTTCCTTAATTTTGCCATAAATGATGCTAAATGAACTTATTACTTCATAAAATTGGTTTCCTAAAGAAAAGCAATAAAAGGCAATGTCCTCGGCTTAATGATGACAAAGTCATTAATATCAATTAATAATTTTTAGGCCAAGGAAGTAAATTCAGTATTTGATGAGGGAGTCCCTTTCTAATTGAAGAAAATCACTCATACAGGAATTTAGGGAACCCAACATTCTTTCAAATGAATGACTTTTGATGGTGTGAATCCATTTATAAGACCAAATGTAAATCGGATACTCAGCAGCTCGAATCACTGCAGTCTGTGCCAAGTTCTGTATTGTCTTCACAAGGGAAAATTGGTCTCCTTATTTAATTCATTAACTCCAGGGATTTGAATTTATTCAAAAAGTAAATTCACAATTATTCTGAAATGATTTCTCCGAAAGTCCAATTCAGAACAAATTGAATTAAAAACAGCTGGAAACTACCATTTTAGATGCATTTCAACATAGAGAAATCAACTTTTTCTTTCACCTCTTTTTGTTATTTCTGAAAAAATTTTGCTAGAAAATTTTTTAATATTAATAGAATGTGAATGATTTGAGTCAGAATTAATTTGGCAAAAATCACTTGCCTTCCTCAGGGCGAATTCTTAAATTGACAGGTTGATGTCAGAGAAAAACAACCTAAGTAAATCCTCTTATAGTCCTCATCAAATTAATAGCACACAATTAACATCAGAAATACATCCTATAATTTTTTACAACTGAATGCCGTTAAAGATATTCGAAGTGAATATATCTTTCTGAATAAATAAATACCATGGTGTCGTATGTGGGTATCGCAGAATCATCAGTAATGGTCATTTGATATTTCACCAATTCATCCAATGCAGATGAGAATTTATATAAAGAATCCAAGGAAAAAGAGCCACTCCTGATGAAGCCAACAGCCAATAAATTGATTAGACTATTACTGATAGCAATACCTGCAAAGTCATCAGCTTGAAGGTTAAAAATAATGTTACTTTCATATTCCTATTAAATAACTATAAATAAAAACAGTAAAACACGGCTATCCTGGAACCAATAATAATATTGTATATATGCAAGGTTTACACAGGATTGTAAAGGCAAAACCTGATTACAAAGATGGAAATCGATATTCCTTCAACCTCACGAACAACTAGCCCATGTTGCACGGAATGGTTCACCTTAATTGCAGGAACGTTCAGAATGGTTCTGCAATGCTCTTGCAACGCTCTATGGTGTGTATTATTTTTCATTCATTGCAAATTGGTTACATATGCAATACCTATGGAATGTAGATAATGCAAATGCAACGCATTTGAAACATACAAGCAATGTTTTTCTTAAGGTATGTATATAATTGCCCTATAACATTTAATGGTAAAATTTCCGTTAATATATAGCATGAAATTAAATGCTAAAACATCAAAAATCCAAATATAATTTCGGTAGAATATACCTATAATTTTTGCTTAAGTTATCTAACTCTCCGCATACCGGCGCTGTGCGTAATGAAAATGTGATTCTTGTTTTCATCTTGGACGTTGAAGGACCTAGAGCACCTAGAGCTTCGAGTTTGCGGGTTAGAGCTAACGATTTTGCACTGCAGGTTTGTATAATACGTCACCTTTATATATCATTCATATTTAATACTTTCCTCTATGTGATTTCGTTCTCCTTTGTAAAGTTTTCCAGGTCTTCCCTTAGCATTATTGAGAAGGTTGAGGACTTCGTCAACACGAGACAGCAGTTCGGAACTAGCTATTTCCTATCGAAGGTTTGTATCAGTCTTCATATTTATACGTAATATTTAATGCTTTCTTTACGTGATTTCGTTCTGTTTGATCCTGTTTTCAGGACAGTTAAAACTATGCTAGTGTCAGGACGCGTCGATAACGTTAGACGAAACAGATCTCCATCATCTTGGAAGGTAAGGTTAAAGTGATTTAATTAATAACTTAATTATCTTAAAGTGATAATTATTAAGGTAATAGACCCAGAGTTTGCAAGTAATTTAAACTGTGCAGGAAGAGGTCTGAAAACTGGAATTTCACATAGCTGTTTGCTAGAGGTGGTGAAAGAGTTTCTGAGTATTGTGTAGACCTATTTACAGTGTACTATATATATATAATACTGTTAATATCTCTGTTATTTAGGAGCGGTTAAGAAGAACCAATTCTTGACAGATATACCTCTTGATACAGTAGAAAAAGAGATTAAGAAATGGCTGATATTTACTTTTCGATTGACGTCCTCGTTCAAGAAGCCTCAAGCTGCTTTGAGGAACAACCCTGATGAGAGGTCAAGCGATGAAGAATGATCCTGATTGTCATGCATTGGGTCATTTTTGAAAATGTATTTGTTTTCTTTTTTTGCAAAAATATATGACTTTTTCAACATTCATTGTTATTCTTGAAGTATCTATGGTAGTGCAATACATGAGCAGTCATGCTGAATACCTCTTAACCGATTCAGAGCAAGAATAGTATTATCCAATGAAAATTGCCTGACCTGAAGTAATAGTTAAAGGGACATAAATGAACATTCTAGAATGGTTGCGTGAACATTCTAGAATGATTGCATGAACATTCTAGAATGGTTGCGTGAACATTCAAGAATGGTTGCAAGAACATTCATTGAAGGTTCATTTTGAACGCTGCAGGAGCATATCAAGTAGTGACATTTTGAACGTTCACGGAACCATTTTCTGAACATTCCTGAAACATACTTGCAACCAATTGGGGAACATTCATATAACGTTTCCTCAATGTTTCTGTGCAACATGGGAGTATTCAAACTTGTGAAACCTTATGCTATAATTTAATCAAACTGCTCTCTTGCTGGTAGTCAGCACCGATGCAATGTTTTGAAGGAATCAGCTGAAGTTCTTTTAAAATAAGCTACTTGAAATTTGTTGTCTGCATCTACTTTCTGTAGCTGTTAGTTAGTGTGTAAATCCAAGCACAATTCTCTTTTAATTTATTCTGCCAGTGGACCACTTCTTTATAAAATGAAATTGAAACGACGATGGTGAAGAGATGGAATAATTATAGTTAGACAAAGAATTTTTGATGTATGAATGAAGTATACTTCTCCATAATGCTATACCAAATATTATTGGTCTCTCTTCGCAGATTCATGATATAATGATTAAGCCAGTTGGAGATAAATTCTGAAGAAACCAGCTCAAGCAGATTCATTGAAAGGATTCACTGCATAGAGTATGGGCATCAAATATGTGTTTCACATTATACTTTTACATCATCAACAAGTCTTTTCCTTTATATTTCAGTTCATTGAAGAGAATAAAATTGTTTTGCTAAAAATTGAGAGATTATTTTGATTAACACATAATTATAATCTATTATATAAAGTTTCTTCTCTGGGGAGACCTATAGACATATAAATAGTGTAAAATCTAACCATGCTCTGGGAGTGTCATTGAATTTGAATTTTTTTAGATGTACTAGCCGCTGCCTGTAACCGCCAAATAACTTCAGACATTGACCCTCACTATCATGGGTTCATTGCAAGAAGGCACCAAAATACACATTTTTTCCATGAGAATGCCTTGCCGGGATTTTTGAGTAAGGATCACAGGTTTTTTTAAGTAAATTTTGAAAATGAAGTAAAATCCGATCTAAATAATAAGTTATTGGATGAGAATCATAGAATTTATTCCTTAAGAAAGAATAAAAATCACGAAAATCATTAATTTCTGCCTTAACAAATTTAGATCTTTGGTTAACACTGCACCAAATATGGTTGATAAAATAAAGTTTTGTGAGAGAATCTCAGAATATTTTCTTTAAAAAGGAATAAAAATCGACAAAAATTATTAATTTTCACATTTCGGAATTGAGATATCTGGTTTAAAAATTAAGCTAATAATGATCAATGATATGAATTTTTCGGCGGGAGTTGCAGGATTTTTTTTCTTTAAAAAGTAATTAATAACAATGTAAATGTTTCATTATTTTGGTAAGAAATTTAGATTTTTGGTTAAAAATGAAGCAAATATCGGTCCATGATATTAATTTTAGGGGTGAGATTCTCAGGATTTTTTCATTTAAATAGAATAATTATAGAAAAAAATGATAATTTTTTAAATTGAGATTTTTCTTTAAAAATACAGCAATTTTTGCTTGATGATATACAGATTTAGGTGAGAATCGCAGGATTGTATCTATAAAAAGAAATAAATATCAAGGAAATTCATTAATTTTCAAAATGAAGATTAATAGTTCCGTTTTTATGCATTTCTTAGTTGTCTTGATGTATTATTACAATTTTATTCTGTAAAAGTGAGGTGCAGGTGGCTATGTACTCCAAAAATCATCATCATTGCATCATTACAGATGAGCGAAATCAAGATATTTCATTTTGCAAATACTTTGCGATTATGAGAATATTATTGTTGGTATATAATAATGAGAATGTCTTATTTAGCAGTCAATTTTGATCTGCAGCTCTGGGAAATTAAATTGCTGTAGGACACACAAATTTTTCATATGGTGTGCAGTTTGACATTCATATTTTCTCCACAACGCTACTCTCCCAGGAAAATTTCGATGAACGAATTAAATTTTTTATGGACCAGAACTTTGAAACTATTACTACTGTATGTGGTAGAAAAAGTAGGTACAGAATATGGTTCAGTTTTCCTCAAATTCTGAGGAAAATTACAAACACGTTCATTTTTAAACACATTAGAGAAATAATTGTCCACAATTATAGTATAAGTGAAAAGTTTATCAAGTTGTAATACACCAATAGAATTAAACAGCATTTCAACATTTCCCTGATCTTTACATTTTTTGTTAAATAATATTTTTATAAACTAATTTTGTTTTTTTCATAATTAACCTATGGAGAGTTCTATTTCCATTTCCCTAAATAATTATACCATACCTCAACAGGTTTTCTACTAATCCATGATACATTAATTTGAAAGCATCATAAGAGAGAAGCTGATTTATATAATGAACTTGATGTAGAATTCGTCTTAGTCTACTATTTAAAACAATAAGATGATGTGAAAATTTAAAAGAATCATCTATAATTACTCCCAAATATTTGTATTTCTCTACCTGTTCAAGAAAAGGGCATGTGCACTTTCGAGTATAACTATGTAAGCATTCATGAGAATGAATTGGAATGTTAACACGTCTTTTATAATTTATCTTGGGTATGATATGCATTACTTTTGATTAACAACTAGTTTATTGTCATGGGCCCAAAATAAAATATTCTTAAAATCATTCTCCAACCTCTCATGTGCAGTATCAAATTTCTTGTGCACTGTAATTAGCAAAGCGTCATCAGCATACAACAACAGAGTAGAATTTTTTACAACATGAAATATATCATTTATATATATATTAAAAACAGTATGGGTCCAGAATTGAGCCCTGTGGTACACCCATTGATATGGGAGAAGGCTCACTTAGATGATCATGAATTTTAATTCTTATGCTTCTATCCATCAGGTAGTTTTTAAACCACTCATAGGTGATTCCCCTTATACCAATTGAATGTAGTTTATCTAAAAGTATATCATGATTAACAGTATCAAAGGCCTTTTTTAAATCTATGAAAAGTAAAATTACAGATAATCTACAATCCAAGGCATTTTTAACTGTTTCAGACAGTTTCTCTAATGCCATTTTGGTTCCTTTGGATTTTTGGAAAGCGAATTGATTGCTAGATATAATACTATGCTTTTCCATGAAAACAGACAATGAATTTGCCATATGTCTCTCCAAGACCTTATGAAGGGATGGTAATATAGAGATGGGTCTATAATTATCTGTATCATAATATGAACCCCCCTTATGGACAGGAAGACCAATTGCAGTGTTCAATTTTTTAGGTACTGAAGCATTCACTAAACATTGATTTACAAAAGTATTCAGGATAGGTAGAAGTGTCCCACAAGATTTAATATCAACCATCCTAATATTATCAGTCCCTGGTCCTTTATTTTCCAAAGTAAATAATATTCTTCTAATTTCCTCTATTCAGACATCTTGAACATAAATACTGTTTTCTAGGCAGTATTTAGGGATATTAAGCAATTTAATGTTGCACTTAATTGTTAGTTTTTCAATATAACTGGTGAATTGTTCTAAGAAAACTTTTCCTAATTCTACATCTTTCATATTAGGAAAACCTCTTAGATATATATCCTTAATAGAATTTTTAGTTTTTCTACTCAACATTTTATTTATCTCAGACCAAATACTTTTTTGGATCATTTCCAATGACAGCAAACCTGTTTAAGTAGAAATTGCTCTTTTGCCACCTAATTGCGTTTGTAACCTTACTTCTTTGCCTTTGATACCTTAGTTTATAACATATGTTAGTTGGATTATTTTTCCATTTTCAAAATAAACTATCCCTTAGCATTATTTCTCTCAGAAGATCATAGTCCATCCATTCTTTCTTGATAGGTTTTTTAACGACATGTCTTATTACTGAAGATTTTGCATAGATATTATTAAAAGAAGTAGTTTTATTATCATACATTACATCAGGATTGATAGCATTAAACACATTACTCCAGTCTTGTTCATCTAAAAAACCCTCAACTTTCTTGTTACATAAATATATGTAGGTTTCCTTCTTATTTTTTTATTATTTTTTAGTCCTCCCTGTTTAGAACACATCAAACCTGTTGCAGTGACATAATGATCTGAAATATTAGCTTTGATAACAATACCATCAGTAGTAAATAAATTACCTCTATACCACATATGATCAATGCAAGATCTGCATACTCAATTATTAACTATAGCTTCTCTTGTGTATTAATTTATAATATTGCAGAAACCATTCCCAGCAAGTACATCTTTACACACATCGGATGGTATTCAGGTTATTCTTATCACTTATATCAATGTTTATATCTCCTACTATCAAACACTCAATATTTCCAAACTCATTTATACATTTCTTAATTTCCTTAATATAGCCAACAACACTTTTATTTAACACTATCTATATACACATAACGATGTCATATTTACACTACCATTAGTTACACTTCCCAGTAATGCTTCAGAATGTTCAACATGTAAACTATGTTCCACAAAGTTTAAAGTTTTTCTTACATATAGTAATATACCACCACCAATTTTGTTTTATCTTAATTTATGAAAAGTATTATACTCTTCTAAACTATACATTGGGACTTCAGTCTTGCTCAAACTCACTTCAGTAAAAATCAAGACATCAAAATTTAGTTTATTCTAAAGACAGTGCAATAGTATGTTTATATCATTCCATTTATTTTTAATAAATCTCACATTTAAATGAAAGACACTCAAATCAAAAATGGTTTTAACAACATAACCCAGATTATAGTAACTATAGTTTCTTATGTCCATTGTTTTATAAATACAATCAATAGCAGCCATGGCAAATGTGGAATGCAAATGTATAGGATTTGAGTCTTAGGACTTTATAACATATCAAACAATATTTTTAATATCTTTCTCATTACTTATTCTAATTATTGTAGAATTATCATCTTTTTTCACTAGTATTTTCCCATTTTTTACCCAAATAAACTTAAAACCCTTTTCTTTTCCCTTAGTCTTAGCTTGCCACAACAATTTACTATAGTAAGATAAAAGACATTCATTTATGTAAACTTTACCACCAACATGAAGTTGATTAAGTGTAGCATTTACAAGATTTTTCCTATTAGCCAGCCATTTATCCTTCATAAGTTTGGATAAAAATTTTACAAATAGTTTTCCTTTTCCAGTCTCTCTCCTTTTTGGTATATAATAACAATCATCAATGTCTTTAATACTGAATGTTTCTACAGAAATGCCTCTAGCAATATCTTCAGCTACCAATGTACAGTCATTTATGTTCTTAACTTCTACTCCCACTATTTAAATTGAATGGCTAAGTTTATCTTGTTCAAGGTTTTGAATGGTAGCACGTAGGCTTTCAATAGACTTACTCTTCTCGTCTACTTTGGATTTTAAATCATTAATAACATTTGTTAACTCTTTAATTATGCTTATCTGCTCACACAAAAAGTCATACTTGTCACTTATAAAAGAGAGACTATTTTTAATGTCACAAAGTCTGATTCCATACGAGCCAGACGATCAACGTCAGCCTCAGAAGCTTTACCTTTCGAGTTTGTTTCTTCTTCTCCATCAACTTTAGATGTCCTACAGGATATGCATTTCCGCGTATCTTTAGTTTTCTTAGACATTTGTCTATATGTAGTCTCTCTAATACCGGCACACCCATAATGGAGTCTCCTATTACAGAATTTGCAGAAAACGACATTCCCATCTCCAGGCAGCTCGTCTTCGCATCGAGAATCATCAGATCATTATTATAACACAATTTATCAAAATGTATATTACACATTGTTATATATATTGCATTTTTGTAAAATAAAACTACACGTGAAGAAATGAATTAACGGAACAATTTATGTATTTTTATGTGAAGAATAAATGTATCAAATTTATTTTAAAGATATGAGATGATTTATTAATTCAACTCTTTTATTATGAAAACATGTCATAACATAACACACTTTCGGCCACAATTGTATTTTGCGATGAATAGTTTTATTTGATATCTACATTAATTAGACTTGCCAAAAATTAGTTTCAGTAAGAAATAATTGTGGTGAGTTGCAAGAGTTTGTGTACAAGAAGTGTAAAGCAGGCAGTATCACCTATTTATCCCCCCCGTGGTAAAGGGTTCAATTTTATGTTCGGCTTGTAACTCGTCCCATGGTTTTGAGAAATTGTTTGTAGGCTTCAAAGGTCAACTTATGCAAATGCATATAAGGTAATTAATTTAGCAATGTTTGTGCTCTACAAACCATCCTACCTGTACATTAGGAGGAATGCTAAGGGCATAAGTCACTGCTCTTGCTATCTCCTTTGCATCTAGAATAGGGGAACCACTGGCAATGAAGTCTTGAAGATCCTTCCTTCCAGACGAGTCTAATAACTCTGTCTTAACAAGGCTAAAGGGAAGACACAATCAGAATTAGTTGAGTTGAAAAACTTGGGTTTCTCAGACCATTCTAAACATGAGTTCTAAAATTTCCGAATTTAAAAACTGACTAAACAAGTAACTTAAATTTGAGAGTAAAATGGAAGAATGGCATCATGAATAAAACTCCCAAGGACGTGATACTTGTTTCACAAGAAATCAAGCCATGAAATTAGAATTTGAACATTATTTCAGGATTATTTAAATACGGTAAAACCCTATTCAGTAGAGATTAGGCAATCGATTGAAAAAACAATCCAATGGTTACTCGATTTTATTGGCATTTATTCAATTCATTTCGATATTCATTCAAATGAATTCTCTCGCTTTCGTAGGCTGGGCAGGACGCAATTGCTGGTAAGGGGCAGTAACACCTTGCTGGCGGGATATCAGATCAGATATCTATTATATATAGATGCTTCTCCGGATTCATTCATGTATATACCCAGATAGGATACAAATTCACAGGCTAAACCACTAGCGTCATTGACTTGAAATTTTTATGACGTATTGGCCATTACGTTTAACCGCCAGAAAAATTGCATTTTGAACCTCAGTGTCATGGGTTCGATTCCAGAGGGCCCCAAAGTCCTGATTTTTCCCGTTTGAATGCATTGCGTTGATTTTCAGGAATTAAAAAAAATACTTCCTGGATAGGTGGAGAATCGAAACTCTAGGAGCCTATATATATGGAAGGGATCTATCGATAGCATTTATGAATTTTACTGAAAATGTCCTGGGTTTGATGCTAGGACGATGCAAAAATCTGCCGTTTAAAATACATTGAGGTAGTTTTTCATTATCTATTTTGATGCACTTATCGAAATGATAGGAAGTTCCTGCTTGGCTAGAAGATGTATGGTAAGAATTACTCTAAGAAAATAATTTAGGTAAGACCGTACTACTCCTGGGTTTGATTCCAGAGCACATTAAAATTTCTCTCATAAGGAATATAAGGGAAAAGTAGGACGTCATTAGAAGCAGTTGCACCCAATATTTCTGCTTGAATTTTCACACATAGTTAGAGGTGGTGATCTTCTGTTGTGCTGCATAAAAATTATTACCAGAAAGACCCGGGTTCGAAGCCAGGCGGTGAATATATCCGTCATTTGAAATACATTAAGTTAGTTTTCATTATTTACTTTGATGCACTTATCGAAATGATAGGAAGTTCGTGCTTGGCTGGAAGATGTATCGTAGGAATTGGTTTAAGAAAAAAATATAGATAAGACCAAACTATTCCTGGGTTCGATACCAGAGCATAATAACTTTTCTCTCATAAGGAATATAAGGCAAAATTTGGACGTAGTTTGAGGCAGTTGCAAGCAATATTTCTGCTTGAATTTTCATTCATAGTTAGAGATGGTGATCTTATGTTGTGCTGCGTAGTATGTTCGCCAGGAAGACCCTGGTTTGAACCCAGGTGGTAAATATATCTCCCATTTAAAATACATTGAGGTAGTTTTCAGGATTTATTTTGATGCACTTATCAAAATAATATAGATGCTTCTCCGGATTCATTCAAGGATATAGATAGATAGATCGATAGGATACTAATTCACAGCCTAATCCACAAGCGCGATTGAGTTGAAATTTTTATGGCGTACTGGCCATAAAGTGTAACCGCCAGAAAAATTGCGATTTTGAACCTCAGTGTCATGGGTTTAATTCCAGAGGGCCCCAAAGTCCCGATTTTCCCCGTTTAAACGCATTGCTTTGATTTTTGGGAATTTAAAAAAAATACTTTCCGGATAGGTAGAGAATCGAAACTCGAGGAGCCTATATATATGATCATGATCTATCGAAAACATAAATGAGTTTTACGGAAAATATCCTGGGTTCGATGCTAGGTCGAGAAAAAAGTCGGCCATTTAAAATGCATTGTGGCGATTTTTAAGATTTTTTTTGGACCCTTGGACCTTTGTTGGAGGGAGAAGCATCTATATATAATAGATATAGTAGTTATGTACATGAATGAATCTGGAGAAGCGTCTATATTAGGTAAGACATGAGCAGTAAAAATACTTAAATATTAAATTAGATGTGGTTTTTTCAGTATATTTACAAAATAATGGGATTCCCCCGATATCCAAAAAGAATATGCCCACAAATATGAACAGATTAATATTACAGATGAGTATCCATGCGTCGTAGATTCTCACCGAGGACACACATTTGAAAAGAAGCGATGGAAGATACAGATTTAAGAGAAGAAAACTTCTCTGGTTGGAAGAGGGTGCAAAAAATGCCTATCTAATCTCAGGATGAAGTGTACAGAGGAAAATTCAGAGAAATCGACCAACTTTAATTACTTGATAGACTAAATAAAAGCTTTCTACAATGTCATATCGATAATGCGAGCGGAGATTTGTTCGTTTGTAAAAAAAAGTAGCGATGAAATAGATCAACAGTTACAAAGATTCGATTTGGAAATTATACACCGATAATCGGAAAAAAATCGCTACGAATGTACTCTGTGAACTACATTTGATCGATTTTAGACCAAGGGCAGGCGGTGCTAGATGCTCGAATCAGGGGCGTAGCTACCGCCGTATCAATTATACGGGGCCCCCAACGTGCGTAAGCAAAAATTAATAAAAACTTCCCAAATTTGTCTATAGAGGTAGAAACTTTAGAAAAACTAAAGTCATCATCAGCTATAAATGATTAATAAATCAGTTTAATAGAATAAATCAGTTTGCCGAATAAAAGGCAAGGAGAGTGTATATTTAATTTGAATTGTTTGTAAAAATTTTGGAAAAAGTGACAGATAGATAATTATGATGAATAAATATTTCTTTTAATTTTATGCAAACATTTTTTTTTCTTTTGTGAGAAATCTTTACCCTTCCTAAGGGCCCCCAAACAAATTTTTATACGGGGCCTCGCCTAGGCAAGCTACGCCACTGGCTCGAATATTTATTACCGAGCCTCGTAGGAAAGATTACAAAATTCAACTTTTCTCGCTAACATGGATAGTAATAGAAG
Source organism: Sympetrum striolatum (assembly GCA_947579665.1). Taxonomy (NCBI): domain Eukaryota; kingdom Metazoa; phylum Arthropoda; class Insecta; order Odonata; family Libellulidae; genus Sympetrum; species Sympetrum striolatum. Next base: position 79,978,947 of record OX388348.1, on the reverse strand, counting down.
AACGAGTAACTCATTCCTTACATGAGCTCAAGAAAGCATCCACCCAAAGTTTCTTGTAATCGTAACAGTTTTTCCCTTTACGCACTTTGCATGCATTTATTTTTATTGTAAATTACACTTATTAGTCAAAATATTTCCTGTATCCCTTTTCTACTCGCGACTCCTTTCGTTTGCGTGGTCTTCTGTGATACCACCAGCATACTTAATAGCAATTATCTCCCATCGTGTCACTTCTTCCCTGGATGCGTTCCTCAATAACGCAAAAGTTTAGTTGGAATCTCTCGCAATGACTTTCCATCGCTTTCACAGAAATTTTCATTACTCGACTTCGAAATGAATTTTTTTGCAGCAAAACCTAAGTCTTGAATTTGACCTACCCTTTGCCTTGAATTAAATTATACTTTTGCAGCCAGTCTTTAGTTCTGCAGTGCCTTTCCGTTATTCTGCAGTCCCACATATACAAAAACAGTAATTTAGGTGAATCTGTCAAGAAGTCAAAGTGACAACAATATTACTTTAAAAACAGCTAATGACTGCCATTTTCTCTCTTGTTGGTATGCTTTCGAGGATTCTTCTCATGGTTTCCATAGATTTTTCTATGACTTCCGGATGTACTATCAATGCTTTTCCATATCCTTTAAAGACAATTGTCTTTCAAGCTGACATTCAGGGAATTTATGAAGAAACACCATTCGTTTATATTGTACGTGAATCCCATGTTGTTCATTAAGGTATTAATACCATCATAATTACAGAGTCCATTATTTTTCTAAATAATACAGTTTTAATATTTTAACCAGTTCTTGGCAGGAGCCCAAATTTATTGGTGTCCACTATGATTCAGGTGACAACCTGAATTAAAAGGGCAAGTTCAGCCATTATTAGACAATTCAAATTGGTGTGTGTTGTAAAATTAATATTGTTTGGTATAAAAAAAGGATATCGTCTAAATTGTGTTATTGTTTGGTATTTTATCTCCTAGCTACTAAAGAAAGGACTTATTTATGCTGTTCGACCTCAATTTATTGTACTACCACCCTTTGATAGCCCAAATAAATACAGAGGATCTTTTCCATATTCATAATTTATTGCTTATGAAAATCTTTCAGAATAGCTACACTAACCACTGTTTTAGCTGTATTAATAGTTAATAATAATTTGGATTAAAGTTAATTCTAAAGTCTGGACCTTCACATAATGAGTAAAAGAGCAGTAATGAATGTGATCAAACAGACAGAAGTATGAATATGCAGATCAAAATATCCTGGTAATAGCTAACAGATGTTTCTTCCTTCTGGGCCTTGGGTCAGACTCTATAGTATAATGGTGCAGAATTATGGGCAATGAATAGTAAATGGAGGGAGTAAATATTTTAAACAGACATGAAATGAAATCAAACTGAGTAAATGATATTTGGTGGGATTCCATAATGCACGATTATTTATTGATAAAACACAATAAAATTATAAGACTTAGATAATTCCACAGAGAAAAGATATAACACAACTGGTTTTGCCATTCTACGCTATCATTATGTTATGATGACATAGAATGCTGCTATACTACAAGACTGAATATATAGAATGAGAAATTAAGTTATTCGAGGAAGAAGAATGGATATTGAGAAAGATTCGATAAAATCTCAATAGGAAAGAAAATAAAGCTAATATGGCTTACAAATGTTAGAAAGATGGAAAAGTATCTATGGATGAAGTGGGTGAAAAAGTTGAGGGGGAGAAAATGAAGAAGACCCTGAAGAACCTTGATGAAATAAATGGAACAATGAGGAAGATGCAGAATGGGGAAATAAAAAAATAAGGTAAGCAAAGGAAAGTAAACATAGCTGTAGAAACCTATATACTATGGTATATGTGGTACTATATTATGGTAAAACAATGTCTGATTTATATAAGATACTTTCTGAATGGTGAAAAAATTGTGATAGCATTTTCCTTCAAGAGATGAATTTATTAGTTAATTAATAGATAGGTTCTCACAATCCTGGATTTGTTTTTCAAGTTTTTCTGACCTTCATAGACTATTTTATAGAGATGGGTCGAATCCAGTTTTTCTCGAATCCGAATCTTAAATTCACCCTCGAATCTTATTTCGAATCCAAATCTTAACTTTACCTTGAATCCTAAATTTTATCTAAAACCTAAATGTTGCCTTTTCATTTTTACATAAGCTTGTATTTATTTTGAATTCTAATATTAATTTTCCACACTATAGAATTAAACACTCCAACTGCAAGCATATAAAAACTTTATTGCTTTAAGTTTTTATTTAAAAAATGAGCATTTTAACTCGTTCAGGATCAAGCAGATTCCTCTTCTTATCACATATAATGCCAGCTGTGCTGAACAGTCTCTCTGATTGCACTATTGCAGGTGGTGCTGAAAGGTACTTCCTAGCCAGTTTTTGTAGCACTGACAACTGATGTACAACTCTTTTCCAGTATTCTAAGGCATTGTTTTCAGGAGGAAGAAGCTCTTCTCGCAAATACCTTTCCACTTCTTCTTCAACAATAGCAGAATGATTACATGTTTGTACAGGGCTCATAATACGGCTATAAAATGACCACATTCCATGCATCGACGTCTTAACATCTGATGTAGGAGCCTATGATAAGAAAGAAAATGGAAAGATTTTAACATGTCTATATAAACCATGAAATAAGAAGCAATCATATGATAAATTGCTTACGCAAGCCTTCTTACCAGTTCTCTCCTTTCCTCAGGATATGTTCCACTTATGTTTTTAACTTCCTGAATTAGCTGGGTTTTGGCTTGTTGAAAAAGCTCCTTACTTTAGAAAACACTTCCTTTGAACCTTGGATCAAGGAAAGTTGCAACAGCGTAGAATTCATTACTTTCCACTGATGGGTATCGGCACTTCAGTGCAGTCAATAAGTCGTTCTTCACACCTTGTTAGCCAGAAGAGACTGGTGCAGGTTTCTTCAATTCATGCATTGCACTGTTAATGATGGGGATAACTTCTGATATGGTTACATCAGCTGAACTCACAGCAAAAGTTGCTTGATTAAAAATGTTTGCAATGCCTGCAACACTTACAATCTGCTCCCAATGATGAGAAGTTAATTCAACAGGAACAGTAACATATGTCGCTGCCAGTGTAACTGCTGCCTTTTGTTCAAGCAACCTTGTAAGCATATGCAATGAGGAGTTCCATCTGGTGGGCTCATCCTGCAGTAGCCTGCGTTGCTTAACTCCCAGAGTCACTTGGGGTTTTTATAAAACTTTGGTAACTTTGGAAGAGTGCTTAAAATGACCTACAATACGCCGACATGTAGCAATCAAACCACTCACCATCTTATTATTAAGAAGTCCATCTTTGACCACCAACTGCAGTGTGTGAGCAAGATATGGAATATGGCTGAAATCAGACTCATTAAGAGCACAGCATATGTTCCTCCCATTATCACCCACAATCAAAAATATTTTGTCTTCTATGTCCCAGCTTTTAAGAGTTTCACAAATAAATACCCTCAAGTTTTGACCAGCATGTGAAACTTCAGGAAAAGGCACTACCTCTGAACACAAATGGTGAGATTTAAATTCAGCATCAATGAAGTGAGCAGTTATACTGAGGTAATCATCATTACTCGTTGACGTCCACATATCTGTTGTAATGAAAATACTCTCTGCTTTGCTGAGAATGGCCTTGACTTTTATTTTTGTTTCATCATACATTTCTGGAATTAATTTATTTCCAATATGCTTCCTAGATGCCATTGTGTATTTTGGCTCTAAATGGAAAACCAGAGCCTGAAAACCTTTATTCTCTACAACTGACAGGGGCTGATTATCCAGGCACACCATCTCAGCAATTGATCTTGTGATTTCTTTATTTCGTTGATCACCTGGCTTGAATTTTCCCTTTACTTCCATGAAACTTTTCAATGTCAATTGTGATGGCCCAGAGTTTTTCCTCTTCGGCAAAGGGTAATTAGGGCTCAAGTCGCGTGAAGGGCTGTCCATTGCAACAGAGAAACTTGAGGAAGCAGAGTGCATCGTCTCCTCTGCATTGGAATCAAGGGATGGTGACTCTGGTAAATCAATAGAAATATAAGGTAAATACCATTGAAAAACTGAAAAAGATGATATTCCCATGGGAAATTTGCTACTTCGATAAATAATCAACATAAATGGTATGTAAGTTCAAAGATGTGTTTTATTTTTACTTACCTTTCTCCCTCCTCGTCACTTTTAGCGGCAAACATTTGAAAGCAATGCTTCCTCATGTGTTTCTTCATTGCGCTCGTGCTATGCGATTTCCCACTGTCGATTTGCGCCTGGATATCAGATGACACGGCCGCCGAGCCGGGCTCATCTATACATTTGCTTCCGAAACATTTGAGTTTTTGGATACGCGTGCCCTCAACTCGCTGTTTTTCAGCTTTGAATTCTCGAAAGTCGCCTTAAAAATCGCCAGTCACCAATGCCCCCATTAGGTAGACAAGTAGTATGAAAAATCGCCAATTTGGCGACTTGTGCGTACATCTGGTCACCCTGGCGCATATTCTGAATTTACCCGCTCAGGAAATAGGAATTTATCACTCTCGAAGAATCGATTCTATCATTGCTTTCGATTGCACCAATGGTAATGGAGGTAACGTTGAAATTGCTGGTTGGTTGAAATAAACGCAAGGATTTTCATCTGCTGAGGATGTAAGTTACTAAGATTTTTAAGGATTCGGATTCGAGGTGAAACACAATGGATTCGAGGATTCGAGAAAAGAGGCATTATTCGAGGGATTCGAACGTCCCATCCCTACTATTTTATGATTAAGTTGCATCAAATGAAGCAGTTAAGAGATTTAAGTCTAATTTGGATCGCTTTATCTTATTTGGTGTTGATTTTTTGCAAGTGTTTGAAGAGCTAAATTCAATTAAAGCGGACATACAAAAGAGAAAAATATACAGCTTTGAAGAGAATTAATAAAATTCCATGTTTAATGACAGTATTGCAGACGTCTCCACATTATAACTTAATCTATTTTATGATGTGAGCCTATACCTTCTAATTTGTTGGTGGAAATTGAATAAAAATCAATAATATGTATATTGAGCAATTGCTCCATTTTGAACTATGTATTTATAAATTTAAACTTGAGCAACATTTGTAATAAATACATTAAACTTGATCTAAAATTAATTCAACTTAATTTTTCAATCACTAAATGCACTTTTACTTTATGGTCAGAATTTGTTTCAGCATGAAAAGGAAAATGTCTGAAATTAAACAAATGAATCTAAAGATGTTATCTAGAGAAAGCAATGCATTATGCTTGCTGGAATCTCAGAATGGAGCATGTGCAGCCGAAATTTCTAACATACCGACATTGCTCCAAATTATATCATGTTTAGAACGGTCATTTTTATGCCATTAGTTATTCATAGGCAGATTGATTGTGATTAGTAGAGTATTTGTGATTGCCAAAACTGGCATCTTATCATTAAAAAAGTCTTTAGAATCAGTTTCAAAATAGATTACGAGAAGAAATTACACATAGAAAAAGAATTTTAACATTTAAACTTTTAAAATAATAATGTCTTTCTTAAAAATATACTAAAAATAATGTTAATTTTGAAGAAAGCTACAAAAATGATGAAATTGAGCATCTTGGTCTTGTTCTGATAATATTTGTAGGTAATTTTCAATGACTAAAGCAAGGCTGACTTAATATTTGTTGGGCTACTGTAAAAAAACTTATTACAAGAAGCTGTTTTGACCTTTTCCGTAATATCTTTTCATAGAGAGGAGAATTCTAGCAGAGGGATAGGTTTTCATGATCATATATATCTGAGATGAAAGAGTAATGGATCCAATCCATAATGAAGAAACACCCAAATAATAAAAAGTGTTTTTAATTTGCTGAAAAGTATGATAATATTGTTTCACCATTTTCTATTCTGAAGTTATAAACACATCAACAGTTTTATCGTACTAAAGCATTCAATGCATGTGACATGGTTCTTTTTCCACATCTCATCGAACAAACACAAGAGATGTTCATTTGTGACTTCCAGTAAACAATAATTGCAAATCAAAAATTTTAAATCATTATATTCTGAGGGTGCACATCTTGTTGGTAACTAGGCACTGTTTGGTTTCTGGTTTTTATTACAAATTTAATTAAATATACAGAATAATGTTACCAGTTACAAATAATATTATAAACTCATTACTTAGTTCTAAGGTAAATATAATATGTATGTAATCATTCTATGGGAATTGAAATTATCATGTATGTGTTTTATATGAATCATGATTATAACTAGTTCACATTTGGAAAAGGATAAGTAGTCATCTATAGAATTAAAAGTTTTGCCGAGGACGAAACGTATATTTAAAAGAGTTTATAACATTCTTAGGGTCAATCTGTAATTAAATACTCTCTTTTCCTCATTTAAGCCATGTCGTTGAAATGGGCGCATCAAATATTGACGCAGTGGGAATGCCTCATCACCGACGATTACATACGGCAATGTTTTATTACAGAGAGGCCCATCAGGTGGCAAACTTCAAGTATTAGTCCTTAACCTTGTAACCATAGAGCTATTGTTAAATATGCTCCCATCACTGTTTCTACCATGTGAACCACTGTCTATTATAATGGATTTGTAATCAGCATCCACCAGTGCCAATAGAATTACTGAATATTGTTTTTTATAATTAAAATATTGTGATCCAGAGTTAATGGGTGCCCGAATATTTATGTGTTTCCCATCTAAAGCACCCACACAGTGCAGGATATTCCATTTCCCTTTAAATCCTTGCTCAACCTTCCTCCAGAGCTCTTCATCTGGTTCAGGCATAACTCTTTCTTGGAGGCGTCTCCACAGTGCCTCACACACTTCTTCCACCACTTCTGACACTGTTGATTTCCCCACTCTGTAGCTAAATGCTATGCTTTTGAAAGTATCTCCTGTGGCCAGGAACCTGAAAAATGCATTTAGATTGCCTCCATTATTTACAGATGCAGCCATTATAGGGAAGTGGAAGAAATTAAGGGATTGCTACAGGCAGGCTTTGGCAAGGAAGAAGACAGTCAGTGGCCAAGAGGGAAGGAAAATAATACCCTGGAGATATGAAAACCAGATGAGTTTCCTGGCTCCATTTATGAGTTCAAGAATGTAAGTGCCTGTGTTTGATTTTTTTACTAAGATTAAGTAATTGTACTGTGGGGCCTATTGAGCAAAAGGGAGCAATGTTTATTTATTTGACCTTGACCAGTAAGCAGTGGTTAACCTATTCAAAGTCAATATAGACTGAGTCAAACTGATTATTATTTTTAAATGACTTGTAAATCCGCTCAGTGTAGACCATTAAGATGATGGTTGTAGATTTTCCTCAACAAAAACCATGCTGTTATGGACAAGTAACACTATTCAATTGTTGTGTTATTTAGTATGAAACAAGTTTTTCAAATAACTTGGCTAATGAGGACTGTATGACAATTGGTCTGTAATTTTTAATGTTCGATTTGTCACCTTTTATAAAAATTGGTACTGCATAACTCATTTTCCATCTGTTTGGGAAAATTCCAGAGGAAAGAGACTTATTGAACAAGATAAATAAAGGTAGAATAATGCTCTCAGCACTGCCTTCATAATGCTGCCTACACTTATATTTAATGAATTCAAATTAACAGAAGTATCATAGTTAACATTAGTATCAACATTGTTTAAATCCTCATAGACTGAAGAGAAGTATGTTTAAGTCTTAAATTAACTATTGGAACAATTTAATTAGCTTAATACTTCCTCCAAAAATGACTTTTGGTACTTATTACTGTGGAATTTCTCAATGCAGGACCTCTACAAAATTTGCTCTAAAGAATTTGCTGGGAATGAAGAAATAACCCCAAAAGCCTTTGCTGAGGCAGGAAGAGGGGAAGAAACAGAATCAGAGTTGTTGTTAGAGGGCTCTGAGAAGAAGAGGAGGAGGGTATCCTCCTTGTCAGATGTAGATAAAGACTTCCTTGGTAAAAAGAAGAACAGTGATGACTTGGAGTTATTTTTCATGAGCATCTGCAAGTCTGTGGAAAAAATGCCAAAAAACTTGCAGATAAAGTTGAAAAGAAATATATCCGAACTGGTATGGACTGCAGAGGAGGAGATAAGTTCCTCCAGTTGTTCCTCAACCCCTTCCCCATCCTGCCCTTCCCCTGTCAATGCCTCATTAAAATAAAATATTTACCTTGAACAACATTGTTTTTTAATTGTGAATACCTCAGTACTTTGGAATTACCACTTACCATTGTGTTGGTATAGCATTTGCATAGTAAGCAGTTGTACGATGTTTCACAATTAATATTAATATTATTTTTACCCTCAATTTGATCTCCTATATCATTAATTAATTTCTATATGACTTCCACTGAACTTGAGATAAGATAATGCTCTATGCTATCTTTAAGAAAAGGGAAAATACAATGGTATTATCAAAATGTAGATTCAGAATTGCAGGAGTAGGAGGATAAACATGGTGAACAACTAAATACATGGTAAAGGGAAAATGCATAGGTATTTAGAGTTGGTACTTTTATTCATAATTGCAGTCAGCTTTGCAAATTCCAACTCCAGAATGTCATACGGCATTATTTTCTGGGGTAACATTAGTATATTTAAACTTCAAAAGCAATCCATAAGCACCATGTTAAACATTGGATTCCTGTGGGAAGTCTTAGAAATATTACCATTGCCAGCATTACATGTGTTTCAACTAATCTTATATGTGAAAAAGAACTAGTCTTCCTTCAACTCTAATATACAAACGTATGATACAATATGATATTCATGTATTATCATCAAGGTGTATAACAACCTTCCTTCAAGGCTAAAGAATATTGACTGTGCCAATCTATTTAAGTTAAATTGTAAGATTTACTTGTTACAGAGATCTATTTCATCTATAAGTGAATTTTAATCTATTTGTGGTTAAACTTGGTGTCTCTCTATGTATTTTGTATGTGTTTTTAATATACATTCTGTTTGTTGACAAATTCTAAGAAAATAATGTTCTGGACTGGGATATCCAATAAGACTTAAAAATTTTAATGTAAATATTTATTATTGTTAGACTAATACTAATTTAATTGTGTACTATTTTAGTTCTTGACCTGTCCTGTACATGTATCACAGATGTTTATTGGATTAAATAAAGAGATATGTGAAATTATTATGATCACTTGTGCAGAACTCTTAGGGGCTCAATAGATCTATAAAGATTGCTTACTCTTACAATTCACATACAGCATTCAAATAATTTACAGGTAGTATTTTTGGACTCGAAACACTCCGCCCCATCAGAAGAATGAATGGCAACCTTCCTCAATTCACAAGAGAAAGGGGATATTAAGTTATAAAAGATTAAAAATTGAGATTTAATTTGATTTTAACCTAAGTCTAGAGAGAAGCAGAAAATTAAAGCGGAGAACTTGAAGACCTCAAGATTGAGACACTTTATTCTGAACAGATCTAATATCGATGTTAAACTTATTCAGAGTATTGTCAAATCAATATTTATTCCATAGTTTAGCCCACTAGTTTTAAATCTTATAATAATACCTATAGGTCGTCACTATTGGAGACATTACTTACAGTAGCAGTAGGGTCACTATTGGACCGGAACACAGGAAAATGTTTGCCTTCGATGACCTTAAAGGGAGATGCACACTATCAACATGTTCATAACACAAGGACTGTGGAATATTCACTTTGAATGGCCGATGAAACTGAATAGGGCTAGAAATATTTACACAATGAAATGAATAGATATAACCAAAAATGCTTAACTTAGCTGATCCAACATGAATTGTAATAAAAGGCTGATGATATCTTCAGCATATAAATAATTTTACTTCATTCTGATATTCATTTTAAGTTATCTTGCTTATCTCCGATTTCCTAAACAACATTGCCTTTCGTAATCCAAGTATTTTCTCCTGACAATATCCAAATTTGAATATGGTCTATTGTAAAAGAATCCTGGAAAACTTTTACTGGTTTTTCTTCAAAGTACCTCTTTAGACCCACGGAGAGAACCAACTTTTACATTACAACTTTTGGTTAGCAAATTAGCATTTGCTATGCTAGTCATGTACAGAACTTTAAGTAAAGAAGTAGCCCTTACTAGGATACATTCTGTACCTCAACTATTACTTTTAGTTCGTTTTAAAATCCTTTTCATAAAATAAAAGGCCACGATGAACCTAAACAAAATTTAATCATGATTAAAAATATTATTCACAAATTTATTCCTAAATAACGACTTGGATTCGGTGTAGACGTTTCCTTATTTCTCAACTCGGTCTTCCGAAATTTTACCAACTCTACAATTTCGTAAACTTTTACCGTCAACTCAATTTCCGCATAACTTTGATAACTCATATATTAATAATGCATTTTTAATATAAATATACTTAGTACAACACACAATGTTTTTGGTAAATGTGAAACTAGAAATTTACCATGTTTTTTTATAATCACTTTTTTCACAGAATTCGACAGTCAGCTACAATAGCTGAGGTCGATGTACATGACTTAGATCGATCTAGGAATTTTGAATCGATCGCCACGATATTAAGGGGGAATTTTTATCAAGGAGAAAATCGAGTGAAATGTACTTTCTCCCCTTAATAACCGCTAACATTTAAGTAAATGACGATTGGAAAATACAGCGCTTAAACGTAAATTAGGACTGTGTAAAAGTTAAGAATCTTTAACATCTCCATTCTTAATTTAGAGTAAAATCTTTATGAACTTGTGTTTTTTGTCGGTAAGGTTGCGTTCAGACAACGGAGAAAGCCACGAACATCCACCCATTGAGTTGGTATTCAATCAGAGTGAGAAATAATGCTAGGTATAAAAGAGATTTCGATTATAACTGCGATAAATATATTTCTCGAGTCTTCCTCCGCAATTGCGAGGCTCCCCGCGGACGTAACCTAGCTATTTACACGGGAAATTGAGGATGTAATATATTTGCAATTAGCTCCAATGAATAGTAAATTATTACCAAAAGAAATTTTTAATCTCGCTCATCAAAATGTTCATCAAACGCCCTTGATCGGGCCCTTGTCTAAAGAGCCTACCACCCTTTCTCCTGAAAGCCGACGATCCTTACCTTGAGCTGCGGAAATCCTCCAGCGGTGGCCGTGCTCTGCGTTCCATCGGCGTACTGACCCTCCTCTTGAAGTCACTTCACTATTTTCACTATTATGCACTAAAATGACCATTGCTCACAACACTAAAACCACTCACTTTCTTCTCGATCTTCTTACCGAGAGGCTTGAGATGCTGCATAAGCTTCTATCCTTAGGCGAATTCTCTAGAAGCACTCTTTTCGTGTAGGATTTGTGAAGAATGTTCATGGAACCCGGAGAATTGGGCTGGCTATCTTGGGTGCGGTCAAATCGTAAAGAAAAAGAGTTCGATCGGCCTCCTCCACCATTGAACTCGCCATCATGTGTCGAAAGGCGCAGACGATTTAGACTGCAGGAAAACGGCGTGGATATTGTCAGGAGCGACACGAGCAGATACCGCCGGCTGTGGACGTTTGCTTTCATGGAAGTCTTTCGTGAAGTGATGGATGCTCCTTCCGTTGGGACTGCTCCGAACTGATTCGCCCAAAAGCTGACGAGTATCGACAGGAGTAGGATAATTCTTCCGCGTCGACTTCGGAAGGTGTTACTGCGGAATGAACCTTCCCTGAAGCGATGAGGCAATGCAGGTTGAAGAGCTGGTCCTCACCAAGAAGTTTCAAGAAATCGAAATTCGGATGTTCGCGAAGTCTCCGCTCGCTCCCTCGTCGACCAACACGTCGAGTCGCAAAATGTGACGGCCGCTTGTTTCGTAGGGGTAGGGTTTATATGCGGGATATGGAGGGAGAAGGCTTTGAAGGAAGGTCGGGGAGGAGAAGAGGGGTTTGGGGCTCGCATTGACCTGTCGCACGGATTGATTTCGTTTCACTTCTACGCACTTTCACACGCATTTTCTCAGTTTTAGATAAATTTATCAAATGTCTAGAAAGTAAATTTTTACGGTAATCAGAGCTTTGGAGCCAATGCTAGGTACATCTGTATTTAAGTGCTTAATTATTTTCGGTGGTGGCGTTCGGAATGCAAGGCTGGGACAGTGGAAAGCGGTCGCTATTTGCAATTCCTCGCATTGTTTGCATTACGAGCAATTAAATTTATACATAAAACGTGTTCCCTCTTTTATCGGAATAAGTTCAGTATTTCGAGAACATTAAGATAGCAGAAATCAAACCATATTTTTTTAATATCGTCACTTTCGTCACACAGGATATTGATATTAAGATATTAATTATTCTTATCAATATTCCCACCGAATATTATTTTTTTAGAAAGTATTTTCAAGTAAGGCCAGTTATGGTAGAGTAATTTCAACACAGCTCTTCGAGCATTTGATTCTCCGTAAACCCCATGTTGACGGAATGGTAATTAGATGCATAATGGAGACTTTAACGGGCGAATAAGACAATTTGAAGATGTGGATTTGAATAATGGAGTAGATCCCACTCCCTTACCCTTTGTGAGGAATGTTCATAGTTGAACGGGTCCGTCATGTGGTACCATAAATTGGTAAAGTCCTTCTCTTCGTAAGCTCCTTTCATCTCCAAATATCATTCTTTCGGCTCAACGGTCCATTTATGCTGCCCGCGTGACGATACATGTCAAAGCGGTGAGATGCGATCGCCTGTTGAAACGTGAAATCGGAGCTTCAGACAATCGTAATGAAGGTTCGTCTCACTGAGGAGGCAACAGAACTAAAAAATGAGTAATTGATGTAAACGTACAGTGTAACTCTTAATTTCATCGCATTGAGATTTGTCAATCATATATTCAAAATTTCTATCATATGCTTGACATATCTTTCTTTAGCAATTCGAATCCAACACGAATGTTTTGAGAAATGGGCTAACCAGAGACAGAAATGATCCAACGCATATCCAGAAGATCAGCTTTTACTAAAATTTGTATTTTATTGCAGTGTTATTTGTTTGAATCATTATAAACGATTATGATATCATAGTTTCCCTTGATCCTACGAACTGCATTCAACTTTCTTCCAGAATGACATTAAAATGGAATCAATGTCGAATTTGTAATAGCCTACTCATTGTGTTCTGGAAAGAAAAATTTGAGGACGACCCTCTGAGTTACCTGGAGTACCTCATTAGCCAAGCGTGTAAATGCAACTTTCCCCATTCAATGTTTCTTAAATTTTGACTATGGTCTCGTAGTACTCCGACTCGTACTGTCTAGTTTTCACATCCTTACGAACTTCATGGAGGTATGACATTTCGTTAGAGAAGCTTAACGTAAGATTGTGCATTTCCGTCTTGAATCTTTCCTCGACGGATGGAATAACGAAATCCATTGCAGAAAAATTAAATTGAAATTTGAACTTTACTTTTTGGTCCAACATAATCTGAAAATGATTGTGTGATAATCACACTGATTTTTTCACACAAATTGTGTGATTTTTTCTGAGGTAAGATAGAATAAATGTCGGTGAAATTTTCGTTAGCTTCAACATTATTTACAATATTCATTGTGGTTAATGAAATGTTAAAAATTCGTCGAAGTGAAACCAAACAAAACACGGAAACTCGTTGAAATTCTCGACTAGGTGATGATCACGCAATTGCGGAACAACGTCCATGCCTCCCTGAAAAACCTTACTTTTAGCAGGGATGTATTCCAGAAGCTTGATTTGTGGTTTCGATATCCGAACAAGATTACATTTGATAATCACACGAATTAAAAATGGATCTCCTTCTACAAATTTCATTCTATGTAGTTGGAAATTTTCAAATGTGCTCTTTATTCGAGTTTGGAAAAATAAGCGGTCTCTAAAGTTAAATTAAATGATGAAGTAAATTAAAAGCAAAAGCTGGAGAAACATTTCTTAACCCTTTCTGGTCCAAATTTATAAAAATTAGCGAAGAAAGATTTTTAGATTTTTTCTACAGAGAGGACTTTAAAGGTGTTATATATGCCCGGAAATCTATAATTTGTTCAAATTTAACTAGAAATAAAGTTTCTGAGAAGACTCCAATTAGAATCAACTTAAGTATATTCAGCGAAAAAATCTTCGGGAGCATAGAAATTTTTCGAACGATTAATTCTTCAAATGATTAATTTTTCAAATATAGACCATTCTCATGAAAAATTTATTTTAAAGGGACTGATTCGGAGTTGAATTCTATTCAGTTACACTACGAACCTCCTTGAAACTTGGGTATGAGTATTGCTTGTGGCATTTTTACCTCAGTATGACCCAGTATTGGCTAAACACGCAGAACAAAATCCGGGATCAGTTTCCTATTTGTCACCCAAAATTCAGAATGAATTTATTCATATACTTGCATCAACTGTAAAGAGCAAGTTGTTAAGTGATATCAGGAAAAACAAGATTTGTGGATGTGGTTTTTAAACTAAAAAAGTAACTTTCAAAGAATCAATTTTGGTTATATCGAGATACATTCAAAAAATGCAGCAAGCATAGAGAAAGTCATTTCGACACTCATCTGACAATATACCCCTAGCTTACTGTCAAGCACAATGTTATGACAATGCTGCTGTGATGACCGGGCATATATCTGGCCTTCAACAACGAATATGTGACAGAAATCACAGAGCACTGTTTGTCAACTGTGATAACCACAGCATAAATTTAGCAGGACTAAGCTAAGCAAGATCCAGTTGCAGTCACATTTCTTACGACACTTTAAAGTATATATTCATTTTTCTCTCATTCAACAATTCGTTGGGAAGAGTTAAAAAGAGCTCTTCCGATAACAGTTAAACGAGAGTCTGAAACACGCTGGAGTGCACGATCAGAAGCTGTTAAAGTTATCCATGAAGGACTGGATGAACTAATAAGACTGCTAGAAAAATTATCGGAGGACTCAACTATTACACCTGAAACTAGAAGTGTTGCACAGCAGTTACAGGCCTGCGTATTGAATTTGCTAAGATGATGCAATTCGTCGAAATTGTGCAGATTTTGCAAATTTCTACGACACGGACATCAATGACAACGAACTTTTCATCGAAATTGGTGATTGCAGAATGCTGCTCAGTAACCGAACTGAAGCTCTACCAGAAACTCCTTTGGATCTTCTTGGTTATATTGTGTTTTATGGAGATGACGTATTTCCGAATCTGCGAATTTCACTACAAATTTTGTTAACAATAGCAGTTTCAATTGCAAGTTGTGAGCGGTCGTTCAACAAATTGAAACCTAAGTTGTCGTACCTGTGTGCATCAATGGGACAGGATCGTCTCAGTGATCTTGCTCTTCTTAGCGTTGAAAGAGAAACATTGGAAACAACAGATTTCGATGACGTGATTGACCAGTTTGCGACAGCGAAATCAAGAAAAATAAATCTACAGTATTGTAGACTATGTAAATCATCTTTGACAGTGACTGAGTGAGTCATATGCTATAATTTGTGTAACGTGGCTTCTTCTTTAGGCACAATGATCCATTAAAATTTGAATTGTTTTTCCGAATATAGTAAGGTATATAATGTTAATGTAATACAAAATGTGATTACACATGGAGGAGGGGGCGCCAATTTTATAGTTTGCCCCCGGGCGCAAAATACCCTGGCTACGTCTGTGCTGTGACGCTCAATTCACTAAAGTTATCTTACAATTAGTTGGCAATGATGCAGCACAGGCAAGCGCAATTATCAAAATATTTCATGATTGGCGTTTGCAGTAACCTTGTAGATAGAGCGCATTTTCCTCTTCGTTCAAGTGAATTGGGACAAAAATACGGACGTATTGGCGAGTGTGTAAATGGGGATCCCACTTTTTCTTGTTGACTCAGAATGCGAATGGACCAACGCTGAATTCGAACGTAGAAACAACTCGTTTCGTCAGAGGAAATTTCAGTCAGTATCGTACGAATCCCTCGGACAGAATTCGCTCTAGGTGAGAAGATCTTATTACCGACGGAAGCTTTTAGAAATTTCATCAGTTCAGATTTTTAGACGAAGTAAATGATATTTTAGTTCCATTAAAGAACGAACGCGATGGGCTCCCGGATAGTCATGTGGACAGCGCGTTTGCCTTTGGTGAAAGCGGTCCCGGGTTCGAATTCCGGTGGGAGCCAATGTGCGAAATGACCTAAGCTGTCGAAGCACTTTTAGCAGTACTACTACTACTACGAACGCGGTCTCTGAGAAGCATCGACAAAACTTTACAATGAAGCAAACGTAAAGATGGATAGTTACTTCTAATTGTTCTTTCCACAATGTATTAGAGATGCTAATAGGGTAAAAATAGATGTTGGTGTTACTACATCTTCTGCTACTGGCGGCTCGCGGGGCTCAAATATAACTATGGCCAGTATGTCGTACAAATTTCAAGGCAGTGACACTTGTTAGAATTTTGATCCCCAGTGACTGTATCTATTATATAGGAGTAAAATGTTGCTTATAAAGCTGTAAAAGCACATTAATGATACACATTTCAAGTGGCTATCATAACGAGAAGGTCCTCAAAAGGAAAAAAAGGGATTGAAAATATTCTTAAATATCGTTGTATTTTATTTTAAATAGGAGAAATTTGCACCAACCTGGAGTCAAACTCACGCAAATTTGGTGAAAGTTTTATAGTTATAAATAAATAAGAGCGCCTTTACTGGCACATCTATGATTTTGAATTCCCTATCATACAAAGATGCGCCTGAAAATATTTTCGAAACTGTGTCAAATGTAATTTGAAATACCCGCTGTAATATTATACTCCCATATGATATTATTATTATCTTCGCAGGTAATGTTTATACCATTTACTAAAATTACTTCATGTTCCGATCATTTAAATACCGAGAGATAGATTAAGATGTCCGAGAACAAATCCATTTATTTCTCAGAACAATCATTACTATAAACAAACTCCAAACATGACAACGCCAAAATCGTATACCCGCCTTACGTTCTAAATAGTAGAGACACCTGGTGTCGAACCTCCGATCTCTTGGATGACGTGAATACATATAACTCCCTGATAAAAAAATTTGTTTGATTCAAATTTTGAAGTGGATATCATACCGGGAAGGCGCAAAATTAAGACTCCATTATCCCCATCTGAAATGCATAGGGTAACTTAAACGGCTCATTGGGATTTAGGACAATCGGCAAAACCTTAAACAGCGTATATATAATGTATTTGATCTTTACTCACATGCCAAGTTTTATGTTTCCATGATATCGGGAAGGGGTTCAAAAAAATCTTAAAAATCGTAGAAATTTATAATTTTGAGATGCTTGTGGTCGAACCCAGGACCTATTGGAAGATATAACTAGACAGTACAACTAGTTAGGACTAGGTTTTATTTAATGCAAAGTTTGAAGTCGATATCATGCCGGAAAGTCCCTAA
Organism: Sympetrum striolatum; assembly: GCA_947579665.1. Classification (NCBI taxonomy): domain Eukaryota; kingdom Metazoa; phylum Arthropoda; class Insecta; order Odonata; family Libellulidae; genus Sympetrum; species Sympetrum striolatum. Next base: position 79,961,494 of record OX388348.1, on the reverse strand, counting down.
AATTGGTTTCCGTTATCTCCATAAGAAATGCATTGAGCAATGTAAATTCCTCGCTGGGTTTGATCCAAGGACCATCAGTGAATTGTTAAAATTTGATTATAAAATCAAATTCAAATTACTTACGTTTTGATTTAGAAAATGTTTTAAGCAACATCCCGGTAGGATAGGGAATACAAAATCATAGGGTTCACGGAGAACACGCCCTTCTTTCCTTATATCTATGAAACTGTTACCGAATGTGCCAGGAGTTTGTCGCCAGGTGGGTGCGAATTTCTCTTATTTATATAAATTGCGTTGATTTTAAAGAATATTTTCAATCCCTTTTTTTCTTTTGATGGCCTTCTCGATATGATGTCGACTTGAAATTTGTATCACTAAAATTGGTTTCCGTTATCTATATAAGAAATGCATTTAGGAATGTAAATAACTCATTGAGATCGAACCAAGAACCATCAGCGAAACGGTAAAACGAACACATAGAATATACTTATGATGTCTATCTACATGCCGAGTTTCAAGTTTCCATCTCATCGGGAACAGATTTTTAAAAAATCTTAAAAATCGCCGCAATGCATTTTACACCTGATGGAGATGGAGAAGAAACGACAAACGTTGGACATCTGCAGTTCTCAACTGGATAGCAAGAGCTGTGAAGAGACCAAGAAGAAGACCTATGGACAGGTGGAATAAATATATCATCAAGTACTTAGGTGCAACGTAGCAACAAGAAGCTCAGGACAGAGAAAATTGAAAAGACTAGGGGACGCATACTCTCCAAGAGATAACATCGCATACGCATGGCTATCAGGGAAACAAATCAAGGAAGACATGAGGAATTTTAATGAAAATGTTGTGCAAGAGGCCATAGAAAATAACAAGAGGATAAAGAGGGCCAGAGGACGTCTAGCAATAAGCAAGAAACAGATTTTAGCCTTACAGAAGGGAGATGGTGCGAAAGCATATAATTGACCAGCAATATTGAGGACTGTAGCTCCTTTGGCAACCTATGCAAGAAGAAGGGGAATGTCGAAGAGAAAAACCAAGAAGAAAGCAAAAGCTCACAAAGTCTCCTCTCAATTCTCCCAGAAGAGGTAACGGCAGCGACTAAGCAGATGAAGAATGGGAAAGCAGGAGGAGCAGATGGGGTGTTGGCGGAGTATCTGAAAGCTGGTGGAACAGAGATTGCTAATGTTTTAGCACAATTATTCAGCAAATGACTAAAAAAGGAATGATTCCCAAGGAATAGAACCAAGCAAGGATTGTCCTTGTGCACAAGAAAGGAAGCAAAGAAGATTTGAATAACTATGGCCCCATCAGCCTCCGTCCAGTTGTCTATAAGACATTCCATGAGGATAATAGCTGAACGTCTTAAGATGACAGTCTTCAGCCCAGCCTAGAGAACAAGCAGGATTCCAGAAAGGCTTTAGCATTATGGACCATATCCACATGCTACAGGAAATAAGTAACAGAACGAATGAGTACGAGATGCCACTCGTCCTCTGATTTGTCCCTCCCCTCCAAAAACCTCCCGTAGGTTGTACAATTAAACTACAATATCATCATCATCATTATCAGCCGTTTTCAATCCGACGTCGGATGTAGGCCTCCCCAAGTACTTTCCAATTTTCTTTGTCCTGAGCTTCTCGTTGCCACGTTACACCTAAGTACTTGATGATGTCTCTATTCCACCTGTCCATAGGTCGTCTTCTTGGTCTCTTCACATCTCTTGGTATCCAGTTGAGAACTACAGATGTCCAACGGTTGTCGTTTCTTCTCGCAACATGGCCGGCCCACCTCCATTATAGTGATCTTACCTTATCTATGATGTCTGTAACTCCAGTCATCATTCTTATACAAGTGTTGCGTTTCCTGTCTCTTCGTGTGATTCCCAGCATACAGGGCCCCATACTCCTTTGCGTTGTCTGAAGTCTCTGAGTTGTTGCAGCATTTAACACCCAAGTTTCACTTCCATAGGTCAAGAGAGGTAAAACGCATTGGTTGAAGACCTTCCTATTCAAAACCATTGGCATTCTTGACTTCAGAATGTGTGAGTTCCTACCAAATGCGCTCCAGCCAAGTTTCATTCTTCTGTTATTTCATTAATCCTTTTTTACTTTCTCCATATACGAAGTATAGAGAAAGTATTGTTTTCATGAAAAAATTCAACTTCGAGATTTCAACGGAAATACATGTTTTGGGGTCCCTAGAACACGTTTTGACCATTTTCGGAATGATGTCTGTGTGTATGTGTGTGTGTGTGTGTGTGTGTGTGTGTATGCGTGTGTGTGATAGTGGGCGCTCTAACGTGAAAACTGTTAGTCGTATCAATACCAAACTTCATATATAGTACTGTAGTGTGTGCTGTCAGAGTTGATTAGTTTTTGGAGTAAATCGGTCGACCGGAAGTCGAGCTTTATTCATTAAAGCTCATTTCCGGTTTTCAAAATATCTCCATAAATATGATATATACGTATATTGTATTACTCATAAAAGTTTTAGATAATGTAAGTTACTATAACTTTTGTATTTAACATATTTTTGTATCACCGGTTGATTAGGAGTTATTCGTGAAACACTGATAAACCGGAAGAAGATGATTATGTACTTTGTGGGCGCTCTAACATGAAAACTATTTGGCGGATCAACACCAAATTTCATATGTAGTACTTCTATTACAGTTTCTAGAGTTGATTAGTTTTTGGAGTAAATCGGTTAACCGGAAGTTGAGCTTCATTCTTTAAAGCTGCTCATTTCCGGTTTTCAAAATATCTCCATAAATGTGATATTTAGGTAGATACTATTATTTATAAATGTTGTAGGAATTAAAATTTACTATAACTTTTGTATGAAACATATTTTAGTATCACTGATTGTTTAGGAGTTATTCCTGAAATACTGATAAACCGGAAGTTGCTGATTATGTACTTTGTGGGCGCTCTGGGCTCTATGGGCGAAAGGCCAGTTTCATCGTTTTTCATCCAGCATGTCCCGAACAACATTATCTATAATGTTTAGAGTTCGAAATTACTGTCGTAGATAAGTATTTACATCTTATATATGGAGAAAGTCATGTGCTGGCCACATCAGATTTTTTACTTTCTCCATATACGAAGTATAGAGAAAGTATTGTTTTCATGAAAAAATTCGACTTCGAGATTTCAACGGAAATACACGTTTTGGGGTCCCTAGAACACGTTTTGACCATTTTCGGAATGATGTCTGTGTGTATGTGTGTGTGTGTCTGTATGTGTGTGTGTGCTAGTGGGCGCTCTAACGTAAAAACTAGTGGTCGTATCAATACGAAACTTCATATATAGTACTGTTTTGTGTGCTGTCAGAGTTGATTAGTTTTTGGAGTAAATCGGTTTAGCGGAAGTCGAGCTTCATTCAACAAAGCTCATTTCCAGTTTTCAAAATATCTCCCTAAATATGATATATACGTGCATTGTATTACTTATAAAAGTTTTAGATAATGTGTTTTACTATAACTTATGTATTTAACATATGTTTGTATCACCGGTTGATTAGGAGTTATTCGTGAAATACCGATAAACCGGAAGTAGCTGATATTTACTTTGTGGGCGCTCTAACATGAAAACCATTCATTGTATCAACACCAAATTTCATATATAGTATTTTGGTTAGTGTCATTAGAGTTGATTAGTTTTTGGAGTAAATCAGTTAACCGGAAGTTGAGCTTCATTCTTCAAAGATAATTTCCGGTTTTCAAAATATCTCCATAAATATGATATTTAGGTATATACTATTAATTACAAAAGTTTTAGAAAATGTGATTTACTATAATTTTTGTTTGAAACATATTTTTGTATCACTGATTGTTTAGGAGGTATTCATGAAATACTGATAAACCGGAAGTTGCTGATTATGTACTTCGTGGGCGCTCTGGGCTCTATCGGCGAAAGGCCAATTCCATCGTTTTTCATCGATCATGTCCCGAAAAACATTATTTATAATGTTTTTGGCATCAAAGATAATAATATATATATATTAATCACTCATCTTCCAAGTTTAGATGGAATATAGAGTTCGAAATTACTGTCGTAGATAAATATTTACATCTTATATATGGAGAAAGTCATGTGCTGGCCACATCAGATTTTTCTCTCCTGTTGTTACAAGTTGTCCCAGGTATGTGTATTCCAAGCAAACATCCAGAGGTTTTCCTTGAAGTTTGACTGGTTCTTGCATTGCAAAAGAATTATACATTACCTTTGTTTTTGTTTGATTTATCTTGAGTCCTATCTTCTGTCCTGCTGTGTTTAGCTCTTCAAGTCTTGAAGTTAGATCTTCTGCATTAGCTGCAAAGAGAACTATATCATCTGCAAAACGGAGGTGACTGATGACTGATGTGACTGATAGTTCTTCAAATCTTCTTTGCTTCCTTTCTTGTTCAGAAGGGCAATCCTTGCGTGGTTCCATTCCTTGTTTTAGACAATAACTGAATAATTGTGCTAAAACATTAGCAATCTCTGTTCCACCAACTTTCAGATACTCCACCAACACCCCATCTGCTCCTCCTGCTTTCCCATTCTTCATCTGCTTAATCACCGCCATTACCTCTTCTGGGAGGATTGAGAGGAGATTTTGTGAGCTTTGGCTTTCCTCTTGGTTTTCCTCTTCGGCATTTCCTATCTTCTTGTATAGGTTGCCAAAGTATTCTGCTACAGTCCTCAATATTGCTGGTCTGTTGTATGTTTTTGTGCCATCTTCCCTCTCTAAGGCTAAAATCTGTTTCTTACCTATTGCTAGCCATCGTGTAGCCCTCTTTAGGCTCTTGTTATTTTCTATGGCTTCTTGCGCAACTTTTTCATTATAATTCATCACATCTTCCTTGACTGCTACTCTGATGGCTTTGCAAAGCTCGGCATATTCAATGTCATCTCTTGGAGTGTCTGAATTCTTCAGTTCCTTCTATCGTTGCATCATTTGAACTTCTTATCCTTAGGTTTTCTTGGCATGCTTGCTACTGTCTCTGCCACTTTCTTCATGACTTCCATAACTTTGGTTTCGAGTTCTTCCTCCTGAAGTGCTGAGAATCTATTTCTAAGTTCCAGCTGAAACTGCTTCTCGTTATCTGATAGTTTACCAATATTTATCTGCTCCTTCTTGCAAGGAGGAGATAAATATTCCTTTCCTTCCTTTCGTTCCATTCGGGGGTTAATATTAATTCTGCATCTAACAATTCTGTGGTCACTTCCAGTGTTGAAGTTATTCAAAACTTCACAGTTAGTTACAGTGTAGAGTCTGTTTACCAATGTGTAGTCTATTTCATTTTTTATTCCATTGGGACCTCTCCACGTCCATTTCCTTGTAGGATTTTTCTTAAAGTATGTATTTGTTATATACATATTGGTGCATTCTGCAAACTCTACTAAGTGGTGACCTCGCTCATTTCTCTGGCCCAGTCCGTATTGTCCTGCGATAGTGTCATTAGCTTCCCGCTGACCTACACGAGCATTAAAATCTCCCATAATGACTTTGTAGTGGTGGGCCTCCTTGTCATGTTCAGTGCCGAGAGCTTGGTAGAAGTTTTCAATTTCCTCTTCGCTGCTTGCTTTGCTGTTGGTGCATAGACTTGGATGATCTGCACTGAGTAATGCTCATTGATCTTTAGTATGAGTTTACAAATTCTATCTGATACATCTTCAATTTTTACCACATTATCCTTCCATCTCTTGTTGATCAAGATTACAACACCTCCATTTCTTCCATCCTTGGTACCAGTGGCGGATCCAGGGGGGCCTATGGGGGCTGTAGCCCCCCCCAGAAGTCAACATGAAGAATAATTACTTAAATGTATCATCGTTCATACTATTGAGATATGAAGAAAATATTGTTATTTACAACGATAGATAATAATAAGCATAATTCAAATATGTATACTGAGTTTAATTTTATAAAATTTCTTACAAAAATCGATAAATAGAAAATGAATCATAAATCCCAACTCTCAAGCCCCCCCCACAGCTTGATCCTAGATCCGCCACTGCTTGGTACCCCTGTAATAGAATAAATGTCCTTCCTTCAGTGTAAGTAGCTCTTCCAATTTCCTTCTGACTTCGCTGAGACCGATGACATCCCATTTTATATTCTTTGCTTCATTGAGTAGTTCCAGCAATCGTTCTTCACTCTTCAAGCTGCGGCAGTTGTAGGTTGTGAATTGCAGGGTAGTAATTCTTTTCTTCATGATGGACCTCTTTGATGCCACCACCTCCCGGACATCCGAATGGGTGGTGCTTTTACGTCCGGATAAATTTCCATTAAAGAAGCTCATCATGAAAATTGTACTTGTATTTGGGGAGGTTATTCACCAGGCTGTTCTACTACCGGTTGGTGAATACCACTTTCATTATTTGGCCGGAGATATTGTTGAAGCCTTCTTAGCATGGTTGAACCTGGGCTATGCATAGCCTCCAACCTCCGTTAACACCCCTCCACCCCGATGAGGCAATGAACTGTGGCGGTGATGAGGAGGGGAAACTACAATATATACATATATACGAGTAAAATGTTGCTTGCATTCTGCAAGCATGTTGATAACAAAAATTTCAAGTCCACATCATATCGATAGTGTCATCAAAAGTAGAAAAAGTATTGAAAATATTCATAAAATTCGATGCAATTTCTCCGTCCGGCATTGAACCGGGGTCTTCCTGGTGATAATTACTATGCAGAACAAAAATGGATCATCATCTCTAACTATGTGTGAAAACTCATGCAGAAACATTGCTGCATGAGTGCTGCAACTGCCTCAAACTAAGTTCTACTTTTCCCAAATATTCCTTATGTGAGAATTTGTAATGTGCTCTGGCATCGAACCCAGAAAAAGCACGGTCTTATCAAATTTCTTTTGAAAAAGGAAATCTAAATATACATCTTGTATGTAAGCAAGAACTTCCTATCATATCGATAAATGCATAAAAAAATTATGAAAAGATACCCCAATGTATCTTATATGGGGGATATAATTACCGCCCGGCATCGAACCCGGGTTTTTCTGGTAATACTTTCTATGCAGCACAACAGATAATCACCATCTCTAACTACAAATGCAAATTCAAGCAGAAATATTGGTTGCAACTGCCTCAAACGACATCCTACTTTTCCCTTATATTCCTTATGAGAGAAAAGTTATGGTGCTCTGGCATCGACCCAGGAATACTACGGTTATTACGGTAATAAAATTAAGGCAAAATAGAGGAAAAAACTGAAATTTCGGTGAAATTATCCGTTTTCGTTGCTTTGTTAGATCATATCTCTATAAAATGACGAAAATTAAGGCAAGTAGAGGAAAAAAATTGAAATTGTCAATTTTCTCAGGAACCAGGGCCTATTTGGACAAAACCTATCTCTCTTTTTAATGTCGCTATGTCTACTTCAATATGAAATAGATCTCATTGTAATCCTGAACATCGATCTGGCGACCTCTCCTTGTTAATAGAATTAGAGGTGAATATCCCACAGAAGTATTCATTATACTATTGAAAAAGGATTTGCATGAGCATAAAGTTACCTTGGAAGAAGACATTACTAGACTTATGCACTCTACAGGATCTGGAAAAACCAAATATACTGGACATAAAAAATTGGAGAAACCAAGATATCTTAAGAATGTTTTAACCTTATCATCAGTTATTCAGTTACTCCAAAGAGAATGACTATCATACACTATCATAATTTTATAATAAATACATGTAGCAGTTTAAATCTACCATTGTCAAACAATATTAATATGAAGTTATCTGAACAATTTTAAATAATATCAAAATTAATTAAAATTAGGTATTTATTTCTCTATGTGGTAACTATTAATTTCGAACTTCAAAGAATTTGCGATTTGGCATCCTCACGAAGTAGGATTAATTTACGATCTTGAGATGGTTCAACGTAGAGCAGCTAGGTTCGTCAAGGGAGATTTCAAATTTGACAGCAGTGTTTCGGCTATGATAGAATCCCTTGGAAACAACTCTCTTAGTTATAGAAGACTTGAATATTGACAGGAGCTATTTGGTAAATTTATTACTACAGATTTCCAGGAGGAGATAACTGATATTGTTATCCAAGTTATAAACTTACGCCATCTTTAGGAGAAAACAAAAAAGCGATACAGGGAAGTAGTTGCCAGGTCAGACTTATGGTTGTTTTTCCCATGAAGTATTGGAGAAGCTAATAGCACTCCGTTCCTGCTACCATGGACTATTTTCCTTTGTCATGTGGTTCAGGATAGAGAAAAATGTATTTTTCATTTTATTTTGTCCTAGTCTTGATCATAGCTGTGATGAATAGAAAGCTACCGAGGTATGAGTGAATAATTGCACTAATCAAGGTCTCTACTAACGGAATGCCAAGAATAGTGTTACTCATAGAGTCGTTGTGCTTCACTTGAGTGGACATATTCTGCTTAAATAATTCTGGTTCAGTGAGGAAAGCAATGGCAAACTACCTCACTTGTCATACTGCCTAGTGAACCTCATTCCTCTCTGCTAGCTCTTAGTAGCTTATGCCAGAGGGGAAGAAGTATCAACTGCTTGCTGAATACCTAACAGACAATTGCACTCCAGGTTTGACAGGGATGTCGATGTTTTACACCCTCTGCCACGTGTCACTGGAGTATTGCAGGGTTTAAATGTAAATGTAAATATTTCGGAAATTTCAATTAAACCACCATAGTGAGTCAAGCTAAAAGATAGGTAAAATTACAAATTTCATTTGATTTTGAATCCAACATTAGCTTCATTTTTTATGCAATCTATTTACAAATTACACAGGATATTTTATCACATATGTTTACCTACAAAACATTCAATATATTTAAATGGATCAATGCATCTCTTCATGATGCTTGCGAACATTTTAAACACTTTTGGAAAATTCAAAATACGTATATATTTTTACATTTTAAATAAATACAGTCCTAATATTTAACTATTAAATTCAGTCTCTTTCGTATTAAAAATAGAAGCTTAAGATAAACTAACACACACTCTTCAGTTCTTCAACTTATAGATCACTCATACACACTATTGAAGATTGACTCAGAAATTCATTATCATTAAAAGTACATCAACATTCTGATGGAAAATTCGTAACTAGTTCCAAATAAATGTCTCTCATTGTACACAAACTGCCACCAGTTTGCCCTTAGTCTCCTAAAAAGCACTTATCATTCCAATTGAACTTTTATCTTCAATCCAAGATTTTTCTTGTCAAACCAATTGAATTTTGTTTTTCAATATTTGACAGAAAAATTTTCATCTTCGAAGATACAAGGCATGCCATACCTAATGAAAAATTCACATAAATGGGTAGTATCCAAAGAATAGAAAAATAATTTCTTTGGTTTGAAAAAACTGCATATCAAGAAACTGAATGCCATTCTGTCCATACATGTGCTTCCAAAATGAAGGTAGAGCAACTTCTTGCAACAAGATTGTATGAATTATGCAAGAATATGATATTTAGAATTTCCTTTTTTTTTAAATATGATAACATTCTCAAGAAAGACTCCTGCAGTTTCTTAGTTAGCCTCTCCTAACCCAATTACTCTAATTTTTCTCTCTGGCTACATTCCTTCAAAAAATTCACTGATTTACTTTCGCTTCATAAGGAAACCTTTGCTCTTTCTCCAGTCACCATTGATTTTTGAAAATACAGTACATTCACATCACTGGCAGCTGTTAATGGATGCTCTTTGTCCCATTACAGAATGGTTTTTTAACCTCAACTTCATGGGAATCTAAGCATTTATCCTTCCGATATCTGTTAACTTTGCAGTTTCCATTTTTTTGGGTAGGACTGCAAGTAGGTGAGGGTGATGGGGACACTTCCAGCCTCACATCACTGCCATCCTCTTCACTATTACGACTGCAAGCAAACATTCGCCTTTGCTTCCAAGGACAGAGTTTCCAGGCCAAAATTACAGCAACTGCCACAACTGCCACAATGAGGAAAATTATCAGGATGCCCAGCCCTATGAAAGTAATGGATTGAAAAATATATATCAATGAGAGTGAACAAGTACATGATAAACTTTATTCTAGCTTACATACTTAATGTTCTGACTGCGATCAGACTTACTGATGAAAACTGTCCAATTTGCTCTTGGACTTACTATTATGTCTGGCACTATACTTCACTTCTTCATCTTATAGAAGCTCTAGTTTTGTATGATTCTACATAATATACATATATTCTCATTGAAGAAGAGCTATTATTTGCATACATGCATATTTAGTATTATTTTTGAGTATATTTTGAATTATATAAACTTAAACGTTAAGAGCATTTATCCAAAATTTTTCATCCACGATCATTTTTAAAACTGCTAACACTAAACGACACAGAATCAGCCGTAACTTTGAGGTAATCAATAATTCTAAGAAAATCCATATTGAGGAATCTTTTACTAAACTACCATGTAGTAAAAGATTCCTCAATATGGATACTACTAACACTTTCTAACAATCCAATAAAAACTTGTGGTTTTTTCCTCAGTTGTTCTGCGTATCATTTGAAAAATTACAAATTATGCTTTTAGTTTAGATAAACCAAAACTAAAAACAAATTGTGTAAATGGAATGTAACCTCTGAAAAATGTTATTCTGCAGCCTAATTTATATGTCTCCCACAACTTTTTCATTTTTTACATGATGAGGAACTTGTTGCAAGTGAAATCAAGACAAATGTTGGGGCTCCCGGATAGTCATGTGGACAGCACGTTTGCCTTTGGTGAAAGGGTTCGATTCCTTGTTGGAGCCAAAGTGCAAAATTATGTAAGCTGTCGAAGGACTTTTAATAATACTAACACTATGACAAATATTGAAATATTCAATCATAGTTGGTTTTGGGAGATATCTTGAATAGTATTTTAGTATTTGATTTTTATATCTGATGAGATTGGCACTAGAAAGAGGCAGCTGAAAGTTCAAGTCTGATTGACAAGGGACTGAAATAAGGATTGCACTTTTTTGCAGCGAGTTAAGCTTTTGTATATAAAAATCAAAAACTAAAGTTCTATTTAAGGTATTATCCCAAAACCAACAATTGATGAAAATTTCAACGAAGTTAGTCAAGTTTTTCATCATGTGAGAAATAAAAAAGTTTTATTTAACACATAAATTTGACACCTGCAATCCAGCTCAATTTTTTTAACTAAGTTCTGTTTTCTTGAAAATGCAAAGTAATTTACACAGTAATAATAGTAATGGCTGTATACAAAATTTATTCAGCAGTAACTAAGCAAAGTGTCGAAGTTCTCACAAATAAAATCCAATTTTATATTTTTGGTCAGTTTTTTTCAATGGAAGCAGTTTTCCACTGTAAGGAGTTATGTATATTAGAATAAATGCTAAATAAAATTAAAGAATGCTTGGAAGGTAACAAGATGAAATATAATATCAAAAATATAAGTTATCAGTGAAAGAAATGGATGAAAATAATTTCCAATTAACTCGAGATCCATATAGGAATGCATGCGTATGGTGTGGTTGCCTAACTCCGATATTCAGTTCCATTTTATTTTTTAAACAAAAGGCCATCGAGTTAAACGATCAAACATGTGTCCACTATTTTTAATTAAAGAACATGCCCTCAAAGATTTGTGTGAATCCGTTAGTTAATTATTATAAGATTGGCCATTACTTGGTGTTTCCGTTGTCGGTACTAATTTTAATTTTTCGAAAATATTTGGCATCGAGTCGGCACGGGTTACCATAATCCAATCGCAATAATATTTATTGAGTAAGTTACTAAGGCCAAATAGAAAAAATCTGATGTGGCCAGCACATGACTTTCTCCATATATATAAGATGTAAATATTTATCTACCGCAATAATTTCGAACTCTATATTCCATCTAAACTTGGAATTTGAGTTATTAATATTATATATTATCTTTGATGCCACAAACATTATAAATAATTTTTACGGGACATGATCGATGAAAAACGATGAAATTGGCCTTTCGCCCATAGAGCCCAGAGCGCCCACAAAGTACATAATCAGCAACTTCCGGTTTATCAGTATTTCATGAATAACTCCTAAACAATCAGTGATACAAAAATATGTTTCAACCAAAAGTTATAGTACATTACATTTTCTAAATCTTTTACAAATAATAGTATATACCTAAATACCATATTTATGGAGATATTTTGAAAACCGGAAATGAGCTTTGAAGAATTAAGCTCAACTTCCGTTTAACCGATTCACTCCAAAAACTAATCAACTCTAACGACACAAACGAAAATACTATATATGAAATTTGGTGTTGATCCGACAAACAGTTTTCATGTTAGAGCGCCCACAAAGTACATAATCATCTTCTTCCGGTTTATCAGTATTTCACGAATAACTCCTAATCAACCGGTTATACAAAAATATGTTAAATACAAAAGTTATAGTAAATTATATTATCTAAAACTTTTATAAGGAATACAATATACCAATATATCATATTTATGGATATATTTTGAAAACCAGAAATAAGCTTTACACAACGTACATAATCAGCAACTTCCGGTTTATCAGTATTTCATGGATAACTCCTAAACAATCAGTGATGCAAAAATATGTTTCATACAAAAGTTATAGTAAATTAAATTTTCTACAACATTTATAAATAATAGTATATACCTAAATATCATATTAATGGAGATATTTTGAAAACCGGAAATGAGCTTTGAAGAATGAAGCTCGACTTCCGGTCAGCCGATTTACTCCAAAAACTAATCAACTCTAACGACTGTAATAAAAGTACTATGTATGAAATTTGGTGTTGATCCGACAAATAGCTTTCATGTTAGAGCGCCCACAAAGTACATAATCATCTTCTTCCGGTTTATCAGTATTTCACGAATAACTCCTAATCAAACGGTGATACAAAAATATGTTAAATACAAAAGTTATAGTAAATTATACTATCTAAAACTTTTATAAGTAATACAATAGACGTATATATAATATTTATGGAGATATTTTGAAAACCGGAAATGAGCTTTAATGAATAAAGCTCGACTTCCGGTTAACGGATTTACTCCAAAAACTAATCAACTCTGACAGCACACACAACAGTACTATATATGAAGTTTGGTATTGATACGACTTTTAGTTTTCGAGTTAGAACGCCCATTATCACACACACACATACACACACACACTCACACACACACACACACACACACACACACACACACACACACACACACACACACACATACACACAGACATCATTCAGAAAATGGTCAAAACGTGTTCTAGGGACCCCAAAACGTGTATTTCCGTTGAAATCTCGAAGTCGAATTTTTTCATGAAAACAATACTTTCTCTATACTTCGTATATGGAGAAAGTAAAAAATAGAGGGTATGCATATTTGATTTTGCAAAAAATATTTTTCCCTTACATGTTGGGACACCCTACTGTACAGACAATTTGATTAGAGGGTTCAATGATGCATTAGTTCCATTCCTACTGATTATCCCAGAATACAGAACTTAAGAGGGAGTGATGAAAAAGATTGAGAAAAATATTAGTTTTTTATATTTCAAAGCAGAGTTTTAACTGTGAAGGCCCATAGCTATCATATATGATGATTCATGTCCTTTATCATGTTCATTACATTATCTATGCTCCAAGAATGCTTTAAATACAAGGATGTTGTAATAATACTCAATAATTGTAATTTTGAGACAACTTCCCAAATGTTCCTCAGAACAATTAAAGTCCATAATTATAATCCTGATGATCTCTACTACTGCGTGTTGTTGGTTAAAAAGTGATTCCACTTCTTAGATAATTTTGCACAAAGGAACTGTGAATCAAACCCACCACTGATTTCACTAAAGCTGAATGCGCTGTTCACTTGGAAATATGGTAGACCATCCTTATTACTATAGCAAATCAAATATATTTAAGGCAAAAAGGAATTTTTTTGATACCTGTACTCCAATCTTTAGGAATTCGGGAATTAGGCATGCTTTCCACTTGAGGGCAGCCAATTTTGGAACAACTCTCAACACCTTCAAAGCAGTGGCACTTGTTGCAGCCATTCCACCATACATCATTTGCACCCATTGCTTTTCCATCTAGAATTAATAGCATTAGTAAAATTAATTAATATTTAGTTATTATACAACCTAACTACGCCAACTTTTTTATTACCTACTGTCCACCTCACCTTTCTACAATTTTCCAATTGCCCACTAATGCCTGAATAGTTTAATTCAGAGTTTATGAAGATAATCACACAAAATGTTTAAGATAATAAAAATAATATTAATTAATAATAATATCATGATTTTTTGATAAAATTTAATAGAATTCTCAGGGAAAGCTAGCAGTGTTTTTTTTCTATTAGTCTTCTATAATATATGTATTGTCATAAAATGATGCAAGAATTGTAGCATTAATTAAAACATAATCCCTCTAGGCATCATAATTAGTGAATGGGTGCTGCTTCATTCTGTGGCTACCTTTAAATCTAAAATAATTTAATTTTAAATTCTTTTAAAATATGACTTTTAAATAATCCATGCCAATTGTTAAACAAAGAAACAGTTAAAGTTTCTTTGCAAATGAGGGTATGCACCGAGGAAAAAATGTTTAAAATTTGAAGGAAAAACGGAAAATATTCTGATGGGTTCAATTCCCTGCACCTTCCTGACTGTTTTCAAGTCCATTTTTCTTTCAAATGTTAAACATTTTTTTTAACAAGTCTCCTATACATATCTTATCTAAGAACATTTATTTGTAACCTAGAGTTAAACCTATGATTTTTCTAGAAAAATCCAAGAAAGATATAAAACAAAACCAAGCCAATAATTGTCATTGCTACTGACAAACAGCTATCATACATGAAATTACTTTACAAAAATGGAAGAATAGCCTTCAAAGGCTAAAATATTATTATTATTATTAAAATTAATAAATATTATTATCATTCGCCCATAAAAAAGACAGAATTATTATTATTATTACGAGGGTTGCCCAGAAAGTAATGCACCACATTATTTTCTCAGCTGCCAACAATGTTGCGAATGCAAAACGTTATGTGTACATTATTTAAATTTACCTCAGTGAAAATTTCTGGCAATTCTGACAGATAGTGTAACTGCAGGACTGTTTCAAAATGGTGCCCTTAAGTGATGTGTGTTACAAGAAGTGTACCTTCATTGTATTTCTTACTGCATAGAAAGAAACTGTGGGGAATATTCACAAACGTTTGTGCAAAGTCTATGGAGCATCTGCTATCGACAGTAGTACAGTTAGTCGCTGGGCACAGAGGAGGAGGACATCAGAAGATGGTTCAGTGGAGCTCCAAGAATTGCAGTGGTCGGGGAGACCATCCACGGCTGTCACACCTGACATGCTGCAGCGAGCTGATGTTGTCATTGGTGAGGACGGACGCATTACGACGCAGTTGGCACTGCATCTGTCAATCAGCAAAGTAAGTGTAGATATCGATATCCGCACTCTTGATTACTCAAAAGTGTGAGCAAGATGGGTCCCATGGTGCCTAACGGTGGACCATGAATCTCTCAGAAAAAAAATTAGTTCTGATTCGTTGCAACTTTTGAAACTGAGGGGGAGGCCTTTTTGTCCCACATTGTGACAGGTGATGAAACCTGGGTTCAGCATTTTGAGCCCGAAACAGAATGGCAATCGATGGAATGGCATCATTGTTGCTCTCCACAGGAGCAAAAATTCAAAGCAACTGCATCTGCCGGTAAGGTCAGGATCACTGTGTTTTGGGACTGTGAGGGTGTGATTCTCATTGATGTGATGCCAAGAGGCGGTACCATTAATTCAGAAGCTTATGTTAACACACTAACAAAACTGAAGACGCACTTCCAGCGATTTCGGCACCATAACATAACAGGAGATGTTTTGATTCAACACGATAATGCCCCCACAAGTTTGAGGACTGCTGAACACATGGAAAAACACGGTTGGACAGTGTTACCCCATCCACCCTACAGCCCTGGCCTGGCTCCCTCAGACTTCCACTTGTCTGGGCCATTAAAAACTTCCATTTGTGGAAGATGTTTTGAGGACGACGAGGAGGTGATTCACACAGTGAAGAAATGGCTCAATGACCAGAACAAGGATTTGTACCTTGTTTTGCGCTGGAGGAAGGCCATAGAATGAGACAGAGATTATCTGGACAAATAGGGTGTGTAGATAAAAAACATCATTCTTGTGTGCAGTTCTCATCATGTGCATTAAATAATTGCTGAAGAAAAAATGTGGTACATCACTTTCTGGGCATCCCTCACATTATTAAATTCTCCTTAATAACAACATCGAATGTGAATCCATGTGATGCAACTCTAGTATTTCACTTGTTAAAAGTACTGTTATTTTAAAATTTTTGAAATAGAGTGAAGATTAAGTGGAAGTTTTGTGACAAAAACTATACACGTGTTTTTTGTTTAATAAAATCTCCCACATTACATTAAATCTCTACATCATCTCTGTGACATTACAATGAGATTTCCCTCAGAAACGTCAATGAGAGGCTTTCTGTAGGATATTTACCAGCTGTGGTGTGCTCATCTAATAACGCTTTTACACCAAGGTCCCGGGTTTGAATCCCAGCTAACCAGATTTTTCTGGTTAGGGAATGGTCATGAGTGTTTGTGTATTGTTCATGTTATGCCTTCAATTTAAATTGGTGTCTTGCTGTCTTAACCATATATTAACCATAAATAAACATCATTCACCAACCCTCTCTCGGATATCTCATAGCTTTCTCAGGAGAGATAAACATACATTGATAAAAATAATCTTCCAAGTTATAGCACAAGGGAATCTCTAACATCCTAAGATATTATAGAAATAAAACTTTTAAGGATTCACAACTGAATTTTTATTTTGACTGGTTATGGCCATCATAAAGAATTTTCATCCTGGAACATCTATTTAAGATTAAAATTCTATTGTGGAATCTACAAAATGAGTTGAAAAACAACCACAACTTAGTAAAAAATCAATTAAATCCAAAGTAAAAAATTCTTAGCCAACATGGTAGCATCATTCAATGGTAATATTACTGTCACCCAAGATTGAGTCAAGTTTCCTTTAACATAAATGAAATATCTCTGAGATGTTACATAATAGGTTGATTCCTATCCAAATCCTTAAATTTCAAAGATACACATTTTTAACTTTCAGGTAACCTTTAATATCATGGAAAAACAGAATTGAAAAAAGTCTGACAGGGCCAGGTATCAAGATGGGCCTCAATTTAGATATTCTTTTCAAGATCACTGTAAGGTTTTGCTGTGTGGGTTGTCTCATTTTGTATATATATACTGAGAGACTTTATTTGAATAAAACAATTACTCAGCTATATAACATGACCATTGATAGTAATATTCCTACTAATCTAACCATGTATGCTGATAACGTGACTTTCCTGCACACTTTCAATGATCCTACTGAAGCTGTTAAATTTATGGACAACATTCTCAACCAAGCTCAAGAGTTGTTTAGTGTTAATGGACTCCTAATGAATCCTGACAAAACTAATAGTCTTGTCTGTAGCCTTAATGCAAGACTTAGTGATATTAATAATCCTTATGTCAATCTACTTGGCCTTAAAATTGACTCAAAGCTGAAATGGGACAGCCACATTGACACTCTGAGTGGCAAACTCTCGAAATGCTTCTATGTTTTGAGGAAACTTAAGCTCTTTATACCTAAAGAACAGCTTATTATGCCCTCTTTCACTGCCATATTATCTATGGGTTTTACTTTTGGGAAACGCTGCCAATGTAAGGCACATCTTTGGTATTAAGAAAAAGCTCTCAGGAATCAAACTATATGAGTCCTGCAGATCCTCTTTCTCAAATTTGAAAACTATGACCATCAACAGGTCGTATGTTTTCGTTAATTTTACCTATGCAAGATAAAATATTCCAAATTGGTCCAATGTCTGTAATTTCCACACTAGGCATAAAAATAATCTTGATATACCTTGTTGTAGACTTTCAAAGTCTCTTAACCACTTTAATGTGAAGAGTCTTCAATTATTCAATAAACTTCCTGCACATGTGCAGGATCTTAATTTAAATAACTTTAAGTCTATTATCTGTAATCTATTGACAAAAAATCTACTGTACAGTGTGGAGGAATTCAATGACTGTCTATGCAAATTATAATAACTTGTTTTTTTATACGATTATCTGTATTTTATATTCTTTAATTTATGTTTGACTGTGTTTATTTATACCCTTTTATTTTTATGTACTGAGTTTCCCTACACTCACTTTTTTTATGTATTGAGTTTATCTACTCACATGACAATGTCTTGTACCTGTTACCTGCTGGTTATCAGACAAATAAAGCTTAATTATTATTATTATTACCTGATGAAAAACATGCAAAATTTTTAGTCGTAAAATCTTCTGAATAATGGGTTGTAATTTCTTCTGGTTGATGAGGAGGATCTGTTAAGAAAGAAAATAAATGAAAATCAGCCATTGAATAATTAAGTTTTACAATCTAATGAAATAAATAATCTATCTGAAAGACTATAAAACAACATGCTCATTTTAAATTAATCAGTATACAGATTTGCAAAGAATAGTATGGATGGGTTATATTTACTAACTGTACATTTCATTGATAAAATTGCCTTTAATCAGATTTTGCTCTTCGGCATATATGTTATGAATAACCTTTGGAAAGATTTTTGATCCTCCAAGTATGATAAAATTGAATATTTTTATTATAATCCTCGATAAATAACAATAAATTTGAATATTTGATAAATTGTTATTGCCTGTCTTAAGAATGTAAATCAAAGAATATAAGTATTAGTAAATTGATTACTTCTGTCATTAATATCCTTTGATCTTTAAGAAATAACATTGTAATTTTAAGCTTTGCAAAACACAATTATTGACTGAATTTTTAAATGTGTATAAGAATTTGAGCTAAAATCTATATAACTCCTCTGAATATTACATAAATGTAACACACGCTATTTAATGAGGAGAAATGAAGATAATTCAACTTTTAAGCTTTAATATCTCTCAACAGAATATAGAATATCTTATTCTTCATGTTAATTTTTATGTACTCATTCATCCTAAGCACATATTCAATAAAAAATTTAGGCATTAACCCATCAACCACATCATATGTACTATTATCTCAGGCATTCACTTCTTCATCTTACAGAAGCTTTATTTACATATAAAATAATATTATATACAAATATTCTCATTCAGGAAGAGTTTATTTCCCAATATATAGGCAAATAACAACTCTTATGTTCAAACAATTCTAACACACATATGTCCTTGATTTGCATCTTGCTTTGTGCATTATACAAACAAAATAAAATATTAATTACTTTGTAATTATATCAACTAATCATCAAGCTTGAGAACATTATCCTGAGTTTCTCTCCTTTGATTGTTTTTAAAACTGCTGAATACTCTCTACCAATACAATATAGAATTCTGGTTTGTTACTTCAGTAGCTCTCTGTATCATTAGCACAAATAAAAATCATATACTATTTAGTGCATAGAAACCAAAACTTAGCAAAAAATTATTTAAGTGGAGCATAATCTCAGCTCAATTTATGTATAGCCTAAAACTTTTTTATTTCTCAATAAACAAAGAACTTGCCATTAGTGAAATTGGGATCAATGTTAAAATATTCAATTATAGTTGGTAATTGGTTGATGTCTTTAATAAAACTGTAGTTATTGCATTTTATTTCTGAGAGCAGAATTCATGGTGATGAAGCAACATCTGTGAATCAATCTCATTGGGACTTGAGGGTATAAATTACAGAAGAAATGTTTTTATATTTAGTTTGAACTTGAAGGAGGAACTATTTACTATTTATACTGAATTCACTGAGGCATGATTCTATGGTAAGTTTATTAAAAGTAGAGAAGGATACCTGAATGAAATGAATTATATTATCTTAAAGTGCAATGCAGTTGTTTATGTCTTCATCCATTAATTGAAATTCACAAGAGAACTCAGAACTTTATGTAAATATTTAGACATGATTCCAATGAAGTTTTCCAGCCGCAATAACATTCGATGAAAGAAGTACCGTATTTACTCAAAAATAACACACACCCTTTGGGTCTTTTTTGGGCTCAAAAATTGGGATGCACATGAGAATCAATGTTACACTAGATTCAAGGACAATACAATCTGTGTGTGCATACATAAATATATAATTATGGAATCATATACATGCATAGTAAACACCTATACAGTGCTGCAAATGACATGTCTTAAGGTGTTTATTACATTTGCGGGCAAATTATTTTTCAATTTCAGATGCTCAAATTTTGATTTCAGATTTCAAATTCCCATTATTTTCGAGTAATTACAGAATCTCATTTCAAAGATTAATTTTTGAGTAATTTTTCTTGTCAGAAACACCCAAAAAATATAAAAAGAGAGAAACAGAGAAAAGATTTAGTCTGAAGTCAAATAAAAATCTTTAAGGCAGGAAAGGCATTATAGTAAGGTATTCATTAAAATTTTTTCCCCAAGAAAAATAATGAAAAGCTGTTTATGATAAAATGTTGACATTTCCTTTGCTCAGCTAGCCCAATTAATTCCTTTCATTATAATTACAACAAAATTATGTTCAATTTAATTTGAAATTCAATTGTTTCTTATCAATATTCTTCAAATTCTTCGTTTTGCCAAAATCCTAACTGCAAAGTAAGTTAACTAGTTTCTTTGAGTTGTAAGTATCCTTTCCAGTTCACCTTATGAGAAAATCATTCTATTGGAAAACAAAGTTATTTAAAATTTGTTTTTTCCATCATGTCTCAAAAATTATATGGAACAGAAGATTTAATTACTTAGCTATACAAGATATGTAGTAGAGGAGAAATTCAGTGAAAGAAGAAAATCAGTGCAAGGGTTACTTCGAAAGTGAGTTACTCTTTAATAAAATCATCATTTTTTTTAAACAGTTATTTACTTATAGAATGAGATATATTTCTTAAAACATCCATTGAGACCATCAAACACAAAATAGTTTTGCATTTGAAAACCACATACAAAGATCAGGAGAACTAACAGTTACTACTTCAGCTACTTATCTCCAACTATGTATTAATGTACGTTCATCACTTAGGTACAAGCAAAATTTAATTCTATAATGCTAGATGATGCTGATCCTTCAAGAAATAAAAACACCAATAAACTCACCTATGCAGAGACAGGTTGGGCAACCTTTATCATCCTTAATGTAGCCATGTTGACATGTTCCTGGGCAAAGAAGCAAGACTTCGTGCGAAGTCCAATTTTTCCATTCAAGTATTTTTCCTTCGAGGCCCACATCAATGTTTGAATCAAGGTCAAATACCATTTGTTTGCATTTATTACATTTGCATGTAGGGCACCCATTGCGATTTGTGCGATGTCCATGGGTGCAGTTTTTCTTACAATTAATGACAGGGCAAGGAGATTTTGCACATTCACATACTTTTTTCCCAGTTTTATCCACTAAATATCCATGAGGGCAGTCAAGATTGCATTCTTCTGTGAAAAAAGTGAAAGTATGCTTTTACAATTAAAAATGCTGGTTACATCCTTATAATGAAGGGAAAGTTCTTTACACGAAACGTCTATTAAATCTAACAATAAGTCTATTAAGTCTAATGCTTATGATCCTTGCCACCCAAATTAAAGATGATCAAGTAGATATATTGCTTGGTTGTTGCTTAATGTTAACGATTTAGTAGGTGTTAATCAACAGAAATGGTTTCTCAGTTTGCCAAAATTCGTCAAAATACGCTAAATATACAGAAATGTTACGGATGTTGGCTAGACCGTAGGGTGGGCTGTTTTGTCTTTTTTTTCTGATGGTAGCTGAGGGAAAAACGTTTGTGTAAGTTTCTAAATTTTATAGCCCTGCATCTCCATGAAGCTTCCGATCGCTCACTCCTCTCTATTGTTCTAGAATAGATAACTCTAAAGATTTTCTCTTATCTGAGAATACCCAAGTTTAATAGGCTCATTCTTTACGGCCCTCTCAAGATTTGCCTGACTTGTTTTCAAGTTTTGGCCGCACTCGAGTGTGTTTTAATTTCTCTGATATATTCATAATTTATATAAACATCATTAGTATACGCATAGTTTATATAAATCCATATACCATGGATAGAGGAAGCTACACCCCTCAGTCTAAGAAGAGAAAAATTGTCAAAGAAGAGGAAATTTTGGAGATATTGTTATACGCTGGCATATACGGTAGTTATGGTTGTTAAAAATTGAGATATTTGCATATTGTTTGGCATAAAAATAATCAGGAAACTGAAAAGAAAATAAATACCGACTGCATGTTCAATAAAAAATTATTATTAAATTAATAAAATCGTCAATTGTATTTCCAATACACATGTAATTTATGGTCTCAACAATAACTGCGGATCAAACCCTTGGGAGAAAGGTCAACTCGTATTAAAATGGTTGTTTCTTTTAATCTCCATCTCTCTTGCTTTATCATTTATTGCATTCATTAAGGTGTGCAAAACCCTTCCGACGAAACGAAAACGAGCTAAAACAAAATGGTGAAACTACAAGACTCATTGTTGAGAACTTTTTACTTAACCACAGAATGAATTGCATTCACTCAGCGACCATGATTTTGCAGCTTAGCTGCATCGTCAGGCCATGCCATCAGACTATGCCAAACCATGGTCAATGTGTAAATGTAATTCATTCTGTGATTGAGTGAAAAGTTCTCAACAATGAGTCTTGTTGTATCTCACTATCACAAAGTTATGCCTGAGCTCATCCCTTGTGTATAATGAAACAATATCAAGCTACACAAATTCCCATCTATTTGGCTTGAAAGTCCTATTGGTGATACACATCCCACAGGTTGTAAAACATTCTTATAAACTACTGGAAATTGGATAGTAATTTCAACAAAAAGTGCAACCATAGTAAAAGTTTATCACATCTGCCAGTTAATTTGCCACTCAATGTAACCATAATTCATGCAGCCAACTATACTTATCAAATCAAAGAGTATTTACTATGGCAATGAGCATTCAATAATTCTAGTTTAAGCGTAATTTATTATGGTAGAAGTAAACATAGTTAAGTCACCACTTACAGTGGCTGTCTGGAATCTCACTGGAATGATTTCTATGGAGAGTTTTATCTGTTGAGTATAAGTCTAATCGTGAATTATAATCTAATTTTAAAGGGACATATGGTGGGTAGGGAAAAGGAAAAGTATTGAAAAAATGTGGGCTGACTTTAAAAACATACTGTATGCAGGGTTAAAACGGCTTAAGAGAGTTGATTAAAAGAAATCCAGAACCTGTGTATTATGATAAAGAAATAAGATTGTTGAAAAGAAAACTTGAAGAAGCATACAAAACCAGAGCGGTAGATGAAAGTAGCAAGGAGGATTACAAAAACATATCTAAAGGAGCTTAAAGAGGAAAACATACATCAAAAGATAAATATTTGATAAATATATTCGGTACAGATGGAAATAAAAATTTATTCGAGTGTTTGTGGAGAAATTGAGACAACAAAGAGAAGATTATTGCAATAAAAGATCTGAATGGAGAGTAATAATAAATAACGAAGAAAAGGCAAATTGTTTGAATAACTGATATGCTAGTGTGTACTAAAAGTCCATGTGATTGCAGAGGCAAGATTGAAATTCTGGTAGACATTCAAATGCAAATTAAAGAGGGTGATAGTAAATAAAGAAATCGCATTGCATGTTTTGGCAACTTTAAATCACACTGCCAACCACAGACTAGAGAGCATGAAGAAACTTTGAAGAGAGTTAATTCAGGTTTTGGAAGGCTTAAAAATTTCAACATTGAGCAAATCTAATAGAGTTAGGTCATGAAAAATATTTAAGATATGAAAAGTAAATTAAAAAAACAAAACAATAAGAGTAAATAGAACAAAAAATGCTGAATAATTCTATATACTTCATCATACTAATTTATACATTATTCAGAAATGCATTTAGCATTTAACATCCTCATCCTGAAGTTGTTAACTCCACCACGGTGTGGCCACTGCAGCAAAAATATCCGAATCTTCAAGCACAAGCCCAAGCCTAGATTAGAATGCTCACTGCTGTGTCACGCTAACGGATGCTAGAGCCAAGCATGCTTAGCAATTCAGAAATGGCTAAAAGTTCAATGTTTTGCTACTTGAATGTAGGTAACATGCAACATGAAAGGCAACCAATGGATGACAACATATGCTAAATGTGGCCTTCTGATTACAAGAGGTTCCCCACACCTGGTTTAGGAAATACTACCAGTTTCTATTATCTTAACTTTTCATATTATCATATTTAGAGAATATTTGAACAGAAATAAATGAAATTTTTATTTACCAGTTTGACACTGACACAAGAAACAACCATCACTATCTTTCAGCCAACCTTGGCGACAGCGCAAGGAGCAGTTTGCTTGCGATGGGCAGTTTGGAGGCACAGTTACCTCTGAGGCACCTAAAACATCAAAATATATCACTTCCATTAACTATTTCACGAATACTTTCCAAAAATTCAATTAAATGATTTTGGAATCGATGAAATTACCCAAGAAACTTTTGAACATAAACATCATATTAACGCTGAAGACAATTATGTACATCTTCAAAAATACTAAGGTCAAATATCTACCACATTGATCAAGAATTAATATTCTTAGATTATAGAAAATATTCTAAATATCATCCTAATAAAATAATTAACATCAGAAAGCAAAAAATTCCTGTATGAAATTCTGAAAATGATTTAATGTTCATGTTTTCAGAGAAAAGTCTTGAACTAGGCAGCTCATTGCTTGTTCCAAGTAGCAAGAAGAGATTGGTAAAAGGTTTTCTAGTCAGAAAAACGCTGATTAAGAACTGAAATAAATTATACCAAAATTCTTTGAGAAGTTGTAGTGTCAGTTGTAGTTATATTGAATGAAAATGGGATGGTCACATGCAACCCATATCAGTAACTGCTGCCTCTCTGATATTCTGAGTTAGCCTGTCTGTGCAGAAGACGGCATCAACCTCAAAATTGCAAATGGACTATAACTTGGTGAATTTAAATGATTAACTAACTAATAATTATGATAAATTATGGAAACAATAGGCATAGAGAGCCAAACATCAGTATCAACTAATTACTCGTTCATACTCAACCAGTTGCTTGGAAAATATTTGTTGCCATCTGAAATCAATCTTTGTTATAAAAAGAACTTGAAAACAAGATTTAGCCAATAATAATCATCTTTTACTAATAAAATTGTATTAATAGATTAACTTTCATTGGCAACTGCTATGCAGAGTGTCTTATGCCCTGATGATCTCAAGTATTTCATTTTAAATTATATGACAAGGGTATCATGCACTGATAAATACATTAATTATAATTTGATTAGTTGAGTTTTTTCAGCAAGCAATAGTTTTACATTACTTTTTTTGTCAACACTGTTGTATTAATGTTTTGACTAGAATATATATCATCTTTTATTTGTCAAAGATATACTAATAAAGTAACACAATATTAAGATAATCATAGGGAGATTTGAACATAAGACTCAATATTTTTGGTAATTAAATTAAGGGTATTAAATGGATTAAACAAAATGAAACGTGTGTATGTAACATAAATGTTAAGCAATTTGCTCATAATGGCATTTTTGTATGTAGATGCATGATACCATGCTTTCAAAATGGCCAAGATTGAAATGATTTCAAATCTCAAATATTGTTTACACATTATTGCTTCCATCATTCTTTATTCTGTGTCTCGTAATTCTGATTGTTTGACTTCATTCAACACATGAGTCTTCTAATTGTATAAAGTGAAAATGATGTGGTGGATCTTGGTTGGCTTACCAAACTGGACGTGATTGCTATGCTGTGGGTTTGTGACAGAAATTGCAATAATCATTGTTAGGCTATATTTATATTGTTTGACAATATTATTTTATTATATTAATTCATTGTCACTAATATGGTTTGTTTGCAAAGGGGTGTATATTTTGAAACTCTTTCCCTTTGAACATATAGTTCGGTTTACCTACCTATAATAAAATGATATCCATTTTAACGACAAAATAATTTATTTTATTTGAAATATTAATTTAAATTACTTCATGAAGCTTATATAAGTTACAGTTAAATTGACTGAAAATCACAAATATGTAGATTAAACTCAAAATATCTCTATATCATGCAAGCTTTCATGAAATACCTACAAAATGAGGGAAAATCACATTTGGGAGACCTTGGGAGAGGTCTTCCTAAGCACACAGAAATC
The DNA here is from genome assembly GCA_947579665.1 of Sympetrum striolatum. NCBI lineage: Eukaryota > Metazoa > Arthropoda > Insecta > Odonata > Libellulidae > Sympetrum > Sympetrum striolatum. The sequence goes on along the minus strand of OX388348.1, from coordinate 79,935,178 downwards.
AGAGAGTCTCTGAAATTTCCAGGAGATATGGCAACTCATAACATGAACCTTTCTTCATGGATACTTACTGTCACAAGCAGGACAGCATCCTTCAGGATCATTCCGAGGAGATGTGCATGTACACATGTATGCCTGACAGCGAGACCTTCCCATTTCACATCGACATGTGATACAAGGATCCTGCTTCCACTCATAGCCATTCTGCACAATTTCACCAGTGCTCTCTATAGTACAGTGTCCTGGATACGTCGTAAGAGATGAATGCACAGCCAAGGAAGGCTCCACTGCCAAGTTGTCTACATTTCGAGAAAGAGACAGAAAATGAAATATTCAAAGTAGATAATCACTAAGGATGATATAATTCTAAAATGAATTGTTATCAATGAAACGGTAAGAAGATACTGAATTATTTTAAGGGGTACAAATTATTCAGGGGCAGTCTCACCTCACCTGATATTATTACCATGGTTACCCAGTTCCATTTCTAACAAAATTTCCAACAAAAAATTCTTATTCAGATTCAAATCAATTATCTATATTAAGATATTAATGCTTCCTCTTTTTCAAAAAAAAATCTGTTTACAAAATACTTTGGAATCCTCAAGATTGAAAATTTATAAATTCCCGTTCAGAAAATATAAAATTTCCACATTCTTAATTGCCATAGAAATTAAGGGTATACTAAATTCCTATGACAGAGGATGGCAACAGAATCATTGGTACACTTTTGTAAGGGTCTCAGCTTATGATATATGTTATTTCTGTTTAAAATCAATACGAACTGACTTTACTTGGTGGAACGCCAATTATGAAAATAAACCGCAGACTTTGCATTTTCCAGAATTTTTTTTTTTTTTACCTCCTGGAGAGTGACCACTCTTTTGTGCTGAGGCTTCTCTGTAGACAGTCGAAGGGGAAGAAGTTGGATTGTCTTGAGATTGTGGAAATAGTGGGGGCATCCGCAACCCTAACCAATGACATTACTTTCACCAACCCCTCTCACTCTACCTTCAAGACAAGGTGTTATGTTATAAATTCTGTCTGTTTTCTGTTGTATGTACCTGAGGATGGCTGTAAGGCCAAAACCAGTCGTGTATTAAAAATATTTTGTGGAAAATACAAAGTCTGCTGTTTATTTTCACATTATTTCTGTTATTTAATATTAGATGTGCTATTTTTTATTCACTTCAGAATGTTATTTTACTTTTCTCTGAGAATAGTTCATAATACAAATAAAAATGGTAATATAAGTATTACACAATATGAGACAGAGTTAACCAATTTTTTACCTTCATGAGGTGCACACTGAAAAATTGGACAGCATGACCCAGGCTTCCCTGTTCCCTGCTTGACGACCCTTGCCAAGGAATTTTCAGGGCAAGTTATTGGCGGTGGACAGGGAATTCTACATTTACAAGATCCATAGCAGCAATCGTCGATGGAAGGATGTTCATTAAAGATGTGACTTACAAGCGGACGTTCACTATCCTCGGGACATGGCACTGCTGATGCCCCTTCTATGAGAACTGTACCCTGTGGGCAAGTTACTAAGCTGCAGTTGAGAGCTGAAAATATGAATAAAAAGTATTTGAGTAACTCTGGTAGAGCCTAAGCTTCATTGACATGCAAACTATTTTAAGTATGCACACACGCATCTCTGTCCCATCCTGCACCATACCCATAACATAAGGAATTAAGCAATAGCCACATTTTCAACTTGAGATATTAATCTGAACTGATGAAAAATTCTTAGGCCTCGAGATGTGTCTTTGTTGTCACTAAAGAGTGCAGGGGGTGTATTAACACCAACATCCTTATCTACCCTGATAGCTTCTCTAATGGAAATCATCAGGAATGAACTTGAAATTGGTTAATGTTATAAAGGAATCTTTGATACATTCATTCAAGTCTGGAGCTCCACCTCAAGGTATGTTGGCATTGAGGCTTTCAGTTAAGGCCTCCCATAACACAAAATTGACTGGAATATTGGAATGCAGGAAATAAAAGGAGCGTTTGCTGCGAGGGATTGCTTGAACCATATCCTAAAGTCAACTGAAGGTTGTGTGAATTGGTAAGAACGTGTATCATTGACTGAAAGATTTGAAGGCTGTAAATTTATTAAAAAATAATGAAATAGTATCAGAATATCTGGATTTGTTACTATGAAAATGCTTCAGTAATTTTTAACTTTACTTTGTGTATTCATCTTACATCAAAATCTACATGAGGTACAAAAATCAAGCACAAAAAGTTTGGGATTACCTTCTACTTCCAAATTCATCACAATTTTTTTCCAATTACAATCCACAACAACTTTCTCTTTGTCAGGAAACTTAGAATTACTATATTTCTCGATGCATTTAGAACTAATCAAAATTGTAAATTAACGCAGATTTTTAAACGCTTTATACTAACAAAATAGGAAGTGTTGGTTAAAACTGTAATAATGTTGTTATCAGAATTGGCCAAAAAACCTATCCTTTAAGTATCATTACCATCCGTTTCCGCAGAGGGTAAGGGATCCCGTTAGTTACTCAGTTGTGTATGAACGTCTATGTTTACGAACAAATATCAGAGAAAATAACACTCAAAGTCAGTATTTACAGCAAATATACTTTCTAGTTAACATTAAGTTACTAATGGAATGTTTTAATTGTAATTCTTATAAAGTAATCCTCATAAAAGTTGCAAAAAAGCAGTCCTCAGATGGATATGAACGTCTTCGTTTACGAACAATTATCATAGAAAATCACACTCACCGTCAGTATTTAGAGTGAATATAGTTTCTTATTAACATTAGGTTACTAATGGAATGTTTTTATTGTAATATTTATACAGTTATCCTCATAAAAGTTGCAAGAAGCAGTTCTTAGTTCCTCGGCTCGATAGGAACGTCTACGTTTACGAACAAATGTCAGAGAAAATAATACTCAGGGTCAGTATTTAAAGCAAATATAGTTTCTAATGAACATAAGGTTAATAACACAAAATAATAATAATAGCTATGCAGCGTAAAATTAAATAATAACATCATTTGCGAAAGGGAGATCACCCTCCAAAACCCGCTATTTGGGTTTTATTCATAAACAAACAATTTGAAGTTTAATACTTGATTAGATAAGTCTGCAGCCTTTAAAAGTAATATACAAATATTAATATAGCACCTATGCAGCGTAGTTGACCACTGAAGACACACAAATCTCGGTAGGTGGACGCAAAACAAAGCCAAAAACAAGTCGGTCGCCGATATCTACGGCTATGAGGCGCTCGGCTTCCGTTCCGGCGGATGGAGAAAGCAGCGGCAGGCGCTAATGCCTCCCGAGTAGCACTTTAAGCAAAAACCCGCAGTCGTGACGTATTTGCCGCTTCGGTCTCCGATATCGCAGATTTGAAAGCCTCCCTAATAACCCCCCATGTCCGAGCCGAACAAATCGGTGACGGCGTGACCTCGGATATGTGCCACCTCAAGAAAGCCTCAGGTACTGGATAAGTGTATCGAGAGGGTGCTCGGAAGGTAGGGAATAAACTAAACATGAGAACATAAATAATATGTTCAAACCTAGTCATCAGGGACGGATCCAGGGGGGTGGTTCTGGGGGTCCGGACCCCCCCCGAAATTTCACTTGTGCCTATTTTTCGAAAATGAAACTCGAATAATGCAAATAAAACAAAATTTAATAAGCAATCACTAGCGAAAAAATTCGAGTTTGTCTAACACAATTTTAACGTCACGTTTTGTGAAAGCCGAAATATCTTCTATTTTTAAATTTTTCGATCGGACCCCCCCCCCAAAAATTTTTTCTAGATACGTACCTGCTAGTCATATTGGGGGAACATTTTATTTAAACAGCGAAACGGGTTAGGAAGTAGCGACATCGCAGCTAATTATAAACTAGACGAAAATAATGAATTCCTATTTACCCCAGGTATTCACATCAAGGACTACTTAAAGTTGATACTTTTCATAGACGCAAAAATTTGGCATAAATAGCCCTGTCCTACAGAAAACGATCTCTGGATCTATAGTCGTGATCGGAGCAGCATTGAAAATTTAGAAACAACCCGAATTGACAGATAGGCTGTTATGGATGGCACACAGTGGTTCGAAACACTTGCCATGTAGTAGGAGAGGGGGTTAATCGGACCAGCTGGTGAAAAGCAGCAACTTTCAAAGAGGGCCTAAATCTGAAACGATAATGCTGACAGCATTACACACATTGCTTCCTTGAAACATTTTCCTCCTGGGTGATTAGAAACGAGAAAATTTCCATTTCTTACTTTGGTAGACTATCGTTTGTAGGCTTTCCATGTAGAACCACAATTTTTCACCATGAGAGGTGAAAAATTTTACTTCGAGAATGAGACAATGTAGTCTCGGATGTTATCTTTTTCTTTGCCAAAAGTGAAATACAGTCCATAGCTATTACAATTTGTTCTTTTTTTCGTGCCTTGTAAGTAGAGGTGTTTGAAAATGTTTTTATTTTTACTGAAATTTGTTGATTTGAAAACCAAATTGTGGTGTTTTGTGTTTTTATTATGTTTCCTAAATTTGGTGTTACTAATTTTCACAGTCTCATTTAAGCAAAGGAATAATATTAGGCACACTTTAGCATAAACATTAAAAGCATTGAAATATTATTAATTGTAAATTATACAAAATATTAAATTAAATTTTATTAAAATTGTGCTGTTTACACCTAAGGAAAATGCTTTCACAGCTGCTGATCAACAAAACATGATATTTTCATTACAAACATATTGACACGATTGATGTTAGGAAAAACAAAACATATCTCTTCGTTGAATTAGGCGAGATTTTGTGATCATCCATAATGGAAAGAAAGTTTTGCGAATTTATAGCAAAAGATCAAAGCTGAATTCGCGTAATCAAAGATGTCATGGGTGAGAAAAAATATGACAAAAAATACGTAAATAATACAATTATATATTGTACATTTATTTAAATCGTACCAAAATTAAATTTCCCTATCTTACAAATGACGAATGAAGCGAAAATTACAAAAATCCGTGCTGCTTATTAAAACTGTCGAAATTAGCGTTATTTCACTGAATCGGCCAAAATTCGCGTAATTTGTTGGTTTTATCGCTAATTGCGAAAAACAAACACCTCTACTTATAAGGTATTCGGTACTGCCAAATCTAGAAAATCAGTGTACGCAGTCGGGGGTAAAAGACCAGCACTTGCGGTTGTTCATATTCATGTCGCAGTTCGAATGTGAAGCATTACTCCGCTTCCTAAAGATAAAGAATTGTGTGAGATGTAACTGTCGGTATCATGAGATTTGAAGGCACGAAAGGACTTGAGAAGTTTACTTGCGGAAAACGCGTTTAATTATTGAAGGCAAATTTACTATTTAAAAAGTTATGTTTGGATGCCAGTATCGTCAATAGACTTCCAGACTAAACTAAATTAAAGAAAAATAGTAATATGGTAAATTTACAATTTTGAAATTGCAATAAATCTACTAATCTTTGCATACATTTTTTGTCCCCATGCCCACATCAAGGAATCGTTCCAGCGCTGTGGACTTCAAAGCCATGAGGCTACAAATTACATTGTAAACTGAATAGTATATATCTAGTCTTTCGTTGGTTATGACTTCAGAATTTTACAGCTCACACACAGATGGAGAAATGGACGATTTCCCTTATGGTGGTCTGATGCCCCAAACAACAGGTGCCGCACCCTCGATTATCACTATAAGGTTTTTTTAATTCTGCCGGCTACGTTATCGAGTTTCTTTCCTTTGGCATTCTAGGTTTTTTGCCGATCTCCTTCCCATCTTTCGAGTGAGTCGCCTCGTATTTTTTCCCTAACAACGCAACGAAAAGGCTTCCGATGGCCCTTCAAACAGATGGAGGACTCGGCTATAAACAGGCGAAAGTGTAATTTAGAATTTATCTCACTGAATACGTTAGTGCGCTGTGAGAAGACGAAGTTTTTGCGGTCTTTCAGCAGCCAAACCTCACTCTAATCTACATGTCTACAATCCACAGAAATTCCGCGAATTAAGAAAACATGTTTCTGTAAATTTTAGATCACAAATCCGTCCCTCGGCTGAAAAATACAATAAAAAATCAGACATTAGTTAGTGGTAGAGCAAATTTGCATATTTTCCGAATGTGTAATAAATTATTTACATATTATTCCGCGGACAAATACCGGAACGTCAGAGGAAACAGTTTTTCGTTAGCGTATCATTGAGAGGCAGTATAATCACGGTGGATAAAGGTGTACTCAATAGACTTCTGAGAATTATTCTTAATTGGCGTATTTTGAAATTGAAATATATTTTACATCGCCAGAAAATATTTAATTTATATCTTCACCTGGGAGACGTGATTTCTGAAAGTACAAAAACGATAAACTTTGCAGACGAAAGGACTTGAAGAAGGGAGTGGTGATAATAAGCTGCATGCGGTAAGAGATGGAGGGACGAGAATGAACGTAGGCTGTGAATGTGCGAGATGGCCGATGAGAAATCTTGATCGTTCTTAATTTAGAGCCTCTGAAAGGCCGCTTCGTTCCGACGATCGTAAAATTTACTCATAAGGTCGCGCTGTAAATAAAAATTCCTACGCATCTCCTTCTTCAAAATATCTCCCGTACGCATACCCAATAATAGAGATAGGATGATTCTAAGACTGGTGCATTTGCATAAACACCACTTCGAAACACTTTCCGAGACGATTTGAAAAGGAAGCTCAAAGAAGACCTCCGTTTGGCGAAAGAGATTTCATTGCCTTCCTAATTCTTACGTCGACCCGCTACTATTCGCAAGTGCTTGACAGTCTTACAGCTGGTTTAAGATTTGATTCCACATTTGAGATGTTATTTAAAAATGTTATCTTCGATTAAATGGTTAACAATAAATAAAGATGTACGCTCGTTAAATATGTATAATTTCACTTTTTCATGCATCGGTGCAACGATTTGAATCATAACCAGCTACTGTTCAATTATACCCACTTAAGTTTCTAAAAATCTAATGTGGTGGATGATCGGACAGCACAATGGAGTCACAAGTATCAAATTCTCAATGTTTATCCCAAGAGGGCCAACCGTCTCATCATCCACAGTGATCTGGCAAAGGGGTATCGTTCGAACTACTACTTCATCGTGTATCGTTCATTGAAAGGATGAGTTCTTAAAACTGATTGTCTTCCTCTTATTTAACGCTCGATGGGGCGCATATCTGAAAATACATTCTCATTAAGGAGTCACAGTTTCTAATCTAATTTCTTTCAAGGATGTCCAAACAAAGCCACATAGCAATTTCTTACCGCTTGCTTTTTATCGTGGCATTTTTTCATAAACAAAACGAATCTTCTCTGGCTGCAATTTCCCGTTGTGCACGTCTCATCCTCCGGATATAATTGTGCGTGTGTATTTTATTTGTGGTGCGTCGACATCTACGGTCATTTAGCACCATTTGCTGGTATAAATAATTAGCTCATGCCTCTGTAGAACTATAACTTGTTGCTTAAATTTGAGCTCGATTAAGACACCAGATTCCTTGTTTAATATCTCATCTTACAGTTTTTTAAAAATCCCTCTTTTCCTGACGAAGTGCAGTACTCTAGAAATGGATTCATTATCATCTCCTAGCACTGCGGCTAAGTCCCCTCCGATTCCCAACTAGTTTCGGATCGTACGATATTTATCTCAGTTTAATATGATATCTCCAATAGTAACTGGGCAGTCGCACTCTTCGCAGTATCTTCTCTTCCGAGAATGGGTGCGAGTGTGTAAGAGCGCTGTGCCTTATCCTTGGTCTAGTGACCGCCACTTCCTCTCCTCGGCTGCCTCTTATTGAGGAGGACCACGATGTCGTGACGGGTCTGATGAAACGCAACTTATTATCAACCAAGTTATCGTCCATGGCTCCAGGGCCTTGAAGAGAGATCCTTATGTCGTCGGGAGTCCGGCATAAGGATACCCAAAGCCTCCTTTGCGGCTGTATCCGCTCTTTCGTTCCCCGAAATTCCCACGTGTCCTGGAACCCATAGAAATTTGATATTGATACCCTTATTATATAGTAATGCAAGAACGGAGTGTATGTCCAGGACTATATTATTTGTTTGGAAAAATCTATACATTGTAATGCACTTAGAGAACCTGTGCAAATTAAGAACGAGCCGGTGGTTCCTTTAATTCCGAGTAAAGCTAATCTGATTGTAATACAATTTAATACCGAAAACCATCAATGACTACTTACGAGCACTAATACGTATTTCGGCTCCCAAGGAGCCATCTTCATAGCACGACAGACGGAAAGGTACTGCGAAGAGACAGAGGTTCTGTGTTTTCTCAGTACCTTCCGTCTGTCGTGCTCTGAAGATGGCTATACGAAATACGTATTAGTACATTCTTCATTCCACCAGGGTACAGATTAGAGATGGGCGCCGCGCCGATTACGCCAGCCGCCGACTATATCGGGCACGCCGCCGCCGCCGAAGAAATAACTACGGCGCGCCGCCGCGCCGCCGCCGGAAATTTTATCGGCGGCGGCGCGGCGTGGCTTGGATTTAAAAACTAAGTCCCACAGTCGAAAATATGCTGACAAGTAATTCGAAGAGATACGCTTTGAACTAATAGAACTCACCACGGCCTTTCCACGAGGGCGCTGAGTTATACGTGATATCGATACGTGTTACGATTAGGCCGTTTGCACACGTGCCGGCAAAATCGGTGCCAGTGTAGGAGTCGAGGAGCACTTAACGGGCAGGAGTCACTGTACAATGAGTCCCGCCAGAAGGTGGTGTTCACTTGACAAGTGTGCCTTACCCGGGCGGGGTACACTTTACTCAGGCGGCTATCACTTAACGCATAGTTTTCTTCACATGTTAGCAGTTTTTTGCCTTAGAATTTGCGGAAACTTGTTTCTAATTATCAGACATAAGTTTTAAAGGAATTATAAATTATTATACCATATCTTATTATTAAACAAAGTTATTAATTTTAAATAAATGAAAAAGCTATTTATTGTCGGTTTTCCATTATAGTTACTTGAGTTTTGAGTTGAATAAAACTTAAACAAGAATGTCCACAGAAAAACAAGTTCTACCAAATTTTAGCTTAATATATTGCATGTGTAACTATGTAATAGAAATTTTTTTGTTTTTATCTTTTTGGTACTTTATCGCAGTCAGAAATAAATAAGTTCCCGTTATTTCGCGCTTTCAAAAAGAGCGCCCAATTTGAAAAAAAAAATATCTAAAAAAACATTAATTTAATTTACACAATATTGCGGTATATATTTTAAATCAAAATAAAAAATTTAAATTTATTTCCTTGCCACCAGATAAAATGATTAGCGATTATGTAAAACAACTTTTTCTCAGTGATGAAAGTAGATACGATTGCAAACTTGGTTTCGTTACTAAGCTCTTGGTAGAATTTTTCATAATACGTATACATAATAACATATTTCATACGTAATGTAATTCATATAATACATTGCGGAAGATGTAACTTCCGGTGTGTGTTCGTTTTCGAATATTTATAATAGAAAATAGGGATTTAAAATAACACAAATAAAATTCAGTCTTTTCTCAGAATACTATCTCTCTGGATGTTTTTAATGAGTGAAGTATAGCTAAAAGTAGGCAGCTACTTTTTTGAACGCATTTTTCTCAAACCTCTCGACATTCCCTTCAAAATTTTCAAGATGTATTTTCCCAGATTATTTATCAGGAAATTTAAAAGTATCGAAATAATATCATAAAAGTAAGCAAATTATCAAGAATAAGAACTTCTTCGTTTCTGAAATGAGAGTGAGTATTTAAAGAACAAGTACAAACAAATTCGCTACGAATTTCCAAATTTTTCATTTAAAATATTTTTATCATCTTATTTTTCCTTGTAAATATGATAATAATTAACTATAATTAAATTTCACTGAACAGCTTTCAATTACTGTATCTCCATTTGGCAAGGGCGTCGCCAGAGGGGGGCACTGGAGACCTACTCGTATTTTGGTTCGGGATGTGTTGTAGAAACAATTTTTAGGCACGAGCGTATTTGAAAAGAATTTAGACCCAAAACAAAGTCAAGTGTTGGATTTAAACACCAGTGATGGGAAAAGTACTTCCTCGTAGGAAATTCATTTATACCTCCAGCGCAGCACAAATATTTCAACAATACTTTGTAGCAGAGTCAACAGCCATCCCTCCTTTCCTTCGCCCCTTCCCTCCCAAGAGAAGAAAAGTTCGGTTTCAGGGTGAACAATGTAGTTAGAACCGCATCTCGATGCAATCAGAGCGGTTATGCGATTATGTCCTCTCTCTCAAACTTCCTTGAGTATCGTCCGACAATCGTTGGCAGAAGACAAAGGATTCAGTTTTTTTTTCGTTTTCCCTTCAAAATGGACATAAGAAAGTGTTGCGATGAGTATTTTGCAAATATGTGGTGCAGCGAGTGGGGGGGGGGTTTAGGGGTTCAACCCCCCCCCCCCCCCCCCAAGATTCAAGTCCTATGACTATCTCTGTGCTTTTTTCTGCTGTAGAGTACAAAACCCCAATCATTTGCTTGATAAATTCAGCGAAAGCTTTGCATGCCAGTAAATATGGCTCCGATTACAGCCAAGTTGATGTTTTTGGTAGCAGAGCAGGCCTAGAGCCGACATCGAAATCAATGGGACGCTACGAGTGTTTCGCACACAATGTTCAACGTATGCACTTCTGAACCATATCCTCTTATTAGATGACTCACACCATAAGATAAGATTCCCATGAGAAGAATTTGAAAGTGCTGATTTTACTCCTTGCAAAAACACAAGGGAAAATTCGAGAAGTAAATCGAAACTTACACCCTGAAAACAGAAATTAAGATTACGTTTGAGAGACAAACAGATTGATAAAACGCTCAGTTAGATCTACTGCACGTGACTGTTTTGAGGGTGTGAATGCAGAGCTAGGCTCGTGAATAGTGCTTTTGAGAAATTCACAGGGAGCAGTTCGAAGGAGAGTTTAGTTTGGATTTCATAAAATACAGATTTACATCCGAAATTTTTTTCACAGTCCGCTAATAGCTCGAGGCTTCTATCGGGAAAACGGAAGGTCTATGTGTTTTTTGTATAATGACCATTATTAGTTGCATAAATTAGGATTGTATTATTTTAGGGCTGTTATCGGAGGGCACATCACAAGATGAGTTTAGTGACAATTCCAAAGGTACTGGTTCCTTTATTAATCATTCTGGACGAATAAAAGTCTGTACAGTAGACTCTTCATTACTCGGGATGATATAAAATATACTGATCCTTATTTTATAATTACCCGTTAATTTGCTGTATAGTTACGAAAATAATTCAATAACCGGGTTTCCGTAGTAATTTGTAAAAGTATTGGAGCAATACATGATATCAGTAAAAATTAATTAATTTTCGTTTATATTATTTATAATATTCCACTTTGGAAGCAAATGAGTCAGCTGAAAGGTATTGTGCACGTAAGGTGCGAACAGATTTATAGGAACTGTGACTTGATGACTTGAAATAAATTTGAGAAACTGTTAAAACTGTGACTTAAATTCTTCAGCTTCCTTTTCGATGCAGCCAATTTTTTTCTGGTGATAGAATCCCACGAATCTCATATCTTATCCTGTCAACCAAGTGGTCATACAATGCCTATTCGAAATTTAAATTCATAGAAAATTTTTGTTTTCTTTGAAAACTCACAGTGCGTATGACTGGGTTTTGTATCAGCTCTCTACTGGTTAAGACACCTATTACTTAGTCTAAATAATTGTAAGTTGACATCTTCATTTTTTCCACCTTGGTATGTAACTTGATTTCTGCAAATTCAATTATAATATCAACAATAATCATGAGTATACTGTATTTTTTAATGCAGCCGAATTTTAATGCTCGGTTTGTGACGCATTCAATTGATTACTTAGCTAATACATAAATAACGAAATCAGACTTAATTGTAAGCCTACCAGAAAATTCTTATATAAATGTTTTTTTAACGAAGCGAAACCATCTGATAATAATTATATTTTGTTTCTTAGAAGAGGAGCTAATTTTAAAAACAAGGGATGAAGTCACAAGAAACCTGCTTATGATATAGTTTTATAACGGAAGATATTCTAATAAGCATGGGCGCGGCAATGAGTGGATATTACGTATTATGTCGCTTGCCAAATAATCGTTACTAATTTTTTTCCTTCTCACACTTGGCAACCTCTTGGAAGAAAGAACTCTCAAAGATTCGGGAAGTCTATATCTACAACAATAATACACTTTAGCATAGAAAACATGACTTTTTAATAGATATTGCACGTATCCAAACTATAAATCCAAACAACACTTATAAGTTTCCAAAAGTTCGGTTATGTAAACTACTATGTTGGAAAGATTAATAAGTTGTCCATATAAGCGTTAAACTCCTCTAGTTTTCAATGCATTTAGTTTTTGAAAGAATTGACATATTTGCAGTAAGTAACGGGCATGAATATACTATCCCCTGTAAGTTAAGCATTTTTCGTTTCCTTGGACCCCCCCCCCATTGGCAAATCCTGGCTGCGCCACTGTATCCATGACAACTATGCGTTGTGCAAAGATATTGTTGACAGAGTGTAACCTACTGCTGAATGTTATAAATATATTTATTTAAACTCCTCTCATTCATTCATTTGCTTATTATTCTTTTAGTTTGTTTAAACTTAAATGTTTTGATTTGTGTTCATCATTTATACATTTTTTATTTTCTGGAAATTTCAATTGAACGTCTATTCGTGGATTCCATACTTGAAAAATGTGGCGCAAATGTGATGCTAAAACTAATTCACAACAGTAGTACATCCATTGATCGACATTCTACTGGCTATTTGTGCCCAATTTGTGATACCACTCTTTGAACGTTCTTAAAGTAATGTAGCGTAATTATTAGAAGCATGCTTTTGTGAAAATAAGGAAAGCAATGTATTGCCAAATTAATGCCTTTACGGCACAGAGCGAGCTAGAATCGAAAAATGCTGGCCAAGAATAAGGCAATTTTTTTGAGTGTGAACTTTGAAACTTCGCATTGCCATACCTCAATAAGTTCTGCATATAATATTTCCATACAGCTTATTATGTGAGCTCGTTTTCCTTAAATCGGAGGGTCCGAGAGAGGATAAGAGAAAGAAATATAACTTATAAGACATGTTGCATGAAGTGAGTATTTCACCAACAGAAGCTAATTCGGAGATCTGATGGAAGTGATGCAATAATTCAAATATTCAACTGTGATCACTTAAAAAATCATAATTAAGCTTAAGGGTTGATTATTTAATACTGTATTGATTTTTTCTCGACGATTCTACTAATTTCGGTTTGGTTTGAGGCTGAAGATTTTTGCAAAAATCTAAACCTGGCATTATTCGTCAATTTTGGTCAATTTTGACCACTTGTAGAATTTTAATAGGTAGAAATCAGCGTAAATAATTTGGTAGTAATAGGCATGATTTATTCGAGAATTGCCAGTACTAAAGTCCGCACTCAAGAAAAGGATTTTTTGCCAGTTTTTTTCGATTCTAGCGCATTGTGCTGCGTAGTCAAGATAGCTCTACATTGTCTTTATTGATATGATATAACTGTAATAATGTACTCTCAGATATTCGAGGTATTCGCCTTTTTTCTGTCGTATACGAACGAAATTTTCCACGCCGCCGGTTACGCCGCGCCGCCGCCGACGATTAAGCAGTCAGCGTTCACGCCGTTACGCCGCCGCCGCCGGCTTCATTTTCCCCCTACGCCGCCGCTGACAAAAATCATAACGGCGCCCATGTCTAGTACAGATGGTCGGCGGACTTCTCTGGAGGAACGGGGGATACTGCTCTTTGAGACTTCGAGGAGAGCCTACGTTTCAACGTTGCTTTCTCCGTTGAGGTATTCAATGTGATTGTATTTTACGTCACACACTCCAGATTACCAACGTGAAATAACATCGCTCAGTCACCTTTTAAACACATTTACCGAAAATACGCTTCATAAAGCAGAGCTCTTTGATTGCTTCACTGTAGATTTTCGAAAAAGCGTGATCCAATTTAAGATAAAAGTAAGAGGGAGATATTCCACTGAATCGGACGCATTTATACAAATAAATATTCATAATATCGTGTCAATGAATTTTCATTACATCAATATTGTACAGGCATCTTTTCCCTTCGATGAAATAAACTACAACGAATTTGGTTACATTAAGCTCTATTTGCCATTTTTTGCGGTGAAACTGAAAAGAAAAAAAATCATTTGATGGATGAATACGGTCTTGATCGTTTGATACTTCTCTATATGAGTTAATCAGTCACCTTCCAACGCCATCACATTGCTATTTCGCTACTCAATTAGTTAAAAAAGAATTATTTTGGCATAAGGCAGGTAAAAACATTCGCACAGGCGTGTAAGTTACTCAATTTTTGTGGTCAAGTTATTCAAAGAAGAACTATCGTTTCTTGAACAATAGACAAAAGCAATTCCGTCTTGTCGCAAGATTTAGAAAAAATAAAACAATAGGAAATAAAAGTATAGAGGAATGATGGTTCTTCATGGTATGCGATGAAAACGGGGAGAGAACGAAAAATATATTCACATAAAGAAATTCCTGTTCACAATCTCACCCTGAGCCAAAATAGAAACAAATTGAAACCAAAATAAATCGAAGGGGATTTTCAAGCGCGAGAATGGTATGGAGTTTAAATGCATGAAAAAGCGACCTCTGGAGATATGTGAAGTTGATAGTGGGGGATCCCCATGGAAAGAATGTTATTTGTGACCGCGAAACATAAATTTTCAGTGAGAGCACAACACGAGCCAGATCTCGTTCATTTCCCTCGACCGATATCAGGCACCCACTGCCGTTGGCCATTTCTCGAATTAACTCTTGCATATTTAATTACAGCCATTTTATCTTATTTTCAGTGTCTATGAATTTGAGTTCACCTACAAATCAATTCAATAAATAGTGCTCGAGACATTTCTACATAGATCTAGAAGAGTTAAGAATGAATCTCAGGATTAGACGCAACTACCGAGTGATTATTTCGGCATTGAAGGGGTGCCAGGATTCTTCAAGCAAGTGCTTTCTCTGAAGAAACTCAGGAGACAGCGTAGTTGCTACCTGGTGGACTTTGTGCTCTACGGCAATTTGGGATCTTTGTTCACATTTTACGAATCATTGTTTTAAATTTCAAGCCTTACTTGCCCAAAAAAGTAGCTTAACTCGTCGCGTGGGGTCAAAATGACCCCATATTTTTTTATTTTACGTTCTTTCATAATACTAATACAAGTGCCTTCGATTGACTATTAGACGAGAGATTTTTTTAGCTTTTGATTTCTTTTAATACTTCTTCGTTGTTCTTGGTGAAGACTTACCACGAAATCGAGGGCAAAGCAGCGGATTCCCGCTGAGAAAGTAACTTCAGGTGACATTTAAAGTTTTCCCAGACAACTTGACTAAGACGTGTTGTTTGTACATCAACATGTCAACATGAGAAATAATCGGAACCTTTTGCTAAAAGTGAGAAAGTAAGATATCTCGAGAGAATCCATTTTTCGTAGCAGCCGAAAGAAAATGTGTGCGAAGGTGAGGTAGCAAAGAAATTAATTACAGGTTTCAAGCAAATACGTTTTAGGTCAAACGTAATCGCAAACCAGTTATTGCGTTTGGTACAGTGTAATGAGATACAAGGTGAAAGGTCAAACAAGTTGGATATTTAAAAAAATGATAGAATAAGGAAAGCACTCTGTGACCCGAATACATTCCATTCAAATATACTTGAGTATATTTCATTATCACAGTCATGAGCAAGACTGAGATAAAAACAAATAAAAGATCGATTTGTGGCCGAAGACAAAGGAAAAATATTCATCTACTCACAAGATTTATGTTCAAGGAAAGAAAAGTTCAAGATAGAGTACCATTATTGATATATCTCATATAAGAGAATGAAGAAATGACCTCAGAATACTGAAATCACAAAAATCACAACAGGATAACGAAATGCAGTTTTCAAGGAAAATAACGACTTATTAGACATATCAAGACATATCTTGAGAATTCCGCTGATGGCTGTGAATGAGGAAAGAGTCACAGAATAGTGGTAATACTAAACTGCATGCGATAAGAGATGGAATTGGAGGGACGAGAATGAACGTAGGCAGTGAATGTGCGAGATGGCCGATGAGAAATACTCCATCATTCTGTGACTCTTTCCTCGTATCAAGACATAATAAAACGGCCTGAATTGCCCGTGACTAGAGACGACGACAGTGGCTCCCAAACTTTCCAGTCCCCTTCTCAGTTTCGGCAAGAACCAAACAATAATATTAAAAACTCAAATATTTATTGGTTTTTAATTCAAAGGAAAAATATTAGTTTAAGAAATTCGCGCAGAAAAATGAATTTCATTAGCAAAATTATAATATAATTGTAATATATATATATAATATAAATTTGAGCAACCCCTGGGGGTTCAAAACATCCCGAAAATAATGGAAAAGCAACCGATTTGAGTGCATCCCTGTTTCAATTTATCAATGCACTATGAATATTTACAATAATCACTTGTCATAATCATAAAAATATTTACTAGATAATCATTCATCATAATAATAAAAATACATTTTAAGGACCAAAGAGTATTTCCGATTACGTGGAGTCGGTGCATTTCTTGGAACTTTTAATCGTTCCCAGGATTACCAAAAGAAAAGTGTTTTCATTTAACGATGTTCACGAGGAATCAGAGAAATATATTCATCGCCTAACAAAATGAAATAGTGACTAAAATGCAGTGAATAAAATGAGTTCTTTGGAAAGTAAGACTGACTAAAGCATAAAGAAGTATGCATTGAACAGAGGATTTTGAAGGTTTTTCTCGGTAAGAAGCGTGTAGTTGCCAGCGCTAACATCTATAAACAAATAAAGGAAGCCCAAATTGGAAACAAATGAAGATCATATTTTGTGGTTCTGAAGAGAGCGGTGTGTCCGAGAGTGTGAATGTCATAATTATTAACATTTCGGATCCACCTGCACCTTGACCCTCAGGGGGTGGAGAGCTGGGCTGCCAACATCAAGAAAAAAAAGATGCTTTTAATTTCAGACACTCCGCCTCATTGGTGAATTCAACGAATTCCAGTAAAAAATAAATTTCGATTAACGTGATTTTACAAGGGGAATTAGATTTTTTCCAAATTTTACTCTAAATTAAATAAAGATTTCACGTTGATGTTCCTCAAATAAACTGTCGTGTATACTTGGATATAAGTTGATCCTGCGTACTGGTTGGGTGCCGAATTTCTTTGCAATTTTTTTTCCTCTCGTGCCTGTTCTTTTCTGTAATTATTACACTGTACTAAGTTGAATCATGCTTTTAATTTCTAATTACGGGCACTTTAATATGCAGACGATAAAGCTATTGTGTGTGATTCTGTTAAGGGTTTGCAAATATTAGTAAACACTCTTAACGATAAAGCAAGGGGGTTAGGAATGAAAACTAACGTAAGTAAAAATAAAGTTTTGAGGTTCGCTAAGGGACAGAAAGGAGGCCTTCGAAATGTATGGCGTAGAATGGAAAAGGTAAGTTAAGTTGAGAGGAAAATAAACACAGAAGTGCTGGAGATGATTGGGGAGGAGAGGGCTTTTGTTAAAGTAATTTTTGCATTCTTTTAAAGAAAAGAAATTATGTTTGTTCAGGAAGTGAAAAATAGTGACTTGGCTGGGACTCAAACCCAGGTCTCCCACTTGCCGGGCACGTGTTCTTTATTGCGGAGGAGAGGGCTTTGATTGTAATAATTAAGCATCGATAGTGACTTAATCGTGACTGACATCGAAAAATCTGTAATCCAGATATTGAGGGGAGAGGGATTGGTATTGAGGGTGGAATTCAGGGGGGAGGGAAAGAGGGGAGGGCATTTACATTTACATTTACATTTAAACCCTGCAATCCGCCAGTGGCGCGTGGCAGGGGGTGTAAGACACCAAAATACCTATCTAATCTGGAGAGCTATTTGCTTCTCTAATACTACGCGGAAAAAATGACCAAAAGTAGCTATCCGTCCTGGCAACTACTTCCCTGTATCGCTTTTTTGTTCTCTCTCGAAGGTCGCGTAGGTATATAACTGGGATGACAATATCTGTTATCTCCTCCCCGAAATCGGTAGAGATAAATTTATCAAAAAGCTTCCGTCGATATTCACGTCTTCTATCACTAAGAGAGTTCCAACCGAGGGATCCTATCATAGCCGAAACACTGCTGTCGAATCTGAAATCTCCCTTGACGAACCTTGCTGCTCTACGTTGAACCATCTCGAGATCGGAAATTAATCCTACTTCGTGAGGATCCCAAACCGCACAGCAATACTCAAGTAGAGGTCGAATTAGGGAAAAGTACGCTATTTCTTTTACTCTCGGTGAACATCCCCTAAGGATTCTGCTGGCTAACCTTTGCATTCTATTCGCCTTTCCTACTACGCCTCGAATATGCTCTTTGAAGGAAATATCACTGCTGAGCGTAATTCCTAGATATTTATGATGCATTACGAGCTCCAAGGGATTTCCTGAAATTCTGTACGGTACGCAGGTAACGTTAGTGGATCGCGTGAAAGTCATGGTAACGCACTTATTTACATTCAGCTCGAGCTGCCAATCACTACACCAACCCGAAATCATATTCAGATCGTTCTGCAAACTACCAATGTCATCTTCAGTTACGATCTCCCTATACACAACAGTATCATCAGCGAATAACCTAACCTTGCATTTAATATTATCCATAACATCGTTAATATATATTAGGAACAAAATTGGTCCTAATACACTTCCCTGTGGAACACCGGATGTGACGCGAACCTCATCAGATAAAATTCCGTCCAACGCAACTCGCTGCGATCTTTCCCCGAGAAACGACTTTATCCACTCAACAACTTTTCCGTTAATCCCGTAAGCCGTCAACTTGTGAATTAATTTTACATGCGATACTCGATCGAAAGCTTTTCTGAAATCTAGAAATATGGCGTCTGTTCTTATACCCTTATCAGCTGCTCTAACTACATCGTGGAGAAAAAGGGCTAACTGGGTATCACATGACCTACCTTTACGGAAACCGTGTTGACATTGACTAATTGCCCCCTTGTCACTTAGGAAACGCATTATTGAACTCGCTATAATGTGCTCGATAGTCTTACAAAATATTGACGTTAAAGATATCGGACGGTAATCTTCAGGTTTCGAGGAACGTCCTTTCTTAGGAATTGGAGTGATATGCGCTCTTCTCCACGACATTGGTACAACGCCTTCGTCCAAGGTTTTCCTATAGAATACGAAAAGAAGGGGTGCAAGCTCATTCGCCAGTGTTTGAATGACGAACGATGGTATACCTTCTGGTCCTGGCGCTTTTTTCTTGTCTACCTGCCGCAACAACTTTCTTATTCCATCCACCGATAACTCGATTGGTTCCATTTCTGAATCAACACGCACAGAAAATTCGTTCGCGCGTCCATCGTCTAAAGTAAAGCTTTCCTGGTAGTGTCGATTAATTAGATTTGCTTTCTCTAACGATTCAGTAACCATTAAACCCACGTCATTAACAAGGCTGGGTACTGAAGACTGACCTCCTCGAGATTCTCGGACATATGACCAAAATTCCTTCTGGTCACCTCCTAAAGACTCTAAAAGGGTTTTAGATCTATATTCCTGAAACTCATTCTGCGATTCATCCTTAACCAATCTTCGCATCTCCGAATATTTTTGTCGCTCAAGATCAAAGTCTACTCCGATTTTCTCTAGCTTCTTCATCCGTGCGTGTAAAATCCTTTGCTTCCTATGCAACGCTCGCAACTTAGGTTTCATCCAACGCGGATCCTTACGCTCCCTAACGGTTTTAATTGGGACAAACTTAGCTAAGCCTTCCCTTAATATTCGTAGGAATTCCATCCAGCCATCGTCAATAGTATTACCACACAAAAAACTACAGAAATCTTCCCTCTTCGCATTAATATAATCCCTGAATTCTGAAAATCTCGCTTTGCGAAACATATAAACCTGCCGTGGTGGCTTGAGGGATTTTACTATTTCCGCTTTCATAACTGCAGTTATGACATCGTGGTCTGAAATTCCAGCAATAATATTAAGATCATCGATCAAGTGAGGATGCGAAGTTGCTAATAAATCAAGTACACTACCTTGACCTTCGCGAATTTTCCTCGTAACCTTCTTATTAAGTTGATCTAAGGCGTGAAGCGAAAACGTATCTATCAATGTTTGCGATATAGTCTTCTCTCTACCGGTGTGCGAGCTCGATAAATTCTCCCAATCAATATGGGGAAGGTTAAAATCCCCTCCTACAACAATGATGGGATCCTTCACTTTCTTCCGAATATTCTCTAACGAATCAGCTAGTTGCTCTATACATCCGTTGTCGCCATCCGGAGGCCGATAAAAGGAACAAAAGAATACCTTCTTTCCACTCCGTCCAATAACCGAGCACCATACCATTTCGCATGTACCGTTCTCCAAGAAGTCAACGCACTGACTCTTTAAAGAATCCTTTACAGCGATAAACACCCCTCCACCTATTCTACAGAGTCGATCCTTACGATAAATAATATAATCCGGAGGAAATATCTCACCTGATGAAATATCTTCGCTTAACCAACTCTCGGTCCCTATTACGATATCCGCATCATTACTTCTCGTAAGATTAAGGAATTCTATCTGCTTTTTACGTATACTTCTGCAATTAACTACTATGATTTTTAAATCTCTCGCATTGTTCTTTAAGATTGAATTACTAGAGGCAAGTTCCTGTTTCCTTACGCAATTATTAGCTCGTTTCTTTGTTCTAAGCTCGCACCTATCCCCTTGCCCATTACTGTGGGTGTTAATCTCACAAATAAAACCCGAAACCTCATTTATCGTTAACCTAGTGTTGCAGTCTAACCTAAAAAAACACCCACATCCCTGAAAACCCGACCCGCTACCTTCTCCGCAGCCTCGGAAGTATAATGTACACCGGAGCGGTTAAGGGGAACCCTACACGAGTCAAGGACGTGGCTCAGATCGACAAAGCCCACCCCTTTGCCCCGACAGAAATCCCTCAGCCGACGGTTCAGACCCTCCACCCTACTCCAAACCATACGGCCTCGATCAATCCGGGGAACTATGCTGCATATAGACAACGCAATGTCCACCCCAGACGACCCCTTGACTCGAGCAACCTCAGATATCAGGTCCTCAAAAGAGTCCAAGATCTCCTCGGATCCACGAGCCGAGGCATCGTTGGTGCCCACATGCGCCACCACATGCAGCGAGGAGCAACCTGTCTCCCCGACCGCCGCCCTCAACTCCTTCGTCACCTGGGGCACCGTACCTCCAGGTATACACTTGGAGAACACCCGCTCCACAACTCCCCCCCGGCGGGCCCTTCGCCGCAACGGAGACATGATACGCCGAACATTGGAGCTCCCTAACAGTAACACTCCCCTCCCCCCACAGCTTGCCTCCGGCCCAGCCTCCACCGTGACAACGGGCGAGTGCTCCAGCTCAAGGTCCGTCAACACCTCAAACCTATTGCTGGCGAGGAGAGGTTCAGCCGAAGCATCCCCAGCACACTGCTTCCTCTGCACCGCACCACGATTGCCGCGATTGGCGACCACCTTCCACTCACTAGCCTTCCGGGACGGGCAAGCAACGATTCGCGAGGATTCCTCCGCAGCAGACCCAATAGGCCTGCCAAGTTGAGTACTCCGGCAAGAGGCGGAAGCACGGCAAGCTTTAGGGCCCGCAACAGATGAACCCCCACGAACCGAAACATGGCCCAACCCAGTGAGCAGCGAACGGAGGTCCACAACTTCCCTCTCAAGGATCGCGATACGAGACATAAGTGCCTCGTAACGAGCGGTCATCAAGATGGAATTTATAGGAGTCCTCGGGGAAGCCATCCTAACTTAATAATTAACTGAGCGAAGAATAAATTTAATTGAGCTAATTAAATGAGGACTGACTTTACACTTTACAGCTAACGAGAACGAATAATCTGAACTAACTTCACACTTTAATCCCTCCCTAACTAATAAACACTATATTTACACTACGTTAAACTGAAACGCTGATAGCACTGAATTACACAAAAGTATCGCGAAGGTAAGGACTTGAATCAAAACAATGTCAGTTATCACGCGGTAAAAACAGCTGCAACACGTCAGGCGAAACTCTAACTACTTTAAAACTCAGTAAACACACAAGAAATAAGTCACTAATGCACTGATTGGAAGACAATTAATAAACCAAATGAAGCAAGAACAATAAGTAACTTAAATTAGCACAATCTAAGATTTAATGGATACTTATCGGCCTCGTGAACTCGGACGATCTCCAACGGACTTCGCGCCAACAACTTCGACGTACACAAACACTCGTAGAAATCACAATTCTCAACTAATTTACAAACACTCGACGCTAAACTAAAGCCCGATACTTAATAAACAAAATACAATAACACTACTTTGAATTTTATAAGATTTTCTACAACAAAAAGCACAAAAACTCAGAGCACTTTGTAGGCACTTTCTCACAGCTCGACAGCAGCGCCACTCTTCGCAAAGATGTTGGACTGAATAAGGGATGGAGATAACTATTAGGATATAAAGGAGATTTAAGGCGTTCAACAGGGTTTTTGAGTGTACATGAACCTACCGAAAGGCTGACACTCATGATGGCGAGAATGCAGAAAACTGCATCACCCCGATGGAATTGTACATCTAAAATGGTCATAACGGCTGGTTTCGCCCGTTTTCAGCGAGCACAGACTGAGAAATAACCTCACTAATGTTTAGTTTAACACCAATTCACTCGAAATAGGCACATACAATTTAATAGACCGACTGTTGAACTCAATAGGCCTGTATTAAAACAAATCGAAATTTTAAAATCTAAGCATGGCAACCACGCCATACAATCCACTGGATCGTGAAATTTTCCATGCAGGAGCAAATTATATTAATTTAAACATCCCCTAATCCAAAATTGATGAAAAATTTAGACTCTCTAACCCCCTCGATATAAACTTCCGATTTGGAGAAACGCATCGCGTTGATTGGACGATCACATCCTTGCTGCGATAGTTTTTAATTCCCTTATTCTTTTAATCGACAATTTCGAGGATGATAATTTCCGCTCAAAGATCATAAAAAAAGGTCGAATTCCCGGAATAGGAAAAGGATTGTGTTTTGGAACGGTGTCGGCATTGCTTCGCTTTTCTTTTTCGTCTTCGTTGGGAAACATAGGAAATAAGACTAAAGCGTCTCAATCTTACCCTTAAATAAAGACAATAGTATTATTGTTATTGTATCCCTAGCATGGAAAAATATCTGATTTTGTCAAACCATTAAGGGCCATAGAAAAGACATAACTAAAACACAGAAAAGGCGATCAAAAAGCCATAACAAATATTTCTAAGTAAATATTATCACTCCTAGATATTTTTGTTGATTTAATGCAGACCCTGGTTACAAGAAATGCATTAGTATATTAAGTGCAGAAAATAACAATTCATGAAATGGTGAAAATTAGCTAAATCCACTTTCGCTCAAAACAGCGAAAATCGATGCCACAGATTGACCTGTCGAAATCCATTCGGTGGAATAAAAGAAGAAATTCCGTCGGAGGAATGTGACATCGCAAAATTGATTAAGTTTTTCCGATGACGTAACAAAATGAAATTCCTCCGGACGACATCGCCGAAGGATCGTGGGAGCAAAATAATAATAAATCCGAATATTATGAGTTCTCCGTTTATCGAGGAACGAAATAAAAAATAACGAAGTATTTCGTGAAACCTCCGCGGGCGCATTTCAATTTTGACAATTTTTTCGTTGTTTTTTTTAAGGTTTTTCACATTGATGAAATTAACAGAGTAGGAAGAAGTAACCTCTTCGAAGCTGGAAATGCTAAAAACACAAAGGCTTTGGACGGTACTTTCGAATATTGAATGGTTCGACGCTGATTGAAAACTGATCGCTTGTTTACAAAGCCTATGGTCCTGAGAAAGTCTGACAAATATGCACTTCAGCGGTACCGAAGGGAAAAATTTATTCAAATTTAATTATTTATTAACAAACATCAACATAAAGCACGAATCCAATTACTGCTGATTATAAACAATAATAATAAAGACCAAATGTCAATAAAATCGTGAAAAATTCAACAAATAAAACATATAATAAAATAAAAAATGAATATGAGGATACTAACAAAAAAATATTTCCCTAACTGACATTGAACCCTTGAAAGGACAATAAATGCATTCCAACACTAAATTACAAACATATCTGTTGCCGTGGAAACTGACTGCTTCAATTTCAAATCGATCGTCTTACCTGCTCTCAATCATACCATGGACGATGTAGATAACAAATTAAACCAAACATTGGAATTATCAAAGATTATTTTTATTGTAAAGAACTTTAAAATAACGAAGAAATATAACAGCCTGTCGTTATCTCAAATCACAAAGAAAACCAACAATCCTAATTTAATTGGTTTTTTTACTGATTCCTTGCTGAGTACATAGACTAATGCTCCGTCCAGAAATAATTAAGATCGTTTATAGATTATAGATCGTTTATATTTACTTATAATTTATTTACATATATTTGCATATTAATTTGTTTATTCGCTTTGTACTTTGAGACTCGTGTAATGAATGGACACATCAGGACTTCAGCAATTGCCAATAGTCATTATAAGGGAGATTTCTGAAACACGTATGATTAAAAAAATCAAAATATTTATTCCAGGTTATCGTGATACCAAATCCAATTATCGCTATATGATGATAAAGATAAGATCACTGTTAATTAGTCACCTTGTGGTTTCTATGGTAAATATTTTGACTTAAGTCTTGCGATAGATATATATGCACATGGAATGAAGAATGAACTTAAAAAGTATTTCTTACGGTTGTTGAATTCGGAAAGTTGAATATATACATGACGGTGAGGACTATAAGAGAGATGACCAATTATAGATTACAAGAATTAGCTGTTCTTAACATACACATTTTTTTTAATAAAATTTTTTACTCTTTCTTTCGTCGCCATATAATTTGCGTAAATGAATAATAACTTAAAAACAATTCCGAATCCCTTTCAAGAATTTTGCAATCTTATGTAGTACATCAGGTAAAAGCTCCGATAGAATATAAAGCAGACTTTAATTTAGTTTCAGATCAGATTAATCACTAGTTCTACCATCCGAATCTCTGAAATCTATATCGAATGTATGAGCTGAAATTGCAATATATCATAATCAAACAATCCAGACATCACCTTCAATTTAGGAGTGCAATTCTGCATTTTACAGCCAAGACAAGTATTATGGGAAATGTATAAACATCCATTCTGAACCATAAGAACATCTTCGTTGTTACACTACAAAATGTTTGAATAACATAATCTTGTACAAAATGCATTGAAAATAACTGCCAAGCCTAGCGAAGCAAGGTTAGATTTAAAGAAAGACACGAATTTACTACATAGATAAACGTACATGAGCCCGTCCAATTTGTTTTACACTCCTTAGCGCCGCTGAGGCAGCGTAATACCCGACTCAGTATCCATGGAGATGAGACAATAGTAGGTCGTAATATTTCTCCGTTCGACCTATCGAATAATCGATGCTCCCTTGTATATGAGCCGCCCCAAGGCCCATTTTACCATTCTGCTCAGCCGCCATGTTCCGGAAGTTGTTGCATACGACGGAGGGAAAAGAGAGGAAGCAGTCGATTGGATGCAGGTCGTCCTCAGCGAGGTATTTAATACTCGGAGCGAAACATTCGTAGAGACAAAACCGAAGCAAAATTTGGATTGAATGAGAGCGGAAACCAGAGGGGGGAAAAGTACGGTACAACGGGTGACAGGTATTTTGAACAAAGCGTACATTTTCTATATGCAACCAGAAATGGTAAATCAGGGAAAATATAAAGATGGAAAAATCAAAATAAATCTGAAGATCGACCAATGCGCTACAGTGTTAATTGTTTTCGTTTTAAAATCCCTTTCAAAGAAAAACAGAAGCGGATGAGACTGATCAAATCCACTATTGACATGGATTTTGCATTTTTGATACAAATTTTAAAGAGGTTACTGAATACAGATATTCTTTCTACCATCGAATTATAATTAAGTTCACCATACGTACAGTTTTGACCCGGAATGACTTAGGTTTAAGTTTCAATTTTTTTGCTGTTCCAGTTCCAGACGAAATATTCAAAGAAAGGATAAAATTTAACTCACAGAGATTTCATTAACAGGAAGCAATTAAATGCAAATTTCAATTCTTTGATGATTTGTGATTTTTAATTTTTGTTTATCTGTTAGTATTTCTTAATTCATTAGACTTTGCCATCAGTGGTACTGTTTACCACTATATTTTATAATAAATTTTAATAAAGTTGTGGCGCAGCACACTCTTAGTGTGTCTTCATAGTGCTAAATATTAGTATATTTTGCATGAAATTAACTCAGACAGTATTAAGGCAACGTCCGGCTTTACCCGCTCCGGAAGTTTCATCCCTGCTCCGTTTTGTAAGCATCATAACATATTAAGGTAAAAATATGTATTTATTTTACTAATATATCACATCACACGTTATTGGACATTTCCTGTTTGCGATAAATAAATAATACAATATATATATAATTATAATTAATACAATAATTTTTGCACTCGAAGGTATTGGTTTCCCTTCTGGTCCTCCTGAGCCAATAATCGGCTCATCAGGAGGTGCAAAAATGAACAGACAAACCAGAAAGTATAAAATACTAAAAACTTACAGGAAATAGCTTACTTCTAATACTTTCGGAATACTCAATTAAGAATCATAATTTCATAATATATGTTCATAATCATAACATTAGAGGTTCAAAATCTCCAATAGCCGCGATCACTATTCAATGCATTTCCAAAAATTAAGCCTACATTCAAATGAACAGCGAAAAGGCTCACCTTTTTGGAGCCACCGACGAACAGAAGACGATCGGGTAAATTTATTGCCGAAACTTCGGCGGCGCTCCCGTCCTAATTGGTCAACGGCGGACTTTTATTGGTGCCTTTCCTTTCCAAAAGAACCACCGCTTTATTAATTATACACACATAAGACCACTCCTTCCCAAAAGAAATAAAACCACCGCTTTATTCGGCGGACCTCGCAATGTATCGCTATGCTGTCGCTTTCGGAGGAAAACAGATTTCGAAATGGCGTTTTGCAATCTCCATTGCTATGGCCACCCCCACAAGAGAAACTGGGTCAACGGGCGGCGATCATAAGAGTGCCCTCTTGTGCCAAGGAATACAATAATTGTATATAAAAGGTCAATATCCCCCAGAATCTTCCACATATATTACTCAGCAAGAATATAGAAAGAATAGAATGAAATTCGTGAGTTATACCTGTCTATTTTATATCAACTTTAGGCTGAGTATCCGGGTCCCCTTTTAGTTCCGAGTCGAACCGCATAGGTGGCAGCAGCGTTTGTTTACGTATAGCAGCATTGCTTTCCACTTGGCACTTGATATAGATAACTTTGGCTAAAAGCGGATGGGTAGAGTAGAGTGGGCGGTGTTTCATTAATTAAATCGTCTACAATTATTTTCACAGTCTATGCACTTAAAGATAACTTTGGCTAAACGGCGATGGGTTGGGTAAGGTGGGCGGTGTTCCTTTAATTAATTAACTAATTAAAATTAATACTATAATAATCTATACAGTACGGAAGTAAACAAACGCTGCTACCACCTAGGCGGTTAGACTTTGAACAAAAAGGGGATACGTCTTCCAAAACTCAACCCAACTTTATAATGGAGACATTTACCTTGAAGTTAGAGTAATTATAGAGACATTGAATTATTATTCACAATTAATTATTTCTTTCTAAGGAGATAGTTCTTAAGAAGCAAAAGATAACTAAATGAAAAATATTAATCTATTTCTGGATTAGTATCAAAAGTATCGAACTTCAAATATACCCGAATCTAGGTCGTGCTGATCGCATGCAATTCGCCACGTGTCTAGATTGCGAAAGTTAAGCTAATTTACCATGTTAACTTCTTAATATTATGCATTTTTCTTTAATCCTTAAAATTTAAACTGTGATAAGAAACGATTTCTTTATTTATATTAAGTTGCCGTATGCCGATGAAAGACCATGATAAATTGAATGATTGCTTACAAAAAGAACTTTAACTGAGACCCAACGTTAGAACTTATACCTAAACTAACTTTTTCTCTGCAATAATGTTTTTATGTAATACTTAAAGATCGCTAATCTGAGACGCACTTGATTTTTGGAAGCTCTAAAACCAGCAAAAATGAACTTCTTGGATTTGGGAAAACTGCTTATTTATTCGTTTAACCTTTTTATTGTAAAATGTCGTCTCTTTTTTCAATACTCTGTTCTCATCGGAGAGATGTTTTTCCAAAGATTTTCAAAATAAGCAAATGAAATCGAAGAAGTAACAACTCTAAGCCCTAAATGATTAGCAGGAAAGAATTACATTAAAACATATTCTTTGCCATTTACACGGATGCTATCATCAGATATATTCCGTCGGTTTTCTGTGTCATATACTTCGTGATCAGCGTTCGTGATCAGCAAACAAGATTGAGCTTAGGTCAAGCTAAAGGTTTCAGCGTTAGAATGTTGAAATTTGAAATTATATATTTTAACAATTGCAATGAAACTTAAGAAAATATAGTTTCAATTTTATTTAAATTGAATCAATTGTACTCGCATACAATACATCGCATAGCTGAGCTTAAATCAATAATTAAAGAGATGGCTAATTGAATGTAATGCCTCTGAAAGTGAACTCTCCTTCAGCGACACTCAAGATATGTAAATACACACAATTCACTCTTTCTCAAAGGAGTGAAATATGTAATAAGTTCAAAAATAGGATTCGCCAACATCCGGGCACAATTAATTTTAAATGGAAGTTCAGTTAAGTGAACTTTATGCCAAGCAAACAGCTAAATTTGATCAAGAAAGTCTTTAAGTTAACATAATTGTACGTAAATCACTTTCAATTTGCATTTTCCATTTTAATTTATACAAATATTCCTTCATGATTAAATAGTTTTCCATTTAAATAGAATTATTTGAATATCAACTAGCATTTCATTATCAAAAAGTTGCTGAAGTTTCGTATGCATTAATATTTGTACAGGTGCTCGTCAATGGAGACAGAAAATGTTCATAGAAATGCGAACCCTGCCAAGCGATCTTAATGAGTTAAAAAGAAAAGTAACTCTTGATCGAAGAGCTGAATTTATAGCGATAAAGTGCTGCCATCTCGCTTTGTTTAATAATAATGAAGTATTTTTTACTATGGATTTTTGCTTTATGAAGGTGGAAGTGTAAAACAAACCACAATGTTTCGTAGTGCTTCAAAGAGATGGAAATATGACAGTAGTAACTGAATCGATCATAGGATTTTAGTATAACAGCAAGATAAAGCTGACCGGAAACAAGAAGGCAATTAAAATGCAATTTAGTTAGATTGCTTGAAAACAAAGGACTCTCATGTTTTCAATTGCAAAGGGAGCATTAAAATTCCACGTTTCATTAAATGTTACGGAAAATCGACTGAATGATGAATGAAATGTCTCTCTTTGGGAGTATGTCAAATGATTCAAAACTACCGAACGCGAAGTGGCAATAAATGAAGAGAATTCCTCAAGTACCAACGGTAGTATGAAAGTGTGGTAAAAAAATGCAGATAAATATTGAGAATTTTTTTGTAGGAAACGTAATGATTGAAAGAATTATAAATCCTAAAATTTTATTTGTTAAAAACATTTTAAATATCAAAGTGTGTAAATATTTTGGGAAATAAGTATTATTTTCATGAAAATGAATTGATAAATGTCATGTTAATTAAAAGAATATGAGCTTACAAATATTATTTCCAATACTTTTACAGATCTGCTTGAATTTTTCTTTCTCAGAGGTTTCGTCAATTGATCTAATCCAGGAGTCAACGCAAGAAGTGTATCTAATGTCTAATGATGGTTTTGCTACGAAATTGGAAAAAATATGTGAGAACATTTCTGAAGCATCAAAAGATACTTTTTGATCACTGATTTAAGAATAAATGATTGGAAGGTCGTTCAAAGACCTTATGACAGCGTGGGTAAGAAAGACCTCTGAAAATGTTCAAATATCATAAACCTTGACTGGGGGTTGCCTTTATTTTGAGAGCGTAGGCTATATTTTACCCAGAAAACCCTTTAGCCAGACAAATAAATAAAACATTGCAACAATTTCGAATTCGGAAATCGGAGAAGTTTTGCTTAACATTCATTTTTATTCCTAAAAGCAGTATAAATTTCTACGCAATTTCATAGCAAGTTATCCTAGGCAATAATAATAATAAACTATCTCATATTTCATTGATGAGGTGTATGGCGTCCACGACAGATTTGTCACAAATTAGTGGTTTGGCGCTCAACGTGCAAAATATAAAAAGTAGAATTCGGAAACAATCGGGAGCACTGGGTTTATGGGATCTTCTAGTTGCAACTTCCGTATTTTCCTGAAGGTTGATATTTCTGCGTAAAAAAATGAACATCAACACACTTGATTACAGGTCAATTAAGAAATAGAATTTAAAGCAAAGAAAGAGAGTAATTCCAAATTTAAAAGCATAGCCTGGCACAAATTATACATTTTACAGAAACGAAAACATACCGTACGTATCTCACACCATATATTCTCACACCTCTACACCGTATCTTTGAAAATTGTGTCCCACATGCCCAAATGGACTTCATTTGCTTCAGGAATCGGACTGTGGTATGAAAGGTACGAAATTAAAGTATTGGAAAATATATTAATCCATTTCCAAGCCATAAACAATTCCGATTAAAATAATTTAAGTTATAAATAATGCGATTACATGTTAAAAAGTTAAAATAACGATTTAAAAGCTTGGAAATGATGAAATTAATACATTTAAATGTTTTCCTTAACAGATTAAGAGGTTGAGTTTTCTCAATGTTAGCATTGATATGTCGGAAGTGTTTCTATTTTGAGGACATCTCACGTTCCGTCAATATTTCCATTTCCATGAATGGATTTCTTGTTCTCGTGAATCGTAAGTGCTTCCATTTTTTGGAAGATAGAATGATTCAGATATTTCAGATTAGTAAAGTTGAAATTTCTGATGAAAACGTTAAATCACTCACGTATTTCCGGGCAATAAAACGACCAAAATATCAAATTCGTGACATACTGAGATTAATTCGCTGCCTTCTCTTTCTTAGCGATTTCAAGAAATAGCCGAGAACTGCTATTAAAAGGATTTATCGGGACAAGTTTCCATGGAAACAAAAGAAGCAAAAATGAATCGGCGTGCGCAATAAAACACATTTAAAAATACTTGAAGAACTCCGAAAGCATTTTTATTCATCCTCCGACCGAGACAACAGGTGCTTCTCGACAGAGAAATAGAAACAGAGGAAAAGTGATTAATTTTCGTAAGAGTTGAAGACGAATGCTTAGAACTACTTCCGGTGATGACGCATTTGATGACGCATCATTGGATCCCAATGTTTTGTATTTATTGCATTTTACATGGCTATGATTTTTGAAATCAAGGTGTTCAGGCGTTACTTTGTGGAAAGCTTTGTGAAAAATAAAATAGTGTGGAAAATTACAGTGTTTTTATTCATTATCTTAACCGCTATGATTTTTTTCTAGAAGATATTTTCCTGAAGGCAACAATTTTTTCAGCGATAGGAGGATCCATTTTAACCTCCACTTTATTTATAAAATAATGAAATAATAATATAAAATAACCTTTCTCATCATGCATATGTGCATAAGTTGTACATGAGTGTACATCAATTCCTTTCATATTAAGCACAACATTTTCACAAGCCGTTTTGGGAACTTTGTGTGCAAGGGCACACAAGGGAAAGGGGGTGAAAATGTTCTGGCAGGGTAGCCTAGGTGGTTAAGGCAGCCTCTCGGATAGAGGAAGATCCCGGGTTCGATTCCCGGCCACGTGAGTCTTTTTAAGTCCGTTTTTCCTTGGGATTCATTCTCTTAGACCAGAGTTTCCCAAACTATGTTCCGCGGAACACCGGTGTTCCGCTGAACCTGAATAGGTGTTCCGCGACAATTTGGAGTGTCAATGGAGAATTGGAGAATTAAAGTCATTAAATACTTTATTTATTCATATTTAATGTTTATATTATAATATTACAGTTTTATGTTTAAAAATAATTACTAAATAAATAATTGGTTGCAATTCAGTGATTTTTAAAATTTTACGAATAGAATTACCTAACCTAAAAATAAGCTAAGTGTTCCGTTAAACTTCCCAGCTTTGCGAAGAGTTCCGTTACAGAAAAAAATTGGGAAACCCTGTCTTAGACCTATGTTATCAGAGTCTGCTCTGAAACAAAATATTTATGACTACCTGAGGAGATATTTCTATCCAGACAGTTCCAACGGTTGGCTTTGTGATTTTAGATGCAACAGATCAACCAATATCAATTATACTTCATTCCTCCCGCGGCGATTCACGAAGTTGGACGTTGAATTAGAGCTTTATTCTTCAAATAGCATTAAAATTAAAATGATTTTTCTGAACATTTTTACATAATTTAATTCCCGCGACCTCTTACTAAAGATATTTTGATTATTTCATTGAGTTACAATGTTTTGGTTATCATTTGTGCACTTTTAAATGTTTAATTTCATTGCAGCTTATTCGCATTCTTCATACTTGAAGCCATATTGATTCCATTTCACATCAACGGTTGGTTGTTGAATATTGGTTGCCAAGGGCAAAAGCACACGTTTGATATTCCAAGTGATTCATATTGAAGTAGGCTACATTACACGGTGCAAAAAATCCAAAATCTTGATTTTTAACGCTATCGTGGGGCCAAGGAAAGGTCAAGGCGATACAATAAATTACCTGATAAAGTTTCAAAGGTGAAAAAATTTCAACTATTTCAAAAAAACAATTGCTAATCATTTATTTAATTAGATAATCAATCTTACAAAAAGAACAAAATTCAGGTGGTTGGATTCAAACAGACAAAACAGCATTATAATACTTTATAGTAAGTTAAAACATGCATTTCTAAAGTCTCTTTTGCTTTTTGTGTATAAAGGAATACTTTGCGGTTATCTGTTCGTTGTTTTCTAACCTTAAACTAATAATAAATGATTAAATATTCTAATATCGGTTGTTCTATTGTATTATATGCTAATTCTTTACGTTTTCTACTACTATCCCTGAGATTTCCCATCACCAAATGCAAATGTAATTAGAGCATCGAGAGAAACTGATGATCGAAGCTGCGGCGATGCCATTGCCCTCTCATCAGTTTTTATGTTTCACTTCTAATTCATCAATTTTACATCAGAAGCCGTTTCGCGACGCGAATTATCTTATCATTTCTTTCGGATTCGCATTGGATTTATTCACGATTCTTCACATTTCCCGTCTTGTATTCTCCGATGAAGGATTCCCACAAAAACTCATTCATTCGAAAGGGGGAAATCCCTCCAATAGGAAGAGAACTTATCTGAGCGGCTCGAGACAGTCATTTGTCTCTCCATTTCGCCACATTCCCCGTAAAATATTTCTTTCTCTCATCCAATCGGAATTCTCAATTCGCATCCGCTTGTCAAAGCTATACTTTCGTATGAATTCATATTTTTGTAAAATTCAGAACAGTTACAACGATACGACAATACTAAAATTTTATTTTTCACGAATTTACCCAACTATAAATAATAGTTTCTTAAAATCCTCGAATTCTACATTCTAAGAAAGTAAACAAAATAACGATAAAGTTTATAATATGAGGGGTTTTAAAATTCAGGGCCACTTTTGCGTGGTCAGGAATTATATGAAATAAGTGTAATATAAACGAAAAAAACGAGTATTTAAAAAATTTAACGTCTATTTTAACGTTGCTTTATGGAGTATTTTTTATTTATGATAATAGTTGAAAATTTTAGAGAGAAATTTCTTAACGAAAATGCGATTTAAATACATAATCAGTAGTAGAAGCCATTACTTGGTGGAATTCCATATCAACGGGAAAAGGAAAAACTCACTTTGTATTTTTGTGGAATTTTACAAAGTGAGCTTTTCCTTTTTCCATCGATTTAAAAACGTATTTTAATGAATTAATAAATGGCAATTCCTGCGAAAGGAAGATTAAAGTCGATCCGAACACGGAATCAATTTCTGACGAATAATCCTTATCGAGCCAAATGCATCCATTATCGATAAAATATAAAAGGCAGATGAACTTAATATTTCAATCAAGAGTCATCTATCTCAGTTTTCACTTAGTTGAAACTTTTATAATTATTAATCTTCATAATTATTTGGTTCATGAGATTGGGAAAATCCTTCAACAGGAGTGTTTTGCCTTGTGGATGTGAAAAGCGATCACAGCAACGGATGGTATGAATAGATTACAGAACATCGGGATGTAAATAGGTGTGGTAAAAGAATTAGTTGGACCGATAAAAGAACGGTAAGGGGGCGTCCATTAATTACGTGAGGCGTTTAGGGGGGTTAAGCCGAATCTCACTCACTCCCACGTGGGGGAGAGGGGTGGTTCTCGCAAATGTTACGTAATTTTTTATTCGCAAGAAACAGTGTACAATTATGAGATAACTGGGTTCGATTTTTTCATTGTGATTTCAGACTACGATCTCAGTAGTCTTAAATACTTGTCTCAATTAGTCCTAAATAATTTAATGAATCCAATACAATGAAGCATAGATTAACATATTTACACTGAAAACACGTATTTTGAAAAATCTCACTTGAGATTAGAGGAGGGGGTAGAGCCAAATCTCACGATATCTCACTAGGGGGGGTCAAAAAATCGCAAAAATCACCTCACGTAATTAATGGATGCCCCCTAAGGTGTTGAAGACGGTGTAAGAAGAGAGGGTTTTGATTGAAATAATTGAGCGACGGCAGACGAAGGGGTGGAAATTAAAGAAGGGATGGACTGCTCAAGAAAGCAACAGAAAGTAGGATGCAGGGGAAAAGACGGGATGACGATTATATAAAGGGTGCGCTAAGTTGTCTAGAAATAATTGAAATAGGATTGAGTTGAAAATATCCGAACCTACCAAGAGGTGGAAGACTAACTCTACGTCCCATCGCAGAGGATATTACATCCTGTTTTATACGTGATTAGAGGGATGTTATGATACGAATAACTGTTATCTTCGGGTCTGCAATGCCATGAATTGAGGCCTTTTCTTGTGCTTCATTATCGTTTCATAAAATCATTGCACTAAGTGTTAATTAGTGTTGCTATGCAGGTGAAGTGAAATATTCACCGTATAAATACGAATATTAACGAATAAAATGCTTCGTAAGCCCTCTTGGCGGATGGCCTACTAATAACTGCTACAGAAACGTCGATCGGAAATATTGCTGAAAAGAAAGAACGAAGCAAATCCAAACTTAGGCAAATAAAACACACAAAAAGGGTACTTTCTGCTCCAACTGCGTCCGGAATCATTTTCCTCCAGCGCTCATCAGACGATCAAAGATAATCTTCCAAACTCTGGGCGCGAAATAGAACTGGGAGATGTTTTCGCGGCTTCTGTCCATTGGACCAATTCGCACTTCAAAAGCTCTCTCAGTAACTTCCGCTCGATCAGAAGTGCACGCGGTTAGGCCTGAATACACGCAAAAGATACTGAGCCCTGAGGTTAACCTTTTACAGCTAATGTACGAGTGAGAGTCCATCACTGGCTGAATTTATTGTGTATCAGCTGACAACCAAACAAGACCCTTGGATAAAAACGGGGTTGGAGGAAAAACGAGAAGATTCTGCTCTGTTAGATGTCCGCAATAGTTACATTTCCCTCATCTTTGTTTCTATTAGGAAGTTCTCGAAAACATTGCTTTGTGAGTGGGCTACCTGGAACTTATCGCTTACTAAGTGGACTTCGCATTTACCTAACAGTCTATTCACATGCCAAGCGAATTTATCACTTACTAAGCGGGGTCAACACACACTAAGCGGAGTAAACAATTACTAAGCGGATTCACAGCTCGCTGAACAAACTTATCACTAACTAAGGTAAGTTATCACTTGCTAAGCAAAATTATCACATAGTAAGCGGACTTAGCACTTATCAAGCGGACAAACCAGTCGCTAAGATAACTGATCACA
Organism: Sympetrum striolatum; assembly: GCA_947579665.1. Lineage (NCBI taxonomy): Eukaryota > Metazoa > Arthropoda > Insecta > Odonata > Libellulidae > Sympetrum > Sympetrum striolatum. The sequence goes on along the minus strand of OX388348.1, from coordinate 79,898,934 downwards.
CACTAAGCGAATTCTACAATCATGAATAAATAAGATTTATACAGCAATTTATGTATTTTATCTTTCTATCGTTCAATTCTCTCTTCACTTTATTTCAAATGGGAGAAACGAGAGTTGTGTCACCAAATTTTCCATTCTCTCAATCCTTCTTTACTTTAATCTATTACTCGGTGTATAACTCGGATCGATGAATGGGACCTTAAATCTGACATACGAGAGCTCAATGAAAGATTCCGACAAACGCACGCTCGCTTACACGCCCACTTAAAAAATGCGATACAAATTTATTTCTGTTTTTTATTTCTCGTAGGCCATGGAAATAAAACAGCTGTCCCTCCGAAGAGCGGTTCCTTCGGTTTGTCCCGTTCAACGGCATCCTGGGATAACTTAATGCCGGTAAGCGGATCTTTGGGAACAGGGCTTTTCGCTCGTTTCGAGAGAATGTACCGGAAGCCCAGTCGACGGGACGGGAGATTGAATTTTTTTCCTCCTCAAGATTGTCGAGCTGCTAAGATATATGAATGGACGCGAGACATGTGAGATTTTGACCGCTAGAGAGCAGCTCTGCCGCCCCTCTGTTCATCTATCTTGAGAATCTGCCACCGCAACCACTATTGACTTTTGCTGAGAGTGGTTGAGGGAAATGAAGGAGAAACAGCGCTCTCTGTGAATTCCCTAAGGTACATTCGCTGGCGATACCACAATGTGATAAGAATGGAGCCCTGAAGATGAAATTAGAATTTTTTTTATAAATATTACTAGCTAAATCCGGCCACGTTTCGCTGTGGCTTAGTCAGGAATGAAATGCATGGGAAAGTAAATAAAGGTATTCTAGCGAACATAGAGCCATTGTTTGCAATGAAAAACTTCTTTTTTTTCCTTTCTTTGATTACACAACATAGCCAAAGCAACGCAAGGTATGGTATTGAATTAAATGATGTTTTTTTAAATGACTAAGACTCTTATTACGACTTTAGGATATGAATGAAGCTCGATCATTCAGATATTGCAACTGCATACGTTTCAGCTGTAGATCTAATACTTCTTAGCGTTGTTGAGACGATTAAGTTGCTCTTCTCGATAATCTCCCATAAAACGCGCACTATGGTCCGCGAAAAACAAAGACGACAATCAAGTGAAGAATAGCGAAAGAAATGAATGGAACTGAATGCAGCAATCAAATACAAAGTAACTCACACTTTGATGTTCTAAAACAGATGATCAAATCATTACCAAAACAAAACAAATGAGTTGAACAAGATACAACATTCAGTATCAAATTAACTCACATTTCGATTTTCGGAAATAGATCACTTAAATCCCTTACAACGAGTGATTATGCACATTAATGTGAACGAAATCAACCAATCACAAACAAACTTCTTCTTAACTTTAAATATGCTAAAATGCAGGAGCTCGGATTCATCAATGACATTTGTTGTTGGGGGGACCGGTTGTTTACACCCTCAAAACTTTACAAAAATTTCGTGTAAAATACCGATAATTCCATTCGAAAACAATAATACATGACCAAAGTAAAATTCTATATTTATATTTCCTCTTTTGGTGCTTGCCTCAATTTCGTATGAAATGTTTTAAAAATTTAAAATTGCAAAAGAAATAAAGCAGGCAGCGGCAAAAATGAACTTTATGTGCATTTCTTATAGAAATGCTTTGACTCGTCTGGAATCGAACAAAGGACGAAATGTCAACAGTTTTTACAATAAAAACACTCTCGTGTGTGAATGCAACGTTGTGTTTAAATTTAAAGTCAATAGATAGAGTTGATATCGAGTTTTGCGGTCACAAACATACGCAGGCTGATTTTTTATTTATAAGATTCATTAAATATACTCAACGAACCTAAGCCGATATTATCTCAAACAATGATTCGGTTTAATGCATTAACATTGTGGAACGCCATTTTAAACAATTCAAATGCTCTTTCAGATAAATATGGCCATGATGGTCTTCCTCAGGCACACTAACTTGAGGATGACCTTAAGTCATACTTTAATGAACTCTGTCATATTTACCTGAGGTCGTGCTTAAAATAAATTTGTGGAAAGCACTAAGTACGATCTTGAATATTTTTGTATATTTCAGGACTAAAATTTTCATCTTCACTAAATTGCCCTTCTGTTGACGCATTTCTCGAATTATTAAGTCTATTGTTTCATTTGAGTTTTTTGAAGAATTGAATCCTGCAAGAGATAAATACAAACTTTGTGCGTTCGGTAATTTTCAAGTAAAATGTTACTTTAATTTCGTGCATTTTCCTGAAAAATAATTGACCGTGCGCGGTTGGTTTCCTGTTTCGGGATGGAAAAAATCTCATGGTAAATAATTTTATTTCACTTGGTGAAAACTGAAATGATTTTATCATGGACATAAACTTCCACTCTATCATGCCTGAACTCATTGATTACACAGAAAAACCATCTTCACTGACGATGATCTTCTTTATATCCCCATTATCTCTCTTTAGTCATACCAATAGTGTGTCCTTCGTGAGAGATACAAAAACAGTTAAGAACTCATATATTTCAATAATGAAGCTATCGGCGGAATAATTCCAACGCAAACAAGCAGAACATACGAAAATGTCGATTTTTGTATTCTCGGAAGGAGAGAATGAAAAAGAGGACACATTTATTCAAATCCGTCATTCATATACTCTGAAAGCGCTCCTTTGACACCAAAATGTCTTTACAGGAAGCTTCGAGAACCCCAGCTTGGGGGCAGACGGAAAACCTTTTAAAAACAGCCAACTCCTGAGCCCTAAGGGCACAAATTTAAGGGTGAATATCTCCTTTGGTCGCAATACGTTCCTCAGTTTAAAAGGAACTCCAATAAGGGGAGGTCGGCCATCTTTTCGTAAAGTAAGAATGGCAAATGGAAATATTGCATTTCGTTAGAAGTAGGTTACACCGAAATTTCAACGTTCTAAAAGCACCAGATGATAGAACAAAAATATTAATCTTGCTATCTTCGAATAACAACTATAAAACCATAACCATTTAAATACTATGGATTCGGTAAAAAATTGGTTCAAGATGTCTTTCTTAAGAACTAAATTTCAGGAAAATTTGTACTATGAATTTACTGAAAAATTAGAACAGAATTACAGGAGACGAGTTTTTCAAAAGGAAAATACAATAGCGAAATAGATAGATAGTGAGAATGGGAAGCACGAAAAAGATGACTAGAGAGATGAGAAAAAGGGATTAATTTAATGTTTAAGGAAATACAAAGGGACAACGGAACGGTGACGTTAATTCATAAAATATACTGTTTCCATGAAAGCATAGAATAGCGGAAGGAAAAAACAGCTGATTTAACTGAAACTAACGAAAATACGAAAGGTAAGATGAACATATAAATATTTAATTCTATCTAAATTAATAACCCTCGTCGTATATCTATTTATAAATTCAAATTTACATGTCCGATGTCAGAATTACCCATTAGAACCCATTATAAAATACACATTAGATTTAATTTTAATTTGACGCACATTCAGATGTGATAGAATTATGGAAATTGAGGTCTCATCACTAGACCAATAGACGTATGGATGTTATTTTACGAAAGATATCCTTGCTTAGACCCTAAGACGACTCGAAAATATTCCATAAGAAGTGCAAGTAAAAAGTTTTTTTTTAGATTTCGAAGACTTGATTTAATGTACAATATATTAAATTGGAAATAATGGTCATACGAAATCCAGAGAAGTACTAGAGAAAAGATTCGTTGTAAATGAGCAGTAAATACTATTTTCATTTGAAAGCGAACCGATTATTTAATGAAATATATCAAGTAAAACCAACAGTAACAGCCCTAACTTTCCAAGAGTATATATTCCATATTCTGAACAAAAATTCCACCTTTATCAGTAAATTACGGAAAAAAAGTCAAAAAATCGCCATTTTGATGAAAATTTTCAGTTTTTTGGCTACATTTTGCCTAAAATCCGAGAAATTCTTGTCGAATTTGGACTCGTTTTGTAGATATAAGCGAGAACTTTCCATATTTCGAAAACAAAATTCCACTTTTTTTAAATATGGTATACATACTCTTGTCCTTCTGCTTTCCTCACCTGGTGTAGACTATGACTAGTCGAAACCGGTCGTGTGTGTGGTAGAATTAAAGATGAGGAATTGAATACATTGTGTTTTACTTTTTACAAAATATCAAGTGCTCCGGTTTCGGTTCAGAATTTTCACTTTTCCACGGACAGAAAGCGATTTTCGTGTCTAGTTTTGATTTTTTCATTGCCCTCTAAAAAATTCAGAAAATAGGCTTTGAAATTCAGTATAAGAATAAAAGTATTATATAAGTAATAATTTTCAATGGTATATAATTTATTCTTGTAGGAGGATGGTGGAAATAAACAAGCGCACGCTCTCAAGAGGATGTCACTGGATTTATTAAATGGTCATCATGAACTCATTTCCGAGAGTGACGCGGTAGAAAGCGAATGACAAATGAAACGCGACTAGCGGCAGGTGAGAGAAGAGAAAGGCGGAATTAAAAGGACCCGATAACACGGGCTGCGAATGGTACGCTCGAAAATAAAAACGGAAATTTTGAACGCGCAGCACAGGCGATAGTCCCACCCCCTAGCGATAGTCCCACCCACTAGCGATAGTCACCCTCCGAAACTAACCTTTTTAAATTCGCCGAAACGAATTCGCCCCAGAAATTCGCGTAAAAACATCGCGAATCGCGGGAGGCGTAACTTTGCATAACGTATCGCTTCCCAACCGAGAATTTCATTGCAGTCAGAGATGCGGACGGAAAATAAACAGAGGAAAAAAAGCGACTCCTAATTTCTTCGGCGAAATGAAATCCACCAGCGACACCTCGCGAATTTCGTCACGTCCCTATTAGCAATGAAAAACGAATCCGGAGAACGGACGGTTCTCGAAATAATAAAAGGGATGAATGGAGATGAAATGGCTAAGAAAGAACACGTGCGAAGAGTGGAATGAAAATAACGCAGAGGAGAAGCGGCAGATGAAGGAAAGAGACCTTTTGGAAATTCGTCCTCCTTTATTCATTAGTGCTGGTGTTAACGTCCAGAAGATGGACATATATGAGAGAGCTCTTCTTCGGAAGAAGGCGAATATTTATTCGCAGAAAGTGGGCTTGAAGACCAAAATATGACTTTATAAGGGGAAATTGACGCTTTACAGCAACCTGGTACAGCAAAAAAGAAGTAATAAAAAGAGACAAAATATAGTAAAAATAAGTTTTACTTTTTCGGGAAATACTAAATATATAATGAGAAGGACTTCAAGACAGTCCATGAAAACGTCGACTGACAAAGAAGAAATTTTATGAATTTTTTTATTATACTATATTGTAGCTTTTAGAATATTAGATTATTTGGTTTATTATAGCTTTTAACTTTTATTATAACTACATCAATTAGGCCTACTATACCTTTTGTTAATTTTACTTTGTAAAATAATTGTTCATTATCTAATCTTTGTCACTGTTTATATATTATTGTATTTATTTTTATTACTGTCTTTCCACGGTTTTTTTTCACCCCCTCTTCTTTGTGGGTGTTTTCCCGCAACGTGGGTTTTTCTTTGTCAACCTTCAGTCGCAAAGACTTTTTCCCACACCCTACTCTTTCTTTTTGTATTTCTTTAAATAAGTTAGCTATAAATATAATCGACATACGAGGCTAGGTGGAAGAGAGGGCCTAACCTCGCCAATAAAGGGTCCAAGTAACTAACTGAAATATATTATTATTTATACCTTCGTTTGTAAATTGTATCATTCAAATGACAGCCGATGCTCTCTTAAAGTTGTTCTCCGAAATATTCCTTCACTCAGCTGGTTTTCACGAGAGTAATGGCTTCCTAATGAATTGTTACTGTAAGTGGTTTTTGTAGCCAACAACGAGACACCTTTTAATTGAGAAATCTCTATCAGAAAATCATTACACGGAGCAAGTCCGGTAAGCGAGCAGAATTCCCGATGTTTTCCCATCAACTTTGTAATTATAGCTTAACTTTTAGGCCCATTCTAATTTGGAGCCAAGATTCCGATAAGTTTCAAGGTGGCCTCTGTATAGATCATGATTTTTTGCACCAGGACAGCTGAACAGTTTCCTTGCGAAAAGTTGTCTTGCCATTTTCTGAATCCGATTCCAACGAATACAGTTGAAAGATTTTTGGAATAACAATCTATTCTTCATTTACTATTGGCTCCGTCTTGTTCATGAATATGATGACATGGAACGTGCTTATTTATGTGCGATACTGAGAACTTTTTCTGGGTTCTCCTTCTTTATCAATTCAATTCAAATTCGTTAGGCCAAAAGACTGCAAGAAACAGTATAGGCTTCGTCAAACAAGAATGTGCAGGTAAATCACAATATAATCACATTTAAAATAATATAACACAATATACATAAAAAAGCTCTCACAAAGACAAATTATGTACTCTTAAACAAATCATCAATATAGGGAAAGATAGTCTTCAATGGAAAATACATTTTATTGAGTAAATAATTTCTGACCTTAGATTTGAAAGAGGATAAGGAGTTAGTAGTCTTTGTTTCTTCAGGAAGTGTGTTATACAAGATGATGGGAAGATGGACTGGACCATTAAGGGAACAAGTGGTGCGAGCATACGAATTATGAAGATTATTATTGTTGCGTGTATTGTAAGTGTGTTTATTAGTATGTATCAAAACTGATATTCATTGTGCTGGACTCACATGGAGTTGCTCCACCTTTAGCATTTAACTCTGCGAGGAAAGCATATCAAAGCAAATATCAAACTGAATCATTCCTAATCTTGGTTTCCTATGATTGATTCTTAACTCAGATTGGTGATACAAAATCGTAGCTTCAATTTCTGCTTAGTGTCTTTCCTGAGTCTACGCTTTAAGAAACTCTCCGCCCTAAAGGAATACATTTTATTAAAGAAAAGGAAATCGAGATTGTTAGGATCAAAGGTAACTATTGAAAGCAGTTGACGTCGACGATGAAAATTAATTCCATAGAAATCCGTCTTAATCCGGGAGGGGCCCCTTTCTTCAGTATATCAATTACTTATAAGCTAAGGAAAAAACAACTTCTTATTCACCAGATTATTAACGAGTCAACGTTAGCTTCTGATTCTGGCACAGCATATCTGTGTAAGCTCTTTTGAGTTGAAAACTTGAGATGAATAAAAGGCAGACGAATGAAAAGGAATTTAAGAAATCAGATACAATTAAGAAATATAAACGGTTAGGTCAAAGGCGCATACAATGAAAGAGTAAATAAATGAAAAATAAAATTACGAGCACCATAAGGAAAAATGTATGTCTCGGGAAAATTTCTATTTCTAATTATCAGGAAAAGAACTATGGTAAGGAAATTACATACTGCACTATTCAAACAAAAATCAACAAATTTCTTCTGAAGAATTTCCATAACAGAGGTAAATATGTTATTTAAAATCATGTATCAGGCAGTCCTTAATGTTAAATATGCACACGTTATACAATTTCTATTACCATTATTATTTTTCAATAAGAGATAGTGTTTAATGTTTGTAGATGACGAGATATTTTATACTAAAATGACTGTTCACATCTGTGATAAATAAATAAACGTATTTTATTCCATGTAAAATTTAAAAATTGCACAACGATGTTGAATTTATAAATATTGTAAATTTCTATGGAGTAGATAGACTCAGAACAGAGACCAATTAAATGGTGTATAAAACATTTTAATCAAACAAATCGAAGGGGAAAATAACGAAATTTTTATTCAATGCTCCTTTCTAATATTTAGAATTTTTTTCAGGAAATACCTTTACACTCTGATATGTACATTATTTAACCGTGTAAGCTTGATGTGAACAGAATACTAAAAATAGAAAGATAGAGGGCCTCTCTTCCACCTAAACTCGTATCGAATTATAATATATACACAGATTATAATTAAATACAAACAAAAGAAAGAGCAGGGTGTGGTAAAAATTCTTTGCAACTGAAGGTTGTCAAAGATAAAACACCGCTCCCAAAAAAACCCAAAAGTAAAGAGTAATTTGGCGTCGAATATTTATTACTTGGGTGCACATTCAAACAGTTTTTGTTCGATCCCTCGCGCATTAATTGCAGTGAAAATAAAATGAAAATATCCTGCAAAGATTTACTTCGTAAATTCGTTTTCCAGCGTGCAGCTTCCATGCTAAAGTTTGCTAATTACAAATCCTCAATTACCTTCGATAATTACCTCAATATCGAAATTCAAGTTAGCGGACAAAACGGTAATTTAAGGGAAGAGTAAAACAAAAGGGTAAACAAATGCTGCCCAATAATTTAGCTAAATTAAAGTGAAGATGAATTCCTTTGAGGGATATGGACCAGACAGATTATATTGGATTGCTCGTGGTGATATCATTGCCTTAGATAAATTAGAGAAGGTCCGTTTCGTTAGGATTTACTTCGAAAAATCGATAAAAGTCGTGAAGATGTAGATCAAATTTTAGGGAAAACTTCTTTCTCGACAATGCCTGAGAGAGCGTATCTGGAAGAATAGTAGTATACATAGTGTATCTATCTTATTTAATCGGTCCATCATACAGAGCAATTAAATTAGAGAGGCGATTATTGCAAAAAAGTTGTGTCGAAGATTTCTTAGTATCAACGGTAAAAAATTAAAACACATTCTTATGGTTCCATAGTACAGCAATTAGCGGTTTCTGATGAGTAAATGTGTCCTATGGCAAGCGAAGACAGAAAAGAATTGAGCAAGAGCTGAATATGTCTGCACACCACCATTTTGGTTGAACTCGAATGAGGAGAAAAGATGAGGAAGGAGATGGAGCCTCCGTTGGTGCGCATCCTCACACGTGACCGTTGCACTCGAGTTCTTGCTCAGCCCTACGAAGAGATTACCCGAAAAAGGGAGAAATTAAGAGACGGAAATGTATGCTTATCTTCATCCGAAACCCCATATTTAATCTTTCAATAGAATACTTTGAAAACATTGTTAAAACATGTTTGAAAAAATCTGCTCCTTCGGGAACTGTAATTTTCAGAAATTCTGTATAAGTTCATCCCGCAAATAAAAGTTATTTCATTATTAATTATGTGTGCAGTTCTTAAAATAAAGGTCAAATTTATTCGATTATTCATGATTCCCAATTAATAATTTTTTTATCGTCAAGAATCAATTTTCCTAATTTTTGTGCAAACATTCAAAACTTCGTAAAAGTCGGAGATGGGTCAAACGTCTTCATAAATAAATGCAATTTCAAGCGATGCAAATGAAGTTTATTTTTCACAGGAAAATGTGCGACTCAATCCAAAGTTAGTTTTTATTTAGTTCAACTCAAGGTTGTTTACACCCATTCGTCATTTCATTTTCTGCACAATAAACAAAATCCCAAGTACACCACACCAGGGAACGGGAATAGGAAACAAATAAACTTAAGAAGGAGGCAAAAAGTAAGAATAAAAGATGTTCACGGCTACATTTATTGATCATCACAGAGCAGATTTTCAGCGTACGAATTTTACGCTGCTAACAAGTTGCCGCTTCAGCTAATAAAACCCACTTATGCTTAGTCATTGACTTATGAATAATGATTATTATCAAAATTCATCTGCCTAAGTATCTTATCTTAGATCATGGTAATCGTTAAAGATCATCATATGAAGATGGCTTGGCCAATCAACTTGCGGGTTTCCTAATATTTTCTGAGGTATTTTGAATTTTTATTGGGCTATAGGATAATAGATAGAATACAATTCCACGCTTTCAATTAAGAAACTTTTAAAAAACATCCATATTTTTCCTGTTCCATTAATGATCGTCTCGCCTAAAGTTGATTTTCATCCCAATTTACTTTCTGAAACATTTTAAATGAAACATTTTAAACGTAGGTAATCCTAATATCTTTCCTGAATCGCTTACAAATGCTCGGTCGTCTGCAGATCTAATTGCCTTCATTAGCAATTCGCACATTCCTCGAGCTTAATCTTTTCCTTTGCCATCCATTTCATGTCTTTCGAATAATTTTCCGCGATACCGCCCGGGGCATAGAATAATAAATTCCGATACCGAATATTGCAAAAGTACTTTCAGATTACTAGTATCTTTATATAATAAACGTCTATGTATAATGGATAAGTACTTCTGCCAAAGCATTTGCGTACTAACCCAAGAAATTTATGTTCGAGAATGTCGATATTATTGAGCATTGTCTTTTGAAATAGATAAAATTAGGTCGAGTAGTATTCTAGAACTGCACGCTTTAGATCTGTGGATCACGTGGCGTGAAGAGTTATCCAAAGTAATTCAGATTTCACTGAGGTAAAATACAACTTGTTCAAGGGGAGATAAATCTAATTGATAAGATGTCAGTTGAGCGTCATACTTACGTGAAGTATCTAAATGAGCTAACGAACTTCTAATCAAATGTGTAATAGAAGGTCTGCACACACAACGAGAATTGAACAGAAGGTGTATTTTTAACAGAGTATGGGGTACATCAATATCTTTCGTGGTAATTTCTCGCGTCTATGTTTGTGAATCGTTTCATCCGATGTCAGTAGCTGAGTAAAAAAATACACGCGAAGCCCAACAATTCAGAAATTCGAATACTTCAGTTTTAAAGACATTGCGAAGATATACGAACGTAAGTAACAAATATATTTAATAAATTTACGCAATATGCTATGTATTTTATAGAGTTTTATGTTACAGCACATATCTACACGAGTAAAAGTTTCTCCCTCGAAAGCGCTTCGGCGTTCAGGAGGCTGCATAATGGCGGATGATGCAACGGAATGCGAGTTATTAATTCCACGCTTGAAAAAGCCTCTCGAGTGCGAAAGGTGAGTTGGGTAAGGTTAATAACCTCCACCCACGCTCTCCCACGGAATATGCACGGATTCAGTCAACCGCTGATGCTGACGAAGGGATAATTTCTCTGACGAAAATCAGATTAAAGGGAATGTTAAATGAAGATTTTCAACGTTTTCGAGAATAAGATACGATCGAAGAAAGTATAAAAGTGAGATTAAGTAATATAAATGGACTTCTCCATATTTTAGGTTTTTTTAAGTACTGACCTGTCTCGTTGATGGTGGATCTGTTCTCAGAGGGGTAATTTACCATTTAAGAATAGCATCTGGTACTTAATATAAGCATCTCTACACAATAGATGCACTGAAGGCATTTTCGATTTCTAATTTCACGCACTTCCGGAGCACAAAATAAGATGCCATTAGCAAAAGCGTCCTTGCTTCGGCTCCAGATCTATCGTAAATACTCCTCTGTGAAATTTATGTCAAGTTTTTGTCTCCATGTGAAGGGTTAATTTAATTAATGACATTAAATTATAAATACTGGTCCGATCTGAATTCTAAATTGCTACAACATGGAAAAAGTAGACAAAAATTTCAATTGAATTTCGCAACGTTCCAAACAAAGATGCGTTTCTGTCAAAAATCATTTAGTGACCCCAAAATATTCCAATATGTACTTCCATATTTTTCAGAGAAATACTCAGAAGCTTTTGCATCGACGATAAAATCGACATAATAATTAAAGAGATGGCGTTTGTCAATACGTTTCGATTCGCTTGCAATCAACTATGTAACGAATAGTTTCAGTACTCTTCGTCGAAAAGCTGTTGAACCAATATTGTCGTTTTATAATAAACACTCACCCAAAGAGAAGAGATTTTCGTGAGAAAGATTTTCCGTCGCTCAAGACTCGTCCTCAACGATATTTAAATGACTATCGTTTGAACGATGACGTCACTTCCTCGTTCTGCGGAAATTAAGTAAAGCAGCACATCCTACCTGAAAAGATTAGAAAAAATGATGAATATATTGATTCCGTTTCAATAGCGGAATTCCTTGAATTATAATCATAAAGCAATGCATCGTTAATCATTGGATGGTTGATTCCTTGACTGAAAGGGACTTGTGTCTGTATGTTTTAGTATGTATAGTAGTTATATTTACGTATATATTTCTATATGACCATGTTTAAATTCTACCTAAAAGCCATAGAATACAATGAAATCATCTGAATAGCTGCCAACAAATACAGTAAGCTATGTTACTTAAGAGGCAACACAAATTTTCTTTTGCGAGCGACCTAATTTCAGGATGTTTTGTTATTTGCCACTGTACTCATAAGAAGGGCAGCTCTTGACCGTCATCGCGCTACGATTATCTTATATATAAAAATGAAATGATGTTCGTGACGTCGTATAAAACTCGAAAACGGCTCGACCGATTTGAATATTTTTTTTCGTTCGCCTCGGTACGGAGGTGGTTTAGGAAAAAAGAAATTTAGGAAAAATCCAAAAGGAATAGCCGAAAAATCGAAAAAGCATTTCAATGAGAAATGCACGTAAAGTTCATTTTTCTCGCTGCAGGCTTTATTTCATTTGAAAATTTTAATTAGAAATAATAGTCGTACAAAGTCGAATCAAGCACCAAAAGAAGGGGAATAAAATAAAAAAAATTAATTCGGCCGTGAAATGTCGTTTACGAATCGAAATTTCGAGAATTTTGATAAAATGCGTGAATATTTAATCAAAATTTCGAGGTTGTAAACAACCCATCCCCCTTGGCATTGAAAGCGATTGTTGATTCCAAGTTCATGTATTTATCCATCAAATGCATTAAGAATATAAGTCAAGTTAAAATTAATCCTGATAATAAGTGATACACTTTATGAGGATGAAAAAATTGCATGAGATTTTAACATTTGCTGTTACGAACAATATCCTGTGAAGAATCGCACGGAAAAAAGTACGAACATTTAAATTCTAATTTTTTACAATCTTTTAAACGTCAGTAGCAACCAAGTTTTATTTACAAAAACGTAATTGTTTACTGAATATTTAGTTTTAAAACGGTTTTTACTCTCTCTCTATACGAGGAATAAGTGTGAGGATTTCAATATTGTAAACTTCTGAAGGTTGGTTCGACGTATTTGAGTGACTGTGAAAACAATTCCTTTTCGTGTTCATTACAATGCCAAGGAGAGAACGAGCTGACATAGGTCGTGTTAGTCAGTCATATGCGTGGCGAGCTACTACACGAGCAAACCTAACTGATGACCAGCGAGCGACGGATAAAAATAATAGACGTATTCGCATTTCCGAATTACGTTCGAGAGCGACTGAAAATTAACGACAAGGGAATATGTTGAACGTTAACTGCATTTATGAAAATTAAAGACATTGAATTCATTTGAACTACAAACGGGTTTAATTTAATAACGAAACGAAACTCAAACCGTACACGATGCGACCAATATTATCTATCTCAATTAATTGGAGTTGGAAAGTTGATTAGGATTAATAATCGCTTATGAAGTGTTATAATCAATTCAATTTTAGGTGGTACGAAGTTCACCGGGTCATCTAGTTTCCAATATAAGTAATACGCTAAGTTCCTCTCAAGTCTAACTAATATTTATAATTAGTTTATTCTAATTAAAGTAAATATAAGTTAAAAGAGAACGGAAAAAATAAATGCAGATGTAAAACATCTAAGTGATGCTCACAACGGATGAAAACGGATTCAAACGAAACTGTCAAGGCACATTCTCTGCTTAAAAATAATGGACACTTGTCCAACCGCTCAACTCAATGGGCCTTTGTTTATGAAAACTTAGCAACGGAAAATCGGAGTTAGGCAACCACACCATACACATGCATTACCATTGAGATTACCATTTAGAGATATTTTGAATACACTTCAATAATTTGGATGTCGTTTATTGTTACCCTGTGCAACATTAGTTGCCACAATAATTGTATTCCTCTCAGTTCCCATTATTATTTATGTATAAAATGATTATAACATATAGCGCTATTTTTGGAGTGAAATGAAAAGTTCTTAATTTTAAATTTCTGCATTTCGAGGCATTTATATTCGATGATAAGCTTAACTTGGGCCAATCGAGGAAACAGGAAAAACCGGTCGAAAGCGAAGTACTTCGGCAGTCCATAACAGCAGACATTGAGGGCAAACAATTGTGATGTAATACGAAGTGGCAGAATGGAAGAATCGGAAGATGAAAGAAATGAGCTACCGGTTCAAAGGGCCTAAATTGGGGGGAGAAGATCTCGCTGGAGGTGGTTGGGAGGAGGAGGGCACAAAAAACATGCCCCCGATGGCGGAGGGTCGTAGATGGGCAATTAACTTCTTCCCGGGAGGCGAGGATAAGTTACTTGGAGGAGGAGAGAAAGTGAGTGGAAAGAGATGGATGAACAGTACATGGAAATGGATAAATGAGGATGTGCTGATGGAGAATTCTATCACACAACGCATGATTCATTTATGAAATCCTTCTTTTAAAATTGATTGATTTCAAACCTTGAAGTTTTACTCATTCTCTTCTGATATGTAAGTGCTAACAAATGTTGATAACGATTTACTGGACCGATGTTACTAAAACCGAAAACCGAAAAGCGATAATTTAAAATTAGAAATCATAATATCCATATTTTACCACTGATATGATACTCCTAAAGATAAGATGTGTGCGATAAGATTTGCAAATGCATAGTAATGATGGAATTTGAGAAAAATAGGTTGTTTTGCAATCAAATGTGAAACTATAATGTAAGTTACAGAGGTCTGAATAACGCATCGCAGCCACTGTAATCATCCAAGTTATTTTCATTCCAAATGTCGCTTCATTTAATTTAGATTCACTTTTTATCATTTATACCACAGCTTAGCTTTTAACTCGTGAGGATGTTTCATTTACTTTGAAATATTAGAAACCGAATGACTCATAAATTTCAATTTGAATGCAAAACTTGGCGGCAGTCTTCTCTTTCTGGTCCTTCCTTAAGGGTTTATTTATCAATGAAACTATAATTACATCAATTTAATCCCTGTTTATAATTCTTAATCTTGGCATATGTGACTCAGATCAATTTTTTGGCAAAAGTTTCGAAAGAAACGTACGTCTTGTTGCCCCTGATCTTGATCTACGATATTAGTATATATCAATGAAATCGTCCATGATTATTAACAAATTGTAAATTTCTCCAACCAGAAAACAAATACAGGCAAAATGAGCAATCAATAAATCGTCTGGAATTTCTAACTAAAGTTAAAGTTAAAGTTAAATTTTAAATATTGAGAGTGTTTTAGTTTTTAGCAAATACCACGAGTCGTTCTGATAAAGAAATCAATTTCACATCACATAAACCATAAATTGCCTAAATTACTCCCCTCAGTCTCCGTTACAACCTCTAATTCCTCCCGTCTCAGAATTTCGGTGGAGAATTTATCTCTTCATTCGCTTCTCACTATTAATTTCAGGCTTACAACTTTCTTTTACCGCTCGAAAGGTTCTCGGAAAAATGGATGTCAGCTCTCTCACAGAATATACTAATATTCAGGAAGCGATCAAAGGTTGAGCCGAACAATTTCATTTTCCCCGAGCGCCTCCGAGTTGAAAGATTTGGACCTTTTACGCCAATTTGTTGTTATTCCAATGCTTCTTACCGTAAAATACTTTTCTCCGGCACATTCATCTACATTTATACTCTTTCGGGCTGTGACAACACCTGAATAGTCATAGCGTTCATTCCCCTGGTTTCAGAAGCTGTATTGCATCGGCCAAGGGGAACGGATACCGTCGGCTCCATTTTCCAAGAACGTCACTTTCCTGAATTTATCGAGTAAATTGAACTTTTGTGTCTTCTATCAACTGTAGATTCTCATTCTGCGTCCTGATGCATCTTAGTACCCCTCACTGATTAGTAGTTGCAATTCTTTACCGAACGTATCGTCTTTCGTTGTACATACCTTACGAACAAGTCGACACATACACTACACTCAAGGTGAGGGCCGCTAGACTTTGCCAGTTCACAATAACATCAATCACGGAATTCTTCTCCACTCCTAACGACTATTCTCTTGGCTACCTTCAGTGCTTAAAGTTTAAGACAATTCGACGCCACGGGCAACATTTCATCGATGAATGTGGTTCCATATAAAATCCATGGGTGATCATAATCCCCTCTTGTTGATCTGAATATTACCAAATGTCCAACCAAACTCACTCAACCAAACCCGAAAATACGAGTAGACTGTGTTGGCTGTGAATCGTCCCATTCCCCATGTATTACGTACGTGAGTGCCCCATGATGTGGTCATAACAGCGAGAAAACCTTTTCGTATAAAATAGTTTATGAAATATTACATTATTAGTTATTATATATTTATATTAACTACGCACTGATATGCTAGAGACACAGATGTCTCACCTACCAATTTCAAGAAAGAAGGTAGATACGTAATTTATTGGGCTAAATGAAGTATTTGTTGAGAAATAAATTGGATTTTAGTTATATTTATTTATAAATCACTGTAAGCTCAGGCATTCCTAAGAAGAGCAATGTAAGGATAATTCAAATTAATTTCTTTAACGAAGACGAATATCAAAGAAAAGATTCCTCGACAGCAAGTAACATTGAACATTTGAAAATTACCACGGCAGTTACGTTATACAGCATTAATGAGATAATGAAAATAATCGAGTGAATTCATAAGTAAGTAATTCTTAGCAACTGTATCTAGTACCTTTTTATAAATTTGGAGCGAACAATTTCTCTTTATCACCATTCAAAGACTGGTTGAGGAAAAATCTCTTAGTTTTACATTTTTACTAAACATAAAAACGGCCAATAATAGATAATAATTTCCAAATTTGGTATCAGAAGGTTGTTAAGTTAGCTACATTTAGCCATAATAGTTTGAATACGTAAAACATAACCAATCGTTAAACAATGAGGGAATCAAAGAGTAAAATATCCAACCGCATTTGCGAGGACCTTTTCTACGAACTTGAAGGGTCATTGATTGCATTTGGTGTTTTTATCATTACTTTACTATAAGCTTGATGGATGACCTACTACCACCATAAGGACAATTTTCATAAAATCAAAAACATCGCCACGGAATTTAATGTAGGAGATGCCATCGCAATAGGAAGAACAGAGAACATCCAACCAAATCTATAAATAGCAGAAAAGGATTTTTTTCAAATAGTGGAGTGTGAAGGTGACGCATTCGATATCAGTTTTCTGTTTCCATTCGCCGAAACGCACCAAAGCATGGAAATTCCAATTTCCCTTTCAATCACGCACGTTGATGAAGCGCTTAATAAAATTGCTCCGAGCGAACTGTTGTTAACTTTTAGAGCGCTTTCTGCATCTGTAATTAATAGAAAACTTGTTCGGCAAGCTTTCCAGATAATCAAGCTCCAGAAAACAAAGTTTTTAATTAAAAACGACCTCTCCCACTATCACGAGGAACACTTCTTTCCATTCATCTGGAAATTGTTGATTGGAGCAGCACTATCGATTTTATTCCCCCCCTCACATCATAAAACATTCCATAGCTTAAAAACGAATACGAAGCGAACCGATGTAATAACTGTGAATTGAATTAATAATGGATCATGCTTAACTTAGAGGGAGAACATTGGAGTAAATAGGCGTGCACGGACAGAGGGACAACAGGATGACAACAACTGGAGACACCGTTTTCCACTATCCTAATGCCGTTTGAGATACAGGATTAAGTCAGGATTATGCCTCACGAATTATCTTTATTTGTATGGCATTTTATTTGGATGGTACATTTTGTACTTACTACGTAGACAGAATGACGAGGTTAAAGATTGAGTGGTTAAAGAAGAAGGGATTAAAATGTTTTACTTAATGATTAACGTTGCTTATTATTTCCAAAAGAATCCGAGGTAATTAAAAATACGATGATAAAAACACGGTAATTATTACATATTAAATATTTTCATTGCTGCTATATCATCAATACAGTTTCCCTGGTCCAGTAATGGCTCATCAGTTGGTACAAAGTAAAATTATACTGGTTCTGTAAGAAAAAATAATTCAATGCAGTATTTAGTCGCACAGCGTTGGATTTTTAACCACTCACAAAAGTTATGCAATCTGTGTTTCAATTTCAACCTTTTTGTCATACTTCATTACAATTCAATTTGTTGATGATGCATTAAAATAAAACACAATGAATAGCAAGATATTCTTATGAAGAGTTTCAATAAAACATGTAAATAAAGTAATAATTCTTTTTAATAACGAAGACAACAATTTGGAACTTTTAAACTAGATTGCTTCAATTTATCGTCAAACCCTCGGTTTACGTCCCCTCGTGCACGTGCATTACACATTATTACTGCCAATATTCATTTATTATTTTCCGAAGGCATCAGTGAATGATTTTGCCAGCCTATTTTTCAACGCTACCAGCAATTTGATTGGTGAAAAATTATCCCGATGTAAAATGTAATGTCAACTCCACCACAAACTGGGTTCTAGGAAGATACGCTCTTCATACACTAATTAAAGAAATATAATAAACAGAAGCAACTTCTACAAGCCGGTAGAGTTTTAAACTGAATTAAAATTTGAGGATTCGTCGGAAAATATATTGGATGAGTGTATACACCTTCCTGGTTGTACAATGTATTGAGACGATTCGTTTTACCGATTAGATTGTGCTTAAAACCAAGAGACAAACATCGCTGAACGCTATTTATAGACTCTCTCGATACTCTCACAGAATATGCTTAAGATAAAGAAAATATTAAGAGTTCACAAACATCGACAAAACAATACATACTGAAAATTAATATTTCAGAATATCAATAAATGGAACACCTCTAAACAGGAAATATTGAAAAGATGGTAACTGTGAATTTAAAAATTTCAATTTATATTTCCCGAAAGTAAATTCCTACCCTGCATTCTCCTCCCCGAGGAACGACTGAGTCGTTTGTACTCCACACTCAGCCATTGACCTCGTAATAGTTCCTCTGAATGTAATCAAATTATTCGAAAGCAGTTTCAACGCAAAAAATGCACCACCAAAACTACGTAATCATTCCGTTAAAAATAAAAGCTAGCGAATATTTTCCAAGTTTCTTTTGTTTTTAATTTTCTTTCTGCGGAGGACACGTACTCCTTTGATGCATTATCAACGAGGCGGTCTCGACAGCCGACGGCTACTAATTTATTAATTTGCCGAAATATAAGCGTTGTACGCATTGCGAAATTCCGCAGAACGGGTTTTCGGATGGCTTTGGCCATCGCTCTTCGGCCAACGTTTTGATAAGGCGAAGAGGAATATAAATTCCATGCAACGATAAGGTCGCCAGGCTATAAAACAGCGACGCCACAAAAAGTATAAATGGACGTAATAAGGCTCGGACCGCAATGAGAAAGGTCATCGAATTCTCTTCCGTTTAATTATGACTCTTCAGAGAACAGTTCCAAGAATCACCTAAAACTAAGGAAACTTGGCTCCCTGAGGGAATAAATTATGAACCTGAATCCGGAAAACAGCTTATTTTTCGTTAGATGAACTTACTAATGAATTGTATTTGTGGATTAGATACGAAAGTTAAAAGCTTACCACTTAGAAACTCATTAAATGTTCTCTTGCAATTTTCGGTTCACACAATACGACTTCAAGGAGAATACAATAATCAAATTCGAATAACAATTATGCAACGTTAGAAGCAATGACATCCAACTATACGAAGTGAAGATAAAGAAAATTTTGAAAAATTCGAGAAACTGCACTATGAATTTGCATATATGCATTAATTAAAAGTTAACCAATAATCTTATTTTATCAAAATTTATTTAATACTAAATACTTTGGTTAAATTAGTTATATAATAATATAATTATGATATAGTTCACAACATTTACCTAATGTTACGTAACTCAAAATAGGTATGCATAGTGAAACTTTCGTAAGGATATAACATTTATCAGTAATTATAGAGATGTAATATTTATATGTAATATTTTTAATGAGCAAAATACCAGTTCGACTTGAGAGAGGAGTAACAAAATTAAACCGAGATGTAGTATTTTCATCGATGGAGTGAAAAGAAAAATATTTTTCTTTTGTGGTTTAGTGAGCCTCTTCAGAAGGAAACAACGCTGCTGGGATCGCCATGTGCGCTAAAGACAACGACACGAATATGAGGGGAATCAGCTGGGAGAGCCAATATTTTCTTGTTAGGGGTATAAAATGGTGATTTTGGCTCGAAAAGAAACCCATTGGAAATCGCAGCGAATCATTCAGTGCCAAATTCAAATGGAAATATTGAAAGAGAAAGGGAAGAAGAGAAATTAGAGCTTTTGATATGTTTAACATTTCATCTGTTTTTTTGATTTTGTCTGTATCCTCGCCGAAGAACACACTGATCAACCACTGCAACACTGGCAACAGAAACATTGGGAGTGGGCAAGGTGAGGAATGAGTTAATTTATCTTTGCTTTCTTCGATAGGAGATACAATTTCCTTTATCTAGTATATTTTCCTCTTTACGGAAGAAAAATATTCACTCATCAAGTTACGGCACCAAGAACTTAAGGTAATGTGAATTTATTTCACAGCTACGGAGTATAGAAGAGTAAAAAAGTGAAATGAATCTTCTTCCGAATGAACAAATTGACAGTTTTCTACTTACGAATGCTGTATGGACACTTGAGAAACAGATAAAATGCACTTCTAAATGACTATAATGACTATACTCTCACAAAGTAGCAATATCTGCAATTAAAATTCCTCGCAATTCCATCTATTTATAATTTTCAAAAGTAATTATTCTCCAAAACACAGTGCGGTTAAGAAGAAATCGGTCAAGAGGAAGCTCAACAGTATTGGATGATTTCAGAGAGTAATTTAAAATGGTGTAAATTAAAAGAAATTGGCTCAAATAAATTATTTTGGCTATCTGTCTATGAGTATGAGATCAAATGGAAATGCAAATTGTTTTTTTTATTTCCTTATAGAATAATTTATTTTTATCATGACACGTCCTTGTATTGGAGGATACCCGCCGAAACACTCGGATTCCTGACTAAAAATGTTCTTCACTCTCCGTTTAAGAAATCGAGTCTCTTTCAACTACAAAGCAATGAACAAAAATGGAAAAAAAGTTGAAAGAGAACGTGTTTCACAAATAAATTATCTGGAAATAAATCCACATGTACTGGAAATTGGAGCAATCCGATGGAAAATCACAAACAAGCACCTTTTAATCAATCCGACATTTTCCCTCGACTCAAAAACGTGAACACACCGCAAATATTATCGATGGCGAAACAGAGAGGCACAATAATATCGAACATATTGGCGTGTTTTGATCGAGGGTTTGAAAAGGGAATTCCAAAGGGACCCTTTCCTCATAGGCAACGAAAAGGTCTTCACTTGCTCTTAGCGAAAAGAACGGAGGTTAGTGTTTCTTTTTCTGGAGAGAGGCATAAGATAAAGAAATATTGTTACATTTAATCAATAAGTTCCTCTGTAAAAGGTATTCTAGCGAATAAAATAATTTAATAGATAGATAAATTGAGAGATAAATATATTTCTTATTGAAATGATTTTCCTATTTCTGAACACGTTTTCGTGCCCTGGAATCCTATTATTATACTAGTACAGTTTTAGTTACATCATTTCTAATAACCCCATTCCAAAATTCTGCCATTATATAAATATTTACATGCATTAAAAATACTTCGCAGAAATAAAAAAAATTTCTTATATCTTAACAATTAGATTAGTAATTCTCATTATTAATTTTTCTTATAAGTCACAGCGTCATCATTGAAATTGTTATTTAAGTTAACTGAATTAAATAAAACTGAAAAAGGTCCTAACAGTTAGGAAATGTGAGTAGACGGGATTCCACATCCTCCCGGTGAGGGCGGAGTCAAATTCTGGCGGTCAACAGTCCTCCAAAACAACGATTTCCCAACAAAAAAGGGAAAGACAGGAATGGAAAATAGAGTAGGGACTGGTTTGTCTTTTTGGGCAGGGTTTTGAGGTCTCCCCGAGTTGATCTGGAAGTAAGGGGAAACAGGGAACTCCCCCGAGATGTATCCCTGAAAGGGATGGATGGATATACCTAGATATGGAACGGTTTTGAATAAATCATACGAAAAGTGGTGAAACGTTATAAGGATAAATCGAATTAAGATACTTTTTTTAAGACTATAAATAAAAGTAGGAATTAAAGAATTGAATTTAAAAATTTAGACAGGCACAACGGTAAATAACACGCGTCATGCAAATACATTATTCTTTTCACTGCATTTCTTCCAAAAGTTGGGTTTGCCTTAGATTCGAGAATATATGGTAGATCGATCGATGCTTCCCTTTATATACAGAGTTTAATGTTCTGATGTCAAGTGCAATATCTTACTTTTAAAGTGTTATGGTTGATAAAATAAAGGCTGAAACAATCTATTTCGTAATTAAATATACAATAATATAATCAAAGGGCTGGGGAGTTGGCTACGCCTGATGGAGGCTCTCGATGAATCAAATCGTCGCATCGTAAATGGTTCTCAAAATTAAAGTTAAGAAATTCTACATTTTTTTATTCCAGAGCGAAAACGGGCATGAAATAGTCTGGCATAACCGGGAATCGCATTAAGGTCTTCCGCTTTACAGACGGATATGCTTTAGCCAATAGACCTATGTACACGTTCCGGAAGACTTCGTTTTCCCTGAGAATAGACTCCTGAAAGCGTCAGTCCCTCTCTACAACCACCATTTCCTCCCTCACGCAATTTCGAAGCGTCTTCACGTCGAAGGAAAGACAGTCTCACTTACGGGGAACCGAACCCTTCCAATGACAAATGAAATCGGTTTATCTTCTAAATTAAGTCGTCTTTTATTAAGACAGCTGCCTCACGGGAAATACGTCACAGCTGCTAAGCAACGATTACTTGTTGACTAAGGAAACAGAAGTGCTTTTAATGAACCGAGGAAATTCGGGAAATCCGACAGAAGAACCGCGTTCCTTCAACGAACAAAGTTAATTGTTTGAGGTATTCCTGTAAATACTGCATACACGTTATGAAGAGAAATTATTACAAGACCAAAAAACCATAAAATCATTTCGATAGGTAAAACAGTTGCTTTAATGAGGATGGGGTCCAACGCAAGCTTCGGGAGTGTATACCTTAGAGACAATAACTTTAATCAATGTTGCAATCCGGAAACACGAACTTAACTGGAAGGGGGGCGTACATCCAATAATTAAAGTCTTTCAAATAACTTATTAGTTTATAGACTCCCACATGAACAAGTTATCGGAATATTATGCATTAGTGGATGTTTTTTTTTCTATCAAGAATTCTAGAGTGATATCCCGGAAATCCAGTTGAAACCTCAATTTCAATATTTGCAAATAAGAGCTAGTATTTGCAGTGAGATGAATTAGGAAAATGAGGGGTGAGGAAGTTCGCTTTCTTAACCAAGCCGAAACAAGCAGAGTAAGTGCGTGAGTGACTGCATTTCATTGGGAGAGATCTGTGGCTTTAATCAGCACCGCTCATTCCTTGGTGACATTCACAGCCATGAGACTAAAGTGATTGAAAGATACATTTTCATGCGAACATTCAAAGGCATTCCTAGGGAATAAGCTACATGTGGCTCGCGAGCCTCCACATTCACCCTTTCCTGAGGTAAAATTCCAACGGAGCGAAAAGGGAAGAAGCTTTATCGATAAGGCAATGCGCTTCGCGTGCCTATCAGACGATGGAAGGACGCGTGCCTATCAAGGGATAGACAAATTTCTCTCTGTTTCAATCGTATTTCCTGATTTAGGAGAGGGCTTTCGGATTCCAAAAACCCGATCGCTTTTAATTTTCCTTTCGAAACGAAAGACGTCCGATAGAAGAATCAGCGGTTTTTCGCGTACGGGACGATTCACCGCCAATATTTCTATGTTTTAAAACATTATTCACACTCGCAGAAGATTCATTCTATATGATATCATATATATATATCATATTACATATACATAGTTCATATTATATATCAAAATTGTGTATCATTGAACTGTAAAATTATGATATTTTGTATTTAATTTCCTTGTACTTATTTGTAATAAGTTGTAGTAAATAAAATTCTCTCTTTTTTATTTTAGTATTAAAAATTGTTTTTCACCTGTTTCCTATCACTATTTTGTGATAATGTCTAAGTTTTATGTAATATTGACTATGTACTGGATTAATGATATTTATGATTTAAAATATGTATTCCCTTATTATTTTATGTTCTTATGTAAATGGTTAACATTTATTGAAATGTCAACATGAGTAAGTTTATTGATGTATCCCATATATGTACCTTGTATTTATAAAATCTTGTCATGTTTCTTACCATCTTTTTAATTATGACTATCGGTAGGTTTGCGCAGGTTTTTCACACACCCCTTCTTAGTGGGTGTTTTCCTGCAGTGGATAAATGTTTTTCCTAAGAATTTCTTAGGTTTCTTACATCCACAATTTCTTCTCATATCTTTTTCATACTATCTCTTTAAATTGATTTTTTCTATATTGTATGACGATGGGCTGGTCGGAAGAGGAGAATTTAGGTCTCAATCTCGCCCTAATGAAGCCCTTTTATTATTATTGTTATACTATTTTACAAATAAATTTAACTTTTTTATCGAACAAACCCCTCTTCTGACACAAGTTTCTGACTCAAAATTAACATCGCTGCTACTTTAAGGTTAGAAGATAAGGACATTTTTCCTATCGCGACATTTCTTAACCTCCTCTAAGTTCCCTTCCGCCTCAACACACGGCGCACAAATCCAAATGTTGGCAAATTTAATATAGATTTCGCAATTTAAAATGAAGCACTAAGATTTAATAGATAGTTTCCATTTGGTCGCAAGAACTTGAGAAGATATCTCGCGTGTCTTTAGTGTGTACACGATCCGATAAACGTAGCACCGTCGACTTTCTTAAGGTAAACAGCTGAAGAGATCTGAATTTAAGTATTTGTGTTTTACTATTTCTGACCATAGCTTGGTAGAGCAAAGGTTTTGATTGACTTAAATTTGGAGGAAATCCGCAGTTGCACAGAAATCCGCGTTTGATTCATTACATAGAAGGAAAACCAGGTCGCATAAGAGGAGATTAATTATGATTTTTCGTGTGAATCAAAGTGATAGTTTTTGTTTAATGACCAAATCGCTTCAGAGATTCTCATCCTGCTTCGAAATAATTACTTCCAATTGGTCGTAACAAACGATACACGACCGTCGGCCACATAAACGCCCCGCAATTGGGATCGCAAATAAGTGCGACTATGAGGCATCAACTTATTTGCTTTACGGGAGGCCATTTATGGCAGCCTTTGTGAATACTGAATCGAAGCTCGAGCGCCTCCCCATTTATCTATTTGCACAAACTAAGGGATATCTCACACTTTGCATCGGAGATAACTGTTGTAGCCTCCTTTTCGAACCGCATTAGCGGAGATAGCACAGTTGTATATATATATATATATATATATACGAGTAAAATGTAGCTTGCATACTGCAAGCAGATCGACAACAATAATTTCATGTCGGCATCATATCGGGACGGCCCTCAAAAGAAAAAAAAGGTATTGAATATATTCTTACAATTCACTGCAATTTAATTTTCTGGCATCGAACCCGGGTCTTCCTGGTAAGCTTACTATGTAGCACAACAGAAAATCACCATCTCTTACTATGTGTGAAAATTCAAGCAGAAATATTGGCTACAACTGCCTCAAACGACGTTCTACTTTTCAGGAATGTAAATGGCGCTCTGGATTCGAACCAAGGACGATCTTGGAAATCTAAAACATGTTCATGAAAGTTATTTATGATCTCTATCTATTTGCCGAATTTCAAGTTTCTATATTATTGGGATAGGGCTCAAAATAATTATTAAAAATCGGATCAACTACTGATATAAGAGACGCCTGGTGTCGAACCCAGGAAATATATTTACGCTGTGAATGCACAGAATGATTTTAAAGGACTTGATCTTATTTTGTGCAAAGTTTGAAATCGATATCATGCCGGGAAGTACCTAAAATTTGTCTCCGTTATCTCCATAAGAAATGCATTGAGGAATGTAAATGGCCCTCTGGGATCGAACCAAGGACCATCAGCGAATACAAAAACTTTGATTATGAAATAAATTTATGATCTCCAACCTCATGCCGAATTTCAAGTATCCATGCCATCGGGAAAGGGTCCAAAAAAAATCATAAAAATCGCCACAATGCTTTTTAAACGGCCGATTTTTGCCTCGACCTAGCATCGAACTTAGGATATTTTCCGTAAAACTCATTTATGATTTCGATAGATCATTACCATATATATAGGCTCCTTGAGTTTTATTTCTCTACCTATCCGGAAAGTATTTTTTTTTTATTCCCGAAAATCACGGTAATGCATTTAAACGGGAAAAATCGGGACTTTGGGCCCCTCTGGAATCGAACCTATGACACTGAGGATCAAAGTCGCTTTTTTCCTGGGGGTTTCACGTTATGGCCAATACGTGGTAAAAATTTCGAGTCAATGACGCCAGTAGTTTAGCCTGTGAATTAGTATCCTATCTGGGTATCTGGGTATCTGGGTATATCATGAATGAATCCGGAGAAGCATCTATATATAATAGATATCTATTATATATAGACGCTTCTCCGGATATACTTATATATATATACGAGTAAAATGTTGCTTGCATACTGCAAGCAGATCGAAAAAAATAATTTAAAATCGGCATTATATCGGGACGGCCCTCCAAAGAAAAAGAATAGGATTGAAAATATTCTTCAAATTCGCTGCAATTTCATCGTCTGGTAT
This sequence comes from Sympetrum striolatum, assembly GCA_947579665.1. Lineage (NCBI taxonomy): Eukaryota > Metazoa > Arthropoda > Insecta > Odonata > Libellulidae > Sympetrum > Sympetrum striolatum. The sequence continues at coordinate 79,872,211 of OX388348.1, read as the reverse complement.
CGAACCCGGGACTTCCTGGTGAACTTACTATGCACTACAATAGAAGATCTCCATGTCTAACTATGTGTGAAAATTCAAGCAGAAATATTGGCTGCAACTGCCTGAAACGACGTCCTACCTTTCACAAAAGTAAATGGCTCTCTGGATTCGAACCAAGAATATCTAGGAATTCTAAAATATGTTCTTGAAATGAATCTATGATTCTCATCTATATGCGGAATTTCAAGTTTCAATTTTATTGGCAAAGGTTTCAAAATAATTCCTAAAAATCGGATCAACTTCTGATTGCAGAGACACCTGGTGTCGAACCCAGGACATATTGTAAGCGGTGAATGCACTGATTGATTTGTTAAGACTTGCTCTTCTATCATGCAAAGTTTGAAGTCGATAGCTTATCGGGAAGTACCTAAATATTGTTTCCGTTATCTCCGTAAGAAATGCATTGAGAAGTGCAAATCGTCCTCTGGGATCGAACCAAGGACCATCTGCCAACATGTAAAATTTGATTATAAAATATATTTATAATATCTATCGACGTGCCGAGTTTCAAGAATCCATGTTATCGGGAAAGGATCCAAAAAAATCTTCAATATCGCCGCAATGCATTTTAAACGGCCGATTTTTGCCCCGACCTAGCATCGAACCATGGACCATATTCGGCGATGTCTTTCTGATTTACGTTGGAGTTGCACGGCTTCTAGCTATCCCTATAATTTCAACGCTCTAGTTTTCCGGGAAGTGCACCAAAAAAATTTTTGAAAATCCCCGCCATGTATCCTTATGGAGAAAATCGCGACTTTGGGGCCCTCTGGAATCGAACCCATGACACTGAGGTTCAAAATTGCAATTTTTCTGGCGGTTGTACGTTATGGCCAATACGTCGTAAAAATTTCGAGTCAATGACGCCAGTAGTTTAGCCTGTGAATTAGTATCCTATCTGGGTATCTGGGTATATACATGAATGAATCCGGAGAAGCATCTATATATAATAGATAGATATACACTGGGGATCAAAAGTCTAACCATGTTCCACAAGTGCCAACGACTTGAAATTTTTACGACGTTATGGCCATGACGTGTAACCTCCAGGAAAAAGCCGACTTTGAATCTAGGTGTCATGGGTTCGACTCCAGAAGGCCCCAAAGTCGCGATTTTCCCCATAAGATTACATGGCGGGGATTTTCGAAAATTTTTTTGATGCACTTGCCGGAAGATTTGAGAGTTGAAATTCAAGAGATCGCTAGATGCCGTGTATATCTAAAGGAAACCACAAAGACATCTACAAATATTATCCTTGGTTCGATGCTAGGCCAGGGCAAATATTCTCCCGTTTAATTTACATTGCGATTTTTAAGATTTTTTTTAATTACTTACAGATGACTTGGAAACTTGAAACTTGGCACGTGGATATATATCATAAATATATTTCATGATAAAATTTTAGAACTCGCTGATGGTCCTTGGTTCGATCCCAGAGGGCCATTTACATCCTACAATGCATTTCTTAGGGAGATTACGGAAGTAAATTTTAGGTACTTCCTGGCAAGTTGTTGACTTCAAACTTTGCATTTAATAAGATCAGGTCAAACCAAGTCATAATATGTTTTCACAGCTGCCAGTGGGTCCTGGGTTCGACACCAGGCGTCTCTACAATCAGTAATTGATTCAATTCTTAGGAATTATTTTGAAACCTTTGCCAATAATATAGAAACTTCAAATTCGGCATATAGATAGAGATCATAAATAACTTTTAGAAACATGTTTTAGATTTCCAAGATCGTCCTTGGTTCGAATCCAGAGAGCCATTTAAATTCGTGAAAATTAGAACGTCTTTTGAGGCAGTTATAGAACATATTTCTGCTTGAATTTTCACACATAGTTAGAGATAGTGATGTTCTATTGTGTTTCATAGTAGGTTCACCAGTAATACCCGGGTTTGATGCCAGACGATGGAATTTCAGCGAATTTTAAGAAAAATTTCAATCCACTTTTTTCTTTTGATGGCCGTCCCGATATGATGCCGACATGAAAATAGTGTTGTCGATCTGCTTGCAGTATGCAAGCAACATTTTACTCGTATCTATTATATATAGATGCTTCTCCGGATTCATTCATATAGATAGATAGATAGATAGATAGGATACTAATTCACAGCCTAAACCACAACCGTCATTGACTTGAAATTTTTACGACGTATTGGCCATAACGTGTAACCACCAGAAAAATTGCGATTTTGATCCTCAGTGTCAATGGTTCGATTCCAGAGGGCCCCAAATTCGCGATTTTCTCCATAAGAATACATGGCGGGGATTTTCGAAAATTTTTTTGAGGCACTTCCCGGAAAAGTAGAGAGTTGAAATTCGAGGGATCGCTAGAAGCCGTGCAACTCCAACGTAAATCGAAAAGACATCGCCGAATATGGTCCATGGTTCGATGCTAGGTCGGGGCAAAAATCGGCCGTTTAAAATGCATTGCGGCGATTTTGAAGATTTTTTTTGAATCCTTTCCCGATAACATCGATACTTGAAACTTGGCACGTCGATAGATATCATAAATATATTTCGTACTCAAATTTTATATGTTCGCTGATGGTCCTTGGTTCGATCCCAGAGGGACATTTAAAATCCTCAATGCATTTCTTACGGAGAATTAGGAAACAAATTTTAGGTACTTCCAGGCACGATATCGACTTCAAACTTTGCATATAGAAAGATCAAGTCCATACAAATCAAACAGTGCATTCACAGCTATCAATGTGTCCTGGGTTCGACACCAGGTGTCTCTGTAATCAGAAGTTGATCCGATTTTTAGGAATTATTTTGATACCTTTGCCAATAATATAGAAACTTCAACTTCGGAATATAAAGAGAGATCATAAACAACTTTCAGAAACATTTTTTAGATTTCCAAGATCGTCCTTGGTTCGAATCCAGAGAGCCATTTAAATTCGTGAAAATCAGAACGTCTTTTAAGGCAGTTGAAGCCCATATTTCTGCTTGAATTTTCACACATAGTTAGAGATGGTGATGTTCTATTGTGCTGCATAGTAAGATCACAGTAAAGACCCGGGTTCGATGCTAGACGATGGAATGTCAGCGAATTTTATGAAAAATTTCAATTCAATTTTTTTCTTTTGATGGCCGTCCCGATATGATGCCGACATGAAAATAGTGTTGTCGATCTGCTTGCAGTATGCAAGCAACATTTTACTCGTATATATATATATATATATATATATATATATATATATATATATATATATATATATATATATATATATATATATATAAAAGAATTAAAAACGATAACTACGTAACGAAGAAACATGGTCCGTAAAATAATTGAAATCGAGTGCGATCAATGAGCATTCGAAGAAAAATATTTGAGAGGCAGAAAAGTATTTTCATTACGTAAAAATAGAAAGACGAAAAACTAGAGTTGTCACTTCGGAAATGACAAACCCCTAAGGAAATGACCGGTATTTGTGTTTTTTTTCAGTAATTTTACTCTAGTTTCCTGATGATTTGATAGAGAAAGAGACCAAAAGAGACGGCACATAAATAAGTTAACGCTAGGAAGAAAATTAAGGAACCAAGATGATTGGTTGAGACGAAAATTATTCCAAAGAATCCCGAAATAATGGTAGTATACAGTTTAATAATTTCGAGAACGAAATAAGTATTGAGGGGAATATTTACGCGATGGTGAAGTATGCTGATGAGGAAATGTGTGAGAGTGGAAAGAATGAATACAATGAGTACTAGAATAGTTCAAGGGAATGAGAAGCATTATGGATAAGTAGAGATGTAGATCATAAATTTAACTCAAAGAAAGCTATTAAAGTACTACATTGTAATAACTATTAAATAAAAATTGCAAAAACTGCATGATTTAGAAAATGTAAAATGAAAAAGACAAGAAAATAGTTGCTTTTGATGTGTGGTGTGCGATGGCTGTTTTAAAGATAAAGTGAACTTATAAAATAACAATTGAAGCGGCAAATATACAAATTCTATTCATTATATATTTCTCCTTATTAGTTTTTGAAACGTGAAATGAATAGAGAACGGAGCCTCTTAAAGATAATGCGAAGACAAAAATGGGAAAATATATTGCATATTCTTTGGTTTGCAGGTAACTGAGTGTTCTGGAAAATAAAAGGAGAAATTAGTTGAGGAAGAAAGGAGTGTAAACGAGGAAAGTTGCAGGAATCCACTGGTCAAATTAAATAAGTAACATGTAAGATAGCAGAGTACGAAAAATAGCATCCATGAAAGTAATCTTACATTCGGGAAAGAGAGAAATATAGTGATTTTGAAGCTGGATATAGCTACATTAAGTGCATTAACAAGATTCAATAACTATTGGATCTCCTTCACTAATAACCTCTTTAAACTCATTCACAACCCCTTAAATTTTCCTTTTCCCTCACCGAATGTTTAGCATTTCCTTAAAAACTAAATGAAATATATCTTATTGCGCTACAGATAGAACACAAACAATCGGGTATGTGAACATAATAACAAAGATGTCCCTTTAATGCTTTGATATCCATAGCTTCCCTTCAAGATGCTTCTTTTTAATTAACGCTAAATCAGTTGCGACAGCTCGGCAGTTTCATCGATTCTGTGACAGGTGTTGCCCATTAGGGAATGCGTTGCGATTTAATAATTCTCGGGGGGACGCCCACAAAACGAGTTCCATCAAATTTGACTTATGCTTCGGCTTCCGATGCGAAACAACTTTCGGAGGAATGTTAAAATTATTACAGACGCCAAAATGATGAAATGCCATCGAGAGGAAGAAAATATTACCAAATTTTTCTACAGACATTATCACGCCTCAAGTATTATCTTTCGCCATCGAAAGGGAGATGATTATTATTAATTAATTTTCCTCCCCAAGCAAAGGCATTCATTGACAATGTGCAGACATTCCCTCTCATCAACGGATCTAATGAGTTATGAATTCCGAAAATACTTTCAACTTAAGTGCGTAACAATGTAGATTCGGAATCATACCTAGTTGCCATCACTTCAAAGATGTTTCTGTCAGTGGTATTATTTGATCAGTGATTTTATTTCAGACATATTTCTATATTAATTTAGTTTATCCTGTATTTAGCATTCATCGATTTATTTAATCTATTATGAAAAATTATTGACCCCTTATTCCTTTCTTAGGTAATTTATTTTCCATCTATTCCAAGAAAAAATAATCTTAAATATTTGTACAGCATACTTCTGATTACAATTTATTGGGAAAATTGAGGAACTCGAAAATGAAGATTTAAAACTTTCAGTAAAAACGTACGATCAAAATAAATACTCAATATTAAAGTTCGCAAACAGAAAATCAATTAGGCATACTCTTATAATTCTGCAGGTAAAATAGCGGATAAAATATTTGGGTTTAAAATTAATAGATTTTTAGGAAGACTTTGCAAGATCCGAGTGAGTTCAAAAAATATATTTAGAAGTCCTTAAAAGGAAGCGATTAAAATTATGATTGGATTTCATTATGTCACAGTACCATTCCAAGTTCCTTAAAACTACACATCATAAAAAAGTTAGGGCCTTAAAAGAGCGTACCAAGACCCAAATATCTCTTTCGGTGCTCCTTCTTTGGCCATTGTAACTATAAATTGAACTGTGAGAGGAACCATTTTCAAGCCTCGTTCAAAATGCACCGGTTAGATACGACAATTTCCCTTGAACAAATGGAATTTGTAAGAGCATGAAAATGCAGCCCTGGGAGCCGAAATCTTTAATACTGTCTAGCACACGTGCCTAATTTTTAAACAATTTTTCAAAACTTTAATTGCACGACCCAAGGTAAACAATCTGCCGAAGAGCACTTGTAAAAAGAGGTCCAACGCAAATGAACCCGCCCAGAAACATTTTTCCACAAACACGGTCTCTGAGCGGACCTCACGCCAGATTCGAAAGAGTCCTTAATTAAATTTGACTTGGGTGAGGTCCGTTTTAAGACTTTTCTTGCAAGAGTTCAAACAGAGCCGCGGCCATCCCTTTTGTCCGCTTCCAGAACCGCTTTTACCCTTTCATCATATTCTCCCGACCGATGAGTACCGCACAAAAAGTTAGAATCATGTTTTGACGTTGCGGCGGTTACAAGAAGTGTTTTCACGAACGAATAAATAATTTCATAAAATGAAATACCCCGCTTTCTGTCTTTGGACTGAGCAATACGTTATTTCCTCTCGTATTCGATCGTAATGTGAAACTTTCCATTGGAAAAATGGAAGAGATCCATTGGCATTTAATTGAATCACCGATTCTAGAGTTCACCATAAAATTTGCACTATTGATTTAATTTAATTGATGTTTTTTTTATGGGAACGCTTTAATTCATCTAGGGCAGAAATTGGGACGAGCCGAGGAACACAATCGAGGAAAATCTTTCATTTACTTCATAATATTCACATCTTTGATAATGTGAGAACTACTGTACTACAAACCCTATTAAAAAGAGGTTTGTTTTGGTCACTCATGACTATGATCCTTTTGATGCATGAATCATTAGTACGAAATGATTTGGAGTGATCGAGCTCTTTTATGCAATCCCTCGAAGAGATAGCAAACGATAAATCAGAAAAAATATTGAATTAAATTAAATGTGAGAAAATAACATTCATAATATGTATCAAAGGAAAAAATTTGTGCTAAGCATTAGGGTAGAGAGTATATAAAATACAGCAGAAAGAACAATTCCGCTGTTTGAGATTGTCCTTTGTTGGGATGGACATGAGACAGGAAGGAATGAATGAGGTTTCTGAGTAGAGGAATTACGATAGGAGGAAATTAAAGGAAGGATGCAAGGAAAACGGAATACAAAAGACGGAGGAAAAGAAGAGTTTAAAGTTATTTGAAGGTGTAAAGAGGAACTACAATGAGAGTCAAAAGGGTAAAAGGGATGAGTGGGAATTTTTATGAATTCATGGAGAGACACCAGCATGCGTCATTGAGAGAGGCAAGAAAGACCGCAAATGTTTGCATAAAATATGCACAAAAATGCCGAGATTTCGGCGTCACAAGACGTACTTCAAGAATACTTGGGATATTTTCCCGTCATTTCCATTTCTCGAATCCGGAAACGAACGCGGAGTTCGCTTTGAAAAGCAGCTTCTTGGCCGAATTGGATACGTTAACAAAGAGCCTTTTGTGATTTTATATGCTTATATTTTTAACGCGTATTCCTTTTACAAAAAGCACGCTTATTTCTCACGCCTTTCTCATGGCCGCGGATCGATTTCTTAGCAGATCGAAAAGAAAAAATTATTTCTGGCAAAGACAAAAATAAACTGTTTTTCTTCATTGAAGATTTCAGAAGAAAGGCATCTCGTTTTGCAACTCTTTCTTCTGCCCGACGCCTTCGCGCAACAAAATATCAGACATGGAAAGAAGGTATTATCACTAGATTTTAAATCCAAAACTAGAAGTTTAATACACTGATTTTTCCGAGATTAAAAGTAATCCTAATAATAAATACATATTTTAATTTCGATTTAATGGTTCAGTGCTGATAAAATATTCAGAGAAATATTGACATTCGACAAATGATTCTATTTAAAGCTACTATCTTTATATATCTTAGTTTATTAAATGGGAATAGCATTTACTGCTTTACTCCTAAAGTTATCAACGAATAATAATATCCACAAGGTGTGCAATTTGTCAACTTTAAGTTGCAAATTTCTTCTCAAAACATCCTCTTTTCTTTCTTTTAGAAGAAGAAAAGAAGTTTGTACCACTGACATATTTTGCAGCCTAGGTTTCGACGCGTCGGGTTATCATCTACCTGATAAAATCAGTGAATGTATTAACAGATAAATATTTAAAAGGGTATTACTAAATAAAAATAACACCAAATAATAATATTACCAATAAAGACTTACCACTGACAGCAAATGTTATAATAAAGAGTCACAAATACACCTAATGTAGCTGTCAAATAATAAATTAATAATAATATTTGACATATTAAATTAATCTAATAGTGACATTGAAATATTAAATTAATATTGTATTAATAATATTTGACAGCTTAAGGTGTATTTGTGGCTCTTTATTATAATGATATTACGAAAATTATCGCGAATGAGCTGCATCGCTCAATGATGTTCATTTCTTTCGGAAAAGGACGAAATTCACAACCCAACATCGAAAAACATCCAAACCATTGTCCATTTTATTCCTGTTCCGATAACATGCAAATCTATTTTATAAAAATTTCATATAATTTTATTAAAATGCCTACCAAACATTTGTAATGACTGAAATAGTTTTACTAAACAAAATTCTTACAAATCTGTCTCTCTTTACGACGTTACTGTTGGAACAAACTCACAGTACTGAGTTAATATGGAGATCGTACTTCTTTACCACAATCGTACAGAACTTTTTATTTATCTCCTCTCGTTTAATTTATTCAATTTATTTTCACGTTTCTCTTTATCCCCTATTTCTTCTTCGGTTGACCGTTTTTTCTCTTCTGTTCAAACAGCGAGTGAAAGGGAGACTCTGGCAGTCACGTGACCCTCCTACGTCACGGTGAAAGGAAAAATAAAACGTAAGGGCGGATGTTTGGTTAGGAAAAAGGATCATAAAGGAATTCTCAGGAAGATTTCCGTGATATATAACACGAGAGGATGTCTTTGCCATCGAAAGATAGCGAACGACGTGAAAAGGAGCATGGAAGCAACGCTCACTCCAGAAACTGCTCTTTTGAGAGTCTCTCGTCCGATTAAATAATATGTACCTCTGATGCCTGCAATTTTATTTTAGAGAGTGGTTCACCAAAATATCGAAGAAGTGGTACGGAGATTACCATATCTATCAATTTATAAAACGAGCCTTGGAAAAATTCGGAAAAATACCAAATGTAAATTACGAGTATCAAAAGTAAATGTAAATCGTACCTATGTGCGTAACGTAATGCGAATGAAGGGAAAAATACTCAGAGCAGGAGAAAGAATGAATAATTAGCTTAAAAGTTTGTTGGTAACAAACACTTAACGTGGGACAAACCAAGTATTGCAGGTATCTCAAAATTCGCAAATATAATAACGAAGCGAGATTTTGTAATGAGCGATTGTTGAAGAGGTTAGGAAAGCAAAAGCATCTTTGAATGTGTTGGTAGTTGATATAAACCTACAGTGAAAACTAGAAAATTTATAAAATAAATGTGACTAAGGTGATTCCGGGAGAGATGCCCCAGTCGTGGTACTTTCAGGAAAACCATAATATTGCTCTACTGACAGTGCTCGTCAGTTAGTTAGAAGGCACCTGTCTATCTGAAAGAGTTTCACGGGAATTAATACTTTTTACGCAGTTTTATAGCATCATTTCAAGTAGGCACTGTTTTTTCCGCCCTGTTATATGATAGGGTATAATGTTTCTGGTTGGCATCAGTTTAAATGCTTGAATATTTTGAATTAAAAGGCGAAAACTTGTAGCTATAGGTTCATCTAACATCCTCGTGCAGTGCCTGGTCATCTTGGACAAAGTGCAGCCCCATTGGCTGCAAGGGCATCTCTCCCGTACTGAAAGAATAGATAGCCCCACCTCTTCTCGGAATAGATGCTTCAGTGCTATCTTTAGGTATATGTCTCTTATTAGTATCAATTTAACTTTAAGGTGAATCTGATTAAGACGTTTTTCAAGAAAGCGTTTGTAATCAAATTTAATTTCAATTTAAATTTAAATCCACGGTCGAATGCATTTTATGCACGATCAAAAGATGACGTATAGAAGCGCTAGGGTGGAGCGTTTTGTAATGTTTTCTGATCGAAATGTAATACTCGGCAAAAGTGGCCCACTTACAAATTTACACTTACCTTAAAATTATAAAATGTTTTCGAAATAAAAATATTTCTTATCTGAGAATTTTTTCCTCAACGTTTCGAAATGTTTAGAGAAACATCAAAATTGTCATCAATTTGTTTTCGGTAAAACGACAATATTTTAGCGTAAAAAGATGCCAATTGCAAATAAACTGATGAACGTGGCTCAATATGCTATTAATATGCCTCTAAAGGAGGTTGAGATGCCTCCAATGGGGAAATGAGGCAAATTCAGTAAAATTAAGCTGTTTTATAGCACCTTACGTCCTCGTCAATTCCTTCACACGGTTGCTCGTTGCGGTCTCACTCGGGAGAGATGGCTAAATGAATGGATGGAGAAAAATTAATATTTTGGGTGAAAACGTTTTTAAAAAAAATTTGTTTATATACTACTAATGATCAATATATATTATATTCTATCACGCAGTTTCTCATTCTTGTTATCACTCAAGTCATTGTTATGAAGTAATTTCCGTAGGTGGGGCATCTCTACCGGAATTACCTTATACAGAACTATCACACTCAGATGTAATGATAAAAAAGAGAAAAACGAATACCTACTATTGAATATTAGTTTCACTCAAAAGCGTTTTAAGTTTATGCTAAATTAGATTCATATTTTTCTATTTGCATCATTGCTCCTGCTCGTTATTAAAAGAATGAGGAGCGGAAATGCTTGTTATCTTTCAACGCGTGATTTTAAATGTTTAGTGATTTTAGCATGCCTTTGTTTATTCACTCGCGATATTAGAGTTATTAATTTCATTTACTACTCTGACATTGTTTTCTCGTATTATAATTTTACATCAACGGAGGTTCTCCAAATACTCAATTCGAAATACATCAATAACTCTCAAGTTATTTCGGTCAGAATCAATGCTTACAATGATCAATTTTAACTTCCTCTTTCACAGGGAATTGAATCAAAATCCATAAAACCATAATAAACAGTATCATTAATTGAACATCTGATGGGGAAATATATAATATTAATTATAGTTTATTATTTTCGATCCTCCTCCATTTCCAAACATGATAATTAAGTGCGATTTGTGACCCAGAGCGAGGAATGAATACTTTTCATATTAAAATGTGAATGGCGGAAATCGAGATGAAACGTCAATTTGAACAGCATTGATTCTTACTCGCGCTGTCTATATTTAACCGGGAAATGTGTGAAAGATTAGGGTCAGCCGTGACAGTGTCATCCTGCAATTGAAATGGCCTATTTTACGAAGCATTTTTACGCCCAAGAGCGGAATCATTTCACTCGGTCATCCGCCTTCATTTTTTGCGGAATATTCAATTCATTTCCACAGCCTGATGGGGGGTAGCACTCGGCGGGAAATTTATTGTTGGTAAGTCACTGAGATTTAGTTTTTCTTTTTGATTCAAGATTGCGCAAGGACGCCGAAGGAGAACCAGAATAACCCGCGTCATAATAATTTATTTGGGGGTCATTCGGCACATTGCGATGTTGCTCGTTCATCGCTTACGAAAAAATTGCCTTCATTGAATATTCCCACTTTCAGGGGATTGATTGATGAGGATGATTCCCGATTGTTCTATACGCAATTCTCTGAACTCAAAACTCTTTTGCAGCGTCCTGAACCGCAATGAAAGTCTACCGACGCTCGCCCAAAGACAGTTTCCACCTTAAGTGCGTTTTCTATTTACTACTGATAAGGGAATATAATAATACGCATTTTCTCACGCATTGAAAGATTAGTCTCAAAGTAAGACATCTCTATGCGGAGTTATTAGATCATACGATTGGGAAAAAGATTTATTGCTTGCATTAGAAGATTTCAAACTCAGTTTCCAGTCATCATACTGGCAGCAAAAGCTGGAACTGGAAGTACAGAAGCTTCTTGCCCAAGACTTTTGGCAAACAGGTGTTTCACCCAAGAAGCACTTTAACTAAAAAAGTATTTCACTCCAAAGAATTATTATCTGAATGTTATTTCGACATGGTTTTATGATACAAATTTCTTTGAGAGAGACAGGAATGTAAACAAGATGACTCCTCAAGGAAAGATAGGTAACTTCCTACGTAATTATGCGTGTAAGTTAGCAATGGCCGCACAGTTAAGAGATATCCATCCAAATAAAGATAACTCATAAAATATGTTCCCATTTTCATCAGCAAAAATTGGTTTTGTGGATGAACATAAGTGTACGTTCCATAACGAAGTCCATTATTTGTCTCTCTCAAAGGCAATGAGAGGAGAAAATATTACTTTTGCGATTTCATATGAATTTTGGATGATCTGACAGTCAGGAATACACAATTTATTCAATGTAACAGCACAGAATCCCTTCAAAAATTAACTCCGTCGTAACTTATAATCGTTGATAATCCCTTTGAGAGATAGCAACGCCTTTTCTCAAGACAATATTGTTCTGTGCATTTTCGGAGAAACGCATTTGAGAGCATTTAAGAGCTTTCGGATTACTTTTCCTCCACGAAAACAGCGATAAAGACGAAATGTTATTGCAGCATTGGAAGACTTTCACGCGGGGGTTTATAAGAGAAGTGGAGGAGAGGAAGATGAGGTCGGAGGGAAAAATATGAGTGAGAGAGCAAACAGGACGCGGGCTTACATTCTTTTGTTTGCGCTCTTCGCCATGTACACATTCCCATGGATATACCTCGTACTCCACCAAACCCATTTCAGAATGCACTCAAAACAACTCCTCTTTCTTCAATTTCCCTTTTGTATTCCCTTTCGTGGTTACCCATCCACTAAAGCTTTCGTTTCACCACAAGAGATCTGATCTACCCATTTGGGATTTCTTCGTATACGCACCATAATTCTCAATTTAAATTAAATCTTATAGATGTTTCTTTATGGAAAAGACAATCGTGGAGAGTTTTTATCAACAAGTTAGGCCTGTGTCGGTGACTTATATTTGCCATCTATAGCTACTCTTTTCTCAACTTTGACTTCATAGCTCAAGCATGATGCATGTAAGCTGTGATATCGAAATATGCATCCACACCCTTGTGTATTAGTTGCTCCTCCATGACTTACGATAGATAAATTTTGAATCTCGGCCTCACACTTTATTTCTAATTCAGGCCCCTTTTTCTTTTGAGTGCGTAGTCTTTTGCCATTAGTGGGCAGAATTAACCCCAATTATTATTTTGCAGGTATTGCACAGTCACTGCTGAAATATAATTATTTAAAAATGTTCTCCAGTGCATTTATAAATAGTAATAGTTCGGAAAATATAGTTTACTTGCTTTATTAATATGATGTTTAAAGCGATTTTAGAGCAATATCTCTATAGATAGTCATCGACTGTGGCCTTTTCTACTTTTGCAAATATAAATCAGAAATAAAGAAACAACAAAATTGAAACAAGCACCAAAAGAAGGGAAACAAAGAAGTTTAGTCTCCAAATCTCATTCCTTCAAATATTGTGCTCATAAACAATTGACGACCAAGAAGATTGATAAGGTCGAGATTATACGTATTCCCATAAGAATAGAAATACATAACAAGAAAGTTATGCAGTACAATATAAAGGAGTTCCTTTGAGAAAGATTTCCTTCTTCTCTTCCTTGGAATCCTTGCCTAAACTGCTCCTTCCGTACCTTTATCTCCCGACTTGGTTCATTTCACACTGGCTTCCTGTAACCTTTAGATCTCGATAGGCCCGCCTAATATATATCACGCCTTTTACCGTGGGAAAGGTAACTCTTAGAGGAGGTCTATTAAGGATCCAGTGGCTTAAAAAGCCCTTTCCCATCCTTCACTCGCAACGCACGAGGATTTTGCCCTCGTCGGCTCCGTATTCCTTCAGCGATACGCATTCCGCTATTCACACTTATCGCAGACAGTTTTTTGTCGCGGGGCGTCCGGAACGTAAAGGCGGGAAACTGTCTTCCCGCCAAATGCATCTTCGCAAATGCGGAGTCACTGGTCCAAGGACAAAACGGATTTATTAATGGAAAGGAAAACGTAATTTCATCTAAACGAAACAGGCATCCCAAATGATAATTTTATTTAACATGTTTTTATTTTACGTAATATTTCATTATAATAAGAAAAATAGGAGAAAAAAGGAATAAATTAAACGGAATGCCGTTTTTGTACTTTTCATTTTAGTCTGTTTAATATTATATCGTAACAAATAAATTCATAAAGCGAAGAGAAGATGGCGAACTATAAACGAAGTAAGGCATACCTCATCTTCTTCTGGGCAATATATAAATGGTAAGCTCCATTCAAGTAAATATTCTATCATATCACTATTTTCCATTGAAGAACAACGAGATAAGGTATGATTTGTAAAAATAGCATGTACATACGTCAGATGTTCAGAAATTTGATAATAATAATTTTGCCTACTTATAATTCAGACGGAAAATTTTAAGATTAAGATTTTAAAATAAATTTCGCTATTGCTTGATATAATTATAGCCCAGATGACACGAATACATTCTTTTAAAAACAGTAAAGGTACAATTTGGTTAATTACAACTAATTAACTAGGTAAACATATAAATGAAGTGTAAATTAATAGATGTAACATAATCTATGGGCAATAGATAAGACTACATTTAACTTTTAATTACGATGCTTATTAAGCAGAACCACTATAGGGAGAAAAGAAATACTTTTACACCTTAAATGGAGAAACACTGAAAAAATGTCAATTATTTTTCCTAAAAATACATTATAAGAAATCTGAAACGCTTTCATGAATGAATATGGAAAAAAATTGAAGGTGATGGGTCATTTTTGGAATATATTCTGTTCACAGCTACTCTTTAGTCTCAAATCAACTTCAAATCTCTCGCGGTTAAAGAAAAATATTCAGCTTAATCAAATTATATTACAGATCCTCCCAAATTTATGGACTAGATTATTTTCCCATGCGTAAGAAGACGCAGAATCAGAAATTTGGGAAAATACCTAGTCTAAACTTAAAATAACATCTGCGAGACAATGAAAGTTGGAAATAAAACGCACCTTGTAAAAGAGGAAAAACGTTGATTTTAGCTATTTGATCTTACATCGCAGATCAATAGAAAATCCGTCGAAGTTTTCAAATTCGAATCAAGAAAAATATTTTCATTCATAATTTTATTTCCTGATTTCAAATTTTATTCATTTTTAAATCCAAATTGGTTACTTGATGTGTTATTTTAAAGGTGAGTATTAGACAAACTTAAATGTTTACGGGTTAATATGACCCATATTTATGCAAGTCCTCAATGTCATTAACTTCAACAAAAGGAGTCAACAAAAGGCAACACGATAAGCATAATTATAATTCACAGCTCTGCAGAATAAGTACAAGTTCCGATCTATTTAAAGCCTGTGATATCTGAGAACGAAACGGCTAATATACGTGCGAAATTTCTTGAAAATATAATTACTAACTCTTCTGAGGGGCTCTTTTATAAGGAGAAGGAGATTAGCCCAGTTCACTGCAAGAAAGGCTTTGAAGAGGCTGCCGAAATTCTGAATGCACAGGAGTACGAAAATAAAAGCGCAAGAGGCAACACGTCCGAATGGGGCAATTTGTAAGACAGGCATTTATCATTCTACCCATCGCCTGGAAAAAATCCCGCAGAGAATGAGATAAAGAGAAGGGGACCGAAGAAAGAGCCTTGCGGGACTCCTCCTTAATTACTTAGCGCGGAAAAAGGACCCGGTCCTACCTGCGCGGTTCTCTAGGAAATCTCATTACGCAAGCAAGGCTCCGACTCACTAAACATCCAGAGATATCTCCCAGTCTTATTTTATAAAAAAAGGGAATCCGACAAGAAGCTGCGTAAAAGAAAGAAGAAATAAAGAAACGTACCGAAAAAGAACGTGAGAAGAAAAGGCGCAACAACGCAGACGTTTCCTCGTCTGAGGAGATAACGCTGAATTCTTAATGTTCTTCGTATCTACCTCAAGAATTCTCCCTTTGCATATACCTTATGGAAATAAGGAAGTTATACTTTTAGAGCAGCCTTGCCTCGGGGCGACCTAAGAACTGGGCACAATTGCTGATTACTTTGCATCATGAATAGGTTATATGTACTCATCTAATCTGTTCTTTTTTAGAATATCATTTACGAAGAACAACGAAATTGTTAAACAGAAAAGGATTTTAAGCAATGTCTTGTATCCTAAGTCAAAAATATAGCGAACACTCTAATTTTACATTTATATGATAACCATAGGTAAATGATCATCATATATCAGTATCTATTTCTTAAATTACGTAATAGTGTAAAAAAAATGTAGAATACATAATTGAAAAATTATAATTCTGTACTTCTCTCTTCAATTTGTGTAAATGTACGATGCTATTCCCCACAGTAAAGTTCACAGTGCCACGGTTTCGAAGTACATCATTTGTATCAACTAGTATCGACACAGGAAATACAAAGAACATGTCTACAGAAAATCATATATATTTTTACTAGGCCTTTCGATGAAATTTCAGCGTTTAAAGCAGTTTTAAAACGATGATTCTGAGGGGAAACCGTATTTATATAATATTTGTTAAGATAAATAAGAAATTAAAAAGATTAAAAAAATACAAGATTTATAATTCTATACTCAAATATTTCTTAAGATAATTAGGAAATCAAATAGATTTAAAAAATACTAGATTTATCATTCTATACTCTAAGTTTAAAATCCTAAAATATAAACTTTTGATTGTTTGATTGATAAAGAAATTTAAAGCTTACATGGACCAGAATTCTTCATAGATGATGATGGATTATTGACACATACCTAAAAAGAAAGATATTTAAAATAAATAAAAAATATCCGTACAGAACTTAGTTAAATTTAAAATCGTTATGATACAAAACATTCATATAATAAATTGAAATACTTAAATATTAGATATAGACTAAAGATAATTGAATTGAAGAGAGAAAAAAGACGGGAGATTAGCGACAATAGTCAACTTAAAATGAAAGTTTTAATCTCTAGTCTAGAGAGAGAGAAATTAAAATATGAAGCTTATCGTTTTTAACTGCAACTAGTTCAAAGGATCGTATTACTTCGTTAGATGCACGCTGAGGGTAATTTGGAAATATACAGCATATCTATTTAAAGTAATATAATAATGTAGTAACATACAACATATATATTTAATTTAACGAATGTAATGCATCTGTTAATTCATCAATGAACGAGAATGATTCAAGTTAACAAATTATATATTTTCCTCTATCAATTATCGGAGGACGTATGGAGAAATACTCGGTTTATTTTGTGCAACATTAGGATAAAATATTTATAATAAAATAATTTGAAATGGAGATATCTTCATTAGCAAAACGTTTGAAACCCTTCAATGGATATGATATTGTCATGCCTTTCTTAATTGCAGTAAAGTAGTGCGATCATAATTCACACAGTATCGTTGTGCACAATGTCCCGCTCGGTTCCGAATACATCTACTTCTTTTTATGGAAATCTTTGCGGCAAAGGGTTCAACCGCATATCCCTAAAGGCATCCTCAATATGGCTTGAATACAAACAGAGGCCTTCCTTCATATCGGATATCGCGCTCGCAATAACTTAGCATCGATTGGACAATCTCGACCCCACTTAAACGATGTATTCTGCAACGAAATTGGAGCATCAAAAATCAGGGAAATAGCTTGAAGGATTGAAGGATTCCGTTATTCCACTTCGCCGCGTGATGTTTATAGTTTAGAACAATATTGCTGGGATAGTGTCAGATCAAAAAAATGTACATATATGTATACCTTCCATACGATTTGATAGGGCAAAGAATAAACACTAAGAGGCATCTAAAAGTGTGGAGAAGTAGTCATTGGGCGTTCCCCTTCTTTGGGATGATTTGAAAACGGAAAAAAATAAGCGATAGTATTGTCCTGAATTGAGTATTTAAAATTAAAAACTGTTGACAGCAGCACAATAGTGAAGCGTACCTTTATAAAAACGACTAATAGCGAATTTCAAATTCATGTCACGATATCGATTAATTAGAAACTCCAAAATAACGCTAGAGGTTAAACTCCAGGATAAGTAGAAACCTATTGCTCATAATCGCAATTCTTTCTTATTTGATATTAACATAGAGTGAAATATAATCCTCATAAAGGAAGGAAATATAGATCTCTAATGTTGGACGAGCATGAATATAAATTATTGATATAATATGATAAATTATTGAAGACAGATGGATTTGAATATAAAATATATTTATGCATTTAAATATTAATGTTTTTAATTTTCCTTTTTAATAAAATTAGCTGCTTTAATTTCCTCTTAGCCTTTCAAGATTTTGAGATAATAATTATCAAATCCTGTTATGTACACTATTGAAAATGTTGCACATTTTACAGTCGTTTAAAAAAGAGTGACTCCTAACTCAGGATTCATAACTGCCGTAAGTAGAAATGATTTATTTTATTTAATGTATTCTTATCACCAGGATATATAATTTTGTCTGCAAATTGCGGGCACATCTAACACAGAACAACCTCATTTCCTCCATGACACGTGCATTTTCTAAAATCTTGTTGTTCATTTCCTTGCCAGCTTGGTGGAAGTGGACTTCCTGTTCTTCCGATGAAGGAATATCTTCTTGAATTTTCACCTCATCACCTTTTAAAAACATAATGTCAAAGCAGCGGTAGCTTTTTTCAATTTCCTCGCCGGATATATTCTGATCTATGCATTTTTAGCTTGAAATAGGTGTTTGATCGAGGGATTGTAACGTCTCGTTCAGTCTGCCCAAGCGACTTTCTTTTCCCGGAGTGTAATGACTCCCATTGGTTTCATCAGTCGGCAAGGGTGAAGGGAATTAAAGGGTCGATTAATATTGGTTGAACAGTTAAAATTGGTGAAAAGCAGATGGAAGAATAAGAGTACTGAGATATGAGAAGCCACACTTCCGAACGCTCAGCGCGCGAGCCGGACGGCGCGGAGCCGCGGCGAGCGTCACGCCTATACTCAAAATTTTGTTTTCTTTCTTAAATGAAATATCACCCTCGCCAATTTTTTTTTAATTGTAGAGGAGGGTTGTATGTACAACATATAAGAAAATGAGATAAATCGAAGGCGTGGTGACACCGTCAAAAATCGATTTGAAAATTTTAAATTGTTATAAACTATATTAAATAGTTTAAATTTTATAAAAACTTCCTATTTTTATCTTTTCTAAGTCAAGACCTTTAAAATAAGCTATGTTGTGTATTTTTAACTTCTATATTACCGGAGATATGGCCTCGAATGCGAAGGAACTTTTGTAAAATTTCACTTTTTAAACATTGCAATATTTCGTAAACAATTACGTTAATTACAAAACGGTTTATGAATTTTCATTTTCTTATCAAATAAAAGCGATCTGCCAAATTTGGTCAAAATCGGTTACCTCAAGGGTCAATTTTGCCGATTTCCTTGTCGAATTGGCGTGGAATGACCCAGAACGATTGAGGAATGGAATAGTCTGATCCCAGAAGTATTTGAACCTTTTTCAATAAATACTAAATGATTTGTTAACGTTATTAGTAAATTGAATATTTCGATGAGTGAGCCTGGTGACGAAATGTGAGACAAATAGGGGATCGCCTGGTGAAGTACGGTTGGGACTTCGTGGGCCGCTACCTGAAGGCGCTCAGGAACCCTGAAAAATCTTGCAGGATAAGTATTTGACAAAAAATGTTATGCTATTTTTTGATTATATACTTATATGTTTAACTTTTTATGGATCCATTTCGTGTACTGTATAATTGCATTTTAATACTTATTATGTATATGTTTTTACTACTTTTATATTATTGTATTTTATGCAAATGGGTTACTGTATAGATATATAGAATTTGACTTTTTACTGTTTTATAAGATACGTCGCCACCTGTCCTGTAACTAACTGCGGCGGTAATGTACAGTCCTGGCCGAAATTAACGAAGCACCGGCCGCGGCCGTAAGGATCGCTAGGCAGGTGCTGCGTTAATTTTGGCCAGGAGTGTACAATAAATAAATAAATAAAAATCCAGTCGATGCAGACAATTCATATTTAAAGAAAAATCTTAATGTATTTTAAAAGGATATCGACGGCAATTTTTTCATTTTCTACTTACTTACGAAGAAACCAATTGATACCAGTATTTTTGGCTGCATTACATAAAAATGTATTTTTTTCTGAACATTATTATAAATCCACTTTAGTGTAGTTGTTTCCATAAGCGCTAAATGGATTTGTTGAGTAATCGGTGTGCGGTATGGAAATTCCACAGCAAACGTGGGAAAGAAATGGGCGACCACCGCTGAAACAATTGATTCTTTTTGCCCTCCGTAAATTCACCCAAGTTACGAGGCCCTCTGTCAAGAGTTGAGACCTTTTGCCCACAACTGAAATAAATACAATCTCGGATTTCCTCCTCAACAAGAGAGAAACGGGCAACAAAAAGAGAATGTGAGGACAAAAGGAGGTCCCTAGGGATCCTCTGGACCAATCTCATTTTCCATCCATTCCTCAGATCAATGAGACTGACTCTAACATAAGGACGTTTCCCTTTCTTTCACTCTGCGAAATCAGTTCTTCTGTGTCCCTCGGAATCTATTCAGAGATTCCCTCCAATCAATCCGTCGACTCAAAACTTTCATTTTCCTTTTATTTTTCAGGTTTCGACATTTAGTACGACGATAGAAGGTAAATCATCGATAGGCATCACCCTAATGGTGTAAAAAAGATATTTCATAATATTTGCTGTAGATAAAATGCTCTTGTTACATCATATAACTGCTATTACATAATTATATTGGCTAATGAATGTCATTTCGCATCATATTATGTCCTTACCTTCTGCTGATACACAATTCCATGCGAAAAATGTCTCCAACTCTGTCATTTTCCTGTTTAACCCCTTACTCCACCAACGTAGCCACCTCTATCGTCTCCCTTATTATTTAAATTGAGGTAATAATTTTATTTCATTCTCTTATTCACTTTTACGTTTGTCTAAAGATGTGATGGCATTCTAGAAACTGGTTGCAGACATCGAAGCGTTTTCCTTAGGACTTAAACATAATTTTTTTAAATATAAGTATGAATTAGTTCCACCAAGTATCACTTAAGTTAACTGGTTAAAACAAAACTCTTTATAGGTCCTTTAAACATTCGGCAGACATGAAATTCAAATAATTGGGTTGTAATAGATTGAGCATTATAAATTCCCTCGTTAAAAGAAAGAGTAAGCTATCTCTCTCTCGTGTGATCCTCTCGAATTAGGATTTGTCTCAGTTCTAGATATACTCAGCGAAGAGCGATTAGGTTTGTTAAAGCATATTTCGACAGCAGTGCTTCGGCTATCAGAGTTCCAAAAGGGGGAACATTTGGATCTAATTTTCTAAAGATAAAGCGGCTTGATTGCCGACAGAAGCTTCTCGAACACTTCATCTCTGCAGATCTCATCGACGAGATTGTTGATACTGTTGTGGAGTCATGGATATCAGTGTTTTTACATCACCTGCCATATGTCACTGGCGACTTTCATGGTCGGTAGATAAATAATATGCGCATGTATGTATAATGTATTATATTGTGTGAACTATTCATATTGTAGTACATGGTTTTAATAAGGAACTACTCTCTTCACCTACCTATTGGAACTACCATAAAAATGTATGATAAATTAATAACCGGAAAATTAGGGAAAAATTGTAGGATTCTGATTACGAAAATCGTCTTTGAACTACGTTCGTTTGCCAATCATACACAGTATTTGTTTTGAGAATCCCGCAAATAATATTTAAAAAATACTACCTATAGAGAGCTTGAATAAGTGAGGCAGATTTCCACCAAGTTACTCAATATCAATCTCAAACCACCAAAACCATCGCTAATCCCAGCATGTTCTTCACGAAGCTATTCCCTAAAACCCGCGCCTTACTTTTTAAGCACTGCGATGTTTTATCCGAAAAGGGTGCATCTAAAACAAATCACCTCTCAAGTTGATCGATATCTCTACACAAACCGAAAAATCCTCCCTCGTCAATTGCGACCACTGTTACACGTGCTAAGAGGTGAAGCGGCCATCAAGAACGCCCTTGGGTCGGACGATCCTCACCACGACCTTTGTCATTCCACTTTCTCGGGTCCATTTATGCAAAAAAGCGCACGTCTGGAAATTCGCGATGGCCATTCATTATTGAAACTCTTTGTCGCGATGCGCGAATATTGCCCACTGATAGGATGCAGGAAGGAATCATTTCATGTTCCGATGACTTGAAGAAATATATAAAATTATATGTTCAAGAAATTTTGGTGTAAAATAAATAAACTAAATGAAATTAGAAAGATAAATAAAATAAATACGACGCAAGGAATATTACACCTCTTTATTAATGTTAACATCATTTATAAGTGTAAAGTTTTAGGTTAAGTGTTGACAATGGTCTAGAACTAACTCAAACCCAGTGGTATGACGAATTGTGACCGCTTGCCAAAAATACTAATAAAAAACTATAGCAACTCAAACATTATTATAATAGCAATAACATCATATATTATAATTTACGTCAAATAGTCTTGTTTTGTATTGGGTTTTGTTTGATAGGGTGTGAGCGAAGTCATTTCATTATCCCATAAGACAGACTTTTAGTACATTTTCTACAAAAAGAAGGAGGTTACTGACCGACAATGGTCGTGTTTTCCAATATCAAACAAGTTCCAAATTTTCTTCGTTAAAAGTTCGGTAAAACCTAGAACAGAATTAACTATCGCTTGGACTTCAATATACTTTCATTTGGTATCTGTAGTGATTTCGTAGGATAATTACTTCTAACTTACTTTTGCAAAAGTAAAAATACTGCGATTGATCAAAATGAACTTTGCATTTCTTTGGTAAAAATATCGATGGCCCTCAAATTAACTCAACTTTCTGTCTCACATCGTAATAATTGAACTAATTCATCGTATTTCTTACGGAGTGTTATTGACATTCTATTAATAGATTTATAAATATATTTTAGTACAAAATATACATTGAATTCCAAGAAGATTGGTTTATATCAGTGTATATAATACGAAAAACGACGAAAAGAGATATCCAATCGGACACAGCATGGCTAATATATAAACATCCTTTTTCTGCTCCCAACTTCGATTGAGGCCTTCGAAGTGCCTTCGACAGAAGCGATTCGATGATCACTTGGAGACTTTACCCTCAACATCTCTCCAACTTCTCTTACACCATTTTCTTTGACGAGATCGTTTCGTTTTATCTCTCAAGTTCTCTCTCTTCTGCCATTCTCATGCTTAATTAAACTGAACGAACTTTTTTGTTAATGTTTAAGAACTCTTAGGATTTTTCGAACTTCGCAGATAAAGGAGGTTTTCTTAAATGTATTTCTCTGAAACGTCACTAGTGCTTTTACCGAAGAAGTTTCAGTTTTCAAGTGTATTTAGTAGATGACAGTATTAATAACATGTAGCTGGACATTTATATTGATGCATTAATAATATACCGCAATATATTCTCTATACGAAAATAATTCAAATGAATATATAGAAAATATTAACTTATACAGCTAAATTGGGATTCAAACATGATATAGAGTTAATCCATTTTTTTCCAAATTTGAAAGTCTTTCGGTCGCCATCCTAAGCCAAGGGTAAAGAGATTTTAGAAGCATTACTAATGGTTTTGATTTCTTTTCTGTGTTGGAAGTATTCATCGTGCATAATGTTCAAAATCCTTGCTATGCTTAACCTTAGAATATCTTGAAGAGTTTTTAGGGAGTTTAAATTGATTGATACCTCTTTCTAATGAGGTGAACTAATGAACAGCTGCTCAATGAACATAAAAACATCATTAGAATATACAGTGTTTAAAATGAAATTAGTTTCTAATTATTTTCTCTCGAATCCCAAAATCACAGACGATTGTAGGAAAAGAGAATATGGAGTACTTCTACTTCAGTTATGCCATCATTGCATTCAATTGCAAACATCTCTACTCTCTTACTCCTCCAACTATACTAATTCGTCGAATTTTCTACTTGGATAAGCGCTGTTCTCCTCTGTTTTTGTCTGTCCTCTTTCCAATTCACTCGACTTCCCTTTCCTGGACGAATTGATGTTTATGAGAGCAGTTGCAGCGGGGATTAGAGCGAAAGGGGGAAAGAGGGGGAAGTAGGGGGAGGGGAAGTAGGGGGAGGGGAAATAGGGGCAGGGGAAAGAGGGAAAGCAATCACGATAAGATGAGAGTACAGGGCAGAGATTACTTAAAATTGCGTTCCCACTCGGAAGGGGTCATTTCCTTCCTTGAAAGTGATTTCGCGCTATTTACGCTTCCCTGATGAAGGAACTGCAATTAATTTATCTTTATTTTGGGAGGATTTCCACATGCGATGAGGGCGTGATCAAAGAGAGAGGAATAAATAAAAGCCAAAAACTTATTCGTCTTTAAAGAGACGGTTTAACGCGCTGTTAAATCCGCCTAACGCGACGAAAGGATGCCTTTGAGGAGAAGTAGCGCAAAACGGTGCACTAATTTGCAGTGCGATAATTACTCTAATGGCTCGAAAGCAATCTCATATTCAAATCCGCTTCTTAGCTAATGAACCGACTTTCGCAAGTGACTGAAAAGAAAATCCGGTAGAGCTCTTATGATAACCATATCGGCGGAACACAATTCGATGCGAGTTGCGTACATTTCAATAGAAGTAGATTTAAATAAGAATATCAACACGATGGGTAGGTTTTAGTTAATAAACATGAGGTGAAATACTAAGGAGTAAAGTTCTGTAGGGACAAAGTACAATGAACCTTTGAGGGCATAATTTTCAAAGCTTTAAATTGCATAAAGTGTGCCCTTAGCAATGCAAACGAATAAAATAAGGAAGCCTCGCATAAATCATGTGTTAAACCAATCCTGTAGGTCTAAAGCGATAAACAGGTTAATGACTGATTACTGGCAACAAAATTTCAGACATTCATGAAATACTTGATAGTACCACGGAGATGATAACAGAAGTTTGGTTTCCAAAGTTTAAGAGAAGCCTTTATTTGTTATTTAGGAAACGAAAGTTATGCAAAAGAAATACGATAGAAGCCGTATATGAAATTGTAAAGAAAAACAGAAAAAATAGAATTATTGGAGAGGCATAAAGTTTAATCAATTACGAACGAATAAAAGTAAACTCTCATTTTTAAATCGTATTGATATACAATGGAATGACTTTCCAGCAATTCCTTCAGATTTCCCTAAACATCACAAGGAGCAGATAAACAAAACATCTTGTATAGATGAAAAAGCCAGCTGTTAATGTAGTGAGAATGGAATTTTCACAACTAGTCGATTCAAGAATTCCTTTTTTAACGAGTGATACTCGAAAGCACACGATAAGGGAAGTCGTGAAACCCTAACTATACGCTGAGAAATGTCACGCATATACATTGTCTGGTAGGTTGATGTATGTTGAAGTTTTGTCCCAATGACCACTATAGTGGTCGTGAAGGTCTACTAGGAACAGTAAGGAAACTTGCATGATTCGTAAGGAATTGAATATTGATTAAATTAACATTTACAGAATCTTTTTCAATTTTCCTTCTGAGGTATTATGTACTTGTTTCTATTTCGAAGTACCATCATTTTTAATTTAATAAATGAAGGCCGTAAACCTAAAAATTGAAGTACGCGTGGATTTTTAATGGGAGTGTTTTTGAATTATCTGGACCATCGAACCAAGAATATTTAAGGTAGAAATTTTTGATATGTATCCGTCAATTTTTGATCAAAGAAATCCATGTTTCACGCATTTCTCTATGCTGGAGTTGCGTGACAATAATTATCTAGAAGTGCTTCAACGAATTTTTTATGGAGAATTACTGACAACGGATAAATAAATATATACTCGATGGGGATAATTGCAATAAATTTCACGAAACGAATCAAACGACATTCGTTCAATAAATTCGTGTTGTTTACTCACACGACGATATCTCCGTCACTAATGATTCAGTTATCGCAATTAGGCAAACCCCTCGGCTTTATCTCCGGCCACACCAAAATAGACGTGAGGACCTTTTACGTCCTCATAAATGGAGACATCTGTTTCCTGCGAGAGGTTGACAGTTTGACGCCTGTCTCAGGTAGCTAGTGGCGACACTTCACGGAGGTCGACAAAAGTGTCATCTGAATTGGCCCCTTAATTAGGGCGAGGGTACGCTGCTGACAACGAGGTCCTTTTTTCAAAGGGTTCGGACAGGATATGAGCTCGAGTGAATCCAGTAAGTGGGCGCAAGAGTGACATCTGGCGGCAGGAGAGCGAGTCTAATGAAAGGAGCACATTTAAGTACAGTTTAGAGACGTATTCTTTGGGATGCTGGGTACACGAGGGACTTTTACTTAATTCATGATCCCAAGTTGGGAGTTTTGTGGAATCCGTGTCGTCCAGGTACATTCAAGACCGCAGGGATGTTTTTGAGTTCATAGATGAAGAAAATTCTGCACCTTCTTTAAATTATGCCAATGGCTGAAGGATTTTGTGTTTAACTTTAAGGATAATCAACTTTAACGAGGGTATTAAAAACTTTATTGTGATATCAGGGAAAGAATTTCGTGCTCTCTGTGTCTTAATTTTAGATTGGTGGCCAACTTATACCGTCCGTACGCAATTATTGCTATCTGACTAACAGTGACGCCGGAAGCTGACTTGTAAATGTTTTTAAAACGCCAAATACGTTTCGACCGCAATTAAAAGTGAGGTATCCGCATTGCCCTCCGCTTAATTAATGATTAAACTTAAGCTTTCCTTAGAAAATTGAACCCGGAATGAAAAGCTTTATACTCGCATTTCTTCCTTCACTTTTGATGTAGTTGGGAGTCAAGTGAATTTACTGGTAGATCCAATTTTTCCTTGCTTTAGCGTCTTTTCTTTCTTTTAAGGACAAGCAGTATTCAATATGTTCTACTTCTACACAACATTTTATGAATTCATTTATACAGTGTCATATTATTTTGGTAAACAATTCAATAAAGTACGAATTAATAATTAAAAGGATATCCATAAAATTTCTGTCCATATTACTATTTAAGTTCATGCTTCATAAAGTATTTTGCACACCAGACGGGTGCTGTTCCGAGATCAAACGTCTTTTTTTATATTTTTTTCTTATATGACCGTTATAGGTTAAAACGAATTTTAAGTCTGCCAAAAACCCTGAAAAATGTTATATGTTTTACCATGTAAACAACTGTATGTATGTATTATTCACTGTCTGATTGTTGCCACATCGTCTCTTCTCCAGTTATTCTGTCTTATTATGTATTTTAAGTTAGATCTTGATATTCTTGCATTTATTTTTATGCAATAATATCATATCGCTGAGGCCTTACTTCGGAAAAACTGCGCCATAATATATATATATATATATATATGTATATATATATATATATATATATATATATATTATATATATATATATAAACACATACATAAATGAATATATCTATCAGCAAGATACAAAACGTTTTTGAGAATACTCGTCTAAAATGTGTATTGGAAAATTTTAATCATAATTTAAAACATTGTTCGAAAATTTTAAATTGAAAATCAGAGAACTGATTGAATACTGAATTAATTTCAATTAATTACTATTAAAGTTTTGTTGAAAATAATTACGCGAAAGCGCGATCGTTATGATAATTTAAAGCTGATTCCCGCCAATTTTCAGAATTTAATTCAAGATTTCATACAAGAGATTTATCGAGGATGCGATGAAACCTGGAACAGGCATTCAGCTGTCAATGTTAGCGATCTTCCTGATGCCCAGGGTTTACCAGAAAGACTCGATTTAATGCAACCAGTTGCGTCGCCCTAACACGATGAGTCCCGCATTCACACTTGAGGGACAATGTCACATGCATTGCTTAGCGATTCAAACAGCGGGGATATCTCGGTTTGACGAACGACATTTACGGCCAAAGATATGAACCACAGATTTGGTGCACGACGTGAATAAGCCATTACAAAGCGGAATTTCGCTCCGAGCCGAAAACTAAGATTTCACGCTCTACTCCACCAATGCAACCTGTAATTGACTTTACTTATAAGATATGACGAATAAAAGTGGGTAAACTATCGTCATTCGCAATTTAAAATATGTAAATCCGTAGTATTTAATATCGACAATGTGACGCAAGCTTTGAGTAAGTATCTCTAGAGATAGTTGATGGTTTTATTGATAAAATGTTATGATAATTTATATTACTTTATTGTTTAAAATTATCATTGATTTAAACATGGAAGATGGAGCTGCAGCTAGGACATTATTCTAAGAGTTAAAAATATAATATTAAATTTAATTAATTCGATTTCTATGTCTTAAATTGTTACTTTTATTCAATTTCTGTAACGCTAAGTACAAAGTTTTCTAACGCCAATGCTTTTCCTCTCTTTCAAGAGATTTTCAGCGTCCTACATTCATTCTGTTAATATTTATCGTAATAAAGTTGTACCGAAATAGCAATTGGGAATGATTGATTATCCAAATAAAATATCACTCATCAAATCTCCGTTTCTGAACAATAGTTTCAATTCCTGCAGTATCCCTGTTCTACTCGAATGAATTGCAAACAAGAGTAATCCAGTAAATAAATATTTACTCAACAGGAAATCTGAACGATCTAAAATTAAAATTACAATTTATTAAATTTTTCACGCAGCCGAGCAGCAACTAACCTTCATTTAACGAAATTTGGCAAAATTCAATGTCGTATTAGTCAAAGGGATTTATGTAATGGCAGATTGAATAAATGTTACTGTTCCTTAGATTCTGAGGAAACCACCAGTGTCCTCCTTAAGCAATAGCATAGACAACTAATAAAAATAATGTCCCTTGCGCAGCTGTGATGAATTTTTAGATTATTATTATTTTATATTGAGGCGTAATTTTCTCTCTTTTGTCGAAATTTCGCTGTAATGCCATCTGCATTTGCGACTAAAAAAAACAATAATTATCGGAATCCCTTCACATTCCTCAAGTTGATGAAATTTATTGGGATACACAATTCCACATATTCACCAACAAGATTTTCTCGAGGTTTAACCTTCACCAAAGCTCTATAGATTTGAGAGAGAGTCACTCTTTAAAAATGAAATTATTGAAAGATTTAATCAAGTAATGTGCAAATACCATAACCACTGGAGTATTGTCCTAGACAAATACGACCTGAGGAAATCGTCCTAGACAAAATCACAGGCTTTTCCCACTTGTGTATAATTATTCGAGGAGCACTTGTATTAAAGTTAGGCATTTCGGGACACTATCAGGGCTTTGAGACGTGCCTTATCTGGGCTCAATCCTTAGTTCTTTTTATGGTATATATCAACTAATTTAAAGGGAAGTTAAAATTAATAAAATCCCAATTACTTGCACTAGAATTGCAATCTTTCCTATTCTTACGATTTTTGCCTTGTCATTTGTTGCCAAGTTCTTTGGATATTTTAAACTCTCGTCTACTGAGATAAGCGCCATTATCCATGACGTATGTAAAGAAACTCATAAGAGCGACGGAAAAACTGTTGTAGCAACCAAAATTGGATTAACAGCAAAGTAAACATTCACTGACTTCCTCTCACTAATTGCGTGGTAAAATATTAATCGTTTTTAATTTTATTATATATCTTGGAATCATTTTTGGGCAAAAGAGTTTTGCAGAATCCGGGTAATTTGTAATTCATGGATTGGACCAGACGGGATTATTTGATGTAATAAACGACTTGCGTTATTATTCGGTGATCGGCTTAAAATGTCGCAATCGAGGAAAACCCTTAATTTACGGAATATACAAATATTTATTATGAAGAATTATTTTTAAATTAAGTAGAAACTGTAATGAGAGATTTTTCAGAGTACCAAAAGTAACTCTAAAATGTCATTTTAAGTACGGTTGCCGAGTCGCCCACGGATTGGTAAAACCAGAATGCTGCGGTCCATGCGAAGATGCTGTGAATGCATCTGCAGCATTCAACTTGGAAGTGGTTTCCGAAATATATTCTGAAACTATAGAGGGTTTAGATGTTGTGGCTTTTCTTTCACAACCAGTTCTTCTATTTGGCCGTTTCTTCGAAGGTGAATGTGTGGCTGAATAATGGAATGAAAAAGAACTTCGCCTTTTTCTAATGAGTCACATGAAAAAATCCTCATTAACCCATCTTCAATGCGGCTGACTTCATCTAAGGAGTATCATCTTCCCAGGGTCAAAGGGGTAAGCTAATAACCCTGAGACGCGAAACTTGAGGGAAAAAAATGTCTGAGAGGGGTGAGGACGCTGCTTTGGAAGACAGTTGCGTCTCATGTAGGGTATGAGAAGATGGGCCATTAGGAGATGGGGCATGAGGAGATGGGGGATGAGGAGATGGGGCATGAGGAGATGGGGCATGAGGAGATGGGTATGAGGAGATGGGGCATGAGGAGATGGGGCATGAGGAGATGGGTATGAGGAGATGGGGCATGAGGAGATGGGGCACGAGGAGATGGGGCATGAGGAAATGCGGCATGAATATGAGGATAAGTCAAGTGTGGGAGATAACGCCACTCAACGGGTGAATTTTCCTCCCAGATTAGAGTAAAAAGGCAATAAAAAAGTGCTGTTTCTCAAGGGATGCGATAAAGAATGTGAGTTAAGAATCGGAATTAACAGAACCTACTAAACGTCGCCCTCTTGCAAAGTCGAAATCCCAAATACTGTTGTACGGATATGAAACGTATGCTGAAAATAAGTATTTCGGCGATGCCAAGAGTTGCGTATGCCTGCATAGAAGGGTGTAGGATTTTGATGTTAGTACACCTCCTGCCATACACCATGACGGATTGCGGGGTATGAATCTGAATGTATATGCCGACCAAGTTTCATCTGCACGCATTAAAAATTAATTACGTTTTAACGCACAATTTCAACTATAATCGATACACGAGCACTAAAACAATCATATTTTAATAGCATTTTAGTGCAGCACAGAATTGACACCCCAGACGATTCTTTCCACATACTCTCTCCAACAACAAAAAATACATGGTACATATTAATTAAAATAATTATATAATAGTAGGAATTCACAATGGGATAAACAATTGATAGTGTCAAGTTCGTTCATATTTTCAAGTTTCATGTGAAATATTTAAACGATTAGATATGAGTCGTTTACAATTTATAGGAAATGGTTTTGCGCCTTTTTGAGTCTAACGAGATATTTTAGGTGAGAATGGTTTTATGCTGTCGAAGGCTCTTCGCTCATGGTTCTATGATCTTTAAACGCCGTCGAAGATTATCGGTTTTTTAAATCACGGTTATCCGGTGAAAAACTAGGATAACCGGTTTTGTTTATCAACGGATTTCCAAAGCAGGGCAAATGTTAAATTATATAGTAATTGCGGAAGCTCATGTCCATCTTCAGCGCAGCACTCTGATTGGAGAGGAAGATGGAATCGACAGTTATGGAAGCCCGTGGAATGTTTGGTACCTCTAATGCAATGAAACCCATTAAGATAGACAGCGGACGATGAGGAAACTTTTGAGAAGCCTTGTTCTGCTGAGCTCTATTGAGAAAATACAGCTCATTTGTAGCTACAGTAGAACCCCGGTAATCCGGACACTCGCTAATCCGGAACCCTCGGTAATCCGGACGGTCCATTGGGAGTTATGCAAACCCGCAACTTCTTCTTGTGAACACATAAACTTGCATATTAGTAATAAGAAACGAGAGATGGACGAACTATTGGAAAAATATCTCCATTGGCTGCAATGATGTGATGGAGGGCGAAGTATTTCGTTTATTGTGATAACACATATAAGTTGTGATACTTTTCTGAGACAGCATTTTTCGATTAGAGAAATGCTTAATATGTGCGAGACTAACAATTTCGGAAGACAATAAATTTTCAGTTGCAGCTGGGTATCACTTCTCAAATCATCACGTTCATTGAAAAGCTAAGAGAGAAGAGGCGTAAGAAACAATCCTTCCCTTCGATAGACGTCCAATGAGGATGACCATGCATGGGCTATAGAGTTGGCGTTTATAAGCGAGAAAAGCTAAAAAAAATTTAAGTTACTGCGTGTAATCAATGAGAAAGTAATTAAAGCGAGGATTAAATTTTTGCCGTATGCAAATGTGACTGGCAAACATAAGCTTCCTCTGTTTGTTGTCGGAACAGCCAAAAAACCCCGTGCATTCAAGTCAGTCACGCTACCTGTGTGCTATTGAGTTCAAAAAAACGCATGGGTAACACGAGAATTATTTTTGGATTTGTTTAAAACAGAATTCGTTCCAGCAGTTCGACAACATATGAAATCCGTCAGTTTACCACAACGTGCTTTGTTGTTGCTTGATAATTGTCCTGGCCATCCTTCTACAATGTTTTTACCTCCTAACACGACTGCGCTGATCCAACCCATGGATCAGAATGTCATTCAAAGCATTAGGTTAGGATATCGTAAGTTGCTTCTTACAAATATTCTTAATAATCCTGTGAACAATGAAAATTTGGAAAATGCACTGAAAAACGTAAATTTAGAAGATGTCGTGTTCAATCTAGCTAGCTGTTGGGTATCTGTGTCTAAATTATTGATCAGCAAGTCGTGGAAAAATTTACGACCAAATTTTATTGGTTCGGAAGTCTTAGAAAATGTGCAAACTGAAGAAATTCAGCTTGCGCCACTCATTAATCAGTTACAAAATTGGAACCCAATATCTAAACCAGAAGCTCTCCGGTGGGCTGCTGAGACTGACGACAGTTTGGTTCGAAACGAAGCTTTAACAGATGACGAAATTATCAGAACAGTAACGGCAGATAATGATGACGACGACGAACACCACCACCTTGTAGGCTCCGTCAAAATTTCTCATTATGAGGCTTTGGCGGCACTGAATAAACCATTAAAGTGGGCTGAGAAGCAAAATTTTGAAGCACATGAATTTATGATCTTTAGACGTTTTAGAGACCGCGCACTCGATTTAAAATTAAGAATTGTCGCGCAAAAGAAAAAACTCACTTTTTTTCTCGCTGATAATATTCATTCACTTTATATGTAGTAATACCTTATGTAATACAAACATGCATTATCTATACAATATAATTTTTGAGAAAAAGGTTTTTTACGTTATTTTTTTAAAACCTCGCTAATCCGGAAACCCCGCTAATCCGGACGCCTATGTGCCTGAATTCGTCCGGATTACCGGGGTTCTACTGTATACTCTCCTTGCCTACGGAAACACGTTTTAAATATATATTTGCCGAGTTTGGCATTCGGTATCGGAAATTAGAAGTAATGGGTGAAGTTTGTGAGATAATTCATCCATAGCTTCCATAACGGCTGTTGGGAGGAGGAATCACTCAGCGCTCATTTCGTATCCTTGGAGATGCTTTATCCAATATTGGTAATATGTTAGCACATTCTTGGGAGGAAGACGTGGAGTATTTTGTTGGGGTACGATATATATCAATTTTATGGATAACGTTTTATTTCTTTGCATTGAATATACTTTGTATTAGTAAATAATCTTGGTTTGTAGCAAATAAATGTGAAATTCCGAATCGACTATAGACGTAAAACTTTTTATCCTTCAAATATGGCGATGGACCAAAGAAGCTGAGAATATACGAGAGGGCGAATGCCCTAAAAGATAAAAAATTGTAAATAAATATTTCGATTTGATTGTTTCTTTGCATTATTTTTTTACGATTCTCTGAATTAATTACAACAGTATATAGTGTGCGGTAGTTTGTGGTACGACTATTAAATTCATAGGGATAGCAGGTCTGATGGCCAAGAAAGAGAAGAAGACTATTTGAGGGCAAATTCCGCGAAAATGAGAAATATGAGAATCGGTGGAAGACAAGGGTGTGCGTGGGTGAAAGCGGCGCGACGGCCCGAAATTCCGAAAAAAAAGAAATTCGTATTGCGAGAATCGAAGCGCACAAGGACATCGGGCTTACCGAGAAGTTTGTTCGAAGAAAAGGAATTTACGCGGAGGAACATTCATTGCCCGAATGACAGGAGAAATTCGTACGCCATCTGATCACTGGAGGGAGAGTTCATTTCCCACAAATCATTGAGGAACACTCAGAAAAATGATACCAACCCAACAGACGGAAAGCTAAAGAAATTCATGCTTCGATAATCCAATCAAAAGGGAAATTTGTTTTTCAAACACTTCTTACTTTCAGCTTCGGTTCTGCTGAGAGGAAGAGGAGAAAATAACTGTCGAAGAGACTTTTCGTCGTAGGCGTCGACTGTTAGAGTAAATTGGGGTACAAGAATAAGACATTCGCTGAAAAGAACCTGAATAGAGCTCTTTCCTAAGAAGAAATAATAATGTAAGAATTCTCTTCTTTTCCTCCAATTTAAAACGACAGCTCTTTATTTTGTTGAGTACGATCGGAGCTAAAGGAATGTGTTCGGTTGCATCGTTTCATTTATTTGCAAATATTCGCGTAGAGAGAAATACATCTGTAAATTCAATCTCAAATAATGCGTACAACTTCCTTGTTGAGGTCATTTAAAATAATAATCAGACATTAATTCTTAATTCCAGGCAGTCCTTCGTAATGATCTGTTAATATTCCATGCAACTACTCAGAACGCCGACAAAACATCAACCTTTTGCTGATTTTCCGCAGTTTTCAACGCCAGCAACCGAGCTTTTAACCAAATGAGGAAAGAATTTAGTCTCAAATAGAACTGGCAGTTAGTGAAGTACTTTTCACATTTAAGAGAGCTGAAAGAGGTTGAATATTCAGATATATTAGAGCATTTTCTTCTTTCAACAATAAATGTTGAATAAATAAAAATAAGGAAGAAGGCTTTGAAGGTTGGAAATTTTGTAGCATCATTCCAAAACTATAATTTTCGTGTGAATATAACCGCTGAGAATTAAAACAATGGCTTCATCATAAATAATTATTTTATAGCACATAAGCGTTCAATAATAAAATACATTATTCCACACAGTGTTTATATTTTTAGAATTAACTTATTTAGTTGTCTTAGTGGTATGAAATTATTTTTTAGGTGATATTTAGTCTACTTTATACTTCAAAAATGAAACGGTTTTAAAGTTCCACTCAATACAACAACTCAAAGTTTAAAGTAATATTAGGATCTGAAATTTTTAATATAGAATTTGACGGTATTACGAGTGTAAAAAGTTCTAGATTAGTTGAAAAAATTTGAAAAAGAAAAATTACGATCCTTAATATGCTTTCTTAAAAATAATTTGAACATTTTCGAAAATCTGATATTTTATAGAGATAAATAAACGGCGGAGAAGAGGGTGTTATCTTAAAACTATATGAGGTTGGAAGACATTTTAAAATCCTTGCGTTTTCATCCGTAACACGGATTGATTCGTCATGATACAGTAACTCCTTGACTTCTGAGATACGTACCTTTGAAAATTATGTCTAGGCTTCTATTTTTTGGAAGATTAAGCTGTATTTGGTTCCATCAACACTCGCTATAACGGATTTTCGGAAAAAAACGAATCGGATTCCGAGGATAAACAGCAAAATGATGGCGAAAATGGATGGAAAGGAAGGAAGATTGAAAAGTCAATGGCGTTTTGAGCCGAAATAATATTTGCATCTTTTCCTGGTAGATGTCGCCGCTAAATCCCCAACACCTGGATACGAGAGAATAATGCATTTCAAATTTATCTTTAAGGCGTCGCATAAAATGGCTCCTTCTTTATTTTCCTGCGAGAATTGTAAATTTTGGAGAGGCTTGTTCAATGGTTCCCGAATCAGTACTCGAGAGATGTGAATCAGAATAACCATGGATTCACGGGAAAGAAATTCTCTGAGAGGGTTTTAAAATTTGAGTTGTGTTTTGACGATTTGAAGCATTCCTATGCTTCTTCTCAGAAGGAGAGATAACATATTATTTCAGTGTTTGGTGGGTTGTATTTACGAAGTCGGGATTAGAAAACTCTTGAGTAAACTTCCTTTTCAATTTAAACATTAAGTAATTTGTCTCCCACACTCCCTCCAAGGATGAATCTTCCATACACATACACGTAACACACACACACAAGTATGAATATCTGCACATCTATTATATATAATTCCTTCTACGGATTCATTCATGGATATACCTATATAGATAGATAGATAGGATACAAATTCATAAGCAAAACCACAAGCGTCATTGACTTGAAATTTTTACAGCGTATAGGCACGTGAAACCGCCAGAAAAAAGGCGATTTCGAACCTCAGTGTCACGGGTTCGATGCCAGGAGGTCCCAAAGTCACGATTTCTTCCATAAAGATGCATTGCGGGGATTTCTGGGATTTTTTTTGGGGAACTTCTCGGCAAATTAGACAATTGAAATTCTAGGGATTGCTAGAATCCGTGAGTATCCGTCAAAAACTATAAATACATCCACTCATCCCATATGATCCTGGGTTCGACACCAGGCGTCTATACTAATTGAAACGTATAGCGGGAATTTTCAATCACGTATAATTCATTTACCGAGAAGGTGGAAATTGTACGACCAGGCATGTGAACAGTGGTAATACAATGTAATGCATTTTATATTTGTATCAATTGTTTGCAAAGTATAGTACTTTAAGCATATGCTTGCAGTATGCAAGCAACTTTTACTCGTATATAAATATATACATAACGAGTTATTCATCACCAGTTCACGGTCTTGTCGCCAACCCGGTCGGGCGTTTTGTTATTTTAATGCGCCGCTCTGATTTAATACCTCATCACTTTCTGCGAAGTAAACCTTCCATAAGTATAAATACCGCGCGATGCTCGCTTTGCCGCAAGCGGACGTGACTCCGAGGGGTAAATAAATAAAAACTCGGCACTCGACTTTCAATGGTCACGTAGGAAACACGGACAAGGTCCACATTAGCTGCAGGTGGTCCACCCTCTCTAACCCCTTGAGCCACAGCTGTGCCAAAAAGCGTAGCCTTGAAGCACGTGACTGGAACGGGAGGATATGATGCAGTTGCTTAGAGAGGGACCACGCACGCAGACATGTGACAAGACATCGCACTGGAATGATCAAGTGAAGAAGATATCACTTAAATCTTACGCATTGGCACGGATCGGTTAAGGATTGGAGAGGAAAAAGGTGCGACTGGGAATTGGTACGGTAAAGTTGGAAAAGGTGGTGGATATATTAACAAGTAAAATTACTATCAACTCGGGGAAAAGAATTTAGGAGAAGGTATGGACCATGTTTCATTATGGTAGTGAGATCTTCCTCGAGAATAAATATGAAATTATGGAAGCGTTTGAGATGTTGGTGTGTATAAGGATGCTGGACATAAGTTGGACAAACGAGGTCAGGACAGAAGAGATTCTGAAAAGAGGACTAAATTAAGGGATCAAAGGAAAGGACACATGATTGGACATGCATTAAGAAGGATGAAGGAGTCTATATTCCACGGTTCCAGCAGAGGTATCGGTGCTATACTTAAAATAAGTATTGATCCTTCATTTAGAACGTTCGAGCTTTAAATTATAATAATGTGGATTCCGCTGATAATGTTGATACTTATGTTCGCAAATTCAATATATCAAGCTCATTATGTAAAAAAGCAAGTTAAGCACGAATACCCAATAAAGAAACGCATTTCATTGCACCCATTTAAGAGAGGAGTAGTATAAGCACAAGCTTTTCGAATAATTTTTGGGTGGTGATTTTTCATGATGAAATATGCGACATTGTAGAGGAGATTTCGTGAAGTTTTAGCAAGAGCACATTGCTATTTTTGCTTCTAATATAATAAAAAAATCAGAGTTTTCAAACCCACTGGCATTCGGTATGGTTGTTCGCAGGATATCAAAATAATAAAGACCAAAATTAGTGCTACAGTTTAGCATAACTCATTACGTTTCATATCGTTACAACTTTGGGCGACAGCGAGGCAAGTAAATGGAAAATACACTCTCCTTTATCATACGTCAAAAGACAAACGATAGCCAAGTGGGTAACGCGTTTGACTTTGATAAAAGCGGTTCATTCGATTCCCGGTGGGGTACGAAAGGAACTCAGTTGTTGAAGCATGAAGAGCAGTGTATAAATTTAAAGGAATTCAAGATATAGAATTGACAGAGTAACATTCCCTATTAATGTAATTTTCATGGCATAATATATGGTAGGTCCATCCTATGTCATTTAATTGAAAGAAGATATTCTTCCCCATCATATTCTTAACCTAAAAAAAACCTCTACTTCCGGGTATGCAGATTATACCGACTATAAAAACCTCTCTAAAATAGTCAGGGAAATATAGTTCGCATCCACTATGCGTTGGCCTCGTGGAATGCATTCAGAGAATTGAAGGTTTTCCAACAGCTTCTCGAGCAGCTGTTCCAGAGGCCTTAACCCTCGCCATGCAGGGCTATTTTGGAGAACTCCGAGACTTAAATTCTTCCGAATGCGCTATAATTCATCGTTAGTTTCATGGAAGAGTTGTACGGCCAAGTTAATGCCTCATTAAGAATCTCAGTCGACCGTGTTACGACGTCATTGATGACTTCCAAAACATTCAACTTCCCTTTTATTTATTCGCTTCACCCCAAAATAAAAAGTGTATAACGGATCTACATTGAACTTTTACCATCGACAAAAATTTAACTTTTACTCTTATTGACCTTGGAATCGGAAATAACCAACGAATCTGTAAAAAACTTTCTATGGCGTTTCAAATTTGTAGCACCAGATGCTTGGAAAGTATTGCTCAGAAGAGACGTTTTCAAGCACTTTATTGATCCACTTCCATATGGTATGGTAACAGGAAAGGGATATACTTGGTGTCAACACCTCTACGAGGAAGGAATTTGCGAAGAGAATGGGGAAATCATAGGAAGATGCTGTGCTGTATCCTGAAATTTGGACACAGTTTTATGTTTGGTAAAGTTAACTGATTGCATAGGGCATATCGGCGATTTTAAACTAAACTTATTTATTAAACCTGAAATGGTTTCCCAACATCAGAATGTGAAATTCGATTACTCCCAAAAAGGCGTAAGAATAGTATTATGCTCAAAAGTATTATAAAATGGTGTACTTGGGACGAGAGGCACTAGCAGAGTAGCAATGAAGGAGAGATGCTACGCGACTGCAGATTTTCTACGGAATACAACTCTGTAAATTTGAGCCCCATGAAATGGCGATGGAGATAAAAGATATTTGCAAATATTATCTAAAGTAATCGCCCGCTTAGTGGTATAAAGTCAAGAATAAAATATATGAAAATGAATATTTAAAGTGACAACATGAAGAGAATTTTGAGATGCAGTTTTTTCAGTTAAATGAATAACTTAGAAATCAACCTTAAGGCGTATTACATGTTTGCAGTATGACGACGTAAAATGTGCGTATATTCGTACTTATGTATTTTGCCTCAATTTGAATAGAATCTGAAATAAATAGAATAAATATTAAGATCTGAATGAGATTCTGACGGAATAACGGATGTCAAGTAAGAACCTCTACATTCAAGGAGTAAATAATAATAATGTTTATTCCTTTTCTGTTATAAAAAATACATATTTTAGTACATTGATGGAAAGAATATAGGTACCCTATAAGTGAGAATCACTTACTTTAGGTTATCGATTCATCAAGTTTATCCAACTACAACAAAAAATTATTTGTTGAATTAATAATTAATTAAACTATGACCATGTGTCTTGACAGAGATAACAAATACAATCAGAGTTAACTTAAAAATAAAAACACTACATGAAAACATTTATACCATCTTACTTAACAAAAATTCAACATCTTCATGTTTCAGGAGCCAATCTTTTAATATTTTGGCAAATTTAATTTTACTTTTTACAGAAGTGATACACTTAGGCAAAGTAAAACAAAATTTAGAACTTAAGTATATATAAGATGTCTAAATAATTCAATATTAGGTTTTAAGATCACAGCCTTACATGATCTCAAATTATACACTTTTGATTTACCCCTCCACGGTTGAAGAATAACCTTAGAACCTTATAAACAAATAGATGTCTTAAAGGTAATAATTTAGCTTTAAAAAATAATGGGAAGGAATGTTTTCTGTAAGGTGCT
Source organism: Sympetrum striolatum (assembly GCA_947579665.1). NCBI lineage: Eukaryota > Metazoa > Arthropoda > Insecta > Odonata > Libellulidae > Sympetrum > Sympetrum striolatum. The sequence continues at coordinate 79,832,290 of OX388348.1, read as the reverse complement.
CTTAAAATAACTTTAATGAACTTTCTTGAAGCTGTACTAGGGGCTTAATATTGGACATGTAGGCTCCTCCCCAGCAAAGAATCCCGTACTGAAGACGTGAATGAACTAAAGCGCAATATATTTTTCTTAAAACTGAAAATGGACACAAGTATCTTAACATATAAAATTTTCTAATAGATGTAATTAGTTCAGTTTAAATTCTTAATATGACATTTCCAGTTACAGTTTCCATTAAGATATATTTCCAGGTACTTAATATGTTGAACTCGCCTAATTCTAGTACAATCATTACAGGAAATTGAGTTGTCTTTTATACACTTCATGCATTTATAATACAAGTGATTCTGGTCTGTGGTCACATCTCTCAAACTAAATAGAACATATTTAGTTTTTATACTTTACAGCATAGAATTCTTACTAAACCAGTATTTCAACACGTTCAAGTCATTCTGAATTTGCCAATACAATAAATTATGATTACTGGCTATGTAGCATATAGCTGTGTCATCAGCAAAGGCAAAGCAAATTTTTCCATCAAATCTACCAGGACATAAATTGTTGACATATATTAAAAATAAGATCAGACCCAGAACAGAGCCCTGTGGAATACCCCAATTAAGATGAGACATCCTACTACAAAATCTTTCAGCTTCACACGCTGGTACCTACTGCTGAGGTAGTCATGAAACCATTTCAATGTGATACCTCTAATTCCAGCATTTTCTAGTCTTCTAATAGTATTGTATGGTTAATGGAGTCGAAAGCTTTCGTTATGTCTATAAATAGACCAGCAACCTTTTTTTGTTATTATGCAGTCCCTCATAAATACTTGAACAGAATTGTAGAAGGGCATCTGTACTTCTACCACCGAGAAAGACAAATTGATTATTACTAAAAATATTATGGCTATTTAAGAAATTCAACAATCGTATTATAACGTGTTTTTCTAATAAAGAGCCCTAGAAAAGACAGGGAGTAGAGATATCGGCCTGTACTTATTTACATCTAGCTTATCACCCTTCTTAAATATAGGTATTTTGATTGCTGTGTCTAGTTTAACTGGGAATATTTCAGTTTGCATATTAAGATTGGCAATATATGCAAATGCTTGGGTAAATTTCTACATTAACTTCATTAATTATACTTGCGGATAATCCGTAAATACCTTCAGATTTCTTTGGTTTAATATCCGTTACAGTTTTATTGACTTCTTTATCAACTATTGGTAGAAAAAATAAAGACTCTCAAGACTCGATCAGGGAAAAATTAGTCTTGAATATCAAAACTAGACATAAGATTAGGGTCTACATTAAATACTTTTGTAGCTTTTATAATATGAGTACTAAATTTATTGACATTATCCTGAGTTTTCAGCAAGTATCTACCATTAGATGCTCTTATTTTTCTACACTAATGAACTTTTTACCACCAATTATGTTATTTATTAATTAATTTCATTTCATTCAATAAATTTAATCAAAAAAACTCTTGGTGCACATAAAACAATAAAGGCATCGCCATTGACCTTTGTCCGTATTCCATAATGAGCTATAAATGCAAACGATAACTTCGGATTATAAATTGGAGACCTCCGGTTTGAAAAATAATCTTTATTGCACTCATCCAAGGGGTTGGAACTCGAATGGCGGGGTGTTACGTCACCGGGATCGGGTTCAAACGGACGGTTTGCAATTAAAGGTATTTGAATGGTGTGTTGTCTTAACGGTGGGATTGGGAACATCCACTCCAATTAAACAAGCGAGAGGACGTGAATGGACGCTGCCACGGATACGATCGCTCTTCTCTGAAAAGTACTCACATTAAAAAGACCAACAGCAAGTATCCAATTGTTACACTACATAGTAAATTTATGATATATTACTCTTTGGTTACACAATGTGTTATATATATAAGAATAAATTTTCCAAGGAAATTCTGGATTGTTAATTTGAGCATGTAATGCGCAAGTCAGAAAGCTAGTCGAAATTTAACTCAAGAACCACGAAAATTCATGATGAGCCAAAGACATGTCCAGATAGGAACTTTTAAAATGTTAAATATTATAAAAGGAGATAATATATAAAACTAAGAACATTTTTAGTCAAAAAACAGGAAAAATATGCGACGGAAGGTATACATGTATGTACAACACTAAGATATTTATCAGTACTTGGAGAAGATGGACACAGATTTTGGGAGATGAATACATTTTTAGCAAAAAGTAGGAGTAAAGAGAAGTTCTTTTGATTTCGAGTTTCTCGCGATACAAAATATTTCATAACATTTGATCAATTGAACTATATTTCATGTATTCCGCTTACGTTTTCCTCTTTAAATTCTAACACGGAACATAAAACTTTCAGTATGACTATCTTATTACTAATAACAAGTAAAAATTTCATGCTGCATAATAAATTGAAATTAATTTTTGATGAGGTAGTTCACAACTTTTCAATAATTCTTAAACTGAGAATGGGCCGATTCGGAACCGATTTTAGAAATACTTTTAAGACTCGAAAATACAAACGGAAGGACTCTTACGTGGGATTTTTTCGCTTACATCTAAGAATTTCTGTGCACCTTTGCAAACTTCACTTCAGACAGATATGAGATAACGTGCTTGGGTCACCATTCAGTGAAACACGATACTCCGTAAGTACTGCACTGAATTTCCGAGCAGAAGCGTTGCTTTTTTTTTCAACGTTCGCATCTACGGCAAGTGATCTTTGTACTGAATCGTAGTCTGCAGACGACTGCGAATTCCTTTCAGACGCCTGCTCAGCAGATTCTGTTATTCGTGATTTAATTAGTCGTAGCAATTGCTCACAAACCAACGCGGTTTCGCTTTCGACCGTTTGAAATTTGTAGAGCGATTTAATCCCGCAGTTGATTAAATGTAGCAAATTATATATGAATTGAAGCATTCCTTCTTTTTGATAATTAAATCTTAAATTAAATGGTTCACAGCGATGCTGATTTCGGTCAGAAATAACAATACAAGTTTTTATATAGGAATGGCACCTTCTCACCCAAGAGATAGGAATAACGTACGTGAAAACTTATAAACCAATGGAATAAGAATGTCTCTTTTTTTGGAGGAGATGCCATCCATGTTCAACAACTCAATCAAGTATTAATTCTTTGCATTGTTTATTTATCATTACTCTCCGCCACCGATAGAACATCGCATTGGAGAGAGGATGAGGCTTAGACTAGACAAGGCCAGTAGTGAGTCAGCTAACCGTTTATCTTCACGCAAATATCACTGGAAATGATTAATGATTAATTAACCATTATATCAAAAATTGATTATTTCGAGGAGTTTCATTAGGAGATACCTCATCAACGCCAAACTTAAACGCCACTCATATCTCAGTAGTTCTTAAATCATCACCGCCAAGAAGAAGAGAGGATATGCTGAATTACATATTTTCCTCTATCCTTCATCGGAATAAAAATCATTCCATTCAATAAGATATTTTAGCAGGAACTATTTTATAACAACGGCAAATAAACTTTTATGGGACTGAACTCCTAAAATACATGGAAAATTTGGAAATGTATTAATAAAAGCCCTTCGCAAAATTACCACTTTCTTTTACTCTGGAATCAGGTACAAAAATATCCCCCCAACTAAAAATGAGGAGTATGATTCTAGCCATTAAGAAACTGTTTCTCAAGCTTCCTGTTAAGCGCAGCATATATTCGTCTACACTAGTTCTGGTTGCAAGTTCTGGTAAATACCCCCAACGAAGAATTAAATTATGCAAAAAATAAAGCAGAACCTGACAATAAGAGAAAATAAAGGGAACTGTTATTTAGACTTTACTTTTTTGCATTGCATTTTTGGAACTAAATTTTCGCAATGATTTTCTGACTTTTTGCCAAATGGGACTTCAATCGGAATTCTCAAAAATGTTAAAACCATTTCGGAAATGCAGGTTCGCCTAATTGCAATCGATGATTTCATAAATGTTCATCAAATTGCGAATGGAATTCTGCGGTATCTTACTATGAATACTTGTCATCGCAGCATAATGCGCTATTGAAAAAGTAAGATCCGTTTTGAGCAAAATTCCTCTCTAACCCTCCAAATGGGTACTGATTTATCGATAATTAATTCCTAATATGCCATTCTGTCCAAAAATATCAAATTATGCAAATAAGTCGTAATTTCGCCATATATTTATGTTTTTCCCCTCGTCTTTTCCCAAAACCAGAGGTGCAATTTTTCATGACCATGAAAAAATCGTGCGTAATGAGAACTCTGCTGAAGGATGCATTGCTCACATTTGAATGCTAAACACATTGTAAGAATGGAATTGAACGCAATCTCAAATTAAACCTGTGTTCCTATTTATGGCCAATCGGGAGTAAAAAAGGAGAATTTTAAATAAAACAAAGTATGTGAGAGAATTTGTATCTCGGAGACAACAAAATGGCTCGATATATTTCTAGTTAAGAAAGTCCTCAAGGGGGGACTGTATGTACTACTCTGGATTCTATGCTCTTCATTTGTTTTGAGTTCTCTAATCAAAATTCATAAACACATCCATTAAAATCTGAAACATAGATCGATATACTATCCAGCGTTGTTAATACATATGAAAAGTGGACTCGGAAAGTATTTCGGTCAGCGAGGAAGCACAGAGAGAGGGCCGACGCAGGGGAAGTTGCAGTGCCCTTTGAGCCCCGCTGCATTCTCAGAGGGCACGTGCTTGGAATCATGGGAAGGCTTGTTTGGATTGCACTATCCCTCCTCATCAACGCTGCATCCCTCAAAGGAAGGCGCATGTCCTTTCGATAAAGTTACGAGTGTCCTAGCGAGACGTCCCGAGGAATCTCAACTACAATGCTAATCAAGGGACACGGTGAGACAGTTTGGGGGAAACGCTCTCGACAAACTCAGGCCATTGGCTTTCAAATACTCGATTCGTTTCCAAGGAGAGACAAAATTATTTTGAATCCATTAGAGGTCGTTAGGGTTACCATGTTTAAAAACAAAATAGTTTTTGGTCTTAAATATATAAATAAGTCTTAGAGTCTTAAATATATTTTTGGCAGTTCATAATTGGGATTAGGAATAATCTGTATCATATAATCGATATTATAATCGATGTGAGAAGGCGTGAATTCGTGGAAAGCCATTTGCAGAATGAAAACACTTCGTAATTTTCCACAGAAAATTTATTTTGCGACCGGTTTCATAAGCGAGCTTACATCTTCAATGTAAGCTCGCTCATGAAACCAGTCGCAAAATAAATTTTCTGTGGAAAAGTACGAAGTGTTTTCATTCTGCAATCTGTATCTGTTTTTCTGTATCTAGGGTCAAAATTGTACTGCAGTTTACCACATGAAATTAAAAGCTTATCTAACTTTAACTTGTTTCTAAGAAAGACTAAAAATAGGTTGTTAGTTCATGAGGAAACTGATATCTTAATTCTTTTAAGTTTGAAAGAATCTTTGTTCATTTTATTGTTCATCAATTTTTGTTGCATAGCCTTTCGTTTCTATAAATATACAACATTATTTTTCTTATTTTTGCCATATTAATGTTTTTTGTTGTAACTCAAGTCACTGTTGTATTTCTATTTTTGTATCTATTTCTACTTGTATTTCTATGTGAACACAAAACGTACTGTATATATATATCGGTGTCAACGACACAGGATAACCTTAGTTGACACGTAAAGCTCTGATATCTGATAAAACTATGTAAATTATATTGTATTAATTTTTGTATTCCATATTTAGACCAAATATATTCATTCATTCATTCAATCGCACTTCTACCCGACGAGATTGACGATCAATTCCAGTGGATGTTTATTAAATCTTTGAGAGAGTAAGCGAAATAATTATTTATTACCTAACGTAATTTTTGCAGTCCTAAAATAATCAGAACCTGATATCAAATCAATAGTTGCCATTGCATCTCTCTTCCTTGGAAGCACTTGTACTAAACATAACGTTGGATATCTATAATTCATCAAAGATAACTAAAATTTGGAAAGAAGTCCGAAAGTGGAAACTTTCTGCTTCTAAATATTGCATCCGATTTCACCGATACAAACGCACGGCATCAGATTTGAGATGACAGAAATGGATTTCCTCAAATAAGTATCCTCAGATGTGGTTTATCGAATGCGTGTGAAGATGTATCGAAAACAATAATTCAGGCATTACGTCACAATCCATCTTCACCGTTCCCATTCCAACCTCGTGACCCATCGATCTCGCCCATCGATTCCTAAGCTGTCGAGGAAATATCGAAAAAATATCGCAATCAAATAGAGTCGTCGTCCTGCCTCGTGTTTTAGAAGTCCCGAAGATGAGCGATTTCCGATGGGAAAAGCAAAAACTCGTTCGGGATACGGAATCGCTCTTCGGCGTCGAAATATCGGAAATAGATGGAGTAAGACGTGGTCCATATAGCACCCCAAGTCCATCCGATGATTGCAATTACCACACTCCGCTTCCCATTTGAAGAATCGACATCTTCAAGGAGGCTGTTTTATTTGGTACTTCCATCCGACCACTCTTCCTGATTGAATCCTCCTCCGAGAGAGGTCATCAGAGGAAGAATCCGGTCGCAGGTGTTTTGCTTAAATGAGCACCGATAAGCGATTGCGATAAAAAGCGCAATCATAAGTTGGGAGAAAGTGGTCGAGTTGTAAGAAGGAAAGGGAGGAGAAGTTTCAGTGGAGAGAAAATCTCACGAAAGAGCATTTTTCTGAAAATTAAGGCGATAAATAATGCAAAGGAAAGTTAGAATTCTCATCCCAACAAAATGGATGGCAAGAACTAAACCAACCGCCGGAATTCCTAAATTATCTTCTCTTCCCCTTCGATGTCGTGCCTTGAATTTACTAAATTTGACTTGAATAATTGATACCTTTTTGCAATTACAATTTTCAACGGTTAACACTTGCAGATGATTTCTGAAGACTTAAATGTCCAAAGATTGAAAAACTTAAGAGCTGAAAAGGGAGAATATCTGTGAGATAACCTAAACCATGAACTCCCAAAATTCGCAGTTTCGGCCTATACTTTGTGGAAGCTAGAATTTTTTTCTACCTTTACATGCGACTGTGTCTTGTTTTTATACACCTGACGATGATGCTACGTGTCGAAACCTTGGTCGTGTTTATTATAAAAAATCTGATGTGGCCAACACATGACTTTCTCCATATTTATTGAAAACAGAAGCCTATACCGGTAATATATAAATAATTCCAAAACAATGAGTGTTGCAGGAAAATTTTTCATACAAAAGTTGTAGAAAAATACATTATTTATAACTTTGGTACGTAATTGTATGTACGTACATTGCATTCTGACAGAGATATGTATGAAAAACTTCCATTTCTGAATAAACAGCAACTTACAGTTAACCATTATTTAAGAATAACTCCTAAACAATCAGTGTTACAAAAATATGTTTCAAACAAAAGTTGTAGTAAATACATTTTCGATAATTTGTATGCAATTGTATATACCTACACTGCATTTTGACAGAGATATGTATGAAAAACTTCCATTTCTGGATAAACAACAACTTCCGGTTAACCATTATTGAAGAATAACTCCTAAAAAATCAGTGTTACGAAGAAATGTTTCATACAAAAGTTGTAGTATAGTACATTATCTATAACTTTTGTTCATAATTATATATACCTATATTGCATTCTGACAGGGATATTTAAGAAACAAAATTTTGTTCCGGTTAAACCGGAACTTCCGGTTAAGCGATATTCATAAAAAACTAATCAACTTTTGGCATCGGTATGAAAATGCTAAATATGAAATTTGGGAATGATCGGATAATTACCTTTTTGGATAGAGCGCACACAAACTTTTTTACCACAGACAGACATGTTCGGGAAAATAGCGAAAACGAACTCTATGGGCCCCAAAACATCTATTTCCGTCGAAATCTGGTGGTCGAATTTTTTTGCGAATACAATACTTTCTCTATACTACGTATAGGGAGAAAGTAAAAAAATGCTGTAGTATCTTGTATAAGTGTTCTATTCCTCCTCCAAGCAATATTACCCTTGAACTAATCTTAAAGTGTTATTCTATAATTAAGCCAACGGAAATTTACGGTAAAATACGCAATAGCTAACTGAATTATGCCCAATCAAACTATAACCAATAAAAACTAATAATAAAATATATATATAAATATATATATATATATATATATATATATATATTCAAAGTGGAATCACCGGCCTTTAACTCAATTTTGTAAGATTTATGAAACAAATGGAAATTATATTTGGGGAAGATAGCTCCATATCTTTTCCTAGAAATCGAGCAATAATTAAAATATTGAAATCTGCAATCAGTGTTGTTGAATAGATGTTAAAAGGTGATCGCAAATTTCCGCAACAATGCCATCTGTCCTCAAACACATATTGATCCACCCTCACATTCATGGATGCATACAAGCAATGATATATTTTGATGAGAAATTGTACAGTTTCGCAGAATGAATTACGATAAAATAAAAAGGGTTGGCAAGATTAGAGTACCTAGGGTAGCTTTACCCTCGAACACGATTCCCTTTTTAAAGCTCTTATCAGAGGCGTGAATAAAACCACGGCACGTTATACACAATTTATTCCTCCTTGAAGCGGAAAATATTATTTAATCAACAACCATTAATTCTCCTAAAAACCCTCTTCCCAAAGGAATCGCCTTTGAGCCCATTTGCCCCTTTTTTTGCGTACTCACACATTCGGCGAGAAGTCCCGCACAACAAATAGACTCTTCGCAAAAACACCGCCACGATTCACTCAATTATTACCACCATTATTTCGCGAGTAATCCCAATGCTTTCGCCGAAACACAGCCATGCATCATCTCGCAAACGTTGCTTTTCGAAGGAAACGCTCAACATGGCGGCAAAAACCTCTCTTTCCCCATTTTTGCTCCCTTAACAAAGCGATGGGACTCGTCCGGGATTCAAACCCGCGACTAAGCCGATGTAAACCCCAGAGATTCCATCTACCCACCATTAGCAGGAGCGGTGAATTTAACACCAGAGATAAAACGAACAACGCCTCCACCCGGAAGAGGACAAAAAAAGAGGAAAAATTGAAGAGCTCCAGTTGGGAGAAAGGAATAAATATTAGTGATCCAAGGAATGGGGGACTGAAGGAAATCAAAAAGGAACGGAAAATTGTAAATGACTGACATCAAGGATGAAACACAAATTAAAAGAAATTTGGCAATAAAGGAATGATGTTAAAATGAAAGAATAAAAACGAAAAATCAAGAAATGAAAGAGGATTTAGGAGCCCTGATGAGCTGAATTGAATAGACATTGAGGATCAAAGATATTGAGGACGATGTTGAGACTTAAGTCTTTTATCAGCAACAATACTGATCATTCCCAAGGAAACCTTTCCTTGGGAATTTTCCTGGGTGCACGCCCTTATGTGCAAAGTCACCTTAACCCTTTCCTTAAATGTCTATGTCTATGTAAGAACCCTGCAAGCCGCCTTTCGGCGTGTGGCAGGGGGTGCAAGCACCTTGACTCTATTTTCCTAAACGGTTGCATTTGCGTATACTTCGCGGAAAAAATGAATTTTTGAAACGATTCGTTCTAGCATCAATTTCCCTAATCTTTCGGGCAGTATCAGCACGGTCCATATAACAGGGGGGTCGCATTATATCGGTTACATCATCTGAAAACGTAATTTCTCTGAACTTATTTAATAAATTTATCCTTTGAACTTTTCTTCTATCTTCTAATGATTCCCATCCCGCGTCCTGTAACATCTGAGTGACACTCGCTGTTTTATCGTAGCAATTCTGTACAAATCGACTTTCGTTGTACTTTTTCTAAATCCCGAATATGACATTTCTCGGCGGGGTCCCATACACTACATGCATACTCAAGGTGAGGCCTAACTAACGCTAAGTAACATCGCTCGCGAACTTTTTCTTCGCTCCTACAGACTATTCTCTTAACGAAGCCGAGTCTCTTAAGTGCTTTTCCACATATATTTCGGATGTGGGCACTCCATGATAGATTATTCGTGTGAGTTACTCCAAGATACTTTACCGATTCTACTGTCATTAGGTTTACCCCTCGGAGGCTATAAGAATAATCAGTTATTATAGATTTACTGATCATATTTGAGAAAATAGTAATTTTGCGCTGAATCTATCAACTTTTTCCCTCTTTTACCAATTTATTTTCAGTTTCAGCGATATCTTCCTTTTATCTACGATGTTCTTTTACGAAGACCCTCAAAATCGTACCACGGCGAACATATCAACACGGGGTGTCAAGGAAAGGAAGACAATGAGTAAAAAAGGGCTGAGGAGAACTTGCGAACAACAGCCACTATTTTTCACGGCATGTAGTCGGTTTGTGTACATTTTAAGATATATTCGGTATACTAAATATACATATCACAGTTTTATACTAACTTAATATTTTGATATATTTTTTTGTGAGATAAAGTATCACTGAATCTTAATAATTAAAAAATAGCTTTGAAATTTTCCACAGAAATTATTTTCACGACCGTTTTCACTTCCGAGGAAGCGTCTTCAGGTGAGAATAAAAAAGAAAATCCTGGTCTATATATGCAAGGAGGTGGAGGGAAGAGTGGGAGGATATTTCATTTCCTTCCTTTTTAAATCCTTCACCCCTCATAGCCCTTCCCAGTAAACTCTTTCCCCTCCTACCCCTTACTCCATTTCCATGCGTATATAAACAAGAATTTTCTTTTTTATTGTCACCTGAAAATGCTTCCTCGGAAGTGAAATCGGAAATAAAAAATAAAATCCTGCAGTAATTACAAAGCAATTTTTACTTTCTCCCTGTACGTAGTATAGAGAAAGTATTGTATTCGCAAAAAAATTAGACCTCTAAATTTCAACAGAAATGCATGTTTTGGGGCCCATAGAGTTCGTTTTCGCTATTTTCCCGAACATGTCTGTCTGTGTTAAAAAAGTTTGTGGGTGCTCTATCTTAAAAAGTAATTATCCGATAATTTTAAGTATTTTCCTAACAATACCAAGAGTTGATTAGTTTTTGATGAATATCGCTTTACCGGAAGTTGCGGTTTATCGGGAACAACATTTTGTTTTTAAATATCTCTGTCAGAACGCTATGTAGGTATATACAATCACAAACAAAATTTATAGATAATTTACATTACTACAACTTTTGTTTGAAACATTTTCTGTAACACTCATTGTTTTTGAGTTATTTATATGTTACAGAATTACAGATTGGATTCTGTTTACAAAAATATGGATTAAGTCATGTGTTGGCGCATCACATTTTTTTATTATTAATATGGCTTTCCACAAAGTGACGATTTCTCATATTGATTTTATTCTAATATCACTGAATCTAATTAGATACCACCAGTTGCTTTAATGAATAAGAGTTTTAAATTATACGATTGGGGTAAAAACATAAGAGGACAGAAATAGACGTGGTAACTATGTAAGGGTGGGCTGAATCATAATTTACTGAGTGTTCTGTACTTTATTTTATATTATAAAAATCCTCCAGAAAATATTATAGCAAAACATTTAAACGGAAGCTGATCGTAGCAAAACTGGTAGGGAGTTACAAATAAATTAATTGTGCATATTTTTATTTTTAGATAAAGATAAATATACTAAAAATTAAGGTGAAAAATTACAAAAAATGTTTAAATATTGAGGAGTAGATGAACTAAAACAAAAAATAAAAGGAAAGAGGGACTGCAATCTTAAATGGAAGAGGAAAAAGAATCACTTAACAGTAGAAGAGGGAAGTAAGGAAAGGGATTATAGCTTTACAGCTGACTGACGACTGGAGTGTGGAAGAAGAAGAAACACGGGACATAGCAAATCAACAAAGATTGGAGAAAGTCGAAGAAGAAAGGGTGATAACCGAAAAGTTTGGATATCGGAAACACTTTCATTTCGCTTTTTATCTCCATTAATATCGAATTTGCTATTATCGAAGCAAACTCCTTTTTGGGAACGAATTCATCATCCAAAAGATACAATGGACTAAATCAGTGGTGCACCCTGAGTTTTTTCTTGGTCGAGGCTCCTCCAAACACGATGTTTTGTGAACACGTTACAATTTAAAACGTAAAATAATGTTAATGATAGAATAGTAGTACTATCCATTAATTAATTCATAAAACCTTCAATAAAACATATAGATATTTAATAACAAGATCCCCTAAATATATTCACTCCTTATACAAATCTCTGGATTCCATCCATGACCGCAATACGAGAGGCTGCAAGAAACTCTTGATTCCTCAGCATAGAAGAGAGATTTTCCACAAATCGTTTACAGTCGCAGCAAGGAATGCAAAACTCATCCTCTATTTTTATCTTTAAGAGTAAATGCCACAATCATCTCTTAACCGTACAAAGCAGAATTTAATCGCACGAAAACGCACAATTCCTTCTCCCAATCACAAAATGTCTCGGCCCGCCAATTCGCAACCCTTTCTCTTTCAGATTATCTTTCCATCCCAATCTTATCCGCTGTCTTAATGAATGTTTTTGTGTTTATGTGCTTTATCTTCAATATTCTATAATTTTTATGTATTTTCTTCTTCTGTTTTTTTTAAGTGTTCTAGAATTAGTATTTTCAGTAGTTTCACCAAGTATTTGCTTGTATTTTTTAATTCTTGTCTCATTCCGAATATTTGACGAGCTTTTATAAGCGAAATCCTGTCCATGCTAATTTAATGGTAATATTTGACAATGCTAGTCTAATCTAGTGAATATTCTGTTTCTTTATTATGTTATTTTCATGTATATAATTTTATTTTTTCTTATTGATACATTTCCTGTCGTTACATTTTAAACTCATCTCGTGATTAGTTTCAATTTGTGAGATACTGATTTTTATGTAAATATGTCATCACTTGTTCATTCTTTTTGTATACCTCTATTAATTTCCCTTCTTCTATTTTATAACTCTTTTAATCTACTTTCATCATCCAATTTAGCTTCTATCTGTAGGGTAGGTTTTACACACTCCCTTTGTAGTGAGTGTTTTCCTAGAGTGGACATATTTCCTAAGCTCTTAGCTTAGGTTTTTAAATCCGTATAGTAGTTTTCTTCTTTGTACTTATGCAAGCTATCTATTTCCATTCATTTCTCATACGACGAAGGGTTAGATGAGAGAAGAGACTTTCTAGTCTCAATCTCGCACTAATTAAGTCCTTTAAATATTATTATTATTAATATTTTTCAAGGATTACTTACATGGGGAATTAATTATCTAAGGAAGTATTTATGGAATGTTATGAGCGGCCAAAGCTATTCAGACGACCTCCCCAGGATGTAAACAAGTTACAAATGATTAGTACTAATAATGAATATTTATATATTCTTGAGCATGCATATGTAGATGAAGGAATCTTGATGATAGTAAAATTATGGAACATAACGATAAAATAGACATCGACAACGATGTTCCAATGGCATAAGCTCGATTGATCGAGAAATATTAGTAGGAATAAAGTATTTGTAGTTTCTTTTCGAAATTTAACGCCAAAAGTTGAGTTACAAAGATTCTCAATTAATAGTAAATCTTATAGTCTCTAGAAATATTTATGAAATTAGGAAAAGTTGAATTAAAAAATGGGATTTCTTATAAAATAGGATAGTGTGGCTTTAAAAAAATGGAAGAGTTGTAAATAAGAAGGGGGGCATAATTAACGAAGTCTGTGTTTTCGAGGAGAAGAATGAGAATCCTCAGCGCAGAAAAGGGAGAAAGAGAAACGGCGGAGGGGCGATTTATTTATAGGAAAAGGAAGGAAATACGAGACATTCCTCGCCCAACTTATACGTCTCTTTCGCAGAATGAAACTCGCAAAAACAAACAGAGGAAAGGTGTGGGAGGGATTCCGTACCTCTAAAGGACGTCGACCCCCGAAGATACGAATGGGAAAGAATCCTTTTGGGCAACTCCTCGAAGGATAGTAAATAAGGAAAGGAATGAAGATCCTCAGAGAAGGCTCTGTGAGGTCCTCAAACAGACGAGTGCAGAAGTTTTAAGGGGTGATTTGCGAACTATTTTTATACGTAGTTCATGTATGAACCATTGAATGCACTAATAAGAGACTAAATCAATCAAAATGTTAGATAATGTGAAGGTTTCTGCAATATAACATGGATTAAATGTTACCTACGATACGGATGATAATGCAACATAAAATAAAATAGCTGAAAACCAGTTCAGTTGTATCAACTGCTTACTGAAATACTTGAAGTGCTGAATAAAAAAATGAATGAATAAAATATACTTTATTCCGAAAAATTTGGACTCCAATGAGAATCATTAAAGTGCATTATCATGTTGAAACAACTGCTACGAATGTGTACATAGTTCATTACGGAGGTTGTTGCCAATACTTTGTGTATCCGTTGCTGTACTCGCGCTCGCTGTTTAGCACTGTTTACATTAAGATGCACAGATATTGATATTTAATATTTTATTCCAAATTTCGGTTGTTAATAACAAGTTGCGTCTAAAACATGAACGTATTATCCAAAGGGAAATGAAGACATACCTATACTATTATTCTCATGGATGTAATTTAATCCTTTTATCATAGTTTGATGAACGAAATGTTTTACGTATTTCTTTTGGCTAAGAAAATATGTAAATAAGTTTTGTTTACTTTCTTTCACTTTTGCTCATGGTTGTGATGGTATATAAACTAATGGAATAGGGAGAACGGAGAATAAAAGAAGTTTAAAACCGTTTTACGTAAAATATTATCCAAAAACACTGCTAAAGGCAATACACTACTGTTATGACAAATTATTTTAATAATAAAGAATAAATTTAAGTTTCAACAGTATGGCAATAACGGGCGAATAACACAAAATATTACCAGGGGCACTGATATCACTGAAAGAACTTTAGAAAAATGGATTAACAAAATTCGAAACGAATCTCGACATATTCTTTTTATTGTACTTTATAGTAATGGGGAAGAGACTACATTCCATGTGTTTAGACATAAACTTTTCTTTTCCAGACTCCGCGAAAGAAGTTACTTTTGAAAATGATTATAGAAACTGTTGGTTAACTGAAGAAAATCAATAACCGCAGTTGTGCCGTAGTGACCATGATAATTTTCCTATGGAGGATCAAACGAGTTGTAGAATAAATTCAGTTTAATGCCTATGCGGATTATTTAATTGAATATCAGAGTCATAAGTTCTTGTTCAGACGGACCTGCATGCAACATCAACGTAATACTTTCAGAATGTACTCAATCAAACCCCTTTACTTCACTCGATACTTTTTTTGTAATTATTTCCTCGAAAGAAAGCAGGGAATAGAACTCACGGCAGGAGACATCACGCAGTCACGCGTGATACGCAGGGATATCCAGGAGACAGAGTACGCAATGATGAATGAGGCGTTTTTCTAAACATTCCGAGTCCGCACGTGTAAATCGGTTCGTCCGAAGGATTCCAAAGCGAGGGGACAGGTGGAGGAGAATAGCGGAGTCGCCAAAAGCACAGCTGTGAGTGAGATTTTTGGAAAATGTCTGCATTCCGCAGGACGGGCGACTTTGGTTGGACGCCTGAGGTGCGAACTAGGAAATTGGGGGAAGACTAGGGGTCTGGGGAAGACTAGGGGTCTGGGGAAGACTAGGGGGTCCAGGGAAGACTAGGGGTTACGGGAAGACTAGGGGGTCCAGGGAAGACTAGGGGTTACGGGAAGACTGGGGGGTCCGGGAAGACTAGGGGGTCCGGGAAGACTAGGGGGTACGGGGAAGACTAGGGGGTCCGGAGATCGTTGACAGGAATGCGTGACATTCACAATCTTCGGATAAAAATATGAGGGACATAAACAGGAAAGATAAATATTTCATTAATGTTCGCTGTTCTCGTTGTAAGAATATTTTCATTACGGTGCCTTCCAAATATTAATGCCTTATCTTGCTGTTTTAAATTGAATGTGTATTTCGCACATGAAATTACAAATATCTTTTTTTTATTTATACATATATGAGTGTTCAATCATTAAGTAGGTTCACATGTCAAAATAGTCACTATTCAAATCCATTTCCTTCATTTATTGGAAATCCTTTATGCCATCCTAGCATCTTATTTCTTTGGCTTCCCCTCAGTTACTTTCTTTAGTAATCCCTCTTCCATTAATATTCGATCCTTCCTTTTCCTCTGCCGGTGCTTCATTACTGCGATTAAAACCCTCTCCTCCCTATTCATACCTAATACCTTAACTGTTGATTCCTTCTTTTCTCTAGGTCTACGTATCACACCCATTCAGCAAAACACTCGACACCAAGGATTTTACCAATCTGCTCCTGATTCCTTTATCAAGACCTTAAGTCATCAATTCCCTTAATATCTCGAAAGATAATATTTCGTTAAAAATTTCACTTCAACCAAACGAAGTCAGCCTTATCTAAGCTGCCATCATGTTCACAAAGTTTTATGAAAATAATTAATTTTTTATTCTATGTTGAAAAATAATCTAACAAGACTAATCAAGCTGAAGCACATGGTAACAAGATAGTCTTTTCTGGGTGATGGAAGAGTTGATTAAATCCAGGACTCGTCTGATGAAATCAAGACGACTAAAAAGATCTTCAATTCTCTCTAGTAATTCCGAAATGATAATCAAATGTTTCCTCGTGAGGAAAATCTGAGTCTTGACTGATTTTTAAGGATAAGGTGATCTGAATTCCTCATCTATATTTATAAATAGAAGTGGGATCCTAAGTATCGTTATCTGAATAAAAATAGTCATGATAAATGTAGAAGAATGATTAGGCGTCGACAGAATAAATTGTCAGTTGCATTTCTGAGTGGAGAGAAACACGTATTCAGGGATTAATCACGAGAGAAAATCTTGAATTAGATCCAAAAGGAACACAAAAGTAAGAGCCAACAAGTACAAACATCTTTTCCTTAATCTACATAAATTTCAATAAAAAACTACGATTTTATTAGCTAAGATATTACAACTCAATGCTGGTTGCCTGCAAGCAGTATACTGATGTGTGGCAGCGGGTGTAAAACGCAGAGCGACTGACTAATTTATTTTGTTTATTATTATCAAATCATCTACGTACCATAAGAAGTATGATTTTTTCAGAAATATTTCCCTCGGCGTTTATTTCAGTTATTTTGCGCTCATCGTCAGGTCGTACGATTTCCCTTACGACTTCAGCAAATGTTCTTAATGTTAGGCTGACAATAGCTGAGGTTAAAACGGAACATTTCTCATGAGAACCATGACAAGAAACACAATGTGCAGTGCATAAATAAGTATCGTTCTTAGAAAATTCATAGTCATTTTGCGGATTCTTAATTTTCTTAACCTGAGGTAAGGTAGCTTTAGTTGTTGGGAGCAAATTAGTAATAAAATATGGAATTTTGACATATTTGAAAGGAAAAATAATCTCACTTTTGGAAGCTAACATTTTTCATTGGAACGTCAAAATAGAATTTTTTAAGTTTACAATCCCTATGATGATAAATTAATGAAAAAGATCTTTGCTTACTAATTAAAATCCAACTTTTCAGTGTAGTTGAACTCTTTCAGTTGTGCCGTAGCAAAAAGCTGCAATTCTTCCCGTTTTGATATCGAATTTGCATTGAAAAGTCATTTTATAAATATATCTACGGGACGTAAAATAGCATTTATTTATTACGTTGTTCTGTAAAATAAATTTAGCATGCGAAACTCAACTTTTACTGCACAATACTGCAATCCAAATTTCAATACCGATATGTCTGATGGTCCATTTTCTAGCACCGATTCTACTTTTTGAGTGAGGAATCCATCGACGACAACGATCCTCATCCGAAAATAGAGTTAGGATATTATTTCTCACGAAAACAAAGCGATATTTAAATTTAGGTAAATAATGCCGTCGCAAGGTTGTCGTTCTTAGAGAAAGAAGAATGTGGACGGGATTAGAGAGAGACGTAGATCTTCGGTGAGGAATTCGAGGAAAGGGGAGAGGGACAAGGGAGGTGGCAGGAGAAGGAGGGAGGGAGGGGTAGGAGAAGGAAGGAGCACTTGGAGACAGCGGATGTGTAAACGGAACACAAAATGCGGGTCTTACACAGTCAATCAGAGGGACTAAAGATAGATCCGTTTGGCGCCACTTTGCCAAGGAATTATCACCGACTGTGGAAGTGAAAGATGATTCACTGCCTGGAAGTAAATGCTCTTCAATTACAGGTGAAGTGACGAATGACTAAATACATGTTTAATAATTTTGCTTTTGGAGTTTTCCAAATTATCGCTCTGAGAAATGTCTCTCTAAAACATTATCCTCATAATATAAGCATACGCTCAATTTTTCTTTGAGAGTATCAAGTTTGGAATTATTTATGGTCAAGTATACAAGTATGCTAATATATTTTAAAATATACAAATATATATATTTATAATAAATTATAATTAAATTAAATAAATATTACTATATAAAATTACTTTTCTACAAATATATTATTTTAATTTACAAATATAGTTGAAATAATATTTCATGTCTTTCTATGACCTACTGTATATGATGCTATTAAAATGAGTAACGCTTTGAAATGTAAGATCTTCTGAAATGTTTTCATTTCGTTTAAATGATCCAATGAGATCTTCATTCATTCACACAATTATTTCCCCTTTTAAATAGTAATTTTCTCGTTGTAATGCGACATCTGCTTCGTGAAGTTATTGTATCTTATTCATATTTATCTTGTTATGAGGTACGTTTGAAATTCGCAAATCTATTCACAGTCATGTGCATGGGATATTCTCATAAGCTGATGGTTCAATCCGACAGGCCATAGACCACAAATGGAAATAATAGCAAAAGAAATGCCGCTAGGTTGCAGGGACATGATCAACGCAATACTATTTCTTCTCTCTTATATTACTGTTTATCTTCTCATAGAAGAAGTAAATCGAGCACGTGAAAAATGCATACATTTCCCGATGTAATAATCCGATAGAGATATTGGTTCGAGTGGGCGGAGCGCATATAGAAGAAAGCAACGCCCTGATCACGACAGAATTCTGTCGTGATCAGGTGTTTAGCAATCAGCGATCCGCACCCGCCTAATGAATTTGACGATTCATCTTCGACGTTCTGATTTTCGAGGACAAGCTGGAATTATTCTGAATTCAATTATCCTTATCGCAACTAAAATATTAGCGATGACGTCAAAATCGCTATCGTTACCAACTATTAAATATACGGGATTTGCTTGCAATACAGATAAACATGCGAAGATAAAAAACGACGAGGGAATGAGACGGAGAAAGTGGAATGGAATGAAGGTGTGGGTGAAAAGGAGTGGTAATGCGAAGTCAAAAATAAAATTAGAGATCTTTGGATGAGCCCACGCACGATTCCATTCACATCACATCCATCGCGTCTTTCCGTTTCCAACATTCCTTTCGCTCTCTTTTAAAATCTTAACATTGGTCATCTTTGCTGTTTGTGAGTAAACTATCGGAGTCTATGAAATTAAGACGAGTTTGGGGGGTTAAAGGTGTCGACTACATAAAACTTATCCAGTATTTGCTTTATCGGAAGTATTTATTTCTTAGCAATAATGAGTATGAAGCAATTTTCAAAATATAATCTCCTCACAGAATTTTAATTTTAATAAATTCATAGATAAGTAATGATGAAATAAATTAAGCAAGTACCAAGTGTAAGGGCAAGAACACACTATCATTGATGTGTACAGTTTTACAAGAGTAATGATGAGATATGAGGATGAAATATTCCTCGAAGCATCTTTAAAAATTAAAGCGAGATAACTCTTTAAATTGGAATCAAGTAATTTTATATCTTCACAAAAATAATATTTTTTCCATTTCATAATTTGATACAAAAGTTTTTATTACATCCCCTTTCTCTATAATTTTCATTGATGCAACTGAAGTTTTTGTTACTAATGCAGATTAAAACAGATGATTTAGGTTACTAATAATATAAACAACAAATATTTTGCAGAGCTGATACATCATGTATCAATGAATAACGATGAGCTATTAAAAGTCACTATCTTACGGTATTCTTCCTAAATACCCTACAGACGACCAAAGAGGACCAATATACGGGATTTAACTTTTATGTTTTAATTATAACGACTTACTCCTGTGTTATGATAGTAAATGAACGTTTGAATTGTACTTCCATGGAGATTTTGTCAACAAGTTATTGTAAGGAGGACACCACATCTTGCACTTTAAAGGCATCAATGCTCGCGTTTGGGAATGTTCTATGAATTGGTGGCAATTAATTCGCTCTCCGCAACGTGCAATGCCCGTTTGTTTTTTAAATCGGAAGGAATCTTTTGCACGTGGGCGAGCAGACTGCGAAGAGAGCATTTGTCATGTTTCGCTTTCCATTTTCGTTAATAGGGAAGCACTGAAATGATGAATATTCCTAACAAGGCGCTCATAACTATTCCAAAAGGAACGAACAAAGGCAGGGATATGGAGATTGAGATAATTCAGCTGCTGAGACGACCTTTTCACCGCGTTTCCCTCCGCGTTGAAGGAATTCTGTGACAAATGCAAATGGCGTAAAGATATGCTAATGAGAGCCACCCGCGGTGCGTCTTGGGAGCCTATCGAACTGTGGTTCTAAAGAGAAACGGTCAGAGGTGCGAGGAATACTTCGAGGAATTGAACAGTTACATCATAGTATAAATTCGTATTGATACGGAGGTGAGGTTTACCTCTGGTGTTTTATTTGTCGGAGCATTTTCAGCAGCCGTCAATTGCGCTCATTTTTATTCGGAGAACAAGCATCACGGAAAAGGCCTATTTCAAAAGTTTTCAATTAATAAACTGACCAACCTTAATAATCATGAAAAAATATTTTATCACGGAAACGTTTTCTTAAGCAACGAATACCTTAAAAATAAGATGATAAAGTAGATAAAGGGGAATTTTCTATTTAAAATTTCATTTATTCAGCTTCCTCCGCAGTAATTCTTCACAAATAACAGGATAAACAAGTTAATGCTGTCAATTTTAATTAGAGCATCTTGGTTTGGTTTCTAAGTTTATGATAATAGGCACTTCTTAATAGTCCACTAGTATTAATAGGTACTTCTTAATAGAATAAACTCCATCGACTCTTGGCGCTGATGGAGTTTAGTCTCCACACCTAGAATTGCTCTCATTTACAGTTTCATACTTTTATTTTAAAGATGTATTTTTAATTAAACGTAAAAGTATGATGAGAGAATTCAAAGAAAGGAGTGAGATATCGTGACGCTGAATCGTTACATAAACTCAAAACGAGAGATAAAGTGCAACATAAGCTAATCTGCTCGGTGGGAAATGTTATTGAGCTGAAATATCATCAAATATACTTCGTAACAAAATTATGCTCAGTAAATTATTAATAACTGTAAATAGGCGAATGAATTTATGATAGGCTTCGAATAACATTTAGGGAGAGAGTAAAGCATCTTCCAATTGTAAGACTTCATCTACATCACTTGCATATAAGTGATTCCACTTCAGTGCTTCATTATTCACGAACGGTTTCAAACAGAGAAACAGAGTTCATCTTTAGATCCTGAAGATCTCTGTTTTCTTTGGTTTCAAAACCGGTCTTGTGAATAAAATATTAAAGCAAAATTTTTAGTAAAGTGAATTTTTTTTTCGTTATAAAATTAAAAAAAATTAAGGCTTCCTTTATAAATTATAAATATTAGTATTTTGAAGGATGAATGCCAAACTTAAAATCTTCAAAATAAAACACATCGAAATTAAAAGTCATCTGCAATCATAAAATATAAAATCAGGATGTTTAGGCCGAACGTTGTGGAACGCCATAGCAAATAAATTTTAAAAAGTTCTTCATATTTTCCACAATATTTTATTCAAAGCGACCGGTTTCGACTATCACAGTCATCTTCAGGTAGTTTTATTTATTCAGGCACTAATTATAAAATACAAAATTGAAAGATAAAGGGTTATTTTTAAATTCATTAAAATTCATACTCCAGAAAGGCTCTGAAGTTTAATATTTTATGCTCGCTCTTTTACTTCCCTTAGACTGCTACACTGAACGCAACCTCAAAGATTTATTGATTTATCTAAAATTTCCACCCTTCGTTTTCGTTTGCGCACACCACGGAAACTCAGCCAAAAATCCTCTCATCCGATCATCACTTGTTCATGAGACCACAGCTAATTACGCGGTTTCCGACATGAAAGGGAATCCCATGTTTCCAAATTGCGGACCTTCTTTTAATTGCGCGGAATACGCCGATAAAACAATATTTATGGTTGCCAATGGAACAAAAGCAAGATAATAACTCGTTAAACAATTTTGCTATATAATGCGCCATCTCTCTGCGATAGCTCCCCTGTAAATGCATCCATAATCACGTAAGTATAGTACGTGCGGATTTAAATCGAAGCGTTAAAGTATTTCCTATTTGCCTCATTAATACGGATTAGAGCGGTAAACAAACCCAAGGTTAAATACCGGACAGGCAGAGGAATTGTTTGATGAAGAGTTGGTAAACTCTGATTTGACATAAATGGAGAGGAAAGGGAATACATTAAACGTAGATGAGTAGTGCTGGAGTTAAAAATGCACACAGCAACGAGATGGAATGTGTGAACGTTCAGACATTTGCGATTTCACGCCGGGAGTTCCAAAGAAATCGCGGTCGAGCAGCATTCGTAGCGCACATTTCTCAGAATAATTAACATTTCCAATTGGCTCTAGTGCCAACTATGTTATCCTTCAAAGGCGATTTACACCACGCAAGAAACAATAGAGAAACAGAAGATATAAACACCTCTTTATTCCATATAAATTAAAGATATACGAGGTGATATTAAAATTTTTTCGGGACCTGTTCAACCAATCGGAAAGCATTTCCAAGAGAGTAATTAAACGATAAACAACAGTGCTGTTGTACCTTGGTTGACGAACGCCTCTGATCATTTACTAGACCACGTAGTCTAGTAAAAGTTGGTTTCACTTTCGCTCCTGATGGATCCACACCACGAAGTCTCGGCCCAAGCAGATGATTCTATCACTCATTCATCACCGCCAAATTGAATTACGAACAGTTTTCCGAGATAAAACAGGTGACGAGCAATAAATAGAGTAACGGTATTAAGTTTGCTGGTTTTGGTTTCAGCAGTAAAATGCCAATTGATAATCTAATTTGTCGACATAAAAACACAATTAAGTTTTCCCAGAGATTATGCAGTATGTGCTTATTTCCTGACGTACCTCGACATCAGTCGTACAATGAAATAGTAAGGATTTTTTTTGCTTCCGTTTATCTTTATGTTTCAAGGCGCACACTTCCTCGCAAAGCTTCCTTCCACCATCGGATTCGGAATTGGTCGAAACCTCAAAGGGTTCCTGATTACTTGGTTAAGACAGCTGATGGTGCCTCGTCGGTGACAGGATCACGAGTTTAGTCTCATTCAAGCAGCCAAACTTCGCATACACATATCTCACAGATACATGCTTACTAGATTTGGAACTATTAAACACATGCTTATATAGCGCTGGCTGCTCAGATGTAAAAATACAGAGAGAAGTACTCCTAGTGATAACATGTAATGATAAATGTCGACTTTACATGGACCCGAACCTAGGTCTTCCCTTCCCGAGCTGATAACCACTGATCTACAACTACGGGCCGATTGCCAAAGGAATTGATACATCGATACTTGGGTACATGTACTGGCTATATGATACACACCTACCTACACAACGCTAAACCCTGTCCTCCACCCTCACGAGAGATTGATGCAATCAAAATTCCTGTTCTTGTATGTTTGGAAACACAACACATGACAAGTACTGCGGAAAATACAAAAGGGTGAAGGAAAAAACCTTACTTGACACCGCACTCTATCAATGAGAATGAAAACTTTTAAATAAAAGGAACGCGAGAAGAATGTAAAACACTGATAAAATTTAACGCTAGATCTGTTTAAGTTTTGCCCTGAAAGAGAATAAGTAGTAAAATACTAGAAAGTAATTAGCTTAAGACTCACTATATGTAGAATTCAATCCAAAAGAAGTATGCAGAACCAACCTGAAAAGAAAAGAAAACACAGATGTAATTGAAATTACAATAAATGACTTCTGAAATAAATATATATATAAATATATATATATATATATATATATATATATATATATATATATATATATATATATATATATATATATATAAAGAATTAGAGAGTATAAATGCAAATTTAGGAGACTGAAACAAAAAGTCATTAATGAATGCTATGTTTCCTTTGTATCAGAAAACATTTTCAATCCCCGATAGCATATCTTGCTAAATTGAATAATTTATTTCCATTTTTTCTTTCATTAAATAAGGACAAACTACTCCACTCCTCGTCAGTGCAATTAATTCTCATTCTTTAAGAAGAGTAAATGGGAGTTTGCATAGAGTTCTTCGCAGAGGATTTTTCCACCAAGAGAAAATCCGTCGAAACAATGATACATGAACTCTGGAGATTTAACCATGAGTTTAATGTGAGTATATTTTGGTACTTTTACAAGTTTGCATTTGAGCAGAGATAAATGCCAATGAATGCACACACAATCCAAATAATGTTACCATTAAGTGTAAACGTATACCTTACATACCTTGATATGCAAACGTAATTCGATTTCAGACCGCACAACGAAAAGAAAATTGGGGCGGCGCATTATAAACATATACGACAAGATTGGGCGCCTTTAATCGGCTTTAATGTCTTCCTGTGCTTCTCGAAAGAAACACAAAACCAAAGAGAGGATACATTTAAAGTAAAAATGAAATTTAAAAGGATACCCGATCATGGTGGCAACAAAAGCAGGTAGTAGAAGGAGTTATAGGCAAATGAGTTACTTAAGAGGAAAGAATGCAATTGGACTGTTGCGTGATGAGTATACCCTTGGCAAAGAAGAGTCGCATGTGATAATATTAACTCTTCCCACGCATAAAAAACCGTTCCGCTCGCTTTCCTCAGCAGCGCCACCATTCCCATTCCTCTCCTCTTCCACAAAGACCTATTAGATATCGTACTCCTTAATATAAATCCCAATAAAATAATGCAATACTGTATGCGTTCATCCGATATACAAGCATCGATACGAAATGCACACAAAGTTGATTTTTATTTAAGTCACAGACCTTTTTTAATTGTAAGATGATTTCTATGATGGTTTTTATTTATACTTTTTCTTCCCCTTCTTGAATTCAATGTAATTTTCCAAATTGGCTGTTTATGAATCAAACTTAAATAAAAATAAATAATCGGGAGTGGTACCATAAGAAAAAGATTAACAGAGATATTTAAATTCAAATATTTATCATCAAATACTATTTACTATCCAAGATCTCGAAAACTTCAATAAAAAAATAGATTTATTGTAAAATTTATAAAGCAAATTTGATAGATATTTCCGTTACTATCAATAAAATAGTGGTTGCTACAACAGTCGCTTCAACTTCTATTCTCTTCCATAATTTATTTACCTCGGTTGTTGAATCAGAAGCAAAATAACGGACGCCTCAGTTTTCAGCAAGAAGAGATCAAAATATCAGATATATTCGGAAATAAATAAAATCATCGACTGAAAATGGAATAAATGACTGTTTTAGCATTCGAATAACCAAAGTATGATAGCAATACGTTCCCACTTACGGATTTAAATAAAGAATCAAAGAATAAGTTCTTTCAGTTTGGAAATGGTAAATTGACGAGTAATCATACGAAAACATTGAATGGACTTTTTGGTTCGAGGGCACTACTTTCAGATTCCCTCTGAAATCACTAAAGATGTATGCTTGAAACTACTCACTAAGCGCCTCTGCACGGATGTATCCAAAGCACTTCTGAAAGCAAATAGGTTCAGAAAAACTGCATGTATCCCTGCAAACATTTGCTGCAAAATGATACAATTGCTTCCTAGCTGGATGAAAAAATGCAATAATTGGCTAAAACGCTCTCGGCAGGCGTCGCGGGGAGAGGTAATCTCGCTAGACGGTCCCATCTATTAATAGCTCTTTGTGCAGTCGTAAAAAACCCGCTATCAGCCGACTCTGGCATTCGCAGCCTCTCCTTACAAACTCACGTTTGTGCTTCACACGATGCCTTCTGATATCCGACTCATCCGCTGCATGGACGAATACTATCTAATCAGTTTGACTTTTAGCTGAATCCGATATATTTTCGAAACACAACTGAAATTGTACTCAACCTCTTCAGTGAGGTATACAAACTGGCAGCGAGTGGATATGCGTTATTAAATTACCGTTTTAATATTTCGATTCCGTAAAAACAATTTCAGCGGATTTGAAAGGGGTTGATCGTCACAAAATGGCACTTACCGACGAAAAATCATATAAGCGTAGAGAGGGATACAAAAGTGCAAATGGAAAAATGAGTAAATCTTCAAACTTACATTTAGAGTATAGTACTTCTCACTTGTAATATATATTTGCACTCATTTAAATACACTTACAAAAATCTAAATCTTAGTGTAACAACTGTATTTAGCTATGCCAAGGATAGGATGATTAGATGATAAATTGGATGAATGTACGGTAGAGATTCGGGTATTCAGTGACGGCCTTTGGAGTATTCCCGCAACAATTGTACACAGATAAGCTTACGTTACGTAAAAGGTTAATGATCGAGCAGTCAAGGCTAACTATAACCCTCAAGTCAACTCTCAGATCGA
Source organism: Sympetrum striolatum (assembly GCA_947579665.1). Taxonomy (NCBI): domain Eukaryota; kingdom Metazoa; phylum Arthropoda; class Insecta; order Odonata; family Libellulidae; genus Sympetrum; species Sympetrum striolatum. The sequence continues at coordinate 79,805,543 of OX388348.1, read as the reverse complement.
CCACTGGATCGAGAAAGGCTCGCGATGTATTATCAATGTAAACAAACGATATGGCAAGTAAACATCGTTAAAACGCTAACTAAGGGTTTAAATAATTTTATTATATTCTCGTTACCGCTACGAATCAGGTAAGTTGACAAGGAAATATGACCAAATAATCATTATCAGAGTGCATTTTGACAAAGTTTTCATCTACAGATTTTCATAAACCTCTAAATCAGTATTTATATGTGATATAAACTTCAAATTACACTCATTAATTAGCAAAAATATTAAAGGTAACACTCAATATTTAATAATTGTCTTTGGAATCCAAATTTAAAGAAAAAGGCATATTAATTTCAAATACCAAACGTCCTAAATACTAAATTGTGCATTTCAATATCTAATGAAATAGTTTACTTCTATAAATGATTTTTTTTATAAATTTAACACAATAAATTTATTTTGAAATACTCCAAAATTAATAACTTCTGGGCATCCCAGCCATAATTATTAAGAAACATTAACGTTCATTTTTTTGGCAAATCATTATTTATGATACTCGTCATTTTTACTGTGACTTCGAGGCAATCATTAACATTTACGAATCAAGAAAGACAGTCATTAATCGTTCTTTAATATTTTTCTGTGAGCTTAAATATCGTTCATACGAAATTCGATTATATCGATCGAGCAATAGAAACATCCAAGGAGCATTATTTGAACTGAAATGGTTCACAAATTCTACAGAAAAAGTTTTTCAACTAAACAAATATTAATTGATCTTAAGTGACGTTTGAATATGTACGCATTTCTGGATCTCTTTGAAGGTGGCAGCACTATAGTATTCTCGTTGTGAAAACCGCCCATAGAGTGAAACCGCCATTCCTCTTCAAGTAAATGAGTCCGCAGAAATGGAGAATTTGGCCGTCTTATGCTCGGATGAGAACAAATGAATAACGCGTAGCGCTCGAGACGCCGACCGTGAAAATTCTAACCGATAAGGAGGTTGCAGCGAGATTCGAAGTTGAACAAATTAAAAACTCGTGAACCTACGCTTCTCCAGCGACATAAACTATGTTTGCAGTAAATACAAAATATTGCTAGCAATTTTTATTGTAAAAGCTTGCCGTCAAGTTAGCACAAAAAGGATTCATTTTTATATGATTCGTATTAATTAAATTGAATTAAGTCAACTATTAAAATTATAATTTTAATTAATTTATTTGGATTCTTTTAAATTCGACTTCCATGTTTATTGTACACACTCATTATTTAAGAGATTGAAAGCAGAAGATACTTTAATAAATCCTTGGCTGGGAATGTCAGGTAAATAGGTCGCTAAATTACTGTGCCCCTACGCAAAACATTATTCCTGCAATTTAGTAAGTTTTCATCGATTTTTCAAGTCGTGACTTCATGGAAAGCAGAATACTTCGTATTTTCCAATATAGATTTTAATAGGCGACCGGTTTCATACGCCAACTTGCATCTTCAGGTCTGAAACCGGTCGCCTTTTAAAATATATTGTGGAAAAATACAAAGTATTATTATTCTGCTTTTAGTAGGTCTTGTTCAAAAAGCAATTCAGAATCACTCAACTAGGCATACATGGCCAGTATGGTCCCGTTTTTTCCTCCCGTCTATACACTCAAAATATGTACTTTGTCCCGTTAAAACCTTCCCCAGAAATTTTGATTTATTATGATAATTATTGATACACACTGACAATTATATGATATTATGATTATAATCAACACCAAACTTAAAAAGTCGCGAAAAAGTTTACGGATAAAGATAAACAGAGTTCTATATTGTGGAATTTAAATGTAATTAATAATCAGGCATTTTTTCGCACCACATTTAGTTCAGTTGTGGGTCCAAAATATTTTACATAGGGGCATTTTATCTCTGACTCGGTTTCATCTAAATTGAATGTACAGTATAAGCATATTTTGCTAGTTTACTAATCATTAATAATGGATAAGCTTAAAGTAGATGCATTTTTATCTATCCTGAACCATGAAACAAATGAAAGATATTTCATTTATCAAGAAATACTAGCAGAACCATTTTGCTATGCCATATCCCGTAGATTTTCCAACTGCTCCGAAGCTTTCGGAGCCATTGTCTTTTCCTCTTTAAACTATTGCGTATTTAATTTTCATCTTTGATACCGCAGAATGTTTGATTACACAAGACTCCGAGCACGATATCCAAGGGCTGTTATAAGAAACGTGGAGAGACCTCGAGGAGCGAAATTGCCCGTATAGAAGGAGGCCTTGCATAACGCGAGCATCTGCTGTCACTCTTGGAATTATTCAGAAACACGCGTTTCCATGGCTCCGCTCGAGGGCGACAAATGACGGAAATTGAAAGGAGAGTCCCGTTTCCATGGTTTCCTTTCGAAGGCTTCCAAGAGGCCACAGCGGCCACGGAATGTTATAACATTCCTGATGACATGAAATTTGCCTCACGATCGTTGATTATGTGTTTCCTTGGAATATTTTGATGAATTTGAAATTGATTTTCTTAGAAAGACAGATCCTCGTCGAATGGAGTGAGAGTAGTGTCGATGGATCAGATGATCTCTACATGTAAGGGGGGCATGGACCAATTTTGGCCTCACTGGATCCTTCTGGGCCTTGGTTATAAGGCATTCCCACATTTCCCGATATAAATGAACATATATACAAACAAAATTTTTCCTTGTTTCGTTTTTAATTTTATAAATAAATAAAAAATTAATATATTCTGCATAGAATTATTTACCAGCTAAGGATGTTTTCCTTCTAACAATTCGATGTTCAACTAATTGAATGTTTACAATCAGCATTTCAAATGCGGTTTCGTAAGTCATCTTCTAGATATCGAAATTTTCGGGTGATGAAGATGAAGGGAAATATAACATTTAAACTGAACTACGTGATTGTATGCAGTAACTGCCGCAACAGAAAATATATTTGAAAATCATAGTAACAGAAATACAATGGCAATAGTAAAGTAAAGAATTTGAGGTTCTATAGTAGCGATTAAACGGAAAAAATATGGAATATTATAATTTCGGGCTGCATGATCCTATCATTAAATAGCGGCAAACACGAGTTCCTCAAAATTTCCATTTAATATTCCTCCGAGACTAAAATATGATTTTTCGTCTCGAAGAACATTTTGCAATAATAGAAGGTAAAGTCGCAAAATTTTATACAGTTATTTTTTCCCGAAAATATAAAAAATGGAATATAATTTTGAATGCAAGGAGGAAGAGCTGGGATAGTTGAATACAATTATCTGTCATCGCCAGGGCTGTTCAATCTCTTCTCGAAAGCCTTTATTATTGCGAGAGAAGAGAGATACGTCTAAGGAAGTAAAAGGCCTCGGAACATCTTCTCAATAGAATATCTTTCCACGTGCTCTTATGCATGGCTTCCTCACATAATGGGAATCTTCTTTGGTTACAATTTTCCGCATCTCGAAAGAGAAGAAACCTTTTTGAATATTGAGATAAGCGACGTAAATGCGTTCGCAATGAAAATGTAACTACAATTAGTTTATGTCCATACGTGTATTCTTCATCGCAGCACGGAAATTCATCCTTGTTTTAGCAGTATTAATTCTCAACCCATGGTACGATCTAAGGTGTAAAACGAAACATCGTTTGAAATTTGCATGATCTTGCATACATAAAAAAGTAATTTACAGCACTAAATTTTTATTTCCCTGTTCTTATAAAGGTCATGAGAAAATGTCCTAAATAACATTAAAAATGTATTTCCTTTATCGAGATCTTTTGAAGTAAACTCATTTAGAGACTACCAGAGGATTAATTGTATTGCTTCTCAATACTGGGGTAAAGTATTATTAAAATGAGGAAGAGAAAATAGAATTCGAAAGATTTCTTTCAGATTCGCAGTGTTTGGCAATATACATTCCCGTACTCGTTAAATTCGATATTCTCATTTCAAAAAGAGAAACTCATAAAAAAGAAATAAAATCAAAATTATTTGTAATGAAGGACAAAAATATTATTCCGCAAGTTTTTAGAGTGACTGTAATTGTACTTAAATATATTTAGTTAAATTTATCATTGATGTAATACAAACGTCTTCAAAGATTGCTGGATATCTCTAGTAAGTTACTCTCGAAAAAATTGCAATTGCGTTTACACAGAATTAAAACCATCGTAACTTCGAGTCGGCTCACTTTTCAGGTGCGCTCTAATATTTGGATAGCACGAGCAATGGCCGCAACTCCATTGACGAAATCGATCTTATGCTTGTGACGCACTGACGATTTGATCCGCAAAGTTATACTTATTATTATGGAAATATTATTATAACAATTTCTGTAATTTATAGGTAGAGGTGTTTGTTTTTCGCAAAAAGCGATAAAACCAACAAATTATGCGAATTTTGGCCGATTTAGTGATATAACGCTATTTCGACAGTTTTAATAAGCAGCACGGATTTTGGAGATTTTTGCTTCATTCATCATCTGTAAGAGAGGGAAATGTAATTTTGGTATGATTTAAATAAATTTACAATATATAATTGTATTATTTACGTATTTTTTGTCATATTTTTGATCACTCTTGATATATTTGCTTAGGCGAATTCAGCTTTAATCTTTTGCAATATATTCACAAAACGTTCTTTCCATTATGGATTATCACAAAATCGCGCCTAATTTCACGAAGAAATGTGTTTTGTTTTTCCTAACATCTATCGAGTCAATATGTTTGTAATGAAAACATCATCTTCTGTTGATTTGCAGGTGTGAAAGCATTTCCCTAAGGTTTAATCAGCATAGTTTTAAATAAATTCAATTTAATATTTTGTATAATTTACAGTTAATAATATTTTCAATGCTTTTAATGTTTATGCTAAAGTGTGCCAAATATTACTCCTTTGCTTAAATGAGACTCAGTGAAAATTAGTAACCCAAAATTGGGAAACATAATAAAAACACAAAACACCACAATTTGGTTTTCAAATCAACAAATTTCAGAAAAAAAAACATTTTCAAAACCTCGATTTATAGGTAATGTCTCAATCTGTTTCTGTAATTTATAGGAAACATCTCAAATAAAGCAAGTCAAAAGGAAGCTTTGTGCATTCAGTACTCCTCTTTGTAATACTCTCTACTTTTGCAGGATTTTCTCATCCCACTTCGCTTTGCAGGTGTTTAATAACAAAGGATATTTTTTCTGCGGTGAAACAATGTCTCAGTTTCGTGCTTTACTGAAACAAAATTTCTTCTTTTTTCTGTTTCCTAAATGTCAATTCTTTGTTTGCAAACTTAACCTTTAGGGCACCTTCTCGTATCTTTTTTTTACGATTAGTGGACACCACGTAGTCTTCCTCCTCGTACCACGCTTTTTCGCGAAGGAGCCCTTCAAAGTGACCGATAAATAATTCTGGTCGAGGATTTCATAACCTAATTCCATGTGCACGGAATGATGGCTTACAAATTCAAGAGGCGTTCGATACACGGCCCGATACGTGACACAGCGATACTTCTCCCATAATCCTTTGCGTGTTCCCGCGATCCCAAACCCTTGTAACGATTCCCGCAACACGCCAAAAAGCGTCGCCTAAGCCCTCTATCGGAGAAAAACAGAGGCAACATCCCCCCCTCGGTATAAAACTCGGTTCACACGGCCCAAGGTCACTTTCTCACGCTCCACTGGCCTTGAACTCCGAAAAGATTGCAGCCTCCGGCCGAGATAACATTTCAGAGCGATGAAAGTGAGACAATATGTCAACGCCTGCGGTTCAGGCAACTAGCACAGCCCTGCTCACGCACACAAAGGATGCCTAGAAACGAACTTTGCAATTTTAAATTATTTAAATTGAAATGAAGTAGCTCTTTCAAGCCTTTTCTATTATTAGCGAACACAGATCGCATTTTCTGCTTGAATGTTAAAAAGGTTGAACGGGACCGAAAGCAAACAGCTTGTATCTTCCGTGCGTCCGTCTAAGCAATCATTTAATGTTACGATGAAGGGGTGAACAACCAAATCGAAACTTACGATGTAAAAAAAATGTCATCAAAGTATATATATATAGTAGTATAGTATCTATATATTAATACGTGAAGAGAAAACTTTGGATTCTTTTTAAGGATATTGCACGAACGGAGGAGTTTGAGATTTGGCATAGTTAAAGTTTATATGGAGAAGGAGTGCAGAAAGCTAAGATCTTTGACTAGAGTATCCTTGGTTCGACTCTGGACCAGTATAATCGTCTATTATAAGAAAAAGGGAGTCGTAAAAGAAAGGGAATTGAATAAAGACTCTTATTTTGGTCGTAGAATATAGTATTCGTGTCGAAATTACGAGAACTCTGGCAAAATGACAAAAATGTTGTGAAATTCGTAGTAAACAAACCAGTCCCCCTGGCGACCAAGGGATTGTTGAATCCGAGCTTATGCGTTTTCACATTAGAAGGGGATTTTATCTCCAAACCAAATTAACGGTAGAAACTCATGTCAGAAATTATGAAAAGAGGGCAATTAACCGAGATGCCAACAGTCGCTAACTGATTAATAAATAACAGGGATATAATTACGGCGATTTTACGGAATTGTTTTTGGAAATCGATCTTTAAAATTAAATTTGAAAATGAATTGAATCAAAAAATAAATAAAGCTACAAGCTGTAATTTGTTTTATTTATTTTTCTAACATTAAAATTTTACATTAATTGAAGGGAATTAAGGCAAAAAACACACCCTAATGACGTATTTGTACACGCTCACAGCTGACGTAATAGAAAAATTATGAAAAAAATTATGTATAAGCAATGACTATATAGGTATAATCTTTGACAAAAGAACCTCAATAACGTTCAGACTGAAAAATTCAATTCCACTAGTGATTGAACGGGTATATTATCAAGTAGTGGATTATTATCACGTCAGTTTTCTAGGACGGATTCGAACTTTTTTGAAGTGCCTTTGACTCTCACTTGACTAGAGCATATTAAAGCAGAAAAAAGGAGCGGAGTTATTCACTCCTACGGCAGAAAGAATAATCTTAATTCAACGAAGTATGACATTTCAAAAGTATCTGATAGATTACTAAAATAAGAAAAATATTCAAATTATGTTCCATCCCAGCTGAATATTTGCATGGTTCATTATATTGTAGCGATAAAAAGCATGACATACAAGGTACAAATAATTTTGCTATGAAAAAAAATGTACTCGAATGAGATCCATGCCTATTTCTTTGACTTCGAAGCAACAACAAATTCAAACAGTTTATTACATATGGAAATAACGCAATTTTTTAAATGCAATTCCACGAATCCGTGAATTAACGATTGTTTGGTAAACGGATGCACAATTATAATTAACCGTCTTTATTTGGTGCACACGTGCCTTCTTCAAGCAATGCAGCTTCGATACAGTACAATAAGTTCAAAGGAACTTTGAGAGGAAAAATAATAAAAAAAATTATAAAAGCCGTATCATAATATCAAGAACGATAATATGTAGTTATCCTATGTTCATTATAACATAATAAAATAGGTTAATTAGTATCACGACAAAAATTATCCACAAGTGACGCCGAAAGATTTCTCTCGAATACAGTGTGAAGTGAAATACGAAGTAGCCCTATAATTGATTACAGTAAGATAAATATTTAGCCAATCCGGTTTCGCAATGACTTATGACTCTGGTTTTTATTTAGGCGACAGGTTTCGCTTTCCGTGGTCTAATTAACGGATTATTTTCTGATTTAAGACGGAGTGCAGCGAAGAAATATCACCTCCGTCACCTCCCAGCGACGACTAATTAGCCACACCATCTCAGTTACGTAACTAATTTCAAAACCTCATTTCCATATCTTATGATTCAACATCTTTGCTTCTATAAATAACATCCCTTCCGCCATTTCCTTTCATCTTTTTCGGTCGATTCCTTCATTGCCCATTGAGGATTCATGTCATTCCCACGGCGGGATTTGATTATTTTAAAGTAATTGAATTTGAATGAATTCAGAGTCGCCTTTCGCAACCGAGCGGATCGAAAGTAATTTCAATCAATTTCTCCGCAACACCATTCACTTAGAATTACAATCGTAAATATCTCACCAGATATGGGTTGCTAAATTGAAGTTGTTTTTTATTTGATAAGTAAAATTCGTTCGCAAAGTCGTTTCTTCTCAGAGTTCGTGGTAGTTGTCCATTCCATCTAGTTGCTAACTTTGATAACAAATTAAACTATATTTTTGACATTTTTAAGAAATTATGTAGTAACAGACTCGTATAAAAACAAATTTGGTCAAAAATGCGATTACGTTTTTGAGTCCAAACTTCAATCACAAATCGATTCGATGTCACTTCATAGAAGTTACGAAAAATTTTAACTCAAATTTTCTTTTTTTCACTATTAATCCTGGAATTCTTGAATTTAATAATAAAATAAATCATAAAATCGGAAGAAAAATGAATTGGTAAAAATGGAACTTCATCAACTTCTTCTTTAGTGATTCTGTCCTTGGGCAGGTTTGAATGGAAATATATCAATCAATATCAGTCAACATTCCGTGCCTCTTTCTTCCCCTCTATTTTCCCTGCTATTATTAAGTTTTGTATTCTGTTCCTTCTTACATTATGTCCAAACCATCTTGCAATTCCTCTTTTTTTATTTCTACCGAAATACTTCTTTGTTCTCTTATCTTTCAACCAACTATTACCAAATAACGCGTGGTAATTCATCAATTGCGATTGAATCTTTGTTAGCAACCGCAGCCAAGACTTTATTACAATTACGAGATCGTCAGGAGAAATCACAGAAGAGACGAGAGATGCAAAAAAATAAAATCTGGAGAAACTGAGCGTATTTATCCAACAGCCATCCGTGATAAATAAAACCACAATGGCAACGGATTTTTAAATAGTGGCAGTATTTTTGAATCCAAATGGAATCTCTTTATTGATTCTAGCATCCATACTTATCGTCCGCTGACTCCATTTGGGCTTAAGTCTGTGGTATATAATTCCAGCTTCATGACTCCACATTACAGGGAAATCATGATCTTCAGCTGTAGATTGCCGTTTCACATGTTCGTCTGGGTGTATTGGCGGTTGTGTTTACGTAAGACACTCATGTCAAAATAATAAAGAGTATTTTTATTACAATTTAAAAATATAATTTGACTGATTCAGTGCTGATTCCAATATTTTTGAATTAATCTAAAGAAACGTATAATATTCTTACATTCTAAACTAATGTTGTAAAATGCCTGCAATTCTTCCTTAAGCAGCTTGTTACTTAATCTGTGTCCTTTCTTAGTTAAAACACCTCTCATTATACTAAATGATCTCTCTCTGGTGGCGTCTGAAATCGACAACATAAACGATACCTCTTTCATACGTTCTTCACCGATTTTTTTTTCTTTTTTAATATTCTACCTAGCCTAGGTCCACTCTGTTAATGTCTGGCAGATAATCATACAAATCCCTTGAAACGCAAAAATCATCGTACATATTTTCAATGTTTAAATTCATTTGAAGTGATTCACATAAGATTTTTATTCCTTTCCATATAATAGGCTTTCTCAAAAAAATAATCGACATCTGTTTAAACTCCAATTTTTTCATCATCATACCATTTAGCTAAATCAGATAAACATCGACATAAGACATAAGGCGTAAGACATAAGACGCGCAAGAAACATACATGTCGCATTCAATTTCATACAACACGACACATGTCGTAAGACACCAGTGTGTAGCCCGCCTAAGTGGAATATTTTCCCTCGTAAAACTTTTTTTGAATTATGACCGGAAAGTGTTAATGCAGTAACGGGAGACAGCAAAGTGAAAAAGAATAAGGGAGTGAAAAACGTTATTCAAAGGAGAGGCATAGTAATGATGTAGGAAATGGGCGGCCCAAGTGCGTGTTTGAAGGAAACACGTGTTTGGATGAAATAACACACGTCGAGTGGAGTTGTATTATGAAAGGAATACAAATACAAGACCATTTGATGACATTAGAAAGAAGTGGGTGGAGCGGAGGGAGATTCAAAATGGGTGACGTTGGGTGCCTACTAAAGCCACAAACAAAAGAAACACTTCACTACCGTAATATTGAGATGCTTAAGTAACTCCGATGTAACACGAGACGACGATACGCTGCGAAAAGTTATAACTGTGATGGCATTCTACAGAATCTTAGAATGAACGCTGTGATTCCAAAACCAACGAACCAATTAAAATTCCACGTTAGAAAGATGAGATATGCTATCGGGCTAATTTAACAATCTAATGCATAAAGTAAAAGATTTTTTTGAATGGATGCTATAAGTAACCCCCACCAAAAGAAGCATTATTTGGACAATTTCCTCAAAAGTCATCAAATCATCGCCACATTGGAGAGCATTCAATTCATGAAACAATTTTCGGCTCGATATCGAAGAAAGCCTGATAGTATAAATGGATGTTTGATGTATTCTGGAGCTCTGAGAAGGTTAAAACTTGAATTAATTGGGGAAGTAATTCCTTCTATCATATTTGGTGAAGATGGGCCCACTGCGATTGCATTTGGAATTTAAAAATAATACTGCAACATTAAAATGTAATTTCTGGCTAATAGAAAAGAAAGAATTTTTTAAATCAGGAAAATTGATAATACTCTCTCAGAACATACAAAAATTTTTGAATTGATTTCAGATTTTAACTTGCGATATTTTAATATCATAAATTGGATTTCAGTGTCCGGATCTCAGAGATTTAAATAGAGATAACCAATATGCTCTACAAAAGATAATGTTTGAACGCAACAGAAGATATAAAATGTACATTTGGAAGGAAATAAGAGATAGATTAAAGTAGGATAACGCATGAATTCTTGAATTCCCTTCTCCATAAATAGATTCACTTCCTTGTTTTAAAATTACCCTTTTCCTCCTCCAGCTTCCTTCCAGGAATCCTCCAGCAAATCAGATAGTACTGGTTTAAACAAGATTTTAATGCCGAATATATATTCAGGCTGTAACAGTAATAAAATCTGGCTCTTAGCATAAGTCCTAGCTACTCGCTTTGGTAATAAAAGGTAGATATAGGTTACACGAAATAGAGCCTCGAACATAAAGGCTGTGCGTAGGGAAGTTAAAAGTCCGCCGCCGTACAAGAGCGAGACGTTAAAAAGGAGTAAAAAATAACGAAATAAGGCTCAGTTTCGTGAACACACCCGTGGAATTCCATTCTTCGGAATTTCATTCCGCGGGTGTTATCTCTTTCAAAAAGCGCCATCAAAGCGAGAATACGCCCACGTAATAGCCGTTTTATTCCTTTCTTTCGGAGGTGTCGAAGTATTTTCTTTAAGCGCTCTTGGCGCCACCGAGAGACTGCGGAGAGAAAAGAACTAAAAAAAAACATGAAAAACGCCAACGCGAATGTTTTTAGACGAGAAATCTTTCGAAACAAAACAGAGCGAAAGAGAGAATCAGGAGCAGACAAAACCGATTTAAAAGATAAAAGGACGAAAGATAAGAGGCGACAAAAGAGGTGAAATTAAAAGACGAATAAAAAGTCTTCTTGCTCGAAAGCAAGCAAACATTTTATAGTTTACTGAGTGAGAGTCATCTTTTCGCCCGGAAAATACTTGGGAAAAGGAGTTTGAAAACGTTTTATATTCCCAATTCGCCCCATATAAATATGATGAATGAGATTAGATGCTCGAAAATATGAAATTCTGTTCTCCTTAATCAAAATCTCAAACACGAAGGTTCGATAATTCAATAGCTGGTAACTAAAATAGTTCAATTGTTTTTGTAGAAATTTCGATAGCTGTTATTTAAAATAGTTCTTTAAAATATTTCAAATACTGCATAAAAAACCTGCTAACAAATAAACCAACAATTACATTTATGATATTGATATACTGATATGCTCCAAGAGGAAAACCAAAATAGTGAATACAGAATCACATTCAGAAACACAGAAATTAATGTTTGCGACACCAATTTCAAGATCAATCCCAAATGTTGATACTAATATAAAATATATACCAAAAGATAAGGTCAACAGTAGTAGTAGTAGTATGGTTAAAAGTGCTTCGACAGCTTAGGTCATTTCGCACATTGGCTCCCACTGGGATTCGAACCCGGGACCGCTTTCACCAAAGGCAAACGCGCTGTCCACATGACTATCCGGGAGCCATAAGGTCAACAATTTTTTATAGAAAGAATATGACTGAATGTTACCTGAAAAACATTAACATGAGAAAGCATGCCGCTAACAAGCAAAATAAATCACATTAATTTGCTTTTACTAATAGAATATGAGGAATTGCATAATTTAATTATATTATTTGGAAATTTCTCATTAACACGTCATCGACAAGTATTAATATTTTATTTCAAAGTCAGGCATTTAATGCCGCAAGTTGCGAAGGTAACAGAGCGCGATAGATAGAGAGATGAGGCTGAAATAGAAAAAGTCAATGCAACAAAACTTTTACATTGTCAACAAGAGAATTAGTATATTTACACAGTAAATGAAGACTTAATAATACAGATAAGTGAACGACATTTTGTTAGTGTTAAATATTAATCTGTCTTTAAGAATGGACGGAAGATGTGTATCAATTGTATAAATAGCCTCAGATAATGATGTGGAAAGGGATGATTCATCTGTAACGAACTATTTCAAGTGATTTATCATTGAAATCCGTTCATTTGGCTAAAATTGCAACGTTGCCACCCACACGGACAAATATAAACTGTATTGAACTTTCAACTACAGATTTATTCTAAATATTTGTAAATATTCCATTTCGGCAGTTATAAAAAAATTTCCGCCCCTTGGTTGTTTCGTTGAGATATCGAAACCTAAAATCAATCAAGCAGAGATATGATGATCAAAACAGCCAATTGATTGAGGCCATAAAATTTTGAGGGCGAAGATCCGAAAACAGAATGTTCGTATTTAGATAATATACATGTCATTGAGATAATTTCTCTTATGGTGACCTATTGGAGCGAACATGATGGGGAAATCCGTCTTCCGTCTTGTATACCTCTCACAACGGGGAGATACCAAACTGAAGCATAAAACTTTTACTTTCTTCGATTTAAAACAAATCCACTATTAACAGCGCTGGCAGAAAATTTTATTATACTGATTTTATCAAACAATAGTGTCACAAGTAAGGATGATAGTAATCTTTTAAAGGAGCTATCAAGGAAGGGCATTGAAAACACTGGGGCCACCAAAACATCTTCGTGCATCACTGTGTCTATGGCAACCAGGAAAATAGAAAAAGTACTGTTGCCCCTTCAGCATCTCTCATATCTTCTCTACTTCGCAAATTATTCCCTCGCTAAAATCACTGCTATTTCATCGTAGGCATTACTGAAGAAATTAGTCAATAAAAGTCCAACAACGGGATCAGCTAATTTTATGGAGTAATGAAAATGGCCGTAGCTCAAGAGGAAGGCGTTGAAGATAGAGAGAGATAAAAAACATTTTTTTTCACCGAAACTCCGAGGACGTAGTTTTCCCGCAGCAACTCAACAGGTGTTTGTTCGGACGCTGATTCGTGGAGGAGACGCCAGAGGCGCTGCAAGAGAGGGACGGAGAAGAAGTCGCCGAAATAAATTATTATCTTCTTCCGCCTCTTGAAAAACTTAAAACAAAGAAACTGATTTTGAAGAAACTCACCTACAAGGGAAAAGTTCGCAAAAACTTCTTAATCAGCTAAGGATGATGAACATTCTTCGTTCAAGATGCGCCATGAGGAGGTAGAATTTCTTAAAAACGTGGAATTAAAAGTTATTATTTGTTTTCTGTGAGGAATTACTACTACAATTAGTATAATAAAACTCGTATGCTTGACGCCATTTCTTGACAGAAAGATTGAAAAAAGTTAATTCGTCAACGCTATTGTTTACTAACTATGACTACAGAGTTAAAAACTAATTAAAAGCATTCAAGATTACGTTGGATAGTTTCTATAGTAGTATTTAGTACTAAAATGAATAAACTATAAAGATAATTAATTTAGGCATCCTGCCTGGTGATGGATCTACGCTCTGAAACTTAGGTCGCGTATCTTGTAAATATCTTGCGGCGAGTATAAATAAATTGTCAATGTAGTTTATTATTTTTAAATTTAAGATTGTCTTGTACAATGTCTCTTTTTCTATTAAAATGGAATAATAGAATATTCTTTCCAATACTGAAGCCCTGATGCAGCCGTAATTGAGAGAGGATTTAGAAAAAACATGAAAGGTGCCAAAGCGATTGATCCAAATCGCTATCAAACTTCAATACAAATGCGTTAACTAACGAAGAATTTACGCTGCATCGCTAAAGGAATGGAGAAATTTAAATCGTTCGTAATGAGGCAATGAAGATTCCGCCCGTACACCTCCGCATTAGGCAATCCCTGCATTCAGTGTTATCTTCCGTAAATAGCGAAGAGATAGCATCGGCGGAAAACAACGGCAATACGCCATTTTTAAAAGAGAGATAACGAAATGAGAATGATTGGAATTCAGAGGACGTAGAATCGCTATCTGTTTTACGGTTCGCGATTGCACTAAGAAGAGAGATAAGTAAGACATCTAGGGGGACATTTTTGAGGAAGAATAATGGGAATAGAAAATGCTCAGCGATTTTGTGAGGTGTCCTTTGATATCCGTCCGCTGAGGGTTCAGCAGATGATACAAGGGTTTAATTCTCCACTAACATACAGTTCTGATTATGGGTTAATTAAAAACAAATTGAAGATAAATGCTACTTAATTATTCATGATATGCAATTCATTCGTGAATTTGGTGGGTTTTACATTTTTCGCTAAGATCAACGGCCGATTTGCAACGAAAGTGTTGGAATACACATGTGATTTCTTCTTCATTTCAAAGGCTTCATTTTGAACATCGACCAGAGGAAAGTTAATAACATAATACCCTCTTCAAATTAAAGGAGTAATAATGCAACAAAAGCAAGCAAATATTACGCTGCCTTTTCGAAGAGTAATAAAAAGCCAAGAAAATCTTTGGAGACTTCTGATGGAATTGATACTGTCTTCAAAACGGTGACTTTTAACAAATAAGAAAATAGTAGAGAGTGATTGCCAACTGTTAGCCCTTCGTGGTTAGCAGAGTTAGGTTTTTTAACTCGGTAAATCTTAATTGGTAACCATTTTTTCTGCTTTTGCTAAATCTCAAAGAATAATCTTCTTTTCTTCCGCGACTTCTTACGCTTCTTTCACATCACTTGTGGCTGATGATAGTGGTGATGATAGTTGTTTATCCTAGATGAGGAATTGAGATTAGATACCCCTTAGTAAATTCATATATTAAAATGCATCATTTACATGTATAGTTCTTTTTCTTAATTCTGTTAACTCATTAATTGACCTAAAGCTTAATTCTTAATTCCTTGAGCCTTAATCCTGAGCCGAGGATTCAGCCGGCCCTGAGCTATGGGACATGTGCAGGATTGTGCCTGAATCTAGTGCACCATTGATTCTAATGCGCACCCTGATTTTTGAGTCATAAAAAGACTCAGAAGGGTTCTTGTTATTTTCGAATAAATATGTTATATTAATGTGTGCTGCAAGATTCTGCTAAACATTCTCTGGCATCTATGAAAGTTAGGTTGTTCTACCAGCAAAGAATCTCTTAGTAGTTCCCTTCTATTAGTAAGTTTCTTATTAAGAAAGCTGTATAAATGATGGTATATTTTTATTCATGGTTTTCGGGATATTGAATATAATGAATAATTTATCTTACCAATAATTAATACTGAATTGAAAGAAATAAAATTTTTGATTTATATAATATATAAATATTTAATAAATATATAATTATTTACATTTATATAATAATAATAACTTATATATATATATATTAAATATTTATATAATATAAATACCTATATATTTAATTAAATAGCTATATCACCAATGAATAATTTATCTTACCAATAATTAATTCTATGTATTGATTCTATAGAAGGAAGTTGCTGACGATAGTGACAAATTTGATTGTGGATTTCAACGGTGGGAAGCTCTTCTTGCAGTTATGGGAAGCCCCCTACCAGGACTCGAACATGGAAGTGCTCTCTCAAAAGAAGAAAGCAGTTATGAGAGTTTTACTTATTAATTGATTTTAAATTTATAGACCCAAAATTTTAGCAGATAAAACCAGGAATTTATAACATAAAATTATATTTCTATGATTTGTGGCAGACTGGTCATAAGTGAAGAAACAATGGAAGTAGCATAGAAAAAGGTAAGGGAGAAAAGCGATGAAGAAGACTATACAAGTGGACTTGGAAGAAGGGGAGAGCTCTGAGTGAATGAGGGAGTCTCGTTATAAGAGGGACTTAGGGGGGGCTCATTCCCACAGAGATGCCAATTAACATCTAATAAAGAGATTTCGGCGACATTAAAAGGGGCGATATTCGGGTTGATAAGAAGGTCTTCTAAGACGAATCGACTCTCCTCAGAAGAAATGCTTACACATATTCGGGAAGCAGTTAAGGTTTTCAGGCCCTTTGCAACTTAGTATTCTAAACCTCAAATTGAGGTATTGCTGCCAATTGCGGTAAGTAAAGAATCATCACCCGTAAATGCTCTGACATTGGCCGAAACCTTAATACTAAAAATATATCTATAAAAATCATACTCTGCTTTACACAATGGAATAAATACATTGATTTTTAATGTAATACATCCTGTATTAATTATTTAATTTGTTTATAAAAATGTTCATTAACAATTTTTTATAAAAAATAAAAAAATTAATACAGGGTGATTTTTGATATAATTTGTTAAAACAAATTTTAGAAAAGTAAATTAAAATACGAAAGTGATTTTTTAAACAAGGATACACAATATTAACAATAAAATCAATACAGAAATTTAAATGCGAGATAAGTTCTGAATACGTAATTACATGATGTATAGATTCTTAAAATTCTATGATTTAGAGATTTCAGTTCGTCGAAATCAGCGAAAATTTTAAAAGTTGCCTTCTTCCTGGCAGTTTTTGAACTTTCCCAAATAATTGGCATAATTCAGAGGATACATCGACCGAAGAGTCGGAATGTTAGCATAAATAACTAAAGCTGTTGAATTATATCTCATTTTAACCCTCATTGTTTGGGATGTCGTGTTCAGAAGAGCCCAAGACTTATAATTTATTAATTTAAATAATCAATCTTACAAATAGAAAAAAATTCAGGCAGTAAGACGCAACAACATTATAATACCTATAGTAAGTTAAAACATATATTCCAAAGCCTCTTTTGCTTTTCGGGTAGGGTTTGAGAGCCTCTTCAGGTTACGTATTCCAATCTTTTCATCAATCAATTGATGTTAACAGAAAAAAGAAGCTTAAATGGTTTTGCTGTTTTTGATTAATATTTTTCGAAAGACCGAGGATTGACTATTTTGAACAAAATATTTAAGTAAACCTTATGCAGTCGGTTAGTAAAATGTTTAGAAAGAAATATTTATTTATTTAAATTGTGATTTTTTTCCAGTTGAGATAATTTACGAATTAAATCTATTTATACTTATGCGCAACTAAAATCAATAAAATCGAAGACCCAGTTTTAAATGTCGTACAAATCGCAAATCACAATGAAGCCAAATAAGCGTAACGTTGATGGAGTATAAATGAAGGACTGAGACCAATGCAAATCGTGAAAATCTCCCCCCACTAAAAATACACAAAATCGATTAAACATTTCTCCTTCGTATTTGAACTGCCAAATTTCAAATATATTCCTTCGACAATTTCGGCCACAAATATTTAAAAAGGAATTGGCATTTTTGTATTTAAGTATTCTTTGAGGGCATCAAGTTCACTTAAACCGTAAAAATAAGATTTTCTTCTCTCTGAGCCGCAAGACATTACGGAGGGAAAACCGCCAAGTTTCCTTCGGAGAATTTAAAAGATAAGTCTCCGTGAGTCGGCGTGGGCAAGAAACAAGATTTCCGCTGTCGATGACATCGTGACTAAAAGCCGTCCCGACGCTCGTTTATTTTCATAAGACGCTTGAAATTTCCGTGAAAAATAAATGAGATTGAATTCGCTCAATCAAAGCATCGAGAGTGACGGGCAAATGGATTTTTGAGGAGGCCCTCGATTAGAAAACTTGGCGCATCCGGATTCCGGAAATTGAGTATTCAGTGATGAATAAATCAAAATGTGTGAGTAATGAACGCGAATTTTCAACTTTTTCTGGAACTACAAAAGAGCGATGAAAATTTTTAAATCCCCACTTGTTCCAGAATGAATTAAAATTCCATTGAAGTGGAGAATGGAAGCAGAAAAAATCAACTTTAATATATTTTTCAGATGAGAGAATCATTTAGATCTGTCGATACTTCTTTGACTGATCTGACATTATGTGAAGGGAATATGTAATAACGTCTTGTCGCACTGGACACTTTCCTGGAGTCTCACGAGCACAGGGGACCACGGTGATTTGTTTATTTACCGCAGTGAAACAGAAGTGTGGTGAAGCACTGAACATTTGATATTAAACTAAATGATAATTTAGTATTTTGTCATATCATCATCATATAATTTTGTTGCAATTGACGAATACTAAAAGCTCACTAAAATGGGAAATAGATAATTATTTCCCAATCCGCATGAGCTTGCAAATATGCTTATAGACTGTACATCAAATATAAATAATAAACAAAGAGTTTAAAGGTAAGCAATCGCTAGGCAACGCAATATGGGATAAACAAACTTGCTATGCGGAAAAAGACGACTCGCGACGGAGTTGGAAAGAATAAATAAACTATGATTCGGACGGTAAAGAAATCTTTAGAAATCATTATGTAAGAATGTTTAATTATTACTTAATAATTTACCAGAGTAAGAGAGAATTCTTTCCACCAATATCAAAATAACCGACGTCATCAGCTTGCTTAGATATCCTCAAAATGAATTTCGTTTTATATAAATACGTAAATATTTGTCATAAATGGTTATCGTATCCATCTATTAAATATTCTTGCCTTTAATTAAAGCCAAAAAAATAAATAGCATTCGTTTTCTACAGTAAATTGGTGAATTGAAGCAAACACGTTTAAGCGGATGGTTGGGAACTTCCTGAGCGATGTATGTACTTCGTCTGAAAAATATGCTTCACTTGAAGATATGAACCGCCTGACTAAAACGAAATTGGTTGTATGTGGAGCCTCTGAGGTCGTTATACATTGAGATAAATGCTAAATATGATATCCTCAGCAATTAAATAATATTCTTACAGCACATCTGAGAATCTCATCGTCACAAATGTGAATGTGTGGTGAAGCATTGAACAATTGATATGAAACTAAATGATAAGAATTAATTACTGTCTTTGTCCTATTCTAACTGTATAGTTTCATCCAAAAGTAATTACCATTTAGAAAATTTTACCCAAAAAGTAATACTTGATCTCATATCTGAAAATATAAATGAAATAAAATTGTGCAATACTAACATGTAAGCAGTGAAAAAAATACAATGTTCAGAAAATATTTATAATGACAATAGCTTTTTATAAAAAAATGCAATTTGTTTCTATCCCCGGTGAAGTAATTTACGAACTAATTCTTTTTTAAGTAAAGCGCAGCTCTAATTGAAATTTTAACTATCGTAACATTTTAGTTACTATGATGGAATCATATTTTTCTGTGGTTAGAATAAGACAATTCACTACATTATTCTACCTTTTAAAATTTTAGATATATGCTTAAGTCCAAATAAAATTCATAAATGTGTAATCATTTTCACTTGATTTTCGTGAGTGATAATCGTAAGGCAGTACAAGCAATCGTACGCCCGCCAGCTGTTTCATTGGCTTAACCTCTCAAGTATTTAATTATGATTTTGTGAAGTGGCTTTCAGAGCTGATTTTCCACAGTGTGAATGAAATTTTATTCGACCCTAGAAGCTGCGAAAGGACCTCAAAGAATTATAACAATTATTATAATTAATCATAATCTAAGAATTGTTTAGTATAGAAAACATACAGAAATATGTTTTTTCAGGTTCACCTATGCTACGTAAATGATTCTGACGTTTTATTGAAAAAAGCGATAAATTCCCAGCATAAACATAATCAATTACATTTTTCAATAATCTTCAGGGGAATTTTTATATTTCTCTTCTATTTAAGTTATATTATTTAAATTTTATTACTAGACTCACCTGAATATTACTGTCAAAGTAAAGTGGTTGAGGAATTTACTCCAAATCATTCGGTAATTCGATAACCTTAGATGTGAGTAATAAAATTTAAAACTAGCTTACTTTCGAAACTGATTTCAATGCCACGAAATGTTAATGTTTACTTTGTGCATTCTAATGATACAAAAGAGACTCTCCCCATGCTTCTAAATATTTGTTCAGTTATGTCGATTGGTGGACCGCAGAGTAAAATCCTTAATTTTCCACGACAATTTAATCAAAGCTCTTCAATTTACGTGCGAATTGCATTATTCCAGCGAGAAAGGCAAGTTCCCTTGGCCTCCGATATCTTCGTGGTGACAAATCTTTCGAGACGCTTTGTGAATGCGTCTGCGCCCCAAAATATCGGTCAGACGAAACGGGAAATTGACGACTTTTGGTAATGCAGACAAACGCAGGCACCAATTACTGGCGGATTGGGTGAGGAAAATGCGAGATAATTTAATATGGACCAGGACTCAATTATGGCGCGATTTATTCGCCTTGGTGCGACGCGATGCAACTTCTAAAGAGCGGAAAATTTCGTCTGCGATGTTTTACTAACTGAATTTTCCTCTTGATTATTCAAATTGATGGAGCAACCAGTATTTTTTTAAATCGTATTCTTAGTAATGAACTTTTACAGACCTTGAGGTCAGCATCGAATATTTATACTTCTTCGAAAAAATAGAATTATACCTAAGCTACCGCTAAATTGTATTTACGTATAAATAAAAATTCATATACATAAAATACGATGAAATTTGGAAATAAACTTCATAAAAGAAATAATAATAATAACAAATTTATTTTTCTCTGGGATTATAAGTCCCATAAGAGCAAAAAAATATACAAATTCTATCTGCTCACATAAAAATAAATAATACAAATTATAAACAATAGGTCGTAATACAAAAGATAGACTGCTTACAAAAATAATACAAAAAGTATAAAGAGAAAGAAATAAGCCAATATTATGGTAATAAGAGTCATTCTATAGTAACAGAAAGGTAATGAAACAGTTTTTCTTTAAATGATTGTGCGGAGGTGGAATTTTTAATGTGTGAAGGCAGGTAGAATAGAATGAATATATGAAATATATTTAGTTTATTTAAGTAATACATACATTAAATTAAATAAATAAATTAAAAAAAATGAGAATAAAGAAATGAATATGAGAAAATTCAGGGTCAGAACCAGACGGCCTCCTTTATTTCATCTAGTAACTCCTGTTGGCATAGTAAGGCAATATAAAATTATTCAGATACAGAAAAACATCTGTCGACATTTTATAGATTGAGATTTTAATCAAAATGTAATCTTCACGAGAGTAATCAGACGTTAATCACATAAACCTCGCAAAAAATGTTAATATAAAAGGAGTTCAAATTTAAGGAAAAATTCAGCAGTGTGCACGACGATATTGAAAACGTCGGTAATTTTATCATTATATAGGACGGAAACCTCTGCACCAATAATACGGCTATCACCACAATATGGATGACTATAAATAGGCTTGGCCTTCCGTGAATTCGAGATACTCGTAGCAATTGAAGCAAACCTCTTCACATTATATTGCGTTGAAACTCGGTCACGAACGATTCTTTCATAAGTTTACGCTCCATTGAATTTTAGTCACGGGAATTCACAGTCATTAAATGGGATCCGCAATTATGCTTATGAAGGCACCTGAACATATACCGTTTTAACACACCGTATCGCTCAACTCACAGCCCAAACCATTATTTAATTTTTTTAACTGGAATCCATGGGTCGGACCAGTTCTAAAACAGGTTCAGAATAATTTATGCACAAAGCAGAAAAATAAGATTTCTTAGTGCCAAACGTTTACGATAACATCGATCTGAAGGTTGAAATTTGTTCAGCTCTAAAAGCGATTAAAACGTTTATCGGAAGCAACATTTATAATTAAATGGATTCGGCGAATTAAATTAAAATGTAGATAATGGATTATCATCGTATTATTGCAGATTGATTTTCCTACGTATCATTATGTTACAGGAGTTGCTGGGAAATATATTAGGTAGATCTTATAGGAAAACCTTTTCACACTAATGAATATAGACATAATATTACGAATTGAGTACGTCCTCGTTTACAATTAATTTAATTCGTTCCCGGAGGCGTCGTCCGAAATGTTCGCCGAAACAGTATAGTAAAAGTTTAAGTAAACATTTCCTTGTTATCATCACGAACTGAATAATATTTTTATTATACATACTTTATTTTATTATTTTACTCGATGTAATTTAAGCAGAGATAGTTTTTGTATGGATAAATTAGTTTGTCATCGGAGACCTTCGTCTAATGAGGTACCTCTGTGTTTTCAAATTAAGATCCTCTGATAAAGAAATCCCCATCCGAGTTCATTAGTCTCGAATTTCCAATATTTTAATGATTTTATGGACTTAATTAACAAGCAAAGTATGAAGAAACATCCGGAGAGCTTCCCAGAAATTGTTGATACAACCGTATTCACACACTTACTCCAAAACAGTAATCTATGCTATTCTTGAATTCATGTAAGCATTCACACAATATATAAGCATACTTTCAAGCACACATGCATACATTTTACACACAAAATGTATACGTAAATGTAGGATTGTATTCTTAAGTGCTAAAACCTAATTATCGGTAACCTTTGCGAGAAATGAGCAATGAATGGCTTCGAATGAATTTTCTCCAAAAAGAGAGAGAAATAAACCAAAGCGACTAACTTCTCGGTAGGGTCTACGTTGCTTTGTTTTCCGTTATTGGAAAAGGAATAAGAAAGCCACACAGTCACTCCGGAAGGGGTTTAAGGATTTAAAAGGCCATCGGAGGATAAGGGAACTGCCGTCAGATATATGTGGTAACTAAGAGCATTTACTTTGACGGATGGCTCACAGTTCATCTCCGTGTGGACCATTCATCTCGACTGTAATTCTCAACTTCTTAAATCAAGTTAATACGGTAAAAGGGAGGAATTCTTTAGGCGATATAAATTTGTCTTTGGGAAGAAGATGCGTTGGGCGTGAGAATCCGGATTTCTGTTGTTGCGGCTTTTAAATTGTTGTCCAGAGGCAGTGGTTGACAACTGTGGACTCACACTCGATACGTAGTACTATTACAACTCAAAATAAAGTAACCATGGATACGGCGTATTTCGGGAAAAGATTACAAGGGTTTCCATTCACTCAGATAAAAGTGACGCAAATAATATTTCACTTTCTTTCCTTCTTATTTTGTAGCTGTAGTAGGATCATAATCATGATTTTATTTATTATCTTATGAGTCTGCTACCGCCACATGTTTATGAGATAACAAAGCTCGGGATTCCGGGAAAAATAAATCCTGGAAATATATGTCATCATAATTATCCATTAAAAATCTCCTTTAGATGATAAATAGCGCGGAGTTGATTGAAACAAGGAAATATGGAAATGGAAGGATATGCATTGAGCTGTTGTTTGATTTCCGGGTTTCGCAAACGCACTAATTCACGATCTGAAAAGATAAGGACGCTCCAGCGGAATTCAATCTACGGGAGGCCAACAAACAATCGCCATTAACGTATATTTAAAGAGGTTTATGCTCTGGCATTAGTTGGTTCAATTTCGCCGTCCACTTCATCCAATGCATCGGCCGGAGCTAAATGGCCACACACTAACGACGAAAAAAGTTCAGAATTTAGGTTGGATTAATGCATATCCACCTCCAAATTAAGACCCGGATTTTTATTTTGGATTATCAGTAATCTAGATGAAGATGCATTACGCAGTAAACAGGATTTAATGCGGAATAGACAATGTGTGCAATATAGCGTGTCATTAAAAATGACATGCATTTGTATAATCCGAGGCGTTAATGGATTCCACTAAACTAGGTTCGGCTTTGTCTGAAATTGAGAGAATCATTAGCTTAAAATACCACTGCCTCGCCTCACTTAAATATAGCGCAGTGTGGCATAAATCGAAATGGATACGGAAATGATAGCTGACATTAAGTACATAATACTTCCATTTACAAAACTGCAACACTATGAAATGATGATGGCAGACACGAGAGTGGAACATCAATAAGCAAAAAAATCGTAACATATTCTAGATTTAATGATTAATGTATCATTTTAAACTCGTTTCTACTTATATAAATACTTGAGTAATCTGATTAGGATGGGATTTTACGAAAACAAATTAAAGAAGGTCACCTCTTTCTTCATAGTACAGATTCATCAATTCTTTGGAAAGAAACAGAATAAAAGGAGTCATTGCTCCCTTTTCTGTATGTTGTTGGACGAGGAAGAAATAAGTGAACGTTCTCGCCATAGAGCTAAATATTGCACAAAGATTGTTACTGAATTATACCAACTCATACTTTGGCCTAAAGGCGATGTAGGGTGGCGGGGATTCCGGTTATTCCCGAAGGAATAACTACAGCAAATATAAAAGCTGAGTTATCTTCCATTTACTTCAACTATACGTGGATATGTGTACCCATAATCGCGCGTGGTCAGCTTCAGAATTGCCGAATTGCCTGTTTCGGGGCCGAAAAACCCCTGGGTGCCACTAAAATAAGCCCATTAACCCACGACGGACTATGGATGCCGACGTATGGCATCATCCGACACCTACTATTATTTCATTTTGTATCACAGAATAGGAGAGCTCGATGACAATGTTGCAATTTTGTATTTGTTTGGCTGGTTTTATGAGTCGTTTATGTATGACATTTTATGGGCATTTTTTTAAGACAATAACAAAGCGAAATACGTAAGAAATTTAAAATAATTACAAAAAAATCATTCCGGCCTTGGAGTGTTAACTTGAAAGAGCGGGAAGTTGTTGTCTTTGAATTCTCGTCTCTTTTACCATCTCATGGAATGTGTCGTCGAATCTCGCGCAGTGATTCAATTAGAGAACACGTATATTAAGGCACGGGAAAGTGATTAATCGAATCACGAACGCGATTTTAACAATCATCAGTAATGACGCCATTACGTAACATCCTTGACTTCCTCTGGTGGCGACCTGAAGAACTATTCCCCCTATTTAACATACAGACGACGAAATGTTGGAAATGAAAAGGCGAGGAAATTTGGAAGTACGGAATAGTGATGCAATTACGCAAACTCGAATGAGATGTAGTTTCAACCATAAATCCTGAAGGGGTGCAACTGCACTTCGATGAGATATGAAGCGCTATCTGTTATTACTATTCTTCGCGAAGACGATTTCTCGTTAATAATTCACTCACGTCTTGGTTTATTTCTCTCACTCGTCCGCCAAGTTCCACTTTAACGCCATCTCTTGGGAGTGCGCGAAGAGAGAAAATGGTTATAATGAGTTCCTCGAGATGGTGGTAGGGGTCAAAACGCTATGCTAATGCCAGAAGCGCTAATTAATTGACCTCCGGAAACTTCTTCAATTAACTTAAATTTGTTGGAAGCGAAAGTGAGAGCGAAAAATATCGGAAACATCTCTCTGAAGCGGGTTCTTTCAATTTGCCTAAATAACTCGAAAAAGAGGTTAAAATATTTTTTCGTGATGGAAAGCGACGAAACATTAGTGGAGGAAATAAAACACTTTAAACTCGGGAAATACAGAAGTAGCTCAAATCCGATTCGTTCCAAGTTCAGTTTTCCTCTAATAGAGAGAGAATTAAACCCTAAATAAGGCTGTAATTGAATGTAAGTATTAAGAATATAAGTGAACGATATTCTCAAGCATTACTCATACATAGAGGTGTTTGAAAATGTTTTTATTTTTTCTGAAATTTGTTGATTTGAAAAGCAAATTGTGATGTTTTGTGTTTTTATTATGTTTCCTAAATTTGGAGTTACTAATTTTCACAGTCTCATTTAAGCAGAGGGATAGTATTAGGCACACTTTAGCATAAACATTAAAAGCATTGAAAAGATTATTAACTGCAAATTATACTAAATATTAAATTAAATTTATTTAAAACTGTACTGTTTACATCTAAGGAAAATGCTTTCACAGCTGTAGATCAAAAAACTTGATATTTTCATTAAAAACATATTGACACGATAGAAGTTAGGAAAAACAAAACATTTCTTCGTGGAATTAGGCGAGATTTTGTGATCATCCATAATGGAAAGAAAGTTTTGTGAATTCATTGCAAAGGATCCAAGCTGAATTCGCGTAAGCAAACATGTCATGAGTGATCAAAAATATGACAAAAATACGTAAATAATACAATTATATATTGCACATTTATTTATATCATACCAAAATTACATTTCCCTCTCTTAAAAATGTTAAATGAAGTGAAAACCACCAAAATCCGTGCTGCTTATTGAAACTATCGAAATTAGCGTTATTCGATTAATCGGCAAAAATTCGCGTAATTTGTTGGTTTTATTGCAAAAAACAAACACCTCTTCTCATACCTCAGTAGAATTCATGTAAATACAACCACGGACGAAGACGAAATTAAGCTAAAATTATATTTCCA
Organism: Sympetrum striolatum; assembly: GCA_947579665.1. Taxonomy (NCBI): domain Eukaryota; kingdom Metazoa; phylum Arthropoda; class Insecta; order Odonata; family Libellulidae; genus Sympetrum; species Sympetrum striolatum. The sequence goes on along the minus strand of OX388348.1, from coordinate 79,778,879 downwards.
TGTGTTTTGTATCATTTACAGACAACGAAAAGTTTGAGTGGATTTTTAAACCATCAATATGCAGGAGAAAGAAAAAAAAACTCGTGCCGACTACAATTATAAAAATCATCAGTGGCATTCACAGGGCAGAAAGATGAGGGCATATGTGTCCCTAAAAATAGTCGGTCATACGTACGTCTCTTATAAGGTTTGAAGATGTAAGCTGTACATTTATTTCAGATCACTTAAACGTAGAAAGAATTCTTTGTACTTTTACTTTGTATTGTTTATTTATTTTATTTCTATAACAAATAAATATTTTTATTCCAGCAAGAGTTTTCGATAGTCGATATCAAGTTAGTTGACAACTTCAAAAGATAATTCATTATTAATTTACTTACTCAGTTCTCACATACAGCATAGTTGCCAGTTTAGAATTAAAATATAAAACAGGAGAAAATTAGATTAATTATAGCATATAACAATATATGAATCAAGATAATTAGAAATTTTTAGAAAAGGGGTTTTACTATGCGTGAGGCAATCCCATGCGAATAAATGTCACTTTGGATAGTGAGGAAGAGATGGTGGAAGGAAATCAAAAAAAGTAAAGACGAAAGAAAAGAGAACGTTCAATAGCTGAACGTTTGAGAGTAGAATAATGAAGTAAATATATCGAAAGAGCAGATGTGTTAGGAACGCGAAAGGAAAAGACAATATTTAGGAGTGGACAATCGAAAAGGGAATTCAAAACCGAATGTCTAAAGGATGGATCGTATTTAGTTCGATAGATCGTATTTAGTTCGATAAATCGTATTCATTTCGATGGATCGTATTTAGTTCGGTAGATCGTAAGAGATTCCAAAGAGAGAGAGGATAGTGAGGATAGGAGAGGAGAGAAGGATACCGCTATTATATATGCCTTAGAGACGGCTTCTAAAAACGCTACTGTCATAAATGATGGGTTAGAGGTCATTCGTCAGTAGCTACAGCAGAATAAAGAAGATTACGGAGTGGTGGACCATTTGTGCTTGGAGAGACGGAGGTATGCGGTAAAAATGGATATATATTTGTGATGGAGTGCATTAGGAAGGAGTGAATGAAGGTGGTTTGGATAGTGAAGCATAAAGACCGTGGGATAACGTATTAATGGGCAGAATGGGATTAAGAAGGGTCAAAGGTAAGCACGATAAAGGAAACGATTAAAGGAAAAGAAACTTTAAACGCAAAACACGTATCCTGAGACGCGTTAAGGATGCTCGAGTCTTTTTAAGGGACACGAGCGGAATTTCAATTTCACTCGCAATTAATCACGTTTTCTTATTTCGTAGAAACACATAGATAAGTCTCACCGAAGTCTTGAGAATGATTACACCATTGAATACTTAAATAATACCGTTAATGAAGCAGATTATTATACTATCTACATGATCTGAAATTAATTACTGCTGTAATTTGTAAGAGATCAGTTAAAAATGTCTCGAAATTGAATAAAAACTGTGAGGTTTGCAGTCAATACTATTGTTTTATAATACTAGTATTGTATTGTCAATAAAATTTATTTCAATATTTTATGTAAAAATTAATGACTATTTAACGAGTTAAGAAATTGGTATAATATTCACTTTCAAATTACTATATCGATAATGGTATTTATTGATCATATTTTGATTGAGGTACCATTTTACGAAATCAAACAGTTTATTAAAATATTTTCCATGTACGATTTAATAAAAATTTATCTTATTTTTGCATTTTTGCATTTGATTCCTATTGTTTCGTTTATGGAATGGGTTTCATATTTCATTTTACTTTTCTTTTGTAGTTTTTTTGCCCAATTTCTCGGGGCCCGCAGGTGGTCTCTTGAAAATTCAGTAACGGAATATTTTCCCACGCAAAGATTTATTTTTTTAAAGAATATTTTAATGAAATATGTTTAACGATTTACAGGGATTGGTGAAAGAGAGGTGACCTGCACCTTATCTAGCCAAGTAAAGGTCAGTTTAATCTATGTCATTGCACCAGAAAAATAAATTATATTAGACATTAATTATCAGCATATCATAGTTGATTTCTTGTCCTATGGCATCAAAATGGATGAAACGATAACACTTCTCAGATAATTCTCTACGTCGTACGTGCAGAAACTATGGTCCATTTAGAGAATCCCAGTACTAAAAGATCTCTATGCATACTGATTAGACATCGAGAAACTCAAATAAGTTAAACCAGCTAAAGATGATTTACATCAACGAAAAGCAGACGATATCTATCAATAGCGGTTTCTAGTTTCCGAAATAGCCAGAGAAGAGCAATGGACTGTATTCCACGAAAATAACAAAGATGATTACGAAACAATCATACAGATCTAAGTATAATAGGAAGAATACTTTGAAGCAACTTCATCAGGATTTCGACAAATACTTTTCAAGCATCTCTTCCGTATTTCCAAGTTTTTTTTCAACAGTGCCACTGCAAAAAAGGGGACAAACTGACATAAAATAAGTTTCATTATTTTCTGATGTAAATGAACAAGCTTGCCCTTAACATATTGCTGCGCCCAACTTTATGTGATGGACATTTGATTTGGAATGTTCTCCACTCATGGGAGATGCCGCGAACGAGTATAAATACGCGGCAGTTGCTAAGGCCAATATGGTCTCGAAATATAAATAAACAAACAGGCAGTTTTCGGGTGGAAAAAGAAAACGTTAGAGAGTGATTGAGATAAAAGTGGAGAGTTCTTATCTAAGTCGGTGCTATAGTTAACTGTGTTTGGTGACTTTTTCCTACTTAGTTTCTTGTGTTGATTACGCTCCGTAATTAAGTCTTGTTTTTCGGATTACGAGAGTTGCTTTATTATCCCGAACCCTTAACTCGTAACAATATGTTTTTCAAAATTTCGAGTGAGAAATCACTCATAATTAAAGAAACATGTAATAACTAAAATAAATTGATTTTAATTATGGTCACCTGAAAACGAGACGATTCTACTTTGGTTAACTCAGAAAAACAGCAAATTACGATTCTGATGCTAGACTTCTTGAATAAAGGCCGCTCAAGCGAGGCCCGATGGTTATGACAGCCAATGGTAGATGCGGCTTTTCCATGAAGATAGTCACCAAGTATATTCTTTTTAATCATCCTTTGAAGTCCAAGCTTTAATTCAGTAAACGGTACTAGAAGTGGTTGAAAATGTTGTAAAACGACAAAAGAATCAACCAACAGCTTACATTTTCTATTATTTCAGCAATTCAGTGTGTTTCTTTGAACTCGAGTAAATTGCTAAACGCAGACTTCTTTCGGAAAATAGTATTCCGAAATTGAAATGGTAGATCGGAAAAGGAAGCTGAAAGCGCCTGAATAAACACAAATAATCCTTTAATTGACATTTCTTGGAAACGTTTTTTAATCAATTAAAACACAGTCGAGTGGCAAAGCGGTGCCCATGAATATCCATTAGCCCCTTCCTTTAGTATTTACTAATTACGATGACATATTCTGATATTTATAAATTCCACTTCTGAAAGGTTTCAGAAATTTGGAAGGTAATTTAAAATCACTTTGTGTATTCCAATGGAGAAATAGCATAAACTGGCTTTTCCGTGATCTGTGGCATATTCTTAAACAATTATATTCTGATTTATTATAAAGAGCGCACGAGAGAAGAGAAAGCATTTCTTTTTTTTAAAGAGAGGTTTAAAATGTGCCTCGTCACCATGGCGATTGATTCCCAGAGAGTAAACACCTTTAAGCAAAGCTGTTATTTCTACGGTTTCCATGTGCTTTAAATGAAGTGGCATAGAATATACGCACGCCTATATAAAAGTTGAACATCCAGTGTCACAGGATTATTCCTACTTATATTTATTTATATTCTCGTATGAAATAACCACGTGCGTTTAACCTTTGTCAGCATCTTCTACAGACGCTTTATTGACTTAGGTATCGTTGAAACTCCGTCTTGTAGCAGATGTAATTACTGGTGACGAAAAAGAACATTTTTCGAATGGCCTTCTTTACATATTCATTAACTCTTCCTTTTTCGACCAAGTTAATGAAATTTGAAAAATCACCCGTCATCACAGCCTGCGATTTGCATTCACATTCCCTGTCACGAATACACAAAAATCTCAAGTCTTCGAAGCGGAGGTCCTTGTTAGAAATACACGAATTCGACTTCGAAAGAAAAAGACGAAAGAGTCCTCGAAGAAGAAATGCTACAGGACAATAGTGTAATTTTTTAAACACTAAAGAAAAATTCATGAACTTTTCATAAGAGATTGGCCAGTGATATTACAACAATTGGAAACAATTCCAAACAAATTTAAGTGCAAATGTTAATTCTGCTTCAACTAACGAACAGTCCAATGGAGGGAAGTTCGTAAAATTCTCACAATAGCAAGATAAAATTGAGTTGCTTCAAATTTCAATTGCTTGAAAACAGACATATTAAGACACTTTTCTGCTATTTATTTGATACTTTTTCCTGCTGTTGAGCCTACTTCGGTATTTTCATATTTTTACTCATCGAATATGAATCTAGGATGGAATGCAATCATGTACAAGATCGATACATTTTGGCGATAAATTTTTAAATGAAAATACGAAGGATTACATTAGTATTTAACACGGAAATGCATTTTCAACTTTTGCCTAACCACCATCGTGTGCAGTAGTAAAAAGTTAAATGTCAAGGAATGCAACTTCAGTGTCATTTGCGTAAACGATAGACAAATGAGCTTCCGACGGAAGTGTTTGATGGCGAAACCGCTTAATTCTCATGTTTCCCTGGATGTGGCAGCACCAGCAACAAGAGTTCCCTCACGAGAAAATGCCACGAAAAAGGATACTTTGGGGGAAGAATAACTTTCTCCGAAATGTCAGCGGAGGTCGAGACAAGTCGCAGACAAACTTTCCAAACAAATGCCAACCGAATTGCGGTGGCGGTAAATTTAACACGCTTTGCAGAATATTGCGGGAGAGTGTGACACCCGAATTCCAGCGAGTTTCTGCGTATGAAAAGGGAAAAGTGACCGCGTGAATAATGAGGGGAGATAAAGGAGAAGAAGTAGACACGAAATATAAAGAGGATATTTCAGGGAAAACTGGAGGTATTAACAAAGTCCTGAGGAGCATTACTCGGAAACCTAAGCATTAAAAGGTGTAATGGGATTGAAAATGAAGACGGGAAGAAAATTTCAAACGCACAATAAAGGTTGTATCCATTTTCGTCAATATACACGAGGTTAATGATAAGTTTCACCTGATTAAATGTTTCCGTGGATAATGTGAGTAACGTCTACTCCAGACAGCATGAATAACGAATTTCAACTATGGTCCTGCATTTCGCAGAAAAGATCGACTTTATCTGAGGCTTGTTTCAGAACTATTTCTCTGCTTCCATTGTACTTATACAGACATAAAAATATCCATAAATCCGTAATATCTTTACATCGCCCGTCGTTGTGATGGTTGCATAAGATCAAGGGGCAACTTACATTCAAATCTGATTGTATGCTAGAGAAACTCTCTATTAGTGATTAAAAACAAACATTATTTTTTAATCTACGATAGAAAGAGCAGCCTTCAACACAGCATTTAACAGTCAGCTACTCGACCAGAAAGACCTAAAAAGTCTTACCTTTTTACGTCTTTCTGGCATTTGGATTGGAGAATGACTGTCAAAACTTGTGTGACCTTTCTGGAAGGGAAGAAACCGATCTCCTCTCTGAAAGAATGTCTCAATCGATCAACTCAGAATCTTCCAAAATATCTGTTCATAGCAGCCAAAGTCTACAGAGTACTACAATGTTATTAAGCATTAATCTTTTTGTTGTATTATAATTGTATTATAACATATACTGTGTGTTTGTATAAATATTGATATGTATTTGTATTTAACTGTATTTTAATATTTTTTGCTACTCTACAACTATTAAACTCTTCTTTTTACATTCCTATAATTATACTGTAGATTACCCAAATGGAACCTGAGAAAAGCTGACTTTGCTTCGCAGGACCTGACTGTTCTGTTTCTATGTAAGTTTGAACTGTGTATGATAACCTATTTTTTTGTATTTTTTATTTTATTTTTTTTTCTCAATGTTGGTTATTGTACTATTGTATTTTAAATTGTATGGACATTGTATTGTATTAAATAATAATAATGAATTAAATTAAATTTAAAAAAATCTATTATGCTGAGAAAATCGAATTTCATTCTAAAAAATCATGGAGGACAGAGTGAAGAGAGAAGTTTATTTTCCACAAAATTTAAATTAATGATAATGCAATTCACTCAATCTACTTTACTTGCAAAAAATCATCTACATCGTTTCTTCTCTTTCATAATTCAATAATTTGAAATTATTACATTATTATTACATTATTTTATTATCATTATTGTATTATTATTTACAATTATTATATACTATATATATACTATTATTATATACTATTATTATATACTTATATATATTACTATATTACTATATTATATTTTATTATTTAATATTTTTTATTATTATTATTATACTATTACCGCCTATAAAGCCAGAAATGACATTTAGGCAAAAATAAGAGAGTCCGACAAAACCCCATAAAAGAAAGGATTGAGATTAAATTATATTTCGGAAGAAAGGAAGTGGGCTTTCGTAACGTAATTTCTCAATTCTCACGTGTGATTTCGTAAACCACGGCTGGTCGAAGAAATATTAAAACCAACAGCAAAAAGCACGATTGGCAATATCAACGAATTCTATATATTGCAGCCATTCGATCAAGGATATCGCTTACAGGAGGAAAATCTTCCATTCCTCCAATCTTTCCTTACTACCGTTTCACATTATCATCTAATAGTGGAATAAAAAACAATGCCATTCACCTAAAGATATAAGAATACAAGGTTTTCAGAAATCTTCAGAATTACGGACACCGCAAAACTACGACCTCTTTCAAAATAACTTTATTCCACATTAAACACATCCTAAAATCCAGATATTATGGTGGCGATTATATACTTCAGAATTTTAAAGAGACAACGGGAATGGAAATCAACTACAAATTATTGGACTCAAAATGTCACTAAGTCTTTAGTGAAGCGCGAAGAAGTGTGACATTATTTTGGTTCGCATTCACACGGAATTGCCATAGTTACATATCTCATCTTCAGTTGCTTCTTCATGGATGTCATGGACACCCCTTGGCTCACAACTTCAAACAAATATACAACATTTTCTGCGACGTTTCTTTCGTTTGAGTTATTGTATTTTCAGAATTTAACAAACTGGTGATCGCCCAGTGGTCCAAATTTGACCATAATTCATTGAATGTTTAAGTCTGAACGTTATTGAGGTTCTTTTGTCAAAGATTATACCTATATAATCATTGCTTATAATTTATTTCATTATTTTTGTATTACGCCAGCTGAGAGCGTGTACAAATACGTCATTAGGTTGTGTTTTTTGCCTTAATTCCCTTCAATTAATGTAAAATTTTAATGTTAGAAAAATAAATAAAACAAATTACAGCTTGTAGCTTTATTTATTTTTTGATTCAATTCATTGTCATTTTTAATTTTAAAGATTGATTTCTATAAAAAAATCCGTAAAATCGCCGTAATTATATCCCTGTTATTAATTAATCAGTTAGCGACTGTTAGCATCTCGGTTAATTGCCCTCTTTTCATAATTTCTGACATGAGTCCCTGCCGTTAATTTGGTTTGGAGATAAAATCCCCTTCTAATGTGAAAACGCAAGAGCTCGGATTCAACAATCGCCTTGGTCGCCAGGGGGACTGGTTTGTTTACTACGAAGAAATTTAACAACATTTTCGTTCATTTTGCCAGAGTTCTCGTAATTTCGACTCGAATGCAATATTCTACGACCAAAATAAGAATCTTTATTGAATTGCCTTTCTTTTGGTATTAATCTAGATTTCGTACTACCACTATTTCTGATTTAATTCTGCAAAAGAAAAAATGTCTGCAATCGATCAAAACGAAATTTACGTGCATTTCTTATGAGAGACGATTATACTGGTCCAGAGTCGAACCAAGGATAATTTGGACAAAGATATTAGCATTCTGCACTCCTTCTCCATATAAACTTTAACTATGCCAAATCTCAAACTCCTCCGTTCGCGCAATATCCTTAAAAATGGATCCAAAGTTTTCTCTTTACGTATTAATATATAGATTAACCATCCAAAAATTCACAGAAAATCGAATCCTTAGGTATAAGGTAACACAAACCTTCCTTAGGTTTGTTCCTTCGCTGGTTTCCACCAACCAAAAGAGACGCAAAATCTAAATGCCATTCGATGGAAAGAACAACGAGAGAAATACGCAAAGTGGAGAAAATCACAATAGAAAGGGAGAAAGAGGCAACGAAAAGGACGGAATATAGAAAAAATATGGCGTCAGACATGTAAGCTTGAGTTATGGAAGAGAGCGAGAAAAATTAATGGCGGAGTTGCGAAACGGGGTTCCGGAGGAGACACGGAGGAATCGAGATGGAGGAAGAATAATGGCAGAGAAAGTGGAAAAAGGTAGGAAAGGACGTCAGAGGAAGGAAAGGATGGATCCGGGGAGAATGGACCAGGAGCTCTAGAGTCCCTGAAAGTAAGAGGTTCTGATAGGTATATTGGAATGGAAACGACATGGATGTAAATCCTGCAAAGGAATCGCACAAGTAGAATCGGAAGGGAAAGGCACCTCAACACATCCGTCTGCATTGAGGGAGAAGTCGTCTGATTCAATTCGTCATCAAGGAATTGAATACGATAGATAAATTACGATGCATTAGACTAAGTATACAAAGGAAGTAATATACCAAATAAAAATTGCGAACAAAATGTATAAAATATTGAATGAAGAAGAAATAAAAATTCTCTTTATAAAGTCGTAAGTATAGCATAGGTGCCTCCTTGCGCTAGAATACCAGAAGAAAATAGAGAAAAAAACAAGATATACACACCAACCCTATCGATAGTAATTTGCGTAGAATCCAAGAATGGATGAGCGAACGAAATATCTGTCTCTCTCAGAGTCACCCTTGTCTAAGATTGAGTAAAGGAAAGAAGCTATTTCCCAATTTTCTAAGAAGAAAAAAGTCCTTTCATCAAGATGTAAGAGTACTAAAATCTTGTAAATCCTATTTAAATAGGTCAGCTAACTGACACGGCATCTAAACATCCCATCGCTGCATTCAACCCAATTGTACGACTCTTAGAACAAAAGACGTGCGTGCGGCGAAGACGTGTGTGTGGCGTAGAGAGCAATGAACCGACTAGAAAGGGTTTCTGGAAGGGATTAAGAGCCCTCTGGAAGAAAGAGTTGGCAAAGAGTAAATCTAGCGAAATAAAACGTAGCCCTGAAATGGAAGACGGGAAGAGATAACAGTTTGGGGACCGTGTGCAAAATGAAGAGAGGAATGGAAGACCGCGAGGAAATTTGAAACCCAACATTTTTAACGAATAACTCTCTTCCGTTGTCCAGAGGTGAAGAGGATTAGCGATTGCCAACAGTCTCTGGGGAAAGATATTAATTAATTTCATGAGACTTCTAAACGCGACAAAATTGATCACTTATGAGGAGAACAGATACGAGGATGAGGATGAAAAACAAGTTGGAACCTCACACCTGCTTAGAATATTACAGGATAAAAATACGCGCAAAAAATAGTTTCCAGTAGCGAGATGAAAATATTAATCATATGGAATCTCAAAGTGAACTGTTAACACTTTTCTTCATTCTCTAGCACCAGAATCTTTTTAAAATCATTTTGCCATCAAACAGAAAAAATATGATCTTAACCTATGAATTTTCAAATTTACTAGCATTAAAAATAAGTGACTAACATGAATGAAATTCCTCATTAGCGAACATATTACCACTGTCGTAGACAAAGTTTAGGATAAAATTAAAAGGCATTTATCTATATTCTGTACTAAAGACAAAGATTCCCTACTTTATTATTGTTATAATTTGCAAGAATGGAACGGTGGCAAAGTAAACACATAGAAAAACAGTACACGTTTATAGATATTATGAGCGAAATCGTCATAAGAGAGCTGTTTTTAAGATAAATGATAGAAGAAAAATATGTGTGGAAAAATCATATTCGGCGGCAGATGAATAAAATCAGAAACCCGTTCCTAAAGAGAGCTCAAAGACAAACAACATTACAACAAATTTAAGGGGAAAAGTATAAAAATAGGCCAATAATGACAACTTAGTATAAAACAAACTATTAAAATAATTATGACGTTTGGATGCGAGTTTTTGCGGTGCTGCCTTTTAAAATAATCGATAAACAATCATAAGCACTTTCATGACTTTACGAGACCGCACATCCAATAATACATGAACAAGGAAAGAATCTGTGCTTGAGTTAAATTTGTATTGAATTACAATTTCGCTATTTAACAAAACTTCGGGATCTTTAAATCCAAAGACGACCGTAAGCAAAGCGGCTCGCGCCCATAGACCTCAAAGAAGAGTGTCCCTTCCAGGAACACTCTGGTCCACGCCTCCCACAATTCACAGTTCACATCCGTCTGAAACTCATCAGAATTACGACCACGTATTTCACTCAAAACGCCTATTCTAAGGGAAGAAGCGGAAGAAAGCGAATCGCTTTGCGTTCGATGGAAAGCGTTGGCAAACGTGTTCACAGCGGAAACGAACAATTGCCCCATTTTCCCAGCATCATTCGCATCCCACCGAGATAACCGTTTAAGACACTTCTTTAAAGGGAAGAACCGGTTGCTGAAATCCTGGGAAATAACCACGAAGAGTGTGGCAATAGAGAGTAATAAGGAACTGTCGTGCGCCGTAAGAGGCAGTGTATTACGAAGTCGACGGCCAAACGATTGCAAAACAGCCGAAGGAAAATGCAGCAGCGAGGATGCGAGAAGATTAAAGAAGATGCAAGGAGATGACGGAAATTTAAAAATAGATCGTTTAACCTCAGCCACGCCCCTTTAATATGTCGAGATCACGCTCTTCAATGACGTACGCGGACAATACAAGCGACGAAATATTTGGTCAAAATTTTCTTTGTTATTTTAGAGCTCATAAGATTCTAGGCTTAATGAATTCAACTTGTTCATTTCAAAACGGAACAAAATTTAAAAGGTGACAAATGGGTACCTCTTTGAACGGAAAAGGAAGTAGTGAATAGATCTTCGATATATTTTGGAATTGAGCATACGCTCGTAAATAATTGAAACTATGCTCTCGTGTTTGGTTCTTAAAAACTTATTAAAACGCTATGATTTTATTTAGTTAAATAAATGAATCGTTCATAATTGTTACCTAAACAAATAAAAGGTAATGAACTAGTTTTGCCGCGAAGAAGAATCAAATAGAATATTTTTCAAGGATTTCTTAGGATATTTTTGAAGACCCTAGTTTTTATAAATGCTTTTCATTCTCAACTTTTCAGAAAAGAGGAAGATCCCGGTTCGGCTCCCTCAGAGTTATTCTCTTTCGATCTCGAACATCAAAACAGTTCAAGCCACCGCTCATTGCTTACTCGAGTTTTTATAAAGATAATATAATTCGAATCAACATTTAAAAATTTAATAACTATTGGAGGAAAATCTACAAAGAAAAACGCATTACAAAAATACATTTTAATTTAATTTCAACTTGGGAGGTGGGTTAATACATTTTGTAATGAGAGTATGAAATAAAACACTTGCTATCCAAGCATTGAGTCAGAACTGAGGATCGCCTGAGCGACATCGATGGAATTCTGATGATGCTATTTATAGAAAACAATCACTAGCTAACGGAATGGATGGTGATCGGAAAAGAATTCCCTGTGTGAGAATTTAAGGACATCGGAGAATTAAACTGAATAGGGGATTGGCGGGAAAATACGTTTTTCCGGATTAAACGAACGGATTGCCGGATAAACCGAACCTGATGCCGGATAATCCGACCGTTTTTTTTAACTGCCTATCTTTCATTGCGACATTGTCTTTTTTTAGAAACTGGTTCTGTTTTTTTGGGTTTACCGTTTTATGCTAAGGGACTTAGGGACTAGAGAATACGTAAACGTCAGACCACTCTCAATTGCGAATGCAAAGGGGGTTTTTGTGGAATTAATTTAAAATACTTTAATGCAAGTTAAAGAGATAAAAATTACTGATTATGAAGTTGTATTGTTAAAGTATGTTTTGAAATTATTGTTTGGATATCTTTATTAGTTTAAGCAAAATGGCGGTTTTTCTACATTGTGTAGCTTATGTGTTTGAATTAAAAATCACAATTCTGAAATTGTGACGTCATCGTCTGAGAAATTCTCTCACTACGATCACAGGTGCCATAGCTTCGCCAACCAAAGTCCTGTTAATGAATTATGAGAAAATGATACATATATATTGGAAATAGTTGTTTATAAGCTTCGGAAAAATGAGATGAACCCGTTTCTGATCGATGGAAGCAGATGATTATTTCGCTCACGTCTTCCCATCGCGAATTTGATGCCCCAAACGAGAGGCGGAACACAGCGCAAATTTGGCCTTCCGTTGTAAACAGGTGGTCATGTTGATGCTGAGAAGCATCTGGACCATCGTCATTGTTACGCGCGAGGGATGTCAATTTATGCGTCGAAATAAGGGGGCGCCTCGTATGAGCCATATTACCACATTGTTCCCTCGAGGTACATGGAGTGAGGCATTGCCGAAAGGAATTTATTAAATAGATTAAAATGATCAGTCCATTGAAAATTAATTAGATCCTATACATTTAAGAGTTATAAAGTTAGTGGGATTTGTTATTCTCGATTATATTTCTCAAAAGAACAAAACAGTAACAACTTTTCCAGAGGAAACAGATTCTGTTTTGAATAACTAAGCAAATTATTTATTAAAGTTATTAAAATGGAAATAAATTTCCTCTGGAAAAGCTGTTACTGTTTATTTCTTTTGTCATGGTGTACCACAAAGTTATTAGTTACTTGGTTGAATTTATATTATATTTTTCAATTTCCTTTTAATTTCGAAACTCACGAAAGACTGCAAATAGTTTGGTAGATCAGCGATTCTTAACTGTTTTTCAATAATTCAGATGGTACTAAGTCGGAACTTTCACAACTTTTATTAGGGTAAACTATACTCCAATCATTTTAGTAGTTAATCAAGTATAAATATTTCCGTCAGAATGGTTTCCCTAAAACTTAACGCCAGAGAACATACATTTTATGAGACATGTACATACGTTACATACATATTAATGGAATTACTGAAAGCTGTTTAGCATATAAGTATCCAGAATATTACAATGTACTAACAACCAAAGATTAACAAACTCCAACATTTGCCCCAACAGACTGTTTCGAATCAATTAATAAGGGTGTCCAAAATGCATTTCCGGGACACCCGGAGGGATGACTTCATGCGGGAGAAATCACGGAAAACCCGGATACCGTGATTCCGATATTGAGGTTGATTACTCGCACGGCTGCACCAGGAAATAATATAAAGTGACTACGTCACAAATGGGATTACTATATATTAATACTTCTAATTACTGCATTTATACTAACAATTTCCATAATATCTTATAAGTTGCTTCTTGTTTGTGAGCGATAATTTAAGCAATTATTTCTTAATGCTTAGCCATTCCTCCCACATTTAAAGCAGTACTTATTCCGTCGTTGAGTTCAGGTATGGATAAACATTTTCCCAAGGAAGGCCTTCACGCGCAATGGCTGCATAATGTAGAACTGCAATTTTGCCGAATAAATATGAGTGCTATTTGTAAGTAAGACATTATGAATTTTAAAATCCCATTAAATTATAGACGAGTCTGGGAAAAAATCATCCAAAACGTGCATTTCTTCAGAAAGTAAATAAAAGGGCGCATTGACTGAATGCGGCCTTTCACAGGCATGGATAAAACATGGAATTACTCACCGAAGCAGTGAGAGGATGTTGCATTGTGCTAAGAGATCGGACAGGCTTACCTGTGAAAAGGAATTTTTACAATTAGTGTTACGTAATGAAATATTTTATGGTAAAATATAAAATTAAACGAACAACCGGAATGCGCAATGTGCAAGAAAACTATTCTACTATATTTGATCAATTTTTATCAAAGAAAAGTGATTGTGGTTACAATTAGCTCAAAATGATGAATTAAATTAAGATTTTATAGATGTAGACAAATTGCAGCGAAATTTGAAATTAAATAAATGAATGCTTGAAGTACGTTTAATTGTCTTTGTTTTCGTGTAGTTAAAGGTTTGTAAGTGTATCTTTCTCGAGTGTCTTTACCTCCATAAACAGAATCGGGTACATGGAGCAGAATGGGGTAGTCATTCGCAATGTTATATCGATTTCAGATATCTTTCTTAAGAGTCATCCTACTTTATCGGTCGCAAACCCGAAGCACACAACTCTTACACATCTGGTGTAGGAGCGATGAGATTTTAAAAAGTAGCTGATGAGACTATCCTAGAATGAGAATTTTGTGAAAAGCCTTAAGAAAAGGAAACATTTAATGAAAGCTGTAATTAAACATTTATAGTAACTTAAAACTAGATAAATATACAGTAAACTTATTTTATCTGCAATTCAACTAGTTTTGATAGTTTTTATATTTACTTATCTTTACCACCCCATTCTGCCCCGTACCCGGGGGTAGAACGGGTAAAACAACATATTTTTTTCTTAAATGAACATATCGTTACTATGTTTTCTTACATAATCATTGTATTTTTTGTGATTACTAAACGAAATGTTTTCATAGATAAATTTGAAGCTTTCTTAATTCACCCATTTCTACTTTTAAAACGTATTCTCAACTTGGTACCCCGTTCTGCCCCGGATTCCCCTATGAAGTAAATTTAATCTTGTATAAAACAGAGCGATATTGCCATCTAGTATTGTCTCAAGCGTCTACTAATGTAAACTGCCGACAAATTGAAATTCGCGTATACGACTGCGAGACATTGAAATAGTTTTCGCAAACAGGCGCCCCATGAGAACTCCTTGAATGCTCTACGCAAAGTGGTACGGCGTATGAGCAAAACATTAATTACATCCGAGACTACTGCTTTAGGAATGCACGCGATCACGAGGGCACTGAACACGGGAAGCGGAGGGATGATACACATCATGATTTTCATCGCAACCAATCACGCGATAATTATCTAAATATAACGACATAAGTTTCCTCGTGATGCGTATCGCACGTTCCAAACACGCGAGGAATTTGAAAAAGATTGTCGCGCAAGCTGCTCAAGCAAACCCGGAGGAATTTCCGGGGAATTTTACTCCGAAAAAAATGAAAGGATGCTGTGAGGAATACAGCGATGAGAAACAAGTTAAGGTCCGATATAGAGAAGTAGCTTAATTTCCCACGAGGATACACTCTCATTTAAGCGGGACCATTGGGAGCTTTGGACGGGACGTATTCTTCGCGGGGATTCGCGTGACACGAAGATAATCCAAGCGACGAAAAGGCGTACAAACACGAACGCAGTATTCCTCGTTAAAAAGAAGACCAAATGTAATCACCTCCAAGAAGGGGGTAATGTAGATTAATTTTCAGAAATTGAGGTTCTTGGAAAGGAAATTGATACCAACTGAATATATCTATAGCTACTGAGTAAGGAAGATACTAATAGTCAATTTGGTGGAATATTTACGAGTATGATGTGCAGAGTCCCCATACTAAGAATCCAACTCATTTTTGATTTGCGTGGGGGTATTGCCTTTCAAAAAAATATTTAATGACAGCTCAATACTCGATTTTGTCCATTTTCACAAAAACACATCAACTCACTCAAACGACTGTTACATAATAACTACGCGTCCAAAATGGCTGAAACTTTGGTGAGTAATTGCCAACAGATGAACAACGAAATTCACTAGCTTTTATTTACGAGTGCTGCCATCTTCACGTTGAAGTCGGAAACTTTTCAGACCACCCTCGTAGATACACTCTTACGCAAAACTAAACATAATAAACTATTCTTCGTCAATAGCAGGTGAGAGCGATGAAACATTTTCTGGCTATGATACTTTACCGTATTCATGTGCCATCTAGAATATGTGCTGCTATGGAGATTTAAAATATTTTCAGCGTTAATCCGCGTATTTTCTGAAATATCCCTTAAACAATTAACTAAAAATCTCGAAATATACAGATCTAAAATAAGACTGAATTTTTATATATACTGTGAAATATCGTACAGGGTTGTAAAAATAATTTGTGACCTCTCATAAGGTGCTAAAGAGCAAAGTACAGCTTCTAAAGATATTTTCCACCGATAATGGCGTGAGAAAGTTTTCTTATGCAAGCAGACCCTTAGCAGATTTAGGCTACATTTGCAAAACATGATTCAAAGAGGAGAATTGCGGAGTAGCATTTCATGCAAATGCGTCAGCGCTGTCGAAAAGGCATTTGAGCCCATGGGCTATTTTAGGGCATCCGAGACGACACCGACGATGAAGCGGTCCAAAGACAAACAAATGAAGCCCGTCCTCCGAAATTGTGGCCACCGAGCGATTTTTCAAAATGTCCGCCGTGTTTATTTTGTTTGAGATTTCCACCCTTCGGAGGAAATTGAGTCACGAACACCACCAGCGCGTTTTATACCTCACACTGTTTTCTCCTCTGGGTCACCATCATTGCCACCGACATAACCTACATATCAACCGAGTCCACGTAAACGCTTTTCCTGCCGCTCATGTAAACCCCAACACTCTCTCGGGAACCGTGATAACGTCAGGGAATATGGATTCTGTGGGCTTACAGCGTTCCTCTCCTAAACCATCTTTCGTGGATGCCATACTGATGAAGATCATTTCAGCTACGAGTATTTTAAGTAAAGTTCAATGAATTCGATAAGTTTCTTCCTTACTTGGTGGAATGACATCTTGCTTTAACACTATAGGATGGTACATGGTTTATAGAAATATACTTTAGGATAGCATATCGAATATCCTAGCGTAATACTTTTCTGACATTTTTATAGATGAATACAGCTACAATCCGAAGAAGTCTGCGAAGTAGTAAACAAGTTCCAAAAATTATTTTCAGTGGAGAAGTACTCTATCCTTGCTTAAAAAAGTTTGATCCTTTATTCTATAAAATGAAGAATATTCTTTGAGAATTCACTGCATAGAAAAATAATAATTACCTTCGGTCAATATATATATGATCAATATCGTGAGATTACTTGTATTTAGCTGGAAAGGGAATGATTTAAAACCTTCAAATTTTTAATAATCTACACATCTACATCTACATTAATACCCTACAATCCGCCTTTCGGCGTGTGGCAGGGGGTGTAAACACCAGTTGAATCTAAACTACTTCCTTACTCGGTTATTGTCACGTATCGTTCGCGGAAAGAATGAATTTTTAAAATAATAAACTCACTGTTAAGATAGAAAAACATCCTGACCATGTTTACAGTTGATACATTCTGGTTATTTTAGTACGGCATCTATGAAATCACAACATTGACCCCTAAAATAAATTCAAAACAGATGAGGGGAGAATTCTATAGATTACAGAATTAAATAATAGGAATGGCCTCGATAAATACTTGAAGTTTGTGATGTGTGAGTACAGTGACATGCACTCACTCGTCAGAGCTATCCAAAGAACATTGAGTGATAAAATGTTGTAAAGGAATTAAATTAGAACGAATCATCGGTATACGGATACGGTTGTCAAATTTAATCAGACAAATTAAAAAGATGACAAATTATGAATTGATTAAGTAATAATTTTCAAGTTTTTTCTTCTACCATAGATCTGGATTAATAAATCGAAATGATTTTCTTATTAATTTTATAAATTTATTAAATAGTATCCTTTTATATGATTAAAATTTTTTATAAAATTATTACGATATTAATTACATCCATACAAATTCAATTTCTTTCCTACTTAAATTCACAATAGAAGTAAAATGAAAAATTCCTATAAAAACTAAAATCTCAACAAATTGTTTACGGATACCACATCGAACAGATTAAAAAATAAATAAATCTAGTGAAACGGTGACATTCATAAATAAAATAAAGTTTGCAATAATCAATGGATTTAGCCGATTGGAATATAAATTGGCGCGCCCGACCGCGAAAAACCTAATTAAAACAAAACGGCAGAATAAAAGGCCGACAAATTTATATCAGAATTCAACGAAAATGTGCGATTAAATTTAACCAGCGAGAGATTAATTGGATGCAGACGTGGTTTCCGCGAAGTAAAATTTAGGACTTCCATCGAAAAATTGCTTAATTACTAGAAGATTGGTAACATCCGAATTTAACAATATATTTTACATTTAATCGTTTTACATCGCACAGTATTTCACGACGGCGAGTATTTCGTTTCTTCGAAATTAAATGACAATCGAGGGGTAGCAATATTAAGTTCAATTTTTCTTTTCATTTGATTTTTGATAATAGAATTAGTTTGATTGCCTTTTTAAGTTTTTGTTTTTCGAAAATGAATGAAGAGGGGCTATACTAGAGTTTCTAAGTATAACTTTTTCATTATTTCTACTTTTAATCTGAGAAAAATAATTAAGTAAAATATATTTGAAAAAGCTGATAGTAATTAGACAATAATGATTGCGATAAATATTTAATATAAAATTCGTCTCAATTTAACTAAAAACCCTTCTATGAGCGGAATATTAAACGGACTTCGGCAATAAAAAAATTAATTTTTCTTTCCTGAGTATACATATAGATTATGATGATAGTGCACCTCAGATTTCAGACTGCAAGGTATTATATACCGCGTAGGTATGTATAAATAAAAAAGTATTCAGCTTATATGATATAATACGTAGTGATTGTACGATATTCAAATCATTGCCATTGCTCCAGAGAAGGGAAATAAATCAGTAGCGTTCACTTTCGAATCTCAACGGGTTGCAGCCACACCATTCACCGAGCCGAGATCGAATCTCGACGAGGTCACGGTTGTACACTAACCTACACCAGCCATCAATCTTCCAAATAGGTCATCGGGGCGAAAAATGAATGGAGCCGTGCACCAGAAAAGAAGCATTTATCACTCCAGGCACAAATGTCGAGGAACTTGGCAAGTTTTCGTTTCAGATTATTTATAGTTTTGATTCTTGAAGCAGGAGGAATTCCGCTCCACGGATTGTTTCAAGATGAAAAAGAGGCATCCCTTAACAATTCCCTTCAGTAATCACCAAGATAATGATGATGTAGCAATAACTTAGCATAATTAATATGGTATTCACATAGCTGGAAAATGCAATCGCAATTAATTATTTTTTTATTTCTAAAGTATTAAAAGCTAAGAAGCAGGTAGAATCTACCTTTCGATATTTTTCTGCCCGAATTGGACAATTCTACGATGAAATAAAAACAAACTTCTTGCGTCTTACTTCTTTGATTTACACCAATATAAGGATTTTATATACTATCAGGCATAAATGTGAAAAATGATAAATAAAATGAAAAATATGCTTTCTCTTGCTCTAAACTGAAATCTAAAATGTTAGATTAACTTATAATTGAATGCACATCACATAGGAATTATGGAACATTAAGAAAAAGTGCATTTAAAAAGTAAAAATGAAATTATACGCAACGAAGAAGTAACAGCGAACGTTTCTGCAGCGGGGAACAAGGGTATCAATATTACAGCAGCTGTTGAATGCACATAAAAAGTCTGAATAATAATCATTTACCGTGGTGTAAGTAAGGTGGAGGGATTAAACGTCAAAATGTTTAATCGATCATAAAATCTTAGAATGAGGAACATAAATACCTATGGTAAATATTTTAATTTTTTGAAAAGAACAATTGATCTTACTTTAGAATGGCCATACGTATGATTTCACCGAACGTGTCCTGTTTTTGAAGACGTTCTAATATGAAAACTGAGTCACCAAGAAAGTATATGAAAATTGTGTAAACCAGTATACGATATTACCACTTCAAAATGAGTACTTCAAACTAAGATCATGCTAAATAGAATGTTTACTGTGTGCTCATAATGTGTAAAATATTCCTGTGAAATCCAAAATAAAGTAAAAAGTGAAGAATCTCATATTTCTAAATAAGTTACACTAATTTATCGTATTTCACAATGGAAGAAGGCTGAAGTTACAAAGTAAAACGCCGTAAACTTCCATTAAAACTTCAGAATGTCCTTCCACGAAGTTCGGCCGAATACGATAGAGTTTATTAGTAGAAGGCTATTGAATAGAAGATGTCCCAATCCTTCCCAAAATATTCATTACCTTTGTTTCACTCAATTCCAAAAGATCTGCAGAGGCTAATCAAACTGATATTCTAAGGCCGTTTTCACAAATGTGTCGAGGATTCAGTTCAATTATCTCTTCTTGCGGTTGATTTCCACAAAGATCTTCTTCAGATCGATTAGATTTGGTACAGAGCAAAATCTTAGTTTAAAATAAAATCTGATTATACGAACACAGGCCTACCGATTCACCAAATAGAAAGTAGAAGTAGAAATCTTGATCAAGTTTAGAAACGACAGAAATCTCAATTCCGCAACAAATGTATTAAGAGGGCGTAGGACGAGGGTGGCGAGCGGATAAGCGGAGCGAGTGTCTTTGTGCGAGCATTTTCAGCGGTTGCGGATTTATAAATTATAGTCGCGACATATTCTTTGAAATTCCAACGAAGAAGCATTCGGAGACAGGTGCTGCCCCCACGGCGGCTAAAACAGTTATCGAAACCCCATTTTACTGAGGAGAGATAAGCGGAGGTGAGAAAAGAAAAAAAAAAGCTCGCCGCTTTCGCACCTTCGCTGCTCATTTGTTACCTTTTCCGAGCCACTGATTTAACGTGTTCGTGCGACGAGAGAAAGTAAGTGGCCGAACAAACTCAAAAGTATACGAGGAATAATAAATTGAGCCCAAAAAGTCGGAGGGAAAAAAACGAAAGACAACACTTTCCTCATCCTCCGATGTTTTGCAAGCATAAAATAGGGATTTTTTTAAGAGGGGGAGAAGCGGCGGTGCTTAATTGAGCCGCATTGGAGACACTCTTGGGAAAGTGTTTTTCCAGTTAAATCGTCGGAGGGTTGGATTGCGGAACGCTGAAGTTGCGGATCCGAACGACGAATACGTCATTGCGCCTATGTCCACATCACATTTACCTATTTCGTGAAATAACTAATAAGATATTACTCAAATCCATCGGCAAGATTAAAAAAATACCACATTACAGTGATGTCATGAAAATAAAACATTGGAAACAAATGAATATCTGCATGGAAAGTTGGATTAAGAAATTTCTAAAAATTTTGCCTTGCCTTTGATGCTCGTTTATTAGCAGTTTTCGATAAGACCACGGAATTTGATCAGTTTATTTGTTTTGCGAAAAAAAAAACTCTATATAGATTACGAAGCTGCCAATTCCCTTGGGAATCGTTAATCAAAATCAGGTACAGTCTCTGTAAGAATAAGATCGCTAAATTTTTCATCAGAAGCTGAAACGTGTCGAGTAAATTTTCATAGAAAGGTTATTTCCAAAATATTCGCACCATATCAATAATGTTTTTCATGGAAGACTTCTGAGGAATTAATGCTGAAATTAATATTGATCACTTAATTCTATAAGAATCACATCAGGTGAATTCATCATCCCCTCCTTGATGATCAATCAGGAAAAAATCTCACGGAAACTGAAAGAATGACCTCCGCGTTTGAAGAAATCACAAACAAATGAAAGAGCTAAGGCGATATTCGGACTACCTGTTCGATTCAAGTGACGCAATAATGATTTAGATAGCGACTGAACCTGATTGGATATAGAAGAGAGTCCAATGGTATGAAAATGGAGAGAATTCTAAGTTGTTATCTGTGGAGGATTGGAAATTGGGCATATTAATAGATACTGAATTTATATCTTAAAGAACCGAATTCTAAGAAGGAAATAAAATTAATATAAATTTTAAGAGGTAAATTTTTCTCCTAAATGTCATGATGACGCGAGATTACATTACTTAAAGAAAATTCAGGAACCAGGAAGTTATTTTATTTGCGATTATTAACTAGAAAAGATACAAAAAAGTAAATTATTAGCGTATTTAATAATAAATAAATTAAAAAAGATGATGAATGATGGCGTACACTCCACAGGAACTGCATCTAAATTAGCTTTTATACCTAACAAGCAGGTTTTAAGCTCGTTCTATCATTAATAAAAGATGAAAAATAATCAAATTTATGAATTTAGTTCTGGAAGTTTCGAGGAGAGCTTAACTCCTACAGACTCCTACAGGTTTTCTGCATCTACATTTAAGGCTGGAGAAATGTATTTATCTTTAGCTTCGCAATGTCTTCTGGGAAGGAGACAAAGCTCTGAGGGAGTCAACAATATTATGATTTTCAACATTGTCTGGTTTTCGCATAAATACTTCAGTGGTTGATATACTTACAGTAGTATACTTACTAAAAACATTGTCATAAATATAGTAAAATTCCTGCGTGTAAAGTAAAAATATGATAAACTAAGAGATAATACTGAGCACATTATGAGAGACTACAATCAGTGTGGGAGGCATTCACATGCAAATACATATTGAGAATTAGGTTTCATTTTGAATTTGTTTTACATTTTTCGGAACTGAAATTAGATAATTTATATCAAGTAATAAATTTCAACCCCTAAGACCCTAATTAACGAATTAAAATATCCCTTTCCCTCTTTTCCATCAGAGTTCCTTGAATTTTAAATCTTGTCCGTCACCTCCAGCGTAACCACTCGCTGGAAAATTAAACGCGGATCGCAATTTTCGCTAAAAGAATCACGTCCACAACTTGGGTGAAATTGAAAACGTGATCACTCAGTTCGGATTTTTTGCCTTTTTCCGGAGGCGTACTCGAACGGCCTCCTAAAGGTTTAACAGCGAAGCCAGAGGGCGTTTCGAGCGATTGCATACGATTGAGCGAGGATAAGAGCGAAATAACACGTATTCTCGACCTTATGAAAACGGGTTAACGAGACCGTTGCATTTTTACCATGATTCGAGTTAAGTCGACCGTTTAACCTGAATTCCTCCATCTCACCCGCCAATCCAGCCTAGTGCCTTTTACAGCCGCCAGGGGGAAATAGTACCGACTAATACAAGCACCTCTCCTTCGTAAGTGCGTCATTAAGTCTCGATTCTCGAGCGATTTGAGGAGAACTCGAGGAAAGGAAACGAGATTTCAGTGGTGACTTTGATGTGATTAAGTGGTCTTGCAGTGAAATCGATTCACCGGATATTATTTGGAAATAAAAGAACAGCGGCATGCGTGAAAAGAGGGTTTCCTTTGGAAGCACACGAAATTAGTTTGCTTATGTTTCGTTCTATTCAGTCGCAGCACCATCGCGAATTAATTCCTTCGAATCTATTTCTGAATTTCGTGAATAAACTGTAAATTTATGTTTTGACTTAAATCCCATTAGCCCTCGAGAACTCGCGTCTGGGTCGAATCGACCCGTGTGAAGTTCAAAATTACATATCTTTTTATTAGTGCTTTTTTACTTCTTCTTTCTCATAGTAGCCCAGTTTTAGAATGTTCTGAACCAGTCGTACATTTTTACCAGGTCGGAAATGGAAGTTTAATTATTTAAACAAATTTTTCTTAGCGGTAATGCCAGGTAGAAGACCTTTACATAAAATATTGCATTTTTGACCTTGTTTCCGCCTTAATTTTTAGACATATTATATAAATTTCATATAATTAAATAATTATTACTAATACATTAAATATTATTTATTTTATTTTTAAACAGTTTACTTTTTATACGCAATATTCCAAATTCATCAGCCATATACTCGGCGTCAGGGATATCCAATTTTTACAGAATATTAAAATTATTAGAAAATATTCATTTGATTTTATTTTAATAACCAGGTTAACCATTAATATGGCATTATCACTAATGAATTAAAAATTTATTCACTACATTTTGAGACAATTTTCCCGTTTGTAAGATGTCGGGTCGATTCCACCCAACGCGAGTACTCGAGGTTTAATAGAACAAGTGAAGACTAAACCCACCGTTACACCGCCACGGATATTTAAGGATACGTAGTCCTACTCACACTTACGGAATATTTCTTAGAGTTACAATATGGTTCTATTGAGATTCTGTAAACCTAACCTGAAAGAGCATCAACACCTGATGATGCTGTAAATTAAGTTTGGAAACGGTCTTTCTTTTAGTTGGGATGGAGGAAGGCTTTCTTAGTGGGCTTGAAGGAACTTACGGTCTTCCATGAATACTATACGCGCCTATAATCTTCGCTTAGATGAGAACCCACGCGGAGAAGAAGAATTTGCAAAATGTCTCAAACCTTAGTTATTCAAATGAATAAACTTAGTAATATATATTTAGTTACTAACTAATATTAAATGAGTGTATCTATTTGACTTCAACTTCTAAAACATTATAAATATACTGAATAATTTCAAACGTATATAAATTCGCTGATTTCAACATTCATTTACCGATACAAATATTAGTAATAAATCACCTTTGTTTTCGGAATAGACTTATATTCTTACATCCAACTTTAGATGGAAGACGAGAATTTTAATATTATTATATAATTAAATGCAGACTTATAAAAAATATTCCAAATGTTAAGTACGTTTTCTACTGAACGTAAGCAAAACTCTAAAGCTTAAAAATATAGTACTTATATAATTAACAGTCTGGCGATGTCTAGTGGAAATACGCCACGACGAAGAAGAAATAATTTCTACTTTTTCCACAGTATTTCATTAAAAATAATAAAAGGAAACAAAACACGACTAGTTTCAGAGATTGATCTTGATGATGGAGATCAATCTCTGAAACTAGTCGTGTTTTGTTTCCTTTTATTATTTTTAATAAAATACCGTGGAAAAAGTACAAATTGTTCTTATTCATCATATAGTTATAATTTAGCAGCATCAGTCATCCTAAACATTTATTATAGAATAACTTTGAAGAGAAGTATACACTTATTTCTCCATATCGTTCGTTGATTTCACAAATCCAACCCTCTAAATAATGTTGATAATTAAACAATTGTTCTGTGATACTATGAATGTCGAACGAACGAGATGTCGATTAAATAAAGTCCCGTAATAATAATAATAATTAAACGAGCTGTCGGTTGAGCGAGGGAATCGCCGTCACATGGACCCGACGCAACCTTCTGAAATTCGAAAACATAAGATAGAAATGAAACCAAAACAGACGTTTAAAAGAAAAAAGTTGTAGCGAATGCAAAGACGTTGCATCTCACGAGAAATCTCGTTCAGAGGCGTAAAGGCAGTTTTCGGATCGCAGTGAAAAATGCGAGGGAGGGCAAACGACAGGAGCTGAATTACAGCGGGTTCACCACGTGCTCGGACGGCCAGTCACGGAGTGCCACGTGACTGCCATTTCACAGCCGAAAATCTGCCGCAGCTTGTCCTCGGGAGTGTCGAACCTGCGTGGGATGACCCAATCACAACTATTCCATCAGAAAATTGCATTGAAACCTAGTGAATCACACGCGAAAGAAAGGAGAGATAAAAAAGTTAACATTGTCACATATACGCTACGTACGTAGTAAAATCACGTAATAGCAATATGCATTGATTTTTGCATATGTATGCGCAAAAAGGATGCCTTTTCCTTCTTTTGGAAAGGGTGAGTTATTAAGAAGAATTCGAGAGGATAATAAATGAATAGATTAAGGGCACATTAACCGAACATCGAGGGTCCTCCATCTTGAGGATGCAATTTCCGCAGTAAATATGACCATTTGTATTCATATAGTTCCGTTCAAAATGCACAGATAAGAAAGCGAATAACTAAAAATAACGTTAAGACTAAAAACTATATTAAAATTATTAAATAAAAATCCTATTCGGTAGAGTAAATTCCACGTGTCTGCATTGCATTGAAGGATTTAAATGAGAGATATGTGGCCATCGACACGAACCATATTTGCTTGTTCAAGCCGAACTCTGCTGCCTCTAAATTCAGATAGCATATTCAACGCGATTCTGGGTGAACAATGATATCCACTGCGTTTAATGCAACTTTCAACAGTTCCATATTTTTACATTGATATCCAACTCTGAGAGTAATTATCCAATGTAATTCGACATTCGAAAGGAATTAACGATACTTGCATTTTCCCTCTGTACGTCCTTTTTGCGATCTTCTTTCTACTCGAAATGATTAATACTAGAAAAGTATTAAGGATTAGGCTGAATTTAATATTTACGGAGATGCGTTTTGAAGCTTGCATTTGCTCTCTACAGCCTTTTAACTGGTCTACAACTCATGAAACGCTCGTGATATCAAACATGCACAGAATGCAGCGAGTCTCATGTCATTCGTGACACACACATGTTGCCGTGCGCTAAAGCTTGCACTGGAAGGCGTTACTGTTTCAGAAGTCGTTTGTGTACGAGAACAAAAATGTGCAGATGTCTAATTCCAACGAATGCCTCATCACTAAACACTTATCAGATATTCCCACTGCTATTGTTGTTGCATTTTTTATACATCAAAACTATTTCACAAAAATATTTAAAAATAATAGAGGAATCGTTGTAGAATTTTCAAGAGGATTAACGAGGGAGTTGCTTCAAGGGATCTCTTGATAAACGTTTCGTTGGATGTTGAAAGGTAAATTTTTACATAAACATTGAAAGAAATTCCCATACTCTTGATGGATGCATTTTCGACTATACTATTAGTTTTCACATTTAGACTTGGAAGTTACATAAAACAAGAAAGAGAATCGACATTTGCCAGAATTGAGCCTTTAAAAGTAAAGAGCATCTTAGGATTCGAAAATCTCTAAAAAACGAGAAGAATTAATAGACATTAATTAACAAAACTGAATCAACAAAATCGATTCGAGATTTTCTCATGAAATTGTGAACGTATGGCTCTGCCCCATCGATGTAACCCAAAAATCTCAAATTCAGGACATACAACAGCAGTGCTCATGTGGACGGACTGCAAATTGACATTTTGGCAAGAGCAGTGTTAAGACTAACATTTATGTCTTCGTTAAAAATCTGCGACCGAAAATCCCGACAGGTATAAAGAGACGATAATCTTGGAAAACAAGGGTTGGTAAATAAAGGAAAGCAGAACATGTGCTCCTGGCAAGAAAGAAGACGTGTCCAATAATCTTAAATTTAATTTCTCAAATTAAAGATCAAAGGAAGTAACTTTTACTTTTGAAATTTTAACTATTTAAAAACAAATACCTTGCCGATTATTATGCGCGATAAGCTCTTTTACCTATTTACTTTGACCCCTAATCTCGAGAAAATTGGCACTGAAGGATATTTTCCTTACGACAATTATGAATCAGAGTTTTAGATATTACATCATTCTGAAAGAAGGAATATGATACAAATACTAAACATTTTCAACATGAATTTTATAAGAATAGGACTGATTGTAGAAAGGTAAATTAACTGTTATAGTAACGCGATTTTTATAAAATGCTGAAATGGAAAGACAATTTTTAATAGTTGCCCACGGAATTCATAAATTTCACAGATAAAACTTTTGTATTTCATACTGCCAAAAGGTTAGAAAATGAGGCTTATGATTAACAGTATGTAACTATATCATAAACATATTTCCATAGCATAAAAACGAATTAGGAATTTACATTGGGTTACAATTGTGTATTATACTAGAGTACTTAAGTTATTTTTGAGTAACTTTCTACTATCATGATTTTCGGAAGAACTTTATCCTCCATTCATCAAGAATGTGAGCGAAATAATATCAAAGTTTGAATCGTTCGAAAAATATTTTTATTATTTAAGATTTATTTGCAGAATTTAACAAAAAAGTTGCATACATACATACTGGATAAAGACGAACTTATCCCAGAATTTAATTTTTCGACCGAGAAATTGGAAATTTAAAGCTCATCAAGCAGAATGCAAATAAAAATGGTTATCAAAATAAAATTCGAAGAAGTATAAGGTTGTTTATTGAGAAAATATTGTTTTCGGTATCTTTTCGGAGAATCGTTTTTCAATTGACGCGAGAAAGTGGTCACCAAGGTGAATAACATTTTGTGAATGAGATTTGGAAATGTTTGCCTCAGGAAGTGACTAAAAGGCTGCACTCTCTTGTTCGTTCAATAACTCGGAAACGAACCGCAAAAGGAAAGAATTGACGAAAAAGGGAAATGCAAGAGAAGCAATTAGAGATGCAGGCGAGTCCTCAATGGTTTGGAAACAGTTGAAAATCGGCGCTAAGAGGATTCAACAATGGAAAAGAGCGAGTATGGGAAGGAAATTGCAGAGCGAATGAGGTGAACACTCTCTCGGAGAGGAAATGGCGTTTTCGTTTCGACTTGGCAACACTTATTCCGCATAATGGCGAACTTCCCTCCTCCGGTAGTGCAAAAAAACCCACAACCACATTCGTGATTTTTAGCCCTTTTATCACTCATCCGTGAGATCACTACCACACATGTCTGATGTAACGAAATTGCTTTATATTATGAGCGACAACTTACCAAGTGCATCTCATGGAGCCATTCTATAAAAAAGTTACATTTAAGGAATCGAATGGATTTCTTAGTTGTAAAAGGATTGCCTGTTTAAATTACATTTGTTTGCAATTAAATTTGGAATATATCCAAATTAACTAAGACGTTAAAATTAACATTGTTTAAAACATTTTAACAGCTGACAGGGTATGAACGTTGACTAAGATATACATTTTTAGTGTATTTGAATTTTTAATATTAGCAAAATCAGTCAAGCTTGATAGCAGCATCAGTATTCAAACGATGGAGTTCGGCTGATGATAACGCTATTACTGATGCGATGGAACTTTGATTTTATAACGTCTTACGACTCTTAAGAACCGTAATTTTAAGGCAATTTTTATAGCATGATTATTAATATTATATCATATTTTTAATTTATCTTTGGTCTAATTTAATTTTTGATTACGCAAGAAACACTACATGCTAATTCGTAATAATTATGTGAAAAAAGTCGCAAATTACGAGTGTCCAATCAGGCGATTATTAGTAATAACAAATATAAAACTCTTACTTTATAAAACAGATTACGAAGACATAAGTCGATAATTAGGAGCTCAATAATTCGTTTCGAAGGACGCAGCCGAACGTTGAAAACTGAAAAAAAGCGAGTTTAATTACGCTTTCATTAATTGGTATTAAATTTGCTCAGTTTAACTCGAGATATAAAATATAACTTAAAACATTCGGTGGATAAATATAAAATCACCAATTAGATTGGCATTCAGCGGATTAATTAGCCACCATTCCATTCGTAATTGCTGAGTTTCGCAAAAAAATTAATTAAAAAAGCGAGATAATTCGTGATTTGATGGAATGTAAATTCGATGCTATAAATCGACTTGTATAATATATGTCGTGAGAATTATAACGTCCAACAAAGCCCGAAAGCAACGACTCGGTGCATTGATATGATGGCCATCTTTAATGTTAACGACCTCAAAAACAACGGGAAATGTTTATTTTATTACCACCTGATATATTACTCAACAATTTTAGAACTTTGAGAAAGAGTAGACTATTTTTACAGAATGCCATACTGTTATGCAAATTCAGTCACCTGGTTCTAAATAAAATAATATTTGGAGCACAATTTCGTGGTTTTACTAATATTACCTGCTAACTCATATAGAAGCAATCATTAAATCAAATAAAATAAATATATCTGTGATAAACGGGAAAATGGTTGGATTAAATTGTGATAAGTATAGAAAATTATAAAAAAGACCTTGAAGTTTCTCTTAAATCTGAATTTCTTCGATAGAATGAGTATTCCAAACTTCATAACAAACTAATGGAAGGAGACTTCAAAAATATCTTTAAAATTTTCGGCTACGTCTTTCTTCCAACAGCGCAATTTGATTCTTTCATTCATCAGATGAGAAAATTTCCAAGAATCACTAATGTATAATCATTTTTC
The DNA here is from genome assembly GCA_947579665.1 of Sympetrum striolatum. Taxonomy (NCBI): domain Eukaryota; kingdom Metazoa; phylum Arthropoda; class Insecta; order Odonata; family Libellulidae; genus Sympetrum; species Sympetrum striolatum. Next base: position 79,748,918 of record OX388348.1, on the reverse strand, counting down.
AAATATATTTCACTTTTGAATAACGCTTCCCATCTAGTCAGATTTATTCAACATTCAACGGGCGTAAATAAACGCAAGATGAGGCAAAGATACATAACATCAAATGGTATCCGAGTATCGCAATAGATTTTAAATCGTGCTGTCATAGAAAACATTTGTTTCATCCATTATCAAAGAACTGAATTAACCTAAAGAATAGAATCTGTTAGGAAAGAGTTTTAAGACGCTTGATGCGTTGGAGGAAATCCAAGGAGCCAACGAAAGTGAAGACCACGAAAGGTCTCGAACCCAGATCTTCGAATTTATGGGCAAATGCTCTTGAATACCTTCTTGCACCTGCTGCCACTATTATGATCTTTTACCATTTAAATTTGCGCAACCAAATGCTATGAAGAGGGAATGAGGATTACTGTTCGAGAACAGAACCGCAAATAACAAACGAATTAGTGAAGTGAAAATTCAATTCCTCCGTCACAGTCTGTCTTTCAAGTATTCAGCCGAGAGATTGCTTGGGTCCTCTTCCGCAACAACTTATGTCACCAAATGCTTCAGAGAGTAAATGAGACATCCTACGAAGTGTGAGGTAGTGCTTTTCTATCCATGCCCTAGCATTCATGTGAGTAATAATGCCGTAAAGCAGAATTATCCTATGAATTACATTTGGAAACGGGTGACATAGCACGTACACTAGGGAATATTCTTACGGAGAAAACGACAGAAAAAGGGACTCGAACCCGGATCTCCCTGGTGGACGCCCTAAACATTGCGCTATCTTTCCAGAATTTTCCGAAATGCAGTTTGGGAGACTGAAAAATATTCCACTTATAATTTCCATGAATAGAAAGTACCGATAGAGAAGAAATAGGATGCTAGGGGAGGATGGAGTGGTAAACCAAGGTTAGGGATTCGAGGGGACGTGCTCAAAATGGAAATTGGCCCTCGGTTATGGTGCAGTTCTATGAGGTTCGAATGCATTACACGAAGTTCGGGAGATACGGCATTAGCGTTTGGGCGTCTCATTACCGCGGAGTAATTGGTCGGAAGGCGAGAAAGTTGTCATGGGCGACCCGGAGGAATAACAATCGAGGGGACGGATCAGCTATTTAATAATTTGGGGTCGTTTTGCGGCGCCGAATCGGGAGAGCGATTATATGTCCCATTGTCTTCGTGTTGCTAAATCACGATGTCCGCCGAATTGAATGCCCACCCGCGTACACATTCAAGCGGCGCCTCCCCAGCGCCGCGTGCGGCATGCAGACGAGGCTTTAATTCGTCTACTGAGAGATGGTTTAGCGTCGATTCATACTCGTATTTATGACACCTATGAGAGTTGGAAGTACTGAATGGAGACTGTGGCCATGAAAAATCTCACGCCTCGAAGGCACTTGTGAATGGGACACCCGAGCAGTATCGTATGTCTACGTCTTCTTTAGGGGGGATCCATTAATTACGTGAGGTGATTTTTGCGATTTTTTGACCCCTCCCTCCCCCCTAGTGAGATATCGTGAGATTTGGCTCGACCCCCTCCTCTAATCTCACGTGAGGTTATTCAAAATGCGTGTTTTCAGTGTAAACATGTTAATCTATGCTTCATTGTATCGAATTTATTAAAAAACTTAATTTATTAAATTATTTTTATTTAGGAATAGTTGAGACTAGTATTATATGTCCATGCGTCGCTGTCACAAGGCTCGTATGTACGTCGCAGCGCTCGTCGAATCGCGTGTTCGGCTAGCCGGTGGTTAAACAATCGACGGGCTACTTTGTGGTGCTCGCATAACCGTGATAAATATTATTGTGTAAAATTTAGTCATATTTTAGTAGAGAAACACGTTTTACTCAATTTAACCCAGTTATCTCATAATTCTACAATGTTTCTTGCGGATAAAAAAATAACGTAATCTTTGCGAGAACCCCCGCTCTCCCCCACGTGAGAGTGAGTGAGATTCGGCTTAACCCTCCTAAACGCCTCACGTAATTAATGGACGCCCCCTTACTCCAAAGATATACTATTGAATGGATGCAAATTCGCGGTGAAAAATCTTAAACAGAGGAAAAACGCAGCTTGAATTTTCGAGCTTTATGCGTTACTCAACCGGCAGGAAATTGTGTAATTCACTTATAATTGCAGTATTTAAATTTAAAACTCTACTTTGGATATTCACAACTTCATTGGAATTCTGAAACTTCTTCCATTAGTGATTGAACAGGATGGCTTGGAAAGTTTCATATTTACTTATTCTTTTCAACCTAATCTCTTTTAAGATTAATACTTTGAATCTACGATGTTCTGTTCCCATTATCAAGTCTCTGTAATTATTTTTCTGTAAGATCTGTAAAATACTTCTCTACGTCTGCATCTCACTTCGAAGGAGCACGCAAAAGAGAGATTGTTATTACTCTCGCTCTGTAACTCCTGTTTCATCTCGGAAAGAGATAAAGGTTCTAAGGCACACATTCTATTACTGGTAATTTTCTGCGAAAAATTAAAAAATGGTGTAATTTTTAAACAGTCGTATCTCCTAAACGGGCGGAGAGGAACCCCTATAAAAATACGGTATATCTTAAAGTTGATTCTCTAACACCCTGTACTAGTCTTGTTCCTAAGTCGGACGACACGCACAGTACCATTCCTTGTGAAAGAAAAAGTTAAATGCATAGCATCCCATTGCTACATCAATCGTAAATGTCAGAATCCCGCTTTTAGAATGATTATAACTACTTCAGATATCGCACAAAATATCAAAATATTCTCGTATCAGCTTAATTTAGTCAGTGAAACCTAAAGACTTCTGCAACGATTCATATTTCTAAGAATTTGAAGCTAAATCAATTAAAAGGTTTTAGTATCTTAAGCATACATCAAAATACTTTTGACTCGTCAAGGCAGGAGTCGTCTATGAACTCTGCTTGCGCGATTAGACTGTCTCAACCACGTGGAAATTATATCCTATGGTAAACAGATGACGTGAAAGAAGTATTTCGAAACACGAAATATAGAAACGCTTAAACATTATCTCATTCTTTTGGCCTTCATTTTTAGTTCCTCTCGTGCGACCGAGTTGTTCACATCGAAAACGGATATTATTTTTCAGAAGACTTATCGACATTGGCGTAGTGCGAATCCGTGTTTCCATGAGCTCTATCACTAAGAAATTGTACATACATCCAGTTTTACTTGGTGAACATACGAGGATTTTAGTCAGTTTAGGAAGTGTTGCGGTAAATGATTCGAATGTAGTGAATTGTGATAAAGAGAGACGAGCTATAAAAGTGAATTGTGAATGTGTTTATTCCTAAAATATCAGTCTTTTTCTGCCTTTATTTCAGGGGTCGCAGTACAGTTATTTCTTATTTAAGTTAACGGCGAGTGTTAAAGAGTGGCTGAATTCACTGCAATATAAATTTCCACTCCTAAGTGAATTGCACGGAATTCCTATTGCATAATGCGTGCATTTCGTCCCTGAAATTCCCTCCTTGTACATACTTGGATGTCATGCAAATGGTGAGAGTATGTTCAGAGATTTCTATTGCATAGTGATGATTTGAGCTGCGATGTCTTCACCCACAGTGCCTTACGTTTTGATGAATCTGAGACGAAGTGAAAGAGTGCTTTTGTGAGTGAAAATGGATACAGTGAGGTTGAACCTTGACTTTGCAAATTTGTTTTTTTTTTTAAGTGACCAACGCTCAGAAATGTTTTAATATTTCTACTCAAAATAAAGATGTGCCACGAGTACTGTGATTTGTTATTTGAAGGCGTTACTTGAAGAATACAAAATTACGGAATCTTAAGAGGTGAGAAAATACTATCAATTGCTTCCTTACAAGGTAAGAAAACTCCAAGCCATAATCCTTTAACGATTGAATTTAAATGTTTTACTCTGAAATATCGGGATGACAAACCATACTTCTCACCTTCCTTTTCTGATTTTTGATGAAATACATTAAACCTTTTGCCAATGTTAACAGAGACTTTTCAAAACCTGATTTCCTGCCGAATTTTCAATTTATCTGAACAACGAAAATGGCAAGATTAGTTATCTAAAGCAACTCAATCAAAATACAAATGTTCTCATATTCCAGTTAGTCGCTTTTTTATCACAATGTTATGAAAAATAAGGGCCTTAAATAATAAGATGCATTCGCTGATATAATGACGTTATGTTTGTCTGTTCACATGACGGCTGATGTAATAGAAAGTGATTCCTTTAAGCTTGAATGTCTTTTCTGGTGGAAAATATGAATTTAAATTGCTCATACCTAATATATGGTAATGTAGAGAAAAAAGACTAAAAGCTACTAAATTTTAATTTTAGCATAATAGTTAGTTAACTAAATGTGACTTCATTGAACTAAAACTGCTATTCTCTTAATTTCATATCCATACGTTTTCATTTAAATCATTGCCTTTGTAAAGTAATATTTTTTAAAATACGATTTTTAAATTCATCTATTTGTTTATTAAAATGAAAACCAAAATATAATGAAAATAGATTTTATTTTGACTCTGAAGTACTGACGGAGTCAAAGTCCTGCGGAAGACTATTTTGTTGATTTTAAATTAAGATGTTTTAATTTCAACCATTGATTACGGAACGCGATATTATTCTAAATACGACTTTTAAATACATCTATTTAATTATTGAAATTTACCTGGAAGATAATTTTAGTATATTTTATTTTGACATTAAGCACTGACAAAGACGATGAGCGGCTATTTTCTTGATTTAAGTTTAAATTAAGACGCATTAATTTAAACCATTGTCTGTGGAGAGCGATATTATTTAAAATAATATTTTTAAATGTATCAAGTTGTTTACTAAATTGAAAGTGGATGGTAATCTACATACGATAGATCATATTTTGATAGGAGCTCTATTGATTCAAAGTGCTATGTATGAATACTCTCTAAATTGTAAATTAAGTTATTAAAAATTAATAAATTTGCTCTGAAAAGCGGTATTATTTAGAATAAGATTTTTAAATACGAGTAAAAGTTGGTCGCAGCTTGCAAGCATATTGATTTTGGTTGATTCTGATTTAATGAAGTAAATGCAAATCGGTAAATCTTTAAATGGATTTACTACTACACGATGAGTTTACAGTAAAATTGAATGAAAGTGATGAGTGGTTTTCCAAAGAGGTTATCTTTTTTGATTTTACTGGGAGGATGGAGTTCCAGCTGCAGAAGAGTCATTTTATGAAGAATTCAATTCAATAACATAAGAATATGTACTAAACAATTAAATATTGTAATAAAGAGTTCACCAAAATACATAAAATCACAGTAAATAGCGGAAGTTTATAGCTTATATATAAGAAATAGTTCGTCACGGCTGAAACTCATCGTCGGCCATTTGTAATGGAAGCTGTCCACTTCGCATAAAAATCTAGGAAAAGATGCAGACGCCACGCTAACGGAACCACTTTAAAAAATGATAACCGAGTCATGGCACGCAGGGTTCTTCAAAGAATACCAACTGCTCCACCGAAAGCAATGGGAATTTTTAACAGACCGAAATGTCCATTCCGTGAGCTGATGTTTGAATTCACTTGTGCGTGAGCAAAGTGTTTTATTAATCCCACTGCACGTTTCTCGCAACTTATATTTCCTTCTGTAGGCCTTTCAGAAATACGGCCCCTAAATCAATTCACATGTACACATGTAAAACAATCATGCTGTGCCTTTATTATTTATCGATTTAGCGAAGGAATTTCTCACTTTCCGACCTCATCTGGTGCACTTTAATGGCTTTACGACTATTTTCCATCAACTAGTGACGTTTTTACGACACATTATTAACTTGATCGTTCATTCATATACAAAATGGAGAGAAAACAGCTTATGCGAGACGCTTCGTCGTCGTGGAGATCCAAGAAGTAAACATGAGCCCTTTAAGAAGCAAATTTTCCCATTTACTTGGCGAATCAATGCAATATAATCAAATCAAACTTCGGCAGGATATAATCTCCTACCTGATTGTCTTTAAAGGAGTTTAAGAGGCGACGAATTGGAGATAAAAATTAATTACATTATTTTTGAAAAATACTTAGCAGTTAGTTGAAGTTCACAGATTCTTAAGCAGCAGAAAAATTACGAGCGCTACTATCAAAGATTGATAACCAAAAAAATTTCACATGCGCAAACTGGAAAAATGGCAAGGCAAACTATATATCAAAGTAACATAAAATTATGGATGTAATATTAGGAAGAGTATCGAAATAATTTCATAATGATGTAAATTCATTAATGTTATCTATGTATTTAGGACACGAACTTAGAAAGTATAGGACTGGAAACTGCTGAATTTTTTTGGCTCCCTTAATGTCCGCATCCGCGAGATGGCAGCACTGAATTTCGCCCTTTGAAACCATAATCAGTAAACGGTGAAAAAGCACGATTATGATACATATGTAATAAAGAGTAATATTTACCAAAGATAGAATTAAGAGTAATTGTTTCATGCAACAATAGGTACTTTTGAATTGAATACAAAACATTTGAATAAGACGGACAAATTAGCAAATCCGAAGAATAGGTGCTTGCCTTATGTGCAAAACACAGGTAACTTTGTCGCCGTAAAAACATTCTTCGTAAATCACTGAAATGCGATGAACCGTACCATAGAATGGGGTGAATTTGGCCGTTTTTTAGATTTTTTTTATATTTCTGTATTCAATTACATTCTCTATGCTCAGAAATCTTAAATTACATGAAGGTAATTCTTATTCATGCAAATAGTATCTAAAATTTTTTCTTAAGCAATGGAATTTATTTAAAGAATGAAGAATAGAGGCCTTAGGCACCCTAACCGATGGGGTGACTTAATGTCATTAAAACTAAATATGTTTCCTAAATATCGCCTATAAAAGAAACTATTTGACTAATATTACGACCATTAGTATATTTTGAAATATTTAAATAATTATTATATTTAATCTTTGTTTAATAGGTGCTGAGATAAGAAGTTATTGACTCATAATAACGTTTTTCCACTTTATTTATACATTTTCAAAAGAAAATTAAATTTTTTACATATTTTAATTTTTTCCTCCAAAAACAAAAAGAATGAAAAATTCTTGTAGAAAACTTCTACTCACTATCACTCGAACCCTTTTAATTTTTTTTCAAGCCCCAGAGTCAGTGTTTTGTTTCTACTAATGAATCTCCGAATCCAAACAATTTCTGGAATTTTTTTCAAAGCACTGAACATTTACTTTTTACTGTTCAAATACGTTTGTGCTAAAATTTGGATATCACGAATACTCATAATAAATTTAACAGCACTTCCACTAATTTAATCTCTTTTTCACGAAGAAGCACTGTTTGGCCTCCAATTGTCTTCGAATGTTTCCCATTTTGCTGAGTGTTACTGAGAGAAGTTACCAGTCTGAGGTTTTGTAGACTTGTCTCGAGATTTTCAATTTAGTTCCCAATGACAATTGTACTGTCAATGCTGCAAGGAGCAAGACGGATATGCTGGCGATATGTCAAGACAATCTAAATTCTAAAGGGCAGGAAAAAATAGCTAATTTGTGAAATTTTAGATATTGTACTACAAATTTACAATTTGTGGAGCAGTGCACGCGTGGCCGAAGTCAACCCGTTTTACGGTAACGTTGTTGTGAGTTGGAAAGTGCGACCACGTTGCGTGAGTTGGAGATCTTCATTGTCGTTATTGCGCTTGAAGACTTTTGATATATTTTAAGATATCCTTAAGGTATCCTTAATCTTAAAAATGCCTGGTCATCGTTGTATTGTACCAGATAAAGAAACACAGCAATTATGCTGTTTGCCAGGCAGCATTAATTCATCCGGGGGCATTCTCTTGCCATCCAGTAGCAAAGTTAACAAATATGAAAAGTATGGGGGGTTTAGTTCATCCTAATTTAAACCTTCATACTTTCATCCTCAAAGAGGAGGAACAATTTGTAAAACACCGTGAGTCAAATGATGTGCTTGAGTGCATAATTACAGAGTTACTTGAAGGTGATGAAGAGATAACTTTCCCATGCACGGAAGTGAAATCATAGCATATATAATCAAATATTATGTAACTATGAGGATTAGACAGTATGCAAAGTTTATAAATTTAAAGAAAGTGCATCGAAAAGGAAAATTGCGAAAGTGTCTAAAACTTAATGTTTTGTCAATAAATTTTTTATACCACTCTATCCTTTATGTTTGTATAGTGTATAACCTAACTTCACATTTCAGGCACCCCAAGATAAAATGCAGTCCACGCCAGTCATTAAAATTTGATACTTTTGGATTTATGTATGTTTCAACAATATTTGACCGTTTACTCATTTCCTGGAGACTATTTCTGGGAACTTCGATTTTTTTCAGGAAATGTATATACGAGGGTGGTCTGAAAAGCTTCCGATCCCAGATTTTTCAGACTTCTTCAGAAAATTTTCAGAAAACATGTCGAGAAATGTCGGACACTTTTCAGACCACCCATGTACATCCTGTGATTCTAGTTTTAAAAGGCCTAGTTGAAAGTAGATGTAACGTTGGTCATTTATTAAAGATCAATTATTTTCCGTGTATCCAAGCAGAACACTTCGCTGATCTACGAATAATGTTTTCACAGCGACGAAGTTACTTGTGGTGTGCCCTGAAGGCAACCTGCACTTATTCTTCGGATTTACTAATTTGCCCATTTTATTCAATTGTTTTAAGTACTTATAAATGGATAAATCACTAACTCTGAATTCCATCTTTGGTATATACTACTCCCGCAAAAAAAGAGGGAAAAAGTATCATAATCGTGCTGTTTTTTCCATTTACTCTATATGAGATTATGGTTTCAAAGGGCGAGCTTCAGTGCTGCCATCTTGCGGCTGCAGACATTAAGGGCGTCAGCCGATTGTACAGTCAGCATAGGGGAGCTTCAGGGGCGTGATTTAGGATGAGATAAAATATTAGTGGGAGAAGCTTATGAGCTTGTTGGGGAATATCAGAACCTAGAGTTGGCGAATCTAAACAAATAAGAAATATGTTATTATCTTGAAAAACTTATTTAATAAAATGCAGATTAATTTTCACTTTTCTTAAGTATTAAATTAAACGAATTGTTACATACTGGCAAACTTCCTTTTTACTAAAATAAGGTATTAAAGGTTCGAGAAATCTTTTTTTTAAGCAACCACTAATCTAAATTTGAAAAATTCTAATCTTCTTAATTTATAATTTCATCAAAACTTTTTGGTTACTTTCATAGAGCTCTGTATGCGAGATTTCTTATTTATACTCAGTTTTGATATACATTTTCATGTTAAACTGCTTTCATTTTTTACGTTTTATTGAAAGTTGTTACTGAATCTTCACCTGTCGCCCTCTTAAAATTCAATTTGAGTTTACCCCATTAACTGTTTTACCTACACAGGGTACCTATTTTCAATCCCAGTATGTAAATCAATTTTATGTCGACTATAAACCTGTATGTTATTCAAGATGGAATAAATGCCATTACTTTTATTTAAAACATTTGTGTATTATAAATGTATATGACGTTGATGTTTTCCGAGGACCGATAATGTCTTTGTCTATGTAAGAACCCTGCAAGCTGCCTTTCGGCGTGAGGCAGGGGGTGCAGGCACCTTGACTCTATTTTCCTAAACGGTTCCTTTCGCGTATTGTTCGCGGAAAGAATGAATTTTTGAAACGATTCGTTCTAGCATCTATTTCCCTAATCTTTCTGGCAGTATCAGAATTGCCCATATAACAAGGGGGTCACATAATATCGGTTACATCATCTGAGAACGTAATTTCTCTGAACTTATTTAATAAATTTATCCTTTGAATTTTTCTTCTATCTTCTGATGGTTCCCATCCCGCGTCCTGTAACATCTGAGTGACACTTGCTGTTTTATCGTAGCAATTCTTTACAAATCGTATCGCCCTTCGTTGTATTTTTTTCTAAATTTCAAATATGACATTTCTCGGCGGGGTCTCATTCACTACATGCATACTCAAGGTGAGGCCTAACTAACGCTAAGTAACAACCACGTATTTAAAAGAAACTAAAGAATTTCAACATTCAAACACTACGTCGCACGAGTTACAACTAGTTTTGTGAATCCTTTTACAGTTACGATTGCAAATTCGTTCGCCTTGTCTGCAATGTTTTGGCCTTTATTATTCGCCAATGGCTCGAGTATCTGCGAGATTCAGCTGTCTGCCAATCATTCGATTTGCACGAAGTATTCTAGGTTAGCACTGACCCATGATGCTTCAGCAAAACTAGAAAAGTTGAGCATCAAAAGCGTGATCGAGATGAAAGCCAAAGAAAGTCACAATAAAATCCATCCGAAGTTATGAGAAGGAGCGTAAAGACGTTAAGGGATTTCATTATCCGAAGCCATTCTCCGCAGAAACGTGCTAACAACGGCAAAAAAGATCCGTGAGCGGTAATATTAATGACCCCCGGTTATGATATCAATGCGGGCGTTGGAGAAACTATTTTTACGGCGTCGTAAAGCATATCTTGAGCGGCAGGTGCTTTCGGGGGCGCCTTCCGCGTGACGACGTGCCTCTGGCGAATGCCCCCGAGGGATTAACGCCTCCCGCAGAAATAATTAACTTTTTCCGTCGACCATTTTGTTTTACGGCGCACGATTTAATTACCGACAACGGACACAGCGGTTAATTATTTAGCGAACGTTTCGAAATTATAACGCTCTAATTGACGTCCGGTATCTAAACCTTTACCGGAAGGTTTTTTTCTTATGGTGTGCTTAATTCTTCACATAAGATGGCTTTATTATTGCTTAAAGGTTGCGATACTTTGGAGGGATGCTTTGGAAGGCAGTAACGGATGTGAGGTTACTCCTTGCGGCACTTTTGCGTTGGGAATAAATAATGGAAAGCAACTGATACGTACGTTGGGTCCCGTTACCATATCCTAATGAATGAAATATTTTTCATTAATATTTTGATACAGAAAAACATGCATCTTTCATTTACTTTTGTCTAATTTTTTTCATCTCTATAATGATATGAAATTTACTGACGTATGAGTGAATTGTTCCTGATTAAGGGCTCTCTCTCCGGAATGTTAAGAAAGTTACAATAGGAAAGATGCAAAAGATGTAAATATCGTTTGGCTAAACTCATTTACGTCGTGTTTAAGTGTCGAATTTCACATTTGTAATGATTTTTAATCGCTTTACTTGTTCTTTTATTGTCATTCGCGTCATTATTACCTCTCAGTATCGTTTGCGGGAATGTCTCAAATGTTTATGACGTCTCATCGATCGAAACGACGAGATTGAGAGATTATTTTGCCTTCTTCTCTGCACATTAGCTTCTGGGATTCTGTCAAGGAGAGTCAGTAGAGACCAGCTCCGCTTTTAGGACTGTATGAGGGAAGCAATGGTGAACCACCTTACTCATCGTGTTGTCTAGAAGACGGGGAGTGAAGCGATTTCAATACGAATAGTGAACAGAAAGATCAAGAATACATAAAATAACCTTCGTGTAGCAAAGAGAGCCGATGTAGTCGGATAATGACGCCTGAGGACGGTAGGTAACATTGATATTGAAAATCGCGTTGGGTAAAATTATAGTGAGGCATTCCTTTCTTGCTTTATCCGACTACCGGAAGGAAGAGGAGGAACGCCGACAAAGACGGCTTTTGGAGATTTTAAATTCATTAACAGCCGTCTTCCAACATTTCTTCCTTTACATGTTGATTCCTGTTTACGAGGATGCTACTGCGAAGATGGCCTCTCAGAGAACTGGCGAAGATACGCTCGATCAGTCTGCCGGACGCCATTTATAATTAGCCCCTTAATTGCTCTGAACTTTTAACATTCCACTTTTAAGTTCAGTTGCGTATTTAGAAGCTTTGGCATTCTTTAAATTAATATTCATTCAGTTGTTATCGGAGAATCATTTCGAGAGTTTGGCGTTAATTCCTCTGTAACTCGCTCTGGCATCCACTACGCCATCTCTTCCTCATTCTGAAGGCCGAATTTATCTCATAGCCCTGTTTACTTCTCCAAAATAAAAATGCGATTCCAATCCTTTGGGGCACCGCCAGAATGTGGACTCCATATTTCCCAAGGTACGCGCATACGACGATATATTTACTTCGGAAGCGTGTATCAGAGAGAGGCCATTCCAATACTGGAATACCGTAAATACTTTGATTGACATAAATTGACAGAAATATATTGCAATATAAAATATTGAAATATAACTTAATAATAACATAGAAGTATATTAAATTAAATGGCTATCCTGCCTGAGATCGACTTACAATTTTTACAAATAATATAATTGTTGTTTATTGTATGTACACAAAAAAAATAAGTAGAAGAATTTTTACAAATAAAAACATGCTACAGTTCGAGAAAAAATGCAAAATAACAGAAAAACAAGAATTACAAAGTAGATAAATTGTAATCCAATACCGCAACTGCTGATAAAATGGTCACAAAACAAAACAAAATAAAACAAAGTCTTGAAACATTTAAGTCCCCCTGAGCTAATTCTAGCTCATCAGGGGGTGTGCTCCATATGTATACATGTGTTCACCTATTGATTGTAAATTAGTTGTTTCATATTCATTTTCAATCCCATGCATATAGTCAGGCAGATTATTGAAAATTTTTGGAACTACAACATTTAATGTATTTGCACCATATTGATTATAAAATCTTGCCACTTCAAGATTAAACTTTTTCCTTGAGTCCATATTGTGTGATTCCACGAGAATGGATCAATAGGTAGCCATGTTTGAAGATCGGTTGCGCTCCTGAGGGAATTTTGCATTGCGATTGTGTAATCTTTCAAACGAGGCTACTAAATTTCGTACTGATTCATTTGTTACTTCCAATATAAAAAATGGTATTTAACGCGTTTGGTTTTCTTGGTGATACATAGAAAATTAACTAAGTTAACTATTAAGGTGGATCGGGAAAAACCAGAGCAGGTGGATAAATATTTTTACTTACTATATACTCCCATTTGGAACGGAATATGTAAGGATGAGGTTCGTATAAGAATAGCCATGGCCAAGGAAGCCTTTATGAAGCGAATGGAATTAATTACCAAAGGTCTTGATAAAGAAATCAGGAAAAGATTGGTGAAATCCCTGTTCTGGAGTGTGTTGCTCTATGGGTGCGAAACGTGGACCTTGAGAAAGGAAGAAGTCAAGCGATTGGAGGCCTTCGAGATGTGGGTGTGGCATAGAATGGAAAAAGTTAGTTGGGTTGATAGGAAAACAAACACGGAGGTGTTAGAGATGGTTGGGGAGGAGAGGGCTTTGATTGACGTGATTAAGCATCGCCAGAAGAAATGGGTGTGTCAAATATTGAGGGGAGAGGGATTGTTGTAATTGAGGGTAGGATTCAGGGGAAAAGGCAGAGGGGAAGACAGAGACAGAAGATGTTGGCTGACATAAGGGGTGGGACTAACTATAGGGAAATGAAGGAGATGGCGCTTAATAGGGATTTTTGATGGTGCATGAACCTACTAAAAGGTAGAACACTCATGAATGAATGAAATAGAAAACTGCAGCGATATTTTTTTCTAATTACGGAAAACAATGTCATACTATTGAAGGATTTAATCATATTGAATTCTGCCTATGACTACATAAGGAGATTCTTTTTCAGTTATCCCATTGTATGAAATAACTGATTTCCTATGGAAATGTTTCCATAAAAATGCATTATCAATCGAATTTCATAATTTATTGCTTTATCTATCTTATACCTTAAATTTCAATCGGAAACAGTGCTCCATGATATGAGTTCAATTTTAAGTTGGAATCATTATTAATTGTTGAATTTTCCAAAAGAAATAAATGCTACACACTTTAACATTTGTGTTTCTTCTCAGAGTTTTGTCGATTTATTTGGAGTAGTAGTTTCTCGGGTATATTAGTGATGCCAATTTACCCTTTCGAATGCCGCTATAATGGTTATCAACGTCTTGCTGGAATGTTTATTGAATTGATTTCTAGAACTACTAAAATCTATTCTTATGGAAATATTTGGTATTTTTTGTAGTCCAATCCATGGTTCAAATACCTATGGTTCAGCTCGGATTTTTATCTATATAGTTTGGTGAAAAAGCAAAGTTTAAAAAATTCTATTCTGTAATGTGTATAAAAAAAATCAAAATTCAGCACGGCTAAATAAAACAGTTCTATCTCTAAAAGGGAGCATAAAATTTAAAATTTGCATTAAAATTATAAGAGGAATATGTCCTTTTAATTTGTTTCGCTGCAAAATTAGTTATGCAGCGAAAAAATGTGGACGAAAACACATAAAAAATACCGCCACTTGTTTTCCTCCATAAGATGAAGTTTCCTCTATACATTTTTCAACCTCTTTCCTATGTACTTGAATATTACGCTTTATGTTACTTTAACGCCTCCGTGGAATTCCCTTCCGAAGCGTATCCTACAATTTAATGGGAGTGAGCGAAACACACAGCGGAGTGCGTTTAGAGAATCAATGTTGGAGGATGACAATACCACAGGTCAGTGGGACATCAGCGGAGGAAATGGACCGAAAGAATGCAATTGAAAAAACACATCAACGGAGTAATGTTGTGGGAAACTCGAGTGATTTATGGGAGAACGCCGCTCCGAATCTTAACATTTCTCCTTCTCCGGATCTACTCTCGAAGACTTAACGACGTCGTCATGGGATTTTAATATCGGAAGTATTCAGCCAAGAATTTCATCCATTCTTCAAATATTTGGTACAAATATCTCGATTCCGAAATTCAACCAGGCGCATCCAACCAGATTAGCATTCCCTAAATCGAATCAAATGTAACTGATCGATAAAGAAATTCTGACAGATAATTCGAAAGAAATGTGGTCTGAATTTATTCAATAGACTTACGTACAATGATTTCATGACTTTCAAAGTTAATTCCAACCAAAAAAGTAACAGATTTAAATTAAACATGTATGAACGTATTAAATAAAAACAAATCATTAATAACTAAATAAATACCTATCACAATATGTAAGCAAACATTACATTCACTATATAACGATACCATGAAATTCATTAACGGATGACTGTGAAGTTTTAACAACAAAAAAAGATTCCTGATATAATTGTAGCAACTGAAATTTGTAATATGCGATTTAAGCTTTTACACTACTCGAATCTAGTTCTTAAAAATTTCTTTTGCTTACTTTGCTTTCCAATACACCGTCAGAAATTACGCATAGCAGTTAATTGAACATATTAATATAAAACTATAGTATAATGAATATTTTCTGACGATTGGACAGATAATACCGACAAAAGAATTACATCCTGAATCATAAGACGCAGGAATATTTAAATTATACCTACATTTTGAATGAAATATGCGCATGATTAATTTGCACTTACAATAAATTCACTTGTCTTTATACAGAGATTGGAGGAAGGTAAATCTATGCATTTGGCGAAGGAAGGTAATGACGAGATCAACTTGTGATCCTTGCTAAAGAAGTCGCTGGATTACCATACTCGTATAACACTCATCTCCTTTGAAATCAAGCAATCGGCATGAAATTACTGACTCATCTACTAAAAATGGAGAAGTTCTGGAGCATCGAACAAGAATGCTGAAGAATACGATAGATGCATCTCAGCCGTTCAAGGAGAGATTTTAAATGGCATCGGAGTCGGAATTTTCCCGTCAGGCAAAGGGCAATATAAAATCACAGTATGGAACAATACTACATTCACGCGAGGTACAGAAGAAGCAAAAATTTTCTTGGCACAGTTTGCGAGCTGTTCTCTGACACAAACGGTAAATCAGAATCTGCATAAAGAATAATAAATTGATTCCTACATACGATACTGATAAATGAAGGGAAATGAAACCTAGGATGATTCAATCATTAATGAGGAAGGAGTAGATAATTGCCTTGAAGTTAAATGTATGCATTATCGTGTCGGATAAATGAATGCCATCATCTTAGCGCTAGATTAACCTCGGTTTATCACAAATTCCCTATGAATGCTAATGTGACTTGTAAGGAAGCCATCCTTGTCCAATTGCAAACTTCTTCAACCTTTTCACTTTCCCTTTTCTTCAGTATTTCCACATCCACTCCTTCAATACGAATCTACCGGCAATCTACCCTCATCTACGATGAACGTTAAAAATGAATACGCACCGTTGGGTGACAAGGAAAAGGAAGCAAAGTAGTGCCTTGAACATCAAATGTTCTATCGTTAGACGATAAATTCGAGATGATTCAATCCGAATTTCGGAACATTGCTATACGTTCGAAATGTGAGTTTAGAATGATAGAATAGGTTCCTTCGCCTTTTCAACAGCCATACAATGCTCCAAATTCGGTAAATTCAACCAATGTATTACGCTTTCACTACGTGTCTTATTAATCCTTATCAAGTTTGACGAATAATTTAATTATAATAACTTCAGCTAAGCCTTTAATTATTTATTTATTTATCAGTAAGTATCAACAAACAGCACGAGGCCAATTACAGTTGACGAAATAACAAGAAGTAAGGAAAAACAAACAATCAGTGATAACAAAATAAAACAACAAATCGACAACATTAAATTAATTTAAATAATAAATAAGATTATAAAGAGTCAATCTCTTACAACCATACTTCGGATGGATTTAAGAGGAAAGAAGAAAGGATCGTAGCGAATATTGGAAGACACGGAGTTGAAAATTGAAGGAAAAAGAGTGATCGTTTTACAGTTGATGGAGTGCTCAGAGAGAAGGTATCAGATAGGCGAGTTGTTCTCGAAGGAACTCGGAAAGAGAAAAGAGTAGGAAAGGAGAATTGATTTTACAGTTAATTATATTATACAGGAAGGAGATGACGGAAGTATGAGAGGCTTTGATAGTAGGAAGAATGATTTGATTTAGAAGATGAGATTTAGGCATGTTTTTGCAAGATGGCGCTCGAAAACAGACTATTTAAAAAAAGAAGTTTAAGACACGATTGAGAGTGGAGAGGTTAGAATCGGAAGACATGCGTATTTTATGTTCATTCTATCGTTTATAGGAAACGTTATTCAGACGTCGACAGATTCTGAATTGGAGCAGCCATTTGAAAGGAATTGAGGAATCGCTGTATTTCGACGTTTAAACCCATAATTGCAATACAGAGCTATTGAAATCACAAAGCTATGCATTTGAAACAGCGGCCACCTCATCTCGGCGATAGGTTTCGAGTCATTTCGATGCAGAACTATTTATATCTGACGAGGTGACAACCGACTTGATAGAGACAAATGAAATGCGCATACGAGAAAAACCAACTAATCAGAGGACGGCCATTTGCATAACAATTTCCGAAGCGAAACTTGTTTGATAGGTCCATAATGAGTTTATTTCAAAACGGATGTCCTTTATGAGCATTTTGACGAAACCGTCAGCACCAAGAGACAAACGAGCTGCCCGAAGTCGGTGAAATAATGAATACTGCATTAATAAGAATCTTCATTGAATATGAAGGAGCGATCTGTGCAAGGGATAGAAGCAGCAATGCTATGAGTGGTCACGACGTTAAAAGTTTATAAGAAATATTATTATATACAACATTAAACAAATATGTGGTATAACTTACAATTGATTTTATAAAATAACAACTTTAAAAATTATGAAAATCGTACCATTATAAGCCTAAACTCTAACAAGATAAAAAGTTTTGCGTTTAAATACGATCATATACTACGCGTTAATCACGTGCTAGTGCGTGCTCATACAACGTGCTCTGCACAGCAGGATTAATCCCAAAGAAGACTTTGGAAATTACATTTCCGCAAATTTGAGGATAAAAACAACAATAACACAGCCGGAAAGCTTTTCAGTGACACTTGTGGAATAGTGGAACTAATCCATGTTAAACGCAAAGAACACAAAATATGTTCTATTCCACGGTTGTGCACGTTCTTATAATAATCCTTTATATTTTAAATTTTAATCATTGTTTATGAACTCTCAATCATATATCCTCAATTATTTCTTATCTAGCGATCTAGGTACAGAAAGATGAGGGATGAAAATATAGGTCTCACCGAAACCAGAGAAAAGGTGAAAATACCCAAAAAAAAGATAATTGTGTTATGATTAATCAACTCATCTGCGACAAACGACGAGAAGTTTACTTTTCATTAAAATGTAATTACGATTTCTGTATTTTTGATTTGGATACGAAAATTAATTAGGAATTAATTATGAGAGAAGTTATCAGAAGCAGGACTGGTTGATCATCAGCCCCTCCGTGATTACCTAAAAATGCCTTGGAGGGGAAGTGAAGCTTTCTATGAGGAGTGAGGTATGAATGAGGAGTGAGGTATGTATGAGGAGTGAGGTATCTTTGCATTCTTCATTAAGCCAGAATACTATCGTTGGAAGAAGTCCACCTTTGGGCGGTACAAAGACCATAAGAATAATTATGTTCTCAGCTGTAAATAACAAGTGGCCATAATCAATTTTAGGGTTTAGCTCATCGGAACCCTACAATATCATCAGAGTTAAGACAAAAGTATGCGAAAGTCACATTTTTCTCAATCCACTCGAATTAAAACACTCCAAAACCGTAAACTTCAATCCCAGCGCCATCGGTTGTTACCGGTTTCCACGATACAAGAAAGAGCAGCCATTTCGGATAAATTAGGATTGGGCGACAAAAAAACAAGCGAGGGATAAAAGGCTCTGAGCCTCATAAATGTATCACGAGATGTCACTCTCCCCACGCCCACGGAAACCTTTTCTATTCTCGTGATTGACAGCTTTATCGCATTTCTTCCCCTCCCCACTTCGCTGACGAAACACCCGAAAAGCGGATCAAATAATAAATCCCGTGACCCCACAAAATGGCCGAACCCAAGTCATCGCTTTCCCACGGACGAAAAGTAACGCGCGCACGGAGAATTGCGGGCGGTCACCGAACCCGCTCTGTTTTATTTTGGTTGTGCCGAAGGTACATACGTTTTTCCGCGTCGTTTGAGGTAAAGAAAGACTTTGATATACAGGCTTTTAACGGAGACAATGACCGCTCTTTTAAATCGAGAAGATTTAGTAGTTGCGGACACGGACAAAGTTATCTGAAAGCTCGATTTAAAGTAGGCCGAAATGTTTTTTCATGTCGGCATCAGCTGTTCCTCCATTCTTATATTTTAAGCCTTCCAAATTGGAAGTATTGCCGTATTTTCAACTGTTAAGATTGATACACGTTGCGATACGGCTCGATTTCTGCTGTATGCCGCAGAAATAAGAGTTGCTCAAACATAATGATTCAGTTCAAGTCCATTTTCACTTTGGAGTCTTCAAAATCTCTGAAATTACGCCATATTATTGATATTTCCAAGAGTCCCCCAATTATGCTGGATACCTCCAAAGATCCAAGACACTCTGCCCACTTAAGTGACCCAAAACTGAGTGAAGACGACACTTTGACACCTCGTAGAGTTTCCAATCTGAATTTCGTCACGACCTTCGCGAAAAGGGTCACTTAACCCCAACTCTTGACCCTTTTTTTCTATTTAACCCTTTCAGACCAATCGATGTCATCTGGCATCACTTTTAAATGTGAGATTTATGTTAAGTGTTTTTCGGAGATGAGGAATTTCCGAAGCTATGTTTTACACAAGCGATTTCAATATTGTGATTTCTTTCTGTGTGACACAACCATCGTTATCACCAAAACGGGTGTTAGGTTTTGTTGTTGTATTTAAGGAGATTAGAGAGTCTAGCATGTGGAAGATAACTAAAGATTTACCGAATAAAACAGAAGTAGATCAAGAAATAAAAGTTCTAGTAGAGGAAAGTCATTTACCACCTATATTCACAAATAAATTTTCATTAAATATGAAGTTCTTTGTTTTTAGAAGTTCTGAATTAAGTTTCTCATTTGAATATCGAGTCAATGAAAAGTCTACATCAACATCAATGCCCTACGAGCCGCCTTTCGGCGTGTGGCAGGGGGTTGATCAGTTGATCTTTTCTACTTATTTACTCGATTATTGTGGCGTATAGTTCGCGATAAGAATGTTTTTTTATAAACGACTCCTCCTAGCATCTATTCCTCTTAACCCACGTCATTATCGGATCGGCCTAGGAAACAGAGGGGTTGCATGATACCGGCTGTATCTTCCGCAAATGTAGTTTCGCTGAATTTATCAAGCAATCGCAGCCTAGCTTCTAATTTCCTTAATTTTAGGATTTCCAACCAACGTTTGAGAGCATTTTTGTAACGCTTCCTTTTTTATGGTTCTGTCATGGCAAGTCATGGCTTTTAATCTTACGGCAAACTATACTAGATCACGGATGCAAATGAACGTGATTAAGGATAAGTATCGGTGAAAAGTTTTATAAAATAAATAAGCTGTAATTTATTTTGTCATACGCTCCATGCCACTTTATCTTAGCCTCAGATTCGAGTAGACGTAGTCTCGCTTTTTAGTGCAAGATACGGAATGAAAGTGTCAGAGATCGGAAAAGTGGCTAGATCAAGCGAAACATTGCTTAATTGGCATGGATGTTTGTATATCGTAGTTTTGGAAAGAAAATAAAGCAACCGGAAGACAAAACAGAAATTAAATGCCATTTCAATCTCTATTCGAAGTAAAGTTCACTGAAATATTTCATTCGTCCCCATATTATTATTGGAATGGTACTGAATATATTTTTTAAATCAAATCAATCTTTTTCAGATTTTCGTACGAGACTCAATCTTCTCACAGTTCCGCATGTCAGACGCCTCTAACTCGTGACCTTTCACTGAAATTATCGCTTCCGAGATCTCTTTATACATCGAGAGTTCAGACAGGGCAAGTTCATTTACTCAAAAGCGGACCTTTTTGTTCCGATTCAATTCACCGTTACACTTAATTATAGCCGTGAGCTGTTTGAATTAATTTTATAAATTGACTCGAGGTACGGAGTATTTTCCAGAGCGAGCGGTCCGATCGAGCTCATGCATTCCTCACAACGGACGACGTCTAACATATCTGTTACTTTAATGAAGTCTTCGTGTTTTACGGCGGAGACTACCATATTTAGAGGAAGAGAGATATCATAATTACAAACTCGGATATTGATAGCTCCGACAGCGATATGCAATCCCCAAAACTATTAAGGCCATGAATCATTAAGTGCGATGACAAGTCAATCAGTGCAACTACCGAAGATGGATGCAACGCGAAAGGATTCCAAAGTATTTAATTCCAGCAGCGGCTCATCCGAGAGGAAATGCATACATCCCAAAGTATCGGAATATCAAGTTACCATAAAACTGCGTAAAAAACGACATTTTTCGATCACAATGGGCTTAGACTTCCTCCTTTTCCGTCCTTGATGAACTCATTCACGTGCAGTGAGCAGTACAATACTTTCATATGTCTCTTTGGTAATTCGGCTATGTCCCGTTTTTTCGGAGACAAACCCGTTTCATTGAAAATTTTCCTAAAAAGCTCTATGATAAAAATGATATACATATTCACTAGAGAAGTACTTGAAGGAATTCATTGAATGAGTTCTCTCTCCACCTGATGATCTGAATTATGAGCTACGTTGAACTCACCCTGCCGAGTGGGGTCGATGGATAAGGGTGCCTTCGGCTGAGACTAGGACATACCTGGAAATAGAAAATTTGATTAATATGGATTTAATTCTATGTATATAAAAATTGAAGTAATGGAATTCAATTTATCAAATACGTTATAATTTTAAAAACAGTTATACTTGCTTTTAATTAGCTTTCTTAAGTCGAAGTAATAACAAGAAATATAGTTTCTGGATGTCAGCCAAAGTATCACAGCAAGAAATATTCAGTGAGTTTTAAAATCATGCAAATATTCAACTTCCCAGTCACAAACACATTAGCATTTATGATTTGAGAAACTTTTCTAAAACGATCTTCTATTTAATCGTAATTTTTTTGCGAAACGAACTTTTTATTGCTTTTATGTATTATATTTTTATTACTTTACATTAATGAATCTATGACACAATTATCACTTACGATATTTCCAAGAGCATTTCTATTTTTCCCGCTTTATAGTTTGTCTATTTTGATAACAAATATTATTGAGCAAAACTTGGTGAAAGATCGCTGTAGAAGAATCTTTACACTTATACAAGTGTTGCTATTAAAGATTCTTCTTTAGTTAATTTTGTTCAGATGAATTAACCCGGAAATTCTTCAAGTTAGCCCCGAAGGTTGGGAGAATCGCTTCCGAGTGCAGTGGGTCGGAGACTCTTGACCTAAGCCATCACGAGTCACTGGAAAACGTGATTCCTTCGCTTCTGTTCATCCGCCTTTATGATTGATCCTCCACTTTCGCCTCAGACGATCTATTTTCCCTCCATTCTTCACTCCCTAATTCCCCCATCTCAGCCTCCCTCTGGTCCATTGCAACATCCGGGCCACTTGGAGAGCGCAAGAGGTTTGGAAATAGTGATTCAATCACCTCCCCGGCCTTTTCTACTCATGTTACGGGGCACTTTTCTAGGCCAAACTTCTCCCACCCTTTAGTCATCCCTGCGTAACGGATTTTGATGCGTTGCGCCGTAAGATTTATCCACTTCAAACACATTTACGTATTGCGTCTTTGTTTTGTCTTAAGGCGAACATAACTCGGCATTTTGGAGAGAAAATCACCGTGATGTTCACGAGGCATTCACGGAGGACAGGCTTAAGAGAGCGTGACAATCGAAATGTTATGCGTATTTCGCACACGAAATCAACTGGTATTTTTAGTAAGTAACGAAATCAAGTTCTGGGTAATTCAGCGTGATCTTTCAGGAATGAAAAGGCAAATTATTGCGTTATATAATATATATAATCTAGCATTCCCTTCAAAATCCTAAGTTATTACTTCAGTAGTGTTTCTAAATTGCACGGATTTAATCCAAATATGGTGTTTTACGAGTTTATGAATTTCATCTTTGCAGCTCAGGTCCGCTCCGAAAAATATGTTTAGTTTGTATTATATTATACTATATTATTATTTATTCGTATAGATTCCAGTTGAATATGTCTCTTACAACACCTCAAACAGTTCACTAATGCATTAAAGGGATGTAGCGGGAAGGAAAGAACATTTTAACATGAATACGTGTATTTCTTCTTTCCTAGTAAGTTAGCCTCATTGTCCAACTATCCGAAAGCTATATTTTCATTGCACTTTCATAATTTAAATTTATTACATTGTAATTTATAACACTGCTCCGATTTTCCGAACTACCTCACTGATTGTTTACAACGCAACGTACAGTACGGAATTTCAGGAAATCCCTCGGAGCTCGTAATGCATCATAAATATCTAGGAATTACGCTCAACAGTAATTTTTCCTTCAAAGAGCATATTCGAGGAGTAGTAGGAAAGGCGAGTAGAATGCTAAGGTTAGCCAGCAGAATTCTTAGGGGATGTTCATCGAGAGTAAAAGAAATGGCTTCCTTTCCCTGATTCGACCTCTACTTGAGTGTTGCTGTGCGGTTTGGGATCCTCACGAAGTAGGATTAATTTCCGATCTCAAGATGGTTCAACGTAGAGCAGCAAGGTTCGTCAAGGGAGATTTCAGATTCGACAGCAGTGTTTCGGCTATGATAGAATCCCTCGGATGGAACTCTATTAGTGATAGAAGACTTGAATATCGACAGAAGCTTTTTGATAAATTTATAACTACCGATTTCGGGGGGAGATAACGGATATTGTCATCCCAGTTATATTCCTACGCGACCTTCGAGAGTAAACAAAAAAGCGATACAGGGAAGTGGTTGCCAGGACAGGTAGCTACTTTTGGTCATTTTTCCCGCGAAGTATTAGAGAAGCTAATAGCTCTCCAGGTTAGTTAGGTATTTCGGTGTCTTACACCCCCTGCCACGCGCCACTGGCGGATTGCAGGGTTTAAATGTAAATGTAACGCAATGCCTAATCACTTTGATACCATAATGTGTCATCCCTGTGCATAGGTGCATTTTATCCGTTTTCCAATGACAATTTCACCATTTTCTCCTGCATCCTCTCGTCAGATCGTGAGCCATCAACTGCGGCTTTATTTTATAATCCTCGTCCTTTCCTCGCAATCATCACTCTTACTATTGTATTTCTATTGTTTTCTTCTTTGAGATTCATTTCATGTTTCCGTGGTTATCATTGTGTCAGTTTCAAGGAAACATGCGAAGGTCTTGTTTATTCTTTGGGAGATTTATAATTTGAAATCGATACAAGCGATAGCTTAAGTGCTAGTTTTACGTCGCTAGAAAAATGCATCGGCTCAATGTTGAGGTGACTGCATATTCCGTCTCTCTTATTAATATGATTAAGATCGTCTATATGCGAGGCCTTTTTAGACCTTCTATACCATAATTTGTTGCTATTTCTTATAAAATATCAATGGGTCATTCCACGCAATTTCGACAACGAAATCGGCAAAATTGACCCTTGAGGAAATCGATTTTGACCAAATTTGGCAGATCGCTTTTATTTGATAAGAAAATGAAAATTCATAAGCCGTTTTGTAATTAACGCAATTTTTTACGAAATATTGCAATGTTTAAAAATTGAAATTTTACTAAGTGCCTTCGCATTCGACGCCATATCTCCGGTAATATAGAAGTTAAAAATACACAACATAGCTTAATTTAAAGGTCTTATGTTAGGAAAGATAAAAAAGGAAGGTTTTATAAAATTTAAACAATTTTCTAAAGTTTATAACAATTTAAAAATTTCAAATCGATTTTTGACGGTGTAACAATCCTTTCGATTTTTCTCATTTTTTTATATGTTGTACATACAACCCTCCTCTACAATTAAAAAAAATTGGCGAAGGTAATATTTCATTTAAGAAAGAAAAAAATTTTTGAGTATAGGCGTGACGCTCGCCGCGGCTCCGCGCCGTCCGGCTCGCGCGCTGAACGTTCGGAAGCGTGGCTTCTCATATCTCAGCACGCTTATTCTTCCATCTGCTTTTCACCAATTTTAACTGTTCGAACAATATTAACCAACCTTTTAATTCCCTTCACCCTTGCCGATTGATGAAACCAATGGGAGTCATTACACTCCGGGAAACGAAAGTCGCTTTGGCAGACTGAACGAGAAGTTACAATCCCTGGATCAAACACCTATTTCAAGCAAAAAATGTATAGATCATGGAGATATCCGGCGAGGAAATTGAAAAAAAAGCTACTATAATTGACATTTAGATTTAACATTGATGTTAAATCAAAATGTCAACTATCAATTTAGAATCCGAAAAATTAGAATTTTCAGTTTCATACTGAATGGTGGTGGCGGAGTGGATAGCATTCCATCTAAGCTACCACTCCAAACCCCAAGTCCCGGGTTCGAATCCCGGCTTATCGGATTTTTCCGATCTGGAATGGTTGTGTGTGTTTTCGTTGTCGCTGTTGCCTAGGTGAGGCACCCCCTGAATAGTTCATGAGAGCTTAGGGGGACTTCACCGATAAAGGACAACAGGGGCTAAGCATAAATAGAAAATAATAATCATTGGAGGGAATAAAGTACAGGGTCACATTATTCAAATGACTGCTGACGTAAACATAATTGTGCAGCGATCAGCACCCTCTTCTCAATTAAGTTTTCGTTGGTAAGAAAACACACGCGTTCTTCGATTTTAATCCAAATTTGAATTCTAAACGAGAAGTCGGATTCGATTCGAGTAAAAATGTGCGTATCTCAACTGCAAACGTGAATGTTCACTGACACCTCGGCTAACTAAGATAATTCGCTCTGAAATCATATCCACTGGCAAAACGAACTTTCCAATTCGTTCCCAAATTCTGAAATAACCGCACACGTGCCTCCAAAAAGGAACCGAATTCGTTTACACGAAAGCAAGAACGGTCACGTCCACTTTGTTTCGATGAAATCGGTCAGGCGCGAATACGCGAACATTCGTCGGAATACTCCGAATTCATTAGAAAGGTCTAAAAAATCATCGAAATGAATCTTCGTTAGCAGAGGCACTCGTAAATAGACCCATTAATATATATTGTACACCAACGAAGAATACGTTCAACCGCAATAAAAAAGGCGTTGCAGTTTTTTCGCTTCGAGTCACGCTCATGAATGGCGGTGAATACGTTCTGGGATTCATAACGCGGTCGTTTTTTGCAGTCGCAGTATGCATCCGGTCGCAGAAGTACTCCCAAGATCAATTGCATTCTCTCCGTCAGTCAGGAAGATAAAAACGCACTCTCTTCGGTCACGAAATGCACCAGTGGGTCACGAGCACCTTCCCTCGTGGCAAAGAGCCGTAATTGTGCATTCACGGAACGGCAACCTGAATACGAGCCATTCCTGCACGACACCCATCGACGTCTCGTTTCACTTGGCATTCTGGAGTTAATGTTATTGCAGCATTGTAATGAAATATGGCTGCTTTATGCTCCTATGCATTACATCATGAATTACGAAAATGTCTTCTACTCATGCATAATAAATCCTTATGCTCGAAAACATCTTGGGCATTATATTATGTTGCCTTCCCATTATCTTTCCCGCTTTTATATTTAATGTCAACTACTTTACGAAAATCGCTCTTTTGCATAACTGGTGTACCTTTACAACCATTCTGTCCCTGGCTTGGAAATTAAATGGCAAAAAATACCAGTGTTTGAGACTAATACACAGTACACAGAGACACAGTAAACAACGGACTCTGGCCTCCATTATTATTATTAATGAATTCAAAAATGATGATCTTTTCACTTAATGTAAATAAATTTTATCGCAAAAAATTCATATTTAAAATAAAGACAATACCTTACGAAATTGCAATATTACACAATATTGTTTCATTCAATTCAATATTATTAATACAATTCATTGTTTTTATTTCATGGTACTCTCGGCTTGATATTGCAACATTTAAATTCTTAAGTCATAATGCTGGTCCTTTACCTTCTCCAATCGCAAATTCGAGATGTTTTGCTTTTTTCATTTTAAATTTCAAATAGTAATTCTATTTTCATTGTTGTTATCTTTAGCATATTTTTTACCAATTTTTTTGCTGACTTCCTCAATTTCCTTTATCAGACTCCACCATAAGAAATATCCATCGATATAATCGTCTTTCATTCATCGGCCTTGGTGGCCAAGGCTCCGGCTTCGAATCCCGAATTGGGATTTTTCTGATCAGGGAGTGATTGCGTCTTTATTTTGTCTCACTTTCCCGTTCATGGTTGGAGGCAGGAAGGGCATCCGGTTAAAATCATCTCCAAAACCAACTTCAACCTAGTCATCACCCACACCATAACTCGTCAGCCGACCCCATCACACTATGGGAATAAGGCTCAGAGAGACTTTCACTCATTTTAAGTTGAGACTGTAGTCTTCTTTTAATTTTTCAATTTCCGGGTAAATGTTTCCTCAAAATCATGTTTTATTTCTGAAAAATAGGATAAACTCTTACAGGTTTGCGTTCTACAACTTGAAAAGTTTGTTATCTACCTGATTTAGGTTAACTTTCTGTTTTCGCTACGGTGATACCGATAGATTACATTGTCTCGAAAGAAAAAGCAGGAAACGCTTTTCGGAAGAAACTAAAACCTATTTAATATAAACATTGCAAATTACCATAAACAAATTAAAAATAAATGACAGGTTTCAACGCTTAAACGTTTTCTTTAAGTAAATAAAGAAGCCTTTAACAAAACGCTCAGGTTTAAGCCTTGAAACTATTCATGTTTTCTTTTCAATATTTGTGAGTTATTTTGCAAAGTATAAATAAAATAAGACTTAGTCTCGTCCGGAAAGCTTTCCCTGCTTTTCCTTCCGATGTCATGGAATACCACAAAGCTAATTGCCAGTTACTTTATTTTATAAGTGCTGTATGAATGAGATCACTAAAACTTTAATCTGCGACTAAAACATAGAAAGTGAAGGATTTTGTCTTTTATATAAACAACGTTCGAGGGTTTCTTTTATAAACACCAACATTTTGATACAACAAAGATTTAAAATAGTCGCAGCGTAATGTTTCGTTGCCGAAACATTTACGCCAACAGAATGGAATGATTTAGTTGACCCACAAGAGAAGAAAAACAGCTTTATATAGAAATCCCAACAAGTTCGTTAATGTAATTCCTTTCACGGGTTATATTTCATGAGGAAGCAATAAATCAATTCGACCTAAAATGCCATATCGCTTTCACAAAAGTGGGCCGCTTCCGAAATTAACTCCGACCGTAATTTTTTAATTGAGAAAAACAGCGCGCTTTCGAAGCGGTATTTAAAACGGAGAAACTAACAGGAAAACATTTTCAGGTATTTGCCAAACCAACCGCTGTATCATGCATCATAATCAGCGCCCGAAACGCGTTACGCAAAAGAAGTTCGGCGGCTTAAATATCAAAATCCAGTTGAGAAATCCTCGTTTACATTTCGCAGCAAAAAATGCTTATATTTTGTAATTCCTGGAGCCTCATAGCAATAGAAACACTGATTAATGACCTGCCATAGAGATGCATACTAAATTAGAATTTCAAAATCACCAACGTATGATTTAATTCTATTTTAAATATACATCGTCCAAATCTAATATACCGTCCTAACATACATAAGTTCTATCCTAATAAATGTTCTATCATGGTGATTATGTTTATATTCGAATGTAAGTAGAATTTTAAAGTAAATCTCTTGAAATTCCGATAAAAATGGAAAAGTTCACTGACTCAGGAGATATGAATTTATAATCATTTAAATAAACTATACTATTTAAGAAAAGATTCAAATAAAAGACGTATTTTAAGGTGTGAAGAAAATTCTCTCAAACCTCTTTTATTTAGGAGACTTCGTAATGAATTTACCTTTTAGGTCGACCTGTATACGGTATATTAGTAATTTTAATAATGTTATTATGGTGTTTATGTGATGATTGCCAATTTATTGCATCATTTAAAATTTTAATACTCGTATATTTAAAAATTTAAGTTCTAAATTACGATACCTAAACATATTTGTAAGTACGTACGTTCTATCAATACAGCATCTACATATTTTTACTTTCTCCATATACGAAGTATAGAGAAAGTATTGTTTTCATGAAAAATCGGCTTCGTAATTTCAATGGAAATACATGTTTTGGGGTCCCTAGAACACGTTTTGACTATTTTCGGAATGATGTGTGATCGTGGGAGCTCTAACGGGAAACTATTTGCCGTATCAATACCAAACTTCATATATAGTACTGTGGTAGGTGAGGTTAGAGATGATTCGTTTTTGGAGTAAATCGGTCGACCGGAAGTCGAGCTTTATTTTTCGAAGCTCGTTTCCGTTTTTGCAAAATTTCTCTAATACTCTGATATTAGGTTTATACAATTATCTACAAAAGTTACAACAAATGTAATTTTGAATAAGTTTTATTTGAAAAAAAAAATCTTTATCAATCACCGTTTAGGAGTCGTATCATAATTAACCAATATTCTGGTTATTGCGACATATTTACGTTAAAATTTAGTTTTCATATATATCATTTCATAATAATATTATATACAATATGATTACTATATTTCTAAAAAGTTCTTTTTGGAAGCTGATTTTAAATTTAAAACACCCGTACTTATTTCAAAATAATTATTCAATTATAACTGTTCCGTGCCGTTATTGATTACTCTTCACAATAACAATAAAGTTCGTTACCATGGGTTTGTTTAAATGGCAAACAAAGTCATGCAAAGCGTCATTCGATCACACTCTTGCTATAAATTGAGCTCTGGTTGATTCATAAGGTTTAAAAGGTTTTCTTCTTTGCTTTTTCACTTCATTTGTCATCTTTATTTGTGTTCTTTTGTGTATATTAACAATTTTCGTCATTCTCTGTTACTTTTTGAGTTTCCACTATTTAAATGTGTGGCCTTTATTTTTATTAATTGTTTGTGTTGTTCGTGTGTTATTTGGATCTTCACTCGCATTTTGATTTCGTTTCCATCGCCTATTGAGTTGCGCCGGTAGTCTTCATCCTCTAAAGTGCCCGTTCCATTCAATTCATGCTCCCAATTTTGCGATGACATTTCTTTCGTCGTTATTTTAGTGAATCAAATCAGCTCAGTAATCATTCAAAGGCAACTTTTGCATTTATGTAGGAGATTTTTTGCAATTAAGCCAGATGATCCACTGCAGCCGGAAATGCCACACACTGTACATAAACTTTACGCAGTTTCGACTCCAGAAACTTTTCAGTTAGCCTCTGTGAGGACCGTGGTGGTTGTTGGTGCCGCCAAGTCACTGCTTGCTTGGTGCAGGAAATTTCCTAAGCGGTAAAAATATCTTTAGGAAGACGGCAGAATTGGCAGAACCGGAAAACTGAAGGTATGGGTTCGAATCCAGTCTTGTCAGAACTTTTCACATACAGAGTTTGTTTGGGTGCACACCAACATGTTATAAGAGTGAAATACAAAGAGAACTCAGAATAGTCGAGAGAAAGGGACGTCTTTTGGGGTCCGATATTGGTGAATGAAGATAGGGACGCGATAGTTTTAAAAATAGTGTCCACTCGCTACATCCACGCGCTATGTCAATGTATGCTCAAAGAAGCGCCACAAGGGAGCAAATCTTCCAAAGGACTCGTCCCTTATTCATCAGTTCCTCTTTTTCCCATTCGTGTTTCGAATCACAAGAAACGGACATATATTTGGAGCCGAAGATTCGGACTCTGAGCCTTTCCTATGGCTTTTACGGATTCGGATATCGAGTATTACGAGTTATTGCTGTGTCGTCAAATCTTTCTACGATTGAGAATTGAATCGACTTGGCAGAGAATAGTAATACCTATTACTCTACCATCATCTTCTACAGTCATCGTATTGTAATGCCTGTTTATTTATCCTAAGTCAGTAAATTCAGAAAGAAATACCCGATTACGCTGATTTTTTATGCTGGCAGACCTTAATTCCTTAATAAATAAAGAAATAAAAATTTGTAAATTTTCCGCAAGATTGTGAAATATTTAATTTTTTGAAAAAATTCATTTAGAATCAGTCCTCGGACGAAGTTATTCGAGTTATCATGTAAAAGAAAATTTGTAAGAATTTCGCTCCTCTTAAGTAGTTATTCTGTACGTGTATCATATGAATCTATATGGTGTGGTGAGGTATATTGAAATAAGAAAAATCAATATACGTGAATTATAAATAAATAATAGACAAATAAATACATATATTACAATTTCCAAGGAAAAACGGACTTGAAAAAAGACTGACAGGGCTGGGAACCCTGGATCTTCCTCTATCCGGGAGGTTGCCTTAACCATCTAGACTACCCGGCCAAAACATTTTAACAAGCCGTTTTAAGGTTCAATTCCCGGCCATGTCAGACTTTTTTCAAGTCCGTTTTTCCTTGGGAATTTTCCTGGGTGCACGCCCTTATGTGCTAAGTCACCTCAACCCTTACCTTATATATTACTATAATAGACATTTGTTTTAAAGGTATTTCAATGTTTTGTATCTTTTCTATGTTGTTTAACTATATTTGTAAGGTATTATCTAACTACGTTACAAATTAAACTAAACTGTCAAAGATATGAATTAAAGTATGTAAAAATTAAATAACTTTGATTGTTGATGACATAGCTTTGATTAACAGAAATTTAAAAATGAAGAGTTAAAAATAGCTCCTACATAATAAATTTAAGTTACAATATCTCCCCATTCACGTTAAAAGGTAAAATTATCCTTACTTGAATTTTACCTCGCTATTACTCTGAATTTGACGGCGAATCAGAGCTTGGAGATTCAGTCGGAATATGGACCGTTTAAATGAGATTATCTTTGGGAGCGAGGGAGGCTAATTTAGCTCAATTCTCTCTCCGTCGATTCGAATTTAATTCCCCTTATCTCTCATCTGATCTTCGCTTTGTCGCCATCTTCAAATCTCCCTCATATAAAATACATCTATTGGCCTATTTCGTCTGTTGTCTATGGCGCAAGTTCTTTCTTATGTTTCAAAAGAATTCTCAGTATATTTGGACCTAAGGCATCCTTTCCGATACTCAGAA
Source organism: Sympetrum striolatum (assembly GCA_947579665.1). Lineage (NCBI taxonomy): Eukaryota > Metazoa > Arthropoda > Insecta > Odonata > Libellulidae > Sympetrum > Sympetrum striolatum. The sequence continues at coordinate 79,716,930 of OX388348.1, read as the reverse complement.
ACTCTTCTCAAATAAGCAGGGATTTCCCAACAGAATAGCTCCGGATTGTGGGCAACGGGTTCGGCTGAAGCGGTCCCGGGTTCGATTTACGGTGGGAGTGCAAAATGACCTAAGCTATCTTATACTTTTAACAATAGCGCTGCTACTCTGCAGCAATATGCGAAGCACTTCAAACGAGATGAACGGAATATTTTATTCAATGTCCTCCCATCCCTTAGTTTATTTTAAGGCATTTATATTACTACAATATTTTTGAGTTCACATATCATTCAATAAAAATAAGAGAATACACTGCACAGCTAAATATCGAACCACGAGCGAGGAAATAATAAAAAAAGTTACATTAACTACATTTTTTTAATATCCTTAAATAATATGGTATTATCAAATGCATTTTATAGCAACATCTATTCCTTCACATTAATACCACAGCTATACTTGTGAATTTACTCTGCCATATACTACAGATATTTAAAATAGCTAGGGAATAATTTTAAGAATGCACCATCTCTTTAATATATCTTCTGGTTAAGGTTTTTAAATATATTTTACTTAAATGCACAATAAATTTGATGAAGAAACATTTTTTATATATATTTTTAAGTATTTAACTATCAGAAGGGCATGCACATTTCTACGACAGTTGATTAAAATAATTATAAAAACATACGGTTTCCATACTTAATTCTTATGAAATTTTGGCATTTATGAATGCATGTTTATTTTTCTTTTTACATTCCAAAAGAGCTAAAGAAGTACTTTTCGCAGGAACACTTTAAACCGACTTGGCTTGAAGGTACACTTACAAGTTTAGAAGTGATGAAAAATGACAAAGGTATCATTACTCAATTATACTCAACCATTAGAGAATATCGATGAATTTCTCCACGGGACATTAATTCGCCGGGAAAGAACTTCTTATTTCAAAATACATTAATGCAGTATAGTCTATAATCATACCTAATAATAATTCAATTCCAACAAAATTGATACTTAAAACTCACGTTTATTCCGTAAAGATGGGAATGCATCAGTAAGAACTTGGTGATGAAGTTGTGAGAATTAAGTGTATGTCGATTATAAACTTAATACGATGGAATCCAAATAAAATATTGGATTTAATTTGATTGTGTAATTGCCAGGTAATCAGGAAATAATCTATAAAATCCTTCTCTTTCCCAAAAAACAATCGAGATCTATTTCTGTAACATCAGCGTTCGTTTCCACGTTCAGACTTATTCGTAGGTCAACCACCTGTTGTATTGTTCGAATGGCCGTAACTTCCGTGAGGCCAGTATAAATCTCTTGGAGAAACAACAAAACACATTTTCAGAACGAACATCCGCGAAAGGTGATTAAGAACTCCAAAAAACTCTACTCTTAACATTTAGCATCAATTAGTATTTCATAAGATATTTAGCATAGAATCCAGTAAGTCAGAGGCGTCAGCTCACGGACCTCTTTCAATACTTGCATTACAGTTGTAAATTAATCTGCCGAATAAGGAATCTTAATTTGCATGTGCATCAAGGAGCTGTAGCACATTGCGTGGACCGAAAACAGTGGATTCCTTAAATGAAGGAGCGAAGGAAAATCTGTCGGTACACACAATCTGCATCCTCCGACATTGTAGGTCTCTATGGGGGTAAACAGTCCAACGCGAACAATGCTTCCAAGGGAGGGGCCGCCGTTTATCTGCTCCGGAGATCTCACAAAGAAACCCTTCCAAAGCTGACCTTCGGGCGCTTTACCTTTTCTCGTTTAAGGTCACATTTGGTGACATATGCCTCGCGCTTGATTTTATTGCATTCTGAGGCTACATTGATTTGGATTTATTAGCCTTCCTTAGGTCTACGTTCCATTCACTGCCATTTATATTTGCTGACCAAGGATTTTACGGATACAATTTCCCATGTTTCCCTGCACGTTCTCACGAATACTTAAGATAGATTTTCGTTAACGTTCCACATTATTTGAAGGTATAACGGCTCAGTAATTTCCGAATTATAAAATGCATTAACAGCAAGCAGTTCTAAAAGAGAATCAAAATAATAGAATCTCGCAATGAGATGGATTAAGAATCTTCCGAACTTCGTTTTCTGCTTCGATAAATCTACGCGTTCTGTACCGTTGCATTTAACGTCAAAATCGGACATTTAAGTATAATAAATACATTTTTTCCTACTCCAGAGCTAGTTCATCAACTCAGAATTTTATATATTCCATTTTTCGAATGCGTCTATGATAAAGAATAATTTTAATTTACTAATGATTGGGATCATGAGCACAATTGAGTAGGTAGCTTAACTTCGTTTATCGAAAGCAATTTTTATTTAGCGCAAAATAATGCACGAAGTGATACAACAAAAAAGGAATTTTCCTGAATTTTAACAAATCTTTAAGTGACTACATCAAGCGTAGTTTGAGTGATGCCATTTAAATAAAATATCGCATAAAAAAGTTTTCATCATTTATTCCTTTTCTTCTTTTCACGTAAGCTTGCATAAATTAAATACAATGTCTTTTTCCTGATATTTTGTGGGTATTAAGTATATTTAACCAGCTGTGCAAAATGAGAAACGGTACTGTGCGTTACTTTGCTACAGATTTCAGTCAATATCAATTTTTCAGGCAAGAGGCAATAAGTTAAACTTTTATCGTGAAGTAGTTATTTTATTGATTCCTAAGTAAGGAAATAAGAAAACTGGTAAAATCAGTTAAGCAGAGAAGCTCCGTTACGTTACCTCGAAGTTATGCCTTTTTTTAACACTTAGCTACATTGCGAATTCTTCAGCAATCGTGAAGTGAATCAGATGAGTTTGTAATGAATTTTAGAAGGACGTAAAAATCATGAGCAATTGTAAGGGAGAGGGGGGAGGTTTTATGAAGATATTAAAACTGAAGTGTGATTTAGGCTAAATGTTCTCTCCTCTCCGAAGCTGAGACCAAAAAGGCTTCGGGAAAGGATCTCGAGAAATTTCGAAGAACTCTGCAGTCTTTTCCGTTCACCGGAATTCGTTCGAATGAAGTCGTAAGTCTGTCCGTTAGAACGTCTCATTCCACTTCAAAGAATCCCAAATGCCGCGACGTCCGTCTACGAAATAAGAATGAATATCAGCTCCGAGTAAAAGTTGCGTATTTTTCCGAAGTTCTCGAATGTTTTGAATTTCTTTCGGTGAGGTCCCTTTCTCGCTACAAGGGTATTTATCCTCGGCGGAGAAACTTTTTCTCTTTTTTGAGGAAAGGGTTGAAAGTAGGAGAGAATCAACTAACTCTACTTAATGCCACTGTTCTCAAAGTGTATGCTCGGCTATTCCAAAGAGAAATAAAGAAAAAGCAGGGAAATGCTAATCAGATTCTAATGAATGCCGAAGAAAATTAAATCGATATTTTAGAAGAGATCAAGAGAATAACAGCTCCCTATACAACGACAGTAGTTGACTGGCAAAACATGTTAATCAATTGATACCTTTAGGATGACAATAAAGCCGGAATTTAACATAAATTCTCAGCGAATGAATTTACTTCCAATTATTGCAAGAGAAGAAGAATGGAAGAGATTATTAAATGATAATTTACAATAAATTAGTGAATTTCCCGGACAAAAGTGACGAACCTTAAAGTTAATATGGAATATGAAATTATTCTTTATTATTAATATTAAAATGTGTGACTGATTCTAAATATTTTAAAGAACTTATAGTTTAAATCTAAAAATATCACTGAATTGCTAAAAAGATAGTTTAATAAAATTAACGTACACTCCTGGCCAAATTAACGCATCACCGGTCGTTAGGATCGCTAGGGAGGCGGTGCGTTAATTTTGGCCAGGAGTGTACACATTATGGATCACGAAGTATTCAACTTCTCTTTATTTATAATTTTTGTAATTACTGCAATCTTCTCGGAAAATAAAATGAGAACAACTGAAGATGTAGGTTATGAGGAGCAGTTAATTAAAGAAGAAAATAAAAGTGGTTGCTAATTAAAGAGTAATTCTACGATCACTTGTAAGGAGGAATCCTGCTGATGAATAAGGGTGCACTTGAAGACTGTATAGACTGCCTAAGATATATTTATAACTAATGGACCAAAGTTGAATTATGAAATGCAAGTAATGGTTAGAATTACAGAAAAGTACTATGAGAAAGTGAGCAGGAGAGAGAATCGTTGAAAACTGTGCTACAAATCAATCCTCAAATCGATAATAACAAGAGCAATGTCGACCCGAAACTCTCAAAGGGTATTTATGTAGATCAATATGAAAACTTGTATCACTATCAGATTTCGTGTCATTTTTCGTTTGTTTTTTTCTTTCGGAATACAATTTGATTAGTAAGGATCTACTGAATCACTGACCTAGTGTTGGAGAACAGAATCAAATAATTGAATGAATAAATACTATATAGTATAGTAGTATTATAGTAACTGCATTTGAGGGATGAGATACCAAACAAAGAAAAGCTGTTTCGCACTCAGACGTAGCATTTTCGACTCTTTCCTGCTTCGGTAGGATTTCAATTGTTCTCGATTGCGTCTACAATCACGCTGTATCACTCTTTAACCATTATTCATTTCATGACTATGCACAAAAGTCGGACAGTTTCGCTTAACAATGGCTTCGGTTGACCTTCCCAATGCAGACAACGTAAAGCACTGCAATTTCTCTTTCGCAATTATCCTTCACTTTTGCATATTTCATGCGAAAATAATCGTGTTAGAGAAACGATAATTTGCGAATTTAAATTTAAAGGAAGAGTTGATATCCTTGCATTTCTCTTCGCTGAAAACAGCTATTAGCTGAGTTACGCAAATTATTCGATTAGACATTTTAGAAAAATCTTTATGCCATTTCATCATCTTAAAGGAATACTCCAAAGAAAGGGAAAATTGTGTTTTGACCTACAGCATCCGGTTAAAGAATTGATCAATTTAATAGCAGTGAAAGTATTTTAGCTATAGTTATTGGTTATCATTTATTTGGTTTAGTACGACAAAATATTTTTTGTCTTAGGCGAAAACAAGACATTATATCAATTGATCCGATGTGAAAAATTAATCCAACGAACAAGTTTGAAATCCCATCTCAATGAGAGAGCGACACAAAAGGAAATACGAGAGAGTATCTAATCTAAAACAGTCGTCACATTAATTCGAACAGACGGGCAATTACGCGAGCCCTGACAATTGAAGCCATCCTATGAATCTTACACGCGTAAATTCCGTCTCATAACGTTTTCATAATATCAAACTCATTCATTATTCACGCAACATTCAAAAGTTTCGAGTCCAATCAAAAAACCCATTAGAGCGTCGTATCTGTAGCAATTCGACCGAGAATCACATTGAAAAAAAGGGAAAAAATATTCACCATCAATTATTCCGGCACTTGTATGAAATTGGAATTCGGAAGCACTTTGTCTCTCCCTTTTCACTCTCTCGTTTTTCTCCGCCGACGACACTCCTGCGTCCAGCATCAACACTTACGCTTTGGGATTCCACTTTGTGTGAGAGTCGATGTGTTCCAAATTGCTACTAAAGAAGACATTAAAAGCGCTGTTGACGTTCGAGGGATTTGATGCTCACGAGTAACGCACACATGAGTTTGTTGATATTTTATTGAAAAATCATCTCCACGGTGATAATCCGTAAATACGCTTGTCAACTTGCTGCCCAATTAAAGAATATCCACCGAATCTCGCTGCTCTTGGCAGACATTTGCGAAATTGGACACGGGATGTATGTACATACAAATTTGAATTAATCTCCCATTACAATTTTATCTGGAAAGAGAAAATTCTTAACATAAAAAAATTGTCACAATTGTATCTTGTGCTCGAATGACTGGCCAAGTCAAAGATTTCTTGCGAAGTGAATTGATGCGAGAAGGAGAAGAAAATGCTGTTTTAATTTTCTTCTCGAACTCAGATTCAATACAATATTGTTTCTTAGTCCTGCGTATGGCATCTTAAAAATAGAAGATGAATAACATTTCCTCTTAGTTCACTTAGTGAATAAATTCGTTTTCTTGTGTATAGTTCTGATGCGAGGCTAATTAAATGAATGTAATGCGTCACCGAAGCGCTCGATGACGTCAACATAATCTAAAGCTTATAAACGAGGTTTAATGGTACCTACGGAAGAGAAAAATAGTCCCTAGGTACTATAAGGGAAAGCTAAAACATTCATTTATAAATTTAATTTTTTTCCTTTAATACTTAAAAACATTTAGACCGTAGAGTTGATATTAATCAATATGATAACCGAGTCACAGCTTAAATGTTAACTCTGAACCTAAAATGCATTAAATACACTATATTTGCACGGAAATGGAAGATGGAGGGGGAAATTGTTATTTTCGGTTACTGTGTTATATTTATGAAATCATCTCAATTATTAATTGAATTTTTAAATTATTTATCCATTCATATAAATAGAGTTATTAACTAAGATTTTTGGATTACTGATTTCTATGGCAACTCACTACCACTCGGTTGTTGCCTTTTTGCAGTTTGAAATAAATTGAAAATAATAATAAAAAACCGACACAATCGCTTTACTGCAAAAAAACTGTTTGATATATTTTCAGGAAGGTGGTTGCCAATCAATTTTCTCACCAAAATAAAGTTGCTGAATTGATAGAAACTCTTCCGAGGAATTTCACGCAATCCTAATGTCTAAATATATCAAAATTAAAATTATAATCAGTAAAGGAGATAAGAGAAGAAATGTAATACTGAATAGGAAAGAAAGGAAATAAACTGCGAGCTATATAAAGGAAGAACCTGATACAGAAAGGAACAAAACTAAGCAAAAGCTAACGAAAAGCAAAGAGGAGTTGGAATAGAGGAGAAGATGCGAAGGAAAGGAATCTCTAAGAGGAAGTGACGGAGCGAGTGAAAGGTGCGATTGGACGAAGGGAGTGAAGGAAGAGGTGATACAGATCAGGTTGGGCGAAAAAAGTGAATGGCAGGTATTTAGAAGGGGAAGGGAGGGGTGAACAACCTTAAGGTTGCGGAGTCGTGGGTGGGGAGAAGCAGGGGCTGACGGCGTTTAAATGTCGCATACATTACGTTGGCCTTAAAAGGTCGCGAATTAAATCGCTGAAAACGAGTTTAGCGAAGGAATAATCCACGCCTTTCACTCCTTCACGGTCAACACCCCTCTTAAATCCCAAAGACCACTTAATACGCATTCCTCTGACAATATGCACGCACTCTGTCGCCATAGCTGTATCTTTCCCTCGATTCCGCAATTAATTAAACCGCCTAAGTTAATGGTTAATCCTTGAGCGCCTCTGCCACGGCTTTATCTGGATAAGTCTCACGAATACGTAGAGATTAGTAGTCACGATTGCTATATTGAAACACAAGGTAAAATTTGTAAGTGCTTCTTGTAAAAATGTATAAATAATACTCGTATCTTTCGATGCCTATCTTTGGTACTGTTTCATATTTGAACAATTTCTCACTCGAAGAAATTCACTTGAAACGTCACTAATAATCATCAGCTTTAGAGTCCTACACCAACATTAACATTGCAATTGGTTAAATAAAGACATTACTGCCTTTCGGCGTATGGCAGGAGTCGTATTACGTTCCAACAACTTCTTCCGTTCGTTCTTATTGCGCACCGTATAAAAAATTAATTCTTAAACATCTTGTTTTAGCACCTAATTATCTTATTTTACGTCCAATGTATGAGTGGCCGAAATACGAAGCTCGTATATATTACTCGTAGCTAGGAACTTGCCTGATGCTTCAGAATGGGCCTGACCATTGTGAAACAGCATAGCTCTTCAAATTTCACCACCATTTCATCTATTAGCAATACGCTTTGTAAAGCAGAGCGTTTTATTATTAAGGTTGTTTGAGTGAGTGAACTCCAGATACTTTCCTGAATCTATTACATTTATATTCATACCTTTCATTTAAACGGACATCTTTGCCGCAATTGTTTCCTTTTTCACACTAAAGTATTTTCGAGTGATTTCTCTAGATTCCAAGCTCCGCAACACCCTTGGATAAGAACTGAATTGTTTTGTGGATTAACAAAGACTCCCACATTTGATATTTCGCTAAATATAACCGAATTAATGGCAAGTATCCTTAGTGTATAGGTGTTTCAAACCCTATGCCATTAATTAGAATGAGGCTTATTCGGGGAGATGAGGAGAGTTTTTCCTTGCCTTCCTCGCAAAACCAAAATGATACGACAAGTAAAAGTAGATATAAGTCGAGTTTATTAGTAAATATTTTCATACAATTCACCAACGAGTAACCAAAATGAATGAATCATTCAGCATCACACAAACCTGGAAAGTTCCAAACCATTAAAGCCATAAATAAGGCTATTACGAAATTAACCTAAGGTATATTTTTTAAATCCTATGCCAAAAAGAGAGTAAAAATTAAATTATTCATCAAAATGTGGATACAGGCTCAAAAAATTCGATCCAGGCATAAAATAATAAGCAATGTTTTAAGGTAAAAATGCATTGCTCCATAGTGGTATTTTAATTTCACAAACAATAGAAATAGTTCACCACATCTACACAATCTCGAAACAAAGATATATTGCCTAGAAAATTATCTGGGAATGTATTATAATACGTTTAATAAATTAACTAAGCTAATAATTCCTTTTCGTCTTAATACCTTAATATATTCTAATTAACAAGCAATCTGTCTTGTCACGAGCCTATTGAAACCTTTCGTGAATTCCAATCACCTTCTTTACCTAACTATTATCTCTACCTTTAGGAATTATCTACGAAATCTCTCAAAACCTACTATCGTTTTCACTCTAGTTTGCCAAGTCATTAATTTGCCATAAATTAAGTACCATTCCCGTTCCATCATACCATACAACGATAATCGCTCTCGCGTCAATATATGTATAACAATTTTCATCATGTAGCCATCTCTTATCGTACTCGGTTGGCGCTATTTTTCAAATCTTCCTTTTCCGAGATCGAGTTTCGCGCTTTAATAAGGCGCCCTTAATGATACCCATTTCAAATACGCGCTCCAAATATAACTCACGTGAAACCTCTAATTTCGTCCTCGAAAAGTGAGATATCGATCTTAATAACAAGAAACCTCACAAGAAAAGAAAAATCTCAGAGAGGTTTTTCTTTCACGAAAGACCAAAATTTCTAAATGAAAAACAGCCAATATATCATAATACCCTACGTTTAAAATTTTCTCGATAAAAATTCCCAAACTTGCGTATGTTTTAAACCTCACAAGATGCACGTACGTCTTATCTTGAAGCATCTGTTTATATGACGTGATATTGCGATAGCAATATTTTCATCGTATTATTAAATGTATTTTTCTCGCGTAGAATTTTTTTCCGCTGCTTAATGGTCCCAGGTTTGATTTCAGTCGAGTGAAAGCATTTATTCGGCCGGATATTATGTTTTATTTCCGTGTGGTTTGCGTGCTTGGCTTGCAACTCCAGGGTTTGAATCCTGATTAGGGTATGGTTGGTTGTATATTGAAAAGGTTAATCGTAAGAATGGTCTCGCAAGACTAGAAATTCGCCTAACAAAGTTGTAATTATTATCATTTTATGAGAAATAGAAGTATCAAGATCATCACTTACAGAATGAATTTGTTTCGTAAGATTTAGTTGGGACGCATCCTATGAAGAAGAGTCAATTAATGTAAGAGAATTTAAATAATATTTTTCTAAGTTTTCGATTGATATTAATACAAAGATGTAAGGTTCTCTACAAAGCTGACTTCCCTTAAAATTCAACTGAATTGTTTTATTTTCTACAATCTTTCATGTTTGGAATCAGAAGGCAGTTATGAATCTGATAATTATATATATGTCCATAATTAACTATTTTCAGAGCGAAATATTTTCGATATTAACTAATTAACTATTAACTATCCTATATGCATGTAGTACCTCATTCCACATTACTCCTTTAATAATCACGTCGTAGAATCTCTAGTGGAAAATGTTATTCCAAAGAAGCACTAATTAAACCTTGGTCTGGATGATTCTTGCCGACCGCTGGACTTTGTGCAGACCGACATATATTCTGAAAGGGGCGGAGACCTCTAAGAAGTGATCGCAATTCACTCTTAAGGGAGCAGTGGGTGGATTACCGAGCATAGCAGATTGATTGTCGTTGACGATTGAATTTACGAGTAGAACTGTCATAGAGGCGTTTTTCTATTGTTCTTGGCAAACCTGTCTCAGACGTGGGGCGAGCGGACATATAAATTTATGTTCGGATTCAGCAGCGGAACTGAATTCTGATGTCAAAGCGGTGTCCTCTTTCCGATTCCTTCTTTAGATAGGCCAAGTGCACCTCACGCCCTCAAACAAACAAATCACTCGGATATGTTCGCCGAGTATTTCCCAATACCCACGGTTCCGCACCGACGAACTGCTTCTGATGAATAAATTAACTTCAAAAGCGACGCAAAGGGAATTAAAAAGTTCAGCTCTCGAAGTGGAGTAAAGCTAAGATGCTCAAAACATTGCGATACAAATACATTTTTTTGAATCTCTCAAACTATTCAGGAAAGCATGAGTAATATTTTCCATGGCAATAAAAATATTAAGACAAAATAATTATCACATAAAACTTATTCTGTTGTTTGGCTATCTTTTAATTTAAATTGTGAATACTCGACTATTAGTAGGTGGTTAAACACTGTGAATTTCTCCCCTTTTACTACTGGGTTAGACTACAAGTAATAAGTATGCTTTAAGAGTTCGTCTCCATGTTTTGTCGGCAAAATTTCTATTACGAAATCAAATAAGAAATATAAGCCTGTGAAATGCCAAAGGGAAAGAACAATAAATAGGGAAAATGAATTTATCAATCGAAGACTTATCTTTGTAATAAAAAAATTCTCCCCTGCTAAGTTGCTCTTGCCGCTATATGGTGAAGTCTTCCTAACATCTACTGAACTTATCAAAAGTTACTTCACCAAGGCAACAGTAAAATTAAAAAGGGAGAAGTTTTGCAGATGTATACCAAAATATTCTACAACATGGAATTATGTTTCTCACTATACATAGTCTTCACATCTATGGCAATTTTTTAATACGAATGCATTTTCCAATTAGAATGCACCAGGAATTGAACTCAGGGAACATAGCAGTCCCTCCGAATGTGTCGCTGAAAATTTCTTACTATTATGTACGATTGTCGAGGAGCTTAGAAGTCATTTTGATGCTTTGAGTTGCGAAGAAAAGATTGTATTGAGGAAGAATTAGAAATTCAGTTTCTTCTAGCAAAATATATGCACTAAGATATCGTTATTTAGGAAATATGATCTAAAACGCAGTGAAAGGGTTGAGAATATTAAACTATCTGCTATCAATTATTCGTAATCCTTACGATGAATGGTGTTGATTGGGAAGGCATTCGGTAGCCAATGGATGAGGGGTTTCGGTCTTCTGGCTGAATTGAATAGGGAACAATTGAACAGAATACAAGGATTCCACGAGGAAATGCTTGAAATTAGAAAAGCGATAAATGAATATTTCATAAGTTACAAAGTATGTGAGACAGATACTTTCTCAATGTCTTCCCCAAGGGCATTCATCGCAGGAAATCGCTCTTAGAAGTCTATTTACACTCGTCATAGCAAATAGATAGGCGACATTCCGTCTAAGATTCACGCCGCCTTTGATCTTCAACCTTGAATTTGCAAAGCAAAGTATCAAATGCAAGATAAAAAGCGCGTAGCAGCTGTGCACGATTAAACGCCATTTCTTAATGTTTTCATCGCTCTCAGATAAGGGCTGAAAGAGAAACAGTGACGAAGAATCGATGGCGGCAGTGTCGTAAAGACATCAAACTCGATTGTTTTTGGGAGATTTGTTGATAATATTCGATTTCGGACGAAGAAGAAACAGTAAATGGCGATGATTAATTAAGCGGATATTTGTACCATCAGCATGCACGAAAATTTAAAACACCTGGAAAATCTTTTGTAAAAACCATGGTAATAATGAGTTAATCAAGGAAGTGGTGTTAGAATTAATAAATAAATCGCTAGGTTTTAATTAACAAGGTTCAGTAGATGAAGGCATTCCTTTCAATGTTTGGACAACCCTCACATTATAAATGCTTCGGCTTATTCATGAACTATGATGAATTTGAACTCAATTTTTTAATTGAATTTCATGTTCAGTTGATTCCGTCGACTTCGTTTCGTGGTTCTGTAAAGTGTCTGTCATTAGCTTTGATGGTGTCTAGGAGTATATTGTGACTCTATCTACATATCTGTCGTACGATTGTAAAAACTTTAGTTCCCTCAAAGAGAACAACTACACTGCTATACTTAATTTAATACTTCTACCTAAATTAAAAATAGCATTAAAAATAAAAATTCCAATAACTTAAATGTAATTTAAATCTAGGGACATCACATGCAACACATAAAAACTCAAGAAATACATATAACAAATACAGCGATCCTTTATCGTAGTGATCTGGAAAAAATACTCCGAATAAATAAAGTTTCGATGTGCAATCAACTAACTAGAGATGATGAAAGCGAGAGAATCTACGATCTATAAATTATTGAATTATTCTGAATAAATGTGCGTTTATCGCAGGAATTATCGAGTTTCTCGAAAATCCACCCCAGCGATGCTCGATCATTATCTGGAGCTATTATTTGGAGAAAAAATTCCCAAGAACATGAGGGAGAACTTATCAACTCCAGAAAATCACGACCCAAATCGAGACTGATTATTTCGTCAGCGAAGATGTTTTTAAACCAATTCCAACGGAAGGTTGAGATCAAGAGTTTTTGCGCCAATGCTCGCCCTAAAACGTGTTCGAGAGAAAATTGCCTTTTAGTTATCTGATGGCGGTTCCTCCGCAGTGGGTTATTCTCTTAATAAAAGTCTATATTGCCGTAAATTGTTTCGTGCAAAATACCGCAATTTTAAGATGAAGGATTTGGAAAAAGTTGAAAGATACGTGATAAGATTTTCTTCATCGGAATCCAGGGTAAAAACAAAAACATCTATCTATTACCTAAAGTGAAAGTACACGGCCTTCTTTTTTTGTAACTTTAGCCTTAAGCAAGAGTTCCTTCGAAAATAAAGAATTTCATACGAAATATATAGCCTTCAGCTAAAGATAGATTCATATTCGGGGCGTGAACTTAGATAGCCAAATTAACATTTACAAGTTAAGATGGAATGATTTTACCACCAGCATTCACTCGGTATTAATACCATCTTGCAGCGTTTAAATTAAATAAATAAATAATAAATAAATAAAAACTTCCTCTTTCGGTCGAAAAGTATAAATTTCCTTGTCGGGGCTCCTAATCCAATCTGCTCCTAGTGAATAATCATCTCCACTAAAACTAAGATCCATCCAAATTTAAAAAAAACGGGAATTTTTAAAAGTTTCAATTACCGGATACTTGCCAATTGTTTCCTAATAATCTGAAATGAAAAGCAGAAAATACGTAAAGCGTTTATCCGCGTCATTCCTCTCACTCAATCAAGCAATTAAATGAATTTGAGGTCATAAGTTCGCGACCTTGACTCGAACGCTACGAGACGATGCATTTACGGATTCATTTGGTAGGAAAACATCCGAATGGATGCGTTCATATCCTGTTAGTTTTCGCGTACACACGCAAATTTCTTAATCAATGTCAATATATAAACTTCCCATAATCTGTGTTACATCGACATCTTATGTGGAACGACATTATCCCTATTATAAACATAAGTAATACGATCTACGATAAAAGTAACTTATTTATTTATTTGTACCTAAGTATCAACTAACAGCACGATGCAAATTACAGTTGACGATATAACAAGAAGCAAGGAAAAATCAACAATCATTGAGAACAAAATATAGCAGCAAATCAACAATATAAAATTAATTTAAATAATGAATAAAATGATAAAAAGTCAATCTCTTGCAACCATATTTTGGATGGATTTATTTATTAAATTCAATCACTTCGGTCTTCAATTGGTGAAACTACATCATAAACACTTAAGATAAAAATTAACTATAAATAACTACAATTTGTTTTTTTATCTAATGAGATTAAAGTAACTGATAATCGAAATCATCTAGAGATATTCTGTGTGATTACCATTTCCTCTCTATTCCCTACTGCTTAGAGATACAACCCTATTCATTGCCTCCGATATATGTCACAGACGTTTTACAGGCCCATTTAACATTCCTCTGATGCAGTTTGGGGAAGTTTATAAATGGTATATTTTGATACGCGATTCACCTGACGCAAATGCAAAAACGAAGTTTGATGTCCATCTTACTACGACTCACCCCGACAGATGCTGCACCAATGAAAATGGGCACCAAAACTGGATCCATAAAATGTTATCAGTGAGGTTCGATGATTAATCTAGAAAAAAAAACATTTTTAAATTTCCATTTACAAATTGTGTGGATTTCTTATTACTATCAACCGTATTGACTTCTTCTGACGGCGGGGGAAAACGTTTAACTATTATAACGTTTAATGTTCGCTGTCCGTATTCTAATTATACATTGTCAGTCGTTTTCCGTTGAACATAGTGTGGCTTCCATATTTAGACAAGGAGTTTCATGCTAGAAATGTAAAATATGAAGTTTTACAATAAAAATGATAAAGGAGCCTCTTTTTTAATATTACTATCTCCATCTTGAGGATCAGCCAAATAATGAAATTTATATGTTTACCATTCGCCATAAAGGTTCTTTTACATTGTTTCGTTGTCTTATGACTACTTCTTACTTTCTTATTAGTCATACGTGTGCTGTAATTGACAGGTAATTTCATATCCATCAAGGATGGATTATAGAAATGCGAAGACGAACGATTGGACTTATGAAGTGCTTCGATTCCTTTGCATATTAAATGTGGAGTTTATCAATGGCCACTTGGTTACGTTGTTCATAATGGCATTAACCATGAAACTAAGGAAGTATACATTCATCCAATTTTAGGGGAAGCATTCGCAGCTTCAATTCGGATTTTTAGCATCGCCTTCCATTATTCATACGAGTAGCAAGTCCTTCATTCGGATATCTCGGCTCCATTTTTTCAAAGATGTCAAATCTCGTCTTCCGTTGAGAAATGACTCCAACTGCGGTAAACCGCGAAGGCCTTCGTCGATAACAAAAACAAATTGCGTGACAGAATACGATTCCATCTTGGCTCCTTTTTTCGGCCTTTTCCACTTGCCCACACTTTCATTTGTGCAGACAGTCTGACATTCAGGTCACGAGGAAACGCCGCAATCATCGTTTAATTTCCCATTGGCTGAGGCGGCGGACCAATCACAGCACGGATTCGACATATCGAAATCGGCAAGTTCCCCCTATTTCATACGCATAGATTTGATGAGTATTTTCTTTATTTATGAGTGGTTTTCTCATTTCTTAGCTTCTGCATCAGCAGTCCGACCGTTTAACTAGTTACTTTATGGTACTAAAAAAACACGGAGGGTTTTTTCTTTATATCTCCTCGTTAATTAAGTAATTTACATGTACGTCTCTGTTCCACACGCTGATGATAAATACACACTTTTAATAGTAAAAAATCCGATTAAGAAATCGCTTTGGTCGATATGAGTGAATAATTTATGAAATTAATAATTTGTTCCCCAAAATAATATTAATTAATAAATAATGGAAGTGTATGTACCCCTGCACTACCCTGGACACAGAACCACAGACATTTTTGCGTGAGCTATCAAGTGTTTATAATGGCATTAATTCAATAGATGGGAGTTCATTTTTAAGTGGAGATCGCATCGTCTAGAAATTATTACAGATGTTTGTGTCATAATACTTTATGACACTGCGAATGTTGCGTTTTTCCTTAATTTAAGGGTTATCTTAAGTTCAGTAAAAAGTAATTCTGTTGGTCAAAATCCCTGTGAATTCTACAGGGTACTAACTCCAGTTAAATATATGACCTTCAGATGTATGTGTGAAATTCCCTTAGATTACCCCTACATAGAACTATAGTCATCAAATAAAGGATGATACGTGCGACGTGTCCTAACTATAGGAACTGAATTTACAACTGAGTATTTAAGAAATTATACTGTATCCGCCATTTATTCAAATAACGTCTTAACTTATATAATCAATCGAGCTAACTACTTTTCCAGATACGAAATTTTTAGTAATAAACTAGGATTTGAAGACAAATTACTCAGTTGAATTTCAATACTCAATAAACAGCTCGAAATTTATTTTTATCTCGAATTATGGTCAACTATGCAAAGTGCTGAATTCCTAACTTGTTATCTTCTGAAATTAACAGCTCATAAACGATGATCCGAATGTGTAGAAATATCAGCTGAGGAAGAGAGAAAGCCGAGTGAAAGCGTTCTCGTTGAGTCAGTTTGAAGGGTCGTGCAGATCTGTTTGCAGAAGAAAAAGAAATTGATGATCGTGCAATATTAGTGAAGTGCCTCCCACCCACACACACACATGTGCAGCTGCTTGTTTTCGTTATTTCTTCCTTTTGATACTTTCAAACCAAATGTCATTAGATGCCAATGAATAAGTAGCAGGAGGAATGGCGGAGTTGAAATAGACCAGTTTTAAAATTCACTGTTTTAATGTTAAGAGAGCGGAGAATGTCTTGCCAAATATCAGACATCTATTTATATCACAAAATTCTCTCACTTATGTCAAAATGTGTCAATAACTGAGAGAGAAAGATCTGCTTAAGTAAAGGAGAGACGGAAGGTAACACTTAAAAGGACAGAAAATAAATTCAGTACAGATTAGAGTATTATGGATAGGAAAGTTTGCAGTATTAGATATTTAGATGGCATGCGAAGACGGAGGAAAGTGAAAGAGGTGGTAACTGATTACTCAAATAATTTAAAATCTCTAAAAATAAACCTTTTCCATCAATTTCCTTGCGGGACTTAAATTTCAAGTTAAATCAGGTATATACACGATACAATTCGGCAATTCCAAATACTTCACCGTAACGTTATTTACAGTATTGGAGATTCACGCAAACGAAATTTTCTCCTATTTGATATAATTTTCCCTCATTTGCAAGCGCCGTACTTGCATGCTCTTTACAAAAGCAACGCTCTATTGGTTGAAGAGGCAATCAAGTGTAGCCTCTTCGTTCGGCGCTAAACTGACCGGCGTCACTTAGGCGATGGATCTAAGATATCGATGATATCATCGGGAATTGAACCGACTTTAAAATTGCAGTCCGACCTTGCGAGATAATTTTATCCATGGTCATAGATCTCGCAGAAGCTGTCAATTCCCCGCCGTATTTACTCCATCGACGTCTCAATTCTTCTCTCAACGAAGGATATCCATTCAACCTTCTTATAGGATCGTGAGAAGATATTTTGCAGAAATAATTACGATGAATCGTGGGCGAAATAGCTGAATTTGTTACTCCAGTTAACCCTCGCCAGTTCCGAGTTAAAAAGAAAAGAGCATGGAAAGGATATAAGGATGCTACTCGTGGTCTCTTTCCACGGAGGATTATCACAGCAAACAGAATTAGATATGGATATCGAAGTTTATCTGTTACGGAATGTGTTTATCACCCCCTGCCGCACTCCGCCGGAGGCTCGTAGGGTTAATATGTAAATTTAAAATCCACAATTGAATTCCGGCAAATTGCCCTCATCGCCTCACTTATTCCAAATAACGCAAAACCGATTCGAATCACGGCCACGCACCTCATCGCCTAAACGGGAAGAAACGTAACTTTTTGTCTCCGTAACTCCCTCTAATTCCAACAAACGCCTCCATCTATTTCCTTCCCCGTTACAGATTCTTCCCATTTTAGAAGAAGTGGATCCCAAATAAACAACACCGTGGCTATAGTAACACTCCAGAAGGAGGGAAGAGACGCCTTGTCCCTCAGAGTGTCCGGCAGTGCCTACTCTTCTATTTATCTCCGCTTCTTCGCTTTCTTTTTTTTAGTCGCTATCTCTCTCTCCCACGCGAAAGAGTGATGGGCAGAGCGAACGTCACGCCATGGGGTCGAAGACTGCTGAATAATGCATCCGAAGGTATCTAGGAAAGGATGGCTGTAATGGGCGAGGACCTCTTCGGCGAAACAAGTGAATGGAGATAAAATAAACTTATCTGAGTGATCTAAAGGAGATGGAGGAGATACGAGTGAGGATGAAGTGGAAGGAAATGACAAAAGAATGCGGCGATGCAGTGGACGCACATTATTACAAGCGGTTCCCTTTTTTATATTACTTTTTTCCTCCACAAGTATCATATACGTTCCTGCAACTGAACCTTGATGGATGAAATATTTTTCTTTACGTACGAGATGTAGGAAGATAAATTTTTCATCTAATTGTCTCAGTCTATCATATCACTGCAATAAAATTTGCAGCGATGCCGAGCAACTCCGTTCAGATCGGCCATTTTCTTATGATATGTCACTGAAGTGTTATCCACTGTGATGCATTTAAGTTGCTCCTCTCTTAGCATTTTGAAGTAAACAAATATGAATTACATCACACCTTATGTCACCTATTGAGTCTCTCTAGTGTTTTTGGTAGCTAACGGTGAAAAGAGATTCCACAACTTTCTGGCTGTTAACTTGACTGACACAGTCATATCTACAATCAACATGACAATAAAAATCACTGTTTAACAGATCTTTTAATCATCTTCAAATTTCAAAGTCTTTAACAGTAAATGGGATTTACTACCAACTCCACATCGCTAGCTTATCTTACTTAAAAAACAATGTATAATGTGGAAATTTGAATGAAACTTAATTGAGTTACGTACGTCCTAAATAATTCTACTTGCAGCATAAGTAACCTTTGATCAATTCTTATAATCATTCAGTACATGCTTAAATAATATTTCATCAACAAAAACATCGCATCACTTTGTCGTAAAAACTTGTAACGCGTAGAACGAGAATTTTTCGTATCAGGGAAAAAGTTCCGATAACTTTCTCGAAATAAAAATGTTAAGCTATCCTTCCGTCGAAAATGCTCCAAAATCTGAGAAATTGAATGTACCTCCTCCATTTAAATACACCTGCTTTTGTTAAATTTCGGCCGGAAAGAGGGGTGAAATCAAATCACCAACTCTATTTCCAACTGTGTTTTCTATCTCACGGTTTCATATGCGAGTCAATGTTACATTGACATTCCATTGAAAATACGCGCCTGAACTATCTGAACTTCTGGTTGAGCCTTCAAAGCATCCAAAGACACAAAATATTCGAGCCTGAAAGGTATAAGATTCTCTTAGAAAACCTATAATTATTCTATGAGATACCATTTGTGACGTATCTGCCGTATTTGGAATTAATTACACCAACTTTACACCTTCAAGACACTGGAGGAAAATATGTGTTAGAAGGACCAGTAAAGAGCTTACGCTGACATAAAAAGTTGCAATTGTGAAACTGAGTATCGAGAAAATAGAGGAAACAGAATAGAAAAGTGGAAAGGGTTTAGAAGAGTGTGGAGGATTGGAAATGCTTCCTAAGTAACTCGTTAAATGTCATTCGGATGAGATGGAAAGATTAGCGGAAAAAAATTCCGGGCTCGAAATTTTTCGGGTGAACGCGGAGGATAATCAATTTCCTACGGCGAGAAAGTCGTTCTTTTTATCGTTTTCTTCGCTCCGAAAAAATTCTTTTAACGAGATCTTGTCGAGAGATAGCAGATAACATTTAAATATACGGATTTTCCGCGTGGACGGAGCCTTATCCCTCCTTAACCGTTTAAATTCTCTCGGGGAAATAAGCTCTCAAATACATTCACTCGAAACAACTTTTACCTGTGAAGGAAATGGAAAGAGACGGTATTACCAAACAGGCGTTGATAAAAGTACATTTTCTACTTCGTTAATTTTTCCTCGATGCTAATCGTGAGTTATTCGTTATTGAGGCCATCTTACGAGGAATTACTTACATATTTATTATAATACTTCAAACTAGAGACTAATCCAAATCTGCTATTACAAGAACGATACCGAAGCGACTGCTGGAGATCTAGATCTTTGAGATCGTGTGAATGAAACATTCTAGTCACCCTTGTATTACTGATTCGCCAATAACAAAGTCCTATTTAAAATCTCTGGTGTTCACTAAGGAAAACATAATACAACAGAATTAATATGTGAGCTCATAAAGAATCGTTTTGATTCATCACATGTATACGTAACATTCGGTGAGTGTGATGCCATACATACCGTATTTCTTCTAATAAGAGACCAATCTTTAACATGCCATTGCTCAGTATTTATCTTTCTTTAATATCTTTCATATTATCATAGGCACGAAAAAGATAGGAATAGTTACAGTTACCTTTTTTCTCTACATATACATACTCTACATATTCCTCAAGACATTCAAAAAGTATTCCATTCATCAAATATGCAATGCATTAAAAACTGAGTTTCTTAAATGTAAAATGTTCTTCTTTCGATTAGATTATGTTTGATACATCCATTGAATGAAGATCCAGTACTTTATCTTTCGCAATTTCTGATTGCTCCGGACCACTTTTAAAGAGTCACCCAAACGATTTAAAAGAGTTTTTAAGAAACTTTAATCGTCAGAACACAGAGCAAACCAAAATCCATTTACTGGTACGTTTAACCCTTTAAGGTCCAACCTTTTTTTGGTAACTCCGTGGACCAAGGGAGGGTAAAACATTGTCCACTTTTGTTTTTTTCGATAAAATAATAATGGAACGTAACATCTCTTCAGCAATTGCCTTTTTTGGATTTTAAAAATCTTCTTACAATGATTTTTGTTGCTGATAATTGTACTGCTGCGATAAAAATAATGACATTTTTACTAAAAAAACCTATCAAAGACGAGGATATGATAAAGCTTCTCCTCAACGGTACCGGCTTTAAAGCTCTAATTCGGAAAATAATTTTGTGTAAATCACCGTAAGTTATGTTTATAAATCAACAACAAGGTATAATTAAAAAAATTAAATTGAATTATTAAAATTAATTAAAAACTATTTGTCAAAATATATGATTCCATTTGGTTCAAAAATATGTCGCAGGTTGGACCAAGGGAGGGTCATTTTGTGCCTATTTCCGCTCTCATTACATTGCTTAAAAAACGTACAAAATGCATCAAGATACAGTAATCTTTAACAACCTATATTTGACAATGTAATTAAGTCATAAGACTGTATAACACGATCAAGCTCTTAAAATATTGAAAAAGAAAAGTGTTGGACATTTTTTAGCCCTCCCTTGGTCCTTTAAGGGTTAAGGTAATGAACAGGTGAATATCAAATTTACACAATCCCTGCAAAAGATACAGAAGTTGCAAAAACGCGAAATATCTCTTCCACGCTAACAAGAGCAACAAAGGCAAGAATATTCATTACAGACCACAGCACCAGGAGAAGTAAGAAACCGCAAGAGAGCCTCTTTACGTGCGGACGTCATGCGAGGTAACCTCATATCAGAAAGACAACACAATAACGAAATACAATTCCGTCGTCGAAGCAGAAAAAAACAGCCCTCGAAGAGATGGTCTTTTCACAGGTGGCAGCACTGCTCCTTCCAGTTGCAGCCATGTATTGGAAAGGCGAGGAAAATAGGTCGTGTTCGTTTGAGAGAATTAACAACGCATCCTTTGAAAGAGCTTAACTGGGACTGAGGTGTCACTGTCACGGGAGCCCAAGTTTAATTCCGAAACCGGCAGGAGATTCTTTATGAAAAGGATGCTGGGGAGAAATCGCATTTTTCAAAAGAGGAAATGGCGTTCGGGAAAAAAGTGAACGCAAAGATAGGACGGATGCCACAGAAGATTCCGAGGATAATGACGTCAGCGGAGAGGGCGGGAAAATGCGACAATTGAACGACGGGAGGCGGTCTCTTGCAATGGCGAGAAAAACGGATGCTCTATCGGTCTAACTTTACAATAGACACACTTTGTAACATTTTTTCAGTTTGCGAGAGTTAGATTAGAACTGCTATGATGAAAGTTCCATACGTACAATGACGTCGCTTTGGGAACAACTGCATTCAGACGCTAAACACCTTTGTGTAATCCTGGATCATTAATTTCCCTTCCAAAACAATATATTATTCCTCTGTAATTGCAGATATATTAATAGCATATTTCAATCGTATACCAAAATACAGTAAAACTCCTACCATATGAAAATCAAATACCTTTTCATTCGTCACGATTCAACTGTTGGGTATTGTGTGTGCGAATCTATTTAGTGTATTATGACATAAATGGATTTAAGATAATACTAGCATGATTTTAAAATAACTAGCAAGGATTAAATTGGTTCAGTGTTTTAACTGTGTTTCGATACGTGATAATGCAATGCTATTTATATGACTGACATTTCGCTGTAATTAAAGAATTTTATTGAAACAGAAATGTCAAAGCTACACACTTCACCTCGATTGGAATTAATCGAAGTTAATATTTTAAACGGAAAAGAAAAGGAATCGACCCATCGGTACGCAATCTGTCTCCTCGTTTGGAATCGCTACGCTACATTTGTTTGTAATTAAATTAATGAAGTCGAGAGACAAATGACGTTTTCCAAAATGAAGAAATCGGTCAACGATTGAATCGTTGGTTAGGATAATCGCAAAGGATAAATCCCATTGTCTTTGCACCGTGTTTCGCTAATGCGCTGGAAGAATACGGCTGCGGTTGCTCGAAAAAAGCGAACATCCAGCTCAGCGGACTGTCGTGGGTGGTCCACGGAACAATTCGATCACGTGATGCGACGATATTCTTTTTTACTCCCGAGCGTATCCTCTTATTGTTTAGGAACCATTTCGGACATGCGCAGATCGAACTTCTTTTTTTTCCGACCGACGAAAATATTCCACCGAGCAAAACGCGGAGCGATAAAAAACGGGCGAAATAAAAATTGGTCGGAAGAGACAGGGTTTATGTGCAATGCGCATTTCGCTCCATCTTTTGTTCGGGTTTTTTTCGCACCGATATTCCGTTGACTTTTGTTTTCGTCGCTACGTTCGTTAACGCTCCGTTGTCCCCGTTTGAAAAAAAAGACGCGAGCAAAGATGAAATGTGTCCCGATAAACGGACCATCGCAGTCCATCCGTCCCTTTGAAATGCGAAGATGGTTCAAATCAAAGAACTTTGCTGCATCTAATGAAAACGTCGACGAAAGACACATCAATCAAATGAGGTGTCAAGTTTCAGAGATATCAATTGGCGTTGAAAAGAGAAAAAGCTTTGCTCCAAAGAAGGAAGATCTGATTTTCCGTAGTTAGGGAGGATGAATACCATCCGATGCAGGTCCAAACAAAAGTGAGGCGCTATCGGTTGCATTGTGGTTATAATCCCTTTGTCGACAGTTCGAATCTGCAAGAAAGCATCTTCTAGGGGTCTTTTATTAAAAAAAATGTACATCATCCAAAAAAGTCTTATTCCGAAGGAGGCAAAAGGCGATGCTTATTTGTTGGTGTTCTGGTGTTGGTGGTGGTGTTCTGGGGTTGGTGTTCTGCACTACCAATCATAGTGATCCAAAGAATAACATTTTGAGTATTCTGCTTCTCGTGAGTTAAAAGTTGCAATACATTCAGGCATTTATTAGACAAACCAAAATTGATAATACGAAATCATGTAGCAATACTGTTAATGTCAGTAAACTAGAAACATGTGAATTCCTTACCATCGAAGTAGAGCGCGTGAGGGGACGGCTAGAAACCAGTAAACATTATAAAATGCAATTTTTTCTAAATTATTCCATGTTTAGGAGGAACAAAATAAGAAGAATGTTCTGTAAAAATCTTTAATGAATTCCTTTTGGGATTTTTTAATTTAAGATAATTAAGGAAAGAAGAGGAGGTAGTCGAGGAAAAAAGCACATGCTCACGAGGAAAGATGTGGGGAAATGTGATGATAAGAACACATTTGGAAAATTCCTAACGGAAATTTTTCAATTTTGAGTAATAAGGTTGTAAATGTGGATTCATCCGTCAAGTTTCAGTGAAATGAAAAGACAGTAGAACTGAGGGTTCGATAAGGAGAGAATGGCAATAGACTACTCATCCAGCGACCATCGGTCATGACTCGCATCATATCTTCTCGGAAAGGTTGTGTCAGAATTATGGTCGTATCACTATTGTTTACTTAACAGAGATTGTAGATAAACACAAAACACAAATAAATTGAACGCATACCCCTTGAAACGCAATTAATTTCCATCGCGAGGAAAGGGACAACAAATATGCTATTAAAGTATGATACAGACGTAGTTAATTCATAGCGTATCATACATAACGCGGCAGGTGACATAATACATGCATTAAAGTTGAGCATGTACAGGAAATAAAATACTTTCAAAATTACATGGAGAATCCTACTTTTAAAGATAAATGAAATTGACCAAAGTGATTCGAGAATTATCTCTCATTGCAAAAACTGACAAACCTAATAAGTAAACATAAGTATATACCTCCGTACTTGTGTTTACTTATTGGGTTTGCCTATATGTTTCGAAATGTAATATTATTATTAACTTATTAACCTGTTTTACATGGACCGCCACCAAAATAATTTAGTATCAATCATTCATTTTGCGCTCAGAAGTAAAAAAATAAGATCGAATCCACAGATTGTCAATGCGAACCATAAATTTGCCAATCCGCAGCAAGATTGCTTATTGGATACACGTTCGGGCCAATTCCAGGTGTGTCATTCCCCCGCTGTCACGCAAACGGGATAAGTTTAAAATATACTCTCCAGTCGTGGGGAGAGAGACACAATGGCCCCAAAGGGCTTTTTGAAAGTGGTCTGGAGGCAGAGGAAATGCGGTCTGCCCCCGGGGCGCGGTGATACGGGTTTTTTCGGTGGCGCTGGGGGCGGGTGTGGGAGTGAATTAGAACGGATAAGGTGTGAGTTCGCGAAATATTCGGCCCCCGGAGGCCCATTCCGAGGGACGAGGCCCAAGTGCCTCACGGAATCGAGTTTTGCCTTTTCTGGTTACACAAATAAGCAACGAAATGGCCCAACGCATGTGCTTAAACGCGGCGGTTAATTCAACCAAGGATATTTATAGAGTACTTTTTTTGACTGTTGGCTAACTATTGTGAGCTCTTATACACGTAAAAGAGATTTATAAAGGTGTTGGGAAGGAGTTCTCGGGGCTACCAAAATGGAATCGAATGCTATCATGACGACCTTCGGAAAATCACAAAATAACACTACATTAAAATTAGATTTTCTTGTGTGATGTATTATGAGAAAAGTATACCAACGCATTTGTACACGACAAATTAGCACAAATAATTCAATTACTTCAATTATAAAATATATTGGGAAATTATTTTGATTCCAGAACTTTAAAACTGTATTATTATTGCCTTCTTCGATTCATCATGACTCCTTAAATTCTACCACAACTCTCGACTATTCTTTTGTAACGTAGCCTTCCCTTTACACCATCTAACCCTTACTTGCTACATACCTGTACACCATTTTATATTTTTTCCAGTTCCAGTCGCATTATTACTTCAATCAACGTTTAAAAGGATGATTTCATTTTTAGATAACTATTGAATCAATCAAGTTTCTACACAGGATTTGAATAACAGAACCAATAATATGTTTTTGAGACACAATATCTCGATTTAAAGAAACGTACAGGGACCGGTGACTTCATTAACGAAGAAAACAGATAGGAATTGGTGATAATTGAATTTACAGCAGACAAGGAAGCACACCCGCTATCGTATTTTGTAAGAACTCGATATACAAACAAACATTTTTAGAATAGGAAGTCCATAAGTTGCTTTTTAGAGTACGACGACCCTTCGTTCGGTGTATGATTCAAGATTATATCAACAGTAAACGGTTTTCTTTCCATTCGCGTCATGCATTTGGGACAACAGAAATTCAATCCAAAGGTTTGGTTCACTGAACTTTTATCTAAAAAGGTTATGGTGGACAATCCTTAAAACAGAACACACTTTGTCGAGTCTTTGATAAAGTTCACCGGTTTGCGGGAAAGTGTAAATAATTATTCCACTTTTGTGAAAGTCGTTGATCCTGTTGACTCGAACTTGAAATAAAGACCAATTGAATTTAAGTAGGTGACAACGATGAGAGAGACAAAATGATAACCTTAATAGTTTTTCGGTAGTAAGAAAAAAACAATTAAATTTCATGACTGAATTTAAATACCAAGTGATCCAATCAATCAACCGAGTTAATCCTTCTTCAATTTTACCATTTTAGGTTCACTGTCATATTGGTCGGAAAATGGGGTCGCATTAATCAATTACGTCTTCCGAGAAATTTATGTTACGTTAAGTTTCACATTCTCTCCTGCAACATTTACGCAATTATTTGAACATTCCTTTCGTGAAGTAAAAAATAATAACGAATTTTTTGCACGTGACTTGATTTGGTGCTTTTGAGCGCATTTTCCATTTGAATACCACATTAATTTGCATAGTCGTCGATTATTTTCAAATTCGTCCTTTTTTCGATCACCATTCGAGCGGGCGTAACCACTCGACGAGGCATAATTGCGATGCGCATTTAGTTTGTCTCTCATCACCGGCGCAGCCATTGTACGACTATCGTAATCAATCATAGAGGGTATCTAGGCCACGCCGATGAAATTGAATATTTTAAAATGTGCGAAATATTTCGAGAGTCGGCTGTCACTTTGGAGACAGTTCATTTGTCAAATTGTTGTTTCTTCCCGTCAGACGTGCATTTGCGAATTGCGACGTATTTTCGGTGCGCGTTTCACAGCATCCGAATGATATTTTACGGGACCTCTTCAATTCCGTCGCTATCAGCAACCAAAGGTCTTCTGCTATCATTAGCTTTAAAAATCTTATTATTAATATTTAAGGAACCAATTCCAGAAATCATTGTAATATTGGCTCTATTATCGGCATATTGTGTAAATTCAATGTATGATTGTCATTTATATTGCGTCATTTTTAAATGGTACATAATTAATTTGTATCTTTATCAAAACTCTCCATCATTTAGGTTTAATTGGTTTGAGGAAATTGGATATAATAGTAGGAGTAAGAATTAGAATAATAATAACGTTAGATAGCATTTTATAAAGTACTTGAAAACATGAATTTAAGAAATCAACTGGCACGAGCATGCGCTAAGAGAGTGCCCAAACTCAGATTCGCAAATATCATTTAATTCTTGTAACGGCCTCTCTGGAATACACGGAAAATAAAACACGGCATAAAAATTTTTCAAAAACGTTTAGAAAAATGTATAGAGCTGAAAGGAGATTATGTTGAGAAATAAAAAAAATTACCCCAAAAAAAAGTGTTTTTCCATCTTTTTCTAAGGACTTATTGAACGACCCTCGTATCCTCTCTATTGGAAAGAGAATAGAAAATTTCTGCGCATTTATCATGAATCTATCTACCTCTTCCCTCATTACTGCGCTATTATATTTCAAATAATTATTATTTTCGATTTCTTCGCTTCGTTATGAAGAATGTTAACTGTTTTCGCATTATTGCTGCTCTTTCTTTGTTAAATGCACGACTACGTAAAAAATCTGCACTTTTTTATTATAACGTTGACTAGAGGAAAATGTATGACGTATACTTGCGATATTACCGTAACATTACCCTGCTGGCCAAGTACTCCCGCTCGGAGATAAAAAAATGAAAAGCTAGACGAAAATTCCTGCGCATTAGGCACGAGCGTTATCTCTGGTGTAGCTTGCAGTCGATGCGATTTGTGAAGCCGTTTCTAAGTCCTGTTTTAACGAGCGGTAATCTACTAAAACTTTCCATCATTAAT
Organism: Sympetrum striolatum; assembly: GCA_947579665.1. Lineage (NCBI taxonomy): Eukaryota > Metazoa > Arthropoda > Insecta > Odonata > Libellulidae > Sympetrum > Sympetrum striolatum. The sequence goes on along the minus strand of OX388348.1, from coordinate 79,689,154 downwards.
CTTCAGAGTAAAACACCAAATCGTTTTATTTTGATACCATTTCCACTCCAGAAGCTCGAGATTCTTTATATCTTTAGCTTCTCTTCCCTTCTCCAGAGAAAACGCAGGTATCTCTTTAAAAAACAATTCCAGAGAAAAAAAGAGGATAAAACTAAGATTTTTTGTTTTTAATCTTTAAGAGAGCGTTTGTTTCAAGATGTTATTACTATTATTTTAGTCTTTATTACATCTGCATCTTTATGTATATGGCCAGAGACCGTGAATTTTATTTATCTACATGTTTTATTACAATCGTACATATCAAAACATGTCTGCGGATATGTTTTGAAATAGATAGTTCAATGATGTGCGGCTGAATTCCCTCATCAATTTCGAATACTTTTGAAGTAATGGTCACCTTATATCCATCAAAAAGGGATGATGACAACATTAATTTAACAAGGATAGGGTTGGAGGTTCTTTGCACATAAGAGTGTGTACCCAGGAAAAATCCAAAGGAAAAACGGACTTAATAAAACATTGATTTAACAATTTTCCGAAAGAGGAGCGAATAGTAGTACCTTCCACTCAGTATACTAAAACCCTTACTTTTACTTCACAATGAATACGTTAATTACTCTAGACAATTTCCAAACTGCAATAACGTTCAGGGGACATTCAAATATTAATCAAAGAATCTCGCTCTCATCTAACGAGTTAAAACTAAGCAGAGTGACTCAAACTTTAAATTTTAATACCGGCGGTTCATCTTATGGATAACGTTCAGTTGGAAACACTCGTTGACCGTTTAAAATTATACAAAATGACCTTTACGGTCAAAGATGCCAACTTACTTTTGATAATGTCGCAGGATGAATCCAGAAAAAAATGATGCAAGACTCAGCAAACTCAAAAATAATTCCAATAAAAAGTTATGAAAATCATTTAGCCTAAATATGCTTCAAAAAATACAATCTCAGGTCAGAAATCGGTTAAATTGCATCTGGTAAAATCACGTATTATACAAATGCATGTTACGCTAATGGCAACTGAGTTAAAAATGCTACGTTAAGCGTATTTAGAGGAGGGTCGACGTAACGGTGCTTGGTGCTCGTTGGTGCGCGAGAAGTCGCTAAATTAAATCTCCCGACGAAATCGTTATATTCTATAGCCTATGTTCCCTTAGCAGAACGAAGAATTAAAGATCGCACGTCACACGAGACCAAGCATCGCAAAAATCCAAGCGGATGCCTGGGAAATATGCTTTCCCGAAGAGATACGCGAAAAACAAGTTCTGCGAAGTCCATTCGTCTCCGTTAACCTCGTTCGCTTCGTCAAGCCTCCTTTTTCGCGATTCCAGAGAAGAAAACAATTTTCCGCGATGAGTTCGAATTCGCGACATCGAATTCGCGGGGGAGAAAAAAGGAAATCCTTTTAGCACGCGGGAAGAGCCGTGACGTCATAGAACAAGTGAGCGGCGAAAACAAACCGAATCCCGGGGGGATGATTGATGCGACGGAAGAAAACAAAAGAGATGCGCCGCCCGAATACAAATAAATAAATACGCGGAATAAAACACGGACGATGATATATATGGCGAGCATCGGAGTCGGAGAGGAAATGATGTCCGCCTGCGAACGGACCACTTTATTTTAAATACATTTATTTCTCGCAGCTCATCTTGTGAGAAAAATGGAATATATCGATTTCCAATTCGATGCAGATCACCCTTATCCCTTTTCTCTTTTGAGAGAGTTTGATTTCTGCACAGACTAACGTAAATGTACGCATATTTTGGTTGGTTTTGGTACAAATACTTAAACTACCTATACGAACAAACCTCAGTAAACCCCAGTTCTCTCAAACTACCATTTATTTCTTTGAATTATTTCCAAAGGGTATACCGTTTCATGTTTGGATTAAGTGAGTCTTTTACAATTGTTTTTTGATTCCGAAAATATTGTCTGTATTCACTTACTTTTAATTATTAACTAACTCCCCCTTATGTAGGAGGTGGTGAGGTTAACTTAAATCACATTTGAACAATATTAAAAAGCTTTATGTATACAAATACGTTTAAAGTTTTAAAAACTACAATAATGTTCAATTTAGCTTAACTTTACATAGGAACCTAAAACCACAGCAAACAGCATCTACATTTAACAAACTTTCGAAGAATTGTTAAAATCTTCAAATATACAAATATTGAATATCATAATATACACGGTATTGCTAACTAACTACATATTTTACATACAATATTAGCACTTGTTAGTTAACGTCAGAGAGTGGAAGGTTCCAATCAGTCTTTTGGCTGAATACTTTAACAAATATGCTTTAGAAAAATATTTGATTTAATGCTCAATATATGAAACTAAACTACACTTTCAAATTTAGCTGAGACTATATCTGGAAGATCATCCAATTTACAATTATTCCCCACCTCCTGTATTAAGAATATTTCCAAAGCGTTCCAGAGTTAGAAACAATTAAATGTCAAATTACAAATTTCCAGTGGTACTGGGAATCGCCAATACGTAATGAAAACGGAAGAATATTATTCCATGAACGAGGAAAAATGTCGACAAACACCATAAAAAACGGTACACTAAATGGGAAATTAATTTACTTTGACGATCTGGAATTAAAAGCATACTTTATAAAATATAGCGTGTCAAAATATATTACCACAGCGTGTCAATCGCCATACTTAATGAAGTGTTTGGGAAATTTAAGACCACTAAAATCATAATATTCCTTCCACAGAATATTTCGAATTCGATAAACTGCATTAGCGTAATAAACTCGTCCTTTAAGACAGTTCCCTCGCTCCAAACAGGACACTAATGCCACTCAATCTACTTCAAGTGTTTGTGATGATCCACAATCCATCATTTGGTTGATTGGTACCGTTTCCCCAAACAGCGAATTAATTAATCTCAGTCCGTCTATATACACAGGACAAACTTCCCTACCATTCATGCCATGACACCATAAGAACTACTTATGGTATAACTTCCTTATATTTATGAGTCGTTTCCAAATCTCGCCCTGTTTCGTAGAATCTTTCCCGTTAATGATCAATACGAAATCCATTATGTCAATTTTTTTACAAAGATGAAGAAATCATCCTAGATTTACAAACGAATTTGAAATGCGTTGTGAAGCTACTTTTTCGTGTTATAAATTAAACGTTTTAAAGACATCTTAATACATCCCAATGACAAAATTTAGAAGTTTTCAGGTAAAGAAAGTTCTGATAATGTTTTACTGTAGCTGAGAGGGATCGGTACTAGTATGCCGCAATATTACTTAAAGCCACTCCTTGAGGGCAGACTTAAGGGAGAAAGCAGATAGAAAAATATAAAAGAGGTCGGATGACTTAAATGTGAGGTAAAATACCAGGAAATGAGGGAGAAGGTGCTGAATAGGCATTTCAATGCACATGAACCTATCGAAGCGTAGCACATATTTAAAGAGCAATAATTGTTAGTTGAGGATGGCTATAAATTTACAAAATACTATGGTGACTGATGTTGATGATGATATACATGGTTTTGAAGAGATGTCGTTGCTTAGAGAAGAAGAAGTTTGGACAATTATACCTTTATCACGATATATTGATGATACATTATTACGAATATGAATAAATAAACGGATTTATTTAAGAAAATAATAAAACTCGCGAATAATATAGCTTATTTTACGAACTATTCCTTAAGTGTCTTTGAATGAGTGTTTTCCGAAGCCGCGTATTTTACACAATACCGATCTTTTGAAAAATTTCAATTATTTCACGGGAATTTGAGTTTTTATTAAAGGACGAACAAAGTTGACCTAGTCAGAGAAAGAACCATAAGTGAGAGACAATAATCGGAAATGGATTCGTAAAATTTAAGTTGTAGGGTTGGTTGTGTATTCTTCGTGATGGAGACACTATGGAGCCTATGAGACTGCATAGAGTAGTGCCCTATTATCTCTGCGATGGACTTTGTAGAAAATAAATATGCTGCTTGACCATGATTTGAATAGATCGATAAACAAAAGAAAGGCCGAGATGGTCTATCAAGCGCAGCTCGAGCGACACCAGCAGAGGGTAAAAAGATAGAGGGTAGCACAACATGGGAGACGGCGGGGGTGGCATCTTGATGAATTCCCCTTCGTCCTTGATCCGTGAATTTATGCCCTCTCCGTGACACAGCACTGTAATCGGGTTTCTCCAGCGGCGACGGGAGTCGAAGCGGAGCCGTTCGGTGAGGGAGTCACGCTAAAAGCTCTTGGCCCGAGGGAGTGTAAGTGCTGGCCGAAGTCAGGAAGGAGAAATTTATGCGGTTGGAATGTTTTATGGGTTTGCAATTCACTGTTCTTTTGCTTTTTCCAGTGCACGATGGATTCAAGGCTTTATCCTCCGGCGAGCGCCTCGACACATCTGACCTCGATACACAGCTGAAATGATATCGCCGTGGGAAATATCGTCGATTGGAAACGAAAAAAGAATTGGAACTAAACAGCCGTATATACTATCGATTAGAGTGAGATTATCGGATGAGAATAAATGCAACGAACAGCTGTGCATTCGAGGTGGACGAGAGAGGAGGACACCGTAAAACGCAGCACCGAAAGGTGTGACTGGGGTAAATATGAAGTCAACTATGAAGTTAACGAGAGTAAATCAGTACAGTTTCTGATCTCCAAAGATGGTCGGATGATTCCGTTACCATGGTGAGACTGGTCGCTAATTAATCTCTGAAATTATTTCCAGTGTCTTAATTTACTAAACATAAGAATCAATTATTTTCTAATTTAGTGCATCTTAAAGGACACTCTGTAGCCTCTACGATAGACGTTTAATGAATCGGTTTAGTCGACGTGCTTGAATATTGAAGATCCTTCGTTTTAATCATTCAGAATCAACGTCAACGATGTCAACACGTTGAATAAACATGTCTATAAAAATAGATTGTAATAAAGCAACAAAGTTGCTATTAATTATTATTAAGTAGCTTCTAACTGAGATGGGTGCCTATAATTTTAACGAGGTCACGCTTGGGCACACGTTTTAATTCTTTGTAACAAACAAATATTCAATATAATGTCCAACTATCTATATTCAAAAGGAAACATACAACAGCTCTTTGAGCTAGGATAGGAAACCTCAAGGTAAAAACGAAGTATTTCAATAAATAATCGGTAAACACAATGACAAGCGAAATCAATAATTATTAGCAAAATAAGAGAAACAAAAAGTTATAACTAATTGTAAGTAGTTATAGCCGATTATTGAGGGACAAATTATTTAAGAAAGAGTTTCGACTGCGAGGCAAAGAGTAAAGAATCACGTCTAGGGGAGTTTGAGATGATTTTGGGCGAGAAAATCAGAAAGTGAAGAGATTCTGACAAAAATGTGCGAACAACAGCAGTCAATGGTCGGTGAGGAAGCGTAACAGTGGAAATATCTCAGGCCGATCGTCTAATAATTATTAATGGGGACCACCCGAAGAAAATGGAATATTATAATCTTCCATTTGCTTTCGGTGATCCTCATTGAAGTGTATCGGTTCTACTTCTTTAAGTTTTTGTCACAATTAGGAAAGTTAATAAGATAAATATAATTTAAATGGACAAAATCTTATCCGGACGGAATACTGCAACATTCATAAGCTGTATATGAGTTACAAAAGATAAGAAATTATTCTTTTAGAAATGTGCTGGGAAAATGTGCTAGGTGTTTGAAGACAGTAACTATGCATGGAATAAAATTACAGTAACATTAATTACTTAGGGATATTTGTTTATGGATTAAGAAACTAAAACGAATAACCGACATAAATGACTATCAAATACAGTAAAGAAAACGGAAGAGACATTTTCAACTGTATTATATAATTATAGCATGACTGACATCTTCTAAACCTACGACGCTCTTTCTAGATCACTTCTAAGCCCATCAACATTCAAGAACGTACTCTTTTAGAAGAAATACTTGGCACGGAAATAGGAAATAGTCTCAGGAGTTTTATCAAGGACTTTCCCACTCCTTCTCACCACAGACAACTGGGATAAACGTTAATCTATTCGGGTAAACAATGATGCAGCAACTGCGAAGATCTTTGGTTTTTTTGCGACGCTATTCATCGATTCTGTGCCTTCATCGTATTCATCAATCCTTCAATAAACAATGAGTTGCGGGAGTCAATTGCAGGCAGAATTGGAATGGAGAGAGGTGTTACACATGAAGAATTATGGTGAATTGTAAAAGACTAAAATGCTGAGTATGGAATTAGTGTACTTTTAATATTATTATTGCTGATTACTCTTAAATCATCTGATCGAAGGCTGGTTGTATTTTCATCTCTTTTTGGAGTGTAAATCAAGAGAATGAGATGCAATTGATTCACGGATAACACTTTTCACTCAATAAATAGTGACTTAGTACGATCAATGCCATTCCTCAACATCTTCATACCTCAGTAACCCTCATATTGTAATACGACTTGAATAGGACCGAGACAAAATAAAATGTAAGATACATTTTCCTGCGATTGAAAACACTGATGAAAAATCTTCTTTTCCTCAAGATTTATAAGCAGAAAAACTTCAGTTGATGAGGGCAGTTGAGGATGGTTCATATGTTCAGAAAATATTCAACTAATTCAGGTTCGCTGACGATTCGTTAAAAGTGAATTCGATTGAAATAAATACCTTATTAATAGACATTCGTTATTTAGAGGAAAACACTACCATGCAAACTCAAATATAATTAATACCACAAACTGAATAATAAATGTAGATAAACAACAAAGAAATACACTGGGAGTTCGTGAGGGATGAATAATAATAAAAGGAAGGGGCTTGTGAAAATGTTCTAGCCTAGATGGTTAAGGCAGCCTCCCGGATATTAGGAAGATCTCGGGTTCGATTCCCACCCCCCTTAGACTTTTTTAAAGTCCGTTTTTCCTTACGATGAATAGAAATGTTAAGAATCACTTCTATGAATATGGGGAAAATTATCAAGATGGAAGAGATGGGGAAAATAGTCAACACTACTATCTCTATACTAAAATTAACCGTTGATTCTAGATTTCTTCAATCAAATTAATAGTATTAAAAATCTTTCTTCGAATCGATTATAAATCCTAGAGGATATTTCTCATACGTCGTCTAATTAAAGTAGGATATATATTTGAATTTTATAACCTGAAGCTAATGGATGGAATTATTACTTTTATCAATCAACGATTAAATCAATGATTGATTTCTCCATTAAAGGTTATTCACCCAATTATGCACAATTTTAATATAAAACTTATTTACACAACATTTTGGAATTTTCCTCAAATTTCACTGGATTTTATCAAACATCAGATGTAAATTAGTCCTGAAAATAAAAATAGTGAAACATTACTTAATTAACATTACATAGGAAAAACTTGTACTCCATTTACCCGAATAAAAGCATCGAATGTACAACAGAATGACAAAAACAGTTAATTGGAAATGATATTCCCAGCACAATATCGAAGAGGACATTGTAAGATATGAAAAATTAATTTCTTCCGTTCCACTCTGATTTGAAAGAGAGCTAATTAAAAGAGAATTCTTGTTGACAGAAACAGCCCCTTCAGCATTAGCCTGCGATTAATTAGCGATGGAAAGTTTGCTTCGCGTCTTAATCATCGGACCTCCAGGACTTCACTTGATGACGTCATGAGAATATACGCGACACTCAATTTGCGGTCGTTCGGAGATGGAAATTTCATTGTGTGACTTATGTCGTGATCTGGTTTCCTTTTCTGATAGAGAAAAAGTTCAATTTGAACGAAATTAGAACATTACCATGGAGATGTTAGAAAAATTGTTGACCTTTAAAAGCGTGAAATTGACATTTCATACGATTCTATTTCAATGCTTTCAATTTAAAATTTTTCAATTCAATTTCAAAATTCATTTCAATTCTTGTAAATAATTATCTCAAGATATAATAATTAATTAATATTCATTGACATTTTATATTTTTAAGAATTGTAGGGTGTTTTTAGATAAATTCTGTGATTTATACTTTCTGCCCTTTTGTGCCAACTATGATATTTTCTATGTCACAACCACAGAGCATAACTGAACCATCATTATCTTATCACATTATAATACATTATCAGGGAGGAATGAATAATGGTGGTGTATTACACCCCCTGCCATACGCCTCTGGCTACTCGCAGGGTATATATCTCTCCCAAATAAAGACGATTTATTATTATTATTATCTAAAATCTATCTATGAAGCGAAGGGCTATACTATATCCTATATACACTCTATTGATAACTTTCTCTTAGTTTTTACCTAACTTTCCTTTTTTTAATGAATAAAATTAATTAAATATTTGTTAAATTTACTGACATGTAATAAATAATTTATTTATTAATAAATGTTAACAAATTTCGGCCCGCAATCTTGAATATATTTCTGGCGTGGCCCCTTGAAGAGTAACAATAGTGGTTTATAGGCGGAGAAATACTGCGAGATAACGAAAAAGCAAATGTAAGTTTTACACGAAGCCGCAATTCGGTCAGTCATCCATCATCACCGCCGTTCAAATGCAATTCCCCCGCAATACCTTGAGAAACGTAGTCATCGATTCGTACCACAAGATTAGCTCTTAATTTATCGACGGCATTACCATTTGCGCTTGCGTTTACTTCTCGAGAGAACTTGTTAATTACCACCGTCTACACTCGGAGAGTACTCAACTCCGATCAAAGCGAAAATGCAAATATATATGTTAACGACCGGCGAATTAGGTCGTCGCATCTTTCGAAGGGGAAATGGACCTTTTTGCATCAGCGGTCTCCCATCGAAAATGTCACCACATTTTAGGGGTTCTGGGATTTTATCGTATAGTAATTCTATTTTGAGGCTTTGTAACAAAATACGAACATGATGGCCTTCCGGGGAACCAGAAATTAATTGAAAAGAGAAAAATATTGAGTACATTACAGAAAGAGGAGAGTTACTTAGTAACTTCCACAATATATTGTGCAAGTTACAAAGTGTTTTTCATTTAAGATGGTTATAGCACCATTCACGAAGTAAAGATTTATCATATTAATTTTATTAAGAAGGAGCAATTAAACTGATTTTCGAAGACGCTACTTCGTAGAAGGCCATAATTGAAATTATACACCAAGTATTTTTCCGCAACGATTTTAAAAAATTTATTTACAATTTTCGCCGCAGTTAGACAGCAGTCTGGTGGAAGATAATCTCAATATATAAAAAATACATTTAGTAATTAATACACATTCCATAAATAATATTATCAATTAATAATGCCAATAAAAGAAAATAATCACATTACTGTAAATAATCATACCAATACCTTATAATTTTTTTGTATATATACATAAATATAAAAAACAAATAAAACATATCGTTGCAGGTCACAAGGGTTCACAAGTGTACATGAACCTTCTGGTCTATACTAGCTGTATAAGTCATTTCAGCAGAAAAGAGGAACTCAATGAAACGGCTATTAAATATTAAAAGATCAGAAAGAACATTAACTATGAAACTTAAGAACTGCCGCAAATAAAACATGTTATTGGTCGCGAAGTATAGCCCGAAAATGTTTGATATTCCCAGGAAAAGAAAATGTAGGACCATTTACATTTTACTATTGTTATCCAAGCATAACAACGTTTTAGAAATAAAGTTTTACGAAGAATTAAAATTTAAGCTCTTTCTTTGGCTACAGATGACGTTTGCCATATAGTATTTGATGGAATTTCTTACTCTGGAGATATCAGTACTATTGCCTAGGTTTTTTTTATTTAAACAGATCATGGCTCGTACATCAGAATATTACACCCTGATAATGAAAAGTAATGCTTGAGATGTAAGATGTGAGAGCGCGAAAAAATTGCCTACGGAAGAAAAATGGCAACTAAGTAAACTTAGAGGGACGAGAAAGACAATGTGGAGGCTGTTGCAGAGAATTTGGATATAAAATTATAAACAAGAACAAACTTTATCCAAGATTTACTCCAAAGTAAACGCGCGACCTCCAAAAGATACCCTAACACTTAGATAGTTACTCAGATTTAAAAAAGTTAGCAGAACGCGAAGAAGTTATAGCTAAGGACTTCCTTAAGTTCAAATCAAGCTGCCAAACTTTGTTCCAACTCAAAATAAAACACTTCCGTTGCTCCGTTAGAAGTTAGTCTCCTTTTGAGATAATATATCAGTTTAACCATTGAATAATCCACTTGGTTTTAAAAATATATTAGAAACAAAAATCGGCGATAAAAAACTTCAGTGAAACCCATGAGGAAATGCATCGAATACAATTCCTTAGTGCATAACGTGCAGAGAATGAAGAAATATGGTATCCATCAGAAATTCCACTCCGATGATCGACTGTCGAGAAAAACCGCAGATAAACACAGAAAAGAAAGCGCGTGGTGTCGAGACACGTGTCTAAAATTCGGAAGTCACTTTTATGACTCAGGAGGGCGTGACGTTGCAGGTGACATACTCCAAGAAGAGATGCATGACGGAGATTTCGATCGGATACATTCTGGCTCACGCAAATGAGGCAATTGGATGAGTATCGCATTTAGGGATGGGCTTTCGAGGTATTTGCCAGAGGCACGGTATTCATTGCTCTCTGAAGGAAATATTAAGTACAGAAAGACATTGTAGCAAACTTTCACTAAACTACTCATAGCATAAAACATGCAGCAGGGTTGCATCATCTGGTGAACAAAGCAGGAAACACTAAGACTACATAAAAATAGGTAGAAGGTGGTTAGGTGACATATACCACTTTCTGAGAAGTTAATGCCTTTCTGTACCAATGAATACCTCCAAGTGCCTCATCTAGTGTCACATGATATATTAAAAATTTATCACATCAAGTCACCGAAGGATTTAGTACTAGAAAGATGGCGGATGCCTAAGTTTTTATTTCTTCTGCGAAGGGAATTCTAATGATAAAATAATTTATTGAATACAGAAAATGAATGCTTTATAAAATAATCATATTCTTTAAATATATAACCCCAATATTTATTTTCTTTTTTCGATAGCTACGTAACGTAAGGAAAATATTAGTAATTGTTTAAAAGAGGAAATTATATAGCAGAAATAATTCACTAGTCAATTAGGGAAAACAAAAAACTAGAAAAAGTAGATTCGAATACTGAAACAAATTGTTATTTATATACGATGTATCCATTCCTACAGCAAACACTTAAATTGAACCTCTCTTTAAACACTCATTGCACGACTTTTCGAAACGATTGCAATCTCCGTAAAGAGATTAAGTAAAGCTAGTTAATGTGAAACGTGTCGTAGCGAAGATCTTCAAGGTGCATCGGATGTTCAAGATGTGCGTGGGTGCAGCCGACTGAGGTGTGCGTCAGCCGCTGACCCTCGATGAACGCCTCATGACTAAGGTCTTTCCTTCCCACAGCACTTCTCACATTGCACGGGTGTGGTGGAGCAGCACCACGGAGAAACACTCGCTCGTAGTCTCATCATTTGGAGAACCAAAGCACTCCGTCGCTGATGGCTCACGATTGTACACGTTCAGAAAAATCAAATTCTATCAATCCGAATGAACCCTACGTGTTTTTGCCATTTCAACACATGTGAGAGATTAATTAGACTCGTATTTGTACATGTGTGTGTATCCAATTCATTTGAGAAACTACTACCAATCACTGCTAATTTCAGGAAATTTACATGTCCAACAAAATGTGATTGATTTTGAAAATGAGTTGATAATTATAATCTCAAGCTTTTATGGATCTTTTTGGGGAAGAAACTGAACGTATTTTTCAAAAACGTTATCACTGCCGTGAAATGTCACGATTGTTTTGGTAAATAATTCTTATTTACTCCAGGAATACATTCACAACGGAGAATAAGAACCTCGTTAAGGATCAAATCTCAAAATAAACTTGCTGTCGAAACTTTCGATAGGGAAGCTTACATTTACCTGTCGTTTAAATTTATAACAAAAATACAGAGAATATCGTATTTGTTCCTTTTCTTAAAGTCATCATTGAGATATATAATCTAAGGATATGATTTTCCGAGTAATTACTAAAATTCTATGATTACCTATAAAATAATTTATTCCATTTCTATCTCATAAGCTTAATCTTTAAGCAAGCAACAATTTATTTATATTTATTTTTCTTAAGACTCAGTTAAGTATTTAAATGTAAGTCTGAGGTGAAAGCTGTGATTAATTTTTCGCTAAACCTGAAGGTGCTCGCTGTTAATTAGTGAATGGGTATAACTCGTGAATAACTCGATATCCTGAAGGTTTACTTAACAGTTTCATATTTTATTTAAATTTGCATATCTTGTTCATACTTCAATCTTAATTACTTTGTAATTATTTTGTGTATTGAAGGAAATGCCGGCGCATTAGCATCGATCACAGGCTGTAGGAATTTTCAAACGTATATACTTCTAGCAATAAGGCCAAAAATGATTTTAACTTAAATTCCAATTTTATTTATTCCAACTTTACTCTAAATGTGTGTAGGTGTAACTCATTGTTTCTTTATTGATAAAATCATTTTAAATGCTTCATAAACAATTATTTAATCTCTACCATAAAATATATATAACGTAAAAATACTTTCCTAAAAACACTAAAGTATGACCGCATTTTCACATTTCTTAGGAAAGGAAGGGAATACGGATTTTATTTTTCGCTGTTCAGCATCTAAATTCTCTCTTATAAACATTTTTGGTATTCTGAGATGATTTTATTCATCGGAATAAGTGTTTTAATGTCGACATATACGCAAATTTTTACGGTAATGACCGAAAACTTAGGTTCCTCATTTTATTGAATTAAATAAAGCATCCAAAAATTATATTTATAATTTCACCGGTGAGAAAAAGATCTTCATAACTTCATGTTTTCTTTGCAATAAATTAAATAAATTATTTTAAGATAATCCATCACGAATGTACGGTTTTTTTCCAGTTTCAATTAGCGGCATTAGTACTTCATCAAAATTGTATATTTAAAATCTTTTTAAAATAAAATTTTGCGTAACAGGTTAAAAGATACAATTTAGAAACATAGTAGAAAGTTACAGGAATAAATCCGGATGAAACTGAATTGAACTCGCGGCTGCCGAGTACGCAACTGCGACAGATATGCAGTAAGTGATAAGTGCAGCAAGAGTGTCACAAGAAGCTTAAGACGTCGCACGAGGGAATTAAACCATTTACATAAGTCATGAAGGAATACGCAAACTCAAGCAAGCGCTAAAATCGAGTGAGTCATCAGTTAGCGTATCCTCAGCAGAACACATGAAAAGAGCCCTCAAACCTTGCAGCGTTGAATTGCTCGATGGGACACAAATAAGAGTGAGGATAAAGAGAGAGACTAATGAATCCATAAAGGGATGACGCGATTGGAATGCATGTTTGTGATCCCGTGACAGATCAGACAGGTGTGCATGGAGAGCACGCGGCTGCACGAATTGAGGAAAAGCCTCGAATGAGTAAACCATGAGTAACATTTAAATGGCGATGAAAAAGATGTGGAGAATTGTGATGTGGATTTTGGAACTCATATTATCATAAGTTCAATGCTTCCTACTTATATAATAATAATAATAATGCCTTCTTTTTATTTTATGGTCGAATTTTAGCTTTTTAAAGCCATTCCTCCAAATAACCACTTTTTTATTACTATCTTTGCATTTTACCTTTTTCCTCTCTCTCTCTCACACACACAACATACACAGACAACCATTCACTAACCGGAAAAATCCGATTAGCCGGGATTCAAACCTGGGACCGTGATGTTGGAGGGTAAACGCGCTAACCACTCCGCCACCACGGCCGGAAATAGAGCCTAACTCACGCTTTAAAACAGAGGTTAAGTATCTGTCCTAACAGTCTTTCTTTGTTCTCCAGTGTGAGACAAATGACTTAGTAAAAAATGTTTTCCTTGAGAGTAGACTACCAGTACATGAAGATGTACATTCTCATTTCTTAGGCGATGCGTGAATTTTACTGATGCGTGAGAACTTCTAATCTCGTCTTCTGTGTAAAAGATGTGCAAAGAAACTTATGATCGAGGAAAACGAAATTATAACCGATTTTTGGACATCATGGTTGAAGGATGATTACTGTAAGATTAAGAAGATATTTCCAAGAACTTTCTTTGAAACAATAAAATCGGAAGCTAAGAAAGACAAAACATACAGGAGCAGTTATTGCGGTATCGTGCGGAGGATATGCATCGAAGTTGCTCTGTTAGCACAATAACCCCTTTCCACAGATCTCTCATTGACCTGATGACGCATAGACTTAGCGATATGGTTGAACACTGATTGGAAATAATTATTTTCAAATTAATTTCTGACCCTTTAATATCTGCGTCATTTTTCACCGATCGTAGAACATGAAAGACCGCTGACCGCAATATTTGCCACTTAGCTTCCAAGAACGCAAATTTGTATTCCTCCAATTTAGCAGAATGCGTGAACTTTTTGAGTGTCACACAGATCGAGTCACTTTATCCGATGTCACGGCAAAAAAGAGTCGTAAGAGACGAGCGATAACGACCTTGAAAAACGAGTACGACTTCGATATTCTCAAAGATTTAGATTCCAAATATTAACGAGTACAATAAAATAGATTTTAGAGACTGGGAACAATTCACTTTACTCTCTCTACACGAGTGATTCTGGGAAAATGATTCCAAGTCAAAAGAAAAAACTCAAAGTTGTGAAGTCAATTTCGTGAATCATATATTGAGATTTAAGAATTATTAAACTGAAAAACAGTTCCATACACAAAGGACATTGGAGTGTCCACTGAATAATACTGGCATCCATACAAAGATGATGGACGTAACTGTATGATTTAAACTCACCGAAATAAGGGAAATGGGAAGGGAAGAATTCCTTGCAGGAAACATACCTGTAAAAATATAAAAAAATACGGTTAGATCCAGAAGAATTAAATATTTTCGTGAAGAATTCACTAACACAATAACTAGCACAGTAAGAGCTAATAGCTATTAGCTAAACCTTTCAAAACCACTGTTGTTCCCAACTGATAATACTTTAACATTATAAATAACGGACTAAGTGAATCTAAATTACCAAAAAAGGAATTGGAGCAAATACAATATTCTAACAGGAAATCATAAGAATAAGTGGATTAATAACAATAAGTACGATAATACAAAAAAATGATAGAATCAACACAATGATTAATGAAATAATACAAACAAAAACAATGAAGTAAATAAATATGAATCGAAACTACTGCGTTGGTTTGCGGAGTAAATTTAGAAATGAACTTATGCTGACAATCATGCAGCTATTTGTGAATAAACTATTTGAAGTATTTATTTATACCAGACCCTCAAGAACCGATATAAATACATTCTAAACATCTGTAAGTTACCCACTTATATGCCATTATTCATTTAAACGGAATATTTGACAATCTAAGGGACACTTAGCATTAAATTAGTAATTGCAAGGGATATACATTTTCTAAGAAAAAAGCAAAATTTATAACTTAAAAGAGTTCGAACAGCTAAACAGAAAATTGGAGAAGTGCTTTCAACTTAGCGAGGTTAACGAACGGCCAAGTTAGAACTAACGGACAACGACGTCGTGAATAAATTCTCCACATTCGAAGCACTCGATATATTACGTCCATTTAAATTGAGGTGAAGACGGTGAAACGCTATAAATTAGCCCTTCGGACAATCCAATAATAAACTTCGTCTGCGCCCATAAGAGATAAATGTCTACCGGATGATGACCTTGCATTCCCTCAGCGTCTCTCCTTCGCCATTATTCATAACAGCTTCTATAATCCTTCCCTTTTCAATTTCGACGTCTATATCTTTTAAATCTATTTTAGCCTCTATTACAGGAGAGAAAAGGAGGACATGACATTTAAATTAGCCCCTTATGCTACAGCGATTGGTAATAAAATTCACGGGCATAATAAAAGAATGTATCATCACAGTTTAGATTCCCTCCCTCATCCGTAATTAGCCATTAGATGCTGAAATTCTTCCTTTTAAACGTTGATGGAAACATTAAAACATTGACCATTTCCGGTGATTCAAAAGTGTTATCGTCAAAGACGACAGCGATTTTTACAACGTCCTCTAAAATATTCTCCCTCATTCCCAGCGGTCAGGGACACGAGAAAACTCCATATTTATTTATTTATTTAAACGCTGCAAGTTGGTATTAATACCGGGTGGCAACGGTTGACATATATATGCGGATTTTGTTATACTCTATAAGCTTTTTTTATGAATTATCTTAATCAATTAAATGAATATTATTATAATATGAATACGTCCTTCGTGAATTATTGTCCTATAGAGCGGATATTTATATGTAAGCGACGAAAATACACATGCTTGAATTTTGAGAGTATGGTGAAGGAGAAAAAGTCTGCCGCATCCAGGACTCGAACCCGGATCTTTCACTTGCCAAGCGGATGCTTTAGCCAATTAAGCTACCGCGACAGAACGCTCTCCCCTTCACGTTCTCGGATATTTATAGAAAAGAAAATATTATGCTTCGGCTTTATATTCTGAATTGATAGATAAGCTACATAGTAAATAAATTTGAAACAACAACAGTTGTGCTTTGATGAATCTTATTTTAAAGGTTATAACGGAGATAAATGCCAATAAATCAACATATTCAAACAAAACATCATAAAACCATCTTCAGGCGGAATAGGTTGACGAAATTGACTGAAATATATATTATGGAAGGAAGAACGGAGTGTTTTTTTCTTTTAAGATGGTTTCTACGATATGCCACATAGTTGCGATTGGCGATATAGATTTTATATTCAAACAAGTATTTAGTTCAATATGTGAGAAAATGTTGGAAAAACTGATCCGGATTAAATCAGACACCATGAAATAATTTCAGTAACTTTGGCAAGTAGATGTAAATTAAAATGCATGCGTTTTCGAGGAAATGAGCGAGGCCTTAGTCAACGATGCAAACAGTGTTTCCTCGCCTTGTGAGCGACCGAGGAGCGGCAACTCTACAAGGATGCATTTAAACTGCTTCATAACTGAATTTCAGCGCTGCTTCCGTAATTTCCGTCCCCATCTCTGGGGCGTTGACAAACTATCTTCCTGTCGACAGTTTCCGTGACAAAGTGATCGCTCACACAGACGGACTATTTCCAGTTTCCGTGACGTCAACAGCGAAAGAATGAATCCGCGTCCTCAATTCCAATCTCCGAGGGAGATAAATTTCGGAAGCAAAATTCAAAAGAGACGGATGCGAGATAAATATCCGAAACAAATTCGGATGAAGACGGTTCCGGGATAGGAATTGAGTTACGAATAACTAAGGACATGACTTGCAAGCAGTTTATCCCGAGTTATATTTGAAAATGAATTGTCTCGAAAACCACGAGCAGAGTTGGTGCAGCGGACGAAAGTTAGGTTATCTTGCGTCGTAAATGAAGAATGCTGAGAACAATTATCATACATTTCCTTCATCACGATTGTTATCAGGGCTATAAAATATAAATACCAGTACTTGTTATTACAAATTACGTTATTATTTAATCTTATTTAGAATAAATATATATTTCTTCATTCTGACTTTTCAACAGCGGATGTTAAATGACAGTTATATTCTCACATCACGCGTAAATACCATGTATTTCCTTTTAAACTTTTCTAAATTATGCATACAAATCATCTTGCTCTGCAATTTAATTATATTTAAATCGTTTTTTCAACCTTTTAGTATTTAATTAACGACATTATGATGCATTTTGTGATAGTCCTTTTTAAGGAAAATTTTATGAATATTTATCAGTGACTGTTTTTAAACCTCAAATTGCGAGTGTAGAACACGCGCGAAAGGTTATAAACTGCAAAGGAGCAGATAAAAATCGACATTCTTGTTTTTGATGCTTTAAAAGATATTTAATAATTTCAAAAATGCCAATTAGAGGTATTAAAATGGGAAGAGGGGGTATGTTTAAAGTCAATCCCAATTACATAATTCATTCCTAAAAAGGAAAGGTTTAAAAATGAGGGTTCAATTTCGAAGCGTAGGACGCAAGTTGGTGATTTATGCACCCGCAGTGCAATAAAGTACCATCGATTCATTCGTTTATTTGAATGGAGAGAGAGATTTTTCGAGTAATTTATAGGAGTGTGTCAACATAATAGTCCAGTGGTTTTAAATGGAGATGGAGTGACCGGTTCGAATAAAGATTCCGATGGCGACATTATGCGGAACGAATGGAGCTAAAAATATCCCTCATCACTGTCTTTAACAAACTCTATTTAATCCGGATTTCGATGTATTAGAGCAAGTACTATAAATATACAACAGTACGTAACATTAGTTGGGGTATGCATCTTGTGTGAGCATTTTCAGGGTGAATTAGCTCTAAGATGGCTCTTTACCTTATATAGTATCGTATTATCTTTATTACAAAATGTATGTATGATAAGACCCATAAAAGGGATGACAAACCAATGGCACATCCAAAAAAGTGGCTCATAACATAATGGCACATGGAATCGAGAGAAATATTAAAATGAAAATCTAAATCCAATCTGCACATACGAATACACGAACTCACTTGACATACACAACCAATGAAATCCACAGGCCGCATTTACTTTAGTTAATTCTTATAATTTAAGGCGGTTTATCTATACTTATTTATTTATTATGGATTTACTTAGCAGTAAAAAGGTTGATAGATGACGTCAAAAACAAGGTTCAACTACTAACCAACTAAACATATTACCAATCTCTACATATATTGTATACTAACAACTTCGCCGTCAATAATTTATAATATAAATAGCTATTGTTACATATTAATCTACAGGAATTGAAAACAGAATGATTATCTAGCAATCACTCAAAAAATTCCGCAGAAATATATGAGCCACAAATACAGAATATCAGTATATAAGCAACATTCCCAAGCAACTACAAAGACAAACATGTATGGCGCATATCATTACCCATATTAAATACTGCTTATTGAATACTACCTATTAAATTCTAAATAGTATGTAAAATATATTTATTTTTTTATTATTGAATTTTTAGTACATCAATACACCATATTGATTTCGTTGGAGTGCATGGTAACAGGAAATGGGTTTTGGCTACGGATTATGCTTTCAGGATCTGATCACGAAGCCATGTTCGAGAGGAAGCACGACGGTCCGTACGAGATATTTTCTTTCCGTGGCACCCCCTGCCACACACTTGCCTAACGGCCAGCGCGGACGGAATGTAGATGAGTATTGGCGCGTCGGAGGGCAAAGACAAACAGGGGCTCGGAAGACACCTTTCACTAGTAGACGAGGGAATTCAGCTTTCTCCGGCTCGTCTAATCAGTCAATGTCACCGGAGTAACCGATTTAAGTCACTCCCACCGCTCTTATGAAAGAGAAAACCTCGGCAGAGAGAATTGGCTATCACGATATTTCGGCGGAGCGTAAAAAGACCGCAGATTTCACGCCGCCTCTAAGATTTGGGGGCAAAGCATTCCTCAAATTTCGAGGAGTTCTTTAATTGCGGCCTTTATCCATCGAAAGTGATCCGTCGTCAATTAAGAAATCCGCTGGGAATTGCTTCCACGTTTTTCCACCTACGGAGGTTGCCTCATCAGCTGACGATGTGCCAATTCCTTTAAACTGGACTCTTAAAGGCTTCTGAGGTAAGAAAAATCCCTTTTGTTTCAGGCCAACATATTCTCCCGTAAGAATTCTCATTTTAATTGGAGTTACCTTTTTTTATTTTTTGTATGACTTTATGATTCCCCAAAATTGCATGTGTTATAATATATTTATTATTTATTTATTGACGACTTAATTGGGCGAAATTGGGACTAAAAAGTCCCATCTTCCATTTAACCCTTAACTTTTAACTTTAACCTTATCATATAGTAGTAGTAGTATTGTTAAAAGTGCTTCGACAGCTTAGGTAATTTCGCACATTGGCTTCCACCGGGAATCGAACCCGGGATCGCTTTCACCAAAGGAAAACGCGCTGTCCACATGACTATCCGGGAACCCTTATAGTATATGTGCATATGTATAATGCATATAATATTTATTTATTTATGTCTATAGCACAATCAGGATAACCCGCTAAGTTGCGCTGTAATATATAGTGATAAAACAAAGAAAAAATTATTCACAAATCAAATAAAACAAATTAACGTAGACATAAGGTTAAAACGCCAAGTACAATAACATAATAAAGTAAAATACAATAAAATAAATTATAATATAAGGAAAAAAACATTTTACAAGTGTTGTTAAAATCTATAAAAGCTTAAAGAAATAAAACATGCACAATGACCTTTTTATGTAGATAACATTTGTATTAAATAGGTATAATTATATAATTTGTATAATACCTGGAAGGGCACTTATAATGTTATTCGCTATACTGAGCATCCTGGGGAAGGGAGAGTTTTTACAAACATTGACCCGATGGACGTAGAACGATTTATTATATTAATGCATTATTGCCAGTGGAACCGATGCGAAATCCGAACAAGGCAATTTTTCTCAGCATAAACTGAAGCTAACTGAATTCCTGAGTCCTCATCCCCCCCTGCCACACGCCGAAAGGCGGCTTGCAGGGTTCTTACTTAGAGATTGGGAAAGTCACAGTCCCGAAGGTCGGAGCCCCTGGCACTCAGCTGAAAGAGGCTTTTGAGATGGAATGAAGCCAGATGAGGAGTGAGGTAATTTACACTTGTTTTCCTCTTCCGATTCAGATTACTGAGCAGAATAAAACTTATAATATCAAATTTTCAATAAAAGGATTTACATATTTTATTTTGTGCTCTATTCATGTATTTGATAAAGTATAATTTAGTTCCTCCAATAAAAACTATATTTTTCCTTGATATATGCAATTCTTGCACATCACCACACAAATTGATGTACGAACATGTGTATTGTACTAATTGATAGCTTTCAGGGATACATCTATGTTCCACTACCTGGTAATTAGCGATGAGACGATACGAAAATTTGAATACAGTGCGACTCCCGATTCCGATGCCAGCAATTATGAAAATTTATTATTTTCAGTTACATTTAGGTTAAATTTTCAAATATTCAATAAACGAGAGAATTTTCACTAATAAAAATGTTGTAGAATAGTTAATAAAAAAATTGATAAAATGGAAAAGGATATCCTGCTCATTTAAAAAATGGGTGACTTTCGAGCCATTAAAAGAATAATTTCTGAATTTAAATAGTCTTAGATATTTATATTTGATACTTGAAATTCCGAAATTATTACGTAAAAAAATTATCATCTGCCCAATTTCGAGTTTCAGTTTCTTGCCAGCCTCAAAAAACAAATAATCGCTCTTTCAATAGCAGAAGGCGATATTTATTTCCAAATTCCACTTTTAGATTAAATAAAACTAAATTCCACCCTTAATTAAATTAAACCAGAACAGACGGAATCATGGAATGCCAGGGTGAAAACTCGAGGGTCGTATTATTGTACTCAGAGATAAACAAAATAGATTCACATTCAATGCCAAATTTAAGATAATAAGATCCAAAGTTTATAGTTTTACAAATAATTAAAAATCAATGAGTTTTTATATACTAACTATTTTTACAAAAATACTGAGATTTTAACAAATAATATCCCAAAGAATCGTTTTTGCGTAAAAATTGCTCCTTTGCCAATTCCGATAGCCAAAAAGTTGTTTAGGATTCCATTTCCGATTAATCGTCTCATCACCAATTGCGATCAATCTCCTATTTCCTCTAGCCGAGGTCCCCTCCCCTATTCTAAAGCAGTAGAACTTTATGTTTGTATCATATGCAGGATCAATTTTTCGTTTATCACATAATATTACATTTTCATTTAATTCCGCAAAACCACACTTTTCTTCCTTACTATATTTTTTGCATCCTATCTTTCAGTGTTCTGCGTTTATGTATTGCATGCATTTTCGAAAAGGGACTTTATTAATTTTGTTTAAAATTGTTAATTTCTAAGAGTACAAATCACAACACTGTCGAAGAAAAGGCTAAGTGAATCAGCTCCGCAATCTTTGTACGAGATTAGCCCTTGATTTTAGTCACTTGGTAAACTGCATTACTAAGACCGTCAACGGAATTCCAACGAGCGTCCAATTTAGCTGCATTAGCCGGTTAGGATTCCACTCAGGGCATCGACTCAATTCATTAACTTATTTCAGAGCCAAGAGGGGGATATCGTGGTCTGGACACAGAAAAGCTGTTCGCAATTTTGCGTCATTACAAATTGAAAAGATAAATATATGTCATTTTATAATTATAGTAACAAATTATAATTATATTTAAACACATTTTAATGTTAATATAGAAGCATTTTAGTTTTTATGAAGTTTTCGCGATTAAATTAATACGCATTTGGATTTGTTTAGCGAGTTTTTCTTAGTGTATTTTCGTGGGTGCGGTTTGTTTTCATGTAGCTTTGTTTTAATATACTACCCGAAAAATATTTAGCAAATACACAAATGGAGAAGACTGCAAAATGATAATTTTATGCAGATACTCCCTTCATATATATATGACAGATTATTACGTGGACTATTCTGCATTTAAGCGATTTTGGCAGCACGATCAACACGATAGCTGCAGCACGAATATTATCCTGGATTTATATCAACAATTCAGTAAGTTTGAACAAAAAACTGATGCAGAAAGGGACGGAAAGGTAACATTATCCCCAATAGCTATCCAAACCATCGCTTGCCTACAGAGAGCGAAAGTCTACCAACATAGCCTGCAAATACCGTAGGTCTATCAATATCGACGGTCTACCGACACCTAAATTCTACCAAAATTAAACGTCTACCGAAGTGGAAAACCTACCAATGCTGAAAGTCTACTTTCATCTAAAATCTACAAAAATCGAGAATCTACCAATATGCTCCATTATGTAAAGTTAGCCACCATCGCTAGTATCCCAACATCCATAAAGTAACAGAACAGCGCACAAATCTCGAGGAAGCAAGCGGAGCGGAACTCCACTCCCAATAAAATCCACGACGATTCCAATTTCGACGAAAAATATTTAATTTCCGCATTTTTCCGCGAAGATGAACTGGGGCACCGTCGTGTCAAACAACTCCGAGACACACCGCAAAAAGGAATCCGGATTAGCCACCCGAGCGAATGGAAAAATGGACTCCGGTTGGATTACTTTTAGCAGATTAACCTCTCCCGGAATCCGATTTATTTGGCGCAATTCCTTCGTTATTTACGATCTCCTGCCGATATCACGCGCGTTGCAATTTATTTTATTTCCCGTGCGCCGATCGCGGGTTATTTATCGGAGCCCGAATAAAAAATGTACGAATAACGACGGAAAAATATGACGTAAATTCCTTTCGTTTCTGATCGAAGAGCAAAACATTTCTTCATTTCCGACAAAAATCACGCATCTCGTGGCAGTAAATCCTCCAAGATTGAGATAAAAAACGGACTCTTATTTTTTATCTTTCGGAAGAGACAAAGAGCGACCGTTGACGGAAATTTCGAAGTGCTTCCTGAGCTAAAAAAAGAGAATCTACTTTTTTCGGATGGGCTTTCGGATTCTGCGACACTTTTACAAATTTTAACAGTTGTAAATGCGAATTCATTACAATACGTGTAATTCCCCTTTTCGTATCGCAATTAGGACTGCAAACTGAAAAGGCCTTACCGAAAACGAAGAGTTTAGACGAAGATGCATAATGTTATAACAATGTAATGTATTCAAAGATAATATGGTAGTAATATGTATGTAACTGTATTTTAAGTAATGTTTACTGGGTGGTGTTCTGAAAATTAAGTGCCATTGTTGTTTTGTGACGTTCTAATAAAAACTGTAGATAATATTTTCGAATATTTGTCTGTATAAGATTTCTGGTGTTAGGGATAGCGGCTGTTTTTGAGTTTTAAGTGTTGTTAGTGGTTGAACCTGAATAATTTCTATCTGCAGCATATATAATAAATACATCTTTGACGATTAAAAAAAATGAGGTTGCAAAAATTCGCAAGATCAAATTGCGATGCGGGGGTAATGAATAAGTTCCATAGAAATTCCTCGTAAATTTAAGAGATATCTGTGGGTATCCAATAGGACCTTGCTATAGAAGTATTAGATTCGTGATCACTGCACCGTTTCCAGCATCACCGAATTATATGTGGTGGTGCATACCAAACCTTTTGCACCATTTAACGCGGAATTTACTTCATCTCTGGAAACTCACACTTATGTGAAGTAGTTTTTTTAAATCTATGCAATGAATTCAAATGAAAAATAAATAACGGACATGAGGTACACCGAATACTCTATATTGCCTTAGCGTAAACGGTTATTTTCGTTAGGAATTCTATGAATATAATTTAAAAGTGTTTTAGCATTGATAAGGAAACAAGGAATAATAAAAATTAGGAAAAATATTGGATATAGAAAACTATATCAGGGTAAATTATACTAACACTTTTATAAGCTACCACAGTTTTCTGAACAGAATTGGATGTAGCAAACATTATATATTTTTCGGATGAGAGAATGTCCTTGTCCATCCAATCCAAGTTTTTTCCGTACTTACACACGATGTCTATTGATAATCATAGGAATAGTTAAGGAGGATATGATTAAATAATGAATGAATAGAGTTGATATATAATATTATTTGATTAAAACATTACATGAGTATTCTATTAAGCCGATTGAATCTAAAACCAACGCTACTTTGTTTGTTTTTGTGTGTGATGAGAGTTTTGTATTTTAAAAGTGACGTATATGCTTGAATTAATGAATTTGCCTCTATTTTTTAGATGTAGGTCTATGTTATTCTATTTTGAACCAATCTTTTCATTAAATGCATTAATTTAAAAATTAATCTCTGACTGGCATTTTAGAAATTACAAGAATTAGTTACAGACATGACTTTGATTAATATTATATTGATTTACTTTACTTGTTGTATACATACATACAAGGGGCTTTATGTGGCGAAATTGGGACTCTTTAGTCCAATCTCCCATTTATATTGATAGACCAAAACAAAAATATATAAAATTTACACGAACTTCAAATTGCAGAACAGTACGCACTTAAAAAAACACAGAGCACTGGATTTAAATAACAGTAAGAATGGGATTGGCGATAAATCAATTTAAATCGCAAATTCCACGTTTTCGCGTAGCTTCAGAGCCAAAATAACTGCATAAATTCAATTTTCCTCTTATCCGAGAAAAGGAACAGCGAGCAAATGTTTAATTTAACGACGGAGATCTAATCCATTTGACGCAAATGCCCACGCTTTGGCTTAAAATTAATCCATCGGAAAAATAGTTATGAAAATTTTAAAAATCTTCAACGTATGATGAGGGAAAATATTTCAAGAGCCCTGAATAATTCTTCCGCTCCATCGCGGCCACGCATTGCATCACGGGAAATATTTATGAACCAATCAGCAGGAACAAGGCCTACGAAAAACATTTATCGGCTCCGGCGATTTATTATTTTTCCTTCCGGGAAAAAAGAGGCGAGCATGGCCGATAAAAAACATCAAAGGGACAAAACAAACTGCGCCGCTGTCGACTTCGACCCGCTTCCGAAGAAAATTAAATTTTAAACGAGACGAGAAAAAAATGGCAATCGACGACCATCGATACTCTCGATAAGATCGCTTTATCGGCGGATGATTCGGAAAATGGCTGAGGAATAGCGAGAGAGTCGCATTGCGTCGCGTTGCGTTGCGTCGCGTTGCATTGCCCACTCGCATCTAGATTATCACAGGACTCGCGTCGTGCTGCGCGTCGCATTCCTATCTCTTTAGCGCCTTTCGGAAAGATAACGTGCCTTTGTCATTGTTTCGTCACACATACACCTGATTCAGACATGATATTTAGGAATACAATGCGACTGAGGCAGATAATTGATTCAAAAGAAGATAATTAGACGAATAATCAATAAGGCTGAATTTTGGGCAGAGGCAATTACATACTTATTTACAAAGTGTGTGCAAGCATATGGACAACCGGAGAGTAGGGGAGTCTGTGCTGGAGGCAATAGAGAATAATTAATTACCCTACGATATTTAAATATTTTGAAGGATTCGTTTTTAACAAGACTCCCGGGATACCCTTCGCCTGACTGCCACAAAGGGGTAGGATCATTCTTCTCTGCAACTTTCTTATAATCTTTCTTCTAAATTTCATGCAAAGAGTTAATAGTGTCTTGCGATCTAATCTTTTAATGCAATTCTCCTTTTCTATAGTTTTTATTCATCTCTCATTTCCTTCGACACTACTGCCTTAGTCTGGTACTTCTCCACATCCACTCAGTTGCGTTGTTTTCCTCTCAAAAATAACCTGAATTCATTTTCTATATACTGAATCGCTAGAAACAATTTTCTGTGTGATTTTTCGTTACTCTCTTTCTAACTTTTAAGAGCCACCATGTTGCAGTTGTTGATTACTATCTTTTTTTTTAAACCAGTGCTGTCCTTCTCCGCATGTTTAATGTACTACCTTGAGGTATGACGATTACACGAAAATGAGATTTCTCTATCACCCTTTCACAACCCTACAATTACATGAGCAGCAAGTACTTTGTTTTCTTAATCAAAACGATAGTTTGATATTTTTATCGGCATATTTTGTCAATGGTTCCCTCCATCTGAACATAAAAGCATTCCTCAATACTAATTTCTACAAGTACTACCGAGTAAAATCGGTTTTTCCTGTTTAAATAAGTATGTATATTTTTTATATGTACACTTAAATTCTAAAATTGATTTTTATTCAAATTTTTATTGAATTGTACCATTACAGGGACATCATCGCCATTTGCCTTTTAAGGGCACAATCTTCTTCTTCTGCCGGTCCATTAAAGGATGTTGGCGGTCACATTTAGCATTTCGTTCCTGTCGGGTCTCTCAGCAGTCCAGCCCATTGTTTAATGTTATCCATCCTCTAGACGTTATTCCTCTTTTACCTTAGATTTTCCCTTCAATTACCAACTGTAGGAGATAATATTTTGAGTTCCGTAGGATGAAGAGCAGAATAAAGAACGAAAAGTAGCGAAATATGTATTTTCAACTCCTAATTTTCTCAGTTATTCTTTTAATAGTGCTATGGTATTAATAAAGGGGTAATATTTGAACTTTAATCATTCTAATCAATACACTTCTAATTTGAACCACCTCTGATTTCTTTCCCATTCTCTCCGTTTTCTCAGTCCATACGTTGTATTTTTTTCCAGCGCTGCATTCATCTTCTAACTGACGTTACCTTACCTTAAGACTTACCGTCTTCCATAATAACAATATTTTCTGTACTTTGTCCTTATTTCATTTTTATTTATTAGAGTTTCTTAAATATCGGTTAGGGGTCGTTCACAACTTACGTAACGCAAAATTCTCCTATTTTCGACCCCATGTAATAGGACCCCTCCCCCCATTCCGTTTCATAGCGAGTGCTTAGTGAAAATTTTTAGGCTTTTAGGCTAATCAAGAAAGAAAGATTTATAGTTCCCAATAATAATTCACTTTTTATTAAACTATTTCAATTGTAAAGGCTATTCATACATTTCATTTAGATTCGATGACCTGTTGATAATCTCACAAAACACAGACAGAATACCCGTGCCGCCTACCACACTCGCACTCTGACTACTTCGGTTCGACACTCGCTCGGATCAGAGCTGCCAACTTTCCCCGGTAAATTGCGCGCGAGTTTTAAATTCAAACTTGAAACGTGCGGAAATTTTGCTACTTTTTCTAAAACCGTGATTTAACGCAAACCTTGACCCCCACGTACCAGGACTGTAACGCCTGGCCGGACCCCCCCCTCCCCCAAATTGCGTTACGTAATTTGTGTACGGCCCCTTACTTTACTGTATGGTAATCAGTGGCGGCGGGTCCATTGGGTTCACGGGTTCACTGAACCCCCTAAGGAAACTACTGCACTATTTTTATTTATACCAATGTTCTTTCCATAACCTAAATATCTTTGACACCAATCATTTGGCCTAACTTTTCCTTCGTTGAGTCGCGATTCCTGCCGCTTTTGGTTCCAACTAGCTTGACTTCGCGCGAGGTTCACTCCCCGAAGTGAACCCCTTCAGACGTCGCGTTATAGATGAAGAGCGGTGAGGGGAAAGAGGGGCATACGGCCTTTAAACATGGGCCGATCGCTGCACTACGTTGCAGCGACAGCCGACGAGAATGGCTTCAAAGGATTTTCGGAAATTTGTTTTAGGCACTTTCCGGCAAATTAGAGAGTTGAAATTCGAGGAATCGCTGGAAGCCGTGTATGTTCATCCAAAACTATAAAGACACCCTCGAATATTATCCCATGTTCGACGCTAGGTCAGGGCAAATATTCTCCAATTTAAAATGTATTGCGCCAATTTTTCAGATTTTTTAAAAATGCCTTCCCGATGACATGGAAACTTAAAACCCGGCATGTGAATTGAGATCATAAATACATTTCATATACGCTGTTTAACGTTTCCATGATTATTCTTGGTTTTCCAGAGCGCCATTTACATTCCACAGTGCATTGCAAATGGGGATAATGGAATCGTATTTTAAGATCATCCCAGTATGATATCAACATAAAACTTTGGATTAAATTATTTTCATATCTACCAGGTCGTTATATGTATTTATAACTCCCTAAATATCTTGGGCACGAGACCAAGCGGATCTACCATTTAAAATGTATGGTGGGAATTTCAATTTTCTTTATGATTCATTTACCGAGAAATTGAAAATTATATGGCCAGTCATGTAAACAGAAGAAATGAGCGTTTCATAATTACAATTTATCTTTTACCTTATGATCATTGGTTCGACGCTGGGGCACCATTTGTATTTTACCATAAATTTCAAAGGTGGATTGTAGAATTACGTTTGAGGTCCTTCCCGATGTGATATCGACTTGAAATTTGTATCATCAATATTCTTGCAAGCAAATTTTACTCGTATATATATGGATAAATAATTTTTAATAATAATTTATAAACATTTTTCATTTGTAATTGTTTCTTGAAAGAAATAATTACGTTGTACTTGACAAAATACTTTTTAACAAATTCATGCATTTCATAAGTTTCTGCATCTGGAAGCTTTCTTCCTCTTTCTTTAATCCCTAAAAAACGGGCAACAGCAGGTCCTAGGTCATAATATGCAGTTCCAGCACTGTTATTTGCGATGTGTATATCCTAGAATTTATAGCTTCTCTAGAAAAGCTTGACTGTTTGTTGGATTTAAGTTTGGTATGGATTGACACATCTCTCTCCGTGCAAGCACTATGAGAAGTTAAAGTAAGATCTGCCAGAATTAATTTGTTGAAAATTGATGGATGTTGTGATACCTTCCAGTAATGGTAAAGCCTAGCTATTGACGAAGTCATGGCTGGAGGAGGAGGAACACAGGGCCCGCCACCTTCCAGAACTCTATTCCTGAAAAGAAACATTTTATCCAAACTCTAGCATTTAACGCTTCCTGACTTTGGTTTAACACGCGTAGAACTTGAGTTTTTTCCTTTTTTGCTGGCGCCTAATACTGTCTCTGGGCGACAAAATCTTGGCACTAGGTGGCATTCATGTCGCCTACTTTGTATGTTATTTTATGCACTGGTGTCTGCAGCTATGTAATGGCTACCCATAATGCGCTGCAATATTGTGAATTTACGGAAATGTTTCGTATCCAGTGTACATATTCAGTTACCGGTGTTGTGGTTGCTTGTGGCGTATTCAGTATGTAAACCAACTGCGTTACTTGTTTGTAAACAGTTTTTCTCGCTCTTCATGATGAATAGTGTCCAATTTCTGAAAGGGATTAATTTTTCCTCTATTTCTGTTTAAGAAAAATGTGCAATAAAAGAAGTAGAAAGTCCTATTCCTTTGCTGAACCTATCTCAGAGTCAGAGAAGCAAAGGTAGGCAATACTTCCGAGTGTTTCAGCCATAGATATATGAGAGAAACAGTTGGATTTGTGGCTGCGACTCTTCCAATAGGCTATACTATTTCCCTTGTTTGATTTTTGCGAAAGACAAGGACGCGGCCTGGGCAAAATCTTAAAATATTATTCGGTGACAGTTGTGCCAAATACTTCAACCCTAAATAAAACAATATCAGGTAATTGATTTATGTTCTTATGATTATATTTTACATTTCAACAAATAAATGGAACTTAAATATTAATATATATTTTGGTATTTAAAAATATATACGGAGAAATATGAATCGAGAATTTAAATAAAAACTCAATTTTCGAGAATATAGGGATTTTTTACAACAAAGGCATATATTGATTCAACCCGAAATATTAATTTTCATATTTCTACTGCTTTATTCGCGGTTGTTGTGAATTATACTGCGTCCATGTAAGCAGAGGCAATATTCTAGTATGAGCCAGAATATTTAACCATAATCGCGGCCACTTAAAAAAATACGAATTTTGAAGTGAACCCCCTGTTTTTTTATTCACGCGCCGCCACTGATGGTAATCCTACGTTTAGGGATGGCTAATAATTTCCTATAACGTTTTAGGTCAATTTACGGGCCGAAATTCAAGGGACATTTTCTCCAATGAGTAACGCTGCAATTGAGGAAGGGAATTCGCCTCCAACGCAAACAGCTTCGGACGTCAAGGTGAAAAGTACATTGTATTCGTCAAGGTAAAACTCGCTCAGTGGGCGTATGATTGAAATTCGAAGATTGATATCAATACATTTATGGCCAGCGTTTCAGGTTGCAGGATGCCTTCAATAGTCATAACCATGAGCACCTCTTCATCAAGTATGGCTTTGAATGCAGTGAAACGCAATTTAGCATGGCATTGAAATGAAATGAAGCTTTCATTATGGTTTGAGAATTGGTTGTGTTCATTTAGAGAAGCTGAAATTGATAAAATAATCATAATAATGGTGGAGTGAACTAAAACTACAACGCAGATTAAATTCATTTTCTATTTAACCTATCGTCAAAGTGTATCTAATAAGTGAATAATAAAATCTTATTGTAATAAATCGAGCATAGGAGAAATTCCGTCCTGGATTTAAGACACCTTAGAGAAGCTTAGGAAGAAGTATCCACTTCAGAAAGACCAAGTAAGTGGGCAGGTATTCACACCCGCCTTCTTTGCATACACAAGTATACAAAAATCATACTTAAGCCTACTGATTGTGAGAACAATAGCAATAAGATTTCATGAAAATTACCTAGCACAAAACATGATGCAAATAAAATTATGAACATAACTTTGAAGAAATTTCAATGAAATGTAGGCTATGACTTAACAATAACAATTCAAAACATTTGTGATGTAGGAAATAATAATAATGACACTTCATATAGTGTCTAAGACACTTAATATCACAATTAAGAGATAGTTCAAATCAAAAAGATTCTTTAAATAAATTTGATAAATTTCAAAGCTCCATAAAATCAGTATCTTGTAATAATTGGCTTATATGACATAAAAATACACTATCTTCATAATATGCAAGGGATGGTAAATTAAAAAACTTATATTCGTAATAATGAAATCAATTCGGAGGTCGAAGTAAAGAAGAGTGCATAAGAAGTGTGTGCGCGTGAGAATACGTGTATAGGAAACGGATATGTCCGATTTTCACCTCTCTCCTGCGACAGCTGGTTTCTAATGTTAGAATTTATTTTACAGCGTTTACCAATCGACTATCATTGGAATAAACCGATCCTAAATCACGCTGAAGTAATAAGGAAGTAAGACATAAGGAAAAACTGCACCCACATACCCTACGTTGGCACGAAAAGCTTTCAGTAGAAAACTACTACGAGATTACAAATTTCCTTTCCTTCTATGGAGTTTATAAACAAACCGGTGCATAAAGCCTTCCTTCCTTTCTCCAGTAAACAATCTCGAGAGATAAGACCTTTCGCGGATTCGTCTTCTGTTTTCGTGACGGAATCGTTGTTCTCTGACATCGGATGGCATTTTTCGTCTCATTAGCGATCAGAAAGCCGTCGATACCTCGGAATCTTGCCCATGCGGAAGCCGCGCGTCTTCAATGGACGTTGGGGCAACGCCGAGAGAACATCCTTGACGCGTCTTACATTTCGCTATGCGGAATTACCATCCCAACGAAGCTCCTCGCGAGGTCCCTTTGATTAATTGCCAGGTGAATATTCCTACATTCATCGGAGGAATAAATTCTAGTTAGGATCGACGTGAAGACAGCTGCCTCTATTTATCAGTACACATTTAACTTATTCAAAGGCCAGTGAAGGGAGATGGAATGCAGCTTAAATGCACGCCGATGTTAATAGAATAAATTACTCGTTGACTTCATGCATTTTATAAATGTCAACCATGCTAAAACAGAAGGCTTGAGAAAGTGAACAAATGTTCAATACATCTCTATGATATTTATTTAGCTTTCTGAGAAAATTCAGAATTTGATAAACTAAAGATTTCCAATTTTTAGTGATAGACATGTTAAGGGGAATAGTGATCGGTTCCTCATTTTTTTGTTTTTATTATAGTCTCCTTTTGTTTGATTCTATTGTTTTGGGAAAATGTAAGAGATTCGCTATTGGCTTCCAGGGAACAAGAATTTGTGCAAATTTTAATCAAGAACAAAATAAACATTTTCCATAAAATTTCTGCTCTTATAGAACTTATATCGTTGTATCTTTTTCACAGGAACCTTTTTGGGAATCTAATTTTGTTAAAGGAGCACCATCTGTAAGAGACAGAGAGGAACTTAAAATTAATTTCTCAAGGGCAATGGGAATGGCTATTTAAAGTATCACAATAAAGAAAAAAGGATCGAACGAAAATTTTGTATTTAGCCTTAAGGCTCACTTCCTCCTATTATTTACGCAATCGTCCGAATCCTGTTGCTCAGATCCACAAACGATTCTCCATTTTAATGGATATCTTGTAATTTATTACACTTCAGGAGTTCTGAAAACGGGTGAATTTGTAATGACTGGCTAATCAACATGAAAGGGATATTATAAATAAACAAAGAGGTATGGAAATGATGAGAGATAGATACAGAGGGACTGAACTACAGGACGTAAAAGTTATAAACTGACGACTTTTCAGAATTAGAGATCATGCCTGTGTTAAAAGATGAATGATGTGCTTACTCTGAAAAGTGTTAGGGAAGACGATGCTTGCGTATTTTCATTAAGAACCTTTAAAACGAATATTTAAGTGGAGAACTTTCCCGAGGAATTTTTCAGCTCTATTTGCTCTTCTTGAAACTCAGAACAAGACGAGAAGGCGAAGTGAAGAATAAACAGTCGAGAGAGAAAAGAGGATATCGAAGGCAGTCATAATTGATCGCTTGTTTGATCTCTTGTTTATTTTCGTGAGTGCGTGGGCGCCTTGACCTTGTGAGAGTGACCTTCCGACGGTGACCTCGTGACACAGAGCGGGCGCAGCCAAAAAAGATGGAAAAACAAATAGTGAGTCCCATTGTTAGGGCGGCTGAAGAGGCCATTAAAAGCAGTCCTCTCCTCAAGATGGCTGATCGGTGGCGTAAAATTGCTTTCGTTAGCCGTGAAATTGGACCGATGGATGCCGTGGGATCAAATGGTCACGAAATCAAAGCGAGGCGTTGAAGATGCGTTCAACTGTGATTCCGCGTTAGAAACTGGTTCACGAGAAGATATTTTGATCAGCGGTCTTCTGTGTTGATCAAGTTAGCGGATCCAGAGCTTTAACGATCATAGCAGCATTATTACAACTCTGGTATTCCTATTATCAATCGAAATTCAGCGAAAAATATTGTCTATAAGCCTAAATACTTTGTAGAAGAGAGAATAGGCATAATTACCACTATAAAGATAATTTTTGTGTTTTAATCTGATGATATGCATAAAGGACTTAGTTTCTTCAAAATGCAAAGTTTCTACAGTTAAAAAGCTTTAAAAGACTAAGAAATCGATATTAGTGAAATTTATGCGCAAAACGAAATTATTTCCCTCATTATCTAAGCACAGGTAACTCTGGATTTACAATATTAACATATTTGCTAATTATAGCTTTCACGTTCCCGAGTTAAATTTTCAAAATACCCTTTTCGTATAATCTCAAATGATAGGCTAAAAAAAACTCTTTATTCTCTTTATTCAATTACTTCGGACCTAAATTTAAAATCCATCAACTGAATGAATAAAAATCGAACATGCCATATTTGTGGATTTGAAAGACGTAACACTGAAATTAAGTTAGACTCGAGCTTTGATGTAAAAGTTAGGAAAACTCAATCTGAAGAAATATCCTGTCAGATGGTTTCTTTAGGAAAACTCAAGACGAGCTTCGCCTCAGATTCCACTGAGCTTTAAAATAGATACTTATGGTATATACTGTTATGAAAACCTCAAAGCCACGAATAGCTGAAATCCAAATTACGATAATCGCAGAGTTTGAAGTTGAAACCCCTCCAAAAATTTTAACTTATTCCATTAGTTTGAAAAAGAGATCTGATTCACGAAGTATAACCTGCTTTCCAACCAAGTTAGATTTGGTGACAATGAAGACCCCAAGGTTTCGATGACAGTCATCAGGGCTGCTTCTGAGGACACCTGTTCTATCCACTTGGTTGGAAACTCGAGAATCCTTCTTACACCAGGAAAGTCGATATAATATAACTATAAATATAACTCGATCAAAAACGGGGCCTTGAGAAAATATTCAAATTATACCTCTTGATCCTCTTATCCCGCTAAGAGTAATTAATTCCACAGAAATTATAGTAAAAACATCACCATTTGAGTTATTAATTAGAGTTAACCCTAAATTTTTCTTCCACGTGTATACCAATTTGCTTCAGCACGTGGCTTTAAGACCAGAGGCCGCTGCGTTATTCCTGGGGCTACTTCAATGGACTTGTAAGGCGGTTGGTGTACATAAAAGCCTCAGATAGGCGCGTATCTCCAAATTAAAATTCCGAACGTCCTGCCTCTTCAAGTTCCAGCCGAGAGTGCTCGGAAATAGAAGAAATCAACAGAATGAGATTTGAGGCCGTGGCTTATGGAGGACCTTGAAAAGGAAGAAAAAAAGTGCTCTTTGGAGGAATTTAAACTGGCTCGGAATGGATGCCGCTGGTTAGTAAAACGGTCCGGAGGTCAAAATGATGAATAAAGACGTTTTAGGAGCGAACGAAATGAATTTTCATAAAAAAGAGCAGGAAAGAAGATGTGGTTGATACGGGAGATGGGACAGAAAAGTATTTAGGGGATGAGTTAAAGTGGAGGCTATGAGTTTCCTCTTAACTAGATGGATACTTGAGAATGTATTTCATTAGCTGAGTTGAAAAAGTGGTAATGTTATTTAACGAGAGTACGTGTTATAAGAACATTTGATAAAATTGAACAATGCGAACGTAATAGCGAGGGAATATTAATTTTTTACAATAATGATTCAAACATTCTAACAAATATTTGTTAATATTTGCTGTGAATATTTATTGACATTTTATTTACTGCTTTAAATAAATAAATAAAGGCTTTGAACAAAATACAGTGAAAGCACTCTCTAGATAAACAAATTTGACGATCATGCCACAAAAGGTATATTTTTCTCAATATTAGTAATTAATCTCAAAGAAAATATTGTAGCGGTTCCTCTTTCACTATGAATGGTGCTCTATATACTCGTAGAATTTGTTCAACTGTTTCAATGTGAAAGAGGCAGGAACACGTGCGTGGTAGCATAGAATGAGGAAGGACGAGGTCATCGTAAATAATTCTGGCGTTGAGGATCAAAGCGATCGGAGATGCGACAAGGGTTTCGTCATCTCCTTCATCTACCCGAGGATCCTTAAATGAATCTTATGCGAGTGTTAACAAAATAACTAACGAGGACTAAAGATTATGAGCGCGGTAGGGAACACAGCTTTCCTAGATATTTCAAGGATTTAATTAAATAGTTATGTTGTCTCGAGGGAGTGTATGCCATAACGCAGTGCTTTTCATTCCGTCCATCCATTCCTTCTGCTTCCCACTCGAACTGTGTGAATGCTCTCGCCCGTTTACATTCTCGGTCACGGCGGATGCACGGCCGTGCCGACGAAGGCGCTAATGACGCGTGATCCAAAGCGTGAGCCACGCCCACTCCGGCGCACACGTTTTCCTCATAATTTCCCTCGTAAAAGTGTTTCTTCGTCGAGATGACGAACGCCGCAAGTTGGAGGCGGCGACGAGAATGGTCTCGATGAGGGGAATATCGCCTAAACTACGCTTAAGACAGAAATGCAAGTTTAAAAAGCATTTATTGTTTTTCTACGGGTTGTATTTAGATTCAGGAGACACATTAAATCTCTTTAACTACATTTTTCCTCCACATAACAAACGTACTAAGGAGAAAGTATTCACACTAAAAACAGATGAAACGCATTTGATAGACCCCATAGAGAGTTAACCCTTAAAGGACCAAGGGAGAGCTAAAAAATGTCCACCACATTTCTTTTTCAATATTTTAAGAACTTAATGGCGTGATACAGCCTTATAACTTCATTAAATTTTGAAATATAGGTTGTTAAAGATAACTATGTTGATATGTTGATGCATTTTGGACGTAGCAATGTAATGAGAGCGGAAATAGGCGGTGGACACAAAATGACCCTCCCTTGGTCCAACCTGCGACATATTTTTGAACCAAATGGAATTATATATTTTGACAAATAGTTTTTAATTACTTGTAATGATTTAATTTAATTTTTTTAATTATACCTTGTTGTTGATTTATAAGCATAACTAACGGTGATTTACAAACTTATTATCTGAATTAGAGCTTTAAAGCCGGTACCATTGAGAAGAAGTTTTATCATATCCTCGTCTTTGAAGAGTTTTTTAAATAAAGATTTCATTATTTTTATCGCAGTAGTACAATTTTCAGCAACAAAAATCATTGTAAGACGTTTTTAAAAATCCAATAAGGCAATTGCTGAAGAGATATTATGTTTCATTATTATTTTATCGAAAAAAAAAAAACAAGTGGACAATTTTTGACCCTCCCTTGGTCCACGGAGTAACCAAAAAAAAAAGGTTGGACCTTTAAGGGTTAATGAGCATCACTTGACAGAAATGTGGATTTATACAATCGAGTAAACAAAAAGCCTTATATTGCTATATCTACACGCAAAAATTTACTGCAAAATTTCCATTAGTGAGCTGTGATTTTCAGTTTGATTTCAAAATTGTAATAATTTTACGCCTGCTATTATCTTAATTCCTCAATCGATTCAGCAAACTTCATTAAAAGAATTCACGGAGGCTGAACGAAGTTATCCTCAAATCGTAGTATAATCCTCGAGAAAGCGGAACTTGTACTCGGAAAAAATGTGCTCTCACAAAATGGTAATTTTTTGAACTGTTTCATTTAATCTTTGTTGTGCTATTTGAAGATATCTAAAATTTTCCATACTTTACAGTATCAATATTAAATATGAAGAAATTGAATTTAAATTATTGCATTTGGGACTAAAGTATGACACAAATGGGGCTGAATGGAGACCTTACCCAATGTCCACAATTTCTTTCCCGTATATTGATTATTTCAGGAACTGATGACATAGTTACAGGAAATATTGCGATTTTCTAATACTTCAACTATGTGCAATTTAGGGCTGAATTTTCTGCAAATGTCAGAATATTTGCTTCCTCGACTCCTCAAATTCATATTTATTTGTCCATCCATCCTTTCCCATGCCTTGGATGTTAAATATTATTGAGGATTTATCCGAGAGTAAGTTCGTTTAGAGAGATAAATAATCACAAATTTCTTCTATTTTCCATTAAACTCTTTAGAAGAGAA
Organism: Sympetrum striolatum; assembly: GCA_947579665.1. Lineage (NCBI taxonomy): Eukaryota > Metazoa > Arthropoda > Insecta > Odonata > Libellulidae > Sympetrum > Sympetrum striolatum. The sequence goes on along the minus strand of OX388348.1, from coordinate 79,651,299 downwards.
TTACACAGAATCCTTGTACTTTGAATTATAAATTCAAAAAAATTACACTTTTTAGATTCACTTTCAGGGAGACGTTATTCAAAATGTTAGCAAAATCGTTTCGGTCATGACTCGGATTGCCGCTTTGTGAGTTTTTAATTAGTGAGATTAAAGTTTAGTATTATTTAGAGATTAGTGAGACTTAAAACTCAAGAGTTGAAATCCTAGGAGATTTTCTTACGAACGAGGAAATGCAGAACGTAAGAAATACATTTCTCTAAAAATAATATTGACAAGATATTTGAATTCCAGCTTATGTTTTGTGTTTTTCTTTAATTTCCATAGTCCAATATTGAAAATAGAAATGAATTCAAAGGAATTTCAGGGGTTTCACGAGGGGATTCAATAGGGAAGTTTTCTGGACCACAGCCATGATTTCGTGGTGGGAATCTAAAAAGGGAGAAGGTTTGGTCAAATCGTAACTAACAATACTTCAATAAATTATTCATAAATAGTTATATAATATATTTCAATGCATAGACCGTATATTAATTGAGGCTACAGATTTGCAAGACGGACAGTATTTCCTTGTCACACGAACGCATACCAGGAAAATAGCAAAGAGAAAAGCACAGCCCCGATAAAAGCGCCAACTTCCCCTGACCTTAGGCATTCATCCTTGGGCGAATGACCCCAAAGGGTGAGATCGGCTCGTTTCATCTCCGAACGCAGCCAACGCATCGAACACCAAAGGTTGAGGGCATCCGGAAGAAGATTGGTCGTGGTGCCGCTCGTCACATTAAGAATTGTGGTCAAAATGCCGCGCTTCACAAGGAATTCGGAGAAGGCTCTCGTAATTAAGTGGTTCCTGCTCGGAATGAATTCATCTTGAGGAAATTCCACTCTGACGAGGGAAAACGATACCTACGCCTCTTCAACGGTCGACTCGGGATTATTTATCACATTTTAATGAGATTCCTTCTGAATCTATAAAAGCTTCGAAAGAAATAAATCTGGTGCCATTTGTGTATATTATGTCAGAGATACAACCACTCATGCACGTAAATTTAGATGGGTTGAATGAACTTCATCCAAAGTTGTGCTTCGCACTTATTAACTCGATATGAGTTATTATTACGAGTACGAGTTTTAAACAGTAGTTTAAATGTATGTAAATATTATATCTCACTCGAGAGCATAAATTAATGCATTTTCCAATTGCTTTTACGTGTTTAATGATGAATTAATCTTCCTTTTATCAGAAAACGTTTAGTTTCCTCTATTTTAAACAGGCTCATTTTCCACCCTTCACTTTTATAATTAAGGAATCTTTCTGCTTGAGAAAATATTTGGGCTAATATTTCAGCAGCACTTCATTTCTCTCCGTGATATCAGCGGAAATTTCTCTGATATTTGTAAAACTGTTAAACTACGAATATCGTTCTCATTAATTCGCTTGCTCCAGGCTATTTTGTGTTATATTTCTCTATAATTCCATCACTTTCTATTCCCACGGTACGTCCTTAAGTTAATGCCGCCGATACTTTCGATTGCGATGATGATTAAATCAAAGAGAAAGTTTTATAAAAGAAATATCGTTTTCTGCTATTGGATTACTTAAATCGCCCGATTCATTAGATGAATTCTTGAGGGATAAAGTTTTGATAATAATATTAATAATGAATTTATTACGAGTATCAAACCCATTTACATAATACATAATCAATATAAAATACATATAGAATAAAGCAAAACATGCAGGTAAATTCAAATATATCAATAACAAAGAAAAGAATATAAAGCAATAAATGTTTACTGAGATCACATTTGCAAAAAATAGATCATTATACATCTTTAATCTTAATCACAACCTAAAGCCAATATACAAGTACACAAATACATACACATAATATATATTTAAGTATATTCATATGCAATACAATCTTGCAATAATAACATGTATACATTCAAGTAGTTAAAACAGGCAAAAAGGACAAGTAAAATAAAGTACATCAATATTAGAGAAATTTAGTAGAAGGAGAAAAAAAAACATTCTAAAAGTAGAAGAGTGTAAAAATAAAATCAATTCCATCGCAGTCTTCTTCTTAAGGTTTCTAAGTTAATGTGAAATGAATCAATTTCATCACTAAGCTCATTTAAACTCCTCATAATTTGTAAAATTGGAGAGTAAAAGTTGTAGTTTCTTTGAGCGTGTTTTGTGATGAATTTAAAGTTATTTCTTGTGTTTCTATGCGGAACTCTGAAGCTAAGCATGTTAGCGATATCATTTGAGTCAACCATATATACACATCATATTGCTTTATTAGGTTGATTAATTACATCGTATATTATAGTAGAAAATAGAATGAATGGGATGATTCCATATTATCTAGAGAATGGAAGGAAATGCTTTTTCGTCTTACGAATACTTTCGGTCAGAGCAATCCGCACGACTGCAGTAAAGAGTCTCCTACATTCGGATTATGACTTGTGGGATGAAATGGACATTTAATCCTTGATCTCACAATATCTTCCATTTTAATTCTCTCAGTCAGCAATCACAGCAATCAGCAATCCACAGCACTTAAATATCAAACTAATTTAGTCATTGAAGATCAAAATAATTTCTAATTGTTTAAAGGAGCTCTCTATATTTTTATATCACGATCTACAATTATGAAGGTGAAACCAGAGAATGAAACTTCGGATGGATTCTGCAAAATGCAGAGTTTATAGAAAATTAATCCATATTTCGTTCTCTAGGATTTTAGCTCCGATGCTAAGCAAAGATTTTCGGAAGATTTCGGCTGAGTCGACGTGTATTCGAAGGTCTATATTTCAAATACCCTTTTTATATGAAAACCCGTTATTGGCAAAGGGCGCCGTCTAACACAGAGTGATTAATAGGCAAAACTACATATCCCAGACGTGGATCCTATTTGAAAGGGTCTCAAAACGTCGACGAAGGGACTTTCTTACGAAACTTCCGTTATAGGTAATGAATAGTTGGTCTTTCAACAACCCTTTCCCTATTTTTGTGCTTACACAGGACGGTAATGAATGATTCACGATTGTGCTTCACGCGAAGGTGCTAAAAAGAGGAAGGGTTTCAGCATCACTATAAGAATGCATTCCCATTTATGACAACGATTTTATCAATAATCATCGATTACCAATCTCAATTGGTAAAGGCACTTCGTGAAGCAACACACAGAATAAAAAATGTAATTATAGATAAAAGGACAAGGAAGTTTGAGTTATCTGCTAAGATGCAATATAAAGATTATTTGTGAGCAAACACTTCTTAAAGTAAAGAGAATTAACCGTTACAATACTGAATAAGTGTTATGAGAATCGGAATTTAATGGCTCAAAATTTTGTACCTTTAACCTCAAAAAAATAAGAAATCATCACAACATCTGAAGTCATCCAGCAAAGAAAAAAAAGGACTTGAAAAAAGTCTGACAGGGACGGAAATCGAACCCGGGATTTCCTGGGTGCACGCCCTTATGTGCAAAGTACCTTTAATCATTTCCTGGTCACCAAGCAAAGGTTTACGCATTCCAAAATACTCAGAAACGGTAGCTCAAAAAGAAATTGAGTCAAAATTAGTTAATACCAAAAATTATAGCGAAGTATTTACATCACAAGATAGATAAAGTCTAAAAAGACATAAAAATCAAAATACTGTTTGTTTATAGCTATGAATTAATTTTCTTAAATAACCACCGATTTTTACTCAAATAAATCGTTACCGGAATTCAGTTCCAGTTATATTTCTGCACAGATTGATCTTCAACTTCAAACTTACAGTATTCTTTTAGTGCTCCAATTATTCTTTGAGATTAGTTATACGTTCACGTGATGACTAAGCTTTGCTCCGACACCAGGATCGTATCTTATTGCGTTGAAAATGTATGCAGAGGATGAAATTAGCAAACTTTTACTCGTAACACGATATATTTTATTCGCGATTATGGTTTCGACGTTTCTTGTCGTCATCAAACCTTGAAAACTGATATCAGAATTAATCGACATAATACGTTTCGACCAAGAACGCTACTCTCTATCGACTAGATACACTTACCCCTCAGTGTTTTTACAAACTTGATAACCCAATTATTATAATAGAAATACTTATACCAATACTGGTCCATGACAAGACGAGTAGAATAGAGCGGTAGGATCAACCTGGGAAATTATCTAGGAAAATGGAGAGATGGACGGTTTTGGATACGTCATATTATGCGTAGCTTACATTAAGATGGGTTACTAGGATATGCAGAGTCACAACTGTATCGCGGTACATATCATAATTGATAGTGAAAATTGAATATCATAGGAATGCAACTCTGCCTTCCCGAAAATAATTTTCCACCTGAAAAGCTTGAGACAGCTCCTGATCTCTTGTTTCGAATTCTATTTCAATAGCAGTAGTCCGCCTCGGGAGCGCAACTGTCCCTGGGCAACCGTCGCTTAAGTGGCCAATGCTGTACACGTCCAAATCCCGTCTCGCGTCCATTTGCGGCAACAATTGAAACACGCCGCCCGTCAAAACACTACGTTCTAATTGGCTCCCCCTTCGGCAAGTGTCCGATCCGAAATCTCCGACTTCGATCTGGTTCAAGAGCATTTTTCACTCGTTTTCTCTTTCGTAATCCCCTTTTTACGGCCTCGTTGCAATTAATCCCATCGCGTGACGATTAAATGGCCGCTTTGAGTTATGGCCTCACGCCCTTGAAAAACAGCACTTGGAAATGGCGAAATTAATAGCGTCGGAGAAAAATAATCGACGCGGAATTAAGTCTGAGCTGATCGCTACCGTTAGAAGTGTCGGCGATAAATCTAATTAAACACTTGGCGGAGGTGCTGCTCGCGGAAGTGCATCGGCGATGACGCATTCATAGGGACTTCATGGTCACTGACTCCGCTTTTTATAGTTTTATTTCCGAGCGACGCATCGAGACACTTGCTACTGAACTCAGCGCTATAAAAGGCATCGGGAACAGGTTAGTTATCATTGTGCTAATTCTTGAATAGACGATCAAACATGAGTATTATTTCAATCTCAAAACTCGTACTGATTCACAGTAAAAACAACTGTGCAATGGTAAACGTTCTATGTTTCCATCTGTTTGTAGTGTATAAATGTATATTCTTCAAAATTTAACAAAAAAAGCTTCCAATTAATGTTTTTCCGGATGTAATCATCATTACCTTTAGAAAGTAGTATTTCCAGGATAAAATATTCTAGGGAACCGAAGAAACATAGCAAATTCACTTCCCAATTGCATTTAAATACGCTCTCTTAAAGAGAAGCTACTGCCGAGTGTAACTCCAAGGTATTTATAATAAATTATGAATTCCAAAACGTACTCTCTGATGCATACAATACGGATTGACGAAATTAAAAGTTTAGAAAGTTAAGATTATAACAATTTTCCGCAAAAAATTACGCGTATTCTGTGAATAATGTTATATAATATGTGTACACTTATACATTATTAATGTTTAAAATATGTCTAAGTCATTGTATACAATCAACTAAGATCTCACCGATTATTTTTGCCTCAAATATATTTACATGACCGGGATTCGAACCCTTGCTTTCCACTTCACAGCAGGCATTCCAACCATGGCATCGTTTAATAGTAAGTGGTAGTGCTCAGATTATATATTTATATGCAGATTATGAGACTTATATCTTTGAGCTAAATCTGCACCAGTGCACAAGGGATAGTGCAATATTGAACCAATCAGTATCACACATTGTCAGTGACTACAATAATCTGTAGTGTTGACATTAAATCTTAATATTTCCAGACTCTAAGTAAACTGTAATTAGAGTATTATTTTTAATTTTAAAATAAATCGAGCCTTCAAACAGTTCCGTTTGTATTAATTTCAAATTTCTGAATTAACTGCGGCCTAAATTGAAATTAACGAGGCAAAGTTTTATTTATTACTATCTTTCCATTATCTGAATAACCTACATTTTTGGAAGTTAAAGGAGAGAAAAGCTTAAGCGGGTTAAGGGTTCAACCACACTGACGGAGTAATATGGATGATGGAAGAAGAGACTTTTAAGTCTCAATCTCGCCCAAATAAAGACGATTTATTATTATTATTAATAGGTACTAAGAAAATAATAAAATGCACTGAAGAGGCAACCCTTGGATTGTAAACCTCTTTCGAGAGTAAAGAGGTTCCAAAGAGAGTCTAAAAAGAGGGACAAAACGCGGATCATCAACTTGGGAGTGTTTTTTCGCCGTAATTTTTATGCGGAATATTAATTTAATTTGACTGCCGCTCTCGGATGAGGATACAAAAAATGTTTTCCTTCGCATAAAATATGGAAAAAAAGAGGAAACGACCTTTTCCGGGCCATGAGGAAGTATGAATCCGCAATTACAACTCTTTCTTCTGAACATAATTACCGCGGGATTTGTGTTCCGGAGACCCGAAGTTCGCCAAACGAGCGTTTAATTTAAAGAGATCATTTAAAAGGAGGGCGATGAACTCTGTGCACTTTGTGGGAAAATTATTTCGCTGCTCGTTTCCGAGTGCACGCTCATGTAAAGTTCATGAATCAAATTATTCAGACTAGAGAAACATTTGGAAACTGGTTTCCGGTAAAGTTATCTTGGGAAATTCAAAATATTCCTCCGTAAGCAGTTTCCGTTGAATCTCATTAATTACAGTTTTAATGATCGAAATTCACATTTGGCGGAATCGAGCGTTTACTATCGGATCATTTGCAATGGTATCAAATAAGCAACAAAGTCAACAAAAAGAAATGTTATTATTTGAAAACTATCCTCCTTCACTTGGTGGAAACGATTTAATAACATATTTATTTACCATAAAATTATTCAAAATCTTTAACTCTTCTTTTTGAAAAAATAAACATGTTGCGCTATGTTCCATCAATAATTAGGATGATTGACCTGAAGATGTTGCAATACCAGGGTCGTAGTCTAAATAAATAATAAATCTTTTTATTCCTCGGCCCTTCATAAATTACATTAGATAAAACAATTGTTAGGAATAACCCTAAGGTGACAGCCACCTTTTTCGGGGTTACCGACTCTTCATTTACTAAGCAAATAATAGACAAAGCATAAGAATTTTGTTACATAAAATAAAATAAAAGTAGACCATACGTATTATAATAAATTACAAAATAAATGATAATAATGAAATCATAAAATTCAGCAAAATAGCTTTCATACAATTTTTTAACATAAATTCAATATCATCATATTTAAATAAATATTCCTTAATTAATTTTATAAACTTAATTTCTGTTGTAGCAATGGTTATATTCTCCTATAAAGGACTGTACTGTGGAAATTATAAAGTGTGTTTTATTCTTATAAGATGGAGAATTTCCGCAAAATATCGCTGGAAACCATTGCTAAATACTTACGGTATCAACTATATATACTACTTATAGTATCAACATAGCTTTAAAAATATCGAGCTATTGTCGTGGTTACAATTGACTCTAATTTTTTAAGTGCAACCAGGCAATAAATTAAGAAATGGAAATTGAGAATGTGGCCGATTTTTAACACAAGAGTTTATTGTTTCTCTTAAAAGTGATTTCTCGTGAATACAATGGCAACGGAAGAACGTGGCCCAACCTTATCACTAATCTAGATGGTCGGGGTTTTTTATAACTCCTGCGACCGGTGTCTGGGTCTGAAGTGACTTCTGAGCCGGGCGTTGGGGTCTGCAAGTGACTCCAGCAGCGCCGGTGAAGTCGGGGTCTAATAAGACTGCTGCGAAGGGGGAGATGACTCCTAAGCCGGGTGTTGGGGTCCAAGATTCCCTCTACAATCTGACTTTTCGAGCCGGAATGCTCCCTTTATATAGGAATATTTTCGCAACCGAATCTTGCTGGGGTGATACCGAACAGGGTCTCTTCAGATTGCTTCGGACTGGGATTTGGTCCTCTTCAGATAGCTAGTGCTGCGGATTACGGGCGTCTGCCAGGCGGAAGACATCCGAATCTTCTGCGTTCTCTACACTATATTATTAAAATTCGGCAGCGAAGCACAATGAGCATTCTTAAGCCTTGAATGTTTCTGCTATTTGCAAAACGAAGGAGTTTGACACTATGGGTCCAATGCTCAAGCTTACCATAATTTAAGCTTTTGAAGAATATATATAGATAAATACATAGGAGAGAATGGGTGCACTGTATTTTTAAACCCTTTTAATTAATATTATCCTTAACATACGGATACATTTCCGTGGTAAACGTAGTGCGGCTGTCATATGTAAGCAAGATAGGAACTGAGGAAGAGGTCATCGACTTTTGCTGCACGACCATACGCAAGGAATTTTTAAGTATTGCATGTACCATATTATGATAAGGTGTACATTTCTGACCGAAAATAATTTGATCGAAGACCGTTTGGATTCTCTCTAAACACTGACAACGAATGAGGCGGATTGATGAGGGATGAGGTATATTCAATTCGTGTAAAAGTACTGCAAGTTGCAAACGACAACGTGACTACAACACAACAACACTTCTTATAAAATACAATAAAGGGTGACCGGAATGAATGTCATTAACAGTATCGCTCATACCTTAGCAGCTTTCATTTCAATAGAACCAAGAGTAGGGTTGAGAGTGAATGAAAGATACATTTTCATCTCTAAAAGGAAAAAAAAACAGATTAAAAATAAAAGAGAAAATTATTTCAATCGTAAAGGCATCACAAAGTATTAAAAAGTGATTGATATTAGTTTGACATTCGCATTTCGAAACTTCTTTAAAAGAAAAAAGAGAAGTTGTAATCCAAGCTCCATGAGAAGTCAGGATTCAAAAAGTAAATTGGGGTCTGATCTTCGAGTTGGATTCGGGCAATCTTCATTTCAATTGGTACAATTCACGAAAGATGAGTGAAAGAGTCATTCTGCTGTGATGTGTGTCGATCCGTGAACATCGGAATGCATTACTCGCCATTTCACCAGCACAAATGAACCAGAGCGTGTGTCTAAGTGTCAGTCTGGCGTGACTCCATCCGTGATTGATCGCAGCGCACGGAAAAAGAATGCTCCTCTGTGTTCTTCAGTATAATTCCACGAGATAACCCTTTGGAGATGCTGTAATAATTGTTTCGCTGTATTTTCCTCATCCTTATATCATTGCAGGTGTCCGTGACGGTTTCGATTAAGTGATATTTTTCAATCGCCGAACAGTTTTTGTACTCCATTTTGCAAATAAACAAAAGACCACTTTGAGATTAATTAAAAGCGCGCCAGTGGATTGTAGGGAAAATTATTGTTTTTAAGAGAAAATACGCTACAACTATAAAAACAATCTATTATTATGGAAAGGGTGTATCAACAACTGAAATTATTTTACGCACACTGCGTTTTAATACCATTGATGTAGAATATACTGCGTAACGAATAAAATGAGTATATTTACATTAAAAATATTTAATGGCGAACCGAAATTAAGGACATCATTCGATGAATTCTATCGTATCAATGGATTTTTTTTATTTCCGATACTGGTGTGCCAACATAATTTTAAGGAAAACATATTTTGAACAATTTTAACAGAATGAATGCACCACTTTCGTTGTAAAATAATCGAAAATTAAGATCAAAGACAAAAGTGTTGAGATATCGTTTTGTATATCCGTGTTTATTGTAGATAATATCAAAATTTTAGTTAATACTATTTGATTTTAAGCTTATCCATGGTTCAGATATGTTGGTCAACGATTTTTACAAACTTCTTTTTTTAGTTATCAAATCGCTTGTTTGAGTGCCAAATTGCCAAACATCTTTCGAAAATTGCCAGACTATTTTACAGAGAATTGCAGACTTTTTGAAAAATATCTATTAAACCAAAAATATTCTGAATAATTTGCTAAAACTTTTACTAGGTATAGAAAAAATTTACTTTTATATTATTCAATAACTATTTCAGATATTAATCATAAAAAGAGATTGTAGTAAATTTAAAAACAAATTGATAAGAATCGCTCAGAGTGACGCCAGCATTTTAACGAAAATTTTCCAACTTCGCTGTGAGCGACGTTGGCACTCAAAGGGTATATTATCTTCTTCTTGATGTCTTACTCAACTGCCACAATTTTGAATGAATACAATACATACCTGGACGAAGATTCATAGCCTAAAATTACTAATGGATGTTACAGTGTAAAAGCATAATCGTTTCAATCCATCGCAATTAAAAAATAATGTTTAATTCAAAATATGTCTCAGAGATTAGACGAAGGAATCAAAAGCGCAAAGCTTGGTTGCACATTCATAAAATCCAATCCAAATAACGTCTTCCTTCAAACGACCAATTAGTGGTGTAAATGAACTTTGAGTCAAACGCACGTTTTATATCATTTCTAGTGTTTCCCTTCGAGCACAGAACTTCTCCATTCGCTCCTCCTACTTCCCCAAAGGTCAATCAATTATCCTATATGTTCCACCGAAATTGGTTTCGAATAGAATTGATTTAAAAATAACAGTCATTCGTCAAAACTCAGGGCTCGGTTCGCTGCTATGGAAACAAAAACATAGATACTGACCCCACATGAGAACCAATTTCACGACAACGGTTCAACCAACAGCATGTTACGCAACTAAGATAACAGAACAATTTAACCCAACTTAGTATGTACCACCTAGAAGTCTAATTTCATTACATATATTGAAGTTGGACGATTTGGTACATTCATCATCCTTTATCATCGGAAAGAATTAATTTTAGGGTATAAGAGTGTGAAGAAAATATAATTTGAGAAATAATAGGATTTGATGTCTCCACTGATTTTCATGAAAGGGAAGAAAAACTTGGTTACCACCCGAAATCAGGTAATGAATTGGAAACTCCGCTTGCAGAATACAAAAAGATTTTTTTTCACTTAAATCTTGCAGATCAGAGTAAGGAGATAAAATTAGTTGAGATTCATTATTGAAACATTTTTACTGCAACACAGAGCAAGACTTAGCGACCATGGTTTCGCAGAATATCTGCATCATCAGGCAAGAAGTACACAAAATAGTTAGCTTATATACAAGATCATGACAAGTTAAACAACCAAAGTAAAATCAGGAGGTTGATTTTTGTCATGATCTTGTATACAAGCCAACTATTTTGTGTACATCTTGCCTGATGGTGCAGCTTTAGTGCGAAACCATGGTCGCTAAGTCTTGTTCTGTGTTGTTGTAAAAAGGTTTCAAAAATGAATCCCTGTGTTTCGCATTACCACAAAATTAAGCCTGAAATCATCATTAGTAAATATAGTAGGTTATAAAATTATTTAAAAAACGTAATATTAAATACAAAACCGGAAAACCCTGTCTAGTATGCGGAACATATCTCAGAATAAAATTGCAAGAAACCAAGTTCTTCAGCAATGCTTTCAAACAAAAATATAGAACTAACTTTTAAGTTTAGATAAGGATGCTACCGAGAAAGAGATGGCTGTACATAATAAAGTATATATTGAACTAATTATATTGAATTATCTATTGTTATCGCAAAGGATTAGTTCATAAAGTTGTTTGAATTGATTTTAGTTTTCTCCGCAGGCAGTTTTAGGATTTATTCGCAAGTGCGATACGACAAAAAAAGAGTGACAAACCGGTCGTCGTATGATCGGTGAGCGTGAGAAGTGATGTCTTCGGCCATTCTCGATAACTAACGGAATCGATTCCGAGAAAGGCGACCGATTGCGAAAATAAATCAGAGAAAAGAAAAATCGACTTCGATGGATCCATCTTTAATTCATAGACATTTGAGTGCATCCTCAGCGTTGCCGTCAACTGATCATAGAAATCCCACTGATGCGATGAGAAAACAAATTTGCCTTGCGTAACACTTTTACGTAACAGTTGAAAACAACGTTTCGAAGGATTACAGTATCTATGGATATAACAAAGACACGCATTTAAATATTGTTTAAGATAAAGTGATACTGAGAATTAAATTTAAGAGCAAGTAAAGGAAAAATGGAAACGATTAGCAACTTGATCGCTAAAAAAGATAGAAAATTAGGGAATAAATCTAAAATCAAGTAACTTAAAGTTTCCGAATAGAAAGAAATTCATTAAGCAGCATCCAAGAGTTTTGGAAAGGAAAGGTGGCTAACTAGGCAAGGCGAAGAATGAAATACAATATATCTCGCTATCAGTTTAGCCCTTTTATGCTCACTGTGCATATTGCGGCGCAATGGATCCACGAATAACGAATACTTAATCATAAAAAGATCAATATTGATGTGAGCAGTCCGGAATAAAAACTCATACCTCAGGGGCTTTTCTTGAAGAAGACTGAGACAGAAATTAATGAAGGATACATTTCCTCAAGAAGTGGTAGCAATGACAATTCCAGCAAACCTCCGCCATCAACCAATCCTGCGGTTTCAATCTCGGATGAGGGAATTCCAGCACCCTCAAGGAACATTGTAGTGTTTACACTTTCTTCTTTATTTAAGGGTGTTACTAATTATATTTTAAACATTCAATTGATAAAAGAATTCTTAGTTTTATTTCCATATAGGACTTTAAAACACATCAAATTAGTAAACTAAATCGAGGTAAGGTATATAGACGAGATATTACATGATTTCACTCAGAGCAAGTCTGCTTTCTTACTGATAACGTAGTCTGGACCACGCCTGCGTTCTCCATCGCCTGCTTTTCATCGCACAGTCCAAACAGGGCCAAGAAAAAAGAAGTCTAATAACCCCTATTTCTCACAGGACGCAATTTACCAAGTGCCGACCCTTTTAATTGCCCCGAATTATTCACCCTAGAAGAGGTGGTTATGTTTTCCTCATCTACAAAATATATTAACAGTTGTGGGCAAAAAATAAACATTCCCTAGTGAACAAACGAACGCGGAGCAAGTCGAATTGGTATTCGTGGTTCCCACAGAAAAAAGAAAATCGCGCTGAAAATTGATGGCGATGACGAAATGCGTAAACAAATGTTACGAGCAGTCTGAGGCGCCCGACAGCTGGGAATCGTCGGGTAAAGTGTTAAAAAATGTCGCGGAAAAAATATTTCGGAAGGTGAACGACCAACGAATATATTTACGGACGAAGAGGAAAATGTGAAAGAGGGCGTGAATGGCCAGAAACAGAAGAAAATCAAATAATCGACGGCGCTAAAAATAAGAAATGGAAATGAATGGAAACGCACATGCTGCTCGTGCCATTAGGGGACAACGGCGTAATTAAAAATGCATGCGTATGAATGTGTGTATGATAGTTTGATGAAGGATGAGTTGAATCTTTGTCGTTTAGGGATCGTCCATTAATCACGTGAGTCTCGAATGGGGGGGTTTGAAGAATATCACGAAATATCACAAGGGGGAGGGAGGGGGGGGGGGTGCAGTGAGATATCACGTGTATTTATTTTTCCGTTGAGCTCGCGATTTCTAAACAGAAAAACGGCCGCCCGGCTCGGCTATCCAGTTGCCAGTAAGTCCGTGATTTTGGCGCCGAAAACATGCTTGTATATTTTCCCTTAAAACAATGCAACAATAATAAGTAAAATTATATGTTTTTCACATGATTACACCTTCCATCTGCAATCTGCAATATTAATGTATGTCTGGAAATTTTTATCGCGGTGCTTAATTTCCCAGAATTAAATTAGATTATACCTGTATTTAAAGATAATCTTCTGAAAATTTTAAGATACTTTGTACCAAAAAATACACGTGATTTTGGGTAGTGGGGGGTTAGTCTAAAACCTCACCACGTATCACCAGGGAGGGGAGGGGTGGGTTAAAAAGTTGCAAGAGAACATCACGTGATTAATGGACGACCCCTTACTTTTGTAACGTAGAGGAAATATATAATTTTCGTTCACCTCAAAAGTATTTACAACACCCGAAAATAAACGTTTGACTTCATACGCTGTTATAGATTTCCATATTTTAGAGCAAGTCAGAATTTTCTTTAAAAAAATCAATTAAAATGTATTATCCTAAAAACTGATATAAACCGAACGAAAAAAAATCCTCAAATAGCCTTACTACGTATAATTGTGGGATGTAACTTTGAGGTAGATATACTGAAGAATTATATGTAATAAACGGATATAAATTAATATGTTGCGGCTTGAAAAAACTTTCATTTCGGAATCAAAGGAACTGAAAATCATCTAAGATGGGACTGAGGATCACTATAAGCTGCAAAATTCCAAGGATTTAAGAAAAAAGGAGCTCAGGAGTCCAAAAAGAACTGACACTAATAAGACTTAAAAAATGAAGATAAATATTGGAAAAAAATGAAAGAGAATTGGAATAAAAGAAGAAACGGAAACGGTGGAAAAGAACGTAGTCACCGCACGAAGCAAGGATTGATAACGGAGAGGAATTAAAGAACAGTGAAAGTTTTAAAATCACGAATAGACTTAAAAAAGTCGAAAAGGTGACCTTGGAACTTCTTACGTCTCCAGCGTGATTCGGATTAAAGAGGTTTAGAGAAAAGAAGATGGATGAAGGCAAGAAAGAATGCTATAATGATTGACGAGCGTGTGACTGGTGGGTTAGGTCCGGAATTAGACACAGCATTCACGAATTCGTGCGTCTCCAATGGAAACCATGCTCTTTATGCGGTTCGCCATTGTTTGCTCACGCCAGGAATGTCTCGGAGTGATACCCGGCCGAATTCACCGTCTGTTGGAGATAAAATGCGGATTATGTCCGAACGAACGCCTTTTCTAAGGAATCCTGATTTAGTTGATACTTGCTTTTCTAGTCCCTCAGGTTAACAACCTAAAAAGATGCAAACATTTTTTCATAATTTCCAAAAAGTGCGCAAAGACTTCTTTTGCACTGGATATTCCATCTTGTGCAGCATTTTGAGCATGAAATTCGCAGGTCTGAGCAGAAAGGCCTGCAAAAGCAAGGATACTCATCGGTTATATTAGCACCAACCAACGAAAACCAGTTCAGGAAAAAGAATTTTTTAAATGCGCTAAACTTTGAATGCAGAATATTGCTGAAAAGCAGTTGTAGGGAACGCTTCGTTATCAGTTTGACGTATTTCTAATATAACATTTCCAACGTAGCTGGTGGAACTTGGAAAATGCTTCGTTCAGTGCCCGCCAAGCTTCGATAAAAAGATTTTTTTATTTGCTACAACATTATTTCTTGGGATTGCACTATCGGGGATAGAGTGGAGGTTTGGCGGGGAAGGGGTCAGAAACTTGGTTGTCCTGGTCTTGGGTTTCGTAAACATTCTATCCCTCTTATCGCATATGTCCAGATTAACAATACAATCTATGTCATATTTAGTTCATTATGCGAATGTGAAGATTCAGCTCGGCTCAGCTTATCAATGGGTCAAACTCCTCGTAATCAAGGACTGCTGCTTTAATCTGTATAATGATTATGTATTATGTCAATGGGTTTGATACCCGTAATAAATTCATTATTATTATCATTATCATTATCGCAAACATCACCCGAAAGTATATAATAACGGTTGGCCATCTATTTGCGCTATTATATTTCCCAAGTAAATTGATGAAAGAATATAAATTTCGAAAAGTACAGTTATCGTAGTACGGCTATTCAAGAATATCGAGAAAGATTAATCAAAGAAACTTGTTTCATTCAAAATCGCCCAGCATGTTTACGACTCTTAGAATCGAAATAAATCTAACGGAAGGATTTTATTCTCAGAGGAAATGGAAAGTGTCAAAAAGAGAAGAGAGCGAAGAAAAGGAGGAATGATTGAGGAAAAAGGTGACCATAGGTGAGAGGCCCCTTCCTCACCACTCCCCCCTCGCTAATTTTCGCTTCGCCCGATTAGCAATTCTTCCTTTGCCACTTTATCTCCACGAAATCTCACCACGCCCACCCATATCTCGGATTGCATTCCTTCTCACTGTCCTCCTACTTCGAAACCAGCTGAATTAGTTTGTTTGGAGAAATATAACGTTGAGAGGGTATTTACATTATTTGGATTTAGGCAATCTTACTCTCTTCATTAAAATTCAACAGAATTTACATCAACAACGAGACTATTTTATTTCATGAAATTACACTCGGACAACGAAAATGAGGATCAGATACACGAATGAAAAACGGCGATGGTATTAAAAATAATAATAATAATAATCAAGAACTTTATTCAGGGCGAGATTGAGACTATCAAGTCTCTTCTTACACCTAACCATTTGTCATGTGAGAACAGAAAGAAAGAGATAGATTGCAAAAGAAGAAAACTAATGTGTGGATTAAAAAACCTAAGCTAAGAGCATAGGAAAAAAATGACCACTGAAGGAAAACACCCTCAGAAAAGGGGGTGTGAAAAACCTGCGAAACCTACAGATAGAAAACTAAACTTAAATGTGTAGATAAAAGAGACAAGAAAAAATGAAAGTCACAAGAATGTACAAAAAAGAGCAAGTTATAACATATTAACATAAAATTCTGACACAAAAGTATAACTAATTTAGAATTGAGTTATAGAGTTCTAACTAGCTTAAACTAGTTTTGTCAATTACATGTTAAATTATTTTATCTCTGTATTCACTTTAGTTAGACAGTACACATATTTTTGCGATTTTCATCCTTGGTGTTATGACTATTAAAATTATCAGTAGAATAATTTTAAAATACGTGGAGGACTTCCGTGATAAATGATGTACAAGTATGAAGTCCGTGACTTGATGCTGCACAGAAATAAAATGAATTCTTAAGTACTCCCCGTAAATGTATTAAAAGGTAACCAAGTCAGTGGTGGTTGCTAAGTACTTGTTAGTTTTCCAGAATGTTTCTATCCGTAAGTACACTTAATGAAATGGATAAACCAAGGTAAATTTGGAATTCGTAGAGATACTAAAACATATCCCCCATTTGAACGTCATAATTTTAAACTGAATAAAAAACATCATCTTAAATAATGGATCATTTAAAATAAAATAAAACTACAAGATTACTTACAGAAAAAAATAGTAACCTTAAATTGTTTGCAATGAGTTTGAGGCAGCAACTTTTACATGATAGCAGACATCATTAGACGTACCTGAAAAGAGAAAAAATATTGGTTAACGACACAAGTTTTAATTAAGTATGGGACTCTAACAGTTAAATTTATTTTCATTGCATGTGAGAATTAAGTGACGGAATATTTAGTTGGGACTTAGGAAGTATCCGATATTTCTCATGGCTGTGAAATCATTATATTGTATTTCATTTACATAATTTCTGGAGAAAGAATTTATCATAATGATTTATTGAAAAAATCGCCAGTAATATCGTTTTATTATAAAGCGTATGTCATAAAATGGCAAACAATCTAGCAAAGAAAGAATCAATACTAATTTGATATTCCATCTCTGTTTATTTAAACGAATGATAAGCGAAGAATATACATCCGGATACTGTTTGCAATAAATTTATTGTTTATTTTGTAATCTTGGCGCATCACGAAACTAATTATATCTCCTCTAATATTTCCTCCTTTATTAACCCTCGCCTTCTTCTCTGCCGCCCATTTCAATTATTCCCTTCCTAATCTCATTCCCTTTCACTTTTACATCGCCGCTCTTTCTTTTTTAATTCATTCACCTGCTCACACACCCTCCTCTTTGCACCGCTTCTCTCGTTTACAAAACCCTCTTCTCGAAGGTGTTTGCAATCTCACGGAATAAATGCTGATTCTAATTGAAGTTTACATGCTCAAGTGTATCATTATTTACATCGGTTTTTACATGGATAACTGCGATCAATGGCGGCACCTTTAAGAGCTGGGGTATGCAATCGGCTGCCAATTACTTAGTTTTCCGTTAAAATTAAATTTATTAGCGGTTTTTAGTTTAGATAATATCGCTAAATCCATCCTAGAAAGCAGGTGAAAATTCCTTAACTCTTAATAATACCGTTAAAATTGGTTAAATATAATGATATATTGGATTCGTTTCAAAGAATATTATATCAGTTCAATTAATGAATTAATTTAAGAAATTATAATAATTTGTAATGAAATTTAAGTAGCGAAATTATAATAGTATGTAATGAGATTGCTAATGAACCCAAAGAAAAGATAAGAAGTCGATAAACTCATAAAATTTCATTAATATTAGTTTAAATATCACAATGGTTTTAATTCGCTTTTACGAATATTATATTGTCTGATATCAAATTAATCACACGGAATATATCAACTATAAGTCTTCTTCTATTAGAAATTTTATAATCCTTTGTTTTATGTATGAGTGAATCTTGTTAGGACAGTAAACTTAACAGAATACGCTTCATGGAGAGCAATTTCGCCGAAATAGAAAAGAATGTCGGTAAAAGAAGGGAAAAGGGTTTTCGCTGGATTAAGAGTCTCTCAATCTAGCTAATTAAACGCTAAACAGGCATTTATGTATATTTGGTATGATACAAATATTAAATCAATCTCCGAGAACAATTTACGATCAATAATAATTAAAAGTCATTTAACATTTATTCTATAATTTTTATTCAATATCTTCATTATGGTTTAAATAAACCGGAATATTGAACACCGATACATGTCATAATTATTTTAATTATATATCATATCATTCATACATTCCGAAGGATTCAAACTTAAAACAGTCGGGTGTTAAGATTCCCAAGAAGTTCAAATTGTTCATAAAAATAAAAATATCAATATTTCACTATTAAAGTTACGATTGTTCAGATAATTTATGGAGTTTGCCATACCTTAGATGACAAGAATAAAATTTAAATAATAGATTAAAATTACAGCGCAAAAAATTCCCTATAGGGTGCGCCTTCCCCTTCTTCGTTCTCATTCATCTTCCTTTCGCTCCTTCTTTTCCCGACCTTCGGCAAAAGGGGCGAAAAAACACGCCAACTTCTCTCATTTAGTACATCGCGACGAGATTTAATTTTCCCGCGCTAAATTAGCTTGGCTTAGTGTTAAATTTATCCGAAAATTAATTCCGTATTGCCCTTTAATGCGGGGTGGAACTACGATGTAAAGGTTATGTTCCTAAGGAGGTGTATTTATAGGGCATGATTATAAGGGTGACATGTTATTAAGTTCAATTTTCAAACCTTTTAAATTCGCATATAGTAGTTCTTTTTAGTGTAAACAATGTTAGAAAACAGAGTTCAACTCCTAGTTGTATGAAATGAAATCTGATTTGAACCAAGTAATCATTTCTATAATCATATTTCATCGTTTTGCAATCGCTCCCTAAAATTCTTCTGGTTCTGTTATTTCATCAACAGAAGACGGAAGAAAGGCGCCTGAAAATATATAAATCTGCCGAAATGTATTCAGTAGCCCGAAACACATTAAAAACACAGAGTTAAATACTGTCGGACTATAATATCTGATAACACGCCATTTGTTATATGCCATATATTTAATAAAAATACCCATGTCGATTTTTATTTATATGAAAAAAGTAGGGTTATGACACAACCACCAACCTCTATCAAATTATTTATGATTGAATGCCAGAATTCGTCATTACCACCACTATTTCAAGTTTATTTTATAAAATTTCAACTAAGGCAGGGGTCTCCATACTACGGCCCGCGGGTCAAATGCGGCCTGCGAGGCCCTCTCATCCGGCCCGAGGAGGCCTTTTTATCTAAAAGATTTTTTGTAGGAAAAGGACACGGGAATTTACGTGTATCCTGCCAAGATCAGCCGCCGCTTATGTGGATGTTAACGTTTTTATCGAATTCAAATATAATTTTTATATGCAATAATATTATATTAATAATTAAAAACAACATCTATGTTTTGATTATTTTTATTTGGAGCTCGAGTGTGTAGTCGGCCCCCAAACTCCTGTTTGATAGTTAATTTTGCCCTCGGGCTGAAAAGTTTGGAGACCCCTGATCTGAGGCATTGCTGAGTCTCCTTTTTAAAATATATTGCGGTAGTGTCGCTTTTCAGTCGCCGCCCCACTATATTTCATCGAATTGAAACCAATATGGTAAATCCACAAACCTCATCGCGCGATTCTTCGATCGTTGCACCACTTGTAAACAACCCATTTGTCTTTTCTACGGTTAGCCCTAACATAAGCGTCGTTGAAGATATGAGCCATTTATTTTACATACATAAGACTCTAAAGTATATTTTTTATCTATTTTCGTACTTACAAACAAAAATGATGGAATTACATTGAAAAAATCAATGTTAAGAAAACTCCTCATGCGCCACAGGAAATAGGATTATCTACCAGGAATAACTACGTATTATCATGTTCATTTTTGCATTTTGAAGTTATGAAATTTCCTTGCAAATTGTCTTTCCCATTATTATTGTTTTAATACATTAAACATAGGTACTTTCAAGATTGGAAAATAACTCATCATTTCAGAAACAGGTCATTCAAGGATAAAATTCCCCAAAGAGAGGGATTAAAGGGCTGGAAATAGCATCGGGATGGTCGACTTTTGCTTGGGTGGGATTCGAACACGTGTCCATGAGAGACGCTCCAATTGGGCGTGCACGAAGGTCGTTCCGGTGCGTGCTTTGGCGTGTTTTTGCGCGTGTCGCAGACGAAATTAAACCACGAGTGGGACACCTCGAGCCGCATCCATCAATTCCAAAACACGAGGTCGCCGCCAGAGGGCGCTAATTAATTTTTTGTTTCCGTTTTTTCCTTCGAGGACGCTCTCTGGGGGGCTTTTATGGAATAGCCTTCCATCTTGACGTTAATAAATTGCCTTAGAGTTCTTATTGCTATTTTACACTCGCCTAGTTTCTTAGCGCTTCGTCTCCACAATTGGATGTGCTACAAATGACGCCTAAATCCGCGCTTTACACACATTCTCTCGAAGCGACGTCATGCGCTCCCAAAATATTCTCAGCGATTACGATATGGGGTTATAGTTCATATATATAAACGTTTCCTCCGACTACATCTTGTAGAATGTAATATATTTCATTGATCCTACGTGAAACGATAGGAAAAAGACGTCTCCCATTCACTCTTTTTGTAACTTTATCCAAGAGTGTTACGTTTTGAAAGTTATGAGCGACGCTCTTTCGTTTCAACCACTCAAGATGGAATGCTATGAAAATGTTGCTCACTACTTCCATTCCAAATATTCAGAAAGGAAATAGAAACACATGGACCTTAATTAATCTTATTTTCATCTCTTGGTAAAATCCTAACCATTAATAAATTTGTTATTGCCATTTCCTTTGATTTTTACTATCTGATGTTGATTTTGAATAATTAATTAATTAATTATTTTTATTTATGTTAAATGACCCTTTACAATCGATGAATTTTATCAGCCGATCCAATATTAATTTTTTGTTTTCATCCTTGCTCTAATTGAATTAACATGTCATTTTGTCGCTACAATTATACAAAAGGGCTAAAATCAACTTATTTAGCACCTCCCATAGGTGGGAAATGAAAATTGAACATGTGAAACGACAAATCCAGTAATACGCTGTAATGTGCTACGTTATCCTTACCGACCTTGGTGGCCGAGTGGTTAGCGTGCTCCAACCACAAGGCCCCGGGTTCGGATCCCGGCTGATAGGGATTTTTCTGATCAGGGAATGTTTATGTATGTTAGTCTGACTTTCCCGTTCAGGATTGGTGGCAGGAAGTGCATCCGGCCCTAATATCGTCGCCAAAACCAATCTCATCCTCGTCATCACCCAACCATCAATCATCAACCGACCCCATAAACTAAGGGATAAGGCTAAGAGGAAAAAAAAGAAAAGGTTACGTTATCCTTATGGAAACAGGAAGACAGAATCAACTGACTGATCGTCACAGGAAATATTTTAACAATTTTTATTTTAACCAAAAGATTATTTAATACCTGACACCTGTTTTTTCTCTGCACTATAAATGTGACTATCAAAAACCTATCACTAATAAATTGATTCCTGTATAACTTTTCATCTGCATCATCATGGCTTATATTCCTACTAGTCAATTGATTATTATTATTATCGGGACGAAGTTATGAAGCTACTCTTATCGAGAGTGTTTTAGACCTCCTTAGATCAAAATGTTATTGTAATTCGAAATAAGAGTGCGTTGCCTAATAAAAAATAAAATTCTAAAATTCCGTCGCAGTGTAAGGGTTTATGGAAAAATACCAGTTTTATTGTAAATGTGCTTACAAACTTATCCGTGGACGAATATTACGAAGAGAATTTACATTTTCTGTAATCATTTAATTAAACTGATGTTTATTTTCAAGTCGCGTTTTCGGGAATAAACCTCTGAGGCCGTCAAAATTGGCAAACTTGGCATGACTTAACATTTTCTTGGCAAAGACAGGATTTTGCTTAGCGGCAGTGACATATTGGATCTATGGCTTTGAAAATACCTCGAATTCCAACCCACGCTAAGGCGATATAACCTCCAGAGAAACATCTTTGGGGTACGTTGTTAGTTACCTGTACCACAGCACATATAATGTTGCTTTTAATAGCACTTTTTCATTCATATTTTGTTTAAAAGCGATAGTAGTTATGTAAATTTGAATATTTGGCTAAGAATAAGTTAACTAAAAATCAAAATCGATTATGTCGAGTTTAGTTGCGACGCATTAAATTAGAAAAATAAAAATGAATTACCTTTCCTTCGGTCAAATAACTTTTCACCTGTATACTCTACATATTCATTTAAGGAATTTATGCTAAAATATTTATTATTTTCTTTCAAACTAATTTTTTTTTCGAGTTAAGCGATTTTTTAGTAACTTGTGAGAATATGTCGGACTATCTTTTCAATATGAATAGTGGCATCTTTGGTTGAAATGGTAAAGAAAGAAAGAAAGAAAAAGAAGCAGGATAACGAAGAGGACTACGTAAGAAGGAAAAGGAGAGAATTCTAGAGCACATGAACACACCGTGAGCTATAGAATAGAGTTACGTACGTCCATTCCTTTGAAGAAGGAATTCATACGTCCTTAAAGCCATTTAGGGACGTCTTTTCAGTGACAAAAACCTCGATGGAAGAAAAACGCCTAAACTCCTGACCTCAGGAGAATTACGGCGGTCAATCTGGACATTTTTTGGTGCACGACCTTCACACCACGAACGCTTTCGTGCCAACTGTGGCATATTTCCCCGGAGCGTTTCCTGGAAGGAAGATCGGTTCTGCTTTTTTGCAACTTCGACCTTTAGCCACTAATCAGCCGCAAAAGGCGTCTTCAAGAGCAGAGTATTGCGTGAGAAATGCAATTCGCCTGAGACTGAGGCTTATGGAAGCAGAATGCAACGTTAAAAACAGATGAACACCGATGTCATGTCTAAATTAGTTCGTTTATTCAGTACTTTATAATTGACTTACCTTAAGAATAAAAATTACAGATTTTCATTCATTAGATAAGATTTAAGGTTCAAATTGGGCAAAATTTGAAAATAACACATCGAAGTTATATCATTCTACGATAATATTAGATATGAATAATCGATATTTCATATAAGAAAAATTGTAAATTTGAAATAAAAAATACTACGCATAATATGTAGTTAATTGCACAAAATTAAAGCATCAGGAAAAACAGGAAGTCGCAGAGGATATAATTGGTAACGTATTATTATTTTTAAATTTTTGTGAATTAAAGAAATATAGAGGGATAACTGAGTCGTTTCTGTGTCTGTCTGCTAGTTTCTTTTTAATAAAATTTATTAAGATTAATAAAGTTTGTTATAAATTTTGCCAATCAATTTTTCAAGTACCCAGCGCTTTAAAATAGAATGTATCTTAAGAATAAAAGTTGTCATTCATAAGGCTGCATTCGGGAAACATTTGAAAATAATACATCGAAGCTATAACAAAATCCATCGCTCTCAAGGGGCGTTGTCCTCATAAAAACACCATTGTATAAGTGGAGTTTATTTCCACCGATTTCATTAGATCATGTTTGAATACAATTTGTTATTGATAAATGGTGACAAACAAATAGTATTGATGTCTGGTCTAAGTATGTACACAATTTTGAGAATACATTTCCATATCGAAAACCCACAGCCTCTAAATTTCTCACAGTCAATACATCTACATCTACATTAATACCCTGAAAGCCGCCTTTCGGCGTGTGGCAGGAGGTGTAAACACCAGTTGAATCTTAACTACTTCCTTATTCGTTTATTGTCGTTGCGTATGCGTATCGTTCGCGGAAAGAATGAATTTTTAAAAGGACTTCTTATAACCTCTATTATTCTTAACTTACGGTCATTATCGGATCGACCGAGGTAGCAGGGGGGTTGCATGATACCGATCTTCCGAAAATGTAGTTTCCCTGAATTTATTAAGCAATCGCAGCCTAGCTTCCAATCTCCTTTCTTTCAAGAATTCAACAGGTACCTGTGTGCTAAATTAATTTTGTGTAATTAATTTATTAGATTAATATTATTAATTATAAATCTTGAACCAAATTTTGCTTAGAAAGAGGTTGATCGAAAAATAAATAATAAACTCAACTTCCGATGGTTTGAATAAACAGATAAGTTAAGAGAGAGAAATGCTAAATGAACGGTAAATAATTTTACTTCTATCAAATTCAAATTAGCCTTTTCAAATTCAAATTCCTGCATTCTCGAGAAACGATAATGAGGATTAGAATATCGGAAGAGAGTATAAACAAAATGAGAAAATTATACAAAAAAAGAGTACGAAAACTATGAAAAACTGAAAATATCAATAGGAATTCAAATCGACCTTTTAGATGAAACATTAGATAAGAAATGGAAGAATAAGAAGGAAATCAAACAGCGCAGCGGCGGAAATGTGAGAGAAAGGAAAAATGGATGCAAGGAAATGAAGCGACGGGCGGTAGAGAAAAAGTGAGAAAGATTTATGATCGAATGAAATTGCGAAAAAGAGACGAAGGAAGGAAACGGCGGAAGGACTCAAAAGGAAACAAAAGTGACTCAAAAACTCAATAACATGGACTTGCGGCTCGAAGAGAATGGAGTTGTTCATATTTCCATGCATATCATCATAATCAGATTATAATAATGAATAAGATACAGATTTGCAATTTAAAAAATCTTTAGTATCAATCTTTGTTCGGCCTTTGCAAGTGATGATATGAATGGAGATTGAAGGAATGGATTAGGAATGAAATCTTGGATGTAAGAATATCAATAGTAATAAAAGGACTACAGGAATCCAACGAAAAAGTACTATGGGAATAAAAGTGGGGATGAAAGAGAAATTAGATATTTAAAACACTTTAGGAATTGTAAGAAAATAAAACATTCTGGAAAGGAAACGGAAGGGGCAAGAAGAAGTTTCTGGAAAAGAGCACGGTTGGAGGCCTTTGGGCGTTGAAATTGCAGAAAGCAACATGGGCACAACGATTTACTTTTAGAAATCAACAATGATTATAACTTTGAACTTTTTTAGTAATTGAAAGAAAAAATACTACGCATAATAAAAATTATGTCATCGAATGAATAAAACCCAATAAA
This sequence comes from Sympetrum striolatum, assembly GCA_947579665.1. NCBI lineage: Eukaryota > Metazoa > Arthropoda > Insecta > Odonata > Libellulidae > Sympetrum > Sympetrum striolatum. The sequence goes on along the minus strand of OX388348.1, from coordinate 79,625,887 downwards.
AGAACTTCATAAAGTATTAAGTATTTATTATTAAATAAGTATTTGTTTCTTTTAAAAGACCTTTAGGAGCAGGTACGGTTATAAATTCTTTACTAAGCATTAGATTTATGAAATTATTTGTAAATTATGAAAAACATTCTAATTTAGCGTTTATGATAAGGCTGACACTACGATTAGAAATAGAATCCATTTTCCATACTTTGTTTATCGTTTATTCGCTAGATAGAGATAATACTTTTAAATGGAGTAACCGCAATAGAAATAGACATTGGACACATATTAATTTACACATTGGAGAAAGTTTAAATTATCCGTCATAAAACAAATGAGAAAGCATAGCATTCTGAGTAGTTATGTTTAGGGCCAATCGCAGTGACACAAGTTATGAATAACACGGACGACATAAAGAACGTTGAGAGAGTCCATAACTTGACAGGAGCGAATCGCGTATTCCGAGCTAAACTCTTCCGTTTACGAGTAAATCCACTCTGATGGTCCTTTATGCTCCACTGAGTCTAACAACTCTTAAAAACCTCAACGACGATCATAAAAATCAGAATAACCATCCAACTGTCGCTGAATCAGCTGAATGGAATCGCATTTTTTAGCTCCCTTTTTCAAAGATAACGCACTCGGAGAGCGTGACTCCATTATAATTTGTGAAACGCGGGAATTATAATTAAAAAGCTTTTAGGGGGCGAGAGGTTACGGGAAAAAAGTATCGTGGGAAAAATGTGACAAAAAGCGAGAGCTTCAAAAGCAGAGAGATGTATTTATAGAGCGGGTCCGTTTTTTACGAGATCTTAAGGTGAGGAAGCCAAGTTTTAAATTTAATCCATTGAGGACTTCCCCTCTGCTTGTCCCTCAACAAAAAACACATTCCAGTGCGTATAAATTCTTTTTTTTATGTTTTTGCGATCCCGGAATCTTGATTTCGGTTATCTTCGATGTCCCGGGATCCTCCTTGGATTAATATTTTAGCCTATTGCCGACGGATGGTGCTAAAAATCAAATTGTATTGCGAGTCAAAGAGCCAGTATAATACTTCAGTCAGCAATTATATAGTAAATTATACTAATGGCAAAATATATATTTATATAAAAATCCTGCTTTTCATAAACGGGGATATTTTTCAGTAGCTTACAATAAAAACCTTTAGAGTTTACCTAAAGGCAGGTGCTTCGCGAAATATGTTTTGCAAGCAAAATAAAATATATATTCATTAGGTTATTCATATAAAAGAATATTATATCTAAATCTGATTTTCATAAGAGGAGATGCTTTATCAAATAAAACTGAGAATGAATGACATTGAACACATTTTAGTCTTCAAATTCGTATGTCTATCACTCGGCATTATAATCGGTTGTCTAAATAAAAATTTATGTGGATATTACTAAGGTTTTTCTTCACTCTTCATTCTGTCTTTCCTCGAAGTCCAGCCAAATAATTTAGAATAGACTCTAGTATTATCTTTACTTCGAGAAGAATCGTAATGTTCATTTTCATAAATTCAATTACAGTTTCATTATTTGTCGCTTAAGAACTATAATTTTCTAAAATCGTCGTTCTTTTATAGCGATTAATTTGGGTTTTGTCTTTATAATATTTTAATCAATTCCACGTTGTTTGTAGTGCACGTGATATTAACCCGTTACAGCTAATGATTCCTGACATAAATATCTTTCTCAAATAGAATATATTTTTACTCCGTTTCAACCGAATGACCCCTTTCATTAGTCAGATATTCTCTTCCGCTGCGTTTCCCTTCGATTCTCGAGAGCACGTGTGAAAGAAGCTCCTCGTGATAGAGTTAACGTGCTCTCATCGCGTGTTTGCTTTTTATTTCGAGGCACTTTTTAACTTCTGCTGGCACTCGGCATTGCCTCATTTGGGGGCAATTACAAGTGAGATCATCGAACTCATTTTTTGCCTCGAACAAAATACATGGCATATTCATATCTTGCGGTGGCCATCTATTTTTAAAATCATTCCAGATTTACTCTTGTGAATTCAAATAAGAATGTTCGTCATCTCTTCCAACGTCACCGAACCAGAAATAGATTGTTCAGCGATATTACACATTCTTCTACCTCCTCCATCGAGAATTAAGTAATCCCTAAGGACTCGTGCCATAAATTGCAGATGAGTTCGTGGGATGGACCATAAATATTGCAGTTATGTATTTTTTATGTAGGTCAGAAGTAAGTACTGCCTCATCTGCTCTCGTAGATTTAAGATTTTTTTCCTTTGATTTGGAGAAAATGTGGAAGGAAATGTAGTCTAAAATTCATTTTCCCTCATTTCTGAACATGAAGAGGGGCTGAAGAGTTATTTCTCTTATCTACAATTAAAATTAAAATTTAATAGGCTATATATGACCGGCAAAACATGTATATACATTTCTGAAGAAAACCTTGCTTAAAAATTTTATACTAAGTTGAAAGTTACTTCGTGAGATTAATATATGTTCCCTAAGTCCACTACAATTACATTATGTGCAATTTAGCACCGAACTCATGTTATATCTTCGCCATTACTTCGTTTAGTGACAGTTTCGTAAAAACCTTTGAAATGAGTACAAATTTAACAATATCATCGCGACGCCTGCTGCATAGTGGCGAAAACAATGTAAAGTATTTTGTCAATATACTTTCAGAATATCAACAGTCTCTGCTAATGTGACAAGTATGGCTATTAACTACCGAAAACAATTCCAGCGTATCTATTAATTAAAGACGAAGAATGATATTTGACGGACCGCACATGGAAAATACGACTTTCCAACCATCGGCTTCTTCAGTTTCTCGCTACCATTTTCCCTTGGAGGCATCTGCAGACTGTTTCTCAAGACAAATAAAGTGAGTCGGATTTTTCGCAAGAAATTGCATTTTCCGGGAAGACATGTTCAATTTACCGCATGTTCCACTTCGAAACTGTTTTACGACTTCGCCGTTTATGAATTATGCTCCCCACTGATCTGCTAAGGATGCGTGCATAGAATATACATGAGATAGATTGTGGCACGCACACGACCGATATAAAGCTCATGGAACAAATGCTGCATCTTTACCACGTTGTTATTTGATGCGCGTGCCTTAAACTAGTCAAAGAATAAGTTGCATTGAGTCTCCATAGCACGATGAAAAGAAAAAAGGATGTATAAAATTTTGATTATCAAAATCATGAATTCGTTTTAAAATTTTGTCTAAGCAACTTTAATGAGTTTGGTAGTACCTATTGGTTTAGACTCATAAAGACTCCTCTTGATATACTTTCGACTTACTCTATTCGATGTTGTCATTACTCGATTGCGAAATTACGGTTGTTATCGAATATTTTTGGTTATGTTGACAATATAACAGAATTTCGTCCTATATACTTTCGGTTTAACTAACGCTAATCATTAAAATAAATGGGTTAGATGGAAGAAGTGACTTTTAGTCTCAATCTCGCCCAAATAAAGACGATTATTAAAACTTATCACGTGCTATTTGCTACTTTCTTGATCTATCGATCGATTTAGTATTTTTTCATACCTAAAATACTTCACTAAGTTACAATTTATTATTATTAGGCACGATGAAAGTCCTTAATATTTCCAATTTTTTCGTTAGCCAAAAGCCACATTTCTCCGAGATTCTATTACCAACATCAATTAGATTGCCACCCTCAAATGCCTCATTAGTGGCATCTCCACTTACAAATTAACAATCATTTCCAAGAAAGGCTACATTCACCGATTTTCCATCAGCATAAACAAAAGTCACATACGGAAATCATTAGCAGCAGTCACCTTCACGGAAGCAAACTTGCTACGTCGAGGTGTTAAAAAGGATGATGAAATTGGGGTTGTAAATGGAGGAAGTTGGTTAACAACCGAGAAGAAGGAAGGAAGAAAAATGCTGTGTTTAACGTGGCTTTGTGTGGAAATATGAGCGGGAGCTTGCTTACGGAAACCAGCAAAGGATGGAATTCAAAAGGAAGTGCCAGAAATGAACAAAGAGATGGAGGAAAGAGACAAAGAACAAGAGGTTTAACAAACAGGAGCGAAAAGACAAAGCGAAAGCAACTCTCACGCGCGGTTTCCTGTCTCTGAAATTCTTCCGTCTTCTCAAACGCAAATAATTAACTCTTTAAACCCGCGGACGTAAATCACTGTAGCAATTAGAGAGCGTGTCCTCCGTGGAGTTTAACACGGGATTTGCAACACTACGCACATTTGTCCGGGAATTGCAGACCACTTTTTAGGACCACCAATTAGTCCGCTCACGTTCAAGGCTAATATTAAAAATCCTGAATAAATCCAACTAATATTCGTGCTACGAACTAAATTGAAAACTCTCTTTTATGGTCAAATTTTGAGGACGAAGAATATTTGAAATTTTATACATATATTGAACCTGTAAATAACTTTAGTATATTTTATTAATATTTATGTTAGGGATGACCAACCTCTGGCATATCGAACCAAAATTGGGAAGAGAATTATTATAATAGGCGCATGGAGTTCAGAGACAACATTAATGTAATATTTAAAACATTTTATATTCATGCATACATATTAACCCAATTATACAAATTTCTAGCAAACTCAAAAGAACCGATAGATGAAAGCTTGTGAGTAACTCTGATATAGTTCACTGTAATAGTTTATGGTACATTATAACAATAGCGGTAAACACTACGCACCTCAAATATACGCGATATACGGTCTATATATCTATACGGATATACGGTATATACGGTAATGTACGATTTGCGCATGACTATAAAAGGTTGATGCTCTATGTGGTAATCCAACTCTTTCTTTCTTCCTTTCCTAAGCATTTCACACACCTCTTCTCTTCGTTGGCGATTTTTGCAATGGTAATAATTTTTCTGTGATATAAATAAAGCAGTTTTTATCCATAATTTTACTATTTATTTCAGTTGACACCAAACATCTTAAACTGCACGTATTAGTATACATTTTTGTTTTTGCCCTGAATTCAATTACGGTATTTTTTATTATATTCTGACGTGAGTTGAATGAAAGATAGGACTAGAAAATCCCAAGTTAATGAGAATTTTTAATTCTCCACAACTCCTGTTACGCCTTAAGCTTCCTCTGCCCCTAATTTTGCGCAACGGTTCCCCAGGGCAATCCGAGTTGTCTCCCTGGGCGGTCCCCTGCAAACCCGCACTTTTATTGATGTGATTCCGGCAATTCCGGGACATGAGCAGCGACAAAGTGGAGTGGGCACTCAATTAAGAAGAAAAGTGGTCGAGAGACACTGGGAATTGAAGAAGGTGAGGCAGTGACCGTGAATGATCTGCGGTCACGATGTGGGCGATCCAAGGATACCTCAGACCTCAGTCTGCTGTTTCCGCACTCGAAACTTATAATTTAAGAGACGGTTTGAATTTAGAATAGAGCATTAAGTAATAAACATAACGTACACAGAAATTACAAATTACGTAGAAATTCAAAACTTCTTGACAAAAATTAGATATACATAGGAAAGATTCAGATAGACTTTGGTAAAAGGTATTTAAAGGTAAAGGGTTGTGTTATATTACTGCAACTGAGATATGGAGGAATTTAGAATTAAGGATTTTAATCTTCAGAGTATATTGCGATAGGACCATACATGGGCCACTTCAATACTGGACAATTGTGTTATTTCTACAGCCGGCAGAGAAAGAACCCTTTACTTAGTGGAATTTTACATTTATTGAGAATGAGTATCCAAAAGAATATGAAAAGGATAAATTTACTTGGATTATTACTTAAATAAAAATCAGTGGATACCAATTCTACTATACTAATTACTGTTGATGAAAAGGAGCGGTATTTAAGATAACTCCGCCTTCATTTCGTCATCTCCTGATCTACAATAGAATATACAAACAGCTGGAATTACCATTTAAAGGAAAATAGCTGGGAAAAACGGATTATAACTTACTTTTGCTATTCTCAGCACAGATAAGTATTCCTTTCTCGTGCAATCGGTTGGAGATACTCGTAGAGAACGCGTGAACACGATCGGAGAAAATAGGAAATAGCCCGCTAGTCACTTATTCCCATAGAAATGCATAAAAACACCCCTTCGGAACGAGATAAGATGCTCATTCGGTGTTTTGGCAGCCTGATTCCTCGCTAACTGCAGAGGAAGGTGGTTGCGACGCGAGCCAGGAATTCTCCTGTTGACATTTCGAGCGAGTCAGCAAACTTTTTAAGCACCGGATGTTGATCCCGTGTCGTCATGCTTAACTTGGCTGTATTTAGAAGCAGAGTTTCTAAGGAAGTGATTCCAGGGGCGGAAAAACAAATGAAATTCCAAGCTAAGCTCTAATTCCTGCATTTAGATCGCTTGATAGTGTATCTGCGAATCCATCAAGATTCCCCTTTCACCAGGGACTCCGAATAAAAAAGAAAGTTCTCTTCCTGCCGAATATTCATCAGAGCCTCAACGTTCGTAAGTTATTTGTTCCTAACGATCTTACAAATATTTATATTCGCAGAAATCAGTTTTTTTACTTAGGGTAAACTATTGCATAGTGAGGGAAAGAGATATCGCAACACTTCGCGCGCGCACGCGCACCGGCATTCACAGAAGCTACTCGGTAAACTACTTAGGAGCCGCACACAAATTACGTATCACAATTTGGGGGGGGGGGGGTCCGACCAAGAGTTACGGTCCTGGTACGTGGGGGTCAAGGTTTGCGCTACGTCACGGTTTTAGAACTGCAAAAAAAAGCAAAATCTCCGCACGTTTAAAGTTTGAATTCAAAACTCGCGCGCAATTTACCGGGGAAAGTTGGCAGATCTGATCCGAGCGAGCACGAGTGTCGAACGGAAGTGGTCAGAGGGCGAGTGGAGTGTGGTAGGCTCATAGAGTAAGGATGAGGTATATCTTTACTCTATTGGTAGGCTGCAGAGGCGTCACTAATGGGGCGGCCCGCCCCTTGTGTCACCATCATAGAGGCGCCACCCGATGCCTTTAAAAGTGTATCAAAATGTTATTTTTCACCAACGTCATAATAGAAATGAGTAGTAATGACTTTAAGTAAACCTTTAAAATAAAATTCGTTCCTTGTATCTATGGCGATAACATACAATGTATCAAAGTCCGGGATACTCAACCTGGTGCCCGAAGCGACCTTACACAGTGCCCGCCAAGCTTCGGTAAAAGGAATTTTTTTTTATTTGCTACAGCAATATTTTTTGGATCTGCACTAGCGGGGATAGAATGGAGGTGAGGCAGGGAAGAGATCAGAAACTTGGTTGGTCTGGTCTTGGGTTTCGTGAAAATCGAGGGTGATGGCGTGTCTTAACTCTCTTCACATATGTCCAGATTATCAAAACGCGTATCTATGTCATATATCGAAAATTTCGAGTGATTTTAAAATTTCTTGGTCGCTTTCATTGAATACTAAAACATTGAATTATCCCGACAACCCAAATGATAATTTCATGGAATGTATTTGCGTAGTGAATTGAGAATGGAGCAAGTGAGAATGTGGCAAACTAAGGACTCCTCTCAAAACTCTGCTAAGACGCTGTATAATTAATAAATGAGCATAATCGGTGATAGAGATGATTGCTGTATTTGGTTGCCTAAAATTGCACATTTTCTCGAAACCTCGATCGCATTATAATGAGGAAGTTCTAAGTTTGCTCAATTCTATGAGTTAGTCTGCAGCGTGAACGATTTTGAACGATTATAATAAGGATACAAATGAAAACTTTCTCTAATCCCCATTCCTTAATTATGAAGTTCATGATAACAGTTGGAAATTCACATCATCGCTATTTTTACAGAAAAATGTTGGCATATTGATGCGACTGAACATATACATATTAATTTACGTCACTTAGTACTTTTATGTAAAAATTATTTCGTCAATATAAATTAACATAAATGGATTCAAATGAGAAAGTTAAACAAATTCAATATGGAAAAATTAACAAGCTCGCATATTCAACAATTTCTTTGGAATGAAAATTCATTTTTCATCAATATAAGATAGATAAGAGGAGTTACAGCCAGATTTTGGTTTTATATTACCAAAATTTGAGTTTGGGTGTCAAAGGGTGGTTTGTGATGCCCGTTATTAATATTGATACGCAAGCAGGCAAGACAAACGATGATAGTTATCACTAAGGAGAAAAAAATAGCGGCATTTATAAGTTAATAGTGAGTATTAGAGGTCTGCATGGGTAGGGCTCGGACCGGGTAAAGCAAGCGGCCAATTCGGCTTGGGCCGGGCTTGGAACCATGAATAAATTGGGTGGGATTATTCGTCCTTAGAGAGCGTTAGTTTGTTGCATAGGGGAAAATGCCTCTCAAAGTTGCAACGCAATGCTTAAACACAATGCTCATTCTTCCTGAAGGGTTAAAAAATGTATCTGTTCACAAATCACAACGATTAATTACAGGGCGATTTGGTGGAAGTTGGAGTCGGGCTTGAAAACGAATATTTGCGTTCGGGGGGACCAGGTTCGGGCTAAACGACGAACCGGGTCCGGGCCTGGGTTGAAATTTTCAGTCCACACAGTAGCGTTGTTTTAATATTCTCAATAAAGCAATAAATTGGGAGCTATGAAGTTCTCAGCAGTTGCAGGATTTTAAAATAAATTGGTTATGATTCCTCAAATAAATTGAAATCAATTATTATATATTTAACCATTTAGATGATATATCTAATATATTTTGTTGAATATCTTCTCCATTACTATATTTTTAAGAGTACTCATATGTTCTATGTTTCTTAAATCACTTAAAAGCGTATTCAATATAGAAGGTATCTTAATACACCTTTGATTCCCTTCTATTTCAGTGGGAAGTCAGGTCTTATATTAAACATCAATTCACACTATTTAAAGTTTTTTATAAAACTTACGATTTTTTTTATTTAGGCGCGTAACATCCTTGGTAGTTATGATTTTTATTTTCAATTTAAAATATTTTTCCATAACAAGCACATATGCATCGTATAACTTTTCAACAGGTATAATTTGTTAAGTTTTGTACAGCTCTTCAACACTAGAACAGTTAAAATTCTGGTGTAATACATCATGCATCATTTTTATGATCCTATTCTGACTAGGTCTTATTATTGACATATTTTTATGTACCTGCAGTGTTTCCCCATGTTGTAACTCCATTAGAAATTAAGCTAACCCATAGTAAGGTAATTTTAGTATAGGAAATGTTACATAATTTTTAATGTAATGAAACTTATAAAAACACTTTTCTGAGTTTTACATTTTTTTCTTTGTATAATTATTAGTGATAATGGAAGTAAATGACCTCCTCGGTAATGTTCGGTATGCTTGCTTTAGAGAAAATAGATACAGAGAATATAAAACTGGAGTTTCCATTTCTTCGGAACATTCTTTACTATACAAAGAAAGTAAATAGTAAGATAAAAAATAAAAATGCTCCTATGAATTGTCTCATAAGAATTGTATTCCTGAAGACTGTCGACAAGAGAATAATCGACTTTTATAATCCGCATAAAAATAGGAAAAAATACGTAGATTTTCAGTTAAACTGCCTATTTCTTTTCAAATATTCAAATTGGACTTTTATATTCTGTAAAAGTCAACGCCATAAGCGAGTTTCGCTAGAAATACTCTTGGCTCCCTGTTTGACGTCTTTCGCGGATTTCTTTAAATACAGCAATATCGGATTTCAATGATCTTTCCTCACCTCCAACCTTGAAGTCCTTACACCCACTCATTACTATTCAGAAGGCGCATGAAGACCACCCAAACTGAGAAAAGGCTCGAATATACCGGCGGACATAGGCGCGTATTTTGGTAACAGAAGGTCGTTACTAGAGCAACGCAAACAACTTATTTGTTCATCATCCACGGCAAGTGGTACGCGGAAAGCATTCCTTTGGCGAAGAAACGCTGGACTTCTTGGAAGGGCTAAGGAGAACACTTGTAGACAAAGGTAGAAAAGCGAGACGTGGCTTCTTTTGAAGGGAGCGCAAAGAGTAGAGATGGAAAAGAACGTGGTGAGATTATGTCCAGATTTATGGACAAGAACGTTGTAATTTCAGAGCAGCAGTCGCCATTTTTAGCCATCTTCGCACCATAGTTTCCGTACCCCTACCAACCGTGTTTCTATTGTTTAATTCGTGAATGTATTAACGACGGATGTAAGTTATAGAATTGGATTTACCAGGTGTAGAAGTATGAAACTGGAATTTCCCTATAGATGGTGCTCGCTATCAGTTTATACACTGTAAAACCGCTTCTGCAGCGCCATCTTCTCCCTCTAACGAAGTTTGTCAACATGCAATAACCTAAGTTTCATACACCGGTATAATTTTCTATAGCCTCAAACATGTCGAGTTTTGTGCCTACGAACTATGATTTGCATTGGTTTTCTGCTATCATTTGAAGAAAACTGCTGCAGAATCGCATAGAATGCTTGTCGAAGGTGAACATGCTCTTGGCAGAACTCAGTGCTTCGAGTGGTTTAAAAAATTTGAAAGTGGTGATATTGACGTGAGAATTGTTTCTTTGACGTGGCAATCATAACCTGCCGGAGAGGTGGGAAAAATGTATAAATTCCAATGGAGATTGTTTTGAATAAAATATTTTTTATAATATTCAAATAACAGACGTGTAATTTTTACAAAATGTTTCATTTTTTCATGGTTTCCTACTTTTACACCTGTTAGTGTTACTTCAGCGCTTTGTATTGCTATTTTACAAGCTTCCGTAGCATAACAGAATATTTTGTTAATTTTTAGATTCCGATGAATCTTACAACTAAACCGCCTTCGTTACATATGATCGAGAGATCGATTTGAACATTTGCCACAGGAAATTCAGCCGCTTCTGCACTGCGACCAGTCGAATTGATAGTAAAGCTGCAGATGTGCTCGTTCAGATAGAGCGCGTAAAAGGCGTAATTTTTGGAAAACGGATTCCAGAGGCTGCAGTGAAAATTGGACTTTTGACGGGGACGTGCTAATTGCACTGGCGCGCGCATCACTTCTCTCGATTATCCTCCCAAGTAACGCCGCCACGACAATCTCATTATCAGATATTTAGCTGAGGCACAAACGTCAACAAACAGCCCATTCAGTTTTCCCTCCCTGCGCATTTCACCCTTTGCAGTGCACTACTTTAAACTGAACTAGGTTTACGTCAGATTAGTCCTAGAATCTAAATAATAAACCGCTTTATTTGGACGAAATTGAGACTAAAATACTTTTGAGCAGATTTTTACAATTTTTAATACTAAATTAATAATGAAAAATATCAATTTGTTCTTTTTCCACAGTATTTATTAAAAACAAAACTGTGGAAAAAGTACAAATTGTTTTTTTTTCATCATGACCTATTTTCACAAGACATCGCCAAAGACTGAATTTTAGTCTAAAGTTGAGAATAAATAAAATGTGTATATAATCAAAGAGATCACCGGAGATAAATTATTCACCGTAGCAAAAATTCCACTAAGAAGGGGTTGAGAAAGAACCGTCCTCCATTTAATTTTGCCTTAATTAACTCCTCGACTGAATTAAAGATGTGAATCATTTAAGTCGCTAATCCAAGATTAAATAAAGGAGATCGCAGTAGAATTCATACACAGATATTACTTAGTACTATAATAATTTATCACATCTCATTACTTACTACACATACTCAATGTAGAATTTATTAATCCGATGGCGGCGTTTATGCATATGAAGTCGGTTTATGTTGTGAACAACTACGCTATATTAGTAAACCAGGAAATATCACCATGACAATGGCAAGACAAAAGAATATTTTCATTAATACTTAGATTAGTATGCATCATCTCCATGGACATCAGCTCGCGTTAGATGGCTGAGGCCCTTCACCATTTTTTCGATTATCGTTAAATCGATTGCTATAAAAGCTTTGGCATTATTTAATGCGAATGAAAATATAATCATAAATGAGGAACTAAGGCAACCTTTGAGCATGCTTGGACGATGATCTGATGCTACATCGATATGCTACAGACGGCATGGCAACGAATGTTTGACCGCTCACTCCGACTCGCTTGTAATAACTCACGCTATGGAATCCAAATGCATATTAAGTGCCGGAAGTACTTTATATGCTTGTTGACTTTGTGGCAGCCAATTAGCGACCAATTCATGGACCACGTGGCTGCCTCGCGACTCCCCCAATTTAACAACGATTCTAGTGCATCAGAGGGTCACATGACCGTGTTTACGTTCGCTCGGAAAAGACAAAAAATCGGGTCACAGCTGATCCCGAGACGGCGGCTGCTTCCATTTTAATAGGGCGTATGTCATCTGCAGCCAATGCATCTCTCTGCATGTCAACACTCTTTACAGATTTAGTTAGGAAGATGTGTCGGTAGTGATTTGGGTCACGTTGGTCTTCCGCTGGCGTTTACTTTCGGATATTTCAATCTTCGAACAGCGCTCTCACATTATTATCTCGAAATGGTGAATCGCGAATTCGTGACTTGGTCGTCAACAGTTCCATTAATATCCGCACGGAACTCACGTTTTCATTATCTTCTTGTGTGTACTCACTACCGTGTATTTAAAAAAATAAGTTAATGAAAATAGAGTACTACGATATAGCGTCTAAGATCTGCCTCCGATACAGGCATTACAGCGGTGTAATTATTTATGAACATTTTACTCTTAAAATGATACATTGTTTTTATTTATCCGACTCATAGTTCTCCTCTTACGCTTACGATAGGAAAAGCGAATAGAATGCTAAGATTAACTAAACGTTGAGAGGATGCTCATCGAGAGTTAAAGAAATAGCTTACTTTTCTCTTATTCGTCCGAGTCTAGAATATTGCTGTGCGGTTTGGGAACCACACGAAGTAGGTTTAGTCTCAGATTTAGAGATGGTCCAGCGTAGAGCAGCCCGATTCGTTTGCGGAGATTTCAGGTTTGATAGCAGCGTTACGGAAATGATAAGAGTCCCTCGGTTGGAATTCACTACAGATGACAAAAATATCGCCGGAAACTTTTCGTAAAGCTCATTCGTTCAGAATTTATAGACGAAGTAAGTGGAATGTTAGTGCCAGTAAGGAGCGAACGCGATCTCCGAGATGCATCGACGAAACGTTATAGGGAAGTAATCGCAAGGATGAATAATTTATTTGGTCATTTTTTCCCCAGGCTATTTATGATGCTAATAGGGAGGAATGAATAATGGTGGTGTATTACACCCCCTGCCATATGCTTCTGGCGGCTCGCGGGGTATATATAAAAATCTAAAATCTAAACAGTATGATAGGGAGATCTCTCAGGTATAAAATAAATGTAATTTGAATCTACATTCGTGTGATTGTCACTTGATGCTTCAGAAGCACCATCCCGGACAGCCAATGCGACCTTTGATGAAATCAGTCCCTTGTAGGCTCGTAAGTGCTAAGTGATCTCAGTCATCGAAGTATCTTTAAAATTATCACAGAAATAGTTAAAAGAAAATTTTAAACCTACGCGGAGCATAAGAAGCATAAATGGTGGAGCATAAATCGTATCCACATTAAGATGACCATTAATAAATAAATTTGCAATCAAAATGATTAATTTATGTCGAGGAAATTTTCTCCCATTTTGCAGGTAACCCTGCGAATTTTATTTTCTAACCTTTCAGAGTGCTCTTAGTTAGATATTCATTTAACTGGCGGCATGTTTGAACATGTTCATCTTTCAGCTATCATAAATAGGAACAGAGGCAACTGGGTGTGCGCTTGTTTGCACAAAATAAATTACTTATATTATCACGAATGTCACTTCGCGAGCTACTGGTTTCCGACTTGGCAAGGTCTCAATTAGCATCGCGCATTTAAACAGTCGCAGTTGCACTTTCCTTTGTTTCCACTGCCGAACGCCTTGCATCATTCAACAGCTGTATTCCTACGGATTAATTACATTACTTATCGGTTGCATTCTTCAACTACATCATTCGAAGGCATACTATAGAGAGGGTTTGAAGAGATAACGAGGATTAAATTGTGTTTGATGCAAAACGACTATGGAAGTGCAAATAAGAAAACGTGCGAGGAATTGTTGAATGCCTTAAGACTGCGGCCTTGCATTATCCGATGGGTGAATTGCTCAAGAAACACGAATGCTAACACGTATGAGTAATGGACGGAGAGAACAAAAGAAAACGGAAAACTATTAAAGCGCATTAGACGCTGAGAAACCAGAACTTGAGGGCGATTGAAGAAGAACTCACGTGAAGATAATGCCAGAAAATATCACTTTATATTGAGATCTCGAACACATATTAAGGATTCTATTTCTAATTAAAGAATTTACTGACAACAATGTTTATGATAAAAAGTGTACGACACTGTCTTTGTTATCAAACAATTTTATCTCAATCGCAGTTTAGAAAACCCTGATATAATATCACTAAATTGATGGAGCTGTTGAATGGCGATTAATTTTTCATATACAGTTATGGCCTTCAAAATGACATGTCGTCCATCTAAACTATAATACTGCGTCCCAAATTGCGTACTTTAAATAATATATGCATTATCGTATATTTAATTCAATTAATAAAAATAATTTAGCTTCTATTACATAAGCATTGTTTTTAGAAGTGTGGCTTTATTATACTAAATTTCTCGTATATTATCATATAATATATAATCGACCTGCTTCAAATTTTCGACTTTGTATATATTGTACATGTTTCGTATAAGATAAATGTTAGTGATTTATGCATATATTTATGATTCATTGTAATAAATTGATAATGTTAAATTATAATTTTAATCGTCGTTATCACGTTTAAAATTATCTCTCAATTTTAACATTCAATATTAAATCTTTCATCGGTTGTCTTGCTTTCCACTAACTTATTTGCTTTTATATATTAACTGCTATCCAAGATAATTTATAAATCGTACCGAAATATTAATCGTACTGAAGATATTACTGTCTTAATCGGATTCATTTTCACTGTCATTTTCACAACTTTCAAAATTGTTTCGGAAAATACTCGCTGAGAAATTCAGCAAAAGAAGCCAGCTTCCGAGATTTTGCATTTCGTTTCTGCAGTCGTCTCTTCCATAATTAAGACGTAAACAGCTGAATGAACATAAATATCCGGAGGAGATTCTTTGAAGATGGGCAAAGAGGTATCATTGAGAGGCGCATTTCCGATGCATCTCAAATCCGCGCACGTCTTTCCTTAAGACTCATCCGGAGTATACTCATCCAAGGGACATCACGCCAAATGCACTTCAAAGGGAGCGCGACGAGGGGTGCCTTTTCATTCGATCCCTTTTAAGGGACGTCATTGACTCATTACACGACCACCGCTCGACCTGGTTGACAATAGGATTATGACGGTCGCATTAAGGGAAAGGCGAGGTTATTAAGAGAGCATTGGGAATAGTAACCAGATTCGATGCATGCTCTTAGTTTTGAAACTTTGCCATTGGCACCCTTCATCTGATTTAGAAACTTGACTGGAATAATTTATAATAAAATATTGGATTCCAGGTGTATACTGCTCATTCGAATGAAGTTAATGGAAAATATCCTTGAGAGCCAGAACATAAGATTTAACTGTTGTAATTCACCATGTATTAATTTAAACAGATGCTAAAACTTAAACCAACAGCCGTCGGTAAAGTCTTCAGCACGGAGACTGGTTGGACTCGCAGCCCATCAACAATTAATACCAAAAGATTTAAACAACCCTGATGATTTTTTTGATGTTTTGGAGATAATCGTTACATCGTCAAATCTTGTGGACTATTTTCGGGTAAAGACGTTGTTTGATAACATTATGACATTAAAAACATTACGTATTCAAAGTTTCAGTGATGTTTAGGTAACTTAATTCGAAGCATTAAAAAATTCAACTCTGCTATATTGTTCCGCATGTCTTTTGATGTAAATATTCATTTAATATATATACTGCGGCTCTTACAATATAATATATGTTATTGAATTTGAATCAAATGGTGAATTAATGATGAATTTTACTGCAAATACAGATATTTTCTTAGCATCAGCAGAGGCAATTGATATGCTGTTAAAATTGACCTTAATGCTGAATGAAATTCGAAATGCCTCTCTTCAATCAGTTAGTATGTTGTATTGAATATTAACATCATAAGACATGCAAAACAATGTAGCAGAGTTGCATTTTGTAAAGTTTCGATATTTTTTTCCACAAGGGATTATATGGAAGCTACCAGTTTCAGCAGGTCATTCTATTTTCAGGATATTTTATTGATAAAACAACATTTCGGTTGGAAATTTAAATTAAAATAAAGCACAAATGACCGAGCCTCACGCTTCTTACCACGAAATCCGCGAATTTTATGAAAATATGAACTGCTTTGTCTAGCTCAATTGAAGAATAAATCAACAAACGCATATATCTATATATTAATACGTGAAGAGAAAACTTTGGATCCATTTTAAGGATATTGCGCGAACGGAGGAGTTTGAGATTTGGCATAGTTAAAGTTTATATGGAGAAGGAGTGCAGCAAGCTAAAATCTTTGTCCGAATATCCTTGGTTCGAATCTGGACCAGTAGAATCGTATATCATAAGAAATGCACGCAAAGCTCATTTTGATCAAATTGCAGACATTTTTTCTTTTGCAGAATTAGACCAGAAATAATGGTAGTACGAAATCGAGATTAATACCAAAAGATAGGAAATTGAATAAAGATTCTTATTTTGGTCGTAGAATATCGCATTCGAGTAGATATTGAGAGGATTCAGACAAAAATGGTGAAAACTCTGAGGGCATAAACAATTCCCTAACGACAAAGGTGATTGTTGGACTCAGCTCTCATACGAACCCATGTGAAAGATAGGCCCATAAGAAATGTATTGAGAAGAAGAGCCGGAATTCTATGGCAAAAAAACCATACGTAAACTTTTGAAATTGTATTGATTGAAGCTATATATTTTTATGAATAATATCACCTTCTATAATGTAGGTTATTATTTTCGGCTTTGTAGATAAAAATTCAAACGAAATATGTTTACGTTCTAAAACAGTGAAAATTTTGCCGTCAAAATCAATCGAAATGCAGAAATATAAACTAACGCGATTTTTTTCTAGCAACCAAATAAACAAATGCACTATCATAATAGTCAACAAGCACTACTTGTGTCAACGGAAAATACGCGTATCTTCACAAAAATGAAATATATTCCAAATGCAATATATCTAATACCTCTATGAATATCAAGTCTCATTTATTATAGTGTTAATTTGATTCAATAATAACATGAAAAATTAAAAGTAACAATGAATTGAAACAAACAATGAATAAGCCTACATAGCCGTAATTGTGTTTTTCATTGTTACTAACATTTAATTTTAAATTCCATAGGTATTGCAGGGAATTAAGGCAAACAACACATCCTAATGGCGTGTTTGTACACGCTCGCAGCTGACGTAATAGAACAAACTTCAATAACAATATAAGCAATAATCATAGAGGTATAATCATTTATTAAAGATCCTCAATAACGTTCAAACTTAAAATTTAATGAATTACAGTCGAATTTCGACCGCTGGGCGATCACAAGTACTCGTAAATACGTAAACACGTATACATGCTAAAATATCTATTAGAAGAAACATTTACTAGAAAATTAAACAACGCAAAATGTTGAGGAAAACTATGTAAACAAAAGGAGTCCGAACCTTTTACCGAGAGATAAAAATCAATAAATAAGCTGAAGCATCACTTAATGATGCTTATCATTTATGGACTATGTTTCCAATGCCGTGCGCGCACTCCTAAGCCTGTCGATGTCATATCTTATTAAAACTGTCACGCAAAATCGACAACGAGAAATGCCAGCCTTTTGATGGAAGAAGAAATACCTATCAACATGTATTAATGGACATCTATAAGATGATCTAAGATTGATGAATCGCTCGAAGAATTTCTAATGGTTTCTTGAAATATGTCAGCAGTTAGAATGACAACGGTGATCTGCCTTTTAAATTGCGATACGAGAATTGCTTTACAAATAAAAGGTTAGATATCCATTTTCATTGATCTAGAAACGTGATGTTCATATAAATACCTCTCATAGATGTTCTACGAACAATTTTGTAAAAGAAAATCGTTTTTGTACCTGAATCGGTAAGAATAATGTTGGCAGGATTTATTGAATATAGGTATTTAAAAGAAAGACTAGCTTAAGATTAGTAAACGATAAATATATGAATTGGAATTCGACATTATAAATCACTATTATTTTAATTAATATTCTTTTGAGAAAATTGTATACATCCCTTCATGTATACTAAGGGATTGAATTTCGAATAACTTAAATTATGTAAAATATCTCAACTTTTAATTTCAGTTAATTTATAGCTCCTTATGAAACAAAAGGCATATTTATAGAGATACTGAAGATTCGATGGTAAGTTTGCCCAATCTAGAAGTTCGTGATGCCATAGCAGATAAATTCGAAATACGATACCGTTGAGACATTTGATCCCGTTATATAATGAGAGGCCAGATTGTTAAGTTAAAACTATCAGGCAGCAGACCTTCTTACTGGAGGATAATAGTTCGATTTTTCGTATGATCAAGATCGACAATTTTATCAAATCCTCAAGTATAAAAATATACAGGATATGATTTTGGTAATTGTACGTAAAGATATAAGCCAAGGCTTAACGAATGTCGACGAAACCACGAAATCCAAATTGCTGAACGGTTGCTCTAACCGTTGAGCCATCACGGCGAAGCACCGCTATGTGCACATAGTTTGGAGAGATATCTCGGTAACCGGAAGATCTGGGTTCGTGTTCGGTCCTATATCCTTGGGTTGCATATTAAAGAAATTATCCTATCTGAGGCGATTTACGATGGATAAATGAAGATTACAAATTCGTTACTAATTGAAGATAAATATATACAAGAATAACAGTTACAAAAACAAAGAGAATATCCGCAGACGTAAAATGAGTAAATTCGACTGAGGATTGCTATTTAAGAGTAGAGTTACTTCCAGCAAATGGATTAATAAGACGACTGTAAATCTGCAAGAGCCTTCCTCAGTTGGCTGACGTCGGGCTCTCCGCTGGACCGGAGATCGCGTGCGCTGGAGCCGATGTCACGCCCCATTGACTTCACGGTATGTTACAGGCACGTGAAGCAATGCACGGAATAAATGAGGCGACCTGGATTTCCGAGAATCTTGGCAGCAGCGCGTTCGAACAATATGCATTTACAGCGACTGGTTTACAGGGGGTTCGCTTCAGAATGAGGCAATAAAGAAGGAAGAGGGAATCAGCAATTGTAATAGACTCGCTGTGAAGATCAAACTTCCTGACGTCAGAATGAGATCTGGAAGCATCTTATCATTTATTGAGATTCTTCATTAGAGTTGAGTCGTATTGTATTATTATTATTATAAAAGTCTTTATTAAAGGCGAGATTGAGACTGAAAAGTCTCTTCTTCCATCTAACCTTTCGTCATTGGTATTATATACCAATTAAAAACCCATTACCAATTACATACCAATATTATATACATAAAAACTTGTGTATATGTGAATAGAAATAGAGAGGAAAACTTTAGAAGGAGTGGAAGTAAAAAAAAACCTAAGGTGATGTCTTAGGAAAACATATCCACTGCAGGAAAACACCCACAGAGAAGGGGGATGTGAAAAACCTGCGCAAACCTACTGATAGTATAAGCTAAAAGATGTTAAAGAAAGCTGTTTATAGCATGGAGATTACAAAAGCAATAGTACTATAACTAAATTACAAATTAATAATAAAAAATCAGAAACAGGAAAAACTACTATAGTAAACCATGAGGAAACAATAGATATAAAATTCAGACGAAATTAAATAAAATAAATAATAAAATATAATAAAAAATAAAATAAAATAAAATTGAACATTCAAATAATAAAAATTGTTTCGAAAATGACACTTGCTAAAATAATATGGTGAATATAATCAAAATATCATCGATAGATATTATAATTCATGCAATCATTTCAATACTGCAGTGAGATATGGTAATTTTACTCTGAAGTGACAAGATTCACAACTGGGATAGTAGATACACTCTGCTTGCTGCTGCGGCACAGACATAATCTACGCCATAATAAAAGAGGGGTCAGAACAGTTGGTCTCGTCTTTTTAAACCATATTTCTCTCTCCAAAATAATTGAAATTTCCTCCTTCTTAACGAGTATTATCTTAGTTTATAACCTCACCATTCCTAAATTTTCATTGCAGTAGGAATAGTATTATTGATCAAAGTGAGCTTCGACCAGGAATCGAACCCGGGACCGCTTTCATCAAAGCCGAACGCGCTGTCCACATGGCTACAGTATGGAGTATCATGAGTAAGACGTACCTGGAAACAAAAGAAAACGAAATTAGAAATGGCAATTGATTGCTCTGAGTGATACAACAGTCTAAAAGAATATAGCTTTATAACTTTATGAAATCAAATAATATTTCCTAACATCCGTTCCATAAACAACAGAAACCGAGATAACCTAGGCTGGAACCCGATACCTTGAGGAAAGAAGGCTAGCGATTCTATCACACAGGTCGATGAAGTCCACTTGGAACTCGGTACGTATTTCCAGCAAAACGGCGTTAACTGAAGCTGAAAATTTGAAAATAATTTTTAATGGAAATTCCGTAAAAAAGGAAATGTGTACCACGTGTCGTGGGCAGAATGTAAAACTCTTCAAAACAAGAATTCCTCTCCAGAAAATGAGAGAGGAGTGGAAATGGCGGTACTTCCATACACCTGCCGGACGAAGAATCAAACAAATCGGTTGGCAAGGTTACGAGGGCCCACTCGACGGCGTCTAATGGGGCCCAAGAGCAAACGATGACGAGGAAGCAGAGGGACATTCTTAAGCACTCCAGCAAAAGATCGCCAAGTTGGGAAGTTTAGCCTTCGGCGGAACGCTAATATCTTTGAATGAGTTCTGCTCAATTGGGGGAGGACAGGTTGGATTTCACTCGAGCGTTAAAACGCAAATATTTACGCCATCCGATGAATGGAAGCTCCCGAATAAGAGGAAAATCAGATGCTGTTTGGCTTATACCCGAACACGTTTCCCAACCTCTCGTTCTGATGATGAGGCCTTGAAAGGCGGAAATATTGCACAGATCAAATGGTTTGAGTTGAGAAAATAGAAAAATATGGACCCTTCCTATGCGGACTTCCCGTTGTCAGATTATAAATTATCGGATGAATATTTAACATTTCATAGTTCTAAACGAGACTTGGATTTTTGTGTGAATCAAAGATAATGTGATTTAATGCAGTGAATAGTCTAACTTACACATAGTTGTGATTCTTTACTCATGTAATCCATTTATTTTCAAAATATTTATGTACACTCCTGGCCAAAATTAACGCAGCACCTCCCTAGCGATCCTTACGGCCGGTGCTGCGTTAATTTTGGCCAGGAGTGTACCAATGGGGTTGAGTGTGATTAAAGAAATCCGTGAATAATGAAAGTCACATCACGTAAGATGGTCGCAATTAAGATGGCGGTTGAAGCAGCAAGGCTATTCTCAAAAAGGTAATAATAATAATATTAATAATATAATAGTAAATGATTTATTATTCTTATATTATATATTTCAATTTAAATTATGTATCTTTAATATTGTAACTTTTATTTTTTTTCACTTTGTAATGTTTACAATTTTTTATTGTTCTTTTACCCATTTAAACATTTATAATATTGTTTTACTATTATTCTTCATTGTATAATAAGAAGGATATTTATTGTATTCTTGAATGATATTGGTTTATAATCAGTTTATACATCATTACATACTCTACCGTTTTGCAATATCAAGTCGTTACGGATGTATTTATATAGGTTATGTAGAAGTTAGGGGTCAATTTTGCCTGTAATAAAGATTATTATTATTATTATTATTAGATGTTTCATAAAGATAAAGTTTAAAATTTTAATAGGATTAATTATTTCGCCTTCCTTTTCAGAGATTTCGGTCTTAAATTCGAGTTAACATCTGGTAATAAAATACACTCCGCGGTGAGATATATTTTCAACTTAAAAAAGTACGATCACATTTCGGATTATTACACGAAACTCTCTCTACTAAAGCTTGATCTCCGGCGCAAGCATCACTTTCTTTGTACCACGAACAAATTATTATCTACTAAATCTCCCAATTACATTCACTCTTTATTTTTGTCTTTGGATTGCATTCATGACCGCAATACAAGAGGTCGCAAACAACTATTGATTCCTCAACATAGAACCGAGATCTTTCACAATTCATTTACAGTTACAGCTATCAACCTCTGGAACGCACTTCCCCAAGTAATACAAAACTCATCCACCATTTTTATCTTTAAGCGTAAATGCCACAATCATCTCATAACTATCCAAAGCAGAACTTAAATGCACCTAAATTCACAACTCCATCACCCCAACCTTGTTACACAATTGTTTGGTTCTGATCCGCTGCCTCATGTCATGAATATATGTACAATATTAACGATTAGCTAACTTAGATTTTGTTTTAGAATTTTCCAAATTGCAAGCAGCAAATGTTTCAATCCTTTTGATTTCCGCACATCTTTTTATTTTTTAAAATTTAATTTATGATATTTTCTGTTTATTTTCTCTTTTTGTCTTTTAACACTTTCCTATAAACTATGTTTTTGATTATTTTCAGTGTACTAGACCTTTTAATGTTTCGTTTGTATGTTTTTCTCAATGTAATTTCATTTTCTTCATTTCTTTGAGATTTATCTCCCATTATTCAACGTTTATTTTAATTCATCTATAATAAATGTCAGTTTAGTGAAGTTAATTTATTTTATCTGATTGTTTGTAATGCATTTATGTTTTTTCTCCTTTCTTTTTGTACAATTTTTATATTTTCACTGCCTGTCTATCATAACCCTTTTCTTTCTCCTTCATCAAAATATAATTTTCTATTGTAGGTTTCACAGGTTTTCCACACTCCCCTTCTTGTGAGTGTTTTCCTGCAGTGGAAATTTTTTTCCTGAGCCCTCAGCTTAGGTTTTTTAAAAATCCACATACTAGTTTTCTTCGTGTACTTTTGCAAACTATCTCTTTCTTTCTGTTTCGCATATGACGATGGGTTAGGTGTAAGAAGAGACTTTCTAGTCTCAATCTCGCCCGAATAAAGTCCATTTATTATTATTATTATTATAAAATGAAAGTCGGCATTACCATGTACGTTAATTTGTAATATTCTGTGCCTGGGCTTTGGTCAATAGGAAGATGACAGATGTTCGCTGTATACATAAATTAATTAGGAATTCGTATAACAAAGAGTTCGTCTCCGAGGGAGCGTTGAAGAGAGGCTAAAGGAACTTTTGGAGTGTTGTTCTTCAAGACATCAATACCAATACTTAACGTGATTTTGTTGATAGCCTTCCTCCAACAAGATCCTGGGTTCGAGTTCTCACTAACCGGGTTTGTGGAGATTGGGGAATGATTACATGTGTTCGTTCATAATCATTGCTGTAATGGAAGTAATCAATGCTGAATAGGTTCTTATCGTTTTCAGAAAAATCACAGAACTAAGTAGTGTTGGTGGTCTGATGAGCTGTATTTAACATATATCTATATTCTCGTTCTTTTAATCTAGTACACTTTGGAGAGGAAACTATTACTATATTCTGGAGGCAATAAACAGAAAGAGTAAAATTTTGAATGCTACGAAATTGGGACAAAATGAGACGTAACTTCAAAATTTCGGAGGTAATACGAAAAAAACGTTTTAGCAACTTTTAGTGCAAATGTAAACACGGATAATTAATTTTAATCCGTGAATATTTTGTTAGATTATGTTTCTGAATCAAGCAATGTTTTCGGCATCCGAGTCATGTATTTAAAGACGGAGCGCACCTCCAAACCGGGACCCTAATTCTCCAAATCCGCACCCTTTGCACCTCATGAATGCGCCTTCGAAGTGCAGTCGACCATCCCAATCGCCGAACCTTTAAGAATCGGCGATGCGTAACAATTTTTCTTCCAACGAATGCAAAAGTTCCAACAACTAATTGGATGACCTATTTGCGCTCCCTGGAAGAGGGAAATGCGCTCGTGAAAAATGTGCGTTAACGAGCGGAGGAAATGGTTTTTGCGGCGAAAAAGTTAAATCTCTCTTTTCAGCTCATGAAAAAGGCTGTTTATTCGGAAACTTTATTCCCTGATCTCCTCAGAATCTTCGTATTTGGGAGTGATTTACTGAGGCGAGGGAATAATTTACTCTTTCTTTTGATCGATGTTTCCCTCGGTCTGCTGCTGTTCCTCCCAAAGAAGAGGCGATGTCTATATTTAGAATAGAGAGGAAAGAGACGCAGCTAATGATAGCGATGTTTCTATTTGAGGAAACCACAACACCGCCTTGACCTCTCGCGCAGTTGAAGGAAGTGATGAATGATTATTTAACGATCGCAGATACTTTGTGGTCCAAATGCATGCAGTTTTCTCTTTAAACTCTGTAATTTTTATATTATTGCAGCCATAAAAAAAGTAGAAGAAAAAGGACGAAGGTTACATTTTCTTCAATTATGTATCAACAGACTTCCAGAATATTATTGAATTTAAAACAAGTTCTCTGGCAAAGGTTGAAATTAATAACACAGTAAATTTTGTTTATTAAATACGGTGCACAATGACTGAATCGCTGTTTCAGAATAGACATACGGAACAACACGGAAGAACTTGAGAAAAAAGGTCATCTCTAAGGTTATCAACCCTGTCATGAATCTCCGATCTGCCTTAACAACTTCGGAAACTTCAATTACGAAGCACTTTACGGCCTTCTCGTTGCTTAGGCGACCCTTTTTACGAAGCCGAAGATGAGGAACTTGATTACCTAATTAAAATCTTAAGGAAGCTCAAATCCGCGACTTATACAGGAATTTTCAATCCCGCTGAGATTGACGAAAAACCCAACGTTGAGCCAACGAGAGGCAATAATAAAACTGCCGTGCGTTATTAATGGCGGTCGGCACCAAACATATTTACGGCATCTTATAGAAATATTTATAGAGCGCTTGTTCCCCATTACGGCGACATATTCGCGGGGTGAGATCATCAATGGGAATAAAATCATTCTTCTCAAGAAGGAAATAAAAAAAGCATCCACTTTAGCTCGATATATCTGGGAAGTGATCGTAAATATGTCAACTTTCTCGATGCATAAATAAGGTCTTCGGCCAATTATATTCACAACCCCCGAAGTTGACGCATATCGTATAACTGCGAGAATTAGCAACTTGAAATAAAGCTAAGGAAAATGGAAATTTCTTTTAAATGCTTAAAGGTAGAAATTCGTTGACTTTACGGGCCATAGATGGAAAAAATATGTTAATTGTCTTATCTACTTCGATGTTGCAGTTTTCTAATAATATCGTAGAATGAGTATGGCATGGAGTAATTTTGAATCCATAATTCAAAATAAAAATTCTTCAACCCCATTTGTTAATCCTAGCATAACACATATAAAGGAAATTTGATTAAGTGCTTTGGCAAGTTATAATTTCCCATATAATGAAAGCAACGTGGCCGTGTTAACAATTTAAAATTTGGTATTCATAGTGCAAATAAATTTACAGAGCGGTATTATATCATTCCTGTCCCCAGAATGTTTTCTGTACAGTTTTTAAGGGTTATCAGTGAGGATGAAGCTAATATGATGCAATCAAATATGTTATGTTTAATAAATAAAACATTTAACACTTATCTGTGGAATGTTCATTTTTTATTTAGTATGGCTCCCTTCCGCAATTGCGCTTTAACACATCAGATTTATTTTATGTTTACATACTGTTGATCCTGTTTGAAATCTATTTCGAAATAAGTCATGAAAACATATATACGGCGTTTCAAATGCCTGTTCTTAAAGATACCAGGAAGTAGGGAATTTGGAATCTGGAATTTGCGTTGACGCAAATCACTAACAATAAATGTTAATCCAAAGATGGGCGAATGCTTCCCACATACTATCGGCTTCAATGGCGTAGTGGTTTGCGCGCTGGTCTTGCAATACTAAGGTCCCGGGTTCAAACCCTGGTTAGGGCAAGGTCGTTCGCCCGTGTTAAATAAGAGGTTAATTGCAAGAATGGTCATGTTTGACAAAAAATACACAAATAATTAAGGCTGAAATGATTATGAATTACTATATAGGGGAGACTGGGGTAAAGTGGCCATTAGGGGGTATTATCAGCTCGAGGAAAAGAACAATCTACCTCATAGATTTGACAAGGAAAAAACAGATGGCTGGTTATGACTGGATTGCAGGTTTTAGAAAGCGTAATCCTAATCTGAGTCTACTTTATTCAACTTCATTAGCTTGAGCCCAGGGTTTTAATAAACCTAACTTCGATGAATTTTTGAAATCTTGAGAGGTCCCAAGATATTGTAACATCAAGTCCCTTCAAATCAGATCTTGTGGATGAAAAGGCTAACAAGGAACAAGAAGAAGAAAGTAGAGGAAGATAATGAAGCCTTCAGGTGAAAAACAAAACATCAGAAAGAATGAAAACACAAATTGAAACTCGACGAAAATTGCTTACAGAAAATTTTGAATCAGATGAAGATAGCTGAAGATGCCGAATTTTTAACTGTAACAAGATGTTCTGGTTATTATCTAGTTATTGCCTCAAATGGGCTCATGAAACGTGTATTAGATGTGAAGATGATGAAGATTTTTTTTGTGAGCATTGCAAGAAAATTTCTAGAACAAAATAGAGTTTTTTATTGAAAACTTATATTATTTCATATTCATCTATAGTTACTTGTGACATTAATATTGATAAATAATAGTTAATAATACAAATATGCTTTGATTTTGTATGTAACCGTGTTTAGCATCGCAAGATTTTTTTCCCTGGCCACTTTACCCCGCATGGTGGGGCTAAGTGGCCATTTTTCGAAAGTCGAAAAAATAAAAAATTGAGAGAATATCTTTCAAGATATTTTTGATATATTGATGATTATTTATTCTGCGCTAACGAAACTACATCCTTAGTGTTTTAAAAATGTATTTCCTTCTAAAATAGTAAACTAAAAACACATTTTGTCTTAGAGTGACCGCTTTACGTGTACCTACTCTACATCAAGCATAAATAATTACGTTAGAAAAATAAAAGAAATATAGTTCGTTGTCATAAACACAACATCAAAATTCTCTCTTTAATTTATGAATGCTATAGCATTAATTGCAATTTTTTTACTACGGAAATTTACATAAACAAATACAATTGTCCCAACTGTATCTAAGAGTAATCTCGGTTGGGCGTAAATTGATGAATGGGAACCATTCCAAGAACTAATACTAAAATGCGAAGAAAATAAAACTGGAAAAATTTTAAATCTTCACTATTTTAAGAGAAATTATTCAACATTGCACTGAAAACCTGTCCGTGGGCACGGATCGTGAATGCGCGACAGAAGCCCGCAAAGTGCTTGGTTTCCACACGATGATTGCTCGGATCCGACTTAAGAACGGAGGAGATGGTCATGAAGCAAAGTTCATTTCCGGGCAATTTCAGTTCTCTTATGGAATGATTTGCGCCGGTCACGACCGCGTAATGGGGGCGATTTCATCTCTCATTACGGCGTCCCCTTACGTACACACGGGTTTCCAACTCGCCCACGATTGTTTCTCCATTTAATGCTTTTATCGTTCCTTTGAGCTACACCTTCTTGAGCTCAATGTCAAGAGCCCCACCTGACCTTTACAATGCTTACTTTTCCTAGACTCAGACTGACAGATACAAACTACACTCTTAGGCCGGTATAAAATTATCGAGAGTATTTTTAAAGATTAACAAAACTGAAGAATGTTAATGGGAAATACACTGTGGAATCTTCTTGTTAAATAAAGTACATCTTATAATCTGATTAACGCACTCATTGTGAAAGTGTAGTTTGTATTTAAAATGGAGCATTGGAAAATAAAAATATTTTTAAAAAATACAAAACACAAAATAACGTCAACCCATCACGAGACATCTTTCTCTCCACTTTAAATTGTATGCGCAGAATTAGTGTGTGTAGTTTTACATAAGTTACAAATGAAGACCTTAAACGTTCGTCAGTCTGAGTCTAGAAAAAGAATCACTAAATATTGTAAAGGTACGGTGTGGCTCTTGACATTGAGTTCACTGAAGGATTCTTGAGTTAAAACAGAGGTGTAAGTTAGTAAAATTTTTCGAAACTGAAGCACTTTGCTTAATTCTGATAAATCTTACTTCAAATGAAATTCACGATTTTGCGAATTCCTAATGAGTTACAGCTAAACATTCAAATAATGAAATTAATTGCCGTTCTTACCTTAATACGTAAAGTTCCAGTCTTTTCTCCTACTGCACAATCACAAAAAACATTTTAAAGTGCATATTCTCGTAACCAAAGTCGATGGGAGTGGACAAATGAGAATACGCCGGATACACGTCGTGGATATTTCACTTTTGTCTCTCTTACGGATTGAGCTTTCTCGGGAAATTTATGTTTTTTTAGGAATATTTATAAGCCAAAAGAAAAGGCACTCGCCAACGCCACTGTCCTCAGAGAGACAACCGAATAACAAAAGAAGAAGAAGGAAAAAAACACGGTAGGGAAATTTATTCGAAAAAATATTTATTGGCTATTGTTAAGGAATGAATGTTTTCTGACTTATAAGAATTGGGAGAAGATAGTCAGAATTGGAGAAAATTAACTACATTCGACCTCCAAACAACCCCCACATGGTCAAATGACTTTCGATTGGTTCAAATAACGAAGACGACAGGAGGATGAATTCCTCGGAGCATCTTTCGGAGGATAGAATTACCAGGAGGTCAGCGATTACGAGAATTGTGATATTATGGGCTCTCCTAAATCCTTCAATATAGATCTGCTACACACATCTCACGCCCACACGACGATTCAGTATATAATGGTAGAGTCTTGGGTGGCGGCAAAACACGCGAAAAATGGAATCCGGAAATACTACGGCAAAATGTAGCAGAGATCGAGTCATTGGAAGAACTATATTCGACGAGTAATAAATAAAGCGAGACCTTAATTGAGGATTTTGAGTCAGACTTTTTTCTTTACCAAATTATGCTTCCAAACGTTCCCGGTCTGCGATAATAAACTTGAAATTAGCTTTTTGGCTTTTAAACGTAGCTTCTAAAAGCTTTGGTATGCTAAGTAGAAGTGTGATACATTCGTCATTGACCAAGAAAAGTTGCAATAGTTAACACAAAGTCCACGTAAAGTAGTATTAGTCATTGAATTTTAGAAACAGAGCAGCGCTATTCTCATTTTTATGCAAAGCGATAAATTTTGCAGTGCTGTGAAAACTTACATTATTTCTTCCACTATGGAAGCAGACAAGAAGTCGAGGTCAAAGTAGTATATTTATTACATGAATTTGGTGTAGTCAACTATTCTAAAATGTACGAAGGTAAAAAAAACACAAATCGTAATTCTGTGATTAACTACTGCTCTTCTTTCTCGCCAAACACAAAGTAAACCATTATAATTATACTCATCTATTATTCCTATCAAAGTCTTAGATACACGTCTAGTAGGAAATTAAATAAGAAAAAATATGTACTTCAAACAAAGTAAAAGCTCAATACAAGCTGGATGGAATAAATAAGGGCAGTAACCTTTGGTGGGGAAATTTTTCGTGACTAAGTATTATTACGAAATAGGTGAGTCAGCAATACTGAGCGGCTAGATTCGGTTAAAAGACGAAGATGGTGACCTATCCCCCAAAGAGGAATCTGAAAGTGTTACAGGGCCATCTACAAAAGATACAGATATCATCTTACTGATATGTTTTGATCAGTTGACGTCTATGGAATTCTAGAGCCCTCAGAACGGCGTCGTGGGAACAATAACATTATCAATGCAATCTGAAACACGCAGCACATACGTGACTTATAATTTTTATTCTAAAATCAATATAACATATGTAATGCTGAAGAATGGAGGGATTACTTAAGACATTATGAATATAGGCGGTCTTTATTTTGATACACAATGACAGTAATTTAGAAAAATTCCTTAACTAAGCAACGCAATTTCTGCGATTACATACACTTTGTATACCCTGGTATCCCACGAAAGTTCTGATTTGGATAAAAAATGTATGTGCTTGCAATAATACAATCCATTATACGTTGGGTAGTCATGATAAAATGAATGTGTCAAATATCTTTATCGTAGAGATATTTCAGTTCAAATTCTCATCTGTTTTTGTTGTTCATTAAATAACATACAATGAGAGTTTGCATTCAGTTATCGGCTCAATAATCAGATAAAAAATAATCGGACGCTGATAAAATTCTATCTTACGTATGAGTTTCTGTATCTTAATTCGGAGGCCAAACATTATCTAATAATGTTGGAGTCATCGACGTAAGAGGATTGTTGGCGAAGTTTTTTTCGCGCAGAGATGAACGTGTTGGATCAGGAAGTTGATGAATGGCGAAGGACAGAAAGAAAGCTGCAGAGAAATGCATCTCCGGTTGCACAAGGTCCCCTCAATTAAGAGCAGCTGGCCCCCACTCCACCAAATGAGCCGTTTATCAATCGGAGATAGCGCAGTGTTTGAGAGAGGCGCCGCTGAGACCTCCCGACGGATTCCGGCGGTCTGATGGAAGGTCACGCGCGGCGCGTGTTCGCCGAGTTGAAGCCTCTTTTGTAGCAGACCATTCCAGAGGGCCCTCCGAAGGGACGGCGGATGAGGGCCCTTGAACCGATTCATATCAAGAAGAACCAAACTTTTACGACACTTCCGATGGTATGGAATTTCGACCACCACCTTCTTTGAATTTGATTTCGGCCACAAATGATTAAGAGCATGGCGATTAAAACTTCATTGTGTTTATCCTCTTCGCCTCAGCAGCTGAACAAACCGAGAGGCGATTGACCTTGTGCTATTTCCTCCACTGCTAAACGATTACTGTCGACACAAACTTCCTGTAATCTATCTTTACACACGGCTGAAGAGAATATTTCGAAGTATTACTTTCAAAACGAAACGGATTAGCGCCGTAGACACGGAAGCACTATGTAAGCGTAAAATAATCAATTGTAATCAGATGTGGATTTTTCTTAAAATAAGACATAATAAAAAAACTGAATGAAAACAACTATCCCTTCATGCATATGATCTTTATTTTTTTTTGCAGTTTGCTGTTCAGAATAATATGTATTGAGTTATTATCTTTACTAAATACATGAAAAATATGTTTTACTTCACTCGAGGACGACTTTAATATTTCTATATGCAAAAAACTTAATTTTAGAGATAATAGATTCAAAATTTTACTTTGAAATTAGTAAAAATATGTTACAGTAATTTTGGAAAAAATTCGAAGCTACACATGAAGAACATTATACTCATAAATGTCAAAGTTGAGATCGGTCAACTTCTCTGAAGGCATTGGTGAGAATTAAACCGGAAAAAAATAGGAGAAAAATTAATTTATTTATGAAAAGTATAAATATGTTTCTGGAAGTCTATTTTTATTATTTATAGCTAATATTTCATTTAAATTATATTACTTCAAATTTTAGATAACATTTAATAATATTTTCTTGCAAGTTAAACGTATAAATTTGTTATTACTATCACTTGGACAAATCCTTTCCGATCTCAAATATGATTGTGGAATATTTTATATTCTTTAGTTGAGATATCATTTCGTAGAGCACAGAATCGCATTGCTTTGAAACAAACGACTGACATGACGTCAAAGCAGTTATTAACAATTCAGTGAATTTAGGACAAAACAAAGCGTGCGGGGACGAGATTGACAGATCATCGACAGATCGGCCATGGACCATCAGTATCCGTCATCCAACAAAAACACGAGCGAATATGCGTCGAATGTGAGCGACCTGAAATCACGACAAAATGCCATCGAACGCGCATTCCCTTCGAACGTCCAAAAGATATCCATTAATCCCACGAAGAGAGCGGAGATGAGGGCCACGCGACGCCTCAGCTGTCCCTTGGGGCCCTCCTCTAAAAGGGCCCTGCGTCAACGCCGTTTTCATATGCGATTGTGTCACCTTGGCTACTATCGCCGATACGAGATCAAACAAAGCGCAAATATAATCACGCCTCCGCCATCGATCAATGACGGCAATGACGGGAGATCCGGAGCCACAATTCTGCGATCATATTTCCAGATAAGAGTGAAGACAGCGACGAGAGAAGGTGCCTAGCTATACATGGTCATGCGCGCTATAAATACTATCGTGTATGTATAATTATTTCCGAGGATAGGGACTGGAGCTGCAAAACGTGTTTGTTATGTCACGTGATAGGTCTGTATTCGATAACACGACGTCTTTTGGGACCGATCTTATCGCGGCTCATTGATCAGTCAAACCGTGATCACTCACTTCCAAGGGCGGAAGTGAGCAGATTAAAAATGGACGGAGTATTCTAGATCAGCGGTCGCCAGACAACTCCGAAAAAGCAATACTCAATCCGGCTGACAGCTAACATGAAGTTTCTTCAAGAGGTACAAACGTTTACTAAATAACCATAAAAAATATTCCATTTTATAAATACGGTGTCCAGGCCGTTGCTCGTCTACCATAGGTTGCTGATACGAATAGGGTTCATAGTAAAAAAGAGGCTAGAATAGACGTATAAATCGCAAATAATGTCCAAATTTCTCGACGTTCCGAACGATAGCTTCTCAATGGCTATCAGAGAGAGGTTTGGTGTCCACTGGTTGCCGACCCTTGCTCTTGAGGGTCTCAACCTGTGGAATGCGTACCACTGATGGAGTTTGGATTAAGTGGAAGGTATAGTGCGAATTCGATTCGAGTTTAAGATTGATTAAAGAAGAAATTCATGCATAGGAAAAGTAACAATATCAAAACAATATTTGCCGTGGAAAATGGGTCATATTATTAGATAGTTAATACGGATTTTTCTTTTCATTTTATCGTCGTTGCAAGGAAATGGTTCTAAGACCATGCCCTAAAAACAAGGGGCGGATCCAGAAATACACCCATGTGGGGGGAAATATATTTACTTTGCTTCAGGGTCGGATTATCAGAAGTGACTCTTAAAACAGTAGTGAAAGAACAGTCAATATGGCGTTGAAGTCTATTTCCATTCTCTGGATATCTCCATGTAATGTAAGTACTTTGTGTCACCGCAATACAATCTAATCTATCATCAAGAGAGATGTTTTCTTTCAACGCATGACTCATCCGCTGCAATTCTCGAAAGAATTATTTTCCCGCTGAATGGTCCATATCGAGGCTGAAGGCTCCATTGGTCGCCGCAGTACTTATCTTCGACATTGTAATGTGAGGTAATCGAGATCTGCAGCAAAGTAGACGGAAGAAAAGCGCGCACTTTATGAAATGAGAGATTTATGAGATCATCAATGGGCACCCATTCATCACTTCTCCATAAGGAAAAGCTGCCACCCTTACGTAATCCACGAGAAGGAACAGAAAGACAAACAAAAGCAAATGCGTAAATAAAAACGGAGGCTAAAATTGGATGACTCCGTTTACAATGGATTATCAACAAATATAATCAATGGATGAAGCCGTAACTTTGTGGAATTCCATAACTGGAAATAAATCAAACATTTTGTAAAAAATTCCACTACATTATTTATTCCACCACGACCGGTTTCAGCTAGTAATACGCATTATCGGTTTGCTGTTACTGTAACAGGACGTGCTACGATAAAATTATTTAGTGAATTTTTTTACAAAGTGTTAGATTTGTGTTCAACAGATTGCCGATTTGTAAGATGAGCGACATGAAGAATTCTTCCATTCGCTCCAAAAAATAACTTTTAATTTTAGGAAGTTTATAGAGAGAGAAAAAGGGAGGTGGCAGTAGAAAATTTCCATTAAAATCAGTAACATAGGTATCACAGGAAAGTCAGAAATTGAAATCAGTTTCATTGAACCAAATAAGGGGCCAATTTCAGGAATCGATGGCGAAAATTAGAGCTAAGTTCAGTTTGAGGTCCAACCGAAATATTGTTCGCCTTGAAAACGAGAAATCGTACTTTTTTGCCCCCCGATGGAGAGTCCTTCAGCTACAAGGTGCGAATTCGTAATCCACCAAATTAAATGTCGGATTGGAAAATGTCACAGATAAAAGGAACAAGTAAAAGTCGAACTTAAACCAACCATACTAAGTAATCAAGAGATTTCGACTCAGAAAAATGTAATAAACTTTTAAAATCGTGTTTTTTCACTGGTTCGCATAGCAAAGTTTGAGTTTTGCAGAAAATTTATGATTCTAAGCTGATAATTTTCGAAAAATTACGAATCTGAATTTTAGGATCACGGATCAATTATTTTCGTTTGACTTATTACCATAAAAAGGTTGTAATGGAGTGTAGGATTCAGGGGAAAAGGCAGAGGAGAAGACAGAGACAGAAGATGTTGGATGGAATAAGGGGTGGGGTTAAATATAGGGATATGAAGGAGATGGCGATTAATAGGGATTTTTGATTGTGCCGAACCTACCGAAAGGTTCTACTTATGGATTATACACTTATGAATGAATATTACCAAAAACACCCAGAGTAAAAACTATGATAAACAACTGAACCAGCCCGATATTTCGTAATATTTCTTTTCATAGATGAAGAAAGTAGTGCCAACCTCCCTCAGCGAGGCCCTCAAAGACATACACTTATTGATCTCGTCCCGATCAAGCCAATCACAGTTGCGAAATTCTACAATATAGAGTCCGAATCAGAGCAGCCCCAAAAAAGCAATGCAAAGGACAACCAGATCCGAAACACAAGGCACACAAGCCGTTCTCCGGGTTGCCCTAAAAGCAATACGCGCTCATAATACATAGCGACACCATTACGATTCGAGCGGTCGCATCGTGATTCATGTATTCATCAAGGCGCGGGCAATACGGTAGCGATGGAAAGAAGGAAGTCTTGCGTCACCTGCGGTGGGGTTCCCCTCTTATCTGCAGATCGGCCTTCCCAACATGGAATCCGAGTTGAATTCGACCTGTTGGGTGGGGTGAGGACAGAAGATTTGTCTCGAGGCCTTCGCAAATCCGGTCAAACTTCCAATTCCCGATTGAGTCACCAGCAATGATAACTCCCACCTTGATTTACGCTCCTTAATTAAGTTTGATTTATTGAAATCTAATGTCTTCGGTCCTCCTTAAATGCAAGTGGTAATTGGGTCACCAGAAATCACTAATATGAGCAAAGAAAACATTTCAAAGGGATGACTATGCGTAATTGAAGTTAAATATATTAATGATGACATACCTTGATGGAATTTTATTCATTTGTCCTTCAGAAAAGGATAGAGAATAATTGCATCTTGTTTACCTTATCAGTCATTTTTCTGGATTAAGTGTCGTGGCTACTGATGGTTATAATATTGTTACAATTTAACACCGAAAACCATCAATGACTACTTAAGAGCACTAATACGTATTTCGGCTCCAAAGAAGCCTTCTTCAGAGCACGACAAACGGAAAGGTACTGCAAACCTTTCTCGTTGCAACTATAGGAAAGCTTATGAGGTTTGAGCGATGGTGAATAACGGCCTTAAACTTGGTCATTGGGTTCTGAATGTCCTTATAGGGACATTAGATTACGTTGCGTCTTACCAGACTCACAACAAATAAGGAAAACAAAGAAATGCACTTATCACTTGTCTTTGAAAGACATTCCCAAACCTTTGGTACTGGAGCTGAAATCCGATCAGCCTTCGGATAAACGAATCAACATTAAGTTTAAGTCTAAATAACAGGACGTGTTGAGGCTACATGCACAATTTTACTTCAAACATTTACTTAAAAGTTATGAATTAATTTAAATAATAGTGTAATTTTATGTTACTGTTGATATGTTGTTTTCCATCCAGCTTTCAACGGGACTCACGGCATTGATCTGAAGAGACGATAAACGAGAAGCTACAAATCGCAAACAACACGTGTTATAAGCAGTGTATTTAAACTGGAAATGTTGATGTTAAACAAGGGTATTTCATATTTAGCGAATTTACTTGGAATAGGATAATGGAATATAACGATGAGACCATACGAATCATTCACGTGCTCATTTTAATTGACTGGAGATGTCTAATAATACAACGAAGAGTCAGAGGAAGGCATTTGCTGCTTCAGCGGAACTCCCGATGATTCGAAACGCCTTCATTTTAATTTTATTCGCAAAGACGAGTTTTTAGAAAGTTCGTGGCCGTTGCTTGCAAGGAAGACTTGGTAAACCCTAACGTCGACATTGGAATTTATCGCACGTTTTTAGTATAATCCTAGTAATCGCTGAGTCGATTGCAAAGGAATATAAAATATGGCAAGTACGAGAGGAAGGTAACTGTGCCCGTAGACTAATATTCCGTTCCTTCCCTTGGGAATTTCACGAATGTATATTTAAAATGCGACGTCCTTGGTGCTCCAGAAGGGTCAACATCCCCTGCTGCATCTCTGAATTGTTTGACGGCGATATTTTTACGACCTGCCCTTGGCGACCGTTACTGCAGCTGCTAGGTGATGGCACAAGATCCGTTGGATACACTTTTCACGGCTGCAATAACGCGGCTTTCTGAGGTAAGTAGCGCGAGCCTTCTCTCTGAGCTGACATCTGCGAAGGGATGACTTCGGACTCATCCTCCACTGTGAATTAAATACGGTACCTCGCCGCGCTAATATTCTGCATGAGGGAACTTTATGTTCAGCAGTAGATCCGAGTGACATTAAGGTAGAGGAGTTACAAACTTTGGCACACGAAAGAGGAAATGTATATCGAGAACGATATATATATGTATAATTTAAAGCGTTCTTTTGGATCAAAGGTGAACTTAAGTAAACGCCATGGCAAAATTCACTCACACTTATATTATAAACTTAGTGAGACATCAATTATTATAATATACAATTTTATTATTTATTTTCAAACATAAGAACGGAAATTGAATAAAGGATCTGCAATAAAATATAGAGGAAAATTTCCTCTCTGTTAAATCCTATTTTGGTCCGTTAGTCTTTGGCTATCCCCACTTAATGGAAGCCTACCATAACGTTTACCGTAACATCCATATTTTAGAATTCCGTTTCAACCGGAACTAACGCAATTTGAACGTAAGGTTCCGGTTGATTTTTATTGTTTAATTGTTGTTTGATTCGAGGGAAAAGACTCACAGAAAGTAAAAAAAACTTGTGGTAATGAAATATGCCCTTTTCAAACACTATTAGTTCTAATTTAAACATTTATCATATTAGAATAAAACTTTGAAAAAATAGCGTTTTTTCAAAGTGGCTGATCAACGACCAACATGGGTGGAAAAGAAATTTTACGGATTGCTAAGGCGAAATGATTGCAAATTCTTGATAAATTAATGAACTGGTTTCGTCCCTTTGGAGCATGGCACAGAAGAGAGTCTCAGATTTTAAAATGCATATCTGTTGAGATGATTTATAAATAAGCAGTTCATCAACATAAAACAGAGCCTAGAACAGTCTGTGATGAGATTACAATATTCCATTTGTAAAGAAGGTGTCAGGAAGATTAATTTACGTATTATAATAATGATATTACACACGTTTATAGTTTTAACCATACATTTAATAATTCAAGAATCGAATTTTCTCATCCTATAAAACCTTTGTTCCGAATGTTCTCTCGTGTTGCATTGGCCGATTATGAAGTCATTCGAAGTTCGAAACCGCAGAATGACGTCAATGGAGCGGACTGATGAATTTATGACTGAGCGAAGTGCGTCAATTCCAACAGCAAATACCAATGAAAATTTCATCAAATAATTCTAAATATTTACGAAATTTAGATTCAGGGACGAATATCGAACACAAAGTTCAGTTTTCCTTAAAATAGCAGTTTATTGACCAAGAATGACAATGGGAATTTTGTAAGTTCCCTAAAAAAGAAAAATTTCAACTTGTCTTTAATACTCATTACACAGGAAAATTTAACAAAACTAAAACGTTTTGAAGAACAAGCTTCCTAATAAACTTAAGGATTATTTTTTGTTTATGTATTAAAAATATTTCATACACGACCGATTTTATAGCATATCTACGTAATTATATATTTTTAGGTTAACTGACACGGTCAAAATGAAAATATTTCCAAATGAATTACGTATGCTCTAATGTTGTATTGGTAACGCCAGAATTTTTTATTGAATATAAGTTACAAATAACCCCTTTTTCGAAATTTTTAGTAGAAGAACTGCGATTAAATATTTTGTCAAAATGCCATTTAAAAGACAGGAAAATAAGTTAGTATTCCCACCACACTGGTTGTTAGCAATGCAATTAACTCCCATAATTAATACACCAAATTATCGTAATGGTTGTTCACAAATGATATTAAGAACCCGAATTTGAAATTTGGACACCTTGAACTTGATCGACCAAGGCGAAGAAACTTGAGTTATTATTTTGACAATTTTAATTGATTAGAACTTATCTGAGCATCGTTAATTCTCCAAGCGTACTGTTACAATCATAGGTAAGCTCTTGTAGATGTATATGCTCAAATATGTACATCGGAAATACCCTGAGAGGGAATGACAGGTGAATAATTTAAAGACTCCAAAAGACAAAATCTAGATTGTGATTCAGACGAGTTAATCAGTCATAGAAATTACTCTCGCCTATTGAGGGAGGAATAACAGAATTGCCCATTTCGACCAAAGTCGGCGTATTTCCCAGCTGAAATATAAGACCACATGGGTCCCGTGTGAAAAGTGTTCTATTTACCTTGCAATTGAGGTCAGTTGGGCAGCCTTATGCTAACATTACCCACGCGAAGGTTGAATGCCAGTGCCCGTAATTAAAATTGATGGATGAGTTCAAATATTTTTTCCATGCCGGAGAATATGCATCTGACCTTAATTAGAGGTTACCCGTGCTACCTAGCAATTAACCTCCTGAGCGAAATCGTGGAAAGATACACTCGGTAGCTCCGACTGATTACTCGGGATCCCTACGGGGCTAATGGGGAAAAAGACTGCAACTAAAGTTGAGATCAATTTCCAATTTCCGCCGCCCTTTTCCTCCGAATTCTGAATAGAGCGATGCAATGATAATATTTATGTTTCATTTTGTTTGGCGGCTATTCCAATTCAATCCAGCAATGTTTGAGCCGAGAAAATATATTTTTGCGTAGTTTAGATCTGTTAAGACAGGTCATGCGAAGTGGCGAGTTCTTCGAATTAATTTTACGGAAGTACCAAAAGTAAACAGTCCTCAAACGTCTAGTTCGTGCAGCTCAGATATTTTTTCACAGATATTGTTTTCCTCAGAACTATCAAAATTTGGTTCCAAACAATTTCTTTTAGCTTTCAATATTGGATTCCATACATTCATCTAAACAAAATACTAATAAAAACTAAAGATTTTTCGCTAAACGAGCGATATCTAATGAATACATAAAACAATTAGACACCGTTAAAAGTGTGAACCGTGGACTACTTAGAAGAAGCAAATCATGTTTCGAAGAATAGTAAGCTGCTCTTACTTCAAGAGCGTATTGGCTCAGAGAGCTTCAAAAGACAGAAACTTCAAATAGAAGTATTATCCATTCGGGATATTTTACATTGACGTTTATCCTTATCGACCGATTCTCTTGAGCATACGTCGACACCGGTCAGGGAGGGTTTTGAGATTAGGTGAGATGTAATCAGGAGAAAACTTGAGATTTTCGAGTAATGTCTTATAACTTTCCACAAATATTTCGACTTAATACCCGTGCAGCATAGAAATAAAAATATAGGCCCTCAGTCCGCGGCATCATTAATTCAAAATAATCGACACTTATTAATTTGCAACTATAACTGACGAAATAATGTTGCATGAAAGTAAATTAGCCATTGTTCCTTTCGCTAACTGTTGAGTAACTAATTGAATTCCCTGTGTAATCATGTAACTATACTGCATAAAATAAAATATAAAATGTGTATAAAATTTATAATTCTATTTTCACAATTATATGTAACAGGTAATTTTGAGATGTAAATTTAAAAAATGCGAATACCCTCACACCAATAAGAACTAAAGTTGATACTTCGAAAATAAATATTCATGAACCTTTCTTTTAGAATACTTATCTACCGATAGCCATTATATACAGTAACCAGGGAGGACCTGCAGCATGAAGAGTTGAGTCCAGAATGATCAACGATACTAACCTGAAAGGAAAAGAAAATCTCATAATAATTTAATATCGTAACTATCGCATAATTACTTGCTTGATGAATAAATATATTTATAAAAATAAATAAAGAGGTAATGATAGTAAAATATTTTTGAATCTGAAGTGAATATTCACTCACTAAACTCAGGAACTCATTGGAAAATGTCTGAATTGAATAATGATAATTAATAAAACCGAATTTTAACATTGATGGATACGTAAGGTTTTATGCATGCCATACAATTTTTATGAGACCAATTCCCACTGAAACAATTGTCAGCCCGTTCTGTAGAGATCGGATTTGTCTTCTTCGGACTTAGGTCGTTTACTTACTGGCCTATGTCTACAATTATCTTTGAATGTTTTTTTACTCTTTTTTTTGCATGAGTCATCGTTTTTAACTCAATTTAAACTACCTACTTGTTCTTAACTATCTCAATATACATTGTTTATAGGAGTACAGACATCTGCAAACTTAATAATAATTGTAATTCTAAAGAAAATATGATTCCAGAATATAATTCCAATTCTTCTTACGGTCCTCGATACATTCTAAATATTAATGTATTTATAAGAAAAGGAATGGAATCAAGATTGCCTAAATCTAACTCATTGCAAGGATTGGAAATTGAATTTTTATTCAACGCTTAGGATAAAAATTTCCAACATGGCGAATAAAAGAAATGCACTCCTTTAAATTACGGGGCATTAAAAAATTAAGTAATTTACATACATTTTTAAGCCGAGGTCAATTTTTCCAAAACTGGTGCCACTTAGGCAACCTTTCCCCTACGTTTTAATAGGATAATATATATGTTATTTAATAGGATAATTAGATATACTATCGTTAAAAACTGAGGTATGGGAGACTGATCAAAACTTTTGTAGCTGTTGATAAATTTGAAATATGCGTGCGAAGCTTGGATAAAAGAGTAAGAATTAGAGGCATTCCGTGTGTTTCCTTCAGCGTGATTATAGTTTACTTTGACAATTGAAAAGGACGAAGAGGGAGGATTCGCGTTTAATCGGTCTGTGGAAGAGACGAATGAACTCTGAGAGAAACATTCCGGACGAGTAATCCCAAAGACAAAGTGCCATACGTCATTACTCCAACGTTGAGAGCGCATCAACGAGAATTGAAGAGAATCCCCCGCAAAGTGAAGAGAAAACATACGAATGCTCAATGGAACAAAGTTAAGTCGATTACTATAATCTCCACTTTTCGGAATCAGCGGTAAAAATCTCCATACTAAATACGAAGGGGTTTGCCCATGAATTGAACAAGGATTTTCTTCATAACGTGCGATCTGTCTGTGTTCTATTTAAGATGAAATCTTATGGAAGATATCTCAGAATGACGAAGAATATGAATGTAGCGCATCCGAGTAGTTTTTAGGGAGTGTCAAACATTAAAATCTG
The DNA here is from genome assembly GCA_947579665.1 of Sympetrum striolatum. Taxonomy (NCBI): domain Eukaryota; kingdom Metazoa; phylum Arthropoda; class Insecta; order Odonata; family Libellulidae; genus Sympetrum; species Sympetrum striolatum. Next base: position 79,584,252 of record OX388348.1, on the reverse strand, counting down.
ATCGATTGTGTTGGATGTGGAAATTGAGATTTCACAACATAGATTTCTCTTATCATTCTGATGCTCATCTTGCTTTCCTGTTAAAACGTCAACTTCAAAGGAAGAAATCTCCAAATGATTGAATGATGAGAAGTATGCGAATTGTTTCCGAAGAAACTTCTTAGAATCCTTTTTATATAATTTGGCAAATACAAATGTTAATAAAGTGGAGAGACGAGTAAATATTGCGTAGTAAATGTTAACGAATCAAATGTCACTCATTCAAAAACTTTTCCCATATTTACATCGCCCTAAGTTTTCAAAATCGATGTATTCTAACGAGATTATGAAAGAAAATGACATATTCTACTGAGTGACATTGTCTCCAGTTACCAAAATCCTATCAATTTTTGTTCGAATACACGTATCAACTGATAAAAATCTCCTCACATATGTTTGGAATTCGACAAAATTACGATAAGTACTTGGTTTATCACTTCCCCGTCTTGTCGAGATACAATCTCTTGTTTTCGGCGCCTGAAATGTTTTTTAATTCGAATTCATATCAACCAGTGCCTTAAGTGCATTTTAAATATGTAAATGGCACTTCGAAAGGACCGGAAACTGCAGGGCGTTCGTCGGACGAATTCGTATCATCAATCTTTCTCACGTTAATATAAAGGCAGACTGACAGATGACATGAAATATGAGTATGTATTATCAAAAAGGAAAAGGATTATGAACTCAAAAATATATTAACAGTTAATTAACCGGCAAGATCATCAGCTGTCAAACATGTTATATGTGGTTTCAATGGAATAATTTGCAATTGAAGATTATTCTTACCTTTTTTGTCAGTTATAGTTACACACAACTCTGAATTAGCTCGGTTGTTAAACTGCCACCGTTGCGAACCTCTCTTTTGTCAATTTAATGCACTTTTACTTTTCTGTGAGCAGTATGATTCGCAAAAATTATTTCCTTCCAGTACACTCAGTTCTACAAGTACCTTCAATGTTCCAATTCAGTTCCTCATTACAACTAACCTGTTCTATGATTATAAATTAGGTGATTCTATTCAGTCAAATGAATAAATATGATTATATTTGGAGGTATATATATGTAAAAACATAGTAGCATCCATTTCAATATACGGATGAATATAATTCAACCAACAACACGTGTTTGCGCGATAGAAACTTATTGATTTAGTTATGAGGTATTAAAATGTATATTTTTTTACTGAAAATCGAAGTTCTTGATCTATCAAAGTGAAAATTTATTTTTATAGTTCGTCATGTTTTAATCGTTTTAATGATTATGAAACTTAACAACTTTTAGTTTAACCAAAATGTTGACGTGAAATTTATTATTATTTATTTCACAAAATAATTTAAGATGAGCATAAGATTTTTGTGGAGTTCAATAGGATAACCAAGTCTAAAAAGCTATTTTAAGTTGGCAGTAACAGTTAGTTAAAAAGTCGCGCAAGCACACTCCAGGCGACTAATGAGGATTTACCAGAAGTGCGCGAGGCGACTACGAGACACCTTGTTCGAGGGCACGGAAGTGGTTTGACGAAAATGCATAAACTACAGCGTAATTGTATAAAGCAACAACAAGAGAGTTTCTTCAATGTGATAGATTTTGGAGCTTCGTCGCAGAGTAATATCAGGGAAATATTTCTCTCAAAAATATAATTCGGAAAAAGAAATGGCAAAATGACATTAAAGATTGCAAGATTCATTAAAGTAAAATACATAATTGTCTGTACAGGAAACATCAACTTTCAAACGAACTGGATTGATATATTTATAACGAGTTTTGTAAAGGGGTACAAGAATTTATTAAAGAGAACAAGAAGTGAAGAGGATGCTAAAAATGCTGAAGTAGAGGATAAACGCCTTATTCATTTAAAACAATTGTATGATTCATCGTTTTAACATGAATGGAGGATTGGATTTATCAATTTGTAAGTATAAAAAATTTCAAAGGCAGCAAAAGGCCTTAGAATGCTCGCTATTTTAAGACGAGCGACTTTTTTTTTATCAAATTATGCCTGGTGTGGATTTGCAGATTACGTAAGGAAGAACATGTAGGGCTGTGGTGACCTCATTCGAGGGCAAATCGCCTAACTCCTCCATTCGAGATGCTTCCAGTGACAATAAACTTTTGACCCTTTATTCGCGAGCACTATTGCACAGTCCGTTCACGTTCAATTCGGCACCCTCCGCCGTATTTGCACTTCATAACTTCGCAGGAAGCACGTACGTACTTGTTTCTGCAACGGTTAGCATAAAACGTCTTCTTTGTTGGAATTGGTGCCCCCTTACCTTTGCCCCGTGAGTTACTATTTTTGAAATTTCATTTCTTTTTCTGCATCAGCGCCTTTACTTCCTGTTTCTACACCCCTTCCAATTTCTTCCCTCCATTTCGTTTCCAATCTCCCTCCTTCCAATTCCATTCCCTTTCGCAATACATTTTCGATATTTCCTCTTGCTCCCCTCTTTCGTACGGTGGTTATCGTCTCCTCAATCGGCTCAAGGACCAATTTATGCGTTTCTTTGAAGTTTTCTCCCGACTTCTCCTTATTCCACCCCTGTTTCCACTCCTGTAAATTGACTGTTTTCCTGCGCAAAACCATTTACGAGTTTTTGTATCAGCGTTTTCCATTCCCTCGAAACAGTTCGATTTGAGCACATAGTTCTTGGAAGATTGGTGGAGTCAGTTATGGAAATCATTTTCTTGAATACAGAATATTTTCTTTTCATAAATAGAATGTTTAGCCACAATGGGAAATCAATATCCAAGTATTTTGGATCATCACAATGGTCTCTGATACATCGACCACAAATTGGAAGGAAGTTTACTACTGAATAAGCATCTCCGTAATCGATGGAATGTCGCTAAGAGGCAGATGGACCAATTGGGACTTAACTATTGGATGATACGTCCGTTAGATTAACCCTTTAGTTGCCGAAGGCGGATATATCCGCTCTGTCTTTTACTACCCTTAGCTGTCGAAAGCTGATTTACCCCACGCTCAGGAAAAAACTTCTTCACATTTCTTATCGTTCTCTCATGCTTTTGGAGGGCATCTGTGAACACATATGTGCATTTTAGCCTCCTTAGCTCAATAAATCTCTTTAAGAGTATGGAGCGGTCCTCTCGAGTCGACTAGGCGTCTACAGCGCAATATAGCTCCAAAGAACAAACACCGCGGACCACCCTGAGCGACTTAGCTTAGTTTTAGCAACTAGTTTCGTCAATACATCCACAATGTATCGACGAAACTAGTCGCCAGCAAAACATTTTTCTGTGGAAGCTACTAAGTGTCTTTCGTTTATTTAGTATGGCTCCCTTCCACAAAGTATAGCTTCATCGTATGTATTTACAATGGAAAAAGTTGGGGCATTTGAACGTACATGTTTAAAAACTGAAGAAAAAATCACTCAAATTGTTCCGAAAATAAAACCTAGTAAACACGCTAAATCAATCCGAAGAAAAATTATAAATTAGTTTAACACCAATAGATAAAAATACATGTTTCTAATTCTTCATTGTTACGCAACTAACACGATTGGTTTCATACCTTTGAATATGTTCTTTTGAAAGTGTTGAAAGTTTTGACCCAGATTTGTGTAAGTAGTGGCAATCTCCTGTTAAAAATATGAGCTGAAATTGGAATGTAATTCATAGTATCAATTGACGATCAACTAACATGCACATCTTGTAACATACTGATAAAGATTCTCATCTCTGAATTTTCTTTGTAGTTTTTCCTTTCCCTAGATATCCTATGATACATCATCGTTTGTAAATTAATTATAATTTCATTTACCAATTCATTTATCATCGAAATCGATTTTATTTACGTTTTTGTAATAATAATATTCCCATTCGTTGGGTATTTGAATTGAATTGAAAATGGAAGCAAAACGGCCTCAGATTTCGTTGGTTGAATTAGCAATGAAATGTGTTACGGAGACGACAAAAAGGCTATTCTTCCCGTTGAAATGAAGCGGAATCGAGCTTTGATTAGCGCCGAAGAAATAAATTCCACACTTAAGCGAGCGATTTAAGAGACTCCTTCGGAAGTAATAGCTGAGCGATATAAATAAACACTCGGAAAGAGAGAGAAATCGTTTGTTTACGTCATTTGAAGAAGATTTTGGCGTCATATTTACGTTGCCAGGCTGTTGGTTTACCTTCTTTTGTTCCTCTTTCGATGACTTTCGCCCTCCTCCTCTTCGATTTATTCTTCCTGCCTCTCCTTATGCAGATGCACTTTTCAGAGCAGACCTCTCATTTGTATGAACGGCACATCATTGGCATTCCTTTTTTCCCCGAACGTGCACTCTTCCAATCCAAGTCTATCGCACTTCTTCTCTTTGACCCCTCTATTTGCTTGAGCTAACGTCTTTCGCAAAACTAAAAGCATTCATCCGATTGCGTTCAAACCAGAAGAGGGAAATTGGCAGCCTTTACAAGTGTTCAAAGCGAATACCTTTGCTTCTTGAGACTATATCATGAACTTAAATTATTTTGTTTACCGCCAAGTATGTCAAGAAAACTAATTTGGCGAACAAATTCGTTTTCTTTCGACGTTTATCTATTTCAATTACTTATTAATCGGAATGAAGAATTTCGTAAGTATTTGGGTATCTGAGTTGGAAAATTCATTACCTAATATTGGATTCCTAAAGCGATTATTTTAAATTTTTAATCCAAAACATCCATTTCTAACCATTATTTCTTTTCTGATGATCTAAAATTAAGAGTTTATAAATGAATAATCAGAACTAAAATTTAAAGATGTTAATATCATCTGGATCTGGTATTAAATTTAAAATTTTATATCCGATATTCATGCTTTACATGAAGTTTTTCAGCTTTATTTTTGCGTTGAGTTCTAAATAAAATTCTCTTTAATGAATAAAAAGTCCCCTTTTATCCATTCAGTTAATATTATTTAAAATAAAATCAATTGAATAGGAATAACGAATTATAAGCATAAAATGGACAGGAATTTTTGCTCTGAAATTTAGTAAATCTTATAAGCTAGATTATTTATGCATTAATTGGTCCATTGATTGTTTATACTTTTAATAAAGTTTTTTTGATGGAAATGATATGCTTGTCTATTAGTTTTTCTATTTATAATTCCAGTTTGAGTTTCAATTATAAATACTCTTTTCTTATTTAGTATTTGTTTAACAATATGAAAAATTTAAACAGTTACAGGAATTGAAACGTAGAATCGTGTCGTAAAAGGAAGTTTGGAGAAAAGCATGGAATTTCATTTAGGTACCGTCTCATCACTAAGCTACGCCACACAACCTCGATCTAATGTTTTCCTACACGTCTGAGTGATGCAGACGGCCTTCGGATGAAAAATGATTCCCAACCCTGCTCTACATTAAATTCGTATTCAATGTTTGCGGAAAGCACACGAACTGCAATCGTGAATAACGATTGCTCGAGATCTGAATGACATCTGAATGCTGTCGAGATGACCGGAATCTCTGTTTATATCCAAATTTGTGTCTGCGAAAGAACGCGGCGATGTAAGCGACGCTCCCATTGCGCATGCGCGCAGCCTCTTCCTCTGGATCAGCGTGCGTGCGTTTGACCTTGCCGATTCGCCACCCACGGAACTCACAGATTGCCACGAATTAAACCTTTCCATCGCGCTTCCTTTTTCGGCTGGCGAAGGGGTCGGAAAATAATATCACGGAGGTGAGAGAGTCAGCTAGATTCCGTGAACACGAAAGCAGGATTCGTATCGTAAGCTTTGAAGTACGCGGAAAGATGCCACCGAATTTGATGGACGGAAGTGTTCGTAACTGGAATTCACTTGTTACCATGGGATGGAACCTCAAAAGCCAGTTGATCTGAGAGAGGTTCAAATGTCTGAGGCCGGAACTCACGCTCAGAATTTTAGTTAGTTTGACGTCGAAGTTATATTTAAACAGGAAACATCTAAAAAAAGGAGTATATAATTATTTTTAAATAAAGGGAATTGATATCGGGAAACTAAATTGTACAGAGTACGATTGCCTCCTGATAAGAATGATGGAAGTTATGCTGCAAATGTAGAACCATAGAGGAAGACCTATTTCACATTATGGGATATAGATAATGTAAGTTGGGGACGGAGTTACGAGAGGACGAGTCGACTGACAAGGAATGAGAGCAGCGGTAGATCAACCTTCGTAGCTGACGGAATGTATCACTATACACGAGCTATCACGAAGGTATGGACATTTAGCAGACGTCTGCATCTATCGAGTCGTCAGAATTAAGTTCGGGTTGAAAGCTCAAACTTCAATTATTAGTTTTCTTCAGTGGGAATGACAACAGTGAGACAACCAATGTTATATATAATGAAAAAGTAGCCGAGATTAGGAATGAGATATTTTACCTTAGGTTTCTCCACTGAATGATACAAAAGAAAGATGCAACTTTCTCTACCAATTCCAAAATATATAAGAATAATTCCTTTTATATGGTAGCAGAAAACATCTATTCTACTCTATCCTGCTATTATATCCACAAAAGAAGAAAAATAGTGCACTCAGTGTAGTTAGGGAAGAAAGAACCTTAAGTTTATGTAACGAGGTGAATTTATGTACAGCGAAATCGCGTGATCACATGAAAGAAAGGTTTGCTGGAAACGAAAGGGTACACCGAGACACGAAAGTCTTCACAATTTAGTATTTATTTCGCGGGAAAGTGAGTGCTCTTGAAGGAATGCTGCGGACAGTTGATGGAACACGCGCCTCCAAGGACGTGAACTTGAAGACGCTCTCCCTCCCGTTTATGTGATTACCATATCGAGGATGCTTCAGTCTGGAAAAGATGTCTCCAACACACACGCCAAAACATGAAATTTAATACGCCTCAATATAAGAGACTTCGGAAACTTCATTCCTCTGGCCATTTCGCAGAGTCTGCATAAATTTCGCTCGACGATAGGTCCCTGGTAATCAAGATAAGATTCCAGGAACTGTTATTTAAAACAGTTCTTGTAACCGCACCTTGCGAAATAGAATATTTTCTTCTGTATTTAGTAACAAGATGGATACATGTAAATCTTTTTCAGCCTCAGTCGCTTCATGCATATAATGATTAGGAGGTTAGTATGGATTGAGCATTTTTGAGAAACGGCATTTACACTGCTAACTCGTCATTAAATGCTACGAAAGTTTGCAAAAAAATTAAGAACAAAGTTCATTGAGAAAATCAAAAGAAAACTGCCTCGAACCTCATTTTGCCTAGACAGCCTCGTTCTCTCTCTAAGGATTTTTCTAACAAAACGCTTTGTAGAACATAGAGACATCAAGTATTAGGTTTTGAATATCAAAACCAAACCAAAATAGAATCGCTCTTACTTGTTAGACATGCTGCAGGATATAAGTCAGATCAAAGCAAAACATGCTTGAAAACAATCTGTAACTACCAGCTTTGAGCAGGTTTGAGGTTCTACGATTTAAGTCAACGTCGATGATAACATATATAAATAAATACACTCATTCATAGAAGAGAAAACATTTTTCATCTTTTTAAATAAGGAAAACGGACTTGGAAATAGTCTCTCGGGGCCGGGAATCGAACCCGGGATCTTCCTCTATCCGGGAGGCTGCCTTAACCATCTTCGGTACCCGGCCAGAACATTTTCACAAGCCTTTTTTCTTGCACGCCCTTATGCGCAAATACCTTTAACCCTTTCCTTCTTAAATTAGACCAATATGAAGTGCAAGTTATAAAATACGGTAAAATAATGTAAAAGGAAACTAATTTGGAGGTGCAAATAAAATATAAACAAATTCAACGCTGGAACTATTCCTCGCTGTTTCGAATTTAAAGGCCTTCTCCCCAATGCAAATCTCGAATGAACCCCACAGACATTTCTCATTTTATCGGTCAGATATAACGGTACCGCTTCGCGTCACATCCAACGTCTGTTGACACACCACTCCGGATAAACTGAATTTACAGCAGCTCTCCTTTTTTATTTGCTCATTCTTCTCCTTAATTGCCGTTATCACACATGCGCACGAGATTGCACGCACTTGGGTATTTTTGTTTTTCTGCAAGTAAATACGAGAGTTCCTAAGGAAAAACGGACTCAACCCTTTCCTTATATATAAATACGAGAGGAAATGATTATACCGAGAGTTCCACTTTTTAAGAAAAGAGAATACGTTTTCGCCGCTGGATGTGTTGGCAGAAGATATCGTGGACTAAAAAATATCTAGTTGCGATGTAATTTAAAAGGAACACCACAACACTGTGTCCTCATTTAAATTTGCTTTTGAGAAATAACGTTAAGTTTATTTTATTTTATGTGCTAAGATGAAGTTCCACCAAGTGAAGGCCGAAGTAATTGGGCAGTAAAAAGAATTTTAGGACGTAGGTGCGTATGGCGAATTAGATAAAAATTCATCTAAAGTAGAGATCCATATTTTGCGCAAATTACGTACTTTAAAAACGATCAAAAGTAACTAATTATGTGAGAGTGCATTTTATAATCATCTAATCATCTCAGGTTCGAATTTTCACAGTACTGATTTCCCAAAGAATATTCACATGTACTGCTTTTTACAGTGCTGCATTCTATCCTTTTGGAAAATTAAATTATTAGAAATTGCCTCGCGAAATCCATAACTGAAAGAAAGGCAAAAATTGTTTGTTTCCTGAGAAACGTAGCTTTCGGTCGCTCGCAAACATTGAGAAGAAGAATGTTTTTTTTTGGCAAGTTTGCGAATTTGAAATACACCTTTTTGACCGTAACTTTGAATTAGGCGTATCTTATTAAAATGCTAGGAGAGTATAGGACGCTTACGAATTCTTTCGAATCTAAGTACAAAGCTATTCGGTTAAAAAACATATGCTTCTTGTAATATTTTAACTTTCTATTTGTTATTTATAATGTTATAAGAATAATAATATCTGATTAATATTAAATCTGAAATGTGCAAAATGGAACCTATGAAATAAATAATGGACGAATTAAAATATTTAAGAAACCTGCAAAGACTTAGACAGATGAGAGCGTCAGAGCGAATTTTCATTTAAAATTATTTTAGTTTTATTTACAGGTGGGACCGTGCACTTTAGTTAGCAAAGAAATGGCAATTTCGTACACGGAAAACTTAAGAGATATTTAAGAGTTCTACGCTGAAACACAGAGTCCGCACCGTCGCAAGATGTATGACTTTGTATTTTATATTTTCATAATTTATTCCTTTTTCATTTTCATGAGATCCCTTTTTAAGGATATTTCGAGAACGTAGGAGTTTGAGATTCGGCATAGTTAAAGTTTATATGGAGAAGGAGTGCAGAATGCTAAAATCTTTCTCCAAATTATCCTTGGTTCGACTCTTGACCAGTATAATCGTCTCTCATAAGAAATGCACGTAAATTTCGTTTTGATCGATTGCAGACATTTTTTCTTTTGCAGAATTAAATTATAAATAATGGTCATAGGAAATCGAGATAAGTACCAAAAGAAAGGGAATTGAATAGAGACTCTTATTTTAGTCGTAGAATATAGTATTCATGTCGAAATTACGAGAACTCTAGCAAAATGAGCGAAAATGTTGTAAAATTTCATCGTAGTAAACAAACCAGTCCCCCTGGAGACCAAGGCGATTGTTGAATCCGAGCTTATGCGTTTTCACATTTGAAGGGGATTTTATCTCCAAACCAAAGTAACGGTAGGGACTCAGGTCAGAAATAATGAAAAGAGGGCAATAAACCGAGATGCCAATAATCGCTAACTGATTAATAAATAACAGCGATTTTACGGATTTTTTTGACAATCAATCTTTAAAATTAAAAATGACAATGAATTGTATCAAAAAATTAATATAGCTACAAGCCGTGATTGTGTTTTATTTATGTATCTAAAAATAAAATTTTACATTAATTGAAGGGAATTAAGGCAAACAACACACCCTAATGACGTATTAGTACACGCTCACAGCTGATGTAATAGAAAAATAATGGAATAAATTATAAGCAATGATTATATAGGTATAATCTTTGATAAAAGAACCTCAGCAACGTTCAGACTTAAATATTCAATGGCCCAATTGTCGAATTTCAACCACTGGGCGATCACTAGTACCGATTATTAAGTCATTACGTAGCACATGTACGCCAAACGCACTACTATCGAATAGTTTATTTTAGAACTTGCTCAACGGAAAAATGATTCAATGGCAAAATAACCCCAAGAAGAATATTTTCCATTCTACTTCAATTGACGAAATTGTCTGGAATCAGAAACAAATTTAACAAATTAACAATAGAAACAAATGTGTTCAAATGCCAGCATTTGTTTAAGAAATAGTGCCTCAATGAAAAGCCGCAAATGAGTAGAGCTCGGTTTCGTCACTTGTAATATCGTTCATTGATTTGTGACAGCTTCACGGATTTCCGTTTCCTTATCACTTCTCAGGAAATCGGTTGTCGCCCTTGATAATTGAATTGAAAGTGCGAACACGTGATTCAGTGCAAGATAACCGCAATTATCATCATGTTTTTGAAAGGCGTGACGCTCTTCTGAGTCACTTTTGAGAAATACTACTGATCCAATCACTTTGAGCTATAGATATCGAATGCGTGCCCATTCACGGTTCGTTCCCCTTGCAATAAAAGCTCGCCACAGAATAAGCATATCTAATTTGGCGATTGTAAATGCTTCTTTATTATTAACAAACAGAGCATCCATAAGACTTAGATATCTGCAAACCAACCACTGGTATTACAGACTAATTTCAGTACAAGCCAATTGCTGCCGAATATTTTTAACACTGGATCCGGACAATTTCTATAAGACACAAATTTTATATTACAAAATTCAACTTATACGTAGCATGCTACAATCATTTATTTTCTTTGACTGCCTTCCCTATAACAAAACCATTATAATGACTATAATTGTCAGATAAATTTACACTTTCGAAAAAATTGAAGTTTTTTTTACTGTAGCAACGTTCCCATCAATGGAATCAGAAAGATAGAAACAGTGCGAGGCTGTGTCAGAGAGTAGTTTTAATTCGAATGCAAGTTTTTTCAGTATAGTTTCGATTCATGTATACACCTGGCCAAAATGAACGTCCGACCGGTCGTTAGTTAGTTGGTGCGTTAATTTTGGCCAGGACTGTACAATGACTTAGTGGGTAATGTGGATTCAAGTATGCAGAATTTTTCCATCCAGTTAATCTAGCATCCGTCATCTGTTCTTTGACGTCATCAGAGCAAAACGAATATGCCATAAGGTTGTGCTTCACAGAACAACAGGAGGGTGTAATTAGAATTTTAGAGATGAAAAACCATATAATGAGAAACTAAAGAGTGATGAAGCCACATGGCTGAAGTTATTAAACATAAATACAATGTATAAATAATATATTCATTAAATGAATTAAATATTTTGGAGAATAAAGAAAACAAATAAAAAAAAAGATGAAGTAGAATAAAAGGCAGAAGTTTCCCTGTTTATAAAGCTAAGAATGAGACAAAAGTTGAATGAAAGTTTTCTCTTTTATAACTTAGCTAAGCCAATTAACGAAACAGCATAAATACTTTAGAAACGTGTTTCGTCTACTACAGCCGTACGATGAAACTGCTACAGCAATACGTAGAACAGGCTCTAGCGGCTAAAGAGCGGGTCGAATGTACCATTTGGCAGTCGCCGTCTGGATGCGACCTCAGAAGGTAAAGAAACGAAAAAAGTGAATTTGGCGAATGTTTAGCATTCCAGCGACATGCATCTGTGGACCGGGAAGAGCGGTTGTGCATCCTCCAGATGGCTCTGAAAGTCCCCTTTCATCTCTTGACATACATCGCCACGGAAATCAACTTCGAGGACGGCAGTGTTTGCTTGGAAAGTGCGTTGATTAAGAACGGCCATCATCATTTCCATCGGATGGATCAGATTCTCTATGGATGAGCATTTCATGGTTTCCATTGATGGAAATATCAATTACTTAAAATCGATTATATTTTTCGTCCGATATCACAATCAAGAGGCAATGATACCATTGATAGGTTGGAAAGGATGCGTGTCACATAATTTCCCAACATCCTCTGACGGTCTTATTCGGCCAAAGAAATCGTTGCTAGCCGATAGAAATGAGTAGATATAATAATTGAGCCCTCGGAACATTGGGACTTGTTGGTAGTAAAACTTCAAAACTATGGATAAAGTTCTCTCGGGTTGCAAGCCCATCTTCAGGAGCGAAGTGGTTCCAGAGACAGGGACCGAAACGTCGAGAGACATCGAAGAAACCACCCGGCTTGCAACCCGATAGAACTTCATCCACAATATTCGCCGGGAAAGCACCAGATTCCATCAAAACTATGGTTCAGATTCTAAATGCTTTCTTTTACCAGAACTAAATCTCATCAAATATATATTAGTGTCGGAAAGATGAGAGAGAGCGTGACGTGAAGCGAAGAACTATCGTCACTTTTATTTCCTCACATCCATCAATTAATTGATGGGACTGGGCTTTATGGTTGCGAAACCTGGATATTTGAATCCTTAATTAATCCCATGACGTAATTATAATCCAAGTCGTTATTTTCCTCGTATAAAATTTATCCACGGCAGATATTTCCGATATTTTGGGAGTCAATATGAATTTGACCCTGAGTCGATATTTTAGGAATCCATTCGATCTTCTTAACTGTAAATTTGTTATTTAATTAGCTTTACCAACTTTACAAAAATCTATTTAAATATTTACACAATGGAAAACCGCTGATTTTTGGGTGATTAATGAATAATTCAATTGATTATTGGATGCCATAAATATAGCATCATCCCTAATGCACCCATATATAAAAGTAAAGTTTCTCGAAGTTGATTTTGACAAAGCTGGCGAAAGAATTCCAGAAATATTAAAGCGTCTCTCTGTTTCAACAAAGGTCTAGAATAAGCAAAGCTAAAGTTGTTTGTCTAGAGATGCTAATATCAATTGAATTATTACAATAAAATATTTCTGAATTTGACAGAAACAGACCCGGAGCGACAAATCGAGGAGTTACTTGTTTATATCGAATCCATCTACATTTGAATTAATTAGCATCATTTTAAAATGTGCTCACATTTACATTTATGCAGAATCGATGATAATAGGAGCTTATGAATGACTGGCAAACGTACTCACATGGAACCACTGGGATACATTTGGATGCAATCCTTTTGGTGAGAATAAATTTGCCGAAGTTCCTCAATTGGGCGGCATTACTCTGACATAAATGCAGGAATGTTTAAACGGACAATAGCACGTTCCTCAGTTCGTAGAAATTATGAGCGACGGAATTTAGCTGGAATTCATAACAAATGCCATTTGAGAATGAACGTGAGAATGCTGTCTCGTACGCCAAGAACACCGGGAAACAGAAGGAAATAAAAAAGATGTACTGCGAGTGAAAACATTAGCCGAGAAAATAGATAGTGGTCAGAATAACAAGAATGAACATGCTTAACAGAAATGCAACTATCTGGATACGATTAATATAACTTTAGGTAATTTATATATTAATACCGTGAGACAATGCTTGAATAGTAGTGTCAAGAGTCCCAGTAAGCCTTCCAGAAAAACGTATAACAATAATAAATTTCACAGAATCGGGTGAGATATGGTGAAAATCCATCATGCAAAATGAAGGAGATAAATTGGTACTTTTTCCACAAAATGTTTTAATCGTACTACCAGTTTCAACGGAGGACCGTCATCTTCAGGTGATTCCTGAAGATGACGGTCCTCCGTTGAAACCGGTAGTACAATTAAAACATTTTGTGGAAAAAGCACCAATTTATCTCCTTCATTTTGTATAGCAATAAGATAAGATTTCCCTTATATGGTAAAAAATATAATATTTACTCAAATGTCTCTCCATATTAACATGTAGAAATCGATAATCACTCTAAGTATAGACTTTCAAGAAGCAAATATCAACTTAATATTTTCAATGCACGAGAAGACTCCTTAGGATCCAGTTACATATTCTAGGAATAGCCCTAATGATTTGCCTCCGCTCTGATGTTAGCCACAAAATGATTTTCCAACGCTTTGCCGCCCCCTTTCCTCGTCGGCCCTGCGCTTGCATGGTGCAGACAGGACTGCGAGAATTGCAATGAACTTCAGACCACAGCACACGTTTCCTAGAGATATTATTTTAAAAATGTGCCGTGACGGGGATACGAGGAGACTGCACCATGAGCATAAACAGCAATTTACATGCGAATAATTTCTACCGCAACGTCGGGTGCACATGATAACGAGCGTAATGAATTGTGAAGGAATCCATTTGACGGCCATTCGCATGGGCCCCAACGAAGGCCATCTCCATTTGACGTAGACAATTCCCGGGATTACGATTTCCCGGAATCTCGACTCCAGATCCCGAGATTGTCTCGATATGAGAAACGTATATTATTTAAGAGCTATAATTGTATACTAAAAGTAACACGCTTTTCAGATTTTTAACATCAATAACTACGTAATGTCAATAAAAACGGTCCCCACGAATTAAAAAAATATATTTTATGATGGATTCATCGGCTGGTGGTCCCTAATTTTTTAAATTTCAACAAAAAACCTTGAACAGGAAGCGAGGCTTACAGGACGGGATGGGGCTGAGGCAATTCCTTATTTCACAGATGAAAATGGAGCAGAAGCGGTTAACTACACAATTATTCTCCGAGCAATTATTTCCATATCATTCAATAATTAGCTACAATTACCTCTGCCCATCAATTAATAGCTTACATATTATTTAAATTGAAACAATTGTTCATGAAAGATCCATTTTCCCTGCCTTGTTTTGATAAGAAACAAATAGGAAACGTGTTCATGAATAAAAAGATTAATTAAGAGAAAGATATTATAAAAACGGACCAAGAAGTAATTTCAGAATAAATTTTAATATGGAACGACACTCGATTCTTTCGTGAGGTTGATCTAATCATGAAATAATCAAGATATAAAATGCAAACGAATCGGTTTTGGAGAAATACTCCATTTCCGGTCATATCAGACTTTCTTCGTGTACATTTTCGCTTGGAAATTTCCAAAAGTCAAGGAAATTCACTTCTCACCGATTACCTTTTGTTGCGATGGTTGCTGTATACCGCCCAGAAGAACCGAGTTGAATTTGAGAAGATATGCAAAACTTCCAGATAAATAATTCAATATTTTTAAACATACGTGTGAATATCAAACAATTAACCAAGTTTTAATTTTGTATAGTTCACTTCCGATATATACTCACAGAAAACCATCCATGCATATGAAAATATCGAAGAAATTACGTAGCATATGACAAATTTGGATGCGTCTTTCTGACAGAATTCCGGCTAATTCTAACATTATTAAACCGAGTTGCGCTTTACTGCATCGGCCGGAGAAACGTGAAAATGCAGGGATCGAACCGGTTCCGCGATCAACATATTTGACGGGACAGCAATCCCGAGCTGTGTCCGGGACCGCGGAATTTATGCGCGAATTTAGCTCGAAATTGTTGCGACATCCGGTCGTAAAAGGTCGCATGAATGAACTCGGAGGGTTCACTTTCCTCCAAACACGTCTCTCGAAGCAATTTTAGAGACTGTAATTATTAGTTGAAGGGGTTATTGCTCAGAAACGACTTTAGCCAGTGAACAGGGAACGGCCACACTTACCGACGACGCTAAGTGTTTTCGTAACAGCAACTCCCTTACATTCCGACGGCCAAACTTCCTCGTTCCTATACTCTTATAGCTTTCTTTTGCGCTATTTTTGCTCGACGGGAATTTTTCTGCTCCCGCTCATGAAAGCGATGCTTTCTTTATTCTTTAGGGGATGATCAACGAAAGACTGTTCTCCGAAATTCTATCCGATTCCCGAGCGGGCATGGACAGGAAGTTTTTGCAATCGCTTGGTCGAAAACATGGAGGAATGTTCATCAACCCTAAATATAGACATTGCAAAACAGATAAAAGGGCTATTGAGAAGATCAAAGACAGAGGAATACCGGTTCGTGGATCGAAGTTATAAATTATACTTATTGTCATTATCTGTATTTATATTGTTTTATTTCTTTGTAACCCCTCTTATAAGACTCATTTACCACACTAGATTTTGGTGTCTAATATTGGAATGGGGTGAGGATTCAACCGGCCTTCACGCTCAATTTCTTACAGATCTCTTACCGTATATTTATATATCTTATTCTATTATAAGAAGGTATTTTAAAGTAAAATTCTTAGATATTACTGAAATACATACATTAATATTAAGTTTGTGACTATATGTATTTTAAAGAAGTTTATCTTACTTTGAGGAATTTCAGTCGAGTAAAAAGAGTATTATTTTTTGATAAAATTTCTTAACCTTGTCTTAACGATGTATCTAATGTACCAAAACTTATGCACAAAATAATGTTACTTTACGTATATGTCATCATAGTTCAATGTGATTAATAGAAAATCATAACCTAATTAATAATTTATAACTTTGTAAGGAGTTAATGCACTGCTTAAGGAATACTTGGAAGCTCCTTTCTTTGGACCGGGCAACGGTTAAAATCATTCAGTACAAATGTCACATTCAGAGCTTTTCCACTGAAAGGCCAAACGAAAGAAATGATGTGAAATATAAAAGAATTTCAATAATAGTTGAACAAGATATTCAAATAATTTAGCGCTCAATTTGGCTGGGGAAACAGATAAGTTCTGATCGAAGCAATATTTATAAAGTAAAAACGATTAAACAAATTAGTTACTATACATTTAATATTGGTTATAAATATTCTTGAATATATGTGAGAGGAAATGAAATGAGGCGAACCGTAACTTTTAGAGAAAAATGACTCGAAAGAACCAGGTGATGTCGTCAGCAATAATACGATGATACCCAATGGTGTGTTGTATTTCTTTAAGTAGAAAAGGTGACATTAATTTGATTTTCAAATTCGATGGAGTAGTATTCGATAGCGAGCTAATAAGGCCGTTGAAAGCGAACCAACCCAAGCGGAGGAACAAATGGTCCATACAGGAAGAGAGCTTCTGACCCCAGCGACATCGCAAATAAAAGGAATCGAGATTCGGAGATGAATTCAGCGGGGGCTTGGAATGCGCCTTATCTGAGTGCTCATGTTTGCTTTGGACTCTTCATTTCTCATACGTCTAACAGATATGCACATAGAAGAGATTTCATCCACCTGTTTAAACTCGAGTTTGCCTTGCGTGTACAGGCAAATATGTATCATTCCAAAGTTTTCTATTACATCTAAGAAGCTAAATAATAAACTTCGGTCATAGGACATTCATTCTCAGTCAAATCTTAAGCAGAAGTGGATATAGGTGACCACCTAGGGCTTCAAAATCGTTGGCTAGGGATATCGAAAATTGAGCAAATATCTTAAATTCAAAGTTTAGCACCGTGTGGGAGAATATTCTTCAGATCTCATTTAAATCGTTTTCAGTACTACGAATATGAAAATAAAAATGTGACTTGCAATTTTAGTAACTCCGTGGATTATTTGAATCGACAGAAGAAATTAACTTAGAGCAGAAAAGCAATTTTATAAACATGTTGATACATCTAGAGATAATGACAGATTTAGTGAATTACCATTTGCGAATGTGTTCCGGACTAAAAATACTATCAATAATTATAATAAAATGCCCTTATAAAAGGCGGAATTGAGATTCATTAGTTCTTAAAAATGTCCCTACAATGGAAGAAATTTTACTCGTAGTGTGAAAAGTGTACTTTCCAAAGCTTTGGGTTCTCAATGTGAATAGTATTAAATCCTTATATTATTTGGGCAGATGACAACAGTGAACATAGCAACTGCCCATACAGAATTTTACGTCGCAAACTCATTAGAATAAATGCAAAAAGCAAGTTTACAGTCAAATAGGCCTCTCCTATGCTAAAAAACGGTAACTTTTTACTAGAGAACGAGCAAAGCGAGGGAAATTTGATTTCGGGAGATAATTCTGCATTCCTGAGCAGTGAGACATTCGGCTCCTCCTTATCTCGGAGAAGACGTTTTTCGGATATTTACGACTCTGATAATTTCCACACAAAACAAACACAAAGAGTGAAGAAACGGATTTTCTGCGTATCGCTAATAGGCTCGTAATAACGATCAATTACATGCCATTGGGCATATAAACATGAACATTTTGTTGGTTTTCTTTTTAATTCCAAAGCGACATAGGAGCGGAGAGATATTTTTTTTAGATCTCTTTTAACCAGATGATTTCATTAATTGTGGTTACAAATACCTTAAGCGTTTCTTACTTAAAACGAGGAGGACCAACAAATTGATAGCCGATAATAAAGCTGTAATTCTCGTAGCTTTTTTCTTCATAGCGTATACTCCTTCATTTGTAGCGAATATCTACGCAAGTGTGAGCATTGTCTTTAGTTCTCTATCTCAAGAAACAAATATCCCATCGAAGGCTCTATTTAAATTGCGCGGAAAAAAGTGTTTATCAGACGAGATGTGGCGAGCGGTTTCGACATTTGGTTTACAAAATTAAGTCAATCGACTGATTTGGTATTGATTAAAATTGTTGCAGGATATTGCGGTGCGATTTATATCGGGTTAAATAGCAGTACAATTGCTGACAAAAGTACAAAATATATATTTTAGGAGCAGTGAGATTTTTCTCTTGGTCTGCTTGTTTGTTATTACACAAAAATCCAAGAAATTATTTGGAAAACACCAAAAAAAACTCAGTTTTTTGGAACTGAAGCTTTTTACCAACGAATTAGCTTCAGGTCAATTTATCTTCATTAATATTATTACTTTAGGATGGAAAATATTTCAAGAAATATCTCAGAGGAAATATGTAGATTACCGAGGGTTTATAAAAATGACTTATTTACCTCCTCCTCTCCCAGCTACCCTTTTTGTTTTCACCCATTTATTTGACAGTAAGTAATTATGTTAACAGTGGCGAATTATTCCAAACTCGGTTAAATTGACAATGAATTTCAAGGGTTCATTATTTCTTACCACTAACTTGTAAATTTGTGCATACCTTAACCATTTATCCCCAAATTACGATTGGATATTAATTATCCTTAATAAGATTAAATTAAGTGATATTGATGAAGGTATTCCTATTTAAAGCTTAAATAGAGATAGTAAATACCAGTTTGAAATATTGATCTCAATTCACGATTCTCAATTTAACTCAAAATGTAAACTTTAATACCAATCAAAAAGACCAATTTCGAATCCATTCTGGATCGTTTTGACCAATTCCCATCGACCTCTTGGAAATTAAGAGAATAGGAAGGACGTAAAGGAGAAAGATTCTTACACTAATTAATTATTAATCTGTAAATAACATATTTTATAAAATGACCCATTAGATTACTGGGATTGAAAACATAGTAAACATAGATGGTCAGAAACAAGGCTTCCTTTTATTTACATCGTTACTGTGCCTCACAGAGTAAATGAGTTTAGTGGAAAGAGGCTAAGATCGCTAATTTAAATTCTAGAAGACATTCTTCGTCACAGTTTCCTTTTCTTAAATTTTAAATCTTTTTAACTTATTTATGAGTACTATGGGAGTGGTTAAAAGCAATGGCGTGAAAGAATTAGCACGGATTACTTAATACGATATGCAGAGATGGTGGCTGTTTTATTTAATTTTATTCCATGAACGCACAGATGACATTGACAACACTAATACAACAGATGCAATGGACTACACATAATATTTACGTTAGTATAACGCAGAATATGGTGTAATACAATGGGTTTGAAAACACCTAACTCTTCCATTAGCAACTGGATTTGTGTTCCACACACTGTCTCGAATTACGAAATCGTTTGGCCTCGAAAGTGGAAGAGAGTGGGATTCGCGTATTTCGTCATAAATAAAACAATTCCCCTAAAGCTTCTACTTATATACAGTTATTTTAGACTAAGTAGATCATCAGCCGAGGGTTTTCATCATCTCTGATACATTGATATCGAATCTTTCGCTGACCATAGGTCCTACTTTTCGCTGGAATAGCTCCGCCTCAGTGCCGAGATATTTCGGCTGTAGCAAAACAGAGTCGTACCAAACAAATAATGAACCATTTTGCTGCAGCAAACAAAACCTGCCTCCAATAATTACTCTTTGACACCTTTAAATATTTATGGTCCCCTGTGATTTTTATATAGATCATTTGCGCCGAGAAACTATGGGGGCATTTGATCAGTCAAAGATACAATTTTAATCAAAAATGGCTCTGCAACAGATATATTCACTGAGATAATGAAGGCATCCTTCGAAAAAATTGAGCAAAACATTTGTCGCGTTTAATTTATTGAAAATAATAACTTCTGACCACACATGGTGTTTTCTTTCAACTTTTTATGGGAAATGTTCAGTTTTCAGTAGGATACAGTTGGCATAACCTAAACGAAACGAGTTGCTCCACGTTGTAAGAGCTACAGAATCAGGATTCCAAATTAATTTCCAATGTTTACATAGTTTCAAATTGAATTAAAAATCCTGTATGAGGACATACGCGAAAGCAGCTCATATAAATGTCCACTCATCGGCGGAGGGCATCTTCTACGACTGTGAAGGAACCCTGGAAAATGAATGGCAGTGCAAATATTAGGCCATCCCCGTATATGCACAACCGTCTCCAGAAAAGGCAGAGGAATTCCATTTATCTCTACGAAAGTGAGGCAAAAAACAAACTCTCCGAGATTAACAGCCGTTGCGAAAGGAGCTCTCAGCGGACAGCGAAAGGTTATCGCGGACTCATAAATCGTATTCATAATCAATTAGGGAATGCATTGCTTAACCCACATTTTCGACCGCAGACTGAGTCACCGCTTCAAAAAGGAAGGAATCGATTGAAATACGACATTATTATCATATACATTACGGCTATTTTCGTCCGAGGGTTTGAAATGCATCTATAAATAACATGGGGTATCTCAACTGGAGATAAACTCGGGGTATTTGAACCGATAATGGACCAAAATACAGTTCCAACCTCAGAAGAAGCAATCGCGGCACACCGACAGCCCAAAAAACAGCTTCTTCTTGAAGATTTCACACGATTTCTACGCAAATCCTTGATATTTGAAGCGTTAAAAAACTTATTACTGCCTGATTCTACCCTGTAAGCATATTTCGCTGGTGAAGATGTGGTGGCGAATTTCCCTTCAAACTCCGAGTTCAAAGAAACCATTGGAATATTCAGGGTAGAATTGTTGCTGGTGATTTAAAGGGTTCGACGTAAGGGAGATCGTTCTCAGACTTACCCTGATCAAGACGTGCTTATTAGTGAACTATTCGTAGTAATTATTATATATTTATTCAAAATTATTTAATTTTGTATACTAGTATATTTTTACTATGGTAGTGATATAGTACTTACTTGGATCACGAAATTGTAATTTCTTAAATATTGGAACAAAGAATCCTATTAATTGAAAATTCGATGTGATATAGTGGAAATTCATAATCTTTGACAATAATTAAACATTAAGCAGCATAATATGTCATAAAAAGGTTCGTGTATATGCAGCAAGAGATCAAAATGTATGAAAACGTATTTATTGGATCATAAAAATATGCTCAGGTAAATCTTTAGTAGAAATGTACCCTCCAAGAGTCAACGAAATGTTATTTACTACTCATATTGGTCATTAAAGAATAACTAAAAATCATGCGGTTCAAAAAAGCTAATTTTTCATTCAAAGCTAGCATCAAAGCATTTAAAGCATGCATTCAAAGCATCGTCTTATGATTGTGTACATATTGTAATATGCAGAGCTTTTAAGTTACTGTCATCTGATCTCCCAATTTGCAGATTGACTAACATTGCATTAAACTGTATTAATTATATTCCTAGAACATGGCTACAGACTTCTAATCGTTCTGATTTCATCCATTCTATCCCGTTATTTGAACCTATATTAGTGGATTGAATTTAATGAAAGATCTATTCGAAAAATAAAATCGAATGGATAGTTTAGGCCTTGAGTGAGTTGGTAATGGACTTATTGATTGAACATTGTAAACCAAGATTTGGAAAACCTTACTTATTTATTTAACGGGAAAGAAAATGTACTGGAAAACAAAATTCAGGTAGAAAATTGGGCCGAATGAAACTTGGAGGCGATTTATTTGGTGTATTTCCTTTGGAAGGACTCTCGTCCGATTGCGAAGATTAAACAGAAGCTAATTTGATTCCTATTGATTCGGACTCAAACGGAATTATTCAGAAGATGGAATTCCGGAAATCAAAAGCCCTTTCTGATGATCGCAAATGCTCGCGAAATATTTGCTTTCTCATTTCGGATAAAATAAACCCATTTGGATGAAATAACATATTGGTTCAAAGCTTTGAGTAATAAACATGGATATCCGTAAGAATTGCAGTTTATTCTTTTGATGCGAGCGAAGCTTTGACTTGATGATCCGAAAACACTCTCCGAGACCAAAAGAACATCAAATACATCGGATTCAACTGTCTTCTCAATTTAATCCAAAGGATTCATATTTCATTAATCGGTCCCTATCGTACATTTAATTGAATAGTAACATGTAACAAACTTATTTAATTTTTCCGAGACTAAAACAAAACTCAAGTAATCCTCTTAGCATTAAAGCTGAATAGGATGTGATAACAAAAAATACTTGGTTTCTTACAATCAATGTTGAATTTATAGAGTTGCCATAGATATTTTCAAAAAAAAT
The DNA here is from genome assembly GCA_947579665.1 of Sympetrum striolatum. Taxonomy (NCBI): domain Eukaryota; kingdom Metazoa; phylum Arthropoda; class Insecta; order Odonata; family Libellulidae; genus Sympetrum; species Sympetrum striolatum. The sequence continues at coordinate 79,561,526 of OX388348.1, read as the reverse complement.
ATAAAATTATGATAATATTTTAAAACCTTCAAACCTAAATTAGACTAGGTACGATTTTATGCTTGTAGATAACAGATAAATTACATTTAAATTAACCTTACAACAATAAGCACGCAAGTTCTTGCTTTTTGGACGAAGAAAATATTGAATGGTATTCACTTATACGGAAAATTTTCATTTCCCCATTACGATAGCAATTTTTAACTAATTCAAAATCATTAAGTACATCATAATCACACAAGTTCAGTGATTCGTTCGAAGATCAAATTCGTAACATAAGTGCGATCACACGCTAAAAAATAAAAAAACTTGAGCCATTCATTAGATGGGCGATGCTTTAGTAAGCCGATGGAGCAATTAAGCAAAATTCCATCAAAATATCTTCCAGAGATGATTGTTTCGAAGCGAATGTCACCCGAATTGAAAATGTCAACTGTGGAACCGGATTTCGGCAATCCATGCGTCATCCGCGAAAATAGACGGCATAAATTGGTCTTGAAAGGTTCGCAATTACCGTTTTGGCGTCCGGTTGAGATGTGTTAATCTTGGACTAAGTGTGGCCGCCCCCGCACCAAAAGGACAACGACTCCTGCTGAAGGAGGCACTCACTTAACCATACCTGTTGGCGTTAGCAATTTGCCGAACTGTTAAAACAGCTTCCTGTTATTATTGAAGGCTCCGAGTTTACATGAAAATCGGCTCGGAAAGATGTCGCGTAGAAAAAGTAAAGAGTTTTAAATATGAAAAAATGAAATTCACTAACGCCAAGTAAATATGCCGAAACTCCTTGATTTGAAATATCCGCTTTTAATTATTAAGCTGTGAAAATGTTACAGATAACATTGAGGGTCGAACATTTTTGTGTCTCTAACAGGTATTAAGGCTGAATACATCCTCAAACCCTAGCAACAAGACATCTTTAAGAAGAACGAGGTTTACAGGATAATATGTAGAGTGACGTAGTTTTCCCTAAATGTTTCTCTTTGAAGCAGATGCAAAAAGGAAAACAAGTTATCTTAGGCGAGTTCAACATGAGTAAGAATACTATTAGAGAGAGAGGCTATCAGAAATAATGCAATTACAAAGCAGCAGTCATACCTCTTTCACTGCAGTAATAATAATTATGTGTTCATTTAGACGAGATTGAGGCTGGATATAGTTTCTTATTATTTTGTTCTGAATTAGTTCTTCCATTTCTTCTTTGCTGCACTAGTGTTTAAAACAATATAAAATCATTAAATTTTTTGAACAAGACAGTAAGATAAGAATAACTGAAAGATACATGCACACGACTATCCTATACCAAAAGATATACTAAAAATATTCAATCTGTCAAGAGAGGGCAGAGGGAAACAAATATTTAGTAGTAAAGCAAGCGGTATATAAGTTTTTTTGCACTAAATAAACTATGCGATTCAAACACCAGAAAAAACACAGTTCTTACAGTCCTGAAATATAATTCAAAATGTCCCAGTTTCCGCATTGCTGATCACTGAGAAGATAAAATAACCAAGAAAGAATTTTCACGCCTTGAAAAGCGTGGAGCAGAAAAAGTGAGGCTCAGGAATAATAACATCAGATAAAAGTAGGTACGAGAAACTTCCCAAGAATGCAACGACTCGCAGTGGCAGAAATATTCAGAGAAGAATTCCTTTGGTCGGCGAATAACTTCAAAGAATTCTACAGTTAGGGGATAGTGTGTCTTAGAAAGGTCTTATTTTTTCATAAAAATGTGCCTTTTGAAGAAATGATATTGATTGCGTGCTATAACTAGTCGGCAAATGTCTGAATATTGTATGTGATCGGCTTACATACAACACAGGCAACTTAAAAGCAGGATACGTAGCTCTCTATACTATTTTACGCAAATTGACTCTTTTACCGTAATTTTCAATCATTAATACATTCCCTTCTTTCTTAGTATTACTTTATTTTTGTCTATTTTTTCCCACCATAAGACTTCAAACTCTGAATTTGATGGTAATAGATAATGACTGACCTCAATTTTACGAATTAAAATAGCTGTGAAAAAGTTATTTCCTTGTAGAATTACAATTTGAGACTTATTAAATGTACACCACCATGTAATGAATTAATAAAAAGTATTCATCAAAGATTAAATCATATCGTTACAGAGGAAAACAATTTAGCAAATGGAGAAAATGCTACTATATTAATTATCGTATTAATGAATTATTTGTTGGTATAATTGCACTTACGCTACAAAATTCAGCGATTTAGTTATAAAATGTTGAACTACCTTCTCTTTTGTTTATACATGACTAATCTTTGTACATAAAATCCATTGAGGTTTTTAATTTAGAAAGAGACTCAACCTGTGATTACGAGAGCTTTGTATCACTAATAATATCACTAAAAAGAGTTAATTATTTGTTTAGCTATATATGCAGAAATGAAAGTAATAATTCATGTAAGAGAGAGAAAAACTACAGTGTGCGCAGGAAAAAGCTTGATAATCCATATCCAACCGTCATCCATGTACCATTTTTCAGAGTGATTAAACGTTTGAATTAATTGCAGCTAATTAGGGTAATAAAACAGGAAAGCTCACCCCTAAAACCGACATATGAATTAAAGTAAGCTTTAGCACTAATAGGACGCAGTTTAGAGAAATCGTTACGATTAGAAACGTACTCTCTCCTTAGCGTGGTATGTTTCGTTGAACCCCAGCTCCAATTATCATACATTGTGAATACGATTAAACTCGAAGACTCATGAATCAAACATTAGAAAAAGTGTTAAAGGTGACTTGTGTGCGTTGAGGTGAGCACCTAGAAAAATTCCCGAGGAGGAACTGATGTGAAAAAGTCATGCAGGTCCGGGAAATGTTCACAAAATCTCCCGAGTGTAAATGTCTTGACGAGATAGATCAAGGCTAAAGCAATCGACTGTTAATCCAGTACTGCCACGCATTTTCATCTCAGTTTCATCTAATGATAAATAATGTTTAACATCGCCATAACAACATTGCAACTGGAGCTCTGTTGCGACTGAACGTACTGCGCATCGATGCGACAAATGGGTGGGAAACGCACGCAAGAGACTCATCTCTTCGAATCTTACATAATCCCCATTAGCGCATCACACATAACAGATAAGCCAATTCACATCGTAATGAAAAACACTGGCTATGAGTCACTCCATCCAATCACTCTATAATTATCCTTTTCCGACGACAATCGAAAGAGAGCGCCGTTGTAAAGATGGGCAGAACGTTCCGAAGTCGTCGAGCGACGTTGACGAGAAATTTCGAAAAAAAAATCCACGTCCACTTCATTGCGAGATCTTTGGAATTCCTCGCGGCACAAAGGCAGTTAACGAGGCGGCTAAGGAAGTTCGTGGAAAAGCGAAAGGGACACCGTTCTCTCATCCTTCGCCACTATCTCCCCTTCCACCGAAGGCGCCACCTTTATTTGCAGAGGGGCCCAACGGAAATATACTAAATAATTCCCCGGCTTCCAAAGATTCCGACGAGGCTCTCTAGCGAAGGAAACTCTCGCTTTCCGAGCACTGATTTTGTCATTGAGACTCCAATGAAGGGACTGCGAAGCAGGTCCCCTTCATTCCAACATCTCTACATCTGTCTGCTGCGTCTACGCTGTTTGAATCATCAATGCTCATCTTTGGCGAATGAATGAGCACGGAAAAGATGAGGAGTGAATCACAGATCCAGAGTGATTTAGCGGAAAAAATATTCACGTTTGTGCAGCACATTGTGCTTCACACAAGAAAGTGCGACAAGGAATTGAATGCAATTTAGCATCACTAATACCTCAGTAACTTTCATTTAATTGCAGCCATGAGCGAGATTGAGACAAAATATAAGAAGAAATTACCTTTCTCAGTCCTACAACAAAAGACAATTGAAAATCCTACATTGCTGATTATTTCGCCGTATTATTGTAATGAAATTACATAGCAGATAAAGCAGTGGCCCAAGTATTGCAGCCTTTGAGAATCTCCAGTGTAAAATTCCTCGAAATCCGGAAAATGCATGAGTAATAGGAGGGTATTGTTCTCAAAGAGATTACAAAACATGAGGGGGTTTCAAGGGCTCTCTTATTAGACGAAAATTAGGAAATAGATTAAATACTATAAAAAGTGGTCGTAGTAAAGCAGAAAAATAGCAAAGTTTGTTTTTTCAATTTACCTGTCTAAATATTAAGGTATTGTCTTCAAACAATGCCCTGGGGTATAGAAAGGAAATACTATAAGAAACTTGAGAAATCGAAAATAAATGTGAAAACTAGTGCAATGTTTCCGGTAAAATAATTTTAAGTCAATGATTGTTTGGCAAGAAAATTCTCTTGAACGGAGCTCATTTCTCAATGTAGCATTAAATAAGTGGATATTTGTGTAACTATTTCCGCGTACGGTCAAAGTCATCGGAATGCAATCTGTCCTTTTGCCAAACTCAAAGCTTTTCTTCAAAGATATTATGGATCATATTTTATCTCCTCCTTCAAATAAAACCGAGATAATTACACTTTACTGCATTCAACGCATTAACAATCATATTTTTGTTATCAGGCAAATGCAGAAGACTGCAGGTTTCTTTCAATAGTTATTTACGCATAACACGAGTGTCTGAAGATTGATATCGCCTCACTTTTCATGGAATCGAGGTCTTGGCCGGCAATGGCTCGGAACATCGCCTCGTCTTATCTATTCATCTATTCTACTCACTAATCACTTTGCGATGAACTTTAGGAGATTGAATAAAGCTTTCAGAGGATTCGTCATCATGAGGTATTTGGATTGGTTCGCTGCACAACTCTTGGTCATCGCAGAATCCTTTCATTCCGTCATCCATTACTCCGTTACGAGCTTCTCATAATGTAGACGGTCCTCTTGAATGATTCATTCAGAATTGTACATCTATTTTGGTTTCTGATGTTACTCACTTTGACAGTTTTGCGTAACAGTTTTGGTTATCTCCCTGTTTTCCTTCCTGATTATTTCATTATTTATTGAGATTCAAAAATTGCCGGAAATGGCTAGTTATATATCATAATAATAGTGATAAAAATACCACATAATATCAGAAAAACATCATACAATCTAATAAGAAAGAACAATAAATAAGTGAATGACAAAGGTTGATTTATGAAAGAATAAAGAGAAAATAGATTGTGGAAAACGTTCCAGAGAAATTTCTATTACAAAAGAAAACAATAACTGACTTCGTCTACAGATAATGTATATTTACTAACTACACGACCGCCTTGTTGTTCATCTCCCATCAACGATATACTAACAAGACTTATTCAAAGGATACATTTACCAAATAAATTCAGAGAAATTACGTTCTCAGAAGATGTAACCGATATAATGCGACCCTCCTGTTATATGGGCCGTTCTGATTCTGCCAGAAAGATTAGGGAAATAAATGCTAGAAGGAATCGTTACAAGAATCCAATTTTTCCGCGAACGATACGCGAAAGCAATCGATTAGAACAATATAGTCAAGGTGCCTGCACACCCTGCCACACGCCGAAAGGCGGATTGGAGGGTTCTTGCTTTGACATAGACATATGTGTTATTTATAATAAATATTCCTGAAGTTCCGACTTAAAAATTTACGAAAAACCTCTCTCGTCTTTCAACACCTCGAGATTCCTGCGTTTTTCTCGCTCACTCGTGTTATGAATGCCCTGCACGAATACGAATTAAAATTTCCTCCTACCTCACGTTTGTATTTCAACGAATTGCACATTCAAAGAGAAAATATAACGATTGAACGAGCAAAATGCGCACTTGCTACTTTTTAAACTGCTTCAGAGAAGTTTTGCCCAAAAGAGTATTCAGTCACTTTTTCGAACTGATTAACTGGGAAAATATCTTAAGGTGAGAAAGGACGAGCAAAAGATCGTAAATTACTTTCCTCCTCCGGTTCTCCTTTTGATGCCGAATTTAGCGCGAGAAAATGGGTTATCGTTTTGTTTTGGAAATTATTCAGGTTCCGATCTTTCCGACCTTCGTCAAAGCCAAGGTCAGAATCGTATCCAATTTCTGCCTCACCCCTTTGCCTCGCCCCTTTGCCTCGCCCCTCGACGCCTGTCGCTGACAGCACTCGCAGAATTTGTTACATTAGGTATCACAAAAGACCCTCTCGCGGTGCAGATGCGAACTACGGAATGAAAGGGATTTCCAGGAACCGCGGTTTAAATTTCGCAGCGACGGGAGCATTTCTCAGCCAATGGCTGCGATACGATTTCGGAGGAATAAGGGGAGGGACCCAAGTGCTTCCGTGTGAGTTGTTTTCTATAGCTGGCGATGTCTTTTTCCGTTATTTAGGAGAATTGTGGGGCACGGCGAAAGCGCAGAAGTAGCCCGGAAAACAACATTTAGAACGTCACTTGAAAAAAACATAACTCTTTCCTTCGAATGTGTGAGACATGGACAATCTTAAAAAGCATGGAAAAGAGAAAAACTGAATTGGACATATGGTTTGCCAGAAGAATTCTGAAAATTAAGTGGTCGGACAGAATAACAAATTTGGAGAGGAATAGGAAGCAGGTATAGCCTATTGAATGAGGTTAAAGCAAGGAAGTGGAAGTACGCGGGACATGTGCTATGGGTATCATCAGGGGAGAGAACGGGACAGCGCTGGAAGGATGGACAGTAAGGAAAAGAGGGAGACCAAGGATGGAATGGTTGGACAATTTATGGAATTGGACTGAAATTAGGAAATATGAGGAGATGAAAAGGGAAGCTAGGTGGCCGAGCGTGCTAGCACTCTAACGCCAAGGTCCCGGGTTCGAATCTCGGCTAGTCGGATTTTTCTGTCTAGGGAATGGTTCTTTTGTTTGTCTTTGTAAATAATAATAATTATTAAAATGGATGTGATTGGGATCTTCCTGTTTACACCAAATAAGTTATTATTAAAAGAAGAGTGCAGATCCATCCATAGTGGAGAAAAGTATTTCATTAAATTTTGCGTCAATCTCTAATAATATTGCAGATTGGAGGTCTACTGAGGAATGAAACATAATATCAGTCACGACGCTCGATTCAATGCTACGAAAATACTTACTCGGAGGATCACGAAACAGTTTTTTGTCTATTTTCAATTATGTCAACGGAAAAAGTGAGAATTTAGATTTAAAGTCATTGAAAAGATCAGCGGGAGTATTAAAGTGGTATATCAACCATTGCAACATCAAATACCTCGCTATTGACCCAACGATCAACGTTAGGTAAATGACTTTATAATTATCTGTAACAATTCTTGAGAGTATGCGGGCACTGGCAATGAAGAGTGTTTTAATGTGATTTTTTCTGAATTACATTTTATTGTTACTTGAAATAGGTAAGTGTTGGTCGAATCGGATGAAAATGTTAAGGATTTTAGGTTCACTTAAATCTGGAGTTATTTATCTCAAATAAGAACAGTGAGTTTCCTTAAATCTAAAAAATGAACATATATATTTATATTTGATGAAAATAACAAAATTTGTACTTTTTCCACTGTATTAATACTGTGGAAAAAGTACAAATTTTGTTATTTTCGTCATGACGTATTTCCAAAAGACGTCGCCTGAGACTGTTGATTTTATATATATATATATATATATATATATATATATATATATATATATATATATATATATATATATATATATATATATATATATATATATATATATATATATATATATATATATATATATATATATATATATATATATATATATATATATATATATATATATATATATATATATATATATATATATTTCCTAAAGGAATCTAAACTGCGGTACTTAATGAGATAAAATAAGCAGTATTTGATTGGCACGCGATCCTTACAGGAGGAACTGGTAAATTAATCTTTCATGTCAAGGAAAATAGTTTAAGAATGCAGACTCCGATTAATCAAAATTACATTCTTAGCAAACATTTACCTCGCCCATAAAACATTCTTTTAAGAATTTCGCAAAGAATGCTATCTTCGCTGTGGAAGTAAATTCGTACCAAAAGACAAATGAAAAATGTTTAGTGAATAAGGATATGGTCTCAGGAATAGCTCAACGAGGTCTATGAAATATTTCAATTATCCCGTAAAAAGATGTAAAAAAATCATCTTGAAAATATCACGTAATGTCTTTACCACGTATGCTTATTCTACACATTACAAATGCCAAATTATTTTATTACATTGTTTTTTTTATAATTCCGACCAAAATCACATTGCGTATCATTGGCCAGTGTATTTCCAAGGTTGGGAAGATACATCATTAGAAAGAGTCAAATCAATGGCCTATTTCAGAAGAGAGAATGAAGTAGAACGAAGTGGTATTGAACTACTTCTGAGCAGATAAGAAGAGATAACGATAATATCTGCAGTTTATCAATCCAAATAAGACTAAGATAGCACGCGAAGCCCATTCTAGTAATTACGCAGGTTCTGCAGATTGGCTATTCTAAATTTTATTATTTTCCTGACTTCCTCACTAATATTAATTTAAAGGACAGCCAAAGCGAGTAACGTAAGCATAAACAATAAAACTAGATGTTGTTAGGCAACACAGGTAACCATTCTGCAGCACGGAACAGTAAACCATACTATATATAGTATCGCATCTGAGAAACAATCTAAACTAAGATGTACTACGATATATCTCTTCCTACACAAGTGTAGGAAGAGATATATCGTAATGGCACGATTGTATGCCACTCGCCGTGCTGTATTTTCGGCTCATAATTATTGCTTACACGCAAAAATACCAGAGAGAGCTGATTTCTGGAAACTTTAAAAACGTCTTGCAATTAGATTTGGGAATATACGAAGTGTAAAAATCTATAAAACGAATATTAAAATAAAATATATTATCATTATGAATCTATCAAAACACATTCATGGTATCCATCGGGAGAGACAGGCTTCAAATAACGTTCAGCTTCGTGATTATGGGTCCGAGATTTAAAAGGTGAATTTTGTGAAAGGGGATCTCGAAGCAGATTTTGAAAGCAGTTACGTCTGAGCGTAGAGTCAGAAATTATTCCTTCGCATAATAAATCTTGGATGGGATCCAAGAGGAATAACCAAGTTTGAAACTAGAGATACTCACACGTTTCTTTCAAGTTTAAGACCTTTGCCTATTAATCAGCTTTTGAGTAACAAAATAAACGATGTTCAGTTGAAAGGGAAATAAACAATCGTGAATGTCATGGTTTCCTGGAAAACTCAAAGTGGGAAAAGAAAGGTCAATGTCAAAAACGTTTCAGTTATTTGCCAAACGATCACAGTAGCAAATGGTATGTGCCTCCAGAATTCGCAGAACACTTATTTGGTATAAAATTCACAGAATCTGGCGAGATATGGTGGAAATCCATCATGCAAAATGAAGGAGATGAATTGATACTTTTTCCACAAAATGTTTTAATAGTACTACCGGTTTCAATGGAGGACCGTCATCTTCAGGTACAAGTTTATTATATCTTGTACCTGAAGATGACGGTCCTCCGTTGAAACCGGTAGTAGGATTAAAACATTTTGTGGAAAAAGTATCAATTCACCTCCTTCATTTTGCACTTATTTGGTATTTCTTTTGCAGCAAAAAGAATCCACCTCTAATTCTCCTGAACTCAGAGATAGGTACACGAACTGTTTAAACGATCGGTTGAGAATGTCCTCAATGGTTGGCTATTAGAAGTTTTAGAGCAGAAAAATAACTTTCGAGAAAATTCCATTTTCAATCAGAATTCGAGCACAAAATATCCACGCACCGAGTCAAATAAAAGACATAAAATGCGTATTTTTAAAACAAATTATGTATTCATTATTTCAGGAATGAGGAGAAAATATATTCGAATCATTATGGTGAAGCGATTGAGGTGGAGAGGCTCCGGTTGAGAGGAAAGAGTGAGAGAGGCCGTAATTGAGCGGATGAAACTCCTAATGGACAAACGAGGTTCTGGGAAAGCTGAGGAATGCCAATGTCGCGAAAATTAAAAGCGAATGACCGAAATGAAGAGCGCTTCAATACAGGAATCGAAAAAGCGCGCGAGATTCCGAACGGGAGTAACTTTTGAAATTCCTTTGGCGGCGAAGAATGTGTATCAGAGGAGAGCGTCCCAAGGCCAAGCGGACACCGGAAAAGAACGCGCCGTTTTGAAAATCAGTCGCAAACGGAAATGAAATCCAATTTCGACGCTTTTAAGGCGATGGAAGTCACGCCAAATCCATCATTTCATCTCTCTTCTATTGTGAAGATATTAATGGTTTCCGTGTATCCTATAAGACACTAAATAAATCAATTATATAAAATTAGTTTAGTTAAATCGGATTGTCAACAAACTGAAAGTTTACAACTAATTAGGACTAGTGTACAAAGTGTATTATAAAACTATTTACGTGGTTAGTGAACTGTAAACCGATACTTATCCACCAGAGAATTTGCTAACAACTTTGATGTGTATTGCTGGTAACCATGAGTTTAAGAGGCTTCCTTACTCTGGTAGTCGACTCAATCATCCTTTTAACAACTAGTTAAGGATTTACCACAGATTTTACTGGTAAAACGATTTGTTTAGCTATTTTGAAGGCAAACCATACATTTCAATAGTAACTGCTAAATAATACAAATCAAAATGCTTCTCCTTTTGGGAAAAGGATTACTTCTTGTATCTCCTTAATTATATCTCCTGCCCCAAATAAATCTTTCCTCTTTTTCATTTATTCTTAAAGCATCGTTAATATCATCCAGTATTTCATCCTCCACCTTCTATCAGACTTTCCGCACTAATACTCTCACTTTAGTACCAGTATCAACTCCTCGAATAGCATATTTATACTCCGTGCAATTCAATTTGACCAAACCAGCATAACACACTTTCGTAACACAATCTTTCTTCTATCCAAGTTTATGGCACACATGAGAAAGGCCACTCATAACATAAACTTTGCAAAGGAATTATTCCATAAGAACGAAAATAACCGGTAGGATTATTGCTGACGGAGATAAGTAATACAATAATTTTATAAAAGAGTAAGGGATGGATAATCTGCCCATACCTTATTTCATTACAATACAAATTTGCATTCATTTTCCTGAGATATCGAGGCGAGTAGCGGGAATTGAAGAAATGTCCTAATTTTGAAATATATTTGATATATTGATTAAAAACTTGTGCACACGATAATTTAGAAATTAAGAGATAATAAATGGTAAGAAGAATACATTTTTTGTTACAAAAAGTATAGCTGAGAATTGAAATATGCAAAACGCAATACGCAATTATAATTCAGAAATTATTCTCTTACATTTTAACATCGACTCAGCTTCGCCATGCATAACGGATTTTACCAGTGTACTACAACGTAAAAGAGAGAGGGACAAATTATTTCAATGGGCGAGCTAAGAAACCTTTATGGACTGTGATGCAGAAAGAGAAAGACCCGCGTGAATGCCGAATTCTTGCTCGGAGAGTGGTCCAGCGACGCTTTTAAGGAATCTTATAATAAATAATGGTGTCCATTAATACGTGAAGAAGGTTGTCTTTTCATTTGAATTCGGCGGTTCGAGATCAAAGAAAATACGAATGAATGTCACGACTTCATCACGGTGCACAGCTGCGAGAAGTCACTATTTTAACATATTTTTTCTATCTGTGAACGTCAGTTTATTAACGGAGTGACGGTTTAATGCGCATGTTATTCATAGGATCTCCTTCAGTAAAAAAATATATAATACCTGTTTCGTGAGACTGTTTTCATACTTGGGTTTTCGACTATCTAGATACTTGAAAGTTGTAATTATTATATGAATGCTATATTACAGATTTCTTGAAAATGCTACGATAAGCATATCGATCACAAATTGACATTAATGTGTTAGGTATTTTAACAGCTGATATCTAATTAACAAAGAAGATACGAAAGTCGGAAAACCTTACAGTGAATGAATATTTAGTAAGTAGGAAAAATAAGCTATCACACATATGAATAGATGTATTTCATTAATATATTTCTACAAAGGAAAACATTTTTGGTTCAGAATATGATTAACTTTATAATAAACGATTTACAGCAAGGAGAAGTCTTCAAACTCAGGATAAGTTAATGAGCTCAAAACATGTTTACACGCTAGCACTTACATCGAAGAAAAACATTTAAATTTTTCGAGGGCCTAATTCTTATTAAACATAGAATTATTATCTAAAATTTCCCCTTTCAAATAATGTCAACAAAATATAATAATAACAATAGTATATAATAAAAATTGTGAAACCTTAGCTTAGTTATTTCCACCATAAATAATATTCATCAAATATGTAAAAATGTTCGTTAAAAATTGTGCAGATAAACATGTCCATATTTGTCCCGTTTTTTTAAGGGAAATTGTCCCGGTTTCGAGTCACTTAGATACGCTTATTCTATTTAAAGTAACTGTGATAATCCTGATACATATATAAATTAAATATTATTGAAATCTGACCGCAAAAAATATTCCTCGATATTCTCCATTAAAATCTCCCTCAGAAAATGTTCTTTGTACCGCGATCATTAATATAAAGATACATTTACCATTAATTCTTCCTTTCTTCGATAATTACTTCTTTGATCGTGAAAACGATTAATCTGCATTTAAATGCAAAGGGTTATCTTCCGTTTGAATGCATATTTATGAGAAATCCATTACTAAGCTTTTCAATTTATTTCACAGAACAGTGTAAAACGCTTTGCGAAGTAGACGAAGAAAAAGAATGCAATCCACTGTGAGGCGTTTACGACGGAAATTGTTTTTCTCATTCGAATCCGTCTCAATCGTCGCATTGCGTTTTTTACATCCGAATCGGTCGGCTCTTCAGATAAAGCAATTCCCAGAAGGGGAGAGACGAAGTTCTATATCTCTCCAAAGATGTACACGATAAAGGAAAATGCGTTAAAAAAAGCGGAGTTCTTCCTTCTTCTATTAAGAATTAATGCAGCGATATGAAGGTTCCCAAGTGATGAATAAGTATTCTCTCCTTTTTTAAAAGCATCGAAAATTCCTTTAATGTGCTTTTCATTAACTTTACGTAAAAATATGAGACAAAATGCTCAGAGCCAACCATTCTACATTGAGATGATGGAACCGCTTTCATCGGTGACAGCGTAAACAGTCAAAACACTTGACCAATGTAACTATCTGAATATAAAAAAAAACATTTACTCCATGATAAAAATAGCAAAACTAAAAATAAAAAAAAAAACAAAAACAATGTGTTGTGCTATATAAAAATATTATTGCTTCTTAATTTTCTCTAATAATTCCCTGTTAGATTAACTATGCACAATTCACTACAAATAATTTTGGAGTTAAAAAATGAAAAGGATGCTGAAAGTGATGTAACACTTCCTAGTTATTTGTTATAATTTTTGTTCGTAACTCGAAGAGTTTTATTGGTCATCCATATAATATGTTAAGAAACATTCTCGTAGAAATAATAAAAGATTCAGACTGGTTTGTGGGAATAAACTCTGCGACGGAAGGTTGGTAGAGCATCCGGGGAAATGACTATATAAAAATACATATAAAATGAAAATACCTTAGGTTTTTATGACAAGTAGATGTCGCCTCAGAGGACCTTGTAAATGAACAATACATTGTATGGATGAAAATGGAGTTGAACGAGTAAATGATGAGGTGACGGTGGTACAGGCATGGCTACAACAAATCGCTACTAGAATGAATGAGATTCAAACTAATTATAATTAAGCATCATATTACTAGATTATAGCAACATGTTAAAAGGAATATCTATTCAATTGAAACAAATAAGCTTGCAGAAGGAACAAAATTAATTAGATTGGGACTAAGTTGTAATTATCAAGAGACAACAACAAACCTCTACTCATACTTGAATTTGTATCAACAAATTCAAGTATGAGTAGGAAATATATCTTGCAATGTTTGACGTAATTACGTCATTTCTCTTGGAGAAATTGACAGAAAAGGTCTGACAGGGCTGGAAAGAGGATGTTGGCTGTGGAAGATTTGTATCTTTTCACACACTACTTTCATTTACATTTAAAGGAACGACGTATAATTTTTCTTAACTTGAAGGCAATATTTTTAGAATAACTAATTCACAGTAATCATTTCTTAGTCTCAAGATTATTGCTCTAAAATAATAGTAAAAGGTAAAATATTTAAAATTAAAGTTTTATGCACTCCAAGCACTTAATGAATAATAAGGTCTTAGGAATCCTCAAACGCAAAGGATTTACCTTTCATGTACATTTTTCGTCGTATTTCCAAGAAAATGCGCCAATTCACCCCAGGTCGAGTGAGTGCACGCGAAGCAACCGACGGGATTCCGAAAATTGGCGACAAATCACGCAATCACGACAATCACGCAAGAGCTCTCCGATTGCGTAAAAGCGAATGATTCTACTTGAATCGCCGTTGTAAGGAAAAACGTTGTATCTTGGAATCGAAGAAGACGATAAGGAAAGACAATGGCGAACTAATGTAAACCGGGACAGCGAGTTAATGGGCGATCAAGGTCGGGGAACGGCGCACAGTGGGCTAGAATCGAAAAAAGCTGGCCAAAAATACGAAAGTGGTTTTTTTGAGTGCGGACTTTGAAACTTCGCATGGTCATTTTTGAATAAATTTTGCATATAACTGCGAAATAATTTCTGTTGATTCTCACGCGTTACAATTCTACAGGGGGTCAAAGTTGACCAAATTTTGCGAAAAATGCCGATCTTCGATTTTTCGAGAAATTCTTCAACTTCAAAACGATGCTGAATCCATTTAAAGTAAGTTATTGGATAAAAAGTAACGCCACGTTATAAACCTGTACTTTATCTTTCACAACCTATAATTTAATGATTGCGAATGAATAATTGCATATTTTATGCAACAAAATGGCGAACTCTCGTTTTAGAGAAACTTTTTACCTAAAGCGAGGAAAATAGTTGAGACGGACTCCGAGGGACATGAAGATATTTATACCACGTTATTCTTTGAAGCTTTCTGAAGAGGAATCTGAAATAAAACCTTGCAACAATTTGCTCCCCCAATAATAATAACGAATTTTCGACAACGCTGCATGGGCCAATCCGCGCGGCGGAGTACGGCCCTCCAGGAAGAGAAGTGTTTGAAGACCTTCGAACCTTCATGCCTCTCAGTGATAACTTTTGAATGTGAAATTAACTTTTTACAAACTCTAGACGAAGAAATAATGAGCAAAATAATATACATTCAACCATCATTCTTAAAGGAAGAGTGAATTTAGCAACAGCGTATATCTTTCATCAAGTATCAGAATAGAGTTACCATTTTTTGATTTTCACTTTGTAAAATATTATGAAAGCTGTCTTTGATGTTTTTGAGCTATACTATTCCTCACAGACCCTCAATACCATTGGAAACCAGCCCACACGTGGGCGTGTGCCGCGGTGTCCCCGAGTTAAACTTTCGGTTCGTTTTATTGCATGCAGCTGGGCTTCTTGCGGATTAACAGTTACCCTTCAAACTTCATTTTCGTGCTTTCTAGTTCAAAATTTTCGCAAATTATGAAAACTATAGTTTGGCTTTGCCTGTGGAAGAAGTAAGTTGTGCTCTTGTGCTCTCTCAGTAGCCCCTTCAGCATTTCCTGCTTCACTTGTCGACACTTTTTGGAGGATATTTTTATGGTAAGTTGTTTTGTTAAATTACTTTCTCTTTTTACTTGTAAGTTCTAAGTATCCTGGTGAAAAACAATTATTTTCTCTATGCATGTGAAATGTTCTCATCGTTATTTGAAACTGTCTACTGTATTAGTTTCTTAACTTCATACTGTAGAATAGATATAGTAATGGAATCTCTATTGCATTTTCAGACATTAGAAACATTGTATTGGGTTTCTAGTTTATGGTCTTTATACGTTGCTTGTAATTCTGTAAAAAAAACATGACTAATCTGCGAATTAGTCGGTTAACGCAATATAATAAAATGATGGAGGAAAAGAATGAGTCATTTTCTAGTAAAAAGCAGCATTTAATGGATTTTTGACAAGAAAACTTCACTTAGAAAGATCCATAGATGGGAAGGAAGCTCTTACTGTTTATCTGAAGAATAGTTTTCTTCCGGCATATTCAAGAAAATGGGAACAAAGTTTCCGTGTTAATGAACGGTTTATTCTGCGCAATTCCAGTTGGCTCAATGTAAATATTTATTTTCCTGATATTGTTATCCAGAACTTACCAAGTACTTCTATGACCCCAGGTACGTTTAAAATAGTGATTTGAAATGTTTAGTATTTGAAATTGATAATTTACATCTAATAAACGAACAATCGAACTTAAATTAAATTCATTTTGGTAGACGCAAGAGGACGGCTGGAAGTAGATTTCCATTTTTCAAGTGACAGATCGAAACGAAGGAAAACAGAAACAATTAGATCCACACTCTCCATAGCTGAACTGTCTTATTCTGCAAGGATGACTCTAAGAGATGAAGGAAATGAAGCTGCTTCGAAGTTGCTGAAAGAAATTACCACAACGACACCTACAAGGGCAAAGAGGGTTCTTTCTAGGTGGAAGAAAAGCGAACATGTGCAATCTCAGTTGTCAGGAGAAGAAGCATTATCACTAATTATATCTTCTGAGTTGAGTAAAACTCAATATAAAATTCTCCGTGAAACAGCTAAAAGTCATGGTCATAGGCTGTATCCTAGCTACGAAGTAGTAAAGGAAGCCAAAGTAACTCTTACTTTAGCTATGATGCTTCAATATTGAATACATAAACATTTACTTTTCAGGGATAAACGAGGATCTTATAAAAATATTTGCTACGATCTTAAAGGCAATTTCAAGCAGATTAACTCTGAATGAAAGAGCATCTGACGATTATTGCGGGGCTACAGCAGAGATGTATGTAAAGTTGTATCCATGGTACTATATGCCACCAACAATTCATAAAGTGCTGATTCACGGAGCTGAAATTGCAAAAGAAGCATTTCTACCACTGGGCCAACTCTCAGAAGAGGCGATAGAAGCAAGAAATAAGGACACGAGGAGATTCCGAGAACGTTTTACAAGGAAACACTCCCGAGTTGCTACGAATGAAGTGAAGAATAAAGACTTAGTGCGAAGATTGCTTCTTACTTCTGATCCACTTAAAACCTATGTCAGCACCAATTCGGGCAGCAAATAGATCCAGGATTCTAAGTAGAGAAGTGAAGCAGCTCCTCATCCTGAATGAAGAAGAGGTAATCGCGTATGGAGATGCAGACTCCTCAGACGAGGATTGTATATAAGGCAGAAGGTAAAGTGAAAACTAGAAATTTCTTTAGAGTTATTCTTGACTGCATGATTTTGATGATAAACTAGCGATATAGCGATATGAAAGAAAATGCGACATCATAGACGTATTAATAGACATATGTCTTAAAATACAGCCAAATTGGACATTTTCACCGATCACACGGAATGAAACTGGGGTTTTAAATTATGAGTTCTCATTTCTAATATTAATAGCGGAAAAACTTTGCTTATAAACATAAAAACATATCATCGAAAAGCGTTGGTACGGTCCTAGTTCCTCTCAAACCGAGATCTTCCCGGAGGGCCATTGGCCGCCGCCCGGATTTGCCCATACAGTGTTGTCGAAAATTCGTTATTATTATCGGGGGAGCAAATTGTTGCAAGGTTTTCAAACATCAAAGACAGCTTTCATAATATTTTACAAAGTGAAAATCAAAAAAATGGTAACTCTATTCTGATACTTGATGAAAGATATACGCTGTTGCTAAATTCACTCTTCCTTTAAGAATGATGGTTGAATGTATATTATTTTGCTCATTATTTCTTCGTCTAGAGTTTGTAAAAAGTTAATTTCAGCATTCAAAAGTTATCACTGAGAGGCATGAAGGTTCGAAGGTCTTCAAACACTTCTCTTCCTGGAGGGCCGTACTCCGCCGCGCGGATTGGCCCATGCAGCGTTGTCGAAAATTCGTTATTATTATTGGGGGAGCAAATTGTTGCAAGGTTTTATTTCAGATTCCTCTTCAGAAAGCTTCAAAGAATAACGTGGTATAAATATCTTCATGTCCCTCGGAGTCCGTCTCAACTATTTTCCTCGCTTTAGGTAAAAAGTTTCTCTAAAACGAGAGTTCGCCATTTTGTTGCATAAAATATGCAATTATTCATTCGCAATCATTAAATTATAGGTTGTGAAAGATAAAGTACAGGTTTATAACGTGGCGTTACTTTTTATCCAATAACTTACTTTAAATGGATTCAGCATCGTTTTGAAGTTGAAGAATTTCTCGAAAAATCGAAGATCGGCATTTTTCGCAAAATTTGGTCAACTTTGACCCCCTGTAGAATTGTAACGCGTGAGAATCAACAGAAATTATTTCGCAGTTATATGCAAAATTTATTCAAAAATGACCATGCGAAGTTTCAAAGTCCGCACTCAAAAAAACCACTTTCGTATTTTTGGCCAGCTTTTTTCGATTCTAGCCCACAGTGCGGCGGGGGAACGCCGAAATCGAACTGAATCACAATCTAGTAAAATCAGACGATTAAGCAGAAATGATGAAAGTAAGTGATAAAGAGTGCTTGAGATTAATTTCAGAATTATAATGAGACGGATCTAGGTCTTCTCAGTCACTGTATGTTGAATAATGCAATATTTATCATTTGCTTTTAGACAAAGATGAGAAGAGATATTATCAAATCTAAACCTTGTTCGTGGCTGCAGTGATTGCTAATTGTAAGATTGAATTATGCTTAAACTTAAAAAAAAAATCCATGGTAAAAAACTTTTACTAGACCACTCTTTATTTTCAGAATAACACGACCCAGATTTCGTAGCTTCGCTACATCTTCAGGTCACATCTAAACCTGAAGACGTAGCGACGCTACGAAACCTGAGTCGTGTTATTCTGAAAATAAATAGTGGTCTAGTAAAAGTTTGTTTACCATGGGTTTTATAGAAGTAAATAAGTACCACAAAATCAATCCTGAATCTGAATCGTTTAAATTTATAATTTAAAGATGTGAAAATAATTCTCCCTTGGGTAATTGTACTCTATTAAGGAGGGCTTCCTCCATTCTCGGCATTGTGGCCTAGTGAAGGGAGACGAAAAATGCCTCACTCCTCATCTTAATTGATAGGCCTCATTCCCTCATTTAAAGTTTTAAATCTCAATGGTTGAGGTTTTGGGGTTTTTAAAAGTATTATTAGGTAGTGAAATGACAGAATAGCATCTCAAAGGGTTGTTAGTAAGTAAATAAACGCGTAGTGCCGCTATTACTAAAATATTCGGGTATTCAGGATGTTTCTCTGCATCTTACCTAAATTCTATTGCTTCGTACGCATCCGCACATCTTTAATTCGGTCATTCCGATACTAAGCCATCGGAACCCATTTATAGCTATCCAAGTTACATAGCACATTCAGTGGTTACGTAATTATTCCGTGGACAGCACGAAAAAACACATGAGCACGTGACTAGAGAAGAGTTTACAAAATTCGAAGGCTTTCGTGAACTGGCCCTCCTGAGATGCACCTTTTCTCCGTGCGGAGGATTTGCTTTGAAGAAGAGTGGGTCGTTGAACTCCGTGAATTAGTGATAATGAATAGGAGCGGAGGTGTGAACTGAACCCTCAGCACGAGAAACCGAGCCTTTTGACAGCACGCCCTTTAAATGAAACCCAAAGTACATGTACTGGCTTTCATTGAGGGAATTTACTCCCACATGGCAAAAGCCTCGGGAAATTATTTTCTACCAAAATTGAAATCCAGGAATGTAACAATAAATTGAGAAGACTAATAATGTTGTGGAAAAATATCGACAAAGTAAATTGTGAGTAGATAGGTATCTTTCATAATGGCTTCCCATTATTAGTACTTCAAAAATTAACTAACAATAAGAAGTATGTACACTCCTGGCCAAAATTAACGCAGCACCTCCCTTGCGAGCCTTACGGCCGGTGCTGCGTTAATTTTGGCCAGGACTGTACCTAACTAAGTATTTTGCACAGGTTATTTGACCACCATTGCAGGTTAAGACGGCTAAGACTGTGGCTTCTTATTTGAATAGCTATTACAGTAACAGTATAATATCAATCAGAAGAGAAGCTTGGAAACAAACCTCCTTCACCCTTCTCAAAAGTTATGTTATATGATCTACCACTCCAATCTAATCAGCATTTTAGTTAGATGTCGGACCAGCCATCTCGATCATGTTTGTGGAAACTCAATGCATCGGTAGTTGAACCTGTACGTACACGTATGACTCAAATGTCGCAATTGAATTGTGTACTTTCTACGTTAGAGTGATTTATAACCGAAATTTTAAAAAGAAAACGAATTACATCACTAAATAATCGTGGTGGAAAGAATACTTTTCATTTTATTTTCAAGAGAATGAGCTCGTGGCAGTGACTATGAGGTCCCAACATGAGGCCCTCTCTTGTTTAGTTAGCTGTTACTTTTTCCATCGAATCGGACGTAATCCTATGTCATCCATAACACCTGCAACGACGTCACGACTTCATGCTCATTACTTTATCTCGATAAAGCGTGGCTCCGATAAGAGAAACCCGGTTTCTTTGCGCTCATAAACAAACGGCTGGAGCGCTTCATGTTTACAAAATCGGCCCGTGGACAGATCCCAAGGTCGGCGGGACGCATGCACCGGCCGCAATAAGGCGTTTCGGTGAATCCCGCGTCAAGCGCGCTATTAAAACGGCCTGCGTTATTCGCTAAAAATAACGTCTTGCTAAGGCGAGTGGATTGCCGGAGAATTTCAAAGGAAGATCGAACTGGGCGACGAAGATGCGTCTCGGTTAATGAGATTGGCACTCAAAACGAGATGTTTTGGCAGCGGCTTCAGCTGGCTGGAGGTATTCTTTCGAGGCGGGTAAACACTGACGATACGCAACTTCCAATGCGAATATTATGTCCAGAATGCTGTACGAATCAAATTCAGATTTTCCCCGTGATTACGCCGATTGCTCCCTCTGACCTATGTTATAAGTCACTGAGGTCAATTACCGAATGTGCCTACTTTGAACGCTCTAAATTTCTCGGAAAAGCGCAACAATGTCGCAGTTTTATGGTTTTTGGCACATTTCGCTTACTATTTTCCGTTCCTATTTTAATTTTACACCGTCTCATAATTATTTTACCCTAGGTTCATCAATGATACATAAATCGACCGAAGTTATATTTTAGCCATCGTCCTCAAATAACTGAGATTCAAATGGTTTCGCAGCGCGCACATATGCTGAGCATAACACACCGAGGGGCTGCCTTAGGTAATAATGATAATTGGTTCAAATACTTCAAATGAATCTAACTTTATTTACTACTGCTGGCAATAGGCCTACGTTTACCATACTCTGGAATACTTCGCTAGTTTTCAACCGGGACATTTGGTGGCGAAATATGGCAGCATATTTCGCAAGCTATAGTTACTGCCATCGGCATCTTACGTGATTTGAGTTTTACTGTGGGTCTTATTTGATCCTACTTGTAAAATATTCGCACATTACGTTCAGGTTAACGTTAGATGAATTCGCATACATCACTCTTATATCACGAATTTTGTTTAATCTCGTTCAACACACTAGTCCCTCTCAAATAGGCTAACCCGAAGCAAAGAGCCCAATCGTTTTCACTGCGCATCGCGACATCCTACCTTTGCTGCCTGCGAAGCCCACCGCTAGCAGAAACGCCACCAACAGCTGAGTATCCATGATGCAGTCCTCACCAGTCCAGCGGAGTGTCAAATGTCTACCTCAACCTCTTTCCGGTCGCCTCACAAATCCTTCGCAGAGACGCACACAATTTTACTTTCTCCCACACCTGGCTGTCTTTCAACTAGACCAGTTCCTTTTAACCCCAAAACCAACACAAAGGATCCTTTCACACCATCATATCTCCGGTGGCCTCTCCGATTATCAAGAGCGATCCACCAACGGATCCCTGCGAACCACAGGTAAGAACCCTCCGGTCGTAAAAAACCTCGCCGGCGGCGGAGTCTCGGTTCAAAAGGGCCGGCGATTGCGCGGTCTAAAGCCGGGATGCGTACGTGGGTCTCGTCGGACTCTTGCACAAGGTCTCAACGCTCTTTCCACCTCAGTCCACAGTCGACTGTTGCCGTGAGTCACGGAGGCTATACTATAGAACGCCTCCCCTCCGTTTTTCAACCCCTCCCCCTCAAACCACTCGCGCATATCTGTCTGGCGGCGTAGACTAACCTTCAGGATACCAAAAGAAGACGTTGGATGCAGTTGGAGCAAGGGCATCCAGGAGCGGACTGGAAGTGCCGGATCTCGCAAAGGACCCCTTCCAGGACCCATCCAGTGCGTGGGACAGCCGATTTACCTTGCATTCTTCATTCAGGAAAGGTCCAGTGCAAATCAGTGCGTTTTGTATTGGATTGACAAGAGGATGAGAGTTATCAGGAGGTTCCTCGATATAGAATGGATATTGAATTGGGCGATTTGATCATAACCGTTGCAATAGAAGACATTGAAAGTTAAAGATGCGATAAAATAGGAGAACTAATTCGTTTTCAGAAGACGTTGTGTACATTATGATTCCATGTTGTTAAATAGACCAATCAGAAAGATGAAAGCAAAAATATTAAAAATATTCTAGAACTAACCGCTTCATGCCGAACTTAAGTTACTCGCACCCCCTGCCACACGCCAAATGCTGTTCGCGGGACGTATGTAGATGTAAATCGGAAGAGAAATTTGTGATTTAATCGACTGATAGAATGAGAGACCTTTAAATATCAATACTTAAAAATGTAAAACCATCCTTCATTCTTCTACCAGCAAAGTATATTTTGCTGTTCTAATAATTTGCGGTTTTAGAAGAGATATAGGAGTGACAGCCCCCATAACCACTTTGCTATACAAGTCCCCATAGTGACTTTGCTACAAAAACCATGTCCCCATTTTGGGAGTAGCAATATAAGGAAATGTTTCCTATATTGCATCAGTTAAGGAAATATTTACCTCCGATTGAAAAAAAAATTCTTAAGTTTTTAATTTTCTTTTATCATTCAAACAATCATGCTCTCTATTTTTTCCGGAAATCTTTATCAAATATAGAATTAAAATTTAATTTTAAATTTCAAATCCTTGAATATGGTATGATTTAAGGAACTGGTTTCTAAGGGCACAACCCGTTTTTAAATATAAATTGAATATTATAATATACCAAGAACAGTAAATAAAATACTAATAGTTTCTGAAACCATACTTATTATGATTTACATTCATAATAAAGTCGTGAATTAAAATATATGAACTTTATGAAAACAAAAATAGAAAAGAAGAAATGCTCATAACTTTCAAAGAGCAAAATATCCCGCATTTATATAAAGCGTTTATTACAATACTTTCAAAATACATTTCAAAATTAAAAGATTGTAAAAAAATAAACACAACTATTCAAAGTAGGCCCAAGTGGCTAAAATTATACAGGTTAAATGGATGTAAAACGGAAAAAAAGTCTTTTTAAATAGATAATAAATAAATGTCTGTGTCCTTCTTCCGGGGGGCTTATACATTGCCCCCCTTCCATCCAACAGTTTTAAAAAAAGTCATATTTTCGTCAGTGGGACCTTATACACTGGTCCCACCGACACCACTGGGCTAATGTCCTTAGGAGCCCATTGGCCCCAAACCTTTTCCACCATTTCTCCCATCTTTCAGTATCTCCTTACCGAGGCGAGAAGAACATAGAAAAAACATGGCTATTCCAAAAGTCGTCCACAGCGACGTTGTGCAGCTTCGCTGTAAGAACGATTTCTGAGGCATACGATAATGGCGACAGTGCGGAGTGGAACCGAAGATAATTCATACATACGACACGTAACGAAGGTAGGTGAAATGTAATCTTCTCCAAATTTGGAAATAAAAAATGGAGAAGCACTTTAAACTCACGTCTAACAGTTATTACTTCACCGATGCCCATGACTAAATTAAGGCGTGTTAAGAAGTCTATTAATTCCTCTCATTATATGAAACCTATTTATAATATATCCCAAAATAGAACAGTAGCACCATTTTGGGAAATTCCCTAATAGCCCTAATGAAATGACGTAGAATTAGAGAAAGGAATGCGAACCGTAGTTTCTTTTCTTTCGGCCATTTTCAAGACGAATTCTTTCAAAACGAAATGTCAGCTGCTTTTCTAGGTAAAGGCTGGGTAATTCGTCAAGGCTCGATAACATCGTTTTGGGAAGAAAAACGTGTGCGGATTGGAACTACGTCATCAGCGATAAGATTTATCGATTCGATCCGTGCTTCATTGTGATTAGCTTTGCGAGTTAGTGATTTCGCCGAGAAAGGAGAATGAAAATTTTATTTTACTCATATCAAATCACCAAAGATAATAAAAGGGCTAAACTAGAAAGCATCTTAAAACTTAACAAATGTTAATCATAGTCATTTGCGACCAGTTGAAAATGATGAGATGCATCAATGGCTAGCGTAAGTAATATGATATATGCATATAATGTACGAAGTGGATACTTCTTAGTATTATTCTACAACTTAATTTTGTAAATTATTTGAAGATATTTATATTTATTCGCCTATGTTTCCAGGTGCAGTGTAATCAGTTGTAGAATAAAAAATTGCATGTCTTAATATACCATTCGCAGAGGGGGGTCATATGATTGCCAAAATAGTTGGGTAATGTTTTGTAACTCGATAGAATCATTTTGTTAGAGAAACAAAGCGTGAGTGTAAGTAATGTAGTATAAAAAATAGTAAGAATTGACATAGCAGAATAATGATAAAAATAGAATAAGTAAGAATTAAAACGAGTATAACGTTAGCAGGGAGAGTGGGATTTTTACAAGAATGCACATCTAATAATTTGCCTCTTCGTCGTATGATGATAATGAATCAGCTTATTGATTCACTTTTGCATAATATAATTAATTATCTTTGGTACATTCATATCTGTTATTCGCAAATATTTTGCTTGAGTCAATTCCAGAATATGGGCAGCAGTTATCTTCGCTATCCGCAAATGAATTTCAACTAATCAATCCGTCCTATTTCAATTGACTCGTTCTGCGTAGCACACGTCCGGCTCAAATGCGCCGCGATAACAAGCATAGGGGATGAGTGTGTTTCCTACGTGAGGGAGTGGGAAGAGAATGAGAAAGTGCACGCAAACATGGAGTCTATTTTTATTCGGCTGAAAGGGAGGCTTAAAAAGTGCATTTGCGTGGGCGCCTTCGCTTGAGGCGCAGTTTCGGCGACCGGCGCAAGGACATCAACACGGCTCCATCAACTGTTTGCTCGCAAAATGCAAAGGGAAAGCTCCATTTTGCGATTCATCGCGTGCGGGAATCGAGACCAAGAAGTTAATAAGATGATTTCGCTGACGATGACGAATCTTAAAAAAATCCACTTTAAGGGGCTTTTATTTAAGCTATCCAGCCTCCGGATGACGATTTTCTATTCAAAATGAAGGAACTGTACTAGAATCTAACTTACTTAATTCTTACGCTTACATTAATGTATTCTACGGAAGAGCATGAGGGCTCATGTCACAACTAGCTGATAGCACTGCCACTATGGAAAACTTTCTTGATTCTTTTATAACAGTCATATTTACCTCTATAAGTATCAGAAAGGGTTATAGAGAAAGAAAAAGAGACTTCTGCAGAAGAGATTGAATTGGAGCAGGCTCAGAGATAGGTATGCCTTTCTTCTACACGTGATTAATTTTCTATGAATGTTTGGAAGACCACAGAGATTTTTTTAATATTGCCCCTTTTAGATTTCATGAGTGAAGATACTGGACCAGAATACATCTTAGAGTTTTATCCAAATTTACACTTTTGAAATACTAATCGTTAAAATACGAAGTAACGATATCCGAAGGATAGATCTTAACTAAATACAACCACTGAGTGAATCTTTTCACATTGCTCGGGATCTAATTCTGCCAATTTCAATACTTTAAGGTAAGTTTTTTCGAGGTGACAGAAAAATGAATAAATAATTGTATGACGAATTCAGTCTTTCCCTTCCTACTAAAAATATTGAATGAAATTTTTCTACTGAACATAAAATATGGTTCCACCAAATATCACCAGAAGTGATTAATTAAATTGAATATTCAATTGGAAATTGAAAAATAATGAGTTAAGTAAAACCATAGAGTAAGTATATCCTTACTCTATGGTAAAACGAAGTTATTTCGATATTTACTGCTTCATAATATCTAACAAATTCGTTTGAGGACACACTGCCATATTTTTTCTTGCAGAATTTCCTCGTAGCGATAGTTTTAAATTCTGTATTTGTTTATACTAAATTCTCTCTGCCATGGAAGTTTATAGTATCTAGCAACTTTTAATTATGCCAATATCTTTTGTTGAGCTTACTTCTGCTCTGTGCTTTTCTGTTATTTCCGAAGAATCGGGTTCTTATGTAACCTGTTGCTCAAACATTTTGATACTTCCTGATTACGTGAATCCAACACTTTGTTAACACCATCGCCTTCTACTTCGGAACAACATGGAAATATTAGCAATTTCTTCTATAATAAGCGACATCTTCAGCTTCCTTTGATTTTATTTTTTCGATAGGCTTACGTATTGTAAGTCTAGGTATCAGAGTATCAAATTTATATATTTATGTGATGTATATTCACTAAATGACCTAAATTTAAAAATATCCAATTCGCCATTAATAGTCAATCAGAGTAAAGGGTGTCCGGCAAACCACACTTTGCCTTAGTGAAATGAAATGATGAAGAGCCTTGCTTTTGCCCTAAATTAAGATATCTTATCAAATTTCACTCTAACTTATATTTATGAAATAGACCTCCTTTTTGTAAATACCTTTGAGTTAGGACGTAGAGTGTAAATCTGTGGATGTACTTCGAATCGTTTTCATCCAGACCCTTGGACTTTCAAACTCGTGTCGTTAAATACTCTGCCTTTTTTGATTAGTTTGCGTTTCCGAGCGATGAAATAGTGAATTTTCGTTCAAGTCACGGCACACGGAAAATATTTGGCAAGACGGTGCACTGCAGACGCTTTCCCATTGAGTCCACATCACCGTAATGGAATTAATATTCCTCGAACTTAAGTAAACTTCGGAGCGCTGGATTCGTTAAAAATCTAAACAACAGAGCCTCATACGCATGAGTGGAGATATTTCTCTTCGAAGATTAAAAATTAGGTGATCAATTACTACATAGATACGGGTGATGTAAGAATTCAAGATGAAATTTGGATGACATACAGTTGAGGCGTGGAAAACTCAGCCTCGTTTCATTCTTGATCATTTTTCCTAAAAAAATGGGTACTTGAAATTTTTTTACTTTAAAGATCTAAGTAAAGTATTCTCGTTGACGTTACACTTTTGAAAGCAATTATTCACAAAGAAATTATGCAAAAGAACTTATTCGTGGGTGGATACAAATAAATTGTTTTTCTTGAACACCATTAACTTCTGGGAAGAATCTAGAAAATTCAATTCCAAAAAGATAGGGTATGTTTTTAGTTAATTTTATTTCTTCTGTTGAAAAAAATATGGATTTATAATTGTAGCTCAAAACTAATTTTCAGAGAATATCGTAATAAAATTAAGATAGGAAAAATATTGGAGTTAAAAACGAATAAATACATTCTCAGTATCATTACAAAGAGACTTCAGGATGCACTAATAGAAAATGAAAAATGGAGTTTTCTTACAAAGGATACAAACGCAGTTATATGATAATGCAGGGTAATATTTCAGTATATCCAAAGGACTTAGCAAAAAGATATGATGCCAAACAATTTGATTAGGATTACATCAAGTAATTAGTTGTCATAATTAATGTGTTTAATATAAATACGTTTCGAAAAGTTAATATTACATCCTCATTAGTTATAACGATAAGCTTAAATCTCCGTGACGTCTTATAACTTTTGAAAATTCAGAAATATTAAGGCGTAATTTATTTGAACATTACTGCGAAATAGAGAGTGACAGATGGTTGCTCAACCATGAGTATCGCCAAGCAACCTTATCTCACAGAAGCTTTGCATTATCTGCAAACAGTAAACTCGCTTTCAATATCTAGAAGAACAATCTCTCATTTTGGCTCGTTGTTATAAAAAAACCCTAAACAGCTGAAAGATAGAAAGCTAAATCCTTAACTATGAAATGTATGTTTTTGTAATAAATTTTTTCGTTGATTGGATATTTTCAAAAAATATTAAATATCTTTAATACATATTCTTGCCAGAAGCTAGTCATCCTTTGGCTATTGCGAACTTCTCAATATTTGGAGACAATGATTATGAGTATGCTCCACTAAGAAAAGATTGTTATCGGCTAGTCTTAACCTTAGAGCAGTTTTATATTGTTTCATTCTCAAAAATAATATTTTGCTTAAGTATGTATACACTTGTTCTGTTGGTATAAAGGATCTCTAGCTGGTCTTGGTGAACTAGTGATCTCGAATCAACTGCTTTGGCCGTGACTTGGTGGTATGGATCCATCAGGAACGAAAGAGAAAATAACTTTTACTATACCACAGAACTCGACTCGTGGAGTCATCCTCACCTGAGGATGACTCCACGAGTCGAAACCATGGTCGTTTCATAATAAAATATTCTGTGGTATAGTAAAAGTTATTTTCACTTTCGTTCCTAGTGATCTCGATTTGAAAGATTTCGAATTAAAAAAAAATACTGTCAACATTTATTTGGCGAATCTCAAAATTTTCGGCGTCCTCAAAGGCTCTTAGGTATAGAGAAACACAGTTTGATTCTTAAACCAATAGGAGGATATTAAGGCATATGTTTAGTTGCCGATGAAAGAGAAATATATTTTCAGTTTTTTCAAAATTAGAGAAAAACTCTATTCCGGCAAAAAACGCCCAAACAAAGGTAAACAAAGGTTTCAGTATTAAACTCCAGAAAAAGCGTGCAACCGAGGGACGGCCTTCAGGTTCTTCGAAAGGTCATCGGGGCTTTTGTTAAGGCGGCCTTCGAGACGGAATAAAAACAAAAGGCGATCGATCGAACGATAAACCGTGAATCAGTCATCGTCTCGAGGACATCTGCACACTTCTCTACCAAAAGGCGGACAAGTATTGCGAAAAATTCCGAATTTGGTTTCTCCTAACCCTTTGAGAACGTTTAATCTTAAGGTTGTTTATGTCATCGGCGAAATATTTACATTAAAATTTGAACCCTATTAAGCGGACCGTCTGAGAAATGCGTTATGAGCGGGTTAACCTTTAAATTGTGATTTGACAAATTTCCGGAATTTGAATATTGGAATTTCTTATGATTGGATAAATAAAAAATATCGATATTTAATTTTAAATTAGTGTTATAGAGCTCAAAACGAATAGTTTTTTACTTTATTTGTCACAATTGAAGATGGGATACCCGGAGAATCGAACTATTGCTCTGCAAGATTAGGGCCTCTTTCAATTTTTCGCCTGTTACAAAAATTATATGTATAACGAATAGTTTAAAAGCAGTAGTAAGAGGTAATCAAAGAGTACGGTCTCTCCAAATCACCACTGAACATCTCCCCAAAATTGGCAGCGTTTTATCCAGGGTTGACAGTATTTGATTCTTCAAGCCTTTCAGCTAACAATACTTTTGCTGATGACGCAATATAGAGGAGATTATAATTGAGGTTTTCTGTTTTCTCTGGCCTCTGCTTTCCTTATTTTGCAAATCAAAATTTATGTACGCAAATATTGTTATTTACAACCTCTATACTCCTCAGAAATAATATTATTTAATTCTGTTTTAATCTCTACGCTATATTGATACTAATAAGGAGATATATTTGGGAAAATATTTTCATGGATTCTTGCTCTTGATTCCGTAAATGTTTGCCCTCCAAGAATGTGCACAGGAGCTAACTTGTCGATGGAATGTTTTAAACGTAGGGGAAATTAATGCTGTGAGTTCTAAAGATTCCAAACACACTGCTCTTCTGCACAACTAAGATATTTTATTTTGAGAATTAATTCTCATTATATTTCTTACAACGAAAACTAAAGTGAGAAACTATGGATAGGCAAAGAGGTTATCCAGTCACCCATATTTTTCATTGCACTATTTTAAGTATATAAATGAAGTCATGCAGCGAAAACATTACCATTTGATATCCTCATCGCAATCTGGTAATCATTCTAAGGAATACAACCGAATAAACAAATTTTGTCTGTATATTAATATGGTTGCATTTATACATTCTTGTTTTTCCATGTGTAGGCAAGTGACGTTAATAAACGGAATGCTTAAATCGTTTATCTTTCAATGCTATAATTGATGATAATTCAGGATTGTGATAGAATTGAGCTCGTCATGGATTAGCGCAAATCCGGGATTATTATAAAAAATAATAGATGAAGTCTATTTTACCGATGCAATGCTATTTATAACTAACCGGGTAGGGCGTTGAATTTTTTCTACGTTTGGTAACCCAGAATCGCCGTTCGTGGAATGGCTGCAACTCCGTCGAGAGAAAGTAGAGAGAGGGAGGCTGCACGAGCTGTGTTCAGGGCCGGCTTCATTGTCAACATCTATATAAAGAGAACCCTTTCAGGTGACCATGGAAACAAACAGGTCGTTGAAGCGATATCTCCAGCACGAGGGTCACCCAGATGTCGCTCTTAATATCTTATCACTGCGCCATGGAAACGAGATCTCTTCCTCTCTGAAGTGGAAAAGCCAACCGACTAAGTAAGACGCAATGGTTATGGAATTTACGAAAGTCATCTGCGAATCTAAGTCAGAAATAGAACTTTTTTCTCTTTACCTTGCTAAAATTCGGATTCCTAAACAGAGAACTGACTAACTGGGTCAAATCATCTATTATTTTACACATCATCTTTCCGATGAAACTGACTCTCCAAAGGAAATGCACTGATGCATTATTTTATGATTAATTTCCCTATAATATTCAAATAAGTTATTTGGGGATTCTTTAGAGGGTGAATGACACATGTCTATATTAATTTATAAAGGTATTCGACAAGATTCCCATGAAAAATGCATACAAATTTCTATTTTGTAGTTTGCAGTCTCCAGTTCTTCTTCGATATTAAATTACAACAAATGTTCCAATAATAGTAAAGCAAGTACTAAAAAATTATTAAATATGGCTTCGTACCTTGGTATGGCTATGTCGTTAGGTAATTAGACACAAATTTGCATATTAGGACACAATATACTAAAAGTTTGAAGAATTTTAATTAATACAAACCGTCCTTTTGACAGTGAACCGAGGCTGTAGTTTAAGCTACTCTTTCCCATGAAATTTTGTTGGGAATTTCGGACCCAATAAAGGTAAGTCTGTCTGTCTTAGCTGTATTTCTGAGGATGAGGTAATTTCCTTTGATTTGAACATTTTGCTGTTGTGATTAACAGTTAGCAGAGGCAAGCAACACTGCACAAATGTTTTTCAATCACACTCATTTTACTAGCATGCAGTTATTGTTACATTGTCACGAGCAGTAGAGCAATAAAAGATAAACATATTAAAAAGTCCTTGTGAAGGAAAAGGAAATAGTTTTCACCCTTAATTACAGTAATTAACCCGCATAGCATAATATTCGATAGAATTTGATTCAATTATCTTTCAAGCGTTGTATTAAAGCTTTAAACTCCAATATGATTGGCATTCATGACTTTATAGTACGAATAAGTCATGAATTTTCAAACATTGACTACATAACAAATTTAAATTAAGTTACTTAATTCTTTACGAGTCAATAGACTAGTTATTTAAAAACACCGTGAAAATGAATGTTATACTATTATACTATTTATAGAAACAGTTTACAATCCAATTCATTCAGCATTTGAATTTCGTTTCACGAGGTGGTTTAGTAAGAACTTTACGATTTAAATATTTTACATGAATTTAAAGCCACTTCATGTGCTTCGATTCGAATATGAGCCTTTAAGTAAGTGGTGTAAAAAGATCCCTATGGAGAGCTTCAAAACCATAGAGAATACTCTGTAAGTGGCCAGAACGAATGATGAAAAATAGTAAATGAAAATATATTGAACGTATGTTGGTGAAAATTTGTTTTCAAGTGCAAATGTTAACATCAATGTTCGCGTTAAACAGAATTTTATCATTTGCAAAGTTTACAATTTTTTTAACATCTTCGTATCTCATAGACTCGGCAAGCTGAGCAATTATCTTGGTAACAGACCAACTCGTATTTATTCAAGATTTACAATTTATTCCATTTGAAACGCTAATGATTGTGATGATTCAAAATTAGTTTTTTATGGAGGGGTATGATAATTTTACCATATATGTATCTCTTGTGAACGCCCTTACTTCATTTCTTCTAATAAACCTTTTCTATACTCCAATATTAAATTGACGCAAACTTAGATTTAAACTGTCTCACCTCAGTCTCCATACACCCCAACAAAGCAAGAACTATCGATTTAATCATTGGTAAAACTAAGTTGTAAATTTAGTTAATTGCTGGCGAAATGGATGTTTTATTCTTAATAGTGTTTCAGATTGGATTTTTTGAATTCCGGAATTTTTCTTCCTCTGACATACCGATAACTCATTTTTTTCTGATGGCGAAAATTGCCAAGTTATAATTTTTATAGCTCTGCTTTCATAAGCAGACGCTTTCTGTTGTCTTTGCCCCAGTTGCAACACGGCGAGTAACAAGTTTCTGCGGTAAAAAATCCATTCGCTGTCCCGAGCAGCTGCTTCCGTCTTAAGAATTAACACTCCGACCGCCCAAAGCAGAGCAAAACTTTTGGCAATCCATTTGAGGTACGCTCATTTATCCGCCGACGGAATATCCGACCCTTCCGAATTTTTTGAAGAAAGATTCTTTCTTGGCAAATTAACTTTAAGTTGAGCAAAGGATACAAATAAAAGCTGCAAAACTTGTATGAGCATTTAAATAAACATTGCAACTGACGGAAATGAATTGGTTCGCTGACTCACACATATGATATATCTCTTTATCTGGTTTCTCCTTTCCTGTGTTTCTTTTTGGTATATTTTATCTCCTCTTCTTTGAGAGTGTTGACCTAAAGTGGAGATAATCTTCTGATTAATTGTAAGTAATTGGCATCATATTTTCTCAACTTTTATTACTGTTTCCTTGTACAAAATATATTTGTATTAATGCAGAGATTTTGCTCAGAACATACAGAACTGTACGAATTCTGTGTGCAATTTATACGAGAAGTGGAATTAAATACTCAGTCAAACGTTATAGAGGTGTATTTGTTTTATTTTAATCCTTGCAAAAAAATTTAATAAGAAATTTCTGCTGGAGTCGATTTGGAAATTTTGTTCTCAAAATTAATAAATAAATCCACAATTTCAACGACTTTTCACAAAATAGAATTGACTTTCACTGCATTACTTGACTGTACTCTTTCCTGTCATATGAAACGATATTTATTTAAGTAAATGAAGAATTTGTTCCTGGATGATGAATGAGTATATTTAATTAGACGTATCTAAACGTTATCATATTTGTAATTTGTTAACCAACAAACTAAACTGCCCAGTTTCTGAGAGTTGTTACTAACTCACCACAGCTGTACTGTAGTTTCCTTTAACATAAATCTTCTGTCCCATACGCAAGGCTTTACGTTTGGTGGGATTTCCCAGTTGCAATTCAGTCCTTTTCACAGTACTATATAGGAACGAAATCACAAGTTGTCAGTTTCTTGCTGAATCAAACTTGATTACACTTGATGTAACCACATTTACAGGATTAGAGCCTCGTTGAAGTAGTTATCTTGAACAATAAAATAAATAATAAATGATTTATATTTGCCTTTTGGTACTTGATTCTGACAAATGTTTCCTTTGCATAATTTTTATATTATTATCTTTATGTCATTATCTATAATCATCATGTACCAAAGCTGAAATCTAAAAAAACATTTTCGTATTATATTAATCCAATGTTTTCTAATTTAATCAAAAACTACATTTAAATTTTTAACTTATTTCACCTTCAAAATTAGTAAGACCCTTTGCCTTGTAACCGTGATCAAGAAATAATGGTATTTAAACTATATTTAAGATAAAATTTCCATAGAATAAATGACCGAGGATTTATTCCAACAATGTCTGCATTGCAGTAAAGAAAACATTCCTATTCGGAAATCAAGCAAAGAATATTGCCCCGTTACATTCTTGATAAATGTCTTATTTCGAGTTTGATTAGATATCGTCAAGATACTAATAACTTAGCAGGTTGTGCATAAGTGTTATTTTCTTCGATATTCTCCCGCAATCTCCACCAATTTAGTTACTCCTAACCCTTTATCACCACGGATAAACGGAAGTTGACCACGAATCTCTAAAAATAATCTCCTCGATGCGTTTAAATAGTCCAGAGGCAGATGCACGCAGGTTCTCTGGCGAAAGCATCTTTTAAGAGCCAAGTGTCGCAACATTCGAAGAGGGAACAGGGTTTAGCGAAAAACACCCCTCGAGAAATAACTGGGGCCCATCAAATAAGGAAGACGTTTAGAGAAGAGGTCTACGCCCTTTGAGTTGGGAAACTTTGGACATAAATTTCGATCCGTTGCCAAAGAGCAAATTGCCCATTTTTTAAATCCTCTAGGAGGAAGTACGCAGTGGTTTAAATTATTAAGTTAAAAAGGGGGGCGGGAAGCCATCTGCGTATCTATTTAGAATAGGTATATCATTAATAATTAAAATTCCGTTAGGGCTAATCAATTATTCTCAAGTCAGATGTAAGAAGAGACTTACTTGTCTCAACCTTACCCTTATAAAAGACGTTTTGTTCCTATTATTCTAATGGAACTTTCATGGGTGACATTTAGTCAATGAAATATTTATTGAAGAGAAAAACGTTAACTGTTGTTTTAAGTAACAACACTTAACGATTATAGCATATATATTTCATTTTCCTAATTTTTCTCGAGATAAATTAAAAAACGTAATTCCTGTAAGTATTTATAGTATAAGGTAAAATCAAGATTTGTGTGGCCAAGCGAATTATTTTGCAGATTATTAAAGGCAGGTTCATCACATACTGATTCATCGCGGATTTATTCTGATTATTAAATTCTAAAATTCACATTTATTTAGGAGGATCTATTAATTAATGGATGCAATGTAAAATAAAAAATAGTCAGGTCCATCGTGTTAATTTGGCAAATGATATCATCGTGTCAGCCGAATTTTAATTTGGCTTCATCATCCTCATCTTCTTAATGTTTTCAATCTAAATTTTTTCTCCAAGATATGATGGCTGAACCAGATAAAATAAAAGCAATATTTATCTCAAATTTTCTCGTTTCGAATTATTTTTCCTTTCTTCCGTATCTATTACGCGAGCTTTTTAACATTAACATTGATCTCTTTCCGACGATTTATTTGAAATTTTTAAACCGAAAAATACATTCAGAATGTTCACTTGAAAAAGTTATCTACTATGAACCATGTGATAAGCAAAATTAAATGTAAATTAAATAAATGTATTCCACTGAGTTGCTACATGAAATTATGATCGAGTCAAAATAATCGATATTCCACAGAGTTGATGAAAAAATCATGTTTGTAACAAGCAAAACTAGGAAGATTTTCATTTATGAAAAGAGGCGCCAACAAACTTCCCTTCCCAAATAGGAATTCTCACTTTATCTAAATTATGTTTGTTTCCTGTCGCTGCGGAATTTTATCGCCCCGTTTGGGAATGAGATAGCAGCAGGAATGCATTCCTGTTTGCGCGGATATCCTCAGTTGCGTCACCGTAATTAATTTGATTGACGGAAATACGTTTTAAAGATATCTAAAGCAAAGATGTCAGAGACTTAGAAATTTCTAATATGTAATGATGCTTCTGCGGACATGGTTTCCCAACTGGACTATGATCCCCCAGATGAAGGAAAAGACGAAGGCCGAAAGAGCGTAATCGTCCAGAATTTTTCCCTTTTTCTGAACCAAGAATTAAAATTATTAACAATTTTGGTGTTTTTTTTTAATTTAAAGGTAAAAATACTAACAGAAAATATTATCTGATTAAAAAAAAAATTTCCAGGAACCTATTACATTTTGCTCCGAGCAAAATGTGGCGAAACGAGGCACCCTCGTTTGGACTCCAGCATAAGAAGAAAACGAGATATTCCAGATGGTTCGAAGGCCAGTAAGCCACACATTTCTGATTTTTCACTAATGCATTCATTTCAAAGGTTTATGAATGTATATCTATATGTATACTGATTGAAATACCAACCACAATAATAAGAATATTGCATGTCCACAATTTTTAGATTAAAACATTACATCAATCAAAGAATCCACGTCAAATGTCTTGCAATTTAATTTACTAAGATCGGAAGACCGAAAGTTAACTACTGATTTAAAATGCTTTTAGTATTGAATCCTAAGGACTGAAAATATTTCTAATTCTTACTTAAGATAACACTTTATAAAATCTTCCACTTATTCTCGCAAATGAATATTCCATTCTTATGTCAGACTATTATTAGATCACTATCACACCCATCTCAACAGCACTCACACTTTCAGCATCACAACTCTATCGAATCATCTTTTGGGCGAGAGCTCGGGATATCATACGTGCACAGCTTGTGACAGATGCACAAATGCGCATAGGAAATGAAAGAGACTGAAGAGGTGTCGATTCCACTCCTTCGTGAGACACTGAAGATGCAAGCTTATGATTAGTGTTGGATTCTACTCACACACGAGTGGGCACAATGCTGGGGTATTAAACACTGGATAATCAAAGATTCCAATCTATGCGTTATAAATTCACTGATGCACCCTAAGAAATAAGTCTGTAAACTCATAAAATAATGTCATTAGAAAGAGGTCCTATCGTAATGACCTTCATTCCCTTTACGAATATTAAATCAGTTCAGATATCGAATGAATTAAACAGTTGAAAATAACTTTAAGCATTATATCAAGAAAACATAATGCTATTTTGATTACATGTACATAAGTATAACATGCCGCAAGAACGGAGAACTTAGAAAAAAAAACAAAATGAATGTATTATGGGATGTCACAGAAATGGAAAAAAGTCATCAAAGGAAGAAAAAAATGGTCACATCAAGCGACAAAATTGGCAAATGTTAGGATAGAGGATATTATCGATTTGCCATGAAGAAGTTAACGTTTAAGCGCGAAAAGTTGCGAATCAAGCACTTTTATTGTATTAAACAGTCTTCGAGCGAGCAGACAGCACATCAGATACTGCAATTCACAAACATTCAAATGCCTGCACCGTAACTATGCCAAAATTAGTTTTCCATGAGCATTCAAATTATCTAAACTAGAGATCATACAGAATTTCCATAAAAAATGAACGAATTCAACTGTTTTTGTTATCCAAACACATTCACTGCTTCGAGCGATAATTAAAATAAAAAATATTATTTGGCCTAATTTTACTTAGAGATTAAATCCTTTATTAGCAGTATAATTTCTATGCGTTACTATTTTAGTGTTTATAACGTTCCACTAAAGAATGGCAACATGCATGGCTGAAAATTAGGTATGTAAATCTCATTATACTCAAGATTATTCATGAAAGTCTAATAAATTAGTAATTTTTAGAGTGACTCCTGAACTCGATTCATAAAAAGTCTTTCGAATTTTAAAAATACGCATTTCCTCGTGACTATAAATGGAAATCATCTTCGGTGACGTTCACCCTCGAGATCCACATGGCTCTAAACGAAACGTCGACGTTTTTTCTTGAGAGCAGATTAGTGAGAAATCGAAAGAGTACTCGATGGTGACGCACGTCGTGAAAATGACTGGGTTTGGATAAAGAGGAAGATCAGAGGTGAGAATATTTTGAAAATATTTTAAATGGTTTTCAATCCCCATTTTCCATGCTGTAGAAAATGTGTGGAATAGGAGATTTGCTTTTGGTGTTACCTCAAATTCTCAGGCCACCGATGACCCCTTAATTTACATAACCGCTGCAACGAAGCAACAAGAGGGGACAGCTATCCATTAGCTCAAAATAAAATAAACTATTTACTTATCAATACGGGTACATTTTTAAGCTAAACATTGAGATGCAGTTTTTCATGTGATATTCATATGTGTGACCGTGATCTCCCGTGGCAGTGACCGATGGGGGGAAATTGAATACGATCACAAAGAGAAAATCAGAAACAGCAGGTCAAATTGAACATTAATGTTTTGGTCAGAAATTGGAGAGTTTTTTATTTTACCCTCTCATTTTTTTATTAGATAGACAGAAGTTCTATAAGTGGTCAATTACGGAAATGTAGAGAAAAGCATTAGAGAAAACTGCGTAGAAATATGGGAATATAGAATCGATGAATCGCCCGAAATTTAATTTCAGGAATTAGAGATGAAGATGAAAGTGAAGGAAAAAGGCAGAGACTAATTGATGTCACTCATTTCCTTCGAACTTTTATAAATTCAGCAATAAAAAGATTTAATTCTCTTCTCTAATGAGTTTTGAACGAGATCGAGGTTCTTGGAATTCTGCCTTTTCTCTCCAGGACTGATTTCGTTCCTGATACGCCTTTTCCTTATCCTTTAAAAAGGAAATTTCTGCTTAAGTCATTAAAATAAGATCTCATAATGAGTTTACAATAGGTGAGATATCGCAGCTCGATTCGAGTTCATAAACCTTTGACATTGAGATAAAATATCTGGGATCTCAATAAACTCTCTTCAACGTGAAAATTAAAGTTTAATAATTACGAATTCTAAAATTAGTTAGCAATATTCAAACTCTCATCTCATGATTAGTAAAGCAAATTCCCTATGGTCTTATAGTAGAGAGTTTCGTGCTGCAGATCAATACTACGCACCGCAATTACACTTTGATGCTATAATCGGCTGTCGGTTGAAACGAAAAGTAATGTTTTCCAAAATTACTCCTTTTTCTTGTTTTCGAGAGGTTTTAATCAGTTATTGTAGGCTATCGATAACGATTTTCTTTGAATACCTTTATCAAAACTGAAAATCTAAAGATATTCTAAAATTGCATAATTTTTATTTCACCGAAATAAAGCTCAGGAAATATTTGAATGAAATAAAGTATTCGACTTATAAATAAACTCGAGTGTAGATAGTTAACGTGCATAAATCGACTCTCTGATTTTTTCTTAAATTTTCCGTAATTTCGTTTTCAAATCTTGTGTATGTGTCTGCATTAAATTTTTCCGCAATCGCTAATTTCTGCGAAGCTAACTCAATTGTTATAAATTGATTTTTGGAATATAAATTGGCATTTAAAGCTAAAGGCTAAAGAGAGATATTAAATAGGTTTCATATACTGTTTTGAACCACAAAAGTTAAAATAACCTTCTTGTAAGTAAAGCAAACGAAATTGCGGTAATATTTTCTAGCTCGTTTGTTAGGAGATTGGTGATTTTTCGATATTCCTTAGGTTATCAAAAAGTTCACTACAATGAAATTGGATTTAATTTCACAAGAAATTACAAAAATACTCCCTCTTTGGTGTAAACAGCAAAGAAAATGTAATCAGCATTATTAGCCTGGAGGAAATTAAATAGTTTAAGTTGTTTTTACGTGGAAAAAGCGCCTCATAATTGCTATCAAGTATAATAATACATTGTATATGTTTTCGGTACGAGAATACTTTTCCACCCTGTCTTAGTCCTTAGTGTTGGAAGTGCTGCTGTTTATAATAAAACGGCAAGGCTTGAATCTGAAAGGGGGAAACATTGAAAATTCAGCGGTGGACATTATTCCACTGTATTCACCAGACAGGGCTTCTTCAGATTTCTATGTCTTCCATTCAGTAGGGCCATTTTAGAGAGTTTTCCCTTCTTAAATGAATCAATTCTGAACAATTGGATTTCTTCCTTAGGGAATTAATATATTACCTCAGAAGTGTGCGAGGGGTACAGCTTTTACTGAAAATATTTTTGTTTGGTATATTCCCATAGAGACATAAATCTAAATAAATAAGGGAGAAACTTATTCTCACACTTAATGAAAGTTTAAATTTACGTATAACTAAAGATGTAATGATGAAGAAGAACAATTTGTACTTTTGCACAGTATTTATTATTCCACAGATAATACTGTGGAAAAAGTGCAAATTGCTCTTCTTCATCATGACGTATTTCCACAAGACATCTCCAGAAACAGTGAATTTTATTTAAAGATGAAACGTCTGACGAGAGACATCCGAACCACCCCTTATTGTAAAGTATTCGATAGTTAGATGTCAACATATTACTGTAACTACTTTAAAGATTATTATGAATCATTTTTGATTGTTGCTTTTCTTGATTTCTGTTTCTTAAAGATGCATATGTGGAATATGATGGATCCCACCTTGGAAAGATTAATCTGGAATGCCTTGTCATCTATTTTCCCTCCGGTTTTCCCCGCCATCGGAACCAATGCTTTACTCAACCGAATCGACTGCGTCATGACCTAAATTTACGCCACGGGGGGGATCTGCATCGACGGGAGCATATTTCATCGCAATGAGCACCAAACATCGCTGATCCTGTTTACGCACGTTTCTCTCAAGAAAGGAATTCTTACTTCGGAAAAAAACCATTCCGAGGATGAAAACCCCGCGGCGGATGTTTGCAGAATTTCTACTCCTTCACGGCCACCTTAGCAAACAGTTTTTTCTTTCTGGAGTAACTCTTTATTTAACCGGCGATGGAGCAGACATAAGGGAGAATCTTGGCTTTGAGCAAGGGCAAATTCCATCATACTCGGTACATCGAAAATACATGACCTTGATTTGGCCGGGATATTGCGCTGCTCCGAGCAATCTCTTGCTGAAAGAATGGCTCGTGTTATGGCGAAGAAGACGCGAATAACCGAATCTCCAGAATTTATGCGCGATCGGAATGCCGGGAATGCTTAGGCGCTGCTCAGGATGTTT
The DNA here is from genome assembly GCA_947579665.1 of Sympetrum striolatum. Taxonomy (NCBI): domain Eukaryota; kingdom Metazoa; phylum Arthropoda; class Insecta; order Odonata; family Libellulidae; genus Sympetrum; species Sympetrum striolatum. Next base: position 79,520,631 of record OX388348.1, on the reverse strand, counting down.
TCAAGTTACTTAAACATTTACTTTGTAGTTAAGATTCGTGCATCTCAGATAAACAAAATCACGTAAATTTCATCCAATGCGATAGTTTAACAAGTAAAAATATAGAGCTATATTTTTACTTGTTAAACGGAATAATAAGAATGAAGCTCTTCATTCTTATTATTCCGTTGAATTTCAAATTAACCCTATTTTTTACCTATTCCCGTATTGCGGGGTGAAAAAACACCCCAATTTTCAAGGGCCCGTATCTCGGGCCCAGTATGACTTTGAGGGTTCCAAGGGGGCTCATTTTTTTCATCTTTTAATATAGAATTGCGTGAACTAAGTAGTTTTAGCCAAAAGTTTGAAGGATCCTAGAAAAGTGACCAAGAAGGGTGAAAAACGTAAAACTATAAAAAATTACATTTTTAGTTAAAACTTTAATATCTCCGTGAGTTTTTGACCAAATCGAGTAATTCTAATGGGGTTCTAAAGAAAAGATACTATGTTTTATGGGTACTATAGTGTTTTTGGCCAATTCTCCAAAAAAGGTATTTATTTAAACTTAATTTCTCTTTATTTATATATTTATTTATTGCTATCACATCGTAATATTAATGCTTAGTTCCTGTATTAGGTATTGTTAGACTACGATGAAGTTGAAACATCAATCAGTCCGAAAATAGAAAACTATACAAAAACTTTCCGTAATTCCATTAATATTTCCTCTCTATAATTACTGCTACTATCAAAATTATCTTGAAGTGCGCATTCAAAAAATAACGGCATAATTCCAGGATATAATTATACTAAACTTATATTGTTATAAAGTCAGGTATCTTATAGTACGTACAACCACGAAAAGTATACTGATTCCTTCTCAAAGCCATCGAATTGCAGCTTATGTCTTAAATACAAAATTACAAATATCTCACGTCAAATAAAGTACTACGGTGTTTCACATTTTCTTTTCAGCTGTGGATTATTAGTATACATTGTAAGTAAACAGAGCAGTCGGTAAATAACTGCCAGTAGCAATTAGCTTACTCACTAAATAAGGAGTTGATAAAAGTAACAGGTTAGTCTAAAGAGCTGTCGGGAAATAAAATGTGGGCAAAAAGAGATATCGGTAAAACGAGGCGTCGCCCAAATGTGCAGTCGGTCAAATGAATGCCCCTCCACCGTTACTATGACAATGCGAATGAGCCCAGCGAACGAGGTCTCTCAGAATTCTGTTGCATGTGTCAAATCCCTTTTCCCAGAAAGCGCAATTCACGCCGTGCAGCTGTGACGTAATGCCATTTCCAGCTGCAGACAATAGCTGTCTCGTTCTATTACGCACCTAAGAGCGGAATGGATAATAATTTGATCATGTTTGTTATTATCGGAGTATTACGCGAGGCTGAACTCCTTGCAGCGAAATAGCACCGTTACCTGGAATGTTTTGCCTTTTCAATATCACGTCAATCATTGACGATCACATCGTTGTGAATACTTGGAAGTAAATAGACTTAAAAGTTGTATTTCGTTACGAACATCACGTTCATCCAGTTTTAACAAATTATGAATAAGTATGTTGCAATTAATAAATGGTAGGAGAAAACGTGGGTAAATTCTTACGAATAAAGCAGCATCAAATTAAAATGGCGCTGCCAAATATATATTTAGTACATAACTTCCCCTGAAATAGAGCGAAGTTTAAAATTATTTTAACTCGATTATTTCATGACTGTATTAAGCAGTTCGTATTACATTCATAATTCTTTGAGACTTAAGTTACTCTTAGTTTAAATAAAAAAAGACACAACTGACTGAATTCATTAAAGGCACAATTGATCTAACTTTTGAAACTTCGAAATCGAGAGGATGCAATTAATCAGTTACATGTCTATAAAATTAGATGCAGTAAGTACTTACCAAAAAGGAATCATGGAATTAAATGAAATACTAGTATAAATAATGTTTTATTCCATTAGTTGCAATTTTTATATTTGACTTTTTCAATTTGTTTGACATGATAGATACTTGTTAATCTATTGATTGCAATGGATCAATTACGATTATTTTGGGGTTCATTTTATAAATTAATATGTTCAGTAATTAACGATCGAAGGCTCTTTCTTTCTTGTTCTTCTAAAATTTTTCCTTTTCTATTTTTCAACGATTGTAAGGATTAGAAATAGCTGTGCGTCTACGAATTGTGATATGTTAGTTAGTTAGGTGGCGAGGTTAGGCTCAGGTGGGCCTCTCTTCCACCTAACCTCGTATGTCGATTACATTTATTGTTAACTTATTTAAAAAATACAAAAAGGAAGAGTAGGTTGTGGGAAAAAATCTTTGAAACTGAAGGTTTACAAAGAATAAACCCACTTTGCGGGAAAACACCCACAATATGTGCGCTAAGGTAAGCCGAAGGTGCATTGATAGTATTGTTAACTGTGCATCGATAAATTGTAACGTAAATATTAAATAGAGAGTTAATACATAATTTTAATGCATGATGTACTGCAATTTTACGAAATATTGGTTGAACCTGTGATGATGATCATAATCTTGATCTAAATAAATATCCTCTACAGCTACTGAAAGCATAAAAAATGGCACCACCAAGGAGTAATTTCACAACCAGTTCTAAACGTCGCTCTTTTTGTTTAAAACGTCCTCCGCTTCATTGGATTCAATACGTCACTTCCCTAAGGGTGCAGAGGGCGCATTTGGGGAAGACGTCATCCTCTGGCATCGGTGCCAAGTTCGGACCATTCACCAGAGAGATTGTGAAATAGTTCGGATTCCAAAGGCGTTCGTAGTGTAGCAAATGCAAGGAATGATCTGATCTTCTGGAGCCGCTGTCTGAGAACACCTTTCAATTGCGATAACGAGAATATATACAGGGCCTTAAATTGAGCAACAAGGGATCCTCAGTTACAATTGATTAAGAATAGACGGACTTGAAAAAAGTCTTACGGTGCCGGGAATCGATTTCCTTGGGATTTTCCCTGGGTGCACGCCCTTATGTGCAAAGTATCTCTAACCCTCTCCTTACAATTGATTATTTACGTTAATAACAACAATCTACCTTTTAATTGCTCCAATCGCTTTGCGTATGTATTCACAGGTCTCATTTTAGGTTTGTCACTTTCGTTAGAGGTGATAAACTTTACACGCTACGGTAGTAAAACATTACATAAACGATATATATTTGATTATTTTAATATATCGACTGTTATAATTTAAAATATATTTCGTATGAGTTTAGCTCAGAATGTAAAGGAAGAAAGGTGAATTTGTAAATAAGAACGTTCTCCTGGGAAAAGTCCGATGAAGAATGGACACGAACAAAGTCTGAATGGACTGGGGCACCCGGATCTCCAAACCTCCAGTCGGCTGCTCTCTCAGTTGAGCTATCTAGCCTAAACATTCCAATATACCGTTCGATAGAATTTTTATGGAAATCGGTTCGTCCAATCGTAACAGACGCGACCCCACTGAGTGCAAAGGGGTTCCTCCTTAAAGATAATACCAGCTAAAGGATGAAAAGGGTATTTGCAGATGTGAGCCTGGCCAAGGAAGAAAGGGTATGGAAAAGTCCCAGTCCTATCAGACTCATGAGCAAAAGTAAGATGTTCGAAATTGTTCATGGAAGTTTATTGCTAATACATATATTTATTTACGTTGTTTTTTTTTATTTCTTATATATTTATGTACACTAAGGCGTCAAGATAACATGTCCGACCCTACATTTCGATACGAGTCATCGGAGTGCTCCCCCAGGAATTTAATCGAACGAATTTAAAACGAAGTGGTTATTCAACTGTCATTGGAACGGTGCAATCATTGCACTGCAATGTTACCAGTTTGCCTGGCACTGGGGTCTATAGGGCCCCATACAATATTGTTGCGTAGGGCCCCCAAACTTATAAAAACGGGCCTGCCTACCACTCATATAAGTTATGAAACTCGCTACTGAGACACCCTTTATACTAAATCGGATCCGTAAATGAAGAAAAAGTTATTGCTGATGATGTCAGTTTTAGAGATTGGACGTGACATTGATGTCGTTATAAATTCACACTTTTCGACGTTTTCATATTCAGTAATGGAGAAATCAAACAAGTTAACACAATCCGATGTTACATAGAACAGAGATTAGGCTGCGGCAGTATCTTCTATTTGTTTATAAACGAGCAGAAATTTCGTAAGCAAACTGTACAGAGCATGGAGATCGATGATCTTGAAAAATGCAATAGTAACCCAACTGGAAAACAAAGAGTGTACGTGCCACCTAACATTTAGGAAGCTTTAATTATTTCTTTAGGAAATCTTAATCATCATAAGTTCCCAATTATTTACGACTAAAAGTTTGGATAATTGCCTCCTTTCGCTTGTCATCGCAATGTATTCTTTGAGGACGGTAAGAGGATCTCATGAATGAGATATTTCTCGTATTCATAACTTGGTTTAACACGGTAATATTAGAATACAATGCGCGGCCGACCACTGTGCAATTCTCACCTTGTCTCGTGGCGCTGGGCCAAGCTTCCCTTAAAAATTGTCCCGGAATCTGCTTGAAGTCGCTCTTTCCAGTGGACACAGAGCCAAGATTTCTCACCGAGAGAAACCGTCTTTGAATGCTTATGCATAAAGAAGCCCTGCTACGTTTACTTTCTTGGTCTCAGATTTTGTGAATATTCATTCTTATTTTTAAATTCCTCCATTCGACAAAGACTAGCGGAAGCAACAGCGAAATCATCTCGTCTACAAACTCTTGTCATGACTGTAACAAGAGAGTTTTAACATTACTGAAATTTATTGCAACGGCAATGACTACATACATCATTTCAAGGTAAATGTATAACTGTTAGAATTTGTTCATCTTTTTCGGTGAGCGCAGAGGAAGATACCAAAGAGCCACGATGTGCATTTGACTGCGGATTGCAAAAGGATATGAAGCAATAAATCGCTTATACTCGATATAACACTTTGGATGTTTGCGGTCCATGTAATCTCTTTGAGGGATTGTTCCCCGAGGATGGCCACCCCACCGACTCCCACGCCTCCGTATTTCGCTTTCCTGCTGATCGGTTTAGATACCACCCCATTATTTACGATGCTGGTTAGTAACATTGCCTCCACCAAGAATCGAATCCTGGACCACTATCCCAAAAACGAACGCATTACCCGTTTCATACCCTTAATCATTATGAGAATACCGGAAATTTTTATGCTTCTTTATATATTTTAGTAAAAAAATCAACTGCTTCGTCGACGAGCCTGTTCTGATCATTATATCGAAAAATTTCAGTCAGTATTCTATTCAACTTTACTATAAAGTAGTAAAGTAGAAAAGTAGAAAAAAACTTTTTTTATAGAGTGAATCTGATCCGAGAGAATTTATCATAATCGAAACACTGCTGCCGCTTAATTATCGCTGACAAACTTCAGTACCTCAAGTTGAAACATCTATAAATCGGAAAAAATTAGGATTGTATTGATTAAAGAATTGGATTGCTGAAAACTGTATCCTTGATGGTATCCGGGACCAATCGCACTGAGGCGAACGCATTACAAATTAATATGCGGTATTCCAAGATTGTTGAGATAAATCAACGAAACAAATTTAGACTTATGCGTTATGGAAATAGACTATTTCAGAATATAATGAGGATCTATAACAAATGGCTGAATAAGAAACTACGAAGATAAATGGGAATAAAAATATCTGTAAACATTTTGACGGGAGACTCGTAAGCTCATCTACTAAAAATTTGAAGTACTTGAGGGCGATCTTCTCCACCCTTGAATTCGTAGTTTTATCAGTTTGTCCAAAATTAGACGAGGAACTTAAAATCTAATTGTGAAGTTTTTCTACTACAACAAGGATGATTTACCACGACAACAAGGAATTTGAAAAGTTTATTAGATATGAGTTATTAAAATAATTAAAAAATCGCCAAATAATCTCGTGGAAATAAAGAAATCGGAGAAAGTGTCAACTATAAAAATGGGCTGATATGTTCAACGCGAGTCTATGAAAACTCCATTCACTCTAAAGGTGTTGTTTAAAATATTTCAGATGCAGCATACAACAGTCATAACTCGGCTTCCCTTGCCGATGTCATAGATCTGCTTGTTAGTGATAAATATTTTAAACAAACAATTGAGACGCTCTTTGGGCATCCCGAGTATGTTTTATCTTACTATCGGTGCATAAGGAGGGGTGGAAATGAGGTGCCAAAGTGTAGCTCTAAATGGCAGTGCCATAGTAATTAGTGCTATTAGAGTTAGAATTATAGAGAAAACAAAGCATAGAAAGAAGAACCTTACCTTGAAGGATCAGAGCTGTCTTCAGATAACCAGATTTCTACATATGATTGGTTTAAACACTTACATTTTCGCTCAACATTGAAGTTCTGCCTCTTCACGGTCTTCCATGAAGGAATCAAATGGTCGTCCTTGGCAATGCCCTTTCTCGATGCAACTCTGCAGATTCACCGGTCGAATTGCAGCCAAACTTCGAGGGCCACAGCTTAAAACGTTTCCTTCAGCTGCGGAATCCTCCCTCGTCACAGTTCCGACGATCCTCTGCCAACGTTGGAATGGATGACCTCGCATGGCTTTGGGTCTAACACAGGAGCTGCAAACAAGAATGAAAAATGGAATCAATGAAAATTATCTATCTATCTATGTAATAAAGAGAAGCAATGTTGGAAAGAAAAGAACTGCTGAGAAATCAAAGCAAGTAATCAGCCGATTGATTGTATGATAATTGGAACTACCAAAAAGTAACAAGACCCAAATACATAATAAAGTATTAAAACTACAGTAATTGCAGAGTATCGTTAACACTACAGTCGACTAAAATTAATATTTCTAATTTTTAGAAAATAGCGGGAGATAAACGGAAGTACTCGGAAACAGAGAATCGGAATTTTCACTTTTCCGCGCATTTTGGCTGCGCTCAAATCAAATCTAATTTCGAGCGAATCCGAAGCCGCACCCGAATGCAATATCTGAATGCCGCGCCAATATCATACCTCAGTATCAAGAATCTGTCAGGGTTAACTAAGATACCAAATATATCTATTGTTTTTATTCTAACACCATATTCAATACTCAATGGAAATAACATTGGTCTTTATATTAAAAGTGGATATCAATTTGAATGAAGCGAAAATGTCAGATGAGAGAGCACTTTAAATAAATAATAAATAATTTGCTTGGAGAAAGGCTTAATTTAGATGATTGGAATTGAAAAATATAATCGCACTTTTGAAATACCACTGAAGTAAAACTTTAAAATAGTTACGGAACTGAAAGATTCTCATTTAATTATAGACAATTTTGCGCTTGCAAACCGCATACACATTCCACAATCTCTTAAATTAATTGCAATTAAAACTATCTAAATATTTATGAGATACCCAACTTTATTTCATTAAATTAAGTTTTAAATACAGATAGTAAAATTATTGAAGTGCTTATTAAAATAGGAATGTCTAAGAAATATGTAAAGAGTCCTACTTTCAATTAAATTGAAGACAATATCAATCTTAGGTATCGTATCATTTAAACTGAGCTTTATTATTAGGATTTAAGTGAAAATTAATTTAGCTATTAATTTTCATAATTGCCAAGCCAAGCTAACATTTCTCAAGGTAAATATATAAAATTTAAGGACTAGCTCACAGTAGAGGAACTCTCTTCGATTAAAATATGGAATATATTCAGTCACTATGGTTTTATGAGGCATAATTTAAAGATATGTATAATTCTCTGTTAATATCTTGAGGTTTGGTTATAATATCTTCTATGAGAAAGGAACATTAAGAAAAATTATATAAAATTCGAAAAATAATTACATACAATCAGAAAACAACAGTTGATGCAAAAAAGGAAATTCAAACTCTTACTCTTACAAATAAAGATTCATTGAAATAAGCTGTTCCTCAAGAACCAAAGAGGAATAACTTCCTTTGATAACAAATGATTTTTCTAAAATTTTAATAATGGAGCTCCACCAATTTATTTGTATACCAACTTTCATTGGATAAGAACACTGGATTTGGGTGCAAATCGATACATTTCATGATCTTGTATATCTTGAAAGAATTTCGAAGCAAGCTGTTGTATTTTTATCATAGATATTACTTAAAATTTAGGAATAGGAAGAAAGAATGTAACATTTCACTGAATAGCTGTAATTTACCTCTTAAAGGCCCCCATGTCATGTTTCGCTCTTTTGAGCAATTTTTGAGACAGATTATATCTTATGCAAGAGTTCTACCTAATCTACATTACATCCACAGTATGGAGAATAGCTAGATATTTTGGGATAATGTAAGACAATACCATTTACTGCATCTTCCCTACCTTCGACTTCCTCTCCACATAATCTCGAACCTGCATCTACATACGCTGCCTCTATCCGCATTTCGGAGCGTGGTACGGGGTCCATGACTCGACTTTCTGATTGATCAATTTCGCTTATCTAAAATATTCTTGAAGCGACTTGTTCGAGTATCTATTTTCCTGATTTTTTATAGCAGCATCTAGACGACCTATTCAGCAAGGTGCATGATATTTGCATATAAAAATACAACAGCTTGCTTCGAAATTCTTTCAAGATATACAGGATCATGAAAATGTATCGATTTACATTCAAATATAATACCAGAATGCAACACAAAAGAAAGAAAAAAACAAACTAAGAGGTTGAAATCAGTTACTGGGATAAATGGATGGGTTTTCAGTTACTTGTAGGCTGTTGGTTATTTTTTTACTTCATCAACCTCTCTGCCATGGTGGATCCATAACGCTTTGTTCTTTCATGTTTTTGCTGTTTTAACTGAACGAATAACAATTTTGAAACTTTGGTCTAGTCATAGTGTGTTATTGAGATTAAATAAAACCTTGATAGGTTTTTTCCATAATGGATGATTTTTTCATGTTTTGATGTCTCATATACCTGTTGTGTTCTTAGTCAATCTTAGTTCTTCGTAATGCTTTGATGTTGTCGAAGCTTCATTATATCCTATCTTCTACAATCCCATGTTCATACGCCTACTTCTATAAAGTCTCCATAGAAAAATCAAATCTGTCTTGTATCATACTTTAGAATCTGTAACCTGTGACTTATAGTGATGGAACTTAAACTAATCGAAACTCTTAAGCGTAAAGCGCTAGATAGGAATCAGAAAGGAATTTTTGGATAGACAAAATGCATGATGATTTTAAATAGTTTTTGTGGTTAAATTGTTGGGGATTCATTACAGCCAGTTGAAGTGAAGGACTTGGCTGTTTTTGCTAAATTTTTATTGAGATCTGCTATTTCACATCGCCCATCCCCAACACCTTTACCATGTGTGTTTTCATGAATTGCTTTTATTAGTCCTGCCATGTTTTTATGTAGGGTGTTGCTGGTAAAGGCACTATCTTGGGTTGATTTTCATCTCATATTAGTGTCAGACTTTTGTGGTGAGTGCATGTACTCTTGCGCAAGTAACTTATAAGTGCAGTCACGTTTGTTGCCTCTGTCAAAAAGTACTGAAGGGGAAAAAGATGAAGGGAATGGTTGAAGGAGAGAAGGATTGGTGGTAGAGGATGGATCTTAGGGGGGGATAGAAGTATGGATATTGAGATAACTGGCGTGAAGGAGAGAACTCAGAGAAACTAGGAAAGATAACGATGGATCCGCCATTGGAATTTGCCTGTAATTATCGTACAGCCAAGGTTTTGCGGTGACGAAGAATAAAATAAATGACCAGAGAAGAAAGGATACGAGTCTCAAGAAAAATAAGCGAAGAAAAAGCAAATTGGAGAAAAAATCAATGGACTAATGGGAATTTTACAAAAATACAAAATTATTTTTGTATTTTTTTATTTTATTAAATACAAAATTTATTTTGATCATAGGGAAGTTATTTTGTCATTTTTTGTGATTTGAGCTAATCAGTCTTTATTATACTTTCACCAAACATCTATTCTTGGTTGTTATCTAAAATGAAAAATATTGCGTAGGAATCCGCGTGAACTATTACTGTCCACCTTCCAAAGGTAAGTCTCAACGTTCAGTGGACCACACGCAAAGTGTATGCGATAGAGCAGGTTTATTTGGAGCCTCAAAAATAATACGCGAGGAAACAATGATTTTATTCTCCGAGAATGTGAAAACAGAGTGGAAATAGCCGCGGGAAGCCTGCGAGAGAGTTGCTCTAAAACATTTACTTTTCTCCAAGGACTCTGAAAAAAATTTTGAGGGAAAGTGAAGATTCTGTGTTCAAGAATAAGACATTGGAAATTGAAAAATAATAGCTAATTCATACGTGAAGTCATTTTTTGTGCCGATATTTTTTCTGCATCATAGAAATTCTGTGGGTTTGTGGGTGGGTGTGTTTGAGTTAGATTGGAGGCCACACCGTTCGCCCGATTTGCGTCAAATTTTATATACGTATCCTCTACAACCTGGAAAGAATCACGGTCGCCTTTTTATTCGACAATTTTATGGGGTTTGAACCCAGATCGCTCAGATAGGTTTCCTTAAGAATACACGCAAAAAACTCCTTTTTTATTGCATGCAGGGTTTATTTCTTTTGTAAAATTAAATTAGAAGGAACAGTCTCACGTTAACGAGACAGACACCGAAAGAAAGAAAATCAATTGAAGATTCATGGAGCATAATTCGTGGAATCTTAATTTCGATTCGAATTTGCGAGAATATCGGTACAATATACGAAACTTTTGTGAAAATTCAAGGTAGTAAACAACTCATCCCCCTGACGACTGATCCTATTGTTGAATCCGAGCTCATGTGCAATTCCGTAAACATACTCGAGGACTTTAGGTCCATAAAGCTGATGATTAAAGAGGACGATATATTACATGGATAACGAGAAATTTTCTATAAGAAGGTAGCCAGCAATTGCAGGTACGTAATTACAGTCAAAAGGGTAGATTACCAGCTCACCGATGAGGGAAGTTATACATATTGTCAATACATAAAAAGCAGAAATTCTGTGGGTTTGTGTGTTTGTCTTCGATTGGAGTCCACACCGTTCGCCCGATTCTCTTCATCCCTTGCATACGTATTCTCTGAGATCAGGAAGGAAGTACTGTCTTAATTTAATTCGATACTTAATTTGGGTTCAAATCAAGATCGCTCACTTTGATTTCAATAAATAGATACACTTCACTTTTACCAATTGCAGGCTTTCTTTCTTTTGAGAAATTTAATTAAAAGAAATAGTCTTTCAGAGTTGAGGCAGATACTAAAATAATGGAAATTGAATAAAGATTCTTATTTTGGTAGTGTTATACAGTTTTTGAATCGAAATTTCGAGAATTTTGACAAAATACACGTATATTTTCCAATTTTTTTATTTTGAGTTTGTAGCAACCGACCGAATCCGAGCACTTGCATTTTCCTTTTGAGTAAAATAGTTTGAGATTATTGTTGTGTGAACTGAAGGGTAGTTACTAATTGCACGACCGATATCCACGTAGCTGTCTCCAGTTCGTCCCCAGTCGGGGTCAAAAATCTATTTCACGCTATAACTCTAAAGCTAAATATTTTCAAAATTCGTACAATATTAAAAGTCTCCCCTGCGCAAATGATAGGTTGCTTTTTGTTGACCCAACTATACTTGCTTCGACTCCAGATAATCAAAGAGTTTCCATAAGAAATACATGGAAAGGAAATTTTATAATTTGCAGTGTACTTTTCTTTAATAAATTAAATTAGAAATAATGGTCGTTTGAAACTAAAACTAACACCTGAAGAAAGGAAATGAAATGAAGTTTTTTATTTTGGTCGCAGAATATTGCTTTCGATTCTAAGTTGTGAGAATTTGGAAGTATAATACGAAAATTATATGAAAATCTGACATTGTAAACAACCCGTCGCGACGGGTCGTCAAGGCCAAGATTTAAATTCGAAATCGTTAGTATACGCGCGTCTGCAGCAACCAAGCTTTGTTTATAGCAACAACAATATTTATTGATTCTTTACGTGGAATTAATGTTTATCATCGTATTAAATGAATTTCATTTTCTTTTATAAAGTAATTATATTTTTTTAGCTTGGTAAGTTGATTGATAACTTTTTCATTCTTATTTTCCGATTTAAATACTGATCAACGGGCGCTTCATCTAGTACTATATATTTTGCTGAATATTTCGTAATAAAAGCTCACGTTCATCCGTGTTTATTTCAATGGACAAGCAGCGGTTTGCGTAAGCTTAAGTCAGTTTTGGGAATAATTAATCATTCATGATACAGGAAGTGGAAAATCATAAAATCCGATCTTTCAATCAATCGATACAATTTACTGAATATTTCAAAGGAATCCCAATTTCATGCATAGAATGAAGGACAGACTAAATCAAAATACTTAGATTTCCTTTCGATAAGTGTTTTTAAACCTTCTTCATTTATTAATCCCCGTATGTAGTATATTCAGCCCGTTTGCACCTCATCCTCTTCTCCAGTATCTGCCCTCCAGAGGGAATGAGGCTCTGCTGAAATGAGGGATGAGGTCGTTTGCCTTTGCTTTCCTCACTGAGCAGAGATTTTTCTCTCACATTCATTTTGCTATCATTTTTCAACATATTCAGTAAATTGAGTAACAGCAATACAAGGTGCCAGTAAAACCAAAGATTAACAACAGAACAACGCAGAACATTTATTTCTATCTTATTTTGGTTACAAAAGAACAGATTAAATTCCTTCCCGCATTCTAAAAATGTTGCTGTCGAATATTCTTCTTCCTTCCTACACTTTAACGGGGGAACTTTCTGGACTTTATCTATTAATATTGGTTCTTCACACCCATTATTTAGGTGTTTAATGGGGATTAAGTGTTCGAGGAAGTACGTATCACATCAGATTTTAATTCACCGCAGTCTTACGCCACTGGCGGCTGGCAGTTGTGTTAGTCATCCTCTAAAATACCGATATTTCTCTTGATTTAAACTATTAAAGTCCTCTCAATAAGGCAATCAGGTTTTAATTCCAAATATCATCTGTTTAGGCTTCTATCCAACACTTTAGTGTTCCTTTCATTTAGTTTCAAGCAAATTGTCTTTATAGTTAGAATATTTTCAAACGTTGATCCCTAATTTCTAACACAAATTCACCCATTTTCCAGGAGTGGTGGTTCCAGAGTTGTGGATTAAGAAGACGTCAATGGGAGACATTAATGAGGTGATCCCAATACAATAACCTCTCTAAATCGCATCATTATACAACAGCTCAACCTACGTCATTTCATTAACCCTTGAGCACTTGATGACTACAGCGCATAACCATTTTCCGCAGTTAATTCCTAAGTGTTCCTCGTTTCGTAATTTTGAAGTGAGTTACCTTGTTGAAGTTGGCTTATGAGATGACTACACTCCATCGCAGAATCTCAAAGACGCCTTCGAGATCACGAATGGTTGAAGATTGTTTGTATTTCAAAACGAACGTTTAAATGATCTTTCGAGAAGTGCTGAAAAATCCGTTTCCTGCCTGACCATATTTAGTTAGGCTGCTGGTACATAGTCATTGAAGTATTTGGTGTATTCAAATTTTTAAATTTTACGACCTTGTTCTGATTTTGAATATTTTTTTGTGACTTTTGCAAATTTTCAAGTAGGCATTTCAGGTTCGCAGGTAAATAATTTTTCATATCTGTGGATATCTTTTAGATATGAGCCATCATACGATTAGGCAGCTTTAATAAAACGTTGTCTTTGTTTTTACAATTCTTTTGTCAGCATAGTCATTTACCCTCATCTCCGGTGATCTCTTGAGTCACAATCAAATGCGTTGAAGGAGTATTTATAACTCAATTGTGGATTCAGGAAAAAGCTACCGCTCCATCACCAATATGTGGATTTTATTAAGAGTTTTCCAGAAACGATCTTCTAGCTAAATGATGCAGCACTGAAATTTTAATGATTATAGTTTTCATTTCTTTCAGTGAGAACTGACCGAAATGAATTTCATCATGCAGCATTATTCTGACATCAGCAGTTTTTGCATTGTCACAATTATGAAAATAAAACAAATTTTCCGTTTTCCCACACTAAAAGGCAAAATAATATTTCATTTATCAAAATATGGCAAAAGAGATATCGCCATACTATCTCTAGTATGTGCAGAAACCCGTTTCTTCCTGGTTGTAGGTCGAGATAATAGGGTTTATATAACGTATTAAGGCAGAGCACGCCCTATAGCGAGTGCTCCTTAATCAAATCTTGCTCAAATAGAGACGTCAACTACTCGGAGAGCACTCCATCAAAAATGGGAACCCTTTATTTGACAAGCAAAATGGGGAGTGCGTGATGCACTCTTTGGGGTCGCAGCCCCTTTTCATAAACACCGCTTCCGTCTAATTATTCCGGAATTAATAAAGACGACGCCCCACAGTAATTTCCATTAAGAGGACCTCCGTGACGTTGATTCAATATCCTCCCCATTAGAGTTAAGATCTTTTACAAACGGAATCCAACAATGTCGAAATAAAACAAAAGAGAGCGCTCGAGCGAAGTCAAGAAGTTCGATTAAACGTCTTCCGACAGCTCTTTTGGTGGATTTTTTCGTTTTCGGAAGCTATTGCAAGTACACAATTTCCTCAGCAAGGATTTCATATATTGCCCAGCATTTAGACGTTGGTCTGATAGTTTCATCGGTCAATAGCACTCATACTCATATTTTTCGAAGAAAACGAACTAAATTGTAATTGTAAGCAAATAAGGATCGTGGCAAGCTGTCTGTAGAGCACTCAGCCAGGAATTGGGTTGAAACCTCCAGTCCTCTATCAATATTGCCAAAAGGCAATGCCAAATGAGAAGGGAGTGCATCTTCTGCTAATTATCCTTCCCAGATGTACAAAGCAAGATGAAGCACTCCTATTGTGTAAGTCAATGATTTTACGTTAAAAAAATGTACATTTCTCACTTATTATAGCTGTTTTCACAATCTACTTTTGGGGCGACTTTCATGTGAATCATAAACAACACATAAAATTCAAGAATTCAACACAATTTCATTCCTGATTCATCGTTATTCGTTTACACTGGCTGTAAATAACTCAGACCCTAGGCAGGTTGGTACCTAAACCTCTGTCACCAGCAGCCAAGAGTTAGGAAAGAGGAATGAGGCTCACTATGAAAAAAAGATGAGGATTGAGGTAGTTTTCCCTCGTTTTTTCACACCGAGTCACAACGCGATAAGCAGAGCAAGTATAGGCAAATGAAACAGGGAGCCTAACCAAATAATTTTGTAATTTTATCTTAAATTACTCTTCGTTACACTCGTATATTACGACTGATTTTTATCCTTTAATGAATGTTTATTTATCTTACCAGTACAACTTTCGGCAAGCTTACAATATATTTCACTTAACTCATCACGTGAAGATGATGAAAACATAAAGGCCATTGTTTTGCATTGAATAATAGGAGTTCCCTATTTTAAGGATCAGAGTTCGCATGAGAATCTGCAGAGAACAGAAGGCGAAACTCGGCTACCTTGAGGAGTTAAATAAAGTAATGACGCCATGTGCTTTTGTTTGGAAGTGGAGTATGTGTGGGCGTGGGGAAGGACGAAAATATCTGAAGCGGTGATTGTGTCTTATTTGAGGTCTACTGCGCCGCAGCGCCTTGAGAATGTCTTTCAAACATTTCGATGCAGAGTCGAGGAATTCGCGGCCGTGAGCTTAATGAGGAATTATCTCTGAAACAGATTCACCAATTTAAATATCATTATATGTATACTCTACAGACGCATAACGAAAGCTAACGATCGAGTTCTTCAGCAAAATGACGTAAACCAACTAGCCGAGTGGACTAAATTAAACGGGATGAAAATTAACGTTGGAAAATGTAAACACATTAAGTTCTCCAGAAAAAAAGTCTCAAGCTCTGTATGATTCCCTCAATTCACTAAATGATGAAATCATTCAAGTTGTATCTGATAGCAAATATTTAGGTATCAAGCTAACCGAAAATCTTAAATGGGGAGGACACGTTGAGGATATTGTTGCGAAGGGTTATAGAAATATCCATTTCGCAATGAGGAACCTAAAGCGGAGAGGGAAGGGTGTCAGGGAAAGAGCGTACAAATCTCTGTTATAGAACATGCAACGAGTGTTTGGGATCCCAACGAAACGGGACTTATTAAGAAACTCGAAGGCGTGCAAAGAAAGGCAGCTAGGTACGTAGTCGGAAAACACGGGAAAACCGAAAGTGTAACTGAGGTGCTTAACCATTTGAAGTGGGAATCACTAAAGTCGAGAAGGAAGGCGTTTAGATTAGCTGGGATGTACAAATCATTGAACTCAGATAAGGCTGGGATGAACTACACATGTCAGATTTGAACTTCCTAATTATGTAGGACGCGGCAACCATTGTTTTAAAATCCAGGAACGCGAGCAGAAAACAGACGTAGCAAAATACTCTTATACTAATAGGGGTATTAGGGAATGGAACGCTTTACCTGGCGAAATTCACATGCCAATTCCTAAAAATGTGAACATTTTCAAGTATAAGCTAAAGTTAAACTGTATTATATTGTATTTCACGGCTATATCCTCTGTATTATTATCTCGAGTTTTATTTGTTATATTTATTTAATCCATTCATATGTATGCGTCTGTGTGGATACTTTACCATGTAATGCATTATTTTAGTTAAATGATAGATCATATACATATATCATGTATGATAGATTTTATATGTTATATACCTGTATGTATTGTCTAATTAAATTGTTCAGCCTATGGGAGATTTTTGGAGGGGTTTCCCTCACGCCTTTGGGCAAATGCCAGGTTTAAATTCATTTTATGTTCCCCTAAAACATTACCAAGTGGCCAGAAGGTCAACTTGCAATGACATCTTAAATAAATAAATTACTCGTGCGTTACGTCAACTGGAAATAAAAATGAGAAAGTTATACCAATTCTCATACGTTTCAACAACGCACTATTCGGATAGTGAAATATTTGAGTGCAAGAGATACGACACTCAAGTGCGGCCTACGGTCATATAGCTTCTATAAGGCTCAAATATATAGTTATACATTGGCGCATGTTACTACTTACTTAAAAACGTACCTGATAATCTGCCCACATTTTCTCAATAAAATCAGTAAATATGTAGGGCACCAATATGTCGTTTCTGATTGATATAATTCTCATTATTTCCTTACAAATCCTCGACAACGGCCAAGGCATTTTCCCGATTACAACACCAATTTAGAGAAGCTTCTATGGCTGGATGATCTCTAATGTTAAGTGGTCTTTGCTTCGAGATTCTGGAGCACGGTCTCTCAAACGTTTGCTCCACATAACTGACATAGTTATTTCATTTGGAGAAGGAGTACTGTCAAAGTACTCGCAAATAAAGATATCTGTAGTGAATTACTGGAGAAAATATTTCTAGGCACTTTTTTCACTGAGCTTGACGATGTTTCCTCTGTGATAGAAGTAGGCCCAAAATTTCAGACTTTTTTGCATTTTTTTAGAATCTCTTCCAAATCGTTTCCTCTTCAATAAAGAAGTATCAAACGAGTGTCACATTAATTTACCAATGATTCCATTACTCTTATTCTTTCTTTTTTCTTATCTTTTGTGCCTTCATCCATTTCATTGTTTTCTGTTCACTAAGCCGCTTTAATACAAATAATGTCATCAATTTTAGGAAAGCTCTTCGAAAAATCCATTTCTCCCTATTTAGATGACCCCAAGTTAAAAATTACAATATCAAATAACAGGGAGCTATTTTTTAATAAAGATCTCCATTTTATTTATTCTTGTTATTTACACTGCTTCATCAAATATTTTTCTAAATATTTTATGCAATCAACTATAGGTGTATATTTTAAGATATTCACCTTCCTGTTGATTAGTGCACAAATGTAAGTTAAAGCAGGAAAGTAGGCGATCGAAATGAAGTTTCCAAAGTAAGATAAATGTGAATGATTATTTAGGGAGATTTAAAGTAAGTCGCAGTTCGTAACCGATGTCTGATCGCAGATGAGTCACTATTTGCAGAACAGCAGAACTTTGTTATTTGAGGGCTCTCAGTGAGGAGAAGAAAAGGCAGAGAGAGAAAGGGGTTTCAAAGAGAAGTGTTTTAGGTCTGTGATTCATCGTGGGGAGGCCTTTGGAAGGATGTTTGGCGGGAAATCGTTGGAAAGGACACTGGGAAAGTATAGAGACTGCTAATTTTTGCTTTTCAAATGAGATGAAAGTAGATTGAGACGGTCCTTGGGGAGGATGGCACGAGCGAAGGCTTATGATACAATGTATACGCAAGACAGAATGTAAAAACCAAAGCTACCATTGACATAAATTAGAATAACAGTTATTAAATTTCCGATGATATTTCTACAAGGCCATCTGAAGCTACTGTGACTGATTCAGTAATTAAGAGACAGATGATCACTAATATTCTGGACATTTTTCCAGTAATATCTGCAACGTCTTCTAAAAATATCTTTAAATGTACTGAAGAAATTTATCCAATTAATTATATCCCTTATAATCTTGCATTTCGGCAACGTATTCATAATAAGTCGGAGAAAAACACTGTTTTAAATGTAGTTCACTACATGTTTGCATTGCAAATCACAAGAGATTGGAATGCTTTACCTGTTCTCATTCCAATGTCGAAAAATTCCAAAAAATTTTAAAAGAAAATCCGTAGTATATAAAAAACACCAGAAATAAAAACACAAACACGCTTGTACTAATTCCACAAAATTTTTAATGTAACTGCTTTTGTGGAATTAGTAAAAGTGTGTTTGTGTTTTTTATTTTTGGCGTTTTTAAAAATGAAGTTTCACCAAGTAACACTCGAATTGATTTCTTTAATTCATAGTATATAGCCTACAAATCCTTTGTATATATTCAGCAATGGTTTTACCTATATTCTGTTTAGTGCTTACATATATTATCTCTTGTCTTGTAATATTATGGGAAATATTGTAACTGTTAGTTTTATTAGTTTTAGTTGCATTATTGTACATAGTAATTACTTGTATGCATTAATTGTACGAATTTAATTGTAAATTATATGATGTACTGCCTTTGAGAGGTTTTTGGGGGTTTTCCTCTCAACTAGGGTGAGGCAGGGTAATCTATTTTATTCCCCTAAGAAAAGATGACTACCACCTGGCCTACAGCCTACTTGAAGTCCTTACAATTAAATAAATAAACAATTGGTCAACGTTTAAATTTTATATTAAACAAAAAGTATAACTTTCATGGGATATTTTATGCTACCTAGTGCACCCCGAAAACTACTCCTGGATACATCTTTAAGTAATAAAATGTATTTAAATATATTTCACGGAATAGAATGAATGGCGTGACGTTCATGATAAGTTCTGTTATGTGGGCGTCTTTAAGACATTGATCAAAGGGTTTAACAAAGTAGCTCTCTTTGATGGCCTTTAACTCTTAACTTGAATACTAGTATTCCTGTACCTTACAAATTTTCGAAATATTTACCTTAAAAATAGCAAATATGGTCGTGCCCAAGAAAGCTGAGAGAGAGGCAAAAAATTGTATTTGAGAGAAGGTGACGAAGGGAATATGCCCGTATGTGTTCATACAATCAACTAACTATGGAATGAACCGAAACTCAGTTTGTACTTTGGATGAGTGAATATTGTTTCCATGAATTCAATGTTAATTAAGTGTTTATTTCGTTTTGGAAAAGTTAGGCTAAGTAACGCCTCCCAATGATTAACTTATTCCATGAAGGAGTTTCACGAAATCGTGTAAAATTCCACTGCAATTTTCTCTTTGACAGTTAATTAAATTCTTCGCTGGAATTCCTAAGAACGATAGAGTGATACACATTCTCTTTTGACAAAAGGCAACTTCGCATTAACCCATAATATAAGTTTGAATCAACGAACGCAATGTAACGCACTCATAGTGAGATGCCATATTCTTTGCGTAGGTTTAGCATAAATTACGAAACGCTAAGATCCTTCTTTTTGAATCCAACACAATCACTGGAAGGCGTGGATAATCCTTTTTCTGCATTCATCTGGAATGTGGGAATGCTCCTGATTATGCAATGTGACTCCAACTGGAGTAATCGCAGTGAGGAATGGCTTCGAAGAGTATTTTTGAGTATGCTTCGCTCTTAAGCCGAGCGATCAAGATGAATTGTCCCCGGAGTAAACAGATATTATTTCTGAGGAGAATTAGCAAATGTAATTAGTAGAGCGAGCTGATTAATGGCAGTCTGAATGTTCCTCGACATTGTCTCCTACTGAGCGACATGCACACTTGCCAAAATTTAAGGGATGTGAGTTAAAATAAGCTGTTTGCGGAGACTAAAATTGTAACATATCTGAACGCCATTCTCCTCTGAGGAGTCTATTGCTTGTTATTTATTTAAAGATGATTTTCTCCAGCAAAAGAAACATATTTATTCAGAACGAAGCTCATCATCAAGGTGTACTATTTATTTTGAGACAATGTTCATCTTTTTTCTTAAAGTAATTGTTTATTCATACTGTAATAAATTAATAAATTTTATTCCTTTCTTATGCATATATGCATTTATAGCTATTTTAATGTTTCCAAGCACTGTGTAGGCATTCGTATCAATAGGTCACATTCAAAATCACTTCAGGAGCAAAATTATAAAATTACTTATTATGTTTACCTAAATTTTAAAAGCTTTTAAGAGGAGCTTTTGAAAGGTTGTCGTTGTTGGAGAATGAGAAAATTGACGCAATGAATGAGATAGGCTAAAAACTGAAGGGATCCATCAATTCATTTCGTTATTGAAAAGGAGCTAAAAGACATTGTCCACGATGTATTTTTCATCTCATTAGTATGAAGATTTTACCAATGGTGGATTAAAATATTGCATTTATTTGGATATGGGTATAATCTAAATATATAAAATGTAAATTGGAAATATCGCAACTGCGGCTATCTGACTCTGATTGATTTGATAACATTTCAATGACATATGAAGGACGAAACTGACCGAAAGTAGAATAAAGGTGTACATGAGCAAAGAGAGCGAACAATTAAAATAGTGACGAATGTGAATTGACTATTTTTAACAAGAAGGAAACTTAGATTTCTGGAAAATAAGTTAGGGAAAAAACTGAACGTTTCTTTCTGCCTCCGATTCTTTAACTAATACAGCCAATAGCCGACGTTGAAATTGTGACCTATCTAGTTTAATTAAAATATGGGTTTAGGATATGTTTGAGCAATGAGTCATATACCTATAAGAATTAACGAGGAAAGTCGGATATGGAGAATGACAGAAGTGGACTCGAACCCGGATCATCTACTTACCGGGAGTTATAAGCAACAATTGATAAGGATGATGGGCAGAATATTCAATATGAGTTAGTCTTTGAGACATCAGAATTCTTCAACTTCTTAAAGTTTAAAATTAAAATACTAAATCGGTTGGATCATATATTGTATAAACCACTTATTCCTAATTATAAACTAATATTAAATATTTTAATGGAACCACAATTTATTGATTGAAAAATTGAAACATCTGTCTTCTTCTTTTAAAAGGGCAAATAAAACCCGAAGACGAAAAGGTGAAATGTAAATGTATCTCTATGTGAGGTACGTACCATTGGACATCGCAGAATTGCAATAACTGGAGCACTAAGTTCGTGGGAGAGTCGCAAGTTGTCTTACCTGAAGGGATGTTCGAGTCCAAGCGTCTCGTAATTGCCAGCTGTTGAACAGTAAATTTAGCTCATGTCTGTCACCTAGGATTATCTCGTGAACCAAACGCTTTATAATAAACCTTCCTCTTACTATTCGCCTTCTTTATTTCGTAAAATCCTACGTCTGTTCGTTCATTGGGTTCTAGCCTAAAGTTACTTTCTAAATTAACTAGAAATTTCAACATTTAATGTTTAACTCGAATCTGAGGGCATCTTCCTTTAATTTCAATCGCGGTGGAAAGAACAGAATAATTCTGAATTAGTTAGTCCTTCAAGTAAAGATAAATGTACAATCGAAAGAGCTCCTATTCCTATGGGATTACGCTGATAAAGCGTCGGTAAGAGAAAGCAATATTTTTTATTAAAATTATAAAAAAAATCAAATAAAATTTGCAGAATGAATATTGATTTATAAGAATAATAATGTTAAATCAGATATTTAGGATATTTAAATTCGTATTTTAGCCAATTCCCAGAAAACCATATAATATACAGAGGTTGAGAAGAAATGGAATAATAAAAACAGTGATAAAAAGGATTTGCGGCTGGAAGAAAGATGAAAGGAAGGAAAAGAACAAAGACGACCTGAAAGGAAAAGATGGAAATAAGAGAATTAAGAGTTGGGCTCAAGATTGGCAAGGATGGAGGAGAATACTATAAAGGGATCTGCAGAACACGTTTGTGCCCGGTACGCGAACTCAGATCTTCCACTTTCGGGATATATGCTCTGAATGGAAGTTCAATGTTTTGTATTATCCTTTAGGATATTAGGATTCGAGTAACAGCAATTGTTTTTAATAACGTCTACACTTGAACGGAGATAATAATATGATGTGAGGAATCCACACCATAGTTAAAATTTAAATACAAATCTGACTAATAGCAACCCCAAAAGTAGCCAAACAAATGTTTAATGAACGACAAATCCTAATTAGAAGTAAAAATTTAAGAAAAGACAAAAATTTGAAATATTTACATAAAATGACTACACGTAATATACGAATAAGAGATACTTAGGTTTCTTTGATCTAACTATTCATACAGTTTATTCCCCGATGATGATCCCTTAAAGAGAGACCATCAAGGGATCCAAATATTCATCATGGAAAATCCATTCTCATTATGAATTTCATACAAAACACCATCACTGGAATCTATTTCGGGTGTCGAAGAGGTCTTCAACCTCCTTAAAAGCGTAAGAAGCGATTCATGAGGCCTATTGTGCCCACGAAGAGCATTTCTTATTCATGTGAAGGTGCCGTACGAGGCGTGCGTTCATAATCGCCGATTTAAACGAATGTGGGAATTGGCAGGTGTCCGAATGCGGGCAGGTGTGACTCTCGCTAAAGGACGACGAATCTGATGAAGAGAGAGAATTTGACGTATTTGAATCATAGAAGGAAGATTTAATCAGTAGTCTGATGGACTCGTAAAACTGTCGCTGAAATTAAATGAAGGGATTGATTATCTGTAAGTATAAGTTCTTTTATCTCTGTATCTGTACTAGTAAGACCGAAATATATGAATGTTCCAAATTTTCACTTTTTATGTACTTATTTGATTTAATTATTGAGAGTTTAAAAAAAATTCCAGGCTATTCTTGGAATTTAGAAAAAAATGATATTACTTAACTGAAATATGAACCCTATCATCGACATTAAAGATTAGTATGAAA
The DNA here is from genome assembly GCA_947579665.1 of Sympetrum striolatum. Classification (NCBI taxonomy): domain Eukaryota; kingdom Metazoa; phylum Arthropoda; class Insecta; order Odonata; family Libellulidae; genus Sympetrum; species Sympetrum striolatum. The sequence continues at coordinate 79,497,265 of OX388348.1, read as the reverse complement.
ATTAATGCCCCCGGAATCAAAGTCAATGATAACATTCTAAACAATTAACTGCCGACGAATTTTGTGAAGGAATGAGATTCTTTAGGAAAGATAAGGATTAAGAATGCCCTTGTTCCCCTTCCTGTGTCAGACTGCTATTATTATAGAGGAAAAGGCACTGGGCGCAGTGCGGTGACGCTTTGCAATAAACTTCTCATAGCATTCGGTAAAAACTTACCAAGATCAATTTTACTATCCAGCTTCACTCTTATATCAGTAGCCTCTGTGTCGTCAGAACCAAGAAAAAATCTGAGACAAAAAAATATGAATGATACAACTTCTTTGTTCAGAAAAAGATGAAAATGTTCTAATCGACATAATTTGGTAGAGGGAACGCTATTAAGCGTGAAAGACACTGGTGTTGCTAATGTACTATGCTCCGAAATCAATATAATTTGGATTTTATACATAACACCAGAGCTGGCTCATGGAAGGCGCCCTGAGCCAACTCTGCTTTGGCGTTATCCCCATTTTCATGTGTTGAAAGAGGGGAGGTCAATTCGAAAAATATAAATCTATGGGGAATCGTTTCTATTGTATTAAAATATAAACATAGATACAGTATCAATGTTAATTTTTATGATTATTTACATAAAATATAAATCTAAGCATAGTGTCTAAATTTAATGAATATTCACGACTGCAAGTAGACAATTCCAGGTGGGAGTCATTATGCCCCAATTTTATTCATTTCTGCAGCAGTGGTGATCAAAAGAAAAAAGGATGAACCTAATAGAGGTGACCTCTAAGCCTCTTAAATAATGAGTAGCAAGAATAAAACGGGTGTCCATAGCTGCATCTGAAAACTCTAGTACACCTCAATCTTAAAAATAGGCGATATTTCAAGCTAAACTAGAATTCATGTGACGTAATAAATCTGTTTCTTATAGAGATAACGTACCGTTTTACTTTAAATGTGTGGAATTCCTCAATACTAACAAAACAGTCTAAATTCGATGAAATATTGGCAACGAAGAATGTAAATGATTTTCAATTCTTCCAAGTAAGATTTCAATTAAAGCCATAGCGATGGCTACAGCTTTATAGCACTTTCAATGTAAATGCTAAACTGTTAGAATTACTAATAGACGTGAAGTTCTTTCTGAGATATACTCACATTCTATAGGAGTATAAACGCACCTTTTTCCGAATAATGTAAAATAAAATAGAAATGCGTTGTAAAATATGAGACTAAAAATAAACGAGTAATGAAAGGGTTGCATTTAAATTTCAGTATTAAAGGAGGCCTTCTTATGGGATCTTAAAAGAAAAGATTATCTATTACTTTTACATCCAAATTTGAAATCATCACTGCTTTAGTCTCAGAGTACTTGCGAGTGGCTGAAAAATTCGTTGCAGCCACTTTTAAAAGAGAAACTATTGTGCACTTATGTTATAATATGGAATCTAAAATATTTTGGATGGACATGAAATTGGTAATTTGTTCAAAGATCCTTCCTGGAGGGTATTTCTGAGAGCAGGGATTTCAACGGCGAATAACTTGATGTATGAATAACTTAATGTTGCTGATTTAAGTAGAAGGATAAGCGCCTAAAAGAAGGAAAAAGTCGCTAGACCCAGCGACAAAATCGTTAAATTGGCAACTATGGCGTTAACTCTTGCTTTCCTCCTCGTCTTAAAACAGAAGACACTCGAGCGTATGCAGCAGTCGCCTTTGAGATGCTTATCTCACCGACGATCTTGGCAAGAAAGATAAACGAGGTTATATTTCAGGAGTTAGTTTCAAAGGCGGTATACAGATTAATGGAAAATGATACGCGGCTTAAGTTTTCTGTGTATCATAACAACTCGTTACCCGGTCGCGGTACGTGCCAGGATTTTCCAAACTCTGGAGTTGCAACATGAAGTTGTATCAAATAATTTATGAATCTCTTCGCGATGAATATGATGGATTATAAGTCTGGCGATGCGCTGCAATTCATTTATGTTTGCAACTGGAGTTTCTTTGCGGTATAAGTAATCTTTTAAATCTTTATAACTGTAAACTCCCTCGTCAAATATTATGGAACTTAAATTATTCAAGCATGCTGAATATTTTCTACAAATAAAAGCCATGTGCTTATAAAAACTGCCCTCTGCGTCCGTTGCTTGCAACCTCGTCGTAATCATGGCAACTTGAACAAATCTTTGTATCGATTAGATTGCTTCAAATCAACAAACTTCATTTTTTCTAGAAAATAATGGTGCTAATCCATGGACATGATATTTCTGATAACTTTTTGAATTATGCCATTAGCTTCATGAATTCATTCTATTATGAAATATTTAATAATCGTAAATTAGGTGAAAAATATCAAAATGTATCAATGGAACCGTTGTCATTTCCTCGATATAACTGATTGTATAGAAATAATGCAAACTGCATGAATATTGAATGTAAATGCATTAATTTTATATATTTTTATTCAAAATAAAATATATAATTAGATAAGTTTCAGGTTTTCAGGTGAATCTGAAAGTATCATCGTGGGTTGATTGACGTCAACAGATAATCCTCACAATTCGATACTTTTGATTATATGTGATGACAAGTTTGACATATGTGATTTGTCATCAGCGAAAAACAAACAACAGTTCATTTCAGCGAATTCCCATCTTCCCATCGATTGCACAACCGAGGAAAACAACTGCATCGTTTTAATCTCGGCATTTATGAAATCGAAACGAAAACTGGCGCAATGACTGGTGCTTGACATGTGCTGTGCATGTTCAAAGAGGCAGATTGTGTGCTTCAAATGCATGTTATCCTGAGATATAGAATTTCAAAGTGAGAAAGGACGACACTTTGGCAAAGAATCCCACGGAAGTGCACTCAGATGTGAACCAAACTGTAAACAAGCTTTCAACGTTTCTCTATGGTTACCATAAACAATAATCTTTAGAGCATAATAATAAGAGCGGGAATTTCCGTATTCAACACGTTGCTTCGCTGTTCGGTGCTAAGGATACTACCATACCTCTAAAAAAATAAGAAATAATAGAAACAAATATTTATCTTCATATTTTGTAAACATTTCATTAGGATGTATCTATTAAAAGGCAAGTAATATGGTATTTGGAATTATATACTCGTACGGAGTGTTTGAATTTTGTAGTAGTATCGTTAAAAGTACTTCGACAGCTTGGGTCATTTCGCACATTAGCTCCCACCGGGAATCGAACCCGGGACCGCTTTCACCAAAGGCAAACGCGCTGACCACACGACTATCCGGGAGTCTGTGTTTGACTTTTAAAATCATCCTTGGCGTCTTTGGACCCTCAACCATTTTCTACCTAAGACCTGGACCTTTAAGCGAATAGATGGGAACAAACATGACCCAACACTTCCATTTCCTCCGTTTTCTTGCTCCAATATTTGTCTGTCTATTTTACGATCCATTTACTTAAATTTTTGCTGTATTCTTTAGAAGGTATTGTGTATTTTCTGTTTCATTTTAGTCTGTTCATGCTATCAACTATCTGGATTTGGTCATCTTTGACCTCGCTCGTTATTTGATCTTCTTTAACTGTAAATATTGATTTATCTGATTTGAACTCTACTTTTAATTAAATATTAGATGATTATTACAATTAAATTCATAATTTAGTATTAATTCACGATATGTTATATTTATTCTAGATTTTAGCATGTGACAGGATCAGGAATAAGATTAGTTGCTATTATTTCGGTTAAATACGCAATAATTACTTTAAGTTTTGAAAATAAAGCAACTCTACAGTCGGTGACTTACCGAAAATAATTGGGGTCAAATTTGACCACACCCAGCTGGAAGTGTAACAATTTAGACTTGTTTATTTAAAGATTGATGAGTGAGTATTAATGTTTTTAAGTGCTCAAATTGAATCCTAATAATGTTCAATACGTACGCAGTTGTTTCCTATTCTCTCCTTTGGACAAACAATTCTGCAATGCCAGGTTGCGATGGAAGGTCCTGAATAGCATTCCGAGAATTAGAATTGCGTTCTTCGTTTTGGTCAATGCGAAGGAAGTTCAACGCCACCGTTTCTCAATCGCTGACGAATGGATTAAATCGACCCTGTCCTCAGTAAATTACTAAGCGGAATCGGCTAATTTGAGCGGTGGAAAACAAAGCAATTCATCGTCGGATCGCTTTTAGAGCTATTCCGCGCACACCCTTCTGTCCCACGCAATTCAGTTGGCGCCCAAAATTCGCGATATTTCCACAAATCTCTCTTCTTTCGCTCTTACCGTGGCGCCAGCTAATATGCCATCTTGAAACCATTCAAAACAAGGATAACTCTCATATATAAATAACAGAATATAGCGGTGTGTGTACGCTTTATTTGACTCCGGAATCCGTCCTCAATAACCATGAGTAAATAAACAAACATTCTTAAAACATAATTTTTCTGATGTACCGTTTCCTTGATGGAAAATGAAATCTGAAGAACAAGTTTCTTCATTTTAGGACTCTAATTAAAGAATGCGTTGCAAAATTGAAATATAATAGTAATAGTTTTTGGTAAATATCAACAATTTCTGTAGTTAAGTTCCAAACATGTACATCATTATAACTCACTATCACTTACCAACCTTCGGCTAAAACAACTTTTTGTTAAGGAAAAAGAATCATTTGATTAGATAACGGTAAATAATAATTGAATAATAAACATTAAATGTTGATAAGAATTTATTGGATTGACTATGAATGAATTTTCTGGGATAATAAGTTTGATTGATATTATATTTTATACCCAAAGTAAGTGTTTTATACGAAATGAACGATACAGATTCAGGGTTAATTTTGTGGTAGTTATTAACTATTAAAAAACCCATGCAATTCTTCGAATTGTGATTGAGAACTTTGCTGTGTAACCTCCCTCATCCCGTAGCTCCCACTCCCACATTCCACCTTCCTCCCCCTAGGTCCCTTTGTTCCTCCTTCCGTTACATGCTACCTTCTTTTACCTCCACCCTCCTCCTTTCCTATTTGCTGATTTCTTGACGTACATGAGTATATATAATTGTAAGTGTTCTTATTTAGTCACCTGAAGATGTAGCGACGCTACGAAACCTGGGTCGTGTTTTTTTCTGAAATAAATAGTGGTCTAGTAAAAGTTTCTTTACCATGGATTTTTTATACGAAATTAATCTTAATTTTTACATAGAGTTGATATCTTCCATTATTCGTGAACATACTTGTAAACTAAAAGCACTGATTATTATCTGTGACTGAGGCAAAGAGACACTTACTTTGCCCTTTCTTAGGCAAGCATCTCTTCCACCCAACCTCATATATCGTTTTAATGTTACTAAATAAGAAAATTACAAATAAATATAAAAATTTAAATTATATTAGCAAACCTTCCGATTTCATTCATAGCCCAGCCACTTATTTATCTGCCATCGCTATACAATAAACAATACAATAGTCTGAATTGTTTTTCGGAAATGTAAACCTTTGAAATGCTTTAAAATAACACTCGAGACAATTCCCATTTCCTTTAAACTTTCACTCACACTTTTTCTCACGTCCAGCATCCAATTGGCTCATTCCAGTATGCACTGCGCATGCGTCACAAGTACAAGTAACCCTCTTTTCGCACGATACAGCGAATTCACACCACGAATCTATGTACCGAGCATTCGCAAACAAAAAGATTATTGCTGGAATACTTCTGTAGGAACATAACTTTCTTTTCGACCTCCCCGTGACTGGCTTCCATAAGAGTACTGTCGATTTTTTCTGTGCGAAAATATCCCGCACTCATTTCAGGTGCGCTGCCAAAAGCAAGGGACATCTCCTGAATCCGAAACATAAAAGGTGAATAGTCTTTTGCAGGAATTCTTTAGCATTACATCATGAGCAGTTTGCATTCCAGCAACCTCTTGGAAATGGTTTTACGGACATCATCGATAACGGGAGGGTGCCCTCGAAGGACTTTTAAAAGTCTCGTTCCCAACACGCTGCAGTAGGAAATAGAAAATTTCATAAATACTTCAAGAAAAATTAATGTATGTATAAATATGAAATAGCATAATCTTGATAAGACAAAACTATTCTTATGTGAGTTTAAACACTACCGCATGAGTATGGATGCTCATAAAACTAGCGCAGGATGAATCTTGTGATTTTTTAAGTATAGCACTGCGAAATGTAAATGCGAGGAATACCATTCAGCTAAAATAAAATACATTGATGAACTAAAGAGTACGGAAATAAGTAGTTCTGGAATGTATTTACTAATTAAGTTGCTCAAAACAGATGATAGTACTCTAGAATATATAGTATTCTATGAAGCAGAGATTTACAGCTTCCAAATACAGGGCACAGGATTAGAGTGCATCTTGAATTCGAAATGAGTGGGCCAAAACTGCATAGTTATATTGGAGAGAAAAGGTACTTATCACATTCGAGGGAAAAACTCTTCATACATTATGGTTTTCCACGAGATGACGTCTTTGCATATTGAGTATATTTAAAACTTTTAAAGTTATGATTCAGTTTTCCCCGTGACAGCTAATGTCCTTTTCGTGAGTAATTAATCATTTACTGTCGTATAGGCCTTCATCGGTGTGCAAGTAGATTAAGATAAAAAAGGAATGGCTTCTATGACGTTACCGCTTTATACATGCATACTAATTGGCAATTGAAAACTATTTTTCCATCCCGGACGTGTTGATACACGTACCACGGCCAATAACATGCATCTAACGCGTCTGTGTTAGCATGATCACCTCGAATGAAAGAAAGTTGAAAAGAAGAGCGAGTCTTAGATTTGACAATATAAAGTATTTCTACCTGGGGGAAATTATTTTAAGACATGCGATTGAGATGTATCATACATAACTAATTATAATTTAATTAATATTGTATTATCCTATCAGGATCATTATTCCAGCCTTGCTAAGAAGATTGGATTGGGTGAGCACAAAATTATATTTTCGACGTATATTTAGCCAACTGAATATCCTTAGAGCGTTCAATTTGCTAACAGTGTCGGGCAGTAATATGCAAAAGTCGCGAAAATGTGAGAGAGAAAGGAGTTCTAAATCCGTATTGGCAACCGCGACCGCAATGCGAATCCAACGACCGTCTTCATCCAGCTTCTCAAGAAATACGTCGAGGCATCTCTTTCTAGGAGGAGAAAGTTTAAAAAATTCCTTCTTTTAACAATCATATTTTATAGATGTACGAATTGCATATAAATAACCACGAGGGACATTAAAACTCGGCGCAGTAAAACCTGTTTTTGAATCCTACTGAATGATTTTAGTATTCACATGTAGGACTCTAAAAGGGACGATTACTAAGATTTTAAGAATTAAACGTTCAGTTACACTTCGTGTAAATGAACAGTGGCTACATTGACTCACACAGTAAATGCTCCGTTGTCCAATTTAGTTTTTTATATGTTTTATTAGCTAATATTTTATTTAGCTACCGGAAGTGGACTTACATCTTCAGGTTAGCTAAATAAAATGTCCTGTGGAAAATTACCAAGCGTCTCATTCTGCATTTAAGGAAAAATTACGCCGCTGATTCATTCCCAAGTACTGAAATCATCGACAGTCGGATTTCAAAAACAAATGAAGTAGTAATTTTACTGTAATACATAATTTATACATTATCATTGCCCCCTACCACGAAATTCAGGCCCTATCATCAGATTATTTCTGATGAATATTATTCTTAGGATTACTTTGCGATTAAATAAGTTTTCCTTCATTCAATTTTTATGATAAAGTATTTGGATATAGGCAATACTTCAATTAAAGTCGGCCTGCAGGTATAGAAGTATTTGCTGCCACCATTTGGGCAATTATATTATTTACTATGATTTATTGATAAATATAGACCGTAACTGAATTCTAAGAGATTTTGAGCCAAAGCAATTGAGACGTCCCATTCCTTCCTTTACGGTGTAGTTGCTCTAAGGAATATGTTAAGTGGGTACTTTGGGCATGAGGTACTTTGATGAAGAAAGGTTCCCCAACACTGATCTATGACAACACTGATTATCTAAAATGATCTTTGGTTACATAAAATCGATTGTGTTGCAAACATTAAAATTCCTTCATACCGCTTTTGCAATAGGCGCTGTTCAGTATATGAAACATAGAACGTAGAATTGGAAAACATTCAACGAAAGAAGCACCTTCAGAAAGATTTCCAAATGTATTAGATTAGCAGTTATGGGTGGTTAGGTATACCGCCGAGGGGTTCTGATGCTTCACTTAAAACAGGAAAGAAATATCCCTTTGGGCAGGACCACGCCCCTGAAGCTCCCCAATGCTGACTGTACAATCGGCTGACGCCCTTAATGTCCGCAGTCGCGAGATGGCAGCACTGAAGCTCGCCCTTTGAAACCATAATCTCACATGGAGTAAATGGAAAAAACAGCACGATTATGATAATTTTTCCCTCTTTTCCTTTGCGGTAGTAGTATATACCAAAGATGGAATTCAGAGTTAGTGATTTATCCATTTATAAGTACTTAAAACAATTGAATAAAATGGGCAAATTAGTAAATCCGAAGAATAAGTGCAGGTTGCCTTCAGGGCACACCACAAGTAACTTGTGAAAACATTATTCGTAGATCAGCGAAATGTTCTGCTTGGATACACAGAAAATTACTGATCCTTAATAAATTACAAACGTTACATCTACTTTCATCTAGGCCTTTTAAAACAAGAATCGCAGGATGTTCATGGGTGGTCCGAAAAGTTTCCGACATTTCAACATTTTTTGACATGTTTTCTGAAAATTTTCTGAAGATGTCTGAAAAATCTGGGGTTGGAAACATTTCAGACCACTCTCGTATATACATTTCCTGAAAAAAATCGAAGTTCCCAGAAACAGTCTCCAGGAAATGAGTAAAAGGTCAAATATTGTTGAAACATACATAAATCCAAAAGTATCAAATTTAAATGACTGGCGTGGACTGCATTTCATCTTGGGGAGGCTGAAATGTGAAGTTAGGTTATACAATACACAAACATAAAGGATAGAGTGGTATAAAAAATGTATTGACCAAACGTTAAGTTTTAGACAGTTTCGCAATTTTCCTTTTCGATGCACTTACTTTAAATTTATAAACTTTGCATGCTGTCTAATCCTCATGGTTACATAATATTTTATTATATATGATATGACTTCACTTCCGTGCATGGGAAAGTTATCTCTTCATCACCTTCAAGTAACTCTGTAATTATGCACTCAAGCACATCATTTGACTCACAGTGTTTTACAAATTGTCCCTCCACTTTGAGGATGAAAGTATGAAGGTTTACATTAGGATGAACCAAACCTCCCATACTTTTATATTTGTTAACTTTGCTACTGGATGGCAAGAGAATGCTCCCGGATGAATTAATGCTGCCTGGCAAACAGCATACTTGCTGTGTTTCTTTATCTGGTGCAATACAACGATGACCAGGCATTTTTAAGATTAAGGATTAGCTATTTTTTTCCTGCCCTTTAGAATTTAGATTGTCTTGACATATCGCCAGCAAATCCGTCTTGCTCCTTGCAACATTGACAGTACAATTGTCATTGGGGACTAAATTGAAAATCGTGCATTCTCGAGACAAGTCAACGAAACCTTAGTCTGTTAACTTCTCTCAGTAACACTCAGCTAGATGGGAAACATCTGAAGACAATTGGAGGCCAAACAGTGCTTCTTCGTGAAAAAGAGAATAAATAAGTGGAAGTGCTGTTAATTTTTTTATGAGTATTCGTGATATCCAAATTTTAGTACAAACGTATTTGAACAGTAAAAATCTGATGTGGCCAACACATGACTTTCTCCGTATTTATTGAAAACATAAGCCTATGCCGGTAATATATAAATAACTCTAAAAAATCAGTGTTACAGGAAAATGTTTCATACAAGCTTTGTAGTAAAAAACATTATCTACAACTTTGGTACATAATTGTATATAACTAAATTGCATTCTGATAGATATATGTATGAAAAACTTCCTTTTCTGGGTAAACAACAACTTCCGGTTAACCATTATTGACGAATAACTCCTAAACAATCAGTATTATGAAAAACTTTTTTATACAAAAGTTGTAGTAAAGTACATTATCTATAACTTTTGTATGTAATTGTATATACTTATATTGCATTCTTACAGAGATATTTAAGAAACAAACATTTGTTCCGGATAAACCGTAACTTTCGGTTAAGCGATATTCTCCAAAAACTAATCAACTCTTGGTATTGTTAGGGAAATACTAAATATGAATTTTGAAAATGATCGGATAATTACTTTTTAAGATAGAGCGCACACAAACCTTTTAACCACAGACAGACAGACACACAGACAGACATGTTCGGGAAAATAGCTAAAACATGCTCTATGGGCCCCAAAACATCTATTTCCGTCGAAATCTGGAGTTCGATTTTTTTGCGATTACAATACTTTCTCTATACTACGTATAGGGAGAAAGTAAAAAGTAAATGTTCAGTGTTTGACAAAATTCCAGAAATTGTCTGGGTTCGGAGATTCATTAGTAAAAACAAAACACTGACTCTAAGGCATGAAAAAAATTTAAAAGGGTTCGAGTGACAGTGAGTAGAAGTTTTCTACAAGAATTTTTCATTCTTTTTGTTTTTGGATGAAAAAATTAAAAAATGTAAAAATATTTTTTTCTTTTGAAAATTTATAAATAAAGTGGAAAAACGTTATTATGAGTCAATAAATTCTTATCTCAGTACCTATTAAACAAAGATTAAATATAATAATAATAATTTAAAGATTTTAAATATATCAATGGTCGTAATATTAGTCATATAGTTAATTTTATAGGGGATATTTAGGAAATATATTTAGTGGCCGAAGTCACCCCATCGGTTGGGGTACCTAAGGCCGCTATTCTTTATTTTTTAAACAAATTCCGTTGCTTAAGAAAAATATTTAGATTTGCATGAATAAGAATTACCTTCATGTAATTTAAATTTTCTGAGCATAGAGAATGTAATTGAAAACAGAAATATTAAAAAAAATCTAAAAAACGGCCAAAGTCACCCCATTCTACGGTACGGTTCATCGCATTTCAGTGATTTACGAAGAATGTTTTCACGGCGACAAAGTTACCTGTGTTTTTCACATAAGGCAAGTTTCAATTCTTTGGATTTGCTAATTTATCCGTCTTATTCAAATGTTTTGTATTCAATTCAAAAGTACCTATTGTTGCATAAAACAATTACTCTTAATTCCATGTTTGATAAATATTACTCTTTATTACAAATGTATCATAATCGTGCTTTTTCACCGTTTACTCCATATAAGATTATGGTTTCAAAGGGCGAACTTCAGTGCTGCCATCTCGCGGCTGCGGACATTAAGGGAGCCAAAAAATTTCAGCAGTTTCCAGTCCTATACTTTCTAAGTTCGTGGGCAGGACTAACAAAAAGTAAAGTTCGCATGTTCGCGTTTTCTCGGAAACCGCTGATTCAACGATTACATAACCGTTTGAGAAGGCGCCGATTGGTACGCCCGTTTAGCAGGACGCCAACGTCAATATGTATCACACGTAAAATTAATAGGTTACTCTCTCTTTAAAAATGGAATTGAACCTATCGCTGAATGACGAAACATTTAAGAGAAAAAGAAACAATCTGGATATAGAGGAAAGTGATTCATTTAGGAATTTGCAGCGTTATACCGGCTATTAAAATACATTTTCGCGATGAAAATATCTTTAAAATAGAATTTCTTTGAGAGAAATCAGATTTCCCCTGGTCGATATACCACAATATATATATTTGTCTATTGTGATTTCTCGCATCTCTAACGTGAGCGTTCTCAATCATTTTATTCCTCCAAAGCTTTAATACTCTATATAATTAATTATCTTTTCTCTTTTCTTATCTTTTAGCTATTACTATCGGTAGGTTTGCGCAGGTTTTTCACACCCCCCTTCCTTGTGGGTGTTTTCCTGCAGTGGATTTATTTTTCCTAAGAATCTCTTAGGTTTTTACATCCACAATTCTTCTAATTGCTTCTACTTCTAATTTTATAATTAATGACGATGGGTTAGATGAAAGAAGAGACTTTTAAGTCTTAATCTCACCCAAATAAAGACGATTTATTATCATTATCAATGCTTTTACATTTTTTTTCCGTGCTCTCGTTTCTCAATGTCTTCAATTTCATTTACGTGTATTTTTCGTTAGTTTTCGTTTACATTATCAAGTCTCAGTGTCACTAATTCAAGTTCCAGTTTTTATAACCATAATTTCATTTATAATACGGCCAAATAAAGAAGTAAAAACCCAATACCGGAATAATTAAGAATGTATTAAGGTTGAGAGTAATATTGATTCCCTTTTATAAGAAAATGATGGCAATCCTCCAAAAGACTTCCATAAAAATTAATTACGCAGCTTAAGAGCGATAGCAGCCATCAAGCTGATGTAATCATTAGAATGGAATACTGAATTCGTACAAATATTCAAGAACACTCTAATAAATAACTTCATTACCTTTAAAGTATATCGATAAATACAGGTTTCTCTGCCTCTCAATTATTTACACAACCTTGAGTTATGTCGCACGTTTTCCTGTGCTAAGATAAATTCCAATTCCATCATCTGTTAAATCTTTCTTGTTTATATGGTGACTTTATTTTATCTGTCTACGTTTACTTTTTTAAATACAGAATGTTTAAATCCCAGAACATGGTCACCCTAAATACCTCTCTCCTCTGTAAACAAAAGTTACAACTGACATTCGTGCATTTCTTTTGGTTACTTGGATGAATGTGAAGCGAGCGTAAGGACTGGTTCCCCTATATGAGCATACGATTCAAAGATTACGCCTCTGATTTAAATAGCGCGTCAATCTGTCATCTGCGAAAGACATTTACTACGCTCTGCTCCAATTCAGGCGGCTCATTCCGAGAGAAGCTAAGTTACGTACTGCACCCGCGTAAGGAAACATAAATTAATGAAGTAAGCGCAGTAGCGTATCTATGGCCAACGTATCAAAGTAGAAAGGTGCAAAGCGAGGCTGTCATTGAGTAACGGAGGGACTAATGACTTGAAAATGATCATTGAAAGCCATGTATAGTTTAATGGCACGGAAAAATAAGCGGAAAATCCTCGGAAGATTAATTAATTAGTCGATTCACTATTTGACAAACGAAAGTAAAGTCTCTGATATAGATAAAATTAAATACTTAGTACTGTCCACAGAAAATTTATTTTACAACCAGTTTCACAAGTTAACTTGCATCAAGATGCAAGTGGATAGTACTAAGTATTTCACTTAAATAATGTCTTTCCACCAAGTGACGCCTTTAACCATAGATTTCATCTCTGATATAGAATTGGCAAAGATAATGAGAAAGAATTGTAGCATTTTTATGATACATGTCCGATTAGTATTTTGAGTGTCTTATCGGCACTGGATTTCCCCTATGGGGGAGCGAAGATTTCAAGAAAGTAGAATCACTAGACTTGGACAGGGCCGAGTTAAAATGAAGAATGACACTATTCAACTCCACTGGTAGATATCTTAGCTTCATAGTATTGAGAAACTATTTATAGGAGCATTTTTGAAAGCTTATGACTGGACCAGAGTACCTCGAGACAGAATGCGTAAGAAAGGCCAATGACGACTACAAAAGTAATATTAATCCAAATCGTTAAGTTGTAAAACCCTATAAGTAAATTCGGTACTGAAATACGCCGTAATTATTTTGAACTTGGATATTTGAGCTGATATAATATTTGGATACTTAATTAATCATTATTTAATTCAAAGATAACATCAAATACAACGGTGCATCAAGTATATAGGCGTGCAAAGTAGGTATAGGTTCAAAAAGTGCACTGCATACACAACAGAATTTTGTATGTACTTAATAAAAAGATGTTCATATGTAAATATGGGCGTAACGCAATGAGAAGAAATAAATTATATTAATCATTTTAATTGATTCTCGCTAAACATTCAGCGCATTGGCACGCAATAAATTCACTAGGGGAGACCTTTTTTGTTCGAAGAAGAAAACCTCAATTCCTCGTAAATTTATTTTTAAATATCTAAAATTGAGTAATTATTTTTTACGAAATAACTATAGCATATCGTCAATTGACTTTCAATGGTATTTCATTAAAAATTTCCTTATCTATAAGTCTTAAGGTGAAACCGTCTCTGATACGAGGACTATTACAAGATTAGCCCTTTTCTATAACGATGGAATATAATTCATTTATATAGTATGCAAAAAGGTAAACTTAAGGATTCTACAATGCAATAACTCTGAGTAAGAGCTAACTTTGAAAAATTTTTGGCGATGTACCTAAAAATAATTAATTATTATAAATTAGAGAACCCACTTTATGCGGCTTACAGTTAACGTTGGATGGAATTGAATTGCTCTATTTCTTTGCATTTGAGTTATATATACTACATTGGGGTACTACCACAAATATGCTGTAAATCGACCAATTTTGGCGTGACTTGGTTCAATAATACCGTATTAGCCAGAATATAACGCGATATTTTTCGACCGTTTATTTTCCGTTAAAAAATCGACTCGCGCTAAATTCGGGGTTTAAGTAATGGAATGTAATATAAAAATTTTCCTACAGAGGTTGAAACGTGACTGAACGTCCGACCGAATGTTTTACTTGATTTTATTGACAGAAAAGTAACCTGTGTTATTAGCTATAATTATCTGAATAAATGCTTATCTGATTGAATTTTACTTTCTTTGAATTCTTTTATGAGTAAAATATTTTTCTAAATATCTTTACGAAAATATCAGAGTTGCGTTAAATTCGGGGTCACGTTATATTCGAGCTAATATGGTATATTGACAGTAATTTAACAAATGAAAATTTATTAATTCACCAAACTGACTAAACTAGAATATTTTTATTTTACATTATCTTCGCTAAAAAACACATGACCGCGAAACTTGATATTTGAAGCAACTGAATTTTCTTCGATATGTGGATCCTGAACTGTACTCCTCTTTTTTAGGATTTCAAGTTACATCACTGAAACGCGTGGCATCATAAATTAAACTGCACCTTGGGTACACGAGGTACCATTTTTTTACTCTCATTACGGATTGATTAAAGATGAAAATGCAATTTCTTTGGACCGTAACAAAGTATGTTATAGGCAAAGATGCTCCGTCATCTAAGATAAGCGTTAGACTACGTTCTCTCTAAGCATCCGCAAATCTCGCTTTTGACGAGATCGACGATAAAATGTCGAGACTTGTTAACGAGAGAATGTTCCGAATATTTACGAGATTTACGGCGAGTTTAATATTAATGTTTCCATGGAAGCGCTCTAAAGGAATTTAAAAAATGGTGCAGAGAGATGCAGTCTATGAGGATGGGCCTTAAGACGGAGCAACTAGGGCAAAAAGAGGTTATCTTGAGAAAGGAAATGTTAATAACAGTCGACGAAGCGAAAATGTATTAAAATGGATGAAAAATACGAGGATAGTGGGGAATATTTCCGGGCTAAATGCTGAGACAAATTTAATTAAAAACTCGCTTCGTGAACTTTGTAAGATACGGGACTTGCTAGCGCTAAATATCCACTATGAAAACCACCGTGGCTTGGCTTTGGTTTTAAGTGATGTTCTTTTGCAAAACGAAAGATAATACACAATAATGGAATTCAATAACAAAAAGATATGTAACATTTTTCATCTATAAAATCCATTTTTTAAACTTCAGTGAAGGGATAAAGAAGTGAATACAGAAAGGGAATAGATTTAAGTACATCAAAAGTTCGACAATCACTTTTTTAGGTTGGTTTATTTTTATTTGGTTTCAAAATTATTTCTCAAATTAAAACTTGAAAGATATTCGATTTGCCAAAGAAATCTTGGAGACTAGCTGCAAACAAAATCTAAAAAGGCAAAAATATCTTCAAATTTAATTCAGAGAACAGATTTTCCGTTCAAGATTGCTAAGCATCGACACTGTTGAAATAACAGAAAAATTTAATTCGATTAGTAAAAACGATTCATTTCCATCTATTATTAACAAAGTGGGTAAAGATTAAGGGGGTGTAAGGAATGGTGATGCGTCTCATTCAGCCTCTCCTAATCAAATGTCAACCTCACCTTCAAGTGGTGCACCCTGTTACAACCAACGAGGCTATGAAGACCGAAAGACCCCTGGAATAAGGGGTTCTCACCATCAAGTGCCTCTGAGGAGGGCGAATGAGCAGACTGGGCACACACTATTGTCCTCGAGGAGGGAAAATGCCTCTAAAAGAGGACTATCTTCTTCAGGAGGACAACGGTGTTAGTTTACTTTATAAACGATTCGATAATTTTCATCTTGCAATAAACTAGAAAAGATTATTCAGGGTGAGTAATGTTAGAAGGTTCCACAAAGTAAAGGCTGAAGTAATTCATTGTGTTTTAACTAGAAAAGATTCCATTTCTACAATACGATTAAACTAGACTCTACAGAAGAGATTAAGTAATATCGTTCAGTCCAAATCAGGAACAACACCCAGCAAATGAAGCTGGGTCTTCGCAAAACCATGCCGTTCAAGATAAACGTAACGTCGACACGAGAGGATTGATACCCATCACAAAGCCATTTAAATGGGCATCTCATCTCCCTCCTCTCTTTCCGCCACAAACTATTTTCATTCGCTACGGCAGGTAATCTTGTACCAAGCAACTTCAACGAGGTTCACAGCTATCCTCATCCCCCATCGAGTGGGTAGAGCATAATTGTTTTTGGAGGTAAAAATAATTAAATTACAGAAAAAATTAGTTCAATCTATCCAAAAGTAACAATAGTAATTAATGACGGCGTGAGTGATAGTCATAACGTTTTCAAAACGGTTTTTAAGATTTCCAAAATGGTGAATAATTGTATTATAATGTAAAGATAATTGATATAAAGAAAAACTTCTGCATCTATCCTGAAGTAACTACAACAATAATTATGGCCAATATGGCCTTCAACATTGTCAAAATGGTGTTTTATAGTTTAAAGATGATTGACATATAACATAATTATTGAATTCGATCCAGGAGTAACTACAACAATATGAGCAATTGCCAGATTGATCTAATAAATAGTCAAAAAGGTTATGACCCCCCGTGAAAATTCAACTGTGGCATTTTTACCGCCCACAGAATTCCATTGTGGCATTTACCACGCACCGTTCTAGGGTTAATATCTTTTCCATTAGTAATTCTTTTCTTATGTAAACGCATGAAGGGCAAGTGATCCATTGAGATAAAAGAAATGATCTCCTTTGACGTAACCTTGTTTAATGACAACAAGTATTGGCATTGAGCACAGCCATGGGTGGTACCTTGGATATGATATTAATTGCGGTGTAAAGACGTTTGACTACCGGAATGGAAATATTAATAGAGGTGATCAATTCCCACTGGACTTCCCATAATTTTCCTCCGATGAGCTATGATCAACGCAAAGGGAATGTGACGCAAAATTTGAGCCAAATACCTAGACTTTTGTGACCCTTGGCGGCTATTCCAAAGAGAAAGGCACAGAGTTGCGGAGGGTATCAATGCTAGAGTTTTATTTCTCTATTGAAATGTTTGTTCACAAGTCCCTCAGGTGTTCTAGGAAAAGGGAAGAGTGGAAAGAGTTGACTTTATCATGAGTGAGAGGCAAGGAAATAAAAATAATCAAAGCGAAGGAACGGCGGAGGAGAAATGTAAAAAAACGATGGAAAAATTAAACAAAGATTTGGATACTAATACCTAATAGGAGTATGGCAATGACATTATTTTTCCACATTAGGGATTAATGAATTTTTATTTTTTGAAGAAGACAACTCGATAGATATTTTTTGGAAAAATATTATACTTACACCGCTGCAAAAACTTCGTCACTATTTTTAACGGTCAGGTTTCATGCTACTATTCACTTTAAATATTTCAGAAACCTCACGGCTCTTGTTTACTAAAATCACTGGTCAAATCTGTTTCGTGGGAGATATCTCATCGGATGAATCTTTGGAAAAGCATCCTTGGTTGATCCGAATTCCTTATCTAGAGGAAATATGTATCGAGATTATCATAGTTAATAGTGCCAAATCTGAAAACCTGAGCTAACGAACCGGTATATGTCGGATAAATCCTAAAACGCATCCGCGTCAGTACAATCCCAAATCGCGTAGCAATATTTGAGATGATGTTGATTGAAAGGAATATAAACTGATCGACTCTAGGTAGAGAATTAACCGGAGTTCTGCTGGTTAATCTTCATATTTTATTTGGCTCTCCCATAGAAGGATAAACTATCTGTTACTTAAACAAATAGGCATATATATCTAGGTATCACTTTCATTAATTACTTATGGGCCAGTCATGTAGAGAACATAACCTTCAAGGCGAACAGAACCCTTCATTTCGTTATCAGAAACCTTAGGGAGTGCCATAGGGAAGTTAAGGAAAAGGCACACTTGTTAGACCTATGCTTGAGTATGGCGATAGCGTTTGGGATCCACACCAAAAAGGACTAACAGACAAATTATAAAATGTGCAAAAGAGAGCAGCAAGATTCGTGTTGATATGGGAAGACGGATGGCGTCACTGCAATGATTGAAGAACTTGGCTGGGAACAATTAGAATATAGACGTTAAGTGAAAAGGTTCGGGAATATATACAAAACTATTACTGGAAAGCCTTCGTTGAAAGAATTAATCAATAGACGACCACAATCACAAATCGCTTTAAAGAGAGAACAGATGTTTGTAGATATTCATTTCTAAATCGGGGAATAGTAGAATGGAACAATTTACCTGGAGAAGTTTTAGAACCTTTTCCCCCTTCTTATAATATATTTATCAATAAAATTAAAAGGGTTTTGTGATTTGTTGTAATGTTGTGATTTTTATAAAATTGTAATATTTTAAAAATTATATGATTGTTATAAATTTTTAAATATTTTTATATATATATTATAATTATATGTATCACATACTGCCTTCGGGAGGTTTTGGGGGTTTTTCTCCCGACTAGGGTGAATACCAGGCAGTTTATGTGATTTCCTCCCCACCACGATATGACTACCACCTGGCCTTGTGCCTATTTGTAGTTTTAATAAATAAATAAATATATAATTTCCTACATATACAGTAAAAGTATTTAGGTATTCGTATGTAGTATATGTATTGGGAATTTGGCATATTTCGCGAATCATCCTTCCTTACATTCAATGTAATACACCAATATTTGTAACAACGTGACACAACGTTTGGGTGTTTCTGTAGGGCAATTGGATTATATTTTCTTGCGATCTTATTTGGCATCGAGAGTATCATCGGCAAATAATCTATTCCTGCTCTTTGAATCACCTTTTAAATTAGACTGTCATTTTTAAAGCGCACATAAAAAAATCGGCCCTTTTTGGTTTTCCTGCAAAACACTCCATATAATGCATACTTCGACATACTCTGTCCATCACATTTTTTCCAATTTGTTAGAGAAGCAAGATTTTGCTTCTGATTCACGTGAGCATAGCAATCGCACAGAAATTATTAAAAGAGATCTAGTAGTAGAAGAAAATTTTATCTCTCAATCTCATGATTTAACTCATAGCCGTCTGAGCATGAATTAGGAATAGGATCTATACTCGGGACAACACCGGGCATATGCGGGTGTAAGTTGAAAGAAGCTCCCAATATGGAAATAAGGGATTGGCGAGTGTTGGAGAGGCGCGGAATGAAGTTCAAGGACAGAGGGAAACTTTTGCTCTTAAAAATTCATGCGCCGCGCCTCCCTTCGTTTATTTATGCGCACGCGTGTCTGCGTGAATTATTGAAGCGCTGTAGACGCAATGCGCCGAGATAATCAGCAATCCATTCCCTCAGGAATACGCTCTAAATCATTCCGATGTTTACCCCATCGTTCATCATTACAGTCAAAACTCTTTCTTTACAAGTATCTCCGGATTTTTTATACTTCCCTATTTTCTGATGCTAATGCGATACTTCGGTAGACATTACTTATGAACTAAAACTTTGAGAAGTGATGCGCTCTTGAATTACGGAGCCTAAAATATTATGGAAGAGTCTTATATGGAGTATGTTTCTTATCTGAATGAGTCGTGCCTTATGGATAGCAAATATAACCAAATTTTAAACAGGATAAATTAGATTATTTAATGAATACATGGTTCGGCCCTTGGATTATTATTCCTACTAATTCCTTCTCAATTGTACATTGTATTGGGCATTTGTCTAAATTGAAGCAAAATTTAAAACGATAATCTATGAATAAAATAATAATCCTCATTTAATACATCTAACTTTGGTACTTGTTTCGATTTTGTATTTATGATTTAAGTGTGCTATTGAAGTAAAACTTTGTGATGGTAAAACAACTGTAGTACCCTCATTAAGTTTTTTCGTAACATGGCATCAATGAATCCATAGTGAAAAAAAATTGTTTCTTCATTTTCTTGGGACTATTTATACATGCGTCGAAACTTACCTTAACGAGTCGTTGAACATGCAGTTATATCGGCACACACGCGTCTTTATTTTCAACAACATCATGGCTTAAATAGCCTTAATCTTACATGCAGACTGTACGATCGGATAATAGGTTAAAATACGGAAGTTTACACGTAATGTAAGAAGATGTGAAAAAATATAAAAAAAACCGACAATAATATAATACATTACATTCATAAGGATCAAAAATAAAGGTAAATGCTTGCATACGTGGAATAATACGTCGATGACATATGAGTGAAATGAATTAAACCTTAAACATTAGTCGTCTCCATAGACTTTGGCAAAAACATATAAGATAATAAAGAGAGAAAATAACCGGATGTAAAAACCAAAATGTAGGTAAGCAATTCCATAGGAATGGAATTCTGAACGAAGGAAGTCCTCTCGTGTCGATGCTCATAATGGATTTATATAAATACGTAATTTAAAAAACAGTTACGTTTGTACTAAGGAGACTAACGCTTGGCTGTATCATAATACAGAATTTCCTACAGAAAACCAGGCTAAACACAGAAATTTGAGCTGAAGGCAAAGGAAAGACTGACCTGTCACCCTTCGGTTAAATGAATTGTTGGCGGCACATGGTGGCGCTATGATAAATCGGTCGGAATAAGGGTCAAGAGATTTTCCCATAACGAAGGGGTCAGAGGACACCAAACGGAAGATGTTGGGGGATACGCCATTGACGAAGAGTGTGGCGTGTTAGAGGACTATCTTAAGCCTTTGATAACAAATGAGGCTCACGATGCGTAATTTCTCTTCGGCATCATCATTACTCTCAATGGTCAAAAGGAAACTTGGCGAAGAAGTGCTCGTAAGGTTTCCAGATTTCCCGGATTTCCGGAATTTCCGGGTCCGGAAATTATATTAGGGACACCTTAATGTCTCCGTTTGAAGCGTTCAATATGAATAATTTTAAATACTGTTAAATCGATAGAGGCACTCTCTTGTAGCTAAATACTGGCTGACGTTTGATAATCAAGATATGATGACGCACTTCATTGAATAGATGTTTTAGCTTAAATATAAATATTCAATAAACATATTTGTTATTTAATACACGGTTACAGTACATATTAAACCAGGATTATCAGATGTTACTTTAATATAAATCACGGTAGAGTAATTGCCCCATATAACGACAAAGACTAGAGAATGATTTTTTTCTGCTTATGTTTCGTATTCTTTGCCCTGTATGCTTCCATTACAACGCTTTCATACCGTTAATCTCTGCAAATCTACAGTTTCCGTTAAGTTCGAATTTACGCGCTCCTTTACAATTCCAAAGAATGTTCATCATTGAAAGAATAACCATAAATCGCATAATATATTTCGCATGACCTGAATTGATTTCGATAACATTTGCTTTCAAAGTAAATGCTTGGAGACAGTATCTAAGGAATGTATTGACTTCCCCCGCCACAGGCAGATTGCAGGGCATCAATGTACATTTGAGGATTTACAAGGTAATGAACACCACCAGAGCTGAGTTACGATGAGGATACAGTACTAGAGCTGGTAGATCACTACATGAGCTGGTTGAATCCTCGTGAGCTGAACAATTATCTCCAATAATCTTAGGAGAGTAAATGATTAGGTAAGGAGTGCAGAAATACAAGGCAAACAATGAGGTAACTTCTGCTGAATCACAAAAAGTCATTCGAATTTCAGGGTAAAAATAAAATATAGATCATTGTAATTAGAGATAAAGAATACCTTGCAATGCATATGTTTAGTATTCTATTTATAGGGACATCAAAGATCATTATGCATTGACTTGAATTGTTTGAACGGAGGCACCAATAACAACCGTGTATTTCACTTCGAAGAAAAATTAAACAAACTTGAGAGACATTTAACAATTAAAACAAACACCTTCGGGATTATCTTATGTCTCCGAATGCATAATACCAACTAATATCGCAATATTTGTTTGAATTACTTTCGTTTATTATACGTAATATCATTGACTAATATGATTTATAAAATTCTCTATGGATATCAATACTTCTGGAGTTAAAAAGAGAAATATTTTTGCCATTGATATAATAAAGTCTCTGAACAATAGAATAAGGTCTCGGAAAATAAATTATTTTTCATCTAAATGAATGAACACAACTTTGGATCTCGATTGTAATGAAAATATGATCGCACTTATTCTGTGTTTCCGGCAACGACATCTTTTAGAAAATTATAATTTGGTCTGTCCTTAATATTAATAATAAAGAAGCATAGAATAAATCAATCATAGTATAATATAAATAGTAAAATCTTCTAAAGCAGGAAAAATTCAAATAGAAACATTATTAAATTCTCATTTCTATTAGTTTAAACTATTCATGATAATTTGTTTATCAATATATATATCTAGGAGATAAGCTAAGCAATAGTTTATTCTTGAAAGAGCGCATTGCAAATGGAAACAACAAATGAACGTGAATACAAATAGCGATAGAATGCTAAGTAATTGGTAGAACGAATTTTTATTGCAAAACTTGTACAGATCCACATTAATATTAATATGGATCTGTACAAGTTTTGCAATAAAATTTCGTTTATGATGAAGTTCCACCAAGTATAGCTAAACCAAATTCTTTATAATTGGTAGAACTATGAAAGGTTTGTAACCGAGGCAAAAAAAAACGTTTTCCCTTATTAAATTAAGTGTTGCATATTATTGAGTAATGACATCCATAAGATGTAGTGTTGGCCTCAGAAATCCTCCACGCTTTGTTTTGGTTCGACAGTGGCATTTAGATCAGGTCCCACCGGATACTCTCGGAACTGATTTTTATGGAAACGTTCGAACAATTCTTTGGAGAAGGAGTAACGGATCAGTGATTCCAGTTTAGATTTAGAGAGAAATCCGCGAGAAATTGGCAAAGAAAAGAATCACAACGTCAAAAGTAGATTTTGGACATTTTCCCCTATCATCATGAAAGAAGCAAACGTTAGGGGTTGTATAGAGATGTTATTGTTTATGATAATATACGTCAATTTTTATATACATCAATAGCATAATGTGTGTAAGGGCAAGTGAGGTTTCGTTTCTCAGTTCGCAAAATGGCTTGTTAAAATATTCTGACCGGGTGGCCTAGTTGCTGAAAGCAGCCCCTCGGTATAGGAAGGTTCGATTCCCGCCCCGTCAGACTTTTTTCAAGTCCGTTTTTCCTTGAGATTATTCCTGGGAATTATGTGCAAAAACACTTTAACCCTTTCCTTGCGTATATACAATCACGTGCTTTCCACTCAATCTGAGAAATTTATTAGAAATCTTGAGTGCTTCGTAGTAAGTACTCACGTTGTTGTTGTTCGTACGTAATTTATTACGGATACTAACATGTTTTAAAATGGAGGAGCGTTTTCTAGCTTCTAAAAGTGGAAGATTAGAAGTGGATCGCCATTTCTTTTGGCCACGATGCAGATAATCTGGGTAAGGGACTTTTACTTGGCAGCCGTTGATGGCAACCTCGTTCCGCGCAAGTAGGCCGCTAGATAAGAAGACATGCGGTACAATATTTTCATTGCCTCCGCACGTCAGTACCTGCCTTCGCCGTTCTATTTGTGCCGGGTTTAATTAATTCCCGCTGGAAATGTTCCCATCGAACTAAATTAGCGTTTTAATGAAACGGGAAAATAAACGCAACAGATATGTGGCGGTTAGTTAGATGAGATTTTTGAACCTTTTCGTTAATTCTCGTTAGGTTAAATTTTTATAATGAAATTAGAATTACTTGGTAGGTTCCACCATTACCATACGATAATTATTGTAACTAGAAAGTAGTTTTGAATTAATTCAGCATGGCGAATCATTTCTTGACCACATCGACGTATTACAATTATAAATTCTACAGTAATATTGGCTATATTACACAGATTAAAAATTTACTGAAACGAATTACTCCGTTATTCTCTGAAAATAAAAATTAATAATTACAGCAATACACAATTTTGGGATATGCGTGTTTTAAGAATACGTTCAACATTCTTGCAAATGGGAAAAGGGTCTTTCGAGGAAATATCTTTTCCCCTGCTTTCGTTACAACGAAAGAATCGTTTTCATCTGTCAAACAAC
Organism: Sympetrum striolatum; assembly: GCA_947579665.1. Lineage (NCBI taxonomy): Eukaryota > Metazoa > Arthropoda > Insecta > Odonata > Libellulidae > Sympetrum > Sympetrum striolatum. Next base: position 79,472,663 of record OX388348.1, on the reverse strand, counting down.
TCATCAGCATAAATACACAAAGAAAGCTATAAACATAGATCGTTATTCTTTAAGTTTACTGTAGTTATTATCTTATACTGAATTCCATCACACTTCCTAATGAATGTGATTTTCTTAAATTGACACTGACGTTATCTTTGCATCTTATTCTCAACAAGTAGTACCTTAGCTTATAAGAGATATATTAGCAAGAAAAACTATTTTATTCATTACGGGTAGAACTCATGCATGCACAGCTTTTTTAATGCTGCTACTGCATGGTATTTGTAAAAGCCGTATTGTAAATGATTCATCCATCCAAAGAAAATGTATGAATTAATTTTAATATAAGAATAGTATTACTTGTAACTGATGCTACATTTTATAATCATAATAGTCATCCTTTCTCAGCGTGCGAACGCCTTGGAAGTTAGCTGAATAAAGAAGTCAATGCATAGCCTAACGGTATGAAATGAAGGTAGTGTGACCGCATTAAGCATTATTACACTCAGTTTCTCCTCCGGTATTCATTTTTACAGATTGAATTCGACATCCTCGCAAAATACAAATAGGTAAATTGCCGGGGCTGAGGGCTGAACCCCAGCCTTCTACGTGGAAGGCAAGTTACTTACGTCAAAGAGGCTACATTTTATGCTTCATTAAAACAACGAAATAAATTATAAAATTAATAATTTCTCAGTAGAAGAGGTTAAAATTGAAATGGAAAAAGTTTTCAATCTTGAAATGCGGTAGTAGAACCAGAAACTGGTTTATCGAACGCTATTTCGCAACTATGAGGATAACACTGGTCATAAAACTCTCCTGTTGGTTATCAACAAATAGACTTTGCTAATTGGACGCGGGCAGAGGAAATTTTAAGCGCGTTGTTCGTTAAAGGATTGAATTATGAGCAGCATTCTTGTTTTTCTTAGAAGAGGAACGTTTGGAGTGATATTCCATCTCGTTCGCTGGTCTTAAAGTAGCCTCAATTCCTCCCAATTGAGGCATGCATCACTTTCACCCCACCCACTATCCCACGATGCAACGCTTCCTTCCCTCCTAATGCACCCACATCTGTCGCACTTCCTAACAATCCATCTTATGCTGACAAGCTGTCGTCACCCTCCCCTCTCTTCCTTCAATGCTCTCACTTCAAATCCATGAGATTCCTCTTCCACTCCCTCTCGTCCTTCGCGAATTTAAAGCTTTCCTCGGTGATGCAGAATGGAATGTACAGCACGCGAATGTATTTCGGATAACGATGTAACAAATCCCTTGCTAATAATAAAAATCCATTTTTTTCTTAGTAGCCCAATACAAAGTCATTTATCATAACATTTACCATGGACTGCCCCTTGGGACTGCCTCGGAACCAATGCCATCTAACCTCAGGACTTATCTATCACGTAAAACGCACTATTCTATTTTGTGATACGAAAACCTTTTAATGTTTCCTAATCCTTTTAAAATTATCTATACTTACAATTTTCGCATAATGGTATGATATATTGAATTCCTTCTACTGTTTAACTTTTTTCTAAACATTCTAACTAAACTAGATACATAATTTTCATCATTGATATATTTATTCAATTTAGGTGGAAGTGAAAATATGATGTCGTACATCGTCGGCATAAATTTTCCATAACACAAGAAAAGGACTGGTAAAGCATGTGATGAATCATATATGTACCCTATCGATGGCTAAAAGCAAAGTGAATGTTGCCAAGGTAATGTCATACAGTAAATCAATACGAAATCTTAAAATTGGGCTAAATAGTATCAATAACTGTAATAGTTCATAAAATTGCCAATTTAAATATCTTATTTGTCAAGGAGAAGGGTTAAACATGTTTACATAAGAATCGAACTGCGAAACTATTGCATTATGCTCAATTGTGCTCTGTGTATTTACGACAGATTTCAACTGCCAGAGTATTAGTGAGATTATGCGACTCAACGTAGCTTCAGATATTTCTGTGCATTATTCGCCAGCTAAATATGAAAAAATATCACGAGAAAAATTATATAAACGAGTTACTTTGATATCTTCATGAATCAAGCATGCGAATAAATGCATTGGTATAGTTTAAAACTTCATTTCTAGCTTACAAAATGGTAATTTTTGGGATGATTATTCTTTTATTTGCGCAAAACAATCCGAATTTTCAACGTAAGACAGGGTATTCTTTCTATATCAGAATTGTTTTTACTATTTCAGTTTGGTCATAATTCTCTTAAAAAATTGTATCACTGATAGAATATCCAAAGATATTAAATGATTCTATTGCAACGTTCTGCACTGGTTCTGAGACAATGATCTGAAATCATGAGGTCCGAGAAAAAACTGCTTCACACGAAATAATATAACACGATAAGCTTATAATACTTCGCTGAAAATTTTTCGATTTAACTCTTTTTCAAACTGCGGAGACTTCCTGCACATTTTCCAGAACACGAAAGACGCCCCCAGCACCCTCACACGCAAATTAACGGATATGCTAATGACCACAAAGGATATCCCACTCGAGCTTCGGTTGTGACCTATCGGCTAACACACGGCTGCTCTGCCAGAACATGATTTAAAGAGCAGGAAAGTAATACACACGCCTGCTTTAATTGAAACAACACGAGAGAGCGAATTATTGCGTTGTGGGGGCGTCGGATGGAGAGATAAATACGGAAGGTGTTGTCCCCAAATTCATTAGGCACACATGGAGGAGGTGTCTTCAGAAGAATGGCCGTACAAAAGACGGGCGCCTTTCCTTCTGCGGTCACGCATCGGCATAGTGACCGCTTATATTGTATGGTAATACATTCCCTGAATAAATTAATTTCTGGGTTATTCCTTTATACGCAATGCATGAAACAGTTACTATTCACAAAGAGATAGTTTCCTTTCCACATAAAAGTTCAAAAGTCAACTTAACCCGATAAATAACCCGACCCGAGCTCTTGCTAAAAATGATAATCAAAGTAATTACAAGGGAAGCGAAACCGAGGTAACTTGTTAATGGTGCAGTTGCTTCACGGGAGGAATCCTAAAGAGGAAAATTTCACGGAAAATTGCTGAAGAAATTCAAACATGTAAAATAGCTTAATTTATACAAATATTGCAAGGATGGATGTGAAACAACATGGATTTATTCAGACCTGAAGATGATAATTTGCCATTTTACCACAGGTTTCGCCGTGATATGTGTGTTAATTAAACTAATTCATTCTTTCATCTTAGAGCTTTTATTGTGTAAGACTATATATCTTTAAATTAACCCCACCTCATATGATATGATTCGGGTACCGCAACTTTGAGAAGGGGCTTCCAGGTGCTCGCGCGGGACCATCGGTTAAGGAAGCATCGAGATATGGATTAAGGTGTAAGGACTTCGTGTGGGAGGCACTCTTTGAACAATCCACTGAGTGGGAACTCTTCCAGCCCAGTGGTCTAATGGCTCTCCCGAGTTCATTTAACCGATCGAGGGATATCGGACCGCCACCGGCATTGCGTGGGAGCAGAATGAGCCGCTTAATTATTAAAGCGTTGCTGCAGGCGGCACACCCGCTCCTTTCAGTTGTATTTCGTGTTTTCGGGGCGACGGGGGAAGGGGTAGACTGGGATGCTGCTTCTTGCAACGGAATATGAATTTCCCTAGATAATATTAAGGCTACTGAGGTGTGAACCATGCTGAATAATTGCCTTAACAGAGGTTATACTTTATTAAATGCTGTTAAATTATCATTGTATAAGATCGCTGTTCTGCACTCATGTATTCTATCCTCTAATAGCAGTATGGCTCCTCGAGGAAATAAATGGAAAATTAATTTACTCCTCATCTTCGCTGGTATGCCACATACCCTCTATCTATAGCTAATGACGAGACTCAATGGCAAGGATTAACTACATTCCGCCTTTCAAAATCTTTTCATAGATAATTGTAGATGACTTGAGTTACTAACCAATCTTTGGGATGCTTAATTGACTATCCACTTCATTACTTTACGATTGAAGTCTTTCATCCTCAATAAATTTCGATGATCAACTATTTCAATGCAAACAACGGATCACTCGATTTCAACCTTGTGGTTTCTTATGCATGGTATATACAATATGTATTCTTCTAATGAAATATCTGGTCTTGTATGCAAATTACTTTTTTCTAAAGTGAATTCGTGAAAGATTAATCAATAGCTAATTAAACTGAAACGTTTAGAGCTCAAATAGTATGAGAAAAAAACAATAAATGATGAAGCTAATTGTCTCGATAAATTTACAAATATTTTAGCGCATTATAGATTTCTGTAAAGCTGGGGCTTTCAGCTATTTTCAAGGCGCTGACCACCAACATAAAAATATTAAAAATTCATACAACTAATTCTAAATACTAACAATTTTGCCCATTTACATCTCATATACCACTGGCTACTATTGTGGTAGACTATAAGAAAACAGATAATTTAATTTTTTGAGCAGCTAAAAATGTTAATAACTTTAAAATAACGTCCAAATTAACAATATATGCTCCAATAGTGTGACGCGTTTACGAAATGTAGACCTTGAGCGCGTGACATCACATAACATCATAACATTGTCGCATTTTCATGGTGGAATGTTAACAGTTCGCTGCCCAGAAAAATTGATGTCACTCGGGATTGGATGTTGTGTGTTGTGACCATCGACAGAAAACGGATAAGCAAGATGAAGATAGTTTGCCATTCCTTCCTGTACTCAGCCAGAATGTTATGAGTGGAAATAGTCCTCGCAAAGTGCAGCACAATTACCCAGTGAATTACGTTTTTTTAGTTTTTAACAAAATTAAAGGAATTGTATAATCAAATATTCTGTTTAATTAAAACTCCCTCCGTGTCCCCCCACTTAGCGGTCGCTTGCGTATCGTCGCCGACGGTGCTCCTTACAGAACGAATCTTTTGGTGACCTCCATGATGTGCCTCACTCGGCTGGTTCTCGGAGTCATCTGAATATGCAATTTTGTTGGTTCGCGAATTGATTTATGGTTTATCTCCAATTTTTCTTTGTCATGTGAATGCATGAAATAATATCATATCATCAAAAAGGCTAGATTTATGACTCGACCGGTGTCACCCCTCCAATTAGGATGGGACAATTTAGTTTCATTTTTAACTGTAAATTTTACTACCCTATTACTGGGCCGCTTTCCTTTGCAGCTCTACGCAAGCAGATTAGGAAAGACCGTGGGTATATTTTAAAATCGCTGCAATTTCCGGAAAAAAGCTACTTTTCTCAATTATAGTCACATGCATCCTTTCTGCACTTTCCTTGTAGCAGGTCTACAATAAACTCTCTCCATTACTAGATATTCCCCTGCATATATATTTGGACCATTTACCCTCATTATGAATGAACATCTCAAACAAGATGCAACTCCGGTGGATTCCTAGCTGGTGAGCTCTTGCTTTCTATTATACGGTGTCTTAATTTTCGATAATTGTATTTAGAGAATACCAACGGCAGTTAGAAAATCAACCTCGGTGGATATATATATATATATACGAGTAAAATGTAGCTTGCATACTGCAAGCAGATCGACAACACCAATTTCATATCGGCATTATATCGGGACGGTCCTCAAAAAGAAAAAATCAAAGGATTTAATTTTTTCTTAAAATTCGCTGACATTTCATCGTCTGGAATCGAACCCGGGTCTTTACTGTGAACTCACTATGCAGCACAATAGAAGATTACCATCTCTAACTATGTGTGAAAATTCAAGCAGAAATATTGGCTACAACTGCCTCAAATGACGTTCTAATTTTCACGAATGTAAATTGTTCTCTGGATTCGAACCAAGGACGATTTTGGAAATATAAAAGATGTTTCTGAAAGTTACTTATGATCTCTATCTACATGCCGAATTTCAAGTTTCTATATTATTGGGAAAGGTTTCAAAATAATTCCTAAAAATCGGATCAACTTCTAATTGCAGAGACACCTGGTGTAGAACCCAGAAAATATTGTAAGCTGTGAATGTATAGTTTGATTTGTAAGGACTGGCTATTCTAACATGCAAAGTTTGAAGTTGATAGCATGCCGGGAAGTACCTTAATTTTGTTTCCGTTATCTCCGTAAGAAATGCATTGAGAAGAGCAAATGGCCCTCTGGGATCGAACCAAGGACCATCAGCGAACATCTAAAATTTGATTATGATTTATATTCATGATATGTATTTACGTGCCGATTTTCAAGTATCCATGTTATCGGGAAAGGATAAAAAAAAATCTTAAAAATCGCCGCAATGCATTTTAAACGGCCGATTTTTGCACCGACCTAGCATCGAACCATGGACAATATTCGAAGATGTCTTTTTGATTTTCGTTGGATATGCACGGCTTCTAGCGGTCCCTTGAATTTCAACTCTCTCCTTTACCGGGAAGTGCCTCAAAAAAAATTTCGAAAATCCCCGCCATGTAATCTTATGGGGAAAATCGCGACTTTGGGGCCTTCTGGAATCGAACCCATGGCACCGAGGTTCAAAATCACATTTTTTCTGGCGGTTACACGTTATGGCCAATACATCGTAAAAATTTCAAGTCGGTAGTACTTGTGGAACATGGTTAGAATTTTGATCCCCAGTGAGTGAGTGAGTGAGTGAGTGAATGAATGTATATCTAGGTATATCCGGAGAAGCGTCTATATATAATAGATATTTCCTAATTTTGCTTTTACTCTTTTGCTTATATTACTTGCTAATACCGTATGTTGATTATAATAATGTAATTCTACGATTAAGTGAAATCGTAGAATTGAATTCATATGTTCTAACTCCTATAAAAATTTCTATTTTACAATTTTGTTAACATTTAATTATTTTGATTGTGCTCAATGAAAATGGATTTAATGCTGGTAATGTCAGAGCCATCCGATCGCAGGAAGAATTAAAAAATCTGCAAGTGGAGTTGCTGCTGAGGAGGAGAGAATCTTCTAGAAGAGTTTACATCTGAAGATTCCAGCAGTGGTGAAGATGCGGCATAACAGTGACGACTCATCTCCAGTCGATGAACAAGGTGATGCAGAAGTCACAGAAGATATTGTTCGGGTGGAAAAGTCTCTTCTTTTTCAAGACATTCGTTTGGTAGGAAAACCAGGGCCGAGGAATGATATTCATGGTTAAAAACCCATTGATTTCTTCCATTTAATTTTTACAAGTGATTTCTACGATTGCGAAGGAAGCAAATGAGAATGCAGAAGCAGTGTTTTCGGAAGATGTTTCCGATCATTCGAGTACCATAAAATGGAGCATATATGTAGTAGTATTTTTCACTACAATAATAAAGCACATTCCCTCATAAATGATTCTGGGTTTTTTTGAAAGGAATTAAAGAGCGATTCAGGTAACTTTTTCCAATCTGCTTTGATTATATTCAACAAGAGTATTTAGATATATTAATCCCTTGCGGATGAAGGTTTTTTTTAATTTTGACTTACTCTTAAAAAAAATTTTATTATATTATATTTTTGAAAACTTTCCCATTTATAATTACCTGCAAATATCAGATAAATAAAGCCTGGCTTGTTTATTTGCCTCCTCTTCTTCAGCGATTCCCATCCTATTTATTTATCCATTATCTTCGAGAACATTCTGCTATCTGATGTCAGAATGGCCTCTAAAATGATAATGCTGCTGTTTTAAAAATAATCAACCATTCATTCTAAAACAAAAAAAAACTCAAAATCCATACCACGAAGAGATAGTCATGGTTAACAACGCTACATTTTTATCAGCGTCAATGAAATGGATGAGAATGGTATCTGGAAATTGCTGGTGATGAAAATTATGAGCGGTATTCATCTCAACGGACACCATAAAACTTTTGGGGGTGAATTACTCTCTAGCGCTTCGCCTCTTTTCGTGGTATAGATTGAGGGAGATAAGGAGCTGTTTCTCCGGGTTTTTACTCACAAGGAACATTAACGGAGTGTTACTCACCGATTTCATTCAAACTCGGTAGATTCAGAGCTGATGGTGAAAAAATAAAATCTGTGAAATCGTTCGTTCCCTCGTGACCTAGGAGCCGAGATATTCGAGGTCAAAAATTGCAAACTGACCACCCGGGCCCCTCGCTAAGACGCCGTACTCCTAGACGCGGATACCGGGCGGGAGTGCCGTCGCATGCGGTCGCCGCGAAAACGAAGCGCGGTCAGAAATCCGAATGGTTTTCGGCGGTTTTCATTCTACAATTTGTAAAGAATGAAATAAATTTCGATGACATGGATTCAAATTTGATTTGTATTCACTTCGTATTTTTAAACACAAAAGTGAATTTTTTCAAAAAATCTTTGAAACACAGATTAAGTTCACAGTGAGCATTCACTTTATGAAGGTTGTATTCCCACATACAGTTTCGTCTTGTACATACATTTTCGCATCGACTTTCATAAATATTTTCATTAAAACAATGCTGCACCGGAGTGAGAAGAGAGTCGGGGTGCTGCTCTATATATCCTGCTTTGAACCACGCGCACTTAATAATTTTTTAAATCTGGGGCCTGGAATTGAAAATGCGTAAGGGATTGCAATTTTAGGATACTATCCCTCTGAAAAGGGGAAATGTCTAGTTGATCTAACAGCACTCGATCAGAAACCTTCCGCACGAAGTCTTTCCAAATTCTAAACAAATATATATCCAGTGGCTGAATAAGTCCCGTGGTCTTTGGAGGAATCAATTTAATCACTAACCGGTGTGTGTGTGTAAATATCCTTTCTTATTCCCCGGTATTCTGAGAAAACAAGAAAGGAAAACTTCACATTTTGAGTGCTCTCAAAAGATTAGAAAATTCATTTCCAGTTTTGGTTGTCAGCTGTCCTTGGCTCGATTCGGAGTCATAAATCCACTACATCTTTGCTGCAAGGGGAAATGCGTTTAGATAAACATTCCCGCCTAATAAATGGATGCCGCGCTAAAGCCTGAGATTTCTTCGTGTGTGACTGGCATCATCCTTTGCGCGTTTGATCGGATGATTGCTTCCACGGGTTCCCGGATAGTCATGTGGACAGCGCGTTTGCCTCTGGTGAAAGAGGTCCCGGGTTCGATTCCCGGTGGGAGCCAATGTGCGAAATGACCTAAGCTGTCGAAGCACTTTTAACAATACTACTACTACTGCGATTGCTTCTACATTTACTTCCTTACGAATGTAGGTCTAACATAAGGTTAGCGTGAGGCTGTACATCCTCTAAATAGCCGAAGGAGTTGCGAAAACCTTCCTCTAAATGGGAGCAATAAGATTCGAGAAATGGGTTGATCATAGAAATTTCAAATTAAATGAAGATAAATACCATCCGTAGATTCTTACAAATTGATACATTTTAGTTAACATGTACAAAAGTAGAATAGGTGTCGAGTTATTAAATTCAAGAATATTGAGCGTGTATTTAAAAATAAACAAATAAACAGAGCGATACAGGGAAATAAAAGCTAACATCGATAGTTATTTCAAGAATTTTTTCCGCAAGTCCAATGTAAAGTTGGTGGATTATATTGCTAGTTACTGATACTTGTTATAGTACATACGTCCCCTGTCAACTATTTCCTTACCTGTATAAGCTTTAACTCTTTATATTTATTTATTTAATTCTCACATACAGCGTAACAATGCCAATTTAAAGTGAAATGTAACAAATATGCATACAGAAAAGTAGTAAACATAAACAGTTAAAAAGTGACAGAATATATAAAGAATAAAAAACAAAATAAAAGGTAGATTTGAAAAAGGAAAAGTATAAGGAAAGAGCCAGAGGGTCTTTGATATCCGTGAAACGATACGATATCTGTAATTATTACGATAATTACTACGATACGATGCGATATCTGCATCGTCTCACAGTCTTTTCAAGATATCAGCGCATATTCAGTATTACTAGATGCAGAGTAAAAAACAACGACTATTTGTTGTGTATAATACAGATAAGGGAAGCATATGCTATTGGCTCAAGATGAATGAACATAAGATGGAAAACATGAACTGCTGAATTTTCCAGAGAATGCTCACAAAAATTGGTTTAAAAAAATCAATAATCCCTAATAATAAACGTAATGAGTGGAACTGCAATTAAAGTAAGGTTAGGGATTTACATGAGGAGGAAGACATTAAATGTCCTATTAATAATACACTACACTCCCATTTATAATTTTCCCCCAGTATCCGCGAATTCACCGCGGAATGTCTTCCATTATTTTGCATTCGCGAGTAAAGTCTCGGATATACGTAAATGTTTGATACTTTTCTAAAGTTATTAATCTAATTTTTTATCTAAGTTCAATAATTTAACGTGATACGTTTCAGTATACCGTGGACATCACATAAAGATTCTCTTTTCAACCATTCTTCGGCACCAGTTTCCGAATTTTTCAGATTTTCCGGATTTTAAAGCATATAATATGACTTGCACTTACAGTTAGTTTACATAAACCTGTAGGATTTGTGATAATTGTAGGAATCTTATTTCACTTCCCTCATTGATTTTGCAGCTTTCGGTCTTTTGTGGGCTGTGAAATGCTTCGATTATGAACACTTCCAGGGTAGGATGGAAGTAATAAATGGTTAGCATTGATATGGAACTTGTTAGTGTCAACAGGATGCGTAACGAAGTCGTTAGGCTGTCCGCCTTTTCCTCGAAATGGGAGGACGGAGAAGAATGGAACAGCGCTTCCGAGGAAATATCGAGCGAGAGGAAAAAGTGCGGAGAGGAAAAGAGGCACGATTGAGGGAGAATGCGTGAGAAGATGAGCAATAAGCGAATATGAAAAAATGAGTCAAAATGTCGAACTAAATGTTCCCTTATGAATAAAATGGAGATTATTATGTTTTCGCGTCATTCATTTGGATTTTGGGGAGGATGTTATAATGGTAACTATGTTTAGGCTGCAGAAAGGACTTCTTAACACCTTCGAATACTCAGCTGAATATAACAATACGTTGGCAAAATCGGTCGAATAAAAATCTTTGGTCAATGCTACGAAGTGTCATCTTTAAGACGTGGATTTATATTTCCCATAAAATTACGTTTAAGCATATCAATTTTATTTTTTGTTGTTATTGTTTAAGATTCTGCACTCAAACGCGACTTTTAAATTAAAAAAAGTTGAATAATTAGTGAAAAGATTGGATTTTAGATACAAAATTTTCTAATTCTCAAAGTATTGATAGTTACGAATGGGAAGAAGTGGTGACTAAAACAGAAAATTACATGATGTAGTCATTGAGAGATGTATTGCATCATGATTGCAAAAATCCAAGAGAGCAGAGGATTGGAGGAATCTTTTGGAGAAAGAATGATGGGGTAGAGAGAGAGAGAGAGAAAGGGTGGAGGGAAGATGGATGGTGGGTGGGAATCACACACGGAGAGACAAATGACTTCAGCCGAGCGAAATTGAGACTATACCGTACTTCGGAGAAGGAGATCCCGAGGAATGAATAGGACAAAAGAAGATCATCTGTCTGTGGCGAAGGTAGGGCGTGAAGAAGGTGGTCACGAATAATGCATTTGACCTCAGCGCACGTGCATTTGCCAAACGATCTGAGAACACGTTCATAAAAGGGGCGAAAGTGCATACAATTGCGATTCTTTATTTCGTGGCCTAGTTGCGACTCCATGCGGAACGGGGCCGTCGTGAAAAGATGTACACTTCGCAGACAAGGCGAGAGAGGGCATTGTTTTGGTTTCTCGGGAAATCTGAATGCCCTCAACGCGACGCTCGAATGAATGATTTTCGGCTGAGGCTACCACTGACAAGATTTATTCATCCTGAATACACTTTTCTCCGATTCGCCCTCTGTTGTCATTCAAGTATGCCAATATCATTTAAATGTCAAACATTTTATTTATCTTTAGCCAAACATTGTAGGCTCTGAATTTCCGAATTTCGTTGACACCATTTCGCAAATGTACAGTACAGTAAAATGTCAGTCATGTTGTAGAAGAGTTTCCTAGCTTTTATTCACGGCAAGGTGCAATACTCTTCGGATAGGATTCGAGGACATTGTAATGCATTGTAGTTTGCAATGAAACATTATAAATCAAAAATCATTGCTATATTACGTTGATAAGTGCATTGAGTTTATGGGTACTCCTTTTGGAATTAATTCTTCCGGTTATTCTCTTTTCTATTTCAATTATTTATTAAAAAAAAATCAATGAAGCGAAGCCACAACGATATTTTAAGGTGGTGACTTGTTTTGAGATCCACTTAAAAACATTAAAATTAATGATCAACTGATAACTACGTTCTCCTGGTTGAAAGCGAAGTTGTATTGCAGTGGTACTATTCAAACATGAATCCCTCCAGAGATACAAACAGGGATGAATTCGAGTAGCAGTTGACCCTTCTATATTGGAACTTCAGCGGAAACATGCGCTTGCTGCTTTAACGTCATCTCTTGCTGCATAAGCATCTTCCGAGTAGAGCTCATCTGCAAGTATTCGGCGAACACCAATTGGTCCATTGACAGCCTTTCTATATCCGTCCATATGGGATACGCCTCTCATTCTTAGCCATGTTTTCCTTTCAACTGAAGTCAAACGTCTTCATCAGAATCGTGTAAAATGATATCTAATCCGATGGATTTCTTTTCTTTCAAAACATCGGGACCTTGCTGACTACTCTAGAGATATGTCACTAGATGGTCTGTAAATAAGCCTTGAGTGAATCATAAAATCGTCTTGGAAACCCTTTTCCGTAATCGTTTTCGATGCATTAAATAATTTGGGCATTATTATGGGCTTCGCTGAATCTTGTTGAAATTGCGACGGATGAGTCTCTCAGAGGTGACATGTAGACTGCTCATCGAATGATTGCTAATTCTAATTATTTGGTATGATTTATACCTTAAATTGTGCGTATTTAATGCTTAACTTTATTGGCACTGTTCATCATCTGCGAATGTGCCAATTCACTTTTCATAACTTCGAATGTGGAGTCAACGATTCTAATTCCGAGCAGTCCTGAAACTTCTTGGTCCCACCGACTACTACATTTGATAGGCGTTTCGGAAGCAACCAAAAATCCTTGACACTTTAAATAGTTACAAGAATTGCCATCAACAGTCATTGCTTACAAGTACTCTATATATTCGTAGAATATCGAGAAAAACTAACAAATGTCTATTATTAGAATGGACCTCTTCAGTGACTTACTTCCTTACTTACACTGAGGAAAATCCACCAAATAATGTATATATTTTTGCTATTTCTAACCTTAACACATCCGAATTTTCCTTGTTTAAGGTAGATAATGCGACTCTTACCTTATATTTACTTTCGAAGACTTTTATATTGAGCTATTATATCACATGGTAGGGGTAGGTACTCCTTTTAGATGTTCAATGAATTATTTTTATTATAAAAAATCCATGGTGAACAAACTTTTACTAAACCACTATTTAAGTAAATAAATAAGTAAATAATAAAGTTTGTTCACCATGGATTTTTTACAAGTTAACAAGTACCACAAAGTTAACCCTGAATCTGTATCGTTTATTTTTATTATTATTCAGAGACAACGGAATCACATAAAAATTGAAGCGAACGCGATTAATTTTATTTATTTTTCAAATTTTAAGCAAAAATGACAGATTGCGAATGGAAGTTCCTCTCAATTAGGCAGACTCCTTTACAGGAAGCAGCAACACTGAAGTTTCCATTCTTTCGGTGATCAGGAATTGCAAAGTCATAAATTTGAACCGCACGGACGACACACAGGCATTTTCAAAGACATAATGAACGCCTGAGCTTTGGAAAACATAAATTAATAACATGAGGTATGCATAATTCACCCAAGCGGATTAATTTACTGATCCACGAGCAAAATATATCAAATGCGAAACTAGGATCGTTTAAATGACGAGACTCAATAAGCCGATAAAAATCTATGGGAATTGCAAGTTTAATAAGTCTAGATGAACAGAAAACATGTTTTTAGATTCCAAATTCCACGAAAAATTCAACTCAAGCACGGGGACGTGTCATAAAAGTTCCAACGTATTAAAATGCAATTCAAATTGTGTCTTCCATACCTGGTGTTTGAACTAAGAATGGACTCTGAATATAATAAAAGACAACAAACATAACTGTTATTATAATTAACAAGTTTCTAAATGATTTGTGTACCCCGACTGAGATGATCGCTGTAGTTAACACTGTAAACTGTAGAAAATAGGCCACGGAAAAGTCATGAGCGATAAGCTCGCATCACATCCGATATATTTGGAATAGCGACCTAAGTTATAGTGGGAAACATACTCTATCGGATATCTTCCACGACTTAACGAGTTTGAGATTAGTGGCAATAGACGGAACAGATGTTCGTTTATAATATAAGTAATACAGGTATATCACCGTCCGAAATAACACAGGTATATCACCGCATCTCGAAAAGGAAAACCACTTGTTAGCAGCGACCATGAAAATAATTATACCCGACCGAACGATACTTTGAACAAACACTTTGAAAAAAAATGACGAGCAAACAAAAACTTTTTATGAAAGAAATTGAAAACACTCCCAACCGAATGCTTAAACTGCGCAAATAATGGCGTCATCTTCTTCAGAGAAAAAAAATATCGTCTTCAAACATTCCTAAATCGAATGTTCAAGTTCTTTGGAAAGTTCCCTTGTCTTCCAGTTAAATATGAGCGTCATTGACGGGGCCATTATAATCCACCCACGAGGCAGTGTGCATTTCCCACGCTTCAGAGGTTGGATAAACACGGAATCCCTTGTAGTACTGCTTCGTTACCATGGCGAGTAGAGGCGCCACGTCAAGATACACAAAGAAAACATACGTAACAATGACAGAAGAGAGTAGTAATTTAAGTGTAATAACCAATTTTGAATCAGCATGTAGTGGGATTATTTTTAACGCGGCTCATTCATAATTTAACGATCCAATTAAATACTAAAGTACCTTTCCATCTGTCGTGCTCTGAAGATGGCTCCTTTGGAGCCGAAATACGTATTAGTGCTCGTAAGTAGTCATTGAAGGTGTTCGGTGTGAAAGTGTATTAATACCAAAGGAAAGCTGGGCTTCAAAATTGTTACACGAATTTTCGAACAGCCTGCATTTTAAATTGCATTTTGCCCTGGTAATTGTTGTGCTACTAAGTTAACGAAAAGGGTTACAATTATGCTTTTTGGTTAATCCCTAGTTATATATTTTTGTTCTTATTTATCTTAGCACATTTTTCACAGTCAAATCGATGCAGAAGAATGCATACATTTCAATTGGTTACTATATCCATAAATAATAAATCGATTAAATTTTACGCACACTTTGAATTGGACCTATTTGTAATTTGTTATAGTGCATAATATTTTTATGATGATTATTGGTAGTGTTTATTATTTTCACTATTTTGTTCTAGGAATGCCTCGCTAGATGCTTTGGTGCTGTGGAGACTTGTCTGTTCCTGGAACCGATGAATGAAATATATTCATTTATTATTTGGTACAGGATAGAAAAAATGTATCTTATATTTACTTCTGTCATAGCCTTGATCATGGCTTTAATGAAATCATAATTGCTGAGTTATGAGTGATAATTGCACTTATCAAGGTCTCTCTTTACGGAATAGGTGTTACTCGTAGAGTCATTGTGCTTCACTTGCGTGGACATGTTCCACGCTAACCTCGCCAATAAAGGGTCCAACTAACTAACTTATAGCATTCTGGCTCATTGAGGAGAGCAAGGGCAAACTACCTCAATCCTCAGTCTGCCTAGTAAGCCTCATTCTCCTCTATAAGACCTTGGTACCTGATGAGTGAGGCACCAACCGGCTGAATACTTAACAGACAGGAGACTTGACTTTCTCATTGACTACGATTTTCCTACTCGCTTTATATTTTAATCGCACGATCAGTTCAACTTTAAATCGAGGATAAGCTTTAAACAGGAAACCTTAGAAGAGGTATCTCAGATCAGCCCAAATAAAGACAACATTTAACATGTCAGTTCCGATAATTTACATAAATTTACATATATATATATATATATATATATATATATACATCGGAACATAATGCATATCAGAGAAATGATCAATTAACTCCCTTAATCCCTATCGAAGTTAAGGGATTAAGAGACTAGGAAAAAATGAGATTAACCAAAAGTCTTCGACAAAATTAATTATTCTTTAAAAATTAACGCCAGGCAAGTAACAGGGATATTAAAAATATTAATGATATGGTTAAAGAAAGATTATCATGATATTGCTCGAACCCCGCCATTTTTTTAACGTAATGTTGAATGACTAGAAAATTCCAAGATTCTCGTAATTACAATTAACTTACGTTATTTTCTAAATAGAAACGGCAGTGAGTCCATAATATGATCTCTGAAATACAATATTCCAATCTAGAATGAACATTTTTATTTGGTTTGCAACTTCATAATAAATATTCATCAATAATAGTATCAATTATAGTAAATACTTTTACTTTTTTCAAATATTTGATAATGAATGTTTATTATCATATTATATACATTATGTATTTAGATTTTAGATTAAGATTTAGATTTATACCCCGCGAGCCGCCAGAGGCGTATGGCAGGGGGTGTAATACACCACCATTATTCATTCATCCCTATTAGCATCTCTAATAGCCTGGTAAAAAAACGACCAAAAATAATTATCCGTCCTTGCGATTACTTCCATATCGTCGATGCCTCTCGGAGATCGCGTTCGCTCCTTACTGGCACTAATATTTCACTTACTTGCTCAATAAATTCTGAACGAATGAACTTTTCGAAAAGTTTCCGACGATATTCAGATCTTCTCATCTGTAGCATATTCCAACTGAGGGACTCTATCATTGCCGTAACGCTGCTATCAAACCTGAAATCCCAGCAAAAGAATCGGGCTGCTCTACGCTGGACCATCTCTAAATCTGAGACTAAACCTACTTCGTGTGGGTCCTAAACCGCAAATCAGTTTTCTAGACTCGGACGAATAAGAGAAAAGTAAGCTATTTCTTTTCGTATTCTTTCTATTATTGTATGTATGTATTGCCTATTATATTATTGATTGTATATATTATGAACAACTGTAAATATTAGAATCTCAGTACATCAGGAGTGAAGCTGCGACCTTTTGGTCGATCATTCCTGAAAGATGTATAAAGATCAAAATATAACTTTTCTTGCCGAAAATTTAAGTCCTTTACATGGGTTACTTGTACACCTATTTACTGTGCAAGTAAAGATGGAATCGGGCTCTTTGTTTCTTGTTATCGTATAAATACGACTCCTTCTTTCAAAATGAATTCAAGATGCAGAATTTTTAAAAATTCGTCGATGACAACTGTCCTCAAATTTTATGTCCACGTTAAGTAATTGTACCAGATTTCATTAAAAAGCGATCATTTGAGTAGGAAATATAAAAATGAAAAAGTTTTTGAATCCGATGATTTTAAAGGCGTCCTTCAAACAAGAGTATCTTCCAAATAATCGACCTACAGTAAAAATAGAAACATTCTTCAGGATAACGAGGAAAAGCGAATGCATTCAGCGGAACGTCAATTTCGTCACTCTAGCATATCTGAACCATCTTATCCTTTCATTTGCAGAGGCAATCAGCGGAACCCTTCTGCCAGAAAGGAAATCCCTCTCTCCTTTCTCCAAGGATACGAAATAAGCAAAACAAGGTGGGGGAGCCGAACAAAAGGGTCTCTTTTCGCTTCTTTTCGCCGATTGGAAGATCGAGGCGGAAACCGTGCCTCGAATGCGAGGCTCTCTGCATAGTTGTCACCCCTTCGAGAAATACGAGAATGTCGAAGGGAGTCGAAGAGGAGACGGAAGAAAGCGAAAAGAGGACGAAATAAATGGAATGAAAGAGAGACGTCACGACTGCTGCTTTGGAGGGCGAACTGAAAGGACAAAGAATACCAAAAGAAGAGGACCGAATGAAAGAGTGAAAGGGATTGGTGGAAAATGAAGAGAGGAATACCGAAAGTGAGCAATATTGCCCCTTCGGGTATTTGAGGTGAAAGGCTAAAAGTAAGACAGAGTAACTACGAAAGGAAATGTGACCTGAAAGTGATAGAAAAGTAAATGGATTAATAATAATAATAAAAGGACTTTATTCAGGGCGAGATTGAGACTATCAAGTCTCTTCTTACACCAAACCCTTTGTCATGTGATAACAGAAAGAAAGAGATATATTGCAAAGGTACAGAGAAGAAAACTACTTTGTGGATTAAAAAACTTAAGCTAAGAGCATAGGAAAAAATTCCACTGCAGGAAAACACCCTCAAAAGAAGGGGGTGTGAAAAACGTGCGAAACCTACATATAGAAAACTAAATTTAAATATGGTAGTAGATAAAAGAGCTATATAAGACAAGGAAAAAAGAGTCATTAGAATGTACAAAAAAGAGCAAGTTATTACATATTAAAATAAAATTCTGACACAAAAGTATAACTAATTTAGAGTTTAGTTATAGAATTCTAACTAGCTTAAACTAGTTTTGTCAATTATATGTTAAATCATATAAACATAGACGTACTGAACTGAATATATATTAATAGTATATATTATAAATAGATACTGTGAGAAAAGCGGAAGGTAGATCAGTGAAAATGCGAATAAATGGAATACAAGTGATTAGGACATAGGAGATAGAAAAGTGAAAAGTGATGAAAGGGAAAGTGGAACAAAAATTAAACGGAAGTGAGTAAGAGTGTTGAAAAAATGAATGTTGCTTAAAGAAAGCGAATACGTGAAATATAAAATTGTGAAAGTTAATATTACTCAAAATAAGAGGCAAAATTGTTCGTATTTCTTTGGGATGTAAAAGGAGAAGATAAAGAGATATGGGGG
This sequence comes from Sympetrum striolatum, assembly GCA_947579665.1. Classification (NCBI taxonomy): domain Eukaryota; kingdom Metazoa; phylum Arthropoda; class Insecta; order Odonata; family Libellulidae; genus Sympetrum; species Sympetrum striolatum. The sequence goes on along the minus strand of OX388348.1, from coordinate 79,453,839 downwards.
AACAAAAGTGAAAGGTTAAGGGAAAGACAAATGAATAACAGAAGGCGAGGCGACGGATCTGCAGAGAAAGTTTTGAATGGAAGTTGAGGCTGTTGTGAGTCTTTTCGGGGTGCAGTAGATAAAAGGAATTTATTCAGAGGACTCAAAGAAAGATCGTCCTCTTCTGTTATAGGGCATGGAAATTTCTTTTTGAACTTGTTTCTACTCCGATTCAGACACATTCGAAAATAGAATATTAACTGCGATAATGAAGGAATGAGGAGACCTAAAGCTTACTGAGCAATTATACTTGCCGATGCAGTTAGTTTTGAATGACAAATTTTTACCCAGCTTCTATGACATCAACAACAGGATCACCTTGAAACTGAGCAAACATTCTATCTAAGGGAATCAAAAGAATATACGATAATGATTTTATAATAATATCTACTCTGTTATAGTGCAAAAATAATGTTTATGTGATATTCCTACGGATTTATTCCATGAACTTCGCTTCTGTGATTAGAAGCATTGAAGGTGTTCCATTTACAAATTAATTCATGCTAAGTCATACAAAATATTTGAAATTTTAATAATTTATCATTGAAAGTTGTAGCTCAGCATATCACTCAAGCGCAGTACATAGAAGAAAAATTAAAATAAAAGGAGAAATTCACCCCACGGTCTTAGATAATATACTTGGAAACATCGCATAATCGGATTCTCTTATATAGAAGCCGATACTTATTAATTGAATTACAGTTATTAATCTTAAATGCATCTATTTGAAATCAAATTTTTATATATAATGTATGTATGTGTTTCGATGTTCAGCATTTGTCAGAGTCGATTAGCAGGATGCAGTTGATTATCGTAGAGAAACGCAGCCGCTGATGGCGAAGCAGTAAACATCGGAAGTTGGGAGTCATCGAATGAGTTATCACTCAATAAGCGACAAATGGAAAGAATGAAAAATTAGCAAAAAAGAGAAAAGTATTCTCTGTTCTGGATTAAACATTTGGTCGATGAAACGATCAATCTCGGACTGATCCGGGCTTTGCGCAAATTTCAATTTTTTCGCATTTTCGGTTCACATCCATCCGTATCTCCAGCGGTAATTGAAACGGGGAACAAAAGAGTCGCGAATTTCATTGGAGCCGCGAGCGAACGCCAGTCGAAAAATGGCCGTAGAAATCGCGTATTCCGGATTAATTAACGCGGCCTTTGATGACGCGGAATAACGGCCTTCAAAGTCGCTCGAAGTCAGTTTTTTGTTATTCCACAGAAGCACTCCGAAAGGCGATGCCTTCTGATGGCAATCCATGAAATCAGCTACTGGAAGCGTATTTGGGTACACGTTTGCGTCTGAGGCATTTCGGAATGACAACTGCGGTAAATGTCCTTACACGTGTTTAAGTAGAGATGGTTATTGTGAACTGAAGATCGCGGTTTAGTTGATAAATTTGATTAAGAAATATTCCGATGAACATTCGAAAAATTTAAGGAAAGATTTCCAATGAAATTTCAGAGCCTTCAAGATGATATTACAAGATGATGCGCTCGATACTTTTCGATTTACGAATCACACAGTTCAAAGATAGACCTCCATGGTTCGAACAGCTGGGTCCTCGAGAACATCGGTATTTGCTTCTCGAATATGCTATTTTTTAAATTCTGTTATTCTGCGACTGAAACGCTGTTACCCTGTTTATCAATGTGTTAATCGGATGATATTGGTTGACCTGTCGCCTCTTCTCAACCGTTTCAGTTATGTTATGTTGTGACGCTCTAGGAAGTAGAGCCATCGCTTATTCATTGTAAATAATTTCATATATTTCAGCATTAAAATCTATCCATGCCATGAACAGGTATTTCCCAACTATAAATTGAGGGCTTGTCTCAAGTGTTGACTATGGTTTAATCATAAAACATGTATCTTCTGAAAGAGTTGTATGATGATAAATTAAGACTGAGCTCCCGTAAAATGCCTGTTTGAATCAGTAATCAAAACTCTTATCAATGGTAAAAAGAAAATTTGAACCAACATCTGAGAAGTTTTACGCAGACATTTATGACGATGAAAGTATTTTGAAATGGCACAGGTAATATCCGGAAATTAACTTACAAAAGTAAAAAAACACACACACACTTGTACGAATTCCACAAATTTTAATAAAGCTGTTGACCGGTTTCGGTGTTAAAGCACCATCCTCAGAACAGAAGTCTTGCTCAAAAGAAGAAGTTTTGAGGATGGTGCTTTAACACCGAAACCGGTCAACAGCTTTATTAAAATTAGAGGAATTCGTACAAGTGTGTGTGTTTTTTTACTTTTGTAAGTTTAAAATGAATTTCCACCAAGTAACACTGGAGTTGATTTCTTCAATCCGGAAATAAACTTTATCCTACATATTTCCGTAAACTGATTACAAGTAGGATGATGTAATAGTCTTCTGTATTCCTATTATTAGGAATAAACAAGAACACCATAACTAATCTTTGTCTAGTGCTTCAGTATCTAATCTAAAGAAATAATGAAGATCAGAGAAATGTAAAATGTAGATATAAATTCAACCACTTGCTCATGTAAAGCATCCGATGGAAGAAGACACAGTAAAGGCATAGAATAATGGAAGAATGCTTCTCTTCAAAGAAAGTTTCCAATAATACTTTTTCAGGAAAGTCATTCAATATAACTTAGAACATCTAATTATTCTGAAATTAAGAAAAATACTTGAACATACGAAGATAAATATGCTTATGAGTCAAAATTAGAAAAGTGAAAAATACGATTTTGAATAAAATTTTCATACTAAATTTACATTTTGATATATAATATAATAATATTTTAATATTTTAAACATAATTACAGTCCGTATTTATCAGTGCCCAAAATAACTTAAAATCATATTTACATTTTTCTAGTTTTTTACTTTAAAACAACTCCTAAAGTCATTCCGGGAATGCGTCCATATACAACTTTTCATCATTCAACTGAGATTAAAATAATATAAACTTCAATGTACGAAGTTAAGCATATAGCTGTACATGTAGTTTATTTAAGCAACGAATGTGTAACTGTATCCACTTTATTAAAATTTTTCAAGAATTCGGATTTTGAATGTTGTCTGACAGTTAATAAGTCATTTCGTCTACGCAATAATATTTTGACGAAATATATTAATTAATTGCGATAGAAGGCTATAATGAGCAGTCACGTGAAGCACTTCTGACAAGGAAGTGCACAGGTTTGTTTCTTTTCCGCATTCAAGAATATTTTTCTCTGATAAGTATCTTTGAATTAGGTATTTGTGTAGCGTACTTTAATTCCTCGTCATTACGGAAATTACGCCACTTATTATTTATTCTGCCAAAAAAGGAATTATTTTAAGCATTATTCTTCTAAATAGTACGGATCACTACTCAATAACCTCAAAAGCCAGTATCCAATGTGGCGTTTATGCGGTACAAATAGAAATATATATCAATACGTCATTCCGGGAACGGTCATTTCTGGAACGTTCTCGGACAATAATGGGAGTTCCCGAAATTCTGTGTCCATTCTCGAAATGACGTTTAGCTTTTCTAAGGAGCTGAATGCGCTAAATTTTGCTGTTTTGGACTTATTCTGTTTTTGGTATTAGTATATTATTAACAGAGATATAGAAGAAGATAAAAATAAAAATGAAAAATCACCTAAAAAGAAAATAAATACAAATACTACAGTTTATCTAATACAGCGCTTAATAGCTAATGCAAGGAAGCGCAAGTTTCTAAATCTAATGACTGCTGAGCAAAGAGAGTTGCAAAATAACTAAATCCATAGCTAGAGACATTTTTGATATGAAATTACATGTTTATAGAATTAACGAAAACTTCAAGGCAAAACGAGAACTTAAAGATAATTCTGCCGAAACAGAGATTATGATATAAATATATTTTGTTGAAAATCATACGACTAATTATAGGGAAGAAATACAATATACACATTTTTTAAAACCTGAAGGCCTTTTGACTATCCACACAGGCGTCTTTCACTCTATAAATGTTGACTCAGTACATGGTAAGTTTTCAACTATGAGCAATGATCTAGGGCATCGTATATATCTATATCATTATACCAGAATGCAAAGTTGCTGAATAAATAAAACTAGAGGCATTTTCCACCAAGAATTAAGATCTAGAAGCTCCTAAAAATGTTTTTTATGTAATTTGTAAGGTATTTATTAATATAACTTACATTTTTTATTGCAATTGTCATTCAGGGAATGCTGCCATCATTTCCGGGAACGCTGAAAAAGACAAATAATTCAATATTCATTTATTTATATAAAACTATTTTTATATAGATAAGTAAATATTATATCAGCTCATAGTATTCTCAGGTGAATTACACATATAGACTCAAATTGTTAATAATAAATAGTAATTTTATTTCTGTAATTATAGATGATACGATATTAAGAAGAATACTTTATAAAAAATCATTTTATAACTTAAATGTATTGATTCAAATACTTTCTCATTAAAAATTGCGTCATTTGCGTTTTTAAATAAGAATACTTAAGTCCATTATAAAATGATTTATATAATTTAATAAAACGTTCCCGAAATGACTAATATCAACCCTATCTTTATCATTTAAATCCGTAACTAAAATAAGATCAATTTTGTGTGTAGCGATTTTCAGAATCACTTTAGAGAGTATGGCACTATAATTGTAAATAATAATTCATATTCCAATGACTACTTGATTTTTTCAAAAACCAAAAACTGAAAATGCTCACTTCTGATGATTTCGACCCTCATATGCCGGAATATCAGATTACATACATACAAGATAGATAGATATACATACAAGATAGAAGAAAAATGCCGCGAGCTAAAACTAATTATTTCCAAGAATTATTATTTTCTTTCTTTTATTGATATTCATGTGGTTGTTACTCAACATCCAATTTTTCGAAGCAAATAATAAACAACAAAACATGGAAAATAAGGCGGATTGTTGTCATACCAAAGTAACAAAGGGAATTATATTTTATTTTGCTTGCTTCAGCTGGATTAGTCAAACTGAAACGTACATGAACTTTTATATAAATATTTATATATATTTCCACTCCTAATTAACCATCCTCTATGCCTCTCATGAGCAAAGTGATTGCTAAAATGTATTTCATTGAATAATCTTGATTTAAACCTGGAATTATCACCGAAGTCCATTTAGTTAGCGAGTAAAATTTTAGGAATAAATTGACGATCTCTTTCGGGTATTATGCTAAAAGTTACTGAGATATGTATGATAGTAATTTATGGAATCATTTTTTCGTCATTTCGTATCGAATTATATCTTAAAGGATTATTTCCAGAGTCATTGTGATACGAGTTAAATGAAAATATCAAATTATTGCATTTTGGCTCAGTGAGGAGGAAAGGGTACTACATTCCTCATTCTGTCCAGTCTCTTTTATCTCTCTCTTTTATCTTTTATCTTCACTCTTTTATCTCAATTGCTTTTGGTGGTTAATGGTAGGGCCGAGATACAAAATTTTGTGTTGGAAGGATATCTTGAGAAACAGGAATCCCAGACCTGCGTAGGTAAACCTCATTTAGGACCAATTAGGCAATTTCTGTTCGCTGTTAATGACATCAAAACCTTTCGAGCAGTTATTATAGAAAATGGTTGATTCAAAACTAAAGCTTCATCTCCTTTATTTCCTGCTATCGCCTGCATTTTCAATCATTCGAAGGCAACTCATATCCCTCACGAAATCCAGGAAACATTTCCTCCAACAAAAAAATACTTATCCGTAGACACAGAGTGGAAAAAGGAATGGAAATTCCGTCACCAAGGAGATAACACCGTAGGCGCCGAGCAACAGCAAAAAATAACAAAGCCATCGACAAAGGAGACCGTGGGATAGAAAAAATGCAAAAATATCACAAAAGGAGCGAGGCTGGGATAATCCCGTTCAAAGGGTTATGTAATTAAAGTCTACGATATCGGCTTTTTCACAAAGAGCGTCGAATTAAAAAGAAAACGGGAAGGAGTAACAGGCACAATTGTTCGGACGAAAATGGATAAAGTAAAAATGGAATTAATGAGCTAAAAAAGAGATGTAGTATTCAGCCCGGGGTATTGATAAAAGAAGGACAAACATCGAAGACTGAAAAAGGCGACTTGTTCAATTATTACCACCAATATGAGGGAGAGAAAACTCTCCGTGAATTCATTAACGCCTCTTTCTGTAGCGAAGAAATGGCGAAGTAATTAAATTGGAGGTTCCGCCTCGAATTACGCCGTCACATAAATGGAACTTCGTTCTATTCCAATTTTCTATCGCGAATTATCACATGGCTTTCGTGACTTTTTAACTGTCAAAATGTTGAAATTTTCTATGCGCATATTTCACACATCTCCTAGGAATCACTACAATTCACTACTTATTATATTATAAGAAAAATTGAATATGGCTGTTACTAAAATATATAATTAAGAATGCGAAAGGCGTTAAGTCCTTGTGCTTAAGCTGTGACAAGTTCAAGAAACCCACAAAGATCAGCAAAATCGCTCTTACTGAATCCCAGATTTGTATTTCAATAATAATTAATAAAGCTTAATTTGGGTGATTTTGCATTCAAGAAAGTAAATCATTAAAAAGTTAAATCATAATGATGATACATACATCGAACCGCATGACTGGAAATTCAAATACCTCAGTGGAATAAACCATATTGAAACTAATTAGTATTCCAATTCTGGCGAATCAATATCATTCTTGCTTATGATGGATTTTTCACTATCCAAGTTAAACCAAGTAAATTATAAAACAAAACGGCTTCATGATAAAACACTTTTACTACACCACAATACCACAATATAATTACAAATATGACCAGGATTCGTAGCCAAGCTACATCTTCAGGTGACATGAGAAAAAATCAACTACATTATATAGGAAACAACGATGGTAGGGGAAAGAGTTGATAGTAAACCAATGGGAAAAAAGGAGGGAAAAGTTTCGTTTATCAAGTAAGTTACCATCACAGTCTTATTTTATTCTCGTTATTTTTTTTAAATAGCAAAAACTAGAAGGGCCCAACCAACCCAATGTAAATCCGGCGGTTTAAATGCATGGCGTTTTCGGCAAGTCAACATCGGTGCAAAGGTTCCATATGCGTTTCTCTAATGCACAGGCGTCTGGTTCCCTCAGTATCTCAAATTTTACATAAATGTGTCTGAATTAATAATCTTTGGGTCATTACACCTATGTGCACTAATATATAAAGCAGATACTATGAATCCTAAAATAATTCTTAACGAAAGACTACTCATCACATATGCTTAACACATATTACAAAAATAGACGATTCATCTATTACCCTGGAGACAGAATTGAATCTATCCTGAGGTAAATATTCCGTTTATCAAGAAAATATTTAATATTATTACTTGATACGTTATCAGCAAAGAGTTAACTCGTATATTATTCCTTAATTATATTGGAAACAATTGGTGGTAGAATTGCCTTTGTCAACCATTGCCGTAACTCCCCTATTTCCATTGTCATATTTTAAATTTCATAACTAGTCTAACTTGAAGTGAGATTGTGCTGCAAGTGAAAATACTCGGAGATAGTACAGATAATATTTAAACTACATATTAATATTTTTCGCTGCAAGGAAGCAAGGAAAATCCAAGTTCGAATGAAAAGGTCACTACTTTTTCAAATATCTTCATCTTTTGCGATTGACCTTTACCAAAATTTCACTAACAGATATCTTAAAATTTGACGTCAGTCTTTTCAAAATGGCGTTATTTCGGAAAGTAACATTTTTTTGTATGAAGGAGATTTTAAAGCAATTGAATTGTAGGTAAAAATGTTACTACCCACTATTATAATATAATAAGCCACTGATGGCAAAGTTTAATTAATCAATATAACCAATAAACCGTAAAAAAACGTGATTAACCCGATGCACATTTCGCCCCCAAAGAGATCAGGAGCAAATGCGGAGTTCTGCTCCCTTTGAAAACGAGATGCGCATCGGGTTTATGACGGTTTATTGGTTCTTTTGATTCATTGCCTACTATAATAGACGTCGTCATTTATACATCTATCCATCCGATGAAACAGCGAGAAAAAATTCCTTTGAGGGAACCTAACCTAATCCGGAAGCTGATTTTCTCCTCTTCCAGATTATATGCAGGTATTAAAATACTCCAATATCAAAAAAAAGCTGAATAACTATTTAAATCTGTCAATACTTTTATAAAAATTTCATGAATGATTCTCCCATTAGAAACGCATGTAAATTTTTATTTTTCTTTTGCAGTCTATATTTTTTCACACGTCGGAATCATGGGTTCCACGATATCGAGGCATGCGTTACTCGTACAGGAGGGGTTCTTATATTTGTTAGTTACTTGCAATTGACAATTGTAATTAGCTAATTATAATTGAAAAGCGATATTATAAAGAAAATTTGTTAAAAGAATTTGAGTAAAAAGTAGAAAGGAAGTAACTAAAGAAAGAAAATTGCGCGGAGAAATATAGAGATGATAATATAGTATAAATGATAAAAGAGAAAATGAACAAAACAGAGGTGAAATAATAAATATTGGAGGGAATTGGAAATAGGAATAAAAGAATTAAAGATTACATGATGTCAAAAAGAACAGTGAGGAGCCCTATCCTTAAGATAACTCAAATTTTTCTCTTTTTAATTCAAGTATAATTGTCAGCTCCTTCTAACGACCACGGTAAAAAGAGAAATTTGTTGCCCATCGTACCACCCACCAACTGCTAATTATATCTTTTGCTCAGCGCTCGACGAAACTATTATTATTTCAGCGTTTCAATATTTTCCGACCCCCCAATGTCGCCCGGATAAAACCGTTGACAAAGTCGGAAGATGTTTACAAAAAAACGCAGAACAAACAATAATCTTTTATTTTTTTCTGGCGACGAAAAGAGCCGAGCAGCATGTTATTCACCGTGGCGAAGAGGTTGCCTTGGTTTTTGTTTACAAATCCCAGTTTCTTGGACGATCGGCAAGACCTTTTGTGCCGGTGGTCCGACGGAAAGAATAATGTAAAGTATTTTTGTCTGCCCTTATCCCTCGTCTATTAGTCACTCTCCGGAAATCATCTTTGGAGCCGTAACACAGTCGTGATCTAGTTATTGGAGCGGCGTGATTTTCGAAAATGGGAATCATGGGAAGGGTCAAAGATGAGGACATTACAAACGATGTGTGCAAACCGTCATCAATTGGTACTATATCTTCCCGCATTTTATTCTCCGGAGTTTATCATTCACCACTCATGTATTTTACGTTCAACGTCTGAAACCTCATAGGAGGTCCAAAGAAGATCACCTTAAGAAATTTCCAAAGTGTACAATCAATAAGGCTTCAAAGGGAAACCAAAGGGAGAAGTATGAATGATGGCACGTCCAAATAGTCGCATATCTTTCACAGTTTGAGAGAAGTATTTCTGTTGAATACGGCGAGTTATTTTGATGTGTCTACGGTTTTCAACTCCTTTTGGTTTATTCAAGACTCGCAAAGACTAGACGATCTTCCTAGACGTTTAAGTCACCGAAATATTTTTTTCATTGGAATTATTACTTCGTAGATTTCTCTTTATCAGCTGTAAGATGGGTCAACCTTCAATTATGTATAGGACCATGTGCGGATTGACTGCCTCAGTTCTCACTGAAATGTGATGTTATGACTTGTATGATAGAATTTGTTAAGTAACACATAAAGTCGGTACTTACTTGTGTTTCCCATCAGCCCCCAACTCATACGGGAAACGCAATCAAAAGCACAGTCACCTAATAATTAAAAAGCAAACATGATATTTAGTTTATCTGTCCGAAATGGTGATGCATTTCCTTTTCATTCCACGTCATTGCATTATATTTCGAGTAATATCCACACAATGTAATTTAAAAAGAATTCGAACAGATCTTAGGGATATTTATTTATTCCTGATTCCTTAAAATATTATTTTTCTTTCTTAGTTAAAAAAGTGGATCCCAAGATAATAGTTGTAAAATCCTTGGCCATCGATTTAATTACCATCCGTGACATTAAATGTATATTTTATAACATTTATTTGTTCTTTATTGAACTAGCAACAGATTATTGAATAGCTTAAAAACCATCTTACTCTAAATACCAGTTCCCTACCTGGAAAAAAAGATAAATTAGACGTATACAGTGGTACCTTGGTTAACGACGGCCTTGGTTAACGACGGACTTGGTTAACGACGAGTTGCTGTAACCAAGAAATATCTTGGGTAGCGACGTAGGATTTGGCTTACGACGCCTCGTCGATTGGTCTTTCCGGAGTTTCACGTGTTTCAGCACATCTATTTATAATCACTATATTATAAACTAATATTTGGTGTACGTTGCGATGTTACATCATAAAAACGTACTGAATAGCAGCTAGCGGAGAATATTAAAAATAGTTCAATGCCAAATTGTAGCTAATTCACATGGGCACATGTTGTCTCACCGGAGTTAAATCGGTAAATATTATAAATTTTGCTTCCAATAACTGGGGTGCGTCCTCGACGCCGGGAAATACGGTAATCCATTACCATTATTATACCTGTGGAAAATCGCGCCTTGGATAACGACGGTTTTAGTTAACGACGATTATCCTGGAACGGATTAGCGTCGTTAAACAAGGTATCACTGTACTATGAAAATACACAGATTTCAGTGGTTGAGGAGACGCTAAAGTATATTTTATCATCTACAATAACAAAGAGGAAAGACTCATCTTTCATTACGAACTTAATTGCATGGAATCGGCGAAATCCTGAAACCCTGGGTTTTTCCTAAGTACGAATAACAATATGAATGAATTCCGGAGGATACATTTTAATTACAGTCAGTACGCGTTTTTCAATTAATATTGATCATATTCTGAATTAATTGGTATAATTTTAAAATTGTGATTTACCGAAACTGCGCTAAATCAAATTAAGTTAAATGATACTTAATGTGGAGTTCTTAAAACTGATTATCATGTTCTCGAATCCTTAGAAAAATTTTTATTTTTTAATTTCTTAAATGCAATATTTCTTGAGGATTTAAGAGGATCTTGTTTTTATTTTTTAACCTTGATATTAAATTTTTTTAATATCTTCGAACTATTCAGAGAATAATAAAACTTGAATGCGCGGAAAAGTTAATTCAGTCGGCAGAAAAGCAAACACTAAGACACTATTGATGTTGGAGGGAGAGTGGGCTTCGATTTAATTAATTCAGCCATATTCTACATTTTGGCGAGGAAACATGTTTATCACATATTCAGAGAAGATGTTTGATAAAGAAATCAATTAAAGGTAAAGTGTAAGGTTAAAGGGGAAGCAGAATGTGATAAACGAAAAAAAAGTAACGTTGAGTGGGAGATATCAGTGAACCTATCAAAAAGCAGAAGACTTATAAATGATATTACGTCTAATAAATAACATTTTAATTACCGGTAGGTGGCAGACCAATCGTTAATTACCGAAATCCATCCTTCGCTTCATCCACCCGTGTTATCCCTTTTGGTGAACTTGAAACATACGATGAAGTTCGTGTAAGGCTTCGAAATTATTTCTGTGGCTTCATGTTTATAGAGAGTTTATGAATAATCAACCATAAGCTCACTCGGGGAAGGAGTTTTTTCTTACTCAAATTTAATTTGCATGTGGAAAAAGTTAAACGTTATCAAAATTCATTCAGTTGAATCGAGCAGAGTGTTTTACAAAAACAATAATCGGAAATACTTAGCATCAGAACTTCAGACATTCTGATATTCATTTTATCCATAGGCACTGCTTTTTTCTTCCTGCCAAGTTACATGCTATGATGTAAAAGCATAATAAGTGAACTCTTGGCTGCCTATTAAATGACAATGATTAAAGATATATTATGAACATAAAAGTGGGTGGTGATTATGTGTACACTCGGAGCTCACTAGAGCCTTGCCGCTATTTTAAAATCCTTTAGCAAAAAACCCTCTGACCTCTACTTTTGTTTACCTTTGAGTCATTTTCATTTCTTTCATTCTTGCTTACAAAGAACTTCGTTAAACTAAGGGTCCAATCGACCAAGTACATAACTACGACAACGATTGCATGGCTATTTTGTAAAATACAAGTTCGTTGTGGGAACCCTTTCAGACTTTTGATGAAAGGAATACTTTTCTATTAAATTTAGGCAATGAATAATTATAAAAGGAATCTCCTGGCACATTTGGCTATTTGCCTGTAAACAAGGTCATTTGAAGAAAAGATGAACGAGAAGTCTCTAAGCATTGCTTACGAAGGTGAAGACTAGATTACACTGTAACTTTTATTTAGTTTTTTATTCTAGCGAAATGTTTCTTAAATGTAAATTATTAATAACAATCGTCTTCATTTGGGCGAGATTGAGACTAAAAGTCTCTTCTTCCATCTAAACCAATATTAGGTGAATAATTATTATGAATTATTAGGTGAATAGTTGAGAATATGACGATGTACTTTCCCTGTAGATTAAAATTCTCCTTTGGTTTCTGCAGAGCAACATAGAGTGCAATTCTTTCTAAGTTATCAGAGAACATGTTATATGAGTCACATATTACCAAAAAAAACAATAGATTTACAAGGTTTCTGCATCCAGCATTTCTGCACACAGACATTAGAAATTCATCATCCTTAACATGAATAACCTTAGTTTATTAAATCGATATAAATTCCGGCAAATTAAACGCTTATAATAGTATATACATACAATAACACAAAAAGTGATGAGCATTGCTTCCTGGTCCATTCGCCAACCTCCGTATGCTTCCTCACGCCACACCCACTACCTGCCCCGAGCACTCATCATGAGTCTTCACGCATGTAAGTAATCAACCACGGCAAACGAACTTCGTTGTATAACTCTCTCGTCTCCTATAGAAGCATCGGAGGTGCCGAAGCATGCATTTGAGATCTTAATATGGTTCTAATCCACCTCTTACGATTTTAGGAATCTTTGCCGTTTTTTCCCGTTTTCAATTTTATACAGGCATTGTTACAAATATTTATGTCCCCGTAAGGTAAGATCTTTCTGTTTATACTTTGTTAGCTTAGGAATATAAATTAAACCTTACACCCTTGATAGACCAGAGGGGTTTTATTTTCTGTAAAATTCTAGGGAGCGCAACTTTTTAATTTGCAAATAACTCGTTCTAAACAAGAAATAAACTCTGATACGCAGTTGACTGACGTACTACTCATTTAACCGTAAAACCTTCTCTCCTCCAGTCTAGGGTTTTAAAAACTTCCTCCAGAAAGGCATTGAAAAGAATTGACGAAAGGAAGACGTCGTTCTTGAATTCCTCACTTTCTTCATGCAGCATTACGGAGGCTGTGGCATTTTCCTAAATGCTGCATAAGAGACGGATGTACTCTGCATCTACCCTTTAATTTCGAATGCTTCTAATGTAGAGCAAGCACTTGCCATGCCTTTTGCATAGTCCACAAAGCAGAGTTGAGGCTTCTCATATTCGTTCTTTCTGCGTCGATTCCCTGAAGTGTGTGGATGTGGTCCATCCTGTTGAAGTCCTTCTGGAATCCAGCTTGTTGTTTCGGTTGGGCAGAGGATAAGATGCTCAATTGATGACGTAATAAATCACCTAATATTGTAACTATTCATAAAAAAGTATACATTAGTCACGCATGCATATCAATTTAACGACGTAACGATATACTATTTCTTAACTTTAATTTCCATTCCTTTAATTTTATTTAAATTTTTAATAAGTTTCTTTTTCTCGAATTTTATTTTCATATCATCTTTTCGCATTTGCGATTTGCATTGATGTTTCGCCAATCAATCGATTTATTTACCTCATCTCTGTGGTTGTCTTCCCGAGAGTAATATTTCTCTGTCAACTTCTCAAGTTACGAATATTTCCCCACTATCTTTGCTTTCTGTTTTCATTACTTTTTGTAAATATGATGATGACGTTCAAGAATTGATAAAAGCATGACGTCAATCTCTGAGATCCTAAATGACGGGCTAATCTATCAAATGCCACTATAGGTGAATGTAACGATAAGTACGCACGTACAGTCAGGGAAAATTCAATAATGAAGAAAGATAACGCATGAATACATAGTCTGTGTTTTATACTATATATTTACTGTAGCGATAACAAATTTTCATTTGGAGTAAACATTTCGTAAATGCTGTGAAAGGGGGAAACATGCACCCTTAAACGGTAGGAAAGTTATCATTTTATTTATAAATGAGTCAATGTTTTCCAAAGATGGTACGAATAAGCAACCCTACCATACAATCAAATGTTTTACATTATAGAATCATATATTTTAAACGTATTGCATGAAGGCAAATCTTCAACAGATGAGGCTATTGATCCTTTTCGCCATTTTGAGAGAAATATATAGAAGAGATTTATTTGTAAAAAGTGGAAAGGAAAGAGAGCGTCAAAGAATCTTGAGAGGAATTTATATCATTGGATGGGGACATATTTTATTTGCATAAAGGTAGAACTGCAATAAAGAAAAAAATAGGAAGATTTAGGGGGATGGAAAACGATCAAAAGCTAAGCGGATTTGAAAATCAAAGACATAAGCAAATACAGACATTTCTTTGTCGAAGATCCATGAAAGAATACAATAAGAATTCTTATTGAAAAGGTTTCCTTAAAATGAATAAATAATTACCTCAAGATGGAAGATCACTTGATCTTTTCCAAGAAAAGAAAAATAGAGCTACGATTTAAAGAAAGCGGAAGACGCGATAAGAAGACATATGTAAAAAGAAACATATGTTATTGTTAGAAAAGAATCATCTCTAGTACATCTCTCGGATCATCAGAGGGGTACCTACAAATATTTAGGTTAATTATGCGTGTTTTATTGTGCGTCCGATGGAGTCTTTTAATTTTGATACCTCGTTAAAGAAACCTTTGGCGAATTTACTCATTAACCATTTTCGTTAAAAAGAATTCCTGGAAATTTTATTTGATTATTAAAGAAGGCAATTCATATGATGTGACTACTCAATTAACAGGACCAATGAAAACACTCTTAAATCTAAATTCAAAGCCAATAGATATATTTATTGTAAATAAGTGAAGACATTATAAAAGTGGTGATTAGCTTTTAATTAGGGTAAAATCTGTGGTGATTAGCGTTTAAGCGAAAGCAATTTTTGATATAATACTTCTTGTGCTAATTATTCATAAATACCAAATATCTCTTAAAACGTTTTGATAGCTAAATAAAGAAGTTTATTCTCATTTGAACGATTTCTTAATAAATATAAACCTCTCTGATTTTAATTTCAGTTACTTTGTTAAAATATGCAATGTTACAATTTAGCCATAATTTCAACTTGTCCATTATATCATTTGCCTTAAAATCTTTTACCGGGGCTAATTGTTATATAACTAATTAAATATAATTTCCCATGAAATCACTCGATGCTATGTAAAATACCCTCCACATATTTCAGAATGCTTTCAAGATCATAATCATTTGCTTTCTCAGAATGAAAAAAAATCCTCATATTTTACTCTTTGGAAGGCGATTACCCTCCCAAGCTACATGAAGGTGATCAATATTCTCAGAGAGAAAGGAATAACTGTTAAATAGCGACTTCATTCATTCCTAAATGTTTTTAAATTGGATACAGCAGCTATTTTAACTACATAAGGCTTGAAACTCACCTAGATCATGAAATGTATAACTAAATTTAAAACCATACTCAAAATTTATGGCGTTGAGTCTGATTGACGTTTAATATTATTCTTCAAAAATTACTGGTAACTATTATTTAATATAAGAAATAGGCTTTATTCTTTCGCATAATTCAGGCTTGACACTGATCTCACAAAATCAGCAGCAATGAGTTTCGATTCCAACAGTGTCGAAAGTCCGTCCCTCCCTTCTCGAAGGTCCTCCGAGTCCACGCTAATGCAAAGTGATTTCCCCGGGAGAACATGCGGTCGCCGCGGGAGGACGAAGTTGGAAGGACGGCGCCCTTGGTGTGTGCTTTGAAATGAAGATTAGCGGTGACCTCAAGCCCTCGGCGCCCATGAGGCGGGCGCCTACGAAAGAATGATACGCTTTCGTTTATCCTAGGGCTAAGCCCCCTGCGAATGCGAGAGGGTGATAAGGGGGAGAAAAGTTAAGATGTGTGCCTTCCGGAGGGATATGGGGGCGATGCTGTTTACTTGGGGATAAGGGCGACGAAGGATTACACGTTGCTACAATAAGGAAGATATGGATATGAAGGACAGAGTGCCATTTTCAGCTGTTGTCCTTTATCATTCGACAGAACACAACAGCGATGCAGTGTCTACATTTATTATTAGAATTCCTTATTTACGGTTATGATTAGCGCCGATTTAAAGAATTGTATTTTCGCAGAGGAAGAAAATGGCAGTATCACATTGTTAACCATCTACTAACCTTAATTCTAAACACAAATAACCAACTTAGGTAACGTAAATAAACAAAGGGAAACGCTAAAGCATTCCCCTTTAACTGATTTAAATTTGGGTTAACTAAAAGAGTTTTAAAATTCACAGTCTCTGGCGATGTCTTGTGGTAATACGTCATGATGAAAAATAACAATTTGTACTCTTTCCATAGTATTTAAATAAAAACAATAAATGGAAACAAAACACGACTAGATGATAGAGATAAATCTCTGAAACTAGTCGTGATTTGTTTCGATTTATTGTTTTTAATAAAAAACTGTGGAAAAAGTACAAATTGTTATTTTTCGTCATAGAAGAGTTTTAGTTTAGATATCTTAAAACTGCTGCAAATTACGTAAAAAGTAAATTTCTACCGGAATTGCACTTGTATTTTCAGCAACTTTGCGAAGTTTAAGGTAATTTCACTAAGAATCTTCCCTTCGTCATAGAAAGTTACATTTTGCTTGCGATCGCGAAAAGTTTAATGGAATCAACATCCTTTGCGACCTTTTAAGGCAAACTGATCACTTTGGCAAAAAGATTCACCTCTCACAAATATTCACAGAAAAAATAGACAAAATACCAATTGATTGGGTATACACAATAGTAAATTTAGATTATATAACATAATAATTAATTATAAATTCGTTCGTTTTTATAATTAATGCAAGACTCCATAAAATATATTCTCTACGTTATTTAAATACTTAAAGCAGAATTCTATCAAAGTAACTATTATTTTCCTCACCAGTATTGCTGTACTTCAGTTCTATTACGCTTAAATTCTGAATGTAATTGGGTTTGATGCTCTTCATTTGTACATATATCTGTATACGAAGGGTTTTAAGTATAATAACAATTTTATGTAGTTATTTAGGTATTAGGCAAGAAAATAGGTGAAAATTTACCATCTGGTGTATACCTATTTGTAAATTATGTATTTATAATAATAATTTTATGATTTTCGTTCCTATAGAATATAATTTTTTATTAATACAAAACACTTGCATCATTGACAGAAAGGCACTGTTTGCAGTATGGTATCTCGTCAGTACTGTACTGTTATACAATTTTTTTACAAATATAAAATTTTTACATTTCATAGTACATGATATACATAATCCATTACCTTATACATTAACGGAACAATTATTATTTAAGTAATCATTTAAATCAAATTACATATTTACAATAACATCTTCAAAAAGCTCTCTTACAGAATAATAACATTTATTTATCAAGACTTTTTTTAATGCTTTTAGGAATTTTAAAAAGTAATTTGAGCTAGTGAAAGTCTCATTCATAAAGTCCATTACGATAAAAGTACCTATAGGAAAATCAAATCTCAATTTAGACGAATGCAGTTTATCATTTTATAATGAGTGAAGCCAACTGCAGAAACATCCACATTTTCCGTAAAATTCAGTAATTGAATTGAATGTTCTACCGAATGCTGAGATTGTGACTGAAGGAAATACAAAAGCAATAAAAATGGACGCGGTCGCATACGTCATTACCCCTCCGTGCACGTCAATCTGTAAACTATTCACCGAATCACCACACTCGCAGCGAATATTGCAGAAGCTCGCAAATCCAAATCACGCCATTTTCGCTAATGGCGTTTTTGCGAAATCATCGAAACAGCGTTGCCCTATTTATGAAAACCAATTTTTCCAATTCGGACCGTCGAAAGCGGATCCGATAATGCGATTCGCGCAACTTAAATTAATAACTGAAATACGGTCACTTCCTCGTTTTTAGTTCAAACTGGCGGTTTCCACAAAATGACGTTTTCGGTTGTGTCAACTTTCACAGTATCGCATTGCACCGATGAACAACTGAAATAAAATTACCAAACGATGCTATTTGCCAATTATTCTCAATCACGAGCCTGTTTGAGATTTATAGAAAGCACACAAATTTATTCTGATCTGTTTTCATCGTAATTCTATTGTTGCTCATTTTCCATCAAATATTTTCATCAACGGTGATACTGAGGAAATGATATCGTAAAATTGATGCAAATTGGAAATGAAATGATGAATACTGAAGAAGTGCATTTCTGTAAAAGTATTTGTTGGAATACGAAGATTCACCCTACACAGGTGATATATGGCGAAATCGGCAGAATATGTTAAATTAATTCAGATGATATATTGTACTTGGGAGTTACTACGTTCAACGGATAGTTAAATTGATAAGCATATATTAGTTTATCACAGAAGATTGAATTTCACCCAAAGAATCATTTAGGAGTAGGAATTAGGCTACGAATTCTCTGATGCTCAAAATAGAAACGATATTTCTAACATCGACTAATCGTCAAATCACTAGTAATTAATCGTGTAAAACATTCTTTCAAATGATTTAAACGTGGATAAAATTAGAGAATAATCCTGGACCTTACAATCAGTTGACCGTATTAGACCTTGTGGAGATTTTCTGGCCGCAGATAATTTACTTTACATTTTACCAACGACCATCGAAAACCACCTATTTACCAGCCATATCAAAGAGTTATAAATTTGAATATAAATTCCAACCAGAAATCTTTTAATTATAACAAAATTTCGCATTTTTTCGGTATGATTGTAAAGCATTAGGAGTGGAAAGAGTTTTGAATTTTCAGCAGAGAATTAGCAATTGAGATGCGCGGTGTTGGTTAGCAGAGTGGTTAGAGCAGAGTTCCCGTTTCAATGGCTCTTAACTCTATAGCTCTGTCGTCTACAATTTTTTCTGACTAAACTACTTCACCTCCAATATCCACCCCTTATGTATGGTGATACATCCTCGTCTCACTCCACTTCCCAACTCAGCCCATTCCGATTCCCCATCATATATCCCAACTGTTTAACTTAAAGTTTCGCAGCTATCTCACATCTCCATTCATCCATTCCTCGATCAGTTTTGTCCACTGAACTCTATCGAAATCTTTTTCAGATTCGCCGAAATGTAGTATATATTCTTAAACTTTACGCTACGATCTGATAGCAAAATCATTACCTCATTTGTATCTTTCATTTCTTTCCCCAAAAGGTATGGCAAGAGCTTAAACAGAAGACATGTGATGCAAAACAATTTATTATCATTTATTCTCCTCATTGTTCCATTTATTCCCGCGTCTAAGTCATTTAGTGCTCGAGGTGGGTTCGGTCGAAATTGGAGTGAGGTTTCCATTTTCTTCCGAAAATATTTTTTCTCTAAATACGAGGGTCGTTCAATAAGTCCTTAGAAAAAGATGGAAAAACACTTTTTTGGGGTAATTTGTTTTTATTTCTCAAAATAATTTCCTTAAAGCTCTATACATTTTTCTAAACGATTTTCTGAAGTTTTTATGCCGTCCGAAAAATAGGATTTCGGAAGTTCTTCAAAATACTCATTCGTTTGCTTAATGATCTCTTCGTTGGAAGTGAACCATCGTCCGCCAAGCCATTTTTTCAAATTCGGAAACAGGAAATAGTCACTTGGGGCCAAATCTGGTGAATAAGGTGGATGTTTCAACAACTCGATTTTTAATTCCATAATTTTGGCCATCGAAACAGCACACGCGCATTGTCCTGATGCAAGAAGATTTGTTTCCTCTTCAAGCGTGGACGTTTTTCTTTGATTTCATCGCTCAACCGGTGCAATAATGACGCGTAATACGCCCCTGTTATGGTGTTTTCTTTTTCCAAGTAATCGATAAAGATGATTCCGTGTGCATCCCAAAAGACCTTGGTCATCACCTTGCCGGCCGATGCCACCGTTTTCGCCTTCTTTGGAGCATACAATTTTTTTAAAAACTTTTAGAAAAATGTATAGAGCTCTAAGGAAATTATTTTGTATCCAAAAAAGTGTTTTTCCATCTTTTCTAAGGACGAACGACACTCGAATATGAAGTGATCGCAGTCTAACTTCATATTCCTTTCTTCCAGGACCTCCCAACCTGCGTCTGAGTGCATTCTTGGCGCTATTTACCGAGGAAAAGTTTAACGTTGTTTCTCTTACGTCTACACAATGAATATCGTTTTAATCACTTCTCCGGGGAGTCGAAAATGATTTCCAACTATGTGATTATTTTCTCTCAGCGGGTCCAAGGGAAAAGAAATATCATTTGAAGAAGAATTTGTGGTTTTTATATAAAATCGAGGAAATAATTGAAATGCATTCACAAAGATTCACATTCTTTTAACTCTGTTTTCTTGCTGAAAATTATTTATATGTGCATGTAATTTCCTTTTCTAGAATTATTGAACTTTTTTGTTTGAAAATAATGATTTATAAATAAAAATCTTAGATAATTTCTGAATTATCTGCTGTATCTCTAAAAAATCTATCTATCTAGAAGTAATAGTTCGCAATTTTATTATAAATAGTAACTGAGATAATATCAATAACGTTATTGAATTGTACAATTCATAATGAGAAATGATTTTGAAGTACTTGTGAAAAGTACGACGGACACATTCAAATTCCTCTATATTCACTTTCGTCTTAATTTTGGAGATGTAAATGGAACGCACGATTAACGTTCAGTAGCCATCCTCGACTTCATATTAACTGAAGTGTAAGGAGGGATTCTGCAAGATAAGATATTTATATCTTTTGTACTTAAACTGATGTCAGAAGTTGGAATTTTACGCACAAGTGAAGATGCAGGCACATTTAGAGGCACCAAAGTATGTTCTTGAGTTAAAAATCTTAAGGCGAGGTTATCTGTAGTTGTGCAATTGTGATTTAACGTATTCACACCGACTTTTCATATATGTATACAAATATCAAAGTTTTGGAAATAAATTCCATACCAGTGACTGGAATCGAATTTGTGATGTCGTCAACTTATTTTAAGATTGTGATACGTATGAAATTCACTTTGAAGAGAGGTTCATGCAAACACTGTTACCTACGCTACGGCGTTAATGTGATACGTCAACATTAGATAGACATTTACATAGGCAACAGAGAACGCACATGTTGTGATAGTCCTGGTGATATTGGAAACATGACTGTGCAATGCCCTCTGATACGAATCAAATTCGATTCGCTACCTTTGGTACTAAATTCAAACAGAAGGGAAATTAGAGATGCAGGGTCCTGATGAATAAGCGATAGCAGTAGAAATGCTTTTTTTGGAGACTTACAGCCGTGTTAGTTAAGGTAACTAATTAATCATTCATGCCAAAGCAATGGAATATTGAGAGCGAAGTAACAGCTCTTCATTTCCACCCAATTCTTTGGTCAATCTCTGAGGAATACAGCGGACCAGTCTGTGATAGATGACGAGGAATAACATTGATTTAGCTCTCTACACCAAAATGAGCAGCAAATACCATAGAGGCGGAGGAAAAAAGAAGAGGTTGGAAATGTTGGGCGGGAATCCGATTGTGGGAAGGAAACCGGTCAGTTCGTAGGGGGCAGCACAGGCGCCCATCTATGACGCGCCCGCAACCGAATAAAAAATGAAGAACGGACAGCGGGTTTGTTGGTCCAGAATATAGAGTTTATAAAAACAAAAACAAAGCCCTCTTTATCCTGACATTGGCTCGGAGAAAAAAATCCGCTCCGTTGTTGTTGTACCAGTTCAGGATGGCTCTGAGAGATGGGTTCGGGCGATTTTTTCCGGAAAAAATATTCCGCGGAACGCTGACCGTTTTCTCCGACGCCAGAATCCAATCTCGTGTTCCATCCATTCCTGAGATCCGCGCTATTTTACTCCCGTTCGGATTAAGTTCGGCCTTTGGGATGCCATTGATCCATTCGGCCGAGTGTTTAGCGAGTGAGAGTTGCGAGGCTTGTTTTGACACTTTCCGAGTCAAACTGTGCTTACAAACATCGGAATTGAATCGAAATCTATCTCTACCCTACATCTTGGTTATTTCGTTGATACTTTGTCAACTCAACTGCAAGTTTTTGATATGACTATCCTTTTCACCAATGATCATTGTCTGTTTTCCCTGGCATTAAATTGTCTGTTCGCGACTTGCGTGGACGGGGAGCAGTTATACTTCTGGAGAATGAAATTCTTTTCAAATGAGGACAATAAGATACGTTTCTCGTAGAACTATATGATAGATGATTTTAAGTAGGAAATAATTATAATTATATAGATCAGTGAATCAGTCTCGAATATAATTTCCCTATTATGTTTCACTTAATTTTCTTTGTAATTATTCTGGATAATATGTTTCGGTAAATTTAATTTGTACTTGATATTATAGTTCACAAAGACACTCATTTACAGATCCATATTTTGACGTACAATTTAAAGATCTCTCCAAAATTAAATGCCTTAGTAAGCGTTCTTATTTTAGTATTATTTATCCATTTTTGGGTATCAACTTCTGTAATTGCTGATTTTATCTTTGAGACATCAGTGAGCGATATGGAAATATAACAGTAAAATAACGAATGTTAAGGAAATAATACTGTGAAAAGGTGAGTGGAAGGTAAAACGTTTGGCGGCCACTAAAAATGATTATCCTCAGAGATATTTTCAATACTACGCAGGTAATTAATTTATAAATCATTGAAATATCTTCATTGAGGCAAAATAACAATTTTAGTCTAGCTGTTAGGAAGAAATTTAATCGAAAAAGGTAAGTTCTGTCCAAAAAAATGGAAAAACATAGTTTCATTCATAAGTGGAAAATCTCGAGATCAGTATGATAATGCGTGTGTATGGCAGGGTTGCCTACCTCCGATTTTCAGTTGCTAATTTCTCAACAAACAAAGGCCCATTGAGTTGATCGGTCGGACACAATGCCATTATTTTTAAGCAGATTCCCTGAAAGTTTCGTTTCAATCTGTTTCTACCTGGTGTTTACCTTTTCAGCTTAAATTCTAAAGGAAACACAATGAAGAAATCAACTCGAGTGTTACTTGGTGGAACTTCATTTTTAAACTTACGAAAGTAAGTAAGTAAGTAAAAAAAAACACAAACACACCTGTTCTGAGAATGGTGCTTTAACACCGAAACCGGTCAACAGCTTTATTAAAATTTGTGGAATTCGTACAAGTGTGTGTGTGTTTTTTACTTTTGTAAGTTTAAAAACAATGAATTTCATTAAAACTTATACCTACTAAATGATACTTAAAAATTATATTTTGCATACATATTGCGATTATAAATGCTATTTTTAAAGATAAAATCGTTCCCTTTATCCAGTAGTGTTCTTGTATCCTATTACATCAACGATTAAGGCTTTCGTAATTCGGCCTTTTTCTGATATTACCAATACATTTTTTATATGCAAAATGTATGAAAGGTAAATATTAGATCATTAGAATGTTTAATTAATCATAACTTCCTATTGATAACAATTGTATAATAAAATAACCTTATGTATCCAAGGGATGTAAATCCTTTGTTATTATTTCGTTATTTTAACCCAAAAGGAGCGATTTTTCCAAGATTATCCTCACAACCTTTCCGAAGAAAGGAGATGGGAATTGCTGTATCATTGGAGTAAATTCAGTATATATATATCATTTTTCCCATGTGAAACAGAAAAGCAGTAATAAAATGACGTGAAATAATTACTATTCAAATCGGAATCTTCGTCAAAGGAATATTTTCTAATCCTTGGTAAGTACGCAATTTTGGCATATTTTTATAACAATAAATTCAGCTTATCCCTTAAAACAGTAATGACATCAATCTGGATGAAGGTTTTGCTGTTTTAATCCACCATTTGGTAGAGAGTGCACTACAATTGCTCTGTAATCAACGCCCTTAGCAATCGTTCTGCTGCCGAAGGAGGAAACAATTTAGAAAACTAATTATATAATACTACCGGCTGACATGATTGTACATGAAAAAATCTGATGTGGCCAACACATGACTTTCTCCGTATTTATTGAAAACAAGCCTATGTCGGTAATATATAAATAATTCCAAAACAATGAGTGTTACGAAAAAATGTTTCATACAAAAGTTGTAGTAAAATACATAATCTACTAATACATAATACATTTTTGTGTGTAAATGTATATACCTATGTTGCATTCTGACAGAGATATGTATGAAAAACTTCCTTTTCTGGGTAAACAACAGCTTCTGGTTAACCATTATTGAAGAATAACTCCTAAACAATCAGTGTTACGAAAAAATATTTTATACAAAAGTTGTAGTAAAGTACATTATCTATAACTTTTGTATGTAATTGTATATACCTATATTGCATTCTTACAGAGATATTTAAGAAACAAAATTTTGTTCCGGATAAACCGTAACTTCCGGTTAAGCAATATTCTCCAAAAACTAATCAACTCTTGGTATTGTTAGGGAAATACTAAATATGAATTTTGAAAATGATCGGATAATCACTTTTTAAGATAGAGCGCACACAAACTTTTTAACCACAGACAGACAGACACACAGACAGACATGTTCGGGAAAATAGCGAAAACGAGCTCTATGGGCCCCAAAACATCTATTTCCGTCGAAATCTGGAGGTTGAATTTTTTTGCGAATACAATACTTTCTCTATACTACGTATAGGGAGAAAGTAAAAATTCAATAATTATTAACTGTAACCTTCCTTCGGTTTATTATTCGATGATAGCATGTACTGCAATATGTGAGAATGAATTCCTGTAAATTCACTTTTTCTCCCTTCATTACGATGCCTAGATACGGAATGAGCAGAACCATTCTTTGTCTCTCGCAGCACTTGATGGAACGCGCATTCACAAAGGTAGCAATCACGATATCCTTTCCTCGGACAAGGACCAACTGACGAAGCCCACTGCTCCCCCGTAGAAGCACGGCATTTCCCCCGTTATGTATGTGCACGAGAAGGCCTACCAATATCCAGCCAAAGGCAATTTTTTCTTTCGGCTCCACCCCGCGTATGTTAGGGATAAAAATATCCATCTCTGAATATATATCACAGGGCTCTTTGTTCGCGAAATCAAGTGTCTGCATTTGGCGTTAGGATTTTCTATTCAACTCGCGTACGAGAGTATTATTAATTTAGAAATGAGAGCGCGTGCGAAGAATGCGAGAGATTTAATTAATAATTCGGTTCTTTAACTTCAATTTTTAAATTTAAAGCTGGAACTATCGTTGGTGTACATAACGTGATTAAAGCTGAAGGGGTGAATGTTTGGAAATTGTGATAATGCAGTTTGTCGCTTCCTTCTTTTGGAAATGTACGACTTCCATGTCTATGTCATTGGACAGTAAATATATCTCTTTGTGTACATATATCTCTTTGTGCACTTCTGCTAAAAATCTTGTTTATTTAAATAAAATATAAAAATTTAAAATAAAAGATTTTATGTTTTTAAAATTACCTATAAAAAGTGCCGCCAGTACAAGTCTTAGTTAACTGAATGTGAGTGATATGATATATAGTAGAAGACCATGTTATTTTATGTTTAGCTGTAATATCCGTTCATATTATTACAGGCTGTTATAAATGACTATTCCAATGGGAACAGTACAGCTATTCTACATGAAGAAAGTAGCAACCAACAGGACCGAGTGAATTACAGAAGAAAAGTCCCAGTCCCTTCTTCTAAGGGATTTGATTCAATTTTAAGAGGAATAAATCCTAATTAAATTCCATGGAGGAAGGCCTCGTATTATATATCCATCAAAACAAAAGAAGAGATAGACTTTTCCACAGTTCTTATGTATAGTAATTTTAGAATAAAACTGTGGAAAACGTTTCTCTTTTCCTTTCGTTATTACCAAAGTATTTGAAGATTAAAACGTCAACCATATAAGTATATAACGCCCTAAATTCTTTTATAATGCTATCATTTCTATTTCATTTTACATAGAATAAGATTGTGGTGTGTGCGTGCATTAAGATGGGAATGAAACGCTTCGCTAACACGATTTCTTAAGAATTAAAATAACACTCATATGTATCTTTTCCTTAAGTAACATATATACAGTTTTGTAGAGATTCTATGAATATGATGCGGAGGAATGATAATATCTGAGGAAACTGAGAACGTGGCGTTTGTTTCAAAAAAATTGTCCTTATCTACCTGTCTCATTTGCAATTTGAAAAATTGTGAAATATTCTACTTTAGGTTACGTTTTAATTCGTTTTCCTTCGCATAGTTTTGTAATTAGACAAATTCAGTGCAAAAACTACGCCAATTGGGTGCGGTCTAATTTGTCTTCATTTTCCCTCCGTTGAGACTGCTGCAATACCGAAAAATTATTTCTCTCATCAGAAAACTCATTGCGTCAATGACGGAGTTAATTTACTCGGATGGAAACCGCTGGTATTCAATTTAACCTGCGAAAGACACATCTCCGTCATCAATCGTCGATTTTCAATCAACCACTTCTGTAAAAGCAACCAAGTGCTTCTTTCTCCCTTGTCGAACCCTTTTCATTTCAATACTAGCGTCAGAAGCGAGTCTATGGAGTTGCCATCAAACAAAAGAGATTGACTGCGCGAACCCTTTGGAAATATTTCTTTATCTGCCGCATCTAGCCGTTAGGAACGTAGAGATTGTTAAAAATAAAAATCCATCGCCGGATAGTTTTCGCGGAATTGACAGCCTCGCAAACGCCGTTCGCTAACCCATTTCGTATTTTTACACTCGAGATAAAAACGCGGCACGTGGACGTCAGAATGGAGGAGTGATATACCGCGGTACGGTTTTTCTTTCTGCGGCGTCCGTCGTTAAAGTTAGGAATCCTAATTCGTTGTCAATGGGCAGCCCGCAGACTATAAAACCTGCGCTCATTTTTTTTACCTCCGCCGGACGACAAAAGGGCACTAAAAACGTCGTGCCATTTCCCGAGAGGCGATAAATTAGGAAATTTTATTTGGAGAGGGCGGGAAAATCAAAGGTTGGTGATGGAAAGATTAGAGGGTGGTATAATTGGAAGGGATTTAGAAACGAAGCGGGTCATTTTACGAAGGAAATTTCGCAATTTGAGGATATTTATAGAAGTTATAGGAGAAATTCGAAATAGGATATGTAACGCCAATTCATAATATCAAGGAGACCACAGTCAAAACTTACTTACGATTTATTTTCCTGAAAATCCGTGGATTTTTTTAAGTATACCCAGAACTGGAGACTGGAAAATATTTTCTTTAAATTATTTCTTGCACTGAATATGATTTGTGACTTTTTTTACAATTAATCTTATACATCGTTTATACGTATCGTTTATTTTACTTTTGTGCTGAAAGGAAACATCTTAGTGGAAAATAATTTGCACTTATAAAAATAATGTAATGGATTACCATAGAATTAATAGTCAATACAATTGATATTAAAAATAAAATTTAGATAATAACTTTTCACGCAGAGGTGTGCTCCAGAGAATCTTAAGGAAAGAAACGGAGACAAGGACACACATCTAGAAAAAATTATAAGTTCATATTTTCACTTTGTGGAAGAAGACATGGTGGAAATTAAAAACGATTTTTTTTCATTTCCACTATTCATAAAATAGTGTGTTACAAAGTTTGCTTATAATTTCCATCAACCCTAGATTTTCGGAATATGCTCTATGCAATTGGGGCTCCATAGATACGAAATGAGATATAGCTGAGCAGTAATTCAATTGGTAAGAACAACCGCAGCGATACAGGAAGATCTAGGTTCGTTTCTTTTATGTCAGTCTTTTCCACTCTAGTCAACATCTGGAGTTATGGAGTTATTTACATATTCGTAATTGACGTGAAGATCTTCACATTTTCGCACTAGAAATGGTTATACTCCGAAGCAGGAATAGATTCAGAAATTTTAAAGTTTCATTTAATTTTCATTAGATGAAATAAACATATAAAGAATAACAAAAAATACTGTGATATCATTGAAGCATTACTTTGCTCACAGGTAAATTTTAAACATTATGAAGAGAAGGTTGTATATTATGAATTAGATTATCTCAATTACTTGGGGTAAGTTACAATGATTCATTACTAAAAAAATAATTTCGACCGATGGACTCTGCTGGACAAATTTCTTGATGTACCTATTTTCTAAATTAATTTAACCTAAACGATTCCTGAACATTATCATCTGATATTATTGTAGTGGCTAGCTTTTATCTTCAATAGATGTGCTTCTTACGTAAGTTATTACGAAGATTTCAACACATCCGTACACGCGAATTCATGTTAGTGCTGGATTGAATGAGTTGCGACAAAGAATGATTCATAACTGATATTCTGGAGACGGAATTTGAGAGAAAAATTCAAATGGATTGTATCAAAAATATTTGGGAGGGGGTTCGGAGGAGGGTCCATTAAGTTCCAATCCCCGATCACAGAAATTTCATTTAAATAAAAAATTATTCTGGGTAAATAACGTGACTTCAACACAATTTTTTGTAAAATAGAGTGAGGTAGTTATCAAAAAGGACAAATATATTGTAAATTTGAGAAAAAGAAATAGCATCAGCTAGATCCTCTTTTAATGGGAGACAGGAAATGTGATCCGAGTACATACGAAATTAATTATGACTCCATAGTCATGATTTTTAAGCTAAGTATGTACCTATGGTAAGTAAGTAAATAAGGTCAGTTTTTTATATTAATTTGTAAATCAGAGAGGAAGAATTGGAAGCACTATAATGAATCAATGGCTCTACTCCAAAAGATCGAAAGGATTGAATCGGAGGAAAATCCCAGACTCAGACGTATACGGGAAAGTAGTATTTTCCGTTGAAGTTCACCGTAAAATATAAAAATCTAAATCTGAAAACATTCCAATTTTCGTAAGATACAGAATCCAGGGCGATCCGCAGAAAGACAAAGGGTGCCGCTATTAAAACGGAAACAGGGATTTGAAGGGGATTTTGCGGGCAAAGGGTGGAATTGCGGGTAGCAAAGAGATTCGATAGGAAGCAGAGGAAGTGTATGCGGCGAGAGGAGGGAGGAGGAGGAGGGAGGGGGTGGAACGAAAAAATTTATAGCGCGACCTGGTCCATGGGGTCAACCCCCATTGTTAAAAAGTCACAATCAATCTTCTTCTAGCCTTCGCCCGCCCACTAAATACCTTACGGATAAAAAACGGAATAAATTAATTTATTCGTCGAGAGAGGGCTCTCTTTTATCGCAGTGAGAATATACGAGGCGAGGTTTAAAAGAGCACACGTCATGGGCGAAACAACGGCGGATGGGAATTTTTCGAAACGGCGGAAATAAGCGGCGGTATTTCATTGGAGAATTAAAGTTCGGTCGAGGGGCGAATTGCGCGGATGCGTGTACTTCTCTCTCAAACGATTTAGTCATCATCCAAAGGGGGCGCGAAAAATGGGAATTAGATTTTAACGTAGGTAAATGCTCCGTAGTTAATTTCTTCGAAAAGAAAAAATTGCCTCCAAATCACCCGTTCAAAATTAATGGAATTAATATCAAAGTAGTAAATTCAGTTGAATATCTCGGGATCAACATTACTAATAACTTAAATTGGAGCACGCATATTCGAAAAATCTGCGGCAAAGCAAGTAAAAGGCTTGGCTTTGTAAAGCGTATTGTCGGTAAATGCGACGAAAAGGTGAGAGAGCGATGTTATTTTACCTTGGTCAGGCCCCTTCTGGAATATGCGGCAAGTATATGGGATTCGGCGGATGAAACGTGTGCCCGCGAACTCGAGAAAGTGCAGCGTAAAGCGGTTCGTTTTGTTAAGAAATGCTACGATAAAAAAGCACAAAAATGCTCTCAGACGTAGGTTGGGAATCCTTGAAAGAAAGGAGATTGGAAGCAAGGCTGCGATTGCTTAATAAATTCAGGGAAACTACATTTGCGGAAGATACAATCGGTATCATGCAACCCCCCTGCTACCTCGGTTGATCCGATAATAATAATAATAATAATAATAAAAGGCCTTTATTCGGGCGAGATTGAGACTAGAGAGTATCTTCTTACACCTAATCCATCGTCATATGCGAAACAGAAAGAAAGAGATAGTTTGCAAAAGTACACGAAGAAAATTAGTATGTGGATTTTTAAAAAACCTAAGCTGAGGGCTCAGGAAAAATTTCCACTGCAGGAAAACACTCCCTAGAAGGGGAGTGTGAAAAACCTGCGAAACCTACAGGTAGAAAACAGTATTTTGTGAAGAAGGAGAATAAAAGAATTATGAAAGACAAGTAGAGAATAGATTCAAATTATGCAAAAGATACAATACACATTCACTACAAGCAATCAAATCAAATAAAATATCTTCAAAATTTACACTAAACCTAAATACAAGAATTGTAGCATTAAAAAAAAATAAAACACATACGAATATTTCAAGAATAACAAAACGATTAAATACATTAAGGTTGAGAATGAATAAAAATCAAAACATAGAGTTTATATAACATTGGACAAAGGAAATAAGCAAAACAAAATTTAAAATTAAAAAAATAAGATTTTAAAATAACTAAAATTACCTTATCGTTAATTATGTACATATATACATATATTACGTGAGGCAGTGGATCAAAACCGATATAATAGTGTAAAGAACAAACAGATTAACTAACAGAAGAGGGTGTGATTCAAGACTTAAATACATTGTGGGTAAAAAGAAATGGGACGCGGTCAAAAGGTTTGAGTGCTAATTTGTATGTTTAATAAATGATTGTGGCATTTACGCTTAAAGGTATGCATTGATGGCAGATTTTCCATAGTGGATGGAAGAGAGTTCTAAAGGTTACTGGCTGTGATTGTGAAAGATAATGACCGTAAGTTAAGAGAAATAGAAGCTAGGACGAATCGTTTTAAAAATTCATTCTTTCCGCGAACGATACGCGACAATAACCGAAGTAGTTTAGATTCCACTGGTGTTTACACCCCCTGCCACACGTCGAAAGGCGGCTTTTAGGGTATGAATGTAGATGTAGATGTACCGCAAATAAGAAGATTGGTTTAAATTGCAACGAATTGTCGATTTTTGAGCAATTGGCCGGATTGAAGTACCATTGACTATTTGATGGAATATTATATTTCCAATAGTATATTTCTTAGCTTTGTGGGAAAATACCATACTTACTAAAGATTCTAAATAATCGCTTCTGAAATAAAAAAAATCTGGTAAAATTTTGACAAAATGACTTCAAACTGCCGATTTCGATCGTTCCATCGTTAATCGCTTTACGTCCATATGCGCCAAAATCATATCATACGTAATAACGTAACCTTCCTGAGATCTTGGTACTTAATTAATAATACTTATAGAAAACCTAATTCGGTGACATCTACGTTAAATGGACATAATAGCCTTGATTGGAATTATTAATTACAGAAAATCTTGGATCTCCCTTTACATAAGATCGACCTATATTTGGCTATCGAGCTTAATACGGCAATTGGCACAAAAAGTGAGTGGCAATGTATTCGATATCATTAGGCAGAGGTACGAATGGATTTTCAACCAACTCCCTTTAGCAACGAGTGCGATAAGGGGTAAAAATGCAAGTGTCGCAACTCTCCTACTTGAACGCTCAATTCTTTCGCCATTTTAAGTATTATTAACGACGACAACGCATGAATGTCACTAAGCGATAAAAACGCCGTGCCGTAAAGATGATGTCAAATAAAATTCGCATCGCTCCAAATGCGATAAATTTCTTCTCGAAGCAAAATTCGACATGAATACGCGTCCTTAATAAATGGAATAATAATTTACGAAGAAAAGCGAGTTTCTGATTTATGGAGAGCCCCTGGAAGCTGCTTTGAGTGAAACCCAATATCCTGATTTTGTGGTTGTCGCAGGCCGCCGTATTTCAAATACCTTTTCTACGTAATTTACAAGCGTTCTTCGAGTTAAGAATCCGATTTTCAATCAGCTTCACAGGAAACGCCACAACGAAGGTCGTGGCAAAGATACGCAGGGTTTCTTTTCTGCGAAATGTTCTCCTAGAAATAGACTATAAAATGGTTTATATATTTACATCTCTAAGGTTTGTAAGTACCCCCGAGAAATGCATTGAGAATCTTATTGACAATGTAATGTATTGTTTTTATCGATACGAATTATTGTGAAATTCTTAGATGTACACGAGGGCCGAATTAACTGTTGAAATTCCACGTTACTTTTACCAAACCATCCTGCGTTATATTCTGGACGACTGTAGAACTCTCCCATGGAAACGTATGCTTTTAAGTTCGTCTTTACCGTTTCCAGACAGACGTTTCATTTAAAAAAGTAAACTAGTAACACTACTTCAAGGAAATTGAGGTCAGTGCCATAAAAGAAGAAATTAAATAATTATTATAAATATGGTCGTAGAATACCATCTTGGATTCGAATTCAACAAACTTTGGACCAAATAAACAAAATCTTAGTTACGTGTTATAAAAAACGCACAACCTTGACGACAGAAGCGAATGATAAAGCCGAGATCATAAATTTTCCCCTTAGGATATATTGAGAATTTAGGACCTGTTTCAAAGTAATGGAAGGAAATACCTGTTATTGAAGAGGCAGCTAATTTCTGTGAAATTAGAAGTCAAAGTATGTTTTTTTATTTGGCGTCTTTCTTCATCCACGTTTTCTTAATTATCGATTAAAAGAGGAAAGGGTTAAAGGTACGAGTATATCGTACATAAGAGCGTGCACCCAGGAAACATCCCAAGGAAAAACGGACTTGAAAAAAGTCTGACGGGGCTGGGAATCGATCCCGGAATCTTCCTCTATCCGGGAGGCTGCCTTGACCATCCAGGAATTTAACGTTCCGTTTGTTCTGGCCGAGTATCCTAGATGATTAAGGCAGCCTCCCGGATAGAGGAAGATCCCGGGTTCGATTCCCGGCCCTGTCAGACTTTTTTCAAGTCCGTTTTTCCTATGGACTACACTATCATTTATGAATTCCTTTCATAAATTTAGCTTCAAATTATAATATCATATTTTTCACTGATTTTGATTAATCATATTAATATAAAATTATAATAATAATAAATAAAAAATAACCAATGAATTTTATAGTAAATATTAATAGCATATTTCGATGTATATATATATGTTCCATAATATTTAACGGTAGATTTCACTAAAATTTTCGTATTTATTTCATAATTTTCTTTTACTTATAGTTAAAAGTTCAATATCTCGTAAGTTATGTCTAACTACTTTTGTTGTGAAATAAATAAATATAATTATTCAAATGCCAAACATAACAGGAGCATAATCAACATATTAAACCTTTACAGCGAATACCCAAAATCTATGTATGATATCCAAGAACTTGTATAAATCAGACTACATGTGAGGACTAAGATTTCTAGAGGATGGTCACATGTGAAACCATTTGGTAGAGGATATCTTTCAGTTGCTGATCACTCAAATTCGAATAGTGACATTATATTTATTGAAAAGAATGAAATTGCTCAATATTCTAAATGAAATTACATCTCGAAGTAATGATAGAGACGAAAGAAATTCTTTAATGAGATTCATAGTAATAGGAAGTGAAGAAAATTTTCGCAGAATTTTCAACATTCTACTTTAGGAAGGCTTACTTTTAGGTACATAATGTTTATGCATATAATCATCCCATTGTCTCTTATATTTCCAATGTGTTATTCAATCATTGATTCATTCCATCGCAGAATGAAGATCTCCTGTTTCCGTCTGGCGCATCCCATTCCAATTAAACAAATGGCTCTGGTCGCCGCAAAAAAGACTTCAAACTGCGCACAAACCCGCGACAAAACAAGGCTCTAAAATAGCTCCTCAACGCCTCTCCGAGGGAAAGAGAGGAACTAATTCAACCCCTGCGGAACAGAAGGGATGATCCTGTCCACCTCGAGATTCCTTTTATCCGGAGACCAAATCCTTTAGGATTTAACCCTACTTTTCCAAAGGTGGCGCTGAGACTCCCCCCCCACGAGGCCAACAACAAAAACTTCATCCAACAACCCGCTCATCCTCTAAAGCCAATCAGGGCTCCCTTGTTACGTCACCGAAGGAAAAGATGGTTTCCATTCCCAACTTGGCCAATTAAGGAAGAAAGCCCCTTGTGAACAAGAGCGCCTTATTTTTTTGCCCTCCTCCCGATAAATGTCGCCTTTTTACTCGCAGGGGCCCCGACCTTTTAACCGCATCAGTGTAGTGCCGATGTTACTCACAGCAAATGCACTCGTTCTGAAGGAGGAGTTCGCAGTCGAAGGAGAGATATGTGTTTTTATTTTTACCGCTTTTCCTTTGCGTCGCAAAAGTGAATTACTTCCTCCTCGGAGGTCCTTTTCAGAGCGAGCGTTCCTCTGAAGATGTTCCCGGACTGGATATAAGTTTCCGGATGTATAATTGGATCGGAAGCTCAGGAATAAACTGAAGTTACTACCAATATTTTCAATTATATGTTAGCTCTCTTCTTTCCATTTTAGACTTATATGAAATAAACTTTTACCAGGATATCCACCACTGGATCTAAAAACACATCCTCGAACTTTGTGAATTTATGGTCATATTGTGAGTAAATAGCTTTTCAATTTTAAAGCGGATCGAAATATTTTAATTTATGTTTGGAAATTTTAAAATCCTCAGAATTCAGTGACAGCTTCCGTTGCAAAGGAATTCGGTTTATCGAAATTTGTGACATTTCATTGGAATCGAATTAAACATCGCAAAAAAGTCGTAAAATGCAAAAATATCCAAATTTCTCTGATTGAATTATTTTTAATCAGTTAAGTTTGCTACTAATTTGCATCTACAGAAAATACTAAAAATTTACCTTAAATTAAGAGGGATGTTCTATGTCCCTACGCATTATGTACTAAGAATTAAGTACATTTACAAATTCAGGGAATAAATACGACGTAGAAAGATCATAAATCTATTTCATTGTCCAAGTGTAAGTGATAAATTATTAAATAAAACAACTAATAAATAAAAGGATTTTATCTATTAACTGCGAGCAAGCTTTTCATTATAGTTCTGAATTAATTAATTTTACCTCCTATGTGTAGAAGTTAGAGAATATAGTGTATTATCACTTATGATCTACTCTGCAGGGGACAATAATAAATGGCAGCTGGAAAAAAGGGGAAATTAATTAATTAATCTTTAAAGAGAGAGTCTCTATGTGATCCTTAGTGCGTAAATAAATTTACCATTTAGCAAGTAAAATAAAGGTAAAAAATATTTCAGTACGTCATACAAATGTATACAAAATTATAGCATTGGCAGGCTTTAAACCAAAAAAGCTCTATTTGTACCTCTAAAAGTATTCATCAGGTGCTTAGAGAGGAAAGAATTACAGCTATACTACATTCAGCATTCAAGATTCGTGGCCGGTGAATTGGTCCGGGGGGAATTCGTCCGCGGGGAATTGATCTCCCGACAGATTGGTACGCGGGGAATTGATCCCCCGCGCTGATGTTATTCAGTCTTAGGTTAATAACTACTGTTATTCAGTCTTATGTTAATCTACATACACTGGTTATTGGTTAATGTTATAAATAAATTAACCGGGGGGTTGGGTTGGTAGTACAACATCAGCGCGGGGGATCCATTCCCCGCGTACCAATCTGTCGGGAGATCAATTCCCCGCGTACGAATTCCCCACGGATCAATCGAGATTATAATTTTATATGAATATCAAACATGAAATCTCGAGATAATTGGTTTACACAAATAAAATTAGTGTCTATAATTGCCTACTTAGCTTCTCCTTCAAATTATTTAGTTTGCCTTCCGCTGGCAACGAAGGAATTCTCGGAATCGAACCCAAATTCGAGGATTCCCACGCACTTGGGAATGCGAATATATTGGTCTTCCTTTCATATGCGCTGTTTGTGGTATCCGACGTGTTCCTCGACCCGTAACGGAATGCAGCAAAGGTGAGTGGCGTTCAAGAGAGAGAGAGCTATTTATACGCAACTACTAGCGTTTATCTTGAGGTATTTTTAGACGTTTTCCCTCGTCTGGCGGGACAGGCGCTCTTCAAAGGCTCAAAGGTGCTCCGGAATCTGATTGGGAATATCGACACAAATGAACGTCCTTCTGATGGGTGATTCACCCCAAACAAAAATGCGTTCAAACATATCGAATCTGCAAATGCCTATCGGAAGAGGTTTTTGATCGGAGAGAATGGGCTTTCCTGAATTGCTTTTTGCTGGAAGTGGCTGAATATTGGCAACGAAAGAGGCACTGGTAAACCGTACAACAGCGAAAATGAATCGAATTCTGCTCTCCCACATTCAGGGTAGGCACAA
Source organism: Sympetrum striolatum (assembly GCA_947579665.1). Classification (NCBI taxonomy): domain Eukaryota; kingdom Metazoa; phylum Arthropoda; class Insecta; order Odonata; family Libellulidae; genus Sympetrum; species Sympetrum striolatum. The sequence continues at coordinate 79,417,257 of OX388348.1, read as the reverse complement.
CTGAACAGCAATGCCTCGTCTATTTAAGATGATGCTTTCTGAGCATGGCAAGTGGCGCTATAGCGGCACCAATCACCGCCACAGTCCTCATCGTATTTTTCACTACAGTTCATTTTTGAGTTTAAGGGCGCACACAAATTTCAACTCCTTCCCTAATCCTTGTTAGTTTGAGAGAATACCTCGAAACATTGCTTTGCTGCCTCTGCGAAGACCTTTGTGCTTCTGCGCACCACTTTGCATGCTCAGAAAGTATCCCTTTAGTAGAAGATGAATCGACGGGGCAACGTGGTAAAGTGGCTAGATTATTTGTCCGGAATGTAGGAAATCTGGGTTCGAATCCCAGTCATGTCGCTGTTATCACTTGAGATAACCTTTGTGTTTTAAGACGCACACCCAAAGTTAAACAAATTCCCTTGTATTTCAAATGGCAAGGATTAGGTATTCAGAATTTAATTACAAGTAAAGCACCTCAAACTTATCGATTGATGTGGAAACGTTTGCCACTGGAGGGCTGCAAACATTGCATTTATTGAACTATCAATACCAATAACAATATGAACAATAAACTACCGAGAAGGCCTGTCATGAACCCCGAAAAATCCAGAAATAGCAATTTTTATTTAATATATATATGTATATATTTAGTATATTGTATATGATTATGTAGAATAACTGCCTGGATGTAGAAAAACTGCAACCTGGCTTACAGCCACAGCCTACTTGTAGTTTATGAAAAAAATAATAATAAATATCAGGGTTAAGCCACTTTATTGCGTTGAATGTAACTTGACTGATCCTACTTCCGAGTACATTTCAGCTTACTTTACATAATAAAAAGAGACACAATTGCCGAAGAGACAAACTTGCTCATCATATATAAAAGTTAAATTCTCAGTGTTAAGTCAAAACAATGAAGGTGTTGCTATCGTTTCTTTGCCTGCCAAACACTGCTCTGCTACTAATCGTTGGATGATTTCCAAAATGGCTCTTAACGGGGCCAGCTCAAGTACGAAGGACAACCGCTTCTAATAGATGTGCACTGTTTTGTTTTTGTCTCTATCTAGTCATGCAGTTATTCTCTAACTTAAGACTACGTCACATATTTATAGCTCAGAGGAGTTGGAAAACTATAGCCTATTCTCTTCGTTAACATAGAAAAGGATACTTAACTATTTTAATGATATGACTATCCATTAGTTTAAGATGAAAGTGAAATGCTTTCTCCTAAAATTACCTAGGGTTTGCAATAATTCTGCTATGCTGGATCTCGATGCAGGATATTTCAAGATTTGTGTGACGTCACTCAACTGTGGCCCTTCGCTGCAGAAGGGCTCGTCATCTTTGCTGCACTTCTAAACAATATTGATGATGAAAATCTTAAATTTTACATTCACCTAGGTAGTGATGAATCATAACATTACCGAGCAAAATTTGGAGCCTTGTACAATTATAAGTATTCTTGTGTAGAAAGACTTCGTTCTTTCCCGACGAATGTGATGAATAAAATCTTGTGTATTTCTACTGAATGCTATTCTTTTATCTATGGGACTGGATAGAGAATATATCTTTCATAATTTTGTCTGACTTTTCAGTGCGTAAAGTCTCCATCCCGTAGGCCTGTTGGAACCTCATCCCCTCTTCTGCTAGCCATCAGGATGGGAATGAGACTTATTCGGCAATATGAGGAATGAGGTACTTTGCCCTTGCTTTCTTCATTGAGCCTGTATGCTATAAGCGGAAAAAGTCCAGATATTTAAGCAGAATAACTCTACAAATGACACTTTCCTTATAATTCTAAGGAGAGACTTGATCAATGCCATTACGTAGTATCTCTCATTACTCCGTAACTCTCATATCATCCATGCCTTGAATAATTGTTAGAAATGTAAATAAATGATATATTTTTCTCAATCCTGTACCAAAAGGCGAATGAAAACTGTTCTTCTCATCAATATGTTGGATCACGTCTTTTTACGGCTGTTATAATTTGAAAGCTACCGAGGTATGAGTGATACTATAACATAGCATTCACTTCAGTCATATGTTATTGCAAATTACGGAAAGTGTAAAACACGGTGATATTATGGCGGGCATTACTTAAGGAGACTTCTTCAATAAATTAAATTATTTTTAGAGGCAGAAAACTACCTCACTCCTAATCTTGACTCTTATAAGTCTCACTACAAATCTTCTTCACGGCGAAGGTGTGAAAGATCAAAACTATATTCGGGCTGATGACTTTACTGACAAACCAGAGAAACGTCCGATCTTTCATTTGCATATTTATGAATATCTGCCCTGGAATTCGCGGAACGACTTGAGTATCCCGTGTCACGTTAGAATTGGCGCGTAAATAACACTCTCCTTCTGGAAAATGCAGAAAGAGGGCGCCTAAAGAGGCAACGGCAGAAAATAGAACCCTCTTCAGCCATGGGCGTGAAAAAATATAGGAAGAAATACGCGAGCGTGATCTAGCAGCGCCATTCTATTTCCATTTGCAAAGATAACGGGATTTTAAAAAGCTCACTTCAAAGTAGGCCGAATAGGAAGCTCTTTTATCGGGTGATGGCGGTTTGGCGTGAAAACGGGGAAAGGTTAAAATGCAATCTGCACGCCTTAGAAACGTCCCACTGAAGATAGTGCTTTTGTTGACCACTGCGACGGACGCCAAACCAGAGTTCAATAACATTTTGCAAGAAAAAGCTGAGCGAGAGAATAAACTACATTTTTAATAAAAGATTTTCTCGAGCTAACGAGGGAACCTAGAGAATTATAGCTAACTGCGGAGTAAAAAACAAAGGCTAGAGAAGTTGACTTAGGTTAATTGAGGGGAGAAGGCTTCTCAGGGAAATATTTGCTTCTCGGCTCGATTTGGAATTTCGATGAAGATAATGTGGGAGACGAGGGATGCGAGGGTATGAATGGGTAGAAGAGAGAAGGAAATGAAGGAAGACAACAGTGAGGTTAGTATATGAATATAAAAAATATGGACTTGAGGGATGCATATAATATTGATATCAAGAGACAGAACAGCATATTTTAAGATTCAAAGCCGTAATAATGAATAATGAAACAAGAAACATATATAAATGAGTATTACTGAATTTCTTTCTTGAGAACTCATTATTTTGCAACTTATTCCACGATAAATACTTCTGGAAAAAGAAATTCTACTTCAAGTTGCTTTCATTCGCTGGGTTAATGTTAACCTTAGGCAAAACTGCACTCAGTATGCAAGCGATAAGTTCGTTTTTAACTCCATCTCTTCCACATATACGCTGAGGTGAATGCTAACCCACTTATGAGGTCCATTCATACATTCACGCACTGTGTATTCCCTCATCATCTGAGCACACAAGAAGAAGAAATGAAGCAATTTCTCTAAGGTACAAGATCAAAAGATTTCATCCAGTACTTAACATCCTAAAAAATTTACAATTATTTTTCCTCAGCGCTACTGAAAGAAAGAAAAACGCATGATAACGTATTTGTCGTTTGTACTATTTCGGGGGATCACTTATGAATGAACTAAATTACAAAGGTTGAGAAAAATAAACCACCAATGCGGGATAATTTAACCAAAAGAAAAGGTATATCAAATCGAAAGAAAACGGGAAACCAGTTGAAACTAAAAATACGAAACAAAAAAATCGAAATGCATTTTAAATTGAAATAATAGTTGCTTCCTTTGTCGATGAATAAGAAATGAGCATTTCACATGCAAGTTCCTAAAACCCCTAGATTTTAATTTCATGAAAGATCAGCTCTCTGATCAGCATAGGAATTATTATTATTTATTATTATATTATTATGCTCCCAATTGTTTTGTTCTTCGACGTGTGTCACAGATGAAAAACTACATATAAATGAATAATGGAAATTACATAAATGACACGAGGTGGAATAGGTGAGGTGAAACAATGAGTGAGCTAACAGAGAAATAGGATAAAGAGCAGAAAAAATGTAAAAAATAAGAATCATTAAGGTAATAGTTTTTAGCCATTAGCTCACTAAGGGAATCGTTTTACTAACATTTAATTCACACTAATTCAGAGGTAGAGAAGCAAGTGTCTCCGTACATTTCTAGGTGTCCGGGTACGGCTTTTCTTCACCCCAAGAAACAAACACACACAGATACAATATTTTGTATTCCAGTCTCGTTCATCACTTATGCTAAGGGTAACTGGTTGCTACATAAATATTTATGTAGCAACTACGTCCGTTTTCCTTCTCAAAATGCTGATGCTAAATTGTTTCCTATAACGAAATATGGTGTTTTAAAAGGATTCCCAGTATTGTTTTTGAAGGGAAATGAAAACAAAGCGGATTACATGTTTAAGTTTACTCAACGATTTAGTTCGTTCTCCTCGTACTTCCTTAATTATTATTGTAATAGAGATTGAGTCATTTTAATGTTAACTTTGCTGAAATGCGTACTGATGGTTTAATGTGGGACCTGATAGGTTCCTACACTATTCATGCCCCTCCGAATGGTTTTCTGCTGAATTGTAAATGCGGCCTTGCGGTGAATATAGGCCTCGAAGCTAAACAGAGCGTGCGAGCTTCGCCGGGGCTCGAACTCTAAACCGCGAGGAGGAGGGAAGGGAGTGAGTGGAAACGCACAGAGATAACCGTAGCGCGGTGGTCGGACGTTCACTTGTTCATTTTTCAGTGCTTCTTGATTAATGAGGTCGGCGTAATGCAATTACGAAGGAGAGAAAGTCGAGGAGGGAAAAGCATCTGCACACTTCTCCGCGGGGAAAACATTAATTCATTCCGTCGCTATTTTTAGATAATAATGGAGATGCGCCCTCGAAGGTGCACTCGTATGCACCGTGAATATTCAACGTACTAAGGAGAAGCTGAATAAACGAAATGATGACTAAATGATGCGATTTTTTTACTGCTTCTTTAGGGAATGGCCGAATTTCATTCATTTGAATGGAGGTAGATATAAACGTTTTGCTAATAAAATTTCTTTGGTGTCCTACACACCTAACGCGATAAATTTTTTTCCGTTCTTACCTCCCGTAACTCAGGATCATTTCACCCATGGCATCTTTAGCCATCTGCTATTCTTAGTGGACTTTTACAGAAAATGTGATGATATTCGGACAGTTATTGCATTTGAAAATGTTGTCTAAACTTAACGTTTAGGACTCCTTAGGTTCATAGAATGGAATAAAATAAGAAACACATAAATCTATAATGAAAAATAACCATTAAAAATCGGAATCATCAATGAATCCTGGTAAATCTTACATTTACGTTCCACGAGCTATCACACTATTTTATGAAAAATCTGATGTGGCCAGCACATGACTTTCTCCATATATAAGATGTAAATATTTATCTACGACAGTATTTTCGAACTCTATATTCAATCTAAACTTGGAAGATGAGTGATTAATTTATAACATATTATCTTTTACGTCACAAATATTATAAATAATGTTTTTCTAGACATGATCGATGAAAAACGATGAAATTGGCCTTTCGCCCACAACACCCAAAAAGTACATAATCAGCAACTTATGGTTTATCAGTATTTAGTGAATAACAACCAAACAATCAGTTATACAAAAATATGTTTAATACAAAGGTTATAGTAAATTACATTTTCTAAAACTTTTATAAATAATAGTATATACCTAAATATTATATTTATGGAGATAGTTTGCAAAAACGGAAATTTGCTTCGAAGAATACATCTCGACTTCCGGTGAACCGATTTACTCCAAAAACTAATCAACTCTGACAGCGCCAACTTAAGTGCTATATATGAAGTTTGGTATTGATACGACTAATAGTTTTCACGTTAGAGCGCCCACAAACACACACACACATACACACACACACACACACACACACACACACATACACACAGACATCATTCCGAAAATGGTCAAAACGTGTTCTAGGGACCCCAAAACATGCATTTCCGTTGAAATCTCAAAGTCGATTTTTTTCATGAAAACAATACTTTCTCTATACTACGTATATGAAGAAAGTAAAAACAGTTAATTGCTACAAGCGCTTAAGCATTAGCATAAAAAGCACTTATCCTTCAGCCATTTCCCTATAGGTTCTTAAATGCAGTGATCCTGGATTGAATTCAGCAAAGGCGATCGCATATGTAAAATAATAAATAGAAATATCCCATAAATGAAGAATTGATGAGATCCAGATACGTAAGAATCTCTCTAAAATAAGATATCAAACAGATTAAATCTTCTCATGAAGCAATTGCTATGGTGATTTATTCATACTTATCTATTTTAATGAATAAAAGGAATAAAATTGAGCAATCTGGAAAATGGAAAATCACACTCAATATAACGGAAGCGCGCTTTGAGCTTCCGGGTTCGAACCTTTCCTGGGGATTTTATACCTCGTAGAAACTCAAATATCCCCTGCCGTACGCCTCTGGCGGCTCGCGGGGTATGTATCTAAATCTGTTTGCATCATTTCTGTGCAGCAAACCGTGTCTGCGATGGTGGGTGGGACTGACGGACTTGTTAATAGAGATTTTTAGTTTATGCAGGTGAGATAAATGAGAATCTGAAAGAGAAATTAGGCTTCGGGATTTTTCAAACTAATTTGAATTGCTAATGTTTCATCTTTTTACGTTCCCGTAAATATTTCTTACTTTTTGTTTTTAGTGTTTACAGTGTGATATTTTACTTTTCAGCACAGTTTCTACTTTCTACTATTCGTGCACATTTTCGCAGAGAATAAAATTATTTGTATTTATAATTAGTTAATTATTATTGAATAACCCTAATATTCCCATTTTGACTGTTTTCGCGAGTAATTTTGTGTCATTGAGAAGTTCTCATTATTTTCAACGTATTCCATACCAAATGGCTTCAAAGTAGTCAAGGATTTGTCAAACCAATACGTGTGAAACGGTGCTACTAATGTCCATTAATCTCTCTCCGACGAACGGAGTCTGAGAGGAAAGAATCCCTCTTTTCGGATCAAACGAAGCAAAAACGCCGAAGAAAGAGAAAAAATCTTCTGGAGGAATCCGTCATAATGAGGTGTATTGAATTCGTGCAGCTCACGACTTTTATCACCTGCGGGTCACAATGCACGGAAGAGCATAAAAACAAATTAGACGATAACAAATGGCGAGAGAAAGGCAATGGGGAAAAAACACTCCCTTCACCGCGAGGCACAAGGGCTTTTTCTCGCATTGCCGTCTACATATCTATCATCGCCATTAGTGGGAGGACTCCAGGGTAGCCAACCTAAGAAGTTTACACACAGGATAAATCGATTTATTCCGGGTTCGGAATATTTGATTTCTCCGGATTGAACTGAATCTTATTGAATTGACCAAAGTATTAAAAAATATGAAATTTAAATTCGAGCAAATATTCAGCCTGCTATATATAACGTCACTCAGTAAATGTTAAACAAATTTATCTAATTTTCACCCTTGAAAAATTAATATCTTATATAACTTTTCTATTTGACACAGGATTCTAGACGGAGTTTTTATCACACTCCTTTAGCCACATAAACTTCGAAAATGCGTATATATGTGATACAGACTATTTCCGCAGAGAGGATATATTAATTTCATAACAAATATCTCAACAATTACCACTGGCGAAGAAAAAGGGGGACATATTGCAACAAAGAACCTATTCCAATACTTTAATCACAAAACGTTACCTGTTTACATGATGAGAATTTCATTTTAAAACCTAGTATTTCAATATATCAAACTATTGTTACACAAGAGAGTTTATTCATAAGATAAGTTATTGCTTTTATCATAATATGTTGTGAATCTCATATGTTATCATGTGTGACATATGTCCCATGTATGCCCCTTGCTTCCTATATATGTATTTCACTTAATTTCCTATACATATATTTTACTGCACATGTATATTTCTTATGCATGTACAGTAGAACTCTAACTATCCGAATCAATAGGGACCGGACCCCATTCGGATAATCAAAAATTCGGATGATCGAAAATTCGGATAATTAATTAACTTCTGTATGTACATTGAAAACGGGAGAAAAAAACTACATGTATAGCATAAAAAAGAGCTATGTATCAATTAATTTAAAAAATGATAACACCTTGGCACGTTAAGCTTACATCACTTCTAAATACCAATGAAAATACTTCAACTAAATCAAACTAATGTAGTATTTACATTATTAAATATTTTTTTATAAAACATTTTAATCAGTATACTCAGCCCAGCGGCAGGTGCGTGTGTTTTTTTTTAGGTCTATTCGGTTTCTACTGTTATGCTTACCACGTCAGCGAATTTAGAACTGCTATATGAGATGGTGTCCTACAGCGATTCGGATAATCAGCGATTCGGATATTCGGAGTTCGGATAATTGGAGTTCTACTGCATTTAACTTGTATTTCACCTAGTTAACAGGCTTGTGCCATATCTGCAAGGCTATCTTTTCATAAAAAAGACCAAAATGATTGCACATAAAATTTTTAAACATTACTAACGGATCACTACGATGAAATTTGAAGGCATAAATCATTGTGCAGCCAAATCCCTTATAAACGCCATGGATTAAATGCAATAGGTACAGAAAATATGCTGCCTATTTTAGCTGGGCGCAGACAAGAATCTTCGGGTTGGCAGCCCTTCTTCTAGAGGTTCCTTACCATTGCCTCCATCTGCAACTCCCTCTCTCTATTTCTTTGGCGCCTCTCTTTACCGCGTCACCCATTACACGGCGACCGCAGCGCCGCCTGAGAAGAACCTCGACTTGGAGGCGGGAAAAACGGCGGGTGGCTTTTTTCCGCGGAGAGAAACTGGTTTTAAAGGTAAGGTTTTTCAATGGGAAAATTCCGCCCTTTCTAGATCCCGGAGGGAATGTTAAAGCTCTACTTGGCATGGGGTGAGCCATGGGGGTGGTTCGAGATCTGGTTTACTGCACTCTCCCCCGTTCTCCCTTTCTTTGCAAAAGCGAGCATCTAACTGCGCATTCAGAAAGGTCGTTTTGCGGATCTTTTTTTATTCTTCTCCTTTGCCAGAGACGCCATTAGGGTAAACACTTAGAAGGTGCAGACTGAGAGGTCATCAAAACGAACTTTCTCTCTCATATCCTGTTCTTCTTTCCCCTCGAGGAGAGAACTTTTTGCGGCGGAAAAACTACGAAGAAACTGATTAGGAGCTTTAAAAAATGCCACTCCTTGTGTCTCTCGGGAGAATAAAACGGAAAATTGAGTCTCTGTGAAAAGGCGCTTGTCGACGCAAGGGTGTGAATTAAGGGCCTTCTTCGCTTTGTCTTTATCGAATCCTTTGGTATATTCCTCTCGTAGATTATTCCCTGTATGAAGTCGGGGAGAGTCTTTCCTTCGTGGGGTGCAGACGAGGGATGCTTTTAATAAACGATTACACTATCTACAGCTGCAGTTCTCATTCAATACTGTTCGCAGGTTCACATTTGCAGTATGAGTCAGAGACAGGAATATGCCAAGAGAAGACGTTTTAAGAATTACATACTCATCTTGAAGTATTACTGATCATAGAGTTATATTTATTGTTATCTCCGAAAGTGCGGAAATTAAAAGTGAAGGGTGATGACGCTATATATAAATCTGCGGTATAGTATTTTAAAACTGCTGAAATTTGGGATTACTAAAATACGATGATATCGTATTTTGGTATTCCCAAATTAATCGTTCTTTTAATCACTTTCATTCCTGTAATCCATTGTGAGTGACAAATACTGATCCATAAGATACTTTTATGTATTTTAGGGCTGTTAAACTCATATTTAAAACGTGTCATTCATTACCACTTTTAGTTCAAGCAGACCATTACGTTAGTTCTAATGTTACTATACATGTGCTTCTTATTCTTTAATCTTTCGAATGATTATTTGAAGAAAGTGTATGTTGTTGAAAAGTTTAAACTTGAAATCAATTTGTCTTACAGTATCGAGAAACAAAATTAAGATAAAGAAAATAATAATCCGAGAGAGGCAATGACAGACGTACATTTTAATTCAGATACACTTTTTAAAACGATTCACAAATAATTCTGTATAGTCTTAGAGTTCATCAATTTTAATTTTAACTAGAATTTTATACTTTCTATCCGGAAATCTGCCATTGTAATTTTTCAAAGTTGGCTTCCGAATATCTTCTCAAGAATTGAGGATGATAGTGGTGGAAATATTTTACGGGGGAAAAATTATCTTTAGTTAGTTTTGACCTGAGGTATTGGTATCGCGGGACGCACAAAAGGAGCTGGCGGGCCGCATCCGGCACACTTACAGCCGGTTTGACACTCCTGCTCGATATAAAATGATTTTTTAAATAACTGAACGTTTTCATTTCGCCAATTACGTTTCCAGTGATACATGGGATTTCAGAATCCAGGCATACTAGAAAACAGCACTCTCGGAGATTAGTAATCCCAATTTCGAATGCTAATGACGCAGTGCTTCTTTTCCTATACAGCTGCAGATATTTTAAGATGCCATTTTCAATATGGTGGATATTTAATGGCATCCTCTAGAATTATAATTTAAGATTGGCTGATACATCACGTTCTCTAGACTAAAGCGTGACTGGAGGCGCGATATCATTATCATCTTATTTATCGGAACAGCGAAGATTCAAAATGGAGATCAGACGTAAATTGAGAGGCTGCGTGGGATTCGTTTTTCACCATCACGAAGATTCTTATCTGAAAAACGCCGGAGTTATACACGTTTTTCTAATGCTGCAGCGAGGGTGTCTAAAAGCGAGATTCTATCTATTCAAATCGAGGAAAGGGATAGATGAGAAATTTTATCTTTGCCGAGAAGGATATTTAGGTGATGTTTTTCACTTTGCATTCGAGAATGCCCCGAAAGGTATCGGTACTACTGAATATTGCCAAAGAAACATTCTTGATATCCTGATTCCGTGACTTCTGCAAAATATGTACTCGAGATATGGCGTAACATGTTACCTAAGTTGAGATTTATAAATCGCAACGGAGGTATTTAGGGGTGGAATACGTCACTAAGAGACGTGTAATTACTTACTGAGAAATCGAAATTTCATCGACAGTAATAATTACACTGAATAAATAATTTATTATAGCACATTTTAATATTGTATGTTCATAAAAAATAAGCAAATATAATTTAGGCAAATTTAATACTATCATAGAAGTTATAATTTATTATAAATTAAAGAGTTTATCAGTTAGTTAATTAAAGAGTACTTTCCAATTGATTCATACAATTCCAACTGAAAAAAACGGCAGAAACTATTTGCGTGAACATTCCTTAAACTCATATTCCCTTGTGTTAATTTTCTATACTAAATTTTCCTTCTGGTAGATTAATGATATGAAAAGTTCTATACCCAATGCCGTAGAAACAACGTATGGTGACGGAGTTTCTTCCCACATTACTATCTATCTACAACGTATCATCTAATTATATAAATCACATAACATTACGAGTAAAGGAAATATATACGATTTAATTAGGCCTTGAAACTTTTGCATTCTTCTATAATTATATGAGTATTAATTTAGCAAATATTTTATCAATTCGGATGTACATTTGCGTTCTAGTGAGAGCGTAACTTTCTGTAGAAAAACATACTTTTATGCGGTGAAGGTTGAATCAGAGCAATAATTGAGGAAAGTGCCAGATATAGTGAGAAACGAGGGGAAATGGTACGCCTGGCTTACATTAAGGGGTGATTTAGATAGATAAAGCTTTCACAGATAAACTAGAGGAAAGTAAATCAAAGTTGCACTTTCCTTAATCCTTTTTCCTAACTAATAAAGAAGACTTAGATTTAAAAATAAAAAAATTGAATATGAAGCACAATGGCTATAAATGTGAGAAATTGCATCTGAAGTCAATATAAAAGGGATACGATTCAGTTGCGAGAATAATTGGTAGCACTTTATGAACGGAGAGCTGTTTAGCGAAGATATGAGCATCGCCCTTCGGAAAGAAGGCAAAACACTCTCGGAGACTTGAGCTGAAGGCCTTCGGATTGGGGCAATTGGATGGCTCGCTGGTTTATTAGCCGAGCTCATTGCGCCTCGATTTCCTCCCGATCTCTCGCTGCATGGAGACGGGCAAATGCGTTTTCAGCGCCCACCTTCAAAATCCGCCGCTAGAGGCGCTCGCAACTGATGATTCGAGCTTTTACCGTTCCAATTAAGCGGAGATCTGCTGATATTTTGCTTACGGTATCATGGTTGCGACAAGCCAGTGAAAAGTCAGATGAAGGAGGGCGATCTGCTGGGCATTCACAACGATTCCGTCTGTCTTAGTTATTTGCACTCAATACGATCTTATCTAATATGCTTTGCTGTTTCACTAAAACTTTCGAAAAGTCTCAGCCTACAGCTGATTCACATCGCAGTTGAGTTCTGATTGTAAGAATACAACAGCGAACAAATTCCCATTGAAAATAGAGATAAATATGATCCAAGAATCAAAGAATAAGGATACAAGATTATAAAATAGAAATAATATGAGGTTGTACAAGGAGTGAAGAATAGTGACTAGGCTGGGACTCGAACCCACATATCCTACATTCCGGGCAGGGGTACTTGGGTTAATTCACACGCTTTCTTGTGCTTCAACTTCCACCATTTTTTGAATAATTTATACGAAAATCATCTCATCCTATAAGCTTAAATTGATTAATATATTAAAGCGTTTCATTTCTTTTAGCACAAGAGAAATACATAAACACAGACTGGGTTAGTATATTACTCAGATACATCAGATGTTTTCAATTTCAAATTACTTAAAGCCTGAATATTCAGTCAGTGCGAAAAGACGTATAAACTATCGTGAGGAATTTCCTTTATCACGTTCCGTGCGGTGTCGATTTCAGTGGTTGCTATCCTGTGACTGAATACTTTTAATATAATATATTTATATATAATAAAATAATAATATAATATAATAATAAATATAAATGAATAATATTTCAATTATACATAGAATGTTAGCTCTATATGCAGAAATAAGTTGAAAAAAATTTACGCTAACATTTATCGTTTTTTTAATATTTATGGTTTCATATAAATCCGCAGAAGCCACAGGATAGGACCAACGTGAGTGGCATATAGAGGGCGGAAAGAGTTAATAATGTAATTATCCTTAAAAATGCAACCATTTTGTCTTGACAAGGAGTGATATTCCTTAGTTTTCCCTTGAATAGTATCAGTTGATTTTATCGCAAGAACAATACCATAGAGACAATCAGATATGAGGAACACCTCAACCACATGAGATTTGTATTACCACTTTCGCCAGGAGACACGGGTCGCCTCCCCCGCAAACAATACGCAGCTCTCACTTCCTGTGGATGAAACGAATGCCATTTTCCGCATATACCCTCACGCAAATGTCACTTGCACGTAATTCCTCTAGATTTATCTGGCATTTGTAACTTCCTCCTCAGAGAGGTCAAGCGTAACCGCTTATTTCCTTATTCGGATACAAAAAAGACTCATTTATTTCGTGTGTATTCGAGAGAGGCAGAGGAAAGAGGTTCGGCGGAAGATGCGTTTAGAGGAGACGGAGGAATAGCGTGCTGAAGGGACACAAAAGAGGAAAGCAGATGTGATCTCTTCATTGCTATTCACATATTCCCTCTAATAAGCTCATATAAAATTGCTTTATGACATCCTCTAACTTTAGAAGGTAACAAATAAAATAGTGATTCACAGAAACTTATATTAAATATAATAATTTATACGGACACGCAATAATCAAGGTAATTTAACATCCCTGTACTGATTTATATAGTTACTCCATAATTCGGTATTTTGTTTTTGTTTAACTGAACTAATCCGATGATAACAGGCGGAAAAGATATTTCAATGATAGCAATTCAAATTTAGAGATATTTCCTTTTCAAATTTAATAAAATGAAAATAACTTGGTATCTTCCACAGAGATTGAAAGAGAATTAAACCTATTCAGTATGAACCTTGGTTTAGATTTAAAAAATAAGGCAAAAAAGCAGATTCTCTTCTTGGAAACCCTTGTATGAGTTTTCACTCGCATGACCGGAATATACTCGTCACTCTTTTTTTCTTTTCATTAAAAAAGAATTGAAACATAATTGACTGTATTTTAAAATCAGTGGAGCAGAAGGAGTACATCATGAATATAGAACAACATAAAATGGAATAGAGTTTACTGAGGGCAAGATTGCGGCTATAAAGTCATCTCTTTCACCTGACCCTTCGATAGTTTATGATTGCAAGGATGGAAGGAAATCAATAAAGTAAAAGGGGAAAAGAAAAGAAAATGTGATAAACGTGATAATGTAACTACTTACGGCATATGTAGGAAATGTACTAACAATTTTCCTGAAATTAATATATTTATGGTTTCTATATTATATTATATTAAACAACTTCAACTTTCAGTTTTATTGATGAAAAGTATTGACATTGGAGTTTATTATAAATAATGATGATAAAAGGAAGTGAAAACAAAATTTGATATCTTTAAAATGTACGAAGTGATATAAAAGGAAAATTGAAAGGTCTCTTAGAATAAACAATTTCATAGATAAACAACAAGGAGTAGTGTATTGGATAAAAACCATAAATTTTCGCTTACCCGCCGGGGATTGCAAGGTACCGCGAACCAAACAAAAATATAAAAAAAGAGAAAAAGGAGAAGTTGCTGGTAAAAGGCATACTTTAGCATCCTTCACAGCTATAAATCGCAATAAATAAGTAATGAGGTGTTCATTGTAAGGAAACAAAGAGATTGAAGAAGAAAAAAAGGAAAAGGCAAAAGAAAAGCCGTTATTTCCTGATTACAAGTAAACAGTGGAAATTGCCGCATCATCTCGTTTGATGCGCATCTAATTTTTGTAATCAATCATTCTCTGCTGCTATGAATACTTCATCGTCCCACGGGAAGAGATGAAAGTGAGAGATAACGGACCCTATTCGAGATCCTCGATACGTCTTAATACATCATCCTCTAGAGTCGCCTATACATAATTAAGTTATTAAAACTCAAAGATATCGATGTCCATTAAGAGGTTTTTTTTCAAGCTCGCAAACCAAAATATCGGCCTGAATACAAGTTTACTTTTTGATTTTTTCTCCGATTGAGTAAATCGGAATGGTCTCCAGATGTGTGAGAATTATTTAATGCGAGGATATTTCTGTATTTTTAACTGATAGTTTGTTTTGAGTATATCTAACAATGTGCGTTAGAAATTAACTATTAAAACAATGTGTAAGAAAAATTCAGTTTACAGATGGTAAAATTAGGAGTGAGAAATCATCCCGCTAGTAGAACAGAACATACTTGTGGAATTTTGTATACTTCTTTATATATATAGGGGAATTGAAATATTAAAAGTTACGTATACTCTTGAATTGAGGAAAAAGCTATATAACTATCTAGGTAATTTAATTTCAATGGAATTTGCTAAAATAACAAAATTCTTTCTATAACTGTTACTTTTCAATAAAAAAACATATCCTAGATTAAAGGAAACCAAAACATCGCATTTCGATTGATATAAATGCTTACAAATTATTTGGATCTTATTGTAACTTACGTTTGTAAATATTTTATTATAATATTAAGATATGAGTTAGTATTATATTTAATACATGCAGATTTCAATGAAAATTTTTGCTAGAAGTACTTTATACTAAATACGGTTGAATATAAAATTAAATTTTACGTATAAGAATGCATTAACGTTAACCTATATCATAATATGTAGAGAAATTAAAATATAGTGTATATTTCCAAGTAGCTCAAGATTTTACATCTCAAGGAAATCCGAACGCGCTATCCTTTTTCTTACTTTAAAACATGTTAGTAATGGCAATTGCTATCACAACTAGGATATAGATCGTGTGGCTTAGGAGGACGTAATTCTATTGGGCTGTATTCAAAGATGAGGAAGGAGTTACTGTAGTCAATTTAGAGAAAGGAGGAAGGAATTGATGGAAAGGGAAAAGCAATTGGCTGGAGAAATGGCTCCAAGGGAATGGTGTGATACGGAGCAAATGAGAAACGGTCGGCGACTCAGCATGGAAATAATGAAGAAGGAGAATTTATGAATGGTGAAATGGCGCAAGAGATAGCAGAATGATAAGGAATGCCGAGGAATCTAGTCACGGAATACATACCAAGCAGAACTTTATAATTTAGAAAAGTAGCTGTCACTCGCACAGAATGGAATATTTTCTTCTTTTGCAAAAAAACTCCCTTAGGGAGTCGAAGTATACGAAGAGCGAAAGACGTGATGAAGGCGCTTTCACGTCGGAACCGATGTCTTTTAATACAATTTGGTGGTATTTTGAATATACTTCAAAAGGAAATTTATGATTATAGAAATCACTGTATATTTAAAACATATAATATAAAATATTATTATTGGAGGTCACGCTTGCAAAAGATAAAATAAACGAGAGATTTAAAACTGATTTACGGAATTAATTTCCACGAAATTTCACAAAAGAAGGATTCGGATCCCATATAACGGAAGTAAAGTTTCTAAATTTTAGAGGAATGTTTCACAAATTCTCAAATATACAAACATAAATCTTCGATTAGATCTAACGTGTCAGCAGGTTTAGAAAGAAAGTGTTGGAGACCGTCCTTTGATAACGCACTCTGAACCACCTTCTTTCTTTGCAACACTACTATTCGCGCAATCATATTGAAAGTACTTATTATTTTTTGGAAGCATTTGGTGTTCTATATGTTCCAATTAATATTGAGGTAACACGGGTTCTCAGTTTTGCCCATTAATCACGGAAGACCTTTTTTATTTAAACAATTGAACCTATCTTCACTGTGTTATGCTGTAAAATAATTGTCTTGAACTATGCACCTTCATGGTTTCACTTTCTATAGTAAGATCAATTTTCAGAAATTTCATAAAAAATTAGTTATTTTATATAATTTTCCAATAATATAACCTAAAGAGGCCTTCACCGAAGCCCTGACCGAAAATAACTAAAGACCTTTGGCAGAGATACATAAATTTATTAGAGCAATATAATACTTTAAACTCAATTATCGTCATATGTAGGTAATTGTATTGTAGTTAGTACTCAATGGGGAATGTTCTGTAAATTAAATCTCGTTGTAGTTTTGTGATTTTCTAATACTATTTGTAGGTAGAGTGATGCCATTTTGGAATGTCTCTGTATAATAATATATAATAATCTAATATAGTAATATGTATCTGTAAGGGATTGCGGATGTGTTTACGTTTTAGGTGTTTTTAGACAATGGTTTGGGACAAAACCTGAATGAATTCAATCTACTGCATATATAAAAAATAAATAATATAAAATAATAAAAATGCTCTTCATAGAAATATTTGATAAACATTCCAATCCTTCTGCATTGTATAATGAATTTTCTCCGTCCAGCGCTCGATTTGGTCTCATTCATCATCGAAGACGATGTGCAGTCGTCATTCCTGTGTTCATCCTTTCCACCGTTCCTTCGTATATATGTACAGCTTCTAATGTCTATACAGCGTTCCCGGAGGTGGAATAAGCGGAATTGATGAGGCATTTAAACGAGCAACGGGAAATGGCGACGGCTTCACTCTCGCGTTTTATTTCTCCTCAGATTACAGTTCCACGGACAGCAACTCGATGCCTTCCTGTAAACCGCTCCTAGATCACGAACGATGATTATAAATTGTCCGCTGATAAATATTTCAGATACAGTTTAAAGCATTTTAGTTCCTATTCTGCTCGAATAGAGGGCTATTTAACGACAGGAAAGAGGCGATAAACAAGGGCCGGTGCTTACGTATGCGGGGTCTTCGCACGCCCTGGGCGGACTGTCGGAGGAGAGTCCGAGAGGTCATCGGGAGAAAGGGTCGGCGGAATTTCATCTTCTATTTCGCTGCAAAAGGGAACACGTGAGAGCCATTGGTAAACTCGTTCTGCAGAACTATTAAATGATTATATAAATATAGTGAAAGAAAAACAACAGCAGTTAGTGGAAAAGGTGTAAAAAAGGGGCACTAATGCAAATATGGGCACCCTCCCAAAAGGGATATGAGAGGACTCTTAGATGTGCTACTTGTTGAGATGAGATAGCAGTGAGAAGTTGGACCCTTTCTTTCAAGGAATGTGGTTGCAGAGTCAATTATTGAATAAGTTAGTGGTTGTTAAATTAATTCTTTGACTGAGTAGAAATTAATTTACCCGTACCACAATATGCCTGAAAATGGCGTGGAGTGTCGAAACATGGTTCCCTTAATAAATCCTTCTGTTTTACGGACAAACGTTTTGTTTCATTTTATCACTTCGTTATAGCTTTCTACCACAAAGTCTTGCCAGATTACATTGATTTTATAATTACTTTTAAAATAATGTCCCGATTTCATTCTGAGTTGAATATCTTAGAATTTAGATATGACAATCCAAAGGAAAAATAGCATTCATTTTGGTAATTCTTTGTTAATTGAATTTAAATGTGTAAGGTCATTGAGCTGCATTTTCGTAGATTTTATACATTTCTAGATTTTGGGCTTTTCACGGTAGCAGCGGCAGACAACCTCACTCCCCATCTGGACACCTCAATCCCTCACCAAGGCATTCGCTATATAATGGTAGATCTTTCGAAGATCCTGCCGGAAGCGTGATGACACTGCCACTATAAATACTACTTTAAAGATTACAAATCGTTATTTGCCATCGCAATAACATAAGCTTGATAAAACTCAGTGTTTATTAACATGACAAAATATCCTCGTGATTATTCACCAGTGAGGCTAACGGAATCTAACGCTAACTTCTCCCAGGATTTAGAGGGGCTCTCACTCACGAGCCATCAACTGACAATAAGGACTGGTTGGTTACGTAATCATGAATTTATATTCATGAAAAGACAATAAGTTTAAACATAATATAAATAAAAAATGGGGAAAAACTTATCACAAGTAATTTAAATGTCAACTTTGTAAGATAATTCGCAAAAAACTGCTTATCTATTAATACGCTTACAATAATATGCTTATAATATTACAATAATCATTTTGTATAAATTGTCAGCATAATAAAATTATGAACTATTGTCTAGCTTTTTGAATGTACAGGTTATTCTCATCATGAAATCAAAGAATATTTGGACGCTAAATAGACATTACTTAGGTGCCAAAATTATTTAGCTTACTTCTTTGCCGGATCTGCCCCGTATTTTTTAAACTTACAGTTCTGGTTTATTTTTCAGTTATCTCAGTTTGAAGAAAATGCTCTGAGAAAAAAATAAAGAGAAATATGAAAATATTTATGAAAGTAATCAAATAAACGTATATAAATACAATACAATACAAATAACGTCTTTACATTGTGTCGTTGTACACATCATGGACTTAAAATACACGAAAATAACTCTCTCTAGGCTATGCCCCATCTCCAATTTGCCTGCTTCCAAATTTGGTAATTTTGGTTTGGTTTGGTATCTTTTCTTTCCTTAAGAATATGGAAATCTGATATATAGAGGAGGACACATAATTTTTGGGAGATTATGGATTTCATGTTGGGTTGAGAGATCCTTCAACTCAGAAGATTCGGAATCACATCCATCCTCAATGCCATAGACTATTTTAGGAACTGCATTTGCATTAGGAAGAGGGAGCATATCCAGGGCACCAGGTGACTGAAATGTAACCGAGTATCATCTTTTATAAATGCCATGGAAAGAGGCTTGGAAGTGGCCTTCGTTATCGTACTCTGAGCAGTTTGTTAGAAAAAGCCTTCTACTTATCACAAACTTGAACGCCTTGAGATTAAGGCACAAATCCTTTCAAATCGCTTCCAACTACTTGTCCAACTGTTCTCTAACGGGAATTTCCTTCTTACTACTACTTAAAAAGTAAGGAAGACGATCAAACGGCAATGAATTCAAAATGGAAAAGTGTTACTTCTTGAATAGCCATAGTATTAATGAAAATGAAAAGAGGTCGTTCCTCTGAGTGATTCAAACATTTCCTTCAGTAACATTTATGGCCAAAAGACGCACACTACTGAAAAATTTAGATTAGATTTAAAATTAGTCTAAACGATGCCGATTCAGGGTTAATTTTGTGGCACTTATTAACTTGTAAAAAAATCCATGGTAAACAAAATTTTAAAAATTAAAAAATAGTGGTCTAGTAAAAGTTTGTTTACCATGGATTTTTTACAAAATCAGTCTTTATAGTCAGAATAGCCTTTTCGTCTATTTCTGAAAAAAATAACCGCTTTTAAATAATTCTCTTTTCCAATCTCGCTTATATGAATTGAAATGGATAAGTAGAAAAATATTACATTTTTACATGCAATACACTTCATGTATTATGAATGTATATTTGTATTCTACTTATATGTCGAAAAATGCTAAATATTCCAAATTTAACCACCCCGAAGCTATTGCGTTTCTATAGGTGTACCCTGCAGCATTATTTGTTTGTATTGATATATACATCTGAAAAATAGTATGAATTACAATAATATGAATAAAATAGTATGAATGCAATAGTATGAATCATAATAACAATAATAAGAGGTCTTTATTTGGGCGAGATTGAAACTAGGGAGTCTCTTCTTACACCTAACCCATCGTCATATACGAAAGAAAGAGATAGTTAGCAAAAGAAGAAAAGTAAAACATTTGTGGATTGAAAAAACCTAAGCTGAGGGCTCAGGAAAAAAATTCCACTGCAGGAAAACACTCACAAGAAAGAGAAGTGTGAAAAACCTGCGAAACCTACAGTTAGAAAACTATATTTTGTGAAGAGGGAGAATAAAGTGTTATGAAAGACAAGCAGAGAATAGATAAAAATTGTGCAAAAGAGACAGGGGAAAAAATATTACTGGCACTACAAAGAATCAGATAAAATAAATTAACTTCACTACGCTGACATTAATTATAGATGAATTAAAATAAATGTTGAACAATGGGAGATAAACCTCAACGAAACGAAGAAAATGAAATTGCATAAAGTATATATAAAAATGAAAGATTAAAAGGTCTAGTACACTGAAGATAATCAAAAACATAGTTTATAGGAAATTTTTAAAAGACAACAAGAGAAAATAAACACAAAATTATATATATTAAGAATACAATAGTTTGATTAATATCAACAAAACCG
This sequence comes from Sympetrum striolatum, assembly GCA_947579665.1. Taxonomy (NCBI): domain Eukaryota; kingdom Metazoa; phylum Arthropoda; class Insecta; order Odonata; family Libellulidae; genus Sympetrum; species Sympetrum striolatum. The sequence continues at coordinate 79,396,124 of OX388348.1, read as the reverse complement.
TTCGAAATAATCAACTTGAAACTCCTACCTGGAAGAAAATCTCTAAGAGATTGGTGAAAATCGAATTCTACGTAAGTAATTTATATGTTAGGCAAGACATGATGTAACAATTTCCTGGTGTATTCCGACTCCTAACTTATGTACAGATATTGCTAATAATTTCAGATCGAAAAGTTATCTGGGATCGTATGTCCAATTTTTCTATTTTTATATAAAGATAATTTCCGAAAAATTTATTGTAATCGATGTGGTTGCGTCTGTCTAACACTTTTCTTAGAATTCTGTTTGCGGGAGAAGAGATATCGAAATTTGTTAAAAAAATATCTAAGAGTTGGGAAAACTTAGTGGGCAGCTGTAAGCTGGGATAGAGGCAGGCAGATAACGCCAAGATGTTAATATTGAAGGAGAATTGATGATGAGGGGCCTTAAGAGATGGCTGGATGCACACAAGATAGGCTCATAGAATGAACTGCAACGTCTTGGTACAAAAACACTGACGTCTTAGTACGAAAACACTGACGTTTAATAAATGAAGGCAGGTGTACAGCTTCTTTCAAAATTTGGTGTTTTCTTACGGGTGGGTTGTCTTTGAGAAGATGCTGGGCTATATTATTTTGAAAAGAAAAGTCAAATGTAATAGATATAATTTCACAATTTATGAAATAGATTCTTTGGAAATCTGGTTATATATATTATTTATTTATAATAGCATTAAGGCGAATAACGCATTTTTTAGGGTGCCAGTTTTAGGCAGTGGAGTAACTGGGATTTGCATGTTTTATTTTTTTATGAGGTCCATTGTTAAGGAAATCAATCAGAATATTAAGTAATTTAGATTAAATGAAGTTTTTAAGTCTGACATGAAATGTTTTCTATGAATATTACTAGAAGAAACATTCATTCAAAACACAAATAGTTATTTGTGAATTCTCTTCAAGAAATGTTTGAGATACTATTTTTGATAAATACATCCCATCTCCTCATTCTAATTACTTGTCAATGTCCTTTCTTGCAATGCCATCAGAAGTCTACTTGTCCGAATTTAGCATTAACCCTAGTGAACCAGTATTGACGTTTTGATTTTAGGATAAAAAAATCATACTTAGAATTGATAGCAAATTACGATTGGTGTACTTTCTAAATAGTAAATAACAACTTAAAGGGGGTTTTCTGGAGTTTTATGCCAGCAGCAAGAGAATGTTAAGTACTGTTACTTGTTTAAGCAAAGCTTATTTTACTACTCATCCTTCCATTTATGTTGGTGAATAGCTTTACATCCGAATTTAAAGAGTATGCAAAACATCACGATTGATTTTCTTCGCATTACAGATTACAGATCCACAATCGCAATGGTGTGATCTTCAACTGTCTCAGTCATTTTAAAGAAGGAGCGAAGTGAAGCATGCACAATAGACAGCTATCAGAAAATGGACTCAACTCATTCCCAAGGAGCCAATGTAACTACAGCATATGAACTGAGCTGCAATTCTTTTGTTTGCATTATTACCCTTCTAAATTATCGTTGAATTGTTTTGCAGTATGGATGTTATACGTGGACTCGTAGATTGTAGGGTATTAAAAAATAGGAGCTGCAGGAAAAATAAGGTTGAATGAAAAAAGATGGTTGATTTGAGAAGAGGCACTTGGTAGTATTGTGTATTAGAGAGATAGCAGTAATTATGTTAAGGAGGAGGAAATAGAAGGGTGATATATTGAGAGAGGTATTGCTTAACAGAGTTATTAAACGTGGAATTCAAGCAAAAACACAAAATGGAAGACAATGGCAGATTATATTAGATAAAGGGCAGGATAAGTTACAGGGGCTTTAAGGAAATGACGTAAGGTAGGAAATAAAAGGGCACAAGGAACTTTGGATGACTCGGTAGTTCAAAATATTATAAAATTTGAAATTTAATTACTAATTAGGTTAATTCTCTTCACTTATGATCTGCTACGCTATTACGGATTTCTTTTAGAAGAGTTCAGTTATGACGATACATCCCAAACCCAAGAGCGCGTCTTCTTTGGTTTGTATATACCCTCATATGCACGCACGTGAATGCGCGAGCATAAATAATTCTCACCCACAAATTTATTCACATTCGAGGGAAAGTGAAAGGGCGTTAAACACAGCCACAGGAGGCGCGCATTAGCGGACACACCCATTTTCCTCTCTCCGCCCTGTCTACCCTTTTCGCGGTCCCCTTTTCGTCAAATATTTTCTCCGCGGCGCCATGAGGCGTGCGCCCCTTCGCCTTCTTTTGTCGGCGACTCGTGCGCCATCTATACCACCGAACAAACATTTCCCCATTTCGGAGCGGAACATTTTTCTCTGTGAGCGAAGGACAAATAGGAAAAATTCACTGTTGATGAATGGGTACCTTTCAGGATTATTTGTGTCCGAGGTTTGTATTTGCCCATTCGTTATTCTCTGCACGATCACGAGATGTGAATGGAAGTATGAAACGTTAAGTTCCAAGTGGATGGTATGAGTACACCAATGACGTCAGCTACTCATTTTTATAAGGATTTAATTAAGATCGGCAAGTGTAAAGAAAGACTGAATAAAGATGTCGATTGAGAAGGAAGAAGAAAGAGAGTACAGCAGCTATTTCAGAGTGCATTCACTAGCCGGTAGTTGACGGTATAGACACTCGTTCTACAATTCCGATATTCAACATTTCCAGAAGGAGTAAACATTAAATAAAAACTGACATTACACCACATCATAAGGCTCTTTCGCCATATCTATCATCCTGTTGTTGTACTACTGTTATTCAGCCTTATTTTAATCTACACACCCTGATTATTGGTTAATATTATAAATAAATTAACCACGGGGGTGGAGTCGGGTTGGTAGTACAACATCAGAGCTGGGGATCAATTCCCCGCGTACGAATTCCCCGCGTACGAATTCCACGCGTACGAATTCCCCGCGTACGAATTGCCCGCGTACGAATTTACCCCGGACCAATTCACCGGGCGCCATCTATCATACCATACGAGTATTATCATAAATAACTTAGAGAATCGATAAATTCAAACATATAGTGACCACCCTCTTTAGCCTCACATGCTACACATATGGCTTTTGTGACATGTGTTTTTCTTTAATTTCATAATGAATCATTTCCTGATTTAATTAAACTCTATTCGCGAGTGAACACTCAATCGCGTATTTCTGTTAACTCTCCCAATATGTGATAACAATCTTAGCTATCATTGTAGTTGTTTTAAGTATTTGTGTAATCCTAAACTATTCTATGATAACTATGTGTACAGGTAAAAATTGCAAACAAAACATATACGTAGATGTAGATCGATTTGCTCCTCCAAAAGCTGGATTGAATTAAATGCGTTTTGTCACAAGAGCAAATTAAAATCTCCTTTCATTTCAATGTGACGTCACTCTTATAAAGCTTTATCTTTATAACTCAGAGGTTTTACGCTTTTTTATTCTATAGCCTCTTAAACTTATATTTCTAGTGAAATAAGTGCCTAGCTAAAACGAACTGATGATCTATTTTTATTTGGTGCATTAGAATGAGCTTAAATTATTTAGTGAAAACGATTTTAGCGTATGACTCAAAACAAATTTATTTCCATCGTTTTATCTTTTAATTTGTTTTTAAGAGAGTTCTGCTGCCATTTCCCCGAACGAGGACACTATTTCATTCGGTTCATTGCTCTGAATTAGTTTTATGTTTTTACGCCTGGGATCGAATCAAGCGCCATCACGAGGCGATAAAAAAGCTGACATTAATTTATATAATGGCATTCACGTTAATTCATTGTCGCGTTCATGTTTTTGCGATTAACGCGAGTTTCTCTTCAACCTTTTATTTTGAAAATATATAAACAGGAGTCCGGATTTACCCATTTGAAACCAAAATTATTGTCTAATTAATACGACTGATAGCACGCATGAATTAACGCAAAGGAATTTTAAAATGCCAGAGAGGCCATTCTACATAGTCAAGCATTAACATGAGGGGTTATTAACCAATTAATTGTTTATCTAAATCGACTCATCAATTGGAATAAATCTTATGCATATATGAGCCAACATCTACTCTTGAGGTTTACTAGGAAAAAACAATAAGTTGCACAAAAGAAACGTAATAGTGAAAAGGCATTAAGTAACTATTTTCATTAAGAATTAGCATAGCTAATTGTAAGGATAAGTAAGGATTCGCACTAAAAAAGACATAATAAATTTATTCATTAATAAATTCACTAACCAAAATTTGTTGTATCGCTTTTTTGGTATGATATTCAAAACAGTTTAAGTTAGCACTCTGACAATACATTGGCTAGAGAAGATAATTTATGGGAATAGAAGTTGTAACTGCTGGTATATTTTTAACAGAATCTATCTTAACATTCACCAGTTAAATCATTAATCAACATCAAAACCTAGTTATATTATTAAAGCTATTCAGGATTAAATTTGAATTATAATAATGAAAAAAGAATAATATTTCAGAAGGGACATTGAAAGAATCGCTAAGACGAGAGTCTTATGGAGCAAAAATAAAAGAATACGTTACAGAGAAATCCGGAACCCTTAACTTTTAACAATACCCAACAAAAGTATCGGGAAACGATATTATCCCGAATTGTATATGGAATTCTTGAATATTAAATCATTCCTGACAAATCTGAGCTAAAAGATATCCGAGGCATCTGGAATGCTGCGATATTCGAGCAATCCTTCTCCGTATTGGAATTCTCCGAAGACAAAAACGTCCATTTACTTCCTTCTTTTTGCTGGAGCGGATACCTGTCGCCCGCATTATCGCAAAGGAAACGAGAGGAATGCGAACATTCTTCCATGAAGATCTCACTTGGCCGCAGTTTGACGCGTTCAAAAAGCTGACAAATTATCGCATCCGAAGAAGAAGACGAAAAAAGTGACTGCGCGACTTAGTTGCTCACGTCTTTCTTTCATCTCTTCCATCTTCTTCATCTCAAGGTCCACTTTTTCTCCTTCTGCATTCTTTGTTCGCTACTTTTTTAGAGTGGATTCGAGTTTATCCTCTATTTTTACTTCTACTCCCTCTCAGCTTGTACACGTTTCAATCCTCCTTCTATAACTCTTCCACAGAGACTATCTTATTGGAACATCCTGAATTATCGAGACGTCCTTTCGACTTAATTAAAGTCCTAAGCGTCTCCTGGGATACCAGAAAACGCTTACTCCAGGTATCTATATATATACATATACATACATATATGCATAAATATATACATACATACTATATACATACTCCTATCAAAATTATAAAATTTATAAATTGTATAATTTGGGGCTTACCGCAGTTTTCATTCTTTGAAAGTTGAATTTGTAACCGAAAGTCTTGAATAACTAAAAATGATTCTATTTCTGATATCCAATGAAGTAGATTTTTGAATCGAAGTACTTCAGTAAATTTAGCTAATGTATAGCTTTTGTCTAGAATTTATTATATGATATTCGGAAAATTTAATTATTTAATCAAAAATTATTCATTAAAACCAGTATTGCTATACGCTCTTTATTTATAAATTTTATATTCTCCTTTAGAATCTTGCACCGTGGAACAGCATTTTTAACAAATTATTATTACTTACTAACTCCAGACCAGAGGAATAGTAAGATTCATACGTTCTTTTCTTATGCTCTTAAGTTAAAATCATAAATAATAACGTATGAAAATTGTAAAAAAAAATATTATAATATTCCAGTTAAGTTATGCTTTACAGTTAATGATAAAACATTTTTCCCCTTTTATACCTGATAACGCCTCCATAAAGAATTTCAAATCTAGTATCTTTAAAGCTATATATTTCGCAATTTAGTAATTCCTTAGGTCAGCCATATTTCAAATAAATTTCTGGTATACCTTAACTGCTACGATGATTGATTTAGAATACTGTTTCTCTTTTCCCTTATTTCTTGACCTTCTCAGCAAGTGAATAATGAGAGCATACTTCTTTGGAAATCTTTTTATATTATACTTGTTGCTCAGTGTTAAAAACATTTGAGCGATTTGGTAAACGTGATTCGAAAATGGCGTACGCAATTCCCGAGCAGTATTGGGTTGGGGAAATGTGTCTGGGTCCTTCCTCTCAAACACGAAGGGCAAACATATAGGGGTCAAAAGGGTCCCTATATGTTTGCCAACTTGTCAAACTCGAAATTACGAATGGCACATGCACATTAGGGGTTTAAAGGCAGTGGTGCGCAGCAAATGGAGTAAATCGCCCACACTTCGTCTTCGTCGAACACTTCACTTCTGCTCTCTCAATTTCACGCTTTTTATAAGATGGCTGTTTATCATAAACTGCAATTTATTCTCCAGACATTGCTAATTGCGCAATTGAAGTTCTTAAAAAAAGGCAAGGTGTTGGTAGACATGTTGGTTGATAAATTCACATGCGTAGCTCAGAAAAGGCATGTGATCAGATCACCACACACTTCAATACAAAGGAATTGAATGCCGCGAATTTTGATTTAGTAAAAAATGTCTCTGCGAAAATGCTTCATAAAATCTGAATATTCTGAATTGCATTAATGGAAAGACTGTGAAGCGTTTAACACAAATATTATTGTTCTCTTCAATCTTCCACTGATGGATATTACTATTTGGATAGCAGGATGCAACCTGATTTAAACCCAACATACACAAAATTAAATATTAATAAATCTGTGTGTTCCTCCAAGGTCTCATGGCACCGGCTTATAATGCTTCAATACCGGAAAAGCAGGATCCATGCCAACAACGCATTCTTGCAGCATTCATGGACTCTTTCTTCCAAAGAATGAACTTCAAAAGAGGAAAAAAGTGAGCTTAGCTAAGCGGGAAAACAAAAAAGGAAGATTGTAAGCAATGAAGTTTCGACTCGAAAGAATCTGTTAGCGTTTCCCGTTTTTGTTCGCCGTTTAAAGTGCTTTCGAGAAGTGATCAATTGCTCTTATCTCCGGAGCACTTGGGATGGAAATGGGTCAAGCTTCTTGCACTTGTGGTCCACGGAAAGAGCTCACGATGAACGGAATCTGGTGGCTTGGAAGCGAACTTGATGTTCGACACCAAGTGAAGAAGTATCTACTTGTTCCGATGAATTACTAATTCGGCATTCATGTATTTATTCCAAATTTATCTTACTATTTATCTTTATCAATTATCGCTAAATATCTATTCAGTGCTATTCCAGTGCTTACAGAATATATACAGCGAAATATTTAAATTCGTCCATTAAACGGGGATATGTGTTTGTGATGGATTAAGTTGTCAACCTCTTCGGGTTCTCTCGATTTCTTAAAATGTGAGCTCTAACCATTCTACCATCATTTAGCTATATTATTACATTGCTATTCGCAATGATACATGGAATGCAGTGTAAAATGCAGATCCGATTTGCGTAGAATAACTCACTGAAATAGAAATTCCTCATGGAACAAAAAATTCTTCAGATTTATCTTGTGGAATTTTGATAGTTATTCGGCACTCTTAGTGGGCGTCCATTAATTACGTGAGGCGTTTTGGGGGGTTAAGCCGAATCTCACTCACTCTCACGTGGGGGAGAGGGGGGTTCTCACAAGTATTACGTAATTTTTTATCCGCAAAAAACAGTGTAGAATTATGAGAAAACTGGGTTAAATTGAGTAAAACGTGTTTCTCTACTAAAATATGACTAAATTTTACACAATAATATTTATCACGGTTACGCGATCGCCACAAAGTAGCCCGTCGATTGTTTAACCACCGGCTAGCCGAACACGCGATTCGACGAGCGCTGCGACGAACGAGATTTTTGGATAAATCCAATACAATGAAACATAGATTAACATATTTACACTGAAAACACGCATTTTGAACAATATCACGTGAGATTAGAGGAGGGGGTCGAGCCAAATCTCACGATATCTCACTAGGGGGGGTCGAAAAATCGCAAAAATCACCTCACGTAATTACTGGATGCCCCCTTATTCGGAATATAACTGCAATTTTTGGCTTTTCTGAACTCCTTTCTACTTGATAACAGTTACATTTATTTCACGATATTGATTTGACAACATGGTCCCTTTATTTCACCTAAGGCGACCGCGCTCCTCACTTGGATATCCAGTGACAGTTTATTGTTATTTAATAATTTTCTGTCAGCTTTAGAAATAAGCTGCTCTTAATTTTAATTGAGCATGAGGCTTTGGAGTTATTTTTCTACTTTATTAAGACAATAATTGAGAACTATTGCCTTAATTCGATAGCGCAACCTTACGGTGAAGATAATTCTGTACATTTTAGTCACTCTTCTTCGACCAACCCTTTTTCAAACCCAGCTTTAAATCACCTTCCGCACATTTCAGCCTCTCCTTTGGCCAATATGTGCTCATGACTCTACCGGAACTATACAACAGCATAACTCCTGTTTGTGCCACGTGATGTGTATAAATCAGATTCACTTCTTGCTGTCATTTGTCATAAAAGCTGTTTCATAGTGACATCAATTATATATTAGAAGGTAACTGTATATTGATGAAGAGAATCAACGAGTATTCCTTCACGGAAACTTAGTGCAACTCTATTTAAGAATCGTTTATAATTTTTTCTACAGTTTTTGGATAACATCTGCTAATGAGTCATGGACAATATTTTTGTCGACGTCAAGAGCAAAGATTAATAAATTAACCCTCCTGATCGGAGTACCGCATTAGCGTTCCAAAATATAGTCATTACTTCACTCAATGCTTCTCTTTTTAATCCACTCGCATAATCAGCAACAGTTGCTTTCAATTGAAATAATAAAGTATTTCCTTATGTAGGTACAAGAGTTAAACCGCTGCGATTTTCTGCGCTGTATTTTACATTTATTTTTCCGCTGAAGAATTATCAAACATATTCGATCATTCGTGGACCACAGCGGGCAGATTACTGTCGTCCCGCGCATGCGCTGAGATTTATAGCGGATTGACTGCGCCGAGGATCTTTTCATCGCATTAGAAGCGGCCGCAGAGGTGTAAGGGATCAGTGAATTGAGAACAGGTCACGACTGAGAAGGGGATCACCCGAATTGAGTGAAATCGATTGCTATCGAATTAAGTCTTCGATTATGAAGATATGGGTCGACGTACCTTTCCGGAACTTTAAATTGGCCACTTGTTGAGGGAGTCGTGTTGGCGACCATATGAACAAATAGCGGGGTAATACGACTCGGTCGCTGATTGATTGCGGTCGCAGTTGCCTTGGAAACTGATCAGCGCTTCGCGAAGTTTCTCTTCCTCTAATTACACCCAATTGTAATGTTTTAGGGGTGGATCTTGAACACTGCCATAAAGCCGTTTAGACTGATATAGTGCGAATTTAAAAAGTTGATTCTAAACGGGGTAATTATATAAACATAATAAGGATATATACTGAAATTAATCAAAGAAGCTTTAACTTTGTGGAAGTTCATCCTAGAAATGGGAGGAAGTAACTGTGCAAAAATTATACTTGTTTAAAAGTTTTTAATATCGCGACCGGTTTCGGACGTTAGTCCATTATCAAGCGTAGGAGTTATTCAGGAGTACATATATATACACATATATATATATATATATATATATATATATATATATATATATATATATATATATATATATATATATCTATTATATATAGATGCTTCTCCGGATTCATTCATATATATACCTATATAGATAGATAGGATACAAATTCACAGCCTAAACTACAAGCGTCATTGATCTGAAATTTTTATGACATATTGGCCATAACGTGAAACCCCCAGGAAAAAAGAGACTTTGATCCTCAGTGTCATAGGTTCGATTCCAGAGGGCCCCAAAGTCCCGATTTTTCCCGTTTCAATGCATTGCCGTGATTTTCGGGAATTAAAAAAAAATACTTTCCGGATAGGTAGAGAAGTAAAACTCAAGGTGCCTATATTTATGGTCTTGGACTTTCGAAAACATCAATGACTTTTACAAAAGTTATCCTGGGTTCGATGCTAGGACGATGCAAAGATCTGCCCTTTAAAATACATGGGAGCCGTTTTTCATTATTTTTTTAGATGCACTTATCAAAATGATAGGATGTTCGTGCTTGGCTGGAAGATGTATGGTACGAATAAGTTTTAGAAAAAAATTTTCATAAGACCGTACTGTTCCTGGGTTCGAAGCCAGAGCATAATAACGTTTCTCTCATAAGGAATATAAAGGAAAAGTAGGACGTCATTTGAGGCAGTTGTAACCAATATTTCTGCTTGAATTTGCATACGCGGTTAGAGATGGTGTTTTTCTGTTGTGCTGCATAGAAAGTATTGCCTGAAAGACCCGGGTTCGATGCCGGGCGGTAAAAATATCCCCCATATATAATACTATGGGGTATCTTTTCATAATTTTTTTATGCATTTATCGATATGTAAGGGAGCTCTTGCTTAGATGGAAGATGTATATTAACACTTTGTTTAAGAAAAAAAATAGATAAGACCATGCTGTTCCTGGGTTCGATGCCAGAGCACATTATAATTTCTCAAATAAGGAGTGTATGTGAATAGTAGGACGTCGTTTGAGATAGTTGCACCTAATAGTTTTGCTTGAATTTTCACACATAGTTTGATATGGTAATCTTTAATTTTGCTGCATAGTAAGTACACCAGGAAGACCGGGGCTCGCTGCCAGGCGATTAAATTGCAGCGAATTCTACGAATATTTTGATTTTTTTTTTCTTTTGATGTCCGTCCCGATATGATGCCGATATGAAATTAGTGTTGTCGATCTGCTTGCAGTATGCAAGCTACATTTTACTCGTATATATATATATATATATATATATATATATATATATATATATATATATATATATATATATATATATATATATATATATATATACACAAGGTACAAAAACCAGCCACCAATCAAATTAGCTATGGGGGAGGAGGAAGGGGAAGCAGGTTAACAATGGAAAGCAGGGGAGAATAATTAGGGAAAAGATGGATGTTGGTGCGTGTGTAATTGTTTTCTAAGTGGTGTATTATTTCTATTTGCTCGAGATAATTTAGTTTGCGTCCTTTGTGTTGACAATGTAATAGAGTAGAGGAGAAATCTGAGGTGTACTTGTTATCTTAAAGATGTTTTGTGAAAAACCTGTCGCGATATTAAAAACTTTTAAACAAGTGGAATTCTTGCACAGTTATTTTCTCCCATTTCAAGGATATATACTATTTTTACTAAAGAAAAGATCAGATGGTTAAGGTAACTAATGAGATGGAGGAATTACTATTCACTGTATGAAGAGCACTCTTTCTCGTTTCATCATTTTAAAGATCAAATACACCGAAAAACGTTTCATATGAATATGGAAATGAATGATTTAACTGAAGGTAGTATGTATGTATGTGTTTTCAGGCGAATCAGCCTCTCGGGCTATTATCGCAACTGAAGGTAGAAAACAGAAATTAATCAAATAAAGACTTCAAAACAGAATACAGATGTAAATCTTCACGAAAATCACACGTTGAATGCTAAATCAATTTGTATTCGTACACATAATGTTTGGTATAACAATCTGTGTCTCCCAAAATGTCTCTCTTCTGTTCCTGCTCCTACGTCTCATTTTCTAACCTTCAAGATCGCGAGGAAGCCAATATAAGAATCATTAATCAATCTTTCCTTTTGGTGCTTGTCTCGGTTTTACTTAAATATTCTTTCTTATTCAATTTTATGGAAGAGATAGTCAAAATGCAAGCCATAAAAGTGATATTTACATGAATTTCCCAGGAAAATATTTTGAATCGTCAGTTGTGCAACTCATGACAGTAATTTAATCAACAATTGCTAACTGGTAATTTAAAGCTATGACGTGACATATCTCAAAGTCGTGACACTTTTCGATATTGCGCTTTAGGTCAGCATGCATATATAGCACAAACAAACATATATCATATACAAACTTAGCATTTTGTTTTGGAGATGCATATCTTAAATTATGCAACGATTTCATTGCGTTGATAATGTCTCCAAAAATTGTTATAACGGTATATTGTCCTGAAAGCTGACTTATTTTTTAATTTAAAAATGCATTATGATGCCGAAATAGCAAATTGTGATTCGTAAGAAAATCATAACTATATCGAACAGTCGGTAGAGACGCTTTCAATCAATTTGGTCGTCATTGGCAACCGTAAAACATAAATACTGATTAGAAGGCAGAGCCTACATCACATTGACCATCTATTCTGTGCGAGATAGCCATATTAGGCAGGGAAATTTGAAATAAAGATTACAGCTAGCTTTTACAGAACGTAACCTTAAGACTTTATTTCCAGGGAAATTAAAACCTTTTTATTTCAGCCTCTCTCTTCCAGATCAGAGAATGGGTCGATAAAGTTGTAATTTAGCGTTAGAAGAAATACTTGGAAGAGGCCTTCAGATTGTGAAATAGTCTTGTAAAAGCTTTCGCCATCCATTTCGACCCATCGGGGTCACTAAACACTAAAAGGAAGGGCTAATTTAACGGTTAACGACCAGATAAAACCTTATAAGAAATGTTGGTAGGAAAGTAAAACCCCTCTGCTTAGATACTAAAAGATTACTCTCTTGAGAACGGACGAGACACTAATCCAAATGATATCTACCGTTTCGATGTTTAGCACAAGAGGTCATTTTTAATAATTCAAGGCATCCTTGGATATAGATATAGATATAATATATAAAATCATCCCGATATTACTTAGAAAATCATTTAAATATTGTTTTGATTAATACTTTTTTATTTTTATGAAATCACCTCGACTCCAAAAATAGCTTTTTTTAAACATCGCTTTAATTTAAAAATAAAAGGGAATTGAACTTTTCACAACGAAAATACGGTAGAACGTACGAAATAGCATGGAATAACACGTCAACGCATTATAATTGAGACCAAAGAGTTTCTTTATAAATCTGACTCTAAATATCCTGGATTTACAATAATAATTGCCAAATAGAGTAATTTTACAAAAAATGATAATTTACAATACAAAAAAGCTCTTTCTTAAAAGGCGACAAAACGAATCCTTCTATTTTGGCGTTCTACTCAAATAATTTTACACACATTTCGAAGAGGATGCTTTCTAAACGCATTGCGTTTTAGGAAATACGAAATATCTTCTGATACACTTTAAGCAGATGACTCGAATAAGAATTTTTACTTAAATTTATTTTCTATGGTACTCATTAAACATCGTGGGCCATAAGTTCTAATTTTACTTTGAAAAGTAAACTCAACTCAAGTAAAGTAAACAAAGGAAAACTCCTTTGATGATGCCTTTATTTAATAAGCGCACTCTTGAAGATAATTTAACTTTTAATGAATAATTGAGGCACATAAAAGCCGCTAAAATTTAATCGTAGTAAAACCTGTTTTATGTCTGTAGTGAGTAAATCTTTTATCAGAGGAGTTCCGACATTTAGTAGCGTATATATGTAGTATATGAAGTATATGTACAATGTATATAGTATGTACAATGTACATAGTATGTACATTGTACATACTATGTACCTTTTAAAGTTTTTTTGGTTTCACCAAATAACTTCTCGTCGCTGGTTTGGATGGAAGAAGAGACTATCTGGTATAAATATCGCCAAATAAAGACGATAACCATCTTATGGAGGATACCAAATACATTGTTTTCGTAAAATGTAACTGAATTTTTTTCGTGAAAGTGAAAAACGCCATTTGATGAGCAGCGGAGAGCGGAGATTGCGGGAGAAACTGGACTTGAGGACCTCGAGGGCAAAATAAGAAGAGATTTATGGGCGACCCCGAGCGCCTTCAATTATTCATTCTTCGACGGACACCCCGTGCGTATGTTCCGCCTCAAGTTGGCAGCAGACGCCCTTCTTACGGCGCTTCCAACACACACTTCCAATGATTCTCTCCTAGGCGTTGAAAACCACTTTAAGGTAATTGTACTTTTTTAGGAATGTGTGAGGAGCATGTTGGTGTGGCTTTTGAGAGTGCCAGGCAAAATCAATAGGATCTGAGATGCAATAAGTTCATGCAAAAAATAAAATGGATGAATTTGTAGGAATTGGTGGTGAAATATTAATTCTGCTTGTAAGAGTTTGTAAGAAAAGCAGGTGAAAAGGCTAATGCTGAGACAACGAAAGAAATATGCAATAAGAAGATAATAAAGGATGGATTATAAGGAAATATGGTCAGAAAATCGTACGAATCATGGCATATTTAGCGAGGTTTTCAAATAGGTAAGGCGTCAAAGTTTCAAGAAAATGCATTCGCAAGAAATTATGTCCGACGCATTTTTAATTCTCTTTAGAATAAACAAAATAGTTTATTTTCGCCTCCTTTGACCTCTTACAGAATACTGCCTAACAATATACGAACTTAACTTCAATCTAGAGATAGCTTAACATAGAGCGGCTAGGTTTTTTAAAGGAGATTTCAGGTTGAAAAGCAGTGTTTCAGTAACGATAGTCACTCTGGTTGGATTCACTTAAAAATAAAAGATTTAATTACTGACGGAAGCTATTTGGAAAACATCAAATCAAATCAAACCTTGTCGGCGAGATTTGCTAAATTCGTTACTCAAGTAAACATCATTCGCGAGTTCCGAGAGAAAACTAGGAAGTGTTACAAAGAAATAATCGCTGGATAGCTATTTCACATTCTTGTATCCACTAAGTATTAGAGAAGTTGATAGCTGTTAGATAGGCTTACGCGGCCAGTTCGTGTTGTAAAAAAATGTATTTAATAGAAATAATTATATCCAAATGTATTTATAACCTGCTTTGAAAAGAGGTTAGGGAGAATCAGAAAATATGAGTTGTTCATCTCATCAAAAATATTCGACAAAAAGTTCTTGGAAGATTTTATTAGCTGCTGATATTTGAATCTTTAACAGCGTTTTTGTCGAAATGAAGGTTTTAAAATCGGTACCATTTTGGAGACAATTCGATCAATTTGTTTCGACAAACAAATTCCAATGTAATTTATGTTGTGTTTTACTATGTATTTCGTGATTCTTTAATTTTTGGATTTTTTTTATAAAAAAATCACTTCAACATTTTCGCAAAAAATGACTAATTTCAATTGCAATAGATGCCTCTATCCTAAAATATCTTCGACAAAAAACTAGATTCATATGCATGGAATAATCTAAGATAGAGAAGTTTTCTTACAGTTGAAACCTGAAAAGGATATGCCTGGTGCCGCAGAAGATATCTTCTCGAATAGGGAGTGGGAAAATGGTAATATCGTGACTGTACTTAAACATATACGTGTAATATTTATCAAATATATAGAGCATATTATATACTTATTTACTAAGTACAGTGTGGATTTACATTCCAATCGGATTTTAGCTGACAATGAGAAGTAAAATAACGAAAATCCGTAATTTTTAACGCCTCCAAAGGTTTGTACCCCCTTAACAGAACGATCTAATTTCGACGCAATGACAAATTGAGCTCAGAGTCTCAATATTATTCAAAATGAGACAACAACAGTATGATCTCATTTCGAGCTGGTTTTTTCCAGCCCTCAATCGCTGGAGGCATTCTCGCAAATCAATACCGTAAAATCTTTTTCATTTGAAAGCGTTCTCTGACTTCTTCAACTTACTCATTTACGACATGATACAGTAAGCGATGCTCTCATTTTCAACGATTCCCTATTAGGGCGCCTAAGCAAGCGGATACACTTAGCAGATACGCTTTTCAATGCAATTTAAGTTTAATTTAAGGACCTCTGATGCGCCATTCATAATGTTTATGAGACGGCGTAAGTAATGGGATAGCGAGTTACTTCTCGAAAAGGTAACAACGATACAATCGTCATAAAAAGTCAATCTTAACCTCAATAACAAGAAATGATTAATGAGAGAAAGGTAATAAAACTTTGGTAGCACATTATGGCTGTGGTTTCGAATGAAATATGCACGAGTGAATACCATATTTATATCTGTATGCGTACGTCATCCGTGAGAAAACTAATATCGTTTCGTTTGTGCTAGCAAAACATGCCTTTAGAACGTACAGAAGAGAAAGGCAACAAAATTAGAGAGGTTTATAGTATAATCCCCAAAGAACTTTAATTTTAATGACGTAAATACTTATATAAGTTAAAAAGTGTTCATTTTGGATTAAAAAATTAAAAAAAAATATTTCCAAATCCGTAATTAAATTTCAACTATATAAATAAATAAATTGAAATATAAACATAGAATAATTGACATGAAGACACTATCTGGACTATGTTTCGTTTGGTGGAATATACGTGGAATTAATAATTTCGCGTACTGTCAATATTGGCTTAATCATTGACCAAAGTAGTACTATTCAGAGTAAACTGTGTCCCTGGGCGATTTTATGACCAAGTAATGATAATACCGACCCCAAATGAGGGTTCTGGAAGAAAGAGAGGATACCAGTAGAGGAATGGTGTTGGTGTGATTGCAATCTATAGAGAAAAATATAAGCTGTGATGCGACGTAAGAAACGAGTTTGCCTGTATTCAAATGGACCACTTATGACTGATGTAAGAAGCAATACATTTCGAAGACGCGAGTGATTTAGTTCTTTCAGCATTGTTATTAAGCGTACATCTAGAAAAATGAATTAAGATAATCGAACTAGTAGTAGATACTTGATAAGAAATACGAGTTAATAAATGCAAACTACATAATATATGGTGATTAACATGGCAAGAATTGTGAGAACTCAACTAAAGCCTTACGTTATCGTCCATTATATTTTGTTGAAATGAAATCATTCTCGCATTTATACGAAGGCCTAAATTTAGCATTACATGTAGTAAGTTAGTTAGTTAGTTAGTTTGACCCTTTATTGGCGAGGTTAGGCCCAAGTGGGCCTCTCTTCCACTTAACCTCGTATGTCGTCAGAATATGAACAAGTATAAATTATACTAAAACAAACAGACAGAGAAGAGTGTGGGGAAAAATATTTGCAACTAAAGGTTGCCAAAGAAAAAACCCACGTTGCGGGAAAACACCCACAGAGAAGGGGGGTGAAAAAAACCGCGAAAACACAGTAAAAAATAAGTGTGGTGTTTAAAATTATAAATTACATATAATACATACATTAATCAATAAATTTACAGAAAAATAAGAAATCGTAGTAATGTAGTCGCATATCAGCAGGCAAATACGCTTTTCCGACGGCGCCAGACTGACCCGGCGCCACAAATCCTTCTCGAATTCTTCAAACCGCTATCTCCGATCAGTGGCTTTCCCTTACCTTTGACCCCTCGCTCTCTCTCTAACACCTGTTACTGTTTACAACTTCCAGTTGCTAAGAGCGGCTCTCGTCGAATGCGAGAGTTGGCACCGAAAAAATAGCGATGCTGAGGAGAACTTAGCAAAGCATTCCTATTTGCGATCTGTTGAGATGTGAATGCGATTCATTTGAAATATCGCGTGGTTCGTGGGAGGAAATGGTCCCTCAGAGGAAGAGGCTAACGGTTCAAATCCTCAATCAATGTGCGGAGTGCTTTTCGATGGCAATCAATATGCTTTCACCCAATGACATCACCGCAGAACATTGCGCATTATTTTTAGTACCGACTCGACTTTCTTACGTAAGTTTTGCAGATGATTTGATTTGAAGAAATCAATTCATTCTGGGATCTTATTTGAAACCTTTGAAATCAGAGATCAAACTTTTCTGCATGGCTACGCTTGCATATATGTCCATATTTACTGCTTCAAAGCCATGTATTTCAGCGCTATTTCTTCGTTGTCGCTAGGTGTATAGCCTTCTTTTCTGAGACGCATTTTCATATTATAAAGCATTTGAAATAATATGAACCACTTTGTGGTTCATTATCTCACCTCCATGAACTCAAAACATATGTACGGTTTATTAATAAGGTAAACTTGCTTTAACATAGTTCGTAAAATACACAGAATCTACGTAACATATCAAATCCATGTAATATACGGGCTTATATGGTATCTAGGTGAATTTAAGTTGGTTTTTAATCTAACTTTACTTTTCATAATATCTTTCCTGAGTTTAGCGATCTTTCATCAAAGTTTTAGGGTATCTTTAGTGATATTTTAAACAATAATATAATGTAAAATCATAATGGCAATTCTGACCTCTATGAGAATCCCATATTTATTTCAGCACGACTTTTATCTTTCGAAAGATGTTAGATTAGACTGTTGATGCTTAGGAAAGAAGTGTAATAGGTCTATTTATAATTTCTAAATTTTGAGATGGAAAAAAATGATCTATTTATAAGGGGAGAGTGAACGAATAATTGTCATCTTCTCAATTTGCTAGGACAGAATGGTCCTACACGTCCAGTAGACTTATGAGTGAATAGCATGTTACTGTATGTATACTATTCGATAAAGAGTAGCATCTCGGTTGAACTTTCTGGCCACTACTTGAAGTGTACAACAGCGAGCACATATCTCCATTAAAAATGCAGTTCAAACGGACGAGCGTTATTTAGTTAGCAAGTTGAATTTATCTAGACTTTTAACTAACCCGAATGAAATAAAATTAAAATCGCATTCTTAAAAGATGAATAGTTCGAGGTAAAATTATTAAATATTGCTGTAGAATACCAAGAAACTTCACCAATTTCGGATGATATTATAAATAATCAAAGGAAGTGTCCACCAGTCAATTGGCTTACGAGAAGTGGGAGGAACTACTTGCCTCGATTAAAATATTGTGGAAGTTAATCGGGTTTATCGCCTTTTTATGCTAAAAAAGCTGAATTTACCCCTTTTACCAAATAAAATTCATGAAACACAATAAATTTTCGGTAAAAGGATTTTATTTTCAATAATTTGGATGGGATACCCATTTTTAGTTTTCTCTGCCTAAGAAATCAATTTTACATACGTAACTTAATAAATTAATCTCTGAAATAACTATAAATTGATTTAGCTAAAATATACACAAAACATATCAGAATAATGATATTGAATGCTTCATTTAGTGCTCACAAGCCTCAAAATAAATCATCCAAAATTGGTTGAAACACATGCGATGATTTCTGACGGATGGCATAAAAATGTGACCTGATTTGAGCTCTATGAATACCTAGGAAAGAGTGCAAGTAAAATATTTAATTAGTTTATGGTTATAATGAATTATTTTGGCATACATTTCTGCATGCAGGGTTTTATTGTGCGAACATTTTTATGGCTAGAGAGAATTATTTAAAAAATCTAAGGGATTCTTGAGGAGTACCCATATATGATATACACAATCTGAATTATTAAGCATGCTACCCAACATTTATGTTATAAATTATTAGAATTCGTTGTGAAATACTGGAATCAGGGAAAGAGTTGTTTTCGAAATATGTCTTCACGTTTCAGAAAATGGGCGAGTGTATGAAAGAGCGAGGATTTCCGCGTTTAATCCACGATTCCATCGGCGTCTAGACGTCAGCGATTTTCCTCTTATAAGCCACAATCAACTTCCTCTTCGATGCCAATCTCCTCGTCCCCTATTTTCGCGTCCCATACACTCTCATCTTCGCCACTTACGTTCTTTTCAAACCCATCTATCAGGGCCGTTACAAGGCGCCTCTTCACAAAATCGCTCTCACACGTACGCGACGCTTAAGTATCGACAAAACGCTCTCTATTGGAGACTGCGGTAAACGCAGGTGTAGTTTAATCGAACGTAGATTCACAACTGGTATTTTATGGCAAAAAGAATGTGTTACAATGGTCTCACAATAGGCAGTGACTTCCTAATTTGAACACTGACTGCAACTTTCGAGCAACTCAACGGTATCCATATGGTATGAACTCATTAAAATTAAAAAATAATGAGATATAAATTTTAGTCGCATAAAATAATCGATCTTACGTAATAAATGTAATGCATAATCGAAAACACAACTCTTAAAAGCATGTATTTTTAAACGAAAACAAACCACAGGTAATTATACACCTTCTATTGATTTAATTTCCTTTAAGTAATGGAAGTTTTCACTGAATCAGGCTAGGTGTTGTGGTAATCCATAATGGAAATAATCCACGAAAGATTCGCACTTCTACCACAAATTTATTTTTACCAAAAACAATCACACGATCAGAATATGACGATTAATCGTCGAAACCGGTCGTGTGATTGTTTTTTGTAAAAACAAATTGTGGTAAAAGTGCAACTCTTTCGTAGATTATTTCCATAATGCAAGTTTGATAATATCTCATCTTTTAAATGAGGAGGAACGGAACATTTGTTATTTACCTCGATCACGCCAATACTTCTTGGTAGCTCTCATTCCAAACTGCACCGAAGGCCACAGCAGTCAATAGAATCACAACAAAAATTATCTCTTTGATATCAGCCAACAGAGAATGAAGAATACATTTAATTTGACCTCAAATACTAAAAATATTAACGAATTCCTTAAAAGGGTCCATTACAATAAAGCTTCTTAAATATTTTGAAATAGCGTAAACATGACGTGGCCATCAAAATGTTTGTGCGGATCATTTACTCAGAATGCTCCGTAGGTAATTGTGTATTACATGTTTGGAAGAATATTATTTACAATTTTAGATTTGATTTGAGAAGTAATAATACCAAGACAACGAACATGGCTCCTTACATCCTTAGCGATACCGATCTTGCAGATGTAAAACCGATTTTGTTTATAATCGAGGACCTCTTAGCAACATAAGAAAGGAAAATATTTTAACTTTCCCAAGATTTCTTTGTAATAATAATAAATGGCCTTTATTCGGGCGAGATTGAGACTAGAAAGTCTCTTCTTACCTAACCCATCGTCATATGCGAAACAGAAAGAAAGAGATAGTTTGCAAAAGTACACGAAGAAAACTAGTATTTGAATTTTAAAAAACCTATGTTGAGGACTCAGGAAAAAATTTCCACTGCAGGAAAACACTCACAGGAAAGGGAGCGTGAAAAACCTGCGAAACCTACAGATAAAAATTTTATGTTGCGAAGAAGAAGAGTAAAAAGAATTATGAAAGACAAGCAGAGAATTTCTTCAGAGAAAGAAAAGTATGCAAAAGATACAGATGAAAAATACGGAGTATACGGAGAGTGGGAAGCAGATAATAAAATATTAAATTATAAGAGAGAGTGAGATATCGGAAAATTTAGTAGACGCTATCCAGTTACAAAGACCAATTTGAAACTTCTGGAAATATTAGCGAAAAATGCTATAAAAACCATCCTACAAGCGTGAATTTAGATTGTGGAATATATATCTGCATCATTATTCTTCGTAAGATTTAACCCATGAATGCCTTGGTAGCGATAAAAATAAAATGGACACATTAGTAATGTTTAGAAGCCTAGGTTTTAGCTATGAATAACGTTTTCAGCATTCTCTTAACCCACCAGGTTTCTATAAAACTAGTCAGACCAGCTATTTCGTTATTTTCCTCAATAAAATTACGGTAACTTGATCGCCATCATTTCATTTTAAGTGGCCATTACGGGTAGGCGTCTAAAACACCTCCAGTGCACAACCGTTATTCCTCGGCCACTCTTGATGCAACTGATACCCATAATGGTCTTAGGGCGGTAAACATCATCATTCTCCTCTGGAGAGGATTTCTTAGAGGATGATACCCTGAAAATATCCACATCTAAAAGCGCTGTTCATGTAAAGGTACAGCGTTCACAATCTTTGTTATGATGTTAAAAGCGGATATTTAATTACCAACAGAATTAATTCAACTAATAAGCTATTCATATGCATGTGACTATGTGGATACCATACCATGTACTGTATTATTTCAGTTAAATGATAGATAATATATATACTTGAAAAAGTTGCTTGCACACTGCAAACATGTTTAAAATACTGTACTTTGCAAAGTCCTCTTTCGATTGTAAATTTAGGATGTAGGTACACTAATCCTCTATGTAAAATTCGATTTCGTATCAAAATAGTCTCAGTTGATATCAACTGCTGTGAAATAGGTGACATAATCACGAAATTAATACTAATATATGTATAAAAATACGTATTTCATCATTAACGAAGATGAAGAGATGGAGAGTTCTCTCGTCCATTTCCTGACATTCACTTTCAAGACCTAACACATTTCAATCCATTATTAGAATTTTCGCATTCTGAGCCTCTATTTATTTCATTAAGAGTCTTCTAAAACCATTAATTCTGTCGCTTCCTTGTTAACACTTCCATATAACACCTCCTTTGTCACCAAGTAGACTAGAAGCAACCCTTTATACGCTGTGCGTGACAGCAACCGATTAAACGAGCCCATTGAATATTCTAAGATAACATTCCCGAGTTAACGCATATTAAGTAATTTCAAAAAGCGGGGAATAGAGAGCACAATGCAAGTCAAGGGTGTAGACCGGGGGTGGCGAAACCTATGGCACGCGTACCGAAAGTGGCACGCTAGAGAATTTTTTCAGCTCGCGAAACTCCTACGACATTATCTATTTTTTCTTCATTATTCATAGAAATGAAGCTCCACAGTAAATAAAAGTGGATTCTGTTTATTAGTAGTGATAACTAACGACCATTTAAGTCTTATAAAAGATCTTAATCGCATCTTTGACATTGGAAAATTAATAATATCACAATCTCACTGTATAGTTCGGCACCACCGTATTCATCAAATATGGCACTCTTGCCGCAAAAAGTTAGCCAATCATGGTGTAGACTAGAATTGGTATGGCATTAAAGGAATAGTAATCATTGACTGAATTAGTTGAAATTTGAATTTATTAGTTACCAAAAGAAGTTAGAAATATATTTTAGAAGTCAGCTGTGAATAGAGGATTACATTTTCAAATACAGTAAAAGTTATATTCGGACTGATGCTACTTTCAGACAAAGTCTGAATGAACTTAGTCAATAAGCCGATGATTGTAGGTCGATTTCGAGAGGAAAATTAAATTGAACACAGAGACCTACTTATGCTGCAATGAACAAATTTAAGCTTTAATACGAACGGTTTCACTAGAGTAAGGTACGTTACAATATTTGCTCGAAGTTCGATTTGGTGACCACGGATGCTCCATAAAGTCTTAGTATCTCCGTAGTCATCCGCGGTCGTTGCTCTTTCATGCCGTTGAGATGGATAACGCAAATGGACCCCCACTGAGCCATCTCAGTTTCGCGTTACGAAATCTTATTACGTCCAGCAACTCCGTTAACCACAGCCCGCGAAGGCGTAAACCGAAATATTTGTCGCGTAATTCTCCATAAATTGAAAGATTCGCCAAGGGGGAGGCTCCGATCTAATGGCGGACGCGATGGCCCTCCCATCGGTCGCTAATAAAAAGACGAATCTTCTTTTTACGTGCCCTCGGGAGTGGACCATAAATCCTCGGATTGAGGCCTCACCTTCTCCAATCATCACCTGCACACAAACAAAACACGTAATAAAAGCGAAGCTCGTCTCTTCCGTATCATTCCGGCAATCTTTTCCTTCACCGCAAAGCCGTTTATGGGCCTTAAACTCTTATAAAACCACCGATGACTTCTGGCTATTACTTTCCTCGTCCTCCAATCGTCCCTTAAACTCCCTCGATCTGCCTTTAATCATCGCGCCTATTCTCGATGGAACGAACGCCGCAAAACCTCTTTCCCGATCCCCTCAATCCCTTCAATCATCGCCACCATATTTATCGAAAAGACCTTCCTTTTACCATCTCGCCTCCATTTTCTTACAACGATTCCAAAAGGTTTGCCTTCAACGATATTGCTAACATCTTACATTTTCAGTGGTACTATTTTCGTGATTTCTTACAGTTGACCGAAGGTTAACATTTACGTATTAAAACTACATTGTATAATAGTCTGTATATATGCCCTACGAGCCGTGAAGTCTAACTGGAGGTGCATATATACGAGGGTAGATCGGAAAGGTACGAACAATAATTTTTTTCTCCCCTGGTATTGCAGCTGGAATGTAGAAATTTCACTACGAAAGTTTGCGCAATAGAGGGTATTTTGTTTTATGTGCAGCTCTAGCGAGAGAGCCCTGAACTATGAAACAAACATGGCGCGCATGTTACTGTCGTCCACGTGCAAAGAGCAGCGAAGTGTAGTTCGATGTTTGTGGGCCAAATTCACCGAGTGAAATTCACAGGGACATGCGTGTATGGGGACGACTGTCTGGACCATAGCAATGTCTCCAGGTGGTGTGCATTCTTCCAAGAGGGCCACGTGAACCTGTGAGTGATGTGGAAGTGGAATCAGCAGTCCGCAGATGGCTATAAACGGACTTCTACGAACATGGCATATTGAAACTGGTACCACGACGGGAGAAATGTGTTGAGAAAATTGGTGACTATGTAGAAAAGTAGGTCAAATATGTAAATTAATTTGTGATTTGTTTGGTTTTGGTAAGTATTAAACTTTTTGGGAAAAAAATTATTGTGCGTTACTTTCCGATCTGCCCTAGTATATTAGAGTAATTATCGTACTTTGTAACTGTCTTGGACTTTGTTGAACTTTCTCAACATTCATTTATTTCACCTAGAATAAAGTAGTGTTATTGCAGCATGTTTTGCAAAAGTAACCGAACCTATTCTACTTTATAATTGTAGAATTCCCGGGAAAAAAATATGAATCAATCATAGGGATAATGTGTAAGCGATGAATATGCGCATGATACACATGCTTCAATTTTGAAAAGAAATGAAGGAGAAAAAGTCTGCCGCATTCAGGACTCGAACCCGGATCTTCCACTTGCCGGGCGGATGCTTTAACTTATTCAGCTACCCCGACATCACATCCCATCTTTCAATTTATGATGCTATGATGGGACATGGTTTGCTGTGGAGGATCCATCGAAGATGGCACCTCACCATCATAGCGGACTTCCAGAAGCCAGGTGTGGCGATGTAAAGGATGAATATGCGCATGATACTCGTGCTTGTATTTTGAGAAGAAATGAAGGAGAAAAAGGGTAGGGGGACAGAGAGAAAAGGAATAGGGATTATGTGTAGGATGCTCCAAAATCCCTAACTTTTCAATACGAATACGTTACTTGGATATTTAGGAATTTTTTGAGGCACTTCTGTTAGAAATTCGAGGGATAGAATGTATATTGATGAGGTTAGATGAATTAATATGTACTCGTTCTGATTAGCAAAATAGATGTTGTGGCTTCATAACTATCAATGTCTTGAAATTCTTAAAAATGAGTTTCTTTGCTCCACAGAGGAATGAAATAATAAAATAGACAAAGCTTGGATCAAGCTTTCAAAAGGGTTAATGCCTGCTGCATATTAATTTTAAGTTGGTTTTAATTATTTAGAGTATTAGTATTTGTTTTTTTTTATTGCTGTGTCTCCCTTTCATACTTGATAACTCGGATTAAGTTTCCGAAGTTATCTGGAAATAATTGGAATAAGCAGTTCAATCATTTCGTTTAAACTCAATGAGCATAGTCTGTAGTAGCAGGTGAAGGTGGATATAATTAAGCGAATTTGAGTGATAATGTGAATTGACGAGAGAATTATTATCGGCAATGATAACTCTGTTTTCTGTCAATGAGAGGAACTCGGCAATAATAATCAACTTTTTTATTTATGTTTACATTTTAATATTCCGTAAAGTTCAGTTGTCCGATGACAATAACTGTAAAATTCATTCTTTACTTCGTTAGCACACATATTACTTTTTGAAAAATGTGATTACAAATAGTAGTCTTATGGAATCGGTAGAATCACAAGAAACTACCAAAATAGTTAGCATCGTCCATACATTTCTATAATTCTTTAATTTCCATTTAGACTGACTGTTATTAATTACTTATATACCTGAGAGGTTCACATATGTACGTACGCAAACACTACGCAAAAGGTCTTCAGGAAAACGATTAATCAGAAAAGCAATATCCTCACGAAAACTCCACAAATATCCAAGTTCTCGCTTCCAAACCGAAGAAAACATTATATGACAAATCCGTAAATGTGCATTAAACTTCCATTGACTTCGTTATGACACCTCTAACGATTCCATAAGACTAATATTTCTCATCACATTAAAAAAATAAAATGTGATAACGAAGTTATGAATGAATTTTACAGTTATTGTCGTAGGGCAACTGAATTTGATGGAATATTAAAATGTAAACATAAATATATTTGAGTTGATTAATATTGCTTAGCACAAGTTTCTCTCTTCATATACAGAAATAAAAAGACCTATTATTGCCGATAATAATTCTCTCGTCAATTAACATTATCACTTAAATTCGCTTAATTATCTTCACCTGCTACTACAGACTATGCTCATTGAGTTTAAACGAAATGATTGAACTGCAAATTCCAATTATTCCAGGATAACTTCGGATTCTTAATCCGAGTTATCAAGTCTGAAATGGAGATTTGAGGACGGCATACGGAAGTGAAAGGGATTGTCTCGGAACCGGAATCCATTTAACTTTCAAATCCTTCGGTTTCATTATTTCTTTCGCTCCCGGATAACAGCCCCTTGTTATCCTCCTTCGTCAATTGTCTTGATTTGTGTCCCTTGCGGATTTAGTTTCCTTGAGGAGCTCTCGCTTTCTCTCGTCTGATGACCTCAAGGAAACTCAGGGGAAATTGGAGGCAGAGGCGATAAGAAAGGCGGGATTAAGGAAAAGTGAGCAGCACGGAGAAAATTAACCAGAGAAAGAGCGTGGAAGGAGAATAAAGGGATCATGTAGTATGAAGGTGGGAGATAGTGGTCTAGAGTAAAGGCTCGTAGTGGTGTGTCATGGAAGCAAAGGCGGAGAAAATTTCCAAAATGTGCCTATTAAGTCCCTGTTAAAGTGGTTCTTGAGTTCATAAGCTTTCAAATATATTTACGAACCATATTTTCAAATATTTATAATTTTGCATTTAAAACAATCTACTGTAATAATCACAGTATGCATTTATATATCTAGCTGATATCAGAAACTCCCGAAATAAACATTAGTTAATAAAAATTCGTTGCACTTCTCTATCAGATAGAATTATGAAATGCAAGCATTAATTACAGATTATTCATTTCATATCGATTGTCTGGTATGGTATCCAAGGTAATCATAATAATGACCATTATATTGGGACGAATTTTAGTCATACAGACTACTCTTACAATCTTACAAAGGTATGAGTGGTTTGACCACAAAAAAACTCGTAAATGTTCCAATATGAAATACGGAAATAGCAATTGTTACCGTTTACAGTCCTAATTTAACCATACCGATTAAAGTTAAGATTTACTCATCGATGCTCTAAACGAAGAATCTTAAGATATCGTTTAAAACTGTTGTTTCCCTCCGCTCCATAGTCACTTCCCTTATCATAGAGTGGTTCAAATGGAGAAATTTAGGATTCGTGCTTATATTATTATATTAATCATCAAAAAGCAAAGGAAAATTCCAGAGTGTGGACATTTACAAGAAGACAGCATTTAGCATAACGATTTACACGAAACAAACAGACCGCATTTGTGTGATTTTTGGATGTATTTGTTGATAGAATTGCCCACATTGATGCACCATCAAATAAGGTAATTTGCATTGGAGACGTTAAAATACCGTATATTCTCGAAACTAAGTCAGCCAATTACGGCAAGTGATGTAAGGGGAATTACGCGACGTTAAGAAGCATGGTATTCGCCGAGCACCAACACGTTCGGGTTGCGATGGAAAAATAGTTGTTAATTACTTCCTAGTTTTCATGTCTTTCTGTGATCCACTTTTAAGGCAATATATCACAAGAAGCATGATATTTGTTTATCGAGGTGTAAAGAAAGAAAAATTTGTAACACGGCTGTTCAAGAATTAGCGGTTTAAAATCTCCAATAACCGTCTTTGTCGGCGTTCCTCTTCTCATTCCCCGGTATTCCGATAAAACAAGAAGGGGCGGCGCACCTTTTGAGAGCACTCAATACGTATATTGAATGCGATGAATTATTCGTCAGGATTGAATAGATTAAAAAAACCTAACTATTTTCTATATGTGAATGAGATGAAGAAAGCCAGCAGGAACGGCTATTGGAGATTTCAAACCTCTAATTTATCTACCGTAATATTAATGAAAAGCAATGGAATCGCTAATGACTACTTATGGAAAGGAAATTCACTGGCATGGGAAAAACTGCATCCTAAATTTATAGTCAGTGTCTATTTTTTGCTATTCAAGTTTTATGATAATTTATTTTACATCTATAATCTTAATGATTGTGAGTTTCACGTAAATTTTAATAGGTAACCGATTTTTGGAGACTAAATACAATGCATTTTAGACTCGAGACTACACGATACATCGCTTCGCAAGACCTGAAAGTATTTTATCTAACTTTAAAAATGGAAGATAAGATCAATATGTAATTCATCTCTGCTAAGAATATACTATATTTAATAATTTATTTAGCGATTGGTGTTTTTCATTAGTAACGATATTGGGCGTAAAGTTTTCCCATCTGAATAGAAAATGCGCTAAATTAAAATGAAGAAAGGGGATTGCCCTGGGCCACCGTCATGGATTGTCTCAAGGATCGTAAGTTACTCCATCCCCTGGAGTATAAAAGTTCGTTAAGTATGGCTTCGGGAAAATTTCGGGTTCTCTTTAAAATATTAAGTAGTTCATCGGAAAGTGTACGCTAAGGAAAGGCTTCTGCAGGAACACCGGTCTTCCGAGAGAGAAGGGCAAAACTTATAACAGGAATTAGATGGCTCCGTGACCCTTCTAATTATACCAAGAGAATCATTTTCCTACACACGCCGTATCTCTTGCTATGATATTCGTGAAGTATCAACGCTAAGAAATTACTCAAATTATGTTTAAGAACATAAGAAAAACATTTGGGTGATTGAATGAAAAACTAATACCGCAGCTAAGGAGAAATCGTTCATTTTACACATATTCCGGGAAATAATGGATACGTTGTACTAATATTTTTCATTCTGTTGTATTGGATATGAATTGTAATAAATAAACCATGTCTTGTTTTCTTTGTTAAGCCAGATCATACTTTTCTAATATTACGTACCTTACAAGGTGTTTTGTCGTCGTTTTGAACATATTTACGATTCGATAAATTTATCAAACAAAGCTTTTAGTAGATACAAGATCATCAGTTAATTCATTGGAAGGAGATTCAGAACAGGTTTTACGACCCAATATTTATAGGTAGAAATGATCATTCTTGCAAGATATATGTCGAGCCACCTAAAAAGAACTATTGGAAATAATCTTTTGTAAACAAAACTGCATAAGAATGGAATGATTTACCTGAAGGTATTCTTAACCCCTTCCCAAGTACAAATAAAAAATTTCGACGAAAAATCGAAGGACGAGCCAAAATAGTTTTCAAGTTGTCAACAATATATTCACTCACGATACTTACCACAATAACTACTAAATGTGTAACTAATTGGATGTTAACATAAGGTCCAGCAGAAGAATGCTTTATGTTTTATAATCTTCTTCCTTTTGTCTTTATATATACGTTTTGTCTTAAAATATATTTCTTTTTTTGTCTTTATATGTATTTGAAGTTGCCACCGGACGACTGTCCACTTGTAACGTTTTTAATAAATAATAAAAAGGATTTCACTATTATGAAACTGTGCTAAACTTATTTGTGCAAAACCTCTGTTCATCCAGCAAAAATAAAAGTCTACAAAAAATACAAGGCTCTACCTAAGTTACAATGGGAGAACTTTCGAAGGACAAACCGTATCCGTGAGACTTAGACAACTACAGAGACTCATTTCAATGCAATTTCAATTACTGATCATAGAATAGTTGCGTGGTATGCATGAGATGTTAGTTTTATTATAGTTGGAGGAACTTCTCCTTGCCTAACGGGGACTAATGGTTGTCAGTGTAGTCGCAATTCACATTGATAATAAATTTTATCGATTTCGCAAGTATTTATAGTTATAATAGAACACATTTACCGTTCAGCTATGCAAGTTTGTAAAATACTTATCGTTTATACCGGAGATATACTCTGTTGAATGGTATGGATTGGAGACTAAATTTCGATGAAAGGTGTTCCTTTCTGAAATATCTTTGGACGATCTAGACAAAAATCGCCTCCTCTCACATCCGCTTCGAAAGCGTTGAAAAAGCGCAATGAATTCTTTGGGGGCAATGACCTTCGGATGGTGCACTCCCCCGCGCTGTTTTTATCCGTGCATCGGCACGAACACGGAGCGGTTCTTTTCGCGGGGTTAAACGTGAGCGTCACGGATGAGCTTCGTGCAGCGCTGATTCAGTAAAACGTGCCCTTAGGCATTAAAACGTGCCCTTAGGTATGAGTGAAGACATTTCTATAGATCGTGTCTGATCGGGGTTGATTGCGATACCTCAAAGCTGATCTCGATTTCAGTGGTAAATGTTTTTCCTTCCGATATGAATCAATTCGAAATTTACTCGAAACGAAGAAAGAAAATATTATGAATAGTAATAGTAATGCTTACAGTATATCTATTTTTCAAAAGAGAGTGTTTTGGATTTCTATCTTTTGAAATTAAAGAAATCGCGAATTATTTTTAATATAAATGCCCTAAAAAGGATCTTTAAGGACATATCCAGAAATATTTGGGAAGAGCTTGGTGATCCTTGAGACCAAATGGTAGAGAAATTTGTAGACCAAAATGTGTACAATGTTTCATCTCCTAATTAATGAAATCATGGTAGATAAGGGAGCTAAGGATCATAGAAGTATTAGTAAGTGATTATAATTTTAATCAGAGTACTGAGCATTACCGAATCACGGGAACGGTTATATGAAATAAAATTAATTTCTGTCGAAGCAAATCAGTTTCACGAATTTTCTATTTAATAAATAAATATCATTTAATTTTACAACATTCTTTTTCATTAAAGAGGTATTATTAACTTAAAATAATATAAAATGAAACTTATTCTCATGAAACCATTATGAACTACTTCAAAAATTGATAATCAAGTTCAGGGAGAATCAATAATTAACGTGTAAAGTTAATATTTAAATTTCCGATGGTTGTCGCAAACTACCCCAATGTAGTTCTTGTCTAATTTCATATGGTAAAAAAACAAATAAATGAAATATCTGTTGTGTAAATTGATAGCAGTATATAAGTTGCTAGAAAAGACTGATATTCAATGAAAAATTTTCTGAACTTGGTTTACGTAAATAAAAATGATATCGTTGCTCAGAAGTAATATGTTTCGACTATATGAATCATTCTCAAGTGTATACACAATGTGCTATCGAACGAAAATTATTAATTTCCGGCCCGAAAGTGGTTTCGTCGTATTCAGCAATGTTACTACATTGCTAATAATATTACTCATTTACCTAATGAATCTTAAAATCTATAATATGAACATCTTTTTTTTAAGTCTCCTCTTCCCATTGGTAAATTTGTCACACATTTCTTGTCACAGAAGGTTATATTTCGCTGTTATAGAGTCATTCAAACTTTATTCTCCGCATTCTCAAATTTCGTGTGTGTGTGGAACCTAAGGAGGGGTGAGGGCTGACTTTTATGTAAGGCTGAATCAGCAGAACGTGCAATTGGGACGTTAATTTAAAATACTCTCCGAAGTATGGAGGATGCGTGTTTATGGAGCAGCCCTTCGTCCGATTATCTCCCGTGGATAAAGGTTCTTTATCTAAGGGATTACATCGGCAGATGAGACGAAGGGCTCTCGTCCGCTATTAACGTCAACGTTTTTTCGAAGGTCGGGGATCGATCTCAGGCTCTTTAAGGAGGAGAACACGTTTAGGATCATGTAGGGCGGATCTCGCAGTGGTTGGATTGTCTAACGGCGTCGTGTATGGGACTCGTCGTGTAATGAATGCGTGAGGGAAGACAGACACGTCTACTGGAGGAGACAAGACACGACCGTGATTCTATTTAGTCTGTACCACAATTTTTTCGAAAAATTTAAACCATTTTCTTTATTGCGGATTTTCATTCTTAGGCTGTACGACGCTTTACTTAGAATGTCTTACTGTCATTTCGTTTTACTGACAGCCAAACTTGGTCGAAATAATGGTCAACTTTCTCTATCTTGATGAGAAGGAACATTCTACGAAGCGTCCTGATATGTAAATTCATCGTCGGTTTAAGTGAAAAGTGCCAATAATTGAGTTTTACAAGAAACCGTTTGTATAATTATATATAATAAAGTCTGCGAAAAAATTTCGCAGAATTTTTGGTTCATCATAAGACGTTAAAAACGAATTTAAATGTCCTATGCTCATGGTGACTAGTGATTGTAGTGAATATAATGTAGACAGTAGGCAAAAGTAAATAAATGATGATATGGGAAGTGTTAATGGCAATAAATACCTTATTGTTATGGGAGACTGGAATGTGGTAATTGGGCAAGGTAAAGATGGGTGAGAGATGAGAGATTTCGGAACAGGGTTTTGATACAAAATATGACAGAAATTGATAGACTTATGCAAAAGATATAATCTTTGAATTACAAGAAACCAGCACTCTTTTAGCTCTACGACAGACGTGATTACACATGAAAAAAGCCCGAAAATACTGATAGGTATCAAATTAGTTATATTTCGGTAAGAAAGAGGTTTAGAATTAGTGTTAAAACTCGTGAAATTATTCTAGTGCTAATGATCACTCAGTGAACACCTGGAAACTATAAAAATTCGAGCTTAAATTTGAAAAAAAATTTACGGTAGAACGTGCACCAAAATGTAATTTAGAAGCTCTAAGGGGTGGAAAAGTAGAGCGTTTAAAGAAAATGTTAGGAAGGCTCTAGATCAGAGGTTTCCAAAGTGTGGTCCGTGGACCCCCAGAGGTCCGCAGACGCTTTATTCTTCACAGTAAATATTACGTTTCGTTACGTAAAGTTATATCATAATTTTGAAAATAAAATTCATTTTTCTGTGCGAATGTCTTATTCTAATATTTTTCTCTTTGAATTGAAAAACAATAAATATATAAGTTTGTAATTTTATTGTTTGGTTCATGCCAAAACTGAGAAGGGGCCCTGAGTTTTTTCCTTTTTCAAGGGATCCACGGACTGAAAAGTTTGGGAACCACTGCTCTAGATCGTAAGGTAACTAACCACTAACAAGGAACAGGAAAGGATTGAAAGCAGTGTCAAAGATATAGCTAAAAAAACTATTGGCAAGGTAAATTCAATCAAAATTGGGAAACCATGGGTAACGGTCCAATTTTTAAATATAATAGAGAAAGCAAGGGCGTATATTTTAAAACAAAGCACTAAACAACGAGCTAAGAAGAGAAACAAATTAGGCTAAGGACAATGGTGGAAGGGACAGTTTAATGAAGTAGAAATGCTGGTGGGGATCGGTACGGCAGACCTAATGTATAAAAAGGTGAATCAAATAACAGGAAATAAAATTAAAAATAGAATGGTGACGATTAAAGAAAGCAACAGAAATATATTAAGGGATACAGTCACCATAGTAATATGTTGAGGAATTGTATGGGAAAACATGAAACCTACCAAGACAGAATAAATATCGAGAAAGAAGTCGAAGAAGGCGATGCATAATTGGGTAGACCAGATAGTGGAATAGAATGTATTTAAATATGTTTTCCTTAAGTTCCTAATACAATCTAAAGTATCTTTTAATAGATACATAGTTGGTGACCTTCAATAAAAAGCTACGTCCCATACTAATAGTTCCCTTGAGATAATTATTAATTATAAGCAATGAAAATAATCCTAAATTGCAATTTTATTAATAAATCATCGTATAAATCAGTAATTTATTCATCCAATTTTATCAAAAGACTGGTGACTATAAATTATTCTAAAAGTGACTAAAAATTTGAAATTTTTGAACTATAGAAACAATTTTAAACGATATAAACAATTCCTTCCAAATATATTGAACCTTTATATTCCAGCAGAAATCGTGCTTAATGATCATTTGATGAGTCTATTTCTACATATTCAAGGTCAATCTGTAATATCTTATTAGTTAGTTTAAAAAATCGATACTGAAGTCTATAAATAATTTTCTCATAGAGAAGTTTAATTAGAATAAGGAGGGTAATATTAGACGTTGCGATGCTATACAATATGAAAAAGAAAGCTGATTGAAGATTAATTGCGGTATATGTTATCCCAAATGAACTGGTAAAGAAACTAAATCCGAGGAAAACTGGCCGTCCATCCTTAAAAAACTATGTCCTACAAAACTGAAGGATATAGCAACACTATCTTGTGCACGTCAAAATGTATAGCAGAATGATCAGAGTAATTCTTTAAGCAATTTGAAAATATTTAAGGATGTTGCGTTTTTCGGAGAAGGCCGTTTCTGCTCTCCATTGACTGACAAAGTATGCTGACGTGAGTTAGACATAAAAAAGTATATCAAGAATTTCTGTATTGATGGAATGACAAAAACTTTGAGCTTCAAATGTTTTCTCGTGAGATGATATTCAGGCATCTCAAAAAAACATAATGCTAATTTTTTCAACTCTAGGATGATATCGACATTATTGTAAATATACCACTACCATTATCAAACACAAAGTATTACTTTTGGTTATCCTAGATAAGATCAACATTTCCATTTGATTGCTTGTATTATTGCCGGCACCAAATTGATTGTTTTGAAATGTATATCATACTAAGTTTGTAATCAATGAAATAAAGATTTCAGATAGATCTAATGATTTTCGTGTAACTGGAAAAGTTTTTACAGCAGTAGCCGAAATAAAATGATGAATTTAATACTTGTTAATTTTTTCCCAGCTTTCCCCTGCTTTTCTGTGTAGTTTCTCATCTACTTGAATCTTTATTGCTATTGATTATGATAACCATTACCGGCACTTACTCCTGGATAAGATTCATTGACCTTATTGGCGGTTTTCCTTGATTTTGAACAAGACAGCCAATGATGAAGGGAGTGGAGGATTTGGAGGGATAACCTATCGCCCTAATAAGTGGACCTGGCCAGATCATAGTGGAGTGCAATGAGGTTCACCCCATGCCTAGGGTCCCCTCTTACCACTAATAGCTGGTTAACCGCAGGCTCCGACCTCATAGACAAAAGAAACGAGCAGGAGTTTATTGAGAACAGAACTCAACCCCTGCGTAAGAAGGTGAAAGAAAGGGCCCTGGAAGAGATGCCTGCATCAGTAGGCCTTGCGGCTAGGGTCGAGAGGAACAAGGCATTATTCTCTCTTCCCCTACGGAGCAGGTGGTTATTACATGTATATGTGCTACTCTCTAAGCTACAGCCACCAGACAATGCTTCCACCGTATGCAAACTCAAATTGTCTTTTACACTTACTGAGGAATCCAAAAAAATATTGAATGGAATTGTATTGTGATCACTTGCATGAATGACTTGTTTTGAAAGAAAACTTCAAATAAAATTGAATTACTAAGTCAAGACATATTCGACTGTCAATATATCTTACCATGAAGATTGAGTTTTTAAAACTACTATTTTTGATGAAAGTATTTGCATCTTATATGAATTGTAAATACTTGATTTTGAATATCAAGAATAATGAATAAAACTGAATGGTGAAATGCCGGTGGACTTTGCAGTACTCACCAAAAGTTGTCTTGGTCTGGAGCTTTAGAAGAAGCAGATTCTGCACGCACCTGTAGAACAAGGAACATAATAATTAATATCAAATATTCTTCTTAATGTATGTATTAAAATTATTTCTCTTATGATATGAACAATATCTACGAAGAGCACTATTTGCATTTCAATCTTGAGCTACTTAAAATAATAAATAAACCCACCATAAATAATGAATATGCTATCTGCAGTAGTGAAAAACTGATTATATAAGTAGTTTAAGGTATTGTTGATTTTGTAGCACAATCAACTAGGAGAGGTACTCATTCACTTTGGAAGAGATAGTGATTATTGTTTCTATTGTATGGATTTGCAAATTGTTGTAATCATAAGAAAATAATTTGTGACAAAATTAACAAATAAGTTGTTGGAATATCTGTATAAGACAATTTACTTTAGAAAAAGATAAACAGCAATAGAAATCTCCAGGTAATCAAATATTGATATGTTATAAGCAGGCGATACCACATTGTAAGCAATGCATTAAAGTATAAAAATGATTAAACATTAAAATCCAATTGGGCACATTCATCAGTGACCTAGAGCGTCTCATAAAATATGGATTGATGGCGTGATGAGGACTGAACAAGTAAATCTGTGCGTTTTTCACGGAAAAAGTTATTTAAAGAACACGCTATGCTAACGGTAATGTGATGTAAAATTGTCAAATAGTATAATCTAAATGCTACTGAATATTATGTGTCCGTTGCGGATGGTAATTATTCTTTTGGCCTCTCTTTGGCCTTTAACTTTTTCTGAATAACATCCCTAATAATGCTATAAACTATGAACATGTGCCATTTAGTCAATACTCGGATCATCAGATAAATGAGAAAATTTAAAAATGTTGGTTAGTGATATTATGATGCAGCATATTCAATGTGATATCTAATTGTTAAAATTAAAATAGCAATGTTGTTATAGACAAACTCGGACGTAAAAGGCATAAAATATATGCGTAATTAAGGAGGAGCGTCGAGGCAATGGAAACCCTAATTCCTTGATTAGATAAAATCCAAAATATCCCTTTCGCAAAAAACTAAGGAATGGAAAGTAACCTTTGTTTTTAGCAAACGCCGTTTCAAGCCTTCGGCAGAAATTTCAGCTATAACAAGTTCTCAACTTTGAAACTGAATTTTTGGTATAAATTGAAAGTATGAGAATGTAAAGACAGATATTAGATGAAAAAGTATTATTTTTCTTTTCATCATGCAAAGCGATCAAAACAAAAGAAAATTAATGCATAAGTATAGAGAAAGAAACCGGAAGAAAAAGCAAAATAGCAAATAGCCTTGAATCTCTTGGAATGTACGAAAATACCTTTCACTTCCGCTAATGGAGATTGAGAGTAAGGCAGAAAATCGAAAGTACATGCTTTGGTGACACGTAAAGTAATGTTTAAAAGCTAATGGAGAACAAACGAAAACGAAACTGATTCAATGTTAACTTGAGTTTTATAGGTTTAAGTAATAGTATGGAAGAAGCTTATTTTAAAGTCCAATATACTTTACTTAATATGAAGTATTATTTACTTTACTTATTATGAATTCTCATTTACTTTTCCTATTATGAAATCATCTTTACTTTAAATAAGAATTATACAGTATTTAAAAGATCAAATACATAAAAGCGAAAATGCCATCCAGCGACTAAGTATTGAATAACGTCTACGTATATTAAGTAATGCATTGGAGTTTCTATATTCAACATAAGAAATGAAAATTAAAGTACGGCATTGCCGTGATTGACTCTTATTAAAATATTTCTTCACCGAGAATTGTGTTCTAATGCCTCACGGTGCATTCCATATCTTACAAAAATTACAAAATTATCCCAAAATCTTTAAATATCGGAAGTTATAGCAAAGCATTACGACGGAAGTAAGGAAGTCAATAATGATGACAGGTCACATGCTACTATATCTAGGTTTGTGATAAAAACCATAAGAGGAATGACACGAAGACTACCGTTACCTAAAATTGTGAAATAGAACAAGGAAGGCAGAAACAGAATATTTTGTTAGCATTGCCAAATCTGATTTTCCGTAAGTTCTCCTGGATAGATTAGAAGCCGTTCAGAAAAGTTTATATATTTAGAAAGGTGAGCAGAAATTTGTGAGTAAATGCGACTATGAGTATGGTACAAACAGTATTGGTAAGGTACGAAAAATACTGAAATTTTAATGCCTACCGCAGGGTGAAATGCAATGTTAAGATGAAGAAGAACAATTTGTACTTTTTCCACAGTATTTTATTAAAAACAATAAAAGGAAATCAAACACAACTAGTTTCAGAGATTGATCTCCATCATCAAGTTTCCTTTTATTGTTTTTAATAAAATACTGTGGAAAAAGTACAAATTGTTCTTCTTCATCATGACGTATTTCCACAAGACATTGCCAGAGACTGTGAATTTTATGCAATGTTAAGTTAAAAATCAATATATTTATGGATCAATTCTCACTTAACCAGCACACAATTGAAATTCATGCACTGTTTAGTCTTACGCAACTAGCTATTCGATTATTTTATGACATTCACATATTTTAAGCATATTATCTGTAAATAAATATTAATAATTAAAACAATGAAAAATTTTAAGTCGGCAAAAAAATGTAGCTACATATTATGTTGAAGGGAGGCTCGTGCTATTTCTCCTTATATTTGAATATTGCACTTCATGTTCAAATTAAATATTTTCAGAATATATGAAAATATTATAATTTTGAAAATATCTATATGTTTTTTTAAATTCTGTCACTGCACACACAAGAGATCTTAAAGATAATTGTGATTTATGCTTCTACATAAGAATATGCTTGCCAATATTGGGAGGATAAATACATTAGTTTTTTTAGAATGTCGAAAAAGCAAGGAATTACGAAATTCCATGTAAAAAAGAAAATTTTTTTATAAAATAAGAAGCATTTCAATTTAGCTCCTGCTCACCAAATATTGAGATCCGGTCGACAGTTGCCCTCGGTCCTGCTCAATGATGAATCCTTTTACTGTCCTTTTCTTACGAAATCTAAATGAATCACACCAGAGTCCATTATAGAAATCCTAAAAATTCACCTTCAAAAATCTGAAAAAAAAGAAAAATCAAAATTAATATAATTTTAAATAAGTTCAAGCATGGTATCTTACCACCTAGGGCAGGGATGAACTTTTATCAGTAACTTTCCAAAGACAATTTCCGTTATCTCTAAGACACTTGTGATCGTTCCCGGCATGCCTTGTGATAACCGGTTTGAAAAAAAAAACAAAACACAGTTACCAGTTACTTAATTATCTAGTTAATAATGGCATATCTACTACAAGCATAAGGAAACTTACTTATCTTTAGTTATAAATGCCATGACTCCAATTTAAAGTAAAACGAAACTTAATAAGTTACCATAGTGGCTACGAACCTCAATTCATAATTCCTCTGTGACATTAAAAAAATACACAATTAATTAATTTCTACGGTCGAGTTTCTTCAGGAATACCTGGCTGGACCTTCAAACCTTCTCGATTCCATGCTCTTGACGGAAGAGTTGAGCACACATTCGGAGGGCGGAGTACCGGGTTCGAATCCCGGCAAAGGCTGCCTACTCTAAAATTTAGCAATAAGACAGGACTAGATTTTTTATAATCTATCAAACTTATATAGAATGTCTCTTGATCATTTTTCCCAAATCAACCACAAATTTAAGATAAAAATAAACCCATATTATTCATAAGTAAATCAAATGTTAATAAAAATAAGCTTTGGGTAAAACGTAAGGAGATAAGTGATGGAAAACGTTGGTTACATCCAATGTTCTAGAATTTTGAAAAATGATGGACGCAAGGCGAAAAATTGAAGATGGGAAATGTTAGCTCTACAACACGTTTTTCTTTAAGACAAGATCAAGAGAAAAACTGGAATACGATATTTTATGCAACTTACAGTTCACGGGAAATTCTGGTTGGCGATGAAAGACTTCTTAATCCAGTGCAACTGTGAACACTTAAACACTTTTTAACGATAAATTAAGTTAGGAAAAATAATTGCTTTTAAAGGAAAGATTAGACTTACCAATTTCACCAACTAATGCTTTCATCCAAATGTAGCACAAAACGCGAAATTCAAATCAGTAACGGTTTGTTCTGAAAACTTACCTAACAACTGCACCGGAAAAAATCTCGAAGGCAACTGAGAAAATAACCGTCACTATAAGCTATGAACAAAGTAGCTGTTCCCTGATTGGTCGAATTTGAATTGTACCCCCATAGCCTCGCTCCCAAGTCTATTAAGATTTTCGTAAATACTTTATTTAAATAAATTAAATACTAAATATATTTCATTGACGGTGAATTTTTTTCATCAAATTTTTGGAATACTTATTGTTTTTTTTAATTACATGTGTTTGCATAGAATGAATCTCGATAGTTGCCTCAAAGCAATTGCTCGTAATATTGGAAAAGTTACCCAATTTAAAATAGTTCGCATTAAAGAAAATATTAACATCTCTTAGGGTAGCTATTTAGAAGAATTTTAGTTTTATAAAATATTTTACGCTACATCATGTACAATTTATCGCCGATTGTAACTCCTCATCATTTACCAACGAAAGAATGCGATGAGTACAACGTCTTCATTAATTTACATTGTTTCTCATAAAATTTAATCAAAGATTTTTTGTCCAAACATTTATTCCTCACGAAATTTTGGTAATATCTATCTCTTGGAAGAGCATTATTTACTTCCCTTACAATTCC
The DNA here is from genome assembly GCA_947579665.1 of Sympetrum striolatum. Lineage (NCBI taxonomy): Eukaryota > Metazoa > Arthropoda > Insecta > Odonata > Libellulidae > Sympetrum > Sympetrum striolatum. The sequence continues at coordinate 79,355,854 of OX388348.1, read as the reverse complement.
TCTCTCCCTTGTCTACAAATGACCTTCGTCGAGAACAAAATACGAAAGGTTTACGAAATTAGGAACAGGTACTTATCGGCGCATACGTATGACTTAGCACGACCACTTAAAGAAGCAACGAGAGTACATCAGATTTCACAATGAATACATTTACTTGATGAATTTTATATATTTTATTGCAGTTTAGTAAATGGGTTTCCTATTACTGTTTGCCAAAATGGATGGTCGTGAGGACGATGAGTGAGCAGACTTTTCCTTGACAGAAGGAGTGCCACTCTATTCTATTCTCACTATTCTCACTGAAACATTAAAATGAAACCTTCTGACAAGATTTGCTTGTCTGACGGGTTTGTCAGTCAATAATCATACCTTTTGGTTGTTTCCACTTGAAATCCTTCCTGCCCTTCTGTCTTAACTCATTCTGTGTGTAAATAACTTCATAACTCTATAGTTCTTCTCACTTTTTGATATAACTTAATATTCTCACCTCTCGAATGTAGTTGTCTTCACCGTTAAGTGCCACTAACAATGTTTATCCTAACCATTGCTACTCACGGAAGACAATAAAACTTAAACTGAAGTAATACTCTCCTTCATTCACAATTCAGACCGTTGCAGGTATTCACAAGATGGATGGCACTCTTAACACCCCAAAGGAAACTTCCTCTTTGAAAACATTCAGGAGAACTTATCCGTCCGATGTCTTAAGCACTTATTTTATCTCCACAATAGTTTATTCCGAGTAATTTTAGAGTTAGATAATGTCCACCATGTTGTGAAAACAGATCGATGACAATCAGTCGCGTGACATTACTCCTTGAACGCCTTTACGTAATTCATTTTTCATGACGAACGGAAGTTCTCAAAAGCGCTCTAAACGGCCACGTAGGAGTCTCGTGGTCTTGTTAAGGTACGTGAAGTGGCATTCTAAATATCAGTGAAATTCAAGTGCTGAAAATACTTTATCGATGAGGATAACTTATTTTTGCAGTGAAGAAGATCGTCGTTTCTTCTGTATCTCTATTATACAATGAGTGTCACACGTGAAACGTAAGTGTTCAATAATACAGTATATATGTGGGAAGCTTAATGGCAGCTGAAACTCAGATCGTTATTAAGTGATTCCCATAAATATGTTTAGAAATTAGTGTAGTTTTTCAAATTTTATGAATGAATCGTCAAAGAATCGAAGCCTTTGAATGGATCAATACTTGCTGGAGATAAACGGAAACTTCAAACTTTGCAAACCCTAAAACGAATGTAATTCATGAGATATATAAATTCATATATGATTCCTTTGTCATAAGTATGATGAATATAAATTGTTTGATTTTACTGCATAGGTATATGAAGAGATAGTATCTAGCAATAACTTATAATTTTCGATTATTTCCCTATAAGTAGGATTATAGAATGTTTATAGTCATAGAGCACAGAACTTAATTTAAGAAGTTTAAAAATTTCAATTAAGAAATTACTCGATAGACTGTAGACTGTTGTTGTTTCGTAAAGTTGTCCTGCTAAGGCACAGCTGCACAGGAATGTGTCACGCTGACAAATTTCTTGCATATTTCATATATTTGTATGAAATTTGGTCGGGTGAACAACCAGATAAGTTGCAGTGACCATGAAGTTCCCAACGTTTTGGTAGTCAAAGCATCCAAAATTTTACAAGGCATTCAGAAATCAAGTGAAGGTCAAATTTGTAAATGAAAGAGGCAGGAATCGTAACAAATATTATTCGAAGGAGGGAAGTGATTTATTATTCTTGGCATCCATATCATCGACATTCCGAGAGTCATTGATTTTTCCATCCAAAAAAAGGCTTTGCTAATACATTAAGGGTGATTACAGTGCGAATCAATGAAGAGGGACGATGCGCCGATCCCATTCTTTTGTTAATGGACGATGAGGAGCTCCGAACTGTGATAAGTAGGATACAACTTTATGTAATATATTTACGCAAATATAAATTCATTCAAGCAGTTATCCTAAAAACTATATTTTCTAAAACTTATATGAATATATTTTGATATAGATTTAATTCCTTAACGTTTCCGATACTTCAACCAATCACTGTGTGGCATCCATCAAATTATTTTGTGCATAAAATGTTACTTTAATGAATAAATCATATTCTTAGAAATGTTTAAATTTTGACGAATAAGATACTTCATCAAAGTAAATACAACTTTTATTATAATTATTATTTAGGAAAATGATTAATAGACATCGGGGTGGGGGTGGAGTGGGGGTAGAATTTCATATTCGACCAATCAGAGAAAAGCCACTTTTTTCTTAGCTTATAGAAACGGTTATTTCCTCAGTCGTCGCTGAGATTTCTTTAGGGTAAGTCGTTACGTCAATTGTCTTTGCGTCAATTGTCAATTGTTTTGAGAAAACCGTTTTTGATTTGAATTTAGTGTCTTGCGTTACATTCGGAACTTCGGAGAATTCTGTACCAATGGTAAGTTGCATAAGCTATCTTATTCGGATATTTCTGAGATATTGTTTTAAATAATTGTTTTTCGAGTTAATTTTTTGATATTTAATTCTCCTCTTCACACATTATTAGCCCATATATTCATGTAAATTCTAAGTTAAGTCATGGGAAGTAATCACTTACTTTTATTCCATCTTTCCTTAAGATTAATGTAAACATATTCAACAACTTTCATTCAATTTATAAATGAATAACATAAACGAGTGCATTGTATTCTTGATTTGATTCGTGTTTGTCTTTCGTGAACGAATCGAGGATAACTCACTGGAAGTGTAAATGATCAATGGCAATTTCTTGTCCTACGTGTTTCATTTAGAGAAGTCTACGAAGGAGAATAGCTCACCTTTGTGCCGGGACATGAACCCGGTACTCCGCTCGCCGAATGTTTGCTATACTCGTCGGACAAGATCGGCGAAGCAATCGGCAAACGAGAGGTCTAAGTTCCAGCCAGGTATCACTACGATATCTAATTAAGTTTCGTTTCCCTTTCTGTCGGAGTCATGCTTAAAACATTATTAGTTCACTCGCTTATCATGTAATCTCTCAATTATTGTATTAATAGCTAATGATAAGTAAGTTCACTTCTTATGCTTGAAATAGATAGCTAATATTTGCCAGAAAATCACTGGTTTCCGCCTTATTTATCATTATCAAGATACAGGATTCTATTGTGTTTTTTTTTTCAAACCAGTTATCACAAGCCACTACAGGTAACGGTCATAGTGTTTTCAAAATAACGGAAATCATCATTCGAAAGCTACCAATAAAAATTCATCCCTGCCCTTGGCCGTAGGGTCTGCTTGTTTGGTTGAACTTATTTTACGAGTTATTAATTTAATTTTCATTTTTTTCAGAGTTTTCAGAATTTATGAACGTGAATTTTTTTGGACTTCTGGACATGGAATGGAAACTGCTATTACTTATTTACATTTCGGAAGGAAACAACAGTGAGAGGATTCGTCACTGAGTAGGACCGAGGGCATTGTCAACCGGATCTCAATATTACGTGAGCGTGAGTTATATTGAAACGCTTCATAATATTTTCTTCTTTCTTAAATGGAATTAAAAAATACCTTGGTTTTTGAAATTCTAAAAAACTGATGATATCTATGAATATTGGCCAGCATATTCTTTTTAAAATAGAATAACCCGAATTATATCGGTAGGACTTCTCGTGTAGACAGAGGCTATAATTTAGAAAACATTGTAATTCAATCATTCTTACTCGAGATTACAATTATTTGATTTCTTCGTAAATTGTTCTATTCAGGCTTTATAGTAAGCAGGCTTCAATACTTTACTCATATACTTATAACTTTAGATATTTCATAGGATAAATACGCAAACAATATTTCGTAATTGCATCCCTCCCCCGATAAGGGCTTTCTACGACCTTGAATACTTTAACCTAGGTATTTTTTGTTCAAGGTTGTCTTTTATTTAGCTTAAAAACATCAGGACCTTTGAATTTATTTTACCTGTCACTTTATTATCTAAGTTAGGTAATAAGATATGGAAACAATCTATTTTGTTTTGATATCAGTTCACATAACATTTCATATTCATAATTATTCATATTCATTCCATGCTTATAAATTTAAGGTGACGGAGACTAATGAAGTTAAGAACTTCCTTCTTCTTTGCAAGAAAAGAGTATAGACATAATAAACTTGGATATTATGAGCTATTTTACAGGATTAACTTTTAAATATAATTCATATTTCGACCTCCCAAGGAGTAACTTAGAATCGCTTTTGCGTAAACATTTATTTTATGAAATTTTTCGGCTCAAACATATCGTCTTTTCCTTTATAACATATTGCTCACAATGAAGACAACCGGCCCATCACATACATCGGTGCTTGTTTAATGCTTTTTGAGTGACCATAAAGAATTTCTGAAAGAAATTGCTGAAATTTGGATATTGCAGAATAATGTGAATCCAGCCGTAAATTATTAATTAATAGTATTTATCTCGAAAGTCGCTTCTATGTATTATTCCTATTCTTTCTTATTCATCACAATTTGGACCATTCTCATCGATTTATTTTTTTACCAAACAATTAACACGTCTGCGTATGTAGCACGAGATCTAGTCTAATTAGACTTTGATATGTTACATCAGAGATCATAAATTTTGTCGAGCCAGATAATTAAGTAAGCAATTATCAGTGTCAATACCAAGATTAAAGTAACCTCATTTTGGAGAAAATGGAGATTAGGATAAACTAGAATAAAAATTTTTGAGTTAATTTCAGGACTCGAGTGTCTTTCAAGCCTCCTGGCCTTCTTTTTCGAGTTCAAAGCAAGGCTTGCCATCACCTCGCTACTGACGCCAAAAAGTCAAATTATTTCGTTGCTTTTTACTTTCCATGTAATGCGTAAGAGCGATGTTAAAAGCGCTATTCTTAGGCTATGAATTGTTTATCATATCCAGATATTGAATACTCGTATTTCTTATTGTTGACGAATGATTCCGGACTATTTTATTTTGCTAATATGTTTCTCGTCTTCTTTGGAATTAAAACCGAAACTCGAAGTAGACATTGAAATGAAGTCAAGCGTTATAAGAGCCACTTACTCTCGATTTCAGTGTCGTAAGTTATGCGCTATGTCGCATTTCTACGCCTTTATGATTTGTTCATTTTCAGTTTAAGCATTATGTAGTGCAAGCTAGTTTAGATTTCATCTCCCTCCAGATTTGTTATTCGTTTTTCCGTATTTTTTGAAAATTATTTTATAATTAATAATAGTTGTTTTATTGAAAATTTTGATTTTTGCCTCTGCCTCCATAAATATTGGAGATGCTAGAACACCTTTATATCATTCGCGGGAAACTAAGGCTCTAAATGAGGCGCTTCATTACACGATTACTTATTATAAAATCATCTCAATCAGAATAATATTTCAGAATTTTAACCTTATAAATACATTATGGTTCGAGACATTAATGCTTCACAATCCAGGATTTGTATTCAAATCGGTATTTGTGTTAGATTTTAACTGTTATCTATTGTACACTGAGTTAGTTTTTTGAAGTAACTTTTCTCCCTTCAAAATAACTTATTTATTAGTAATCTTTTCATATAATACACATAAGCTGTTTCATTATATTTATGAAAAATGTGTTACCATTAGTACGAATCCATCCTCTCCCGTTAAAATGATTCTAAAAATTTGAATAAACTAATATATTTTGTAAATACTTGACATTAAGTCTTACTTAAATGCTGAGAAAATTCTTATTATTGGGAAGTGCTTATCTAATATTCCGGAGAAGATGACTATTACTCGTTTAATAAATTACGCAATTTAATTAATCTATGGAAAAGTACCACTTCACTTTCCTTAATTATACATGATGGATTTCCACTATCTGCCCAAACTCAGTGAGATTTTTTTAATGATTACAAGTTTCTTAAAACTCTTTTAATCTTTTACGTTTTCCCTTAAAATAATTGTATTTCTTCCTTTGCAGGGGAGCACACCTCCAGACAAATCTCCAGCACCTACTGATTTAGAGGACAATTTGTGAGTACTGAATGCCACTCCACCCAGACCAATTACTAAGAATTCATTATTGCGTCTAAATCACCAACCATTTCATTTACAACAGATTCCTTAGATAAAGGCAAGATATCCATCTCGTACAGTAATCTAATGAGATAAATCATTACTGCAAGATATTCTTTGCATTAATTAGAAAAGACATACTATATTATTACAGTAATTATTCACTGCATTAACCAGATATACACAATTCCTTGACTGCTGCCAAACAAAATTTAACTTTTCCCAAATAATTCTTGGCGGCTGTAGTTTAGAAGTGCATATATATGTCTAACCACCTGCTCCGTAGGGGAAGAGAGAATAATGCCTTGTTCCTCTGGACCCTAGCCGCAAGGCCTACAGATGCAGGCATCTCTTCCAGGGCCCTTTCTTTCACCTTCTTGCGCAGGGGTTGAGTTCTGTTCTCAATAAACTCCTGTTCGTTTCTTTTGTCTATGAGGTCGGAGCCCGCGGTTAACCAGCTATTGGTGGTAAGAGAAGACCCTAGGCATGGGGTGAACCTCATTGCACTCCACTATGATCTGGCCGGGTCCACTTATTAGGGCGATACGTTATCCCTCCAAATCCTCCCCTCCCTTCATCATTGGCTGCCGTCGTCATAATTAAGGAAAACCGCCAATAACGTCAATGAATCTTATCCAGGAGTAATAATGTTAAGGTAATGGTAATGGTCATCGTAATCAATAGCAATAAAGATTCAGGTGGATGAGAAACAACAAAGAAAATAGTAGAAATATAAATAAATTCACTCATCAATTCTCTTACGCCTGCCGCAGTTAATACCTTTGTTTCATGTGAACCATTAAATCTATCAAAAATTTATCTTCAATGATTACAAACTGACAACGAAGTCAAGATAAATTCCATAAGAAAAGAAAATGGAATTGAAAATGTTTATTTTATTGCGGAATATAGTTTTCTAATCGAAATAACAAGAACTCAATGAACGAAAATTTTGTTAACTTTCTTTGTAGTAAACAAAGAGTCAATCAAGGCAATTTTTGAGTCCGAGCTTTATCGTTTTCTCATTTTAATGAACGGGGTCTTTAAATCTGGGTCTGTACTTTTGCCAGAATTTATGAAATTGAAGCAATTTACAGAGACGTCAACATATATAAACTATGATAATTAGCAGAGACAAAATTACGGGCTAAGTTAATATTGTAGCTTGCTCGAATTTTCTAAAATATTTCAAGTCCTTTCCGTTAGGATTAATTGTTCAAAATTACGGAGATTCAAAAATACACGCTTATATATAAACATAATCATATAAATATCTCCAAAAATACGACAGTTTAACGCTAAGTGGGTGCAAACGTTTCTCTTTGAAATACATTGAGGATGTTAATAAGATTTAAAAAAATCTATTTTCGACATCCTGGAATCGTTAAACCTGGCATCTGAGCAGAGGCCATAGATACATTTCATGTACGTAGTATACCATTTCCCTGATTGTGCTTGATTCTACCCCAAGGCGCTATTTAAATACTACAATTCATTTAAAGGAAATATGGAATTCCGTTAGAGGACATTCCAGATAAATAAACTTGAAATTTTAGTAATAGTCAGAGACCTTTAGAAAATGCATTACTTTACACATTTCTTAGGATCTGTTAGAAATTTATCAATAAAAACGATTGTAGAATGCAAAAAACTTTTACTCGTACTGGATAGAGATAAATTTAATTTGGAATCGTACTCGAGAAATTATTATGTTAATTTCCTTTTAATGAAAGGCGAAGCATTTATAGCATTGAATTCTTAGAAGAAATGATTAATTAATTAAATTTCAATTTGATTCTTTTACAATAAAAATTACAAATTTTTAATAGCTAGGGTCGCCAATGATAAACATCGGACATTTATATGAAAAAGTTGTTTTGCTAGAGGTAAAAAGGACGCGGCCATTCACCCTCAATTTACAGATTACGCACATATGTTGCCACGCAAGATAGCGTAATCTGACCGTTGTTATTTTAACATAAGTAATTGTTGCTTGCATACTGCAAAAATACGTTAAAGTACTATAATTTGCAATGACTTACTAAAAATCGTAAAAGAATTACCATGTATTACTTCTGTTCACATGCCTGGCCGTAGAATTTACACCTTCTCGGAAAATTAATAATAAGTAATTGGAAATTCCCACCTTACGTTTCAAATAGTAGAGACGCCTGGTGTTGAACCCAGAATCTTTTGGAAGATCTGAATACATTAATGTCCCGGTAGATATAAAAATTATTCGATTAAAATTTTGAACTCGATATCATACTGGGAAGGTCCAAATTTAAGACTGCGTTATCCCCATCGGAAATGCACAGGGAAATTTAAACGGCTCTCTGGGATCGAACCATGGACGAACATGGAAATCTAAAACAGCGTTTATGAAATGTATTTATGATCTTTATTCACATTTTTGAGTTTCTATTTTATCAGAGAGATATTAAAAATACATAAAAATCATAGCAATTCCTAATTTTTGATACGCCTAGTGTAGAACCCAGGACTTATTGGCAAATTTGAATGGACATAATGACTTATTAGGAATTTATCTTATTTAACACAGAGTTTGAAGTCGCTATCATACCGGGAAGTACTTAAAGTAGGATTCCGTTATCCCCATCAGAAATGTATTGAGGAATGTAAAAAAACTCACTGTGATCGAACCAAGGACCATCAGCGAAACGTTAGACAGCGTATATAAAATTATTCATTATCTCTATTCATATGCCGAGTTTTAAGATTCTATGTTATCGGGAAAGGGTTAAAAAAATCTTAAATTTCGACAATGCATGGGAGAATATTTGCCATGACTTAGCGTCAATCAAAGAATAGCTTTCGAAGATGTCTATTTAGTTTTCGTTGGGCGTGCATGGTTTACTGCAATCCCTCGAATTTCAATATTCTAATTTACTGGGAAGTGACTCAAAAAAGTTTTTGAATATCCCCTCAATGTATCCTTACGGAAAAATAGGGAGTTTGGGGCCCTCTGGCATCGAACCCATGACACTGTGGTTCAAAGTTGCACTTTTTTGACATCAGTGCCATTGATTCGATTCCAGAATGCCCCTAAGTCCTGATTTTTCCCATAAAGATGCATTGCGTGGATTTTCGAAAATATTTTTGTAGCACTTTCTGGCAAATTAGAGAAACGAAATTCAAGGGATCGCTAGAAGCCGTGAATATCCGACGGAAACCATAAAGACATCTTCAATGATTATCCATGGTCCAACTCTAGGTCAGGGCAAATATTCTCCCATTTAAAATGCATTGCAACGATTTTTAAGATTTTCAAAATCACTTCGCAATAACATAGAAACTTAAAACTCGGCATGTAGGTATAAATAATGAATATATATATTATGTACGCTGTTTAACGTCTCTCTGCTTGTCCTTGGTTTGATCCCAGAGAACCACTTACAGTCCTCTACGTAATTCTTATGGAGATAACAAAAACCCATTTTAGGTACTTCCCTGCATCATATCGACTTCAAACTTTGCATATAATAAAAAAAAGTCCTACCAAGTCATAATGTGTATTCACAGCTGCCAATATGTCCTGGGTTCGATACCAGGCGTCTTTAAAATTAGCAACTGATACGAATTTTAAGATTTTTTTGAATCCCTTCCTAATAATATGGAAACATAAAATTTGGCATGTGAATAAAGATCATAAAAACATTTTATATACACAGGTTTCCCTTATCGTCCTTGGTTCGATCCCAGAGAGCCATTTACATTACCCTATGCATTTCAGATGGGGATAACGGACTTTTAATTTTGGACCTTCCCAGTATGATATGGACTTCAAACTTGGCATTAAATAAGATCAGGTCCTAAATAGTTATATTGTCAATTGGCATTTGTCAATACATCCTTGACTCGACTCCAGGGGTCTCAGAAATTAGTAACTGATACGATTTGTAAGATTTATTTGAACCCTTTCCTGATAACATTGAAACTTAAAACTTGGCATGTGAATAAAGATCATAAATACATTTCATATACGTAGTTTTAGGTTTCCGTGATAGTCCTTGGTTCGATCCCAGCGAGCCATTTACATTACCCTATGCATTTTAGATGGGGATAACGGAGCCTTAATTTTGGACTTTCCCAATATGATATCAACTTAAAAATTTTAATCAAATAAGTTATATGTCTATCAGGGCGTTATACGTGTTCACATCTTCCTAAAGATTTTGTGTTCTACACCAGGCATCTCTACTATCCAAAAACGTAAATGGGGAATTTCTTATTATCTATGATCCGGTTTCGAAAATATTTTAAGCTACATCCCGGTAGGATAGGGAATACAAAATCATAAGGGTCACGGGAAACACGCTCTCCTTTATTATATCTATGAAACTGACACAAAATCTTTGGTTCGATCCCAGAGAGCCGTTTACATTATCCTATGCATTTCAGATGGGGATAATGGAGTCTTAATATTGGACATTCACGGTATGATATCTACTTCAAAATTTGAATCCAATAGGTTTTATTTCCTCCAGGGCGTTATAAATGTTCACGTTTTGCAAAACGTTCTGCGTTCGACACCAGGCAATCCTATTATTTTGAACTTATAGCGTGAATTTAAATTATTTATCATTCAATTTCCGAGAAGGTGTAAATTCTACGGCCAGGCATGTGAACAGAAGTAATACATGAAATTTCTTTTGAGATTTTTAACAAGTTTTTGCATAGTATATTACTATAATCGTAAGCTTGCAGTATGCAAGCAGCAACTTTTATTCGTGTATATATATATTTTTTAATATACATTAAAAACCTTTGCAACCCATTAATATTAAGGTTAGGATATTCGCGGCAAAAGGGTCATTTACAGAGGAATAGAGGGTTTTTGAAGATAGCTTAACCATGTCGGACAACTTATATAGAATTATGTAATGGTGCATTATTTGGAAATTAGAGCTTATTGTAGACGAGTGCTCCGTGGTTTTGAAATAAAATCTGTAAAAATGATTATTCACACAGCTTCCGTGGAGCAAACGTAATGTAAGTAGAATCGGTGAAGTATCTCTCAAGAATAATTTATCACGGAATTCCCACATCCGAGATACATGTATGTGGAAGAGTACTTCGAATATAAACTCGACTTAGTTACTCTTAGGCCTCACCTTGAGTGTGCGTGTAGTGTACATTGCTTTAGAAGAGGTACAACGAAATGCGAAATGTTTTGTACATAATTGCAACTAAAATTTGATGTGGGTTACTCATGCCAGATGATAGAGAAAACGGGATGTGAATCGTTCGAAGATAGAAGATTTACTTGAAGAATAAATTCAACAAATAATTTCAGAGAAAGTGCGCTTTTAGAAAATGTAACTGAGATGATTCCTGTTACTTAGGCCGTTCCGGTGCAGCGATTCACACGCTTATTCTCTGCATTTACTTAACTCTCGGTCAACTCCTGCATCTTTTAAATTCTATTTACAAAAATATAGTAAATATTTCCGAAATTCAATCTTTTATTCCATGAGGATGCGTGCTAGAGCACCTGCCCTAAAAGTGGATTCGAGTCCCAGTCAAGTCGCTATTTTTCACTTCTCGTTTAACTTTGTGAAAAAAGATTGATGTGAATAATTAATAGGTTGACACTAATTGCTATAATCTAATTGCCTCTGTTTTTAGCTAAGAAATGTCCTTCATTCCCGCACAATACATAAGAGAAACCCAATATTGAATTCCCATGTTATTCATCACGATATCAGCTGTGCATAAAGATGCCCAATTCCCTGTAGAATTCGCAAACCATGAATGCAGTTATATTAGGAACAATTAGAAATTCAATTAAATCAATCCAGAAGTACCGAAATATTATGAAATGAAATATTTAGAAATATTATTGAAAAATACCGGTGTAGAAATGTAGTTATATAGTTTTTATTCATGTGGCGGTGTGAGTATCCATCACTTATAACTTACTTTCACGCATATGCTTCATTTCAGTCAATACTTAATCCTTGATAGCATTAGACATTTCCAGTCTGAGGTATTTTATTACCTACAGTTATTCCTTCATTCGAATACTAAGAAGCATATTCTGCCTCTGCATATACATTGCGACTTGTCTTCCACATTAAAGTATCGTTAATACCTTGGATGGAATTACAAGTAGCTGAAAAGGCAGCTTTTCAGCTACTTGTAATTCCATCCAATCTGTATTCTTATTTCGCACAATTCATTGTTACTCTAATTGTGAAGAGAGTATTCCTTAACTCTGTCCCTGATCAGAGTTGCCTCTGAATGTAACGTCATCGGTCATATATAAAATTGATGTTTGCTCGAGAGAACACCCTTTGAACACTCCCTTCTTTGTATGGCATCAGTGGCACGCAAGGAAATACAATTCCTCAAACGAGGATTGAGGTCGTAACTTATCATTTCCTCGAGCATCTCTCCTCCGATACTTCGCAACTCGAAGTTGCTATTCATCAGTTTTCTAAATATCGATACGATCATGTATCCTTAGGTCTCGTTTTTTTACAATATCCTACGTTTGCTCTGCTCCATTATGTAATTCAAGTCCTTTGGTATTTGCCTTGCTCTTTGTCAATATTCTATCATCCTTTCTCTATACGTTACAGGTATATATTATAAAAGAAATTGGTATTATCTCTTTAGTTTGATCGATTGATCGCATTAAATATTATGGTTTTAATCGTAAAATTAGGCTGTTGCTCGGGAAGAATTATCGCGCCAATAATAATGCGCCAACAGCATAGATACAAAGTAACACATTAAAAATTCATTAATAAAAAAAAGAGGGGGACGTCTTAGATACAAAGTAACACATTAAGTGGGAAGGGTAGGGGTGGAGGGGGTGAGGTGGGAAACGATAGTTTTCAAAATGGGGGAGGGATTGGGAAAAAGGTATTCATTGACAATGTTCGAGGAAGTACCTCTCATAATATTAACCGTCTCTAATTTTAGCACTCCGGTCACACGCGTGCAAAACAGTCATGTCAAAATCACTAAAATGTCCTTTTTCTAATAAATACTTGCTGAAATGGGAAGCAGAATGCATCTATGCTGTTCCCCTGTTTTTAAATTAATTAATTGTTTAATGTGTTACTTTGTACCTATGCTGTTCCACTGTTTTTGTATCCTTGGACTTGAATTCCTTCCTTTGTCTCCTTCCCCTCCCCCACCTCACCTTACTCCTTCTTCCTTCCCCCCTCCCTTCCCACCTTTACTGTTTACTGATTCGCCACCTGGTTTGTCTCCTTTGTGTATATGCTTTGTGTTGTTTCCTATCCTTTTACCTGATGATGCAGCAATGCTGCGAAACCATGGTCGTTTTTGTTCCTTTTCTGTGGTTTAGTAAAAGATTCCTCAATATGGATTTTGATTTTATTAATAACTACCACAAAGTTTCGTCTGATTCCGTGACGTTTAGATATTAGTTCTTTATAGCTCTCCAGAACATCCCATACTCTTCCAGTGGTTTAATTTCCTTCAATATCCAGACTTTAATCCATCAATACCAATAGGAGAGCATGGCTAAATGCGATCCTATGTCACGAAGCGTCAAATAGTTTAAGGCTTTAACTTTATGATTTAATTTTTATCGTTTAAACGAAAGAATTACTTGGCTTCTCATAACATGTTTTTTCGTGCTACAAGAGCTTGGTAGTCTTTTGCAAAACTAAGAGAGTATGTGATGAGAAATTAACTTAGTCCTAACTTTACGAAAGATTTTCTTTCGCGACCAGTTTCGACAGTTGTCGTAATCATCAGACAACAGATACAGAAAGTATCATGTACCATTAGGGGCGTAGCCAGAATTTGACTTATGGGGGTCCATGCAGTAAACACAATATTGCCCATAATCCAGGGAATGAAAGCTTTTGCCCAAAACGGACAAAAAATGGATAGAGGTTTACGTTTTCATATTAAACTTGTATGTTATCAGAATAATGTGCAACTGTTTTTACGTAAAACTTTGAAAAATTATAAAAGTTTTTCTATACCTCGATGAATAAGCATTTCGTAAACGCTGCAGTTATTCTTTATTAGATAATTTTTTTTCTAAGACTCCGAAGCGAAAATAATAAGATTCGGACAAATAAAAAAATGGTTCTTAAAAAAGGAAAGCTAAAAGAAAATTGCTTTATTCAACGGCTAGAATCCAAGATTCTGAAAAATTGAATAATTTGACAAAACCTCCAAAATCAGTTTCTTGGATACCTCTTTTTTAACGTTTGGTTTTTCTACTCATTGATTTCGTGAATAAAGATGTTTTCAAGCAATGTGTTCATTAAGTGACAAAGTGAAGCTGATCTGTCAACTGTTAACTCATCGTAAAGCGCAGAATTTATGCCCCAGGCAATTACACAATAACAACAACACAGGGAGTTGTGATATGAAGTACATATATATATATATATAAATTCCAAAGATTTTCAGATTACAGTGAGATCTGGAATGGCCTTGGGGAGAATTACCATAATTAAAATTGAGGGCGATAAATTATAAAATAGACTATTTACGGGTGGGTATTCCTTGCGGATGTATGCTTCGTGGAATAACAAATACAAGTAAAACCGTTCAAAATCATGAAAAATACTTCAAAGCTTTTCCTCCTTCAAGAAACCTTCATGTTTCCTCATTGAGAGAAGATAGTATAAAATGCATGTAGTTTAGCAATGGACATATTTTGACATATAATAGTTAATATTTAAGAAATAAATACTTTTCACCAGCTTAGAATAACTAAAATGAGTTAAAATAGTGAATTCTGATTTACAAATTGAATCGTTTCGCAAGAAAGCTTTTCATAACTTGAAGTGGAAAAATAAATCAAGCAAAGCTATTGGGGTAGTTGCCTCGCGTTGTACCGCAGACTCTTTAATTTTGATTCATAGCCACCCTCTTTAATAATAATAATAATAAATGGACTTTATTCGGGCGAGATTGAGACTAGAAAGCCTCTTCTTACACCTAACCCATCGTCTTATGCGAAACAGAGAGAAAGAGATAGTTTGCAAAAGAAGAAAAGTAATATGTGGATTTTAAAAATCCTAAGCTGAGGGCTCAGGAAAAAGATTTCCACTTCAGGAAAACACTCACTAGAAGGGGAGTGTGAAAAACCTGCGAAACCTACAAATAGAAAACTATATTTTTGATGAAGGAGAAAGAAAAGGGTTACGATAGACAGGCAGTGAAAATATAAAAATTGTACAAAAAGAAAGGGGAAAAAACATAACTGCATTACAAACAATCAGATAGAATAAATCAACTTCAATAAACTGACATTAATTATAGATGAATTAAAATAAACGTTGAACAATGGGAGAGAAATCTCAAAGAAATGAAGAAAATGAAATAAAATTAAGAAAAACCTACAAACGAAACATTAAAAGGTCTAGTACACTGAAAATAATCAAAAACATAGTTTATAGGAAAGTGTTAAAAGACAAAGACTTTAGAGATACGTTGAACCATAGTTAATCGACTGGGCACAGCATCATCAAATAACAACTATTATCTTGGTAAGGTGTTCCTAACCTGTAATATTTATCTAAGCTTTCTTAAAGAATTTATTAAATTTATTACTCATTAAGAAATATAATAGTTACAAAGTTGTAATGATTTTTTAGACCTTTTAATTACCTACTAATTGTTTGTTGTATTATAATCGTATTACTCGCTTCTATTAAGTTCGTACGAGAAATTATAATATCGTAAAGTGAGAGCATTTTGATAGAATTATAAAAAGAAAATTGCCGCAAAATTAATGAGTTAAATATAGAACAACCACCGCTATGCAAAGGAAGACAATAATATACCAAAAATCAATATGAAGAACGGCTATAGGCAGAAGTTGTGCTCCTACTTAATTTGTATTTTTCAGGCATTTCTCTAGGGAACTGAATAACTATGGCGTATACGCCGGACAATCTCAGTCAGTTATTTACAACCCCTTTAATATCAGATGAGCACATAATTTACTTTGATTTTATGAATACTTTTTTATCGATACGATATAATAGAATATAATGAGGAAAATTATCAAAAAGTAAAGACCCACGAACTTCTGATATTTCACATCCAAAGACAGGCGAAAAGCGACCGCAGCAGAGCTCGCAGTCAGAAAAATAAGAGATCATATAAAGGCAAATAAGTCTTTAGACTTCTAGTGAGACTATGGTAGTGATATCTAGTGATTTGTTTTCCATATAGATGTAGGTAGAGTTTGAGGAACGGCGTTTAATATTTTTAATTAGCCACGTGGTTTTATTTTCTCAGGGATATTGCTATTCCACGAACGGAATGCCCCCGTTTACTATCACTCCACGTGATTTTAATATGGTGTATTTTATAAGCCTTAGAATACAACAACGTATGTTTGCTTAATTAACTCCTTGTATATTGTTATCTTCAAAGATTCCGAAAATATGTTTCTTTCGGCGCGAAGTTTTTTGAATTCCGTAATTCGATATGGTATAAAAGTTCGATTGTAATTTGCAAGCTTCCTTTAATGTTTGAGAAGACCTTAGTAGAGAATATTTCTTCTTTCGCATATTAATTATGACTATCTGATCATTTGCCTTATGAAATATGATATTTACTCAAAAGAAATCTAACTTTTCCATTCATGGTCACTTCCTTGGCTTGTAGGCCCACGTGGCTTTTTAGTGAAATTAAGTGATAGGGTGTTTTCAGGGGTTTTCTTGACTAGAAGTATGTGCTAATATTTATTCCTGAAAATAAACTTAGAAATATAGAAAAAACTGGTTAAACAAAGGTTCGATGCATATGTTTCATCTTATACTCAGTGGAAATAAACGAGTGTTCACAGCTCTAAACATCACACTGAGAGCAAAGTATTACATAGGCGAGTGATACCCGAGAAAATTTCGTCGCTCATTTAAACCTTCTGATCCTTCGAAGAATCTTGAGTCTTTACGTATTTAAAGAACGAAAGAACTCCTTTGATGGATGTCGAGCGAAGTAGTGAATAGATAAAGCTTTCCCTATTCGTTTGCAAATTTCGCGCATCTTATTCCCAATAGACCTCCCCCACTGGCGACGCCACTGATGACTTTAACGCTTTGTGTATCTATCGCCTGATGATGACTTGACCTTAGTCGAAACCTGTCGTGAAATTAACCCCCTTTTGAAATTGAGACTAATTAATTTTTTCATTGAGTTCAACATAGTTAACATTTATTCCATTTATTATATTCTAAGAGATCAGTTTTAAGCTAATGCACCCCTCGGAAATGTAGCTTTAAATTTATCATTCATCTCGTGTGATAATTCAATGACTTCACTTTAATCCCTTTCAGAAATGATCTCTTATTAAATACTCTCTCTTAACTTTGGACACACATTCACTTGTTAGTAACAAGATGTACCTGCGAAGGGAAAGGTGTTTTCATTGGAGAGAGGTCTCCAAAACATTATTTTTCTCTCGTATTTCCGGGGGACCATTCCTTATCGAAGGAGTTCCAGAAAGTTGCTCAGAAAACCTCTCTTATTACTTAAACAGGGAATAAATTTTGCAAATTGGAAGCCTTGAGCGGGAGAATGTTGCTAGCAGCATTTCTACGCAGAGAAGTACCCTCAATCCTTTGAAAGTTTTGCAAAAAATCTCTCATCGAAGCTAAGGATGACATCTCTTGAGAATATTCTAAATATATAATTCAATACAATTTCTATTGGACGCGTATATAGGGCCTTTTAAATGCTTGTGCCAATGGAAAAAGTTGCCCGGTTATATGTTTTTGTAGTGAAAGAGGAATGAAAACCACTTAGTACTTACTCTTTCATCATAAAGAACCATCACAAAGTTGACGCCAAAACATCGAATTTTGATAATTTTTTTATCATTCTGCTACAGTACTATATCTTATTTTCACTACATTATTAGGAACCTCATTTTACAGCTGTTTTGAAAACGCTCTACAAGGGAAGTACTAAGAACCTTAGTTATTTAATAACTGTTGAACATTCTAATAATATCTGCGGTCGACAACTGTATTTTACTTTGGAAGACTGAAAGAAAAACTTCCATTAGTCTTCCATTGGACCCTCTACTCACTATTTCTGTTTGAATTTGAATAACATTATAATTTATTGAATGTTTTACGTTAGTACCTTTTTAAATATTTCCAATTAGCAAGTGTACAAAACAACTACGCTTTTTATCTCAGTTGGATTACAGGACAAAGTGCTTGATCGAAGTCACGGAATGATTGACTAGGATTTCTCTGCAT
Source organism: Sympetrum striolatum (assembly GCA_947579665.1). Taxonomy (NCBI): domain Eukaryota; kingdom Metazoa; phylum Arthropoda; class Insecta; order Odonata; family Libellulidae; genus Sympetrum; species Sympetrum striolatum. The sequence continues at coordinate 79,337,536 of OX388348.1, read as the reverse complement.
AGTAAATACTGAAAGATCGCGCAACATGGAATTTAGGATATCGCAAAATCAGCGTCCGTCGTACTAAAAGGTAAATTAGGGAATGACTGTCATCGGTGCGGTTACATATCTCTTATATGAATTATAGTCAGTTACTTTTGAATTCTGAGAGTACTCCAAGTGTCGCCGATGTCAAGGACGTACATATTTTTATGCGCTCCAAAGGAGCATTTGGCAGCACTGTCGGTCGTTTAAATGGCTTATTCATAGAGGCTCATTCATCTCCCTTTCCTTAATCCACCGCGCACTGCTAAATCTCTCTGCCTTTCACCCGATTGAATGATGTACGTAAACTTCTATTTTTTGTGTATCCCACGGCGGTTTTGCACTCTCTCAGCCGTTCGTAATGACTCGGGAATGTCGCAGATGAAACTTGAGGAATGAGCATTACTAAGGCGAGATCTAACACGGACTCAGAAAAATAAATTTCCAAAAAAGCGAGTTACCATTAATGTGCTGCGTTAATCTTTAAAAGGTACGGGCTTGTGGAAGTTCATTCGAGTCCCAATGACATCTTGAACGATAAGGAAATCCGTTATCATCACTCATCTTCTGTGTTTGCTGCTTTAACTCCTATATTACATTTTGTAAAATAAATTCGTCTTAAGCCTCTCGAAGTAGTTAGTTAAGTCTAAGTAGGTCAAGGTTGGGTTGGAAGTCTAAGCAGGATAGTAATAGCACTATGTAATAAGCACTATAAAAACTTGCCGAAAAAAATGTTTTAACAAAATTCCAAAGAGTGGCCAGTCATTCAACAACTAGGCAAAAATCTTAGAAATTAAACTTAATTTCAACTAAATTATACTAAACTACTTACAAAAATGTATTGTTTTGAGCATATATCAAAGCCACGAACTTAGAAAATATAGGACTGGAAGCTGCTGAAATGTTTTGGCTCCCTTAATGTCCACATCCGCGAGATGGCAGCACTGAAGTTCGCCCTTTGAAACCATAATCTCATATGGAGTAAACGGTGAAAGAGCACGATTATGATACATTTGCATAGAGTAAAATAAAAGTAAATAAAGAGTAATATTTACTAAAGATGGAATTAAGAGTAATTGTTTTATCCATCAATAGGTACTTTTGAATTGAATACAAAACATTTGAATAAGACAGACAAATTAGCAGATCCGAAGAATAGGTGCTTGCCTTATGTGCAAAACACAGGTAACTTTGTCGCCGTAAAAACATTCTTCGTAAATCACTTAAATAGGACGAACCGTACCGTAGAATGGGGTGACTTTGGCCGATTTTTAGATTTTTAAAAAATATTTCTGTATTCAATTACATTCTCTATGCTCAGAAAATTTAAATTACATGAAGGTAATTCTTATTCATGCAAATCTAAATATTTTTCATAAGCAACGGAATTTGTTTAAAAAATAAAGAATAGTGGCCTTAGGCACCCCAACCGATGGGGTGACTTCGGCCACTAAATATGTTTCCTAAATATCGCCTATAATTAACTATATGACTAATATTACGTTCATTAATATATTTTAAGATCTTTAAATTATTATTTTATTTAATATTTGTTTAATAGGTACTGAGATAAGAAGTTATTGACTCATAATAACGTTTTTCCACGTTATTTATACATTTTCAAAAGAAAAATAAATTTTTTAAATTTTTTTCCTCCAAAACAAAAATAATGAAAAATAATTGTAGAAAACTTCTACTCACAGTCACTCGAACCCTTTTAAAATTTTTTTCAAGCCCCAGAGTCAGTGTTTTGCTTTTACTAATGAATCTCCGAACCCAAAAAATTTTCTGGAATTTTTGGTCAAAGCACTGAACATTTACTTTTTACTGTTCAAATACGTTTGTACTAAAATTTGGATATCACGAATACTCATAATAAATTTAACAGCACTTCCACTAATTTAATCTCTTTTCACGGAAAAGCACTGTTGGGCCTCCATTTGTCTTCAAATGTTTCCCATCTTGCTGAGTGTTACTGAGAGAAGTTAACAGACTGAGGTTTCGTTGACTTGTCTCGAGAATGCACGATTTTCAATTTAGTTTCCAATGACAATTGTACTGTCAATGTTGCAAGGTGCAAGACGGATTTGCTGGCGATATGTCAAGACAATCTAAATTCTAAAGGGCAGGAAAAAATAGCTACTTTGTGAAATTTTAGATATTGTACTACAAATTTAAAATTTGTGGAGCAGTGCACCCGTGGCCGAAGTCACCCTTTTCTATGGTAACGTTGATGTAAGTTGGAAAGTGCGACCACGTTATGTGAGTTGGAGATCTTCATTGTCGTTACTGCGCTTGAAGACTTTTGATATATTTTAAGATATCCTTAAGGTATCCTTAATCTTAAAAATGCCTGGTCATCGTTGTATTGCACCAGATAAAGAAACACAGCAAGTGTGCTGTTTGCCAGGCAGCATTAATTCATCCGGGGGCATTCTCTTGCCATCCAGTAGCAAAGTTAACAAATATGAAAAGTATGGGGGTTTAGTTCATCTTAATGTAAACCTTCATACTTTCATCCTCAAAGTGGAGGAACAATTTGTAAAGCACTGTGAGTCAAATGATGTGCTTGAGTGCATAATTACAGAGTTACTTGAAGGTGATGAAGAGATAACTTTCCCATGCACGGAAGTGAAATCATAGCATATATAATAAAATATTACGTAACTATGAGGATTAGACAGCATGCAAATTTTATAAATTTAAAGAAAGTGCATCGAAAAGGAAAATTGCGAAACTGTCTAAAACTTAATGTTTGGTCAATAATTTTTTTATACCACTCTATCCTTTACGTTTGTATATTGTATAACCTAACTTCACATTTCAGCCACCCCAAGATAAAATGCAGTCCACGCCAGTCATTAAAATCTAATACTTTTGGATTTATGTATGTTTCAACAATATTTGCCCGTTTACTCATTTCCTGGAGAATATTTCTGGGAACCTCTATTTTTTTTTCAGGAAATGTATAAACGGTGGTTTGAAAACTTTCCGACCCCAGGTCTTTCAGACATCTTCAGAAAATTTTCAGAAAACATGTCAAGAAATGTCGGAAACGTTTCAGACCACCCATGTACATACATCCTGCGATTCTAGTTTTAAAAGGCTTAGATGAAAGTAGATGTAACGTTGGTAATTTCAATTATTTTATGTGTATCCAAGCAGAACCTTTCGCTGATCTACGAATACTGTTTTCACAGCGACGAAGTTACTTGTGGTGTGCCCTGAAGGCAACCTGAACTTATTCTTCGGATTTACTAATTTGCCCATTTTATTCAATTGTTTTAAGTACTTATAAATGGATAAACCACTAACTCTGAATTCCATCTCTGGTATATACTACTCCCACAAAGAAAAAGAGGGAAAAAGTATCATAATCGTGCTGTTTTTTCCATTTGCTCCATATGAGATTATGGTTTCTACGGGCGAGCTTCGGTGCTGCCATCTCGCGGCTGCGGACATTAAGGGTGTCAGCCGATTGTACAGTCAGCAGAGGGGAGCTTCTGGGGCGTGATCAAAGCACACTCATGAAACTGTGGACTTCTACAAATATAGAACGTTGAGCTCCTGATATGATAGAAACAAACAGATTTGGGAGTGGAATTAAAATTAGAGAGAGAGCTCTTTGAAAACCGAGTTTTTTTATTCAATTTACGAATCGCATTCAGTTGCTGCGTTAATAGAATAGTCCGTAGGAGAGAAGAAAATGTTCGCGAGTGATTTTATTTAGCGCTAGTTAGGCCTCACCTTGAATATAGATTCAGTGATTGGTACCCTGCGGAAAAAAACAGTGTTCGGAAATAAGGAAAGGTACAACGAAATATGATACTCTTTGCAGAGTATTGCTACGATAAAAAGTGAGTGTTACTCAAATGATTTATGGCGGGAAAGTTTAAAAGGAAAAACATTTATACAAAAGGCAAATTTACTAGATGTTCATGTAATGTACGTTATATCAATAATAATAATAATAATGTATTCATCACAAATAGGTAATACTACCCTATTACATGTGATATAGTTATCACAATATGTGACTGATAAATTGCGTCTGTCCAGTTATGCTTTCTCGTATAGGCCGTTCTAATATTGCAAGATCACGGAATTAAGTGCTAGAAGGAATCGTTTCTTGAAACAATTTTTAATAGGAACATTGAGCCGATATGCTTGCATCCTCTGCCACACGCCGAAAGACGGCTTGATGGGACCTTACGTAGAAATATACCAGATGAAAAGCTTAAATCGGTGAAGTGGAAAATACAGCGCCTGAACATTTGCATTGTGTGGAGGATAAATATATTTCCTTTCCCAAGATTACTTACTACAGTTACAAAATCAGCTGATAATTTTAATAAAAATTAGGGAACGCAAATAACTTAGGCTTAGACCTGAAATGAAACGGACGGACGACACTAACCCTTTCTTAACATTTGAATTCCCCGCTATAGCTCGTGTATATTGACAACTAAATCCGAAATATAATTCTATTGACTTCTCTGCTCGAACCAGAAAAACAACCTAATATTGGAATATTGAATATTTTTAGAACTAAGAAAACGCTAAAGGCAATGTTTCAAGACTAATGCTTGAGTGGGAATGTCTTATACAATGGAAGGATATATTTAGGGACGCATTGAACTAATTTTTCACGTACGGAAACATCAGAATGCACTTGAGAGTTGCAAAGGAAAGATATATAAATATCAGGAATGGTTTATAGGGAATTGAATTCCGAACATTTTTAAAGCAAAAGAGGATATTTTCCAAGGAATATTCGCTCAAGACAACAAATAAGAGTGAGACACTAGCAAATATTTATCTTTAATTCCGAAGATTCTACATTTAAAAAGTTATTACTAAGTACGAAGCTGTGCGGAAAAGGGAAATGAACTCCTGAGGATTCTATCGCCTATAGTTCAGTGTAGTTCATAGTTCAGACTCATGACTGTCCAAACTTTAGATATTTTAGAATGTATAATTTTGAAAATTGTAGTACCGTCCAGTTGAGAAAGGCTGGCAACTCCACAGAAGGTATTTCATCAGTTATAAACAAACTTGAACTTTAATAACGTGGAATACAATAGCTGTCAGTGGAATAAAACTTTCAGAGCAATCTACTAAAATCATTGAAGGGGAAACTGTAGATTAATTTGCATCTTAAAATTCTTCATGTCCTCCGATCTCTCTTGACATTTGAGAAAAACACGCGTGATGTACGGTACGCATCAGCCAATCTCCACGGGAGGGCATTCCGACTCCAACGGGAATTTTTCGGCCCCCATAAAGTGCAAGCGGACAGCCGAGTCAAAGAACTGCTAAAGGGAAGGTCGAAGGAGCGCTTCGATATATCGTGCGTCGACCTTTCCGAACTACTTTTGATGTCGGAGCCAAGTCGGCCCTTATTTATACACGGACGTAAACGCCGCGAGCAAATGGAGCTGAAGTTTCTGCCGATTTCGTCTTCCATTTCGAGTTTTTTTCTGCGCTGGCGCCGATCCACGCTCGCTCCGCTAATCTCGATCCGTCAGGCACGAGCGACTCCACCGTGGTCTTCGTTATTTTACGTTAGGATTCCTTTGAAAGGAGTTCCGCGTTGAGGAGTCATTTTGGCCCGCTGCCACTCACCGCGTCGGTGCGAGCAAATTCGTTATTTTTCGCGTCTTGAAGGCGATATTGAAATGCGACGCTGCTGTATCTTTCACCTTCAGAGTTTCAGCTTTAAACGATTGCACACGTACTGATTTATGTGGAGATGAGTAAATGAAAAGTTCTCCTTTAGAGCAGGGGTGGTCGACCTTCGTACCAAAGCCGTATACAGTCACTAAATCGTTTTCACCTTCAATCATGTTCAAGAATACATAATATTTACTATACATACACATTGATCATTAATTAAAATAAAAAATGTGATTTCTTCTTCATTAATTATGTACTAACTATTTTTGTTGGTTTAAACGTTTTCTCTTCTTCATTTGCGAGAATTATTCATTACTTAACCAGACTTCTGAAGTGAGGTTCGTAATGTAATGTTACTTTCTTCTCAAACTCTTCTAAAAACTTTGCCGTTGGAGGACTTATCCATTCATTGTATCTAAAAGTTCTCATATAACATAATTTTTTCTTATTTTATCTTTAAATCGCATTATATTCTCAAACTTGCTTCCATTACTTAAAACTGGATAAACATCCATCATCACCATCCAGTATTTTCATCAATAACAATGATATCATTTACTGCATGGATAATAATTCTCCTTATTTATGCTATTACTCCTACTGAGGAAGGTATATTATCTCTATATTGAGCAACCAGAATCTATACAAATAAAAAGAGCAAATAAGAGCGGTTGAAATCGCTTCTATGTGACCAATAAGGCTTAAGTTCATCCTTCATGGTAAATTATTTGAACAAACTCGAGATTTTGGCCGTACTTATCGTGAAATTAAGTAGCTATCGGAATAATATAGATCGCAAAACATGAATTCAACCAACGTATACCGATAAAAGGGCAATACTTTCATGTAAGCACGCACCCTTACATCATGCTCCACTAACCGGGGCTCGATGTCTATCGATGGATAAAGGATCCTTTATTGCGAAGCGCAACGAATACGAATATTTAATGTAAATTGGCTATTTAATCGCGAGATGCTCCAGTTGGAGATCTCCATTGAGGCTCCGTTTACTGCGATAAATTCCGTTTCGTTCGGACTCACAACGAACCGATTCATTGGTCGATAACCCCACTCCTTTTGGCTAACGAGACTGTCCTAAATGTGCCATTCATCCGACGAGTACTCGCTTTCAATGACGGCGTGGGAAATATGCGCCACTATCAAAACGATCTCCTCTTGACCTCTGATCCTGTTTTGTCCGTTTCCTTGGGGAAAAGTGATCTCGAACAGTTCAAATCGATTGCAAAGATTAATGAAACAGATTTGAGGGGATTAAAAACTAAGGATTGTGCCAAGATTATCGTAAAGATAGCAACGTTAACTATTAAATAGTCATTGCAACGAAGTGTTTAGAGTGTTAAAAATTTGTTCAAATTCCCAATTAATTCCAGAACAACTACTGTCTACAGTAACTTACACATCGAAATCCTTTGCTTAATATGAAACTTGTATCCATGTTTTCCGAATAACCCCACAATGAAATATCTTGATTGCGTAGAAAGGATTTCGTAAAAGATTAAGGATTTGAAGAGTTCTTCGGAATTACTTTCACGTTGCGATCGTCTGATGTTTTTGGTGCACAATCGATTGCTCAATCCGTAAATACATTCGCTATAAATTGGCATGATATACCAAAAAGAGTACGTTTAGTAAACACGTCAAAGAATAATGAAGAATGTTCGAAATACAATGCACATTGATTATACAGTATGAATGTGTTAACGATGCTATAAATACATATTGATACGTATAGCATTCATTATAAAATATAAAGCATACTACCATTTCTACCTGAAAATTACGTAAGAAATATTATCTCTAGAGGAAGAATCGGTTGACAATTTGCAGGTTACATAAAATATACAAACGCGAAACGAAATCGTTTCCAAAAAAATATTGTAAATTCTGATCAAAAGTTGAGCCCTATAGAACACGCTTTACTCACGGGTCCTTCCTTTTTCATTGATTCGTAAACTGTACTTTAAAAAGGAATGTTAGGTTAAATAGAAGAGATGTCGACTTGGGCCTACCATCCCCGAGCGAAGAGCCAGTTAAAGCTAATATAAAAAATTAATGGCAGGAGAGTCATCCATTTTTTTCCGAATCATTCCAAAATAAAAATTTTCTGCGCCACCATTTTAAGTGGATAATGACAAATATTTTGAACAGATAAGGAATTTCTATTCGTCTTTGTAATCGGTAGAGGAATTCCAATATATAATGCTTCGACAGCAGAACCGTCCGTTATTAATAAATATTTGTCATTCGTCTTCTCCAAGACCTTACAGCAATTTCTGTGTTGTTAAAGATTTGAGTTTGAATTCTTTGATGGTGGATTTCATTTTTAAAATTTGCTTTCGAGTATTTGATATGTCATCATTTTTTATCTGAAAGGAAGCATTTCACTATCTTAGTGACGGACGCGTTGCTTTCTTTGGAATGCAAACATCGGCTGTGGAAGAAGAAGAAATTTATCTCCGGAGAATCCAACATCTCTCTCCTACGGTGTGGGAAGATTCGCATTAGTCACTTCACCGGTTGGTACTTTTCTCCTCTTTGCCCGTAACGAATTTTTAGGAATTTAATTGCTGCTCATACCTAAGGAGTATTTGATATTTTTCATTCACTTAAATTAATTAAAGTTCAGTTTTGTAGAAGTTTTATAATCACAATAGGGAAGAAAATATCTGATGATTATAGCGTTTATTACAAAACGTAAGTGGTCAATTATTTAGATGGGTCAATTTGGTAGAAGGTAATACTTAATTAGTCAAAAAGCGCACATAAGCCCCGATTGATTTTAAATGGTACTCGACTCAACAATAAATGATAATATTGAAAATCCCAGACTCACTTCTGAAAAGGAAGCAAACATCTTCCCCTGTCCACACGAGATGGAAATGCGTGTCTTAAAATATCCGAGATATATAGGCAATAATAAAACGTCTTCCAGAGAGAATATGACAGATTGAAGAAGATAAGTTTGTTTTAGTCGAAATGACATATGCTTCCTAGAGAACGAAATGTTGTGTAACAGTGGCGTATATAATATAGAAGACAGAGAAAAATAGGTTCTTTCAAAAGGATAGTTGGGAAAGGTGAGACTATGAAATGAAGTGGGGAAATACTCAAAAGTGAGGAAATATAGCAAGATATAGCAACGAAAAATATAGCAAGGTAAACACAACTAACAATCGTACCACTGCCTTTTTGAGTAAACATGATTATGTTTTATATAGTCATTGCACCCATTACACTTTTGCACATATGTGTCTTTCAAATTTACATATTGTTTATAAGTAAATTTAGTTTTTAAGTAAAATTTAATTTTAATTGATTATATCAGTTTGCAAAATACAATAGAATCTAAACGTTTCTGTGATTTATCGATCTCGAATCGACGTCAACCTAGCCTACTAGAGCCTCTAAAAGGAACAGTACTGCTACTAACAGTTGACATGAAACGGAAATAATTTCAAGACTGATGAGCTCCGAATTCGGTTATGACGCATGAAATTCATGAGACGAGGACTTTATGAGGAAGAGTTAGCTTATATTCCGGGAGATATCATTCTCTCATTAGAATATCAAGAAGTGTTTCAAAACAAGACGAGATACCGCATTCTCCCGGAACTCTGAGAGAGGAAGCAAAATGAGTGTACAGCGAAAATTAAACCTATTTGAAAACTTAAGAAGAAGCTAGAAGTACATACATTTTTCTGTAAATTCTGATATCTCTTTCTCCGTTTTAACATACAGGCGTATCAATAGGTGAAAGTGAGTTGGGACAGTTCTTTTGGTTCCGACAAACGCATGAGATACAAAAAGGGGATTACATAGCCATACCAGAAAATACAATTAAGCAGTTATTTAATGTTGGGGGAAAAGGAGACACCGTGAACGAAGGATGTCTGCTTTCCTTTCGGTGAGAGCATTTGTTATATTTGTTTGATACGAAACCACCTCCGGGTTAAATACGAAAATGGAAGAGAAGGATTCTTGAGAAACCGATTGCGAAGTTGAAATAGCGTGACGTGGCGAACGTGAACTTAGGACCATAGTTTGATGAATTACGACTCGTCTTTGATCGTGAAAGTGTATCCCACAGTTCCGTAGAAATCCACCAAAGAAATTACAGTTATTAACTCTCTCTTTACGCTGCATTAGGGTCCCAAAATTAAGAACAGCACAAAACTGCAGGGCGTCCCAAAATTAAGAACACAACTTTGTGAAATCGGACACTTGAAAAACATTTCTAAATACTTGTCGTGCTAAAAGTGTACAAGAGTTTATTTTTTGTTTGTACAAGATGCTCAAAATCTTTTTCATCTTCCATAATTAACCTACTTTTATTATAATTATTATAAACTGTGGAATGTTTACTTGGGCATATCAAGTCTTAAAATTTCTTGAATCGCCAAACAAATAAGTGTTTTACACCCTCTGCCACGCTCCACTGGCGGATTGCAGGGTTTAAATGGAAATGTAAATGTAAACAGTCGGGTTGATTTAATCATAGCATTATAAAATAGTAGTTTGATATGTCCGCATTGCTGCAGGTTTGAATCTAACGATATTTCGTAGCCAAAATGAGAATAATTTTAAATTTAACTTCCTATCGTCCTTGTCTTAATTTTCTTGGACCAGTATATTTATCGCGAGTACTTTTGTGTCGTCTAGAGTCGAACCAAGGACTTATTTGTAAACGGAGCGAAGAATTTGAAACGTTCTCTAATGAGTGCTATAAGACCTGTTGTTGGAGTAGTATGTGGAAGTGCGTTAGTGCGATATTTAAATTCAATTTTGAATTATCTCTATGGAAATAAATCTATTCCTCATCACATCCATGTTCCGTTGTATGCAATCGATGTAATCTCCCCGAATAACATTCATTTGAGGATTCGTAGAAGTGTTCGGAGAAAGCTCTTCGTTTGTCCGGAAGAATCTCAATAGGAAATCGTTTGGGAACAGCAGGGAAGCGTCGAATCATAAACCGCTGTTCCATTTAAATGAAGGATCATCATTGCTTCTTGCACGGAACGCCGTCGCTTGTGACTCAACATATTTTTCGTTGCTCTTTTTCCGAGAGGTCATAGGAATGACCAGAAGGGCGTTTCATTCTCACTTCAAATGATAATTGCCAAACACGTCAAAAACTAATGACTGTCATATCCAAACTAATGAATCAATCTGTTAGACTTTTTCTATTGAGCCGTCTGAAAGATTGCCCGGTAGTAATGCACGCTTTCCTCAGCTGTATTTTTGTTGTTTTCAAGAACTGCTGTTTGTTGATCCACACTTATAATTCAAAATTGAAAATTTTTTGCCATTAATGCCAAAATATCGTGTTCAAAATATTATTATTTCCGTAAAACAAGAGGCTCAAACTTCATTTTAAAATTACACTTACATTGTTCTTCTAGAGAGTGTTAAACTCATATGTAAATCTCCACGGGAAACGTTCTACAATCTACAATTGCAGAATCGTAGAGATCAGTTTACAAATTAAACTTTAGCGTGGTATTCCTACAACTATCTCAGGAGTGTATTGCCGTTTTCTCAAACATTATTTCATTTAAAGTTTCAGCGCAATGTAATCCGTAAATATCGTTTATATTGCTCATCGATTGATTTTACTTTAGATAAAAAGAAAACGATGGACTCTTTGTACGTTTTTCCGTCGTATATTTTACTATCGACTTCCCAGGACTTACGAAATCGGTCCCCTCGTTAAGTCCGCCGAAGGGAAGGTTCTTTATAATGAGACGGAGACAAAGAGAACTTGTAGAAGTTGCTTTCTCCTAGAGCCGCTCGAGCGTTCAACCCACGTCTAGCCATTCCTTATACGGCGACGGGAGACCCTCATCCTTGAAAAAAGAAGGCACGCCTCCCAACAAATTGTCCTAATATCCTTGAGCCGAATTCCGATCGATCAGATAAAAATTGTCCAAACACGTACGACTTATGCAAATTGAGAGCCCATAAGAAATGTTTTAAGGGAAATGATAGCAATCTACACGATCCTGCTTTCTTCAATCGATCGTAAATTATCTCCTACTGAATTCCTGTTACGCTAATCTCATTTGCGTAACCATTTCAGCGAACGGTTTCATAGTGCTTGATTATCCGTGAAATTAAATTCATGCAATTAGTTTAATGGGAAGTATAATTAAGGTTTTATCTCCTAATGCCGAAGCCTTCTACGCAGCAACCACGATGTATCTGCATCGTTTTATGTCTCATAAATGGGTGTAACGAATATTTTTCTCTATCCGTAGCTCCTTATCAATGATATCTAACAAGGAAATCGATGCAATCCAAGGAATATGTCTTCAGTTTCTCGAAATCAGCCGCCAGACATTTGAAATGAATTCATACGGTTTATTACGAAGCACTTTTACTTCCTTATGCCCTCGATGTGGCTGCTGCAGTATGTTAAATAAAGTAAGAGTTCGAATTAAAAGCTATGGTATATACATGTTATCGTATAAAAATGTCGTAGAATTTAGTAATTTAACGTTAATGCCTCCCATCATTTACTTCGGTGAATAGTCGGCACAGGCGTTTACTTATTAGAGTAATTGAACTTAAATATACAGAGCAGTCCTCACCTTTATTCCTATAAATAATTTACTGTAAAACCTTTTTGTTATGATTTTAAACATATTCCAATAGACCCTGACCCTATTTTAAAACCTGATTGAGTGAAAGCAATGAGAAAATATTTCACTAACTTTTAACTATCAACACCATAACCTTAGATATATCGTTCTTTGTTTTAATGTTCTCCTACTGAAAAAGAATTACTACTATACACTTTAATTGATGTTTAAAATTGCATTTAAACTTTCATAATTATAGGATATTTCTCGAAAATCGGGAGGAGAGAATAAAAAATAAGACACATCATAGAAATTTATCTACGAATTTAAAGGCAAATATTAAACTCACATTTCATCAGTTCCATCCCTAATACGCAAAAAAGAATTTTCTAATTTTAAGGAAATGATGAAAGACAGTGATTGACAAAGATTGAAATACTGTAGCTGAGGATATACGGCAATGATATATGATTTCCCTTTTCATAGCCAAGAAAAAGAAAAGGGATTCAAATACATTGGGAAATTTTAAGAATTCAAATTAGTAAGTTTTTACCTTTTCTCATTTATATATTGCGATAAGGAAACCCTGATCATTTAATACGCATATCATTTGATTCCTCCATTGTACATTTTCATAATAAGGGAATATAGCAGGAAGTTTTATTGTAACAGCAATATCTATTAAACACCAAAGAACAAAGTTTTATCGATTGCAAACTGAAAACTCTTATGACAGTTTCCGGGATCTCCCATTACTCGTTCCATATTGATCTTGGATTCAATTGGATTACGTCAATGCTACTCGAGGATGCTTTAATAAGACGCCGATGAAACCCCTCCGAACGATCGAGATGCAGACAACGATACAAGTGCCACTCAAGTACATTTTTGTGCGACAAGAAGGTCGTTCATTTAGCGTAAATCGTTCGAGTTGGCTTTCATCAGAACACAAAGTGTCCATAACATTTCGCTAAGTCTAGTCATGTTGTCAGAGTAATACAAGCATCGATCCGTTTTAATTTATAAAATATTTAATCTATTTGCGTTATTTTTCTCACATTATGGAATATCATCAGTGAAGCTTTTGCTTGATTCGGAAATGAAAGCAACTAATTCGTAGCAACAGGAAAAGGCAAAGTTAATACGGATGCTATAGTTATAAAAGTTAAGGGATTCAACAGTTCGTCAACCGCTCAAGTTTCTAAGTGCATTTATTTATTTATTTATTAACAAACATCAACATACAACACGAAGCCAATTACTGCTGGTGATTAAAAATAATAATTAAGACCAAATTTCAATAAAATCGTGAAAAATCAACAAAGTATACATATAATAAAATAACAAATGAATATGGGATAACAAACAAAAAAATCATAAAAAATTGTATTTTTCCACGTCAGACTCTCGCAATCTGGATATTCTGGATAGATTTCGGAGATATGAAGAAAGGATCGAAATGAGTATTGGAGGAAAGGGAGTTGAAAATTGAAGGAATGCGAAAGAAGAGTTTTACTATTGATAGACGGGGAGTAATCAAAGAGAAGGTATCGGATAGGCGTGTTGTTCTTGAGGGAAAGAGAAAAGAGAGAGTAAGAATGGGGAATCAACTTTGCTATTTATTATATTATATAAGAAGAAAATGTCGGAGAAAGTGTGAGAGGCTTTGATTGGGGTAAGATTAAGTTGATTGAGAAGAAGATCTTTTGGCATATTTCTATAAGACGGCACTCGAAAATAGTTTATTTTTCGAAAGAACTTTAAAATGCGATTATTATTATATATTAAATTGCATTTGAATGACGATGATTAAAATATTTAGCTTCTCCAAGGTGCTCAGATCTCAAATACATACGAATTGGTAATATTTTCTTAGATTCGGAAGAAAATAAGATTTTAAAATATAAGGTAATAATCCACTTTTAGAATATCACCAAATTCCGTTTCTCGAGGTAAACATATGGAAAACTTACCCACTACTTCCCTTCCTGTACTTGGTATCCGAGGAGTCAGTTTTCGAGAGGTAATAAGTTTGGGTACGAATAAATGTAAATTGCATCCTACAATAATCCAACTCGAGTAAGTTGTGAAGAAATAAAATAAAAATATCTATTTCTTCATTACTTCAATGGTTTTCCACGAAGTAACGCCGGAACATTCAGATTTCAAGTAAGTTATGTTTTTTCAATCGCAAACTTTAAAACTTCATTAGTTTGTGAAACATTTAAATTCCGTGCCAAAATTACGAGAGGGATTTGATAGAAGCATCAAAAAAACGGAAGGATAATATTGTCAATTATCTGATCGATATAAATGGATTGTAGAAAAGATGGTATTTAAAGTATTGTGTATTTAGAGGGCACCCTTGGGAGCTTCGTAACACTGAGCAAATACAAGGAAAGCGTCAGGTGGTTGTATTTAAATTAGAGTTTATTGAATTTTCCTAATCAAATAAATGCTGAAAGAGGAAAAAGGTGAGTTTCATAGGCAAAAGAATATAAAAAAGATCGAGTAGGTGGAAATAATGAGACATTAATTTAATAGAAAAGTTCCAAGTCTTAATTTATGTCATACCTTTTTATGAAAATAATATACTTTTATGAAATACAAAATTTATTTTGCGGATTCAGGTAGTATTTTAGGATTCCGTCGTGTAATAATATTCAAGGAAACAGGTAAATTGCGAGACATTCAAAATGTTGTAATGCTAGGTAACTAAATGGGTATTCAAACCGATCCGAAAGACTTCGGCGAGATATATCAGTCTGCTAGTGATGCCCATCCATCCGTAGATACGCTGAGATTAGCTAAACTTCCAGAGGAGGAAAGAAAAGTGCGTGGGATGGCTGGTCTAGCAACATTCTCTCGCCCAAGGCGATTCCAATTTGCTAAATTTATGCCCTATTTATAGGATGAGAAAGGTTGGAAAAGCAAATTTCTCGGACCCCTCAGATAAGGAATGGTCCCCCGGAAATACCACAGTTTCAATAACATTTCTCCAAAACCATACCATTCCAATAGGTTCTCCCAGGTACAGTCCGTTGCCGATTCGTAAATGTGCGTTTCCTAAGTCAACTAAGAATGTCCAATAAGACACGAGATCATCTAAGAAAAGGATTTGGGTTAAATAGTTCAGTGGAAAAACGTGATACGTGAATAATTAAATCTAGGTTTCTGCGGAGTATTTAGGAGTAAAAAATAATCTACTTTAATCTATAACAAGGCTCTCACTTTCCAAAAATATTATATCCAATAGACCTACGGCATACAGACAAATTCAATGAAAAGTAAAAATATACAAATTTTCAGTCGCTAAAAATACTGACCGAAATTCATGAAGTAATACAGTACATATAATGTGAAAATGAATTTCACAGACATCGACGTTGTTTTGTGAAAATATTTCAAACATATGTGAAAAATAAGAAAAAAAAACTTTACACTGGATTTTCCATATACCCTGTGAAAGAGATAAAACGTATCTTTCCTTTAAAGAATCCTATGGTTCAATGGCTTTACTTTGCTCCCAATGAATAAATACTAGTTCAAAGCGACTGAGAATTAGGTAACGGTTAATGAAAATCTACTTATATTATTTTTTTGTTGATGCAAATCGTTGAATATGAACATTAGAAAGGAGGAGAATGGATGCTATCGGCTTATGGTATATTTGATTCAAAAGAGGCCAAAAACCTACTTCTATGGCCAAATGAAAACAAT
Organism: Sympetrum striolatum; assembly: GCA_947579665.1. NCBI lineage: Eukaryota > Metazoa > Arthropoda > Insecta > Odonata > Libellulidae > Sympetrum > Sympetrum striolatum. The sequence goes on along the minus strand of OX388348.1, from coordinate 79,321,514 downwards.
TAAGCGGAAATATTTTTGAAAGAAGCACAAACATGATAAAGATAACACCAACGTACGACCGTCTGGCGAAGTTCGCTTCAATAGAAGTATCGGAGGAAAATAATTACTAAGAAGACGTGAATTTAAATATGAAAATCAGGTAATAGACATTTACGTCATAATTGTCAGATGATATGATGAAGTTATGTGATTGCTAGGAGAAAAGGTGGCCAGAAAATCGGTTATGGACAAATATTTGGATTGCTAGACCTTAAGGCAAATAAATGATATGTGTGTTTCCTTATCAGGTCCCAAAAGGGTGGGACGAATACCAGCAGAGTGACTTGCAGGTCGTTTTATTTCGTTGGTTTCACCATTTCATTTATTTTTAAACTTTCTCCATCATTGATTATATTCAAATGCATAGATACTGTACGATTTTAATCAGCAAACTAAATATTACTTAAGTATTCAATACCATCGTAAAAATAATTTCGGCTCCTAAACGGTTTATAGATGACAGAAGATGGGATTTTGACCATAAACGTTGGTAAAAAACAATCTGGTTAGCTATTTCACACCCTTGATTGCCATATATTCACTCATTTTGCCTGACTCCCTTTAATATTTGTTCACAGCCCAGAAATATCTTAGCTTTGTACCCTCAATCAGTCGCAATGCATTTTTTGCAGTTTGATTCTACATGCTACAAAATGTATAAAATAAATAATTTAAAATTTAGACATAAAAATATAATATATATACACATCAATTTATTTAATATAAATACTTTTCCCAATGACTTATAAAAAAATCATCTAAATAATAAGTGTATTTTCGAAGATCCCAGTATTCTATGGATAACACGTTTTGTCAACTTTATTTCTTATGAGTATTAGTGCTGCCATCTGGCACTTGTCCCACTCCAGTTATAACATAAAAAGCAGTAAATTATGTAAATCATCGGCAGCTAAGTGGCTCGCTCTGGGAAGGAGCGGCGTAATTATTAATGCGTGCATTAATACCTTGAACTCCCACCCGCGTGCTAATCCGCCGCCGCTCCTTAATAAACGCCGCAAATCGAATTAAGCAGACGCAAATCCGAGATAAGAGATTGGCATCAATCATCCCATCCTTGAGAAAAAAGCAGTTCTCAAAGGAAGCTCACAAGTGGCAATTACTCCGCGACTGATCGCACCGATGCTAATTAAACTTCCATTGATGGATTCGACGGGATATCGACTCTTCCGAAGAGAAAAACTCTTCTGCGCAGATAATTAAATGGCTGAGGATCAATGACGCTTCGAGAGGCGGAAGATCCCATTGGCATGGATACGCCATTTACGGTATACATGTGGAGAACCTGCTTTAAGCGCACTTAGTGGTCTACCTTCACATTTTGTAGCAAACATATAATTTAAGCATGCCCATTTTCTAAATCTCGCTCAAAACATAAACAATTCGGAAATATCCAACAACAACCCCTCTCCCCTCCTCACTCTACCTTCAAGACTAGGTGTTATGATATAAATTCTGTCTGATTTCCCTTGTATGTACCTGAGGATGGCTGTAAGGCCGAAACCGGTCGTGTAATAAAATATTTCTTGTGGAAAATACAAAGTCTGCTGTTCATTTTCATAAATGGCGTTCCACCAAGTGAAGTCAGTTCATATCGATTTTAATTCAGAAATAATTGCAATATCATAACTTATCATGGGAACGATACAGTAATTTACATATAACTAGAAAACTTACAGGATAGCATTACCCTAGTGGACGAGGGATTCCTGTTGGAATCAATCATCCAACCCTTGAGAAAAAATCAGTTTTCAAAGGAAGCCCTCAAGTGGCAGATCCCGATGCTGATTAAACTTATCTTATGCAACTGGTTTAACCCGGCCTCCCTGTTATGAAGGCCGCCCTGATGCTGCGAGGAAGATCAGGAAAATGCGGTACCGCCGTAAGAAAATTTGACTTTCTTAAGTTGTTTATGAACTTAAAGGGTTCGAAATTGCACAGAAAATAAATTCGCTATTTTCTAAGAATCCCGTGTTTCTCGAATTAGAGAATCAACGGCACCCGTTCCAAAAGAAACGAAACAATGCGCCGTATTTCTTTGAGATGTAACATTTTTGTTGAATTTTTCGATTATGTTGCAAATAAACAGTAAATAATCACGGTGTTATGTTTGGTATCACTGAAAAAAATTGAAACACTCCGTGATTTTTCGTGAATTTTGCAACGTCGCGCAAATTTCTCCCATATAAAATATTTGGGCCTATGCATTTTAAATGGGGAGAATCTGTGCCTTCATGATGGTGAACGGACTATAAAACGAATTGATTCTTGAATTCATGTTTTCCACGAACGATACGCAAACACAGTAGATTAGGAAAAAAGAGTAATTGTGCTTGCACCCCCTAACACACGTCAAAAGGTGGCTTTGCAGGGACTTTACACACTTACGGGGACCATCATGTAAATGTGTCAATTTGAGACATGTTTCATAAGATATGAATGACAAATAAGATCCCGCTGCAATATGTGGATGAATGGAATATATTCTTGTTTTGTATCACAAAATTGAGAAAATAATATTACTGCCGAAGAAATCGTGGAAATGAAGAAAACGTTGTACTTTTTCCACAGATTTATTTGAAAAACACGACCAGGTTTCAACGAGTAATCGCCATCATCAGGTGATCTGTGGAAAAAGTACAACCTTTTCTTCATTTCTACGAGATGGATTTCCACAAAACGACGCCTGAGACTGTGAATTATAATATTACTGTCATTTACTCTTTTAGTTTTTTAATTGCTGTGAAGATACGAAGGTGTGAACATGACATGTAGTGCTCTAAGGTACTGAGGTATGAGTAGGGCAGATTAATGCCAATTATAGCTATAAAGGTACGAGATAATGTTGCGAAAAGAGTAACTTATGACGTCTTTGTGCCTCACTATCCTGGGGGTGATACAGTTACAGCACTCCGGCACAGTGAGGAAAGCACCTCACTCCTCATCTTGCCTCCTTCTCCACTCATAGATCTTGGTAACTAATGGTAAAGCGAATTCAGTCCCAATCGGCATTCCGTCTGAAAAAGGTTAGACTAAATGATATTGGAAAAACTCTCTTTTAGTTTACTAAGCTAATATACCCGTTTTCCTATTAATAATTTTTATGCTGAACTGTTATTTTGTGTGCAGTAGGACACTGAGGTCAGTAGTGAACGTTTTCTATACAATCCAATGATAAGTGGAGTGAAATAAGGATTCCTTGGAATATACTGACGCTGCATCTAGTCGACCATATGAATGAAATGCAGATACTTCGAGTAAATGGAAAGTCCGAATAAGGAAGCCCATTTGGGTGAAACAAGTCACTCTCCTTATACGAAGCGAGAGAAAACAAAAGCGGAACGCGATTAATGGCTTCTTATGCAACGAGGACTTTCTAACGTGACTCCACTGCACGGACGATCGATAAAACGGTTTTACGGTTTAAATAGAATGCATGTGGTAACAAATCTCACTGGACAAATACAAAAAAACTATTCCACACCGCGTCAATTCAAGCAACGGAAGAATTAAATAAAAATAAGACACCGTTTTTAGACTTGATTCTGAGAATTACATTGCTCTGTGTCCTATCAGCTGACTCCACAATATTTTCAATGTTCATGTTAAATGATAAATTATTTCTGAAGCGAACTGCTAAGTTTATGCACTGACTGAGCTCTACACCACAAATTTGATAGGGGGCCTGACTTTTTCGATTAGCGTGTGGAATACTGGTCTTACTCATTCCTGCACCAAGCGGCCAATCTTCACACCAGATATAATACTAGAGAGAGATAATAAGTGAATATGAATTACCTTTGACGTACGTTTCGAAGAGCAAATGATGGAGTATGCTGCACGCTAGCTCACCTAGACCTTCTTAAACTCGGACCTGTGAATAAATGAAATAGTATTTAAATTATAAATTGAAGTAATAAACAATGCGACATATTTTGCAAAAATTCTCCAAAGATCACTTACTCATATAAAGTATGGTTACCGAAATCTGACCAGGTTTGAAAAAAATGTTTACCACAGTTTAAAAAATGCACATACATTAATATGAAATATTTCTTTGTGTAAATGAGTTGTTATTCTTTCATGAAACATTTATATTTTTATCAGATAGAATCATTAAAACCTTGCATACCGTTCAATTTATGCGACCGAATTCCCTTATTGAATTTAAGTAGGCATTCGGAATCAGAATGTTTGATAACAATAATAAAAATTGGAAATGTTTTGAATTTTTTATGGATAATTATAATTCTAATTGAATGTAACATTATTTATTTGACCTTGAGGAATTAAATAGAGTAAAATAAGTAAAACGTTTATAACTTTTACAGTAACAATTAAATAACTCACGTTTTAACCCGTGGAAGGCACACCTCCTTCCAGCACTTTAGGAAGGCACACTAGTGCGAATTTGGCTTTTCCAACTTTGAACGCGTATAACTTTTTTGTTTATTTAGATACAGTAAAAATTACGGCGCATTTTAGACGCGAAATTTAATTGCGATTTTAGATGTATCATTAATTTTTTAACAAAATTTTATTTTGTTAATGAAATTTTGCAATTTGTAAGTCGCCGTTTTCCAAAAATCACTTTTTTTTATTTTTACATAACTTTTATAAACAATCTTCCTAACTGCTGAAATTTATTGAAATTCTTAGCTAAAGGGTTATTGTTGAACGAAATCATTTACATGTAAATTTGTAAGACAATAAAAGTTCTTGTTACTTAATCGATATTTGTTCATTTTCAGATACCAGAATTACTGCATGTTCAGACAGCTTTTAAAAATATTTATTATTTACCAATTAAATAATGAATTAAATTATTCAAAACAATAACTCTTTAGCTAAGAATTTCAATAACATTCAGCAGTTAGGAAGATTGTTTATAAAAGTTAATTAAAAATGAAAAAAGTGATTTTTGGAAAACGGCGACTTACAAATTGCAAAATTTCATTAACAAAATTAAATTTTGTTAAAATTATTAATGATACATCTAAAAGCACAATTAAATTGCGTGTCTAAAATGTGCTGTAATTTTTACTGTATCTAAATAAACAAAATAGTTATACGCGTTCAAAGTTGGAAAAGCCAAATTCGCACTAGTGTGCCTTCCTAAAGTGCTGGAAGGAGGTGTGCCTTCCACGGGTTAATATCCTCAGTTGGCTTAAATCCTAAATAACCTTGATGGTTTCGGCCTTCACTTGGTGGAAGATTATTATTAAAATGAAAAGTATAATAGATCTAATATCTTTATGATGTGATATGATGTTATGCATCGAGACCAGGGTTGTGTGCGTATTGGTGGTTATTTATAAATTAAATTGTATATCTAATATTCCTTTTACTTTTCATGTCTTAAATGTTATTCAACATTTATCCATTTTATTTGTTTGAGAATTAAACAAACAAATGAAGGAAATAAAAGCATATTTTATAATCACTGTTTTACTAATCGCGCTTGTCTACTGCGTCGAAGAAATATTCCACATTGCATTATGTAATCTTTAGTTCTTCAATATATAATATGTTTTATTGAAACGAAAGAATAACTTAACCGACCAAAGAATTCATTGGAGAATACCTACTACTAATAGAATATATTGAAAGTATCCACAGATACGTGGTTATCGATAAAAATATAAGAATAAGGGAGAAAGCAAAAAGTGAATATATTGTTGGAATATTTTCCTTTTCGATCGGCAAGTGACAAGGTTTAAATGCTTAAATACATTATTAAAAATATGCAAATGTTTTCATTTGTTCACCGTATCGCATATTTCATAATAGAAACTGCTTCTAGGAATGGGAGGTCGTGTCTTACGAGTTGCTCGGTGGGTGGCCGACACAGCGGTTGAGACGGGTTGTCGCTCTGGGTGACTCATCAAAGGGATAGGAAGGCGCACCGAAAAAAGGAGGAGATGTTTACGAGGACAACTCGATGCAAACGAGCCTTTGCTGTGGATCCATCGCAACACCTGTCCAACATGAGTCCCGAAATAATTGTGCAATAAGCATCGATACGTTAAGGATAATGACAATCTCATGCGGTTAAAAAATCCGTTTGAAGAACGGTATTAAATTAAAATACACAGTGAAACAGGTTTATTTGAAACATTTTATACATTATTTGTACCTACTTTCAGTACACCTCTTTTTTATTAAATTGCGCAGTCTACTTTATGTAGGTTAGCTAAAAAATATTAAAGTAATTTTCATTTTCTCGAAATTCTTTTCCTCTTGCATAGAATATTGCATTAGTATACTGTAGGATTGGAATTGCTTGGATTGATCAATCCGAGATGTTTCTTTACTTTGTTATCGAGACAAAGAAAACTTTTAAGGGCTATTTGTCCGATGTCAACTTCAAAACAAATTTTTAATATTTTCTATTATGATAAACGCACAGAAACATTTCGATGCCCACAAGAAAATACTTACTATGTAAGTAATGAAAGAAAATGCCTACTTTGCATTATTCCATAGCCATCTTTGCTTTGGCCTTCTTCTGTGGGGCAATGCAGCCAATGTGAAGCATATATTTATTTTGCAGAAAAAAGCAATAAGAATAATATCTGGTATACATTCTTGGGAATCGTACAGACTAAGATTTAGAAATCTTAAAATCATGACTATCTTTAGCCAGTATGCTCATTACTGTCTGTTAAATGTCAAGGAAAACATCAGTAATTTTAATATAAGATCTCATGTGCATAGTTTTGATACCAGAACCAAGAATAACCTTAAAATAACCTACTACATGTTAGCTAAATCTAGTAACCATTTCCAGGTTAAAGGCTTTCAACTCTTTAATAAACTACCTCCTAATATACGTGATTTGGATATGAAAAGGTTCAGAATCTTTCTTTCCAACTTTCTATCTAGTGATTCTTTGTATTCTATAGATGATATTTATAACTGTAATTTTGTAATTTGATTTAGTATATTTCGCCTTTTTTTCTTTATTGTGATACTTGTAACTGTGCCTGATACTTGTGATTGTAACTTATGTTTTGATCTTGTGACAATATCTTTCACCCTATCATGTAAGGTTTATGAGACAAATAAAGGTATTATTATTATTGTTACTTTCCCATTTTTAAAATGGTTATTATTGGGATCTATGCATGATTTGCTGCTAAGAGGAAGAATTTGCAAAGCAATTATAGAGGTTAGTTACTGAAACAAATAAAATGGACAAACTTTGCGTATTATTGTCATCAATTAAAATTTAAGAATCAAAAACTAATGATAGTTCTTTACAGGATGAAACATACTTTGAAAAAAAAAAATGAATTGAAAACTTCGAAATTGAAGATATGTATCTAAGGGATTCACCACTTTCCTTCAAACAATCGATTTACTTCTTGTTTGAGTCGATTGATATTATCGAATGTTATATCTTATGTTTTGTCTTGTTAATTGTTTCCTCGTGTTTCCTGATTTCCTGTTTCTGATTCTATTTTACTATTAATTTGTAATTTAGTTATATTTTTATTGCTTTTGTAATCTCCATGTTATACACAGCTTTCTTTAACATCTTTTAGCTTGTACCATCAGTAGGTTTGCGCAGGTTTTTCACATCCCCCTTCTCTGTGGGTGTTTTCCAGCTGTGGATTTTTTATCCTAAGATATCACCTTAGGTTTTTTTTACTGCCACTCCTTAGAAAGTTTTCTTCTCTATTTCTATTCACATATACACAAGTTTGTATGTATATAATACCATTGATGAAATGTTAGATGGAAGGAGAGACTTTTCAGTCACAATCTTGCCTTTAAGAATAGCCTTAATTAATTGAATAATTTGAGTGGCTGAATAATTGAGATCCAAATACACTTTGAAAAGGCTTTACTTTTCGCTGAATATCCACTCTAACATACGGAAAATAAGAATTTTTGTTATGAGTTCAAAATATATTGACCTCAGTAGAAATTTAACTGGAAATACAAGAAAATATTTGGCGTAAACACTATGCACAGTAGAGTACCCTTTATTAGCATATCCGTTCAACGGTGACTGATTCTACTTATTTTCCACAAGAGTAACCCAGATGACTTCTTGGAACAATCGATTGGACGACTCGTCGATCGATATTTTACCACTCCTTGAATTCGGATGTACTCTTAGTTTATTAATTTTCGCAGCTACTGAGGCCCAGTGAAAACACTATGAACCGTTCCACACTATTTCAGAGTTGTATGTGCATTCAAAAGAATAAGAGGGAAAAGAAGTTTCAGATTACATTCAATGCCCCAATTTAAATAAACGAGTGAAGGAGGAGTTTAGAACATAACACTACTGCGTGGTATGATTCGAAAATGGACGATGGAGGCTTTAAGAATAGATTTACGAAAATATAGCTCATTGGAGTTCGTCATCTTCAATCACATATTTTTACAAAAGGAGAAACTATCATTGGCAACGGGATATGTTTATAAATATAATTCGGTAATACTGCATATTTATGGTCTAAATTCTAATATATTCAATATCGTTTTTCTAATAACTTATTTATCTATTTAAAGAATAAAATAAACTTATCTACATAAAGATTTATCTGATACACCGAACGCTATCGATAATACACGTTTATTATTATAACTATTAACTTGTGACTACTGTGAGTGGGTAACGCTGAACTTTCCCTGAAGTTATTCCATTTTAAAGTATAGAATATGTTGGACATATTAATTCCATACCTTATACCATGAAATGTTTGAGAGAAAAACAAAAATCGAGACTTCAGTTTAGTAATATGAAAGCATTTGTATCCGCTTTTTTTGTTTATACCTAAATTTGTTTTAAAATAGTAATTTCTCCAACTTTTACACTTCGATTTTCAATAGTTATGAATGAATAATCATCAAAATTATACACAACTAACAGCTATACTATTCCGGCATTATAAAAAGTATCCGGCTCTACCTCAACATAATTATAAAACTCAATTTTAAAATAACGTTCATATACCTTCACTTCTAAATAATAAATTTCATTGTTTTTGCTCATCAATTCAGAAGACATTGAAGATTTCTTAATCATTTAGTCACGTAAAAATTAGTTCATTGAGAAATTTCCATTGAATATGAATCGCATACGTTTCCCGGCAGAGTTCGCTTCTCCTGCGATAGAAATTCGGCTTATTCGTCAATTTATGTATATATATATATATATATATATATATATATATATATATATATATATATATATATATATATATGCCATTTATTAAGATTTCTCTCTTATATGCCAGTTGGGTTGGAGAAATTTTATTTACTCTGAAATCCAAAATTAAAATCAATGGTACAAGATAATAAACTAAGAAAGCCTTAATTATATAATATTTGGCCAAAAAGGGTGTTAGTAAGGTCGAATACATATTACGTAAGATATGCTCTAGGCTCTTCCAATTATAATTGCCTCCAAATACATAGAATGTGAAATTAAATCATTTTTATTGAAAATTGGAATAAAGTAAGAAAAACAAAGAGGTAAATCATTATCAGCTTGCATTTTCACTTCTTATCGCCTTTGAATCTTTGTGATGCGATTCATCGGTTGAGAAACTGCACGTCTGTCTGATCCATGTCTCGAGCCAATTACAAATAGAGGCGCAATCACGACTTTGAGAAGGGACCACTTTAGCAAGATAGAGAATCAAATTCAAGCAATGCCATTTTTAAACTGTCCTGGAATTTGTGAACTGGTAGTTGTCCACCACGGTTTGCGAAATAAAATCGTTCAAATATATATGTATATATATATATATCACCTATAGTAGTAACCTCGGCGGCAGCTACTAAGCTACTTAAACGCTAATTGGCATCGAGTGACTCAGTACTCAGGTAAACAGTTGTAACAGTGATGCACAGTGGAGTTGGAGACTCTCCAATAGCCATTCATAATATGCCGAGATTATTTTATTGATGCCTAATGAAGGCTTTCTTTCTCATCATTTAACATATTTCTAATAAAAATCTCTATCATAAAGGTATTGCATACCTACTTACTCATCAGCTAGCTCCATGAAACAATTGGATCTAATTCATTGAAATTCCCCGATAACATGACTCGAATAAAGATAATACGAGCATTATAGGCCATCAATGCTGCAGTTTTTAATCCGAGTACATCAAGTGAATACAGACGTCGAAAAGTCGTCCTCCCAAACAAACTATCCTAAATAATAAGACAGCCACAAGTTGTCATTGAAATTATAGTTGCTCTATATATTATTATAGAGTATCTATAGTAATACTCTGATCCTTTCGCTTAGTAAATTTTAAATTTAACTCTCATTAAAATGCTCTCATCTGAAATTCGTGATTCCACCTTAGATGCTCTTAATGTCAGCCAAATGCCGAGCCTAATAAAGACCAAACGAAGATGATTCTGACATTTACGACTGATATGAAAATTGAAGTAAAAAATAACTCCTTTCAGGGGACGAAGGAGAAAGAATTAGCAGTGATCAATCACTGAGGAATTAAAAGAAATTTTCCATCTTCACCTTTTATTAGTCACTCCCAATCAAAATAGGCGTGAGAATAAACGTAGATATTCGTCAGAGGATGAGAACGATTCGGAAGGGAAGAAGAATCATGAAGAGCTTTTAAAAGGACGCACGGGAATGTTTGCTTTGGGATGGTCAGTATAATAAAAGAGGATGAGATAAAGCTGGGCGTCAAAGAAGGGCTAAAAAAGAGCAAGTGGTCGTTATTAGAGGGTAAAGCAAGAAGAAATAAAACGGACGATAAAAAAGATGAGAAAAGAAGGGCCATAAAAGCCGCCTTAGGAAGGTAGTATAAACGGGGAAAGATTGGAGATAAGGATTTAATTAATCCGTTGATAAACATACATCCCGGTAGCATAGTTTACACTGAATTTGTACCCCAAAATGCGAATGGCATTAGTTCTGAGCGACGGAAGGACCTCGTTCTATGGAACATCTAAGTCTGATAATAAAAATGTAGAATCGCTAAAACAAATAAGAAAGTCCGTGATCAAATAAGTCCACCGAAAGGCTTTGAAGAAATAAATAGCTGATAATTTGACTATATAATCGCAATTAAATGATTTTATTTATTAATTAAAATAATTATTAAATTATGTATACATGTTACATACATGCATGTATGTATATTGTTATCTATAATGTATAGTAAGTTGCGAATATTTAGATTAGAATTGTAATTGAGGGTAATAAAGACAGCTTTAATCGAAAGAGGAAGCTCAAAATTTGTAAAAAATTGCTACAATAAAACAGTGAGTGTTATTCAAATGAAACAAGACGCGGAATGAGAATCATCAGAACATAGAAGACTAATTCAATGGATACATTTATTAAAGATGTAACCGATATAAAGCGTACTCCCTTTAAATAGACCGCTCTGATACTTCGAGGAAGAATGGGGAAGTAGATGAAAGTACGAATCGTTACAACAATCCATTTTTTTCCACGAACGATACATGAAAGCAATCAATTAGGAATATAAAATCAAGGTGCACCCTCTGCCACACGCCGAAAGACGTCTTGCAAGGATTTTTCGTAGAAAAACAAAAATAAGAAAATTCGTAATATTTTAGTGCTACAATATAGCCTACATGTAACTATTGTGATTTGACCGTAAATTGTGGAACGCCATTGCATAAATAATCAAAAAAACTTCATATTTTTCACACTACTTCTATTAAATAGCGTGGAAAATACAATTTTTATAAAGCCTAGACGCTAATATAAATCGAAAATTACTTTCTTTACCTCCTTAAAAAGCACTTTTGAGATCACGGAATGGTAACATAATCCGGGATAACATCCGCATAACATAATAATCAGAGCATATTTTAAAGCCTGACGACACCAGACTTTTAAAGTTCTTCAGGTGTTGACATTTAAATAGGATAATAATTTTACCCCCAAATAGCATTAGGACCGCTCGAGAGTGGCTCTATTGCTGTCCGCTTCCCATTATGCGGAGATTCCACATCAGAAGTGGGCAAACATCGTGCAGTCCCATTCTCGCGGATTGGAGGCCCGCAAAATCATGACTTCTGACAATTTATAGAATGTACAACATATTTAAGCTACAATAAATAAGAAACTCTCTTGTTTCTCAATCACTTTAACCCTTAAAGGAGCAAGGGAGGGCTAAAAAATGTCCACCAGTTTTCTTTTCCAATATTTTAAGAACTTAATCGTGTTATACAGTCTTATAACTTCATTGTATTGTCAAATATAGGTTGTTAAAGATAACTATATGTTGATGAATTTTTAAAGATGTTTTAAGTAATGTAATGAGGGCAGAAATAGGCGGTGCACACAAAATGACCCTTTGTCCAACCTGCGATATGTTTTTGAACCAAATGGAATAATATATTTTGACAAATAGTTTTTAATTAATTTTAATAATTTAATTTACTGTTTTTAATTATACCTTTTTGTTGATTTATAATCATATCTAACGGTAATTTACAAACTTATTATCCGAATTAGAGCTTTAAAGCCGGTACCATTGAGAAGAAGCTTTATCATATCCTCGTCTTCGATGAGTTTTTTTTTTAAATAAAAATTTCATTATTTTTATCGCAGTAGTAAAATTTTTAGCAACAAAAAACAGTGTAAGAAGTTTTTAAAAATCCAAGAAGGCAATTGTTGAAGATATATTATGTTTCATTATTATTTTATCGAAAAAAAACAAAAGTGGACAACTTTTGACCCTCCCTTGGTCGACGGAGTAACCAAAAAAAGGTTGGACCTTTAAGGGTTAATATAAGAAGTTACCTTAAGATAAGCAAATATGAGAAATCAGTGGCGTACTTGCTTATAGGATAAGGCCCAAGTAGCCATCAAAAACTGAGATGAATGAATGCTTTCTAAGTGTTAAAAAAATTTTGCTCCATTTCTGGATAATTCTTTCTTTTTTTTGAGGATAAGTTGATGTTAAAAATAGAGAAATCTAAGGATATAGATTCAAGATAAAGAGGGGAAGTATTCATGTTTTAAGGCATTTATATTGTATTTTATCTTGAGCTAAATTCTGTTCCAAAAAAAGGCAAACCTTCTTCAACCAAAAATTTGATCTTCTTCACTTACTCATACTAATTATCAATCTTCGATGGCACGGAATAGCATGAAAAGTAACACAAACTTGCATGTCTTGATTTGGCCACCCCTGTCCTACACATTGGATTCGCTTACACTTTTATGGCAAGTCAATTTAAGTGTATTCGAGCAATAAATAACTGTCCACGTTACTACGAGAAACCTATGATCGGTCTTTTCAATTCCATGAGTGAGACAACCGATTTTCTTCGGATTGTAAAATAAGCCGGAGATTTCAGTAGCCAAGATAGAGCAGACTGGAAGAATAATGCCGTTCGAATCTCGTGCAAATCCCGTTCTATTTGCGCGGAAATTTGTCAGGTTCCTCCTTTTAGAGGAGTGCATTGCAAGGAAGCAAGGCGTGTTGCATTTGTAGAGGCAGCCGCAATGTTCGCATTAGAGCAGTGAAAGACACTCTCGGCGATAAATATTGTTACTCCGACGGAGAGAAAAGGGAAAAAGAATTATTGCCGAGATTCTGCAGGAGAAGTGAGAATATTTCCAAGGGTCGGTTGGGCTTAACACGCACACAATGGCAAATGTAGGCGGCTATATTTCGGAAAGAAGGATATACCAATAAGAGGGAATGGATACAAAGAATGGAGGAAATGCAGATAAATGAGTTGAATAACAGAGAGAAGGCCAGAGTAGTCCAGCGGTTCTCGAAATTTACTGCCTGCTACATTCAAATTTTTATTCCCTTCCAAACGCTATCCTTTCGGGAAATAATTCTCCCAAGCAGGCATACGAATGCAATCCATAAGAGAGCCCAGTTTCGTAGAATTTCAAACTATGCGTACTATGTCTGTGTGTTTTTGAGGAGGTGCACTAGTACAAAAAACTCTTTCTCTATTCAAAACTTTCCCATCATTAGGATAAACGCTTTACAAAAACACTATTTGAACTCGTAACTCCATGTGTAATACAAAATTGCGGCAATTAAAACTCCAAAAATTCCTCAAATAAGAATCATTGATGGAACTATTATTGATTCAGAATGAGAAAATTTTGAGAACATATACAAGTCTAATTTCGTATACTGGTGTAAATTAGCACAGTAATTATAAACCATTGGTTTCAAGAGTGGTTGGAACTCTCTAACATCAGTCAGTATTTTTTTTGTTAATGGTAGAGGATTAGGCTTAGTAGGTAAGATAGAGAGTGGGGTATTTTTCAATAATCCAGAAGGTTATAATTAGAACCATGCAAATTTATGCAGTACAATGAGAAAAAGAACAACATAATTGATGGAATTGCCAAGAGAAGTAGCCCAGAGGAATGAAATTATTCAACATCAACTATTTCTTAGTAGATTACATATTATAACAAAATGAAAAAGACTGTGAGCAAAAGTATGTGCAAGGTACGTTCTTAAACATTGCACTAGAATAAAAATGATAAAGTTCCAACCCTTGAGGTACAGAATCAGGAAATAAAGAAAGCTCATCTTTAAATTAACTCATTTTTTACTATCAGGAGAGAGTTTCACTGAACGGAAGGGAAATTAAACCCATGAAAATGTTGAAACGTATGAGTTTTGATCGAATAACACTGGGCATTAAACTACAATATCTCTGATAAGTCTATACGACATATTGAATTTTAATCATTATCACCGATATTGATACAGGAATGTTGTAATAATTTATGCATATTCATCCATATAATTATCAAAATGGCTTCTGGGGTAACATTTAAGACGACTGCAAAATGTGGGAAGATAAAAGAGCATTAGGTCGCAGCAATTCGACTGATTGTGAATCGAACACACGTGCAGTTAAATTTAAACTCAATTACTTTTACGGCTGTTTAATAACAAAGCAAACAAACAAGTGACCCTTGATATCTAATTAGAGATTTTTCCTTGTTTGCGGACTGATCCCGAGTCGTCCATCTAATGAAAACGGTAATTAACCAATTGAGTCCATTTTCAGCATTAATTAGCGCGCTTCTGATTGTAAATACTTAGATGAAATGTTGCTATTTCGAAATGAGATTGGAGATCTCGAAAGCTCTGTTTTAGGAAATTCCAATGAACGGGATTGATCAATTTGTAAAGGTGAATCACTTCTTGATTGAAATGACAATAATGGATCGTAATCAGGCAAATTGATGAGCATTTATTTCATTTTGGCAAACTAAAGTTTAATGTTTACAAGTTTCTGTTTATTTCCAATTTGAAATCAAAATGGTTACAACAACCTCAGGATGATGTTGTAATGTAATTGCACTCATATTTAAATGGAAGAATTAAAAGTTTAAATAGATATAATGACGGAAGAATGAAAAACTTCTTTAAATTATAAATTACATCATTATTTTATATTTTTCACCCCAGAAACGAAACTTGTTCAGCTTTTTTAAAGTCATTTTAGTCCATGAAATTATTTCATGTCGATCTATTTAAATATGATTAGTACAAAAACTTGGCCAGATGGTTTCGCATGCTTTCCTTTTGAGTAAAAGTTTCCATTCCCCCTGTCAAAGAGATAGTGTTGTCATAGTAACTATCGCTGCTGCCGATCGGAAAAATTGAACATACGCGGCGCTATAACGAGAGAGACAAAAATATTCCTAATTAAAAATAAAAAAATATGTAATGAGCTAATTGCAAATTACGTAGCCACCATTACATCATTATTATTTAACATAATTCAATTCCCAGCAGTTCATCAGATTATCACAACGTTAAAAAACTTAGAAAGTAGGAGGTAAATGAAAGATACATTCATGAGGACTTCGTAAAAATAATAACATTCAAAAGATGAGGGGATGTTAAACTTTGCCCATAGAGGAATAAGTCGATCCAAGGATAAACATGAGAGAAGAATGTCAGCATGAATCTGACTCAGGTCTCTTCCTAAGTTTTAGTAACAACTGAGCAGCCATGCAGACAATTCCAAATTATGTTGATTTGTGAAACATGAATGTGGAATAATATTCCTTTTATCGAAGCATAGGAGAAAAAATTAATTCACCCGAAAGCTATTATTCATTTGTGTTTTCCCGAAGTGGAGAGATTTTTTGCGATCAGGTAATAATTTCATAATTAAGAATTTTCTCCATGGAAAACATTCTTTACCTATTATCTATAATATTGTTATCTTGATAAAGAATTTATTTCACATTCTGAATATATTGTATATGTATATTTTGCATGAATCTTTGAAAATTGGATAAACGATAAAATAGACTTTTTCATATTTTATTGCAATCTCTATCCCTGAGCAGAACACAAAGTCTTAATTCGCTTGGTCCAGTCATACAGCGTGGAGGCAATGTTTCAAAAATTCCCTTTTTAAACCAGTCCGTTGCTCCATCGAGCCTTTATTTCCCAAGATACGGCGAATTCCGCGACGAGATGAGCCGTGCTGTACCACGTTCGAAGCTGGCCAAAAAAGACACAAAAAGGGACTTCAAGTAGAGCAAAATTAGGTCATGAAGAAGCCTCTAGGGTATGACCATATGGGTCTGAAAGGGTCGTCCCACAGCCCGAGGATAGGCCCAAATCCCTCTGAGGTTGACAGATATACTGTGCCTCTCTCAAAGCCGAAGAGTAGCAATAAATAAGGTAAGAAAAGAGAGAGACTGCCGGTAGAAGACGCTGCTATCGGCGCGCGAGAGATACGTGCCATAAAATAGCGGTTTCGTGGACGGGATAATGTTTGTATTGTCGTCCCCATGCGGTCGAGGGTACCCTCGAGGATTCTCTTTATAATATTTACAGTTTGGGCTGAGAGATGGCGCTAGTGCGAAGGGAAAAAGAAACATCTGCCGGTGTTTGACCACCGCAATCCTTCCCTCCTTGTTATTTACGATTTCCCTATCTTTTTTTTTTCTCTCCGAGTGAGGGACATTGCACACAATCGAGTGGACACGTTCCTGATTCACTACCCTTAATTAATTTCGCTATAATTTTGGGAGCGGACGGTAAGCGGGCTGTTTATGGGTATTTCAATGAGATGCGAATAAATTGTCCGGAGAATGGCTCCGAGCACACGAACATTCCTTCTCAAAAGAGCTTAAATGAAATGCTTCGCAGAGGGTAAAAAAGACAGTTAATATCGCAAGATCCCTCGGGTTACGTTTTTGTTTCATGGCATCGCAGAGTGGACCGCTTTGTCTAATAGACACAAAAGGCCCTTGGACTATGATTTTCTAAACTAATCTCTCCCTTTGCATACATTGTAGTCGACTGAGCAATTCTTAGCAATTGGATATTGTGATGGGAATAGAGACATTGTTACATCCAGCAAGCCCTTGCGAAACAATTTATTTAAAATACATTGTGGCCTATTAATTTCATATCGGACAACTATCATTATTATTTTTCTCTTAAGGATGAAGTGCCGCGGTAAAAAAATGTGGATTATTTTCATACGTAAGGACAATTTAAAATTAATTAAGTCAATTATAAGATCTTAATGCTCTCGTTGGAATTGTAAACATAATAGTGTCACCATCTCACAGCATGGTTGATAGCATATAGCATAGCAGATAGCATAGCGGTTAGTATGGTATCACATAGCAATTCCATTTCTGTTCATCAAATATTCCTGCAAAAGATTCGCCAACTCTGCCCTAAAATTTCTCAACATGGCCATTCGTGGGCGGAATATTTTTCTAAGGAACTAAGTCTGCTTTGACTTAAATTTTATTTACACCTTTTCCGAATGTGATCAAATTAAGAAGTTCTGTTACCTCGATCGATCCGATAATGACCGTAAGTTAAGAGAAATAGATGCTAGGACGAATCGTTTTAGAGATTCATTCTTTCCGCGAACAATACGTGACAATAACCGAATAAGGAAGTAGTATAGATTCAACTGTTGTTTACACCCCCTGCCACACGACGAAAGGCGGCTTGCAGGGCATTAATGTAGATGTAGTAGGTAGAAGAAGACTTAACAGTGTGAATATCCATGAAAGGAAAATATAAGAATAAATATTTACGTATAACACGGTACGCATTTCTACAATATATAATTGAATATGACCGGTTTCGACACAGATCGCCGATCTGTGTCGTGTTATGTCGAGGCAATCATGTCTTTGCCGAAACTGTTCGTGATTGATCGAAAAAGCAATTCTATTATGCCAATAATACCAATAAAATGTCCCTATAAAATTGGATAACAAAATCGCCATTATAAATACGAGGGCTTATCAAACGGAATTTGGGATATTAAATTCTAAAGCGGGTAAAACCGAGAAAAAAACTACGTTTGTATAGATACAGAAATATAGAATAAATTGCTTTTGGATGATTTCAAAAATTAAAATCTTTGTTTTTTTACATTACATCTGTGAATGTTTCCACTGGAAATATTGACTGGGAATATACCCATATCGGGTAGTCCATTTGAAAACAGGCCATATTACTACTACTACTAATGCAGTATGTGTTTACCTACAAAAAGGACTAACAATTAGCTAGAAATACTAGTAAGTTATTCGGTAGGTTTAGCTCAACTTTAAGCCGCTTCAGAAGTTGGTAAATCACGGTTTCTATGAGGATATGCTCACAATATATTGAAATCATAAAAATTCTTCTCTTTTTCTTTGTTAAAACGATTTCCGCATATTCTCAAGGCCGATGGGTGGAATGGTGCCCAGTGATTTGGTCCGGGGAAATTCGTACGCGGGGAATTGATCTCCCGCGCTGATGTTGTATGTACTACCAACTCAACCCCCCGGTTAATTTATTTATAACATTAACCAATAATCAGGGCATGTAGATTAACATAAGACAGAATAACAGTAGTACAACATCAGCGCGGGGGATCAATTCCCCGCGTACGAATTCTCCACGTACGAATTCTCAGCGTACGAATTCCTCCAGGATCAATTCACCGGCCACGGGGGGAAATACAGGAGCAACTATCTCAGTCGCCTGTTTCAGAGAGTGCGAATCAGAATACCTCTAATTTTAAACCATTATCGCCAATTTGGTTCCGAAGAGAATTCGCAAGGCATCTCTAACTCGAACTAAATTTGCTTCGACTACTCGTCTACTTTCGAATAGGCAAAAAAATGATTAACAAAACTTACATGCCGAGTAACTAATCAATCACAGAGTCTAAATATTTTTATTAGACGTGGTCATTTGGATGTACGCTACCTCCTTCACATCTCATCTCCCGTTCCTTTTGGATGCTGTCATTTATGAAATGGAATTAAGGGAAGGCCGAGAGGATTACATCTTAAGAAATAACGGCATCTCAGTGACTCGACAACCGGAGTGGATATGGGATCTCCAAAAACAAACTCAAACAAATCCTCTGTGGTAAGCGATGCTACTTTTTTATTCTCGACGTTAAGATGAATGCTGTGCTACGGACGGTATCCTATGAAAGGAGATGCAATGGCCTTGACTTAGTATCGTCGCTCCTGACCTATTGTCTTCCAGACGCGAAATCAGTTTCTTTTTTCGTAATTCATTCAAATGTCTCTTCCATCGAGGAAACACGCTGGACCAGCTTCAGTGGAACATGAATGCACAATTTGCAATTCTGTTTCTCTTTTTACAAACATCTGTCAGGCTGAGCGGCTTTCTTCTCATCTGTGATGCCTCTTTTCAGTAATACATTTCGTGTAAGGGACAGCATCGTATTTGGTAAGAAATTTCCTTTAACATATGTGTCTCTCAAATAAATGTTGCAACACAATCAAACAACCTCTTCTGTTAATATCATTGTATTCTATTCTATTATCATGCTATTGTCTTTGGACCACTTGCACTTTTATCATTTACTATTTTTCTTAATCCACCCGATACAGAAAGATCAGAGAGTTTCAAATTTTAGAAGGAAGGAAGCTCTCCTGGAGACTTCTACGAGACCTTCAATGGATGGATGCATTTTAGCTACAAAACGAGCATCGACTATTTATATATCCCTCTTACTCTAAATCTCTGAACAAATGAATTCTATCGTATAACCTTTTTGCACTTGAAAGCTTCGATATTCGGTCTTTTGGTTTTGCTCAGAATCGCTTTCATTTCCCACCGGTCAGTTCCCAAGGGAAGTGCAATTTGCGTATGGCCAAACGGAGGTGTTAAAGGTACCTTCAGTTTCACTCCGTATAATGTAATAACTATGTCAAAGGAAGTACTATCAACAGTAGAGGGAGAGATTACTACATAGTGGGTAGACAGAAACCATTGCGAAGTTGAAATTCCCCAGAATGAAGAAATTGCCACTGTTTTCTTAGAAGCTATTCAAAATAGGAAATTCAACCGCCTAAACAAACTTTTCCCCTCACTTTCGTCAAAATACATCTCGATTTTTCCCTCAGCAAATCCATTCCCAAAAATCCTTAACCAAACCCGCAAACTATGTAATGAGTAGATAATATTTATAAACGATCTTACCACTTATTAAGACATGAAACCAGATCATGAAATATAATCAAAAGTGAAAGCTCTTAATGTTTTATTAATCGGTCTTATCATGAATGAGTAATGTGTTTCAAAATTTATGAGACGCCAATGCGCTTCATCAAACGCATTAATAACTCAACGTTTATATCAACCACTCGACAAGAAATCTACACTGTATTGAGGCAATATTCCTCAATTAATATTTATGGAGCCTTCATTTCAAATTAATTTATGAGAAATACTTCGAAAAGAATGTAACCATACAATTATTAATATATATATATATATTTATATTTGGTTGATATTGTTGTATATACGGAATATCTGATACATGTCGCTTCGGTAAAAAATAGAAAACATCGTTTCTTTTGTAAAATGTTTATCAGAGACAAGAATACAGCTGTTTTAAAGAATTATTTGCTTCAAATTAGAAGGATCAGATAACTATCGTTAATTTTAATAATATACATGCTTGAATTTATGTAAATTCCTCTTCAAAATGGAAATTATATTTCAAGTATATGTACGATATAAACACTATCACGAGATGATTATATTATTTTATTTGTTGTCATTGCATTGCTTAAAAAGTAGAATGCAATATGCGAATAGAAATGTACACAGAGAGTTGGGATTTCCGATTGTCGACCACGGATCCCGTAAAGGGAAAATCCCAACTTTATAGCTTTCATCGAATATTGTATGAGGCTCACAAATCTTAGTAGAAAAATAGGTCCTTTAGAAAAAATGTAGTACATTATGTTTGATCCTAGAATAAATCAGTGCTATTTATATTTTAATTAACGATATGCATTCTTTCCCAATAGGAAGGGTAATATTGGACGATTTTTATGGAAAGCTATGAATACGACCTCAGGGGGGTTATTGGGGAAATTCAGCTGGGGAAACCCGGGGACCCAAGGCGGCCGACGAAAAGTGGGAGACGAAACGAAGGTACGCTTTGCCCCTACGCGGGAGGCACATTCTACTTTCTACAGAGGCTTCTTCGTGACGTAACAGCTCGCGGCCGAAGAGAAGACGTCTTAGACTCCAGCCAATGAAAATCCGTCTCTCATCGAACGATAGCACCAAAACCGCCGCTTTTTAAACGCGATGCATGGCAGAGGACGGTCCTTCGATAGGTAAAATTTTCATCCTTTTCTTATCACGCCAAAGAATATCGCACGGATGACTGCAAATTCAACATTCCATCGAACTAAAGTGGTACTACTATCGAGATTGATGTATTAATGGATAAATTCAACTTCATTAATGACATAATTTTATATATTAAGTTTTAAAATCAAATTAACTACGGTAATTCTAGGTAATATTCCTAACAAAAATTACTGTGGGATTTGTATCTGACAATTATCATAGGACTCTGACTCCACTGAATCCATTTCAGCACCATCAAAATTAGTTTAGTAATGAAATGTTTTAAAATTTGGGGTTTAGTATTCGGGGATGGCCGGTTTAAGTTTCTTAGGGCAGGGAAATAAAGTTTATCTCAGCTAGGAATATCCCGGGTCCCCTTCCTTCGTCCTCCTCAAAGTGTACCGTTAGAACATGGGTAAGTGATTTCAAATAGCAGCGTAAATTCTTGAGAATCTGCGTTGAAAATTTTCCCGTCGATCAAAACCTTTTTCTACCGAAAAGATGATTTGTATTATTCAGCTAGAAATGAAATGACCAGCAAATAGTTATTCCTGACTGTGGCATTTAAATTCATAAAATATTTACTAAAAACAGTGTAATTTTGCTTAGGAAAAAAAGGTGAAAAAAATTGGATCGACCTGGGATTCGAACTAGCAAAATTACATTTTTCAACTCTGCACGATAACCATTACTCCACGTGAATTGCTTGTTAATTATATTGGTGCATTTCAATCTATCTATATATATAAAGCAGAAATTCTGTGGGTTTGTGTGTTTGTGGGTTTGTATGTTTGTGGGTTTGCTTGTCTTGGATTGGAGTCTACACCGTTTGCCCGATTTGTCTCAAACTTTGCATACGTGTCCATTTATATCAGGAAGGAAGTGCTGTCGCATTTTTATTCAAGAATTTTGCTGGGTTCGAACCAAGATCGCTCAGATAGATTTTCATAAGGAATACACGTAAGCTTCACTTTTATCGGTTGCAGGCTTTATTTCTTTTGAAGAATTAAATTAGAAGAATTACTCTTACAGAGTCGAGACAAACACCAAAAGAAAGAAAATTGAATAAATATTCTTATTTTGGTCGTAAAATCTTACTTTCGATTAGAACTTGCGAGAATTTTGGTAAAATATACAAAACTTTTGTGAAAATTCGAGGCTGTAAACAACTCATCCCCCTGACGACCGATCCCATTGTTGAATCCGAGCTCATGTTTTTTCCCGTAAAAATACTCTTGGACTTTAGGCCCATAAAGCTGATGATTGAAGAGTACGATATATTACATGGATAACGAGAAATTTTCTGTAAGAATGTAACCAGCAATTGCAGGTACGTAATTACAGTCAGGAGATTGTGTGTCTTCGATTTTAGTACAAACCGTTTGCCAGATTCGCGTCAAACTTTGCGTACGTGTTTTCTGGGACCAGGAAGGACGTACTGTCTCAATTTTATTCGATAATTTTGCTGGTTTCGAACCAAGATCGCTCAGATGGGTTTCCATAAAGAATAAATCTAATCTTCACTTTAATCGGTAGCAGGCTATATTTCATTTGAAGAATTAAAACAGAAAAATAGTCGTGCGGAATAGAATCAAGAAGTGAAAGAACGGAAATGAAATAAATGTTCTAATTTTGATCGTGAAATATTGTTTCCGAATCGAAATTTCGACAGAATACTCGTGAATTTTCCAAAATGGTTGAGGTTGTAAACAGCCAATCCTCCTCACGATCAATGCGATGGTTGAGCCGAGCTCATGAATTTTCCTGTACAGTAAGAATAGCTTGGAATTTTAGACCTTATGCTAAATGGAATTTACGCTTTGCACGACTGGCAACTTGAATTTAATCTATTTCTATATATATTCCCCGTTGAGAATCAACGGGCGCTTCAGCTAGTATAATATAAATTGGAAATTTACGCAGATTTTTAAACGTTTTTTACTAAGAAACTAGAAAGTGATAGTTAAAACTGTAATAAAGTTGTTATTACAATTGGCCAAAAAACCTATCCTTAAAGTATCATTACGATCCGTTTCCGCAGAGGGTAAGGTTCCAGTTAGTTACTCAGTTCGGTATGAACGTCTATGTTTATGAACAAATATCAGATAAAATAATTCTCAGAGTCATTATTTACAGCAAATATACTTTCCAATTAACATTAGGTTACTAGTGGAATGTTTTAATTGTAATACTTATAAAGTAATCCTCATAAAAGTTGCAAAAAAGCAGTCCTTAGATGGATATGAACGTCTTCGTTTACGAAGAATTATCATAGAAAATCATACTCACCGTCAGTATTTAGAGTAAATATAGTTACTAATTAACATTAGGTTACTAATGGAATGTTTTTATTGTAATATTTATACAGTAATCCTCATAAAGGTTGCAAGAAGCAGTTCTTAGTTCCTTCGTTTACGAACAAATGTTAGAGGAAATAATGCTCAGGGTCAGTATTTAAAGCAAATATAGTTTCTAATGAACATAAGGTTAATAACACAAAATAATAATAATAACTATGCAGCGTAAAATTAAATAATAACATCATTTACGAAAGGGAGATCACCGTCCAAAACCCGCTATTTGGGTTTTATTCATAAACAAACAATTTGAAGTTTATTACTTGATTAGATGATTCTGCAACCTTTAAAAGTAATATAAAAATATTAATATAGCACCTATGCAGCGTAGTTAACCACTGAAGACACACAAATCTCGGTAGGTGGACGCAAAACAAAGCCACAGACACGTCGGTCGCCGATATCTACTGCTACGAGGCGCTCGGCTTCCGTTCTCGCAGATGGAGGAAGCAGCGGCAGCCGCTAGTGCCTCCCGAGTAGCGTTTTAAGCAAAAACCCGTAGTCGTGACGTATTTGCCGCTTCGGTCTCCAATATCGCAGATTTGAAAGCCTCCCCAAGAACCCCCCAGGAAAGCGTTTTAGGGCTTTTGTTAGTTCTAATTCACAAAAAATGACATTTAAAAATATTAATCTTGCTTCTCTTTCTTTGCTGACAAAAGACCTATAGAATATTAAAAAATGAATTTTTAATGAAATAAAGAAGGCTCTTACCGAATGAAAGATTTTGATGTTTAAGAGTCCATTCAAAACCCAATGCAACCAACTCAAAAATATAATCTACTTCAACGAAAATAAAATCCAATTCAATTAAAGAATAGGAGACGCACATGTGACGAAAGAATATGAGATTCGGTGCTCAGGAATTAAGCAATAATTTAAAATTTGCAAATAACATTGAAAACATGATTTCCAGTGTCCAAAACTGTTATCGCGTAATCAGAGATGTAAGAGAGCGAGGAATTAAAAGAAAAGGCGTACTTCACAATTGTTATGTTGGATAACGTAGAAAGTGTATATCGAAAGAGGGCAATGAAGAAAGAAGGAAACTGCAAGGTTTATTTTGAGTAAATAAGTAGCGACTCAAGAGTTGTGGTGGAAAGAACTAGAATCTTTGTATAAACAAAAAGGCCAGGAAATATGTATAAACTATAGTAAGAAAGAACGGAATAATTGCAACGTAGGCGAAGCTATCTCATGAAAAAAATCAGAAATATAAAGTTTTCACTGTTAATGGAATGGAACAATTATACTCTTTCCTACAATTTCTTTTTAAAGTATCAGTTGTTAATTTAATGAAGCGGTCATATTTATCGAGAGAGTTAAAACTCACGGTGAGTTTATGTATCTAAATATTCAAAAATTGACATTTTTAAATGAAACACAGCAATCCTAACTGTCGTCAGTGGACAACTTGCTAAATATTCACGGTCCTCTCAAGAGTTTATTAAGTTAGATGTTCCTCTTATAATTAATATGTTCTTTCCTCACTTTGTGGAATTCAGTATAAACCATCGTAAATTTGATTACGACGGTATAAATATTCCTCTTTACTATTCCATCAAAATTTAAGGGGTTATAAATAAATAGTCATTTTTCAGTATTGATAACTGATAATCTAATCCACAATTCAGAAATCATTTAAATGATACTTCTGAAAAATGGTATTATAAAAAATATGAATTAAAATTTCTGTTCTTACACCAAGATAGATATTCCGCAAAGATGTTTTTTATTTACCGGCATTCATGAAATAGATCGAATCTTTGTGTTTTCTATTCGAAAAGTTCCATATTGCCTTTTTACAACTATTCTCTCTTGAAGAAGAGCGAAGCTGACATCGAACGATGGTGACCTAGGATATGCCTGCTTTGGAGTAAAATTGTTTGAATTGTATTTTCCTTTTCTCTCTTGTAGAGAACATTGGAGAACGGCATGAAAAAAGACGAATGGAAGAACGCCTCTTGTGGCGCTATTTCACCGCATTATATAGTGCAAGGGATTATGTAAAGCCCTAGTTTAAGCGTTCCTTTTTTCGCTGTCAACTCTGCATTATTTATGCGATTTCTCGAAGGCGGGATTCGTGACGCGCAAAATGGATTTCGTGCTCCTATCTCGGAAAGAAAGGAATTCTATCCTCGTGTCCTCGGAACTAAGTCCGGAGAATAAATCCACTCCTGCAATCGTATAATTAATAAGATTCCTCGTTTCTCTGAGGCAATTAGCCTGTTCTTCGATGGATGCCCTTTTGAGATTTCTTGCTTTCGTGAATTCTTTGAGGATGTCAATTTATTTACCCTCAACCCACCGTGGAAGAAGCCAAGAATTAAATTGTTAAATGAATAATTACGATCCTTAAGACGGCTTCTATATAAATGAAAATCTCTTTCTGCTTTTGCAGCCGCAGACGGGCCTGAAATTGAGGATTTCAATTAACATTTCCTTTAAAAAATTATTTTATTTTGTTCCACGAGCGCTATGGCAATTAACCAATCCTTTGAAATATTCACTTTTGAATTCTTTGAAATGTTCACTTTTGAGGTAATATTAAGGCAAGATCTGATGTTTAAAATAAAAACAATGTATGATATTATTATTGTTATTATTATTATCAGAATTACTGCCGATGGCAGATTGTAATAAAATATTGCAAATAAATGGTGTAATTTAAATTATATAATTTTAAACAATCTTATAGACCCACATAAACTCTAGTTTGGACATTATTAGTAGGATTTTTAACTTTTATGATAATTTTACTGATTATTTTTTATAGGGTTTACTTATTTTATATCCTAAGTTTGTTATTTGACATTAAAATCTTTTTTACTGACGGTACCCTTGGATCGACTGCAGGTAACTAGATGATAAAAGAAAATACTCTCATTACAAATGCATAGAATGTTACCTTATTGTTCGCAAACAGCATTTATTTTTTAAAATTAAGTTGCTATGGATTATAGCAGTATGCTAATATAAGCATCGTAAAAGAAGAGGCGTAGATTTCAAAAACCTCTCTTCTAATCAGATGTGTCCAGGAAATTTAACGCAACATTGTACTAGTCAGAATGCAGTATTCATTTATTCCTCGATGAATAATACGGGAGTGTAATCCTATATGTATCGATTTCTTTAACATATTATTTATTCGTATCCCACGACTTTAATCAGCATTAATACCCTTAATGTTGCGTTTAGGTGTTTTTCAGGGGTCTTAAAACCTGAGTCCACGAACAATTTTATTTTTTTTAAATGTTTTCATCGTTATCGGAAAGAATGAATAACCGACTTGTCTTAGCGGCTATTTCTGTATTTCGCTCTTTTTCAAATTGGTTGATTTAGCAAGTTGACCGTACAATACCGATTACGTCTAGCGTAAATACCTTTATCAGACTATATCAAGCAATCACAACCTAAATCATCATTCCTTCAAGAATTCCCAATTGTCAAAGAAGAGAATTTTCAAAATACTTGATTTTTATCTTGATATTTTGTAAAAGTTTTTTAATAAAGGCTATTTTTAAAAATTTTAGGTAGTACCATTTTTAATTATTTTAAATAAATAATATGACGTTCACCAATTTCTAAATTCTGTATTTTCTTATAACATATTACATGTGTATTCTTATATACTATCTTATGTACTTTTATAACTTATCTTAAGCAAAAATTATTTAAATCATTACTCAAGACTGATATTTTATATCCTTATTTTCTGAAATCTCTTATTTTGTTTTTACTGTGATAAATACTACATTAATTAATGTCACTTAACAATATGTATTCTTATATTATATATTTCAATTTAAATTATGTATCTGTAATATTTTAACTCTTATTACTTTTCACTTTGTAATGTTTACAATTTTTTATTGTTCTTTTGCCCATTTAAACAAGTACAATATTGTGTTTTACAATTATTCTTCATTGTGTAACAAGAATGATATTTTTTGTATTCTTGAATGATATTATTTCATAATCAGTTTATATATCATTACATACTCTACTACTTTGCAATTTTAAGTCGCTATAGATGTATTTATATATGTTATGTAAAAGGTTAGAGGTCAGTTTTGCCCGTAATAAATATTGCTATTATTTTATTAACAGTGAAAACAGTATACTATTCGCGATGGGAGTACAATGAAGACTTCATCAACCAACTTCATCGATCCGCGGTTACATTTTGTATTCGTTTCAATATCCATTGCATATTCAAATTTCGGAGGCAGAATGAAAAGACGCATTCGTCTTGTGTATCCCGAAAGCACAGCTGCTGATCCTTTTACGATTCAAATGAATTCGACGTCCATTCCATTTGACTTTTCGTCCTTGGCCGTTGATATGGGCTACTGGAAGTGGCAGACAGGTGTAGATGGAAATGCGACAGGTAGATAGAAGTGAGAGATCGCCATGGAGACCGAGATAGAAACACGGATGATGGGGATGCAGGACTGTTAGGCGCCATAGATCCAGATTAACAAGACAACCCTCTGGCGCGGAACCAAGCCAGATGAGTGGCGTTGCTCGAATGGGAAGGAACTCATCGGACTCGCTCGAATAAAAATAACGCCGGGAAAAGTTGAACGGGTAGGAAGAAAAAATTAAGTCCCTTCGCTCAATTCTTTTTAATTAACTCTTTAAGCTCGAAGAGAGAAAATACGATCCGATTTGGCCATAAATTATGCCTCTTAAGCGCTCGGGTGGATTTTTTTCTTTCCTTCCTCTTGTTTAAGTTTCTTTCATTTTCTGTGTTCGGCAAATGAGGGCCTGATGAAAGGAGCATCGGGTTGTTTGCAAAGAAAATCGGATCGGGTGAAATACAATTACCCAGAAAAAAACGGAAAGGAAATGATTTATTAATGAATTTTAATAATCTTTCTCCCGAACGTGCTCGAAGAAAATTTATCATCAAATTTCTTCTTCTATCATATTTAATACGAGCAAAGTACTCGGATATGCTCGGAAAAATACTTAACATGTTGAAAGATAAAAGATTACAATGGCACTCGAACATAATTCTCGGAAGCCCCAATTTCTGCCGAGTCATAGTTTGAATACAGTGTAAAGCAGAGTAAGTTTCAAAATTCATGAACGTACTGAAAGCTACCAATACCGTATATAATAGTCCTACTTTTATAATTTAAATAGAATGTAACTTTATTTCTAATCTTTTGCGATGGAATGTCATGATATTACAATGAATTCCTGATTACAATATCTTCTCATGACATGTGGATAACAAGGTCGCACTTTAAAGTATAGAATTTTCATAAAAAATGTATATTTAATAAAAAAGTTCGCGATTTTTATCCTAAAAATTCATTAATGGATGAGAATAAGATTGGTAAAGTGAATTTTACAATGGCATACAAAGTCTATTACAAATGAGTTTCAGACATAAAATAATGCAAGTCGATGAAAAAAAATTACATAATTATATAATTAACCCGCCGTTACTCGCGCCTATTTTGTTACGTGGTTACTCGCGCGGGGTGTTTTTACACCCCACCGGATTTTTTCATTTATTACGGTTATCTTCGAAAACATTTTTGATTATTTTTATCTGTTACCATTTATAGATCTTTTTGATATGATGTCTAAATTTTACGTTGATATTACGACTTTTAAAATTTTTATGAGCTATTCAATAATAATACTCAAAAAATTGTACAATAAAACGAAAATTTGACTCGTATACCTTATAGATGAAACATCTTTGTAGTAATCAACGTATTCCTTGTTAGCAGACATTTTAAAACAATTACAGGGAAAAATTAATCCAGATTAATGCAATTTAACCCGCGATTACTCGCGCTCAATTTTGTAACGTGAATGCTCGCGCGGAGTGTTTTCACACCCCACCGGTCTTTCTTTGACATCCTTTTTTTACGATTAATTGTACTCTGGATAGCTTAAAAAGCCTTCTAAGTATGTCATAGAAGTTTAATGACGATTTTTAAAAGTTTTAATTTTACAAGTAACTGAAAATATTACGCCCGAAAAAGGTTGTCACTCAATTATCTAATGTTAGTAATTGAGATGCCAATTTCCAGTATTTAAAACTTGGTTGGGCAAAATCTGGTCCAATTTAAAAATCCATCCGTCCCGCAATGGGATTTTTCGATATTTTTTATTCATTTCCATCATTCTAATGAGCCAATTGGGAATGATAAGGCCACTAAAAGCTGTATCTTCACTTATAGGAAATACAGCTGTGAGTTTAAAAAAGGGAAAGTATATCTTGATTAGCTATTACTGCATAAGAAAACTGGTAAACAGTATATATTTCCCCATAATAAGTGTAACCATATTATAAATCGAGAAAAAACTGCGGTTTTCAAAGGATCCGTTTTTTCCTTTTTTCTAACTATTCCATTATTGTATTTTACAATATACATAGGTTCTGTCACTTACTGCAACCAAAGATATAATTTTTAACATTGTTAATGTGCATTCAACTGTTTTGTATCATACGGTAGATGCTGCAGTTTCATGCAGCTATGAGAGAGGACATGGCGAATAATTTTGCAAGGATATATTTACAAGGAAGTTAGACATAGTCGATTCATTTTATTAGGTCAAAGCTGGATATTTTCCCCTTGCAATTTTGCGTTTATAGGTCACCCTATTCAAAATTTTATAAGGTAGTCAAATTTCATGAATAAAGAAATTCACAAGAAATTCAGCCTTCGAGATAGATAAGATAATTTCAAATTTTTATTCGCACATTTACACACCAGTGACTCATAAAGACGACGAATATCAATTCAGTGAATTTCGAATAATGTAATTCAGATATAGAGTGACTAAAGGTATATCTCAAAAGGGGAAAAAACATATTTCATATTCGCAGGAATATAAAGGCAGCAGACGAAAAAAATATTGCTGTTGCTCCCAAATAAATTCGAAAAATCAGCGAAGTTAAGGAAAAACTCCGAAAGAAACGATGAATGAATCCAGGGTCTGTTTTAATACTGAAATTTGTGAAGTGCTAAACAGCTGAAGAGAACAAATTAAATGCGCGCATCCTAGTAAAAGAGAAATTATGATAAAAAGGAATCTACGAGTTTTCGAAGAATTTTTAAGAACGCTTATTCTGAGCTGCAATAAGTTAGTGTTTTTAGAGCTCTTTTGTGGTGTTACTTTTACGAAAAGTTAGGAGAGGAACACTAAATTCGGTGTGAAATATCCTCACTCGCATTAATTCGGACGCCTCATCCACAAGCATTAGAGTGCTCTGGAAGTGCTTTATGTTCTGTTTAAAAATCCATTCGCACAGGCGTCAAATAAAAAATTATTCGCGGCAGGCACCTGTTGAAATAAGAAGGTATTAACCCTAATTCTCCAACAGCACCAAATGCCTCCAAGGGCAAGGGCATGGATTGAGAAATAGGTGATAGATTTACGTTTGTGTAGTACTAAATATAATTTAACCTTTACACGGACAGGCCAAATGTGTTGCTTAAGAAGTCAGGTGGGTTTAAATTTGGCCCAGAATTAGTCTGTCCTTGATACGTCATTATAATCGCCCATTAACCGTCGGAAATGTTCCTAGATTCGCTTTAATTTAACATCTAGATTTCTTTTTTTACGCTTGATTAGTGTATCATTAAAAAATAATAAATAGCATAGCATTATACGAATAAAATCATATTATATGAATAATGTGATATTTTATCATAATTAATTACCCTCAAAAAGGAAATAAAAGTCGTAGATGTATTGTGGCATTGCCCGGCAAGTGAAGGTAAAAAAAGGTCCATCAAAGAATATAATCTTTAAAGATAAAAAGATTTTAAAAATATATAATTTCTTCCCAATAATAGAGTAAACAAAAATAAGTATATAATTTAAATGGGAGAGGGGCAGAGAAACATTTGGATAAGCAGCAAAACATAATAAGTTTATGGTGTCATAATGGTTCCCACTTGTTTAAAAAAAGTTAATAAAAGGTTTGAAAAATATTCCTGAGCAATCTTTGACCGGTATTCCAAATGAAGAAAAATATAACATAACTGACAACGATGTACATTAATTCTTTGTATTTCAAGATTATAAAATAGCAAAAATTAATTCATGGTTAGAATAAGACGAATTGTTTCAACATTGTAGCATTAAATTATGATGGAATATTGAGAATTTCTCTTAAACACTGCACTATTTTTATTATAAATTTATAAAAGATTTTTCAGAGCGAAAGGAGAAGGGCTTCAATGCTAATTTAAAATGTTTACAATATATTTTTTTAGAATAAATATTAAAAATGAACTTCTGTTAGGCTGTGAGCTTGGTGGTGGTTTTTACCTACATATATACTTGTTATATACACGATTTGTATGTAATTCATACATAATAGATAGAAAATACCGTTGGAATCATCATATTCTTATACATAGGTATAAAATATTTTCCTAACATTTTAGTAATGCATGCGTAATATGGCATGTGATACGAAACGGCTTTTACTGGATTCTTCGAGGTTCATGGAAGGCCATTCATTTGTAAGATAAGGTATACCGTTTCTTACCGTAGCGGATTGTTTAATAGGAAATTCATTCCCAGTAAATTTTCTCAATTAAGGAAATACCCCAGTAATTAAAGCTCACAGTGCCTCTCGAGTGTCTAATTATGAACGGCTGGCTATTTACCCTACCAATGGCTGTAATTGAGATAAGCACCTGTAACAAAGGGAAGCAAAATAACAGTCCAATAACTCCTGATCGCAGCGCCTTTGTAGAAAAGTGGCTTCAACTGAAAACTTTGCTCACCGCTGCTTCGCTCTCAAGTCTAATCTATTTAATACTCTTGAGCTCTTTCCTTTTGATTAATTTATTTTCTGTTTACTTTTCTCCCGTGGCATTAACGCCTCCCATAATCCCCGTTGTCTTCCGTTCTTTGGCTGGCGAACTCTACATCATTTGAGGACCAATTTATCGTTGTCTGCATAAACTATTACTTTCGCTATTTCTAGTTTCTCGTATATTTTTCTCTTCTGGCACACAACGATCATTTAAATCGATTCTTATAGTACTCCGCAAATACCTCTATGTTTTTAAACAAATCCCCTATATCTGATTCGATATCTCGAACATTTTTATACTAAATGATAATTATAGCAGCATAATAGTAATGTAATTGTAGTAGTAATGTTTTAAGTGATTCTACAACTTTCATCATTTCTGGTAGTATAATAGGGAATCAAAACACGCTATTATGAGCTTTCGATTATTTTTACCTCTCAATGATTAACTGGAATGACCTCCGAAGGACAAACAACTGTTCTGTGAGTAATTTTCATATTTTTTTAAATAATAAAAGAACAAAGAGCCTCTAGTAAATAGGTAGTATGTATGTATGAATGTATGTATATTTAGAGTACAGTTATGTTAACCAAAAAAATAAAATAACGAATTAACGGTAATTTTTGTTTTGAAAGTATTAGGAATTTTACAATTTTTTTATGGCGCATCATGTCATTTTCTTCAAAAATTTATTTTTCTCGAATATTTAAAGCCTTTCAATATTTAACGAAATAATACGTATACATCAGCGTGAGGAAAAAACTGAGGTCTCGTATCATGCAGCCACTCATTAGTCTCATAAAACTCTAAGAGAGCAGTCAGAGACACCTCTTCCAGAACAAGGAATCAAACTTAGAAAGAGCGTGAATTAAAAACTAATGAAGAAATTTCATCCACGATGTACGCAGTAACGAACTGTGTAACCTAAAATCGTATATTTGTATGATCATTTCACATGCATTGGATATTACACAATAATAAAGAATTTCAACATTAATATAAAATTTAATTATAAAAAAAAAACATTTTACCGGTGATCTAATGTGGGCACCATAAGATGGAATGTCGGTATGTGATGAAAATTCTCGATGGCGCTCATTTGAAGAAAGCCAAGTTATTTTTAAAGTATTCAAGATGATGGAATTCAAACGAAGATAGAGGTCCAATCCAGATTAAATGTTTACCATTATCAGCAGAAGGCATGATGTGTGGGAAACTCAAGGGTTTTCTTTTGAACGTAAAATGAACTGTAATTAATAGTTGTACTTCTATAATACTAAAATAACCAGTCAATCTTGTTTAACTGCTTGTTTAGTGTTAGTTTTTTCACCTTCACTTTCACTTTTAATCCAAAATACATATCTTATTGATTGTGAATTAGTTTGCCAGAAAGATAACGGAATTACTACCTTGAGAGTAAACCCAAGCAACAGGAATCAGGTTATAATAGTGTAATTGAGAGTAAGCTTATTCTCCACTAATCGACGAAATTAATACAGCTGTACTAATAAAGTCCCAACAGCTATGATCA
This sequence comes from Sympetrum striolatum, assembly GCA_947579665.1. Classification (NCBI taxonomy): domain Eukaryota; kingdom Metazoa; phylum Arthropoda; class Insecta; order Odonata; family Libellulidae; genus Sympetrum; species Sympetrum striolatum. Next base: position 79,287,126 of record OX388348.1, on the reverse strand, counting down.
GCCAAGAGTAACAAAGCTTTACAGAGGAATATAACTGGAGATATTGTTGTTGTATACATAATGAAACGAGGTGCATCCCAGTTATATGGAGTAGTCTCCTTTCCGAAGTGTTATTTGCATAAGCTAAGGATGTATGAGTAAGTATCTGTTTATAATAATTAGGATTATTGTCTTACACAAACAGCTCTGGTGCTATGCGTTCTCTGAACTGAAATACGTTAGTCAGCACTAAAGTGTATCCTCGTGTAGAAAGTAATTCCTAAATCTTATTCAAGCCGGAAGCTAACAGCTCTTCCTGGAATCTAATGTATGGATCGCGCCGACTACTCACCCAGGAGCTGAAGAAGGATGCTGGAAGCATCTCCTGTAGCTTCCTGTAACTTCTTACTGAATTTCCAAAGAATATTCCTTGCATTTTTAAATAGTGATAGCATTCACAAACCTTACTTACTTAAATTTTAATGATTAATAATCTCTCTTGTTTATTTACACTAAACATACACAACATTCTATGTAAGAAATGTCCAATTAAATTTATATGCTATCACCGGAGATAAAGGAAAAGGGGCCAATATCAAAAGGAGCCTTCTAAAGTAAGAATAATGCCCTGACATACAGCTATATAAAATTTAGAAATTTGAAAATAAAAGTCCTCGCCCAGAATATATTTTTCTTTAAATATTGATTAAAAGGAGAAGAACATTATATATGGAGAGGGATTAGTAGGATAAGTTGATTGGAAAGAAAAAATTAAAACTCATAAAGATAAACAGGAGATGAAAAACCTTAATGAAACAACAGACAATTAATTGGAAACAGTCAGGTCAGGTTTTTGGGCAAATGGTGGAGATGAAAGTAAAGGAAGAAGAATTTAAAGTGCTCAAGAGATTTGCTAAAAATGAAAACTTACGTTGAGCTCAAGAGAATGGTGTAATCTCAAATAAGTTGTAGAGCAGAAGAGAATTTAAATGGACCAGCCAAAACTGAGATTGTAAAACATTAAATCATTTTTTATTGAATCAACTCTCAATTTCTAAATTTTGGCATATTTTACTCAAAACCATTATTTTTTTTTCTTTAGAGAATTTTTTCCAATAATCGCATACAGGGTTGATATACATTCTACCATCAAGAAACCAGATTATGTGTTTTGCGTAATTTAGTATCCTTCCACAGGTCCACTTTTTCTTCTTCTCCTTTCGAGACATTTGGACCGTGAAATTGAACAATCTGACCCACTCGAGGCGCCACATACGAGCATCTGGTCGCGTTGCTCAAGAGGTGAGGGAAACACCAAAACAAGGCTGCAGAAGGTTAGGAAGCGGCTTTTCGAAATGTCAGCTGAAGAAGGAAAGAGTTTTTCGACCTTCGCCCCTTTTAATCAATGAATCGTTAAGAGGCGTCAAAGAGACAAAGGGTCATAAATTTCACTTCTTGTTTCCCTACCGAGATTTTATCGCCATTCGCTAGACTCTACTTAATAGGGATCTCCGTTGAAATCTCCGTCGTCACTCAGAGCATTAACGCGCTCGGAAAGGACAGATTGCGTGGCGTTGGATGTGGAGGAAGGATTTTTTCATTAGCGCTCACTTTGTTTCTATTCGGAGGTAATGTATGGCTTTCGCGATAACGGAATTACCGAGTGAGTCCCATTGGCAAATGCACTCTTTCCGAATGTAAGAAAGCGAACGTACAATCGCAACGAAAGATTGACCTCTCACACTCAAACGTTCAAGAATTATATACCGTCAAATTGCCGTTGCAAACCAGCTATTTGAATTCATATGAAGATAATCTGTGTTCCGATGATTTCTTTAGAAAAAGGTATGAATTGACTCTGAAGAGTGAATTTGATATTTTATATATAAAGAGAACAAATAAAAATATGACTATTTGAAGCCTTTGGAAGGGAATGAGGTTGGCACACTGAGGAAATTTACTCTTGCTTTCCTCAATCACCCATAATTCTGTTGGTGAAATTCCACATAAGTGAATGCCTCAATGAATAACACATTTCATTGTATACATATAAAGAGACTAGTATGAGTATTAGTAACTATTTTGATTCATTTTCCTCTTTCCGCTAGTAACAGACAAAAGAAGACTTTTCTGTCGATCAGCATGTTACAGTGGGAACAGATTTCCATACACATTTATACATAACTCTACACACGTTTTAACACTTCAATGAGTGAAAATAAATCATGTATTCCAATTTAGAGAGGAAGAGCTAGTGAAAAAGTTTTGTAAATAGAGTAAGAGGCTACTAAAAGCAAGAAATAAAGAATTGTAAATGCTCCAAATTACTCAATACAACATTGTAATGATGAATCGAAAGGAATGTGCGTGAAGAAATATTGCCCAAAAAAGCTACATGTCTTACAGATAATTATATTTTCAATAATAAAGATATAGCAATAACTAGTGAGTACATATTGCACCACGTAAAGTCCTCCAATCTACTCTACTTACACTTGTAGGATGTAAACAGGAAAAAGAAGAGACAGGCCTTTGTATGTATTACATTTATATAATTAATGTCTACAATATATAAAAAAGCAGATTAGCATAAGAACTATATTTCTAAAACACAAATTAACCATACTTGAATCACATAAAACAGTTACATATGGCTTGCATTATGTTTCGAATCCTTTGCAACTCACAATTCGGAAGCTTGCTTCTCCACTACGTCTACAAAAATAGTGCTGTACTGAAAAACACAGGTAACCTACAAGACATCAATCGGTAGGTAAGAGTGTAAACAGCCTACAATCGGCCAATGCCTCATTCAAATTCATCCCTAGCAATTTAGTTTTACTGCCATCTCTGATGAGGAATGGGCATAAACAATGTTTTAATTTCGAAAACCGAGGATGCAATGTCTATTATATAAGGTTTGAGTCTTTCCTGTAGTCCGATGCGAATTAATTCTTCTCGGGTCTTCAACCAGGCCAAATGAAATAATTGAACTGAATTTCTGTTTGATCTGGTGGAAGTCCCAATAAGAATATGTTCGCAATTCCTATGGTTGAAACCTTTCCAGATTCTAAGATTTGGGCATCAGAAGGCCAATCAAGCGTGAATCGATTACGGCTGCCATAAATTGGAAGGACTTACGCAACATCATTAGAATTTGCCTTACATCTACGCTCCTTCAGAGCCATTTGCGTCGCATTAGTAGATTCAGGCGGCTATAAAAAACACGATCGTGCTAGAAAACGCGCACCACTGTGGGGAAAGGAGAACGCGATAAGGGAAACATAAAAAAGACTTAGGAAATGCTATGCGGGTGGGTGCGCGATTACTGGTTTTCCCCGCTTTCACCTTTTAACTCTCTCTCTTTGGCGCCGGCGTCTGACCTCACTCTCGACCTCATCTCCCTCGAAAAATCGCCAATTCGCCCACATGCACTTTCCAATGTAAGCAAATCGCCGTCCATCAATCCACCGCCTTCCTCGAGGCACACGGAAACCGGATATTTATTGCTTCCGTTGAACTCATTATTACATTATAGAGGATCTATTGCTACCCAATGATCCGGGTAATCTTTACCAAATTAGGTTTAGAAAGCTATTACGAGATAATATAACATTATTTCTCATGAATATTCAATAATGGATACGGTCTCCTTATCTAAAGGCTTGCCTTTTCACTACCAGAAAACGTGTTTTTAGTTGTACAGTGCGTATGGAGTCAACATTAATTACAAAATATTCCAACCTTTTATTTTGTGTTGAAATTACATGCTATTTCCGGTGAGGGATTGTTAACGTCCAATCGTTAAGGAGATATTGATGCAATGAATAGCCGGTATTTTAGATTTCATTAAGGTTCATTGTGAGTTGTACACTGGCAAAATAATTAGTTAATTACAACTTAACTTTTTAAATGCTGGAGTCACTGGAGACAATGATTGTTTCTAGCACGTGCTTTTAAATGATTATAGTATCAATATTTAAACCAGTTTAACATACTTCCCATCACATCTGAAGACTTTCGAGACACCATGTTTGTAATCTTTAACTGTATGATTACTCGATGGTATAATTTGGTTTTTGATGTATCAGATGGTTGCATGTTATTACATTTCAGAACTTGAAAGTCAGATATTTTAATTTTTTCCATTTTGGTGCAATACACTGTATAATATGCGCTTTGTCAAAGATAGTAGTAATTAAATTGATCCTGGATGCTGGTTTTCTGAATTGTAGACAGAAAACTTCCCAACCCTTCAGAAATTGACTTTAAGCTACACTAGCTGGAAGCAATCAAAACAAATAAAAATACTAATTTGTATATAAAAATAGAAAAGTTCTTCAACAACTCCTCCAATTTGCCAAGATGTGTGATTTAGTTTGAATCCTAATTTTTATACGAGCGGTTCGTTTCGGACTATTCCTTTCATCATCGTCTTTTCGGAGTGGAAAGGAGAAGCATCTCCGCGTTATTTTCTGTCATCTTCAGGAAGCCTCGTTCGCATGGGCGTCTCCGGACACATTTCGCATCGTTTGGGAAGAGGGCGTTCCTGAGAGTGACCGCATACGACCTGAAGGCGCTGTTTGCTCACTTCAAAAGAGATGCCGTCTTCATCACAACGCAAAAGGGAGAAACTTAGACAATATGCGGCTACATTTCCTCTTTTACGGACGATATTACAGGTGCGCCTTTGAAACCTGCGTAGAACACAACAAGCGTCATTGTAGATGAGGACAGATGTAAGTGAGCGAAATTTCGATTGGAATCGAGAAAAGAGTACTATTAAAATGCCAGCAGCCAAAAAGCAAAGCCTTGAAAATAATATTTAATTTAAGAAGGAATATTTAATCCTATGGACAGGAACATACGGGTGGAATCTTAACGAGTTTTTAATATTTTTCATAGATAATTGCAAAGCATAACAGGTGATGAGTAAACGTGGGACCGTAATTAGCAATTATGAATTAAAATAATTCCTAGATGTGTTGCTATATTATTGAGAGCAATTTAGTTTCTTAACGGATATTCAGATTTGATGATAATGTTACGATTATAATTTGGGGTGGGATTCGCTTAAGACGAGGAGCTCGGATTTGGATAGAAATTGAAATTCTCTTCGCGAGCGCCTACTTATTAAAATCGAAAAAGCATTAAAAGGTAATAATCACTTAACAGATATTTAATTCCTATAGGTTTTTCTGTAGACAATAAGGGGAGCCAAGAAAAATAAATTGATACTTCAAAATAGGGGTAATAGAGTTAATATACAACCAAATAATACTACTGGTCAATAGCTACTTCAGGATATATTTTTCGATTTAATCCTTGCTGCAATTTGACAGACCTGCTGAATACTTTTCCAATTTTAATTGCAGTGACTATAGTAAATGATTACATGTCAATTATCTCTTATCCTTAAATGCAATATTCAAGTACTACAATAATTTTAATAAGTTTCCTAATTTAATACTAAAATAACATTAAATTTTCCGCTCTTGCTCGGACATAGCTAAACTCTTGTATAGAAGTAAAGACGCGAAAATGTGATTAAGGTAAAAGATGATTAAAGGGTTAAATAATATACAGTAATATAAATTATACCACTGATGGTTAAGGATTAAATGAAAATTGTAGAGTGTGGCATTATATAAGTCGATGTTTTCATTGTCCTACACCTTTCACGCAATATGAGACTAATTTTAAAAGCCGAAACTTTTCCCGTATTGGATCTCACCTAATTCATCTTCGAAGCCGTTTTTCTAACTCGTTCGATTCCATACCTTTTAACCTTCATTGTTCTATTTAAGGCTTTAATTTCCGTAGTCTTTTATCATCGCTTTTACCTTAATTTCCTCCAATTTTCTCACAATGTCGGTCACGCCCTAGCGCATGAATAAACATTAATATTCCAAATGAGCAGATCAAGCGCACGCAATGTGCTCAATTCATTCCGTGATGCTCTCTCACACGCATCTTCGAAGAAGAGTAAAGAAGCCACGATTTGAAACAATTTTTTCTGCCCTTAAAACGATCTTAGATAAAGAAAGTTTATACCTCAATGTTTTCAATTCCTTATTTAGGTAGCGCAAAAAAAGTAATACCATAGCAAGTAATTATTGGTAAAAAATCGATTCGCCGAGACAACAATTGATAACTTTGACAAACATGGACTTCTTAGCATATTCAATTTTATCATGGACATCCAAATATATTTATTCCTCTCTCTTGCTTGCATGTATTCTTTTAAGCTCTCCCTCACCTTTCTCGTGACATATTTATTGGAATAGCCAAATTAAATTTCTGGTGAATAGATTCCTGTAATGAAAGTTAGTCCACCTATTTATTGTCCTTCTCAATCGTTGAAAATATCATGAAAATTTTTGACAAGGTAAACTTAAATTTTCATTATAATTGACCGATTAATTGAAATTGAGTTTTAATAGACATCACAAGTCTTAGTTACAGTATGACTAGCGCGTTGACAGCCTGCAAAGAATTCAGAAAAAATGTCAATGAGACCAATGCCATTATATTATTATAATATAGACATTACTCAATAAATACTTTTACTCAATCTTATTTTTGATGGAATTAACATCTTTTATGCGTAAAAAAATATGGCCAACACATCGCCAGGGGTCCAAACAACATTATATTAAAATTATGCTATAATTTATTTCATAATTGGTAGCTCCTTTATAACAAACTTGTAATGAATTTTTTATATTCTTTGTTTGTCTTTGTGTATTCACTATAAAATTGTGCCAACAATGTATGCGAATCTTTGAATAAATAAATCAAAATAAATAAATATTTTAATTCGAAATTGAGAAGAAAAACTAATGAGGCAAATTCACACTCAGAAGGTTAATATTACCCTCATGAGAAAGGGCCAAATGTAACACTCACGGCAATTAATGTGATGGCTTTGAGATCAATTAAATGATATTTTTCATTTATAAACTCGTGATCCGTATTGCACAGCTTAGGAATTTTCATTCCGTGTTGATTCCAGATTCTTTTTAAGTGGAGATGACGAGATGGTCTTACTCAGAACATTAGGTCACACCAAAGGAAAGAAATTCCTCATTCAATTACAACCGCTATTCTTCCGACGTTTTCTTTGTCAGGTCATGACCTGACACTTCATGATACGCAAGAATCTTGCTCCTTTATTGAAAAAGATAAAGAAATGTGATATCTCGGACACAGCTGGTGCGTGAGTTAATGCTTGAGTAACTTCAACTTCAAGTATGGAATTCCACTGCAATGGAGTTGAATACTGCAATGTAGTTGCCAATAAATTCATTTATAAGATATATTGAAGAAAATTCGAAGATTCCTCAACAAAATTTCTAAGCCATATTTTCAGGCATCGAATGTTGCCCTTACTACTTTTTTATATGAAAGACTCAGTTTTAAATATTTTATTGGTAGTTTTGACTAAGTCATCTGAATGGAAACAATTTATTTCAGTTTATCTGAAAAATATGTTTTATACGCAGATTCTACTTAGCAATGTCAAGAAAAATCCAGCACTCCATTCAAACGCGGGGTAATACTCTCACATTAGGTACAGACACACAAGCGGCCTTCAAATGAAGAGATGCTTCCGTACCTGCCATGGACCTCATTCATTGGAATTATATTTAATAGACCTACTCACGCAATAAAATGTTCAATCGCAATAGTCTTCCATTGAAGAGCATTCATCAAACGTTCCTTGAATCACAAAATATCTCTTCTCTCCACGAATCTAAGTGACGGAACACAAGCAATCTTACATTGAGATTGACCGACGAGCACTTCCTCACACTGACCTGCAGTAAATTCAAGCGACGAGCACCTTCCATGAAAAGACGTAAGCAGAAGATTTCTATTGAGATTGACTGCCCCAGAAATACGTAAGCAGAGGGACATACGTAAAACGTGCAGACATTGAGATTGAGTGCAGACGTGTCCAGTTCTAAATGAGCGACACATGCATCCGGAAAGTCCAGGGTCAGAGCGGCGGAGGTCCCTTAATTTGTCTCTAGGCCATTTGACCAGATCGTGCCATTTGATTGTGCGATCGAGGCTATACGACCTAAATATATCACAAAAGGGTACCTAGGAAGCCTACTACGGTATCTCTACACTTATCCATTATCATTTGCATAGTTTCCGTGGATTCTCTTTATCTCTGTTTATCTGTCCGCAAAAAACTACGTTTGTGGACCATTCCTCTTCCATTCCATCGATTTGTATCGAATTACACAAACTTGAGCTTAGAAATTCGGAAAATACGGCTGAATAGGTTTCACAATCCTAAAACTTATGGAATTGATAAGAGATTGCTCGGAATCGATTAAAATAAAAAAGTTCAAGTAGTCCGCTCTCAATCATTACAAAATTAAACTTTAAATATAATTGCTCAACGGAATTGAGAAAAATGGAAGGATAATTTTACAAATATAATTATTTTTCTTTTGTAAAATTGTTGACGACTCGAATTCGGGGGTTATTCGATGAAACGAAGGAAAAATTTAAAATTTTGAATCTATAAACAATCCGTCCCCTCAACGACCATAAAGATGTCTGACGCCAAACAGATACATTTTCCAATGTGCATAAGAGGAAAATTTAGACCCATTTAATCCACCGATATCGATCAAAGTTCGGATACTTGAAAATTGCAACACGGAATAAAACACGTGTCAAACACGTGATATTGCTGGGTTCGATTCTAGGTCGTTTTAAATGGTGTCCATAAATTTTGTTTTCAACGGCAAAGTATTTTATTTAGGAACAATTAATAAAATAGTATCTCATTAATTCATGTATAAAAATTATAATAATAGATATAAATAAAGATTCTTACATATATTGGTCGTAGAATACTCTTTGAGATTTTTATTTATAAGACTATTAATAATATACTCTAAAAGTTAGTAAAACATTGTCAATTTTCCCCTTTAACAAAAGCAGGTGCTTTGTTCGAGTTCAGTTATTTAACTCAACAATACATTGGAATTAAGTAATTAAATAACGTTATTAACGATATTTACCCAATCAGATGAATTAAAACGTCAAAATATTATATTAATGATGACCACCTATTTGTCATCCACAAGATAATTAAATATATTTGATGAATAGACAATTTATTTTCAAATGTATCATGTATCCACCCAAATCACAAAAACTATTGTTTACAGGTGCTCTTATTACGAATTCAGTCAGACATTATTTATTTCCCATTATGATTTAGATTAATTTTGAACATGCCTTTATTACGACAGTTCTGTTCGTAACATAACTTCACCCATTGAAATCATGTTAGTGAGCTCTTTAAGCGAAAAGTATAAAGTAGAAAATCACAATGAATTTAACGTAGATAGCTTATGTTCAATTTTTATCACTGTTTAAAAAAACATGCATATCATAAAATCTGTTGAGTATTCACGGCAGATTTGCTTTGTTCGTCGCCTGACCGACTTCGTATACGTTAAACTCGTCGGTGCGTCAATCCAAACCGGATATTTGGACGTTCATTTCCCATATTTCTATAGGAGAATATTCAATGATGCCATTCATGTATGTGATCAGCCATGCATCTGTGAATCGGTGATTACTCAATCGACATAAACGCTCGTATTTCACGGATATTGTTATATTCATGAATAACAGTGTTAGTGTACGAAAGACACGAATCTGATTGCTGATAATTTAATTATGGTTATTACTGCACCGCTTGAAGCAGTTGGGCAAGTATAGGATGGATGAATGAGGAATATTCTGGTCACAAATGTGAATTCAATTCTTAAAATATTAGTATCGCTGTATAAAAGCACCAAATATAATAACAGTTTATTTTGATGAATTTTGCTCAGTCTTTCTCCAATTTTTAGTCCTGCTTGTCTCTGAATATTTCGTCTTAAAATAATGATGGATACATTTTTTTCGCTGGAGTCCTGAATGTAACATTAATTCACACTCGAGACATTTATTGCATACATTCTTACCAAGAATACAGGAAAGCAAACGGAATCAGCAGCTAAGAAAATGTAAGAGAGAAATGCCATACCATTAAATTTTCTCGTGATAAACGCGAGTTTAAGAGCGCAAAATAAAGGTGTCAGGAAAAGGCATGATTTCCCTCACCCTAGAAGGTTACTTGGATTATCTTCAGCATCAACATGCATAGCGAATGTTAGTCGTCTTTAAGTTTTATCTCTCTCATTGGAATTTTAATTAAAATTGCTGGTTAAATATGTCGTTTTGATAATCACTACTTTTTAAAAATTTAATTTATAAATCCAAAAAGTCGCCTTAAACTAATTTAAATTTCCCGTCAAGCATTGTTATACGTGTTAAGAGCAAATCAAGTACGGTCGAGAACGTGAAATGAGGATAGGATCACTGGATTCTTGAAGAGGGGCCCATATGAAAAGTGGACCGATCCACACACCAGATATGTTAGAGCTGTAAAGAGATGGTAATTGGTACTCAATAAATAAATATAAATCTGTAAATAAATTCAGCAGAATATTTGCATGATAAAATCTTAAAGGCACGAAGATGCCGTTTGAAAGTAGGAATCAAACAGTTAGGTCCTATATATAGAATTATTCAATTCCCAATTTCATGTTTTTGTACGAGCAATGCACTCTTTGGCGGAGAATTGTAGAGTGCCGACTCTTTCTCATTCATACTAAACCAGATTCAGGAGAATTTTTCTTTTATATTTTTGCCTTGCAAAAAGTCTATTTGTGCGAAACCTTTCGTCCCAAAAATTCTGGGGAATACCATTTATGGAATATTATGAAATGAAAGGTGACGCAAAAGTAATTGTCTGCATTTTGAATACAGCATTGGGATGGAATCACGAATTCCATCAACCACTTTTTTCAACGCCTCATTTAGAATAAAAATGAAAATGAAATAAAAAGTATTCACAGTTTTAAAATATTGAATGCATCATTAAGTCATGAATATTGGCTGCGAAGAGTTTCAAATTAAATATTTCTTCCCAGATTATGCCATATGATATTTTTTCATAATGTCACTTCTAAAACATAAATGTACATGCGCTGAAGAGGGTTTGAGTAGGAGGCAGAAAAGGATCGGAAATAGGATAGTCGGTGGGGGCAACGATAAGGTCTATGAGTGATTACTTGGCGTTAGGCCTCGCCTGAAGTATACATGTAGAGTATTGGCCGAACTACGTTGAAATTCTGAATTGGATAAGGAACACTAAAAAGCAATACATTTAGCATATAATCGCTACGATCGCTACGATAATTACCTAACTTTACTTATTGGAAGTATATGTCTGCATTTAGCAGCCGAGTTCATTATTATAATCCGGAATTGGGAATAAAACCCGGGGCTGCTTTTACCGAATTCTAAAAGCAATGCTGAGACCCAGATGGTAACCAAGACGCATGCATCACTGTAAAAGGCGGCTTACACACATTTTGAAGTTGAATGCAAAACTGCAAGACAATTCTCTCACATATGATTGTATTCATAATTTCAATTCTTAAATACCAAATTTAAATTACCGATTGTAATAATTGATATCGGCCCATGAAACGCAGGTCGATTTTAGGCTATAACGGGAATTCTGCTGGGAGGAGAGATTTTTGAGGGAATGAGTTAGCCGAGGGGGAACTCAGGACCACTCGAAAGGAAAAGGGTTAATTGGGAAACGGTCTGGAAAAAATGTTAAATATCGGAATATTCGTGACGTTTGTAAAGGTCCCTTGGAGTTATTTAGGCAAAGGAGTCATGGCAGACGCCTTCGTTAAAGACAAAAGGCTCTCCTTTGGTGGTTAATTTATTCCCTGCTAATGCGCGTCCATTCCTCTTTTCGTCCAAAATAAATTCCTCCTCAGACGGATAACGAAGCCGTTATCCTTGGAAATGTTTCTCTGGAGAGATTCCTTCGTGACCCATGCTCGTGATACACTTCTATAACGGTCCACTCGAATATCTTGAGAGAATAAGTACAGTTTTTTAAAATGTATTTGTGACCCTATTTATCTGCATACACACTGATAGACCTTTGCTCTTTGGTGCTTTCTTAGTCAATATTTTCAAGATATTATTCTATTACTTACGAAACTCCTCAAATAATTTTAAGTCCCAAAAAATAGCTTCATTACTTAAATCGAACTGATAAACTTTTAATAAAATAAAGTTCAGTATCAATAAACTTCATATTGACTAATAATAATAACTTTTGTCGATTTTTCAGTTTCTCACCTAAACATCTGGCTGAGGAATTCACAGATATTTTAAAACTTACGAAGGTTAAACTTTTATCGATGGTGATATCATCTGTTGATACGCAATTCAAAGTAAGGGAATTGTTAAAGGAAGAAAAGTATAAGAAATCATCAGATGATATAATTCATGGTATAAAAACATTTCAATGGAAAACCGTGACCATTATAAAATTATTGTCAAATAAAAATCGACAAATTAGAGACATAAAATATTTTTTTAAGTAAAAGAACTTGGTATAAAAATGGAGAAGTTTTGAGAAAGATTTTGCTGTAAACATTTACCTCAAATATATTTCATTAGGTAACAATTTTATGAGTTTTTTTTAGAATAAGAAGATTTCAGAAATCATAATTTCGTAAAAACAATTTATATTATCTATTACTGAAAAATTTAGCATTATCACTCATATTTGCTCCATAAGATTTAGATGCAACTGAAATATGATATATATTACAGTTATTTGGAAATAAACACTGAGTAACTATGGTTGCAAAGTCAGCTATAAATAATTTAATGAAGAAATACTAAAATCAGCGTAACACTTCACGCAATGCTTTTTATTGCGATTTCCTGCCTAAATATGTCTATACCGATGTAAGAACCCTGCAAGCCGCCTTTCGGTGTGTGGCGGGGGGTGCAGGCACCGTGACTCTATTTTCCTAAACGGTTGCTTTCGCGTATACTTCGCGGAAAGAATGAATTTTTGAAACGATTCGTTATAACATCTATTTCCCTAATCTTTCTGGAAGTATCAGAACGGCCCATATAACAGGGGGGTCGCATTTTATCGGTTTCATCATCTGAGAACGTAATTTCTCTGAACTTATTTAATAAATTTATCCTTTGAATTTTTCCTCTATCTTCTAATGATTCCCATCCGGCGTCCTGGAACATCTGAGTAACACTCGCTGTTTATCATAGCAATTCTTTACAAATCGTATCGCTTTTCGTTGTACTTTTTCTAAATCCCGAATATGACATTTCTCGGCGGGGTCCCATACACTACATGCATACTCAAGGTGAGGCCTAACTAACGCTAAGTAACATCACTCGCGAACTTTTTCTTCGCTCCAACCGACTATTCTTTTAATGAAGCCGAGTTTTTAAAGTGCTTTTCCACATATATTTCCGATGTGGGTACTCCATGTTAGATTATTCGTGAGAGTTACTCCATGATACTTCACCGATTCTAATATCATTAGGTTTACCCCACGGAGGCTGTAAGAATTATCATTCATTATAGATTTACTTTAGAAGAAGTTGACTACTAAACACTTTTCTACATTGACCTCTAGTTGCTAATCATCGCACCATTTTATAATTCTATCTAAATCGTTTGAAAGGGTTAATATCTATCCTCTATACTATCTATTTCCCTGTAAATGACTGCGTCGTCCGCGAATATCCTTACTTTGCTATCAAGTATCAAAACATGTTTTTCAACATCAATCGACCGCCTATTTAAATATATGTTGCATATGCTTGTGCTATCTTTAGAGTCGTTACCCTTTAATCTTAACATCTGGTTGAATCTATACACATTCACTATCAGCTAAAAAAGCCATAAAGAGGGCTTACTTGGCAAGCTGAGGACTGTGGATTTTTGCAACTTGCTTCTCTGACTCAGAATGTTAAGATTAAACTGAGTCAACGTAAATACAAAATAACTCAGTGGATAACGCCATGCATTCCGTAAGGGCTGACAGAGATGAACTGTGATTCAGCACCATTCATACCATGTAAGCATACTTCCATTGCCATTAACAGGGCTGAGGTAAAAGTAAATACAAAAATTCCCTTCTGTTGCAGATGGCCAATGCAAAATACCCCGTCAAGACGTAGTAATCTCCGAAGTGTGATTCGAAGGCATGTCCTTTAAGATGATGCATATTTGCACGGGACCTCCAAATGATAAGCCACCCGAGACTGCCTTTCTCCGTTTTCTAAAGCGCTCTCCGCAAACGTAGATGGTCATCGAGATAAGAGCGGCCTTCGCATCCATAAAGGCGAGTTCGACCCTCCCCTGGTCCAGTTCTATTTCGGTCCTCCCAATAAATCCACGGGGGTAATTAGGAGATAGGCCTTGGACTCCACTCGTGACCTGAATTCCCAATTATTTTTGATACAATTCACGCTGAATTTGTAAAACGTGAATTCGTGTTCTTTTCTTACGCTGCTAGTAAAATGTGAAGGAAGACATTTCAAAAGCAATGATTCCAGCCGAGGAAGTAGAAGATACAAAACTGCCACGGGCTACAAATTTTGAATAATTTTATGATAAATAGTAATAAAAGATTTGGTAAAAGAAGAAGATATGATTTAGTTGGAGAAAAATCTAACTCTCTGAAAGAGAAGCCTCTAGGATAATTACCAGCCTACCAATGATAATTTTGTATCCTGCACTTAAAAGTGATTTACTTTTGGAGCTAAAAGCCTATACTTCTCCGTGATGCATTTATTTATAGTGTACATGGGTTTTATTGTATAATGTGCTTATCGAATGTATCTATGCAATTAGTAATTTACCAACTTCATAGCAAGGTAAGAAAATCGTATACGATGTAATAGAGGGTAGCATAAAGTTAGTATACATGCTTTATCTCCCAATTCATGATAATTATACTGTCACAAAGTCACTAATAAACAGGAATAATGCTAACAAGAAAACTATTGAAAGCCTCTCCATAATATAACCCACATCGAGTAGGAAATCCAAATATTTCATTAGATATGAATTTATATTTGGAGGCATAAAAATTTCAGTTGTGGTATCAAAGGAGAAGCCAAAGTTACAGTAATAGATGAAGTTTTATGATAAGTTTACTGTAAATCAGTAAATAATCTAGCAAAATTCCCCAACTAAAAGAATAAACATTAGTAGAGTATATCTTATTCTCTTCTAACTTTCCTTGGTCATCCATGTAAAGATATATAAGCGTTTGCCCTCATAAAATTTAAACGTGTCCATTCCTCTGTCATAAATAAATTAACACAATTCTTGCGGACTTCTAGAGTCCATCCACAAACTTTTATTTTGTACAACATTTTCCTATTTGAAATAACAATTACCAGTAGCAGGAGTCTGGAAAAGAATACATCCCGATTTCAGCGTATTTGTGGAAAGGGCGTCCACAAACAGTTCTAATGGGAAGCATTAGCCGAAGGATAGAGATCGAATGAAGAATGACCATGAAAATTCTATCCCATTCTATTGAGGCTAAACAAGAGACTAGACTTGTTGAAGGAGGAAATAGTGATGATTTCATCGTATGTTTACAAAGGTCACAGATTGAAAGAAGATAATCGGATACATAAGGTTCACGAGCAATGGAATCCATGACATGGTAAAATAGCTTACAAATAAAAAGATATGGCAGATAAAAAATGTAATATCACTTATTTAGACGATAACAAAATTATTCTTTGATTTGTAGATTACGTATGAAAAAGTATGATGAAATTTGAAACTATAAGGTGACCGTATAGTTCTCATTTGGATTCTTTCTTCCTATATCAAATGGATTATGATAAAAAGAAAATTCATACTGTAAATATGCCGACGTAACAGTTAGGGTTTATATAAAATTTTGATACGTATATTTTGTGTGCTTATTGTGTATTTATGCTTAATATGCTTATGTATATGTGATATTTATGCTTAAAGTCGAATAATTTGTGATATTAATTTCCGTATTTGTGATATTTTATACCTATAAAATCCTATTGTTTATTGTATTTTATACTTTTAAATTCTGCTATGTGATATTGTGCTGTGACATTTTTTTGTAAAAAAGGGTACATCCCGTTGAATAAATAAATAAATAACAATTTAATATTAAATTGTTAATATTCTGTAGTCATTGACACTGACTAAAATGTTTATTTTTATTTGAATCTTTTAAGCTTTGAACAAGAAAAGAAGAATCGGACAGAGAATCAAATAAACTAATTAAAAATCTTTACGAACAGCCTTAATTAGATCGTAGCAATACTTTATTTTGTTTTTAGTTTGCAGCTTTTGTAATTTGTCTATGTCTATGTAAGAACCCTGCAAGCCGCCTTTCGGCGTGTGGCAGGGGGTGCAAGCACCTTGACTCTATTTTCCTAATCGATTGCTTTCGCGCATACTTCGCGGAAAAAATGAATTTTTGAAACGATTCCTTCTAGCATCTATTTCCCTAATCTTTCGGGCAGTATCATTTAAGTAATTTAAAACAGCATACAACTTTAGAGAATGTATAAATTAAATAACTAATAAATTATAACATTAATATTATATAAGAATTGTTGTGAATATCTGTAGTACATTCTAATGTGATTAACATTAGTAATAGAATCATAAAAAATAATACATATACGTTTATAAAAGATAGATAGAGATACTGAATGAAATTCACCATGTACTTTATTTGATGCTGCGTGGACATCTGGACGTGTAACAGCGCCAAAAAATAAAATAAAGTTCTGTTTTTTACATTATTTCATTTATTCCATTTTTATCTTTAACTTTTTGGAGTGCTTTTGTACGTGTGGGGGATAATTCACAGACGCAAAAGTTGCGAAAGAGTGCTAATATAGGCAGAGGGAAGTTTTTTAATCTCAGTAGTCTTGGATCGATGGAGCAATTTGAGGTTTACTTTCAGAGAGAATTTTCATCCAAAAATTAATGAAATTATGAACTATAAAAGATGATTAGATGTAATCAATGGTAAATTGATGTGTCAGAAAACACATCGATACGTAAATACATTCCGTAAACGAAATAAATGTCGCTTAATTATTTGGGCCTATTTTAATCATGATATACGCTCCCCACTCCCACTAATTTCAACTAGTCTCAACGTTTATTTTAATTCATCTATAATTAATATCAGTTTAGTGAAGTTGATTTATCTTATCTGATTGTTTTTAGTGTGTTATTTTTCCCTTTTCTTTTTGTGCAATTTTTATATTTTCACTGCCTGTCTATCATAACCCTTTTCTTTCTCCTTCATCAAAAATATAGTTTTCTATCTGTAGGTTTCGCAGGTTTTTCACACTCCCCTTCTTGTGAGTGTTTCCCTGCAGTGGAAATTTTTTCCTGAGCCCTCAGCTTAGGCTTTTTCAATCCACACATTACTTTTCTTCGTGTACTTTTGCTAACTATCTCTTTCTCTCTGTCCCTCATATGACAATGGGTTACGTGTAAGAAGAGGCTTTCTAGTCTCAATCTCACCCGAATAAAGGCCACTTATTATTATTATTATTATTATTTGAGTTTTTGCACTTTCTCAGCGTTTCCGCTGGAAAATATTCACCTGTCCATAGATGGTTAGGACTAGGCTCAGTCGACACGGAGAGAGAATTCACTCTAACCCATGTGATCTTATTATTAATTACTGAGGAACTTGCGCACTATGTGACATGTTTGCAGTAATACTGCTTTCTGTGCTGCATCGATGGTATATTCCTCTAAACCAATTTTCTCCATATTTTTACCAAAATTGTTGGTCATCAATCCTTCAACAGATATCACAAATGGGACAACCTGGACCTCTACCAACTTCCAGATATCCTTTAATTGCCACGCAAGCTCTTCGTATTTGTCTCTCTTTTCTATCTCTGTTCTTCGTATGTTATGAGACAGTGGCACAGCTATATCAATGATTATTGCGGTTTTGCCCTATGTTTCCGGAAAGGTAATATGGTCACCGTGTTGGCGGAAATAAGTTCCTGTGTAATTATTTGACGAAAATGATCACTCTCCACGTTGACAGTTTCTTAAAAGTTCTCACCGAATGGGATTGCAGTTCAATGGCCCCCATCTAGGGTAACATATCACAGTCATGTATTCGCTCATCGAGACCTTTATTGAAAACAGGCAATTCTTTGAAGTCCATAATTCGAAGGCCGAGCAGACACAATATCTCCTTCGCCCTCTTTCTAAAGAGAACGTCTTTGATGAGGTACGCCTAATGCAGTGTTGGCACTCCTTAATATTACTCGGAGTTCCCCATATTGTTGGCTATATAAAGGTTTATTACTTCATAAGAAAGGCATCAGTAGCTCGTTTGTGCCAAGAACCATAAAACGTGCAGAGTTGCAAAACCGTCCCTCGATTCCGGGAGTTTGCCAACATTTACGCAACGTGAAAAGGATTCGATGGGGAAGTACATCGATTTTAATTCCATAGCGATGGGTATTTGAACTCATTTTTTAATTCGCTAAAAGTTATTATTTTGCTTAAAAGCATTAATTTTTAGTTTTATTGGCTTCAATTTATCTGGTTGCAGAAGTACTTGAATGGAACCAATACAGTAAGGGTCCATGTAATGCTTTAAATCTATCTCACTTTGGAATGTCATATGAATATTTAAATAAAGGAAAAAAAGAGAAAGTATTATAAATATATATATAAAAATTTTATAAATTATTATATTTTTATGCTCATTCATTATGAAGCTATATTATGAGGAAGATTTTATAAATTTGACGGATAGAAAATAAAGCAACTAAAACTAGGAAACTGGCCTCATTATTTACCAAGAGGATGTGACTGTTTATAGAGCACTTTATGTGAAGAAGTTTTTGAGCAATAAGCTTTTCAACACCTGAGAATCCTCAATATTTGCCAAAATTAGAGTAATTCGTCCTCCACATTTTCTGAAAATCAAATCAATGTTCAAACGGACCCGTTTTGTGGCATTTGAGTCAGTTGAATCAGTGGAAACTGCGAACTTGTAACAGATGATTTGCCCTTTCGATCAAAAGATAACAAGACTCCAGCAATGCATATTATTGGATAAATTGAAGGGAACAAGTCTTAACTTTCCAATGAATTTAATTAAATGTGGGCAAGCTAATAATTGCCATCATACAAAATATATAATTGCCTCGCACAACTCTAAATAGAAAGAAAGAAAGACAATAGCCCAGTCGGTATAATAGGTAATATTTGATAAATTGCATATGTGTAGTATGAAATATGGCTCGAAAAATAGGGGAAGAAAGATAATGAGATATATATCATAAAACAATTAAAGTAATAATTACAATGAAATGTACCATGAATGTTTGTGAAAGGGAATATATATGATTAAGTTACGTAAACGACTGTTTCTCTAGTTCCAAAAGAATATCATATGTATCGAAATTCAAATTTCCTTAAGAGTCTGATCCCAACGGCGTAAAATGTGTTTCGCATCGCATAAAAGGGTTGGATAAACGAGGATGGGGTTAACGAATCTTCCGCGACAAAAGAGAACAGGCGAAGTAACAGTATCCCCGCGTAACTTGGAAGACAACTTCCTCGACTCCCAATTTAAGAGAGACTTTCCGAATTTTAAAGCCACCCCGGAAGAAGCCGAGAATTACGACCTTCTATTGTCTTTGGCCGTTGGTGTCACGTATCCGAGGCGGTGCTGAGGATGAGATAAGCATCGGACCACACCTGCGACACCGTCCTTCCTCAACACGACTCTGCATGGGGCACAACATCATCGGAATGAAAATTCGAAAAATCCTACGAAATGCATTCCGATAAGACTCGTACGAACACTGACTTATCCACTCCGCTTGAGCCAGAAATGGGCAAGCATGGGCTAGTTATAGCACACTTGATATTTTATAGCAACCCGCTGACCACTTATACGTTTCCTGCAACTGCCGAAATATCATTTGTTATTTTTTCATTACGCTCTCAAAAATTAAAGTAATTTTTCGAATATATTTAAGCAGAGGAAAGTGTTTAATATATTTGCTTTTAGAAATTAAACATCCTACACTAGGCGAGAAGTTAAATCTCCTATACTGCCCTTATCTGGCAGCTCGCCGAAAGAGGTTACACTCAAACACTTTTAGCAAGGCAAAACTCATCTTCGGCGCAACCAGAGGATGGAAATGGCCTAATCTTTTGATGTCGCTCCAGGGCTATAGTTTTAAAATAAATGACAATAGGTAGGATAATTTGAAAGCAACTGGGGATTGAGTATTGAGCAATAATGGCATACATTCTTTATAGAATGCCATGAAAATTGTCATTCATTACGTCTTAAGTTATGTTGACTCATTCCTTGCTTAGCATTCTCACTCAGTGAGGATAGTAAGGGCAAACTACCTCACTCCTCATTTTTTCCAGTAAGCCTCATACCCAGAGGAAGTTGCCTTTGTCCAATCAGCATTTTAATGTGAGAAAATGGAAAACATACTCACTCCTCATCTTGGCTAGTAAGACTCATTCCCTCTCCAAAGCTATTTTCATATATTTATTGGGGGAATGAAGACCTACCAAACCTCAGGCAGACAATTTTCCCGATTGACAACGCAATGCATTACACAGATGCAGATACCACAGAATAAATAGTGAGATTGATTGAAAATGGGAAGTGGAAGTGCGACACAAGTATGTTAAGCATTCTGAATATGATTGTTCAGCTGATTATGTCATAGCCGTGAAATCAGAATAATTTTTGCGGACTGCATCGCACAAAAATAGACGTATTAAAAAGTCTAAAATTGATTTTTCATGCACGAGTTGTCAGAAAATCTGATTCAAACGACGGTCGGAAAAAAACAGAATTTGGGAAAGAACTGTGGCAACAACAGTAATGGGATCATCCACCCTAAACTGCTGCTCAAACTTTGGGTACGGATGTGTTCACGTATCTGTACATTCACTCCAAGGATTTTATTTACTCAATTCTTTCTGTTGCTTAATTAACTAGACAAACTTGGCCACAGGCGAAACGAGAACATTTCCCGCCTTAGCTATTGCATGTTTGTTTCCGTGTGCCCATAAATCGGGAATCAAATCCATTAAGAATGCACCGCTGTGTAAACAGAAGGGCTGTGAAGCGTCTTCGGCCGTTGCTTGGATTAACGGCGATATTATTTACGGGCGATTGGCGCGTGAGCGGGATTTCAATGCAGATGTAGATATCGTGCGGAACGTGAGGCTGAGAATAATTACGTAAACAAAAGCCGAACGACATTAAGCGCTTATTTTGGTGAAAGTGTTTCCTGCACTCGTTATGGATTTGTGGATTAACTCCAAATTTAAACCCAATATGTTGCCACGAGCGAAAAGTTTCCTGTGTGGAGATTGGATATTTTGTAAACCCATATTGTGACGATGTAGCATCACAAACGGCGTCCATATATTTTCGGATATAAAGGCATCAACTTTATAGACTTCATAAATACATAAAATATGTAATATCCGGGAATATTAGATATTTATTTATTTACAGATAAAACAGAAGTCCCACAATATCCGCAAATACTAGAATTATTCATTGTGAGGAATACTATTGTGAAGGGAAATTAATTTTTGGGCGGCAATATAATTACCGTATATTTTCGAGTAAAAACACGCCAGAATATAAGCCGAGGCACACAATTTTATCTCAAAAAATCTGATGTGGCCAACACATGACTTTCTCCATATTCATTGAAAACAGAAGCCTATGCCGGTAATATATATAAATAACTCCAAAAAATGAGTGTTACAGAATAATGTTTCAAACAAAAGTTATAGTAATGTACATTATCTATAACTTTGGTACATTATTGTATACATGTACATTGCATTTTGACAGAGATATGTATGAAAAACTTCCATTTCTGGATAAACAACAACTTCCGGTTAACCGTTATTCAGGAATAACTCCTAAATAATCAGTGGTACGAAAAAATGTTTCATACAAAAGTTGTAGTAATGTGCATTACCTATATACTGACGGAATAAAAAAAGCCGATATCCAACTACGGCCGACTTTATCCATCGGAGAACATGGAAGGGAAACTCTCACTTGCGTTCTAGCCGAGGGGGAATTTTCCAGCATAAAAAATTTGATGATAAACTCGGCTTATACTCGAGTAAGTATACAGTACATGATTTATTTATATACTTCGAATGGAAAGGATCCGATTAATTGTGAAAACAGTTTCCAACATAGACAGGTAGGACTAATTATTGTTTGTATTACTTTTAAGTTATGGGGGAAGATTTCTTATAACATTACCATTATGATTTAATGATAATAAAACAACTATTTATTATTCTCATGCAAAAACCTAGATGATATTTTTGAACATCGACTGGCTGTAACTGAATTTATGTTTTTTTATGATAACAATTACGTTAGATTATTAATAAATTAAACTTAATAATTAACTTGTCAAAGTTTAGTTTCAATCTTATGGAACGAGAAAAACATGGGCGTTATACTAATTAGATCGGTGCGGACGGTTAGAAACATCAGAAATGCAGAAATACTGTCACCTGCTCATTCCTTACCATGCCTATTTCGTATCCAAGACTTGTAATAGCTAATGATGTGGACTTTCACACCAACGTTTGGGTTAATGCTTTTTCAGATAAGCACCCTTATCTCGCAAGGACGTTTTCTTCCGTAATAAACTTCATGAACGTCGATTAGACACTTTCGCCCAAGGAAAGACCGAGAAATGTTGACTCTTGTACATAGTTCAACGCACACTGAATATACATCGAACCTGAAGAATTTTGTACCTGTTGGGTGAAGAACTCCCTAATTCTATTGCAGCAGCATCTACGGCGATCACACTGCCTCAAGCGAGACTAGCTATCACTCCAAAGATGGTGAAGAACCTCACCCGGTTGCATCTTCCACGTTTCCTTAAAAAGAAAACGAGTTTGTTTATTTCGAACTATTATACCGTCACTCACCTCAACACAAAACAAACGCCGAGGAAGAGGAGCACGATTTACAGCCGTATCCTCAATGAACGGTCGTAAAGTTGTGAATACCCTTAAGCGAATGCACGCATATGCTTCACAAAGGCATCGCCACCTTCTAGGGTTTGTTGAGCGCACCTCCGTCCCTCCCACTAATCTCTAAGGGCCCACGCATTCTGCGTTTTTAACCACCGACCACACGCAAATGCCCGTTCGTTCGAGGATAGGTCGTTAAACGGTGTCCGAACAGAAACATTCCTCCATTTCGATTGCTTGGAATAGCTCTACCTTATCCCAGCGAGTATCCTTTTCACCTGTCTTTAATGCATGTTCCCTCCCTTCAGCTATTCTTCCGTGTTTTAGCTGTCGTGTATATAACCATTCTATGCGAGGGGATATACAGCATTAAGTAAGTATCCGTAAGGTACGTCACATTTTTGTAAGATAAGTGAAACTCCGCTCACGTTAATCCATCTGCAATGTATGCATAAACGTATATTCGTTATATTGTCTAAATCTTTCTTACTAAATGTTTGAAGCGGTCTCCTATATCCACATGACACTAATGATCTTTACAAAATGATGCTCGAACAGTAACTAAAACTAATCTCCAATAAAAAACAAATGATAATTGTCTGCCTTTACAACTTTTATTCTTTGTCGGGATATTGCTACCGAATGACTAGAAAGAACTATCGCAAAGAATATTATAAATATTTGACAAAGAGAAGAAGAAACTAATTCCACCACTCTATCACGTATAAAACACCTTCCTTGTAGAATCTGAAGCGATTGCTTTTACTCAAATTATCACCATCTACAAATAAAAATTTAAATCGAAATGACAGATTTTAGCATCCCTTGAAATTTCTAATTCAAGTTGCAACGTTAATATTTTAGAAACGATAAAATGGTTAAAACTAAAAATGAATAAATATCATAAGGGTAACAAATTTTTAACTTATTTTCCATTACTATTCTACACTGTCGTAAGTCATCCACATTTATTGACAGTCCAATTCACCAACATGGCAATCTAAAATGTCGAAGCGTCGACTTTTCTAGGAAAATAAAGGGTAAATGTTACATAAGGACGATGGCTCTTTTGGACTTTAAATAAACCTCACGCAGTTACCCCAGAGCCAAACGATTTATAAGGTACTGTAAAGGAATAAGCGAGGCCGTCAGTAATTGGATTTCCCAAATGTTTCTGAGTGCGAGGAGGGCACGCATTTTCTGCACCCTCCGCGGCATCTCGTATATCCCTCCGCACCACAATTTAGCGCCGTCATATCTAATTACGTCTGCCCCTTCAACACCTTAGGTCAGTCTGCGAACACCTTCGGCGTATTTGCGCTCGAGCGATGAGGGAGTGATAATAAGAAGAAACGCACGGAAGTTAGGAGGAGTGCGAAGAAGGATGGGCAGTTGAGAGGAATTCTAAGTGTCCCGCATCTCCATAAACTCTGTTAGTAGTGCATTACGGAAGGAAATCGTGCCGAAAATAGTTTGGGTTAAGATGGGAAAATTCGATTACTTAATGATGATGGTTAGAAGAAAATATCCAGTGGCCTTGAATTCTGCTTAGACACAGATTTAGACAAATTGGTTGACCTCCTAAGCCCTCTAAGATTATCTCTTTTAGCCTTGATATTTGTTAGATTAGGAGAGAAACGTTTATTTTCCAAGTATCAATTACCTCATTTTTACCTGCGATATGAAAAAAAATGATAGGATTCGTTGAAAATTATGGTAATGTTCCGTACAGTAAATCAATAAACTATAATACTAATCCGCAGTAACTGTACTCTCTATATTTCGTCGAGAGTTATATTTTGTAGGCGCATTTGTATTTGTGAGAATAGATGTTAATTGATAAAGATACACATTTTAATAATTCTATGAATTCAAAACACCACTAATAAAATCATCTAATTAACCACTTTGGGAAGTTGCGCTATTGGCTGGATATCTCTGGGTTACAGAATTGGATTTCCGAAATATACCATAATGCTAGAATGTTAGTGATTTACCGAAGGTTATAAATCTAAATCTCAGATAATTTTTTCCTTACTTATGGAAAAAAGGAATATTTTTCACACGTATTAAAAGCGTTGAGATATGTGACGAACTGAGAATGCCTAGGCCGTAGACGTGGAAAATTCATTGAGATTCGGAAGGGATGGCTTACGTAATATTTACCCTATTTTAAATATATTACTTAAGATATGAACATGTTTATAATTTAAACTTTGAAAGAGAGTTTCGTCGAAATTAAAGCTAATCTAACACGGACCTCCCTTCAACCTTTCATAACGAAAAATCAAGTCATTTGATTTCAGTTATAATTACTAAGAATTGTTTTATTCCTTAAATAAAAATACTATCAATAGAAATAAACTGAAAGAGTCAGCACAATTAATCTAATAGTGACATATTTCAAAGAATTCACAAGAGTAGTGACAAGGATTAATTTCATGGTAAATATCACTAACATTACGATAGCGATGAAAAAGACTGAGTAAAGTAATGAAGAATACATTATTCTTATTTTGTACTAAAATTCAAATGAAGTTTTTTAAGAAATGCTACAATAAAAAAGCAAGCGTTGCAAAAATACTCTCAGACGTAGGTTAGAAATCCTTGAAAGAAAGGAGATTGGAAGCTAGGCTGCGATTGCTTAATAAATTCAGGGAAACTACATTTTCAGAAGATACAATCGGTATCATGCAACCCCCCTGCTACGTCGGTCAATCCGATAATGAACGTAAGTTAAGAGAAATAGATGATAGGACGAATCGTTTTAAAAATTCATTCTTTCCGCGAACGATATGTGACAATAACCGAATAAGGAAGTAGTTTAGTTTCCACTGGTTTTTACACCCCCTGCCACACGCCGAAAGGCGGCTGGCTGGCAGGGTATTAATGCAGATGTAGAAGATTTCATTTGTTTCATTTCATAAATCAAAACATTGAATTAAAGCTCTCCTCCTCTTGATGAATTAATAAAACAAGAAATTTGCTTGTTGCTTGAAGACTTATTAAAGTTAAAAATTATTATCAAAGTATTCCTATTGGCAAACATCCCTTTTAAGATTACTTAAAATCTGTTAGAAAGAGTTTCACAAAAGATACATTTATAATATACAAGAGAAATAAAGAATAACATTGCTCAATGTTATTTAAAATACGCTTGAAAGGAAAATTATCACCCATTTTGCAATAATGTAGATACTACTTAGCATATCAATTTATTTTTCTGAGCCTCAGTCCATTTAACATCGTCGAATTCAGTTATTTAAAGAAATTCTGCTTTCTCAATTAATTGTAAGGAGATATTCAGAAGGACAAGAAGAAGGTTTATACCAAATATTAAATTCATTCCATTGGGAATTCTAATTATTTCCTATGGTATTTTATTACTTGAATTTTGAGTTAGTAGAATTCGTTTGCAAGTTTAAGACGTTGTCTTTGACGCAAATTTGTCGTGCATAGTTCATGTTCACTCTACTCGTGAAATGTTGTTCAACGGGCATCCATCTTGGAGGCGCCGCATGTGTTAATGAGGGCCGTAAAAGAGGTTTTATTCTTTACACACACGTGGAGTATATGCATCGTTGGAGGTGTGAATTGTCTGCATGCAATGGTTACTTGCCTGAGTTATGTCATTCCAGCATTATAGCTCAAGCGGATGGGTCGTTACGCTCTAGTTTTGCAGGTTATTTAGCATGTAACGGCTTTTCCTGGAAACTTTAATCTTCCGTTTGCATTTGCACTTTGAAAATGTACAAAGTTTGCCCGGATGGATGATAAACTTTCTCACATTCTATAATTTCCCTGTTGCCTCAGTGTTGGTATTCAACAACGGGAGTAAAAGTTTTCAGATTAAAAGCAATACGAATTTGTCATGTTTTCAATATAGTTACTATGAATTGCCAAATTAATTCCTTTTGAGGGCAGAAACGTAGCAGAATTTCTCAGTGGAAAAAAGGAAAGGCTTTTTCAAAGTTCCATTAATGAATTTAGAGAAGTTTTGTATTTGGTATTATAAAAAGAAGCGAAAGAGAACACTTTTCGTCAAGAATCTTTAAGACAAATCAGTCTGTATTACCCATAACATTCAGGAAGGGAATCTTTAGTAGAAAGAATATTCTAATTTAATAAAATACTTCAGAAAAAGTTTGTTCTCGGAAGATAAGAGAATATAATGCTTATTGTCAGTTATATAAGCTAATGTTGCTTTCACAAATTAGTAAAATTTTCTAAAACCATAAATACAAAGATATTATAAAAAATCAACTCATGGTGTTCTGGGCTAACTTCTTGGCACGCCATTTAAATTTAAAAAAGACTTTGAAAAGAAGATAATAGGTTTTATTTTTTTAACTCTTATGATAGAAAATATTTATTTTCGGGCAAAATATCTATAATTTTTCGGAAATTCGTTAATCCACTGTGTGATATAAATAAAATTTAAAGATGATATAACCAGATTTCGTCTTTCAAGTCTTACACATTCTCAACATTTCTATGTAGAAATATTGTATCATTATAGGAGCTAAACAGATCAGAGCTTAAAAAGGCTGTGAAAATGAATTTCGTCTCCCATCCAATATTCTATCTAACATTCATTTAATAGAAAACGCTGACGTCACAAAGCAGTATTTAATATTATTTTATTGAAACTCCCTGGATCATATAATTCACATCACATTCCCTCTTTCGTTAACGAATATCAAAAGCGTTTCAAAGCGGTAAAAGTGCCCGGATAAATTTTCATCGTTTTTGCTGCGGAAATGATTTTTCATTAGTACACGTTAGAAGAAGAGTGGCATGTTAATATTGGGATTTGCGTTCATTGAAATGAATCTGTACCCAAATAATATTTGTGAAAAATGGGAGTCTCTCCTCTGTTATATTTGTAAATATAAAACGGTTGACATCTCGAGTGAAATAATATGTAATCTCCCATGTACGGTCACGAAAAAATAATTTCCAAACGCATATTGCGGATATTCTCTTGCAAAGATATTGCCCCAGCTTACGCTGTTACTGCTACGGCCACGATATTAACTGGAATGACAAGTGACCTCCCTTTACATCATCAGTCGTTGATTAAAAGTAAAATATCATGTTTTTCAGCTGGTACACGCTAGGAAACAAAGACACGAAATTGAATCAACATGTCAGCAGAAATAGAACGGCTTCGGGGCAAGAATATGATTATCCAGACGCCGCTATTTCAGATTACCTCCATCTTTTGTACGATATTTCCTCTAACCCTCGGATTATTTTCATTTGAACTGTACGTCAGAAAACAAACATCGCAACAACGACTCCGTAAATTGATAATTTTCATACAATCTTTATCACTAATCTTTAAATCCCATTAAAAGATATTTCCTTCGAATGTGGTATTAAGTCTATGGAAGAATAGTTACGAGATTAGGGTGGGGAAGAAACCACTCTCGTTAAATAATGATGTCAGTAGTAATGAAACTGATAATTCCTAATATTCAAACTGTGTTTTCTGATTAACAGCACATTTGACCAAATTATGTCTAGCAATTCTCAAGAAAAGTGAGGAAAATCTATTGCGCACAGGAATAAATCCAATCCATAAGAGTACCTCTGTATGATGATCCTATTTCACATTCCGCAGCAAATAAGAAATGAAATTGACTACTGTTTCATTAATGGGATAAACCTCTATATCATAACGAAGACAGAAAATAGGCCAGTTTTAGTGTTCCTTCAGACCTCAATGACTTCTTTCCATTTTCATTAAGGATTCATTCAGTAAATATTTCAAGGTTAGACTTTCCCTACTTCTACCTTTTATACTTGAATTTGTCTAAATCTATTTCCCTTCGTTTTACATTATTTTTTAAGTAAGTATTAAAGTATGATGCTGCTTTAGAAAACAATGTTTACGAATTTCACTTCCACAGCAGTATAAAACCAATTTATTTTCTACATCATCATTTGAACAACTTAATTTCGAGCGAAAACAAACGAGTGCTTTGTACCCAAAACATACTTCATCAACTATGGTGAATGCTTGATTAGTCAGTATATAAATATATTTTCACAAAATGTTCAAACTTTTACTCATTTCTATGAAAAATTTGAAATGTCTCAATTCATTCATTTTAATTTCAGACTTTCTTTCGGTCATGGTCTATCCAAATACATTTATATTTAAAAGTAAAGATTTGCTTTTCCTTTCTACATTTGTAAAAGCCTTCAGCGATGTCATTACCCAAGCCTACTCTGAATTTTAGCTTAGTATTTTGACTTAATATATTTTTGCGAGTTTGGAAAGGAAAACTACTAGTACACGCAGAATCATTACAACCAATTGCTCCTGTTCTTGTTGTTGATTGTATTTATTCCTCCCTACCTCGGAATTATCATCTCATGTGCTTTACACATAAAGGAAAATAAATATTATCATAAAATATATAAGACTGTGAGATCACTTTTATACTATCCTATGATGGCTATAGGCCAGACAAATACAGTTCTCAGACCACTTTCTCGGAGGTAATTCAGCCTCTTTTCAAATTCTAGGGATAAATTTAGATTATTTTTATTTATTACATTCAGTGAAAATTGCAAAGTATTTTCCTTGACAGTATTATGTGGTCAAATTTGTTTATGCGTACAATTTCATAAACCAATTGAATAAATGTAACGGTAGTAGTATTTGGATTAAACTCAACATATCATTAACAAATATGACAAAATTCAACATACCTTGATGACGTTGAAGCATAACAATAGCAACTTCCCTGCAGAAAGAGTACAACATCTTCGCCATTGTAATATAGTTTTTATGTATTCGCGGAAACTAAGGTGCGGAACTGTTTACGGAATGGTACATATGTACGTACAATATGTAAATGCAAAGATGCGGTATTTCAGTGAGAAAATGTTCTTCAACATCGATAAAACTAGTTATAATGCCAGCAATATGCAATCAGTTTCTAAAAAAATTACATCAT
This sequence comes from Sympetrum striolatum, assembly GCA_947579665.1. Classification (NCBI taxonomy): domain Eukaryota; kingdom Metazoa; phylum Arthropoda; class Insecta; order Odonata; family Libellulidae; genus Sympetrum; species Sympetrum striolatum. Next base: position 79,257,171 of record OX388348.1, on the reverse strand, counting down.
GACAATAGGAATTAAAAAGAAGGTTAATCCATAACTAGATTTTTGCATGAATAAATGAGAATTAATTAGTTCATTGTCCAGCAAAAGAACATTTATGCCACCTACGTATAATTTAAGCAAGATATTCTCTCAAAGATGCAATTTAAAGTCTCCCATCTCTCTGCTATCCTTAGAGAGGCTTTTGATAGCTAGCTATATGAATCACGGTTTTCCTTTTCATTTCTGAATATGAAATTAAATTCACGTCCTTAATTATTTATTGCATGAAGTGTAAGTCTTTTTAAAATTCTCTTTCCCTAAATGTTACCTTACGGCAGAAGTTTCAAAGACTTTCATGGCACATAACATGGCCTATTATCCGCGTTTTAATGAAGATATCCAAAATAATATTTCTTCCTGAATTCCCCGTAATATCTGAATATTTATTGGTCCACCGCAACATTTCCTACTGTCCCATATTTCAAGCGATTCTAATCTTCCGTTACATCCACGCTTTCCACATAGCAGCCATGTAATATAAATAGTTATACTAAATGTATTAGAACTTGTTTCCAGATCGACAGACAACATATTATATTTATTATTAAAGTTTTGTGCGTGTAAAACTGTTGGAACGCATTGCATTTTGATCCTCACCCTCTAACGGGGCATCGTCCTCCGGCGCTCTCCAAATTCACTCTCGTGGACGACCTCCGCCACCCACGCCCTAAACTACCTTGGCGCCATACCCACACTCCTCACCTCTCCACACCTCTCTCTTTTCTCTCCTTCCCCTCCCCCCCAAACCGCCTTCCCGGAATTCTTAATTCACTCCCGCATCCATCCTCATCCCCCAAAGGTGTTCTTTCTTTCAACTTCTTTCCATTACACAAGAGGGGAATAAGTGCTAATGCGATCGTTCGCTCATTAAGTGTTTGCTTTCCTCCGAAGAAAAACACGATAGTTTGGAGGAATTATCGCGCTGTGTTTTTACGGCCGAACGAATGGTACACACATCTGTAGATGTTCTCCTTCAGTGGATAGTAACACAAGTAGCAAAACCTTCAGTTTTCATCCGACTAATTAGAATTTATTTTGATGAGAAGCGATTTAATGTATTGTAAACATTATTATGAATCGAAATATTCCCGAGTTCGCTACTATTTAATATTAAGAGAATATCCGTTTATTTACTATAGATTTTTATTATTTTTCTCTCTATTCTGGATAATTGACGTAGTTCATATTTTTACCGGATGAACATATTTATAGTTTGGTCGCATAGGAAAGCATAATTTCGAACTCAAGTGGCAATTTGCATACATAACAATTATTAATAGAATGCGAAATTTTTGGATGGAAAACAAATTTATCAGATAAATAATATAAATATAATAATGATAAATATTTTTCATCCTATATTCATGAATTATAATGACAAATTGGAGAAAATGTAACTGAAATGATTGAACTGAATGGTTTTCTTTTTACGATTGTGAGAAATGGAACGCATATTCCCCGTCAAAATTATGATCATAATTTAAACATCGTCCTCGAGATTCTGCTAGCCCTCAAACAAGGAACATATCTTCAAGGAACCACGGGATAAAATAATTTAAGTGTAAAGAATTCGAGCCTTTAGCAACTTACATATTAGATCAAGAACAATCTACGATGAAAACAATCGAAATTGCTGGAAATAATTTCAAATATCCCGTAAATGTACGTATTTCTTATAATGGTAATGCCTTTGATGAGGGTTATTTTTAAGTAGAAGCTTTTTCAATTCGTTACTTGATATTTCAGCTGAGAGAGGATTTAGGAATATTTTCCATCTAAATAAGATTCCATTGACAAACTCTTCTCTACACAGGAGAGTGAACAATAAAATAAACTTGCTATTTAAAGATTTCAGATTTATTGAAGAACAATATGAAGAAATAACTCGGAAGTATGAAATAGATATGATATTTTCTGAAATTATACTTAAGTCAAAATATGTATTACTATGAAGTTAAATACTTGCCGAAAAAGCTACCTTAGACAATACTTAAATCCCTTCATAAGATTTTCAAGCCATGATTTCCACATAAATGAGGCTTAGATAAATCAATAAATCAAAATAATGGGATATCCCGCAGAAAGTATAATGTGGCTGTATTTCGTACGAAATATCGCAAATTTGAACGAACTTTTATTTATAAAATAGGTTTACATTAGTTTATCGAAAATTTTGAAATTAAATTTGACTACTAGATTTCCAGCATGAATGCGTCTTTGCAGTCGAAATATCTCGATGGGCAAGTTATTTGGATCCGTCCAAACATATCTCCTATGAGAGCACCATCGGTTCGCCAGAAGGATATTAAGGCAGACAAGGTAATTTTATGAATTCCTCTAATGGATGCCTCATTTAACCTGGCGAGAATTTATGGACCAAAAGTACATCCTCTTCAGTACTGTCCTACTTCACTTAATTACTGCAAAGCACCTCAGATCGTGATGTACCATTTCGTGCTCCTGCGATGTATTCAAAATTACAGAGAAATGTTTAAGAGAGACGCTTTACAAACAAAGAAGCAACGCTTTAACAGACTCATTAACGATATTAACTGTAGCGCTTATTCCCACAGTGTGCGTCCCCAGGCGGAGAATCTAGTGTTCGTTAATAAGCTAACGAGTTTCATTAAGCGCATTATTAAGGCATCGTGCGTTCTTCCGTTTATCCAAATTATATTTCGAGAGGAGTCATCTTCCGCTACACGGATTGCCTTCACCGCAGCACTGCACACTTTATGGAGTACAAAGGTGATGACATTTTATAACTAATCTCGGAAGAGCACGAGCTTTGAGGGAAAGAGCTTAGTAAGGAAATGCTTACTTTCTTCTGTCAGAAATACAGTAGCAGGGCATACGTCCACCTTTCATGAAAAACATTTGCGTGAACGTTGAACAATAAGAAACACTATGCAGTAGAGCGTAAAAGCTTTACTAGTTCATGGAATGTCTTTGTACTCTGCTTTATTTGCGAGGAATGAAAATAATTATGGATACTGTGTAACGTCACAAACTCGATTTATGATTTGCGGAATGATAGCTAAAATAGCTTCTCAGCTCAGCAGTAAGTACCAAGATATTGGAGTAAATTAACTGTACGATAAACACTCTTTGTGTCATTCAACATCGAGTGACTGAAATGAATATTTTAATTAGCATCATATATCCTAGTATCATTCATGCTATAATAGCAATGATCAAGACTAAATCTAGAAGAATATATTTTATCCATCCTGTATCAATAGGCAAAGGAATAATGTTGAAGTACTAGTAAGAATATCTTAGATATCCTTTTAACCATCATCCAGGCTTTAGATTTAGTTACTTTTATTAATATTTATTTATTTATGGATTGATAACTATAAATAATCTAATTTTGGATTATTTAAATAATCAATTATTTTAGTAATCCAATAATCTGTTTACCCTGGGTATTTGTTTTAAAATTGTAACAATAATTTATTGAGTTCTAGTTGCACATCCATTTTGGCACTAAAGTACCTCTTTGGATATAAGTGTAACATTTAAACCCAATGCAGATTTTTGAAACACAAGAATCATTCGTTCGGTTTACTGATTTATCACTCTATTCGATTTTGACACAGTTATTGAAACATCGGTGATTTTTATGGAAATCTGCATCTTCAATAGCTCTACCTATAAGAACATATTAACCGTTTATAATTGACTATAAAGCTATGCTCTAAGAATTATCTTTCATATCATCATCCATTTAGTATCCGGTTATACCATTAACAGAACTTGATGTCTCAAAATTTCACTGCACTTTTTAGGCTTCGCCGAAAATTACGTGAAGACGTGATATTTCCTCATTCAATATCGATTCCAGAATATTGCTACAAAAACCAGCTTTTTCGCTTAAAATTCTATCAGGTATATAATCAAATATCATGTATTTACTATGGAAATGAACAAATCATAAGTTCGCGTTGCTTGTAATTAAATGCCACAGTTTGTATTTTTTAAACTGAGAAATAGTTTTGAGCCATTTTACTTTTTTACCGTATTTTATTTTTATGTTAATGAAAAATAAAAGATTCCCTCAGCTTTTAAATATAAATATTTTTATGCCTTTAAATTGAGAACTAAGACAAATTGTGTGGAAGTATAGTAACCAATACATCGTTTTCTTTCTCTAGATCTAGAAAATTTACCTTACTTGTGGGACTTTGTCTCTGTTAGAGAAAGTTTACTCTCGACTTAGTAGTACGTTCTGATGCGTAAAACCTTTAAATATTTGAAGAATAACTCGGTTGACCTTTTAATCAATCAGAATCAATGAATCCATCAAAAAGTTCTTAGGTTACAAAATATTCTCAGAATTGATCCTATATATTTGATTTGTATAATATCTGAAGTGTTGTTATATTTCAATAATCGAATTTCATCTTTTTATTCTAAAATAAATCCTTTCTTCGAATATTTCCCAAAACCTGGACTATTTTTAGCTAATTGCTAGGATCGCTTTTAGGGAAATTTTAGAAAATGAATCCGAATCTCCAAATTGGAGATATGGAGAGAGATGAGAGTTGTGGAGAAGCATTTTTACGATTAATTATGGAAGTAATTAAAGGTGATTGCGGCTGTGATATCAAACCGTGTTTAACGCCTTCACGCAGCACCGCACAAATCCAATAATCCCAGTCGCATCAGCAGTCCCTCTTAAGGGAAGCTGCAGTAAAGAGATGATTTCATAATTACTAAATGGTGGCCCACATCCCGCAGAACATACATCTGGTAATGGCGGTGTTTCTTAAAGTAAACACGCGGCGACAGATGCACTGGATTTGACATTTTCTCTAAGGGCGTGGAAGTTACTCTTTAAGTTGTTTCCCTTTAGGAAGAGAGCCCTTATCAAATATTCATTTCTCTCTGCTTATCTGTTTGTTTCCGCATTTTAACTATTGAGAAGATCCATTTTCGAAAAAAGCGGGATTTGCGATACTTCTGCCGTAGCCTACTTTCTCAAAAATGGAAAAGAAGTCCTATGATATCATTAAATTGTTCGCTCACTCCAATAACTCGAAAGTCCCTTCTCACCAAACCGCTTGTTTTATCTGACCTAATTTTACCTCCGACCGAAAGTATACCTCGCAAAATGTTGACTCCGACATTCGAATACATGCATATGATTTTCACATTAACATTTTTTACTTCTGCGCTGTTTTATGACCCAAAATAATGCTCGTTATAGATTAAATTAACACTTAAATAATGATATCGAAGGTTTATCTTCCATTTTCAGATGAAAATTAAATTGAAAATATATTCAAGAGAATTTTTATAAATTTCTATTGCTGTAATCGCAGATAAAATATATTTCAGGGCAATCCAAATTTAGCTGTCATCTCTGAAGGTAACTCATAATTCACGTCACAGTATAATTTTTCAGCATAAAAGTATGATTATCAAAATATTCGCAATATAAATCTCTCTTCTGTCTGTCCTCACTATAATTGGCGCATCTAAATTTGGTCGCATAAATTACATTTCATTTCAGTTACTTGTCATTTGCTTAGTTGTAATCAAAACAATGATTGCGTATGCACCCATGACGTTTGGTTTTGAATAGTAACAACTTGAATGCTTTGGAACAATTAGATATATTTAATTCCATCGATAAAAGAGTCTAATATTGTGAAAGAGTTCATTTTTAAGATACAGTCACCCAACCTCAGTGAATTCCCCCTCCACTCAAACCCTCTCCAAATACTCCTTGCCTTTATCCATATTTTCTCCTATCTCTAATTCTTCCAATCTTTCTCCCCTATTTTCCATATAATTATTTTCTATATTTTCTTAGTAACATTCTTGGTTTTCATCCAAAGGTGATGTCAGGATTTAAACTCAGTTTGCGTTGATAGTTGTGTTGTGATAGGGAATCATGGAATATCACAAAATAAGGCCCACGTAATTATATAAAAATCCATATCTTGAAACCTGTGGTCTCATATTTATTTCCTAACATTAATACATTTACTTCAATTAGACTTCAGTAGAAATCCAACTATCCGAATCAATTGGGACCGGACCTCATTCGGATAATAAAAAATTCGGATAATCGAAAATTCGGATAATTAATTAACTTCTGTAGGTACAATTGAAAACGGGAGAAAAAACTACATATATAGTGTAAAAAAGAGCTATGTATTAATTAATTAAAAAAAAATGGTAACACTTTGGCATGTTAAGCGTACATCAGTTCTAAATGCCAATGAAAATACTTTAACTAAATCAAACTAATGTAGTATTTACATTATTAAATATTATTTTATAAAACATTTTTAAATGCATACTAATTAATGCTTTAAAATTTACATACTTTGCTAAATGACAGTTATTGCTTACTAAACATCTCCGTCAAAGTAAGCTGTTTACCTTAACCCGTTTTCGGGCAGAAAACTGCTATATGAGATGGTGTCCTAAATCGATTCGGATAATCAGCGATTCGGACAGTCGGAGTTCTACTGTATTTCCTACTTTATTGAAACAAATGCTAATTAAAAATAAAAAACATACCATTTGAATCTATTAGCCGATATTTTTGTTTTATGTTACAAACAGTATTCATCATATCATGTAATAGCAAGTCTTACAAAACAGCTGCTCAATGGTTTCACATTGTCAAAGTAATATTTTCGTACTGTCGTAAATGGTCTAATCACTGTCTATTCCCTGGTCTTAATCATTATTTATAACACATTTTCAACTGATTTTCAGCGATTGCATATTATCCACAAGAAAAATTAAATTTTAAATAAAAATTTTTGTATTAATTTCTCGGGGTGTATTTTGCATCAAATAACAGCGAAGTCTGTATGTACTACATACTTGCCTTTCGCCGACTAATTGCTACGTGCTTAGTTGCGATAATGCAACGCTTCCCCTTCCCTTTCCTATCTTTCGCCTTTCCCGGACGAACAACTCAGTTACTGCGGCAAACTATGCCGAACTATTATTGGTTTCAAAATACCATACGAAAAAGAATGACCGAGGAGTAAAATATTTCATTACCATCGCAACGGATGAAAACTAATCGAAAAAATACAGTTAAGTACAGTGCATACAAATGAATTAAAAAACAGAGAGAGGTACACTTTTTAAGCACTGCTTTAATTGATTATAGTGAATGCGTGTTATCAAGGGAAGGTAATAGTGCTAATGAAAGGTATGGATGCGAAGGAGAGTAGCGTAAATGTATTATAATTTACACGCAGTCGATTAAATGTTTATCGTAAATAATCATACGAAATCGGAGACTTTTGTTTTAATTCTAAATTGAGAGAAAAATCTTTGCATTAGGTAGCTCAACACAGTATTTTTCTTGTTTCCAAACAACAAGCAGAAATATTACTGAAACTCGGCAGAAAATTGATTATGAAGTAAAATTAAATTCTAAAAGTTGTGGTACTGTAGCTGAAGCTTTAAAAACATTGGTTATGAGATTTTAAAACGATAATTATATATCAAATTGCCTGTCCTAAAACTTGAAAATTGAACATTGATTTCATTGAGTCGCAATTTGATATCATAGCTCTCCAAAGCTTTACACCTTTTCTTTTTTATAATTTACACGTTATCTGGTGTAAATATGGACTTGAGCCACAACCTTACGATATTTGCTCTGTCCTAACCAATTTGCAGAGGCTGTTAAAATTGAATAGCCTCGTGACTTGAGTTTTAAATTTCTAATTTCTAGTGTAGAAGATGTCACGGCAATCTATTCCGAGTATGAATCAATTTATTTAGAATGCTTTACTTGTTCGTAGCACTATGTAATGCGGACATGTTCTTACAAATTTTTATTAGTTAGTAAATGAGCAATAGATTTCGATTTTTTGAAATCAAATCAATCGTAAATATGTTTCAAATACATACAGGAGGGCAAGATTGTCTCTCGAGAAATCTCTAAACAGGCATAAACATCAGTAATCTTCACAAACTGTTAAAAGGCTCGTGGGTTGACGAGTAATGTAATTTAGAAACTTAAAAATCTAATAATTAATTGCAACCTCTAATCATCATTATATCAAACAAAGTAATTTAAACCAAAATATCAATTACTATCTATACAGAGTATAAATTAAAAGTTTCCTTTAAATAAGAATCAAATTGCGAGCTACTTAAGTGTTTACTAATAGGAATCTAGAATTTTGAAATAGAAAGCCCATTGCTTTTTTCCGAGTAAATCATTTTATGAATGATGAAATAGCTTTAGAGGCACATCACTTGTTTTGCCCATTCTTGGGTCGTCTCATAAGCTCCTCAGAAGATCTCCATTCACACATTCCTTCTCGCTTAATTCCTTTCTGGAATTAACGGCTACGAAATTAGGAGTTAAGTCTCTCCATGAATATGAATCAGCTGCAACTCCCGAAACCTAAAAGTCCGCTCGAGAGACTTCTTTGGCGTTCCCCGTTTAGATCCCCTTCAGCACTCTTTCTTTAAAACGCCCCAAATTTCAATTTACCCCCGAGGCATATGGGCTTTGGAGAAAATATACCATTATGTTTGGGGTTTTAGTGGATTGAAATATGGTATTTCGTGAATAAAGGCTACTCTTGGAAGACGTGATTAGAGAGAATGGCCTAATCTCCCGCCTAAAATGCATTTCATCATTTCGTGACCTTCACGGCCCCAGTGACCCACTGACTTTTTGAATCACCGCATTGTTCATTGCAACGCGGGGCTTCGGAAAAAAGATAGCCCATTAGGGCTTTGGGGAATTATAATGCATTTAGAGCCATCTTTGGAAACTTAGATTCATTCTCGGAGATAAAAAAGATGCTCTTCCACAATCAAGCTGTTTTTGGAAACAGACGGTAAGAGGGATTGCTTCTCCACTACTCATTCGACTTTTACTTCTAAAGCATTAAATTGTTTATTTCAAATAGTTGCTACAGAATGTACTCATTACATACATACAGAGGACTTTATTAGGCGAAATTGGGACTTTTTAGTCCCATTTTCCATTTAACCAAAACATTTACAATACATATTACTTAGTATAAAAAAATTCAAATCATATAAAAAATAAAATACCAATCTATAAAAAAATGTTTAAAAAATACATCTATATAAATCTATATAACAGATTGAAAAATAATAATATAATACATAATTATACAAAGTTCAAACCTTTAAGTCTATTAAATATCTTGCCAAAAAAATTAAAAATAAAAACTAATATAATACAGTCTTATACAAGATTAAAATCATTACTCATATTACCTTGAAAAAAAATATACACGGTAACTATAAGAATAGGTAATTTACTATTATATAACAATTTATTACGCAATTCAAATGTTTTGTTTTTGTTTTTGTCCTGAATACCCAAGGGATTGCATTTTCTGGTAAAACATTATTTTCTTCTAAGACGCCGTCGCGGGCGATTTCTTTGATGCCTCAATGGACTCTGACGTCAGCGAGAGCAACGGAACTTCCGCTTTGTCCGCAATTAGCGTGGTACATCTTCTTGCCCTCCAATTAATATCGCATCTGTTCAAGAGCACCTCTGCATTATTCCAGCCACGTCGACCTGTCACTTCTGAACTCCACCGCATTCAATGCATTGCGTACAAATACGTCAGAATCCATAGCGTTGCATCGCAACACTCTATTTCTGCCCTTTGAATCCTTACGAACACCTTTTGACTCCAGAGACACTCTTATTCCTCGCCAACAATGCAACAGACACCCCTCAGATGCCATTCTGCACTTTTTCATTCCTCTTCTCATTGCTCCTTTTCCTTCTTTCTCCGATTGCGTTCGTTCCCATATTAGGAACACTGCCTCTGCAACCAACTCCTTTCTTTCTATTCCATTATAGAATATAACACCTAACTTAGGAAGACATTATATAATTTTTTTCCGTGACTTAATAAATAAGTAAATTCCTCTTAAACTCTACTTAGTTAATACTTGAATATTGATTCTATCAGACATAATTTGCTCACCCTAATCTTCTCATTTAAAGCAATAGAAAAACGGCAGATCATGTCGTTGAAATGAATACATATAAAAGAGCAAAAATACGAGCATAATCCATGATTGACGTGACGCCGTCCATGTTCATTCTTTCGTTATCTTCAAACGATTGTTGATGTGAATGAGTAAGGCAGCGAGCTGCTTCTTGCAATGGACTCGAGTCGAATATTAAGGTGTTGATTTCCTTGATATTCCCCGATTCCGTATTTCATGAATCAAGCTTGGATCCACACCGTGAAAGCCACAAATAAACATAAAGTCATAGTTTTAGGTATTTCTGCTATTGATCGATTCCCGTGACCTAGAATTGGTATAGTTTCCACAACTCAATTTTGTTTATTCTTTATTGTTCTGCAATCTGGGGTTTGTATCCGTACATTCTTTCTGGTTATCATCAAAATGACTGGAGTGAAATTTCTTTTATGATAATCACATCTTGTCCATCGAATTCGACAAAAGTTGAAATGCAGTTTCTAGGATGTAATGCAGCCTTCAAGTCGCTGATACGTCCTTCAAGTTTACTGCACTAATGACAAGGAGTATTTAGATTTTAGATTTAGATTTAGATATATACCCCGCGAGCTGCCAGAGGCGTATGGCAGGGGGTGTAATACACCACCATTATTGATTCAATCCCTATTAGCATCTCTAATAGCCTGGGGAAAAGACGACCAAAAGTAATTATCCGTCCTTGCTATTACTTCCCTATAACGCTTCGTCGATGCCTCTCGGAGATCGCGTTCGCTCCTTACTGGCACTAACATTTCACTTACTTCGTCTATAAATGCTGAACGAATGAACTTTTCGAAAAGTTTCCGACGATATTCAGATCTTCTCATCTGTAGTGAATTCCAACCGAGGGACTCTATCATTGCCGTAACGCTGCTATCAAACCTGAAATCCCCGCAAACGAATCGGGCTGCTCTACGCTGGACCATCTCTAAATCTGAGACTAAACTTACTTCGTGTGGGTCCCAAACCGCACAGTAATATTCTAGACTCGGACGAATAAAAGAAAAGTAAGCTATTTCTTTGACTCTCGATGAGCATCCTCTCAACGTTCTATCAGTTAATCTTTGCATTCTATTCGCTTTTCCTAACGCATCTCGAATATGTTCTTTAAAAGATAAGTTACTGCTAAACGTGACTCCAAGGTATTTGTTGTCGTGCACTAACTCTAATGGATGCCCTGAGATTTGATACTGCACGGGAATTATGTTTGTGGAGCGCGTAAAACTCATGGCAACGCATTTATTTATATTTAAATCCAGCTGCCAATCTTTACACCATCCTGATATTACGTCCAGGTCGTCTTGAAGTACATTACAATCGTTTTCTGACAAAATCTCTTTGTATATCAGGGTATCGTCGGCAAATAATCTAACATTACTCTTTACGTTATCTACAAGATCATTAATGTAAATTAGAAATTAAATCGGACCAAGAACACTTCCCTGAGAACTCCTGACGAGATGCTTATTTCGTCCGATAAAATTCCGTCAAACGCAACTCGCTGAGATCTGTTTTCTAGAAAAGATTTGGTCCATCTGATAACTTTTTCGTCGATCGCATAGGCACTCAGCTTTTGGATAAGCTTTTCGTGAGAAACTGTGTCGAAAGCTTTTTTGAAATCTAGGAAAACTGCGTCTGATGTAACTGATCTAATATCTGATAATATCTAATAACTGGTCTAAATATCAACGGCGTTTAATTGTAAAACAATTTTCATGGATCTGAGATATAAGGTGTTATAGTTAAAAAATCGACGTGACATTCCTTATAACCAACAAGAGCGAGGAATTTAAATGATTTACTCATTTGACGATAGACAAAGCTTTAAAGAATTTTGGCGACAAAATAGAATGGAATCAATTCAACTGCGTTGCTACAAGTAATTAATTACTTGATAGTAAAAGAATGGAAGCATTAAAGCGAAATAACTGTTTCCTTGAATACCTTACCTGTAAATCATCCTTAGAAAGTAGTTAAACTGTTTTATGATTTACTCTTACATTGGGGATTCTTCTGTCCTAATCTTACAATTATGCATTACTTTATTACTTCTGTTCCGCGCTGCAACTCCCGAGGGATGTAACAGCAATATCATTTTGCTGATTTCTTTTTCAGTAAAAATATGGAAGTTTTCTTGTTTTCATGAATTCTCAAGTCAAATAGAATTCTCCTTGGTATTAGGATTTAATCCACTGCTTCTCATTAAATATTATTCTACTTCATAAGAAACAGTTACCAGTAAAGATAAATAAGAAAGTGACTCTTTACAACCGCTAAGATATTACAACTTTTATTGGACAAATTCAAGAAAAGCTATATTTTCTCCGATCGACTTTTTTCCTCATTTTAACTATCCTACTTTCACTTTTCGAATGGGGAAAATCTTTCCTTTTTTTAATTTCCATAATATGAGATCCTTTGAGTGTTCGTATCCATTTTGTTCCCTATCCTCTTCTCGTTTTCCTCGGCACATAATTTCGGAAGGTTATCTACTTCTCATTCTTCCGATCTGGATTTCCCTCGGGTCCGAATTATTCACCCTCGAGATATGATGTTATTCTCAATGCTTTCGTTGATATATTCGCTACACCTACGTATTCATATACGCATTTCATGCAATGTTTAATTCATACATCAATGTTTCTCATTATTTCTAATAAAGCAGTAATCACGATCAATTTTGAGTTAAATTTCAACAGCTATCGCCTCGAAGTAAATTGTGATTCGTTCCTAAAAATGTCTCAAAAGGAGTATACATATTTTGAAAGCTTTCTTGGGTATAAAATCTTACCAGGGTTAACACAGCAAAAATACACAATTCATAAATTTTCCGCTGTATAATAGATTTGATCTTGATATCGATTGATAATTATTTTATTTGCTCGGAGATAGCTATAACCAATCAAAACTAGTCCCCAGTGTATATTTACTGTGGTATGGAAAATGTAAGTGTGACATAAGTTTGCGACTCCATTTGCAATGAATATCCAAACGTAAGGTTGAACTTTTAAAAACTTAAATATGTTATGAAACTTGCAATTGTCTTTGAACACCAGTGTTATACTCCAGGATAATATTTTGATCTAAATATACATGTGATGAGTAAAAAAATAATAATACCAACACGACCAAGTCCTGAACCCAGATCTTCGAATTCCCAGAAATTTAGGTAAACCAACGTGAAAGTGGACTATCTGGGTTCGAGTCCCAGTCGCTGCGATTTCGTTAAACATTTCGTGAACCGCTACAAAAAAGGCAAGTATTTATAGTAGTTTGATTGCGTCAGCTGTCGAGCTTCTTTTCCAACCATCGCTTTTCCAAAGGCATTTCCCAGCAGCCACAGTTACGATCCAAAGGTATTAAATTTCTTGAGAAGAGGAATGGGAAAAAATATATTTCACGCGCTCCTGAATTTTTCTCATTTACTTATCTTTCCGTGTCTTTTTATATCTGATACCTCCAAAATTTCCTCTCCCATCTTCACTTAATCTTCATAAGTTTCCTCTTCCTTGGCTCCAGGCTATTCCACCGATTCCCTTTCATCTTCTCAGGGAATTCACAACGAACCTCTCTCCGTTTGACGCATCTCTCCCGATATTATTTCTACCCCGAGGAGCTCTTCGTTATTCGATAACCACTTCGAGATCTTTCCTCGGTTGACATTTATCATCGCTAAAACGAAACACATTCCCTCATTAACGTGGAATATATTCCGATGTAATGCTTTGCGTCCTAATTTCACTGTCATTTGTCCACACAATTATGCAGATCAAAGGGATAATCGTATTTAAGTCTCCCTTAGTGCTAAAGAAAAAGATCAATTGAGACAAATTATATGCATGATATTTTGGAAATCATAAAAAATGGTGTACTCTTCGCCATTAACAATTTTGGTTTGAGTTTTGAATTTATAGTGAGCTCTCGGTGAGTTAAATTCGAATGCTGTACGTCAAACTATTTGTACGTTGGCCGAAACTATTTTCCATATAGAAATGAATTTAAAATAGATTAATCTGTTCCTTTACCCAAAATTTATTTCCTTTAGCATTTAAAAACAAATCCGAGCTCGTGTTTTATTGTGCATTCCACATAGGCTTTACTTTGATATTCCCCTCATTCTGAAAAATACCCCACCCCATCTGCAATTAGTGTATAAAGACATACTACTTGTTTATTATTGAACTAATGACACTGAACGTCGAAATAGTTGTGTGATGGATCTCTATGTGTAATTAAATTATCATTTATTAATTTAAATTAATTAGGCTAGCAATTGACGCTCTACCGCCGACACTCAAACCTTGCCTACGTCTGTTTCCAACTTGCGAGTTCATACTCGATACTCGTATCTCGATACGAGGTAACCAGATACGGTTTTGTTCGGAAATTTGTTTGTAAACCGTATTTTATCATAACCAAGGAGCCACTGTAGCTTGGCATTTGAAATCAAGCTCTAACATTTGAAGCATTTATTCCAAGGCAAGTAGCTCGGAGTGATTCATAAATATGTTTAAGCCATATGATTCATCAATGACTACGCATCCCTTCAGTAACTTAGAAAGCTCGATAATAGGCTGACCGTTCCGGCTTCTTCCATCCCATCGTCGAAAATTGAACACTTTTTCATTGCAACCTTTACAAAAAATGTGATGTGTTTGTGATATTATATAGCAAAATACATAATTTAAATTTTCGATCACAGTGAAAATTATTTTACATTCAGTAAAATTGAAATCTAAAAAAGACGGAAGAAATTTTCCAGTATATCTCATTATCAACAGGATTGTGAACGATTACAAAAACTCTATGCTAAGGTTGGAGTATAAGACGTTAATTTAAAAATTATTATTTAAACTTTAAATAGAGAAACCTGCTGTGCTATGTATGTACACTCCTGGCAAAAATTAACGCAGCACCTCCCTAGCGATCCTTACCGCCGGTGCTGCGTTAATTTTGGCCAGGACTGTACATAATATGAATATAGTTCATTCGTGAGCAGGAAATTGGTGTACTTTATTTCTGGTTCAAATTAAATTTCCATCCATAAAATGGCCAAGAATTCTTCCACTTAGTGCTTGTGTTAGAGGGATGAAAATATTTATCAAGAAAAATGCATAGTACTGTTAATACATACAGAGCTCAACGCTTCCTTCAAACAGAAAAAACATGAAAGATAATACGAAATTTTATTAAATAATGTAATATATTGTTCTTCAAAATAATCACGCCAGTGATATGAAAAGCGGGGAACACCTTATACAATGTCACAGCTATGCATTCAGTGCGTCCTTACATACATTGATAAAAACAGATTTCTGATGTGGTCTGGACTCAAACATGGATCTCCCACTTGCCGGGCGATCGCTCTACCAGGTACCACAACCGAAAAACCCATCATTGGATTTAAAAAGCTCCAATTGGAAACAGTGTACTGTACAGAATCCCATAAAATGACACAATTCCTACGTAAAAGTAAGACGTGTGATAATTCCATCTCACCAGTGGGGAATCCATGTTTGAGTCTCGGCTACATCAGAATTTTTCTCCTTCATTTCTCTATCTAAAGTCAGTCATGTGGCCATGCTTTTTCATTGCCAAAATACGTTTGCGTTAGTAGGGGACCATCTGAGACGTCATGCGGAAGAATGCGTCATTTACTAATCCAAGAAAAAAGAAGCACTTTGTTCAAGAGGAAATGGTTCCGTTATTACTATGTTAGTTCAAAAGCGTCGCCACGATTGTGATGAAAGAGTCACTTTGTATCCGGTACCCTTGAGGCGATAAATATAGCCAAAATATATAGCATCGATTTTAGGAGATTTGGAATGCACAGATTATTTACCTTTTCGTCCTATTTTCGCTAACATAATAATAGTCTTTGGTAAGTATTTCGAAGTACTCGATGACATTTCATTTGTTCCTATTAGTCCGGAGGTCGATAAGGACAATGCCATTTCGGAGATGCTCTAGGAAACTTTCTTCGGATTTTTCGGTGTTCACGTGGGCGAATAAAGCCGTCTGCTCATCCCGTCGGCGTTCCTCCGGAGCCGTTCACCGCCGTTGCGTGGGGGAGCGCACCTCACCGAGGGCAGGGGGCACCTCACCAAGGGGGGGCGCACAAACACACAGGCATGCCGAAGGAACTTAAGCCTCAGGCGCCATCCCCACTCAGCATCACAGAACATCATCCTCTTTTTGATCCCAACCTTCCTTACCCTTCCTCGCTTAAATATCCCCTTTTCCTTCTTTCCTTTGCTAATTCTCCTTTTTTTGGATTCCGTCCCTCTTTTCATCTTCTGCGAAATGTTCTCCCTCTTTATTCGCCGGCATTTTCTCGTCTTTACTAGAAATAAAAAAGGTTCCTTTTGGACATCGCGTCTTCTTTTGCCGGGAATTTCCTCCTTTTCTCGCGATTAAATTCCTACGGAGCCCTTTATCTCTTCTTTGCACGCTTTTCCACGAATTCTGCTGGATTTCGTCTCCATCGGCCATTCTCTAAATTTCCTCATTTTTCGTTCTCAAAAATGTTCCTCCTTCGAAGAAATTTCCGCAGATATATCCTAATGCTTAGTTGTATTTAGATTTCATAATCTGGTTAATTGATCCATCGGTGGAAATGGAAAATATTTTCCCAAAACGGAAAATTCTTTGCTATTCTTCAGGATTAATTATAATCCAGTGACCATATTTTATGCTGAGCTTTAACTATTTCCATAAGATATGTGAGCTGCAGAGTGGTTAGCACAACGATAATAGCGAATAGCGTTCGAATCCCGGTTGACCGGGATCTTTTCTGGTTAGGGTCTACTGTTAATGTTTTATGTTTTCTGGTTAGGGTCCTGTGATTGCCCATAAGTGGATGTTAGTGAGGGAACCAACTGAATAAAAAAATCGAACAGCAGTAATTAAAGTGAAATGCGACAAGAAATTAAAATCTACGTTAATGTGGCATGTGCATGCGATTCCGTTTTAATCAACGGTTAAGATTATCGTAATTTTATACATCTTTTAAACTCGACTTAGTTGTTCCTCGATAAATAAATGAGAATAAAAAATCTATTTTATAAGCGTTTGAACTAATAAAGATTCTACCTTAATTAATTTATATCACATACTTTGATCATTAATCATTTGTTTCTCAAAATAGCAGTCATAAAAATTATGAATCATCGAAGGAATCAGAAATCGTATCGAAATCAGAAGTTTGGAATGATTCAGAGAATTTGCTCGAATCCCGTGACAAGTGTCGTACCGTATGTTCTTTCAGTAGCAAGGGAGTTGTTTGTAGTTTCCAAAGCCATGCTCGGATGCGAAAAGCTAATAATAGCAAATTACTCGTCTAGATACAATAACCCCAGCCATCGTATGATAAGCTGCTAATGCTAGTTACGGAAACGAATACAAATTGTACGATAAGAAGTGTAAGGATAGCACGTAGTCTAAATAGTAGAGTAACGTGTAGTAGAAATAGAAGAGTAGCACGTAGTAGAAATAGAAGAGTAGCACGTAGTAGAAATCCTTTTCGCATTTAAGTCTTCATCCTCACAATTAGAGATTAGGTTTCCGTTCGGACTGCGATAAAGTCTCACGGACTTATAAGGCCGCATTCCAAGTTGGGATCTATTTAGGAATATCTGCAGTCAAAGCCAGACATAAACTCGAATGACGATGACATAAGCATCACCACTTAACCCTTGGCTCACTTACACTCTGAGGAGGAATTCTGATTGTCACCCTCACATTGAATGTTGCAGACGTCATACCAAATTCTCCTCGAAGTAGTATCAGATACTGCGTTAAATAACTCAAATTTCTTCAATTCCAATTATATTATTTTGAAATGTTAAACACTGATTATTCTGGATTACTTTTAATTTTACTTTCACAAAGTTGTTGGTTACTTATGTGATAAATATAGTGATTCATTACTGCAATTAGGTTGCTAAAAAAGAAACACAAAGGTGCTGGAGATGGTCGGGGAGGAGTGGGTTTTCACTGAAGTAATTATTTAAAAAGAGAAAATGGGTTTGTCATAATTTGAGAGGAGAGCTAAGAAAAAGTAATCAATAACAGAATGCAATGAGAAAGAAAGAAGGGAAAATGAAGAACAAAAATGCGAAAAACATAAAAAGTGGGTTATCAAGAAACGAAAGAAAAATGTCGATAATTTCGTAATTGTTTATTCAGCACTATCACCCGGAAATATTTAATCAAAATTGAAGAGGTGAGTGTGTAAAACTACTTTTAATATAATAATATAGTACGATTTGAATGTTACCATTAAATGCCATTCTCTATACCGAAATTCATCTCTAAATATGTACTCTGCAAACTGCTATACGGAGTGTGGCAGCGGGTGAATACACCGCGACTCGGTCGAATCGATTTCTTTCGCTTATGGTTTGCGGGGCTCACAAAGCGAACAGTCCTTCTAAGCATATGTTATCCCTTGATTAATCAGAACGGCCTTTTTAGCTGAGAAAACGAATGACACACAAAAATCTTCCGAGAACGTCATTTCCCTCACATCATTAAGTAAATTATGCATTTTCTTAGACATTCCATCTTTCAAAGATTCAACCATCCATTGTTACGAAGCATGTGAGTAACATTCACCGATGATAAAAATTCTTCATCTTATGTTTTGCCTTCCGTTGTTCTATTCCTATAACCATTTTAAATGAACCGCTTACAAATAATAATATACTATGACATTATAATAATAAAACTGGATCTGCGCATAATGGCATGGAGTATATACATAAATTTCATACTTTAGTCGTTGGCGTAGTAGGGGTTTTTGTTTTGTTATAAACACCCACAAAGACACAATCTATTTTTCATTTTTAAAATTCTTCAAAAGCTACAAAAGCAATATCACCTCTGAAGAAGAATTCAATGGTCTAGGGCATGACTTCATACATGAATATATTCAAGTAATTGCTGATGTAATTCTTTCAGACCTCGTTGATGAGCCAAAGAAATTAAATTGCAGTCTCTAAATTTAAATCTAAATAATATTACTGGAGAGAGATATGCAATATGTTTTGCTTAACCTTATTTCTATTATGTATCATATACTTTTCATTAACTCCATTAAAGTGTACTGATCTTGAAAGCATACTCTCTCTATCAATCTTAATGAAACCCCCCTCATGAAATTTTCCAAACAATACTGTTGATTAAATATTCGTTCCAAATTGATGAAAGTGACCAATTAGCTTCACATTTTCTAGCGGCGTCGCCCTCTGAAATAGCATTTCCCGAAATCCCTTGCGAATTCCCGCCTCTCTTTGGATCCAAAACCCGCCCACTTTCTCCCATCAATCTTTCGGAATGAATTCCCAAAGCCCACGGTTTTCATCAACCGTTTGCCCCACTGCGGGAACTCTGACCTTGGCTGGGAGTGGGCGGCCGCTCTTTATTTTTCAAGGCTCTGCTAAATTGAGCCAGCGCTGCACCCGAGTGCAACAATGACACACCCAACGCTTCCGTCCACTTCAAAGGATTTTTAATGCACAGGGCGTGATTGAGACAGGGCCGCCAACTCTCCGGATTCGCCACATCGCCTCTAACTATAAATAGAAACACAGCGGGTGAATCATCTCCGTCATTTTAAATGTCTAATAAATTTCCGAATCATTGCTAGTTTAAATATGTATTTCTCATATTCCGTTTCAATATGTATTTGTAAATGGAAGCGTTCTTATGAATTTCTTAGAGTATTGCCTTTAATATTTTTTCCTCTTATTCTATTCGTATAGTGTAGAAAATGGGATGCCACCCCGAGACCCTTTCATCTATTCAAGGTTACAGAGAAAAATCAAAGATTTCCTCCTCCTCTCATACACATTGATAGAATTGGCAGATCTAACATCTGGAGGAATAAAAGCTTATTTAGATTAAAAGAGCACTAAAAGTGAGTATCCCTTTTCATATGGCATATGATTGTAAACCTACCTACGTAAATTAGCAAACATTCATAAGATATTTCAGCATACTAAAATGTCACATACCTTATATAGATATTTTAATTTATGATTTAGACATTTTACTCGAAACAGAGTAAGTTTTAACTATTAAATTATGACATCAAGACTAACAGAATTTAATGCAAATTCACGAAAATATCTACCTATCGGTTGTCATACACATCTGGACCTTCTCAGCAAAATTGTGCTTTCGATAATGCATTAAATGTGTTATTTATAACATTATCGCTATTTTATTCGCTAGGAGATAATTGAAAGTTATAGCAAACTTGCCAATAAATTAAATATAAGAAGGAAAATTTTGTCATTAACAATCATGGAAAGAAGAACTTTTCAAAACGTCCAGAAATCAAAATCTATACATTAATACGTGAAGAGAAAACTTTGGAAGCCTTTTTAAGGATATTGCGCGAACGGTGGAGTTTTAGATTTGGCATAGTTAAAGTTTATATAAAGAAGGACTGCAGGAAGCAAAAATCTTTGTCCAGAGTATCCTTGGTTCGACTTTGGATGGTTCGAATCGTCTGTCATAAGAAATGCACGTAAAGTTCGTTTTCATAGATTGCAGACGTTTTTTCTTTTGAGGAATTCAATAAGAAATAATGGTCGTACGAAATCGAGATAAATATCAAAAGAAAGGAAGTTAAACGAAAATTTATATTTCGGTCGTAAAATATCGTGTTCGAGTCTAAATTACGAAATCTATGGGAAAAGGAACAAAAATTTTGCGAAATTTCGCCGTAGTAAACAAGCAGTCCCCCTGACGACCAAGGTGATTGTTAAATCCGATACATTCATTTTATTACAAGAATACACGGGGATTTTAAGCCCATACCGAATTAACGGTAGGAACTTATGTCAGAGTTTATGAAGAGGAGACAATTTACTGAGATCTCGGTGAATGTGAACTATGATATTTAAATAGCAGGAACAAAATTACGGCCATTTTACAGTTCTTCCAAAAATTACCTTAACAAAAATAAAATGCAATATATCTTGTACCTCTATTAAAATCAAGTCTCATTTTCATTAGTGTTCATTTGATTCAATAATTACACGGGAAAATTAAAATTGGCTATGAACTGTATAAAAAATAAATGAAACTAAAAGCTGTCATTGCGTTTCTTTCATTTGTTACTAACGTTAAACTTTATATTTCTTAGGTATCGAAGGGAATTAAGGCGAACAACACACCCTAATAACGTGTTTGTACACGCTTGCAGCTGACGTAACAGCAAAAATTCGAAAACAATTATAACTAATGATTATAGAGGTTTACTCTTTGGCAAAAGAACCTCAATAACATTCAAACTTAAACATTTAATGAATGGCGGTTGAATTTCGACCACTGGGCACTAGTAGGATCACTAGTATAGATAAATATGTAAATGAAAACAATTTTTGTAGCAGATTTTTCAAAAAAGTAATTTTTTTGCAAACATAATTTCTCCACAATTAAGACAATTATTCTCGTAAACTTTAATAAATACATTCCGCTCAGTGCTTTAAATATATTCCTACAGCAAAGACTTTAACCGTTGATATCAAAGTATGTGGTAGTCTCCGTAGAAGGAGCGTGTCTCATTCTTTATTTCCTTCTGATGAACTGCTCTCGGAAATACGGTCGGAGAAAACAGCGCGTTTCCTCCGTCGGCATAATTAGTGGAATTTCGTTCGAGGGCGAAGCGGAGTTTTAATCTTTCGAAAAGCGGAGACATTTCCAAATTAGCGTGATGAGTCACTATTAGGACAGATTGAATCGAGACACGAAGTCACATCTCCATGAGTGAAATTTTCGTCACGCAAACTGTGAATTTTTTTTATCGCCGATAGGGAAATTTTGACGTTTATATCAGCCAGGTCACAACTTATACACGAAATTTGATTGTGTACGTGATTGCCATGGAAATTCGCTTATGCAAGATAATTCTCGAACAGGATAATATTGTATCTATCTTTAATTGAATGAACACTTATAAACATATTAATTGAATGAACACATTATGTTTAAAAAAAGAGCCATGTCTCGCATGGGGATGCCATAGAGATTTAGCGACATCAGGGATCCAGTCTCTCTTCGCACCTACTTCTCAAGCTGTGTTCTTCTCACTTACTGCTCTCCAATATGGACCATGTCTTCCGATTCTAACCCCTCCACTCTCAATCGTGTCTTAAACTTCTTTTAAAAATAGTCTGTTTTCGAGCGCCATCTTGCAGAAACATGCCTACGGCTCATCTTCTAAATCACCTCAATCTTCCTACTATCAAAGCCTCTCCTCCGACATCTCCTTCCTGTGTAATATAATTAACTGCAAAATCAATTCTCCTTTACTACTCTCTCTTTCCGAGTTCCTTCGAGAACAACTCGCCTATTTGATACATTCTCTCTGAGCACTTTATCAACTGTAAAAGGATCACTTTTTTCCTTCAATTTTCAACTCCCTTTCTTCCACACTTCGACCCTTTCTTCTCTCCTCTTAAATCCATCTAAAATATGGTTGCAAGATATTGACTTTTTATAATTTCATTCATTATTTAAATTTATTTTATGTTGTCGATTTGTTGTTTTATTTTGTTCTCACTGATTGTTTGTTTCCTTACTTCTTGTTATTTCGTCAACTGTAATTGGCCTCATGCTGTTTGTTGATAATTATCGATAAATAAATTACCATTTTAAATTTCTTTAGAGAAGGGTTTAGTAAACACCATATCCTAACACAAATATATTGTTTGTAATTTTTCAATGCTAAAATTTTTATTTAACGCATACAAGGAAAAGGAGAAAAGTCAACTGCAGAGGGCAGAGAATTAAAAATTGCCAAATATCTATATTTCATCCCAGTGATCACAAACCTGGTTCCTACCGCATACTGGTGGGTGGGTTAAGTCTTACGCTGGGCGGTGTTTCCCAAACGAGAAATATTACTGCTGTTAGGTGAGGACTCAATGGAAATAGAAAATGAAATACACTTTAAAAGGGCGAGATTTTCCATGTAGAAACTTCTTTTTATAAGCTGGGTGATGGAAGGATGCTCCCGTCAAAAAAAGCCCAAAACTTCCTGACGCAATCAATGTTATTAGGGTTGACTTTGCTATGATTCATATCTTGAATACACAGTTTCATTAGTTATGAATAACCTGCAGATAATCATAAAAGATAGTTGGGTTGCATAGTTACATAGTACTACATGCAGCAGTGATAAGAATCATTCAATCCAATTTTAAAATTAAGTACTATCGGATGCTTATTCCTTAAGTTTTTTACTGTTTATTTATAATCTTTCAAATTGTTTTTGTTTTTTTTACTGACGCATTAATTACTAAAGAAACAAGTAGATAAAATTAAATCTAACGATTGATTACAATCTATGCTTTCATTTAATCCATTATAGTCAATTTGAACTGTTTGAAACTATAAATTACTCATTTAGTAGATGAATTCATTCGTTAAATATGAAGAAAAAGAAGAGCACGGTATTAACTATTTGCATCGGCCGTCATGCGGTTTTACGCGGCATTTATGATTGAGAAATATTTTTCGAAAACTAAGAATGCTTTATAAAAGTTCTTGCTATTCAAAATCAAAAACAAATGAAACGAAAAATGAGAACGAAAAAGATTCTGGAAAAACGTTCGCAAAAGAACATCAGAATTAAATTGATATTCTTAGAATTATTGACTTGAAACGAACGCAAGACTGGGAAAATGGATTTGTTACCGACAATAGGGTTTTATTTTACTAATTTCTATTATAATTATATCGTATATTTAGGTGAATGTAAAGAGGCCAAAGACGATTTATCAGCCCTTGACCTCCGCATCGCAGACACGCTCAGCCAAGGCCGAGGGAATTCTTTTCATGGTCGCGTGGCTGCAGCAATTGAAATCTCAATTTTCCATTCGAAAGTGACGAAACTGACGACAGAGGCGAATGGCGTGACTCGAACCCATGACCTCATCGTCGAGGAATCATCCGAGCAATAAAGAGTCCTCCAAAGGAAGAGTTCGTGGAAAGGGAAAGATTTCCCGAATATAAAACACAGCATCCCATTATGTCCAATTTGATTGTTTGAAAGTTTTTTTAAAAACTGTAAAACAAATATCTAACTTTCAATAGGTTCATATGAACTAAAAGTACCCCTCTATCTCCTTCGTTTCTTTTTGCTGATCCCACGTGAACGTGTTTTGACTCTCGTAATATATAGGAAGAGGGTTTAATACGGATGTATCATGAACTGATTCAGGGTATTAATTTATTATTTCCATGCAGTTAAGTTTGAAAGTTACTTATTAGAATAATTCAAGTAAATTTATCCGTAATTCCTTCCAAATTGCAGAGATTGGGAGCTACCTAATTGGAATTATTTAGGGGACAAAAATACAGGAAAACCCCCTGCCATACGTATTATGGTGGCTCGCGGGTATTATTGTAAATATAAACATACTCAAAACCAGTGACCTCATTGTATTCTATTCAATGTTGAAACTCAAAAATTCTGCATCGCCTCTTTCAAAATTATCCACAAATTCTTCATCATTTGAGCCATCACTTTATTCGAACAGATTTTTTATCTAAATTTCCGCCTAAGATGACACTTATGAGACGTTTAAAACATATTATATCTTAAAAATAATCCTCTTTTCTTTGATCGTATCTCTGGAATTTCTTTAAATTGGAAATTTTAATTTTGAAATTCCAATTACTTTCCTGGATCCTCATTCTCTCAAGCAGCAGCATATTGGGGTAGAAAAGTGAGGAGTAAGATGGATGAGAAGATAGACAGAAGAGGAATTGATGGTACACAAGAAATGGGAAAGATAATTAATTCCCGTGACAAAGGCAAAGGTAAAAGAATTTACTACGAAAGATCTTGGGATCTGGAGGGAAAAAAATGCAGCAGTGAGATAGATATTATTATTAATAATAATAATAAATATAATGCCGTCTTTTTATGGGCGAGCTTTAGCCTATGAAGGCTAATACTCCAATTAACCCCTTTTTATTAATTTTATTTCCTTTTTTTGCATTTTTTTATAAATATCTCTCTTACACACACACAACATACACAGGTAAACATTCCCTAACAGGAAAAATTCAATTCGCCGGGATTCGAACCCGGGACCGTGAGGTTTGAGCGTTGACCACTCCGCCGCCACGGCCGGTCAACAGCTAAGGGGTGATTTGTCGCCGATTAGTGGCATCTTCTGCCAAAGATATGCATATCTTCCGTTATTTTTCATTCCAATGCCGTGAATGCCATACATGAGAGCAAATAAGTTAAATCGCATGAAATTGAATGAAATTACCCAAACTGCTGCTTGCCTGTCTTCAGGATGAACCTCATCCTACTGGCTATAAAGGGAGAGGGGGATGAGGCGACTATACTAAAGAGTAGTGAGGTAGTTTGCCCTTGCTTTCCTCACTGAGCTAGAATGCCATAAGCGGAATGTTTTCAAGCAAGGGAGTCGCAATTACTCTACGATTCCTAGGATTCCATTAGGAGAGACCATTTTCACTTACTATAACCGTAGTTGCTGTCATGCGATCGCAGGCATGAACAAAACTGTGAAAAAATATATTGCCCTATCCTGCACCAAAATAAATAAATAATATTCCATTTTTCGATATATGCTAGCAGGGCCAAATGCCACTTTTTTACCAAATTTCAAATAAATAATATAAAACTAGCGCCTTATCATTTGTAAGAGATACCTCATATTGTCGAATCTGACCCTCGCGTTTTCGAAGTCATGTGAATAAAACTTTTGTTAGACGCCTCCTATTTTCCGTTACCGGAGTAACTAATATTGGTCATTGACTAAAGATCGCTTCTAATAAGAAAAATTGTTTCGATAATCTTTTAATAAAGCATATTTATTTATAAAGCGTGTTATTTATTTTTCGTAACATATTGGAATATCTATGAAGGACAGTTATTAATGATTGTACACCAAAAGGGCGCGAAATGACGCTGGGCAAACTGAATCATAGTTTTAAATTTTAGAATGACTCTTCTCGTCGATAATAACTTATTAATTAAAAATTTTAGATTGCATATCTACGACGAAAACAATTTTTGAAGTTTACTGATTGAAAAAAAGATTCTAGAATACATGGAAAATTGCCAAAAACCCCGCGAAGGTTGAAATCCGCAAATATCTATTTTAATATGATCAGGGTTTTAATTTTCATGCGGTTTCCTCCAAGGAGATCCAGTTTCCTATATTTTACGCACTTCAGCATATTAATACAGCACGCTATAATGAAAGATGGTTTACCATCTAATCTTGAATGATGCCACTGAAGTTATTCACTCATACCAATTATAATTTCGAATCGCGTCGGAACAGTCAAAAGTACAAATTGTCGTAATCACCATCAATCTCTCATTAGTTTCTAGCTATGATGAATCGTGTAAATAGTGAATTTTTCTCAAATTGCGATGTAAAAGATTTATACATATGTAAAAAAGTAAATGATGAATAATTGATTTGTTAATAATGAGTAACAAATCATCGAATGATTTTAAATAAGAATAAAGTGATAAATTTGAAAGCGGGGTAAGCGCGTAACTCATTCATGAGAACACTTTCCTTTCAAGGGTTCTTTCTCGGAGGAACTGCAACCCAATAGCTTCCTTTTATAGATTCAGCTTACGTAATTTCGCAACTATTTTGCACTCGGGCGAACCGGATGCATGGCCCAGTAGCGTAAGCGGCAAAAAAGGGGAAGAGACGGTGAGTCAGAGATCGTATCGTCATATCCATTCCTCGCATATCTCGGGAGACGCTCTCGGAGGCGTATCTTGAAGCCGTCATTATTTTTCCGGGAAACCTTATCGAGTCACGCTTTTAAAGTCTGCTTCGTCTCTGCCATCTCCTCGACATTCCTTTCCTCTGAAAATTCGCATGTGCCAGACGCGCGCCATTCCAGGAAATGCGAGTGGAAGGCGGTTTCCAAGGAAGCGAACCGTTGCGCATCCCTTATAAGGGGAATGACGGCACTGTAGTGAGTGGATTGTTTGGTGTGTAATTGTTTACGTCACGAGTTCGCAAACTAAAGGGCAGAGTTCAAAGTATTTAGAATTTTTCTCAATACCGATAGATGTCTTTACGTCGGTTATAGTAAACTTAGCAGCTTCTATTGAGAAAATAGATGCAAAGACTAATTAAATTAGATAACCTTTTGTTTAGTTTTCTTGTATCACTCTAAATATCTCAATAAATACTTAGCAAAGGCCTTCGTGCAAATTGGTGAGAAATAGACTGAAACCGTATGTCCAACCTGCGGAGTTCCCGGTGAAGAAACAAGGTAAAGTAACACAAAGAATAGGAAATGAAGAACGTATAATTATGGAAGCAGGGCTCCCAGATAACCCTTGAAGTAAAAGAGGTACCGGATTCAATATCCAGTGAGATCCTACGTGCGAAATGTCCTAACATCGAGAAGCACTTTTAAACCAACAACAACAATTTAGATATTACGCATCCTCAACTTTTTGGAGCAAAATTGTAAGAGATTCAGAAAAATATTTCTAAATATCATGACACCAAATATCTTTAACTCTGCCCTCGGCCACAATAATATTTCACAAATTTTGCGTAATTTAAAATATATAAACCTGGATGATTATCAGTTGCGTTTCAACGGCTTCGAAATGCAGTTCTTGCGACGGATTTTAAGCTAAGCAAATTTGGCATCATGATATGTGTTTACGTTTGAGTAGAAGTGAAGAACTTTGACAGATGAATGTAAATGGATAGGAGAGCTTTCGCTGGCTTGCGTGCGACAGCGTCATCCCCCCACGTCCTCCGTGGTGTGGGCGTCGCTAGAATTGGTCTCTCAGACAAGCAGCGGAATTCCCTCTTTTCCTCGGTAAAGCCTCGAATAGACCTCAATGTGCAGTAGCACCAGCCCTTTAACATGGATAATTATTCTAAACTTCAGAGGAGGGAAAATGTCATACTACTTCGTGCCAAACACACAATCTCCAAGAAGCCCCGGTAAGGTTTAGGTAAACTTTAATGTCTGCACTTCAGGAATATTGAATATAAACACTTCAGGAATATATGTAGTAATACATAGAATCCATACATAGAATAGTAGTAGCATCGACCAATGTAGCCGAAATTTAATGTAAAGGACACGTCAAATTTCTCGTTCTATCTTTTCTCAAATACTGATGGATATTTATTAATACGCGCTAAATATTAATATTTATTTTAAATAGCGCGAGTGAGCGTGAAAGGGGTACAGAGGCCGGCCATGAGGCTAATCATATAATTGATACTAAGAAGAATAAATACCAACTAAATTGATAAATAAATACCAAATATTCAATTCAATGGATTTTTACTTGTTTTATAGAGCTTCTGAATTAAGGTTAGCGGTTTTTCAGGGCTGTGAGGTACAACTTCGTAAGATTTGATTCTTAAGTTTTTAACAGACCTCGAAGTTGATGAGTATAAATCCAGCTATCAAAACCCAATCTATTAACCAAAATCATACAAATAATTAACTACTGATGATAGGGAGACTCATTCAAGAGAACAAATCAATCAATGTATACTCTATACAATGAGACCAAAATGAGGATAGTCATTTTCCGGAAGATCAGAGAAGTGGATTTGACAAAGTTAAATATATTATACTTTCGTTTTCTAGCTATAAGCAATCTTAGTACGTACAGCAGAATAAATCATACGCAAATCCATGGAAGAGGATGGCCAATGAGAATTTATTTCTCTAAATTCCATCCATAGCAGAAAGAAAACGAGACGCATTGAGTCTCAGAATGACTATTTAACAAAGATGGAGAACTTACCTTAGCTGTGTATATAGTTGAATTGCTATCGAAACTTCAAGGGCCAATTACTTGCTAGGTTTCAATCCTCTCTCGTTACAATTCCGACGGCCGATCCTCTGCCAACGTTGAAATATTTCAGGATGGCCTTAGCGACTGACACAGGATCTGCAAACAAGAATAATGATCAGTTTAATTTATCTAACAAGGAGTAACCTCAACTGCAGTGATAACAAAGCAGCAATATTGGAAATGAAAAAAGCACACCTGAGAAATGGATTGGGATAAAGAATTAATATGAATATACAAGTTGTAGTATAAGTATAGTAAAAATAACGTTTGGAATGCCTTTTTTCATTTAATTATAATAATTATTTTATAATTTATTTAATAATTAGATGCTTAACTATTATATGTTTACAGTTAAAATGCCTCAGAAAATTAAGAAATTGGACACAGCTAACAACATAATCCTCAAATTTGGATGATTTGTTGATACATTCAATCAAATAAAATTGATGGTCTTTGTAAATTTAGTCTCTGATTGAACAAAATGTAATTCGAAAGTACAGCACTCCGAGGTAGAAACCTACACCAAGTGCCATGACATTGATGAGAGAATAACTATCTTGAAGATTAATCAATTACTATCTTGATGTTAGTATACACTATGGGCATTCTTTAGCTGCTTGAGAGCTTAGAGATGGCTACACAAGCAGTAAAATTACTGCTCCTCTCCAGCAGCAGATTTGATGCGCAACTCCAGTCATTCGCCTGCCTCTTAAAAGGGACAAAGTGGTGCCCGAAAATGCACCCGATTCAATCGCTTGGCTGCGTGATTTCGAATCTTCCGTGACTGCTATAGCTGAATACAGCGGGTGAATCCTCCCCAACTCTTCTCAATAAGGTCTACTACAGCAATAGAAAGTGCTTACTTTGAGAAAAATGACTGCTCGTTGAGCCCTTTTTATTTATCAATGCCTCACATACAGCGAAACGCCAATTTACATTGAAGTAATAACAGTAACGATAGACGAACACATATGACCATTCCCTGACCAGAAAAATCAGGAAAGCCGGGATTCGAAACCGGGACATTGAGTGTTATCACGAAGGCTCGATAACCAATCCGCGGCCGGTACTTCTTACAATTGGTGGAAAGGAAATATCGAAATGGCTTCATGTGTATGGATAGGCAAATACATATAGTAAATGAAACAGCAAGGCAAGAGGAGATAATACAATTTCCTTTTTTATTGGAAGGAAGAGGAAAAGAAAACGATTTGGTGTAACGAATAAGTATGGATGACGGACTGAAAGGAAAAGGGATCGATGATGAAATTCGAAAGAGAAGAAAAGAGAAAGGAATATTGCGAGAGAAGATGGGAAATGCGTGAAGGGGAAAATTGGAATAAATATGATTCTTGGGGACCAATTTGAATGATGATATGAGGAGGGTGCTGTGATGATTGGATGGCGATACAATTCGTCGAATCTTGAAAGTGATAAGTTACCGGTGGAAATTCATAGGTAATGTTCGTATTTAGAGGGAATAGACAGAGAAGTCAAAGTGCTTTTAATTACGATTATGCATTTAAATAATTCTGCTTAGGTATGGAATTCGGTGAGTAAGAATCATAAACTAGAATATCATTAATACGTGAAGCTATTGAGTCAAGTACCTAATAACCAAACTAGATAGTGATTGCATGTATCTAATGCACTCCAATCATTTCAATATCTAACGGTAATCAGAAGTTAAAATAACGAATTGAGTAGGGCTCGAATTCTGGTCTACTGCTTTTCAAGCATTCTAACCACTGAACTAGAGGAATTGTGATTTAGCTCCAGTCATCTCAACATATTTATCTTCCAGCCTCTGAAAATAAATTTCAAATTTATTTTATCTATACCTCTTTATATACCAATATCATTTGTAGCAACATTTTATATACAAATAATGACATCTGCTAACACAATACTTTTACAGATGAGGCATCATTAGAAACATAAATATTTCTGAAAATTGATAGCCCATAACCGAAATTAATAATGTATTTATCATCTTAATTTTAGTATTATTTATAATTTGAAATTTTCATATTTTCTGGCCAGCCATCCTAGCTAGAATAGTGATCCACAAAGTCCCCATCTTATACCACCAAATAAACTTGTCTCAAAATGTCTGACGAGATCGGGACACGAAACTTGTACCTCCCACTTCCCGGGCGGCCATGTTAATTAAGCTTCTTTTTATGAGAATTTAAAGTAAAGAAAACAATCCTGTTTTTTTAACGCACTATAATTAGAAGTTCATATCCTCCCCAAGGACCTTCTTCCCAAGAGGTAAGCTCCTTCGTTCTCCTTCACTTCCCCTTTAATTCTTTCGCCCCTTATAAACTCCTTCCTCATATTTCTCTCCACTTCACCTCCTTTTCATTTCCATCGAGAGGCGTCGAATGTTTGAGATAAGTGCGGAATTTCGGCGGCCGGACGTTCCAACGTCTGATCTCATCTCTGACTTTTCTCCCTTGTTTTATCTCCCTTCTCTAGCATCTCTGCCTTTTTTCCTCTCTCTCACATTTTCCTCTTTTCCTATGTCATTGCTTTTTATACTATACCTTCTCTCTACCCTGGAACTCACTCTCTTTTATTTCTAATCATCTTTCTTTTTGGGTGGTTCTCTACGCTTTCTTCTCCAAAATATTACCCTTTTCAGTGTCGAGTATTTCACTTTCACCATCTCTCACTTAAAATATACGAAAATTATTTCTCTTTACTTAAATTGGTAATTTTCTCAATCATATTCAATTCAATACTTTATCTACACCCGGGAAAATTCCAAAATTAAATGCCACATTTTCAGGTCCCAAAATATCGATTGCTGGAGCATCTTTGGTCGAGTTATTTTGAGTACAGACTCATAACAGCAATGTATGCATATATGCGTTGACTTATGGATAACGATGTTTTAAGTCACTACAGCATGCATACATTTCATCGAATTAATCCATGGTTCCATTTTTAACTTTTACCAGGAGTTCTCTTATTATTCACTCTTTCTTTATACTTTAATGTTATCTTAGTTTATCTGTTCTGGATACATTTCTAACGAATTAAATATTCCTCATTCTTCTTTTGGTACAGGAAAAGTAAAAGTGAATACTTCACTCATGCTTTCTTCATATAGCTATTAATAATAATAATGATAATAAATTACTTCATTCAATGACACAAACAAGCATTTACAGTACTAGTCATTCTAAATCATTTAATAACAATTAATTACATATTAATTACAAACTGCATTTCAATTTGCAATTCTACATTGAAAATTGCTTATATAAATACACATAAATTAGAATACATTCATTGCAGTAGTTGCATCAATGTTTATATACTGATAGATAAATTTTCACCTCTTCCTTGCATCAAAGAATTCTATCACGCTATCAAATGGTTTGCAAAGGAAGTATTTTTTAGTCTATTAGAAGAAAGTACAAACTAAACATCCTTTCGTTCACCCAGACGCATGTTCTATGTCAATGCTGTTAATTCAAAAGTCTTCTATCTTGTGCGATGGGGTAAATTAAACCCCGTCCTCCCTACAATCATTATCTGTTTGTTTTTATATCTATCTGAGTTGAGATGAATATGAGTAGCACAAGCATTAATTTTTGCCGATGGAATTGCTAGCACACGCCTCTACCCCTTCCTATTTTCCCGATAACAATCTCCTTGTGCATTTTGAATATTGCTTTCTAGAGCACAGATTTCCGCACATTAAAATAACGTACGTCATAATGGAATAAATTTTGCAGAATGCGAAACTGGGAAGCCTAATACTCCTATTATCATCAAATTAGCTAAAAAATGGCCCATTGAAATTATTTCGCAACTCAGTACCATCAGTTATGTAAAAATATCAAGTAAATTATTGTAAAATTATAAATATATTACAATAATAATTAAATTTTAGATGTACCCTAAGAGCTCAATTTGAAGATTTATATACAGCTGGTATTACAAAGTTTTAGTTTGTTTGTAGCCATTGTAGTCATAATCCATAGTGGAATTTAATTCCTATATCATTTATTTGCTTAATTGGATAAAATCTCATAATCAATTTTACATACATTGCAACTCCTCCGTGCGCGAATTATGTTCTACACTCGTATGTGACCAAACTAAATGAATTAAATTTAAAATCTGATAAGGAAGGACTAATTAAATAAATTAAGTTTTTAATAAGGTATATTGCTGAATAACAATTGTAGTTTCTGTAACGACTCATCTGAATCATATAAAAAGTTTCATTCATTATGTAGCACAAAATAGTCTGATATAAAGATGGAGCTGAATACAAATTACCACACTCCCCATAAGCCTCATTCCCCCCTAAAAGTTACGGTACTAAATTACGGTACGTTGGATAAATTTCGTCGAGGTTCACACCAGGCTTCAGGCAGAGTACTTTCCTTATTCATCCCTCAACCCCATTCTTCCATTCTCTTTTTCATGCCTTCCCTATTTTTCCCTTCTCATAGAAACAGACATGGGAGATCAGACGCCCCTTATTTGGGAAGGCTTTCGGAGAATGGCTGGCGAATAAGTGGTTCGAGATTATGTCGAGTGGCAAGGCCAAGGGGATTTACAAACCCATATCATCAGAAAAAATAAAAGAGTGTCGCAGCCGGTGGAATCCCCAAAAGGGTTTCGCGTTTAGCGGAGAAATAAATTCCCGACGCCTCTTATAGATTACTCGCTCAAGTGAGGAGAGCCCATCTCAAGTCGGGAAAATTGAGAAGAGGCTTATGACCTTTTATCAAACTATGGAACCCAAATTATATTCCGGGCGAAATATTAACTTGGGCTGATTCCAGTCCTCAAATCGAAAGGTCTCTCTGAAGGGAATGATGCTCCCCAATTACTGTACTGAAGGATATGTTTAATCGTTATTTTAATTTTGGAAGAGATGAATGAGTTAATACATATGTTTTGGGCTCGTATTTTGAGCTTTTGTTTAATATTTTTACTCATAGAGGTGTACGGCTTTTAAAGTTCAACTGAAGCGGAAATTATCGACATAAAAGGGACTGGAACCCAGGTCTCTCACTAACCGGGCAGGTATTTAAAACACTAAACTACTATGTCGAGTCAATTCCACTCTATCAATGGGATATAATGTGAGAAAGGCAAGCGGCTACACACGCGAGGACTGGATTCATAGCCATTTTATATTCCTCACTATCGTTTACTTTTAACTGTAGGTTAAATAAAGATAGTCCCAACTTTTATATGCTATCTTTTGGCTTGTTTCTTTTTCGAAAATGCCTCAAACATGCTCTGTTGGTAGATGCTACAGTAAGGCACTTGCCTTGCTCAAAAAGCATCCTGCTAACAGAATGGAATTAAATCGGCAGGGTATTTTAAAGGTTAGATACCTACCCCGGAAGTGACAGACCCCTGTTAATCAGAGATGATTGCGACATTTACTACTAAGCGATACTTTGAATGCAAGAATTTCCGAACCTAGAGAAGGTGAGCTCCAAAGGTGACCGTAAATTAAACGTAAAATATTTAGTTCTATGCTGAGAAATTGAGAGTATGCCGATCATGAATTAAATCTAGAATCACAAATGATGAATAAGCATATGGAGAAAACCCCGTGGTTAAACATCTATATGCGGATGATAAAATGTGTTTCTTCTGACGCAATTCCATTCATAGTAAATATAAATTACTTGTTGGAGTAATATTAGGAATGATGACCATATTTTTCAAATAGAAAATGCAACATCAACCGTGGCATTTTAGAATGTTGCAAGTTGATAGCAATGGAAGGATAAACTATATTTAAGTAGTTGATATGCAACTAAAGATTACATAACTAATAAGTTCACGGAGAAAGAAAGAAATTTTCCTGCACGTCTGAGGGAGTGGAGGAAGAAATTTACGATTTTACATGTTGGAAGGTCGTGAGAAGGTCATTTTGATGTTTCCTACATATAGAGACCGAGTTGTTTCAGTGCTTTTCTTTGCTCTAGTTATTGATAAGTTATTGAAATTTTATTATATTTTTAATGTAAATTTTATTCCGCTGTTAAGGGCAACGTATTCAACATAGATTAAATTAAAATGACCATGAAGTTAAGCGATAAAGAGGATGTCCCGAACCATTATGAAAATGGTGAGATAATTAATAGTTCTTATGAATATACCTTCAATGTAACTTCCATAAGTTTCTTAAATCACAACTTAACCCTTAAAGGTCCAACCTTTTTTGGTTACTCCGTGGACAAGGGAAGGTAAAAAATTGTGCACTTTTGTCTTTTTTTTCGATAAAATAATAATGAAACATTATATCTCTTCAGCAATTGCCTTCTTGGATTTTTAAAAACTTCTTAGAATGATTTTTGTTGCTAAAAATTGTACTACTGCGATAAAAATAATGAATAATTTTATTTAAAAAACTCTTCAAAGACGAGGATATGATAAAGCTTCTTCTCAATGGTACAGGCTTTAAAGCTCTAATTCGGAAAATGAGTTTGTAAATCACCGATAGTTATGCTTATAAATCAACAACAAGGTATAATTTAAAAAAATCAAATTAAATTATTAAAATTAATTAAAAACTATTTGTCAAAATATATGATTGTCAATGTCAAAATTTATGATTCCATTTGGTACAAAAATATGTCGCAGGTTGGACCAAGGGAGGGTCATTTTGTGTCCACCGCCTATTTCCGCTCTCATTACATTGCTTAAAAAACGTACAAAATGCAGCAACATATAGTTATCTTTAACAGCCTATATTTGACAATTTATTGAAGTTATAAGGCTGTATAATGCGATTTAGTTTTTAAAATATTGAAAAAGAATAGTGGTGGACATTTTTTAGCCCTCCCTTGGTCCTTTAAGGGTTAAGAAGTGCTTCTCTTGAAGAGGAATCAGACCATGCAGAATGATCCCGGGAGCTCGAAGTGCCGGGTTCGTTTGCTCACAAATCCCTTTTATTTTTTCCTTCTAATGAATGTATGCGACGGCACTTTATTTCTCAGATCCTCTTTATTCAAAGCACGTTTTATCGCGCGAAGCCATGTGTCATTTATTAAAAGCTCATAAGTCTGCTCCCAACCATTAATCCCGCCATTCCTTTCAACGCGAGCCTCTGATGCGGGTTACCTCTAATCTTTTGTAGGATATCCCTTAATCCATTATTTAATTATTATTTTATCGTCTAGACGGTTGCTCATATGTTTGAAAGAGGTTTTCAGGGACTTTTTCCATTTATTTTGCTCGACACTCAAAAATGAAGACTTTTAATATATTCTCGCCCTTTGCTCTCACTGCTCATACATTTGATTTGGAATTTATTTACCTCAAAATGTTTCTGAGTTTAGGTTGAAATATTCATGGAATTCATATTTAGTGTAAATTTGCTTCATTTGGTTGTTTTAAATCCAGGATATTGGCATCACTATATGTGAATTTATAGAGTAAAGATGTTAATAAAAGATAGAACGTTATAATTACTTCGTTGAAATAAAACAATCATAACTGGCTATCGCATGATAAAACCTGAGAATCGTAAATAACATAAGATCAAGATTAATTCTTAAACCCAAAGGTGGAAGGTGTTTCATAATTATAGCAAGTCGAAAATTATTTTGGGAATATATCGGTATGAATAGGGGATCATAGCATTTATGGTAACGATTTTGGGTATAGCTTAACAGCATTTGGAAGAATCTCTCTCCTATCCTACGATGATTATTTTAAGTGGCGTACATAGTTTTTTTTCGTATTTACTAGGGATAATTTGACAATATTCCTTCCTGAAGCACCTTAACCTAATATTAGGCGATAATCTATCGTAAATTTCGCTTATTGGATTAGATTCATTGTAAAAGTAAATTTCAATGTTGTGGAAGGTCCTTAGACTATAAATGACTTCAGCTGCGTAGCAGGTTCACAAATACCACTAAAAATGTAATGTTTATTTATTTTGCTGAGGAATCTATCTGGAAACAAAAACAGAATATGTTTCATATCCCACTTACGATTTCACGCAAGCGGACCACTACAAATTTAATTCAATTACTGGATACATTATAGCCCAAAAAATGTTTCAACACCCTTTCGAAAAGGAGTAAAAAATTTGAAAAATTCCAGTAAACTGCTGATTGTCCCACTCATCATTTTTAGATATTTGTAGGATCCCTATTATGCCGGCCATTAATGGTGGGCTAAAGAGCCCCATGCAGCCGTGGTTAGGAGGATTAGCGAAGGTCCAAGATTGGCCGCATGGGTTTAGATAATCTCCATTGATGCTGTGTACCTTCGTCCTCGCCCGAGATTAACTTCCCCAGTTGATTAATTAAATTCGAGATAGTAAATGGGAAAGCAAGCAAAACATGGGGAAATTTGCATCAGATGGTATCGCAATTTGTTTCCACGGGGCACTAGTTCTTTATCATACGCTTCTCTAGATGAATCCACATGGACTCGAGGAATACAAAACATGTTCGGGGTTGTAACTCGTGGCTGTTTACTCTATGATCTAATTCGAGATGATTTTCTCATATTCATGAAATCTGGTTACATTACTGTGAGAGGAGAACAATTTGGCTTTAACGTGTACTCTCTCTCAACTTGTTTGTCCCTTAACCCACTCCTAACAACACCAATGAAATGAACGGATCCGTAAGGAATCACAGTACACGTACGCAATTATATTTGTGTTCAGAAATCGAACTTATTTTAAAGTAACGAAATTCTTTATCACATTAGAGTTTCATAGAAAATGCACGGGAGAAATATTGATATATGGTTAAATAGATGCGTAAATAATTTAAATATACATTTTTTGATCTTCGAAGTGAACAGATATCATACGACCGCTAATGCATTCATTTACATCTAAAATAACTTTATAATATCTTCTCTACTTTATGGGACGAACGGAGACGACGATTATTGCTGAAATTTGGCAGATCTTCCTTTATAACTGCGGTCACCCGAGCGCAGGAAAGAGGCTGAATTATTGACTTTAAGTTCTTGAGAAAAGTTTTTCCATTTTAGCCCATCTTGAGCATAGATGTGAGAGCTTCAGCAAACCTGAAGGAGCTAAGTACGTAGAAGTCGTATTTGCACGATAAATGAACTCAGATGTGGTTAATTCTCAGTAGGAAGTGATGCGTAGAGGATAGCTATGACAGGAAATGAGTGACCTGAGTAACTAACCATATAGAGGCGGAATCACTAAAAAATATTCATAAGGAATTTTTCATTTTAAGGCCAACTATTGCTTTACATGAAAGAGGAATACTGATCCTCATGATAACATTCCTCAAACTATTTTTCTAAGAAATCTGTAAACATCAGCATAGCATTTCTTCAGCTACGCTAGCTCATCAAATAGAGGACAATACATATTGAATTACTTCAAAATAATTCTGTTTTTCCAAATATATACCTATTAAAAAATAGGTAGTTAATAGAGAAAACGGTTCTAAAAGTTGAAAAAATTTTATATTTACATGTAGTCAGACGTAGACGTCACGCAGATATGAGTCTACTTTGCATTTTCCTAGTAGTCCCCGGTTCGACACCAGATGTGTATATACATTCTCATAAGAAAAGTATCTTAAGTTTGTTTTTATTAGTCTTTATTTACTTTGTAAAATTAGATAAAAAATAATCATCTTTCGAAACCTAAACTAAGTGAGCGAAATCGAACAGACACTGTTATCTTGATCACATAATATTAATTTTTAATCAAAAGTTCGTGAAAATTATAGAAATAAATGAAAATTGGGTAAATATTTCGGATTCCAGTAACATTTTCCTTTAGGAATTCATTGAGATTTTCAGATCAATAAAAAAGTGATGCAAAGAATCAATTATAGACAATGAAAGAGGATGGAGGATTAGGAGAAAATTTTTGTGATTTTGCATTTATTTTGTTATTTGTTATGTCAATTGTTATTGACAGTACAATTGAATTGTAAGGTAAAATTTACAAACGCGCAAAGTTATTTCTTAATAGCCTGATTTTGGCGATATTCTGCATAGAATTATTTGTTATCTTAAACTCTTCCAAAAAATAGACACTAATCAATTTGGGGCAGAAAATGAATGCGTTTTGTAAGATTATTATGGATGGAAAGGTGAGAAAATAATTTTTGTTACATGTTCAGCGGTTGGCTGTGGGTTGATATCTGTATTTTTATCAGGGATTAAATCGCTATTTTCTGTTCTTTTGTTTCCTCAATATGAATCCTACGTTTGGATACTACCTAGCACCCGACATAATGCTACAGTAACGAAATTTTGATAGAATAAAAAGTTACTTCCGCGTCACTTCCGTTATAGTGACTATCTAGACTCAATTCTTTTCTTAGAGTCCTGTTAGTCGCATTCAGTCCCGTATTTATTAATGCATTTTGTAAATTAACGAGCGGTTCATCTAGAGTGTTGTGTGTTCCAGTCTTTCTATTTATGTACGCACACAATGCATGTGTTTATTTTGCATGAAATAAACGATATCAATTCTAAAGCCGCATATCTTCACGCCTCAACAGGAAAGAAATAGGATAGAGTGCGATGCATTAACGTGGACAAAGAGGAGAATATATTTCGACTGGACGTGCTGACCTATTTGGAAGTGCCGAGGTGAAAAATTCATGTGCGGCGGCGACTTTAAGAAACTGGGCCAAGTGCCGTGTCAGCAAAGAGGCCTTGAAGAAACTTTTTGTGGATTTTAAGGAATATTTCATAATAACGTTAGCAATGAATTTGAGAAAATGTAACTTTCATGCTCTATCCATATTTTTTCCTACAATGAAGCATATCGTTGAATTGGATTTACTTTATAAAAAATGTAGCAAAACTATTAGTGACATTTAAGATGTACTACGAAAATGATCATCTTTCACGTCTTTTTCTTTATGAGTCTTTAAATAAGCAGTCGGTATGTTTATACACTGATGCATCTTTAGTATATAGTCTCAATCATGAATTACTGTCCGCTCAAAACATACTAATTAAACAAACTTTTACACATACTATAGCGCCTAGATCCAACACAATTGTGATACCAATAGAGCGATCAACCATCCTTTGATCACAATATATCTGTTATAGACAACAACTTGTGAAATATATCTTAATAATATGTCGAATGAAATTCAAATTATCTAATGACTATTTAAGGGCATAAAAGTCAATCTAAAATCTATCATACAGAGATCTTAATGAAATTTACTCGCATCTGTAAATTACTGCTACTGGATGTGAAAATTTTAAGAATTTATTCTTTTCAAAACTCGATTATTCAAATATATTGGATTGACTTCATTAATTTTAACTTATAATAGTCAAGATTGATTCGAGTCATTCGCGTATGACTAATATTCACATCAGATAATTCATTATTATTGGGTTCATCTTCGATAAAAATTTGCTGACATTTAATTACTGAAAAATGATTTAAAATATCTTACGTAATTACGGTTACATGAGTAATAATTATAACTATGTACTAAAAAGCATTTATATAGATAATGAAGGTATGATATAAAACATGAATCTATAAAAATGAACTCCTCTCCCATGTGTATTTCGTCTAGTGGAGATATGTGGAAGATTTAGGATGGTCATTCAAGTAATATAAAATTTTTCTAACAGAATTAATATTTCACTCTACATAAAAAAGCATCGTATAAGAGCTATACATAAGTATTTGGGTTTGCAAGAGGCTTGCAATTAATATCGAACATACTGGAGTAAAAGTGGACCGGAATATAACTCGAGGCGTATAATTTTATCTCAGAAAAATGGAAGAAATAATTTACTCGAGTATGAACCTTAAGTGGGAAATTAAGCAGCTATTGAAAGATTTCAAAATAATAATATAAACCAATAAAATTGCAGTAATTACGGAAGGCACACGATTGAGTATAATATCGACAAGAATTGTTCATTGAGTTAATGAGCAATTTATAAGCCGATTTCCGACTACGGCAGACTTTTCCCACTGAAAAACTTATACATGAGTGTAAGCGGTACTTATTTCTTGAGGTAATTAATGATTTGAGGTAAAATCAACTCATACGGATAATCGTTCTTCTCTTCAATGCGTACGAGACTTTTATCTCTCAACTTTAGCTGTTTCAAAAAAATACAGTATATTTCTTGAGAGGGTTTTCATATTTATCCCAAGAAAAGGATTTAATTCATATTTAGCGATCAAAATCTATAAAATAAAATAGAGTGTGGGTGTGTGTGTGTGTGTATGTTCGCTAAAAGCTCGAGAACCGAGAGTTGCAAAACTTTGAAATTTTCTACATTATTAAAAGTTGACCCCGCGCAGAGTATAGGCTACTTTTTACTTCCCTAAGGTATACGGTTCGAACCCAGACGGGTAAAAACGTTTCCATAAGAAATACACGTAGAGGTCAATTTTCGTAGCAGGGTTCATTTCTTTTGCAAAATTAAGTTACAAATAACGGTCCAAGAAAGACGAATCAAGCATCAAAAAATAGTGAATAGAATAAGAATATTTAATTTGGTCGTATAATATCGTTTTCGTTTCGAATTTGGGCACATTTTGATAAAGTTCGTGAATATTTTATCGAAATTTTTAGGCCGTAAACAACCCACCTCCCTGACGATAAAGGCGATTGTTGAGTACATAGCTCATGTATTTATCCGTAGGAACACATTGAGAAATCAAATTAATGTTAATAATAAGTAATAGATTAGAGTAGAGGGAGA
This sequence comes from Sympetrum striolatum, assembly GCA_947579665.1. Lineage (NCBI taxonomy): Eukaryota > Metazoa > Arthropoda > Insecta > Odonata > Libellulidae > Sympetrum > Sympetrum striolatum. The sequence continues at coordinate 79,215,536 of OX388348.1, read as the reverse complement.
AATTTAAGGAGATATTAGTAACTGCAGCTATGAAAGATATACTATGAAGAATCGAGCGTACAAACATATGAATACCAATATTTAAGAAAGATTTTAAATGTTATGGAAGCGTCTGTAGCAACCAAGTCTTATTTATATGAACGTAATTGTTTACTGACTATTTCGTGGGATAAATGGTTTTATAGTAGTTTGTTAGATGAAATTGCTTTCTCTCGATCAATGCAACTGACTGCGTATAAAAAACCTGGCACGTTTTTTTATGTTTTTAATATATTCTTTTGCATTCAGTATTATCGATTTACATCGATAAATATTTAGCGATTGACGGAAATGGACTTGGTTAATATCGTAAAGATTTCCCAGTTTCAGTTAAGGACAGTAGTTAAACGGCGATTTTTGAAGCCGTAGCAAATCTCCAATATCGTATCCCTCCATCGAAAAGGTTAAGCAAGTTTACGTTTTTATACGCAGAATAAAAAAGTTATTCATTGTGGTGTTTTTAAGTGCTTCCAATTCTTATACAGTTACTATAATTCTGTTATCGGTGTTCAATCTCGGTTGATTCAGAGTGATATAAAATACGTTTTGGTTGTGTTTGATCATTGTTTCCGATATCCATTTTTTCCCTTTCTGAAAATGTCTCCTTAAACGTGATGCTGCTTATCCTAATGCTATCTTCGAATATACATTTTATGATCCTTAAAAAAATGTTGTCTTCATCGAAAAATTGTTCATTCTAATATTTAGGTGACTTCGCAGATTTTATTATAACTTTAGTTTGTTTGTTTATAGGCTTGGAAATGATGATAGCCTGGCATTTGCTATCTACCTAAAATTATGAGGCATGTGTTACGATCAAGCCTGTAACAAAATTATTTATTAATTTTAATTTTTCCCTGTTGAGAATCAACGGGCACTTCCGCTAGTTTTCTATAAAATGAATATTAAACATTTGAATAATCGAGTACATTGAGTAATATTTATTAACATTTAACATGGAGTAATTAATCTTGAGGATTCTAACCCCCATGACACCTTCGTTTAATTTAGGGAACTTTGATAGCGGTCTAGTGAATGTGAAAGCAAGTCAGGGGGTCGACCACCGGTAATCGACTGTCAATTTTTCCAAGCGAACATCATCAGCCGTACGTCTCTCGTCATCCCATTAAAGTCCTCTGACGTCAATCAGGAAATTAATAACGACACATTAAGTGTCACCGTCCACGTGACATGGCTCCACGGCCCAAATATTATGGATCTCTTCCCTTAATGAACTTGTGAGGACAGATGCTCTTCTTTAGATTCACCAGAACGTTTTAAGGGAACCTTATGCCATATATAAGTATATTTGCTAGTTTTCGTCACTATCACCATTTTTGAACAATCTCTTTTCCTAAATAAATTCAAAATCGCGATGAAAATTTTATCTTAGTGATTAAAGGTTGATTAATGGCATTCCTTTAATTCGAGAGCAAGTGATTATTAGTCAATCCCTTCAATTATAGATTAAGATATCTTACTCCTGTGCAAAGTCACAAACATAATCAATTTTTTAGTATTAACAAATTGTTAGAAAGAGTTGAAAGTAATGATAAGAGGATATCATACCAAAACATTCTAAAAACGTCACATCGATATTACAAGACAGGAGTGGCGGATCTATGCTTGTTCAAAGTGGTGAGTAGTGGAATCATTTTTTCTATTAAAAAAACCTGCGAAATGTTTGTCACTTCGATATAAAACAACTGAATGATGCGCCGTAAACGTCTGCAGCGTTTGAGGACGAAGTGTACAAACGGTCGCCTGTGTACCAGGAGGAAACTCAGCCTGAGCTCTACACAACCCTCACAGCAGACTTATCTTAAGTATTTGGATATTTCCATGATATGAGAATTGACTTGCGCCAGCTATGAAAGTAGCGAATCATCTGTAATTACGTTGCACTTGTAAGGGGGCATCCATAAATTACGTGAGGTGATTTTTGCGATTTTTTGACCCCTCCCTCCCCCCTAGTGAGATTTGGCTCGACCCCCTCCTCTAATCTCACGTGAGATTGTTCAAAATGCGTGTTTTCAGTGTGAATATGTTAATCTATGTTTCATTGTATTAGATTTATGCAAAAAACTCGTCCGTCGCAGCGCTCGTCGAATCGCGTGTCCGGCTAGCCGGTGGTTAAACAATCGACTATGCTACTTTGTGGCGCTCGCGTAACCGTGATAAATATTATTGTGTAAAATGTAGTCATATTTTAGTAGAGAAACACGTTTTACTCAATTTAACCCAGTTATCTCATAATTCTACACTGTTTCTTGCGGATAAAAAATAACGTAATCTTTGCGAGAACCCCCCCTCTCCCCCACGTGAGAGTGAGTGAGATTCGGCTTAACCCCCCTAAACGCCTCACATAATTAATGGACGCCCCAGAAGTGTAGTCAACAGCTAGTATCTTTCACCGCTCCATCACCACATATGGTGTGGAGTTACCAATCTACAGATTATTCGCTAAATAAAGCAAACATTTACTCATTTTAGCGAGTTTTTATTTGTAACAGGGAAGTTTTACTCTTATTGTGTATTAATATGTATATATGTACATAATTAACGATAAGGTAACTCAGGTTATTTTAAAAATTTATTTTTAATTTTATCATTTTTTAAATTCCTCTGTCCAATTTCATAAAATCTTTATGTTTTTTTACTATTTTATTCATTCTCAACCTAATGTATTTACTCGTTTTATTATTCTTGAAAAATTCTTATGTGTTTTATACTTTTTATGCAACATTTCTTGAAATTTAGAATTACTGTCATTTTTGAAAATATTTAATTTGATTTGATTGCTTGTAGTGAATTTGTATTGTCTCTTTTGCATAATTTTTATCTATTCTCTGCTAGTCTTTCATAACACTATTTATTCTCCTTCACAAAATATAGTTTTCTATCTGTAGGTTTCGCAGGTTTTTCACACTCCCCTATCTGTTAGTGTTTTCCTGCTGTGGGAATTTTTTCCTGAGCCCTCAGCTTAGGTTTTCTAAAGTCCACATATTACTTTTCTTCTTTTGCAAACTATCTCTTTCTTTCTGTTTCGCATAAGACGATGTGTTAGGTGTAAGAAGAGACTCCCTTATCCCAATGTCGCCCGAATAAAGGCCATTTATTATTATAATTATTATTATGTAGTATATTCTGATACTTAGACTCTAGGAAACATAACAGATTTTACCTAAGAATCAATCAACATAGCATTACTTTTATTCAATAAGCTACTCAGGGTCACGCCCCTGAAGCTCCCCTATGCTGACTGTACAATCGGCTGATGCCCTTAATATCCGCAGCCGCAGGATGGCAGCACTGAAGCTCGCCCTTTGAAACCATAATCTCATATGGAGTAAATGGAAAAAAAAGCACGATTCTGATACTTTTTCCCTCTTTTACTTTGCGGGAGTAGTACATACGAAATATGGAATTCAGAGTTAGTGATTTATCCATTTATAAGTACTTAAAACAATTGAATAAAATGGGCAAATTAGTAGATCCGAAGAATAAGTGCAGGTTGCCTTCAGGGCACACCACAAGTAACTTGTGAAAACATTATTCGTAGATCAGCGAAGTGCAATGTATTCTGCTTGGATACACAGAAAATAATTGATCCTTAATAAATTACCAATGTTACATCTACTTACACCTAGGCCTTATAAAACTAGACTCGCAGGATTTACATGGGTGGTCTGAAAAGTTTCCGACATTTCAACATTTCTTGACATGGTTTCTGAAAACTTCTGAAGATGTCTGAAAAATCTGGGGTCGGAAACTTTTCAGACCACCCTCGTATATACATTTCCTGAAAAAAAATCGAAGTTCCCAGAAATAGTCTCCAGGAAATGAGTAAACGGTCAAATATTGTGGAAACATACATAAATCCAAAAGTATCAAATTTTAATGACTGGCGTGGACTTCATTTTATCTTGGGGAGGCCTTTTCGATGCACCTTCTTTAACAGCCTCCAAATTTATAAACTTTGCATGCTGTCTAATCTCATAGTAACATAAATTTTATTATATATGCTATGATTTCACTTCCGTGCATGGGAAAGTTATCTCTTCATCACCTTCAAACAACTCTGTAATTATGCACTCAAGCACTTCTTTTTGTTTTTAGAGGAAAATATTAAAAAATGTAAAAAATTTATTTTTCTTTTGAAAATTTATAAATAAAAAAACCAATTATAGGTGGAAAAACGTTATTATGAGTCAATAACTTCTTAACTCAGTACCTAGTGAACAAAGATTAAATATAATAATAATTTAAAGATTTTTAAATATATTAATGGTCGTAATATTAGTCATATAGTTAATTTTATCGGCGATATTTAGGAAACATATTTAGTGGCCGAAGTCACCCCATCGGTTAGGGTGCCTTAGGCCGCTATTATTTATTTTTTTAAACAAATTCCGATGCTTAAGAAAATATTTTAGATCCTATTTGCATGAATAAGAATTACCTTCAAGTAATTTTAATTTTCTGAGCATAGAGAATGTAATTTAATACAGAAATATTAAAAAAATGTAAAAAAAACGGTACGGTTCATCGCTTTTCAGTGATTTACGAAGAATGTTTTTACGGCGACAAAGTTACCTGTGTTTTGCACATAAGGCAAGCACCTATTCTTCGGATTTGCTAATTTGTCCGTCTTATTCAAATGTTTTGTATTCAATTCAAAAGTACCTATTGTTGCATAAAACAATTACTCTTAATTCCATCTTTGGTAAATATTACTCTTTATTACATATGTATCATAATCGTGCTTTTTCACCGTTTACTCCATATAAGATTATGGTTCCAAAATTCAGTGCTGCCCTCTCGCGGATGCGGACATTAAGGGAACCAAAAATGTCAGCAGTTTCCAGTCCTATACTTTCTAAGTTCGTGCTCAGGGTTCATAATTTATTCGATTTACATTTACATTTACATTTAAACCCTGCAATCCGCCAGTGGCGCGTGGCAGGGGGTGTAAGACACCAAAATACCTATCTAATCTGGAGAGCTATTTGCTTCTCTAATACTACGCGGAAAAAATGACCAAAAGTAGCTATCCGTCCTGGCAACTACTTCCCTGTATCGCTTTTTTGTTTTCTCTCGAAGGTCGCGTAGGTATATAACTGGGATGACAATATCTGTTATCTCCTCCCCGAAATCGGTAGAGATAAATTTATCAAAAAGCTTCCGTCGATATTCACGTCTTCTATCACTAAGAGAGTTCCAACCGAGGGATCCTAACATAGCCGAAACACTGCTGTCGAATCTGAAATCTCCCTTGACGAACCTTGCTGCTCTACGTTGAACCATCTCGAGATCGGAAATTAATCCTACTTCATGAGGATCCCAAACCGCACAGCAATACTCAAGTAGAGGTCGAATTAGGGAAAAGTACGCTATTTCTTTTACTCTCGGTGAACATCCCCTAAGGATTCTGCTGGCTAACCTTTGCATTCTATTCGCCTTTCCTACTACGCCTCGAATATGCTCTTTGAAGGAAATATCACTGCTGAGCGTAATTCCTAGATATTTATGATGCATCACGAGCTCCAAGGGATTTCCTGAAATTCTGTACGGTACGCAGGTAACGTTAGTGGATCGCGTGAAAGTCATGGTAACGCACTTCTTTACATTCAGCTCGAGCTGCCAATCACTACACCAACCCGAAATCATATTCAGATCGTTCTGCAAACTACCAATGTCATCTTCAGTTACGATCTCCCTATACACAACAGTATCATCAGCGAATAACCTAACCTTGCATTTAATATTATCCATAACATCGTTAATATATATTAGGAACAAAATTGGTCCTAATACACTTCCCTGTGGAACACCGGATGTGACGCGAACCTCATCAGATAAAATTCCGTCCAACGCAACTCGCTGCGATCTTTCCCCGAGAAACGACTTTATCCACTCAACAACTTTTCCGTTAATCCCGTAAGCCGTCAACTTGTGAATTAATTTTACATGCGATACTCGATCGAAAGCTTTTCTGAAATCTAGAAATATGGCGTCTGTTCTTATACCCTTATCAGCTGCTCTAACTACATCGTGGAGAAAAAGGGCTAACTGGGTATCACATGACCTACCTTTACGGAAACCGTGTTGACATTGACTAATTGCCCCCTTGTCACTTAGGAAACGCATTATTGAACTCGCTATAATGTGCTCGATAGTCTTACAAAATATTGACGTTAAAGATATCGGACGGTAATCTTCAGGTTTCGAGGAACGTCCTTTCTTAGGAATTGGAGTGATATGCGCTCTTCTCCACGACATTGGTACAACGCCTTCGTCCAAGGTTTTCCTATAGAATACGAAAAGAAGGGGAGCAAGCTCATTCGCCAGTGTTTGAATGACGAACGATGGTATACCTTCTGGTCCTGGCGCTTTTTCTTGTCTACCTGCCGCAACAACTTTCTTATTCCATCCACCGATAACTCGATTGGTTCCATTTCTGAATCAACACGCACAGAAAATTCGTTCGCGCGTCCATCGTCTAAAGTAAAGCTTTCCTGGTAGTGTCGATTAATTAGATTTGCTTTCTCTAACGATTCAGTAACCATTAAACCCACGTCATTAACAAGGCTGGGTACTGAAGACTGACCTCCTCGAGATTCTCGGACATATGACCAAAATTCCTTCTGGTCACCTCCTAAAGACTCTAAAAGGGTTTTAGATCTATATTCCTGAAACTCATTCTTCGATTCATCCTTAACCAATCTTCGCATCTCCGAATATTTTTGTCGCTCAAGATCAAAGTCTACTCCGATTTTCTCCAGCTTCTTCATCCGTGCGTGTAAAATCCTTTGCTTCCTATGCAACGCTCGCAACTTAGGTTTCATCCAACGCGGATCCTTACGCTCCCTAACGGTTTTAATTGGGACAAACCTAGCTAAACCTTCCCTTAATATTCGTAGGAATTCCATCCAGCCATCGTCAATAGTATTACCGCACAAAAAACTACAGAAATCTTCCCTCTTCGCATTAATATAATCCCTGAATTCTGAAAATCTCGCTTTGCGAAACATATAAACCTGCCGTGGTGGCTTGAGGGATTTTACTATTTCCGCTTTCATAACTGCAGTTAGGACATCGTGGTCTGAAATTCCAGCAATAATATTAAGATCATCGATCAAGTGAGGATGCGAAGTTGCTAATAAATCAAGTACACTACCTTGACCTTCGCGAATTTTCCTCGTAACCTTCTTATTAAGTTGATCTAAGGCGTGAAGCGAAAACGTATCTATCAACGTTTGCGATATAGTCTTCTCTCTACCGGTGTGCGAGCTCGATAAATTCTCCCAATCAATATGGGGAAGGTTAAAATCCCCTCCTACAACAATGATGGGATCCTTCACTTTCTTCCGAATATTCTCTAACGAATCAGCTAGTTGCTCTATACATCCGTTGTCGCCATCCGGAGGCCGATAAAAGGAACAAAAGAATACCTTCTTTCCACTCGGTCCAATAACCGAGCACCATACCATTTCGCATGTACCGTTCTCCAAGAAGTCAACGCACTGACTCTTTAAAGAATCCTTTACAGCGATAAACACCCCTCCACCTATTCTACAGAGTCGATCCTTACGATAAATAATATAATCCGGAGGAAATATCTCACCTGATGAAATATCTTCGCTTAACCAACTCTCGGTCCCTATTACGATATCCGCATCATTACTTCTCGTAAGATTAAGGAATTCTATCTGCTTTTTACGTATACTTCTGCAATTAACTACTATGATTTTTAAATCTCTCGCATTGTTCTTTAAGATTGAATTACTAGAGGCAAGTTCCTGTTTCCTTACGCAATTATTAGCTCGTTTCTTTGTTCTAAGCTCGCACCTATGCTCTTGCCCATTACTGTGGGTGTTAATCTCACAAATAAAACCCGAAACCTCATTTATCGTTAACCTAGTGTTGCAGTCTAACCTAAAAAAACACCCACATCCCTGAAAACCCGACCCGCTACCTTCTCCGCAGCCTCGGAAGTATAATGTACACCGGAGCGGTTAAGGGGAACCCTACACGAGTCAAGGACGTGGCTCAGATCGACAAAGCCCACCCCTTTGTCCCGACAGAAATCCCTCAGCCGACGGTTCAGACCCTCCACCCTACTCCAAACCATACGGCCTCGATCAATCCGGGGAACTATGCTGCATATGGACAACGCAATGTCCACCCCAGACGACCCCTTGACTCGAGCAACCTCAGATATCAGGTCCTCAAAAGAGTCCAAGATCTCCTCGGATCCACGAGCCGAGGCATCGTTGGTGCCCACATGCGCCACCACATGCAGCGAGGAGCAACCTGTCTCCCCGACCGCCGCCCTCAACTCCTTCGTCACCTGGGGCACCGTACCTCCAGGTATACACTTGGAGAACACCCGCTCCACAACTCCCCCCCGGCGGGCCCTTCGCCGCAACGGAGACATGATACGCCGAACATTGGAGCTCCCTAACAGTAACACTCCCCTCCCCCCACAGCTTGCCTCCGGCCCAGCCTCCACCGTGACAACGGGCGAGTGCTCCAGCTCAAGGTCCGTCAACACCTCAAACCTATTGCTGGCGAGGAGAGGTTCAGCCGAAGCATCCCCAGCACACTGCTTCCTCTGCACCGCACCACGATTGCCGCGATTGGCGACCACCTTCCACTCACTAGCCTTCCGGGACGGGCAAGCAACGATTCGCGAGGATTCCTCCGCAGCGGACCCAATAGGCCTGCCAAGTTGAGTACTCCGGCAAGAGGCGGAAGCACGGCAAGCTTTAGGGCCCGCAACAGATGAACCCCCACGAACCGAAACATGGCCCAACCCAGTGAGCAGCGAACGGAGGTCCACAACTTCCCTCTCAAGGATCGCGATACGAGACATAAGTGCCTCGTAACGAGCGGTCATCAAGATGGAATTTATAGGAGTCCTCGGGGAAGCCATCCTAACTTAATAATTAACTGAGCGATCAAGAATAAATTTAATTGAGCTAATTTAAAATGAGGACTGACTTTACACTTTACAGCTAACGAGAACGAATAATCTGAACTAACTTCACCCTTTAATCCCTCCCTAACTAATAAACACTATATTTACACTACGTTAAACTGAAACGCTGATAGCACTGAATTACACAAAAGTATCGCGAAGGTAAGGATGTGAATCAAAGCAATGTCAGTTATCACGCGGTAAAAACAGCTGCAACACGTTAGGCGAAACTCTAACTACTTTAAAACTCAGTAAACACACAAGAAATAAGTCACTAATGCACTGATTGGAAGACAATTAATAAACCAAATGAAGCAAGAACAATAAGTAACTTAAATTAGCACAATCTAAGATTTAATGGATACTTATCGGCCTCGTGAACTCGGACGATCTCCAACGGACTTCACGCCAACAACTTCGACGTACACAAACACTCGTAGAAATCACAATTCTCAACTAATTTACATACACTCGACGCTAAACTAAAGCCCGATACTTAATAAACAAAATACAATAACACTACATTGAATATTATAAGATTTTCTACAACAAAAAGCACAAAAACTCAGAGCACTTTGTAGGCACTTTCTCACAGCTCGACAGCAGCGCCACTCTCGGGGCAAATAGTGGAACAGATTAGTAGCCTCCTTTGAGTCTCCTGATATAAATAATTTTAGATTCATTATATTATTAGTGAAATAAATTAATTGTATGGGTGAACCTGTCGGTGAGGAAAAATGTTTTATGGGATATCCTGTGAATGTGAGTTTCGTGTTACGGCAGCTGTGCAGACTGAGGCCTAAATATCTTACATGGTTAGTAATAATGAAGATGGAATCAATTTAAAATTACTTTCATGTGGTGTTCATTTTTCACAGTGATTTATATGAATTTAATAATGCCTCGTATGTAAAAGGAGCAATTTAGCTGCTGTTTATATTTTTACTTATTGTTGCTGGTGTATTTTAAGGGGTGTATATAAATTATAATGCAAAACTAAACATAGTAAGCAGAGTTCCAAAAATGCCGTCTCTTGGTGTTATTAGCCAAATGAGAGAAGAGTTAATCGTTATAATCAAAATGGTAAAGAAATAACGTATGAGATATCATTCAGATTTTCATCGTCAAAAGGATGGGTTTTTAAAGAAAAAAATGTTTCTATATTTCATCAAACTCTTACAACTTCCAATTGAAAGCAATTATCCTCGAACAAAATAAGTAGTCTTGTTCATTATCCATTTTTTGGTGCTTATGTCAATTTCTACAACTATTTTTCATAATTTACCTAACTTCAAATTAAGCCTAAAACGATGAAAATGAAATAATCTGATTCATCTGTCATCATTTTGGAGACTAATAGGAAAATGGAAAGTGCTAATGCAAGGACTGCACATAATAATATTTAAGATTTGTAAGTTATACACTTCTTTTAGATAAAACACACTTACGTAAAATTGCCTATGGGAGCGATAGTGAAATGAATCAAACGGAAACGAGGGTTTTCTCAAATGCCACAACTTCTACCTCGATAAAAGCGCACCTTGCAGAGGAATGCCGATCGTATTCAGCTCATCGTTATAAATAAGAACACGTTACCCTCCTTTCATTTAAATATGTCTGATGTTGCAAGTCCGCTAGCGAAACTTGTCGCATCTACAAATTTTGTGGGATTGTTCATAGTGATTATTTCCATTATTATGGCATTCCACGAATTAACACCTTCGAGTATCGTGTTTCTCCTTTCATTCGACTTAAAACTCAAAATTAGTTTTCTTTATTTATATTACTAGGGCAAAATCCATCACCTAGATGCTAATGTTTCATTTTTACTTTTTCCCTATACGTAGTATAGAGAAAGTATTGTATTCGCCAAAAAATTCGACCTCCAGATTTCGACGGAAATAGATGTTTTGGGGCCCATAGAGCTCGTTTTCGCTATTTTCCCGAACATGTCTGTCTGTGAGTCTGTGTCTGTCTGTGGTAAAAAAGTTTGTGTGCGCTCTATCTTAAAAAGTAATTACCCGATCATTCTCAAACTTCCTATTTAGTATTTTCATGACAATGCCAAACGTTGATTAGTTTTTGATGAATATCGCTCAACCGGAAGTTACGGGTTATCCGGAAAAAAATTTTGTTTTTTAAATATTTCTGTCAGAATGTAATTTAGGCACATACAATGACATACAAAGGTTATAGATAATGTAATTAACTAAAACTTTTGTTTGAAATATTTTTTCGTTACACTGAATGTTTAGGAGTCATTCTTCAATAATAGTTAACCGGAAGTTGTTTTTTATCCGGAAATGATTGTTTTTCGTACATACCTCTGTCAGAATGAAATGTAGGTATATACAATTTTCTACAAAAGTTATAGATAATGTAAATTACTACAACTTTTGTTTGAAACATTTTTTCGTATCACTGATTGTTTAGGAGTTATTAGTGAATACTCGCTAACCGTAAGTTGCTTTTTATCAAAACATTGTAGTTTTTCTTAAACATCTCTGACAGAATGTGATGTATTTATATAAAATTTGTTTAAAAGATATTGGTAATATATATTACTACAACTTTTGTTTGAAACATTTTTCTGCAACATTCATTGTTTTGGAGTTATTTACATATTACCTGCATAGGGTTCTATTTTCAATAAATATGGGGAAAGTCATGTGTTGGCCACATCAGATTTTTTAAATTTGGAATCATTACTAGTCTAGGGGACCAATTAAACTTTCTCCATACGAAATCAGAGCTTCCGATCGTCTTAACTGGATATATTCTTCCACCGGGGGCGCGTGTGTCCCGCACGAACAAGTTCGGTGCCCCCCACAGCTGCTGTTCCTCCCCTTTCCAGAGAAAACAACTGCCGCTCGTTAGGCCGATTCCCGGATTTGTTTCCAACGCAATCTCGTGCACACATCACAATTGTAAATCATCCAATCACCATCAACTCCGGGGAGACGGATAAACTGCCAAAGAAAACAGAAATGGCTCAGAAACGAGGACCGCTCGGGTCGCCTCCGTGCGTTGGCATGGAAATTATTTATCCACGCGTTCGTCGTGCTGCTGCCTAGAGATTTGGATATGAAAAACAAATATGGACGACAGAGGCTAAGACAACAAGGAGGTACATAATTTTGGCAGTAAATGACGCGTCTCCTCAGGTGTAGATAAAGTTAAATTGGAACAGTTTCATTGGTTGGTTTCGGACAAACAACTTCAATCCTAAGTCAGCATGGCTTCTAGGTAATTGACGATGGTTGGTGATAAAGAGGGATATCCTCTTTAACGATTAACTAGGCTGTTATTTGTTTGGTGTAGTCGTAGCAAATGGTTCCTCGTTAACAAAAATTCAAACAAATTTTATGACACGCCTAAGGTAAATATGTAGACAGAGGGACTCGAAGAGGTATCTTAATATTTCCATTTCAATGATTTTATTCTCCCTCGAATTTTGCAACAGTGAGAACTCCATGTCCAATTTATCAGCAATGTGAAGATCGTTCCAAATGTATTAATAATATGGGTTTACAACGTCTAAGAGGATTTAGAACTTAAAACAAAGTGGAATTATAACGCAGGATTTTAAAGTAGCAATTGAAAGCCCTGACATTTCTTCAAACCCACGTTTACTTTACTGAACTTTACAGGAAATCAAAAACCAGACGGTTTTAGTTGACTATAACATAAGTAGTGAAATAGAAGATATACGTTCCTCATGAAAAAGTAGATATTTGTCCACGTTTGCATAGCTTAATATTCCATGGTAATCATGGATGAGGAAGTTTCCTTTACGATATTATGACAGCATATTATTATACAATGACATTATATTATTTATAAAACCAAAGAAATATACGAAAATTTCAACGTTTTAGAGTAAAAAAATTACAAAATATAGGAATGATGAATGTGAATATATATTGAAAACATAAAAAAGAATGAAATATTTACATCTCGTTTGCTACTAACTTTTATGGAAAATAATGAGCCTCGTAAGCAAAAGTAAACTTAAAACGAAATTTATTCAAGTTCTTTGTTCACATTCACAACCTCCTTCGGAAGCTTTTTTAACAGAACCTGCGTTCCGATCGTTGAGGATTAATATCAAGAGGATAACTATTTAGCTAATGAATTTACTGCGGCACTACATCTTAATGAGTTGCAAGGTTCTTTGGGGATTTTATGAATTGATAATACATTTCCCGTCTCATTTTGAATATTCGATCATTTTTGGCGTGAAATAAGGCACTGTCAGTTTCCAAGCTTGTATATCATTTTCTTTACTATTTCAATGGAAAAGATTATTTAAGATGATATATAATTAATAAACTAATGAGTAAAATTATGGAAATAATAAAAAAATCATTCAAAAATTTATATGGCACCATTAGAAGCCAGTTAAAGATGAATATACCTTCTTTTTTTGCCAACACCACCATTTTTCTGTACAGGTTTTTAATCTTGATTCAAATTAACAAATACAGCGTAGTACCACTTTTTGTACTCAATGTGGGAAAATTTATCAAATTTACATTCGATCGTGTTTACACCTCAAATTTAATGTTCGATATAGTATAAATATGTATGGTATAAGTCACGGTTTTTTCTACTTTTAATAAAGCGTGTAGATTATGGCTACTTTTCGGGATTTCTAATGGAGGAACGGAAGTTTTTCCGGATGTGAATAAAACAAAGGCTTGAGCGGAGCGCAGTGGATTGTGGCAAAGCGGAGGTGGACTAAGGGCATAATAGAAGTGTAAGTGCAGCTGCGGGCGTAATCCAAAGTCTTTTGTGCGTCCAATCCCTTGATTGTGGAGCACCTGCCCGTTGTTCCCAATTGAAGGCTTCCATTCAACGGGAAAGCTGCTAAGATTTGCGTAGAGACGATGCGGACATTAATTATTCATTGATTCAGCCTTTTAAACATTTCAAGGGAACGTCTTAATATCTAATTATGGAAGATATTTCACCGCATTATTAAAGGAGATATGCGAACGTGTTATATATAAAAAAAAGAATTGCTGTATGTTTATATGCCATTATCAATGTTTGCCAAAAGCTTGAGAACGACCATTTTCACGGTTTTCTAATCATTACATATCGTCCCTCGGCATAACATGAGGTACTTTTAATGTTTTTGATAGTCCTGGGTTTGACCTCCAAACACGTATTTTTATATTTTTCCATACAAACATCTTAGTATCTGTACTCAGCATACAAAAATTTTTTTCACGGAATTCTCATTTACTAACCAAGTAGCCATTTGAAAGGAAATTTAATTCTCAATTTTTCCCAAGTAGGAAAAAAGCAGGACTTAAGTAAAAATTCGGGAATTGAAAAATTTATGCCTCGAAAAACATGGCCTGCGTATGGATGCATGATCTGGATTCTATATTCTGGAATACTGAAGGATATGAATCAGTAGCATTCTGAAGACTCCAGACACAATACACGACCTATACGATTGGGAAATTAGTAGTATTCATAATTATCTAATCATTAATCGTATATTTTCTTTAAACCATGAAAATTCTTAAAAAATAATTATTCTTCTTCTCATCAGATGTAAACAGTTATTGAGATGTATCGAAGAATTTCTCTACATATTTTTAAATATTCTTAGTATGTATGGGAAGTATGTTTAGGATAGAATTGTAAGCAGCCGAAAGTTGGATATGTCAAAATGTGAAGTACTGAGTATTTTTTCTTCATTACTGACTCGTGAAGTATCTCATGAAAAATATATTTAAATCGCTCATTTTATTTTATTATTTAAAATTGCCGAAACTACACTGAGATGCTCCATAGTTTAAAAATCCATGTCTGGAACGCATTTCACATAAAATTAAAACAGCCAAAAAGAACCCTAGCGTGCCTGGTTGGGCCCGAAAAACTTATTAAAAATCAAGGGGATAAAAAAGCATCTTCAATTAAGATTTAACTACCGAAGCGCTCCAAGCGGGAAAAGGGGGAATCGGAGTTAAAAGACGAGTCTCGCAGTTGGAGCCGCAAAGTGTCGCAATTCGTAGCATTCATCATACGTCACAGGTGCACAACACTCGCGAGATCCACTTTTTTAAACAAGAGACGAAAGGACCGCTCTAGAGGCATGTTGATAACGGATGTACCGCCAAAAAGGCGCAAGGGTTGGATTAAACATAGGAAAACGTTCTTAAGTTATGTTAATAAAAACGAGTTGAGGTGAGGCATGAGATCGATGGAAAAGAGTGTTTCTTCAAACAACGATGGAGAAAACCCTTATCTTCCACTTTATATTATTTGCCTTTCACACGAAATGTCTTTCCTCAAATTGTATACCAAAGAAATGCATCAATATACTACTTTTCTTGTAAATAAATATTGAAATCAATAATATCAATTTATGACTTATCATGATTGAAGATTGTGGCCTAAATGTTTTTAGAAAAATTGAGCTGAACTTGGAAAAAAACTACTAAAACTAAGATATATTAAGTTTTCAACGTTCCATAATTTTAATTAGTATACAATGTTTAATAATAAATAAATATATTTTTTTCCAACTTTGATTTCTCATATCGTATCACTTTCATTAAATATTTTAATATTTATAATTTATCTACATCAGTAAAAAAATTGTCAGTTCCTTCTTAAATCATATTATATTTTGAACTATATTCACTATGAAATAATGGGCCATTTTAGAAAGTTAAGAAAACAAGCAGGAAAGTTAACCCTTTGGCTGCCAGGCTAATTTTCATGCTATTCCATGAAAAATGCTAAATATCCCGAAAAAAGTCAATTTCTTAACTGGTAGTTGAGCTTTTTTTCTGTTATATATGAAATGATTTTGCATCTAAAAATAGTGAAATAATTCAAATTTTTGTTTATTTGACCTTAGAAAAATAATTTATAACATTTAAATTCGTAAAAATTAATTGTAGATATTAAACATAATTTACATCTTTTAACTTTCTTAGGATGAATAATGATACAATCGCAATATATCTTCATAAATAATTAACCATCGTACATAAAATTGTTATATTTTAACAGTTACATAAATAATATATATTAAAATTAACAATGTATTTTTAGCTGCTCAATATTTTTTTTTAATTTTCTCTTTGTACAGAAATTAAATATTACCATTAATTTGCAACAAACTTTTATTCATTTATCTCTCTTACATATAATTTCAATTTTATAACAAATAAATTGTGCCTGTTATATTGACTCGGACATTAAATATATACATTATCCATTACAACACTATATAAAAATGATTTTTGAGAACTAGTTCTATACAAACATGTATTAAATTATTAAGAGAATTAAATTTACATTTAATTCTCTTAATGTAACTAAATATGTTTACAAATCTAGTAACAAATGTAATTTTTTTACAATTTATCATAATGTAATACGCCTCAAAACAATGAATAACACTAAGTGCATTCGGAGACATAAATCGCAATACTACATAGCTTGTTTTCTTTTACATTTCCCTTTTCCTTTTTCTGAGCATTGGGATGGTAATATGCTGCAAACAGTACAATTAGGTTGATGTTTTTATCCTCAAATTATTTGGGAAAATGGCGCTCAGTTAGCCTCGGAAGTATTTTTGGACTGCATTTGTTCCTACTCTCCTTCCTGTATCCTTCAAAGAGGCCATCTATCACACATACTCTGAATTTCCTTTGCGTTAATTTATTGTTTTTATTTTGCAAATTGTATGTAATCCAACCATTTACTAGTGCTGCCTCGATGACAAAACGCCAAAGTGTCTGGTACCACTATTTTGATCTTCTGTTGTAAGGGTATGTGGAGCAGAGCTGATCAAACCTATCTACTCCTCCCATACCTTTATTATAATCCATTTGAATTACAGGCTTCCTCACAGCTCTCTTCCCCTTCCTTGAATTTATATCCACAGATTCTGTTCCGTCATTCCCTGTGGTCGAAATCATATTGACTCAACCGAAATCAGGCCATGTACACGCGAGCATGTTTTTTTTCCGAATTCAACCAAAATATTGGTTCTTCACCCCACTTTAATTTTACCGTTTTCATATTTTCAAGTAATCCTCTCCTATTTATTCTGACTGTTCCAGTAGCTCCTATTTTTCTTTCCTTCAGTATGTCATACAGTTCCTCACTCAAATAAAAATTGTCTATATAATCGACATGGCCTTTCATCTCAGAACAACTCAACAATTACTGCACAACTTTAGTCCCTAATCCTATCTCTTTGATATTAGAGGTATTTTTACCTGTATAATTATCAAACTTAAGTAGAAAACCAGTTTGGGAATCGCATAATGAACAGACTTTGATTCCCCATTTTGCAGAGGGCTTGGATGGCATATATTGTTTAAAAATGATCTTTGTCCTTGCAAACTGCACAATAAAATGTTTCACAGCATCAATTATTTGCCTAACTTTGTAAAGCCTGTCTTCCCCTGTTTCGCTCCCATTATCAACAATATGCAAGAATGAGCGTATCAATTGATACCTATTTCTAAATAAAGATAGATCCAAATCCAGGTGTCAGCCAGGAGTCCTAAAAATAGCTGTCAATTGAAGGTTTGTGCACTAATCCCATCCCGATTTCTGTAGCAACAAATTTCTAAAGGCGTTACATCTTTCCACTGAATTAACCTTGACCTAGATGGTAATGGACTTGCCTTATCAGGGAATGTAGCTGCATAATTATTAGTTGATTTCGGAACGTAATCAAATAACTCATTTGGAAAAAAATTTGGAAGCATTCATTTGGAGTTAGATGTTCTAATCCGAATACTTCAGCGTTCCCGGTAGACTCGGGTATGGAATGCAGCACTACTAAACGTTTTCTTTTCTAATCAAGCCTTTTCCAGTGAGGACCTCTGGATGAAGATGTTGATGGACCCTCGTTAATTGCTTCTAGATCTTCGTTGGTAGTACTTTTCACTTCATCTGAAAATTGATCATCTTCGTGCTCCGAGTCTGACACTAAAGTTATTTTTTCAATTTCATCTGCTGAAAGATCGGAATCCCGTTTTCGTTTCAGATACCTGTTCTCAATTCCTGACATTAAAGCCATTGTAAACATAAAATGACGTATTATTATAATTTGCTGTAACTTAATAAATTGATATAAAAATATATAAACAACCTATCTAACCGATAAATTTTATATTTAACAGTATCACCATTAACATAAGTAAGGTAGAAAATGAATGATATCATAGGATTGTTGAGAATCAAAGGGCATCCGAAACTGAACGATAAAAAGTTAGCGGAAAAGAAATATTTAGCCCGCAAGGGATCAATAGAAAAAAAATCGGGAAAACGAAAAGAATTATTGAGATTATTTATGGAAATATCTACGTATATGCTACCGATAAATAAGAAAAACGAATTATAACCTGTTTATTACAGGAAATTCTTGACCGCTAGCGTAAGTGTGAAAATGAGGTAAAATTACGACACAGAGAAAAATACCTCCAAGGACTGTAACAAGTGGAACACCAGGAAGTTTTTAACCATTTTGGAAAGGAGCAATAAAAGCTATCTATCTATTAAAGTAAAAAATATGAATATCAAGTATTGAAAGGTAGTATACATCTTCAACAAAAAATTGTGCAGATGGTACGGAAAACTATATAAATTAAATTTACTTGATTTAAATCATAATACATGATATGTGAAGGATTTATAAATGACTAACCTGATAAGGAGTGAGGATATCTAGCGACTAAGTTTGTATCTTCAATCGATGCAAGACGAAAATTATCGCTCCAAGGATAACTACCACTTCCCTCTGGCTAACAGACGGAAACTAATATTTTCTCTCAAAACAATTCTAAGGAATTCACACGTGTGACTGAAGTATATATGGCGAAAAGGCCCCTACTTTTTCAATTGTAAATAGATCGTAAAAATTCAGATCGGTCAAGGGGCTAAGGGTAGTCGGCGGTGTTGTCTCCAAAGCCTTACTGCTCTGTAGACGCCTAGCCGACTCAAGACAACGGCTCCATACTCGTAATGGGATTTATTGACCTGAGGAAGCTAAAATGCACATCTGTGTTCACAGATGCCCTCCAAAAGCATGAGAGAAGGATAAGAAATGCGCAGAAAGTTTTTTTCAGAGCGTGGGGTAAATCCGCTTTCGGCAGCTAAGGGTAGTAGAAGACAGAGCGGATATATCCGCCTTCGGCAGCTAAAGGGTTAAATGTTAATATTTTTCACATGAACTACAAAATATATCGCATACATATTTTATGTTTTTAGGGGCATCTTCACCAAAACTCCAATCACTTTTCCCTCTAATTCTCACTTTCCCAATATCAAATGAGCTTAAAGAACATCGGCAAAATATGTTCCTACGTTCTGGTTGCCATGGGGACTGATCGTCAGAATTACAAACTGCTATCTTTTTTATGTAATCAAAATGTACGTAACTTTGAGTGGAGAATACGAACAACAACAAGGAATCTTTTTACAATTATATTAATTGATTATTTGCTTTAATTTTATTGGAATATTATTTTATCTGTTCATTCTTAATGATACATTATAATACTAAAGGATTCATTCATTAATAAACGGATTTATATATCATAATACTTTATTACGCTATAATTCTCAACCAACGACTTAATTCTGAAGAATTACTAAGAGAATAGAGGTGTAAATATATTCTACCGGAATTAATTATCTAATACAACGTATTGTACTGTTAAAAAAGTTAAATAACGCGTCTATAAAAATGTGGCAAATTTTCGGAATGGCCGGGAAAAGTCATTTTGTGAAGTGAAGCATCAGAAGGCCTTCGTTTGCCATTGAATGTAAAATTCGGTGGAATGTCACCGCGTTTTCCATTCCAACGAATGTTTCCCATTACACAACCACAACATTCCGATCAAATCACGTCCGACATCTCTCGGAAGATATTCCAATTAATATTGATGTGGACTCGGCGAAATGTCGGAAATTGGATCGCGAAGGAGAATCACCGAGATTTTTATTACCTGACTTTAAATGATGTAAAATATTCATTGGGATTAAATAATTGGAAAATAGAATTACATTAATTTTCATTAGAATATATCTCACGTCGCATGTCAGTGAATATCATTAAAAATAGAGTGTAAGGATTGATTTTTAAATACGCAATTAGAGGATATCAAATTATTTTTTCTGGTCAATTAATATCTACCAATAAAAGAAGGCAACACTAACCTATCCGGTTGGGACACATTTTTAATATGACATAATCAAAATAATTACCAATTTCATTTAATGTATTTTCATACGCCAAAAATCCTGTCGTATAACTTTGTACAAGTGAAGTTTTATGTCAAAAATTACTATTAAAGATAATCTCACAAATTGAGTAAATAATTATCACGATAAAATATCAAGCAAGAAATATAGATGGAATGACTATTTTATTGATCGCTATGCAAGGCATCTTACACTAGCTCACGAAGTTAGAAAGTATAGGACTGGAAACTGCTGAAATTTTTTGGCTCCCTTAATGTCCGCATCCGCGAGATGGCAGCACTGAAGTTCGCCCTTTGAAACCATAATCTTATATGGAGTAAATGATGAAAAAGCACGATTATGATACATTTGTATAGAGTAAAATAAAAGTAAATAAAGAGTAATATTTACCAAAGATGGACTTAAGAGTAATTGTTTTATCCATCAATAGGTACTTTTGAATTGAATGCAAAACGTTTGAATAAAACGGATTAATTGGCAAATCCAAAGAATAGGTGCTTGCCTTATGTGCAAAACACAGGTAACTTTGATTAGGTGTAACGGCGATGAGGTCAAATAAACATAGTGAGTGTGATGAAAATAATGTCAGAATATTACAGGTGACTTTGTCGCCGTAAAAACATTCTTCGTAAATCACTGAAAGGCGACGAACCATACCGTGGACTTCGGTCGTTTTTTTAGATAAAAAAAATATTTCTGTATTCAATTACATTCCCTATGCTCAGAAAATTTAAATTACATGAAGGTAATTCTTATTCATGCAAATCTAAATATTTTTCTTAAGCAACGGAATTTGTTTAAAAAATAAATAATAGCGGCCTTAAGCACCTCAACCGATTTTGGGGACTTCGGCCACTAAATATGTATCCTAAATATCCCTTTTTTTCCACCAAAAACAAAAAGAATAAAAAATTCTTGTAGAAAACTTCTACTCACTGTCACTCAAACCCTTTTAAATATTTTTTCAAGCCTTAGAGTCAGTGTTTTGTTCCTACTAATGAATCTTCGAACCCAAACAATTTCTGGAATATTTGTCAAAGCACTGAACATTTACTTTTTACTGTTCAAATACGTTTGTACTAAAATTTGGAATTCACGAATACTCATAAAAAATTTAACAGCACTTCCACTAATTTAATCTCTTTTTCACGAAGAAGCACTGTTTGGCCTCCAATTGTCTTCAAATGTTTCCCATCTTGCTGAGTGTTACTGAGAGAAGTTAACAGACTGAGGTTTCGTAGACTTGTCTCGAGAATGCACGATTTTCAATTTAGTTTCCAATGACAATTGTACTGTCCATGTTGCAAGAAGCAAGACGGATTTGCTGGCGATATGTCAAGACAATCTAAATTCTAAAGGGCAGGAAAAAATAGCTACTTCGTGAAATTTTAGTACTACATTTGCGGAGCAGTGCACGCGTGGCCGAAGTCACCCCTTTCTATGGTAACGTTGATGTAAGTTGGAAAGTGCGACCACGTTGTGTGAGTTGGAGATCTTCATTGTCGCTAC
Organism: Sympetrum striolatum; assembly: GCA_947579665.1. Taxonomy (NCBI): domain Eukaryota; kingdom Metazoa; phylum Arthropoda; class Insecta; order Odonata; family Libellulidae; genus Sympetrum; species Sympetrum striolatum. The sequence continues at coordinate 79,193,752 of OX388348.1, read as the reverse complement.
TGCGCTTGAAGACTTTTGATATATTTTAAGATATCCTTAAGGTATCTTTATTCTTAAAAATGCCCGGTCATTGTTGTATTGCACCAGATAAAGAAAAACAGCAATTATACTGTTTGCCAGGCAGCATTAATTCATCCGGGGGCATTCTCTTGTCATCCAGTAGCAAAGTTAACAAATATGAAAAGTATGGGGGGTTTGGTTCATCCTAATGTAAACCTTCATACTTTCATCCTGAAAGTGGAGGAACAATTTGTAAAGCACTGTGAGTCAAATGATGTGCTTGAGTGCATAATTACAGAGTTACTTGAAGGTGATGAAGAGATAACTTTCCTATGCTTTGAGCACGGAAGTGAAATCATAGCATATATAATAAAATATTACGTAACTATGAGGGTTAGACAGCATGCAAAGTTTATAAATTTAAAGAAAGTGCATCGAAAAGGAAAATTGCGAAACTGTCTAAAACTTAATGTTTGGTCAATAAATTTTTTATACCACTCTATCCTTTATGTTTGTATATTGTATAACCTAACTTCACATTTCAGCCTCCCCAAGATAAAATGCAATCCACGCCAGTCCTTAAAGTTTAATACTTTTGGATTTATTTATGTTTCAACAACATTTGACCGTTTACTCATTTCCTGGAGACTATTTCTGTGAACTTCGATTTGTTTTCAGGAAATGTATATACGAGGGTGGTCTGAAAAGCTTCCGACCCCAGATTTTTCAGACATCTTCAGAAAATTTTCAGAAATTTTCAGAAAACATGTCAAGAAATGTTGAAAAGTCGGAAACTTTTCAGACCACCCATGTACATACATCCAGTGATTCTAGTTTTAAAAGGCCTAGTTGAAGGTAGATATAACGTGGTAATTTATTAAGGATCAATTATTATCTGTGTATCCAAGCAGAACACTTCGCTGATCTACGAATAATGTTTTCACAAGTTACTTGTGGTGTGCCCTGAAGGATAAACCTGCACTTATTCTTCGGATTTACTAATTTGCCTATTTTATTCAATTGTTTTAAGTACTTATAAATGGATAAATCACTAACTCTGAATTCCATTTTTGGTATATACTACTCCCGCAAAGAAAAAGAGGGAAAAAGTATCATAATCGTGCTGTGTTTTCCATTTACTCCATATGAGATTATGGTTTCAGAGGGCGAGCTTCGGTGCTGCCATCTCGCGGCTGCGGACATTAAGGGCGTCAGCCGATTGTACAGTCATCATAGGGTAGCTTCAGGGGCGTGCACTAGCTAAACACACGTCACAGGAAGTGTGCACATCTGTGGCTCATTTTTGCTAATAATTTTCCAAAAGTCATTCCTGTACGCTCCACAATTCGATTGCTTCTGATATCAAGAAGCCATTATTTAAATTATATACGTATCTCAAAACCCAATTCTTATTATATAAATAATTGAATGAAAATATAGGGAAAAAGTACAATTTTTCTGATAAAAATGAGTAAATAGAGGTAACAAAAATCCTGTAATAATGTTTTGCGCCGGTGTGCGCTAAATGTTGCAGTAAATGTATTCTTCTGAAATATTCCATTACTTAATTCCAACGCTACAGCGATATGTCTATTTATCCTATACATTGATAATTCATGCAGGTTTATATATATATATATATATATATGTATATATATATATATATATGTATATATATATATATATATATAGTCTAATTATAGTCAATATCCTCGTTTGAACCTATTGCAACAAATTCAATCTAATATACGTAATTATACATGAATGAATTTCCAATATACTAATCATATACTCCAAATACAATAATTTGTGATTTGATTCTGGTCATCTATTGTGATAATATTCTGCTTTATGAACCGATTAAATACCGACGCTTTCTAAAAAGCAAACGGTATTGCTATTCTGGACTGGAACTGTATCTCCTCGAAAAAACATAATACAATACTTTGTAAACGCAAACGCGATCAGGAGCTTATTTCAGTCCATTGCACCAAAGCATCGTTTTATTCTATGCACAAATATTAGTAAGGTAACCGCTACGTAGCCTATTTGCGCAATTCGTATTTTAAATTTTCTCACAGATTTAATTCCGAATGAATAGAAGCGAACCTATGAAGAGGGAAGTTGAACGACAAATGATACAGGAAATTGGAAAGAAATACATATATTATGCAAGTCCGGTGATAATTTATGCTAAACAAAATAGATTAAATGATTAAAAATCTATTTAGTAGCATATATTTTAAAGCATCAATTTCTCTAAATATAAAGCGCTTTGCTTGAACAACTTAATTAATATGTAACGGCGCCATCGCCTCAATAGTTCATTTTAGCCCCCAAATTTGACAGCGGTGACGTGTGTCAGTGTCAATTTGGTGCCGCGGCGAAAGCGTCATTACGTCAAAACATTTTCATTAAGAGCGATCCCCATTAGGCGATATTCTTAGGCAAAGCGACTCGGGGTTAATATGTTTGAGAGCAAGATGTAAGTGATTAGTTTCTTTTCTGCCCTCAGTTGCCTCTAAAACTTAAGCTTTCTGAACGCTTCCTCCTGGAGAAGATGAAGATTTCCCAAGTCGTGGTGCAGTGGATATGCATTCCGACTTGTAACCGTAACGACGATGCTCTCGGAAATTGGGACAAGGTCGGCTCCATATTTGAGAGTTCCATCATCGTTGGAAATAGCAGTTCTGGGAGAATTGGCCAGAGGTTTAGCTTTTAGGTTCTACGGACACATGCGTCGACCGATACGACTGAATCAGCGAGAATGTTAATCTCCGAAAATCAGTTGAAATCATACTTTTACATCTAAATATTCACCCTTGCGAGACGTGTGCTTTGAAGAGAAAGCACAATTTTCTCGTCTCCTTTCATTACTGAAACAAATCAATACTTGCAGTCACTACTTAACTAGTCAGCTAAATATAATTCCCATTTCCCTACTTTTCCTTGTAACATATGGTGAACCTATACAGTATACATATATTCATACATACTTATGTCTGGTTATGTTAACAGAAAACATAGTTAATACTTCCAAATATTACAGATATTAATTAAAATTGTTTATTAATCTTATGATAACATCACTGATAGCCTACTCGTATATTGATGTTTAAATAATGTGTGTATAATGTTAGACTTCAAAGCAAATAATAAAAGCGAATTGTTTAAAGGAAAGCATTATTAAGTTTTGTTGAATGTTATTTGTCGCGTGAGGTTGCAAATAAAACATTTATTCTTCCCTAAATTTTCAAAAAATCCATTCTTTTCAACAGATCTTTCCCTTTCTTTCCTCGCTCTGGTGAGCATCATGATCATCATTGAAGAATTATATACCCCATGATAACATTTATTAGTCTGTTTATTTTCGTAGCTTTGAAATGTCTCAAGACTAGTGTACGTAAAATTTATGGTATCTATAAGTAATCCAAATATGCAGTCAATTACTGTAAGCTTACAACTCTATGTTAATAAAATTCCATCTCACTTAAAGTTGAGATTTACTAGATATCAATATAGTTTATCTGCCAGTTCACCTTTCTTGTATAAATAACTTAGAAATAGTGTAAATCTTAAGTTTATTCCAGAGTTTGTACGGCTTTTAGGCAAACATTGCGGCCTTTCAGTTACTTTCTGAAACAAATTTTCGTAATCAAATAATTATTCCCCTTAAACTTGACCAATAGAAAAAAAATCTGATGTGGCAAACACATGACTTTCTCCGTATTTATTGAAAACAGAAGCCTATGCCGGTAATATATAAATAACTCCAAAACAATGAGTGATACAGGAAAATGTTTCATACAACATTTGTAGTAAAAAAATTATCTATAACTTTGGTAAATAATTGTATACACCTACATTGCATTCTGACAGAGATAAGTAGGAAAAACTTCCATTACTGGGTAAACAACAACTTCCGGTTAACCATTATTGAAGAATAACTCCTAAACAATCAGTGTTACGAAAATATATTTTATACAAAAGTTGTAGTAAAGTACATTATCTACAACTTTTGTGTGTAAATGTATATACCTATATTGCATTTTTACAGAGATATTTAAGAAACGAAATTTTGTTCCGGATAAACTGTAACTTCCGGTTAAGCGATATTCACCAAAAACTAATCAACTTTTGGCAGTATTAGGAAAATTCTAAATATGAATTTTGAAAATGATCGGATAGTCACTTTTTTAGATTGAGCGCCTTGAAACTTTTTAACCACAGACAGACAGACATGTTCGGGAAAATAGCGAAAACGAACTCTATGGCCCCCAAAACATCTATTTCCGTCGAAATATGGAGGTCGAATTTTTTTACGAATACAATACTTTCTCTATACTACGTATATGGAGAAAGTAATAAAGCGGAGAGTTTTCTCTTTCAGTTCAACAGGGGATGAATTTGTTTTTCCATTTCAAATTTCTGTTTGATTTTATGACTTTGACAACAAACAACGTAAGAGTGGCTTTTAATGCCACTAATCCTATGCTATCGTGAAATACATTGCTGCTTACGATGGATAAAGGTTCTTCAACACTATTCTAAAACATTTCTTCAATTTGACCAAGGTTCTTATGAATGATCTCTTCTAAAAAAATAAGGACCCGATGCTTCAAACAGTTAATGAGGCCGGGTTCAAATTCAGATCCTAAAGGCATTCATTATGTATGCAATTTTGGTTTCTAGAGATAAGCTGACATGTTGTGTGGTCATATTATTTCATCTTCAATCACGCCTTATTGTTACCAAGAAGAGACGACATTCTCCATTTAACGTAATCACGTCTTTCGCTGCACTAAAGATGCTCTTCTCAAGAATCACCCGAGCCTTTCACATAATACTTTGTCCAATGGATGTTCAAAACTTCAGGCTTGTTTTCAACTACTTCCCGAAGAATCATCTCCTGGAAATGGAATTTAATTTTCTGACCCATAAAGCAGACCTTGAATAAAGGCGAACTCTAATGCTTAATATTTCTCGAAATTCAGTGTCGGTGAAGGAAAATTAGGATTTTGGTACGTTTGTCGCATTCAGCTGCGAAAGTTTTCAAGAGAGGAGGAAACTTCTCTTTGGAAATGTTATGAAAAGAGAAGGAGCATTAAAATTTCAATGAGGAAGCAGTGTGAAATGTCTAATTCTCTCTCATTCTCTTATGTAAATATAGAACCAATATTTTATCAAAGGAAGAAACTCTGTCTCTTTTTTTAAATTATTAATACTGAGTCACCATAAAAAAAGTTTTAATAAATACAAGTCAAAGCAACGGTAAAAAAGTAGAAAATAAAAAAATTAAGGAATAGGTCATCTTCATATTCAATGGTGGGACATAACAAAGAAAGAAGAAATATAGGTAACGATACCAAATATAGAATACTTTTTGAAAATACCTTTTATTGCCCATTTCATTTGTTTAAAATTTATTTTCTGAAATATTCACCAAATCTATGACTGAGAATGTAGACCTACGATCGTCTCAGAATGGAAATTGATAGATTAATCAAATATTTTCGAAGCTTTTAAGAAAATGTTAGATGTCGATTTCATTCCAAATAAGGGCGATAGAGGTCTTAACATGGAATAGCATGTACTCCTAACATGGAATACTGAAATTGTTGATCAAAAAAGCGTTTCATGCATGCTTGAAAAATGATTAAAAATTAAACTACAGAGAGCAAAGGAAATCATTTCGTAAGATTTTACTGTAAAAATTAATCATATACATTACGTGAATATTAAATATATTTCCAAAATCCTAGCACGCATAATTATTTAACACCTGATGTTGATTGATGCATAAGTTGCCCACGATTTAAAAGAAGAATAATTAATTTATTTTTAATTATAAAGCTTTTTCTATTTTTTTCAATTATAATACTAAGCTGTTAATAAGAACATTTTTATAATAACAGAATGAGAATCAGAATAAACATGAAATGATAGATCCCAAGGAAAAACGGACTTGAAAAAAGTCTGACTGGGCCGGGAATATTGTTTTCCTTGGGATTTTTCCTGGGTGCACGCTCTTAAGTACCTTTCCTTGTGAAATGATAGGTTGAATGCATCAAATAAATACAATAAAAACATAAACAATTGAAATTCCTTCATTCCAAAATGAAAACGTAAGATTCACAGTCATTGACGATGTCTTGTGGTAATACGTCATGATGGAGAAGAACAATTTGTACTTTTTGAACAATAAATTGTTCTTCTTCATCATGAAAACGTAAGTTTTATAATAGAATAAACCACTGAAGGCACTTCATTTTTCACAGTTTCCCTTGCAATCTCTTCCCCTCGCGACTGTTTCGTTGAAATCTCGATTGAAAGGCAAGTTTAAATATGAATGGACTTCAACATGTAACCTTCCCTTGCAAAATTATACAGAACATAAATATGTTTTGTATAATAACTGTTAAAAATACATTATAATTGAAATTAAGTCACTTTTTCGCACCCTAAAGACATATCATTATTTTGGGAAAATTTTAGGGAAAAGTGCTGTAAGTTTGGTTTAAACTTCAATAAATAAGTCAGTAAAAATAAATACAAAAGCTTTACAAGGGGAAATCAAATTAATAATTCTTTCCTTCTTATCAATAATTACCAATTAATACACTAATCATTTCCGTTCATAAATTTATAAACCAAAATGTTCATAGATTTATGTCAAAGATGCTGGGAACTATTCTGATTAATAAATGAAGGTATCACTTCTCATTTCATGATACATATTTTTTGTTGTATAAAATATGATTACATATAATGGCCGTAGAAAACAGGGAAATGTATCATATTAAACGAAATAAGTAATGTATTTATCTGTGTTATTCAATGATGTTTTTGACTCGTTATCGCAAAAACCTTGTACTTAATACAACGATTGTTACGGTTATATCTCGCACATATGACAAATCGTACTGCAAAAAATGCCAGTTGAAGTATCATCAATAAATCGGGAATAAATGAATTTTTCCATTACTGAAAATGAATTATAAATACAAAGTAAGAGAGAAATGACTGGATTTAATAAGTGTTCTCAAGATGTGATCTAAGAATAGATGTTGAGGGTATAATGAAGATCTCATTGCTAAATCATCCTTTAGATTGTCGTAGTAGTATTGTTAAAAGTGCTTCGACAGCTTAGGTCATTTCGCACATTGGCTCCCACCGGGATTCGAACCCGGGACCGCTTTCACCAAAGGCAAACGCGCTGTCCACATGACTATCCGGGAGCCCATTTTAGATTGTCAATTGCCATTGAATAATAAATGGCTTTTAAAGGCAATAATCACGCAACTTGGATATTCGATTTTATCAGTTGCGGCAAGAACATACGATGTATGAAAAAGTTCAATAATGATTTCCAGAGGTTATTCAGGAGAAATTCTATAAAAGATATTTAAAGAATCGAATTATACGAATTTCGAAGATGCGGCAGTTTTGAATTGTAAAATATTTTATAGAAACTATTAAGGTTTTGATGGATTGAGCCAATTTAACTGCAGCATTGCAGCTGTTTCGTGGGTACTAATGTAATTGATTATCGATATTTTATCCTAACATTTATTTAGGCCTAAAGTAAAACGGGGTGGAAGCGCATACATGGCTTTCTAGATCATGTAATCCCGCCATCTATTAATTCGAGTACTTTTCCATTTTCCAGGATGCTAGAACAACATCATGGCTCCCACCGGTCCTCGAACTTGGGACCGATTGAAAAAGGAGGCGCTACCCACTTAGCTACCCTGAGTACGCACCCACGTGTACGCACGCACGCCTATATGTAATATGCGTAACTATAAGCTTTGATTTCCGATGACAGCTATTTCGGCTGCTTTGATTTAATTTGGTCATTTTCAATATGGCGCTGAGTGACAGGTATTACATAATAAACAACTTGTTAGCGGCATGAGTCGATGAGGAGATACAATTCCGGACCCCCTGTCGCTGGTCGCATTATCGCGTCTGATGGCGCAGGGATTAAGCCATTCTCCCGTGATGCATGCCGGGAGGATTTCATTACAGCCACGCGTCTCTCGGATGCCATAAATAAATGCTGAGAGGCGAATAAAAGTGAAATGCCGTCGATGACACACCTTGTTACGGCGCATTTAAGCGATGGCTCGCGATCGGTTTTAGTTGGGCCTTTCACCACTCCACGCAAAGGAAAGGCTATCGAAAACGGTGATGGTCATTCCAGCGAATTATGGCAGTATATTACCGCATGTGTGTCAGTAGCTCTTTGACATGCCGGAACCAATTAATCTCGCATGCCTGCCTATCGAGTGATTAAGGGATGTCGCTGTTTCGTATAGAAATTTGAATTTAAAAGGTATTTTTAAATTACAATTAAAATTTTTCATAGACAAAATTAGTTATACTTGAGGAATAATGGCATTTTTAGCCGTTTATGAGACTAACTAACTTTTCGCTTAATGAGGGTAATATACTAGATCATCCAAAATAGTATTGCCTCTTTATTAATTAAGCAAATCTCTCTTGTCATTAAAGTCTCGACTACAAGAAAAATGCCAGTATTACGTAAAAAATATCTAGATGAATCGCAAAATGTCTTTGGCAGGTTAACTTCGGACGAATTCAGCAAATCTATCAATCCATGGATTTAACGTTGGACCTCCTGCATTAGTTTCCTCCCACGCAGCCTGGAATTTAGGTATTTCGAAGCAACTTTCATCAGAAATACATTTAAAGTTTACTAAATTCGCTTATTGTGAATAATATTTTGCAAAATCGCCAATTAGACAAAATATTGCAAAATTTCCTAACTTTCAGCGAGGTACGCTTTGCTGCCATTATTTTGGCACGTATATTCCGAGTTATTATTTTATGGATGAGTATGGTTCCATAAAAATTTAAACGGGAATTCTAAGTACCTTTTGACGCAAGAAAGTTACTTAAAAGCCTAAGGAAAATGTGGGAATGTGATGACACAGTGATTGCCATCCGACAGTTACACTTAGATTGATTAAAGAGTTATATTTTCGAAGTGTTTTAAGGACGTTTTCCAGAGTTTTTAAATCGTCACAAAGAGTGCTTAGACGATGGACAGTTCTCATCCGACCCAACCCAAATAAAGAATAAATCCATTTTGAAACAAACATTCATTCAAACGGCCAAATTCATGGTAATATCAGCTATTATTCTACTAGATTATGTCTAAAAGATCTGAACTAAAACCGTACTTGAAACTGAATCAAAAAATCCAAATAACTATGTAACTATACATTTTAATTCCGAATTCGTGGTGGGGAAGTGAAGGAAACTAAACGTTCCATTCGACAAATTTTAGAGCGACTAATCCTAAAACTCAGAGGAAAACGTCCAAAACTATAAAATATCGTATTTCAACTTGCTTAGCATTAGATGCAAAAATACAGAGAAATCATAGTGTGGGGCATCATTGATATTTATATGGCATAGACTCCAGGAATTTTGAGTAAAATCACATTTTTAAGAGCTAAGATTCCCTTTGTGGACAGTTCTATCTTTTCTTAACCGAAGAAGCAAATAGGGAGACCGTATACTTGGATATTACATTTAAGAAGGTACTTCGCTGGGATATTGAGGATATTTTGCCACTGGAATTTAAGTTGCAAATTCACGAATATACACAGTTCTTCCAAGCGCAGTCATTGTGAGATTCGAGGATTCAAAGGCACAGGTTGTCCACCCTTTTATTTCAAACACCGCCTCAACATTATGCAGCCTGCCGTATAATTTTCTACTTCTGTAGCACTTCCTCTGTGACTTCGCAAAGCCCAATTACATCGCTAATGAGACTGTTTCCTTTAGTGCGTCTAAGGACGGAGTTAAGAATCAGAGGAATTCCCGTTTCAGTGTATAAAGATGCCTTGGGGAAATAACCCTTCCGGAAAATGGGGGTCCTCCAGGCCACGCCGAGCAAGATCCGTCGTTTAACTGAATCTCGTTCGCTTAGAAAGAAAATGGAGATGGAGGAACGATAGGATTTGCGTCTCGCAGCCATTATTCTAAAAGTGCGGTGGGTCGATGGAATCCCTTTACGAATAGTTCTGTTGCCGCTATTTTCCCAAAGAGCACGTGCTTCCTCATTACAAGCAGAATAATTTTGAATAATGCATTTAAAGTATTTGCAGAACGTTACAGAATTGCTTTGTATGCAGTGCGCTGCAGCTAGTTACAAAATTGTTTTGTATTTGGAATTTCTGTAAAATGTTTCTGGAAATTTAAGCTCATATACGTATATAAAAATTTTTGGAAAAACAAGGATCTAATGAGAGGAGAGATCAACATGAAAATAAAACTGAAAATGTTGAGGTGTTATGTTTCGCCGGTTTTCTTGTATGGGTGCGAGACCATCTTAAAATGGATGGAAAAAAGAATAAATTGGACACATGGTTTACCAGAAGAATTTTGAAAATTTAATGGTCAGACAAAATAACAAATGAAGTTTGGAGAAGAATACGAAGCAGGTATAGTCTTTTGAATGAGGTGAAAGCAAGAAAGTGGAAATACGCGGGACATGTGCTAAGAGGATCATCAGGGGAGAGAATTGTGACAGCGCTGGAAGGATGGACAGTAAGGAAAAGAGGGAGACCAAGGATGGAATGGTTGGACAATTTAAAGAACTGGGCTGAAATTAACAAATATGAGGAAATAAAAAGGAAAGCAAGTAGAAGAGAAGAGATCCATGAGAGCTAACCTCCTGGTAGGAGAAGCTACCAATTGATGAAGAAGATACGTATATAGTATAATGAATGTATTTTTGAAGGGGAGGCGATTCAAAACTGCTACATGTCAAAATGTTTAGTAAACTACACAATAAAATAAAACACGAGCGAGGTTTTTAAGTGCTCCACTTATGTATCTAGCATACAATTCTACCGTGATGGATATTTATAAATTTAGAAGGACCTCAAGCATACAATAATGGTTTTGCATTTTAAATTAGTTTGGTTCCGTCGTTATTGAAGGAGTCGACTTGTTGTAATAATAACATAAGGGTCATTGATTAGCTCCCTCTGTGAAAGTAATATGACCCTAATAGAGTCATTCAGTAAAATGAGAGAAATTAATCATATGTTATTCTTGTCAATTCTGTCGTATGTTTTTAAGCATCGATAATGCATTTGTATTCGTTTACAACGGATATAATAACAGTACTATGTTTGATAGTAATCAACAGTTCGTAGTGAGAAATCGCGATAATACTGTCGACACCTCTCTCCGTCTCTCCTCACCCAGAGTTCTTTAGGATTTTTAACGGCAACTGATGAGAATTACGAAGCAACATTTAATTCGAATGAATTTTAGTCTTCTTATTCTATCGCTTGAACTCGTTTACGAGGATAATAATGACAATTTATTTAACTTTTGAAAATAATGGATTCGTACAAAAGGAAAAACACATCATTTTGATTTCGATTCCTCATTTAATCATGCTCAGTAGAGATTCCGTGTGAAAATAATATTGAATTCAACTCTACTTGCTGACCTAAACACTGAGTATCTGTGAATATCATGGCTATACCGGAAAATATCACAAAAACACCCACCCTCATTTTTGAGGAAACGAAATAACCGAATTTGATGAAATATCTAAAACTTTCCGAAAAAATATTGTCAGCTTCGGATTGTCTATCACTCGATTTACTCCCTTGCGTCGTTTGATTGAAAATGACGAGAAAAATTTAGGAGAGTCAACTCTCTGAGTGAAAGAGTCTCAGAGCAACCCTGTAATGAGTTCAATATTTCAGGTGCATTAATTATGCAAGGAAGCCAATCTATGGGATTAATCCAATAAATAAACGCGTAAATTTCTCTGGCCTTCGCCCACGCATAAAACCCTCGAATAATTTAAGCGAGAGGAGGAGAAAGGGAAAAATACAAAACTCCTATAAATACGGCCTTTGGTCGAGACTGTTGGCGTGTCACCCAGGGTACCGTTCTAGGCCCTAAAAAATTCAACTCTCTCATTTATTTCCCCCCGTTTAGAATTTACCTCTCTCCCCTGCGGGAACCAAATAAAAATGCCCGGAAAAATCTCAATTCCTGCGGAGACATCCCTTTGCCGAAAACATGCAAAGCAGTCAGTTACCCCTTTCGCCCCATCTGGCGGAGTTTGCACAACCACGCTGCAGCCTTCAACAAAAGTGATGCTACGCAATATTTCCTTCATTTACGATACGAGATCCCGTAAACGGCATTCCGATTCCATATAATTTCAAGCAGAGGTTAAAATCGAAATTTTCTCTCGCTAAATTGCCTGAAAAGGGAAGCGCTTCCATATTTATGATACTACCGCTTATCCCTGCCGGAAAAATACCCTTAATTCCGTCAGCAACCTGTGCGACTCTATCGCCATCTGGTATTCGGCGGAAGAGATAAAAAGGAGTGAAAGGCACCTGTCTCCCTCCTCTCAGCAATACGACCGTAATAAAATCTCACTCCCAATTAAACGAAATAGATTGGAGTCGATGCTCCGTTTCCCACGAAATGGAAAGGGTTTCGATTTGGGAACTCTTAGATAAAATGACGGTTAACGAGTACACAGCTGAAAAGAATGGAGAATTGATAGGAGCGAGTAGATGCATTAAATTAGGGGAAAATGAAGAAATCAATGTGATTTAGAGTGAAAAGAAAACGAAGAGTGACTTATGACATTTGAGAAAGTAATAATGCTATGTCAAGAGCATATCCACAATGTTTTCGCTATTTGATTGTTTCTGAGTTTAAGTTAGATTTACCTTTGCATTTTCTGGTAATGTAAAATTACAGCAAGTGTTAATTCGAATATCTGTCATAATTCTGCAGTGGAATTGTCTCTGTTCTAATTCCATCAATCGAAAAAAACAAAGTCCAATAGTATGGTCAGCTTGTATCATTAAAATAAATTTAATTTTTCTCAAAATTTACTGTAGTACAGTAACACAAACCTCTACTATTCAAACGAATTTCTTAATGACACGATTGTAAATGAAAAGGGGTAACGAAATAATCGTTTATACATTATATATTGGGGGTACACGTGCTTTTTTGGAGGATGATCACAAAGTCACCATGTGGTGGTATGCGAAATAAAACACATGCTAAACTATTGCTCTAAAAGTTTAAGAAAACCATTATTTGGGGTCCCAAAATGAATTATCGCATTCTAAATTGATTCCTTTGAATAATTCCATTGATTTTTTACGGTGGAAAAATATCAGTTTACGAGCATTTCGATGACGAACGGCTTTCAGGAACAAATAAAGTTCGTGATCCCAGTGTGGCAAGAATACTCAAGCGCTGATATTGTGTGGAAGAGGAGCAGAACAATTCGCCACGCATCGGACATACTTCTGGTGGTAGATAGGTAGGAGGAAGGTAGTTGGACCCACAATATATGGTGCTATTCACCAACAGAATCTTCCGGTTTTCATGCTCGGTGTTTTTGCGGGAAAAAATAATGTCTAAGTCTATGTAAGAACCCTGCAAGCCGCCTTTCGGCATGTGGCAGGGAGTGCAAGCACCTTGACTCTATTTTCTTAAAGGGTTGCTTTCGCGTATACTTAGTGGAAAAAATGAATTTTTGAAACGATTCGTTCTAGCATTTCCCTAATCTTTCTGGCAGGATCAGAACGGCCCATATAACAGGGGGGTCGCATTATATCGGTTACATCAGCATTTCTTTGCAAATCGTATCGCCTTTCGTTGTAATTTTTCTAAATCCCGAATATGTAATTTCTCATGTCAGGTTCCATGCACTACATACATACTCAAGGTGAGGCCTAACTAACGCTAAGTAAAATAGCTCGCGAAATTTTTCTTCGCTCCTACCGACTACTCTTTTAACGAAGCCGAGTTTCTTAAGTGCTTTTCCACATATATTTCCGATGTGGGTACTCCATGATAGATTATTCGTGAGAGTTACTTCAAGATACTTTACCGATTCTACTGTCATTAGGTTTACCCCCTCGGAGGCTATAAGAATAATCATTTATTATATATTTTCTTTCGAAGAAGTTAACTAACGAACACTTTTCTACATTAAGCTATAATTGCCGATCATCGCACTAAATAAGTTTGTGAACTTTCTGAACGTAATAATATATTCAGGAATAGATGTCAACCATATTTAGACAAAGCTCAATAAATAGATTGGAGTTTTCGTTATTCATTCTGAGACGATATTGGAATTGCTATTTACTGTACAGGTAGATACTGAAAACTTCTCAAATGGAGAGAATTCTGGATTTGTGATGGAGATTACAGAAGGGGTGGTAGAATGAACTGAGGGTGGAACTATGGCAATAAAAATGTCAAATGAGAGGGAATAAAAGACGCAGAAGAAGAAAACGAAATTTTAAGTCTTTATATTTTTTGAAGAAATAAAAAAACTCGCAAACCGTATCCGTGGTTAGAAGGAAGGACGAGATTTTACCTCGTGGGTCTCGAAACCTTTAGGACGTCTGAGCGGAAAATGATAGAGACTCGATTACTTTACTTCTGACCCAGAATGTGCACTGGACTTTTCTTTCACAGACGTTTCCTCTCGTAACCTTTCGCGAGGGAATTGGGTCCGACCCGAGTCTGGATCCACGACACTTTAATTTAGCGACTTACGTTTTGCTGACTTCTTTATAAACCTAAAGCTCTTTTTTGTTTATATATATATATAGAAATGAATTTCACTACCTCTTTAATTAATTTAATTGAATTTAACTTAATTAAATATAATTTTTAATGAGCTTTGGAGCTTTAAAATCGATAAAATTGGCTTTTACGTTTTTAAGCTAATACAATCTTGAAATTTATATGCCTATTAAAATTGTATTAGAATTGATTGGCTTTATTAATTAACTATAATGCAATACATTAATAAGATAAATATAAAATTCATTTTAGGATAATCACGTAATATGTATTTTTTAAAATGTTTATGATAAACATATTAAACTGTATTTGAGCCGTGCCAGTGCGATGAAATATTTTGTTAAATATTTTTTATATGAAGTATTTTTAATTATAATCATATTAAACATATTGCTATCCTTTATGTTTATTTTTTTGGCATCTCAGTAGTTAGACTGTTTATCTATTCATTTTTGTCAGTCCTATGAGTTGCAATTAGCGTGAATTTCTCAACTTTTACAGATCTGTTTAGAATTAATGGCAACTTCTGTTATTAAAAATTATGTAAACCTCCCAAATATTTCCGAAAAATGCAATCTTTTGTCATGGCTCAGTTAGTCTATTATCTGCAACATAATGACATTTTTAACCGAATTATATTTCATTTAAGTTGAAAAATTATATTTTACGTATTTTACGCTCTAAGATATCACTTAACGTATGATGATGCGAGACCTACCCGTATTTTATAAGATTAAGGTTAAAATAATATACCGATGAAACCGAGATATGTATGTATGTATCAAAAGAAGGGAAATGTAGAAAAAATCCTTATTCTGGAATTTTCATTTTTGCTCATATACGCTCGGATATGAACCGTAAACGTGATCTCAAACTAATGAAGCAACGTATAGAGGTTATAATTGAGTGAATAGTCGTTTCTGAGTTGTTATTTCGACTATGTACCTTCTTCTTGAAGTTCCATTCCATGGAAATTAGTAAGGTATGTTTCAGTACTCTTTACCTGTAGAGAGTCAACGGCCAGTTCAGCCGGTATAATAATATATGAAAATATTTTAGAAATAAAGAACGAGAAAAATGAGATAAAGTGAAATAAAATGAAGGAAAAATATAATTAAATGCGGTAATTTTACAGCTAAATGAAAAAATGGAGTCGAAAAATCTTAATAGGTAATAACAGCCTGCAAATATTTAAGAAGTCAATTATGCCTAAAAATAAATGTAACAAATTTGGAACTTACAAAGGAAGCTTTTCTTCAAATTTATGAAATTTAAAGTTTGGATTTACATAAATTAACACCGTAGTCTATCATTAAATTCTAAAAACATAATTTATACCTCGTACATGAGTAAGATCTCGGTTACAATACTTTTTCTTACATTTATCCTCATTCCAAGAAGTTTTTAAATCCATCTCTATTGCAATTAAGACGAAACAAACTTTCACTTGAGAACTTCATGAAATATGAAAATTCTCGGAAAGCGCTTCCATCTTGTAGTGAACGACCGTTCTCTTGGGAGATCTGAATTAGCCTTTTGTAATCTAATCTAACAGCTTATCCTTCCAAAGTCACGACCTTCACTTCCGATACATTTAAAGAGGACCCGTTGAATGAATAATCTGAAAATCTGAACTCTCTTTCAGAAAATGTTACTCGACTAATTGTAAGACTTTCAAGATTAGTGCATTAAAACTTAAAAGATAATTTAACAAAATTTATTTTCATCTGAGAAAAACTATTAAACATACTTAGATTAATTAGAGCAATTTACCTCGACTCAGGATTATAATTTGCTGCAAACCTCAGGAAGTGTCTCGAGACCAGATCGCGGGACCCTTAAAAAGTTTGCCAGCCCTGAGATGTAAATGCAATATACGTTGAAAAGACGGGGACATTACATACGATGCTGTGTATCTATTATATATAAATCCTTCTACCTTTACTCGTCTATTATATATAATTCCTTCTCCGGACTCATTCATATATATAGATAGTTAGCCAGATAGGATACTAATTCAGAGGCTAAACCAAAAGCGTCATTGATTTGACATTTTTACAGCATATAGATCCTAACATGATATCATCAGAAAAAAGGCGACTTTGGACCTCAGTGTAATGGGTTCAATGCCAGAAGGCCCCACATTCCCGATTTTTCCCATTTAAATGTATTGCTTTGATTTTCGGGATTTTTAAAAAAATACTTCCCGGATAGGTAGAAAAATAAACTCAAGGAGTCTACTGATATAGACATGATCTATCGAAAACATTAATGTCTTTTACAAAAAATGTTCTGGGTTCGATGCTTGGACGATGCAAAAATCTCCCTTTTAAAATATATTGCGGTAGTTTTTCATTATTTTTTTGATGCATTTATCGAAATGATAGGAAGTGCTTGCTGAGCTAGAAGATGTACATTAAAACTCGGTTTAAGATAAACATTTTGGTAAGACCATACAGTTCCTGGGTTCGATGCCAGAGGACATTAAAATTTCTCACATAAGGAATATAAGGGAAAAGTATGACGTCGCTTGAAACAGTTGCAACAAATATTTCGGCTTGAATTTTCACCCATAGTTAGAGATGGTGATCTTCTGTTGTGCTGCGTAGTAAGTATCACCAGGAAGACCCAGGTTCGATGCCGGGTGGTAAATATATCTACCATTTAAAACATATTGGTTGAATTTGCATAATTCTTACGGAGTCTTTACCGTGAAGACAGACAGTTGACACTTTGCTTGTGTATGTATATTTGCTTGCAGTATGCTAGCAGCATTTTACTCGTATACATATACATACAATACACTCGTACATTTTGTAATCCTATAGCTCATGTCTGATTTTCATATCTTCGTATAATATGCTCATCATATCATCATATATCCGAGCGATATTTTTTACTCTCTTATAAGAAGAATCATCCATAATGAGCGGAAAAATCTGTACCTGTAAATCTGTATCTGTAATATTGGATTAATTTTTAACATGGAAATCAAATGCAAAGTCTTATTCTGAAAAGAATGAAATTTTGGCTTTCAATTTTTGTCTGAGGCTTTAGGCAAGAATGTTTGAGAAGCATTTCTCGCAGGCTCCACTTTTTATGCAAATTACTGCGAAAATATCTGTATACTACAGGGGAAACTTTCCCACCAGAACGGAAGTAAAAAAAATCATGTGCGTCGATGAGTATGCGAAAAGATGACTCAACATGGGCCATCTGGTTGTGGAGTCGGTCTCACAGATGCGTGACATGGAGGCGTTCACCGATATACTGGTCACCAAATTCCTCAGAAAGTTGAATATGGGATTTTTGTTCAATTCGATCAAGTTTTAAGCCTGTAAAATTTTAACTCGCAAGAATAGACGTATTTGAGGTTCATAGCTGTATGCAGAGCTTACTAAGGAATGTCCATGAGTAATATAACACCTGAATACACACAATTTTGTATTTTTGGCCGACATTTTCTATTCAAGCCCACTGAGATGGAATAATATATAATGATTGAACCTCGATTAAATAAAATACGAATATTTTAACATACTGAAATAATTTAGTCTCATTTCGTGAGAGGCGTTATTTGGTGATGTATTAAGGCATTTGAGGGGAAGTGGCTTCTCTAGGCGTGAATAGGAAGACGTAGGTGCTGTCGATACAGTGCACAAAAGGATCTGCAAGATTGAGGAAGAGGAATCAAGTATGCTGCAGGATTGGACGTGAATTGGATCGATAAAGAAGGTGGAATTCCCACGTGCACGACCGAAGGATGATGCAAGTTATCTCGATTATGCAACATCGCTATCCGATGGAAATACGCATGATCATTCCGATATTTATTTCAAACGTCTGAATTTTAGTAATCTGAGTTTTTTGAAAGGGATACTCTCAATGCTTGTGAAGTAATCAGTCTGATAGTTAACTTGGAAATCATTTCCAACAACACTTAGATACTAGCTTCGTAGAGATAATGAGAATTAGAAGATTATATCTGGAATTTTGGAGAAGTTTTGCTTTCCTCATTCACGTATTCATCATGGTATCACCAACAATCAATCACATTACAACAGTAATAGAGAGCACGCTATGATGTAGGTAATACACAAAGCAACTGTTAAGGATAAAGTTATTAGAAGGTGATTACATTCTATTACAACTAGTGCAACGATTTACTTTTGAATAAAATATTTTTTAAAACAGCATATTGATATCCAGCGAAAATACGTACACGATAGCATATAATTAGAGCAATGAAGATGAGCAAATGATAACATCAGATGTTTAGCAGAAATATGAGTTGAAAGTAGTAGTACTGTTAAAAGTGCTTCGACAGCTTATGTCATTTCGCACATTGGCTCCCACTGGGAATCAAACCGGGGACCGCTTTCAACAAAGGCGAACGCGCTGTCCACATGACTATCCGGGAGCCCATGAGTTCAAAGGTCCTCCGCCATTGGCAGTCATTCACCTTGAAATAATAATCTCTATATATATCATTTTTTGATATCAATAAGAACATAGTGGGAGCAGTTAATATATATATATGAATAAACTATTTGTATTTGAAATAGTGATACAGTTCTACACCTCCATAGAAAATAGATAGAAAAATATAGAGTGAATATAGTACAAGGTGAAGTAAATATAAAGGAATGGGGAATCTTTGAATTCCTGTTGTATGTAATAAAGAAAACGTAATTAAAATTTGTGAAGTAATTCCTTTTTCATCAAAAGGTCCACCCATGTAAGACAATAAGGCATAGGAAATGGCAGGTGAATTATGTTTATCAATTTTTCCGAACCATTAAAATTATTTACAACAGATTAACATAATATTTTCTATGAAAAATACTACTGAAGAATTTAAATAAAAACATTTATGTGGTATATTTTGTAAAGAAAAAGCTGCTGTGAATACTTCGTCTTGTTGACATTGGAATTTGTGTTCGTGCGAAAACGAATGGCTAAATCTTATGCAGTTGCTTAATTATCACTCGAACAGACGAAGACAACTTACATGAACACCCTCGCGCGAACCACTCGAAAGTACAAGTAAAAATACTCATCAGAATTCGCAGGAATCTCGAATTTGTGGGCGCCAAACGAAATGCTCGCCGAAGCGAGAGGAATTGCAGAGGAAGTCGAGTAGAATCAAAAATAGTCCTCTGCGACGTTGAGAAGGGTTATGAAATTATTAAGTGGAGAAGCGTAGATAACGGTGGTGGGACGAGAGGGAACTCTACAGATGAAAAGTTATGGCAAAGAAAAGTGATTGCCTCTGTATTCTATCATATACAGTAAGGTGGCATCATATGAAGATTCTATGGTTAAGAGTGATATAATAGTTTGCAAAGTTTCTCCTTCATCTGTCCACAAATACACATTTATCTATAAATAATCATTCAGCCGATTTCAACAAAATTTCGGATAATTACCAAGTTACCTTGGTTGACTATCTCCTAAGAGAGCTCTGCTAGGAAAGTAATTTACCTCACTCCTCACCTTACCAAGCCAGCCTCATTCCCTCTCGAGGACTTCCTGCGGCTAATGGTGGCTTTGATGCGAAGTAAACGGGATACGGGATGTTACTTAGCCTTAGTTCTCACCTTGAGTATGTATGCAGCGTATGATGCAGACAAGTGTCGTATTTGGGAATTAAGAAAAGTACAACGAAAGGCGATACGCTTTGTAAAGAATTACTATGATAAAGCAGCGAACGTCACTCAAATGATTCGGGGCGATATTTAGAAGATGGAGGATTAATTAAAAGAGGAATTTACTAAAGCAAAGTAATAAATTCAGTAATAAGTCCAGAGAAAGTACGTTCTCAGAAGATGCAACTGACATAAATCAACATGTTATACAGGCCACTCTGAAATAGATATTACAAAGAATCGTCTCAAGAATAATTTTTTTCGATTCGAGAAAGCAATCGATTACGAAAATAAGGCCATGGTGCCTGCACACTCACATAAACATCGACAAATAAAGAGTTGTTGCCCAAAACGCATTTATTTCTTTTTTCCCATGAATGAAAGATTCGATTAGCTTTCGTAATTTTGACGCTAACTTAGAATGCCTTCAGCAATACTATTTTAAGATAATATGGAGTAAAATGGAATAAATTCGACATCATGAATAGATAATATAAGAGGATATTTCTTTCAACTTCGGAAATTTGGTTGACAAGTTTCCTTACAAACACTATCTCTTTACGACAGTACTTTTTAATTCGAAAGATTCTTACGCGAAATTGTCTTTTCGTCGTTAAACTCATCACCAAGTAACGTATGAAATAAACGGGTAAACGGAATTCCTAGTTCACGGAGAGCCTGTAAATCTCCCTTTACGTGACTAAGATAAGTATTCTCGGAAGGTATGGAAATTTTCATTAAAATTAATAGACCCCCTGTCGCGAGATTCAATTATCTCCGAAGAATCCCTAATAACGAGCCGAGTGAGGCCTTCAAACTCGTCTCCTATTCGAGAGAAAAAGCTCTGCAAGGGATCCACCGTTTAATAATCCCTTAGACAAGCCTCGAGGGCCTCTCAGTGTGGGATGCACAATTGGACTTTCTGATTCTGGTCCAGCTTCTCGGGGCAACGACCGCTAAATTTTTCCCGCAGAAAGAAATTTCCAGCGAACGGGTAAAACCTCTTCAAACAGGCCAGATTATATCCTTTGCGGATCTCAACCAGCGATGTTCGCCTGTCCACCAAATGTAACAGCGTTTAATTCGGGAAGTTTCGAAATTCGTGTCTGCAGAAGCCATGTCGAGAACGTGTAAGCGCACTTGAAATTCAGTCAATACCGTGTGAGAATTGAAACCCGGCGTTTTTTCTATTTTGGGGAAAGAAGGATGCAGTTAGCGCTTGAGTTGGGCCGTGGTTGTTACGGAAGGAAATTGAGTACTAACCTCTTCGATAGATTAGTGCATTACGAATGTACACAGCAATAAGAATTGATTTTCTATTACTTTTTGTCACTATAATTGTAGATAAATATCCTTATTCATGTATAGTATTTTATTTCGGTAATGTGCTGTAACTTTACCTTGATATTTATCCTTAAAAATGTTTAAAGTATCTAAAATTGCTGTTTTGACCACCCTTTAAGTTATTGATATGAAAGCTATTAAGCTATGAGTGATTCTCAATAGATACATTCAATAAATTGGCTCATTGTAGAACATTACAGAAAGAGTTACTCGCAGCGTCATTTTGCTTTAACTTTGAGGAATTGTTCCACGTACAGCATTCTGATCGGCGAGGAAAGCGTGAGAAACCTAATTCACTCATCCACCTTAGTAAGCCTCATTCTCCTCTCCTAGTTCTCAATATATATATTGGTAGATGGAAGGGGTTAGAGCTAGAATCCAAACTCAATGGTAGGCAGTACACTATATTTCTTATCTATCAAACAACAAGATGAATCGGTAGCTATTTTAGCATTTATATCTAATTAAATATTAAGGACATCCTCATTGAATTACGTATGTCCTTATTCAACAGCTCAAGTTATACAGTAAATATCGCTCGAGAAATATGAAGAATGACAATTAAATAGGTGTTTTAATAACCAACAGACGCCCAATTTAGAATAAATTCCGTATGAAACCTGTTTGATATGCATTGGATAATATTCATTGCATTGATCGAGTAGGAATAAACACGTTGAAAGACATGTCTGAATATTCGTTAACTTAATAACTATGAGAATATTGTCGATGGAATGTATTTTCACCATACAAAGTTAAGACTTTAATAATTAATGTACATGCCATAGACGCATGAACTTTAGCCTAATTGAATTTATGAGAGACTACAATATAGCAAACGTTTATTATAATTAAGCCGAACACACATTGCCCTTGATTAACTGCGCCAATTATGCCGTCTATCTTAACTCGAAAACAATACAAACAATAAAAATCTGATGTGGCCAACACATGACTATCTCCATATTTAATGAAAACAGAAGCTTATGCCGGTAATATATAAATAACTCCAAAACAATGAGTGTTACAGAAAAATGTTTCAATCAAAAGTTGAAGTAAAATACATTCTCTATAACTTTGGTACACAATTTTATATACCTACATTGCTTTCTGACAGAGATATGCATGGAAATATTCCATTTCTGGATAAACAACAACTTCCGGTTAATCATTATACAAAAATAACTCCTCTACAATCAGTGTTACGAAAACATGTTTAATACAAAAGTTGTAGTAATGTACATTATCTATAACTTTTGTATATAATTGTATATACCTACATTGCATTCTGACAGAGATATGTATGAAAATCTACCATTTCTGGATAAACAAAAACTTCCGGTTAACCATTATTCAAGAATAACTCCTAAAAATCAATCTTACGAACAAATGTTTTATACATAGGTTGCAGTAAAGTACATTATCTATAACTTTTGTAAATAAATGTATATACCTACATTGCATTCTGACAGAGATATTTATGAAACAAAATTTTGTTCCGGATGAACCGGAACTTCCGGTTTAGCGATATTCATCAAAAACCAATCAACTTTTGGCATTGTTAGGAAAATACTAAATACGAATTTTGGAAATGATCGGATAATTACTTCTTTAAGATAGAGCGCCCACAATATTTTTTTACCACAGACAGACACACACACTGACACACAGACAGACATGTTCGGGAAAATAGCAAAAACGATCTCTATGGGCCCCAAAACATCTATTTCCGTCGAAATCTGGAGGTCGAATTTTTTGGCGAATACAATACTTTTTCTATACTACGTGTAGGGAGAAAGCAAAAATATAGATTTTTAACCGAAAAACTCACTATGAAAATGTAGTTTTCAACTTACTGTGATAAACTGATGACATTTATTCTCGTTGGCATCTCATTTCCAACTACTATAAGTTTGCATTGATGTTCCTTACCCGAAACTGCGACACAACATTCCTAGATTTACGGTGTTCAGCTTAAAAGTTGCGGAAGCGTAGAGCTTTGCATTTGATTAAAATCCAGCAGCATTTGTTGGGCTCAAATGCACTTCTCCAAACGAACTTAGTCCGAGTTTGAGAAAAGAGCAAATGAGTTCCCAAAAAGTGTCTCATTTCCATTTGCCAACACCCGACCTCTACGCGATTTTCGCTGGAACTAATGAACTCTGAGGAGTCGACGCACAAAGTACTCAAAATTAGAAGCTCTTAATCTAAAGACCCTAGGATGTACATTCTTGCGAGGGAAACTCCGTTCCATTTATAAAGAGATGACTTGGTTTTCCTCAAAAAGCGTAAAGTGTTACGAACAAGTAAACTTGATTAGAACTTGCATCCGAAGGCGCATTTCTCCGTTACACTGTATGTTTCTTCGTTTGACTTGAAATTTCTTGGTTTCAAATAGTGCACGTATTATAATTATTGCGAAACAAATCTTTTAGACATAATTTCACTGCCTTGAAATTGTTTATAAACTACGAGGGCTTATCGGTAAATAAATTGATATTAAAATCCATGGGGGCGGCAGAGATATTGCGGTAATTAAACTTAATGAATAATGAAAGAAAGTAGATTTCCACTTTTCCACCGGAGCATATCCTCTTTAATATCTTTTCTTCATTGTTAATATATTTTCTTTGCTTATAAGGTACTATTGTACATTGGATAGGTTTCGACTTGCATTTGCATATTTAAGAATAGTCAACATCTAGTTTGCCGCAAGTGACTGTTCAATATCGTCTTCATAACCGTCTCTTCCACACAGCCAAAGAGGATGAAAAGTTATCGGGGTTGTGCAACCAAACCCCTTATTCACCGCCTGAATATGTGGAATTCTAGTGGCTATTCCCATTGCTCCAGAGTCTCTTAACACTCACATAATCATCGGTAAAGGACTTGTATCGAGTTTATGCAATCGATAAGAATAATTTGTTAATACAATAAAAATGGGAATCTTCACCATATCCACCGGTGTATCAACTGTTATATATATCTGTGGTTCCGTTTAAAATAAAGTTGCTGGACCGTCCAGATTTAAAAAAACAAGAGACTCTATAAACTCTTCTAACCATTTAAATACTGTTTAATGCGGAAGATTATCGAAATAGGTGTAATATTCTATTCGCTTCCATGCTGACTTTTTGTGACAAATGTAAAATTTATACTATTCATCAAGGAGTGAATTCATTCTACGTTATAGACAGGAAAATTGGCGTGATTTTTTTTTAATTCGAGAACACAGATGCGTTTTCAATAGTTTCTATTAGTCCCATCTTATCCAAAAAAATTATCGAAAACAAATATTACGATTTCTTGAACCCGAATTGATACCTGAATTCGTAATTTATACCATTTTGATTTTCAGGTGTGAAAAATTCACAAATTACATTATAATAACTTGAGTAATGTTTTAAAATTTTTTTAAATAATACTTGTTTTTTAATACATTGTTTAATTAATTATTAAATAAGATATTACAAAGTTTTAGTTTAATACGTTAGAAATAATAAATCAAAATTTCTAAAGCATAGCATATTATAATAGTGAAAGTGAGAAAACACTGTTCGAACCGATTTGACAATCGTGAAAGGAGTGAAACTGGAACTGAATTTGCTGAAGGAACTCAAATTTGCTTCTTTCGCTGATTTGGAGCAAAACTCGGGAAAATCGGTTAACCGTTCACTGCCCCAGTGCTGAGTAAAGATAAAAACTTCTGTTATGCAAAATTAATCTTTAGATTAACCCTTAAAGGACCAAGGGAGGGCTAAAAAATGTCCACCACTTTTCTTTTTCAATATTTTAAGAACTAAATCGCATTATACAGCCTTATAACTTCAATAAATTGTCTAATATAGGTTGTTAAAGATAACTATAAGTTGATGTATTTTGTACGTGTTTTTTAAGCAATGTAATCAGAGCGGAAATAGGCGGTGCACACAAAATGACCCTCTCTTGGTCCAACCTGCGACATATTTTTGAACCAAATGGAATCATGTGTTTTGACAAATGGTTTTTAATTAATTTTGATAATTTAATTTTTTTAATTATACCTTATTGTTGATTTATAAACATACCTAACGGTGATCTACAAACTTATTTTCCGAATTATAGCTTAAAAGCCGGTACCATTGAGAAGATGCTTTATCATATCCTCGTTTTTGATGAGTTTCTTTAATAAAAATTTCAATATTTTTATAGGAGTAGTACAATTTTTAGCAACAAAAATCATTGTGAGAAATTTTTAAAAATCCAAGAAGGCAATTTCTGAAGAGATATTATGTTTCATTATTATTTTATCGAAAAAAACAAAAGTGGACAATTTTTTACCCTCCCTTGGTCTATGGAGTAACCAAAAAAAGGTTAGACTTTTAAGGGTCTGCACGACTTTCTTACAACAAAACGTAGTGTTTGGCTGTAAATCCAGCGAAACATAATAGCGAAATGCATTCCTTAGGCTTAGAGAAAAACTCGGCATTTTCTAATTGAAAACAGAGTTTAATAATCTCCCAGTTTGCCGGTGTAACGGAATTAGAGCTGGAGAAATCCTCCTAGATCCTCTTAATTTCTTTTTTTAAGATCCGAATCGTTTGTCTTTTCGTGGTGTTGTCACCTCGTTTCCACTCTTAGCCCGTCCTTCCCAAACCGTCCTCGTCACAAATGTCCCACTCGGACACGAATTCCTCGTAAACACTTTCGACTAAGCCTAAAAAGAGCGTTCCCATTTGATGCCCTCCGGATTATCTCCTACGGTCACTTCGATGCTTTCCTTCGTCCCGTTTAATCTCACCTCACGGAAGAAGCGGCTAAATCTTGTTGACTGTCGCCGTGGAAGCTCCCCTTCACCTCCCCGTTAATGGATTCAGCAAAATAAGCTTTTAAGCGGACTTATCAAATTAATAGGACCTCTTAAAAAGTTACTTAATTGAATCTAATTTGGAAGCAAGAAAGAAGCAGAGTAAATAGGAAGTACAGCCGGCAAAACTGTCCAGAAAAATCACTTTGAATGAATGAGACATCCTTGAGAAAATTTTACTCGTTTAAAATAAGACTCAATAATCTACAACCATATAAATAAAATAAATATCGTCAATTGTACTCCATAAACTGATACTAAAACGCCTGACAATTGAATATTACAACGGCAGAGTCTTTCATATATGGTGCGAGTTGCTCTAAATAAAGCGAAATAAATAAAGTGGATTAAGTTATAGAATTCCAATTTCATAATTGGAAGATTGCAAAGAGATTGATTTAAATTGAGTAGATTTTTTAAAGGTATACAGCAGTTTATGTTTGCGTAAAAACTAATTGATAAACGAGTTAGATAGAAAACGTGTTCTCCTACTATTGAATGTATTTAAATGAGTAAAAATTAATTGCATATGTTTATATATAATATATTTTGCATACGAAGTTGAAAAATCTGATGTGCACAACACATGACTTACTCCGTATTTATTAAAAATAGAAGCATATGCCGGTAATACATACATAACTCCAACAATGAGTGTTACAGAAAAATGTTTCAACCAAAATTGTAGTCAAATAAATTATCTATAACTTTTGTACAAAATGTTAAAAATACATAACATTCTGTCAAAGATATTGAAAAAGAACTACAATTTTTTGATAAAAGGCAACTTACGGTTAGCGAGTATTCACTAATATCTCCTAAACAAGCAGTAATACGAAAAAATGTTTCTTACAAAAGTTGTATTGAAGTACATTATCTATAATTTTTGTACAAAATTGTACATACCTACATTGAATTCTGACAGAGATATGTATGAAAAACTTCCATTTCTGGATAAACAACAACTTCCGGTTTACCATTATTCAAGAATAACTCTTAAACTTTCAGTCTAACGAAAAAATATTTCTATCAAAAGTTGTAGTAAAGTACATTATCTATAACTTTGGTAAATAATTGTATATACCTACATTGCATTCTGACAGAGATATTTAAGAAAGAAAGGTTTGTTCCGGATTAACCGCAACTTCCGGTGAAGAAATATTTATCAAAAACTAATCAACTCTTGGCATTGTTTGGAAAATTCTAAATATGAATTTTGTAAATGATCGGATAATTAGTTTTTAAGATAGAGCGCCTACAAATATTTTACCACAGACACACACACACACACAGACGCATAGACATACATGTTCGGGGAAAATAGTGAAATCGAACTCTATGGGCCTCAAAACATCTATTTCCGTCGAAATATGGAGGTCGAATTTGTTTGTGAATACAATATTTTCTCTATACTACGTATAGGGAGAGAGAAAAGATATAAGAATATAATAACAAAGATAAAGTATAACTTTTACAAACCGCAAGATAAACATTTATTTCAGGGTTATGAAAAGTTATCTTTATCTTTGCATCTATTTGAGACCTACCTCGAAGTCTCGGCCCAAGTGGTGGATTCTATAACAGTATAAAAATTAAAAATATATAATGTTCGTTGCCTAATGACGCAAGGGTCAAAAATATAAACTGATAACATAAAGTCTGACGTATCCAGCCTCGATCCATTGCTAGAAGGAAAAAGAAAGAAAACAAATCTGGATAGCAAATATTCATCCAATGACTGCAAGAACAATAAAATGGGGAACTGCTCTCCTGAAAATGAAGAATGTAGCGCGAAAGCATTCGTTGCCAGATTCTTCGCTTTCAGAACTGATCTTTATTCTATTTTCCATTTAATTAAAATCTAGTTTTGGATTTTAATAGGGAAATTCGTATTATCTGGCAACCGGGAATTCTCGCCAAAGCAATACACACAGACCGAATACCTTTCATAATTCAGATAAAATAAAAAGGAAAAAAAATAAATTTCATAAAAGTATATATTGCGAATCGAGGCGCTCTATTTTTATTTTCGTTCACTGTTTCGGCTTCGATGTGAAAGTCACTGATGAATAGTGCAGACATAACGTTGTCCCTTCTTCAAACCATATTGAAACATAAACGCTCTCAGAATAACACCAAATCGTATCCTTATATTTCGTGGCCGGTGAATTGGTCCGGGGGGAATTCGTACGCGGGGAATTCGTCCCCTGCGCTGATGTTATTCAGTCTTATGTGAATAACTACTGTTATTGAGTCTTATGTTAATCTACAAGTCCTGGTTATTGGTTAATGTTATAAATAAATCAACCGGGGGGTTGGGTTGGGTTGGGCTGGGTTGGTAGTACTACAACCAATCTGTCGGGAGATCAATTCCCCGCGGACGAATTCCCCGCGTACGAATACCCCCCCGATCAATTCACCGGGTGCCCTTATATTTATATATAAACTCGAAACCCTTTTGTTTTGAGAAACGAAAACTTCCCAGGAGGAGACCAGACAACCAGGAAGCGTTGAGTAAATGAATTATAAAAACCGAATGTGATTGACGGCAAGATTGCGACCTGAATACGTTAAAAAAGCCACCAAAATGGGTAATGGAAAAATGGGAGTCGTGGTGAGGATAATGAAACGCCAAAGTAGGCCATCCACGTGACACAAGGAAAACTAGCGCCGCTTGGAGTCGTAATCAGATTTCTGGACCACTATTAGATGCGATTGGGATCTGAGTGAGGCGGAAGAATAAAGTACCTGAAATTAGGGATGAAGTTGGATCTCGGGAATTCCTTTAAAGATGAATCAAAAGTGGAGGTCAAATGCATTACTCACGAAACTTAGTTATATAAATACTCTAAGGAAAACCATCGGGTGGATTCAGAATTACAGAACACAGTAGTATGTGCCATAAACACAGAAAATTATTTATTCGATTTGAAAAAATAAAATCTCTTGAAATTAAAATCCGAATTGCTGGAGAATGTAGTAAAATAATCTCGTTGGGGATCCCTACGAAGCTCTTACCTTCAAGATGCCTAATTTTCTATATTTATTTTAATACCCTGCAAATCTCATTTCTAAATTACAATTTAATTATATTTACTGTTATTACTTATTTATAACTTTTTTAGGACAGAGGCACATCGGTGTAGCAAATCGTAATATTGTATGAATACGTAATCGTAAAAAAATTAAAAGAACTAATTTGCGGAATCGTAAATTATCAGCCTAAGTCCCTATGATGGAGATTCATCTAAACGAGAACTTTGAGAGAATAATTTAAGATTATCAATGTTTTTGATATTTTGGAATTAAAGCTAAAGTTTAAAAAATTATTTTCAATAAAAGTAGAATCTAATGTTTCCTATTCTAATTCAATACGTCTGATTTCAATCCAATTGAACGGAAATTATAATTTAATATATGAAAATATCAGCTTCTACTAAAAGCCAAAGTTAATCTTTTCATTTTCTTGATATGGACTTATCACGAAGCCACGGCCCAAGTAGTGGATTTTATTTATGAAAATAGGTCCGCAAAGAGAATGGCAAATTAAGTTCCCATGAGTTTAAAACGTGAGACACTTTCATCGAGTGAACGATCACTACAGCGACTCACAGAAGTTAAAATCATCCTTAGTAAAAATAAACAAAAAGACCTCCTAAAACGACATCCGTCATCTTCTTCATGCAGCGTCAGAGCGAAAAGAGGCGAACCGCCGTCGCAACCGCAAACCGAGCAAACGTTTTTGCCCAATCGGTCGGCGCTGTTTGCATCTCAATCCTCGGGGGCCAATTAAGGGCCAATATGGAAGTGGGGCACTCGGAGAACGTGACGCGTGCTGTTGATGGCACCGAAAGGCCGATTTTTAACTGCTCAAGACGTGCTCCATCCGAGCCCATTGCGCACACATCCAAGGGCTGCAAGGATAGACTGATTGCAAATGATTGCACTTTATTGGCGATACATGTTTTCTCTCTCTCTAACCTTTGTGAAATCTGAACATATAGCATTTTACATAAACAAAATTACCCCCTCAGTAAACGCTATTTCAACAGAAAATAATATGGAAATATAAAGGAAAGCGCCTGAATTGAATTTACTACTGGTGTCATCGATGTAAAAAGCCCACGATGTATGTCAAATCGTATTTGTTATGACTTACAATTCTATTTAAATCAATTTCTGTAGTACATATAGTATACGAAGAGACTCGTTATCATAGACGCAATGCCTTTCAGTCTCCCTAAATCAACATCCTCGAGCGCACAGCTTGGGAGGAAGAGAGGATATAAATAGAAAAATATGTAAAAGTAAACTAACATATTATAATTTATTCGTATAACTGTGATACAAACTTCCATGAATAATTTTGAGTAATATTATTGAATGTGCATCAGACACTGCTGGGAAAAATGCTCTATACTCATCGCTAACATATCAAATATTCACCTAATAAATATATAACTCATTGGGTTAAGTCGCACACTCTCATGTGCTCAGATAAATCTCAATTCCATCATATAAACAATTATTTATTCAGAAATAGTAGTCTCCCTGATTCGTTTAATGTTTTGCAGATTATTTTGCCGATTCGGCAAGTTTTTCTGATTTTTTCTAGTGCATTATAAATCTAAGCAAGCATTCATCGCTTTCTAAGAGATCTATAATGTCTTTATTAAGGCAAGGACAGAAAAGTCTCTTCTTTTATCTAACCTTTCGTCAATGATATTAAAATCATGAGTATAGGGTGATAGTGATTGAGAAAATACATCAGGAGGAGTGGATATAAGAAACCGAGAGGTTATACCTAAAAATTCTTAGGAGAAAATCCACTGCAGAAAAACACCCACATAGTAAACCTGCGCTGTATGTATAATCTGCGCAAACCAACTGAAAGTATGAGCTAAAAGTTGTAAAAAATGGTGCATATAGCACAATTACAAAAGTAGTACTTAAACAAGATTACAGGAAAAATAAAATAAAGAACGGGGAAAATTGCGATAATACATAACGAGAGAATTAAAAATATCACAAAAAATATTAAATAAATCATTAAATTAAAATTATATTTGTACAAATGTAGTTATATTTTTTCTAAGGAATGAAAGGCAATGAAAAACTCCTCAAGCGCATAAAACATAATAAATAAGGAATAAAATTAATAGTTATAAACGAAAAATCTACATCATAAACGCATGGGTACACTCGGGTTTACACATAAATGACGCATCGCAGTTTTGCGGTAATTCAAGTTATGATTCTAAACAATTGTACTTTGGAAATATTCGCTAAGACTCGTTGGGAACGCGACCCAGATTAACGGCGAAGTGATTTGTGGCTCAACGGAAATGTGGAACGAGGGAAACATAGCGGAATGATTCCTTGAAACATTCGTTCTATCGGAAGAAGTCATTTCGGACGGTGCAGCTGTTCCATTGTCAGTCGGGTCTCCTTATCCGACCATTTTGACGTGAGCAAAGCTTCTGCACCCCAGCGGATGATATATGAGGCCACCAATGACGAATCTCCCTTAAATAGACAAGGGCGGAATGATTCATGAGCAACCGGGAATCTACGAATGCATGGGATAGCGCCGTTGCACGTATAAAGATATGGAAGTCACGATTTTCAAACAGCCGATTAAGTAGCAGATGTACACGAAACCTCTGCGAACTAATTGAGGATTCCCAGGCCATTGTTACGAGAAACGGTTTCAAAGAAATCTCAGGAATTCCTGGAGCTCGAAAATATCGCTATATAAATTGCTAAAATAAAATTTCTTCCTAACTTTGATGTTTAAAAATACGAATTTCAATAGCGAGTAAAGCTTAAGTCTTACTAATTTTAATCATCTAAAATAGTAGGTTTATTAAGCGATGTGCATTCTCGGTAAAGAATGATTTTATGCATCGAGAAAGATTAAAAAATAGTAGTAGTTACGTTCTAAAGCTGGAAATAAAACTGATATTACTCCTGATGAATTTCATAAAAATAAGAGAATTAAGTAAAGAACTTCCGTATTCCTTAAAAGATGACTTTAATCAACGCATTAAACTGTGTATGCGAAAATAAAAAAATAATCATCTCTATTACTAAAATCTGCTCGGTGGAAATATTGCATGAGGTGCAATTTCGGAAGCGATATCTGGTGGAAATTTTCCGTTTATCATATTGCAAAAGCATTATGATTTCGAATAACGATTTGTCCTCATCATCATAGATTAAATTTGGTTCATGAAGTTTTATAAATATCAGGAAAGGATTTCCATAAATTACTCCAATGAAATGCTTTAATGATCATTTAGTAAAAAAATTATTTTTTGCGGATCTGAATCGCATCTCTTTAAAATAAAACTGAATTATGAATACCTCTCTAAAGCTATGAAGTCCGTAAGCACGTAAAACGTCAGATTCATTTCACATCGAGTTACGATCGGGGAGCAGTGTGAAGATTCAATTCAGCGGCGTAGTTGTAGAAATTTATAGATTGGTTTCCACGATGCCTGCGAATTTTTCCCATATTTCGAGGCAAAGAACTCAACTGAAGTGTGTAACGTATGGCGAGGGATATAAAGAAGTTTTAACGGGCAAAAGACAGGTGGCGTATCTGCACATCCTTTCGACGGGATGTATGCTATCTGCGAATTTTTCAGTCGGGATAATGGAGGCGATAAAACTGTGGTGGGAAGTTCGACGAACGCCGCTGCGGGAGGCAATAAATTTCGAAATGGTAGTGAAGCATTTCCAGATGCAGAAATATTCGCGTGAAAGAAATATCATAGTCTTTTGTGGAATTTTCCCGTAAAATGGAATTTTTTCCATAATGTTTTTCCTCATGCGGTACGGTGATGCCTACTTAGCTGAGATAATTCTGCGTTGCCAAGAAAATTTGTTGCCGATTCAAATAGGAAAGGCATATTTCCGTAAGCTGAAAATATCTCATAAGTATCCAAATCTGTAAGTCAATACATAAACAGAGTTATTTAGTGAATTTATAAACAAAATTATTTAAATATAAAATTAATGTAATAGGTACTAATAGTGCGATAGTTATCGAAAAATAACTGAAGTTTGCATAAAGTTATCTTCATAATTATCTTAAGTATATTCGATCTTGGCTTTAAGAGAAAAATGGCTGAATTAACTGATTAATATTTATTTGAAAACATAATGTCATAAATCAATATTCCACTTCGTAAGGCTTTAATGATGGGATCTCAATTAAAATAAGTAACGCACATTTATGTAGCATATGCAAAAACCATTCCAAATCACGTCAGTATAACTTCTGAAGCCAGTTATTATTAGCATCAGAGAGACCTTAAATTAAAGCGACTAATCAATTTTTTACTTGTAGAAAATCACGCTAATTTTAGAAATATAGATAATGATTATAAAAAGAGAACCTATATAATTAATCAAAAACACCAAAAATGAAACACAACACACTTGTACTAATTCCACAAATTTTGTTGTTGTGTTTTTGAAAAATGAAGTTCCACCAAATATCACTGGAATTGATTTCTCTAACTATATAATTAAACTTAACTTTTAGAAAAAAGGTAAAATTTATCTGTGTACTTACCAAAAATGTCTTAAGTAGCGCTATATTACTCACGCTGGTAATAAGGTAAAAAAGGAAGGCAGTGAGCATCCATCCATAAAACCACCTTATCGATTGAGTTAAATGTGAGTGACGTATGGTACATACTAAAAAAGCCGTAGTCGAAAATAAACTCTTGATAAGAAAATCAATCACTAAATGAATGAAGAAAAGATATAACAGTAAACTTTCATTATAATGTATCAAATTAGATAAACTTCGAAGCAATAATCTCTAAAATCTATTTTTAGACATGAGGCCACAATGAATGGCGTCCTCACCGACGTATCCCTCTTAGTTTCGTCCTTCGGGAGTCATCGTCAAAGGCTTCAAATTGGCCGATCGCATTATGACCTACAACGTTAACTCTGAGTCACTCTACGGTACGATATCGGGGCCTTTGTTTACTTTCTGCTGTGGGACCGCAACTAGGAGTTGCTGTCAAACGTCGAGAGAAGTTTAAGGACTCAGCGACGTGAACCAATGCGTCCTTCAACTTCCCTCGGCGCACTTGATATTCGCCGAACGCTGCTTCTTTCACGGCTGAAGGATCGCAGCGAGCGGTCGCGTCTATGTGCATGCATTTTGCGAATCGAAACTGTCCGACGAATGCGCTCTTCCCGATTTCTTTCTTCCTCAACAAACATTTTGTCTACAAATCACTTATTGCATTTTAAGTCAACATAAGAAATGTTACAAAAGACTATTATCAATAAAAAAGACGGAGAGATCGAGATGTTGTGGAAGTCCTCAGCAAATAATCTGAAATGAGTACCTACTTCTCAAGGAAAATAATTTATAATTTTAACAAATTGTTAATTTAATGTAAACGTACAAATAACTTGGATTAATCACAAATAAGGCTAGAAGGAGAACGGAAGTAGCCAAAGAAGCTTTCTTGGGGCAATGGGGAGTGAGAGCAGTGAAAATTAAGTGGATCAGTTAATCAGTGGAATAAACAAAGGTCAGTAAAAATAGAGTAAGGAGTAGTATTACGAGTATTTGTATTTTTGTGAAAAGTGGTCCCAAAGAAAGTTATTCCTGTCGTACTTTAGCTCCATTTGTACTGTATGTAGAGTAACTGAAGCAATAACATTAGGAAGCACTGATTAGTAATGCTCGTTTCCACAATATAATGTGGAAAAATTACGATATCCATTACAAAAGAGTCAACTTTATAACCAATTGTCGATTGAGTGTATTGTGAATGATGTGATCGATAATAAGGAAATAAAAACATGGAAACATGGTCTTCAGACAAAGAGCCTGAAGGTGTAAGATATTTAAATATCGTGAGCAATCATTAAGCGATATTGCGGTGAGTATAAAAAAAGACAATTAATTCGCATATAATTAATGAGAGGTTCACAAAAGATAATAATATCGATGGCCAACAAAAATATTTAAAACAAATTAAATTAAATAATGAATAGATAACTTTGAATTAAATTTTGATTTCTTAAGAGATTGTAATTTTTATGTGATGTGTGGAAAAAATTATTTGTAAATCTTTATTCTTAACATTCTCTGCAATTTCTACATTGAGTAAATTTCACTTGCCCAAGATTGTCTATTAATATATTTTTAAAGATGTCTTGATTGATATCATATATCGTGAGAGACACTTAAGATAATACATAAAAAAATTCAGGTCGGCGAATAAATAGTTTTAAATGGTAAAAGATATTTTTCATGGATAATTACACCGAAACTTTGCATTAAAGGTCAGAGTTTACGTTATGTTTTTGCCAACTAAGAAGTTCTACGGGAAGATGTCCCTTTTTATGTTACTTAATTACAAAATACAAACTGAGAAGAATTATTTGTTGAAAATTGCCAAGGAGAATCTTAACCCCTGCCGGTTAATTGCCTTGTCCACGGTTAATTTGCTTATTAATTGGAGAATTTATAGTCTATTGTCTACGAAATATTCATATGCTCAAAGGCTGATTGAATCGTCTCGGACGTATTCATAGATTGTTTAGCAACTCTTAGTTACAACTAACGTGGGACTAAGTCCAAATCACGCCCATAAAGCTACCCTATACTGATTATACAATCGGCTGACTCCCATAATGCCCGCAGTCGCGAAATGGCAGCACCGAAGCTCGCCCTTTGAAACCATAATCTCATATGGAGTAAATGGAAAAAACAGCACGATTATGATACTTTTTCCCTCTTTTTCTTTGCGGGAGTAGTATATACCAATGATGGAATTCAGAGTTAGTGATTTATCCATTTATAAGTACTTAAAACAATTGAATAAAATGGACAAATTAGTAAATCCGAAGAATAAGTTCAGGTTGCCTTCAGGGCACACCACAGGTAACTTCGTCGCTGTGAAAACATTATTCGTAGATCAGCGAAGTGTTCTGCTTGGATACACAGAAAATAATTGATCTTTAATAAATTACCAAGGTTACATCTACTTTCAACTAGGCCTTTTTAAACTAGAACCGCTGGATTTACATGGGTGGTCTGGAAAGTTTCCGACACTTCAACATTTCTTGACATGTTTTCTGAAAATTTCTGAAAATTTTCTGAAGATGTCTGTCAAATTTTAATGACTGGCGTGGACTGCATTTCATCTTGGGGAGGCTGAAATGTGAAGTTAGGTTATACAATATACAAACATAAGGGATAGAGTGGTATAAGTAAATTTATTGACAAAACATTAAATATTAGACAGTTTCGCAATTTTCCTTTTCGATGCACTTCCTTTAACAGCCTCCAAATTTATTAAATTTGCATGCTGTCTAATCCTCATAGCTACATAATATTTTATTATATATGCTATGATTTCACTTCCGTGCTTAAAGCATGGGAAAGTTATCTCTTCATCGCCTTCAAGTAACTCTGTGATTATGCACTCTAGCACATCATTTGACTCACACAAATTGTTCCTCTTCTTTGAGGATGAAAGTATGAAGGTTTACATTAGGATGAACCAAACCTCCCATACTTTTCATATTTGTTAACTTTGCTACTGGATGGCAAGAGAATGCCCCCGGATGAATTAATGCTGCCTGGCAAACAGCACACTTGCTGTTTCTCTTTATCTGGTGCAATACAATGATGACCAGGCATTTTTAATATTAAGGATACCTTAAGGATATCTTAAAATATATCAAAAGTCTTCAAGCGCAGTAGCGACAATGAAGATCTCCAATTCAAACAATATGGTCGCACTTTCCAACTAACATCAACGTTACCATAGAAAGGGGTGACTTCGGCCACGCGTGCACTGCTCCGCAAATTGTAAATTTGTAGTACATCTAAAATTTCACAAAGCAGCTATTTTTTCCTGCCCTTTAGAATTTAGATTGTCTTGACATATCGCCAGCAAATCCGTCTTGCTCCTAGCAACATTGACAGTACAATTGTCATTGGGAACTAAATTGAAAATCGTGCATTCTCGAGAAAAGACTACGAAACCTCAGTCTGTTAACTTCTCTCAGTAACACTCAGCAAGATGGGAAACATTTGAAGGCAATTGGAGGCCAAACAGTGCTTCTTCGTGAAAAAGAGAATAAATAAGTGGAAGTGCTGTTAAATTTATTATGAGTATTCGTGATATCCAAATTTTAGTACAAACGTATTTGAGCAGTAAAAAGTAAACGTTCAGTGCTTTGACAAAAATTCCAGAAATTGTTTGGGTTCGAAGATTCATTAGTAGAAACAAAACACTGACTCTAAGGCTTGAAAAAAAAATTTAAAAGGGTTCGAGTGCCAGTGAGTACAAGTTTTCTACAAGAATTTCTCATTCTTTTTGTTTTTGGAGGAAAAAATTAAAAAATGTAAAAAATTTAATTTTCTTTTGAAAATGTATAAATAAAGTGAAAAAACGTTATTATCAGTCAATAAATTCTTATCTCAGTACCTATTAAACAAAGAATAAATAAAATAATAATTTAAAGATTTTAAAATATATTAATGGTCGTAATATTAGTCAAATAGTTAATTTTATAGGCGATATTTATGAAACATATTTAGTTTTAGTGACATTAAGTCACCCCATCGGTTGGGGTGCCTAAGACCTCTATTCTTTATTTTTTAAACAAATTCCGTTGCCTAAGAAAAATATTTAGATTTGCATGAATAAGAATTACCTTCATGTAATTTAAATTTTCTGAGCATAGAGAATATAATTGAATACAGAAATATTTAAAAAAATCTAAAAAACGGCCAAAATCACCCCATTCTACGGTACGGTTCGTCGCCTTTCAGTGATTTACGAAGAATGTTTTTACGGCGACAAAGTTACCTGTGTTTTGCTCATAAGGCAAGCACCTATTTTTCGGATTTGCTAATTTGTCCGTCTTATTCAAATGTTTTGTATTCAATTCAAAAGTACCTATTGATGAATAAAACAATTACTCTTAATTCCATCTTTGGTAAATATTACTCTTTATTACATATGTATCGTAATCGTGCTTTTTCACCGTTTACTCCATATAAGATTATGGTTTCAATCTTCAGTGCTGCCATCTCGCGGATGCGGACATTAAGGGAGCCAAAAAATTTCAGCAGAATCCAGTCTTATACTTTCTAAGTTCGTGGTCCAAATTCATAGATTTTGACTTGACACCGCTAAGCCTATCTATATAATTAAAATTAAAATTATATATAGAGGAAAAGAGGCGACAAAGCAAGACGAAGAAACACTTGCGTTCCTTTACTATCCTGAATCATAGAAGTACATACATTGTCATTATTCAGCTTGGTTTATGCATCGGTACATTTCATAGTGTAAGGGCAGCAGCAACAGCTCAAGCGCATAAATGATATCATTTCTTTTTGATTTCAACAAATGATTAATATTTTAAATTGAGATATACGTTAAATTTAGCTTTGATGTATTCACAAACGTAACAAAATGATTTTCAGCATCGAAATTTTGGTTGGAAATAATTATTTTAGATTAATCGATTTAAATTTAAAATTAAAAATCATTCCATTAAATCTCACTCAAACACGAAGTAAAGTAAACTAATCGATGTTTCCTATGAAATAAAATTATATCAATCATTCGCGCGTTGGAATCTCCAATTCCACATTTCCTGATAAATTGCAATACCATGGATTAAAATTATCTTCAGTTTTACTGTCACAGACCTCACCGCTGCATCGTCCTTTCAAGCAATACTTCGAAATTTGAATAATTCCCTTTCATCACGAGGATTTTCACACAAGTCACGTGATTTCCAGTAAATAATTACTGGGAACAATTAGAAACCGTAATTTTATAATTTGTCCTCTGGCATCCTTCGTAATCATGAACCATTTGTTCAAGACAAGAAGGTTAAATTTGAACGAACGTGGGAACATCAGTGGCGAATTTCTGATGTAATATTTTACGGTTGAATGATTGACTACCCAATTTAGTAATGAAAAATTGTAGTTTCACTGTAGGATATCGAAAATACTAGGTAATTGAATAAAACTTATTTATGCAAATCGATGAGAAATGAAAACTAAATTATGAATGAATCTGTAATTTTGTACGGCCTCGTTTGGAAGAAGTCAGCACGCGGTGAAGTTTCCAATTTCCCTCGGCAACGCCACCTGCGCTGAGGGGAGCTTATTGATCTGTCCTCATAATTAGTATTCTAATGCGTCTCGTTATCGCGATATCCATTTTAAACGTCCTCTTTCGCAGTTCACATAATCAAGCGAAGCCTCGTCTTTGGCTAAATTAAGCTCAGATCCTCGTCACGAAATCCTCTCTCAAAAGAAGCCATTCCGTGGAGGAAATTGATCCCACGCAGAAGCCATCGATCCCTCATCTCAATTAAAAACCGCAAAGCCTTCTTCCGCAACCACCCTCATAACATTACACCTGTCCTCCCTGTAATGTTTCGGATGATGGCTGTTTCTTTTGAGTGCGCGACGCGTCTCTCGGTAACCATCTGTGTCTGGTCACGCATCGAACACACGCACAGCGGGGTCCCCGTGTATGTCCGAGGGAGTCGTAATTTCAATTCGGGGAGAGGCACGCGTGCGCCTTAAATGGGTTCCGTCAGTGACTGCCATTACCGCTCGTCTGTTTGGTTCGCCGTTTAAACCCAGACAATCTGGCCCTAGTTGAATGGAGGGCACGAAGGGTGGTTAAGCTCAGGCATCGAAGTGCATTTATTCTGGTTAAATGAAAACTCCTATTATTTGTTTGCTTTGACGCAGAAGGTACCTTCAAAACGGTTAGAAACATAAATTTTCACTCCAAACATTGAATCACAAAAAGATTTCTATTAGATGTAAATTTGGAATCGCGTAATCCATTCAACAAAAATTATTTTAAGTTTTTAGGATCGAATTCGTGTTACCAAAGAAAAATAGAGAATCAGCCCATGATGATTATGTCAAGTTTAGAAATTTTAGTCGTAATTAAGCAAAGTGAAGAAAGAAACAATAATTTTATGTTGATATAATCAGGTCGAGTCAATTTTTTCCTTACGACATACAAGTTAATATGAGGATGATAATTAAAACACACTTATCATATTCCAACGAAAAAGGCGCCTTATATAGCCATGCTTTGTGATTACATGAAAACTAACAATCATAAAAACCTATTCCTTAATCATATTTAATAGAGTAGATGAGGGCGTAGCAGTAAGGCGGATCAAGGATGTTGATTTGAATCAGTGACTGCGAAAGAATGAATTTGACAGAATAGACTAAAACTTGCCAGAGATACTCCGAAATCATGACCAATTAAATGAGTTATAAAAATATTTAACATTTTCTCAACCAAGGATGGTTATCAAAGTAAATATCAAACCGCTGTTTCATTAAATGAAGGTTTTTATTGAAGTAAATAATCATCAGGGATAATGATTGGGTCAAATATTGAGAGAATAAGGGCTGTTAAGGAAAGTATTTGAGGGTAGATTACAAGTAAAACACAGAAGGGAAAGTAAAACCCAAAGCTGTTAGATGAAATAAAGAGTTGGGTAAGCTACCAAGAAACTGAGGGAAATAGCGTTTAGCGGAGATTTTTAAGGCATATCAACCAACCGAAAGGTAGGACACTATTTCACGTATGTCTTATAAGGTGACTTAAATTATTTACGATTGTGATTGATTAGCAACCACACCTGAAATTATGGAATGCAATCGTATTTCTTATTTTTTATGCAAGAATATCGAGGAAATTAATATTTCGTTTAATTTTGTTATAGTCGTTTTCATGATTGTGGTTTTTTGAATGCTTCTGATACATTGGAATTATATCTCATTCTCCGATGATAGTGATGGATGGTTAATTCTGATAACCCATGCTACGAAAAGCATTGTTTATGGCACATAAATAAAGGTGAATTCGTATTATACTGCAGTGGTTATATGGATTAATACTACTACCACTAATAATATTCTAGATCAGTTAGGAGCTCATCCCTCAACTCGCCAAATAATACCGCCTCATATCCTCTTCAATAATTAGCTAATAGTGGACGAGGATTCAACCAGCCTTCAAGCGGATGAATTCACATAGGACAGAGTATGAAATTCTTTTAAATTAAACTTATTAAAACATATTGAAAGAAAAACTAATTAAGATTTAGAATCCATTAAAAAGTTATAACGCTTATTATTAGTTATGGAACATTTTCCACTCTAATATCCCATCTGCATACAGTCAGCATCGCTCATCCGAATCATCGGAAATAGCAGATTTTCACGGATAGTAATTCTTCCAAATATTTCCACCGTTATTCCGCTGCTACTTGCAAAATTCCTTTCTTTGCTTCAGTAAAATCTTTTACCCACGCTAGTGGCGCCATAAAGATTAGCGGTGGAACCGAAAACAATTTAAGTAGATCTACTTTCCGATGATTTGCCTCCGATCCGAAAGGAAGCGAGCGTGAATTAGGAAGTGGCTGAAGATAAGGAATTCGCTGGGTGACCGACAATCGACGAGATAAGAGCTGCAAAAGTTAGAGAGAATGGCGCAAGTTTCGAAGTTGGCTGAGATTCGAGGACGAGCGAAGTCCGGGAAAAATTGAAAATGGAACCTTAACGAGAATTTAATGGGACATCGACTTCGGTTTCCCCGATCAAAAGATTTTTCCGTCCTCGTCGTTAATTGCGGGGGTGACTCAAGTGCTACACAAATGGCATCATTGAATAAAACACGATGTAATAGATCTAGAGCACACAGTCTATGTTGCGGGGAATAAACATGTTTCCCCATTGGAGAACACACTGCCTTAGATATGTCTTGCGTCAACGAAAGTGAAGTATAGAATATTTTCAATTTAATTTTGCGTCATCAAGGATCAATAAAATGCGAAGAGTAAGTACTGCAAATTCAGGCCAATAGAATTTATATATCTTTAAAGATATAGTTTATAAGGGGGAAGTTGATTAGGAAATTGAGGAATAAAATCTAAGTTCTCTGGCCGTACTTCGTGGAACGACATTTAGAAATGATAGAAAACACTGTGTAATTTCCACAATAAAAAATTTATTTTATTGCGAAAATTACAAAGTGTTTTTTATCATTTCTAAATGGAGGAACTTAAATTACGCTGTCAAATAATCCGGACACTAACACAGAAATCCATGGATTAATCAGTATGGGACACAATAAATAGTAATATCCAACTATGAAATCTTGTATTTCCAAAATGCAGAATTTTCATAACTTTTTACATTATTTAGGAAATGAAATTTTCAGAAGATAAATTCCTTTTTACATGTCAATGTATTTTGGATGCCTCAAAATTCAATAGGTTTTA
This sequence comes from Sympetrum striolatum, assembly GCA_947579665.1. NCBI lineage: Eukaryota > Metazoa > Arthropoda > Insecta > Odonata > Libellulidae > Sympetrum > Sympetrum striolatum. The sequence continues at coordinate 79,150,933 of OX388348.1, read as the reverse complement.
AGCTTTAATTTTAACTGCGCTTTATACCTTAATGTGTATAAAGCATCGAAGGAGTTTTTGTACTCCCGCATGTGACTCCAAAAAGCAAGCAATTTATTATTTCAATGTATTCATGGTTTTTCATGGAGTAGTACCAATTAATATTGGAAACTTACTTAAGGTTGATTCCTCGCTTTATCTAATGAGAGCTTTGAGAAGGTTTGCATCTATGATTATACTTTATAAATAAGAGGGAACAGTACATCTTTTACTTGAAATGCTTTTACTTGTACGACTGGCATTTGATCAGGTAATTACTTAGGCAAAGCAAGAATACCTTTCATTGATTGTCAAGAAACCTTTTTATTCATCTCATTCCCCTTTATTTATTATTTATTTTCTTTCGCATTCAAACCTTTAACTGCCCTCTCTCTCCTTTTATTTTTTCGCCTTCATACTTCCTTGTCTACCCCTTAATAGACACCTTCCTTCCTCTTCAGCTGTCCCTAAAAACATGGTCATAGTCACCTTTCCATCCCTCTTCCATACGCACCTTTTCCCCCAATATTCTCTCCTCCTCCGCACCAACCCTTACAGTTTCAATATAATTGCTTTGCCTCAGCTTCAACCAGAAGACCAGCGTTGAATAGCCGAAAAGATAAAAAAGTTTCTTCTATAAGAAATACTGTTTTCTTATCATCAACTGACCTCTACAACATCAAGGGCATATCAATTGAGTTTATTATATTTTAATTGTTGGTGGCGCTCAAAATAATGTTATATACGACTCTAAATATACGAGAAATTAATACAGTAATGTCTACATTATTATCTATCTATCTGAGATCGATATTTTTCAATACATTCGAAATGTTTCTCTCCAGAATGTGACCGAAAAAATGTCCGTCCTAAATTTCCATGGAGTTCGAAAGGAGACAGCAACAGGAAATTGTGCTCTTCGGAAATTCGATTTTGGTCGAACGGCGGTGTCAGAATAAAATGTCAGAAGGACTGCGCAGTTGCGTGCATCAAACTTTCATGGCCACACGCACCGGACGGCTGATTAAACCAGCCACAGACACGTGTCTGGGCGTTATCTGCTTAAGAATCCGGTGGTCGTGTGAGTCCCCAGAGTGAATTCGCAATGAAGATTCTTCACCCATTCGAAGTCCTTTCCGAAAAGTTGCCAACTCATGTGACGCGGAGTTGGTGCAGACGCGTGGAGGAATGAGCGGTGGAAGACGGATGGGGAGGCGCTTTGGCACGGGAATGCGGTGGAACAGTTCTGGTCTTCCAGAAATGCGGTGAAGAGTCGCATGGACATGGAGAAAGTGGAGTTTACGGCGAAAAACTCGCATTCTTGCGAAAAATCGAACTTGAGAAGAAATAGTAAAACAGAGAGTCTGGTTATTAAACGGTAATGATATCGTTCATGCAGATAACAAAACGATTCGTTCTCAATACAGAATATATTATCCAAGCGCAAAGCTTTGGCTGCCTTAATAACAGTTATTTTTTATTTCTAAAAAGAAATGTATAAGCAAAAAATGAAAATTGTTACCATATGGAAGGTTTTTCCAATAAGGTTATCCTAAAGGTATAATTCCTATCATGAAATTTTGTTTTCTTGCAGAAATCTATTAAACCTTAATTCCAATATTTTCTAAATTTAATTCTACTTGAAGATCTTCTCCTGGTGACCAGTGTCGATTCGTACTGTATCAAAGGGTGTAACATTTTTCCTGTAGTTGCATTCATATACGAGGGTATGTCTTAAGCGAATCTACTTTGATAGTTAATATTTAACTCTTAATTGTAAAATATCGAATTATGTATAATTTCAAATTTATTTAAGTAAAAAAAGTTAGCCGTCATACTAAGTGATAATTTACTATACACGATACGGGAGGTTTTTGGAGGGGTTTCCCTCCCGTCTTTGAGCGAATGCTTAGAATCACTTTCAAGTTCCCCTCAATCGTTGCCACCTGTCCTGAAGGCCAATTTGCAACGCGAACTTAAATAAATAAATAATTATAAAGGTTCAATTTCGTGATATTTTGAATCCTATTTTATTTTAATTTATTTTTGAATTAACCTCAGCTATTCGTATTTCTACATCACAAACGTTGCCTAAAGTAGCGATAGATATGAATTGTGAGTCCTTAAAAATGAAAAGCAGGGATCAAAATAGGAAAAATAAGAGATTATCATGTGAGAGGTGAATGTAGAATAAGGTAAAGATTTCTTAAGTTGACCCAAATGAATTATATTTGAAATTTTTAGAAGTGCTTCAACAGCTTACATTATTTCACACATTGGCTCCCACCCGGAATCGAAAACGGATCCGCTTTCACTGAAGCCGAAAGCGTTGCCCACTTGGTCATCCAAGAGCACTTCCTACCACAATTATTTCCGATTTGATTTTAATAAATAAATGAAGCCTGCACACGATAAAAGAAACCTTTTAATAGTTAAACATACCGATATGTGTTTAAAGTAAAAGGCAAATGTCAATTTGCTGTTTGATTTAAAACTTCAATTTTAAAATCCTATTTCACCGAGAAGTGCGTGGGATTGATTAAAAAATAACAAAATGGTCTTCCTGTGGAAATAAAATGATAAATATATATTCATTATGATGGTCGTTATATTAGAGGAGATGAAGGAAAGATTTTTAGATTGCTAAAACATAGAATTCCATTTTTATTGCAGTTGGTTCATTTGTACTTCTGTTTTTATTTCCGCGAATAAAGGTATTATATTTTAATGACATATTCTATTCTAACAAAATGAAATACATCAATTTAAATTAGCTTATTACGTAGAAATGAAGAAAAGTTTGTTGTTTTTCCACAGATTTTTCCACAGATTTAATCGGATAAACATGGGATAATAGCAATTCATCCAAATTAAATAATCATCTCAACTATTTTAATGCTTATGAAAGGAGCTCCAAAACGACTGTGAAGTTTTTGGAGGAAGAAAGGAAATCCTTTCTCTAAGAATTCCTTCCGTTGCATCATTATCGTTGTTTGCTATAAAAGGTGGACTTAAATTTGGAATTCCTAATGTGAAGTCGTAATAACAGATCTTAATGGAGCTTTATTACAATATTTCTGCCGACGTATTTTCCTGCTTCATCTTTTATACTGCTTCAATTAATTTGAAATTAATTTAATAAGTTTGCAATTTTAATCGAAAAGGTGGAAGAAAAGGTATTTATGGCCTAAAAAATGTTGAGTAAATCGTAAGTTACAAAGCACATCAGAAAAGCCTTTTACTTAAAACATATATGTGCATTGTGCACCCTTTTATGACAGTAATTGACCTATGGACCAGGACGAATGTTGAACACGTACGGCTGACATTTATGCGCCTGCAAATCCTAAAAGTCCCCAAACAAATATTTCTGCCGGTGGGCAGGGACAAAAATCTGCACAGGACAAGGAAATACAGTAATTTTGCAATTAGGGACCGTTTATAACGGAGTACACGATGTCATCACTCTAGTCAGAGCAAGTCAAATGGCGAAACACTGAAGACTCTTAGTAACATTCAAATGGTGGGCGAAGATGTTTAGCGAGGAAGAAGTACGTGTTGATATTAGGGAATGTTTGGATTGGCAAAGATAAGCATAACACCCACGAGTAAAGGGTATATTCAATTAGGTACTATCATGGAATATGGGCATTTCGTAAATGCTTTATAATTGTGAGCATATATGAAATCTGTAATAAATGAATACGTCTATCTTTACAGCATTTCGCAAAACCATTTTCAGCGTTATTCATTTGTTTATTTAGTACAATTAAGAAATAGAGAATAAGATAAAAAGTAACAATGAGAAAGAAGAAGGGTTGTTTGAAGTAATTACGATTAAATAAGGAATTCATGGAACTCGAATCAGAGCAAAGAATATGTAAAAGTTCCACCAGTTCCATTGTAACATAATCCAATGAAAACATAGCATAATCTACCTAAATAAGATATAAATCTTTAGGTTTAAGAAGAGACACAATGACGGTAAAGAATGTTATCACTGATAGAATAGGAAAAATTAAGAAACTGGCTTATGAGATCTTTATGTGGCATAGACTAGGGAAAATGCTATATTTCGCTCACTCAAGAAGATTTGCGTAACATGGAAAAATAGGGCAATAATTACTGATTTAAATATATATGTAAAGAGATTGGTAATTTTCAGTAAAAACAAGTCACATGTATGATTTTAACAATTTAGAGCCAGACATGGTATTCTACCTTTTGGCTCTACCTTTGTATTAACAAAATTTTGTATTTCAAATTTATTTTGTAAAGAAAAGTTGATTGAAATTAATAAATATCAAAAAAATAAAAATATCATATGTTTATATACCCCTCAGGATAAGTGAAATCTAAAAATGAGGAATAAAGTAAAAACAGAGGTAAGTGGAATGGATTGGATCAATGAACAGGAGAAGATGCGGGTTACGATTAAGATGGTGCTCAATTGTAATGACAACAAAATATTTTAACAAAACTCAGAGGGAAAAGAGGCAAGATTAAGATGTAACTATTGACAAGAAGAATACATAATTCCTACCATTAGATGGATTGATGCAGTTGGAGATGATCGACCGCCTTCATTTTGCGTAGACGATTCCAAGCAGCCGTTTGACAATTTTCTGTTCAGCTGTTACAATCACCATCACTTCCGTCCCGTATATATTAAGAAATGCACGAATTCTTTTATCAAAGAATTTGCAGGGATTACAGAAAACGTACTTGCGATAAATAATCACACAGACGTGAAAAGTAGTTAGTTGTGAATTTCTCGAAAATTGTATGCCTTTAGTCCATTCTTCTGAAAAACAAACTACAATTCCCTGAGTCGAACTAAGGCGAGACGACTCCTATGACTGCCTAAAGTCATTTTAGAGTCAGCTGATGTTGTGGTCACGCATTTTGAAGCAAACCTTTCACAGCTTGATATTGGCGTTCCTCTGGAAACCTCAGGAGAAAGAAAATCTCGATGCCTCTCGAACACATTGAACAATTAGACGGTACACTTGTTTTGAGAACCTACGCATGGTAAGCTCTACACCATTAAACAGAAAGGGGCTTCTGCGGACTTGCTATTCGCGCGGAAAATACTGCTACTCAAGAGAAATACAAGAGGGGCATTTGAATTGAAAAGAGGAAATATTTACGACGTGCTGAAAGGCAATATAAAGCAGTAATTCCCAATAGATGTGCCGCACAGCAATGGTGTGCTGTGAACAGTTTCTGCATAAAAAAACTAAGATTATTTTAACTTAACAGTTTGATTTGATATCATATAACAATAATAACAGTTATTGATACACTTCCCAAAAAAATTTAAAAAGCATTTGATACGATTCTTAATGAAGTACTATTTATTCAATAAGAAAGTGCACTGTTACCTCTAACTGTGAAAAGTTATTGCAATATTCAACAAAAGATAGCTCCGAACGATGTCTTCAGCAACAATAATTTACTACTTAAATTACTAACAAACTTAGTGGAAAACCACAATTCTCCGAATGCCAGTGTGTTATGCTATTGAAAAAGTCTTAAACATTTCAGAGACCAGAGATGGGTTTGAATAATCGGAAATGAACTAATACAACTGGAGTATCCGTACAGAAGCCAGCAGCTTAGGTAAATGATATTTTCGTATATAGCATCAATTGGCGTGTTGCTGTTTAGCTGAGCCCCAGACGAAGAAGAGGTACAATTATCGATGAAATTCAAATTAAATATAAATCTATATGTTGCTTCTACAGTTTTATGAATGACTGAAGACTCGATAATGTAATACAGAAAGTAAATGAATTACGTTTGGAAAGCAAGAAATAGATAGCTTATAATAATCGAGAAGTGATTTGGTTGGCCAAAAACGAAGAAATATGAAAGCAAAAAAGGGAATGATTAAAGAAAAGCAGAGGAAGGCAGAATTAAAAATTGTAATGTTGATGGTAAGGTATTGTATTTTTTGGAATGAGAGGAAAATAATGTAGAGAAATCCATAAACACGAGAGAAAATAATGAAACAAGGAGGAGATAAGAGGAGAGTAGAAAGGGAAGCATCGCCTCAACTCCTTTGGGAGTTACTCCATCACATGAGATCGCTGGAAAGTTCCTGCTGCCAACGCTTTTTCCCAAGTGTCGCTAGGGAAGTGGTTTCGCACCAACCGCGGTTTAAGTTCACATCTTATTCACCGAAATAGTGGTGGCGCGTCTCTGAAGACCGCGAATGCACTTTCAGCTTTAAATTCACGAAATGCAAACCTCATGACTAAGTCATTATGTGCGATAGGACACCTGACCCACAACTGCTGCTATTGCAGTTTCACTAATATCAATTTCAGATTTATATGGGTTATTTTGAGAGACAAGTATAATTTTACCAAAATAAAGCAGTTCTGAAGATTGAAAATACAGAAAATGTTGGTGAAGAATGATTGTGAAAACAATTGCATTGAAACACGAAGCTAAATATGAGAAACGCATGACCCGCTATGCTGAAAATGATTCAATCAAAATTTTTCATTTTACAAATATAACTACGACTATAGTTATGTGTATTCTCTATATGTTATACTATTGAACACAATTCTGGCTCAAATGAATTAGTGATGCTAAAATTCCTTTATTTTATCTGATTACTCCCAATTTTATAAATTAACCAATCTAACTATTAATTAGGACAATCTATGTTTATATCTATCTATCTATAGCTGCAATTAATGATACATTCATAGGATATCTTGGCTGAAGGAGCCTTTTACTTTATGATATATTTAGATTTAGAGGTTTAAAATCTCCAATAGCCGTTTTTGTGGGCGTTCCTCTTCTTATTCCCCGGTATTCCTAGAAAATAAGACAGGACACCGCACTTTTTAAGAGCACTCGGTACGTATTTCGAATGCTATGCATTCTTCATTAGGAGTAATTAGATTTTAAGCGATGCCGGTAGGGTGTGGGCATCGTTTAATGGTGGAGGGATGTGGGTTTTTTGCCGTGACGTAGGTGCAGATGTGTGAGGAATGAATTTATGGTAGATTCATATCATCTAAAAATTCTTACTTTATGTCCTTTTTTAGCTCGATAACTTATTTGATTCTTGGTGAATAAAGAAACTAATTTGAAAATAATTAAGCGAAATACGTCGTTTTCGTAAGTTAAACTCTTCTAGACGTAATCTTCAAAACATATCATGAAATATATAAATAAAGGTATGGTCGGATATGGGAATTGATCGTAGTTATGGAGGTATTTAAGACGAACTCAAGAAATACAACTCTTAACATTAGGGTGTAGGATCATAGAGCAAAGAATGAGGTTCTGAAATGAAAAAAATATTCATAAAACTTTATTTTACATGATTTCATTCTTGAAAATAAAAATTAATTTCCAACGACCGTTGACAAACAAAAATGATTTTCACACCGTTATTTGAACCTATTTCCCCACTCCGGTGAGGGTATTGCTATAAATATGTCTTTAGAAATTTCTTTGCATAGATGATTCGTCCGAGAAAATGTCGATGATTTCTATCAAATTTCGCATTGTTTACTTATCCAACATGCACAAGCAGCTGCGCAGGTTTCGTATGCATTATATTCCCGAAGTTGATTTCAGATCGTCATTAAGTAACTCATATGAGAGCTTTTTTTCGTTCCATTTATTTTATTTCTCTTAAATTATTAACTTAATACGAATATTACCATTAGCACAAAGAAGGTACTCATGTAGGTCAAATTGAAATAAGGATTTTGGACTTGAAAATTAATTGCGATTTAAGTTGGTGCTATTCATATAAAATTACAAAAATATTTATGTTTTATCATAGCAAAAAAATCAATATATAGTTTAAACAATTGTTGAATCATAATTCCTGCTTTTCTCATAAAAATGAAATATAAATATTTAATTTTTATGAGCCATATAAAATTAATGGTTCGAATATAATATTATATTCTCTTATTTAGTACTTTGTTGAAAATTGGGATATTAATGCTTCAAATGTTGATTTTATCATTAGCTATCACGTGGTACTCACAATTAGTAATTGTAGTAGTTGACAGTATCTAATGGGTCTTTTGTTGAAGAAATGCAATTCGAAATCAATCCAATATCACTCAGTGAGAGTAGTTCCTGTATTCTAACTAGTTTTTCTCAGTCAAAGTCCATATATACGGAATTAGGTTTAGTTGCAATAATCAATTTTAAAAAATGGGAATTCGATGTATGTGTAACTCTACACGCGATCCTACAGCCCAAAAGTGGGGAACCGACATTCATCAGCAGTTAGCGTGTAAGTCCATAAGGTGAACAGGAGTAATTTCTAAATGAGACTCGAACCCTTTCTTAGTAGATGGTCAAACAAAGTATTGATGGATCTGTATTCCAGTAGACGGCACTTTTTTAATGCTTTGGAAATATAACTTATTGGGCGTAATTTATTCCGGTTCCCGGTTCTTTCAAACATTTTACTATCCCGTTCTTTCTTGAATCACTTCCTTTGCACGCCTATCCTTGAAAAGTTCTCTCTTCACCTCAAAGGACCCGTGGCAGCATGTTGACTTTTCGCTCAATTTCATTGGAGCCGTTCGGTCGTGCTTGAAACTAAAGAAAATTATAACTTGATTATCATTTGTAACGTAAAAAAGATGGGAATATGTTTTAATTTAGTGCAAAAGAATGTTTCTGTGCAAAACAGAATCCATTAATTATCTCAAAAAGTAACAAATTAATGCCTGTATATTACGCTTAAATTTTAGCGCGTGGTGTTAGGATAGAAATTGATAACTGAGGGCGGGGGACGGTTTTATTTATGCATAACTATCCAATCCAGTAAAATAACGTAATTTAATGTGATTTAAAGCTTTTATCTTCCCATTTATCTTAAATTATTTTAATTAAAATATAGTTACATTTAGGCAGACGGTTCTAATCCTCATAATTATAAACCTCGAGTAATTTTTCCTCAAGCCCTATGGGAGCTTGAAAAATATTACAATTAGAGGTAATCAAGAATAATAATGCCGTCTTTTTTCGTGGGCGAATTTTAGCCTATAAAGGCTACTCTAACAATTAAGTCCCTTCCTATTTCTTCATTTTTTCTTTATTAATACGCATAATAAACACACAACAAAAACAGACAACCATTCCCTAACCCGGGATTCGATCCCAGGACCGTGAGGTTAGAGTTTTAACGCGCCAGCACGCTAACCACTCCGCCACCACGGCTGGTGAGTAGGAGTAATAGGAATTTCTTATGTCTACTTAATTAGTTAAAAATTCTAAAACTGTCCAATTAACTGAAATAGAATAAAACATTGTATAGAAATGTTTTTAAAGCTGTAATAATTAACAACTGTTCAGATATTATCACTGATACGAAGAAAAATTTAAAATGAGAGATAACTAAGAATTCTGCTTAAGAGGATAACATTCCAATGGCGCAATAAAATCCTCCCCAGTTCATTCCTCGTTTTCCAGCCGTTCAACTCTTTGCAATTCCGTTTGCTCGCAAAGGACAAATCAGCGAGAAGAATTCCCACTCGAGTCCCAAATCGCCAATTTATTTCCCTCGCGACAAAAACACAATCCCGAACAAATCTGCATATCCCCATTTCGTGGAACAGATGTTTACTTTTGTCCTTTTAAAGCGATAAATGGACGAAAAGAGCCCGGAAATATCGGAATAGTATAAATATTTACAGCGTGGCCTCCATCCCAGGAAATGCACTTCTTATCGGAGAGTTTATGCGCGGAATCTATGCTTTACGAGGAGACATTCGGAGGCAAATATTCAGGGGCTAATTTTATCGCCTCCTCCCGTAATCGCGGCTGAATTTGGGTCACTCGCTTCCCCGAGGGCGGGAAAATTTCATTTTTACGGAAAGAGAGAGTTATATAGGATTATTGTGGCCGAGACGTTACTGGGAATTTGGGCGTGTAATAGTTGGGTTCGGGAAGTTATCGCTTTTATGATTGCGTGGATGAAATACGAGAATCCCTCGCGGAGTATCGGAAAAGGAATATCCACGGATATGCGAAATGATATGCTCGGGAGCAGCTGCCGAGAATTTTGGGATAGAAACCGAATTTAAAGGCCTTCGAATATAATTATAAATTCTCCTATTCCGCTGCATTGCTTGCCTGTGTCAACCAAAATGCTAATTAGGTTATTCCCGTTGCTATGGAGAGGAAATTAGGCGGATGCTAACCCTTGCTTTATTCAATGAGCAGGGATACCATGAACGAAAACATCTACGCAAATATAGTTTACTCTCTTTATGAATAAAACTTGTTATAATATTCATTGGAAAATGAATACATTATCACTAACTTAGTAAAAACTAAGTAAACAGTGATAGGGGAGGCAATTTTAATTTTTTATAGATATTTCATAGAATTATATTTCTATAGTAATTCCCTATCTTGTTTCTCCTATTTTATATACATAGTCAAAGCTTTCAACTGAGTAAAATTAAGAAAAAAGGGAATACAATGCTTTCATGTTTGAAAGACGAAATATTGCCCTAAGATATTTGTCGGTTCACCACCATTTTCTCATGGCAAATGAGTCTCACTGCGGCTGTGGGGGCTCCGATGACTTATTCATTGTTCCTGTCGTACGTCCTTCTAATTTCTATCCCTCAGTCCCTAGCTTGGAGCAGAAAATCCTAAACCAACTATTAGTCCGAGGGTCAGACGGTAATTGCAGCAATCTTGCTGTGCGCGCGTAGAATTGCTATCCTCACCTATTTCGTGCTCTGAATTGTAGGCATCCGACTCGGACGATGGGCGTTTGCTTAAGTCAGCAACTTCTAAATGAAAACATTTTTCTTACTAAAATCCAATTTATTTCCAAATATATTCTCCTTTTACTTTAATATAATTGGTCAACGTTTTTACAAAAATTTAAGCATTCCAAAAAATTGATTACAGATAAGCAAATTTATTTCAGGAATACTTGCTTAACCCTTAAAGGACCAAGGGAGGGTTAAAAAAATGACCACCACTTTCCTTTTTCAATATTTTGAAGAATTAATCCTGTTATACAGTATTGTAACTTCATTACATTGTCTAATAAAGGTTGTTAAAGATAACTATATGTTGATGCATTTTGCACGTTTTTTAAGCAATGTAATGAGAGCGGAAATAGGCACAAAATGACCCTCCCTTGGTCCAACCTGCGATATATTTTTGAACCAAATGGAATCATATATTTTGACAAATAGTTTTTAATTAATTTTAATAATTGTTTTTTAACTATACCTTGTTTTTGATTAATAAGCATAACTAACCGTGATTTACAAACTCATTTTCCGAATTAGAGCTTTAAAGCCGGTACCATTGAGAAGAAGCTTTATCATATCCTCGTCTTTGAAGAGTTTTTTAAATAAACATTTCATTATTTTTATCACAGTAGTACAATGTTTAGCAACAAAAATCATTGTAAAAAGTTTTTAAAAATCCAAGAAGGCAATTGCTGAAGAGATATTGTGTTTCATTATTATTTTATCGAAAAAAAACAAAAGTGGACAATTTTTGACCCTCCCTTGGTCCACGGAGTAACCAAAAAAAGGTTGGACCTTTAAGGGTTAATTTGTAGAAGGATTGCCCTCAAATAGAGGAAAATAGGGTGGATGAGGTAACAGTTTGTTGAGCAATTAGATATTTTTGACGATTGCAATTGCAGACCTGTGAGTAAATGCATTTCCCTACTGGTATCTCTAAATTTGGACACTTGTTCCTTTTCTTGCGAATTTTATCATGCAAAGGGGCATAAGGTAATTCCGGGTGAAATGCCCCAACGGGAGAGATGCCCCAACGAGAGAGATGCCCCAACGAGAGAGATGCCCCAACGGGAGAGATGCCCCAATCGCAATATTTTTAAGGAAAATCAAAATATTGCTCTACTAACGGTGTGCGTCAGTCAGTTGGAAGGAACCCGTCTATCTGCAAGAATTTTACAAAGATTATTCCATTTTACGCAGTTTTATAGCTTCATTTCAATTTGGCAGATTTAATCCGCCCTGTTATATGATAGGGTATAATTTTATCAGGTTGGCATCTGTTTAAATGTTTGAATATTTTGAATTTAAGGAAAACTTATAGCTATAGGTTCATCTATTATCCACAAGCAGTGACTAGCCATCTTGCACAAAGTGTAGCCTCACTGGCTGCAAGGGCATCTCTCCCGTACTGAAAGGATAGACGTCCCACCTCTTTTCTTCGGGTAACTGCCTTCAGGTATATGTTCCCTACTAGTATCAATTGAAATTTAAGGTGAGACTAATTAAGGTTTTTTTCAAGAAAATGTTTGTAATCTACATTTAAATTTCAATTCAAATTTAAATCCACGCTCGAAAACATTTTATGCACGATCAAAAGATGATGTAGTGTTAATTAAGCAGTAGGGTGGTGCGCTTAGCCTCTTGTTTCTGATCGAAAGGTAATACCCGGAGAAGGTGGCCCACCCACCAATTTTGTATACGACAAGCGCTTTCTAGATTAAATTCAGTTAAAGCAAATTGGGTGCCTATCACACAGAGGTGGGGTGTCTCACCCAGACACTCGGGAAAGATGGCCAAATGCATGGGCGAAGAAACACTTTTACAATTTGTGTGGAAATGTTTTTAAACAAAATTTGTTTATATCCTGTTAATAGTAAATTAATGCTCTATTATATGACGCAGTTTCACATTCTTGTTATCTCTGAAGTCATTGTTATGAAGTAATTTCCTTAGGTGGGGCTTCTCTCCCGGAATTACCTTAATATAAGAATAAGATATTTCTCAATTGAAAAATTAAAAAGTCACGTATTCGCTTAGCTCTGAGCATTTCCAAAAATTAGCGATATCTTTCTCATGAAAAAAATTCGTGTAGAATATCAAATAACTGTTCAATAGAGACGTTGACAGCTATCCCACGAACCTTCTTTTGTTGGTCGTATAACACCATATCGTGGAATTGTTTTTACCATCTCTTTGGCTCTGATATTCGTAGGACGTCCTGGAAGCTCATTCATGATTGTTCAAGAGCGCGGAAATCCAAGAAACCACTTGTAAACCAACCCATACTTTGCAGCAGTCATTATAAACCCTTTCTTCAATTTTATTGAGGTTTTATCATCGCGCACGGCAGCGCCAAATCAATTCTCCTTTTCTTCGATTTAACATAGGGACACTTTTTTAACTTTGGGGGCTCTTAAAGAAGTTCAAAATAACAGTTGAAATCAAATTTCTGCATCCTAATTCAGAAATCACATCCGACGTCAGAGTTAAAATGATGCATACGATTACTAAAAGTCGCATTAAGGCACTCCGCTTGTCGACGCTTAATCGTCACCCCAGACTACCTTGTGTTTTGCGTTTATTTGGCGATCGGTTTTCTATCGATCTTTGCGCCAAATGAAGGGATGACATGTATTGCCCAAAAGTGTTCGGAGAGGCATCGCCGTGGACGTACCAGATGAGTGACTTTACCGCGTGATTGTCGTATAGAAATCAAATAATTTTCTAGGTCTTGGTTATTTTTTTTCTTTCTCCCTATACGTAGTATAGAGAAAGTATTGTGTTCGCAAATAAATTCGACCTCCAGATTCCGACGGAAATAGATTTTTTGGGGCCCATAGAGCTCGTTTTCGCTATTTTCCCGAACATGTCTGTCTGTGTGTCTGTCTGTCTGTGGCACGCCCCTGAAGCTCCCCTCTGCTGACTGTACAAACGGCTGACGCCCTTAATATCCGCAGCCGCGAGATGGCAGCACTGAAGCTCGCCCTTTTGAAATCATAATCTTATATGGAGTAAATGGAAAAAACAGCACGATTATGATACTTTTTCCCTCTTTTTCTTTGCGGGAGTACTATATACTTTGAGATTGAGACTTTCTAGTCTCAATCTCGCCCGAATAAAGGCCTTTTATTATTATTATTATTATTATTATACCAAAGATGGAATTCAGACTTAGTGATTTATCCATTTATAAGTACTTAAAACAATTGAATAAAATGGACAAATTAGTAAATCCGAAGAATAAGTGATAGTTGCCTTCAGGGTACACCACAGTATTCACAGTACACACACACATTCGTAGATCAGCGAAGTGTTCTGCTTGGATACACAGAAAATAATTGACCCTTAGTAAATTACCAACATTACATCTACTTTCAAGTAGGCCTTTTAAAACTAGAATCGCAGGATGCACATGGGTGGTCTGAGAAGTTTCCGACATTTAAACAATTTCTTGACATGTTTTCTGAAAATTTCTGAAAATTTTCTGAAGAAGTCTGAAAAATCTGGGGTCGGAAGCTTTTCAGACCACCCTCGTATATACATTTCCTGAGAAAAAATCGAAGTTCCCAGAAATAGTCTCCAGGAAATGAGTAAACGGTCAAATATTGTTGAAACATACATAAATCCAATAGTATCAAATTTTAATAACTGGCGTGGACTGCATTTCATCTTGGGGAGACCTTTTCGATGCACCTTCTTTAACAGCCTCCAAATTTATAAACTTTGCATGCTGTCTAATCCTCATAGTTACATAATATTTTATTATATATGCTATTATTTCACTTCCATGCATGGGAAAGTTATCTCTTTATCACCTTCACGTAACTCTGTAATTATGCGCTCAAGCACATCATTTGACTCACAGTGCTTTACAAATTGTTCCTCCACTTTGAGGATGAAAGTATGAAGGTTTACATTAGGATGGACCAAACCACCCATACTTTTCATATTTGTTAACTTTGCTACTGGATGGCAAGAGAATGCCCCCGGATGAATTAATGCTGCCTGGCAAACAGCACACTTGCTGTGTTTCTTTATCTGGTGCAATACAACGATGACCAGACATTTTTAAGATTAAGGATACCTTAAGGATATCTTAAAATATATCAAAAGTCTTCAAGCGCAGTGACGACAATGAAGATCTCCAACTCACAAAACGTGGTCGCACTTTCCAACTTACATCAACGTTACCGTAGAAAGGGGTGACTTCGGCCACGGGTGCACTGCTCCACAAATTTTAAATTTGTAGTACAATATCTAAAATTTCACAAAATACATATTTTTCCTGCCCTTTAGAATTTAGATTGTCTTGACATATCGTCAGCAAATTCGTCTTGCTCCTTGCAACATTGACAGTACAATTGTCATTGGAAACTAAATTGAAAATCGTGCATTCTTGAGACAAGTCTACGAAACCTCAGTCTGTTAACTTCTCTCAGTAACACTCAGCAAGATGGGAAACATTTGAAGACAATTGGAGGCCAAACAGTGCTTCTTCGTGAAAATGAGATTAAATTAGTGGAAGTGCTGTTAAATTTATTATGAGTATTCGTGATATCCAAATTTTAGTACAAACGTATTTGAACATTAAAAAGTTAATGTTCAGTGATTTGAAAATAATTCCAGAAATTGTTTGGATTCGGAGATTCATTAGTAGAAACAAAACACTGACTCTAAGGCTTGAAAAAAATTTTGAAAGGCTTTGAGTGTCAGTGAGGAGAAGTTTTCTACAAGAATTTTTTATTCTTTTTGTTTTTGTTGGAAAAAAATTAAAAAATGTAAGAAATTTATTTTTCTTTTCAAACTTTATAAATAAAGTGGAAAAACGTTATTATGTGTCAATAACTTCTTATCTCAGTACCTATTAAACAAAGATTAAATAAAATAATAATTTAAAGATTTTAAAATATATTAATGGTCGTAATATTAGTCATTTGGTTAATTTTATAGGCGATATTTAGAAAACATATTTAGTGGCCGAAGTCACCCCATCGGTTGGGGTGCCTAAGGCCGCTATTCTTTATTTTTTAAACAAATTCCGTTGCTTAAGAAAAATATTTAGATTTGCATGAATAAGAATTACCTTCATGTAATTTAAATTTTCTGAGGATAGAGAATGTAATTGAATACAGAAATATTTTTTTTTAAATCTAAAAAACGGCCAAAGTCACCCCATTCTACGGTACGGTTCGTCGCATTTCTGTGAATTACGAAGAATGTTTTTACGGCGACAAAGTTACCTGTGTTTTGCACATAAGGCAAGCACCTATTCTTATGATTTGCTAATTTGTCCGTCTTATTCAAATGTTTTGTATTCAATTCAAAAGTACCTATTGATGGGTAAAACAATTACTCTTAATTCCATCTTTGGTAAATATAACTCTTTATTACGTATGTATCATAATCGTGCTTTTTCACCGTTTACTCCAAACAAGATTATGGTTTCAAAGGGCGAACTTCAGTGCTGCCATCTCGCGGATGCGGACATTAAGGGAGCCAAAAAAATTCAGCAGTTTCCAGTCCTATACTTTCGTGGTCTGTGGTTAAAAATTTTGTGGGCACTCTATCTTAAAATTTAATTATCCGATCATTTTCAAAATTCATATTTAGTATTTTCCTAACAATGCCAAAAGTTGATTTGTTTTTGGTGAATATGGCTTAACCGAAAATTATGGGTTTATCCGGAACAAAATTTCGTTTCTTAAATATCTGTGTAAAAATGCAATATAGGTATATACATTTATGCACAAATGTTGTAGATGATGTACCTTACTACAACTTTTGTATAAAACATTTTTTCGTAATACTGATTGTTTAGGAGTTCTTCAATAATGGTTAACCGGAAGTTGTTGTTTACCCAGAAATGGAGGTTTTTCATACATATCTCTGTCAAAATGCAAAGTAGGTATATACAATTATGTACAAAAGTTATAGATAATGTACTTTGCTACAACTTTTGTATGAAACATTTTTTCGTAACACAGATTGTTTAGGAGTTATTCTTCAATAATGGTTAACCGGAAGTTGTTGTTTATCCAGAAATTGAAGTTTTTTATACTTATCTCTGTCAAAATGCAATGTAGGTATATAAAATTACGTACTTAAATTATAAATAATGTTTTTTACTACAAATGTTGTATGAAACATTTTCCTGTAACACTTGTTGTTTTGGAGTTATTTATATATTACCCGCATTGGCTTCTGTTTTCAATAAATGCGGAGAAAGTCATTTGTTGGCCACATCAGATTTTTTAAACTTGCCAAAGAGAAGTTTCATTTGGTTGCAGGAATTAACAAGTTTGTCGTAAACTTTGATCCAATTTTTTTATTTAAAATATTTTTACTTGTATTTGAGTTAGTAATGTGGTATTTCAGTAGCATTGCTCTCTTTAGCGATTATTTATAGAAATTTCGGTTTATTTCCTAACAGTTAATCGACCAATAAATGCGTGGATTTCTTGACTTTTGTCGTTATTCACAGTGTCTTTTCACAAGTAAGCGAATTCAGGATTATGACATGTATAACCCATATTTAATGCTATCAACTTCATTCTTTTGCTCTAATTTAGCCTTATCAAAGAATAAAAACCCCTTGGAAGTAGTTAAAACCGAGGTTTTGGAACGAGAGTGAGGAGCGGATAAAATATCATTAAAAATGCGTAGTTGGTAATACTTTAGATGACGAAAATGAATCTTAGGGATTAATTCAGCAGTAACTATTTCTGAGGTTTAGTGATCATGACAGCTGATTTTGATAGAGCTAAGGATTTCCATCGTAACTAAAAACAATATTTCATAACTATTTTTTTACTGTTGCGATGGACGCATCACAGTGCGTCTTAGGGGCGCGGAGAATTCTATAAACCAGAAGGAAATCAAATATATTACTTAAATGAGCAATATTGTAATAAAAGACTTAGAAAACGTATTAAGATCTGCTTGTAGATAATTTCTACCTTAAGAGCAAACTTTCTCCATAATTCACTTTATTTAATTTTATGCATTCTATAATTATAATTTTATACGTTCTGAATGAATTTTTCAAGAAAAGTGACCATAACCTAGAGGTGTTAATAGGCATTTTTCAGATTAAAAGTCTCTGAAACGTTAAAAGGTTTAGCGCAGATATTGACATTAATGTTTTAGAATTTGCACACATGATTATGTTTTAATTAAAATAAATAAACGACCATGTTTAGTGTATCTAGACATCCAAAATAATGGGGAGAAAATTTCAACTGCACTTCTTCTTCCTTCCGAGTGATAAGGAATGAGAATCAACTCTCATTTCACTGCTCATTTCATCAGTTGAATCCCCTTCTGCAGTGACCATCGCCACTGAGGATCGACAAGGAGGCCGTACTTTTCACTTCTCCAAAGCACTCGAGACAATTGCGCCTTTGAAGCGGAATAAAACTCAGGAGTAGCATTCCGGCACACGCTAATCAAATCGACTGACGGCCTTGGAATTAGCCGGCGGAGTGGTCCTTTAGCGTCGAACCCGGATATGTAGGTTAACAAGCCACTCGAACGGAGAAATAAAGAGGATCCGGAATAGATTATGGTCCATAAGGGCTCTGTGATGAAGAAAGTTTGCATTCAACGAGGACATGGGAGTCGATAGTCATTATCTCTCAGATAAGGTCATCATAGGGCGAGATTGCATTCGTGGAATGGTCCATTGTGGCAGATTACGATGCAGTTTTACTCCAACCAAGTGTCGTTTAAAAATATAATATCGCAACGATGCATTCGAAGCCTAGAACCTATCTATATCTTTGGTTGTTAAGAATGTTTTTATAACGAGGAGGAAACCAATTCATACCCCAGAAAGGTTGTAAGAAAGGCATATATAATCATCTAGTTATTAAACCATAGTAAATGTCATTTAAATAAATGGATCTAGAGGAACTCTACAGCTTAGAAAAGCTTTAAAATTTTACCTTCAATACATAAATAATATTAACATGAATACGTTATTTTATAGGGCGGTTGGGACAGATGTTCCAAAAATGGCACTGAAATTGCAAAATATCTATCAAATCAAAATTTTTCCCCATAATGAGGTTGGTTTAATTAAGAAAATTTCTCAACAGCGAAAAGAATGGACCAATCAGAACGAGCCGTGACGCCAACAAGTGAAAGGCGCCCACGGCCGAGCAATATAAGGACAACCGACACCCTGAGGATGGCTGCTGAGTCCGTGGCCGAAACATCGGTGGTAAACACCGATGAAACCCCGCTGAGAACACGAGAGGAATGTATTTGTCATATTCGCCGGGAAATAACCAAGTATTTCTGCATTGAAGCAATTAAAATTCTATCCAAAAGATTTGAGTAAAATAAATAAATCCTCTCTTATTAATAAAAAAATATCCCATTTTCAATGATTTCTGATATGGCCAACGTAATTCTAAACAACATTTTATTAATTATTATTAATCAAATTTAAATCCTATTCAAAAGATTAGAGTAAAAAAATACATATTCTCTTATTAATAAAAAATATCCCATTTTCAATGAATTCTGATATGGCCAACGTAATTCTAAACAACATTTTATTAATTATTATTAATCAAATTTAAATCCTATTCAAAAGATTAGAGTAAAAAAATACATATTCTCTTATTAATAAAAAATATCCCATTTTCAATGAATTCTGATATGGCCAACGTAATTCTAAACAACATTTTATTAATTATTATTAATCAAATTAAAATCCTATTCAAAAGATTTGAGTAAAAAAATACATATTCTCTTATTAATAAAAAAATATCCCATTTTCAATGAATTCTGATATGGTCAGAATAATTCTAAAGAACTTTTTTCCATCGAATTCTTCATTTCCACCTATTTCATGGAATCTCTCCAAAAAGTCATATTGAGATTAAATATCACGCATCAGCATGAATACCGTGGAATGTAATTACAAACTCAGAGCGGTTGCTGTGTGGTAAACTAATATCAGGTGGACCTCGCACGAGTGGAATTTTGTGTCGAGGATATATTAATTGCGTTTTTACGAATGCGAGCTCAATAGCAAATTTCTCTCATGCGTAAAGCTAGAACTCCATTTCGTCAGTAATTAGATGTGAGTCGGATCTCGCAACTAAGGATGAGAAAGACAGTATAGTAATAGAGATTTAGGAATGTTACAATATAATGAATTTTTGGGTTTGATTTTCAAAGATGGTAATCATAAATATTATAAATAAAGAGTGTGAAGTAGAAAAAAGATACTTATTGGCGTGTAAGAGCGGTGACGTTACTTCACTTTGGTCCATCTGCAATCTACGGCAAGTATATCCACCGGATGAAATGCGTACACTAAAAAAAAAAAAAAAGAAATCATACCACGATTTTTGTTGTTTTTAAAAATGCTACGACCAAAAAGCAAGCGTTACCATTGAAGGAAATGAGAATGGGATGTGATTGTTTGATTAATTCAGTTAAAGAATATTTGCGGAAGATATGATCAGTTTCACGAGACCCTGCTACCTCGGTAGATCCGATTATGAGCTATGCGACCAGCATTGGGGTTTGCATCCCATGCCATACGCCGAGGAGCTGTTTGAAAAGTGACTGCAGTCTACGGCGGTAGCCATTGGAACTACAGCGATCGGTGGGAGTCATTACCCTCATATCTTATCAACACTCAACTTCAGTTTTCATTATTCATATTTATTCTAAATTACTATAATTTATGGACTCATACATTAGCAGAAATTACTCAATCACAATATTATTAGCTTTTGTGTAACTAAGTCTCTTTCATTAACTAATTTTCAGAATTGGTATTGTATTTTACTAAAACTAAATAAACTTACTTTAAGTGTACAAACCGAATTTCTTTATTGGTTGATGATTACGTAACTTC
Source organism: Sympetrum striolatum (assembly GCA_947579665.1). Classification (NCBI taxonomy): domain Eukaryota; kingdom Metazoa; phylum Arthropoda; class Insecta; order Odonata; family Libellulidae; genus Sympetrum; species Sympetrum striolatum. The sequence continues at coordinate 79,130,263 of OX388348.1, read as the reverse complement.
ATAACACTCATAATAGTTTTATGATATTGTTTGACTCGTTTATAACTTCAACATAATGCAAATAATATTTCATCTCTGAAATTTTCCAGAGATAATATTATTGATGAATTCAACGTTAAATTATTCAATCTGTTCATTAAATGAAGAAGAATCGCTAACACGTTCGCATTTTCCAGATTTAAATGCAGAAGCGTTGTTTTCAGCAGATCTCTGTTTAATCCATTTGCATTCATTCCAATAACAAATAAATTTGTAACAATTATTCATTTATTTATAAGGAAGTGGAATAATTTCATAAAAGCACCAAGTGTCGGTTACAGAGCAGTAACACAAGATCTTAGTCTACAAATTTTACAGTAAATAGTCCCTTCCGCAATTTATATATTAATGGAATATTTATCCAATCATTTCACTTCTCCTTTTCTCCGCATTTCAGAATGGACGCTCACTATCTCTCCTTTATTCCTTTTGGAGAATTCCTCATCAATTGGGAGACGGATACTTCGATTAGGGTCTCAGGCGGTGTTTTTTGTCGTGAAGGAACACATGTCATGCTAGCAAAACATTCCATTGACAGAATAAAATTGACTCTGCATGGTATTTCTATGGTTAGAATAGAAAATTTAAATATAAAATGGTTAGAGCAAGAAATTTTCATATAATTTCTTTTTTAACAGATCTCAACCTTTTTCCTTTAACCTTTCCAATCCTCATTTGCCCTTCCATTCCTTCTACTTCATGAAAAATAACCAAACTGCAAGTACGTTGTATAATTTTCAACCATTATTGTCTAACTTTGAAGGTATCCAATTCCATTCCTCCAATTTATTCCTTGTCAACGCACTCGATTTATGACGACTAAATTTGGGCTCAATACCTGATGACGCGAAGAGAATAATCGTTTTTTTAGAGAGAAGGTTTGATTTGTTTGACCTTTCATTCAAATTATAAAATAAGGATAGATATCCGGAAAATGCGAAAAATTATTCGAGTCACGCTTGTCGCTATATTTCACTCCTTTTATTTCTTGGGTATCGAATTTCATAGTCTTTGGAAGTACGATAGATTTATTTGGATCTTTCATTAATGTTTACCTCATCTTCGTCTCATGACTGTGTTAATATGATAGGTAATTATTGATGACGAACAATTTCAGGATCACATCATCATCGAAAGTTTAACAAAAACTTCGTAATAGTATCCTGGCTCTGAAGGAAATACAACTGTAAAATACCTCATCACACATCACATCTCCTCTCCGGATATCTTGGTAGCTAATGATGGAGGGCATTTAGAGTGGTGCATTTTGTCATCGGGATCGGGAATAAGTTTTTCAAAATTCTTTTATAGAAAGGAATGGATGATAGTTGTGGAGTAGAGATAAGAGGGATTTATGCACAGCAAAATAGAGATCTGATGACAATCAGAATTGGAGAAAATTATGACCATAACTGAGATTTCGAAGTCCGCAATTTAGTTGCAAATATAGAGTGGTTGAATTAAATTAGATTTTAAACTTTAAAAGTTCCTTGGGTATTCTGCTTTTAAAAAGAAACTCCATCAAACTCAGTCTTTAAAATTTAGTTGCAGCGATTTAATTTTCTGGTGTCTCATGCAATGGTTACATATGATATTATAGCACAAATAATCGTTAGGTTAATTTGTATTTTTTTCTTTAAAAAAAAATTGAAATAAAGTCACAGCTCACTCAGAATGTTCGTATTAAAATTAATTAACCACAGAGGTTTGCAGAATATGCAGCTGGCTCTTCAGCGATAGGTGCAATCATTCTTAATGATTATATTCACATGAAATCAGCGTCAAACCAGTCATAATATACTATTTTATGTAGCCAACATGATTAAATAAAGGCTCTCAAACCAAGTGCTACTCTTCAGTATATTAATTTTGCTTTATCTCTGGTGTTAACTGATAAATTCAATAAATACCCTTCTTCTTACAATTAATATAGATACCTTTGAAGTCCTGAAAATGAACAAAGTCTGTACTCAAAGAAATAATATGCATTTCATGTTAATAACTGAATTTAAATTTATAGAGGGATATTTATGTGTTAGTATGATTCTGATTTTGACGAAATAAACTATTATTATACACTGAATTCAAGTATTGTTTTAGGAAATGTAGGAATTTTGTAAAAAGTTTAGATTCAAAACCTCTAACTCACTAACAGCCGTGTTCAAAATTATCTTTCTTTACAACAGATAGATTGATAGATTCACCATTTTACTGCATATAATCAATTCTCTTTGTTCAATTATAGATGATGTATTCTATCACTGAATATGCGAGAATATGCCCTTTATGAATCCAATCCTGACAAAACTCTCGTCACAAATCGGTTGGTATAACAGAGAGATATTTGAGAATGAAGATCGTTCAAAGGCCTCATTGAGTCGAGATGAAATCGCTTCAAATCTCATGGAGTGGAGACGAGCCTAATCTTATCAAGTGCTGTTTCCCAATATGAAAAGTGTCTCATTGAAGGAATTAAACAACTCAACGGCGCCTCTTCTGATGGCGGTAATCGGCTATTATTAGAAATACATATTTTTTCTAGGCTCCCGGATAGTCATGTGGACAGCGCGTTTGCCTTTGGTGAAAGCGGTCCCGGGTTCGAATCCCAGTGGGAGCCACTATGCGAAATGACCTAAGCTGTCGAAGCACTTTTAACAATACTACTACTACCATGCTTCTTCTGATCTAGTTGCGGCATAATTAATTAAATTCAATTAATTTAACGCGTTTGACTATAATATTTTATTAAATGCAACCTTACCTATATGTTGTAATCATAAATATGTATCTATCACAATGATTATGATATTCAACCTTCAGAGCAAAAAAACGTTAGATTGAATGAGGCCACCATTATAAAACGGTGGGGAAAATCAGAATTAAAAAAATTTGGATTTCATATGTTAATTTTGAAAAGCAAGGTCATCTTAAATGTTATAAAGTAAAGTTGATTGGAAACGTTCTGTTTACCATACCAAAAAGAATATACCCTCCTGAACACGCGATGGATGACTTTGCGAACGTGTCAAGTTCAACCGGAGGATATTGAAAATGTGACGCAAGAGTTGAACGGAACCCTGTTTTCTGCGATATGATTTTGAAGGTAAGAAGGAAATGGGTGGACAAAATTGCGGGATAAAAAGATCAACGTTGGGCTTCCGATGTGATGGAACGGATTCCTTTGGCCATCTGGGAGATGCAAAAAAGGATGTTGCGGTATATTGGAAGATATTGACATAACCTCGCATTGATTTTTGATATGAATAGAAGAGAACAAGGAATTTATGCTTGCATATTTATGTTCTTTCATAAAATCAGTAGATGGTTGCCTCACCATGCACAAATATACTAAAACCCTACCCTATAAAAGAGATGGGCATACGAATAAAGGATGTAAATCCCGATTATGATTCTATTACCTTTATCTATTCACCCATCACTCAGCACTTCACCTGATGATGACTCTATGAGTGAAAAACATGGACACTTAACAATAAACGGTGCGATTGGTAAAAGTTCGTCATTTTCTCATTCTTTTATGGATACGAGCCCCTTTAAAACTTTGCATATAAATGAGATATATGCTTTTGCATGCGTGTTTATGCCTGATGCTGAGGGAACTAATTTTGTGCGATTACATGCTAATGAGAAGCACCAAAACAAATGCCTTCGCATAAATGAGCGTCTGAACCAGGCGGATTAATCGTAAATTTTGATAGATGGATATGATTTTACTTCTGGGGTACAATATGTCACGAAAATGGAGGGATCAGAAATTCAAAGTTCGGCATTTTATTTAAAGTGACATTCTAAATATACCGTTATATGCATGGCTAGACAAAAAATCCTTTGATCATCTGCATTTTAATGAAATTATTTTAGATCAACCTCATAAACAGCTGGCATACTGATTACTTTTATTTTTATTGATCTTTCAGTCACTATCATTCAGTATCTAGTCTATCACTGACCCTGTATTACACATATGCTCCTCATTAATTATCACAAAAAATGTTTCGATGGTTCCTTTCGTAACCTCAATAAAAGGTGGTCACACTTCTATATGAATGATATTAGCCTAGATCGAGGTTTTTCCATGTTTCACCTATAAATACAAACTTTTCCGAATATTTATTCCTGTTTTCTCATGCCTTTCCACCTCACATATACATACAAGCCCTAAAAACCCTTTTTTAGCCGGGAGTAAAGCACCAACGGATTGACTGTCGTTCTCATAGTACCTCTTATGCCTTCCGCAAACTAACTTTCTCAAGCAATTTATCAATCAATCGGAGCCCAGAGTGATGTCTCATTTCTTTTATGGATTATAAACGTACTCTGGTGAGCCTTTGATACCCTTGTAGACCTTTGCATGTATCGAAGCATTTTAAAACAATATTCGTCGCCTAGCACTACACCATCTCGTGGGCACAATTTTTATATGCCAGATCATCTCTAGAGAGGAAATTATAAGATGTTAATAGAGCCAAAGGAAAGAAACAGGAATCTTTTGTTCCGAGAAAAGACCTATTATTTTCACGTAATTTATCTCAGAATTAAATAGTACTGAAAGATAGGATTCAAACTTGATGAGGATTACTATGGATACATTAAAGATGCGATTGTAATTAAATATTGAGAGGGCATCCTGAGATCCTCAGTAAAGTAATTCTCCTGCAATTATCCGGACTAATCGAATGAAGTGGTTACTTTTGGTATTTATCATTATGTATCTGAGTTATTTACTTTTGTTTTGGTGCTGCTTATTGATGCGATGACACCTAATGAGGTCAAAGTGGTGCTAAAAGAGTCATTTCGGTCTGATCACTTCTCATTACGACAAATACTCACAGCGTCAATGTATTCTCCTCTGCTACCCAAATGAGCATTTTCCATTGTAAGCACTGTTGCACATTTGGGAAGTGCAAAGGAGATCTACTTCACACCTCATCATTCCTCCTCATTCCCAGGGCTAATGACGAATGGGCTGTGGTTCCGACTGACCTTTGAGCTGAATGCTTTAAAGACAGGCACAGGATTTCGTTCCATTTCTTGGCTCTCGTTTGTGGCAGAACCGCAAACCACTTTGCAGAGAAAACGATCGGGTTGGTTGTGGGAAGAAACCCAAGTATCCCTTGAGTAGTTTGACTAACGACCCCATTACACGTGGCCCCCCCCGTTTTAGGCAATCCGTAGTGACGTTGTGTGTTGCGGGAAATAGGCGCGGTTTTGAGCGCCATCGAGCGTATGACGAGACAATAAATAAATACCGTATTTTTTCATGTAAAAGTGGCTCCTATACGTAAAGAGAACCTTGGACTCTTTGAAAAAATAACTGAAATATTGTGATATGAGATCGAATATCTTTCTTCGCCAAGGAAGTTTACACATTATTCCATGAAAACGATTACAGGATAATCATATCTAACGCTGACATTAAATATTTCATAAACCCTCAAAAATAATTTACAATTTAAATTTTTAACGTTATACTGAATGTTTTAAATTTTATTTTCTGGAAAATAATCAGAATAGAATTTCAGCGGCAATGATACGTAAGAATGTATCGTTTTTATAAACAGAAGTGTAACCCCACTGGCTATAAGGACATCTCTACCGTATTGAAAGGATAGCCCCACCTTTTCTCGGGATAGATGCCCCAGTGCTATCTTTAGATGTATGTGCCCCATTAGTATCAATTTAACTTTAGGGTGATATTGATTAAGGTTTTTTCAAGAAAGAGTTTGTAACCTGCATTTAAATTTCAAATCAAAATTAAATCTAAGGTCGAATGCATTTTGTGCAAGATCAAAAGATGACGTATTGCTTAGTAAGCACTATGGTGGACCGTTTTGCCACTTTTTTCTGAACAAAATGTACCCAACAAAAGTGGTCCACTTACATGAACATTACAAATATAATTATTTATATTTTAAAAAATATCTACTGTGAGAATTTGTATCTCAAACTTTCGAAATTTCGACAAAAATATAAAAAATTGCCATACATTTTTCGGTTAAAGCCTCAATATTTTTGCGTGAAAACATGTCACTTGCAAAAAAAACTAGAAGAGGCTCTAGAGGAAGCTGAGATGTCTCCTATCGGACTTGAAAATGGAACAAATTCAGTACAATTAAGCTGTTTTGAAGCACCTTCCGTCCTCGTCAATTCCTTTACATGGTTGTTCGTACCGGTAGCTATCCAATGCTGTTTCACATCTATTAAAACGATTAATATCTTATTTGTTGTATAAATATTTTATTAAATCTCTGAGTACACAATGACGCAACTTAATGTGATGAGATTAATATTCTTAGTAGGAAGGAAAGAAGGGGCACCAATACTGGTTGGAAGGATGGTATCCTTCGAATATTCGAGGAATGAACTAGAAAAGCTATGGAATGGGCTTTTCGCGTCCAACTTTAAAACAAACTCCTGTTAGGAGTTCTTTTTGAGCATATCGACGGTGTTTATTTCAGCTCCCATTCATACCAATCGCAAATTTCATTATAATTTTAAATAGATATTCTTTGAATGTACACTCCTGGCCAAAATTAACGCAGCACCTCCCTAGCGATCCTTACGGCCGGTGCTGCTTTAATTTTGGCCAGGACTGTACTACAATTTTTGCAAACAAAACTTCTAAATTGCTTTTAATGCTAACTTGAACGTTTAGTTAGGTCCTAATTTCAAGTGAAATTTAACAATTTTGCCAAATAACAAGCGCTTTCCAAATAAAATTCAGTTTAAGCTAATTGGGCATCTCTCCATCTCAGAGGTGTGTCTCACCCGGACACTCGGGAGCGATGGCCAAATGCATGGATGCGGAGGAAAATTAATATTTTGTGTGAAAATATTTTTGAACAAAATTTGTATATATACTGTTAATAAACAATAAATATTATATTCTATCACACTGTTTCACATTCTTGTTATCACGTAAGTCACTTTTATGATGCAATTTCCTTAGGTGGGGTATCTCTACTGGAATTGCCTTATGCGCTTAAGCTTTGCTTCTTATTCAAATTCCAAAAGGAAAGAAAAGTGGAATATTTTCAATGCATCAACAAATATCAGATTATTGTATCTTATTTCTCGAGTAAAGAATAACAAAAATAAAGTGTAACAGAATTTTAAAACGAGAAAGTATCTTTGCGTATTTAATCAAGCTCGGTTCCACTCCTAAAAATAATTGCACAGTCAACAAACATAATTACTCGGACGACGGAGCCCTTGGCTTTTGCCACTTCTTCCTCGAGCGACCCATTGCTCATTTCGTCCTCATTCCCTCCTTATCTTCGCGCCGAAAAGCTTCACTCTTCTCACATTTTGGCCAAAGCGCCCTTGGGAAAATTGGAATTGAGATAAGGCGGGCTCCCACGGGAGATGCCCACCGCACCTTCATTCTGCCCCTCATGAAGTGCTTTATAGCATTTTAAGCATACTGCCCTTAAAGATACGAGCCACTCTTAAATGTAAAAGGAAGTCCCAAGCTCAAGTAAATCTATTGCTGATCTTGAAGTTTTGATCCTTGCTCTGTCTAGTAAGGAATTCGTTAATAGTGTTTTTAAGTCTTTCTTTAAGGTTCATGGTTATATAGCCAACAGAGTGGCAACAAGATGCCTCGATGGAAGATAAGTCGGCTGGGGAAAACTTTATTTGCTAATGATAGATAAATTGATTCAGCTTTTATTAATATAATACATTTAGTTATATAAGTCACAATTTGATTTTAATGGATGGATAAAAATTCAAATACTGCTTTAAATAAAATATACGATAGGTATTTGTTGGTGTTTGTGTAGTATTAACACAAAATAGATGTGTACACCTCAAAGTCTTCGAAAAAATTTCAAAAATCTATTAGTAATAATTAATAAAATATTTTTAATAGATTAAATACGTATATATCAAATATTTTATGATAGCGAGCTTTATTATTATTACATGAACACTACAAGTACATTATAATTCTGGTGGCAGTGGTTGGACACTACATAAAATACAAGCATACATTCACACAGTCGTACATGGTCAAGCAATATATAGATAGGCAATATGAATTGAGGGGTAAACAATATACCTGTCAGGCATTTGGAGGGAGGGAAACCCCTCGGAAAACCTCCCTCTGACAGAAGTCAAGACATATACGTAATACAAAATGTACAAATACTATCCCGTCCCATGAAAAGAAAACATATTTATCTTCGCCTTGAAGGTACGCAAATGGGAAGGAAATTGCTAAAATATAACTGCAGGAAGAACGTTCTGTTGATCTATTGTTCTATTGAGGAATGAGAATTTAGCAATATTAGAACTTTGAGAGGGAGGTTCAATTTTATAACTATGATCTTTCCTGCTTAAATAAGTGGGGTTTCTAATTCTTCTCTTAATATCTGCCCATGCTGTCTTGCCTGAATAAGCGTTGTATGAGCTTCCTAACCTGTAAACTTTCCTTCTGTTTTCTAAAGCTTCCCAACCTAGCTTTTCTAACATTTCTGTTACGCTTGCAGTTCTTTGAAGTTATTCTTAACATATCGTGCGGCTGTTCTCTAGTTTATATTTCAAAATAAACGAATTCATCTAAAATTTTCGTTAACGATTTCAAATTAATATCATCTATTGAACGAATCGATTGTCCATTAGTAAACATCATAGTCAATCAACCAATATTGGTCGTATATGCAGATTGATGTGTTAGAGTCTAAGTTATATATTTAAAAAAATACCTTCCTCTAACGTGCATATGAAGGTTCTAGCCTGTTGGAGTCTCAAATCATTCTCAACAACTTTTTGCTGGCTGCCAAAGCTTTGAAGACGATATTTGACTTGTTATACAATATGAGAATAAATAATGTTGTTTTTTACTAAATACTGTAATCGAAAAAGTGCAGATAAGTTCTGAATGTTCCAAATGACCTTATTAGTATCACATTTTATTACATTCGATAATTAGAGATCAAAATTTGTGCCCTTAGTAATCTCATGCTCGTAACAATTCATGTCCTGTAATTACTCACAGCTAAATACTCGCAGATTACGTAGTATATTAGCCATGGACAAGACAAAAAATAAATGCAAGATACATTGTTCCGTATCTTATACCACAAGAAAAATTTAAAATATCCGATTCCTCAATATGTAAGAATAATATAGCATTAATGTAAGAATGAAAATGCACCAATCTACCGATACCTAAATCTGCCTTAATGTCGAGACTAAAATTTGAAATAGGGAGGCAAAAAAGTTTTGATTTCATAAAGCTTTACTTGCCTCAGAAATTGTGTTCACCCTCTGACCACTAAATTCTCGTCGGGACGAGGACCGCCAAACAAGAGGCAGAGTGGTCAGAGGCCCAAAAAACGATGGGCTTAAAGAGGCGCTCCAAAATGTCGGAGCGAAAATAAATAAAAGAGGATCGAAAATATTAAGCGATAGCGGCGACCGCATTGACCGCCAATCCACGATGGCAAAGAGGGCGGAACGGCAAGGATGAACCGCACGCCCACGGAGTTTAGAAAATCCCCATATCCGGGCGGACCGGATTCGATTACCGACCGGAACGAAGGGTTTTCATTATTCAACGGCCTCGCAGTCAAGCGGTCGCCGTTCTATATTTAACACGGGTTCTGTCGATCAAATGCCCTCATCCATCAAATTCCTCAGCGACGGAATAAAACGGAGGTAAAGAGCGAATTACGTCATCTGCTCGCGTCAAAGATTTTGATTTGGAGGAATCGGATGAACGAGAACAAATCGAAAACTGCAGCTCAAAAATGAGAGGGGCGTTGTAAAAGCTCCCGAAATAAAAGGATGACTGCGATGATTTCAAATTAAGTACAGCCTCGCCACTTCGACTCTCTCAGTTTCTTAAATATGCAAATTTAGTAAAAAGTTATAACATTTGCAGTATAACATGTAGTATTTTCTCTTATTTAGTCTAATATATCGGGTAATACGAGTGTAATGTTGACTAAAGCGTGTGCTTTCATGTCCAGAGGCTCTACGTATGTTAAAATATATCTTAGTGGTAAACAGGTTTGCTATGCTATAAGAACTAACATATTCGATTCATAAATGAAAAATGCTACTTCACGAAAACTCGCCTGTAAAAGCAGACTCTGTAATTACAAGGGCAGAGCGGAAAGTAACGAACAATAATGTTTTTCCTCCCCTGCTTTTGCAGCTGGAAAGTTGAAATTTCAGGACGATATAGTTAAAACTTCAAACTTTTATTAAGTTAAAATATTTATTATTTTATTAATTATAATTAACCGGTGCCGAGCATCAGCAGTTGTTCAGCAATTTTCCATGTACCGAATTATGAATATTATTTACACATTAAAGCGCAGTATTAATAATATACTTATTTATTTTGGCAAAATTGAGAATATTCAATATTCAATTATTCATTTACCTATTGATATACAAATTTATTAAATTATTGAATGATTTATAATTTATTTTATCTCGATTTCCTCAACAGAGTTTTTATGTTTATTTCCAAGGAATTAAAATGATCAATCTCAGTCTATAATAAGTATTTCTACGCTGGTATCTGTTTTGGATTTCGAATCAAACTGCATATGTGTACTTCTGTCTAACAGAGGTATTCTTCCATGGATTTCCTTTCATGGAGTGTACAAATTCCTAGAAATCTCCCAAGGAAAAGGTATTCGTTGGGGAATTCCTTCTCATTTGTCGACGGAGCGTCCCTTCGGTCAACAAAGAATTCATTATCCCGCATTGCACCACGCGCTAAGACGCAGAGGGTCTTAAAAGCGGGTCACTATCAAACCACATACCCTCCTATCGTTTGCCTTAACAAGGAAGGGGCTTTTCTCCCTTAAGTGTGAAAAGGAAGGATGCGAAGGGTCGTATTTCCGCTTTAATCTCGCCTTGTGCATTGTCTGCAGAGGGGAGACGTTTGGTAAGGAAGAGTTGGGTTCCTCTATTGTCCCTCAAGATACCGAGACTTCCTGCAGTTGCAAGCTTTCTTTTCCTCGGTGGGCTCAGAGGATATTTCTCGCTGGAAGATTTTAATGCTCTCGTGTCACGAACCGTGGTCTCTAGAGGACAGGGAGTGTGGTATCAGTGTATTTTCGCCATATGTTCTAGCGATTTCTGACGTTGAAAAGAAATCACTGTCACAAATGCAGTATTTCTACTTTCTTTGGATATTTTTCTATGAAAAGTGTGGCAATAACAATTTCTCTGGTAGATATTAAATTTTTTCTACGTAATATTAATTTCAAAAAAATTAGTTTTTGAAAATATGTAAATCAACGGAACGAAAACATACTGTTTATAATTTTACAGGTTTCCAAGGTATAATTTATATTTAAAAATATACTGAGCCAATTTTGTGCGTGCAGTAAGAATAAAAACATGTAAAAATAAAGAAGGTAATTTATGTGTATATTTTTTTACATTTCTAGACGTCCAGTTGATTAAAAGTTAAGGATAGCGCGAGGGATGTTTATGCATATGTCACTGAGAATTCCTGAATACGATGAATTGAAAAGACCACAGAAAGCGGGGGTGCATGCACCGCAGGGACGCTTACTTATCTCGGAATGAAAGAGTGAAAGGAAAATCAGTGAGACAAGAAGCGATGCGCGAGACGCCGTTCGTTTTTTATTCAGCGGCGGAAATGAGACGAAAATACAAAAATGAGACGATTGTGGGCGTCTCGTATCGGAAGAGCGCACGAATGAGGGGTCTCGTGCACTCACCTAATTGCATAGTTGACCTTTTGTGAGGAGTCCTCTTTTCATTCGTAGAAATCCGATGGGAATACAGTGGAGAGGATCTCCTATTTGAAAGAGCAGACAATGGACCCCCTGCGTGGAACAGCCTCCGAGGAAGAACTGTCTAAGAAATTGCGCCTTCGAAAGCGCTCACGGTCGGTGACTTTAAACCCTGGGTATTAACAGTTTCCATTTGCTTTCTGCTCGACAAGATAACCAATGCTGAGAAGTACGAGGAAATGTGTAGAGGAGAAATATAACGCTCTGATTTAAAACCTATATGAGAAGAGTCGTTCTGTATGGCTCTGAAATGCAAATGCAGAAGAGAAAATTATACAGGAAGTTAAACAAGAATGATGGATACAAGACGAATAGATCTAGTAATTCAGGAAAAGACAATTAAACAGTATATGATGAAAGACGTCTCAATTAAGCCTTGATTAACAGAGTAGAAAATTTAATTCTATAATTAATATGGCAAGGTTAACGTCCTTATCCTATTCGTTGCTACTGCTGTCATATTACTATAAATGGATTATTTGTCATTTGGTGCAGGATAAAGAAAATATATCTTGCATTTATTTTTGTTACATTCTTCATCGGACTGCGATGAAATAAAAGTTATTGATTTATGAGTATGAAGAATATTGGCGATAATTAATGTCTCTCCTGATAGAATTTCAAGAAAAGCTTAACAATAGGATCATTGTGCTTCACTTAAGTTCCGCTTATAGCAAACTGACTTGGTGAGGTAAATAAAACGTAATGGCAGACTACCTCACTCCTCATCCTACTTATAAAGCCTTATTCCCCCGTACTAGCTCTTGAAATGATTATTGAGTGGATAAGCTTCGAACCAGCTTTCAGGATTTTAGGGATAGTACAGTTACAGGGATACTTTGCAGACTGACCCTTTTCATTGCCATCATTCATGCGATGGCTGATATTTATGCTGATAAAATATGAATTTGGTTTCGTCACTTTTTACTTTTATATTTGGATCTTCTTACTACCCCCAACCCTTTATCGTGGCTCGATCGAACCCAAGACCTTCTCCACCAATGGCGGACTAAGAACAATAACGTTAAGGTAAACACGACGATCTTCCTCTAAAAATAAAAAAAAACACTAATGGAAGGAAGAGAAGTAATGAATAAGAGATCTTACGGAAGCAGATGCCCCCACCAGAACCGTGTATTGGATATCCCAATCTGCATAAAATAGTAAATCATCCAACCCGCAAACCCATCCTTCCTCTCTTTTATTGTTACTTTCATGTAATACATTGGAAAATTTACTTTTTTAGTCTGATGACGATTAACCACAAGCGAAAATATTTAACAAAATAAATCATAATGGTATCCGCGTAAATATATACCTTATCTACTTGTTTCCATAATTTCTATTCTGATTGAGTTTATTAGAATCTCTTAATTTTTATGCTTCTTATTCTTGAAGAATAAAAATATTACTGTTATTTAAATGTAATTCGAGCGAAGATCTTCACTGACTTCCATGTATGCACTCTGGTATAAATATCTGCAAAATATTGAAAACTATCCAATTCGAGCTGTAACATTTCGTATGTATATGAAGGAATAGCATTATACAATTGCAGGTTTATATGTTTCTAGAAAGAATTATATGGAATGGTATAGGATATATAAAGTGAGAAAATTATTTTGTTTCAATTTGCTCTTATGAAAGAATAGCTAAGAAATGGCTATCAGAGCTACATAAAACCTATCTTATTTAAAATACCTATCTTATAATTATAAATGACAAAGTTGGTTTTCACACCTTCTTGAATAAAAAATGAAGGACTGACTACATCTTTATTTAAATTCCCAATAAAAATAAATTTGGCAGTAATTAAGAACGAAAGCAATTTTCAAACCAAAGGAATTAAAACTGCTTGAGCATTGAAAGTATCTTTGATGTTGGTGTTGCTGCGCGAATTAAAGCGGAAATAAACTGCCATCTGATGGCGCAGTTAATTCCGTTATCCAGAGCGGAATTCCGTTTGAATATTTCAAGTATTCGTTCTGAACCGTACTTGAAAACTGCATTATTTGTAATGATTCATTTTTATCCGATACTGCGATTATTAATTTATGCCGACTGAGATTACGTCCTCGCGGTAATTGGTTTTCCTATATGAAATGCATTTTTAAAATTGTTCGCTCGTGATTGAATTTGCTCTCTTTGAAATTGCAATTTTTTATAGCAAACGGAAATCCAATTTCAAAGTTCATTAAGAGATCAAACAATTTAATTTAATTTTGACGATTCGATTTAATTTTTCTCTTTTTAGGTTGAAATTCGATGGAAACAGATTATTTTATACATATAGTACATTTAATAACAGTTACTCTGTGAAACATTTAACATCAACATTACCCGAATGATGCTATCTAGTCCAATTAATGAATATTTTACTTCTGCAAGAGGTTGCTTCAATTCCGACTACCTATGCGAATTATACACATTCTTAGAAATGTTTCAAAGGAGAAATATCCTGTTTGTGCGGATGTTTTCTTATTGCTTCTTCCAAATAAACGTGTTTCTTTTTCCTTTATCCTGATTATGATATACATATTGTGGTTTGAGTGGAGTAGCCACAATTCTTGGGTCAAGGATATTCCTTTGAGTGAATTCTCCTGGTCAAATTTGATATTCTTTTTGCTAGGAAATAATATGCAAATGCAACGATTGAAAATAAAAGATTTCTAAGCATATAATACACTAAATACAATGCTGTATTCATTATTGAGGTGCAAAGAAACAACTCCGATGTCCTTAAGAATCTCCAAATTGAGATAATTTAGACGAGGGATGCGACAATCACCCCCCTTATTTATCCTTCCTAAGGACTAATACATTTATTCAGATAAAGTTATTGCAGTGAAATAAAAGTCATATTGGTTTACATATATCACTTACATGTAATTGCTCTTAATTTACAAAATAAACCTATTAGAGGTTTCAAATCTGCAATAGCCGTGTGAATAATAATAGATACTTCACTCCTGACGATGAACGCATAATATTCGAAATATGTTATTCCTTACAAAAAGACCAACACTGGTTATCGCTTTCACGGAAGATTGTAATCAAATGCAGCAGAAAATTGAGTTAAAAGAAAAAAATAACTATGTAACATTTTACTTTTAATAAATTCATAAATATTTATAAGAGATAATAATAATATTGATCAATGTAAAATTCTGGTTTACACCTGTAAATATGTAAATTTCAGATAGAAATGCCCTTCTTTAGAGATCAAAATTTGTGTTAGATTATGGTGGGAAAATTGGTCCTGCCGATATATCTTGATGATTGGAATATTTTTCATTAGCCTTAAATGAAAAGATATAATGAAATTATCTTTCATTTACTTTTGCGTTGCTCATAACTGCGATGATAAGAAGGCTACTGGTGCTGAATGACGGCATTGTTTATGGAATGCTACGAATAGTTATAAAATTTATTATATTTTTTGTTTATTTTGTCTTTTAACACTTTCCTAAAAACTATGTTTTTGATTATTTTCTGTGACCTTTTAATCTTCCATTTGTATGTATTTCTTAATGTAATTTCATTTTCATCATTTCTTTGAGATTAATCTCCCATTGTTCAACGATTATTTTAATTCATCTATAATTAATGTCAGTTTAGTGAAGTGGATTTATTTTATCTGATTGTTTGTAATGCAGTTATGTTTTTTCCCCTTTCTTTTTGTACAAATTTTATATTTTCACTGCCTGTCTATCATAACCCTTTTCTTTCTCCTTCATCAAAACTATAGTTTTCTAACTGTAGGTTCCGCTGGGTTTCCCATTCCTGCGAGTGTTTTCCTGTAGTGGAAATTTTTTCCTAAGCCCTCGGCTTAGGTTTTTTTAATCCACATATTACTTTTCTTCGTGTACTTTTGCAAACTATCTCTTTCTTTCTGTTTCGCATATGACGATGGGTTAGGTGTAAGAAGAGACTTCCAAGTCTCAATCACGCCCGAATAAAGGCAATTTATTATTATTATTATTATTATTATTAACAGTCTTACTCGTTGTGCTAAAAACAAATAAATAAGTAGACTGCAATCATTGTAGATTGTAGTCAGCAAACCAAATCTACTTACGTAGATTTAGTTTGCTGATGACTTTTTGGCTTCGTGAGGAAAGCAAACTACCTCAAACCTTATTTTTCATAGTAATTCCCCTCTCCTAACACATGTTCGCTAATGCTAATGGATAAGATTGCAGCATATCTAAGGTCTCACTTTTCTACATACATCGGAGATCAATTATGATTGATCAGGAACTAAATTTTGTTGCATTTTGGAGTGGAATTTAATCTTTTATGGATTCTTATGAAATTCGTATAAAAATAAAAGCATGAACACAAATTAGTACATATAATAGTATAAAGTGTAACTTATCCGATGATATTGGTAGAATTTCATCATTTAAAATAATTTATTGTAACACAAATCAGGTGTGCAATTGTGTAAGTTAAAAAAAATTGTACACATAATCTTTTTTCCTATTAATTATTTTTTGTTATATATTTTGTGTAAAATAAAAATCACTGGCATCTGCAATAAAGTCAATAACGTTTCTTTGTGCAGGAGAATGGGATAGTTAGAAACAGGACTCAAGAGATATAAATGGAAGGCATCATTGATAAAAATGAAAAGGAAGAAGGTGATTTAATACGGCGAGTTTTTTAGAATGGTAGATGTTTTTAATAGAATAAATAACTGAGAATAGATCAATGAACCATGACTGCAATGACAGAGAATTGAGTATTTTGGGAGGTATTTCGGAAAAAAGATGCAAATGAGGTGCTGATTATTAAGAGCTTGGTTAAATATGGGTATAGGAAAGTATTTATTTAGGTGAAAATTATTACAATGCCGTTTGGGTTTTACCTCAAACATAAGCTGATGCTTAAAATTGTGATTAAATATCTAATTTAATATACTTATACTACCTTTTTCTACCTGTCCCTAATTGGCGATGGCATTTCGGATTTTCACTGGGGTATTTTATATTCTACCTTAACAAATTAACGAATATGTATTTATTTAATTAATCTATTCTAATCTTGGTTATCTCAAGAAGTGGGCACAAAATGGAATAAGGCGTAGCTAAGTTCAGAGAGTCATTCCGTTTTCTCTCCGATTACGTTGAAATTGGTCATCAAACAAAGTCCTAATTAAGAGCTACTTCTTATGTTCTGATGTGGCCTAATGTGAAATTCATATGTTCCTGACGTAAAACGTTTCCCCACTCCTGCGTTAGAACAATTTGGATGTCATACGATTAATAAATTTGCAACACGCCCCTCGTGTGATCCATGTGTGGCCTTCGGAGCAAAAGAATCTCAACGTCTGTCCCACTCATTTCGGCTAATCGGCGAAGCGCCACTATAATCACTGTTTAACATTAACAAAGCCGCATTTCGGCCACAAATGCTCAAAGACATCGTCAAAGGCCGAGTGTCCTTCTGCGGTTTTCCCCTCCAGCGTATGCATTTATGCGTGCTCTTAAGCACACGTGTCCGTGAGAAGCGTGCGTGTGAGCGCTCGGCTGGGATTGTTCCACTCCGCCTATCTCTGGGGGCCCCGGGGAAACACGGCCCCCCTACGAGAGGGATCCCGATTCTGGGCGGAGATACTGTACTCGCGGGTGCCTTTTCCCCCTCCAAATTAAACTGGGAAATCGTTATTGCTCCCCAGACACACAAAATGATGCTTCATTTTCTGGATGCGGGGGTTGCGATTAACACGTGGTGCGAGTCCTGTGTGAATCCCAACGATAAATAAATGCACCTTTAAGTAGAAAATAGGGAAATTTCTGAGCGGAATGGAAGGATTGAGTTTTTAATAAGTAACGAGAACAGTTGAGAGAATTTGAAGTTATCTTAACCCTCGACGGACTACGGATACCATATGGCATCATCCGACACCTACTATTATTTCATTTTGTAACCCAGAATAGGAGAGCTCGATGACAATGTTGCAATTTTGTATTTGTTTGGCTGGTTTTATGTGTCGTTTATGTATAATGTTTTATGGGTATTGTTTATCAGACAATCACAAAGCGAAATACGTAAGAAATTTAAAATAATCACAAAAAAATTATTCCGGCCTTGGAGGGTTAAATCTCGTTATTATTTATGTTTCTTACACTTATGAATGCATTGCTTCTCTGAAAATTTTCTAATCAAATGGATTAAGGCATACAAATACTTGTGTATCATTGTTTGTCAATGCTGTTATTTAGTTATTAATAAGGTCTCAAGCTTAAAATAAGATATTGTTTTTAATATATTTCTGGATGATGACCTTGAAGATTATCATCTTACAAATTGTTGACACGTAAATCGGAAGTGAAAAAAACAATATGACTGGGACTCGAAGCCAGACTTTGCAGATTAGTTGCCTGGGCGAGGACCATGGTGCCTCTATGCGGACCACCAGTGCTTTGGTTGTAAGGCACCCCTTTCACAGAAGTGGAAATGATGTGGCGTGGTAGTTTAGTGGTTGGAATACATACCCGAAAAATGGGGGACCTGAGTTCGAGTCCTATCCAGGACTTATTTTTAGCCTTATTTTTAAGACTCACGCATCAAAAGTTTAATTGTATCGAGTAAGACATAGACTTGTAATATATTAATTGAACTCCATATATAAACTTTGTATCATATGTCAAATTTATAGGAGGTTTTTTCTTTGATTTTCACAAATATTTAATTTGTGCCAAATTTTATTAAATGGAGAGGAGATTATATAACCTGTAGTAAATTTCGTGAATACTATAATACGTCGTCATTTATCACTCGGAAAATCATTTTTCTAGAGCCTTGGTAGATGATGAAAAATTACCACGAGAAAAATTAATCCATTAACCTCATAAAGTTCACATAAAAACATTGTAGTAGGAGATAACTCATCATCTGGATAATCGGGAAAGAATCAAGTTTTACCTGGAAAGTGAACTTTAGTGGATTACAATGGAAAAAAAACTTGAAAATGAAAGAATTTTCTCGTTACTCTAGGAATCTTCAGCGATGGCAAAGCCGTTTGAGCAAAAGCATTTGAGCGATGGAATCAGATGCGAATTCTTGTACACTCCCTGTATCTAAGAATCGGTACTTATCTTCCTGAAAAAATATTTACTGACACCGACCGATTCGAACTAAATCTTTCATAAATGTTTAACTTTTTCACTTTTTCCTTGACTTTATTTCCTTTCACTCTGACCATTTTCTCTCTATGTTTTATAAATTTTGTGTGTTGCTGGCTTCGAAGCCGTGGTAGTTAGTCTTGCAACGCTGTGATCTCGGATTCGAATCCTGGTTAATGGATTGCTGCACATGTGTAAAAAAAAGACAACAGAGATTTATAGTGAGAATGGTCGCCTTTGAATAAAATACGCCCGATAAATAAAGACGAAGTTATTGTTATATTCGTTTATATTCTGTTTTCCTTTTGTCTGTGCCCTAAAATTGAGTTACTTTAACCCTCGTAGTACTCGCGTCCTAAATCGTCTCCTCAGTACTCGCGTTGGGTGGAATCGACCCGACATTTTCCAAAGGGGTAAATTGTCTCAAAATGTAGTGAATACATTTTTAATTCATTAGTGATGATGTAATATTAATTAATGGTTGACCTGGTTATTAAAATAAAATCAAATAAATATTTTCAAATAATTTTAATATTAAGTGAAAATTCGATATCCCTGACGCCGAGTATATGGCTGATGAATTTCGAATATTGCATATAAAAAGTAAACTGTTTAAAAATAAAATAACATTCAATATACTAATGATGATTCTTAATTATACGAAATTTACATAATAACTCTAAAAATTCAAAAAAGATCATAAATGCAATATTTTACGTAAAGGTCTTTCATCTACCTGGTACTACCGCTAAGAAAAATTTGTTTAAATAATTAAATTTCCATTTCCAACCTGGCGAATATAATGATAGAATAAAATAACCGAAATGGATGGCTGGTTCAGAACATTCTAAAACTCAGCTGCTATGAGAAAGAAGATGTAGAAAAGCACTAATAAAAAGTTACGGAATTTTAAAATTCACATGGGTCGATTCGGCCCAGACGCGAGTACTCGAGGGTTAAATACTGGGTATACTTTGATCGATACTTCTTAATATTTTTAAACTTCACTAACAACTCGTAAGACTTATGAGCTTAAGAGAATACACATTTTTTGCGCGGTGCGTAGAGTAGTCAGTTCCAACAGTCAGTCGCGCCGCTGCTGGAAGCGTTGCACAGGTGCCAGCAACATTATTGTTTTCTGTCCACACAAAGTTTCGTCTTGTTTATTTACGCTGAGAAACTTCATACTCACAAAGATTATTTTGTAAAATTCAATCGTGACTCTTATAGTATTGTTTTATACATGTATTTATAATTACTATCGACTAAATATCTGCTATCATTTTTCTTAAATATAGTTTCTGTGAATGAAATCAGATCCAGGGGTACTTTAATCAAGACCTGGGGCAACATTGATCGAATGATTACTGTTACCCCGTTACATAGATCGCATTGAAAAGCTACGAAAACAACAAAAACATTGTTTCTTGTTTGAGAAAAATGCCACGTAAGAACAACGTATACTTGGGAGTCGGCAATATCGAGATTACTGCACCGACAAGTTGGAAGAAGTACTGCAATTAGTTGTTGAAAGAACACGTTCACTTCGCGAGGCATCAAGATGATTTAAAATTCCATTCGGCACAAATACGGAATAGGGAAGCATGGAAGCAGACCAACCCGGCCAACGATTTTTACTAAAGAAGAGGATCTGGCCATCCTTAAAGCAGCAGCCGAGTGTTCAGATTGGGGTTTTCCATTAAGTCTTATGGACGTAAGAATGATAGCCAAGTATTACTTAGACAATAGAGGCAAAATGGTGGACATTTTTAGGAACAGTGTTCCTGTAGTTGACTGAATATACAGCCTTCTCGACATGCATAAGGATTCGATTGGGCAACGACTGGCTACCAATATCAAAAGAGCAAGAGCATCACTATCAAGATAAAACTCTTAGAGAATTTTAGGACAATTTGGCAAATCCAATAAAAAACTTGCCTAGTTCTAACATATTTAACTATGGCGATTATTTTTTCGTTCATTTTCATGGGGGTACATTGATTTTCCATAGAAAACACAAGGGCGATCTAAGTATCCCCAAAGGCTGTATATCTTTGATCTGGTAGTTTTTATTTTTTCGGTAAATACTATATTTTACGATGTCATATTTTCAGAATATGTACTACTGGCTAAACCGATCAGTCAAGTTTTTTAGTATAACTGTATTGATAAAGCAAAGAAAGTTATTCTGTTTTGAAGAAAGAAACTGATCAAATTATACCCATGTTACAGCATCTAATTACGTATTGTGTGAAAATTAAGATATTTATATAGAGTAATTTACATCTCTTACATCTATATTCCTGAATTGTATGCATTTTAAATGTTTACTTTGATAGAATTTTATATGTATTAACTGAATATGTTTATCCGTTTTACTTTAGTTGTTACTTTTTTGGCTTTCTATTTTATTCATTTATCTGTTATTGGCAGCTAGCTAGTTCCAATTTCTTTTGGAATAAAGACTGCATATGCATGTACATTTGTTCTGGCGATGAATGCATATGATTTTGGTATTGCTATGATGTTTACTGAGGAAGGAATAATTAAACTATAAGGCGTCTGTTTGCTCGGTAATTGAAAGTTCGCGAAAATTAAGCTTTTTTAATCTAAACATTTTTGATGTTATCCAAGACATTATTAAAAAATACCGCACTTTTTGTCCTTACCGCAATATCAGTTAAATTGTAAATAGCATTTGTACTTAGAGTCCTTGGTTAAAAGGCACAGTGACTCTGATGGTGTTGTAACTGAGACTGGAACGCACACAATGATTGTTTAATATCCTTTGCTGAAATATCTTTTGCCAAAATAGGTACACTCCTGGCTAAAATTAACGCAGCACCTCCCTAGCGATCCTTACGGCTAGTGCTACGTTAATTTTGGCCAGGACTATACATACATAAATTGGCTGTTTTGAATTGTTCCGGTTCACTGAATGTATAAATTTTACCAAGTAAAATAATACGGTTTTTTCTCTACTTTTTAAAATAAATAGATCCATTGTAATATATTTTTATCAAGCAAAGCCTTCGGCAATTTTTCTTTCGCTATAATTTACAATTTTCTTCCTAAATGCCCGAGCATATTCGCTAAAGAGTTTTTATTTCAAATTAATTCGGCTGTTTTTCTACAGCGGTATACATGGATATCGAATTTATAAAATCTATACCGCTTAAATATGCAAACAATTGAATATGGTGCGGATTTGATGGGAATCTATCGCTTCGGGAGTTTACGTTACGAATTTTGCATTTTTCATTAATTTCGCGAAATTACTGTCGTGAAAAAATCGAGAGAACGGCCTGTGACGAATGGCTCTAAGGAGTGAGGAGGGAAAAGGATTTAAAAATCCTCACGTCAAGAGGCGACGCTGAGCATCATTTCGATTTATTGCCGCGTCCTAGAAAATTCAGAGGAGACTTAAATTGATACTCAGAGTCCGCATCCGTTATCTATTAATCTTTTGAGAGATTAACTGTTTTGATGGCGCTGTGTGAGATCGCCTCCCTCCGGAAACACGTGCTTCCGAACATGGTCACCGACTCATCTTGAGGGATGATTATCCATTTGTCTTCCTAAATAATCGATCCCTCATTCTGTCGAACCTTTCGTCCCCACTCGCGATACACTCACCCCCATCCATCCGAGCTAATATTTCATTATGGAGTATTGGCATTTTTCCAAAGAAGCCGCAGATGGCGTGAGTTTATATCACTTCCATCACGTCTTTCTTACCTTCGATATTTCACTCGATAGAGATTAAGGAAGCGATAAAAAATAACTTTTGAAAGATTGTGCCGAAGGAGAGGAGGAAATTGTTAACCGCTTGGTTGGAAAGATCGATCAGAGCTATCTAAAATATCTAGGGAAAAGTCTTTCCAAACTTTTACCTTCTGGATCTGTTTTTTTCGCACACTGCTGATACTACTGGTGATAAATATTTCTTCTTAATGCGAACTTTCACTTCATTGGAACCAAATATATCTCCGCTCTATTTCTAGTGAAACGAAAGCTTTACTTAATACACTATGTTCTTCATCCGTAAAAGATATTTACTAAAGCGAGGATTTTTCTGTTCTTTCCCAGTCAGTTAGATAAGAGGTTTTCAAAACTCCAGGATCGTTGGAAATATCGAGAATGTAAGTTTGTTTAGTTATTTTAGCTTATAAAGACCTTAATTAATGGAGTAGATTATACATATGACCCAATAAGTGTTTTAAAGGTGCGCAAAATATGTAAACAAATATATTGGCGTTAATCCAATCCCTGAAGATCTACTCATAGGTTTTATAAGCAACTAATCTTTCTTTTACCTAGTACTACTTTACTACCCTACTTTTCACAAGTAAATGATCGTGTCTTTTAAGTTGGATTTGGATCATGAGGACCTCCGATTCAGTATTCATAAACACATAAATGAAGTCAACGGCACCTAATAAAACCAAGATAAGATTTACATAAGTGTCCGAGGAGTGGGAGACAGCCATTCATTGCGGTCATTCACCCTTCCGGTGTATGCATCTATCACATCACTCAATAAAAAAAAGAGTTGTGTTCAACTGGTGTTTACACCCCTTGCCACACGCCGGAAGGCGGCTTGTAGGATATTTATGTAGATGTAGATGAAGAGTGAATGTCAAAACATATAAAATGACCGTTTGGCTTTCAATTCACACAATGATAGTCTTGAAAAAAAATATAATGACTTTTGGTCGTATAATTCTCATTATAACGGAGGAAAGAGTCACTCGAGTGATTCTCTGTTGAAATACTCTCCTAAACGTCGGAGGTTGATAAGTCATTTCACCCACTACATATATGCGGATGTAGGAGAGCGACAGTTGAAAGTTTGGCAAATTCTCTAAATATTCGAAGCAAAAACTGAAATGGTATATCTACGAGGAATCATGAGAGTATATCTTGCTCGAAATAATAAAGTCGGGTTTGATATTAACTCTTAAGCAGTCACGTGACATACTATTAAGGGACTGTACGGATTATATTCAACCGGAAACAAGATCGTCTTGAGATTATCCAAATGAACATCATGAAATACTAAGCTAAACTTAAATGAGTTACGAAATTTATAACGTCACGAGTTTAGCTGCAAAATGACTCTTCAACGACAATCAGCGACGTAAAGAAAGAAAATTTGGAACATGGCCATTATTGAATTAGAGATTTAAAATCTCCAACAGCCATCGGCGGAGAAAACGGGAAAGTATCGCTGCTCCTTTAAGGGTAGCCAATGCAGGTTCTTGGGTGTCCTTAAGTGAGAGGCGGTCCAAAACTTCCTGTTTTCTCCAAATGCTGGTGAATGAGGTAACAAAAAAGACGGCTTTAGGAGATTTTAAACATCTAATATGTAGCGACGTATCGAATTTTGATACCATAAGAATAAATATATTTATAATGACGCCAAAACTCGTGTCTAGTCAATATCGAAGTTCAGATGATTCCTATACATTGCTATCAATAATGACATTACAGAATGGTATGTATGAATAGTTACACGCATTACATTTATCTTTTGTTTTTGTACTAAACCTCAAAATATAAAAATTTCACGGCTAAAAGTTGATTGTTGTGCTTAGCCCGAGACGGCTAATTAAGTTTTAGACAAGACTACATATATTCACATATCGTGGGTATATACATCATTACAGGAAAAGTAATTCATTACCGTCTTCCTTTAAATAAACGTCAAAGTAAATGAAGATACAAAAATCTTATGAGAAAATACATGCTATTTCAATGTGGTAGTGTAGAGACAGTAATGATGGCTGTAGGGAATGGAATAGACGAACGGGAATGTCTTCTTCCTCTCTAACAGTTGTCTTCCTTTCTCGTTTTCAGATCTCATTCCACCGCTATGACAATGAAAATAAAGAATAACTTGGGTTTGCACAGCATTTCACTCTTGAATATGAAGCTAAAATCTAAGGCTTACGGCGAGTGTTCAGTTTTTCATAGTTTGTTTTTTCCAAATACTGACTGGACTTTCCGCCCATAGAGACAGTAGGCTCAAACACAGTTGTGCGGGATACGATCGGAAACAGCAGAGCAGATACTTTTCACAGAGAATCGGCTCACTCGAGAAACTATTTACGCCAGGGGTATATCGCTCAAAGAATTATTTTTTGCATGGTATTCCCTAATGAAATTTGGACTAGGTTATGTCGATTGGTCTCTATTCATGATGCATTTAGTAAAATAAATAATTCCTGCAGCCAACAACAAAGAATTTAATAGCCTTAATCAATTTATAGTACTATCTATAATATCTTGAATCCTTATCTTATACCTATTACTATCGGTAGGTTTGCGCAGGTTTTTCCTGCAGTGGATTTTTTTCCCTAAGAATCTCTTAGGTTTTTTACATTCACAATTCTTCTAACTGTTTCTAATTTAATAAATAATGACGATCGGTTAGATGGAAGAAGAGACTTTTAGTTTCAATCTCACCCAAATAAAAACGATTTATTATTATTATTATTAATTATGAAGGAACATTAATTAGACTATTGCTAGAGGGATATCGAGATTTAGCAGCTTCAATTCGTGAAATTTCAGGTATTTTTCGTTTCTAAAAATTTATCATCTTAACTACTTTGAAAAACCATTGAAGTTATCAATTGGAAGAAATGTCTTTATATGCAAAAAAATCTTGTAAGTTAATGAATTCTTGGAAAATGAAATTATTGAGGTTAAGGTTTTGAGCTTGCCTCTACGTGAAATATCCCCATTGTGAACTATCCTTTGGCAAACAGTTTCCTGGCTGAAGCGCCAATTGAACTCTTTCGAATGAAACTGTTTTCTTCACTTCGTGTAATTGATTAATGTTCAATGAAGCCTCCTCCGCACCAGAATTCTCGGAGGTTCCCCTTTGGGTCTGTTCATCTCACTTTCCGTGTTTGCTGCGTTCATTATCCGAAGAGGCTCATCACTTCTCACTGAATTTATCACGCAATCAGACATCTTGCATTCAAAACAACTTCGAGATACGTCACGTATCAGATTAGACCATAAATCTCGCACCCCAAAATTGCGTTCTAAGTTTGCTTTCTTTCACTCCCATTCAGTCCCCATATCGTCTACAGCACGCAACGCGAGCATCGCTTCATCAATTACACTAACTTTTGAGTGAAGATTTTGGTGAACGCCAATAACCGGGTGTTACGCGACGTCATTACTTCATGCGTGCCGGTGGTGATGTGCTATTCGCGCGATTTATCGCAGTTGCATTGCTATGGAAGCTGCGAGTTTAATTGAATTGGTGTGTTCTCTAAAACTGCTGTAGCCTATTTTGCCCTTCCTTTTATCTCTGTCGCATATTGTGCACTCTGCAATGTGTCCTTCTTGTTGTCGTTTATTCCAAAAAGGTTTATCCGCGATACGTCACCCTC
Organism: Sympetrum striolatum; assembly: GCA_947579665.1. Taxonomy (NCBI): domain Eukaryota; kingdom Metazoa; phylum Arthropoda; class Insecta; order Odonata; family Libellulidae; genus Sympetrum; species Sympetrum striolatum. Next base: position 79,103,875 of record OX388348.1, on the reverse strand, counting down.
TGCCACGTTAATTTTTATTTCTCCCCGTCAAACATTAATTCTTCATTTTTTATATATGGAATTAAAGATTTAATTTAAAATTTCGTCCAAAAGTAAGAACTCATCAATATTATAATCATCCCAACAGTCAAAATATTCATCATATAATAGGATGTTAAGAATAAAGATTTTTTCAAACACTTATATCCACACATTTATTTGAAACACGACTCGTTTCTGTCATCGACCATCTTCAGGTGACCTGAAGATAGCCAATATGTGCCGAAACCGGTCGTATTTCAAATAAATGTGTGGATAAAAGTGTTTGAAAAAATCTTTATTCTTAACATCCTCTGTTATGGATTTACACTCGGTAAATCCTGCCACAATCTATTTCATCATATAATATTTAAGGAATCCATGAAAAAACTTGTTTCAGACATCCAAGCTTGGTGGATTTATCGCGATTTCAATGAAATTCGTAATATTATTTTTTAAAACACTGCATATTTCCATTAATTTCCATTTTTCCCCAGACAATTAGAGTGGCTAATATGGTAGATTAAGTAATGATGGTGTTATTACATCTCCTGCCATACGCCTTTGGTGGCTCGTGAGGTATATATCTAAATATGTTAACGCCAAATAACAATTTTATCCTACCACATGAATTTAATTCACCAGTTGCGAAAGACTTTACCGTTAAAATAAATTGCTTGAATCTAGATCGGGTAGTATTTTGGTTTTTTCTCCATCAAAAGTTCTAGAGTAAAATTGAAAATATATACTTCCATTTATTCCAGTAGGATGTTAAAGAAGATTGAAATTAATTATAACCCTAGAGATGTTATACAAATTGTTTAAGAACTGATAATTGTATGAAAGATGTAAATATTTGGCCACAGAGACGCAAGGACAAATTAGAAAAAGAACTAGCTAAAGTATTCATGCTCAATTGTAGAAAGGAAATATAAATAGGTATTATACTTTGGGTCTTACGGCACCTCTGATTTCCATGTCTACCAAAGTTCTGTCCTCCCAATGAAATCTGGGTGAATAAGTCTGTTTACTTTTGAATCATCATTTCTTAGTATGGTAAGATGGTTATTTGGTAGACTAATTAAAAGCTTAGTTCCGTTTATTCCTACAGCTACTTAAATTTTGTTCTTGTATTTGAGTCCTTCATTGTAATTTTGAACTGAAGCATAAGAACCATAAATAACGGCTTGATAGAGAGGAAAACGACTCTTAACGTATTTGTGGAGTTAATTATTTATTACAGCCAGACGGAAGAAACTCGTGGCATTTAGCAGAAATGCTGCTTACTACTTAGTACTTACTATCTTAGACAAATGTGTAAGTAATATTGTTTCCCAATTTCAATGGTTTTACCCAAGGAGAAACGGACATGGAAAAAAGTCCACCAAGGCCGGGAATCGAACCCGGGATCTTCCTCTTGCCGGGAGAATGCTTTAACCAGCTAAGCTACCGTGGCAGAACAATTTAACATGCCGTTTGGGGGGACTTTGTAGGCAAAGGGTGGTATGGGTTCGTCCGACTAGTGGCATCGTCCATTGCCAGGCCTCATGGAGGCACCAGCCAAACAAAGGGTTGTTTAGGAACCTCCTCAAAGGATAAATCACAAGGAAGAGGAAGGGTGAAAATTGCACATTAGGATGTGCACCCAGGAAAAGGTGCTTGGGTTTTTCCTGGGTGCACATCCTTATGTGCAATTTTCACCCTTCCTCTTCCTTCAATGGTTTTATGTAGCGAAGATCAACAACACATTAGTTTATCGAACGATTCAGTTTGTTTTCCTCCATACAATTTTCAACTCTTTGAATGCAAGCAATAAACCCTTCGGGTGAGGCCTAATGATTAACTTTACTGCCAAATGGTACACTCCTGGCCAAAATTAACGCAGCACCGGCCGTAAGGATCGCTAGGGAGGTGCTGCGTTAATTTTGGCCAGTGTACATGCTGCGTACAAGAGAAGAAAGATTCCCCACCTTTATCAAATTCTAGAGTCTTAAGCTAGCCTTTATAAGGAATTTATTCATTATCTTAATAAAAGTACGTTGATTAATGTTTGTATATAATGTTAAAGAAAATAACAACACCAGTGAAATCCTTTTTGCTGAACCTTTCTCTCCACCTCTCAAATGAGGTACATAATGACACACAGTATGAATTTAATCCTAGACGGAGAAGGGTTCTAAAGCCATCTGGCTCCCCAAAAGTAATTTACGCAACAAGAATGATAGAGCACCATGTTCTGCCGCTACATCACTGAAATTCGTGGAAGACATTCTTATCTAATCAACTCTCTTCAATCTTCCGGTTGCAGATAAGATCGCTGAGGGAGAGGAGCAAATTATTTTCGCCGCAATTTTGCGATGACGTAGGATGCTGTGGAGTCTCATCACCACAAGATGGATGGCGAAGCGGTTGCTGCTATTAATACGGTGGTGCTTAGTGAAGGGCCCTCGTTACCAACACTACAGAGTACACACCACAAAAAAATGATTCATTTCGTTGAAATCTGGATTAGTAAGTCCCATATTTGAATTAACCGACAGTTAAAAAACATAATATAAAAGTAAAATTTGAAAAATAAAATTAATGTTAGTTTTTTGGGATAAAAGAAAAGGAAGCTTTGGCTCATACAAATATGAAGTATACAGAACATGAGGAAATAGGAAATTTATAAATTCGCGATTTACATATTATTTAGACATCATTAATAAGACAACATTTTAAAATTATGAGCTGAATCGTCAAGAAAATAATTTATCGTCTAAGCAAGTGATTTCATTAAGTATAAAATATACATAATTATTTACAAAGATAATTATGAACACTACAGTAACAAAAACTTTCATTCGCCAGCTGAAAGTTTTTAAAAGAAAAACAAAATTCACTGGAAGCTGTGAAATATTTGAAAATCAGGCAAAATCATTATTATTATATCACTGCATGTAGATGCAGGACCTTGTGGCAGCGGTTGGATATAAGAACACAATGAGGATGAGCAATGGAGAATCATAAAGTAAAATGAATAATATTGTATCCTTTAGAGTGCTTTGTGACGAAGATGCCTTATTTAAAGTTTGAGGTAATACTTTGAACAATTAAAATTATAACACACTTACCAAGGAAATTATCCCACAGAAAATAATATTACGACTATAGCATTATTTTTTAGTTACCATTGTAGCAACCCAAACAACAGAATATGGTGAAACGTCTCTAATATTCATTCTTTTATCCTTTTATTTTTCTACCTTTATTTACAACCATAAACCTGTAGATTTGATATATTTAACAAAATATTACCAGCATATACCTTAATGGGAATATGTTTCCACAGAGAGAAATTATCTCACTGATTAAAACAGCATAATAAATACTGAAATTCTTAGTAAATACCAAGCATCTCTTTTGTTTTCTTATCACGCTCTAAATGTACATTTTTTCGGCACCTTTCTTTTATAAGGAGAGATAGTAATCGCAGAGGCACACGTAAGCGTCTCTGCATGGGCTCGTGCAGGAAGTACTCGAGCATTCCCCTGCCCCCGGGGGCAGGGAAGGGGCAGGAAAGGGGCACGGAAGGGGCATGGAAGCGGCTGGAGATGCACTTCTCCGATAAGCGAAGAAATTCTGCGATGACCCGGGAGCTCTCGAGTGGAGGAAGAAGTTTTTTCCCTAGGGATGGCGTAAAGTGAAAGGGTTTGAAAACCTGGAAAAGAAAGGAAAAGAAATATAGAGAAAAGTGGAGAGAGTACGGTACCTTGGGGAACTCGGGTCAGATGGATCTCTTACCCCACGGCAATGCGAATATGGCAAAAGGGAAATGATTCTTTGTCCCAAAATGCACTGCAGATGGAAGGAAAGGTCAGGTAAAAGGGAACTGAGAAAGAGGAGCGCGTATGTCAAGGGACAGTTATAAATGGTAATTGGGCAAATGATGTAGTGGGGTATGTATAAGCCATTGTGGAGGAGCCTCGATAGTTATGGGAAGATTACAGACTTAAATTTACAAGAAGTATAATGATTGCCATTACTTAGTAGAGGGAAAGTTAGTTCATTTTCAACGGAAGAAAAGTTTAAATTCAACAAAAAATATATTGCTTTAAATTTATTATTCGTCATCCTTTTATATTCATTCCTTTTTTTCGCAAAATGGGAACTTCATAACAATTTAACTTAAATTATAAAAACTGCATTATTCAGAAATATCCAGCAATTCTGTACCTTGTAGAATTTATCATTTTTAAGAGTTAACATGGCGATTCCCAAATAATGCATTCTCTTTAATAACTGTAAAATTACAAAACTATAAAATATATAATCTATGATATAAGTTTTATTTTTATAGAATGCTGATTTAATTGCACGGTTAAATTGAAGAGGAGAATTCTTTATGCCCATATAACGACGTAGAGTTTTAATTTCATATTCGTAAAGAACACTTTACTTATACATCCAAATGTAGCTATGCCATCATCTAGTAACTAGATATGAAAAGATATGTACACTCGGAGATGAGTCGATTGATATATTGGATCAATTAAACGAAAAATTATTTTATTCTGTTTTTATGTTAAATTAATCTGCCTGAAAATTAATATTTTTTCGGATAACTGATCTCACAGCTGGGATTTGAGTCATATTGGTATCCCTTATAAAATGCAGAGGGCTTTCAAAATGACCTCAAGTACTGATGATAGCAAATCTCATAACTGCCGTTGAATAAAATGATATTTTAGTGAAAATAAATTATATTTTTGTTTTCGAGATAGCCATTATTACGCGTGTAACGCATGGAAATCGTGTTACGAAATATACAAGAACAAATTCAATGATTTAATTGCTAAGTCATTCTTCGAGATACAAAGTGATACATAGTCACCAATAAAAAATTGTTTAGGGGGAGGATTAAATAAGTAGGACTCGGAGAAGTAAATCTCAAGGAACATAACAACTTTAACCTTGCTTCCACAGCGATTACGCACACCTAAACTATGATTTCGCTTGCAGCGCTCCCTTTAGTATAGCGCTTTGTTCTCACATACGGAGGGCACGTGAAGACTAAGCAATTCTGCGGTAGGAAATGTATGATACGGGTGTGCAGGTGCGCTAAATGGGAAATATCATAGAGGAGGAGAGAGGAAAAGTAAACTGTGTGGAGAACGCGACGTATAATAAAGGGAAACTATGGGTGATAGTTACAGTCTCCGTTACGTAAGATCATTTCGTTTCAGAGGTAAGCTCCTTAAAACTTGGGATTTGAAGCTGATCGTGAGCAGAAATGAAAAGCGGAAATGGACATGCAAGAGAATTTAAAGATATCACTGTATGGAACTTGGGAAGTTATCTTCAATATGAGAATCTATGTTTATCTATGTTTCAGGATGGCAAGGTTTCTTTATCGGCATGTTTTAAGCATTAGATGAAACTTATTCATTAAATAAAGTTATAGGAAGGTATGAGCAACACATTTATATTGAAATTATAAACATAATATCGTTCTGATTGATGTAATAATAACTTTATGAATACCCTGATGAACTTAATAAATATTTAGTATTATGATTTAAGGAAAATAATTGTAGAGGGTATCTCATTAGTGAAGATCAGATTACTTGACTTCGGTAATTATAGTTTTATTTTTTAAGATACGGCCATCAGTTAAATAATTGTTTAATATAATAGCAAAATAAAACTAGTTAAAAATGAAAGCTATTACAGATTAATAAGAAAATATTTAGAACCAGTACAATATAATAACAACAACTGTAAACTTTTCTAGCTTTAATCTTACTAGATATGAATTGACAAAATATATATAAATGTATAATATAACAAAGAATTAGTAAAAAAATGGTAAGAGTTATCATATCAAGATGTTTCATTACGCAGGAATGGAATCTTCAAAATTCGGAGATAGTATATCCTTGGAAGACGTTGTAGACGATGTACTTCCTTTCTATTATATTGACTGTTCAGATAACGTTAGAAAAATCAAGGAAGTAGATACTAAAAGTTGCTTAAATAATAAGGGCTTTTCCCATTATAATATTAAAAATTTACCTATAAGGAAAATAAATGGTGATTGATTGCCATACATTAAAAGGTGACTACAAGGTATACGTGTAGAATTCGATACATAGTATCTTCAAACTTGCCTCGAATTGCTCTTTTCGGAAGAAATATCTCCCCACGATAAATACACCACCTCCTCGGCAGTCGACTCGTGTAACGAACGTTTTGCACTCATTTCCGAAATTGCAGCGGTGACTCCCATAAAGAGGGAATGCACTTTCTGCAAAACGCGAGCTAAAATAGTGAGCGGAAATTTTCTGCAAACGTGAGCGCGAATAACTGCGCCCCATTCACAAATCTCCAACTCCGTTCCGAGAGTTCATTTTTTACGCCAATTTAATCGCCGTTCGATTTAACAGAACAACTCGTTTGACAAAAATTGCTCGAGTTTGATCGTTAGTTTTGTTTTCAAGCCGTGCATTTGGGCGAAAAAAGAAACCGAAGGGCGGAAAATTTCCATTAGTTACCGAGTTGGCGCTACGGATGACGAAATTATTCAGATAAATAAAACCATTTCGGAACGAAGCGTTGCTCCGAAGCGTGATGGGCCTCTTTCATACAGAACAGCGCTTTCGGAAGTAAAAAAGACTGTTCTTACCGGAGCAGTTAAATAAGCACTTTCCGGATGTGAACATTATGAGAGGATAAGGGAATTTTCACTTAATTTTGCTGCAGTTACGTATTTGCGAATTTATCGATAGGAAATTCGTGTTTCCAACGACAGTCTGCGTGAAGTATTGCTGAGATACTTTTCGTGACGATGTCCTTTAAGGAGAATCATATCCTGTAATAAATCAAAGGATAATACCAAAACGTTTCCATGAAACGATTTTATGTAGCAGTAGATATCTTTATCGATAGTTGCATAACTTTCAAACTCTTTACATTATTTAATGTCACCTCTTCAAGATTACAAGGATACGATCTACTCATCTAATATTAGCAATAAGAGGAATAATAACAAATACAAAAAAAATAATATGCTCTGGGATTTTAAGTCCCATAAGAGCAGAAAAAAATATACAAATACTATCTGCTCACATAATATAAATAATACAAATTTTAAACATTAGGTCGTAATGAAGAGAAAAAAATAAAAATTGTACTTTTTCCACAGTATTTATTAGAAACAATAAATGGAAACAAAACACGACTAGTTTCAGAGATTGATATCCATCATCAAGTTTGTTTCCTTTTATTGTTTTTAATAAATACTATGGAAAAAGCACAAATTTGTTTTTTCATCAATGCGTATTTCCACAAGACATCGCCTGAGACTGTTAATTTTATTAGGTCGTTATACAAAAGATAGACCGCTTACGTAAAAATATTACAAAAAAGAAAAAATAAATAAGCCAATATTATGGTAATAAGAGTCATTCTGTAGTAACAAAAAGGTAATCAAAGAGTTTTTCTTTAAATGATTGTGCGGAGGTGGAATTTTTAGAGCAGTAGAGAAATGAGTAATGCAGTGTAATGCACTGATGAAGGTTTCTCATTCAGTTTTACCACTAAGAGTGCTAGTGAGGTTCCAACGGGCAGCCAGACTGAATACCTGGATTTCCATTCATCAGAAATCATTGGATGAGGGAACCGTCCCAATGTCGTGGAAAAAAGCTAATGTCACTCCGGTGCCTAAGAAAGGGCGCGCGTCAAAACCAGATGATTATAGGCCTACTTCATTAACTTCAATTTTTTGCAAAATAATGGAGCATATTATAGCGAGCTCTATCATGCGCTTTCTTTCCGAAAAGGGAGCAATCAGTCAGAGCCAGCACGGATTCCGTAAAGGTAGGTCTTGTGAGACCCAGTTAGCGCTTTTTATGAATGATGTATCTAAAGCAGCAGACGGTGGTGTTAGATCAGACGCAGTTTTCCTAGATTTCAGGAAAGCTTTCGACACAGTTTCTCACGAAAAGCTTATCCAAAAGCTGAGTGCCTACGCGATCGACGAAAAAGTTATCAGATGGACCAAATCTTTTCTAGAAAACAGATCTCAGCGAGTTGCGTTAGATGGAGTTTTATCCGAAGAAATAAGTATCTCATCAGGAGTTCCACAGGGAAGTGTTCTTGGTCCAATCTTATTTCTAATTTACATTAACGACCTCGTAGATAACGTAAAGAGTAAGGTTAGATTATTTGCCGATGATACCCTGATATACAGAGAGATTTTGACAGAAAACGATTGTAATGTGCTTCAAGACGACCTGGACGTAATATCAGGATGGTGTAAAGATTGGCAGCTGGATTTAAATATAAATAAATGCGTTGCCATGAGTTTTACGCGCTCCACAAACATAATTCCCGCGCAGTACCAAATCTCAGGTCATCCATTAGAGTTAGTTCACGACAACAAATACCTAGGAGTCACGTTTAGCAGTAACTTATCTTTTAAAGAACATATTCGAGATGCGATAGGAAAAGCGAATAGAATGCAAAGATTAACTGGTAGAACGTTGAGAGGATGCTCATCGAGAGTCAAAGAAATAGCTTACTTTTCTCTTATTCGTCCGAGTCTTGAATACTGCTGTGCGGTTTGGGACCCACACGAAGTAGGTTTAGTCTCAGATTTAGAGATGGTCCAGCGTAGAGCAGCCCGATCCGTTTGCGGGGATTTCAGGTTTGATAGTAGCGTTACGGCAATGATAGAGTCCCTCAGTTGGAATTCACTACAGATAAGAAGATCTGAATATCGTCGGAAACTTTTCGAAAAGTTCAATCGTTCAGAATTTATAGACGAAGTAAGTGAAATGTTAGTGCCAGTAAGGAGCGAACGCGATCTCCGAGAGGCATCGACGAAGCGTTATAGGGAAGTAATCGCAAGGACGGATAATTACTTTTAGTCGTTTTTTCCCCAAGATATTAGAGATGCTAATAGGTAGGAATGCATAATGGTGGTGTATTACACCCCCTGCCATACGCCTCTGGCGGCTCGTGGGGTATATATCTAAATCTAAAATCTAAATCTAAATACTTTTTACAATATTGTCGCATGAGGCCGAGATCAGTACGACAGAGCAATGCAATAATGATTCTTATTTCTATCTTCAATATATTGCTCAAAATTTACAAAATTCATTGACATTTGAAGCGAAATATTTCAGTCATATTTCAAACAGCAAATCAAACTCTACTTCATCCTACAGCTTTAATTAAAAATCGAAAATTTCTCTGCATTCTAAGTGTTAGAATGACAGAATATGAAATCCAGCCACATTCCGTTTTTCATCCGTCGATTAGGAAGGGAGAACCGGATTCTCCTTTGGGCGCAGTAGAGGTCCCAAATCCGACAAAAGACAGTCACAAAAGGACGTTAATTTATTCACATTAGTCATTCCCCTTTCAAAGGCCACTCCGAAAAGGAGAAAGTCCAAAGGGTGACATATGACCACATCTCTCGATTATGTTCTTGTCACAATTGAGACCCAAAGCGAGAGGTATTCAAAGACTCCTGTGAATGAATGGGTCCGAGGATGGATCTGTATGCGAAGACGTCCACAAACGAATTTGTGGGGATTTCGAAGATGCATTTGCACCGCGGAACGGGTAATAAGTGGGCTCCCGTTTGACAATAAATTATGCTATCTTTCTACGAGAGCATTAGGATATTCTGTAGATTGAATCGCCATTTATAAAACGATTTTGATATTAAAGAATATTATTCAAACTGGATCTCGAGGTGTTATATTGCCTGCTTGATAAACTAGAAAATTTCCTACGCAAATTATTGGAATAAAGTATACATTAAGGAGTCGATGGATTCAATGCGTTTCATTCAAAGAGATTTCACTCAAAAGACGTTACATCCAAAATATACTAGCCTATTGTTATTTGGTTAAAGAGTTGGTAAATGGTTTTAAAAAAGTTTTACAATTCTTACAAATAGGTGAGAATACAGGTTTATGAATGCGCCCTATGAATTCCTGAATTTTACTGTTTTAATCAAAGAAGATTGCAGATAATCTTACCATCTATCTCAGGTTTCATGGCACGTCATTTTTTATGATAATTTGTAGATAATTAATTATAAACAATGATCAGTCAACCCAATTAGAACAATAATTATAAATTCTGTTTTAAAAACATTCACGGGAAGGATATTTCCCAATGGCTTGAATCAAAGAAGGTTATGAAAGCCTAAGAATATACTAAATATGTTTTATTTGCACCTCAATGGGAATTTTATATTTAATATGCATTACATTTTTAGAAACCGCGCTTTCGGTGTCGGGGCCCACCATCATAAGGTTGACCTGATGATATTGGAAATATGAAGTTGAGGAATAATTTATCCTCTTATATTTGTTTTGTTCCACTAAACCCCAGTCTATAAATCATAATCATAAGTTAGATATTTTATCCTATAAGAAGAATTTTTCAATTTAACTTTTCAGTGTTATTAAAAATTGAGTAGATTTAATATATCCAGAAAATTGACTATACTTTTCCCAGAATTTCCTCTTTCTTGGTATTTCATCTTCTTTACCTCAAGATATATTCCTGGGATATATAGATAGAAATAATTTATCAAATTCATGGTCCATTTGAAATGAATAAAAACAATGAAAGTCCATCAGTCATACGCGCAGGCTTAGACTAATATACTCATCTTTAAAAGCAGCACCTCTGTATATCTGTGATTGAGTGTGAATAAGTCATCGCTTAGCATGTTTCGTAATTTCAACTGTGTGTCAATGAATTCCAAACAATGTGAGGTACTAACCTGCTCAGGGTCTTCGGATGGGAGTGGTACGTTAAGAAAAGAACGCCAAGCGTAGATAAATGTATGAAATCATAATTCATCTTTCTGTGCTCCTTTGCTAATGAGACGTGTTGCGGTGGAGTTGGGAATATAGGTCAAATTTTATAGCACCGCTTAAGGAATTCCCATTTCCTTATATCAGGGTTTGATTGCAGTTCCTCTCAGTTAAATGACGTTGTTTCGAGGGTACAATTTTAAAGCGAACTCGATAATTAGGGGAACATGAACACACTGTGAAAGATTCGCAAGTTACGATGATGCTTGTGGGAGAAGATCCTCCATCCGATGGAATCTTTAATTAGTCCTTTATTTACGTTTCCGGTGATATTAAGCTCAATTGAAAGTCCATAAAAAATGAGACAATTCCAGAGAAAGAGAAATGAAACATTCTGAGGGAGATCTTCAAATACCAGTATGCATTCGCGTATCTCCCGAAGACGTCGAAGGCACCATTTGCTTCAGACTACGAAGAGTAGAAATGGTTCTGAAGGACTGAAGAGAAACGTGTTTTAAGCGCAAAAACATGCACATTGACGCTATGCAAGTTAAAATAAAGTCCTAATGATAAGAACTAAGCAGTTCCTAAGTTCAAATCCATACCCTCTGTGAAGTGCTTAAAGGAATAGATATTTGAATTCGATATTCGAATGCGGGACTTCGTGAAAACACATTGCAGAATGAAAAAAAGCACTAGGTAATTTCCCACGGGTACTTTAATTCGTCATTGGTTTCGTAAGCATGCTTACGTATCCATCCTGAAGATGTAAGTACGCTCACAAAAATTAATTAACTGTGGAAAATTACTGATTTATTTTTTCATTTTGTGTATATATATATATATATATATATATATATATATATATATATATACGAGTAAAATGTAGCTTGCATACTGCAAGCAGATCGGCAATACTAATTTCATATCGGCATCATATCGGGAATGTCCTCAAAAGAAAAAAAAAAGGATTGAAATTTTTCTTAAAATTCGCTGAAATTTCATCGTCTGGCATCGAACCCGGATCTTACTGGTGAACTTACTATGTAGCACAATAGAAGATCACCATCTCTAACTATGTGTGAAAATTCAAGCAGAAATATTGGCTACAACTGCCTCAAAAGACGCTCTAATGTTCACGAATGTAAATGGCTCTCGGGACTCGAACCAAGGACGATCTTGGAAATTTTAAAAATGTTTCTGAAATTTATTAATGATCTCAATCCATATGCCAAATTTCACGTTTCTATATTATTGGGAAAGGTTTCAAAATAATTCCTAAACATCGGATCAACTTCTGATTGCAGAGACACCTGGTGTCGAACCCAGGACACATTGATAGCTATGAATGCATTGTTTGATTTTTTAGGACTGGTTCTTCTATCACGCTAAGTTTTAAGTCGATAGCATGCCGGGAAGTACCTAAAATTTGTTTCCGTTATCTCCATAAGAAATGCATTGAGAAATGTAAATTGCGCCCTGGGATCGAACCAAGGACCATCAGCGAATACGTAAAATTCGATTATGAAATATATTTAAAATCTCCAACTCCATGCCGAATTTCAAGTTTCCATGCCATCGGGAAAGGGTCGAAAAAAAATCTTAAAAATCGCCACAATGCATTTTAAACGGCGGATTTTTGCCTTGACCTAGCATCGAACCCAGGTTATTCTCCGTAAAACTCATTTATGTTTTCGATAGATCATAACCATATATAAAGGCTCCTAGATTTTGGATTCTCTACCTATCCCGGAAGTATTTTTTAAAAATTCCCGAAAATCAAAGCAATGCATTTAAACGGGAAAAATCGAGACTTTGGGGCCCTCTGGAATCGAACCCATGACACTGAGGTGCAAAATCGCAATTTTTCTGGCGGTGACACTCTATGGCCAATATGTCGTAAAAATTTCAAGTCAATGACGCTTGTGGTTTGGCCTGTGAGTTTGTATCCTCTCTATATATATATATATATGAATATACGAGTAAAATATAGCTTGCATACTGCAAGCAGATCGACAAAACTAATTTCATGTCGGCATCATATCGGGACGGCACTCAAAAAAAAAAAAAAGGGATTGAAAATATTCTTAAAATTCGCTGCAATTTAATCGTCTGGCATCGAACCTAGGCCTTCCTGGTGAACTTACTATAGAGAACAACAGAAGATCATCATCTCTAAGTATGTGTGAAAATTCAAGCAGAAATATTGGCTCCAACTGCCTCAAATGACGTCCTACTTTTCAATAATTTGAATGGCTTTCTGGATTCGAACCAAGGACGATCTAGGAAATCTTAAACATGTTTTTGAAATGTATCTACGTTTTCTATCTCTATGCCTAATTTCATGTTTTAATATTACTGGGAAGGGGTTTAAATTAATTCTTAAAACTCGGATAAATTACTGATTGTAGAGACGCCTGGTGTCGAACCAAGGAAATATTGGTAGCTGTGAATGCACAATATGACTTATTAGGACTTCATCTTATATCATACAAAGTTTGAAGTCGATATCATGCCGGGAAGTACCGAAAACCATTTTCTGATATCTCCATAAGAAATGCATTGAGGAATGCAAATTACTCTCTGGGATCGAACCAAGGACCATCAGCGAATATAAAAAATTTGAAAATGAAATATTATTGTAATCTCCAACTCCATGCCGAATTTCAAGTTTCCATACCATCGGGAAGTGGTCCAAAAAAAATCTTAAAAATCGCCACAATGCATTTTAAACGGCCGATATTTGCCTCGACCTAGCATCGAACCCAGGATATTTTCCGTAAAACCCATTTATGTTTTCGATAGATCATGACCATATATATACGCTCCTTGAGTTTTGATTCTCTACCTATCCGGGAAGTATTTTTTAAAAATTCCCGAAAATCAAAGCAATGTATTTAAACGGGAAAAATCGGGACTTTGGGGCCCTCTGGAATCGAACCAATGACACTGAGGTTCAAAATCGCAATTTTTCTTGAGGTTACACGTTATGGCCAATATGTCGTAAAAATTTCAACTCAATCACTCTTGTGGTTTAGGCTGTGAGTTTGTATCCTCTCTATATATATATATATATATATGGATATAGAATGAATCCGGAGAAGCATCTATATATAATAGATATATGGATACATGAATGAATCCGGAGAAGCATCTATATATAATAGATATATATATATATATTGTAACGATTTTATTTTTCTCGTTAACTTACAACTAAACCAACCACTGCGTCGACCGCTTAATTAGTGGTGTTCGGTTGATGTGCGATGCCGCGATCCCTTCTAGCGGTTGTTCCCAAGGAAAAAAAACAGAGCGCGACACCATTTCCATTTTCTTTCAAGAATATTTAATATATCATAGCAATGGATTTTAAACAAACCCCCAAAACAAATGACCAACAAAAAAAACATGCATTCAACAAAATAACATCAGATAATGAACTGGAATTCACGGGGAACAGAGTCCGTGAACAAATCCTTCCACACCGTCTATAAAGTCGCGGAACGTCACTTGAATCAAATCAATTCCCGAAATCACTTTTCGACTCTCAACAGTCGCGTTATTCACAATATGTAAAACTTAGCGTGTTTGGTGTCCCTTCGGCTTCGTTGGTTCCCGGGCATTTCTTCCGGCTTCCGCTGCCACACCTCCACGCTCCTCCGGCTCTCTTGGCCAGGCACTTTTCCTTTCGTCCTTCACCTTCCGAGAGATTCTTTGACACTCTCCCGAAATCACTTTCCTATTTTTCCACACTCATTATCTCACCGCGCCGCTTCGGCGAAAACGACACTGAAAACAAGTTACTCGCGTATTTCTTCCGCGTGACTACCTCACGAGCAATACAATAAAGTACAAAATAAAATATGAAATAAATACAAAAACAAATATATTTCCGTACAAGGAAATAATGTTACAATATATATATATATATATATATATATATATATATATATTTTTTACTTTTACTTTTTAGTTCATTTAATTCAACTAGGATGTTACCTCCACTCTTCTGAGTACATAAAACATTTTTTGTTTCAATTTTCCTTTGACATAATATATCCATACGAGTAGATGATGTATGTTCTGTATTTCCTAATCTCTCATAATGTCCTTTTTTACCAACTCCCTATTCAAACTATCATTACTTTCCTCAGCGTTCGCAAGAGGAACTCTCATCCGCTGGGAAGAATTCCTTTCGTTTAATCTCACGTGTGGGGATTAACGTCACGTTCGCCCATCGCACGCACGTGGGACGCAGAAGTGGACCCGAAGATAAGGGAATGTATGCGCTCCAAGGTGTTCACTTGTTTTACTTTTTCCGGCAAAAAAGAGGGCGAACGTGCGTGAGAGAGGATAAGTTCCCAGAGAGAGTGAATGTTGATGAAGACGGATAAGCCGTCGGGCGACAGCAAGAGGAATGGGTTTTTGGGGGACGCGTTAAAGGGAGAAGAAGATGGTGGGATTCAAGAGAGGGGATTAGAGGAAACGGAAATGAATGGATGAAGGAATGCAAGGGGTGGAATGAAGAGGATCATCATAAGGAGAATCTAAAAGAAATATTTGCATGATCTTCCCATATCTTTCATATTGATAATACGTATAAGTTCCTAATGCTATATCTTGATATATGGAGCACTCTCCATTAATATATTGGTTCGAAATAGAGGTGATGTATCTTAAATATCCACGAGGGCTTGATTTATGAAAAGTTAATCACTCATGGGTTTTTTTTATATGCTAACAATTGCCACAAGGTGAGTTTACCCTCGAGGGACTATGGATGCCGACGTATGGCATCATCCGACACCTACTATTGTTTCATTTTGTATCCCAGAAGAGGAGAGCTCGATGACAATGTTGCAATTTTGTATTTGTTTGGCTGGTTTTATAAATATGTTTGGCGTAATATTTTATGGGTATTGTTTTCAGACAATCTCAAAGCGAAATACGTAAAAAATTTAAAATAATTACAAAAAAGTAAGTCCAGCTTTGGAGGGTTAAATCTGAGATTGACTTCTGTTACCCTATTTCTAGTTTAAATCTAAGATCTGAAATAAATATTTGAAGTAAGATCATTTAGAATTAATTAAAATTAAACTTAATTGAGATTATTTTAAACTAAAGCTAATAAATTCTGTTAATACAATGAGCCAAAGCAGTGTCACTAAACATAAATCTTGATATAGTATTTTAGAAATAGAAAAGAGGAACGCGTGAGTGTACATGTTCCCTCAAAGGAACACAATTTAAAAATTTGCACTATATTAAAAGTGACTCACAGGTTGATTTGCCACTTTTTACTTACGTAAAGATATCGGGTTCGAGTTTATTTAGATCAGATTTATGATAATGCTCTCCGAGATTGGGATTTCAACTTTTCTTGGAAAATTCAACCTCCTTTAAATATGAAATATATATACATATAGGATGTCCTATAAAGAAATGCGAGGTTACATACGTAAAAATATAAGGAGTAGAATAAGAAGTAGAAGGATACAAGGGCAAAGCAAACGGATCAGAAGAGGATGCATAGAAGAAGGGGAGAGATGAAATATTCACGAAACAGATGGGAAAAACGAGGCAACACATCTAAAAGGGATTTAAAGAAGAAAAGGGAGTGTGCAGTTTGAAAAGCGGCAGATAATGGAGAGCTGGAGATAAAGGAAGGGGAAAGAAAGGAATATTTGGAAAGGAGAGATAAGGGGAAGAAGTCCTCACTCGGAAAATAATGTGTTTTGGTCAGATAGTGAGGGATGGCGTAGAGGGATAGTGAAAGTGATTGGACGTGCGATGGGAGAGAAAGGCAGGAGAATGTTGCATTAGAGTAATTTTACAGACGAGAGAAGTCTGGAAATGGAACAATCAACGGATTATCATGGCCATGGTCCTCATTTACATTCCCTGTAAGGTGTTTAAACTCCTAGAATTTAAATAAACAAGGAAGAATTCGTTTCTTGATAATGTTAAGCTATGTTACCGGAATATTTTGAGACGATATGGCAGAGATAATTTTAAATAAATGCTATTTAATGTGTCCTGGATTAATTTATAGGATGAAAGATATTTTTTTTTCTAATTTGATATCATATATCTATTATATATAGATGCTTCTCCGGATTCATTCATATATATACCCAGATAGGATACAAATTCACAGGCTAAACTACTGGCGTCATTGACTCGAAATTTTTACCACGTATTGGCCATAACGTGAAACCCCCAGGAAAAAAGCGACTTTGATTCTCGGTATCATGGGTTCGATTCCAGAAGGTTCCAAAGTCGCAATTTTCCCCATAAGATTACATGGCGGGGATTTTCGAAAATTTATTTGAGGCACTTCCCGGAAAAGGAGAGAGTTGAAACTCGAGGGATCGCTAGATGTCCCCCATATCAAAAGAAAACCATAAAGATATCTACGAATATTATCCTAGGTTCGATGCTAGGACGGGGCAAAAGTCGGCCGTTTAAAATGCATTGCGGCGATTTTTAAGTTTTTTTTTGAACCCTTTTCCGATGGCATAGAAACTTGAAATTCGGCATGGCGTTAGATATCATAATTATATTTCATAATCAAATTTTACATATTCCCTTATGGTCCTTGGTTCGATCCCAGAGGGCCATTTACATTCCTCAATGCATTTCTTATGGAGATTACGGAAACACATTTTAGGTGCTTCCCGATATTATATCTACTTGAAACTTTGCATAAGATAAGATCAAGTCATTACTAATCAAACTGTGAATTCACAGCTACCAATGTTTCCTGGTTTTACCACCAGGCGTCTCTACAATCAGTAAATGATCCGATTTTTAAGAATTTTTTGGAACCATTTTCCAATTATATAGAAACTTGAAATTCGGCATATAGATAGAGATTATAAATAACTTTCAGAAAAATTTTTTAGATTTCCAGGATCGTCCTTGGTTCGAATCCAGAGAGCCATTTAAATTCGTGAAAATTAGAACGTCTTTTGAGGCAGTTGTAGCCCATATTTCTGCTTGAATTTTCACACATCGTTAGAGATGGTGATGTTCTATTGTGCTGCATAGTAAGTTCACAGTAAAGACCCGGGTTCGATGCCAGACGATGGAATTAAGGCAAATTTTAAGAAAAATTTCAATCTTTTTTTTTCTTTTGATGGCCGTCCGGATATGATGCCGACATGAAAATAGTGTTGCCGATCTGCTTGCAGTATGCAAGCAACATTTTACTCGTATATATATACGAGTAAAATGTAGCTTGCATACTGCAAGCAGATCGACAGCACTTATTTCATATGGGCATCATATTGGGACGGTCCTAAAAATAAAAATATATTAAGAATATTCTTAAAATTCGCTGCAAAATTATCGTCTGGCATCGAACCCGGGTATTTCTGGTGATACGTCCAATGCAGTACAACAGCAAATCACCACCTCTAACTATGGGTGAAAATTCTTGCAGAAATGTTTGCTTCAACTGCCCTAAAAGACGTTCTACTTTTCCCATATATTCCTTATGAGAGAAATTTTTATGTGCTCGTGCATCGAACCCTGGTACAGCATGGTAATATCTAATTTTTTTTCTTAAACCAAGTCTTAATATACATCTTCTTGCAAAGCAAGATTTTCCTATTATTTCGATTAATACATCAAAATAAATAATGAAAACTAATTCAATGCATTTTAAATGGGGGATATATTTACCATCTGGCTTCGAACCCGGGTCATTCTGGTAATATTTTCTATGCAGCAATAAAGAAGATCACATCCTTTAACCATGTGAGAAAATTCAAGCAGAAATATTAGGTGCAACTGCCTCAAAGGACATCCTACTTTTCCCTTATATTCCTTATGAGAGAAACTTTTATGTGCTCTGGCATCGAACCCAGGAACAGTGGGGTCTTATCTACATTTTTTTCATAAAACTATGCTTAATATACATCTTCCATATAAGCGAGAACTTCCTATCATTTCGATAAGTGCATGAAAAAAATTAATGAAAATCTACCTCAATGTATTTCAAATGGCCGATTTTTGCATCGACCTAGCATCGAACCCAGGATATTTTCCGTAAAAGTCATTTATGTTTTCGATAGATCATGACCATATATATAGGCTCCCTGAGTTTCGATTTATTACCTATCCAGAAAGTATTTTTTTTTAATTCCTGAAAATCAAAGCAATGCATTTAAACGGGAAAAATCGGGACTTTGGGGCCCTCTGGAATCGAACCCATGACACTGAGGTTCAAAATCGCATTTTTTCTGGAGGTTATACGTTATGGCCAATACGTCGTAAAAATTTCAAGTAAATCACGCTTGTGGTTTAGGCTGTGAATTAGTATCCTATCTATCTATCTATCTATATAGGTATATACATGAATGAATCCGGAGAAGCATCTATATATATATACGAGTAAAATGTAGCTTGCATACTGCAAGCAGATCGACAACACTAATTTCATATCGGCATCATATCGGGACGGACATCAAAAGAAAAAAAAAATTCAAAATATTCGTAGAATTCGCTGCAATTTAATCACCTGGCAGCGAACCCCGGTCTTCCTGGTGTACTTACTATGCAGCAAAATAGAAAATTACCATATCAAACTATGTGTGAAAATTCAAGCAAAACTATTAGGTGCAACTACCTCAAACGACGTCCTACTATTCACATACACTCCTTATTTGAGAAATTATAATGTGCTCTGGCATCGAACCCAGGAACAGCATGGTCTTATCTATTTTTTTTCTTAAACAAAGTGTTAATATACATCTTCCATCTAAGCAAGAGCTCCCTTACATATCGATAAATGCATAAAAAAATTATGAAAAGATACCCCATAGTATTATATATGGGTGATATTTTTACCGCCCGGCATCGAACCCGGGTCTTTCTGGCAATACTTTCTATGCAGCACAAAAGAAAAACACCATCTCTAACCGCGTATGCAAATTCAAGCAGAAATATTGGTTACAACTGCCTCAAATGACGTCCTACTTTTCCTTTATATTCCTTATGAGAGAAACGTTATTGTGCTCTGGCTTCGAACCCAGGAACAGTACGGTCTTATGAAAATTTTTTTCTAAAACTTATTCGTACCATACATCTTCCAGCCAAGCACGAACATCCTATCATTTCGATAAGTGCATCTAAAAAAATAATGAAAAATGGCTCCCATGTATTTTAAAGGGCAGATCTTTGCATCGTCCTAGCATCGAACCCAGGATAACTTTTGTAAAAGTCAGTGATGTTTTCGAAAGTCCAAGACCATAAATATAGGCACCTTGAGTTTTACTTCTCTACCTATCCGGAAAGTATTTTTTTTTAATTCCCGAAAATCACGGCAATGCATTCAAACGGGAAAAATCGGGACTTTGGGGCCCTCTGGAATCGAACCTATGACACTGAGGATCAAAGTCTCTTTTTTCCTGGATGTTTCACGTTATGGCCAATATGTCATAAAAATTTCAGATCAATGACGCTTGTAGTTTAGGCTGTGAATTTGTATCCTATCTATCTATCTATCTATATAGGTATACGAGTAAAATGTAGCTTGCATACTGCAAGCAGATCGGCAATACTAATTTCATATCGGCATCACATCTGGACGGTCCTCATAAGAAAAAAAAGGATTTAATTTTTTCTTAAAATTCGCTGAAATTTCATCGTCTGGAATCGAACCCGGGTCTTACTGGAAAACCTTCTATGAAACACAATAGAAGATCACCATCTCTAACTATGTGTGAAAATTCAAGTAGAAATATTGGCTACAACTGCCTCAAAAGACGCGCTAATGTTCACGAATGTAAATTGCTCTCGGGACTCGAACCAAGGACGATCTTGGAAATTTAAAAAATGTTTCACAAAGTTATTATTGATGTCAATATATATGCCAAATTTCAAGTTTCTATATTATTGGGAAAGGTTTCAAAATAATTCCTAAATATCGGATCAACTTCTGATTGCAGAGACACCTGGTGTCGAACCCAGGACACATTGATAGCTATGAATGCATAGTTTGATTTGTTAAGACTGGTTCTTCTATCATGCAATGTTTTAAGTCGATAGCATGCCGGGAAGTACCTTAAACTTGTTTCCGTTATCTCCATAAGAAATGCATTGAGGAATGTAAATGGCCCTCTGGGATCGAACCAAGGAACATCAGGGAAAACATAAAAATTCCATTATGAAATATATTTATGACATCTAAACCCATACCGAATTTCAAGTTTCCATGCCATCGGAAAAGGGTCCAAAAAAAATCTTAAAAATCGCCACAATGCATTTTAAACGGCCGATTTTTGCCCCGACCTAGCATCGAACCCAGGATATTTTTCGTAAAACTCATTTATGTTTTCAATAGATCATGTTCATATATATAGGCTCCTTGAGTTTTGATTCTCTACCTACTACCCGGGAAGTATTTTTTTTTAATTCCCGAAAATCAAAGCAATGCAATTAAACGGGAAAAATCGGGACTTTGGGGCCCTCTGGAATCGAACCCATGACACTCAGGTTCAAAATCGCAATTTTTCTGGGGGTTTCACGTTATGGCCAATATGTCATAAAAATTTCAAGTCAATCACGCTTGTGGTTTAGCCTGTGAATTTGTATCCTATCTATATACCTATATAGCTATATAGCTATATATATGAATGAATCCGGAGAAGCATCTATATATAATAGATACGAGTAAAATGTAGCTTGCATACTGCAAGCAGATGGACAACACTCATTTCATGTCGGCATCATATCGGGACGGCCCTCAAAAGAAAAAAAAGGGATTGAAAATATTCTTAAAATTTGCTGCAATTTAAGCGTCTGGCATTGAACCCGGGTCTTACTGGTGAACTTACTAAGCAGCACATTAGAAAATCACCATCTCTATGTGTGAAAATTCATGCAGAAATATAGGCTACAACTGCCTCAAAAGACGTTCTAATTTTCATGAATGTAAATGGCTCTCTGGTTTCGAACCAAGGACGATCTAGGAAATCTAAAACATGTTTTTAAAAGGTATTTATGTTTTCTATCTATATGCCTAATTTCATGTTTTAATATTATTGGGAAGGGGTTTAAATTCATTCTTAAAAATCGGTTAATTTACTGATTGCAGAGACACCTGGTGTCGAACCCAGGAAATATTGGTAGCTGTGAATAGACAGTATGACTTATTAGGACTTCATCTTATTTCATACAAAGTTTGAAGTCGATATCATACCGGGAAGTACCTAAAACGTTTTTCGTTTATCTCCATAAGAAATGTATGGAGGAATGTAAATGGCTCTCTGGGATCGAACCAAGGACCATCAGCGAATGTGTAAAATTTGATTATTAAATATATTTATGATATCTAAACCCATGCCGAATTTTGAGTTTCCATGAATTCGGGAAAGGGTCCGAAAAAAATTTTAAAAATCGCCACAATGCATTTTAAACGGCCGATTTTTGCACTGAC
Source organism: Sympetrum striolatum (assembly GCA_947579665.1). Classification (NCBI taxonomy): domain Eukaryota; kingdom Metazoa; phylum Arthropoda; class Insecta; order Odonata; family Libellulidae; genus Sympetrum; species Sympetrum striolatum. The sequence continues at coordinate 79,081,588 of OX388348.1, read as the reverse complement.
CTAGCATCGAACCCAGGTTATTTTTCATAAAACTAATTTATGTTTTCGATAGATCATGACCATATATAAAGGCTCCTGGAGTTTTAAGTTCCTACCTATTCGGCAAGTATTTTTTTTTAATTCCCGAAAATCAAAGCAATGCATTTAAACGGGAAAAATCGGGACTTTGGAGCCCCCTGGAATCGAACCCATGACACTGAGGATCGAAATCGCAATTTTTCTGGTGGTTACACGTTATGGCCAATACGCCGTAAAAATTTCAGCCCAATCACTCTTGTGGTTTAGGCTGTGAGTTTGTATCCTCTCTCTATATATATATATATACGAGTAAAATGTAGCTTGCATACTGCAAGCAGATCGGCATATTAATTTCATATCGGCATCATTTTGGGAGGGTCCTCAAAAGAAAATAAAAGGATTGTAAATATTCTTAAAATTCGCTGCAATTTCATCGTCTGGTAACAAACCCGGGTCATACTGGTAAAATTACTATGCAGCACTATAGAAGATCACCAATTCTGACTGTGTGTGAAAATTCAAGCAGAAATGTTGGCTACAACTGCCTCAAAAGACGTTCTACTTTTCACGAATTTAAATGGCTCTCTGGATTCGAACCAAGGACGATCTTGGAAATCTAAAATATGTTTCAGAAACCTATTTATGATATCTAAGTATATGCTGAATTTCAAGTTTCTATATTATTGGGAAAGGTTTCAAAATAATTCCTAAAAATCGGATCAACTTCTGATTGCAGAGACACCTGGTGTCGAACCCAGGACATATTGTAAACTGTGAATGAACAGTTTGATTTGTAAGAACTTGCTCTTGTATCATGGAAAGTTTGAAGTCGATAGCATGCCGGGAAAGACCTAAATTTTGTTTCCGTCATCTCCGTAAGAAATGCATTGAGAAGTGCAAATGGCCCTCTGGGATCGAACCAAGAACCATCAGCGAACATGTAAAATTTTATTATGAAATATATTCATTATATCTATCCACGTGCTGAGTTTCAAGTATCCATGTTATCGGGAAAGGATCCAAAAAAAATCTTCAAAATCGCCGCAATGCATTTTAAACGGCCGATATTTGCCCCGACCTAGGATCGAACCATGGACCATATTCGTCGATGTCTTTCTGATTTACGTTGGAGTTGCACGGCTTCTAGCGATCCCTTGAATTTCAATTCTCTACGTTTCCGGGAAGTGCACCAAAAAAATTTTCGAAAATCCCCGCCATGTATCCTTATGGAGAAAATCGCGACTTTGAGGCCTTCTGGAATCGAACCCATGACACTGAGGTTCAAAATCGCATTTTTTCTGGTGGTTGTACGTTATGGCCAATTCGCCGTAAAAATTTCAAGTCAATCACGCTTGTGGTTTAGGCTGTGAATTAGTATCCTATCTATCTATCTATCTATATAGGTATACGAGTAAAATGTTGCTTGCATACTGCAAGCAGATCGGCAATTCTAATTTCATATCGGCATCATATCGGGATGGTCCTCTTAAGAAAAAAAAAAAGGATTTAATTTTTTCTTAAAATTCGCTGAAATTTCATCGTCTGGAATCGAACCCGGGTCTTACTGAAAACCTACTATGAAACACAATAGAAGATCACCATCTCTAACTATGTGTGAAAATTCAAGCAGAAATATTGGCTACAACTGCCTCAAAAGACGCTCTAATGTTCACGAATGTAAATGGCTCTCGGGACTCGAACCAAGGACGATCTTGGAATCTTAAAAAATTTTTCTGAAAGTTATTATTGATCTCAATCTATATGCCAAATTTCAAGTTTCTACATTATTGGGAAAGGTTTCAAAATAATTCCTAAAAATCGGATCAACTTCTGATTGCAGAGACACCTGGTGTCGAACCCAGGACACATTGATAGCTATGAATGCATAGTTAGATTTGTTAAGACTGGATCTTCTATCATGCAAAGTTTTAAGTCGATAGCATGCCGGGAAGTACCTTAAACTTGTTTCCGTTATCTCCATAAGAAATGCATTGAGGAATGTAAATGGCCCTCTGGGATCGAACCAAGGAACATCAGGGAAAGCATAAAAATCGATTATGAAATATATTTATGATATCTAACCTCATACTGAATTTCAAGTTTCCATGCCATCGGGAAAGGGTCCAAAAAAAATCTTAAAAATCGCCACAATGCTTTTTAAACGGCAGATATTTGCATCGACCTAGCATCGAACCCAGGTTATTTTCCGTAAAACTCATTTATGTTTTCGATAGATCATGACCATATATAAAGGCTCCTTGAGTTTTGATTCTCTACCTATCCGGGAAGTATTTTTTTTTAATTCCCGAAAATCAAAGCAATGCATTTAAACGGGAAAAATCGGGACTTTGGACCCCCCTGGCATCGAACCCATGACACTGAGGATCGTAATCGCAATTTTTCTGGTGGTTACACGTTATGGCCAATACTCCGTAAAAATTTCAGCTCAATCACTCTTGTGGTTTAGGCTGTGAGTTTGTATCCTCTCTATATATATATATATATATATGGATACATGAATGAATCCGGAGAAGCATCTATATATAATAGATACATGAATGAATCCGGAGAAGCATCTATATATAATAGATATATATATATATGCATAAGCAGTGCAATGAGTTCTTACATTGTTAATTAAATGGATTTGTTTATAATTCTAATAGAACTTATTGACATACATATGTCTGTTTGTGAAAACGAGTACTACATACCATAAATGTATTTTTTATTGAATGTTTTTTTAAAAATCAGCAAATATTTCAGTAAAGTGAAAGTTTATTTTGTACCTATGTAATTAATTTGAATTAAAATGTTTGATTCATATTCTATTTCTTAAATAAGGTTGGAGAAACTACACTGGACGGCCATTTCATTCCCCACAATCTCTCTTTTAACAACGTTTATAAGTAAACAGACAGTATGGGGTGAGATCATAATTAAACTTAAATGGCTGTAAGAAAGATACATATGATAGGATATGAAATATTTTGGACTGGGAGATACTCAGCTAAAATTACAATTTAAATGAGGAATAATTCATAACAAATTTAAATCACTGCAATCTCTGAAAGATGTTATGATTCTTATCTATTTTATAAATATGTTCGTTATTTATACAAAAGAGCAAATTCAGAAATTCATCTACAATTAGTTGTTCTACTGTTTGTTGTGGTATTGATTGGTTACTATATATCTCAATGAGGGAGAAATCGAATCATAACTCGATTCTATCAGATTCTGCCTCCAGTACTATAAAAGCGTCGTATTTTTGTTTATTTTCGATTTCGCTCTGCTATTTATTTTCACGATCTCTTTCTCTTGAGTTACTTTTACATTAAGTTGCATTAGATATTAAGAAGAGACAGTCTTAAATAGTGTTTTTTATGTCTCACAATTACAATTTATTAAACTATACGAGTTTAGTTATATTTTATCAAATTGCGGTAGGTAAATTGGGATACGTAGAGGTTTTTGTGTTTATTATGAATAATTCATAAATGTGCGTTCTGTTTCTATTAAGATTTACCAGTTTTATTCGGTATCGCTTCACGGTTAATTTCTCATTTTAAATACCTTAAAACTAGACACCAATTGGACTATATCTCTTTAAAACCTAATAATTTGTTACACACTGAATTTTAACATACTTTCATTAATTTCATGGAATTCCTCCGCATCCTACTGCACAGAAGGTAGTCAAGATTGGAGATTTTAGAGTCTGCAATGCGCTCTTCTTCAACTTTTCATGAAAAGAAAAATATTTTCTCTGGAGGATTTTGTGTACTCTTCAGTAATGATCTTCCATCGGATTGGTTTCCTGTCAAATAATTTCCGATCGACACCTGCATTCTGGGGAGGAATAAAAAATGAAAAGCCTTAAGAAGAGCGAGTGACGCGGGGATCCGTTGATGAAAGAGGCGCAGCTTATTTGTGTTAAGACACGTTTTCCATTAACATCAAGGCGAGGGGACCGATATACCGTCCTTAATCAAGAAGGAAAGGGTACGGGCTTATATATGACCTCCGGGTAAGTAAATTTACATACATTTCCTCTTGTCGCGGGTACAGCGTGTAAGATAAGTAATGGCAGAAGATGGAATACGTAACCTTATGATGAGAGTTTTTGGGCCGAAGAGGGGAATAAGAAATGAGGACGGATTTCTAAGAGAAATTTAAGTGGAACACGAGCTAATTCGATAAACACCTTGCGCGAACGTCTTTTATTCGCCTCCTACGCATGGATTAGTCTCAGAGATGCCATTTCAAAGGGATTTATGAATAATTGAGACGCTAGTCCATTTCCTTTTTGCTCGGATTTATTTTAATGCATCTGATCCAAAAAGGAAGAAATGGGCTGAAGAAATATCGCCCAAGAAAGTGAAAGAATTCATTCATAAGTCCTACGAAAGACTCGTGTACTCTGAAACTCCACCCTAAGTGTCCTTTTCTTTTGATAATTACTTTGCGTCAGCTATCTTAAATTAATCTTCTATTCCTTTGCTTAATGTTTGACGCAACCATCATCCCTTCCAAATCACAATTGTTGCACCACCTCTTCTCTACCACACTCCACAGGACTTTCGCGTTATTCCATCAACCCAAATTACACAAAATAAACAGAAGGTAAAATGAAGCAGGTTAACGCCGTTTTTCAAATATTATTTTTATATTTTGAGTTGTTGAACTCATTTACCAATTTTTCATACTCACGCATTATTTGATATTTAAGCTGTATCTTGGTACATTATATAAAACTAAAGTTATTTTTTCATTTAAATGATTGTTTTTTCAGTGATTTCACCTTTGTAAACTTACCCCAAAACCGGGCCAAGTTTATACAGGGTACAGAGGAATGTTTACATTAAATTAAAAATAAAGAAATTAACGTTTACTTTAATGATTTTATTCCATATTCTTTTAGCAATTGACAGGTGTCTTCAAATTACACCCAATAGCCGCAGCAGCCTTTTCTTCAATGGCAGTATGACAGGTTAGGAAAAGAGGGCTTCGTTTGTGTTAAAACATATACTTCTACTGGTTTTCGAAATGTAATTCCAAATCATATTTCCATCTGAACACGTACACACTGCTGAACATCGCAATCGACTTAATAGTTTCAAAGTTGGATAAAGAGTAAGGACTCATGATGATCTTATGGTGAAGGTCATATTAACGGCATTGCATTGGTATATATGTTAATTTACCAAAGGAAAAAATTATGAAAGCAATATTCTAAAAGTTCTTCTATCTTTTAATACACACCTTATATAGAACCCTTATCTCAAATTTAAGAAACACTTTTACAAAGGGTTTACCTGCAGATTCCCTAACCACTTCGTTAAGAGCTCTCTTTGCTTCGTGAAAGCTTCAATAGTTCTTCTTCTTCGAAGCGTATTTGTTATCTTTACATCCCCAGAAAGATCATTAACTCTATGAATAAACGGGACGAAAAGATACGCTATTCGAGATAGATACTTGAAATTAATTTAATTAATTTTGCAGTTATTAAACAGCCAAAATTTAATTACTCACTATAATTATGATTGAAACTCTTCACAATCTTTCAGAACTTTTGTGGCAGTCGCAACATAAACAATTTAAGCTACAATCCGACATTTCTTAAATTCCTTATTTCATAATAAATTGAAACAAAATTACATAATGATACATCGTAAGGAAAAGTTAGTCGTAATAACTTGCAATAGAAAATTATATTTAATGCAGGTAGTTAATCTATTATACATTCTTGTGACAAAACAAGTCGGCTAATTACTACGGTATTCAATAAATGAAAAGTATTCAATCTGCTATATGCGATGAAAAATCGCTCGAGCTTCTTTGATGAAATATTTTGCCTGTGGACTAATAAAACTCAGCAGGAAGAAGTAGATTATTCTCCGAAGAAAATGGTATTACATCGTCAGAAAGATTAATGGCGTAAAAGATTCCGCTGAATGAAAATGAGAGACGTATTTTGAGAGGGAAGCCGACGCTGATGTATTCCATTGGATTAGCCAGATTGATATAAAGATACATTAAGTTGGCGGGCGAAACACCCTTTCCCATTTTCCCTATTCTCCGAAAGGAGTTGTAAGGGAAACATCGCATGGACGGCGATTGATCAATTTTCTAATCGAGCTTCGTCGGAAAAATTTGAAATCCTTCGCAAAAAGAAAATATGAGGTTCTTTTTCAAATTAAGTTGTGAATGGCCAGAAAGTATGGAGATTCCTTGAAATACCCCTGGAAATCATTTGGAGTAGTAATTTTGACACTTTCTTTTCCAAATTTCTTCAATTTTCAAAGACTGCAAAGACAAAATAATTTTTCAAAGACTGTAGAAGTCCAATAAAAAATAAAATTGGTTAAGGAAAGTTTAAAATATTAGATAAATATTGGATGGTAAATATTTTATGGATTTATGATAAGTAGATGTTGATATATTATTCCAAATCAAAATTTTAAAAAATCACTCATGGGAAAACTCAACACTAATCACAAATATACGACATATATAGAAAGAAAAGACTAATGCACAGCTGAACTGAAGTATATCTCAAATCCAAATACAGAACAGATTGAATGAAGAAACGCTTATTGGGGCTGTCAATCAGAGCATTCCGACCCTGAGATTCAGGGTTGACCTGTGTCTCAGAATTTCAGTTTCCCAGCTCAGTCCGTGACAGGCAGCTAAGAATACCAACATCTCGTGTATAACAGTATTAGGACAATATCTAAGTTATTGTCTTTTATATGAAAAGAAATAATATTTTTGCACGTTTCTTAAGAATATATAATATTTAGATCAAAATATTCAATTTGTTAGATGAGTTTGTGAAACACCCCATAGCTTTGCAAACTGCTGTAAATTGTAATTGATACATTATTCAACGAAATGCTGCAGAGGATCTAGATTCTATGGGTTGATTACCATTTTTACCATTGGGATACTTTTACATTTATTCAGATCGTTGTAATAATCTATTTCTACTTCCTAAGATTATTTTAAATGACATTGAAACAGTAAGACGAAGCTAAAAATATAATATATTTACATAATTTTACAAATGAAATCACTCAATATTATGATCAATTAGGCATGTCAGAGTCAATCAGTCGCTAAGTGCAATCAGAATCCGCCTTTCAATTGATAAAATACAGCGTAAAATTTAGATAGAATAGTAATAATGAAGCGTCTTATATCATATTTATAATTAGATTAGAACGGTGTAAACATATTGATGTTTATTGTAGAGAAATGCAATATTAAATTATTAACATATGGGAAAACATTCTCAATCCAAGCGATGAAACTTACGTAAATGATCGCTTGCAATTTTATCGATTCTAAAATATTAGTCTAATTAATTACGATAATCAAGACCCAAAAGAATTGTTGGTGTACATAGGCCTAAGATAGGCTTGCAGTATCCAACGAGAGACTGAAACAGAACGACAGATGAACTATTTAACCCCTCTCATTGCAACAGGAAGGTTGACAATGTAAGACAAAGGCACGGAATTTTTCTCCATCGCTCTAAAGCAAAGGTAAAAGAAGGACTTCCTGAGGATAGCTGAAGGAAGCACTTTCATAATTTGGATGATTTACAAAGGGAGGAGTGAGGTCTCTTTTCAAAGAGAAGTAAAATCCTTATATTTTTCGAGGACTGCATTCTTCTCTGGCGGCGAAAGTGAAAGGAAACGTCTCTCAGCGTGACATACGCGAAATGCATTCCTAAGGGGAGACGCGAGAGGGAATTCCCCGCCAAATACCAGGGAAAACACGGGAAATTCGGAGGTGATTAACAAAAATCATTCGCTTAAGGATTCATCAATCCTAGTACAGCGGCTTAGAGTAGTGCTCTTTATGTGAAATCCTGCAAATTATTCCCCCAACATCATGTACTCTCTCACTTTCCGATAGATAAATTAAGTAAAAGTAGAATGACCAAACTTACTCTATTTCAGGGTGCTTATTGATTTATATAAAATATTCACGTACATCTATGACATCAATTTATAGTGAATACAAAAACTAAAAATTAGCACGCAATATCAGCAGTTATATAATTTAAAAAATAAAATACAGATTATCAAAATACTAACAAAATAGGTTAAATATATAATATTCACACATTAAATTATTCACAGGAAAATATAATCTATTAGTATATATTTACGTATGCATACTACGAGCCATCTTTCGAAAAATGCCCTGAAATCCATCATTTTCTGTTATCGGATAAATTTACACTTTGCTTGTGGAAAAGCGAATTTAGAAAGTCTTTTCATTCTACGAATATATGGATACTAAGAGAATTATTCAAAGGTCACAAAATATTAAAGCCATAATTATTTAATTAAGAACAGAAACAAAAATGGGATGGAAAATAAGTAGACTACATGAATATGAGCATCTGTTCCTAATTTTAAGTGCGCAAATTAGCTAAAGCCCTATCTATTGTGCCTGATTTCTAATTACTATCACATTTCTATCAGGTTTAAATAAAGAACTATTCATTTCTAATTTTTTACATAACCGTTCAAGAATTTCTCTTTTTCCTGAATTTATTCATATTAAAAATACTGTCGAAATACTAATTATCCTTGTAAGTATTGATTTTTAATTGTAGTAATGCCGTACAGAAGATAAATTAGATTTTTGATACTGAAAAGATTAAAATAAAACTAATATTCTCTAAGATCAATCCCTAATTTAATGAGAGTAAAATGGATTTTATCTTTTAAAGATGTAAATTATCTAATACATCAATCTAAGTAACTCAAATCAATAACTGGAGAAAATAAAAACTAAATAAAATATTGATAAAGAAAGATTATTTGTGTACAAACAATATCTTATGGAGGTGTGATTGGTAGAAATTATTATAAAGCCGTTTCAAGGAAAGATAATTACATAAAACGGAGTTTCCATGTTTATAAAATCAACTCCCTAATGCATATCCAAGAGAATAGACGTTGTTAATTGAGTTCATGGAATCGTTAGGTTGTTACATTTAGATTCACCTCTTACCATTGAAACCTCTTTAATTGGCAGATGAACAGAAGATAATTGAGGGTGATTTTGTTACATTAAAATATAAATGAAACATTATACCATTTAATATGAATTTTCAGTGATTATTGTTTATGTGGCAAATTTTAGAGTAAAGAATGGAACTTTAACAGTAAAATAATTTGTCTGAGCGTACAGAAAATGACGTTTGATGCGAGCACGCTAATTAGTTGATTGTTCGCAAGTGGTGGCGTAGACGGAGTGTCGCAACGCATTAATCGCCCGTGCATCGCATCCTTTTGAAATCATTACGCGTAAATAATTGAGTTGCTAATTAGAGAGATCGTCACTGAAAAGACTCTGGTTCAATTCATTCGCAGCGGATAATCGGATTATTTGGAGAAAGAATCGAGAGGCTATTATATTTATAGGAAATTAAGGTTCGTAATTAAGCAGATAAATGAATACACACAATGCTCTCCGATGGTAATACTTGTAGAACACACGCTTTTATTCTAACTCTCTAATTACATACCATTGTTCACGGATGCTGGATTATTATCTGTTTATCAACAGATGTTTAGATAACGTCGCCGGAACAATAATGTGTTTATGGCTCAATAGGCTATTTTCCCTAGTAGTTAACACAGGCTTTCATATAAACTCCCCGCATTATACTGCCAAAGTTCATTGCCAGATCGGTGACGATCTACGAGATGAAATCGTATAGCCCAAGTACAACTACGCTAAGAATGCTTCAAAAATTTCTTTGGTTCAAAATATTGGTGAATTATTCCTATTTATCCCACAAATTTTATTACAATTTTCAAGATAAGCCTCGGTAATAGAATTTTATCCGGACATGAAATTGCCTCCTAATCAGGAGAGCTGATAGAACCCAAAGAGGGCATACAAGATATTACAAGGGTATAAAGCATGGAAATCGCTAGATTCCTGATCAATAAAAATATAAATATAATAAGAGAGAACAGAAAGCGAATCCGATAGAGTGTGCAAGGTCTAACTCATGAATCAGTCGACTCTAGCTTAGGTTATCAAAAATTATATATGTTATAATAATAATATCTATTCATCAAAAACAGTTACAGAATTACCCAGTTAAATGAGATATAATAAACCTTAACACGATAAAAGAGACAAAAAACACAAATATCAACATGAAAGTATGGTGTAAATATTAATAATAATAATGCCGTCTTATTTTTTGGGCGAATTTTAGCCTATAACCTTTAATTATTCTTCCAATTAACCCGTTTTCTTAATTTTATTCCTTTTTTGCATTTTTATTTTATTAATATCACACACATACGCACACAACATGCACAGAAAACCAGTCCCTAACCGGAAAAATCCGATTAGCCGGGATTCGAACCCGGAACCTTGAGGTTGGAGCGTTAACGCGCTAGCACGTTAACCGCTCCACCACCACGGCCGGTATTACACCTGAACGAAAACAAAGACTTATTAAATAAGTCAATAAAGTTGTAAAATCAATAGTAGCAGCCGCAACTTTGCGGAATTCCATTGCTGGAAAAAATTAACACAATGTATTCAATTCCACAGCTTTTTAACTCCACCACACACACGACCGGTTTCGACTACTCATAGTCATCATCAGGTGAGGAAAGCAGAGGGACAACAGTATGTATACTCTTGTCCCTCTGATTTCCACACCTGGTGGAATTAAAAAGTTGTGGAATTGAATACATTGTGTTCATTTTTTCAGCAATAAAGTTGTATTTTTTCAAAGTGTCATTGAACGGTCTCATCAATAAATGATACAATACTTATGTTCCAACAAAGGTAAGTAGCGAAGAGAAACTGAAAGCTTCTACCAGGATAACAACGTATGTAACGCAAAGGGGTAATTTCATGGAATTTTTCATTGGTAAGACCAAAAGATATTGCTTTAGTCTAAGAGTCCTCTTTGGCTCACTCACAGGATGCTGAGGACAGCATCCAAAAAACTTTATTGCTGCTGGTTATCGAGGACGTGTAAAAGGACGGGATGAGTGTTAAAATGTACAGGAAGAATATGTAAAAAAGTGAAATTAATTCACGAAGTTAATTTGATTACTATTGTCTTTATTCAGTTTTGCTACTTACCTGCGAATGAAATTTAACAGCCCTGAGAGTTCTTTAAAATAAAAAATTTAAGACCAGTTTCTCTCAATTCTTCATATGAGTGATTTTTATTAATTTGAAACAGAAATATTTGGTTAATTTAAATCTGTCAAAAATTAAGTTTTAATGACAAAAGTACTACAGTTTCACAACAAAATCGACGGTAATGACTTTATGCCGTTCCCAATTCGGGCACAGCTTAGTGACGAGGACAAGCAACTTGAATCCGTTTGAAAAACATTTCTTTTGCCGTTTAATCCTTCATGGTGGTTAATGCGTTCCGTCCAACTTCTTCACTCAATTAACGAAAAGAACCCCTCTGCAGGAAGTTTGTTAATGAAGAACAGTAAATGAAACTAGGCGAGATAAAGTTTAATCTTTTGTCGAAAGCTGAAAACGCAACGCGGAGCTTCTAGGGCATAAAAGAAAGCTTCCGTCGTTCACTATATCCTCAGTCCATTTTGTCCCTCTTACAATTCCTTTCCTCTTCATTCATCCAATTCATCTCACTTTTTATGACCCCTTTCAAAGCCCATTTTCTCCCGTTTCTTTCGAAGATATCGCAAACTGCATGCTCTGGCCCCTATCTTTCTTCCGCTTCTTTTGTCTCCTATATTCACAACCATTTCCACCCTTTCAGAAGTTCTTTATCCAACGCCGTTTCTTCCATTTGCATTCCTACGATTCCTGCTGAATTTATCCCAAAAAAGGAAATCCGCCAAAAAGTTTTATAAGTGAACGCCATCTCATTTTGCTCGGCCCTTGGCTCTTTTAACCTCGGGTATTTTCATGCAAATATCGAGAGCCTTTGGAGATAACGTCCTCCGTGGAGTTGTAAAGTAAACATATTATTGCTGCGATACTCCAATTTTAAAATTTAAAGAGAAAATTGTGTTCTTGTGACCGGGTAGAGAAGGAGATAAAGTAATGGTAGTCTGGGCACAAAATTAAGGACCGAAATATAGATAAGGTAGCATTCGTAAATAATAACTTCTGAGGACGGCTGTTCGTTCACATATCGATTTGGAGGTATCAGGGGCCGATTTTGAAGGGAGTTTATCCAACTTTCCTTAGAATTATCCATTACTACGCGTTATTCTCGAATAAATATGAAAAATTGATAAAATAAACGATTTCACCTGGACGAGATTGAGACTGAGAAATTTCTTCTTCAATCAAACTTCAATACTTCATAAAATTATTTTACCATATACACGAACTAACATTTCATTATTTTCAGCAAAAAGGGAGAATGGAAATGTCTCATACTACATAAAAAAATACATAACTCAGATTAAGGGCGAAATTAAGTTTTTTCTTTTATTTATTTAACAGGACATGAAAGTTGGAAGGAGTGAAGAGAGAAATACAAATATGTGTAATATGATGAAACAGAGGCAGCTAATAACATTTTTGAAAACATATTTAAGGAAGGAGGAATTAGAATGCTGCTACCAGAGAGAAGAAAAGAAAGCAGCAGGATGTGTCTTAAATATTTCTAACACATTCCACAAACTTTATATTTAATTCTTTCCATTTACCCAAGAAACTTTTGGCGTATGAAAATATAGACTAACAAAATTCTGCCATGTTAACATAACGTTAACATTGCCATAAAATTAAACTCAAGATGAAATAAAAATAATGACAATTTATTGGGCGAATTTTTATTATAGGACAACTTTTACAACTAATCGTATTCAAGTACACGAACAACAAGCTCTAACAGAATTCGTACGTAATCGTTGCGAGGATAGCGATGCTACCTATTCTACACCACTACCAATACTACACCACAGAGTCCGAAACATAGGAAAGATGCTGAACTTAACAATACCGAGGTTGTATGAATCGTGTAGGAAGATGTTCGGATAAATTCACCAAAAGATGTACCTCCATTTTAATGAAATTTACACTTTATAATCGGTGGCCGATTTTCATAGCGTATACATTAGCTTATTTAGGGTGAACAGTATCGTATGAGATAAAGAAAATAAAACAGGATGAGGATCCAAATAATATTGTAACAACTCCGCATCTCTCTGAATGACATCCTGATATAAACTCCAGGGAAAAATATATTTCGCTTTAACTTATTAACGAAGTTATCACATTGCATGCCATATATTTCCCAAATCACTCTCTGAGTTAATTTCCCTTCTATTTTTACCTTTTATCCCCTCATTCTTATGTAAATAAAAAGCCCTTCCCGTAAGCCACCCCCTGAAGTGCCGTGCAGTCACGCAACAAAAAATCCCACGAAAAATGACCCAATATCAACCTGGAGGAAAAAATTGCGGGGTGTCTTGGCTACAAAAAAGAAGCCCTCTTTGGCTCTAAAAGGGTGGCGCCACACCCACCGCGCCCATCTGGCGCCAAACCGCCTTTTATAGCCGCAAAAATTAAAAGGGGAAAAACCTGGATTTTATTATTTCCTTGATCCGAGACGAATTTGACACCAGCGCCAAAGGCGGCCGAAACGGTAGGTAAAAACAAGCGGAAAGCGATTAAGCAGCGACGGCCATTAGCCAAAAAATGCCTCCCATTACTCTCTTTAGCACTTTCCTATTTTTAGCCTCAAAAACCCTCTGAATCAGCCATTATTTTTTTAAACGCTATTCTGTAATAATAATAATATTATTTTATTTACCGCAAACAGGAAAACCCCAATTACATGCGATATAATATACAATATAAATAAAACATACATAAAAATATATACATCACTAGAAATTTAAAATAAATTTTAAAAATATTTGAGTAAATATTCCGCTTAAAAGACGGAGTTATAAAAAATATCAATATAAGGGGTTTTACTTAAGACCTCATTTGTCTCCCTCATTATTCTGGCCATTGGTTCATATCGGCAAACATCCACTCACTCAAAGGAGCCCCTAAACAGCATGGTATGCGTCTCCGTGGCACATTGAGGTTCACAAGCGAAACAAGCTTACCAGTGTCGACGCAGCCTGTTACAATGTTTATGAGGAACACAATTTCCGTCACATCAACCGCTTTTGGTTACTTTACATCTATTTCGTCAGAAATATATCAAGCAGATTTAGTATTTCTTACTTTTCTAATGTCAACACTCAATAAATACTGCCATATTCATTTAAAGATGATCTCCACAGCTGAGGTAGATTTCAATTCGAATTGTTCGATCTCTATTTCTTCTTCTAATCATCAATACCTCAGGATTGGTTGGCGACAGTTTTCCATCTCCCTATATTTTCTCCTATCTTCTTCAATTCTGAATAACTTCCAAATCCCATATCCTTTGTTATCTTTTTCATATGTTCTAATCTTGGCCTTCCTCTATGGGTCATTATAAATCACATTTAGTCAACGCTATATTATTGTGCCATAAAAATAACTGCATCCACTTCAGACAGTACCTTCAATTTATAAAACCGAAAGTAATTTGAGTTAATCAAACGATTGCACATTTCTTCAAAATGACAAAAGTCTAATTTTAAGAGGAAACTTTATAATCTCAATAAGGTAGTATTCTTGTTTGTTTCGCTGTGGTCAGTTGGACGTTATGGCTGCAATTTTTTGCAAAAAATTGGCAATATAATATAATTAATAAAATGTGGCGTATAAGGCAAGTTCTTGTATTAATTACTTTAGAATGTATTTCCATGAAATAGGGTTTTCTGGAGACTATGTCACTAAAATATTTAAGGTAATTAAATTCGACTAAATGAGGCTTTACTTGGTGGTATTCCATGACAAAAGAAGCAAATTGACAAGGAATAGATTTATATATACTACTACCACAGAAGAAATTTCTTCTGAGGTAAAAATTAACAATTTATTCTTTGATAGTAGTATAAATAAAGTTATTCCTTGTCAATTTGCTTCTTTTATTTAGGGAATTGTTCGTATTTGCATATAAATACTATGTTTCAGGTATTATTATGTCTGACCACACACTCGGCTACGTAGTATATACTACAAAGAACGTTTGGAAGTTACTAAACTCAAAAGAGTTAAATAGTAAATATCAGAACTCGGTGGCTAACAAGGTATCCGGATGGTGTATAGTAGGAAACGACTGAAGTAATTAGTAAAAATGTGAATATATTATAATAAGGCATTATTTGCATTCCTAACACAGTTTTTCCAGGATTTAGGATTTGCCGTATCGCTTTTCTCTGAGGATTTACTGTCCTCACTCTCTGCCCTACCCGGATGGCTGTCTTGGAGTTTCCAGGTTCTTGCATTCTTTGTATTGTAAAGGATAGGATATGGACAGAGAGAGGATAAAGAAGGTGATGTATAGATGAGGAAAGATAGGCAAGAAAAAGAGAGTGCCCAAAGAAAGAAAGATAAATGTTTGGATTGGAAAAGAAGAGATAAAAAGCGCACTTAATAACGAAGTGGGGCCTAAGCAGATTTTATCGCTACTCTAAGATACGTCTTAAGGCTGCATATGTTGGTCACAATGATAAATCGCCGAAGGAGATCTCGCTTTACGCAAGCAGATACTCGAAAGTATGAATTGAATCCATTCATTCGAGTATCAAGGCGTGCGATGTAACCATAAGAAACTTGCCTTTTGGATTATATTTATAAAAAGAACTCTTTCTTTAATTCAGCATATTTATATACCTCAGCCATTTAAAACTGTAACTTACTTTAACCACTCAATTCTTACTACATTAAATCTAAGACAGTGTCAAGTAATAAGAATGTGTTTGTAAAGAAGTCATTTCTACATTGTTTAGACCAGAAGTGGAGGACCTCGAGCCCGTTTGCGCAACGAATGTAAGTCTTTTCCTCGCTTTTTAAACATATTGTTGTATTAAAATAGTTCTTCTCTATTTCTGAAGTGTAAGTAGCATAAGTAACGTTTTATAGAGATTTATTTTTCGTTGTATTTAACTTAATCAGTGCTGGTAATCATTAAACGGGGATTCTGCAACTACTGAGATGTTTCAATCTAAATATTCTATGATTCCGTAACATTAGAAATGATATACCAGACTGAGTACATTTTTTTCCAACCCCTGGAAAGTCTTTAGGCATAAAAATTAGTCTCAAATTGTCTTCTGCATCATCAAAGCGTAAAATGTTGAAGGAGCAATCGCCAAAAGAATACCAATCTCAATAATATCAGTTCATAAGCATTCCTTGAAGGAATACATACATCAGAGCATTTCTTCAAAGATTTTTTTCTGATTTGTGGTATAATGAAGAGCTTTATTCGTAAAATAAAATCCGGTGATAAGATATATCACGTAATAGTTATTTTCGTGGAAAAGAATCAATATTTATGTAAATGGCAGGCAATATGCTGAAATGATTCAATGTAAACAATCAAGTCTGCAAAACTCTAGCATTGTACATTTACAATAATGATAATGCCGTCTTTTTTTCATGGCCTTTGGAGGCTAATCTACCAATTTACCCCCTTTAAATTTTATCATTTTTTTGCAGTTTTCATTTATTAATAAACACAAGACACACACAAACATTCCCTAACCGGAAAATCCGATTAGCCGGGATTCGAAACCGAGACCGTTAGGTAGGAGCGTTAACGCGCTAGCACGCTAACCACTCCGCCACCACGGACGGCTTATTTAGAAGAAGCCGGTTAGAAGCTGCCTTAAACAAATAAATTTTTAGTGAAACCCATTCATAAATACCCATTACGAGTATTAGCTATTTCAATCAATTTTTCCATTATTCTTACATGCTCTTCAACGAAATGTATCAAGGACTAATAGCAACCTACTGCACTGAATTTATTAACATACTAAGAGCCAACTGTCCGCTGTAAGTCTCTGAGATTACGTAACTCATTCGAAACGAGGATTTGAACTCGTAAGTACGAACTTGCAATATGGGACACCCGTAAATCAACTCTTAGGATAAGTATCTGTGTCATGAGACGCCAATATATTATAGTCCCATACACAGATTCCCCGATTTTGTGCATGCGGAGGAGAATAGTTCTGTTTAAGCATTGAGAATTTTAATTTACAGATGAAATTATTTTTGTTTGGTAGATTATACCTTAACAGCATGATTATGAAAATGATGTTTAAAGAGTATCTGGTGTCCTTTATTGTGAAAGAGGACGGTTAGATTGGAGAAGAAAGTACACTCCTGGCCAAAATTAACGCAGCACCTCCCTAGCGATCCATACGGCCGGTGCTGCGTTAGTTTTGGCCAGGAGTGTACAACAAGGACCCCTATCCCACTCTTGTGCACTGTTTGATTAAATAATTCTCTAATTGTGTTAACAGTAACACGAACCGCTGGAATGAATTCTGTACAATTCTGTCTCTGCTTTTTCTTCTACAAGGAAAGGTTAGATGAATGAATTCATTCCGAAACGGAACACCCTAAAACAAGGGAAGGCCAATCAGAGAATAAGAAGCAATTTAGTTCTTGAATCCGCTGCATAAAAAATAAAAAAAAGGCTCCTACGCAACCAAGTGGGTTGCACATTCGCAGAGAGTGGTCGCAGGTTCGATTCCCATCTGCATTATAAAGCATATATTTTGGATAAAAATGTCAAAGAGTGATTTTATAATATAACTAAGAATGATGTATAAATGGTTTCCAAGTTATGGCTAAAATATTATATGAAACATTGCGGAAACAACTTTGAACTATTCAAAAGCTAGATAACTGTCTCCATCCAATGTCTCATGCGCAAATGTCCGGTATGTTTTGCCGTTACTATCTCTTAGCTATTGAATCTCCTGATACATATAAATTAAAATGACTTTTTTATCGTTAAATATATTGCATATAGTTCGTTTCTATTTCATTAACTAAATATACAATATATAACTAAAATATTTTAATAGGTTCACTTAAAATAAAATTAGCGAATACTGCATGATATCGCTCTTCAAAGACGCCATATTATCGAACAAACAGTTTAGCACCAATACATATAAATATAATTAAAATTCCTTCAGAGTGAAGCGTTTTACAATAAGAGTCTGCATTTTTAATGCCTTGCTCAGCTCCCCATTCAGCATTAATCCGCTTCTTTCCTCTTGAGACGGAAAAAGCCCCATTTAACCAGATAACTTAATTTGCATTTAATTAAGGAGAACTTTTCCCAAATGTCCCAATCAATCGCAGATGGCTCGTTCCAACAGCCATGAACTAGATGCGATTTCACTGCTATTTCCGTAATCCATTTTTAGCTTTCCTTTGCAATGTATATGCAAAACTAAATCTGGATTAATCAAGTTTTCATTACCACGTAGCTTTATATTTCCCTCACAAATGTTGATTTTAATTTCAGAGAAATATTTCATCGCAACTCTAAATGACTCAAAAAATTATGTGGATGAGCATATTAGCCAAAAATATGTTTTCCTAATTAAAAACCTTTGTATGTATTTACATTGGCAAATAATTACGAAATGCCTTTGTGTGAGAGTCATTTTTGCAGTGTCAAGGAAGTAAGATGCTAGGAGAAGGATTTTCTGGATGTATTCAATTATTAATACATATTCTGTTTAAGTTTCTTACAAATGATTTTACATTATATTGCGTATAATAATACAAATAAATGGTTCTATGTAACAGCTACTAACTTCCACTCTATATTCTGTACATCAATATTTGATAGAAACAAAACAATCATGACTAGTGCTTTAAATGAAATGGATTCACTATCAGATTAGAATTACTAAAGATGTTTCGAATAATCACGCGTTCAAAACTAAAAAATCCCAATTTCTACATTGCAGAGGTTTAGTAATAAATAATTTTCAGCAATAATCTCGTGCTGATGTAAAGTATCAGTTTCAAATTATGAAAATTTTCCTTTTCTTCCAAAATGGTTAATTATCTAAACCAAAACCTAACTAATTAGACGTCTCCAATAAACCATGTAATTTGTTTGCCATCTCTTTCCCATTTAATTAATTAAAATGATTGAGAAAACCAGGATTAGAATTTGAATTGTAAAACAGTCTTGCTCGAGTCCGTGAGAAAAGCCTTTTGCTTCTTTAATTATCTGCAATCAAGAAGGTTAATTGACCTTAATATCAAAGTGAGTGGATCTTTTTAAATCCTTTCCCTATAAATTCGTAATGAGTCCTAAGTCCAAAAGTATCTAGATTTCACCTTTTACTTTCTTTTATCCAATGATTTGTTATTGGATGTGATATTTTAAACAATGTGCTATGTCAGTTAATTCTACTATTAGTTACATGTTTCTTCCTCAATTTCATGCATCACATAGCTTTCTTATTGTGAATGTTTCTATGTCTCGATTGTTTTCAAAAGTTAAAATATCTGAAATAAAAGAATACAGTTTTCATTCATTTCCCTATGCAATATTAACAACGATCGGGATCTTCTTCACATATTCAGGCCAAATTAAGCGAAATTAAACTATCAGTAAATTATACATCAGTGGTTATAGCAAATAATGAATTACATTACATGAAAATATTCAACTTAGTCATTCAGAAGACTTTTTACATCCATAAACACCCTCCTCCGTTATTTATCAAAGTTTTTGGAGAGGGATGAGGTATAGCAATCAAGATGAGGAGTGAGTAGCTCTTTCCCCTCCTGTAGCCTCCTGACAGAACTAGAGCGATGTGATAGGAAAATATTCACAAACATAATGGAATTTGGAAAAATGACAAACTCGTCCGCTTATAAGAATTATTCAGAATCACACGTCTTGCTCTAACGCTACGGCAACCATGAGCAAGTCTGAGGCAAATTGAAATTAAAGCAAATTCATTTTGATTAGAATATGGCCGCAGACATTCCTTCATTATTTATTATGGACTATAGGCTCTATTATTGATTTTTATTTACCCTTCGGCTACCAAGGTATTTCGCATTTCACCCCTCTTAAGTGGAGTTATGCAGAAATTATTTTGTTTTCTGAGTGTTTAGTTTCTTGGTTAAAACAATAGTACTATGAATTTATCTTGAAAATAAATGAGATTAGATAAATAAGTTATACTAGCTCTTGAGAAATGCATTTATTGGCAAATATAATTAAGAAACAAAAACACTTAAAAAATCTTCACCACAAGCCTTTCTTAATGTAATTATGTTTTTAGTAGTTTCGTCAACATTTAGGAATTATTTCACTCAAGGAGCACATTGAGAAGGAATAGTCTTGCTTGTGAACATGTTTCTAGTTTTTCCATCTTCACCTCTTTTACAGAGTGAATGTCGTTCCCCAGAAGGTTTTTTTATTAAAATTACACCAAAACTGTGTGATTGATGATAAAATATGCAAAATTATTAGATCGTGAAGAATTAATAGATAGACAGATGAATTTATTTTAAAACGTTTAACATACATTACACAGGAAATCTATTTACCAAGGGTTGTAATTTGGTTACACTTATTGGTAGCTGAAGAGTTACAAATAATAGGCATTAGTCTGAGTTTTACGTTTACCGCTGACGTTATTCCATACAAAATATTTATGGCTTGTAATATAAGCATTAATGCTCTCGCAAGGATATGCAATACAAGAATAAAATACATTCATAATCCAATAATATTTGAATGACAAGGTTTGGACCGCTGCCTTTGGAATCATCAAACCGTAATTCAGAAGGAAATCGGTGCGGAGAATCTGTAGCGATCAAGTCTGAATGCGTCCATTTCCATCTTAAATCGCACATTATTCGAAGACCAATTCGAATAACATTTTCTCCTGAGAGGAATCCCATGTTTCTTCCAAAAAATATCGCGGCGATGGCAAAAAATCGTTTATCCTCCATTCGACAGCAATATCCATTTGACAGCTCGGGAGAAAAAGAAGCCCGCACTATTCTATCCTCTGCTAGGTTCACACCGGTTCCGAACATCCATTTCTCTCTGCGGAATGAACTGAAAAAGGTTAAAGTGATTTTTATCTTGCAAAAAAGAGTCTCTTGTCAGGCTGTAATCGAGTTTTTCCTCGAAAGCGTATCTTGGAATAGGCATGAGGCTTAAAAAGGGAGTCCATGACGTGGAAGGAAAGGAAGAATCCAATATGAGCGAGCGCCGTCGTTTTACACATTCCCATCATAGATTTAGCGCTAGTTTATCCAGTTTTTGCTCTAGATGGCCGTTTAAACTGAAAAAAATTAACCCTAATATCTTGAAATAAAAGAGATAATCAGTGATATATTAACAACATGAACGACTGATGGAGGACACGTCCTAGTAAATAAACAGGGTGTCTCAGTACTACGTATCAGATCTTCTACGAGGGGTAAAGTGCACCTCAATGACTCAGAATCATATAGCAATGCAGGGTCGGAAATACTTTCATGAAGCAGATGTGTACAAAGATATATCAGAAATAATAATACGCCACGCAAATGAATATTTGTCTTAATAATAAATTTACATAAGCGAAAGTAACATGTGTCAAAGACAGTTTTGTCCGCCGACTTCAATGCAAGTCTCAGATCTAGGGCTCATATAATTCCGAATGCTCTGGGATATGCCATATCTAACGTTATTTATCTACCGTGCCAGGAAAGCATGTCTAACCCTACATTGCTGTATGATTTCGAGTCATCATGGTCCTCTCCTAGAAGTTCTGAAACTTTGTATTGAGATTCCCTGTATATTCAAGAATACATTTAAACCAGGTTGCATGTTAAGCATTTCGAAAAAAATATGGTAATAAGAACAAACGTTAACCTTTTTATTACATGCATGATATCAAATAAGAAATTATTATTGATGTTAATAAATAGACGACAAAACTGGCCCAAAGGAATAGTTTTTTGCTTCATTTTCACTCCTTTTTAATATTTATGTATATTCTATAATATCGGTGATGGATAGAGTATATTTTGGATGAATCAACTGTACCGAATTTTCTACCATATGTCGGTAATCCTACTTTCTTAGCAAATATGGAATAGTACCTCCTGAGGTCATGCTTTGAATATGACATCAAAGTATTGCTGAACTATCCTTCTTCGGAGTACAGGAAGATGGAATAGAAAGGATTTTTAGACGATAGAAATAACTTAGAAAACATCCTGAAAAATATTATACTCAATACCAATACAGTGGCCAAAACATAGTTTTCTACCCATAAGCTTACCCAAGGCTCGCAGTTTTACACACTAACAAAAAATACTGACCAGTTTTTTTTTACAATCCACATTCATCCATTACTTACTGGTCCTGCTATCATATCCTGATGAAAGGAATATTTCCATATGTCTTTGTTATAGGGTAGGTATACAATTCGTATACTTTTATGAATTACATATATTTATTATTGTACAGCCACTGACATACTAGCAATGCATTGATAAAGGTCTCCCCCCCATGGGAGTCATTGTGACTTTCTTACTAATGTATTCCGCTTACAGCATTCTGGATCAGTTTCAGGAAAGCAAGGGCAAAATACCTCACTCCTCATTTTGCCTAATTATCTCATTCCCTTCTCAGAAGCTTTTTTGTTACTAATGTAATAGTGCATGAGGTTCAAACTCTCTTTCGAAAACTATAGTAACGTTACATCCCGGTCTGTTTTACTACTAACTATATGTTAATCCAGCTGCAACTAAACACACAAATTCATACGCTTTTCTGATACACCAAACTTTTGCCATCACTCAGATGGCAGGAAGTCTTTGCTTTTTTATAGATTTTCATACGTTTAATTACTCTTTCAAAAATGAAAGCGAGGATATGAAAATGCCTAACTCTCGAGGATACATATATCTGTGCCTCCCAATCTTTACTAATCAAGCTTACCTTCTTAAGTTTTCAGCAGAAAATAGTGGTGGGGATTGAACTACTCTTTCGAATGATCACTTTATAAAAAACCCTCAATTCAGCTCTTACCCAACTCACGTAGATTATACTACGAACGAACATATTAAAGAGACCACAATACACCATTTCACCAGGATATGAACTAACAAAGGAATATTTTTTGGAAAACATCAGTTTCAATGAATGTTCCGATGATACTTACCAACAGTAGAATTGATATGAAACACATGAATAAAAGAATACGAAATACCAACGTTAAAGAGGATGACTTGCGAAATACAGGGGATGAGAATTACAATTCGCTTTCGTAAAACGCAATGGAACGATACTTGGCTAACGAGAGAAGAGTCTATTGGACTATTGGATGGAACCTATTGGGATAAAGCCCACATTAAGCTAACGGAAAAGAATCGAAGAGAAAGGAAGAGGAAGGAGAGATGAATAAGAGGAAGGAGAGATGAAGAAGAGGAAGAGAGGAAGCGGAAGGAACAGTGGTTGGAGGGAGATTGGTGTGCGATGGATTGGTGCGAATCTAATTTTCGGAGACATTTTAGTCTGAAAGAAGCGTTTGAGTGAATTCGATATATCGAAGGACGTGAATAGATCGATGCGGCGTTCTTTTCATTCTCCGAGCGATTCGACGTGAAATATTCCACAATCGATACGTAATTTGAAAAGACTGCGTACTTCGATACTGATCTAAAGAGAGAATTGTGTGTGAATCAAGGAGCACCTATCGGAGGAAATTGCAACTAAAAATTCCCGTCTCAACAAGACCAGTACTTAAAGGCGACCTTCGTCTAATGCGTCGCCTTTTATCGATAAAAATACTATTCTGAAAAAAAACGTGATCTCGTTACAATATCACTCGATGTGCAACTCGAGTGAAAATTAATTTGTAAGTAATTAAATAGCGTTCTTTTTATTTTAATACATTTGATCGCAATCATTCTATAAGAGTTCTGACACCACGTTCAAAATTGAAATATTGGCTTCAAATAGGATTAAGAGAATCAACGGGAAATTAATCACATTTTGTAAAATAAAATAAGTGATCTGTCACGTATTGACATACAAATGAGTATTCCGGAGATATTATATTTTCACCAATTTTAATTACAAATATTGGGCGTGTGATGAATATGGATATTGGAAAACATATCGACATCGAGTTAAAGTAATGTAAAAATATATATATTTTCATTCACATGAGAGGCTATGCATAATTATATATTGAACTTGATACACATATGAAACTAATATCGAAGTTTAACAAATGAATAACCGCAAAGTGCAGTGCATAAATAGAAAAAAAATATAAAAGAAATAAACAACCGCAGTGCAGTGAATGTGTTATTTACATTAAAACCTTTTTTTCAATACTCTTGTAGAGATATTCGAAAGATATGATCAGTTGACTGAAAAACAGCATTTCGGGTTAATAAGCAAAAAGTAGATTTGATTAGTGATAATATGTCAATCTTAATTCGTAAACTTAACAGCTATTTCTAGAAAAGAGATTCATATGAATCCTTTTATTGGCTTTGTTAATGCGCAGAAACATTTTTGGGATGTTTCTCATCACATCATTTTATTATAAGAATAAAGAAAATGTTGAGTTATGTTTTATGTTTAGCAGTTATGTTTGTCATACTTAATCCCCCACTAAAAGTGGTATTGGGATTGAGTGTAAATGCCTTCTTTTTACTGTGATGCTTTAGTTGATTTTTTCGCCTCTAATAAATTGAAGGGCTCCCGGATAGTCATGTGGACTGCGCGTTTGCCTTTGGTGAAAGCGGTCCCGGGTTCGATTCCCGGTGGGAACCAATGTGCGAAATGACCTAAGTTGTCGAAGCACTTTAAATAATACTAGCATTGAGTTGAGATCGTGGGAGGGTAGATACAGGATTATAAATTTATCGCTTACACTTAAACAAAATAATACGAAAAACATTATCTTCCGGGAAATACTATTAAGTACGCCCGTCGCTAAATTGTTCAAAAATAAACCAGAGAGGTAAATCTCAAGTAACAATAAAAGCACTGTTTTTATTAGTGAACAACACCTAAACTAATTAATGGTGCGCTAAATTTGGTAAGTATGTCGAATGTTCTTCGTGCAAGCATCGTCATAAGCATAAAACATTGTCCATGGCGAGCGCAAGCCTCAAATTTCCATCCCCGCTCCCAAAACTCCCATGTTTTGCCTTTATCTATGCTGGTGACGCAAAACTAGTTCCCTGACATTCGCTCCTTCCTCAATAAATCCTCTGCGAGCCATTCCCCTGTCACCTCTGACATATTTTGCGAGGCTAACTGCTATCGCATTTTGGGGAATGACGCGTTTTTGTTATGCGGCGGATAAAATAAATGGCCGATTCGGGACTTCTTACCACGTCGATTGTCAAACAACGTCGCTGCCATTGAGCAAAAAATATGCCGAACAGAAAAAGGGGGGGTGATGGAATCCACGATCTCGAAGCATTTACACTGCATAGAAAGGATTATCACCATCACATGGGGATTCCGCTAGATGAGGACAGTACTCCACGGTTTATGAGAATAATACGAGCACTAACTAGGAGTAGGAGTAGGATTCAATCCTTCATCGATATCTATGTATGTACCCTACAATTACTCTATCGGTGTACGGCAGGGAGTGCATTTCCTATGTATCTGTGTCCCTAATCGACTAGGGTTTGTAGAAAATGATTTTATTGCAGTGACTTGCTTTAGCCTCTACTTCCCTCATTATTATGTAAGTATCAGAAATTCCTATGAAATAGAGAGGAAGCATAATATCTGTAACATCCATTGAGAGCAAACTTTCTCTGAAATGATCATTTATCCTTTTTGTATCTTACCTAGGATATGGTTTCTCAGTATTACAAACGATTACAAGCGAAAATAAAATGAAAATTTTGCATTTATAAGCTTATATATCACTAAACTATTTTCCTGCAGTGGAATTTTTTTCCTGAGCCCTCAGCTTAGGTTTTTTCAATCCACATATTACTTTTCTTCTTTTGCAAACAAAATCTCTTTCTTTCTGTCCCTCATCTGACGATGGGTTAGGTGTAAGAAGAGGCTTTCTAGTCTCAGTTTCGGCCGAATGAAGGCCATTTATTATTATTATTATCATTATACGTCCGCTTAGGTGTCCAATGGATAGCGTCTACCTCCGGAGGAAACCTTTTCAGGTTCGATCCTCGAGGGAGTTGAAGTTTCCTTGTACGAATTAGTGGCGTGGATTTGGGCTAAAATACATTCCAAGAAATTAGAGGCTAATCCGTCGTCACCAATAGCCTTCATTAAATACCCACTAGCTGTAAGCAGTTGGAACAGGGTTTTCAATGTTTTAAGGCTCTCTGTCTTTTATCCCGTCCCTGCATTTCAACCAGCTCAGGAGGCAACGGAGATTTCGAAAGTTGGATCTTCGTTACTTTTTGATGCTTACAGACCTAGTGGCAGCTAAGGCACCAAATAGTTATAGTTTATAAACCTCTAAGGTATTCTGTTTCAGCCCGAAGGCCTATTGGTATCTAACCCTCTCTATCGTAAGCTACAAAGAGGGGAATGAGGTTTGCTAGGCAGGATGAGGAATGAGGTAATTTGTCCTTCCTTTCCTCACTGAACCGGAATGTTATAACATGTCTGCATAAGTGAGACACAATGATTTTACCAGTTTCCATGGAATTCCTTTAGGAGAGACCTCAATCAGCGTATTTATTCACTCATACCTCAGTATATTTCATTCCATCACAACCATGATTAAGACTGGACAAACGAAAATAAAAGATGCATTTGTCTCTAAGTTATTAGAATAATAAATCAAAGAAGTTACCATAGCGACTGAAATGGTTTACAGGCAATTCGGCAGTGTGCTATTTTAATATATGCAATTTATGGCTTGGAGGTTTCACACGCAGCTACGTTAGTTTCTCAAATAGCCTTAATGGTACGCGGAGCCTTCCAAACTAATGTATTCCCTTCTTCTCTCTGTATTTGCTATTCATTGAGCCGGTCACTTTAAAGATCTTCCTGTTCCAATTTTTGGAGCACATAATTAATGTAATCACTTTTGCTCTCCCCTATTTTTGGTATTACCCATTTAGATAATTTTATGTTTAGGTTTTTTATTTTTATTCCTTTTTGGATACTCCTTTTTTCTGAAGCTATTCATCTTTTTTAGGATTCTCATTCCACGTAATTTTGATCTTTTTTCTTTCTCTGTTGATTTCTATGTTTCTCTTCCGTTATTTATAATTGAATTCAACAAGGAAAAGGTTGAATTTTAACTAACCTGTGGCTATAAATTAGTTTAAACTCTTCTCCACGACCCGACTGTAGGCATGCATGAGTCTGGATGACAGAAATGTATTGTTTATAGTTTGATATTTTCTATTTCTTATTAGCTTTATCCTAAGAAGGCAAACTCTTACGTTCATCCACTCTTTAATGATAGTTGAGCATATTTGATGCAGCTGTAATGAGCATATTTAATGTCGACACTTTCAGCACTTTTTTCAATGATGTTTCGAATGGTAACTGCAGAAAGTTCGCATGGAAACACATTAATATACGCGATGGAAATGAAAGATAAAAAGTCTGCCGTAGCCGGAGATCGAATACGGGTTTCCCAATTGCCCATCGGTTGCTCCAACCACTAAGCTACTACATGGACAATTTCCCCTTTATTTCCAAGGGCTATGATGGTGTGGAAGTGTGGTGGAGGGTCCATCAGAGAAATGGAATTGCCCTCCGTACACGCGGACATCGAAAGATGTCCAACCACTAAAGCGACTTCAGAAAGCCCGGAAAATTCCACACCATCATAGCCCTTGGAAAGAGTTTGTGCTGTCGTGGTGGTTTATTTTACATTTAGAGTAAACTACCAAGACATTTTTGTTTGGAGCAACCGACCAGCAATTGGGAGACGCGGGTTCGATCCCCGGCTACAGCAGATTTTTTTAAATTTCATTTCCATCGCGTAGATGTTCCGAATAGTAAAATATCATTTATTCATTGGCCTTTTATTATTCATATCTGTTTACCGGTCAATAATTGGCACTTCCATATCAGTTTTGGATACTAACTTTAGTATTGACGTAGATTCTGTGATCCTGCTCTAAAACACGGGTGGTCCAGGAAAAGCATTTCCCCTAAAGAAGCTAATAGCTAATAATAGGAAGTTCATCCAGAGGACTATTCACAAAAGCATTTTTCGCTCGAAATTCCCAAAGATAGTTTTCCCAATTAGTATTTCAATCTTTGGTGGTACATTTGATGCGGCGGTCACTCTTTGTGGTGGATTTTTGTATAGAGAGGGTTTAGAGGGGCTCCTGAATCTGGAATGGCACTGGGAAGTACTCCTTGACGGCCCCGTCTCGCACTTCTAAGGAATTAAAATTTTATTCATACTTATGAAATTATTCGGATTTGGGTTTTTTTGTGTAAGTTGAAAAAAGATTAAAAGAATCCTTTGAAACTACTGTTAGAACAAACACCCATCAACCAATGGGTGAAATATCTCTTGGTTGAACAGATTCTCGGGTGGTAGTCATTAGCCCCTCTAGGTAAAGTGTCCTGTGGGAACAGTCCCTTGGGAGAGACATCGTTGGATGAAGAGCACTGAAACCGAAATAGTTTATAGTGTTAGGAGTCCAACGATATTTTACATTTTTGCTAAACATACACCAATCACCATATTTTTCCGATGATAAGACGACCTTTTGATAGGGCGAGGTATATACTTTCGTCTAAGTTTAATCACTTTAGCATATATCTATAATGTAAGCAACCCAATAACAACAGCCAATATATTTCGTTTAGATAAGCGATTATCATCTGGTTATACCGTACGATGCATTTGGAATTGGGTTCTGTTCGTAACCATTTGAATGAGCAAATTTTATTTTCTTGTCTTTGGCAGCACTGAGTTGCGATTGCTGCAAACATTAGCCCTGATTCGGGCATTTTGCTAATAACCTTGACGACCAGTAGCTAAATAAACAAAACACTACCATATTTATTTTTTTAGTGTTGCTTTACTATTGTTACATAATTAAATAGTGTTTTAAATATTCTGAAGAGTGATTTAGTTTATAATGGTTTCAAATAATATAAAATTCAATCTAATTTTTTTATCTGTCTTATAAGACCGCAGATTTAGAGGGTTACATTGATTCATCACCACGTGACTTTATTACAAATTTATTGATGAGGATTTTTGAATAATTTCTGGGAATAGGTTTTAAGTGGATTTGGAATTCACGGAAAAGAGAGGAAAAGAAATGAGATTTCATGGAACGGAAAACTTTCAAATTAGCCGTTCCCTTCTCAGTAATCATGAATGACTTGAAGTAATTTACAGCAACGGAGATCCTTATAACGATCATAGTATCAGTTTATTTTGGGAGCGGCTGATGCCTTTTTGAATTAATTAGGTTAGTTTATCGAAGCTCGAAACTGCATGAGACTATATTTATTGAATTCGAGCTTTTGTTAAGGATATTATTTCATATTAATCCAGAAATTAATGCTCGAAGCAAACTATGATGGTAATTACAGGATTATTTCTAATATTGTGCTCCAAATCACTAATAATGCCATACGTGCAATTATCCTTTCTTCATTACATCAAATATCGCATTCAATTTTATCTCATCGATTTCATGTAACAATTCTTCCTATGATACAGATCAAGCATTATTGTCTATGATAGTAAGGGAAGTATTCTTAAAGCCAAGAAACACATCGATCCATTTTTACTGTGTTTCTTCGATCTACCACAGAATTTCTATAAAAATAAAGTAATAACAAGAACTAGTGGATATTTTTAACGCAGGGAGCGAGAAAAGGCAGTGAAAAAAAGGTAATGATTCATCCTCCAAGTTTACCTATAGCTTGTATTTTAACAAACAGTTGTGGCTAGTTCCCCTTATTAATGGCTTGTTTATGGAAAGCTTTCCAGAATCAGTTATCCAGTCGCTAATACTCACAGCAATGCTAAAGGTTTCTTGAATTGAAAATTGAATGCTTATATGCCCTCATAGTGAGATATCAATTTCCTAAAGATCTCGAGGTCGTTTTGCCGCTGGCTAATCGTTAATTCCTGATTTTCGTTTGTTTTACGCAAAGCATTGTCTTCTCCTCATAACCTTACGGCGATATTCTTTTATAATGGCTGTATTCCATAATTCCTTTCAGTATCTTCAACAGGCTATTCATAATTTTCTTACTAATTACTAAAACTCTGTAGATTTATTTTTTATAAGATGCCGCCATTGGTTAATTATTCTACTAGTTATCTCCTTATATGCCATTGCGTCCATTTCCCAAGTGTATCATTTACTTTGGGAGTTCTAAGGTATAATACTAACCACAACCAACCTATATTGCTCTCAAAACTTCGTTCAGAATTATCCTCTTTTATTACTTTTTCTCATACTTTATTTTTCCTTTTCGAACAATTGCATTCAATTCATCTAAAATATTCAATTTTATTCTTCTTTTACTTCTTAAATTCAGAAACACCACCATAAGTATGGCCCACTTCACAATCACCGTGACCTGTTGTTGTAACTAGTAGTTGTAGTATTGTTAAAAAGGCCTTGAGAAAATTCGCATATGAGCTCCCAGCGGGAATCGAACCCACGACCGCTCTTATTCTTCAGGTTACCTCCGTCACGCGACAATGTTCGGCAGTATTATTCACTTCATATCTTTATAATCTCTCCGTACAGATCATTGATCTTTTCAATTAACTATTATTTACATTAGTATTACAACCGAAATGTTTGCTAAAACCAATCTTTCAGAAAATATTACATTTGTGGTACGTAGCCGAAATGTTTCCTGTATCTACACTCTAACAACGATGTATCTAAATAGTTGCTACCCTAGGAGGAGAATCAAGCGAGGCACACAATAGAATCTCAATGGAATCGAAATATACGTAGTAGAGCTCTCTGATATGAAGGCTTGTTGGTGACAGAAGAGGGACAAAGGGATATTGACGTGGGAAACTATGGCCGCGTCGCAAATAAAAGGAAACGAATGACTAATGGGACAGTGAGCTGAAATAGAGGGAGATTCATTACACTTGATTTATACTTGTAGACTACGGACAGTTGGATTCCTGAGGTAATCCTAAAGCATCATAGATTCGACGGTTAAACGGGATATTACGTACCATGATCTATGAGGGCTTTAATATCCGGGAACGAGCTACTTGTGGTGTATTTCCGGATCATCTGTTTGAACGCAAAATGAAGCAAATGAGAGATTATTTTAATCCATGATGGAGTCAATCGGAACAAGTATTCCCTCTTTGCTAATTCCGCTCTATTTACAATTTCGAATGCAACGCAGCAGTTATTTTTCTGCGGCATTTTGTGGTTTCATGTTTGGGAAAGTTTTTTACGTTTGCTCTATTTTGTGATGACGTTTTGTTAGAAAATTATTCTTACTTCTGGAAATGTTCTCAATTACTGATAATTTTTCATCCATTTAGTTAAGAAGGAATATACTATTGAACTGTAAGATATATTATTACTGGGAAGTCTATGTGTGGAGTCCATATGGGTCCTTGTTTTTAAAGTTGACGCAATAACTGTAGGTCATGTATGTTGGAAATGTAATGTTTTTTTGTGATATACTCTTGGATATCATCTGCAATTAGCAATTAAAACTACGAATAATCTAAGTTTACAACTGAATAAATAATTAATTCGATTTTCTTTATTGTTGATAGGCTTGGACATAGAATAATGGGTACTTAATTCACCGACTAAAACCGTTCTCATCATGTATCATCAAACATATTCCTAAGCAACAAGTTAGTCTTTCTAAATGTAATCTCACAATCATAAAAATCAAGATTGGGTGAGGTAACTTTCCTAATAACTTTTCCCTAATTGCATGGATGATAAATTATTCAATTTTAATATTCATTCAAAGCGAATATAATTAAGTCATAATGACTTTCATTTCACTTCGAAACAATCACTGTTCCTAGATGGACGTGACATTAAAAATATTTTAATTAATAATTCTAACAATTTCTAGAACCCTCGATTTCTCCCGAGGTATTTTTCAGATGACGTGCACGACTGCTATTAACTATTTAGCAATGCGGTCGAGTACCGAAGTCAGCGGAGGAAGATTAGTCCGAAATCGAGGGAATTCAAGAAACAAAGCGGTTGATTCCCGCGAAACATAAATTAGTCAATAACAGCCGGCCTAGACTGAAACCCCTAATTCTGGCAATAAATTTTAGAAAATTTACTTCATAATCTAGATTTTGGTCATGAATATTCGAGACCAAAATTAGTGACGAGAGAACGTTCACCGGGTCCTAGCGCAATGCGGAGGGAAGCGTAAAGATCCAAGAAGAATAGGGCTGACCTTAAAACAGCTGACTCTTCCACGGCGAAAACTTTTCCAAAGGGATTCAGCCGGATGACTTTTTTCCCTCTCTTCACTTCCATGCTAATTCGTATTCCCAGACGCTATAAATCCCAAAGGCCAAAGTTAATTCATCGGCCAAATTCATATAATTAAAATTAAGTGCTGCCGAGACATAATCGGATGCTGAAATCACCATGATTGCTTCTTTCGAAAAGATACTCGCATTCCTTACTTTAATGATTTCCCTGCTAAAGCAGCACGCGATAGCGCGTGACCTTCTCGTGCCCTATTTTTTGACCTTCTATTTTCAGTTGCGACCCATTTTGGAGAAAGACATATGAAGAACGGTTTGGGAATCATCATCGCACAATCCTAATCACCACCTATTGGACCTTTCTCTACGATTTGATTTCAGCTCTAAGTTCTGTAATAGTTAATTAAATGCTCTGAAATGCTCAAACTCTGAATCTTTGGACCGCAACTCGTGTACTTATATTCTAAAGATATCAGCAATAAACGTATTCTACAAAAACGATTAAGATGTTGATTTTGATGAAATACTCGTAAAATAGAAAACATATCCGTGTACTTTAGTTTGATGGTAACCCCAAAACAGGTTTTACCTATGGGGTACCTAATTCCATCACAATGTTGAATATTTTTTTATATTTTGTTTGTATTCTCTTTAAGATGGAATAAAATTTACTTATTATTATTATTATTATTATTATTATATGCTCGTTCACGGATAGAACGTAATAAAAATTCCGTTTAATTTCTTTAATAAGAGGGTCATATGAATACCGAACCTAAACAGAAGTTAAAGTGATTTTACGCTTTTCTGGTGAGTTGTAACAAATAATTATTCAAATAAGAACCAATAACTGTATCTAAGCCGCTATGGAATCAATAATTGGAAATTCTGATGAAAATGTGTAAACATGTGGAAACGTTATTTCCAAGTTTCCTAGCTAATTAATTCTTTTTTTCTGGTCCAGAGCATAACATTTAACAAACTGAAGTACGACATCAATTGGTGAAAAGAAGCTAAAATCATCAGGCGGATACTTTGCCCAGTTGAAGACGGTTCCGACCAGTTTGGAGTGATCGAGCATTTGGTGGCATCGACGGCACGCCACGGTCCACACAATGGCACTCATAGGACGTTGAGGTGTGAAAGAAGCGCATACGATCACATGTCTGTAAATAAAAGAACTTGGTTTGAGTTTCAGTCAAGAAATATTTTTACTTCCGTCTATTTTTCGGGTTATCAAAGTCACACGCCTTTGCATGTAAAGCTCTTCTGAATTCAAAATCGATATTTACCCATCATCATAAAGTTCCATAACTTGATGAATAGAATTGTTCTCTAATGGTACATGATGTTGCTAAATTTGCCTTCCGAAGAAAAGGTGAGCATTAAAATACTTATAACTTACGAGTATCGTATTTTGTAATTCATTCTGTCTTGGTATTTTGATTGCTTTGATGATATAAAAGTCTCTGTGTAATAAGTAGTATTAGTAAGTATATGTTATAAGTAATACTAGTCTCTATTATTAACCCTTAAAGGACCAATAGAGGGCTTAAAGGTTTCCACCACTTTTCTTTCTCAATATTTTAAGAACTTAATCGCGTTATACAGTCTTATAACTTCATTACATTGTCAAATATATGTTGTTAAAGATAACTATATGTTGATGCATTTTGTACGTTTTTTAAGCAATGTAATGAGAGCGGAAATAGGCGGTGGACACAAAATGACCCTCCCTTGGTCCAACCTGCGACATATTTTTTAACCAAATGGAATCATATATTTTGACAAATAGTTTTTAATTATAATTTTAAGAATTTAATTTATTTTTTTTTTAAATTATGCCTTGTTTTTGATTTATAAGCATAACTAACGGTGATTTACAAACTCATTTTCCGAAGTAGAGCTTTAAAGCCGGTACCAATGAAAAGAAGCTTTATCATATCCTCGCCTTTGAAGAGTTTTTTAAATAAAAATTTCATTATTTTTATCACAGTAGTACAATTTTTAGCAACAAAAATCATTGTAAAAAGTTTTTAAAAATCCAATAAGGCAATTGCTGAAGAGATATTATGTTTCATTATTATTTTATTGATAAAAGCAAAAGTGGACAATTTTCGACCCTCCCTTGGTCCACGGAGTAACCAAAAAAAGGTTGGACCTTTAACGGTTAATTATGTCTCTCATTCTTGAATGCTACGAGAGCTAGTTCTTCATCGAACTATTGCTATTCAGTTACGTGATATTTCTGAAAGCAATTTGGCTCAAGGAATGTAGTCAGGAAAATTATCTCACTCCTCGTTCAGGCTAGTAAGCCTCATTTCCTCTCCAAAGCTACTGATTGCTGATAGCGGGGATTGAGGATTAAACTGATCTCGAGACTGAATGAATCGCAGTTGGGCTCCATGAAATTATCAACCGTTTTCCAGTAGGTGCAATTTTAGAATCTCACTCTTTCTTTGTACTCGAGATAAACCTTCAGAAATAATTACGGAAGATCAGGTGTTTGGGTTGAGAAAGTGGAAAGAGGATGAGAAAGGACCGGCAGAAGGATCATCGCTTTGGAGAATGAAGCATCGTGCGCTCAAAAGGGTGGAAAATCGTCAGAAGTGGGATTTAACCTTCTGGTCCGTCGAAGGGGCACTCTGCATACGTCTTTGGTTAACGATTCCCTTGAGAATCAAAGCCAATTCGTCAGCGATGAAAGTTCCAAAGCGAAACTGCAGCCTTTCTGCTAAAGCGTTCTTCCCAATCCGAGTGAATGGTCATCTCTTTTCTCATTCCTTTGAAACTGCTTTGAACCTTTTTCCTCTGATTGATATCTCAAGGAGACTCGCGAGTTAAATGCTCCGCCGAGGATTGGACGCTTCCTTTGTGAATTGGCGCTATTAGAACAAATGAGGAGCCATTTCCGTGCCTCGAAATACGAGAAAAACAAGCCATCTCAAATGAGAGAAACAGCATATTCTCAAATGCGTTGGAAAGAAGAGAGATTCTGATTAAATTAAGCGAATCAACTGCTTTGGTGGATGCTGGTTGAATGAAATTTTAAGATATTCTCGTAATAGCACATTCATTTCCTGATGCAGTAATTATACGAATTGACACAAATGATGGCTTTTTTGCTTATTGTTAATAACTATGGTGTGGACACTCTGATTGCAAAGAAAAGGTAAACAACGAAAATAAAGGCAAAATGAAAAATATGTAGGCGAAGAATATGGTTTATTAAAAGAATGAGAGAGGAATTCTACATGTAAATTCTCTTTCCGCCTGTCCACTTCTAAATTCTCCTTTCACCTTCCTAATAGATCTACTCGTTTGACATCTTTACTTCATTATTCCACTCCCAGACTTTCGATTGTTAAACGTTACCTGTTTCCTGAATTCACCTCCATCCTCCGTAGATCCATTCGCATTATCCAAAGGGACTAAACTAAAACATACTAAACTAAACTTGACTAAACGCACACTAAAACCCTTTTTCTAAATAATTCTGTTCTTTAATTTAATTTTATCATTTGTTCTGTTTGTACTTCAAACTGGCGACGATGATCTACGAGAAAACATAATACATAAATAAAATAAGTAAATGAATAACAAACTAACATGATCTTATCTTGCACTTATTACTAGGCTATATAAGTTGTCTATTCCTTTGGATATATATATCTCGATATCACAGAGCAAAGTCAGCTCTCGAATTAATTAACAAATATTCCGAAAAGAGAATGAGCAAGATTGAGCGAGGTGGTTCAGGCGCCATTTACAGGAAATTAATATTTTCTGACGAAAGAAGAGCAGTGTTCGAGCCCCGTCTACGTCGATATTCCTGCTCTCTGCATATTCTTTCGTTTTAGGGATATTTATGCTCATGGTTGATACTTATACCCTCATCTTGTTACACTGTCCTGCAATGGTTTCATTACCTCCTTCCTGTATTACTTTTTAGGGTGACTTTATCTTGTTTGATTTGTCCTGAATCAGTATCCGACGTTAATTTTTCTATATCGCATCACATTTTATTTTAAATCTCATATTACGTTTTTTCAACACATGAACAAATGCACTACTTAGGAGGAGTGTTGCTTTAATTAAGATTTCCAGATTTATTACGATTTATTAATTGATTTGATGCCCTACAGCCATCTGGCTAACCCGTTTAACCACGCTCGCATGCTAGAGCCGGCAACACTAAGCAATACAGCAGATTTTGCTGACAATGAGTGGCGCCCTTCAATTGTTGCGCTTTGTCCGCTACAGTACGACCTTGAGTGTTACTTTGATTGCTAGTAAAAAGATATTTTTGTGCTAATTTGTGTTCTATACGTGATTGGCATACTGTGATCATATTATATGTCCTCATCCTACTATTGCTAGCTATGTCTAAATCCACGAAAATAATAAGTACATAATAGTGTAAGTATTTGTAAAAGAGCTTCGACAGATAAGATAATTTCACAGACATAGACGCCACTGGGAACCGACCCTGGGACCACTTTCATGAAAGGCGAATCACTTAGCTATTAATATAATAATGATAAGTAAATTTATTCCATCTTAAAGAGAATACAAACAAAATATAAAAAAATATTCAACATTGTGATGGAATTAGGTTCCCCACAGGTAAAATTTGTTTCGGGGTTACCATCAAACTAAAATACACGGATGGCTGGTGCTGATACATACAAGAAACATAAAAAAATGTTAGTGGTTTAACAAAAAAGAAAGAATACGTTTGTGTGTTCTTTACGCTTGTTCTTTAATATATTGCAACCCAAGTTATAAATATAAATGTCCCGTACGTAAAGATTTTTATATCTTATGAAAATTAGTAGAGGAGCATTAATATGGAGAAAGTGTAAGGACAAGGTCACAAAGTGGGAGCGAAGAGGGACGAGCGGAGATTGAATAAAAAAGATATTTATGTAAATTCGTAGTTTGATGAAGGACGGGTAAACGAAAGGCATTTGAAGTAAATCCCTCTCAATAGTCCCCACGATCAAAAGCTAAATCGTTCAAAAAAGAAACATTTAAAGTTGTATTGGCGCGTATTTTCGTCAAAAGGTGACCTCGTCTCATCGAACTTTCTTTTCGCAAACCACCACAGAAGGAGAAGAATAAACATGCAATCACGGGACGCAAGATTCCAGAAAATTCCAGAAGAGGTCGTGCCGGGATTAGGTTTAGAGAAAATCCCTTTCGGAAAAAATTATCGAGGAAACCCCTCCTTATCGGGCGGAATCCTGCCAGGAGTCCATTGAAGAGGAAAAAAGGCGTACGTATATATCAGAGGAGAGGAGAAGGGATAGCAGTCTGCTGCGGAAACAAGTGACGGATCTGAAGCGCAAAAGAAATGGCGCATAAAATTCGGGAGGAAGCGGTCCCGGCTGGCGATATGAGCCAGATTTATAGTGCATAACGCGTGGCCCTGGATCTCCCTGATACAGGCAATATTTCTGGAGGGTAAGGAAGAAACTGAAAGGCCAGATGAGGGTATGATAGAAAGAGGATGCGAGAGAAATGTATGCAGGGTTATTTCGAATTTTTTTTCGAAGGGATATTTTCCCACGTACACGTTCCGGTGCTTGAGGAGTGTTTTTATTTTTATTCGCACAAGGATAAATAACGGCTGTGACGTAATTTGCGAATGCATGCTGGGATCGAGAGGCAGGGGAAGATCTACCGATTGGACCCTCTACGACTGAGGGAGATCCTCAGAGAAACTCGCAGAAGACTTTGGTTCAACCTTTGATTTCTATCGTGTAGTTATATCACCGGTTCTTTACCATGATGTAGAATTTCATAAATTAGCATAATGTTGACTCTAGAATTTTAAGTTTCCTTATCCATAATTATACGACGTACGCATATTTTATAATACTTATATGATTGATCTCCCTTTGTATACTTTTTGCAATGCCATATCGAGTCCCAAACTAAAATGAAATCGAAAATTACCCGATAAGGCTATTAAATATTGATATTAGCCTGTAAAAAAATCATCATTGGATTAAATTACATTTAAAATATTGAAAAGGATGAAATGGATATTCCTGAAACCGATAGTCAGTTAGCTGAGGGCTTACGAAGTGTGACTTTAAGAATGTTGCAATTTTCGGATTATTTGCAACGTTTTCGGAACTGAACCAGAGTAACTCATCTTATCCCTGCTCAACGACTTAAAGAAAACCTGAAATATCTAATTTAAGAGTAGCCGTATGAAATATTTTTCCTCACTTAAAGCATTGGCAGTATTTCTGAATTAACCCACATTTTACCACTGGGTAATAGAACACAATTACTAGTGTTGACATATTAATGTGGAGACAGTGTATTGTAATGGCAGTGAAATTCTGATTTGGAAGTCTATTTATTTATTTAAAAATACCGCCGCAGTTTGTCAGTGGAACCACTGGTGTCTTTGTCTAAGAAAAAGTTAACCGGTT
Organism: Sympetrum striolatum; assembly: GCA_947579665.1. Classification (NCBI taxonomy): domain Eukaryota; kingdom Metazoa; phylum Arthropoda; class Insecta; order Odonata; family Libellulidae; genus Sympetrum; species Sympetrum striolatum. The sequence continues at coordinate 79,042,764 of OX388348.1, read as the reverse complement.
TACCGAAATATTTTTAAATATAATGAATACGGTTTACAACTAATAATTCTACCTTAAATTTAACTACTAATATAACTATTTTATTGGTTTCAAATTTCGGATAAAAATTTGAATGCGCGTCTCAGAGTAATTGCTCATTTGTTACCAAGAGATGTATTCTCAGGCATTCATAAATTAATTTTTTTCAGGCTAACAGTACATTTTTCATTACATTTTATACAAAAGCCTCTTATTTCTTTCATCTACATAAATATTACTTTATATTTGCACCACTCTAATATTACACCGCTTGATATGATTTTTTTTTAAACTGAGGATTCAATGCAGAAAAAATATATTGAATGTATGATCTTAAGAATAAGTTGAAAAGTTGTAAAATGCTGAAATACGATAGGAAAAACTACTTCATGACGAAGAGATACTGAAAGAGAATGTACTCTATAAATTTATTCTGAAAATATATGATAACAGTCGTGAAATTTGCTATCGGAATAGAGTACCGAGACTGAACGAGGATTAAAATGAAGATCACTATTTCCGTCAAAAGAAAAAGGGAATATTGTAGAATGGCAAGGAATATGAGCGGATTATTTCTGTCTGAAAACTGACGATGGAGAACTAATCCATCCAATTGATTCCATCCGCTAAACGAACTTTGGCGAGAATATGTTACCTGAAGTTATCTTAAAACTCATTTCGAAAAAAAGAATGAATTTATAAAAATGTTAAGTACTTTCTTCTGAATGCATGAAGGAATAGCAAATTATACGCGGTTACAAGTAAATTATCTAAATTGTAAAGCTGCTACATTACTTGTTTATTGAGTTTATGAAGTATCACAAACCAAAAAAATAGCTGTAAACATAAATTTAATATGTTTAATGGGTGAAGACTTTAAAATAGAGAAAAATAAATAAAATACTTACGTATTCATGCATTTTTTGCATCTGTATACTGTATTTGAATCTACTTTGTTTGTAAATATTCTTGTTGAATCTAATCAATGCCATGGTTATTATAGAGTACTCTGGTAGGCAATTTCGGGTTAAGGTTGCCGTCTGAGGTCTCCATACTGTGAAATTATTTTGTACAAATAATTATAAAACATTGCAATCTCAGCCATGCGAAAACTCATTAATCACGCACGGGTTTTATTAATTTAGTTGAGTCCACGTGTCGACATCCAGATCATCGAAATAAAAACAAGTAGTGTTGCGGTGAACTGTCTATACAATTTCTATCTCATGTTGGAGACAAAACCACAAATTTGTGTCAAAGGACTGGATTCTATTCATTCCATTATTCAATTACGTTATTAATTGCATTAATCATTACTTTATGCAGCAGAAATTCAATAAACTACTTGTTTTCGAGTGAGGTTCTGCGAAAAATTGGATATGAAATCCTCTATACCATTAATTTTCTACTCATTTAATCTTCCATGAAACTACTAACATTTAGAGCGTATTGGGCACTGGAATAATAAAATACGGTTCTGAAAGACGACTTCCACGAAATTAAACCGGCCCTCCGACCATTCATCTCCGGGTGCCGTTAATCACACCCGCAGAATAACTTCCAAAGGAAAGTATTATTTTTTGCTCCACCAAACACATCGCGAGCATCGCACCTTTACGCTCCGGCGCGTTGGTCAAATGACACTCAACGGAGTATCGGAAAGCCCTTCAAACTGCCGATGCAACTTCGTCCACTTCTTGTTGGGAACTTTTCCGGCGCGATGAAGAGGGAAGCGGAGGACGGAAATGGAAGGAAAGAGGAGGAAGGAGATATTAAAAGAGAGATCACGTACTCCGACAGAGATGAGAATATCGGCGATGAGAGGGTACGAGAGAAAAGAAGAATGGCTTCGCAGGAGAAGAGACAATAAAATAAAAGAACGCGATGAGACAAGCTGGATGAATCCACATTTTCCTTTGCTGTGCAAACCAGTGACAACGAAAACAGAGTGAAATAACTTATAATCAACTGAATTTGTCTCCAGATCTATAAATTACCGATATAGACTAGACGAGCAAGGAAAATTACGTATAAAAAGTTGGTCAGGCCGATCACAGAATATACCTTTAAAGGTTGGGATCCATTCTACGATTAAGACGTATGTAAATTAGAAAGAGCTCAGCGACAGTGCAACTAAGATGCTTACTGATGAGTAGGGTTGGGACGCAATAAATTCTTGTACAAAAATTAACCGATCGGTAGAATTGTATGCGGCCCATACAGATATACGTAACTGGAATGAGATTCAAACAGATTGACTAGTCCGAAATTCATTGGAAAGAATGAATCATTCCTCTAATTTATACTCAAAACCACCTAAAAAGAATTTTGGTAAATATTTTTGTGTAAATAAAACTGTAAAAGAATAAAATGAATTTACTTAACCTATTCTCATCTATTATATTCTTAACCTCTTCCAAAGTACATACATATACGTTTCGACGAAGGTTAGAGGGGTATCTCTAACACGAATATTACTGTAGTAAAGTATTTTCAATTTTTTTCTTACATGTAATATCGTATTTTTCTGTATGTATTTCACATTGTATGGATATTTCGTATATATGCATGTTACTTGTAATGACTTGTAAGCTATCTGCAAGGATTTCTAATAATAATAAATAATTATTAAAATGCACATTAAATTTTGAGGAAAAATCTGGAAAGACCAGTTGTATAACGTTCAAAGATAGTGAATGTCATTAATTTCAGCTTATTTTTCAAAAGTGGCTTTCAAGAAGTAGCGAAATTGAACGCCCGATTCTCGGAGTCCACATAAAATGTACACATTGAAGTCGCCGAGTGAAAGGGAATGTTTCTACGGATAAATAAAATTAATATCAATTACAGAAATTTCGTTCCATCAGAAATGAGGTGAACAGTCAAAGAAATGTATAATGGTTTTAATTAACAAAGCTGTTTACCTCTTCCCATGCTTTGCTGATTGCATTTCGTGGTCGAAAGAGAATCTATGTCACACGTGCCTTTTGCGAGAGTATTTGTTTGACACGTGTAAGTTTGACCGCGATTCATGCTTTTTAAGGATCAATTTAATAAATTAGTCTCCAAAATAAAATGTGTATATTTTTAATTGATAATTATGATTGGTAATAACAGCACTTAAGCTGATTATTGTCATAGTAACAACCGTAATGATATCATCTCACTCCTTTTGCGTCTTCATTGGAATTTGTAGTAAATAAATGTACTCGTATATCGTACTCTCATGACATTTGGTTCGCTATTTACGGTCTAAAGGTTTATTTATTTGCTGAGGCTATATTTGTCCTTGACTAAATTTCATTCCGCGAAAGTAAATCTTAACCCATTTCAATAAAATACAAAATTATATTCATTAAAATTACTCCCCGATTTAATATTGGAATAAGCATGAAAATATTTTCTATTAGCGTCTCTTTTAATGCTGCACTATTTCTAGAATAAGAAAGGACGAAAATAAAAGCTGTGTTCCACGATACTCATTCGATCGTAAAGATAACCTATTCTCTTCTTAATTGTTTTTCTAATTTTTAATCTAATCAGTTTCATCACTTATTTGCGTGAAATCCCGGCATTTATATATTCCAAACTATTCGCTGATTTCGCCAAGAGAACCTAAGGCACCGAATATTCTTTCGCATGTTAAAATTAATTCCTTTGCGGGAGGAGCGAGGGGGGCGGCGTGGAGAGGGCGAGAAAATACGAGGATCGCACGCATAGTTTCGTGCGTTGGAATGCGGGACACGGAGAGAATAGTGTGATAAGACGCCGTCGGGAGCAGCAGTAGGGTCGCGCTGACTTTATGGCAGTCGCGGGTAAAAAAGGGCCCCGAAAAATAAAGAAAAGTAGGAAGATGAGGCTATAAATACAAACAAGAATCCAAGGGTCTTCTTTTCACTCCAAGGGGATTAAAAATTCAAGAAACATACAAATATATAAGTTTCCATTCGGGAAATCATTCTCGATGACTTTGGACTGTTTACGGTCTACGTATTTATGAGAATTGTTCTCTTAGAACGAGTACTTACGAATAGAGAATTTGGTAAAGATATGTACATTCAATTCTGATGAAATTTAATTTCATCGGGAAATGTTATTATAAATAAAGAATGCTTTTAATTCTAATATAATTTTCAACAATATCATATAGGCCTCGATAATAGAATACAATTGGGGATATTATTTCTTCTAATTACTAATATTTATAGATAATTTGTCTCATTAGTATAAAAATAAGAAACGATTTACACTCTATAGTCCTAGATTAGTTTGAAACTTCGATAATATTTTTCCTTACTAACCCTAACACAAGTGTATCCAAGCCAATGAGCAGATGTGAGATGCTATTAGTACTGCGCTTGAATGCCATGGACATATCTCCGAGACTGCCACATAAAGATAGACAAAAATTTCCCGATATAAATATTTCTCTGCATCAATGAAGACAACCATATTCTCGACCAATATAAGGGATGAAAACATGGCCATAAGTCACTTTTGCGCCTTTACTTTCATTAAAATATGAATGGTTCTTAATACTACTCGAAATACGTTAACCAGAGGCAATCATTTTCTATCTGAAACTGCTCTTACATACGTTTTCAACATGATTAGCCGAGATTTAAAATAAAGAAGCAAGTTCTTTTGAATTAACATGGCCGAAAAGACTGCGAATATTCATTCGGAGATTCAACGGCAATGTGCTCGCAGCCCTTCAAGAAATCATCCGTTCCACAAGAGTATCAGGTGATTTGGAACAGTTTTTTCATAATTAATATCCAGAATTCATAGGAGTAGAAGTTGCATAAGAGACTTTATAGTTCATCGCCATAACCAATTTGTTTTCCTTACTTCAGCTGTAAAATTGTCCGAAAAAGGTGTCCGCCTTTCTGCTACTTTAAACAAGAAAAAACTAATCATCAAACACCAAAACTACAACGAATTGAAAGAGAGAAAAGAGTACTAGGTCTTAGTGTTTTCTATCAGTTCAATACAAAAGCCCCTATAAATAACTTGCTTGTCCGAAGAATCCAAGATTGCTTTATTCTGTGAAAATCTCAAGTTTGACGCACTGATTCTTCTTTAAGCGTACTAATGTTGAACAACGACGAATCAAAACATAAAATACAACAATATTTTATAGCTAAGCGCAGTTTTAAGTCTCTCGCGCAAAAAAAACTGTTTACGTGTTTGCGAGTTTTTCGGTTCCATCCCTTTGTGCACCGTAAAATAGAGATTCATTTGGATGAAAATTGAAAAAAATATTAATTCAAATTTTTGCCAATCTAACATTAAATTTGAACACGAGTATATTAAATTACTTTTCTTGTGTAAATTTTGTCAAGCATCAGCACTTCATCATCTAGCTAATTAAACTATGAAAATAATTACAGATTGTAAGCAATAAAGGTACACTTCGGGCTTATTTTGTACACAAACATGTTGAAGATTGGAGTGAAATGCATGAATAGTATGCAATTATTTGCATTGGGCATACATTTCAGACTTCACCAATGTTAAATAGATGGGAAATGGACGAAAATGATTACGTGAATATGTTTGCACTTTAGTAAAGCTTATGCGCACTTTATACTTTAAATATGATTATACTTCAATTTTCCCTGTATAAATGTTTGTAGATGCATTGAGTCATCACAGTGCTAAGTATAAATCATTGAATTGGGTAAGATATGTATCCCAGCATCGTTTCGTTTGGATCCCTTTTGATAAAATAATGGTGAAATGTAAGCAATGGACTTGTTTATGGTGTGGGTCTTAACATAATTACTCAACTATAAAAGGTATCTAAAGCCTATTTCCAGAAAACGTCTTATACCTACAACTGGAGGAAAAGTGTATGTTACTAAACTGGAGTTTTGGAAACAATACTTAGGGTTTTTCTACGAAATTGAAATTTTTTATTGCTACTGGCTAGAATTTTTTCGCCATAAAATACCTCGTGTGATTGATATCGGAGGAGTTTAATTAAAAATTCGGAATTTCCGTAGTGGTAGATAAATAATTTTGCAGATATTTAGTCTCGAAAATCTTTAAAAGCCTTCTATATGGATAATGACAGAATATCGGAGTCAAATATCATTACTATTTCAATTTCCAAAATCATTCCAATTTATAGCCGTTCTTGAGGATTCCAAATTTTTTTTTGATTTTATGGAGTTTTATTAATTGCATATGCATTGTTAAAAATCGTAGAAATTGCATCATACATCACATTTTATAGAACAATATTAGAGTCAACGACGAGCTTAAAGAGAGAAAGTTTTAGATTTTAATTATTGTTTTATCTATTGTTTTCAAAGAAAGCACATTTTATTGTGTTTTGTAAATTCTTCAAAATATTACATTCATAACAATATGTTAGAAATGGAATTAGAAATCTTGCAAAAACAGAATCTGTAAATATAGTGTAGTATCCGTAAATGAAGAATATATATATTTATGGAATGGTGTAATATGTAAGAGCAATTCACTAAAATGTTTCGTTCTATGTGAAATGGCTATAATATTGGAATAAGTGGTTAAAAATCTACAATAGCCGTCTTTGTCGGCACTCCGCACATTGCTGACACATGTATTCGGAAACAAGAGGCAGGCCTGGACCCCTCCGTAGCAAAAAATTAAAATTGACCTATCTCAAAGATTTCCTTTTTTACGGTTTCTATTTGTTAGCGATTATTATGTTTTAACTTTTTACTTCACCACTTTTGGGCTGAATGATACCTTAAAATCTATTGCGAGAAATATATAGGTCCGGAAAATATCAATATTTTCAAAACGTTTAATATTAATCCCTCACCCTAGTAAAGTTTCCTCTCGAACAAGCTCATGGTTCTAGATAGTTTAATAAATTATTTCAAAATTGCGTACTATTTCATGGCTCTTCAGAGAGAGGGTAGATTTTATCGGGCAGTCAACTCCAAATGGTATATATTTTGGGTTGTCTCCGGGGTGAATTTTATCTGGCCATAGCCTTGAATTTAGCATGAAGAAGTTCGCATGATAGGATTGTTAAGTATTCAGTAAAAACTCTTGATCTAGTAAATCTAGAGACAGTTTATGTGTCCCGTTGCGGAAGAAGTTGTGGCTGTTTACTAAAGCAAAAGCGTTTCTGCAAAATCGTGAAAAAGATATTTGGGTTCCACTATCGATACGAAACAGCAATAAGCGAATACAGTAAGGTAGTAAACGCAAATATAGCCATCAAAAGAAATTTTAAAATTGTCTAAATGTAACAACAACTTAAATAAAAATTATGGATTACATTTACAGTAACACATAAATCTGTGGTCAGTTATGTCTTTCAACAACATCTTGGCCGCTTCCTTAGGTTATATTTACAACAACGTCCACTCTGCAAATTATATTTTCATCGGAAGCCCAAATATACCGCTCGATTGAATGAGAGAGGTCACATGTTAAGCCATCAGGTTGCATTTGAGTCGCATATTGTCTAATTTCAAATAGTTCAATGATGATAAGGAAAAAACAAATTTGTTTGAATATTGAATTCAAAAAGAATATTTCTATATATATATTTTTTTGAAACCATTAGCTAGATTACATTTACATTGTAGAAATATGCTACATAGATGAGAAGGCCACATTGAACGTCAAAAGGCCGTATAAAAGGCCGTCCAATCTGAGCCAAGAGACCAATGATGCAAAACCGTGTCATTTAAGCCATCGACGCCTAAAATCCCGTGGCGAAAGCATGTTTCGTAGTTGGGTGATAAAACATTCCTTTTGAAATGGCTTCTTGGTGGCCAGACAATGCTTTACAGGACTTAATGCTTTAGATTCAAGACACACCTCGTAAAATTATAGCATGTAAAAACTATAGATATAACCATTTTTAAATGAAACACCTACAACCTGACTTGGATTCCAGACTAAATTTTTTAGCGACTCATGATCGTACCACTGAGATATTTAATATATTTTATGTACTATTCAACGCCTGTGCGCAATACTACAATTTTTAACGGGCGACTAAGAATTGGAAGGAATCCTCGTTCAAGCAGCTCTACTGTAAAATATGCGCGAGAAATACCGGTCTTTTTAGTCGCGTGTGCGATTTATCGCAGAGTCCAGCAATTCCACTCTTCTATGACCATTCTGGCGTTGAAATAAATAAAGGGACTTTCAAGAAGAACAGACAACGCTGTGGATGAAGTGAGTCGCAGGCATTCCGCGAGACCCGAATTCCCGGGAGAAGACATGTTCGCACTATTTTATTGGAGATAACATGCGGTCCCGAAAAGAAGCGCCTACTCGAATTGAATTAGAGGGTCGGAGGTGAATGGGAATTATGTAAGGAGAGAATCTCTGCCTTCCGCGCCATTCTCACAGGAAGCCAAGTAAAGGAAAAATATAAATGGTACTTTGGAGTGCATACTTTTACTCTTCTTAGATTTATTGATTTTTGTAGGTTTTATTTGCGAATTTTCTGAGTGAAAGGTTCCTAATTGGTATAACTTGTTCACCTGCACCTAGATTAGGGTGTCCCAATACGTAATGGAAATTGTTTTGTGCGAATTCAATCACGCATACCCTCTATTTTTTTCTATTTAGACTTATAAACTTACCTAATAAATATTATTGCGATTAGATTATGGTAAACCGTGCCGACTTGTTGCCAAACAATTTCGAGAAATGAAAATCTTTACCGACAAGGGGGACACCAGGCTAATGGGTCCCACCCTTACTCCGACATTCAGTTGCTCATTTCTTATAAACAAAAGCCCATTGAGTTAAACGGCCAGACACGTGTCCACTATTTTTAAGCAAAGAACCTGCCCAGAAAGATTCCTGAGAATTAATTAGTTATTACCAATTAACCTTTGTCGGTAAAAATGTTCATTTCTCGAAATTGTTTGGCATCAAGTCGGCACGGGTTACCATAATCTAATCTCAATAATATTTTTTAGGTACGTTTATAAGACCAATTAGAAAAAATTAGAGGGTACGCGTTCGAAAAAAGTGACTTTGATTTTTTTGGGACACCCTAACCAAGATAGATACCAAAAACACTAACTGAAGCGTATCTGTATTTTTGCAAGCATCCCATAATTGAATCCTGAGTTTTGTTATAATTATTTAATGTAGTTGAGCAAATTCAAGTTGATTAATTTCAATATTTATACTTTTAAAATGTAGATACTTAAGTATCAATGAAGAAGACAAACTTTGTATTTTCCACAAGCGTTTTACTTGCGACTACTTTCGGCTCAATCTGGTTCTCGTCAGCAATAAGTATTCTTATAGGAATTTATTCCCATTATAAATTATTTCCTGTCTATTTTCGTTGGAGGCTGAAGATAGAGAAGGATTTGGTGTTGGAAACACCGATTAATTGAAATGCTCTCATCGACAGCCAAAGAAGTGTAATTTAACGACTCAACTCACTGCTTCGATTTTAAACTGATAATGTTCCTTCGAATAAGAAACGAAACATAGGAATATATATGCAACCGATAAGACGTTCGTTAAAATCGATTTCTGGATATTTTTCCCATAGATTATCAGTGTATTTACCTATGATGATCTATTGAATATGAAATCAGATTGTATGCGATATAGCCACGGTGTAACGGTGATTTATAATGGGGCTCCACCTAATGAATCAACTTTTAATTTTTAATATTCAGATATTTTATTTCCGTATTCGACATTTGCTAGATTACTCATGGAAATTGAAAATTTAATTTTTCCAAATAATTCAGTAGTTTATAATTTCAATTTTTAAAGCATACCCTTAGATGAATCGAAGTGCACATTCAATAAATAAAAATGATTATTAAATTTTACTTCAATCAAATGCTATTCATTCATTTGAGAAATTAACTGAATCTAAAGCAGAAAATCGATTCCAAAATTCTAACATTTAAAAAATTAAAAATTGAATTCACACTCTTAAACTATTAGACTATCAACATTTTGGGAAAATGTTTTTCTCGTGATTTCTCTGCTACGTTTCATTTCGATATGTTGACTCGTTCGTTATTGATTATTACCTTAGGTTTATTCTAATGGGATTTCAGATAAGGCCATCATAGTGGATTATTCTAAGTAACAGTTTAGATTTACAATGACATAACGTTTACCTTTTGCTCATGTGATTGGTACGATGGAGATCACCAGTGATTATTGGCTCTTTCTTTCTTTTGGTGAAAATTTCTTTCTATTTGGTAAAAAGTAAAGCTTGTAAACTGATCTACTCGTGAAACTTTAGTCGTTGAATGATACAACTATTATAATTTATGTTAATTATATTAATTATATAAACATAATGAAATTTATTGAATCTTAATTTCAAGTAATCGCTCTTGATTTTAAAATTTTACGTAGGCTGGTATAAAACTTACGTAACACTACTCGTTGGTCAATAGGTACTCGGCGTGCCACCTACGATAGTTAATAACTGCATTTAGGAACCATGTGTTACGAAGAACAGGAGATTAATAAGAACTGAAACATACGTCTTAAGGTTGCCAGGGACCACTCAAAGCACAGTAACTAAGATATTTTGAAAACTCCCATCAATTTTTTATTCTGCTCAACTTCTGAGCAATGCCTATCTTTGAATAATTTAGCATTTAAATTAGTTTCCATGAGTTAAACTTATCGTGTACCAAGAAAGACCCAAAATAACTGCGTTATTTATGCGAATGAGTTTTTGCCACCTCCGAGTGCATATGAAATATCTGGCCGTCAGAAGTCCACGCGTGCAAGACGTTAGAACTTCTAATATCCTAATCTGAATCTCTTTGATAATTGATGATTGTCTTTCATCTCTGCTGACCCAGTTTCCACTTCTCCGAAACCTTACAAAAACGGGAAATTGATAAGCAGATTTTTGCTGCGAAGTTTCCAGCGCTTTATCCAGCAAAGCAACAAAGAGTCTCTTTTGGGACAGCCTTCGCTAAGCAACAGATTCTTTGAAAGCAAAAGGCGTATTTAGATTTGAAATCCATACTAGAGGAGACTCATAGGTTCCCATTGTTTTCATTGTGGCTACACGTCCCGAAATCCCTTCTTTCGTCCATTTTTCTATTTTCCTGAAAATTTCCTCCAACTTTTTTGTAACGAGACTGAGCAGCAACTCTACGCAAGAAACGGACTCGTGGGATTCAAGTTTTACGCTATCGTCGATTCTTCCTTCTTCGTCATTGGCGATTTCCAATTAAATCTCCGTTAACGAATTCCAGTAGCGCAGGAAAGAATTCTGGTTCTTTTTGCATGGATGAATATATCTCGAATGAATTAATTCTGAAAATTTCCAGCCATACCACAGCAGCCTGGATTCAATGAAATACACTCTGTAATTTCCACATTTATTTTCATTATTTATGAGGATTATGGTGCTAATTACATGCACTTATAATTTCAGGTTGACTAGTATGGGTTGAAAGAAGTCTACGCGAAAATTATTAGGGATATTATTAATGATTTGTTTTAATTGTATTTGGTTATCGATGAAACAATCTGAAGGTATACTAATAACGGGTACGATGACTTTTGGAAGTCTTATTTTGTATTATTTAAATATTAAAGAAAAAATAAAAAATATTGGAAATTAAAATTCTAGTAAGGTCTTTATGGAAAAACACGTAAATTATTTTTCTACTGTTAGTATATTATACTATAAAATGCATTTAGTGTTAAAAAAAGTTTAATTATACAGCATAATTAGACCGAATCGATGATGTTTATTTATCAAGTAATAGTATTTCGGCCGCAACTTTAATATACGAAATCATCTTTGGTACCATTCCATCACTAATACCAAGGGAGTAAAAACAGCAAAATATTTTAATTTAATCCAGCCACAGAATATTTTTAAAATATGAACGGAATCCATATTTTAATTATGAAAACGAGGGAGCAAGACGAAATACATCCATTGTAACAAATGCGGGTTTCTTAATAACAGAGTAACTCTGCACAAATTACGCTATTGTCTTATGAGAGTGAGCCAAATGTCGCAATAAAAAGTGATCTTTTTTTACTTGAATTGACATTTAAATAATCACAATATTTTAGTAAGAGTTTCATTTAGTTTCTTCATATTCTGAATATTGGTTTTAATGTGGTAACTATCACTGATTTTGACGAGATATTTATTTCCCAGCTTCGATAATTACCCAAATGAAAAATTGAAAAAAATAATTTTGATATTAATGATACACATGACTTATACTTGATATATTCGTTCCAAAATTCCTTTTCTGACGGTCCTCACCTAATCATTATTTTAAAGTATGTACTGGATGTAAATTTTTTATATACTCGCAATAAAATACTATGCAATTATATTTCCCTTTCTTATGGGTTTTGTTTTTATCGCTTTTTTCTTTGCTGAATTCTCTTCCACTTTCTGTCCATCCTTTTTTCTATATCTAAAATAACGTTTATAAAATTTAAAAATTAAATTAAGTATAACCCATACTAGATCATAGTAATGCTTTTCCTACTGTTTTTATTTCTTACTTTATTTATCTCCACGTAATTGTTTTTATATTGTAGCTGTTGAGTTATTTTCCTAAAATTACGATCTCTTTGCATTTCTTCCGATGAGAAATATATAAAATAAATAAATGTTGTTTTTTAACGATTCAATTGGTTTTTTTAAGAATCATTTCGATAGGAACTTTAGACGTGTGGAAACAAATTGCGATACAATGGATTTATTTGCGTAATAATAGATAAATGTGGGGCCGAATTGCTTGGCACAGATGGCCTTCTGATAGAAGAAGTCACCCCCCTTCCATTGGCACACCTGAATGACCAGCTCCAATCGACCTCATCCGAGTTCAGCAGGTCGATGATTATCATCACATGGATGTGCATGACTTGATGGATCACCAATTTGCCTTCTCCTGGCCTCATTCTCGCCAAATAATCTTCCGTCGGACGTATTATTCGCCAGAATGCGGACCGATGGAATGGCGAACGCGGACAAAAGAATGTCGACCTCAAACGAGACAATAAAGTCGGTCCGACTCCATTCGGAGGAGGCCCTCGACTTGACCGAGAAACATTGTTCCCTTAAATGACCTTCGACCTTGACCGAGAAGGAAAAAAGGGCTTCCAGAACGTTCTCATCGCATCCGTTTCTAAATTCATGAAGTGCCCGAGATGGAATCATCATCTAGGTTCGAATGCATCGGCTTCTTTCTTCCGAAGCAATTTGTGGAACGTGCGATTTGGTAAGAAAGGATTCATTCTTCTCCAATCAAATGAGATCAATTCCTGTATCACTCGTTCGAATTGCATTATAATATTCATTTGGCTGACTAGTGAATAGATAATGCGTATTTGCATAAATGAATTAGCTTCCCGAACAATTACTGCATATGAAGAATTTCACAATAAATTAAACTAAAATTTTTATTCAAATTGTTATTTTTCCCTTTAAAATTCTAAAGCACCTGACTGTATGTGCAAGATGGAAGTGAAAGAGAAAAAGTCTGCCGTAGCCGGGGACCCGGGTCTCCCAATTGCCGGTCGGTTGCTCTAACCACTAAGCTCCCCGGCTACGGCAGACTTTTTCTCTTTCACTTCCATCTTGCAAATACCTTAAACATGTGTTTTCATGTGACTCCTTCCACCTAATTTCACCTGACTGTAAGAAAAACTAATTTCTGAATATCAACTAATCATTTATACAGTTTGATTAAAGGTAAATGAAAGTGTTGAGAAAAATCTTGGAAGTCACGTTTTCCTTCCAAAGCTACTTGAACTACACTAAACTTCTGTTTATACGAAATCCGCCTTATCCGAACAAATTTTCCGAATGCACCTACCCCACCCACCGAATATGATTTATTTGCTCGTTACACATTTTTAAACTCTTGTTCTTTCCCGCAGCAAAAAAAGGCGGATTTTTTCTGTAAGAACGCAAAATAAACAAGCTTTGTTATTCAGCATTAAAAAATTCCAGTTTTCAATCATACTTCGGCGCCTTTTTAACACGTCAACACAATTTTTTCAGTCAAAAACATGCAGGCTTATTCGCAACCATATCAATAGCATTCTACGTACGCACGTTTTACGATCATATTGACGCAATTCGGGGTGTTTCACGAGGGACTTCGGTTATCCGAACTCTTCATTATCCGAACCGGCCGCGTCCCAATCATTTTGGATAAACGGGAGTTTACTGTATATTGTATGTTTTAGGAGATTTCCAAGCGCCGTCCGAGGCAATACCTTCGTTTACTGCATAGTAAAGAATTTAAAATGTTAAAGGTAAATTATCGATAAGGCTAAGTGGCATTTACATTTGTGATAGGAGGAAAGCACATCGACTCCATCGGCATTTACAATTGTACGCACTGAGCGCAGGTCACTCTTGTTCGCACCGCCAAATATTAACACTTTTTACTCGTTAATGGGTCCAAACCTCATTTCCTAAACAAAAATAAACCCGGTTCTCACACAGAGGTAAGTAGGAAACTTACTCGTTACAATAGCAATAAAAATTTTCCAAAGGATTAATAAACTTGCTCTTAAACTTTCGAGTAATCCATAAATTCTTTGGACTCCTTAAGCTACATAAAATCCGCAATAATCAATTGCAACTATCTTCTGTTTGAATTATAGCGAAAGGCAAGATAATTTTAGCACGAGCTTTGCAAATTTAAGTTAGCTATCAACTTCCTTCTAATGTAAGTGCGAATACCTGATATTTTTGGTAAGTCTTTAAAATTTGAACATGAATGAAAGATTTCATACTTTGATTGAATAGCATTTACTCCGATTTATGTATTCTATACTCAACGGCCGAACGGAAAAAAATCCCTGGGAAGTCTTTCCCAGTGGGTCATCCTACCGCGACGACCAAGCGCGGGAAAATTGGCATCTATGTAAGGTTCGGCATCTTAAGTAGCCATTACGCAGTTCATGTAATCACGAAATCACGTTTAATTGTCTTATTACCTACGTTAGACTAATTCAAAATCGGTTCAACAACGACTTTAGTTCCTGAGAAAATCTAAACGCAATATTTTCAGTAATAAGTGGATGACTAAAAAAGGGTGGAGTAAAAATATTTACACGCGTCTGTTTCAGGAAGAAAAAGTAATCACCGATTTGAAATCACCAAAATATCGCAAAACTCAGAACATTTCTTGAATCTGCTCTTTGGTGCGTGCCTCACATTTTAACATTCCGTTATACATGTGTACCGAAAATGCATTAAATCTATCTCCAAAAGTACGTACGTTGCTATTTTTGATCTGTTGGACGTAGTACGAGTAACCGTAGTAAACACAACGCTGCGCATAGAAACACGATAAAAATGTCAACATGGTAAAGTTTTCTTATTTCATGGCTCACTATTAATTAGATGAGGTTGTCTTTACGATTATTAGTTTTCTCTAATATACAAGAAGAAGCTACTTAAGCTTCCAAACCTACCAATCATACTTATAGCAACTGCTCTCTAATAATAAAGGGACGGTGAGTTCACAATTATCGCATTTGCAATCAATTTTTCAACATGAGCTAACAGATTATTCAAGGAAAAGAGACTGAACTGCGCAGAAATAGGAAATAAAGCCGCCTCAGCTCTCACCGAATTTCTCAATTAAATATCTGCTCTATTCCATAAAATACTGCAACAAAATGATTGAGGCGATAAGATATTACCGGGAGCACCTATAATTTCGATCTTACCAGTTCATGCGACGCATGCAAATAAATTATTCGATTTTTTGGATTTTTCCAACTTCCCAGAAACATATGCATTCATAGATAGGGAGTTAATACCCCATCTCATAGAGTGAGGATTGGAATGGTAATCATGAGTGGGTATCTGCGAAGGGCCTCCGACTGTACGAACATGTCGGGCGACCATTTTCCTACCGAAATTTCATTTGGTGTCGCGTGGAATTCGAAATGAGGACGTAGGAGAGGATGAACAAGAGATTTCCGCGGATGCTCCGTTGTAAACTGGGATTAGCGAGTGGAAGAGCGTGTTTTAGGCTAAGAGGATAAGGGAAGAGGCATTTTATATCACGGGCGGCATTCGAGAATGTTTCCGTGCTCGGCAGTTCTTACTTATTTCCAAAATGGAGGCCAAACAAGTAATCCAAAGACTATTTTCGGTTCATTTGGTAAGAAAAGCGCTTCTTTCGAAACGGATATTAACAGTTCTCGTCTCGGCAGTTCACCTGATAATGATCAGTAAGTTCTCGTGTTTGAAGGCAGATAGCGCTGCTGAGGCAAGATGGCATAGTATGGTGCTATCTTTCTAACAAATTCAGAAAGAATTTAGGGAGACTCATTCGTTAGTTTTAATTTGAAGGTGTATTTAAGTAGTTTTGCGTTCTTCTAAAATAATTCAAAAGGAGCGATATCGGTGTGTAAATTACGACCAAACTTGAATTTCGAGCGAAAGCGTGCAAAAAGGCAAAATTAAGAAACTTACGCGACATCTATACATGTTGTTTCATTATTTTTTGAAATCGTTTTGTTTCTTACAGTGGGAGCAGCTATAGATTCGTTCAGATAAATACTTCCCCCTGTTGATAAAGACTTTTCAGAAGTACCAATAATGTAACTTTTGATGGCGATAGTAAATATTTGAAGGATTTTATTTGGAAATTATTAGCGATGAAGCGATTACTTTCACATCTCGAGTAAATATTAAATATTTACAGAGCAAATTTCCCTGTAAAATCATATTTATAATTTTCATACGAAAATAAAATTTTAAATTCTAAATTGCAAAACATGGAAAAATATTCTTTTGGGCCTTATTTTGAAAGAAGATTCCGAAAACTTAATGTACTCTTGTCACGGATATTGTTTCTTGGACAATGATACATATTTAACAACAATAGAAAAAAGTATATCGACGCCTAGTCCTGCAGCTGATAGGCCAGGGTGCTTTTGTGCACACATATTCAATCCGTGGGTCACATGCGATTTTATAAACGATTCCGTACGACACAATTAAAACATCCACGAGGTTTATACGCATCACGGATGCCTAATTTTATGTTTACAAAATGAATATGTTGTAATTGAATTAAGTTCGGAATTGAAGACAGAAAAGCACTCGGATATGCTTAGGATCTCAAAGAATAATAATTTTACAAATAAAAATGTATTTATTACAATGTTATTATTATACAAAATATAGCTTTGAAATAAAATCTTGGCTATAAAATAACATATGCAAATGAAAAACCTCCCTTTTTCGTGGCTTTCTCACTAAAATGTTCCACGGTTTGCTTCTCATGCGAATACGTATAATAAACAAAGTTGATGTTACATTAAGGAGCAAGTCAAAGTTGTTTAAATAGTTACCTAAGATGAGTTCAAAATGAGATTTAGATACGTCTAAAACCTGATTCTAGAGGAACATTTTGCACGAAAATATAGGCCAAAGTTATCTGAAGAGTTTATCAAAGACAGGAAGATTCATGGAGAAGAAGTTTGGCCGTCATGAGAGATCGCGTGGCGAACGAAATCGAAGCACGTGCCGTACATAAGAAACTGTAATCTATTACTGTACTTCTTGGTCTGCCGAACTATATTTTATTGTTTCGCGGGAAATTCATGACCTACTTTGGAACTAATCTCGGTACACCTTGGTTGGATATACCTCATCATACAAACAAGACTGATTCAGACATTTATTATCTCCCAGGTGAATTCCTCACTACGTGAATTATGATGGAAAGATGAACTCATATCAAAATAACTACTTGCATTAGAGAAAATTTTTCCGTCTTAATTCAATTCATACTAGTATGACTCATTATTTATTCTGCAGGTTTAAAATCTTGATCCGTGTTGGGAAATCGGCGGACTCTAGGCTAAATGCACCTTATTCGGCCTTTATTGCATTTTACCTTCACATCAGGATAAATCTTGCATATGTCTCCGTATCTTTAGTTGAGAAGAATTTATAATTGTTCCAAAAATATTAACTCAGTAACTAAGCATGAATATCGCAATTTGTTAATTTGAGCTTTTTAAGAAGCCGAGTTTAAAAAAATGCATTTCCACATTCGTGACAATATCCGAGGCAGTTACTCTAAGATGCTCCAACGATTTTACTTTCATTAATCTTACCCCACGAAGGCTGAACAAATTATCATTTCCTATAGATTTTCTTTCGAAGAAGTTAACAACTTAACACTTGTCGATATTCAGTACTAATTGCCAATCATCGCATCTTTTCATAATTCTGTTTTAGTCGCTCCAAAGGGATAATCTATCCTCTAAACTCTATTTACCTTGAAACTATCGTATCGTCCCCAAATATCCTATCTTGACAATTGATTTGAATGTGAAGGTCGTTGAAGAATACGAAATATAGCGACGGTCCAATTACGATAGCCTTGAGACTCCCGAGGTCACCTTAGGTATGTTGGAACTAATACCACGAAGTACTACTCATTATTCTCGGTCGATAAGATAGTGTTTTACGCAATTTATAATTCCTACAAATATTTAGGATGAGGTTGTGACCCAACAACTCACCGCGCGACGTCAGCTATCGCAGAACCTGATGACTTCCCTTTATCCTCATGACAAATTGCTGTACAAATTAGAAGTTGCGGGTATCAATGCAGAAGTAATTAACTGGATAAAAGACTATCTCACTGATAGAGAGCAAAGAGTAGTACTCGATGGTATTAGTTCCAACATGGTTTAGGTGACCTCGGGCGTCCCTCAGGGCAGTGTAATTGGACCGTTGTTATTTTTAGCATACATCAACGACCTCATCAATCATATTGAAAGCAATGTTAGGATATTCGCGGAAGACACAGTCATTTATAGGGAAATAGTTAGTTCAGAGGATAGATTAACCCTTTCGAACGACTTAGATAGAATTATGAATTGGTGCGATGATTGGCAATTAGAGCTTAATGTAGAAAAGTGTTCGGTAGTTAACTTCTTCGAAAGAAAATCCATAATAAATTATTATTCTTACTGCCTCCGTGGGGTAAACCTAATGACAGTAGAATCGGTAAAGTATCTTGGAGTATTGTAAAGAATTGCTACGATAAAACAGCGAGTGTCACTCAGATGTTACAGTACGCAGGATGGGAATCATTAGAAGATAGAAGAAAAATTCAAAGGATAAATTTATTAAATAAGTTCAGAGAAATTACGTTTTCAGATCATGTAACTGATATAATGCGACCCCCCTGTTATATGGGCCGTTCTGATACTGCCAAAAAGATTAGGGAAATAGATGCTAGAACGAATCCTTTCAAAAATTCATTTTTTCCGCGAACTATACGCAAAAGCAACCGTTTAGAAAAATTGAGACAAAATGTCAGCACTCCTTGCCACACGCCGAAAGGCGGCTTGCAGGGTTCTCACATAGACATAGCGATAAAAATAAACCTATTATACGTTTCATAATCTTACCACTCAGAGATACTAAAGAGATTGGCTTGTTATAAGCCGGATCATCCTCTAAGCCTCTTTCAATAATTGGCTTGACTTTTACAATTTTCCACTCTTTTGTTATCTTACCATCGCACATAATCTTTTCAATTTTGTTAATATCAATGAGGTCTATGAAGATATCCTGTGAAAGTTACTTTCAAAACCGTCTCTTCTGAGAAATTAAAGAAATCCCTTACAATATTCGCCTTTGAATTATAAAGTATATTTACCATACCATCTTTTAACTTTCATTACGTATTTACCTTGGAACGCACGCATATACCATGAAAAACATTTGGGTCGTGGTCTAAGTATTTATACTATGTCATGTTTTAAAAATCGAGAAATTGAGAAATTTGGAAGACAATTTCCAGCTACGACAGTTTTTATCCGCCGGTGGACAGTGTGTGTCAGTGGGACCCTCACTCTAGTATAGCCCGGGAGGGAAGGGTTTCCCCACAAACATGTATGAAATAAAAAAGAAGTTATATTATATTTCTGAATAAATCCTTCATTACTTGTACTCGAACAAATATAAACATTAAGGTTGGGCTTTTAATAACCAAATAAGTATTAAAATGTATGATAATGGCTATACTCTATGGGGGTGCTTTTACCCCCAATTAATTCATTAAATATCTTCACCCGGAAATAAGTGAGTAGAGAAACTAATATGCTTACCACCATGACTCGATATTTGACTTTCTTATATAACATGCTAACAAAAATTAAACATAGTAGATACGATTGGGACTTATTTAAATATACATTTTTAGATGGGATATCCATAAGACTTTACAACCGTTAGATTTTGAAAACAATTCCCATTACTAACATACCTCCAACTACCCCCATAGTCTTCTTATTTTCGACTAATTTACTAACTATAAGATATTCTAAATAGTCTTACTTGACATGTGAAGGATCCGTCTAGTTTTTAATACAGTATCTTTAAAGTGAAAAGAATTACTAGGAAAGACAATTCTGCAGTTTACAATATAATCCATTATTAAATTGAAACTTTCTGTGAATCAGCCTACATCCGAGCTAAAATACCTCAGAAATATTTAGAAGCGTGTATTTTTTCGCAATAACAACAAAATGTTCGCATGTATCATTTAAGTAAATGCAAATTAACCATCCTGATGTTTAATTAAAATTTGTGTTAAGCATAGGTAATACTGACATACAGGTTTTATTTCCCTTATATTTTACCATACCAAATAAACTTTTCATTACCACCAATAGTGTCAACAAAAAACTGATCTTACTCCTAGACTCAAAGCATCCACGTTTTCGGTGGGTTTCCTGGATGAAATGTAACAGCAAATGATGAAGGGAGGGGAGGGATTGGGGGGGGAATCTATCGCCCTAAGAAGTGGACCCGGCCAGATCATGGTGGAGTGCAATGAGGTTCACCCCATGCCTAGGGTCCCCTCTTACCACCAATAGCTGGTTAACCGCGGGCTCCGACCTCATAGACAAAAGAAACGAACAGGAGTTTATTGAGAACAGAACTCAACCCCTGCGCAAGAAGGTGAAAGAAAGGGCCCTGGAAGAGATGCCTGCATCAGTAGGCCTTGCGGCTAGGGTCGAGAGGAACAAGGCATTATTCTCTCTTCCCCTACGGAGCAGGTGGTTATTACATGTATATGCACTAATTACTAAGCTATAGCCACCAGACAATGCTTCCACCGCATGCAAACTCAAATTGTCTTTTAAACTTTCTGAGGAAATCAGAGAATATTGAATGGAATTATACTGTGATAACTTATATGATTAATTACTTTCTTTGAGAGAAAACTTTAGAATATATTTGAATTACTGATTCATTCACCTGCCTAAGTTTTCTTACCGTGAGAATGCAGCTTAAAAGAGCAATTATTTTAGATGAAAAGAATAGCCTTTTAAATGAATGGTATATTAATGCATTTGAATATGTAAGAAGCATGAATTAAACTGTAATTAAGGTAGAATGTCGGTGGACTAGGAGTACTCACCAATGTCTCCATACTCCATAGTGTCTTGCTCAGGAGCCTTAGATGCTGCTGACTAGTCTGTAGAATAAGGAAAATAACAATGATTTAAAAAAATATCTTTTAAAGTATACATTCAAATATTTTCTCTAAGATTACTCGCAATAGCTACAACTAACTATTTTTTCATGTCAATCTTGAGCTTCCTTTAATGAAAAATAACCTACTTTAAATATTAAATATTTTATTTGCAGTATTAGGAAAGTGATTACGTAAGTTAAATATTTGATTAATATTTAACGTAATTGACTAGAAGAGGTATTAATTGATTTAGGGAGAGGAAAAATGATTGATATTTGCAATCTTACTGCGAATAATTGTACACAAATATCATAATGTGTGACCAAACAAATAAATAAGCTGTTGGAATCAGATGCATAAGATTATGCGCTCTAGAAAACGAGAGATAGAAATAAAATTATACTTTAAATAAAATATTGATATTCTCTAAGAATATAATACTGTCAAGTTAATTGTGCATAATAGCCGAAAAAAAGATTAAACAAACAAGACAAATTTTGTCCATTTGTAAGTGCCTAAAAGCGTCTCGTAAAATAATAGTGGCTGATATGTTAGGAATTTAAATAGTAAATCTGTACGTTTTTACAGAATTATTTAATCAACACACTATAATCACAAATATGTTAAAGGGATATTCTTATGCATAAATGAGATATAACGATGTAAGTATTCATTTTGGCATTTCAGCGTTTTATGAATAAAATTCCGAATAATTATATTGGATTTAAAGATTTGTCATTTAGTAGATAGGCGAGGAACCTTCGGATAGAAAAGAAAATTTAGAATTGTGGTAAATGATATAATGAGGCAATGTACGCACGAGAATATTCATAGAGTAACATCAAAATAGCAATGTTGTTATAAGCAAATTCAGACATTAAAGAAGAGGCTTTGCTAAGGCCGACGTCACTTATATTAGTTGCGTCACGAAGTAAAAAATATGCGTAACTACAGAGGAATAGGCTGTGAAATTTCTACTTCCTTGTCACAACGAAATCCAATACGTCTCTTTAGTAAGAAGCTACGGGAAGTAAGGTAACCTTTGATTTAAGCTAATGAAATTGAGATCTTTAGGCATACATTTCAAGTATAACAGCCTTTCAATTTCAAAACTGTTTTATATGCAGTGTTATAAATGTAGAGAGTGATATTAAATGAAAGTGTAATGTTTCTCTTTTCAACGCAAAAGGCGATCGAAACACAAGAAAATAAATGGAAAGCTTGCTTAGAAATCTAAACTGATTGTGAGTCGAAGTTGAGCTTAGAAAACAAAACAAATGAAGTGAAGGTCGCGATGAACCCGTTACTGGCCCAGGGAATTGTTTGTGCATCTACGTTTCGTTAGGAACAATACCCTGCAACCGAAACGGAAGAACAAACATGAAGGATGTCTGAAAAGACCGGACTTTAACCCTGACCTCCCAATTGCCAGTCAGTTGCTAATCTGAGTTCAGGTCCCATCTTATCAGACTTTTTTCATTCCTGTTCTTCCTTGGCAATTTTCCCAGGTGCACTACCTTACTGTAAAAGGTCACCTTTCAACTTTTATTGCTAACACATTGCAGGCCAAAGGGAAAGAAAAGCGAAATTTATCAATTGACATTGAGAAAAGCATAGCGTAAATACGGAAATACATGTCCTTGTCATCTCAGAGATAACGCAAAAGAGAAATTGTACGTACTGCCGAACGAATATTCGAAATATAATTGGTAAGGACTAACAGAATTGAGCTCAAACTATATAGGTAGAGTCATATGGCTTTAAGTTCTTTTCGAGCCTTTTTAAGTGAGACAAAAAAGACGGTAAAAATATTTTCAATGCCTGGCTAAGAGCAATAAGGTAGATTTTGAATTTTGGAAAACGCAGAAGTAGGTGTCAAGGCCGCCAAAGAACATTCGATGAGGAAGCGAAGGGTTTACCTTCGGCTAAATACATCTTTCGTGCTAAGCATTGTTCTCTCGTAATCATTACAGTGCTGTTGACATGATTTTGTCAGAAAGGAATTCTGATGGTAGTTTATGGCTCCGCATTTTTTATAGGGTGGAGTACATACACACATGGTATTTGAAACTGGAAGTTTTACAATTTACTACCCTATAGTATTTTGAAAATAATGGAAACAGATCAATATTTATTTTTTTTTCACAACATATGCGGAAAATTTTACTAAAGTCACTTGAAAATTTTATCGGGTTCGAAGAATGAAACGCTGATCAGTAGAACTTTGAAAAGCAAGACCAACTTAAATTCAAACTTTGTCGGGAGTTCCGACATAGAACACCATTCAAGAAGACCTAGAGTTATTCGGGTATAGATTGATGTGACAGCATCCAGAGGAGAGAAACAGTGGGAATAACATTTGATGTGAGGTGAACTAGCGGAATATTATAAATATTTACAAGCTAATCATGAACAATCAAGATAATCGGTAATGACCTTGTACTATAAGATTATGTGCCAAGTATATACAAATATTTTCTAATTATTTATTTAACGGATTCTGGAAGTTATATTAAAAGACAACTTCAATCTAACCTATTAAAATCATTCAATTAAATAGCACTGACGAAATTCATTGAGAATTTGGTAGTAATTTGGATTTGTATAAAATTATTTTTTTAACATTAAACATACTAAAAGTAAAAATAAAATGTATTCCCAACATTCTGACGGTTACCAAAGACAAAATGGAGTCGTAAGCAATGTAAATAAGAACACTCCTCACCTAAGTTGACGCTCCAACAACTGCTGTCCTTTCTCCTGTTCCGCGATGGTTCCTTTATGAGCTCTTCGATTTATGATACGACGTAGACAATGACGAGAGATAACTCACATTCTTCAGTATTCTGTAAAAATATTAATAACAAAATAAATAAAAAGTATAATTATAATCAAGTAGTTATCCTATCCAGCAGCCATAGGTTAGCTACATAATTTAATATTAAAGGGATATTGTTCATATTTAATAATGATCGAAAGCATCGCGTCAGAAACCCAACTCAAGAAAAGATCATGACAGAGCAAGAAAATGTACACTTTATTAAGAGAAAGAGATTGAACCAGTAAACGAACATCATATTTACAAAAAAATATATTAATTGGAAATAATAATACGCAAATACACATAAATAACCCACAAGTAATTCAAAATACAATTTGGTTTCCATTAATTCGTTCTAATTTCTAAAAACTAGACGTAAGACTTCGTGTTTTAGTTTTCAAAAAAGATGTTATGCAAATAAACTTTCAGAAAATAATTATTTTGTATTGTGGATTCAAAATTGAATTCTAACTGAGAAGATTATAAATTATTTTTTTGTCAATCAAGATATTATTATGAAGAGCTATCATCTTTTCGTGTGATAAAACTGGAAAAAACACTGAGAAACCATGTTACATATGAACGCATGGCATATGAAAACAAATTTAGGAAACACGAAGAGCTATAGACGAGAGAGAGATAGAGAAGGTAAAATGTCAAAAGAACAAACACTTTAAACCGCATCTTAGTGTAAAGATAATAGAATCTCAATTTTTTTGTATAACTCCGCTTAAAAAATTACAATATTAAGACTTTTCGGGAAAGTATAACGAGGTGAACGAAAGTGAATTTAAAGTTTTGGAAAACACAGCGGAGAGGGGCGAAGGCCATCTGAGGCTTTTCCTAGAAAGCGAACGGTTTACCTGCGGCTACAATCGTCCATCTAAGCTTTGTTCTTTCATCGTTATCACAAAGAAAATAAAATACTTGCAGTTAATAAAGAACGCTGAATTTGAATAAAATTAATTAAACATGAGAACTTTCATTCAAATTTTGTTTGGAATCTCAATTTCTAATATTATCTAATATGTTTTATAAATTAAAAATCACAGATTCATCTTAATTATTATGCAGATAAGAATAACAGTGGGAGAATAATTTGACGAATGAATTATTCGAGGGAAGTAAGTAACTTTTCGAGGCAAATTACGAATAATTGGATCTATGTATCGACAACGAAATACAGCTAAATTTCGAAAATTTTAAAGGAATGATTGCCTTCTTTACTAAACCAAAAAGGAATTGAAAGTTTGTAATGAAACTAAAAGTTCCTTTCCATCTAATCTATTTAAATTATTCATTGCAATTGCACAAACAGAAACAATTGAGAATATCGTACTAATTTCAAGTGATTTAAACATATTGTTTTCTTTAAGCCATTTCTTAATCCATTTAGCATACTAAATGAAAATTAATTTGAGAGTCCATCAAATGGACTACTTTGAGAATGTTATCATCTGAACATAAAGTCTCCTTACTTAAGTTGCTGCTGCAATAACCGGTGGGCCTTTTTCCGTTATGTCTCCTTTATACTACTTCCAATTTTAAAAACGCCTGGTGCAATGGCAGGGTCAATCATATTCTCTAATACTCTGAAAAAAAAAACAGAAAGCCAAAAATAATGAAGCATATAATTATATTCAGGCAGTTTTACTATATTGAATCTTAAATCATGTTTAATTTATTCATAGTTATTTGATCAATGACTAATTCTGCCAGTCAAGAAATATGAAGTCAAGACGAATAACTAGACAAGATAAATACTGAACGAAATACTACTACAATTCCGGATTCTACGTATCGACTTTGAGAACTTAGAAAGTATTAATAAACTATGTGAAAGATTCCAATTTGTATAAAATCAACTTAATTAATGGGGAAATTGCAGGATCGATTCCAATCCCAAGTACAAAGAAAAGAAACAAGTATGATACGGACTAGAAAGTTAACAGAAATTGACTCTTGACGTAAAGTGAGTTGAAATTGGATGAGTTTATTCAATCTATGGCATTAAACCTAATCATAAATACACACTAATGCATAGTATAGTGTTGTCTACCTAATCAATGGCAATAATGAAAAGCTAAGACTCAATTGGAAAATTCCGTTAAATTCGAATCGGGATATCGGTTAGGGCCAGTAGATGACGTAAGTGTACATATCAAGGCAACATAATCAACGGAAGAATTATTTTGCAAAAACATACAGATTATAAGGATAAGGAATGAAATAAGCTTTACTTAATGCATAGTGGAACTCAAAGCTTCCTCTTACTCGGCGGTTTGAGTTACCTCATTGCAGCCGGGTGAACCGGTTTTCAGTTCTGGCTACGTCAGTGTCTCAACTTCAAGTTAAGCTATTGAATTTAGCTGCTTATCAACGCGATGTTACAAGATAATGAAAGCCTCATTATAGTGTCCTTGTGTTTGCATGCGACAGTCAATTGAGTATTTTAAGCGATAATTACATTCTTATCAAATCTCATGATCACTTAAACAAAGAAGATATGCGACACGAAATAATTTGAATTTGAGTTGAACGTAATAGGAAGATAAAGAAGTGTTCCTTCAATTCCGACGATAAATGAACTTAATGTCCACATATTAGAGACGGAAATGTAATACACACTAAATACGCCACAGGAAAATTAAAATAAAAGTAACTTCAGCTCGAAAAAACTAAAAGTAACTTCTTACATTAAACTGGAAGATTTAATTTCAATTAAAGTATGATATACAACTCACCTTATTCAAAATGTCCTGGATGAAGGCTGATAACATTTAACTCCTGTAGAAAATATATGTCACACTTTTTTAACTAATTGTTACTTTACGAATTATAACTAAGATGAAAAGTGAAAGTAACGCACAGCAGTTTTCTTCCCGTACCTTAGTCACCGAAGTTAACGCAATTCAGCAATTTCAAATGTTGTAACGGTTATTTTACAACAAAAGAGCAGCACGACCTCACCTGAAGAAAGTTCCGCAGCAACTAGGAAATTTTCCATCTGCGTGACGTATGAACAAATATGCTGTCACGTGATTGGCTGATTTCGAATTCACCGTTTTATGCCTCGCCAACCTTAAGTTGTAATCATTTAATTAAATAATAATTATATATATCATATTCAATTTAATATAAATATATAATTTAGTGTTCGATGAAAATGTTTGAAATCGATAAATGATTGTAAATAGCATTTTCCAAATTAGAAACATTTCGTCATGCTCAAACAAAAGAATGTGATTGCCCCATCCGGTTCTTCGATCGATTCACATAAATTATTAATGATTATATTATATCTAATCATTTTTTAAATTAAAATTAATGATCATTTACAAGTAATTTTGAAGTTTCTATTTGAGAATCTATGGTTTCATGTGATACAATTGTTTTGATGCTTAATGTATTTTTGTCAATGATACTAGTAAATGTTCAAACCTTAATTAAGTAAATCTGAAAAATATCGGTAGACTCGATTGGATTTAATAAAATGAGTTTATCGTATAGTATTTGATGAAAATGTATAAATATGATAAATGATTGTAAATCGCATTTTTCAAATTAGAAACATTTCGTCATGCTGAAACGAATGAATGTGATTGATATATCCCCTTCAATTGATTTACATAGTTAGTAATGATTCCATTCAATTTATTGCATTTGCAAACAAAGATAAATATTTTAAGAATTGTTAATTATGTAAGGAATGAAAACTATGTTCCACTTGAAAACATTACTTGTCACGATTTTCTCTCAGTTATCTACCAAGGCCTGACCCAAGATGACCTTCGTTCATTGACGGCATTTCATATTCTTGAAGATTTTGTACTTTTCCAAAAAATATCATAAAAGCTTTAACTTATGACTGAGAAATAAGATGCACCAAACAAACTGACCGTAGAGTGTTATTAACTTTGCCATTCTGAACAAGGCAACTCATTCTAGAATGAAAACAAATATTTTCCTTATAATTGAAGTAAGGGAATAGTTGTAACTTATATCGGTACGTTGAAAGTACGCTTGTTAAACTAACAATCAAAAAAACATACTTTTAAACTCTACATCTATCACTTATATGGTACTTACATTTTAGAGTTGACTTATGCCTCTGCCTTGTGTTCGAATGATTCCCACATTCCCCATTCGTCATATTGGAAAGTAGAACAATAAACATGTTCACGATTACTTAAGGAAATCATTGAAAGATAGTCATTGTTGAGCTGTTGATAAACTTCATATTTGAGAATTCCATAAGCGGGCTCTTACGTAGCACGTCACACACAATCGCAGTAAAGAATTGATCCAGTGGGTAACACAATCTTCATCGTTTTAAACAAACTCACTTCACAAACCCAACATGATATCGTAATCTAAATATTCTTGGAGTTTAGATCGCCATTTCAGAGACTTCTTCACTTAAACCACGAGGCTATTACGTGGCACTTTTCCGCGCCCTCAGAGAATTTCGCTCGTCTTGAAAAATATGAATCACGTAAGTGGCGTGTCATGAAGTGAATAATGCAAAGCGACAGGAAGTTCTTGTTCTCATCTTCGAAATGGCGGTCATTTGCTCCTAAAGTTCCACAAAATATATTCTTTTGGGTGTACCGTGAGTGTTTGAGACCTTGGATGGATATATTTTCAAGTGAAATACTCGCGGTGGACGTTTATTCGAAGCAGAAACTATTCTATCCTGTAATTTCGTTCGAAAGGTGTGAAAAAGTGTACAAGGGAAAACGTGCCTAAGAGTGTATGATTCAACTGTGATAAAGCAAAGTGATATAGAGTAAAGCATGGGGCAACAGTGTAAACTCATTTTATTAAATCTACATAAAGGCAATAATAGCTACAATTTGGTGTGAATCTCACAATTCCTTCAAGGGTGTTGAACAAGTTAAACCAGGAAGTTGAAGAGAGCAGAATACGGTAAGCAGTCACGTTTCATATTCATGTCACATGAATTCCTAATCCTATTCCTTATTTATTTTTGTTCATAATTAACCCCTGCCTCCAATCGGGTCCACCGATATATTTGAAATTAACTTTAGGAAGGTATGAACATTTACTAGTATCATTGACAAAAATAAATTACGCATCAAAAAATTGTATCACATAGATTCTCCAATTAGAACTCCAAAAGTATTTGTAAATGATCATTAATTTTAATTTAAAAAATGATTAGATATAATATAATCATTAATAATCATGTGAATCGATCGAAGAACCGGATGGAGCAATCACATTCTTTTGTTTGAGCATGACGAAATGTTTCTAATTTGGAAAATGCTATTTACAATCATTTATCAATTTCATACATTTTCATCAGATACTAAATGATAAATTATAATAAATTGAACATGTTATATTTATAATCATTATTTAATTAAACGATTACAACTTAAGGTTGGCGAGGCATAAAACGGTGAATTCGAAATCAGCCAATCACGTGACAGCATATTCGTTCATACGTCACGCAGATGGAAAATTTCCTAGTTGCTGCGGAACTTTCTTCAGGTGAGGTCGTGCTGCTCTTTTGTTGTAAAATAACCGTTACAGAATTTGAATTTGCTGAATTGCGTTAACTTCGGAGTCTAAAGCAAGGGAGGAAAACTTTGTGAGTTACTTTAAAACTTTAAGTATTACTTTCTCATTTTGTTATAATCATTTTTCGCAAAGTGACTATTCGTTAAATTGAAGGCAATTTATATATTTACCAGGAGTTTAGATGTCAGCGGCCTTGAACAAGGATATTATGAGTAAGGTAAGTTGCATAAGATACTTTAATTGAAATTCATTCTCCTGCTTAAATTTCAAATAATTCATTAAAATTGCGAACAGAAGATAACAAAGCTTTAAAGTTTGGTATTTTAGTGCGATACTTTCAAGTCCATAACATTCGGACATTTTGTGCATTTATATTCTGAATTGAAGGAATACTTCTTAATCTTCATATTACGTTCAATTCAAATTGCTATTATTTCGTGTCCCGTATCTTCTTTGTTTAAGTGATCATAAGATTTGATAAGAATGTATTTAATTTTAAAAATTCTTAATTGACTGTCATACGGAAATTCAAGGACACTATACTAAGTTTCTTTTATTAGCTTCTAACATCGCGTTGATAATCAGCTAAATCGAATAGCATAACTTGAAGTTGAGACACTGACGTAGCCGGAACTGAAAACCGGTTCACCCGCCTGCAATGAAGTAACTTAAACCGCCGAGAGGAAGCTTAAAGTTCCACTACGCATTAAGTAATTCTTATTTCATTCCTTTTCTTTATAATTTGTAAGTTTTCCGTATTTTTTGTCTTGGTGAGTACACTTACCACATATCCTAGACGTAAAGAAGGTTTGATTTGAATTTAACGGAATTTTAGGATTAGAAAAAGACTCTTAGCATTTCATTATTGTCTATGATTAAGAATACAACACTAAGCTATTTAGCGGTTTCTATATATGATTTGTTGTAGCTTTAATTAAGTACGCTAATGCAGTTTCAACTCGATTAACGTCAAGAGTCAACTTCCATTAACGTTTAAGTCAGAACTGCTTTATTCTTTCATTTGTGCTTTCGAATTTAGTTGAGTTTGCAATTATCTGAATCATACATTTGATGTTGATGTCATAGGAAACCTCTTTTTGCAACAGTTAGAATCAATTCCTAAGTTCACGATGTCGAAAAGGATTCTGGGCATTGAAATAATTTAAGGTTCAATAGTCGTCTTAGTCATTAGCATTTCATTTATTAATTGGATTTTGATTTTAGATTCCTTATGAATTAAATTAGATATCTGAAAACATTTGAACGACAGAAATACTCTTTTGTCGAATTACTTTAAACATTCCCTTAGGGTACTGTGTAGAATTACTACCTGATTATAATTATATGTTTAATTATTTTGGTCTTAATGTTTTTCAGACGGTTGGGGAATGTGGATTGCTTCGTTATTGCCTTTTGGCGTTTTTAAAAACGAAGCGCCTATAAAGAGGCCATCACGGAAGAGGACTTTAGACACCGGTTAATTTAGCTACAACTTAAGTAAGGAGAATTTTTATTCTCATCACATCATCATACTCTCCGTTTACTCACTCCGGAAATGGCGCCATTTTATTGATTGTCAATTGGTTTTCATTTAGTATAATTAATACAAAACAATATTTTGTAGGCTTATTTTCCAAGCTTTTGATTTCCTTTTATTTAGATAAAGATGGCATTCATTCATTTACCCTAATTTAAATTTTTTATTACTATCTTATCACAAAATAGAGCTGTTGATTCGAAATTTTCTTCATATCATTAATCAATTCCCTTGGATAATTCATACATCTAATTTCTTTCCCACTGTAGCTCTCATCTGCATAATATTTTATGGAAATCATTTTTTAAATTTATCAATCTTCTTGGATAGCAATCGAAGTTGATATTTCGAACTGAAATTAAGTTTTTTATTAATATATTGAGCGTACGTAAGGATATAAATTCCTGTTTCAAGTACCTTCGACAGGCGTGAAGTGTCCAATGAAAGAAATCAATGTAAGGATTAAGGTCGACATTCTTTATGTGCTTCAATCATTTTATCTCACTTGTGATAACGTTGAAAGAACTATGGTTAACGAGCGACGAATGAAGCCAAGCGAAATCACTTAGCTTTTGCCAGAAAAGGTCTTAAGTGACCTTCACCCCTCCCACTGTTTTTCGAACATAAAATTCACTTTCTTTCACCTCGCTGTTTGCCTACAATCCTATATTTTTGTTACTTTTTACGCACTGTTGCCAAGTCAAAATATAATGAGGCTCAATAGTTTTGTCAGCATTAAGATGCGGTCGTTAATATTTCTATGTTTGGCATTTTACCATTTTTGTCTCCTGTATCGCTCTTCAAGTTTTAGTATTGTCTGACTGGCATCCCTCAATATGTAATTATTTGAAAAAAATATTTATTAATCTAAGTTTTCTCTCAAGAAACTACGATTGGTCCTTACATGATACGATCCCTTCTGCGCTATTTCTATTTATCGGGTGGATGGCTAGAGCATGTAATATCGTTTTAATTATATTTATGTTGAGGTTTTCCTCAATCGGATGCCCTTATCAAGGTGAAGTTGGTGACATTTTTAGTTATCTTTTTTAGTGATAGAAATAGGATGTCATAACTGAAAGCAAAAATTCTTTATAAAATATTAGAAGCAAGACCAAATAAGAAGAGATAAAATCATATCCTGATTCACTTGAGGATGAATTAAACGTTTTTGCGCATTATAACTTCCCATATATAATTTTGTTGGTGTATGATGCTCATTTTATGGGTTCAAATTCTGCATCTAAATAAAGTAAAGATTGTCTTTCTTTATCATTTCTTCTGTGGATTGTCTTATGCAATGTTTTCGGTTCACATAAATGTGAATAATATCTCATTAATGGTAAACTACCAAATGGTATAAGGATAGGATAACTAGTTGATTATAATTATACGTTTCATTTATTTTGCTATTAATATTCTTTAGATTGCCGCGGAAAGTGAATCGCCCATCTTGTTTCAAATCGAAGTGCATGAAAAGGAATCATAACAAACCAGGACCATGGACAGCAGGTACTGGAGCTTCAACTTAGGTAAGGGTATTATATATTCACATTGCATCATCTTCTTTTGGTAACATTCAATATTTTTGGGATAAAATACTAATGGTTTTAATTTATGTTTAATGGAAAACAATTTTGTGTCCAGATGGTTAAATTAATACGATATTCTAGATTAATTCCGTGTGTATCTTTGAAATGAATCATTTGGGTAAATTAGATAGAAAAGATCATTGGGTATTACTTCCAGACTCTTGATTCTCGTTTGATTAAACAAAAATGGGGATGAATCGTACATTATTTTTGAAATGTTGTTTACTCTATATAATTCTGTTTTTTCCTTACACACTTGCGAATATTTTAAAAATCTTGCGCATCATTTTTCCACTTTTCTCATTCTATTCTTATAAATATCTTTATTATTTTAAGTATAGAATTATTCTTATATTTACTCGTATTTGATTCTCTACTCGATTTTATTAAATTGCCTTGGATCATATTTGAATGTGATATTCTGAACAAAATTTGAATTTATTATGCTGAGCTTTTCAAACGTATGCAGGTTGATGATGATGCGATCGAATTTTAACTCCAAATAAATTCTCAAGATATGAGTGTAATCATCAACTCATTTTTCAGTACCTATAAAATTTCTCGAGTTGTTTTTTTAAATTAATCTATTCCGTTGAAAATGTGAACTGAGTATTGAGCAATTAACGTTAATTTCAAATAAGTGCTGCATTTACAGAAGTTAATGTGGACCATTACCTCCCATTTTTCATTATCTTCTCTTATATCATTTGAAAAACGGGGCCATGTACACTAACCCGTAAAATTCACAGTGGTTCGCATGACTTCACTTCCAAATGAAACCTAAAACGGCTAGTAACATGAGCTTTAGATACTGAAAATAGGAACTATAATTTCACTTGTTTCAAAATATCTGAGAGACCGCAGTTAGGACAGATCATCTATCTTCAAGAGTGTACATTATCGTAGTCATTGCCCAATTCCATCCAAGATGCTTAGGTGGGATTTTCCTCTCACTTCTTGCATAAAAATCGATTTTCCCCTTTCGTTTAGTACGCATTTACTGTTGCGATTCTTATTTGATATTTTATTCTAATACAAAACGCGAGCTTTTCAAGTTGATATATCAAATACTAGAGCGTAGTGAATCTTATGATTTACAGTATCAAAAAACCATTTTCATATGTAATAAACATGGATAAAAAATTGAGGTGTAGATTATGATCAGCATTTTCCGTGATATTGAACATAACATCAACTTTGTGATGACGACGAGTGAACAATGTTTAGCACAAATGATTAATCTAACAGAATAAGCCGTTCCATTTCTTTAGAATGTTCTTAGGCGACCTTAAAGCCACCTGAGTTTTCCAAAATTCTAAATTTAATTTATTGTGCCTCACTAATATCACACCGACATTCCAAATATTTTATTCCTATATATAGCTCAAGCTTAAATAAACTTGAAAATAACTTAGAGCCTCATGATTCAACAGATAACACCCGGTTGAAACTATATAGACTGAACTCGAAATTTATATTCCCTACAAATTCTCTATTCCTTCGTTTGTATGTACAAATACTTTCCTTTTCGTTGTATGTAAATGTTTTCTCTTACCACGGGAGAACAGGGTAGTTACACATCCGATCTGGTTGAATTTAACAGAGAGACAGCTATCGTGATATGCATTAAATCCTACAGAGACAATAAATGAATCATCTGTTATTCAGTAACATTTTCTTGCTTACAAAATTGTACAAGAAGAAAATGTAAACTAAAGACAGGAAAACGTAGACGAGCAGGGATCTAACATCGGAGTCTCTCCGCCGGACACGAGTCTCTTACCAAGTATGCTATCTGTTGGCTGATACGCGACACAAACACTTAAGCGACATGCGAAATAGAAGGCGATTATCCAGATAAACAGTAGATTTGCTAACTACCTAAATTGGGGAGATTCGTGAATGTCACTTTGAGAACTATTTCCCTGCCAAATTTCAACCAGATCTGAGGAGCAGCTACCGTGCCCTCACCTTCTTCAAGGACATGTATTTTCGTTTTCACGGCTTCTTTTTCAATGTCGCATACAATTTCGCTTTCATTTTTCCTTGCCTTCAAATGTATTGTTCTTAATGAAACAGAGAAAGGCTTGCACGAACAATTGTCTGGGCATATAATGTGTTCTTAACGACATTCTCTTACTTTCCTCGGTTTGCGAAGTTCAAGTTAGACTCACATTTGCTTTCTTTGCAACTTTATGCATTCATTTTCTTCTCTTTTGATCGCTTTGCGTGTTTAAAAAATATTAATTTTTCATCTAATGTCAATCTTTACATTTTCATACGTTCAATTTTGACCAAAAATGTAGTTTTATAATTGAAATTTGTTCCTAAGGCTTGAAACGGCTTAAGCTGAGAACAAAGGTTACTTTCAATTCCGTAGTATCTTGGGAAAGGGATATATGTATATAGAATACGCTCCTCCAATTACGCATATTTTTTATTCATTTTACGTCTGAACTCGTCTATATCAACATTGCTATTTTAATTTTACCAGTTAAATATTACATTTTATATTTTGAATCATAATATCACTAAAAACCATTTTTAAATTTTCTCTTTTATCTGACAGTCCGAGTTTTGACTAAATGGCCTAAGTTCATAGTTTATATCATTATTGGAAATGTTATTCATAGTCGTGTATCCATCATGAAAGAGGAGGAAAGGAGAGCAGAGATGGCGAGGGGATATACTTGGTCCATCGATGGAATTCAAAATTGAGTATAATATTAAAATTAATGTACAAGTATTAGTATTCGTATTCAAGTATATTAATTAGTCCGTATTTTAGGATTTAAGCATTGTAATTTAATTTCGAACTATTCTATTTAATTTATGTTTTTGATCGTTTCATTGATGCTCGAATCATGTATCCATCATGAAAGAGTAGAAAAGGAATGCAGGGATGCTGAGGGGAGGTACTTGGTCCTTCAATGGAATTCAAAATTCAATGAGTATAGTTTGAAAATAATGTATAAGTATTCGTGATAAAGTATACTAGTTAGTAGATATTTTTGGATTATGATATTTTCTTCTATTTTCGATGTATTCATTAAATTATTTTTTTATCTTTTCATATATACTCGAATCGTATATCCATCTTGAAAGAGTTCAAATCACCGCACAGATGTTGAGGGGAGATAATTGGTCCATCGATGGAATTCAAAATACAATGATTATAATTTGAAAATAATGTATTAGTATTCGTATTCGAGTATTCATAATAGTACGTATCTTTGGATTTACATATTGTTTTTTCCAATCATTCAATTTTATTTGTTTTTTTTGTCTTTACATGGATGCTCGAATCATGCATCCATCATGAAAGTTGAAGGCGGGTAGAGATGTGGAGGAAATATACTTGGTCCATCGATGGAATCAAAAAAGCACTGAGTATTATTTGAAAATAAAGTATAAGTATTCGTATTCAAGTATACAAGTTAGTACGTACTTTAGGATTAAAATATTTTCTTTTAATTTCTAGCTATTCTATTAAAATTATATATTTTTTCATGTAATGCCAGAATCATGTATCAATCATGAAAGAGTAGAAAAGGAGAACAAAGGTGATGTGGGGAGGTACTTGGCCCATCGATGGAATTCCAAATGCAATGAGTTTTATTTGAAAGTAAAGTATAAGTATTCGTATTTAAGTAATATAATTATACGTATTTTTGGATTAAAATAGTGTCTTCTATTTGCGATTAACTATTCCATTTATTTTTTTTCTTTTAATAGATACTCGAATCATGTTTCCATCATGGAAGAGTAGAAAATGAGCGCAGAGATGCTGAGGGGAGATACTTGGTCCATGGAAAGAATTTCAAACTGCAATGAGTATAAAATGAAAATAGTGTATTAGTATCCATATTCTAGTATACTTGTTAGTACGTTGATTTAAATAGTGTCTACTATTTTTGATTAATTATTCTATTTAATTTTTTTATCTTTACACAGAATCACGCATCATGTTTCCAACAGGAAAGAGTAGAAAAAGTGCGCAGAGAAGATGAGGGGAGATATTTGGTCCATCGATGGAATTCAAAATACAATGAGTATAAATTTGAAACTACTGTATTACTTTCCGTATAAATTATGCTGGCTAGTACGTTGTTTGGATAAAAATGGTTTTCTATTTTGGAATAACTATTCAATTTTATATTTAGCTTATTCTTTTCATAGATGCTCGCATCATGTCGCGTTGCTAATATTTTGTTATAACTGTTATTGCGTTATAACACATTTGCATTTCATTTACTCCGCTTATGCCATTCTGGATTTCATTTCTGGAATTAACGCGAAGGTGTGTCATTGACTAAGTTTTGATTGATTGGATTGAATATTAAAACTATATTTTTCTTCAAGGAAGTTGTACTGGGACAGCTTGGATGAACGGGTTAGATTGACGACGTCGATGTACGGCGTTTTGTGGAAACGTCGGGGGATGGCTTTGGGTCAGTTTTAGCCGGAAAATAATAAAAGAAACACTTCCTTGTGAAGTAGAAGTGACTTTTCAAGTGAACTTAATCCGTGAAGTGCACATCCCAATTGTATAATTTCATTCTAATGTATTCAGTGAACCATCTATTGAACAATTCAGTGAATCTTTATCTATTTATACTATTTGGACTTTTTTCAACTTTCAATCTTTCATGTCAATAGTGGTGATTTAGTATCAACAACCTATTTAGGAAGGTTTATCTTTTTATATATCTATCCAGTGTTTATTCAATCGTTAAGGATAAGATTTGTTTATTAATATATGCATATTTATTATTATGTATGTAACAGAACATTATGTATGTAAATATTTTGGCATGTATTCTGTACTTATACTTGTATAATATCAGTAAAAACAAAAGAGGGATCTCTGGGGGAGGGAAGAGTGGGCCAGTTGGCCTCACCTGCTCCCGGAATTAATAAATAAAATTGAAGTTGTGGGACTC
Source organism: Sympetrum striolatum (assembly GCA_947579665.1). NCBI lineage: Eukaryota > Metazoa > Arthropoda > Insecta > Odonata > Libellulidae > Sympetrum > Sympetrum striolatum. The sequence continues at coordinate 79,004,812 of OX388348.1, read as the reverse complement.
TGTAAGGGGAGGTAGTCTTAGAAGGGATAGCGTCGATGGAGAGGGCAACGTGGGAGTTGGCGTCAAGGTAGAAGGCGTCAATGTAAAAGGCGTCAAGGTAGAAGGCGTCAATGTAAAAGGCGTCAAGGTAGAAGGCGTCAAGGTAGAAGGCGTCAAGGTAGAATGCGTCAAGGTAAAAGGCGTCAAGGTAGAAGGCGTCAAGGTAAAAGGCGTCAAGGTAGAAGGCGTCAAGGTAAAAGGCGTCAAGGTAGAAGGCGTCAAGGTAAAAGGCGTCAAGGTAGAAGGCGTCAAGGTAAAAGGCGTCAAGGTAGAAGGCGTCAAGGTAAAAGGCGTCAAGGTAGAAGGCGTCAAGGTAAAAGGCGTCAAGGTAGAAGGCGTCAAGGTAAAAGGCGTCAAGGTAGAAGGCGTCAAGGTAAAAGGCGTCAAGGTAGAAGGCGTCAAGGTAAAAGGCGTCAAGGTAAAAGGCGTCAAGGTAGAAGGCGTCAATGTAAAAGGCGTCAAGGTAGAAGGCGTCAAGGTAAAAGGCGTCAAGGTAGAAGGCGTCAAGGTAAAAGGCGTCAAGGTAAAAGGCGTCAAGGTAAAAGGCGTCAAGGTAGAAGGCGTCAAGGTAGAAGGCGTCAAGGTAGAAGGCGTCAAGGTAGAAGGCGTCAAGGTAGAAGGCGTCAAGGTAAAAGGCGTCAAGGTAGAAGGCGTCAAGGTAGAAGGCGTCAAGGTAGAAGGCGTCAAGGTAGAAGGCGTCAATGTAAAAGGCGTCAATGTAAAAGGCGTCAAGGTAGAAGGCGTCAATGTAGAAGGCGTCAAGGTAGAAGGCGTCAAGGTAGAAGGCGTCAAGGTAAAAGGCGTCAAGGTAGAAGGCGTCAAGGTAAAAGGCGTCAAGGTAGAAGGCGTCAAGGTAAAAGGCGTCAAGGTAGAAGGCGTCAAGGTAAAAGGCGTCAAGGTAAAAGGCGTCAAGGTAGAAGGCGTCAAGGTAGAAGGCGTCAAGGTAGAAGGCGTCAAGGTAGAAGGCGTCAAGGTAGAAGGCGTCAAGGTAGAAGGCGTCAAGGTAAAAGGCGTCAAGGTAGAAGGCGTCAAGGTAGAAGGCGTCAAGGTAAAAGGCGTCAAGGTAGAAGGCGTCAAGGTAGAAGGCGTCAAGGTAGAAGGCGTCAAGGTAGAAGGCGTCAAGGTAGAAGGCGTCAATGTAGAAGGCGTCAAGGTAGAAGGCGTCAAGGTAAAAGGCGTCAATGTAAAAGGCGTCAAGGTAGAAGGCGTCAAGGTAGAAGGCGTCAATGTAAAAGGCGTCAAGGTAGAAGGCGTCAAGGTAGAAGGCGTCAAGGTAGAAGGCGTCAAGGTAGAAGGCGTCAAGGTAGAAGGCGTCAAGGTAGAAGGCGTCAAGGTAAAAGGCGTCAAGGTAGAAGGCGTCAAGGTAAAAGGCGTCAAGGTAGAAGGCGTCAAGGTAGAAGGCGTCAATGTAAAAGGCATCAAGGTAGAAGGCGTCAATGTAAAAGGCGTCAATGTAAAAGGCGTCAAGGTAGAAGGCGTCAAGGTAGAAGGCGTCAAGGTAAAAGGCGTCAAGGTAGAAGGCGTCAAGGTAAAAGGCGTCAAGGTAGAAGGCGTCAATGTAAAAGGCGTCAAGGTAGAAGGCGTCAATGTAAAAGGCGTCAAGGTAGAAGGCGTCAAGGTAAAAGGCGTCAATGTAAAAGGCGTCAAGGTAAAAGGCGTCAAGGTAAAAGGCGTCAATGTAAAAGGCGTCAAGGTAGAAGGCGTCAAGGTAGAAGGCGTCAAGGTAGAAGGCGTCAAGGTAAAAGGCGTCAAGGTAAAAGGCGTCAAGGTAGAAGGCGTCAAGGTAGAAGGCGTCAAGGTAGAAGGCGTCAAGGTAGAAGGCGTCAAGGTAAAAGGCGTCAAGGTAAAAGGCGTCAAGGTAAAAGGCGTCAAGGTAAAAGGCGTCAAGGTAAAAGGCGTCAAGGTAAAAGGCGTCAAGGTAAAAGGCGTCAAGGTATAAGGCGTCAAGGTAGAAGGCGTCAAGGTAGAAGGCGTCAAGGTAGAAGGCGTCAATGTAGAAGGCGTCAAGGTATAAGGCGTCAAGGTATAAGGCGTCAAGGTAGAAGGCGTCAAGGTAGAAGGCGTCAATGTAGAAGGCGTCAAGGTAGAAGGCGTCAAGGTAGAAGGCGTCAAGGTAAAAGGCGTCAAGGTAAAAGGCGTCAAGGTAAAAGGCGTCAAGGTAGAAGGCGTCAAGGTAGAAGGCGTCAAGGTAGAAGGCGTCAAGGTAGAAGGCGTCAAGGTAAAAGGCGTCAAGGTAAAAGGCGTCAAGGTAGAAGGCGTCAAGGTAGAAGGCGTCAAGGTAGAAGGCGTCAAGGTAAAAGGCGTCAAGGTAAAAGGCGTCAAGGTAAAAGGCGTCAAGGTAAAAGGCGTCAAGGTAAAAGGCGTCAAGGTAAAAGGCGTCAAGGTAAAAGGCGTCAAGGTAAAAGGCGTCAAGGTATAAGGCGTCAAGGTAAAAGGCGTCAAGGTAGAAGGCGTCAAGGTAGAAGGCGTCAATGTAAAAGGCGTCAAGGTAGAAGGCGTCAAGGTAAAAGGCGTCAAGGTAGAAGGCGTCAAGGTAGAAGGCGTCAAGGTAGAAGGCGTCAAGGTAGAAGGCGTCAAGGTAGAAGGCGTCAAGGTAAAAGGCGTCAAGGTAGAAGGCGTCAAGGTAGAAGGCGTCAAGGTAAAAGGCATCAAGGTAAAAGGCGTCAAGGTAAAAGGCGTCAAGGTAAAAGGCGTCAAGGTAAAAGGCGTCAAGGTATAAGGCGTCAAGGTAAAAGGCGTCAAGGTAAAAGGCGTCAAGGTAAAAGGCGTCAAGGTATAAGGCGTCAAGGTAAAAGGCGTCAAGGTAGAAGGCGTCAAGGTAGAAGGCGTCAATGTAAAAGGCGTCAAGGTAGAAGGCGTCAAGGTAAAAGGCGTCAAGGTAGAATGCGTCAATGTAAAAGGCGTCAAGGTAGAAGGCGTCAAGGTAAAAGGCGTCAAGGTAGAAGGCGTCAAGGTAGAAGGCGTCAAGGTAGAAGGCGTCAAGTTAAAAGGCGTCAAGGTAGAAGGCGTCATGGTAGTAGCTGGTGAGAATGTTCGGGGAGAGAAGGGCAGGGGAGAGTCGGGGGTGGGGGCGTCGAGGTAAGTGCAGTCCCTGAAGGGGGCATCAGGATAGGGGGCGACGGGGGCGAGTTCGTCCAGTGAAGGTCGTCCAGGTATGGGGAATGGAGAGGTAGGAGCGTCGGAGGAGAGGGCGAGGGTGTCTCGCGTAGGTCATCCAGCTAGACGGCGTCTTGGGAGAGTGCGTCATGGGTGTGGTCGTCGGGGTAGGGTGCGTCTAGGCAGGTGGCGCCTTTGGTAGAGGTCACCGCGGTAGGTTCGTCGGGGGACGGGGCATCCGGGGAGGGGGCGTCGCGGTAGAGGACGTCACGGAAGTGGGCGACATGGTTGGGCGTCGACGGAGAGGGCGTAATGGGAGAGGGCTTCCAGGGTGGCGGCATTGAGGTTGTGGTCGCCTTGGTAAGGGGTCCGGGGAGAGTGGGTCGGGGGAGAGGTAATATGGGGATGGGACATCGGGGTGAGGTCGTAGAACTAAGGGGCGTCTGGAAGAGAACGTCCATGTAAACGGTGCCAGGGAAGAGAGAGTGGCATTTATTAATCCGCGTCTTCGTTTCACGTATTCAGATGCATAACAGCTGCCGTCATTCTTTTAGAAACATATGCACATCGTATGATGCATAGGATGTATATCTTTGCAGATATACAAGATACCGTATACCTCGAATACCAGACATTAATTCGAGTGTATCTATTGTAAGTATGTATAAACAAGAGATACACGGGATACATTATACGATGTATTTATACACTAAAACCTCTCACTTAAGGACATCAACGGTCCTAGAAAATGTGTCCGTAAGTGAGAGGTGTCCGTAAGTTGGAATAAAACCTCATTATTGCGCTTTATTTTACCATGCAAATATTATACTGTAGGAATTTAAGGCAGCTGAAAGAAATTCTTTTATTTCAAAGATTATTTATCAATAATTACCATTAATTGGAAACAATAAATAACGTAATGCATTTACTCGCATATGTATATTTAAAATATGATTTTACACACTTAAATATATATAAACATTCAAATACATAGCTCTCTTGAAATCACTGATTTTAGTTTGCTTAATTCTTTTTGCAAAAAATTCTTTTAAAAAATTTAATTGTACATCCTACAATTTTTGCCTGCTCTGCTATTGAAAACATCACCCTAGCTGCAATCGGAGCCATATTTATGGGCATGCAAAGCTTTCTCTGAATTTATCAAACAAATAATTGGCGTTTTTACTCTTCAGCAGAAAAAAGCACAGAGCTAGTCATAGGACTTGACTCTTGGGGAGGGGGGTGCACTAGAGCCACAGTGCATACATATACATCTACATTAATACCCTACAAGCCGCCTTTCGGCGTGTGGCAGGGGGTGTAAACACTAGTTGAATCTAAACTACTTCCTTATTCGGTTATTGTCGCGTATCGTTTGCGGGAAGAATGAGTTTTTAAATCGATTCGTCCTAGCATCCATTTCATACGACAGCGTCACATGAATAAATAAGGCTAAGAGGATACACGCGGAGATGTAATATAAATTAGTACTTAGCGAGTGCTTGGAATTGATAAAGAATCACAAAATATAGGTAATTTATCACAACAGATATTCCTCGAAATTTGCTTTCAATATCTGTCGTAATTTTTAAATCTTTCACCATGTTATCATCTAAAACAAATACATCTGACAATTACATTACATTCTCATGGATATTGGGAGGAGGAATAATTTTCTGATTATGTAACTCTATTGTTGTTAAAATTTATACATAAATGTAAATTCTTGCCTGCAAGTTAAAAGTTTCCAGTCCGAAGAAGGGTGAGACTTCAGGGAAGTATATAAGAGAATATCATTCAGATGCATTACAGTCGATGGCGAAATCTATAATAACATATAAATTCACTTAACGTTGTTCAGTTCAGCATTCCAGCCGAAGTTCTTTGTGATAAGCCTTACTACAGTTAGCGTTAAGTAACCGTTACACATCCTACTTATTCTGGTTTTTGACAACATCTTATGATGGAGCAACAACATTTAATTTTCTTTGAAAACCCAGAAAATTTGTACGAAATCAATTATTTATTTTTAGAAAACTAAAAGATCAATGTATAATGCATGTATATATATAATGTATCTGAAGGAATGGAATTATAAGCTTTTCAATTAATATGGATTTTGTTGACATCAAATACAGATACTCCCAACACTTTTCAAGAAGCGCTTATCATTAATCTGTGGTCATTGATCTAACCATAAATCTGATGGAATTATGAGCTATAAGTGTATAAATAATGCTTACAAAATCTCAGTTAGTTTGTTCTAAAATGTCATTGCATACTTTACCAAAAGTCAAACTAAGCGATAAGGTAAATTCTAATTTTTCAATTTCTATTACTAAGTGATGTATTTTGAAAATGAAATAAATTTTTTTTTACGAAGAAAAAAATCGTTTCAATGATTGAGATGATAATAAATATATTGCGTTTGTGAAATAGTTGGCATATATAAAACTTACGTATAGGACAAAAACCTACAATATATACCGCAGTTGGGTATTGGCATTCCCTTTTCTAAGTTCCTAAGTATAGAGCGAAGAAATACTTTGCTTACCATGCAATCCTCCAACTTATAACAAGTCCAAAATTGCTTATTACGCTCTCGCAGGTTTTTAATCGGAACATATTTAACAAAAACATCTTTGATTAGGCTGATATATTAATTGGAATTGGTTGCACAGGGATATTATTATAAATAATAATTTCAGTCTCCAATTTAAATCACATATCTCCCGGAAAATTTATTAACAGGACCCACAAATAATTAAAAGAATCGTTTGTCTTAGGAAACTTTTTCAGTCCCCTCCAGTCACAGATTTTTCCTGCGTTTAAGATCCATACAATTACGGTGAAAATAAGTACATATATAGTCAAAATCCTGATTTTTAATAACTTTTCCTGAATATCAATGTGGCAACATAATGCTGAAAATAATTCGGTGGAGAAATGTGATTTCTATAAAGATACTCCTGAATCGCAAAAAGATCCATTTTAGTTAGAAAAGGGTGAATTAAGACTGCATAACTGTTAATATTGGTATAGAGAAGCAAAAACCTTACATTTTGACTGCAGAAATTCTTAATAAATCATTGAGAACCCCTTTAAAAACGGTGGATTAAGAAGTTACGAATTAATGGACTTAAATTCATCATCACAAATGAAAAATTTTCTGCTGGGAACGAAAAGAAATTTTATGTTCTAATTAACCCGCATAAAACATTTGTATATCACAGTCCATTCGCTGAGATAAAACTGAGAAAGACTGTAATAAACTTACGCATCATTGGCATCAATCTTAACTTACCTCTTATTAAGGAAATTTAGGAGAGCCTCTGCAGAGATAACCCCAAAATGTCCTTAGATGAAGACATTCAACATATTTTAGATTAGAAAGAACGTATATGCTCACTTTCCAACGTAGTTTTTTCAAGATAGTTTGAGCAGTAGGTAATCACTCGTGAATTTGAATGTAGTAACCGAACTTACGTTTTGGGCTGAAGGAATAAGAGTCGTTCCTTATCGATTTACTTTATATACTACTATTATAACTTCTTAACATTGTTAGTTTTTCCCCACAAGATGTAAAAGTCTTTAAGAAATTAAGTAACTTTCTTTGAAAATCGCTTGAAATGCAATAGAAGATTTTCACTGCTTGCCAAACTTGCTGAATTAACTCCTTTACTCATGATAGATTCATAAATATTGTGTTACTAGCAGAATGGCCCGTTGATTCTCAACGGGGATATTAAATTTCATAAAAACCAGTGTAACCACCTTTATCGTGAGAAATATATCATAATTGTTGATAGATAGCAAATATCAGACTTTCCAAACATATATACCACGAAATGTAAGTTACAATTAAGACTAAAAAGCTGTATAAACTTTATTTAATCTTATATAGTTTGAATGAGATGCGGGCAAGTTGTTATAGCTGAATGAGCTTTTCCGTGACAATGTATCAAAATGTATCTACGTACGAAAGTGAGGCATACATATGGCTTCTTCCTTTCTGGCTTATATCTCCTAAAGGCAGGTTGATGTAGCAAATGAGCTTTTCGGTGACAATGTATCAAAACGTATCTACGTATGAAAGTGAGGAATACATAATAGCTTCTTCCCCTCTGACATTCCCCCCAAATCTACTAAAGGAGCAGTTTTCTTCTTTCTGCCGCAAACGTTCAACTGGTTATCACTAAGAGGATACCTCCAGTAACTAAATAAGTGTGATTCCGAGAATGGACAAATAAGTCATTGTTATATTTCTTGCGTGATGAAAAAACTATAGACATTATATTAGAAATGGTGCATCATGGAACCAGAAGGTATGTTTTATTTATTTCAAATTCATTTTTTTTTAAATTACGCTGCAATTGTTTTATCACGGTTATACTTATAACGTCAGGTTGTTAGTGAGAATTCGTGACTCGTATAAAATGAATTGGTATGTTAATTAATGTTTAGGAACGTAGTCGTAAATCTTTGGAATGATTACGTGCAAGATACAACGCCATATTAGATGGAACGATAACAGTCATTTCAATGGAGCAACAACCTTACCGAAATAAGTTTGTGGAGCTATGCTCTTAAGTCGAAATTCATTATATGATAAGTGCATTGGGTTAAGTGAGCTGTAAAGTATTTGATAACAAACTTGAATAGATCGTGATGCTAACGATGTTTAATATTTTAAATTATTTTATTCACCTACCTCCGTTGAGAAGGTGAATAGTGCCTTAAGTAAATTTACATTTTGTGGTTATCTGTATAGTTTCTTATCCCGAAAACAAAATAATGTTCAACAAGTGTAAGAATTATGACCTATTCTTCGGCTGAGGTCAAATTAATAAATTTCAGCGTACAGTATGCTAAGTATTGACAATTGGGTGAGTTACTTTCAATATCAGAGTTTTACAATGATGGAAAATTAGGACGTGAGTAATTTCCGTCTAAAGTAATATGAGATAGGACCACAAATTACCACGTTATTATTTTAAATCAGTGGAATAGACAGCGAGAATGCAAATTCTTTCAACGTACGAATTTCAAAATCGTTTTAATTCACTGAATATTCATTTAGCAATCACGTTATCATAAACAAAACTCGATTGTCACAGACGCTTAAAGAAAATTGAAAAAATCGATGTATAAATGTTCGTACCTTTCAACGTGCGTTTCTTCACAGGATATTGTTTGCCACAAAAACTTTTAAAATGTCATTCAATTTTTTATTCTTCATAAATTTTCATCTCTTATTTTCAAAATTAATTTTAACTGTTCATTGATCCGCCATGTTTTCTTATGGAATTACACATGAGTTCGGAATCTACAATCGCCTTGATCGTCAAGGAAATGGGTTCGTTTACGCATAGTAATTTAGACAAAGTATTCGTATATTTTATCTAAATTCTCGCAATTTCGAATCAGATACGATATTTATCGACCAAAATAAAAATCTTTGTTCAATTTTCCTTCTTTTGATGCTAGTTTCGACTTCCTACGACTGCTCTTTTTAATTTTGTATTGCAAGAGAAATGAAACGTGCAACGAAAAGAATGAACTTTACTTGTATTTCTTATGCAAACTGTTTTAGTCGTCTAAAATATATTCTAAGATCACATTAAGGCAATAAGTACCACCTTTAAAGAGAAATTTTCATACAGTTACAGGGGGGCAAAGTAATAAAATATTACGCATAAATTAGTTGCTGAAATAAATTATATATCACCTAATAACCATCGTTGAAATTATCTTGTGGAAAGTAAGTGTATTACGGAGCTGCTTAAAATGTGTAACATAAACACGGAACACAAATAACACAGAAGTTATGATAAAGTCGAAATAGGAACAAAAATTAAACACCATTAACAGAAGGATGGTAAATATATATGGATTGGAAGCACTTAAAAACAAAGATTAAATCAATGTTTATATTCTTTTTGGTCTATCATACGATGCTGAAGGTTTGCTACAACTTTACAACTCGCCGTTCAACTCTTCAAATAATAGAGACACCGAATCTGGGAAATCTTTACCTTATTCAACTCCATTTCCGTAAATCGCTAAATATACATTATTTCAAATAGATTAGATTTAATACTTAATTCAAAAGAATATATATTCAATACAACCGCAACTTACCAGGATATTTATACGCAGCTCGTTGAATTGTTCGAGTAAAATCAATTTTTGGTTAACCACAAACATAAAACTAATTTATTTTACGAAAAAGACGGTAAACAATTATGTTGCTATAAATAAAACTTGGTTGCTACGGACTCGTCAACAAAATTCGAGATTTTAAAAATTTTCCCCGTCTTCTTATGGAATTACGCTTGAGCTCGGAATCAACAATCGCCTTGATCGTCAAGGGAATGAGTTGTTTACTACATGGAAATTTAGACAAAATTTTCGTATATTTTATCAAAATTCTAGCAATTTCGAGTCACAAACGATATTGCACGACCAAAATAAGAATCTTTATTCTATTTCCCTTCTTTTGATGCTAGTTTCGACTTCCTACGACTGTTCTTTCTAATTTAGTTTTGCAAAAGAAACGAATCATGCAACGAAAAAAATGAACTTTGCGTGTATTTCTTATGCAAACTGTTTTACTCGTCTGGGTTCGAACCGTGGACTTTAGGCAAATTTTAAGTACCACTTGATCATCCGGGGGAAGACATTTAATGATGTTAAAAGTTTGAACATTGTGCGAGGTCTAGTTTTTGAGATTTTGCTAAAAGTGTTACATCCCTTTTTTGAGGACAGACGGACGGACACGTTACTAAATTAATATATATAGATTCTCGCAAACCAGTACATAAATATTTATGCAAAACTTTTAATTCAATTTCGAATTAATTGTTCACATTTTTTCCAAGAGTAAATCCGGCCATATTTAAAATCAAAATTTCCCCGTCTAAATGATCGAATTCGTAATTTTACGAAGGAGGCATTTTGCTCATTCTAGTTTGAGAAATTACGATACTTTATTTTTACATTGCATTCTTTGATACTTACGACCTACATGTCTTTCTTTTTTTGAAACCAAGTTCCCATTTGGAAATAAACCCTTTCCCGGAGCCATTTTTCATCCGCTCGCTCCCCTCCCCTAATCATAATTTCCGCCCCTAATTGCGACCCCAACTCTGCTCGTCTCAACTCCGAAACTTTCATAATTAGGTCTTATTTGGGCCATTAGTTCAGTCCTTCTCATCGGATGGCCGAAGTGGAGGGAAACACGCAGCAATAAAAGAGGGCAATAAGTGTGAAGATGGACTCTTTATGCTTGAGATGCCATTTCTCTGAAGATATTGCGGAGGGTGCGATGGAGTGCCGCAACACGTGAGGCGGAATAATGTTCTTCGAGCGATGAAAGCGAATATTGCTGGAGCGAAATTGCGAAAGTATTGCCGTGTTTTGCCCGCCTTTTACAGCCTTCCCCGTATAAAATTTGCAGTTATTGAAAGGCGCTACGCCGGCTCTCGTACGCCAATGAAATTCTCTCCCAATACGACAAGGCCCCAATGACATGACCGTAGAGCAGTGAGTCTTTCGCAAGATCTAAACAGGAACCTTTTCACAGAATCTGCGATAAGAATAGACACATGTTTGGTTATGAAACTTTTATATGAACCGAAAATATATGAATCCATGATTAAATATCTCAACATTTTTGCAGCCTAAAGGCTCTCATTGTTTACTATTCGGACTTAAACACCGTTAGGTTACCAGTAGGACATCATTGTATGCACTTGTAAATAATAATTCTTAATTCACAGGCATTTCATTCTTCCTCGAATGCCAAATTTTGCACAGTTACTTAAGTTAAATCTCGACATTGCGGGTCGTTGGTACTTTCAAATCTAGTTGGCAGTTTCAAGTGAGTTCATAATTAAATCTTCCTCCACAATCTTTGTTTCTTCTAAACAAATTCGTTGAGGTTTACTAATTCTAAGCAAATTGAGGCACAGTAAAGCGGAACGGAGGGGTACTTGGCATACACATCCATTTCATTACGTTTTACTATAAGTATCACTTATTTAAGGACTGCAAGATGTGCCCGTTATTTCTGAACGAAGAACGCAGAAGTAATATTTAATATAGTATAATTATTTCTACTCATGGTGTAAAACTGTTCTTTTCTTAATATGGTCAGGGTAAAGATGTTTGAAAATGGTGATTATTAACTATATCAATATTATCGTCATTTATAGCTCAATACTATAGTCCTATAATTTAAGAACATCAATTTCTATAGATTTTTTTTCTAATGAGACTTGTTACAAGTTAATTCGATGCTTCATTTTCATCTACATTAATTCAATTTAGGTAACAATAATAAATTAGGGTAGCTTATATGTTAAATCAAGGTGAAAGGGATCTAGAAAAAGATTGCGGTGGTCTGTGATCCGTATATTATACATTTACTATTGCTAATTGTATTTTTCAGACTTCACTTTCACTTCAAATTTCTTTAGTAACATAGATAATACAATTTTTTATTCGAATTAGAGTTCTAACATCAACCGGAACAGAATTGAATCTCGACGCATACCTGATATTTTTTTATTATATTATTATCATTCTTTTCTTCCCCAGAATGCATGCAAGGAAGTCTCGATTAGGGAAGCTTTACTTCATAGTATTTATTTGGATAACTTCAGCTGAAATAGCAAAACTTAAATCACTAAAATTTTTTCAAGCGAACTGCTCTCATTCTTACTATTGTATTCCTTCTTCATTTGCGTAATCATATCTTGTAGCACTCGGTATACACCGAAACAGGGATTTTTAAGCATACAAAATAAAAATCTAGCTCATTTAGGAAAACATTCTTACGCTGATAAAAGAATATCCTCTTGCATCACTACAAAACCAGAATATTCAGGAATGGAATAGTAATACATGTCTCTAAGTAACATTTCGGCTAATTTAGGTAAATGGTATTTAATTTAAAAATTAAGTTTCTTAGAGCCATTCTGATAATTTCCAGTATATTTTTTTTTCGTAAGTTTTTACATTTACGTTTTACTTTACAAACCTACCGATAGTAATAGCTAAAAGATAAGAAAAGAGAAAAAATAAATAAATACACTACCAATAAATACTTACATGCGATACATAATAAAGAATCAGTTCACATTTAAAAAAGAGATAGATAAATCGGAATAGCAAGTGGATAAATCAGTGATTTTCATTATTGTATATTTATTTTAAATCTCGCGTAGGGAGTAATCGTATATTCGGATAGGTTGTGTATATTGGATTCAATATTGAAATTACGGAATGATTGGTGAGAATTAGGTTTACTATTACCGACCATTTAATTAATGTTGCCTTCTGTCGTAGGGATCTCTGGTAACTTCTTTTTACTCGGGCCCATAATTTTTCTAAGTTGGTTATGGGTAGTGAGCAAGACGGAATATTATAGCGGTAAATATTGAATGCCTCAATTTATAATAGAGACAGAAATAAGCAGAATACGTTGATGATCATGACAAATGGAACTTCCGATACCGTGCTCAGAATGCTACGTCAATCCGGTTCGCTCGTGGGGAGAACTGCCCAATGATTTCAGCTTGAGAAGATGATTGAAACAAGCAGTTGGCTGCAGGTGTTTGGAAGAAGTAGAGCACCTGTGCGAGGAGAGGCAGGAAATCACGATGGTAACCTCCTCCAAAGTAAACAATACCTCGACAGATGCGACTGCATCCTTACATTCAGCAATCACAATCTAGGACTCTCATCTCTCCCCAACAAAAGAAGATCAAATCCCGTACTTCTCAAAAGTGAAATATCACAAGGATTCTGTGAAGGGCTTCGGGCAAGGATGCTGCTACTCGTTCATTGTTTTATTGCGAATGGATTAGTCCTTCTTTTGTAGAGGGATTTTTATCCCCGCCTGGAGCGGAAAACAGCAAATGAAAAGGCCATAGTTCTCCGTTACTCCATTATGGCTTCAAAGCCGAGGTCACCGCAGTTCTGCACATTCGAGATTATTAATCATCGTCCCATTTTTCGCTTTCCACTCGAAACGTTAAGAGTAGAAATTTATTTCGCTTGTTGGTTTCTTTTGAAATTTCATATATTTGCTTTCCGCGTTTATAGCCTGTTCTTTCATTGTCACGTAAATTAAATCGGTTTTAAAGTTTGGGTTTTTCGACGACACATAAATTATTGTTACGAGTAAAATATAAATTAGAGCCTCCGCATGAACTGCCTATTCAGCTAAACACTGAATCTAAGTCCGTGCATAAAGCAGTTGCAAATTGTATGGTCTGTTTACCAGTAGTATGCCCGAATTCATTTCTTGAATAAATAATTCTCCTACGTCTCGAATTTGTTTTTATATATGATGTCGAATAATAATTTTACGTCGAATCTATTTCATTGTCTATAAAGCGAACAAATGTTAGACTAACACACGCTTTAAACAGCAATTTATCATACCCTATAGAAAATAATTTTTATACCTTACCAAAATTCTAAAAGAATTGTATAATAATTATAAATGTGCAGAGATTATTTAAATTACATCTCTTATATAGAATATTGTGAGCCAAATGTAAATGGTATGGAGCCGATTTGGGGATTTTATAAGCATCGGCAGATCGCATGCCTCATCGAGCCAAAATTAAGTAATTAAAGTTATGAATGAAATCATCTTTCGGTAGCATATCGACTGATTTTTAGAAGTATAACATAGAAATTGTGTGAAGGGTTAACAAGTTTGATTATTAAATGGATAAATTTCTAATAATTTTCTCTAAACTTGATAAAAATTGAGAAACAGTAAACAGCTGGTGAGTGAAGAAATGACAGAATATGACCTAAACCTATAAACTAAAGTTAAAACATAACTTTTTACCTCCAAATATCGCATGTTGTTCGTGATCTTACTGAAAAATAAACTGTACTGAAAACTTACTGTAAAAATTGTATTTACTATGTAACTCATTTGTCTATACATTTCGAACCTAAAAACTACTAAAATTTAAGGATAAATTATACACTTCCTTAGGTATACTTTTTCGACAAATTTCAATACCAAACTTTAAGTATTTCATTTCTGTTTACATAATTCTAACTTTGATGTTGTTCAATCTATTTCGGATTAATCAAAGAATAGGTTCTGATGTAGTGTGTAAATCTTATTCATGTATGAAGATCCTCTGGAATTGATAGATTTCTGGAATCCACGAGGCGCGGCGTTATTTTTCAGAACCTGATTTATGTGTTTGCTTAGTACACCTTTCGTTCGGTTGAACTCTCAAACGTATGTGATATTCATTTCCTCGGAAGTTCGCTTTGGGATGAATCGCTTTCGACCGAAACGGCGTCTCTACACCGCATTCCCAACCGTAAGCTCATGGGCTTCCTCTAAAATGAGTTTCCGCTAGATAAACTCGACGTGGGATGGATCAAGAAATTATTAACATTGACCCAATTCCCTGCCGCTATTTGTATCTCGGAGAATAAGTATCGACGACATTTTAAAGCGATGCCCTCTGCAGCCTTTATTCTATGCATTTCTACGGGAACCGGTGTTGTTGCGATTGAGATTACATGTCCCAAAGGGACTTTACTGTTTGCTTATTTAACTCACCTTACGGCAGAATTGGGAAACCATTCTTTGCACGAAACTACTTCAGTTTAAAAATGGACTGTTGATTCAAACGGATTTTCAGTGCTCATTTCCAGATACATACAACGCTTTTTAATATTAAACAAGGGTTGAGAGAGCCAAAGAAAGACAGAGGAAAACTCTAATGAATTATTGCTAGCTATGGATGTCTTGCTTTCATGTTTACATGAATCAAAAGAACTATTTTCAAATTTTTAGGGCACCATTCAGAGGGAAAGGTTTTCCCAATTTAAGTATATTTTCAAGACTGACGATGTAAGTGCTAATAAGATATGACCGATATGGATTAATTGTATTCATGGCCCCTGGTGATGGAAGGCTTTATTGAAAACTGTTATTCATAGGCTCACATAGGAATTTATTCTCCTAGTATTTAGGATTAGCGAGAAAAGCAAGAGGAAATACTCATTCCCTACTTCTCATCTCTCCAAGGAATCCAAACCTCTTTTAAAGCCAATTGCAGAGAGGATGACGTTCTGACAGGCGTTGCGGCTTATAAGTCCTCACCAAGAGATGCATATGGTATATTGAGGCGTCCAGCTACATATTTATTGAAATGCATTTGCAAAATACGAACTTGTGGATTCACGAGATGTATATGGTATATTTTTGCACGATGTGAATAATAATTCTAACAATAATTTTATTTTCTTTATATCATTTCAATTAATCAAAGTGCTTATAGGCTACGTATTAATGGTAGGATGTCTAATGAAGACTATGAAGGTTGTGCAGGAGAAGAATATTAAGAGGGAAATAGGAAACAAAAAAATCATCGAACCTTTATCCATTAAATTATCCATAAATTTAAATAATAATTAGAGACCTGGATGGTTCGTGTAAACCACCAAAATATTCTTCCAAAAAAGATGTAGTTGCTGTCGCATATCTCCATAAACCATTAAAAAGAGCAACTCTACTAACAACCTTGATTCCATTGAGGATATACTGACTTGTAATGTCCTACTACTCATGGCGATAATAGCCCGAGAGGCTGATTCGCCTGCAAACACATACATACATACATACTTGATTCAATTGAATTATTTTTGAGCGGCGTGCCGGTTAGCTTTGCTTGCAATTTATCACCTCTGGATGTAATATCAAAACATTACATCGATTTGAAAAACTAGTAATAAAATACCCATCAAATGGCCTCAAAGATATCGAATAGTGAGTGAGTGTGTATACTTGGTTTGCATTTGGATAATCATCATGAATACAAGTGTGATGTTCTCCGTGAGGAGAAAAACGGTTGTGATTCAATCAAAAGGGAAGTCCATTCTTCTTCGTGAATCTCTTGATGTGGCAAGTGAAACTTTCAAATGTGATAACGTGACAGCAAAGCACA
Source organism: Sympetrum striolatum (assembly GCA_947579665.1). Taxonomy (NCBI): domain Eukaryota; kingdom Metazoa; phylum Arthropoda; class Insecta; order Odonata; family Libellulidae; genus Sympetrum; species Sympetrum striolatum. The sequence goes on along the minus strand of OX388348.1, from coordinate 78,988,679 downwards.
TCCCGTGGGATAACAAACTCTCACATGAAGCGACTCCTCCCTGACGGGTGAAGCAAACTCAAATGCGTCGTCACGTGCAGAGAGAAAACCTCAGTGAATAGTTAAATGAGATCCAAATGTTTTGAAATGAGGTTCATTGAAAGGTTTGAATAAGAATTAAATATCTTTAAAAAAAACCCTGAAAAGGAAAAGAAAAACGTTTGTTGGACAAATGTTTTTCGTGTGGACAAAGTGATGGCAAATAATGCTCTCTATGAATAATAAAATCGAAAATTGATATCACACAGACCAAAAATATCTAACATCAAATAAAATTGCTGAGATAAATCAAAACTATGTACTATGTATGTACTTTAGAGGTTATCTTTTTTATAGGTACTGAGTGCTCTTAACAATTTTCTCTAACGACAGCTGCTGCTGAAACCAGGTTGACAAATGTAGTTCGGCACAAGGATAGCGATATGGAGAGATGCGAGGAAAAATCTAGTGATAAATATAACTGATATATTTTGACGAATGCCTGGTATTAACAGAGAACCAATCTACTCATACATTATAGCCTTTTTATTTGCATTGAAATTGAAATATTGGTGAATTCACTGCAAATATATTCTATTTCAGCCGCACGAGAGGATATTGTAAAATTTTATTCGCAGAATTTTCAAATCACAAAATTTAGCGTATTTTAAATAAACTAGCAAAATGTCCATTCTCTGATTGCTTCTTATAATCATTCCTCCTATAAATAGCATCATTCTCATATAGTCATCGCATGCACTAAAGCAATTATGATGAGGCTTGAATTTATGTGAAATAATAATTTATACCTCTCTTTCCCAGAAATGAAAACGTATTAAATGAATTTGATCAAGGCATACTTATATTAGTTATGTTTACATTAAATATGCCTCGATGATCATCCACGAACAATAAATATTCCACATATATTGATGTTTCTTGATAATTTACTCCCTATTAATTCCATATCCAGCCCGTGAATATTATTTATTGTACTTAATTGACGGATAATTGTGAATGTGAGATATACTAATGGATAAATTCTGGAATTGGTGAATGTTTTATTTCGGATCCACGTTATTCAGCTGTTTAGGAAGCCATCGCTTACACTCAAATAGTTTAACATCTGAATTTTATGAGAGTTAGTTACTTTGCACAGAAAAGTAGAATACATTCCGTTATTACCTCGTTAGCATCATCACAATATTAGGAAGGAAAATAATTTAAATTATCATTCGTCTCAGCAGTGAAGAATAGGTACTCTAGTTTCCCCACTTCTTGTTTAATATGTGAAACCTAAGTATGGCGCTAAAATTAGCAAGGTAAAACAATCCAACGAATTCAGACCATTTGCACTCCGAAGATAAACAACTAAGGGGTTAAAGGGCGTATTACTCTTGAAATACTTCTTACGGTTGCACGGATTAAAGATCGCCCTTGTCCACGAGAAGCGGAGCAAAGGACGGAACGATGTTAATGAAAAAGGAAACAAAAGAAGAACGCGAGCGCTGTGTTTGCGAGAGAAAGAGTATTACTTTTCTGGGAAAGAGGGATGGAATAAAACGGGATTACTGAGAAACACTCGAAAGACAGTGTGAGAGGGCACGTATTTCGCGCACATCTGCCCAGGGGCCGTGAAATATGGGGCGCAGAGGGCAGCGTATGAGAGGGTCAAGAGAAATAAGGGATGCGGAGTAAAGGGGTGAATAAGGGGAAAATCCCCTTGTCCGGAAATCACGGAATGAGTTAGGTTTAAGGGAAATTGGGTCATAGAAAAAGGAGGAAGTTGAGCAGCGGGGTCCATTTTATCTGCGTTCTCTCTTTTTGCCAAACGGAGAAAGATTTTCCTCGGATTCGAAACGGATGTTTTATTCGGTAAACCCATCATTTCGTGACCTTTCGGTACTAAATAGGTCACTATTGACGCTTTAGTTGTTTTTGCTGATATTTTAAAACTCTTTGTAGGTAAACTACGATTTTAGGTAAATGCAGTAGCATCTTGGTTCTACCTTCTAGTACTAGGTTTATTTTAGTCCAAATACAGAAAAAAGAGTTGGAAATTTCGTATGTTGATTTCTTTTGAATTTACTAATATTTGCTCTACGACGTTCTAGTATGATAATATTCTACATCAAGTTCCATAAATATTCATAATTTTCATCAGAAAATAAAAAACTGAATATTTAGCTGCAGAGTAAAATGAGATCCATCAGCTGAAAATAAGCAATTCACACAGATAACTTCAAAATCGGTTCTTCGACTATTATTAACTTCTTTAAAGGTGCAATAATGTATTTAAGATTCTTTTTTCATAATTATATGAAATAGTCACCTTGACTGTATCAAAATATACGGATCGTTGTTCAGTCGTCTTAAAAGTATCATGACTGTCGTTGAAAAAACAAAAAGACAATCGGATATTACGCATCTAAGGATTCGTATACATCATTATATAGGTTAATCGATTATGCCCGAGCTCGACTTGCTATGTATACTTAATATATAAAATAACTTAATAATTTTAATTATGCAACGAGATGATGTGTACCTTCAGAAACGAATCGCTACAAAGTCACATATTGGCCACATCTCGGTTTATCAGTTATAATCAGCTAATATCGTTATCATTAACGGAATTCAAATCAATATTCCTCAAAATCGGATTGATTTAATTCAGTCATCTCGTTGACAGTTATTTATTATGGTGTCAATTTTTACATTTAGTTGCCAGCGAATAGAAAAACATCCTTCAGTTATTCTATCCAGTATTAAGTATGAGTAATGCGGGACCACTTACCTTTTCTTCTCATTTAGCAGGTACAAGATGAGTTGCAGACTCAAAATTAAGTTAAATCTACCGATTACTTTTAATTTGGCCATTTAATATTTTTTCATTTGATTTCTTGCTTACTTTCCCTTAAGACAAGAAGTTTTGAACCATTCTCAATTGATGATACAGCTAGGATCATTATTTTGTTTGTAAATATTTTTTCTAAATTGTTATTCACATTCTCTATTTCTTTGTAGTATTAGATTAAACACTAATCAAATTCACTCAAGCGAAAGGATGCATTTTAGTGAGTTAATTGCAGCTTCTTATTTACAGCGTTAGTCAAAGATATTTTGTAGTTATGCTAGTTCTAATTTTATATTCACAACGACACAATACGAAAAGAAGTCATTTGATCTGAATGAGGGAATTAACAATTTTGTCCATGCTACACAACCCAAAAGAGAAATATCTAAATTACAAAAAACTGTAATCAAATCATTCCCAAAACCATGAATCTGATAAGTTCGTTTATTCAGAAAAATCTAAAACAAATTACGAGACATTTTCGTTTATTTCATACTTTGCACAACTTTTACAATTTCTTAGAATAGATATGACTCAAATTGATGCCCTTTAAACTCCTCCTTTTTGTACACAACGGCTTTCAAAACATAAGTCAGAGGAAATTCCATCAGTTTCCATAGTTTCCTTTATATATCTCTTTCATCTGACAAAAAAATTTAGAAAATTCACCCTTAGGCGAAATTCGCGTTCATTGAAATGCTACAGACACCATCATTGGTTTAACTTCACACACTTGATTACACAAAGATTTCGACGAAATTATGAGTCTCTATCTCGCATCGTGATTTCGTACACATTAAAACATACACTTACACGATTAACAATATTATCACTTATTTGGGGAACAATGATATAGAATACAATTGTGCCCATTTCACAGCACAGTTTATAGTCCATGGTACTGTTTCCTTGTTAGTGTTCGTTCTTTGGGGTGCTCAGTCACCTGAAAGAAAAGGAAGATTATTTTGTTAGTAAACTACGCCAATAACCAATTTTAGACAAATTATTACTCACTACTATTCTACTGGCAAATTTACAGATCTCAAAATTTTCGTTAATATATTTTAACATATATTCCAAATGAATTTTACATGCTCTTAGTAAGGAGTTAGTGTAAAAATGCGATGGACAATTAAGTTATGGAATTAAAGTTTAGTTTAAAGTATAGAATATCAATCAATAGAAGACATTCAGTGCAGATGTAAAACACCAAAATTTTATTACACAGAAATAAGGCACTCTAATTAAAAAATAAAACATAACAAACTTTAGAAAAAGCTCAATAGAGGCCGACATTTTGAATACTTAAACCAAGTTCTATAAGACCGAATGACTGAACAGGATTAGAATTTTAAGCTTAATGATTCAGAAAGTACTTCACTACCAATGTGATTATGAAGATAATTGGATTTTAAGGGATAGTAATTACATAGAGCTCTAAATAAGAAAATATTTTTAAAGTTTATATCTGATAAATTTCTTGGAGCTTCAGGGCAACCATTGCTTAACTTCCGAAAGATCTTATAGATAATGATCAACAACCTAAATATATTAACCGATAGCCATCACATTAATAACAGGAAAGCTAAGGCTGCGCATCCTCCTTTTGTATTTGAGGTAAAACTTTCCAATTAAATTCTGAAATGACTTTAAGGTGAGAAATTCGTATGCATTCTTAGAGTAAGTGATGGAAAAAGTAAGGAAATAGGAAAGGCAAGAAGGTGACGCTCAGCTGACCTCAGCTGCGCTTTCCATTAATTCCGTTTTTCCAGATAAGCTCGTGTATCTCGGCTGTGTCTACAGATTTCATTTTCAGAAACTTCATAAAATACCATGAGAGACACGATTGTTTTGACTGTCACGATCTCCTTGACCTAGCTCGAAATTTGACCAAAAAGTTTGTCTGCTCCTTGGTTATGTATTACGTACAAAGAATATTAAGTATGAAGACTTATAACGAATCAAAAACGTAGAATGGATTAAAAATGTGGATACTTGGGTATTTCATCATTTCCATCGACAACTTATTGATTAAAATGAGTTATGTTTCTAATGTAAATGTTTCTGCTATTAGTCAGAGAGCATCGTGGGAAATTTTCTTGGGTTACCAACCGGGTCGTGTGCAAGGACAATCCCGACGTTTCGGCCGCTAACTCCACAGCCATCGTCAGGAGTGAATTGAACTCTTCACCCCTGAAGATGGCCGCGGAGTCAGCGACAGAAACGTCGGGGCTTTTCTGCACAACATCCGGTTGGTAACCCGAGAAAATTTCCTACAGCACTTAAAGCCGGTAAAGCACCCAGTCCTCTCTGATCGGAGAGCATCCTTTAGGCGAATAAATTCGCAACTTTGACACCACTCCATTTGATTAAAGATTTTAGTTAATGACACACAATATTGTAACAGCTTTTTAGATTATTTTTTTAGATATGCATTTTGCATAACATGCAAATACGTATTCAGTATTTTGTGAATTTGAATATGGGTATTTTTTAATCTTATAAGAGATGATATGGAAAAGGTTAAGCCAGCCAAGTTTCGTCAGTCACATTGCGGAAATATTTCAATGGATAGAAATAATTTAGTTGAATTTCTACATGAGGTATCCCTTTTAACTCTTGATCGTCTATTTCTCATCTTAGGTCTAGCTGTTTCGTCCTCACGCATATTAGCGAAACATCAGAAATTTTAATAATAGTCAACCTCAGGTGGCTCAGATAAACAATCATACCCTCTTCAGTTGAATATATCCTTTATCATGCCATGTTACAAAATGTGGTTCTCATCTCATAAGCACAAAGAGGAGCAAGGAAAACGACGTAGAGCCTTCGAAAGTTTCAACCGTTATAGAAGGCGCAGCACAGTGGGCTAGAATCGAAAAAACCTGGACAAGGGGCTAAAAATGGGTTTTTTGGAGTGCGGTTATTGAAACTTGGTGTAGTTATTGCAAAATGATTGAATTGTATGTTCCTGCTCGTCGTATTTTAAAATTTTCAGGCGTCAAAAAGATACAGGGCGACAAACTTGAGAAATGTTCACGAAAACGGTAAGTTTCGGATTTTTTGGAAAAAAGTTCAAGTTCGTTGATATATAGTTGCTTTTGAGGGAAGCTGTTGGAAGAAACAACACAACATTAATCTAGCATTACTCTTTGTCTTTCAATTTGCTGAATGTTTCATGCTCTAAGATGATTCTTTGGTTATTAAAAGCAACAAAATGGCGGACACCTTTTTCGGACAAATTTCGAGATAAAGTAAGGAAATCAACTAGGTAAACAGCGATGGACTATCAAGTCTCTTATACCACGTCAATCTACAAGGCTTCTAGATATGGAATCTGAAGAGTCTGTTTCGTTTCACCTGCTACCCTGTGATTGCGGTGGACTTTTCCTAAGCGCTGCGCGGTCCGACTGGGCGCCGTAGAATCCCCAAATCCGGTTTCGGTGTATTGTTGGTTATGTTGAGTCGAAAATTTTGCTTCTTTTATCTTTGATTCTGGCAAATCATACTATAAACATATTTTAATACACTTTAAGATATGAATTTGAGACCATTACTTTAGATAATAAATGCGGAATTGAGAAATTTTTTCACATTACGGAAATTGTTTGTTAGTTAGTTTAATACGTATAAAAACTCTTAAAATTGTTAATATTCCTGTGAATTTTACATATATTACCTTAATTGTCGGAATGGCTGCTTACAACTCAGTTATTGATTGTAATTAACGTATTTCATTATCTTATTAAGTGCCTCCCACTCAGTCGTCAGAATATTCTTCATCTGAATCCTCGGATTCAAATAACTCACTCTCTCGGTCGTCGATGATGAGGAGATTTCTTAACTCTGTTGTTAGGATCCTTTTCTTCTTGGATTTCAATGTGCCTTACATGGTAAACCTGGCATCTGATGTTAGCAGCAGCCTTTTTATTAAATCCTCATTAGTGGCTATTCTCTAGTGTTTCCTCGTGAATCTTTCCCGAAACCTCCTGATATCCTTGTTTCTAGCTTTCATGGCTTCTTCTGATAGCTCTCCCAACGGAAGAATCGCATCTTTTGATATTTCTGTTCCGTGAATAAGTACTTTATGTTCTGTTGGAGGCATATAGTACCAATGATACAAATTTACGTAGAGACAGGCAGTATCCCAGCAGTAGCTTGAAAAAATGGAAAATTTATTCCATCTTCGGAATGCTCTTCGTCTCCTTCCTCCATTGAAGGCGAATTGGCTGCCAAAACATGTTGAGGATGGCCGCGAATTTGACCATATTATTTTACCTTAATGTAATATGATAACCAAAATTATTGAAATTGCTAGATAAAGTTGTTTTTCTTTTAAGTTTAAGTTTAAGTAAAACGCTGAATTAGTGCGATTTACCTGTAGTATCGTTGACTAAACGGAGAGGAACGAGAGATCTCACGAATAAGAACTCGTACGATTTTACCTCTTGCCATCCTTGCTTCTAAAGTGAATGGCCAGAGCTTCCATCGAAACCATATTTGCAGGTTAGAGAGCATTTGATTTTACGCTTTGAGGCTTGTACTGTTTATACTGAAGCTACAATTCTTGACGCTGTATGTGCTAGCAGAGATTGCAAATACACTTCGCAAGTCTCTTCCGAAACGGGAATCCCTTCTGGTTATGGAACAAGGCAGTACCTAAGAGAATCATTCACATCAGAGTTTAATCTTTCAAGTTCAACTTGCAAATCAAAAAATTCGGCAGATGATTCTTTCGATCCAAGATTGATTTGGTTCCCTTCTCTTTTATAATTACTTGATGAATCACCGATCGAGTAATTTCGAAAAAATGCATTTCACAAAAGACAATCCATTGTTTCAATAAACTTCAAGTAACAGACTATTTAAAAAACGGAAATAAATAAGAATTTGTTGTTTAATTCTCCATGTTGGATGATGAAAAGTATCCAAATCACTACTTAGATACGCAATATTCGGCATAAAAATATTTAAGATTCCTATCACTCTTGGTAAAAAATATCAAATTTTCTAAAAATCTTATTTAGACGCCATTTACCCATATTTTTCTTATTTTAATAAATTACTCATACTTAATGTGATGGATCAGCTAGAGATTTCCAAATAACAGCCCCATGGCAAACGGATCGTCGTTGTATCTCGTGGAGTCTCTTGAAGCCAAAATACTGCGGCAGGATATCCGAAAACCAAAAGCACAAGAAACTATTTTTTTGCCTTCAAAGAAAGACTAAAACTGAAACTTCCAAAATATTTTCTCTTTCCTAATAACTCCGAAGGCACGTGCCCAATAGCTCTAGCAAAGGGGCAGATGCGTACGGATGTTGGCATTGCACTAGAGTGCCGTAAGCCGTACTTAACTCAGGGCCCATAAAATAAGGGCCGGCTTAAATTGGCAGATGAGAAGATTTCTCAATTCTGTTAACAGTGTTTTCGACCAGCATAGATAATATAAAGTTCGCCAGAGTTATTTTTACTGCTAAAAATATAATGTAGACCAATGCCTCTAATGTGCCAAAATTTCTCAATTCCGCATTTATTATCTAAAGTAATGGTCTCAAATTCATACCTTGAAGTGTATTAAAATATGTTTATAATATGGTTTGCCAGAATCAAACATAAAAGAAGCAAAATTTTCGACTCAACATAACCAAAAAGACACCGAAACCGGATTTGGGGATTCTACGGCGCCCAGCCGGACCGCGCAGCGCATAGGAAACGTCCACCACAATCACAGGGTAGCAAGTGAAATGAAACAGTCTCTTCAGATTCTATATCTAGAAGCCTTGTAGATTGACGTGGTATAAGAGACTTGATAGTCCATCGCTGTTTACCTAGTTGATTTCCTTACTTTATCTCGAAATTTGTCCGAAAAAGGTGTCCGCCATTTTGTTGCTTTAAATAACCAAAGAATCATCTTAGAGCATGAAACATTCAGCGAATTGAAAGACAAAGAGTAATGCTAGATTAATGTTGTGTTGTTTCTTCCAACAGCTTCCCTCAAAAGCAACTATATATCAACGAACTTGAACTTTTTTCCGAAAAATCCGAAACTTACCGTTTTCGTGAACATTTCTCAAGTTTGACGCCCTGTATCTATTTGACGCCTGAAAATTTTAAAATACGACGAGCGGGAACATACAATTCAATCATTTTGCAATAACTACACCAAGTTTCAATAACCGCACTCAAAAAACCCATTTTTAGCCCCTTGTCCAGGTTTTTTCGATTCTAGCCCACTGTGCGCAGTCGCAATTTGGTGTTAGATTTCGAGTTAGGCGGCAAATACACGCGACGCTAGATAATTGGTCTCGATTATGTAATCCAAGGTTCTCCCAACGGCGATCACGCCGTGGGACTCATCCAAATTCAACATCAATGCATGATCCAGGTCACATCTCCAAATCTCAAGGGTATAAACGGGTTGGAAAGGTAAGGATGCGATACGCATAAAATCTAATTAGCTCCATAAAAATTAAATGAATTACAGAGTTAGAATTGCACGGTTATGTATATTAAGTACAAACAAAGAGATTCTGTGAATTTTTCATGGATGGTTCAGCTATCATAGGCAAATAAAATTAAAGAATATTCGAATTATAAGCAGTAAAAAAAATAGAAATGATAAGCTGAAGGAACTTGAAGTAGGATAGTAACAGCTTAAAGGGCGTAAAGAACAGTTTGTAAATTCACCTTGGTGAAAAGCATCTTAATCCTCTAATTTTATCTTAAGTAGCTTCTATCAAAGAAAATAATTTTGCTGTGTACGCAACTATCACGATCAGAAAACGAAGGACGTCTGTCTCTAAAGACATCGAAGATGGAATAATTAGTAATCCCCTCCACCGTTAGCTACACAAAACTCATTTCATAAACTTAAGACAAAAGATTGTGTCTAACACGACGTAAGTGCATGCTTTGAATTAAAATTCTCGTCGGTGCTCCATTAGATGAGATGAATTTAACGACTCCGCGGCATTTATTGTTTAGTAGCTTTGACATTATAAGCACAATGAGCGAGACAGAAGTAAAATTCACGAACGCTGTTTATTTTTTCTTCCTGAACTGAAAGAGAGAGGACTTAGAGAATTAACGTTTACATTACTATTCTCGTAAAGATATTAGAATATCCGAAATCCCTCTCGTAATTTGATTCCATTCTTTCAATAATGCCGACGCAGCATTTACAGTAGTTAGCCTTGAAATTGGTGCGTAAGGAATTGTCTGCAGTGATCATAGGTTTTTTATTTGAAACTTTGTCATTTAATTACATACATAACGGATAGGCATTACTGAATAGTCATTCAGTTAATGATTAAGTTAAAGACTAGAAGTATAGTAAGGCAACTCTGCAAGAAAAAAATGAAAAATACGTTAATATGAGACAATGTAGACAGTCACTTTATCTTAAAAATAGAAAGTAATCGTGATGGTTGATATTTTTATACAATGCTATTTATTTCAAATTTTATATGTAACTTCAACTGCCGTAATGTAGTGCAATGGAAGTCTACAGGAAGATTTCCTTGACGTGAATATTTTTTTTCGTCATACAATGCGGCCAAGTTAGCTTTTTAACGAGTCGTCCACCTGACACACATTTACACCAGCGAAGCAAGCGAGGAAATGGAAAATTGAAACCTTTGATTTCCGTAATTGAGTTCGAGATATCAAAAATATTTTATCAACTGAGAGGACTTCAAAATATAACTGTAGTTGATCAAGGAACGAGGAAAAACGATTCCCATTAGAGAATACTCAATTGAAAATAATTAAGGTTTGTAAAGTTGAAAAAGGGAATTGTTGGTGGATAAAAAAATTCCCTGAAAAAGTAAACAAAACTTTGATTGTAAAACCACGCACTCTAGCGGGAGTTTTAATTGAAAGATCAAAGGAAGCTTAGGTGTCGTTTGACGCCAAAAAAAGGATTGCTTTCGGATACACATGTTTACGAGGAATACAGCACGAGGAAATACTTGCATGATAGCGAAGAGGTTAATGGATAAGAGTCCTTATATATTCTGGTATAATAAACTGAACTACTTATTATCTTATTTTCTTCATTTACTTTATATTTCAAACTCTTTTGTTACATAAAGATGGGATTTAGGTATTGTGAATTAATATTTATATCCTATTTTCATTAATGATTTTATCCTCTAATTCTTTTTTACTGGAAACTTACTAAACTTATTTGATAAACTACAGTCGGTCCTCGTTTACCACGGTTAATCGGCACCAGACCACAGTATGTGAATTTCCGCGATTAAGGGTTCTTTATTTATAAATCGATTATTTTCGTAGTTGGAGCATGGAAAATCTGTTTAAAACCTAAATACGTTTGTTAACATTATTAGAGCCTCTAGACTAGAAAAAACAGAGAAACGAAGCGAACTGAATGTAACAATCAAATATAAAGTAACTCACACACTGATTTCCGAAAGCAAATTAAATCATTTCCACAACAAAACAAATGAATTGAAATGAATACAACATTCGGTACCAAGTTAACGCTCATTTCGTTTTTTGAAAATAGATAACTTAAATCACTTCCAACGATTAATTATGCTCATCAATGTGAACGAAATCAATAACAATTTTCTTCTTCTTGGCTAATTAATGCCAAAATGCAGGAACTCGGATTCAACAAAGGCATTTGTCGTCAGGGAGACCGGTTATTTACACTCTCAATATTTAACAAAAGCTTGTCTCGATTTTGTACGACTATTCTTTTTAATTTAATTTTGCAAAAGAAATAAAGCCTGCAGCGGCAAAAATTAACTTTATGTTCTTTTTTTGTGGAAATGCTTGGATCTGGGATCGAAACAAGGACGAAATGTTAACATTTTTACCATAGAAACACTCTCGTACTTGAATGCAATGTTGCGTTAAAATTAAAAATCAATCGACAATGAGCATATTTGAGATTTGTGGCCACAAACATACGCAGGCTGAATTTTTATGTATAAGATTTTTGCAGGAAATTTCATCTGCTAAATGAGAAAAGTTCGCATCTTAAACAAAAGAGCTCTGATGAAATGAATCGCCTTGTTTGATGCTATCGATTTAAATGTCAAATATTTAAAATAGGCGTTTGTCAGTAAAAATGATATTTTAAAAGGAAAAGGTTAAAGGTTCATAGCACATATGGGGGAGTGGCCAGGAAATATTAATTAATTTATAGATACAGATAATTTAAAAGCCTAAATTATTACCGGGAGCGGAATTTTATATACAAACATGTTTTACGTATACGCTATAGTGGAACGCCGGGAGCAATTTCAATAAAACCTCGTAGACACATAACTTATAATCTTGAAAAAATTATATTTGGAGTAATATATGGTTCGTTGGAACGAGAGATAAGATGTAGTAGATGACCGAGATTAGTTTCGAGTCCATAGCCTTCGCTGTCACTAAGCTGATTGGTTACAGTCCCGATTACATTGGTCCCCGAGATATCATAATCGACTCCAATTTTAGATGTTCGTATTTAAAAGAAGCTAACTTAACAACGGGTCCAGGGAATGAAAGTTTAATTTCGCTTTTTTGTTGATTATATTAGGGTTTACAGCCTTATTTTAAAGTTTTGGTGCTTATTTTGGGTAAGAGATGCCCGATAATCAAATTGAAGCGACTACCTTGACTGAAAAGGGAGAATGTTAACAGTTTCCACCCCAAGGATGCCACCCAAACGACGGGTGTCCTTTACAACTTCAAGAAATCGAAATATCCAGCGAGTCTTGCGTTTCCAATCAATAGGACAGATGAGCTACGGTAGTGCGAACTTGATTTGACTTGATCGCTTTTCTTAGGTACAACTGTATGTTGCTTATCAAATATTCAAGAGTTGCAGAAGGGAAAACTAACCTGGTTTAGAATCGAGTTTTGAATTAAATTAACATTAAAGTGGATAGAATATTATGTTATATTATTATTGATTTAATTCTCTTATATACTTAGATATTCGTAATTAAAATTACTTATATTTAACAAGGATAAAAGCCATCCCTTTCTTATCCAATTATATAATGAGATGAGTCAATACCCAAAAAACGTGAGGTACCAGCTAGTTGTTCAATAAATCGCTGATATTTTCGCCTATTTAATGTCGCCTAATAAATAGATACGTAATAAATACCTTCTATAAACAATTTATTAAGATTTAAAATCAAATAAAAATAGCAGTAATAAACTATTTACAATCTTCAGTTAACCGTTCCATTCCCATATCATCAAAGACAGTTGTTCACCAAGTAGAGTTTTTTCGAAGAATTATGAAATTTATTACGAATTTAAGTTCTCTTGATTCCGTACGAAACGTATCTCGAGAGAGGGGAGACTTGAATGAAACACGTGATAACATAATTAGAGTCCCAGAGAGAAGATAAAAAGGAAATCGATGTTTCCAGACAGAGGAGATCGAAGAAGCAGTGAATAAGAAGAGACAGCAATGAAACTTGGAAGGCGTAAAAAAGGATAAAAGAAAATATGGGAATATCTCCAGGGGAGTGGAGATAAGAATTCAAAAAGAGCGGAAAACTTGGGAAATCTAATTAGCAGTGTTTAAGAGTCTTTGTCAAGCCAGAATGACGAAAATCTACTTAAATCCGCCGGGGGAGGAATTTTTCGAGGGAGTTCCAAAAAAGAGACGTAAAAGGCGGTAGCGAATAAAATATGTAAGAATAACATAATTATGGGCAGCAAAAATGTTTGCTTGAGAAGAGAAGCGACGTGGCAGCATAATGGAATGACTCTTGAATTTCAGTTATCCTTCCTTGTGAATATCTGGCAGATAATATGACGCAGTTAACATAGAAATGATCCTCAAATGTTTTAAATTAGAGAATCATAGTTTTATCGTAAATGTTTGGTGATACAGGACCTTTAATCATTAACTTCATAGTAATGATCTTATTTCATTAACAGGATTTTTTTAATGTTGCGATACTATAATTTAGTTATGCATAAAATAAATTATACGCAAGTTTTGGTTTGGACTGTTAATTACGTATATAGCTTATTATAGTCGAAGGTACTCTCTGGTTATCTCGCAGGTGATGGTTGGCTCGTCCGCCGACTTTTCGACGGCCCACTCGGTCGCCATCCTCAGGGCAGATGTGTCGAGATATAAACCCCTGCATCTGAATACTGCGAGATAACCAGAGAGTACCTTCGACAATGTATCCAGCAGGAAAGCACGAAATTTTTCTATAGCTTAATAGATATCAATACATCATGAAATGTAGTTCTATCAATAAAGTCGTCCACTAAAAGTCTCCTAGGAGCCCCAAAACCTCCAGTATTGCCAAACCAAAGCCTTGAAGAAGGAATGACACGTCATAGGTGAACAAATTGGCAATTTCTGTCCTCAATGAGTCCGAACACCACCGATTGAACAACACATATGCAACCGTGAGAGTTAAGCTGATCCATGCATTCAACGAATATATTTGCATACCTAAGATGGGTTCAGATATTTAAACCTGCAAATATCTATTTTATATAACAGAAACAAGTGTAAGATTTGCACACATATTCATCTAACTTAAAATAATATATTAATAATAATAACCATCCTTATTTTAGCGAGTTTGAGACTAAAAGTCTCTTCTTCCATCCAACCCATTGTCATTAATTATAAAGAAATTGAATTAAAGAGAATAGTACGAGAAACAATTAGAAGTATTGCGAATATAAAAATCTAAAATATTCTTAGGGAAAAAATCACTGCAGAAAAACCACTGCAAAGAATGATGGCGTGAAAGATATGCGCAAGCCATAGTAATAACTAAAGGATGAGAAAAGAGTGCATGTCAAAGCATATAAATACCAGTCTACCACACTACCGGTATCAAAATATAAAATAACTCCCTATGATATGTCTCCACAAAGCAGGACATGCATTAATACTAATATATGCATCCATCATCAGAACGACTGATTTAAATTCAAATCGGTTCCGATCTTTCTGATTTTGGCCTTTTCCCACCAATTCCTCTGGGGCGATGCGCCATTGACAAGAGCTTTAATGACGATTCCAATCAGATCAGACCCCGAACAGGACTTCCGCGACCCCATTCGGATGCGGAAGCCCCCGAGGGTTGCCCTCCCGCACTTTGGCCAATATCTCATAACACACATCGCGTAGTTGCATCAGGAGACGACTAGCCTCGACCTGGGTTCGAATCACCCGAATGCTGCCTCCGAATCCACACTATTAAACTACTCTCCGATGCAATCCCGTTCTAGTGGTAGGGTAGCCCTTTAAGGGGAGACACTGCTTTAATTTCCTTTGAAATTAAGATATTACTCTCATAAGTGACATTTACCGGAATGATTTTTATAATCACGAAGTAATTTAATTAGACAAAACGGAATCAGGCGTAACTTTGTGGTAGTTATTAATGATATCAAAATCCATATTGAGAAAACATTTACTAGAAGACCACAGAGAAGTGGTCTTTTCTGGTCTGGTCACTTCTCTGTGGTCTAGTTAAAGTTTTCTCAATATGGATATTGAAAATTTAATTAGAATAACAAAAATGCTATCGGGGTAATGCCAACGGTAAAAAATATATTATCACGACGCCGTACACATTTAATTAAACATTCACTCGACTGAAGCCTACTTATCTTCAAATTGACTATATTTTCGATGAACTATCATTCATTTAGGATTAGTTAATCCAGTAACTCAGATACTAACTGAAGATTAGAATGGATTATGAGGTTTGCATAATCCTACGTAGAAAATAGTAAAGGATTATAATGCTATAATCCATCTTTACCTTTATCTTTTCCATTTGATTCGGATTATAATGCTGTTACAAAGCGCTTATGTAAAACGCAAACACGTTATTTCGTAAATCCACCCCGAATTAGATATTATTCTGTCTATTGTGGAAATGGTGAATTCGTTGGTGTGCTTCCCAAAATTATTCCCATTTTTGCCTTCAGAACACTATTTTCATGATAATACCAAATAAGTCTTTCCATACTGTTTGTAAATACCAGGTTAGTGTTATTGAAATATCATCGCTTCATAAAAGTTTGCCAGAACAAGAAAATCTTTTCTGAATTATCATTTTTTTCCATATTTCGTTTGAAATACGATAACCTTTATAGGACTTCAAATTATCATAACTAGGTGGTGTGATCGTTATTATATCCAAACAAATAAAAATAATTGAATTTTTAAAATACTATAAAATATCATTAAAAGATAATATGTGGCATATCTTGGAACAAATTTGATCCTACTGAATTAGACCATTATGGGTACGGTGTTTTTTTAGGTGTCAGAACTAACTGGGGTCATTTAGAAGACATTTTGATTTCTAAATGATAAATTAAAGTTCCCTTACGTTATCTAAAATTTCATTATTATGATTTTCAATTTTGTTTTCAGCAAATGAAAGCTTTCACTTTACTGAGCCTGGAATTATGTAATTTAACAAATTATATTTTATTAAATTTTGAGAATTAGAAAAGGTACAAAAAAGACGATACGGTTTGTAAAGAATTGCTACAATAAAACAGTGAGCATTAATCGCATGTTTCAGGACGAGATTAGAAGATTAATACAAAGGATAAATTTATTAAATGAGTTCAGAGAAATTCTCAGAGGATGTAACTGATATAACACGTCCTCTCTGTTATACTGGCCGTTCGGATACTGCGTGCTAAATCAGCAAAATAGATCGTAAAGCCAATCGTTTCAAAAATTCGTCTTTTACATGATGTAAAAGCAACGTGTTAAGAAAAGAGCCTAGGCGCTTGCATCTCTTGCCACACACCAAAAGGCTGCTTTCAGGGTCTTTACATAGACATATTTTAGGAATTTTGAAAAGTTAATTCATTAAACTTTACCATCTGTATAAAAATTTCAAAGAGACAAAATTCCAACGCAAATATTGAATGCATTTGCATGATTATGTGTAATACCTTAATAAGTTATGAAAAGTTTCGAATTTGCACATTTTTATTTATAAAATTATTTTTTTGGGCGTAATGTTTGTAAAAATGATTAATTTTATGCCGATTGTGTTCCAAATCAATACATATTTCACTTGTCTGCAGACTGAATTTCCTTTTCCTGTAAAACCACGAATGGAATGGCAAAGAAAAAAATGAATGTCTCACAAAATGTGACACGAAAATATTAAAGAGAGACATTATCATTTTTCTTCTTCTGAGCTTTGCTCCTTTATCTACGCCATTATCAAAAAGACCATTCCAAGAAGAGGGGAACAGGTCGCCTAACAACTATGGAGTTCGAGAAGAAAATCTTCACGTTTATGAAATCAAACTTGATAATCAAGAAAGTTTAATTAACTGTCATCTTTTTGCTTAAATCTCTTGGATGATGCAAGGCTCTTGGCCAAAGAGCCCCTAGAGGAAGTTTTCTTCTAATGAATCTGCCAAAGAACTATCAGATGATTTTAGGGTGGCATTCCAGAGTAAAATATGAAAGAATTTTTAAATTT
This sequence comes from Sympetrum striolatum, assembly GCA_947579665.1. NCBI lineage: Eukaryota > Metazoa > Arthropoda > Insecta > Odonata > Libellulidae > Sympetrum > Sympetrum striolatum. The sequence goes on along the minus strand of OX388348.1, from coordinate 78,971,318 downwards.
AACGTTCAAATTCTAGGTAAACTTAGGATATACGTGGTCAATTTACTAAAAGGAACTATTCATAATCGTGAATGACATATTAACTGAAGAATATGTTTGCGATGATGAATGTATAACATCTTAATGACTAAAGTTACCGTGGAGGTGAAATCGGGCGAAGATTTAAAAAATCATCAGATTATGAGCATAATAATGAATAAAAAAATGATGATACACTGGATTAGTAACTATAAAAATACCACAAACTGATGTGCTTAGACTTTTTCTTTTTCGAATCTTCCCAAGTATAAGTCTCACTGTATGAAAACACTCAATTGGTCACTCATTAATGAATGAAATGAAAAGTGATTCTCGAAAAGATTATTCTTTATGTGAATATAATTATTCGCACAGAATTTAAAGACAGATGCTCCTAATAAAACAGGAATTTATTTAAAGGATAACTTTTAAGATACCTATTCTTCTGAAGGTACAGCTAAAGCTTAACCTTTTCAACCACTTTCTTTGGATTTGAATACAAACTTAGAGAGTAAGACGGCTAATTGGAAAAAAAGAAACGGAAAATATCTTAATAGGAGCATCCTCTCCTTATTTTCCGAAAAAGGATCTCTTTTGATGGGAAGAAAGCAGAAGAAAGAGTTTTCTTCGATTGGCGCAATCAACGCAATAAATTAATTCTGCTCTTCACACGTTTATTTTCTTTAAGAAGAATAGCCAGAGTAATGAAAAGTGACTAAAAATACAAACTTAATACGGCATGGAAAGTTTTTAGATTTTCAGAGGCATTGAGAATCGCTCTACTCAATTCCGAGTAAAAATTAGGATAGTTATTATCGTCATGGAAATAAGAATTAAATATAGATTCCTTTCTTTTTACAAAATAGGCTCTGAAGAGGAAATATAAAATTGGCAAAATAATTACGGTTCAATCTCATTCATTGACAAGAATTCAATATCAAACTGTTATTTTAAAATAACCAACTATCTCAACTGAAATGTCTTGCACACCAGTCCGGCATGTCAATCCACGTATATGAGTTACAGCGCTAATTGGGCTGAAAAAATCCGGTATTCTATTTTGCCACACTTTTTGCTCTTAATAAAAGAGAGTTATAACACTTCACTTTAGTCGGACTGTAATGTTCGACTGGCATATGCGATCGGACAGATGTGACGTACATCCACGAACTCTAGAACTCGCAGCGCAAGGAGAACCATTTTGTTACAAACACTATGATGAAATTAGAAAGCGTGACAAAAAAACATGTTGGCCTAAATCCTTGAATGAATGGATATTAGAAGCTATGCTGAGATTGCTTGAGAATTTCAGAGAAAACTAATTTGAAGAAGACGACATAGGTATCATGCTCCCCACCCCCTTGCCCATCCGACAATGAATGCAAAACAAGATGTTTTAATACTTCATTCATTCAACGAAAAATACGAGATAACACAAATTTTAAGAATAAGTTACACCCCCTGCCTTACCCCACCGAAAGACGTCGAAAGAAAACAGACTCAGGTTTCACTTCGTGGTATTCATACATGCAAAACAGATGATAAAATTATCAAAAATCGGCTTCATGATAAAATTCTTTTACTCCACCACATTAAAATAACAAACACGACCAGGTTTCTTAGCCTAAGGAGACATGAGAAAAAAATCAACAACATTAGAAAAACAACGAGGGTAGGGGAAGAGGGGGGGATGGATAGTAAGCCAATGGGAAAAACGGAGAGGGAAAATACAAAACTATATATAATTATTACAAACATATAATGTTGTTGATTTTTTCTCATGTCACCTGAAGATGCAGCTTGGCTACGAAACCTGGTCGTGTTTGTAATGTTATTGTAGTGTAGTAAAAGAATTTTATCATGAAGCCGTTTAGGATACGTGGGTTATAAATGGGGGATATTGAGACTGAAAAGATTATTTTGATGGAAAGAGAATATCGCAGAAAAAGTCCATATTAGCAAGTAATGCGTAATCAACTTTCATTTGAACGTAACAGGCTGATGCAGGGTTCGAAAAAGCTATGATAAATCAAGAAAAAACCTCCCAGTTTGTCGTATTAAATTTCATAAGCCCCTATTTCTTTCTGCCTGGGCAATCGGACCATATACACAATAAATGTATGCAATATAAGTATATAAAATAATATGTAATATAATATATGTATATAAAATGTAAATAACCATTCTCTAATCATATGCTTCACGAACTGAGCTTATATTCACCGCTTAACTCTGCAAGGGGGATGCAGAAGTGCATCGTGTTCCATCGGCACTTGCTTCGGCAATTATTAAACCAGTTTAATGGTCCAGAACGGGCTTCATTCCCGTGCTTCGCTTAGTTAAGTATTTCGGACACGAGGAAGAAGGTTCACTCTGCTTAATCACCCGCTTCTCGAATATTCTACGGCGTTTGAGAGCTTTTGCTTACGTGGTTTCATTGGAGTAGTTAATGAATCCAAGTCCAAAAAGGAAAACAGAGCAAATCCAAAAAGATGTTCATATTGTGTAATAGCAGGCTTTATTTCGATATTCAAATAAGAATAGTATCACAATTTTACATAAATTGCGTGTTAATGCTGACAACGAAAGTACCATCTACAAGTCTGAAAATTAAGTCGACTCGATAACTTCCATTAAACATCATCTATCTATAAATAATAAGAAAAGAATTAGACTAAAAAATAAAGAATCACAGAAACTATGATATATGATATGAGCATGCCCGACTTATTTCTCAAAGTAGAATGAAATTATAAGATTTATAGGAAGATTGGGGACGTTTATCTGAAATTGAAGATTAATATTTTCTCGTATACATTTATACTGATGTTTGGGCATCATTTACATTAACTTTCAATGATACAATCATGCTTAGGAACATGCTTACAATAGCACGAATGTAGATTAAAATAGAAAACCTATCCGATCCAAACGGATTACTATATGATACAAGACTGATAATGAGAAACACTTCTAGGAATAAGAATTTTAAGGTTCAATGTGGACACCTATGACAATGAAATACGGCAAAATATAATCCGGCAAAGGTGTGGGAAACCTATTACAAATACTTCATGTACTTCTGTAAAATACTTCATTGATATACCATGCCCTTGAAACGTTTTTGTCGTTGTTTTGTTTTTGTTATTTGAAATAATGAGACCAATATTGTTAATGCATTAACATTAGAATTGCAAATGACAGAAACTTATTTATATCCCGGCAACCCAGTATAATATTTTCATTTTTGCTTTTAATTTCAATAATCAACGAGTCCTGATAACATTTATTAAAACATGGCTTTGTTTCTGATTGAGAGATGTAGCATCGATCATCGAAAAAAGGCCCGTGAGACGAAAACGTTTTGTTAGGCATCAACTCAAGTTCAACGAAAATACTAATCTTCTACACGTTTTAAAGATAAAGATTAGATAAGATTTTTAACTAAGAAACAATAGCTCGCCCAACATTATAAATCCGTATTTAGCTGATTTGCTTTTAACATTATTCCAATCCTTTCTACTTTTGTTCCTTTTCCTCAATTCCACAATTTACCGCAAGGCTTTCATTGAAACCACGAAAAGTCAAATAGAGAGAAAAATATGAAACGAAAAAGATGAATCAAAGCGTCTAAACCTTGTGAAAGAAAAGAAAAAGAGAATAAAAACATTTTTGGGATTATTAAGGCAGGGGATTAAACCAAAAAAATGAAACTAATATTGAAAATGCGCAAAAATAAGAAACGAAGAAGAGGAGAAAATTAGGCAAAAAAATTGATGGCATAACGCAAAGATGTTATGCCCTATATTTTATAATGAAAAATCAAATCGAAACTGACGCTCAGTTTTTTTTTACAGCGGTCACGGTATATTTCCATTCCAACGATTGTATTACTTTTGCTGGTACCATTTCTCTCTCTACGTCCGTTTCCTATGGCGACATTCAATAAATAAACAAAATGATGGATATTTGTCTAGACATGAGTGAAGTTCATAAAAAGTGGATTTAGATGGAAAGAAAAGGTCATTTTAGGATAGTTCGACGAAAGTGTAATGTCGCCCGAGATGTTACCGATGGGACATGCGAAAGTATTATAAGATATCGAGCGAACTCAGGGAAGAGCAAATTCTTTGCTTTCACTTCTATTTTAGGATTCACGCGAGAATCGTATTGCATTAAGTCTGCTCTTATTTGACACTGATATATATTATTCAAAGCCCAAATTCACAATTTATAGTTTGCTTTGGCACATTTTCGTAAATGACAATGCTCGTTTCATTTGCGTATTACATTATAACGGATATCAACTCCCAAAGAGTAGCATATTTTGACAAGAATATTAGAAAAGAACATAAGAAATATTTTACTTCTGATGCATTATGATTATTTCTTAAGGCAACAGATTGGTCGAGGAAGACAAGTGATTGATTGTCTATTATGAGTAGATTATACAAACAGCTTGCTAAAAAGAGAAAAAACGCACAAATGTAATTTCTAGCGTGAATGGATAGATTCTAAATGCTTAAAATTAGAGCTCTCTACTGTACTAGGAAAAATATTCTGTATTTTATGCGTTATCTATATAATAGTTACTACTATTTACATGAATAACTAATCTGAAGTTGAAAACCAGCATAAGGAATGAGTATATAACATAAGCTTTAAGAGGAATAATATATTAGTATTAATAACGAAAGTGATACGTTAGTCGAGTTATGTAACCCTTAAATTATTAGTTAGCTTTAGAATCATCTTTGATATTTTTATCTATATTGCGATGCGTGAGTTAGAATGTTAAACTCATGAATATTGGGGTAGAGATTATCACATTAGTTGGCCGTTAATAGTATAGTACTGTTTGGTTTTGCAAAGCTCTGTAACTTCCTCAATATTCCTCCTGATCCTAGTTGATACCCTAAACTGTAGAACATGGTGTGGGAAAACTCTTCTCAGCTGAATACATTCAGATGGAAATTCACGACGAGGAATGAGAGCTAAACAACAGATAAAAGACCAACATAAGTAATAACCTTGAAATAACTACATTATTAAATATAAACAATTAATCAACACAAAACTAAATCAAAAAGAAAGGGCAATTCATCATGAATATACTTTGATGAAGTTGACAACTCTTCTTCATCTTTTTCTTTAATCGAATTAATAATTTAAAAATAAAACATCAAATGAACATACGCTATTTTGTCAAGTCCAATTCGTATTATATTTATGGTACTTTTCCTTCACTCATCCCCTTTTCTCTGGCTAAATGAGCTCATAAAATGCGAGAAAATCGCGTAAATAGAAATTCGACACACCAGGATCACGATCAATGGCTCATAAATGCCATCTCCGTAGAATTCTACAAAGCGCGACCTTTAAAGCGAAAATAATAAATTTGTGTGGATTACGAAAGATTTTTCGAAGGACGGCGGAAATAGGCCGTAAAGAAGCTGAGGAATTACATTAACAGATGAGAACAGAAAGGCGTTCATGGCCTGAGAAAGGATGATCATAGGTCGTAAGGAAACTTGTGAGATAAGTTGTTTGACGCAAAGTAAGAGATAGGGGAGACCGCAAAAGGGAATCCTTAAGAGGAGCAATCTCGGGATTGATTTCCATTAAAAGGGAAGAGCTTGACGACGGGCCATTCGTCTCTCTAGTCAGAGATTGTTCCTTCATATCCCGTCCATTAGTCACTGCGATGCAAAAGACATTACCCTCGAGAAGAAGGCGTTGAGAATTGTCGTCGGAAAATCAAGTCACTGTTTTGGTTCGCTAATTCAATTGCTCCCTTTGGAGATGAGCTGATGTTTCCTTCTTGTAATTACACTGGGTAATCCATAGTGTTAGGGGAAAATATATTACGGTGATGTACATCTGGGTCAGTAATGCAAAATTAATAATGTGAGAATGTTAAATGAATAAATGAAGGTGTACAAAGAAGAGAAAAGCCACCATTCCTTTTCTGGATCGAATTCTTCAGCCAATTCAGTAGTGCAGGTTAATTGAAACACTTCACATCAAAAAGCCACATGCACCACTTTGCCATAAGAGAAAGCATTCAGCATCATATTCAACGCAATGGACGCATTTGAATAGCGGATAGGCTATTATCATATTACTAAGCATCTCTACTGTCCGGTGAAAATGAATGTAATTGCTAAATTACATTAAGCAGAATATTTTTGGTAGAATTTGTTGCATATGAATATCATCATTATATAAAAACAGCTGAGTAAGGAAAAGCATATTATATAGAAATAAATATAGAAAAGATATACTGATAGTGAATTTACAAAGAGGATTGACTATCTGAGTAATAAATTAATAAACTTGGAGAAATTTTAGGAATACATCCTCACCTGGACACAGGAGTATGTATAACATTAGAATTAGAGGTCCGAATCCAGCGATCCGATTTCAACTATCGGTAGAACCTACACTTTTGGAATCGCTATTAAAATTTTTCTCATTACAGCAAACTAAAAACTTTCTGATAAGGTAACAATACTGTTTCATAATAAGTAAAATGAAAATTCGATTATAAGTTAGAAGAAATGGATTCGAAATAAACTAAACATTAAATAAAATCGAAAGTCCTAGGATGATAAAAAGGTATTTTAAACTTTTTCATGTTTATCACGATGTCCAGGAATAGCAATTGATTATTTTTATAACACATGGAGAACATATTAATGCTAATACTGCACAGAACAGTAGTGTAGAACCTTGACAGGCCGAGCGCATCTCCGGCTGTCAGCGGCAACTGAAATCCTCAGCTCAATGACAAGGGCAACTTAGCATACTTAGGGGAGTCAATGACACGTACGCTGACGTACGGGAAATTCCATCCCATGTCTTCTACAGCGGCCACAACTGACGACAACTTTGGAATCCTCTCAAGAGGAGACCATTTCAACGACGGAATTGCATACATTCGACGTTCGAGTGATTGATTTGCATAATTAATGTTCACTGAACTTCATTAACCGCAATTGTTAATCCATGTGTAAATTACATCGTAATATATTACTTAAAACATCGATCAAAATGCATTCCAAAGTAATTATTCCCCCCTATCTCAACCCGTAAGTCTCTATGAAGCGCAGTAGTGTTGCCACTTTGTCGTTAATTGCGTGCTCGTGAATAAATGACTGGTTCACAATAGAAGCACGATTGATCAAAACAAAGGGTCCAATATCGAAAGTTGGAAGACACAAGGAAGTGAAGATCCTAGGACTGCATTGGTGAAGTTCGCGTGAGTGGGAATATAGGCGGTTTGCACTGCATTTATGGAGATGTAGAAAATTGCTGTAGATATACTATTCTTTTTCTCTTATTTTCTATTTATGATAATTGATTCAATAAAGATGAAACCTGCCACAACATTTTGTTATAGATATATTTAACATTAATAATCATGTCGGTGAAATACTTGCAGCACAAATTAATTGGTCAAGAACAGTTCTAAAAAATTACATATGGATTTGACCAAGGAAGAGGTTATTTATCCGCCTATTGACCGTGAACGAGATTCACGAAGATTCAGCGCCGGTTGTTTCCTACGCGGTTTGACTATTTCTTGTTATCTTTCATTAGAGGATTTCTTTCTGTGCTCTTTAAATTCGCTCTTAACAGAACAGTTTTAAGTTTCACGATTCAACTTATTTCTTCTAATCAGACAAAGACTACATGTTTACTATAAATGGTAAGAAAAAAATGTGTACGTAATTCAATAATAGTAACTTAATGCAAATATTAAATGTCATGAAACTTTCATAAGTCCAATGTTACCTGTTATAGATGGCATAAATTTATACAAACAGGATAAAATTATGTATGTGCACTTAATTTCAAACCTCGCGTCACAAAATGCTTCTTCATTTTTCCGATAAAACGTCTTGGAAAAGGAATCGCTTCGGGGGAAAAGGAAATCATTATATATGCCATCCATTTTCCTCGGGTTTTTAATTCAAAATTCACCAAATTTAGCGTAATCTGGCGCCTTCGGAAAACATTTATTCTTCCGTCCATTAAGAAATAAATGGAAGAGGTTTGGAAGATCGATTCGGAGCATATGCACAAAAAGAGAATTTGGAGAGCGAAATAAGAAACGAGGGACTAAATTCAGACGCTAATGACCACAGGAGACTGAAGTGGATGAAAAAGCGAAGGAACGAAAAGTTATTTTTCTCCGCTAAGCCGAAAAATACCCGAAAGCTTTAAACTCGAAGGGAAAAAGTGTTGGAAAGAGGGATTAAAAAAGTCTCAAGACATTCTCGTTGGATGGAAAGGGCGGCAGTAAAAGGGGAAGAAACTTTCGCGAGAAAGATTTCAATCAGCGGAATTGTGGAACGGCAAATATTAAAAGGAAACGGGGGATAAAATGGGAGCTGAGGTTTGGGAAAATTAGGGGAGCGTTTGTTTTTTTACGCTCGCGAGATGGCACTGGGGATGCCGGGGAGGTTTAATTACTCGGAGAGATAACCCTCAGCCATTCTCATAACATCGTGTCTGATTTTGGAACCGGTCTTCAAAAACGATGGCTCGTAAAAGAGGTTTTCGGAGACGTTGAAAGTGTTCTGCGGGATTAAATACAGCCCTCTCGAATCTTAGGGCTTTATTCGATCTGATTAAAACTATTAATTTTCACTTTTCCCGAGTCCTTATCGCGGTTGACGTTCAACTGTTTCCCTTAATTTCCCTCCCAACTCCGCCGAGGCCGCGTGAAATGCCAACGATTACATTATTGATCTTCCGGTCGACTCCTTAGCAACATCCACCCGACACCATGGTGATCTTAAGTCTCATTTACATTGCTCTGGATTGTGAAAAAGTCTTCCTTTCTCCAAGGATAAGCAGAAGAGACATGGTTTGCGGAGTCGAACCCAGTTGTTCCACTTTCCGAGCCTATCCTATAGCAAAGAGGTAATATCCGGCACTCGAGAGGTTTTCATGTGGCTTCCGACCTAGTTGTATGTATTCCTTGATTTGCAGTTCTTACTTATTCTTACACTCTCACAATAGTATTTCAATAATTTTCATTCTCACTCTTTCCTGACGAAATACAAGAGCAAAATCGGTTATCCATGAGTCGCAGGAGCCTATCAAACTTGAATCAAACAAATTTAAATTCCTCTGATAAGTAATATCTTCTATCAAATTACAACTATCCTACTGCTATCCCAACTTGCACTTCAATCCTTTAGTAAGGGTCTTGTTCGCATCTTCTTTCCTGGGCCTATTCAGTATTGATAAGTAGTACTCAACCTCATATAAAAGCCCGTGTTTATGCTAAAATTTCACAAAAGTTGTGTAAAATAAAATAAGTAAACAGTTTCAGGGCAAATTACGAAAACATGGGAACTGTCCATGAACAATTTAACTGTTATTTAATAATAATTTAGTCTTATATTACTACTAGGAAATGAGTTATAATGTCTGTTAGGTTAGCTCAATTGATCTTTATATAAATAACTTACAATTAGCATTTTCTGGTGGGATAATCGTGGAATACTTTCGCACGAGATATAAATAACAGGTAACCGTGATCTTATTCCTTCGAGTTATTTTTTAAATAATGCTTAAGGTTATTTCTTCAATTTCTCTTTGACTGTAGTTATCGATCCTCCATGTTCATAGAAAATATTTTTTTTTTGATTAAGATTCATCATCGTTTTCTTGATCCAAAAGAGTAATGCATCTTTAATTTAACAAACCTTCAAGTCTTAGTTTGTACTGCATTATGAAAATTTGATCTCATAAGATTTATTATAAATTTATGCATTATATTAATATCGATTTATGTATATTGATCGATTAATTATTTTACTCTAAAAGTGGGATTCTATCATATTCAAATCTCAAAAATCTTTACATTTACAAATTATAATTATAGAGAAACTCATAGTACACTTTCTTATTTCAAAGCTTAATATTTTCAATAAAGCAATACTGGTGCAATGTTATTTTTTGTTAGTTTTAAAATAACCAAGTATGGCTTTCCAAATCGGTGATTGTAGCAATCATCGGCGTTTCTAAGATAAAAGCTAACAGTTTGAGAAATTTCCCAGCTTTAAAATTCATAAGTGAGGGGTGTCTACTGAAGCCAGAGGTTGGACGCAATAATCTTGAATTTTAACTGAATCTGTGTCATCTTCTTCCAAGCACCTCTTTCAATCGGGAGGCTGACAAGACCTTCCTCGATGGAATGAGGGGATCCAATGTAAAGAGGATAGCGATTCAAAATTTCCAGAATGGGTGGAATAAGGACATCTTTAAGGTCCTCCTTATACGAAGAATGTGTAGGAAGACATTTATTAGTCCCTAAACGAGGCACTTTGCTAATGAATGTTAGCAAGTGGAATTCATTGCATGAACGTTGCAAGATTGCTGTACTTCAACCGAAAAAAATTAACAGTATGGTATTCCCAACTTTTCTCTTTCAGATACGTTACGGAATTTATAATTTATCAGGAAACATTAACAGATTAACAGGAACCTTTAACGTATTTGGGATTTAAATTTTAGCTCATTTATTAAAAACATAAATCATGATAAAATATAATCGTTAATTAAACAAAACATTCAAATGGTGTATAAAACCTAAAAAACAGAATAATATGACAAATGGCTGCATATTTAATGTTATAGATTATTAAGTGAATATGCCAATATCATTCGAGTAGTTTTTTCTTCTCTTGAAGAATAATATGTGCGAATAATATGTGGCATGTAATTATATAATCCTATATTAAGTGAAAAAATCGCACATTGTACTTTCCACAAATTTTTTTAATAATCTGATGATGGCTACAAGGCCGAAATCGGTCGGTTCTTTACTAAAATTGTGGAAAATATAATGTGCACGTATTCATTTATTAAATGGTGTTCCAGTTGAGATCGGGTCAGATAATATCGATTGCATCGATAACCCAGGTTCAAAAGATGATATACATCTCTGAAGGAAATTCTACACCAGTTGTAAGTACTTGACTGATTATCTGATATGATTCACCTCGAAAGCGTCAATTTCATTTAAGTAGAACTCATATATCTCAAAACAAATCAAAACTAGAATGAGGTCTGCGTGTTAGGAAGTCGCTCTTAGTTTCCCGTCAATATAAGTCCACAGTTTCAATCACAAATTTCAAAGCGTAATGTTCCGTGAGGCAAATTACCTGGAGAACTTCTCAATCCAATGCCGGTGAATGTTAAAAAATTAGCTTTGAAGATTATGAAATTTAAATTTTTATATGTATATGTATGAGGCATAGTTTCAATCACTTGTTTTCCTTAGAATAAGAAAATAGTTCCATGTAGTACAATTAAATATGTTAAAGCCGACTGTATCTGTGTTTGTATATAGTTTATCTGACTTGTTTGACATATTGTACTAATTGGGCCTATTGCCACTGTTAAGACGTGTACTGTCCACGGGAGGGTTTTGGAGGGGTTTCCCTCCCGTCCTTGGGCGAATGCCGGACAGATTGTTTTGTTATATCCCCCTCAACCGTTGCCATCTGGTATTAATACCAACTTGCAGCGTTTACATAAATAAATCACAACTGTCTAGTTTTATTCCCTGCAAGAAAGCACTCGTTTAAATGTATAATGAAGGATCTTACCTCTGCTGTCGTCTTCGTCCACTTCCTGTTTCCTCAGCATCTCCGCCAGTCTGTCCTTGCACTCGTCCAGCGTGGCGAACGTGAAGGGGCTCTCCTCTTCCTCTCCCTTCCTCCCCTCTTCCTCTCCCCCGCCCTTCTTCCGCCTTTTCCTACTCCTCGAACTGCAAGCGGGCAGACGCGTGCACCGGCACACCTTCCCCACGATGTCGCACCCGATCACCGTCTTGTTCCTTTCGCTTCCCTTGGGGCACTTCTTAGGGCTGCCCTCCGCCTTCGCCTCCTCTTTGCCCTTCGCCGCCTTGTCCTCCTCCTTCGAGGCCTCCGCAACCAACTCTCTGAAATCTGAAAGGACAATACTCAATTGACTTGTTCATTACACTCCATAAGCATATGTTTCTTTCATCCTTGGGTGGAAAGAGTGTTTAGGTCAGTAACTTGGTTGCTGAAGAAGAATATGCAGTAGCAATCAAGAGCATTTTCTTTAAATCCAGTTTCTGCTACGATACCTAAATTAAAGGAATAGTACCAGCTGAACAAGCATTGTTCAATGTTTATTCAGTGCTAAGAACTTATATGATCATACTTTGCTTCTTATTGTCACGATTAAAACGGAAATTTACATAGATATCATTATTTAAAATTTAAATTTTAGCTGTACTGCTTTTAGTCGACTATATCTGCAGCGTGGATGACCTAAAATCTAGATTAGTTTGCAATAATTTAGTATTTACTTTGGCATTAAAATGATATAAATATTGAATTGGTTTATCAATATTCTATAGCCGCTGGAGAATAGCCGAAACACTATCAAAATTGTGTGACCAATACCATTTACTCTATATCAGCCACTAAGCACAAATGGAGAGAATGGGTTGAAATATATTTGAGCTAAAATTTCGAAGTATATCTGTAAATTAGATTTTTTAATGAGGTGCAAATGCTTCTGCTGCAAGTACCAAGTAAATAATAAAACAATATTTGAGCAAACGGATTTTCAGGTCTCAGAATATTTTCCAAAAGGCTGATAAGATACTCACTAATACTGTGACTGTCTTGTTTATCAGTTCATAAAGAGCATTCTCACTATTCAGAAAGTATATCTGTCCATATTGAGGCCGTTCAAATTTTCCGTCATCATTTTGAGTAGGGAAAGATCATGTTTGAAATAAACATGGCCGCTAGCACTGTATAAATTTCTCTACTTATTGCTATTTCGACTGAATGAAACCATTGCAAAACATGCAAAAAAATTTCATGGCGCTAACACATTCGGAAATGAGTTCGGTAGATCTATCCTAAGATAAAAGCAGCAGTCCTCAAACGAATCACTATGAATTCAATTTGGAACACGGTCTTCAGGAAAATGCCATTCTCCATTGTGAATACATGCAACACTAAAAGGCTTCAAACCAAGGTAAAAAATATCAGCCCCTGTAGCTGCACATCGAATGTGAACATCTGAAAATCGATACATACAATAGATGTTAACTTGATAAAGAGCTTCAGCAACGTTAAACCATGAATAACTGTTTTCATTTACGTCTTAAACTACACCAGTATCCTACAAGAACAATTAATTCCCTATAGTTTTATGCATTGCAACAATGTGGACAAGATAGCAAGCACGTTTCATACTCTGTGATTTTCAATTTCAAGCGTACAAGGGTTTCAGTATTCGATGACGCATCGAAGCATCTTTGGATTCGAGTCATCCCACTGCTTATGTTCTCCAGCTAATAAGATCTTAATCCACCAATTATGCAGGTTTAACGATCATACTCGTGGGTGTAGAGAATTTTGGTATTTAATGAGGAAATTGCTTCGTTATCCAGTTGCCTATTCGCCGTAAAATTCATCATCATTAGCCGTAGTTCTACTATGTTAGCGATTTTAGAATAAAAGATTAACGATGGATTAGATTAAGGTAAATTTCAAGCTAATCATTGAATTTAACTGATCTAAATTTAATTAATACAATATGCTAAAATTATCAGCCATATCCTAGTTTTGAAAGGAGAATCAAACATATATTAGCTAATAACTATAGTATTTGCAAAATCACCTTTTGCCAAGCTAAGTGCTGTCTTAATACATTACTATGGGAAAATGTTGCAGGTTAAATTAAACTCTTCCTAAAATAAAATCAAACTTTGTATAAAAGGGAATTTTGGCGAAGGATAACCTCGCTTTTCAATGAGCAAAGAATTCTGTAATGCTTAACCGTATCTTTTGCAACTTATTTATCGTGATATTTACGGTATACTAGATTGAGTATTGACTCAATTTCAGCAGAGAGCGCGAAAATAGTTTTAAAAACATCATCTATCTTTACAAAGATAATGTGTTGGTGTTTTTTCCGACTAACGCCATCGCATTTACTTTTTTAGGAGCCTTTCTTTCAAATCCTCTCCGTTATCTTCATACTCTGCGACCTGGTTACCTCTTATCACACCCCCAATGATCTTAATACAATGAGTGCACGTCTAGCTCCATCAATCACCGCCAAATTGTCGTTCCTTCAAGATGGACGACGTTGTCTCTCTTGTCTTGGTTTGCCAAACGAAGCGTACAAAAGTAAGACGTGTTCTTGCTCTCGGATAAGGACATTGTGTTGCTCTTACGCCCTCTTAGCTGTCTAAATAGCAAGATAAGAAGGGAATGGGCGCTGAGGTTCTTTTGCGAATTCCTTTGAGAGGAAACTCAGCTGTTGTTAGTTGACGGTAGCATAGGATGCCTCCTTTCAAACAAAGATTTGGACGTTAATGAGAATTGCGCAATGGACTTGTACATACGATTAACCCTTCCTTGCCCAAGATATTTCATATCTTCCCTCGCCCAACGGGGTTTTTCAAATACCCCAATATATTTTTCTAAACTAATATGCCTTACGGATGAAAAATAATATAAGTATTAGTTGTATTTTGTTGTTATACATATAGTTCAGTTGATGATTGTAAATAAGATAGATAGTTTTTGTTTCAGATATTTTTTTTCCATTCCGTGACATCATAATATGATTTTGATGAAATTTTCTGAATAAACTTCACAGTGGTTTGAATGCCGGAATATCTTCAAAATTTTAATTTAACAATATGAACAAGGAGAAGTTTCTGTAATATGTTACATATATTTACTATTTAGAACAACTATTTAATGTAACGAAATTTATATATTTCATATGAATACTGCAAACTGGTGCATTGCACGTCCCACATGCAAGTCTCGTTCTTCTGTCATCTTTTAGGAGACCGAAGTCATACCCTTGGTAAAACCGAAAATGATGGAAAATTCAGCTCGGATTTTATCTGTGAGAAACTCTTTGAGTATATCTGTTTTGTTCAGCCTCATTGTTCTAAGTAAGGTCAGATTATTTTGCAGAAGAGATTCAGCAAAGAAACGACGTCAAATTTTCCACAGTGACCCCTCTTCCACTTCCAACATATGGTTTCACCAAGGATACACCCTGCTCTTGATTCACCTCCCGAATATACCCACACTTCCCTGACCTGAGTATTGAAAATATTAGCAGTTTTTGAATTGACGTACACCCAAATTTTTGGATTTTATATACACATGGAAGGGACAATCACCACGAAATGTTGCTAGCCGCTCGTCAATTGTTATGAATACATTTGGAGAAAAGTTTTTCACGCAATCTATGCTAAACAAATTGAATACAACGCTAATAGCCTCCAACTTGTCGTATGAATATTCCATTCTTTGGATTCGAGTGGATTTATTGTGCAACGGAACGAATCTACAAATGCTCTTCAATCTTTCTCTCGACATTACAATACTAAAGAAAGGAATCTGAATAGCTCTGGATTGAGTCCACACATCAAAATAAATGCCTTAGCTACCACAATTTACTAGGTATTTTTTGTATCTTTTACTATACTTTACTTTAGCCAAAACTCCTAGGAAATCAGTGTTCTCAGTCGAGTGAACCCTCTTTTCCTTCCCAACCATCCCTCCCCCTATCCTCCCAGCCCCACCTCCTCCCACCCCCTCTCCTCCCACCCCCTCTCCTCCCATCCCTACCTCCTCCTCCTTGTATATTATATACTGGACTTGCATTTTGTACTCGATGACGATGTGACACATCTAAACCTAGATAGTAATATATTCATTTATCCATCGGAAAATGCCATTTTTGCTCTTCAATTTACAACAACGAGTGCAAAAAAATGTTATCACCTCAGCCACAGTAAGGTGGATTTTCCTTCGGAGGTTACCACTAGCAGTGCAAAGAACCGTATGGATTTTATTACTTTTGCGCAAATGTAGGGGCTCAAATTATACCAAGATAAGTTATCAACTGAAAAAATTGACGTAGATATTTTAGCCGCAGTAGCCCAAGCATGGTGGTCAAACTATCCCAGAGATTTAACACCATATATCTTTAAAATTTGGATGAAAATTCACTTGTATATAGTATGTTAATATGTATTAGAAACTAATACCTTGTATCGTTTTTATTTTATAATTCATCGCGCTGAGTAAAAACAGAATAAAAAGGCTTAGTTGAAGTACCCCCATGGGTAAGGAAGTGTCAAACTGGACAAACATCTAAATCGGGACATGTGGGTACATATATATATATATTAAAATAGCAATCTAAAAGTTGTCTGGAGCCCTCGGCGAGTGAGTTTTCACGGGGCATCACTTAATACATCGAAAAGCATCTATTTCTTCCAAAGGTCATTACTAAAAATAACGATACAATAGCGACGGTAAATTTATGTTTACCAGAATACGTAATCAAACATTCCAATGTTGACCAATCTGTGATATTTTTTCTGAAGTTAATATTTTAATCTCGTTTCTGACACTTTAATTTATCTTATGTTTTCTTTTTTGAACCTACCTTACATTGCGAAATTTCCAGCCCAGTTTTTGCTTTTTTTCTAACTGCTGATTAAGGTTTTTGTAGCCCGCAAAATATTTCCTTATTTTTGCCTTTTCATAAATCCAAAATAATTATTTCTCTAAATATTCAATGAAATAGGTTTAGATGTCACATAAGACTTGTCTCAATATCGGTATAAAATAAAATCCTTATTATCGCTATTGTTTTTATTACTAATAATACTATTTAGTACTTGGGATGGTTTACCTCATATGTATCAGCTTTGCTACGAAAACACGAATTGGCCATAGTGAATGCTGAGTTAGTAACCCCATTCTTCTGGGATACAAAAAGAACCATAGTTCTTTATAACAGATTAAAAGCTCAGCAGCTATGTGCCAAAAAAAACACCCGCTGGAGATTTCATTTTGCATAGGTGCGGGAGAGATATAGATATATCAATCATCCCATTTTTGTTGATTTCCTCTTTAATCAATATCTATTTAGCCACGTAACGCTTCTATTGGTGGTTCTTCTGCAACAGAGACTCGGTAATGAATAGCATCCAATGACCCTCTTCTCTGTGGTCATCGACAGAGCTGTATCTGGAGCGATGTGCAAATCTTTAAAAAGAGACATTTAAGACTTTTGCTAAAGTCAAATACACTGTGAAAGGTGCAGCGCCACTAAGAATTCTCGTCGTAATATCTAACTCCATATTATAAATAGAAGAATGTCATGAAATGGTATTACAGAAGCATTATGGACCAACTTATATCCGCGAAATAATGGCAATAAAGTTACAAAGCGAAAGTTGCTGATGATGCAGATACGGGAGAGAGGCCAAAAAAAAGCTAGTGAAGAGCGTCCTGTGGAAGTGAAAAATGAAGTGAAAGAAACTACAATGAGGAAGTCTTCCCAGATAAGGGTGTCGAGTAGAGCACGAGGGCTAAAAAATCAGAAGATAAATTATAGAATATTGATGTGTCAGGAAGATAAGCGACCGAAGAAACAAGTAAGAGACGCAGGTAACAGACGATTAAAGAGCATTAAAAATGGGAAATGCAAAGGCATCTATGAAAGAAACTGAAATAGTTCTTAAGATTTCATCAACAATGGTCGATATCACCTTTTATACACACTTGACGACAGATACAATCTCAAACAATAATGATAACGACATAAATGTCACATTATGATGTCGTTCGATTGGCATAATCATGTTTATCGTCAGTAAGCAAATATGAAGTGCACCGTAATTCAATCCCTTTTCCTTTGAAAGATTGTCTCACCAGAGATCATTAAAATAATAAGCATAAGTTAACTTCAACTATACAGTGGGTCACATGTACAGGAAAAAACATGTTTGCGAGCAAAATAAGATGAACTTTTAATTAGCATTAATTATATTTATGTTGCAATAAAAATTAAGAATAAAGATAATTAATATGCTGAATGGTAAAATGAAATTAATATACAGTGCTGTGTTTCTTATAATAATGGTAGTTCTATCAATAAAATAGAATTTATTTTTCACGTATTACGTGGGAAAAAATCAAACGATATTTTTTTGTATAATATCAATTAATAAATAATTTTAAATATCGAATACTCCAAAATCCAACTGGTACTACTTGTTTTTCCAATCAAATTGTCTCTAAAGCAAACATTTGGGAATTGTATGATTCAGACACTCGAGGTCGCTTCTGGCAGTGAATTCATTATTCCACAACGTTAACTCACTTTTTCAATAGAATGGTTAACTGATTAGCAAATGTTTTGCGATGATGAAAATATTAAAATATTTTGAGATTTATAATCAATCTAAGGATTATAAAGATCTAAGACGTTTTTTTCTCGGATGAATCCTAGGGATGGCGTCATAAATAATTCCTAATTGCAACACCTCTGCAGTTCGCATTAATAAGAAAGGAAGGTAGGCAGTCAGACACACGACTGGGAAGGTCGGGAATTAATTAGGGAAGTTTCACTTGGGACTGTTGTTACAGTTTTAATAGCCAAGTTGAGAGAAACCTCTAGGAAGAGAGGTTCGGTGGCTCGATGAAAGCTAGCGAAAGGAGATAGCATCCAATTATCCGTTATGATTAGGTGTTTCACTCCCTCAAATTCGTTAAATTGAACTTCGAACCATTCCTCGATGCTTCCTTCGATAGCACTAACGTATAAAAGCGCCCTTGAATCGCTTAGTCTCACACCATATTAAAGTATCGTTTGACATATATAAGCTGTTGAGCTATTCTCTTCTGAATGCAGACCAATTAAGCTGCACGAGTAACCATCAGGTCGCTGATGATTGGCGTACAAATTACATTAAAATAGATTAGCGTTTGAATTGTGTACAGGAAAAAGAATTCGATTGGTAAATAAATACACTTAGATTATCTCCCAGTTTTTCCTTTAACGTAGTAAACGATGGCATGTAGGTAAATATATTTTGATTCGCACGTTGATTCCAAAAGGCATAGATAAGGCTGACTGTACGTCACCGGTTCCCTATCTCTGCTGAAAAGCCTACTTCCTTCATCAGTAGTAATAAATACATCAGAGCTCGTTGTTTCAAGTTCATAACCTGAGCACATTCTCGTTAAAATGTGTAGGAATGGTCACATAGGAATCACGAAAGTAAATTTATAAAACAGATTATAAAGCGTCAGTAAAAAAAACGCATATCAAAAACAATAGCATAGGGCAAGATATATCGTACGTGCATGTGGTTTACAAGGTTAAAGAGTTAATGTGTGGATTACGTCTCTTTGAAGGTCATGGCAATCCTTGGTTTAGTTATGGATTTGATTGCATTCAGCAAAGAGGTCCAGTGATCCAGTTCAATCTCGGTGGGATTTACAATTTTGAGACTCAAATCCTTGCTATTATTTTAAAAATATTAGCAGAGATATTATTCACGATTTTATCACGATAATTTTATATTTTTTATATTCATAGCTCCCTTACAAATTGTAAGTGAATATTTAAAATTAACTTTGTGATACATGTTTCGTGAAAACTCTTTCAGAATTCAACATACAGAACATTAACATTTTACTTAGATGTACGTTTTACAACAGTAAAAAAGCTTATCATAAGGAGATGATAATTCAGGCGTTTTGAGTTCATACTCTAGTTGCATTTCTTCTTAGTGTTAACACTTACTTGGTAATTATAAATTTAAATGAGACAAATTAAACAAATGAAACATTTTAAGCTTTGATCTAACAATTTGTACTTAGCTCGTAAGATTTGTATAATGTTGTATTTTACACTTTACAATTCAAATTGTGTCAATATTCAGACAAATACACGTTACATAAAATACCGGTATATGTAATAATGTAAATATTATTTTTTTCTAGAATGACCAAAATATTAGTTTTGCATGAGATATGTTTTATATAAAATACTAGCTGTACCCGTTCACACGTTGTTGTGTTTAGAGAAGTGTGATCTCTTTCTTGCCTTGCTTGCCTCTGTTCACTCGTTTCTAATGATCGAGCAAGAGTAGTGTGATTTCGATCTCTTTCTTGCCTTGCTTGCCTCTGTTCACTCGTTTCTAATGATCGTTCTTCTCTTCTCCTTTTTGCTTGATTTGTAGATAGACCAATAGCACTTCGCGTTGGCGGCATATTTGTAGGGTTAAATAAAACGTATTTCCAATTATTTTATTCAGCTGGAAATTAATAATATTTTTATTTATTCGCGTATTAATAATTTATTCTCGTATTAATAATTGCAAAAGTTTTTGACTGCATTTTTGTATTTATTAGAATTTGCTGGCGAAAAATCGAACGTCAAATGCATTAATGTTCTTTTTTGTAATTTAAATTAATTTTTTGAAATCTTATAAGAAATACAATTTATGTACTTAAAATATTTTAAATTTTAATATAATTAGTAATATTTAAACAATAATTGAAAAAATATAAATTCTACCCAAATGGGATCAATTTATGTATCGTACTTCTATTTTTCCCGTAGAAAATCCATTCGCAATTTGTATGGTAGGCAGCTATTCGCGTTGCAAGGCTATTATAATGAAATCATACATACTATCTACATTACTTTCATTCAGTATATAAGAAAATATATTATCACAGTACCTTATCAGTTCGGAGTAAGATATGCTAAATTATGTGCTACTCTACACTTCGCATCTCGCAAATCTCAAATAGAACACATATTCAACTGAAGAAGACCTAAAAATTAAATTCAGTCTCGTCAAAGACATAAAATAAATTGAAATGTTGAAAATAGATGATATTTGTAATCAAAGTCGGTAACGTCATCAACTCACCAAGTTGTCCAGCACATACAATCTCTTGAATTTATCAAAATATAATTTTCATTAAATATCAAAAACCGTTTACTCCACGATAATATACGTAAATATTTACGTTGCTATAAACAAACATCATTTGAATACGGGAGTAAATTCTCAATGTGTTCTTATGAGAAAATTCAACAATCGCATTCGTTGTAACTGAGAAATAGTTTGTTTATAGCCTCAAAATTCATCAAAATTATCATCTAATTATCTCTAAGTCTCGTAATTTCCGATCGTAAACTATATTTCATGACCAAAATGAGAAACTTTATTCAATTTCCCTTCTTTTGGTGGTACTTCTAAATCCATACGTTGGTTATTTCTAATTTAATTTTGCGAAAGAAAGGAAGCATGCAAGTGATAAAATCGAAGTTTACATGTATTTCTTATGGAAACTGTTTTTTCTTCTGGAGTCGAACTGAGTACTCCGATTAAAATAAAAATTTACAAAAACCTTCCCGGGGATATACGTAATAATTTCCCAAATTTTCACGACGATTGGATGTATGGTTTTTGAATCTATCGAGTACAGACAGACAGACAGACAGACAGACAGACACACATTCATTTTTATATATATATAGATAATTTGTTTTGATGAGGGTCTTTCCCAATCAGTTTCTCTTCAGGCTTGGTGAACAATATTTATTTTCTTTAAATTAATGCAAACGAATTACTTAATGAGATTTCAAATGTCAATTAAAAACAGAATTCAAACTCAAATACTTTTTTTCCTGGGCTTATTTATCCCATTGCGGCTGATGACGATTCACTAATTATGCTGAAGCGACTTTTCGATCGAACTCAATCCCACCGTCACATGCATGTGCACAGTTATAGTCTGATGAAATTACTGAGTTAATTATTGTATCGCTACATGTCTGAAAAAATATATGCTAGAAAAGCCTGTTCACCATCACGGAAAATGTGTATTATGTATTGATTTAACTCTTCATTAACTGTATGATTGATATTCATTCTTCATTGACTGTATTTGAGATAAGAGCATATTTGAAAGAAGAACAGTTTTCTACCGTAAATGAATATTGTATAATTATTCCACAATAAATTACATAATATTTTAAGTGATCATTGCATAAAAATGGTGTGGCCTTGGAAGTAAATGAAATGGATATCTTATCGCATCGTCATTTCAGTATTTCTGATCTCTTTTGTTGCTTATCGATAGTCCCTGCTAAAATTATTAGCTTAAGTTAATTAAGATTAACGAAAAGTTCTAACTAAATGTGGAAAATTTATAGAGCCTGTTAATCACAACCTCAAAGAGAAAAACATTTGTCTTCTCCGATAGCAGCAGGTTCTGAAAGAAAGGAGCGATCGTACACAAGCGCTCCTGGTGGCGAATGAGGGAAACTTCCACAAATGTTTCACCGGGTACATAAGATCAAGGATACTTAGCCCTACTCCCGATTCCACCACTTTTAGTAAAGAGAGTGGGTAATTTTTCTGAAAGATCTACTCGCTGTGGAATTATATAACTATTGCGGGTTAGCGTAGGGATTACCTAAGTTTAGGGCTATTTTGACAACCACTATAAATTTTAGCAATACTAATATCAAAAGCATGTATTCCAAAGGATAACTATCACTTCTCAAAATGTATTACCCAACTTGATTTGTTAACTTCTTACTGCACAGCAAACATAAACTATCATGAAATTTGAATACTTAAAGTTTATTGACTTCAAGGCTATTAAAACCTGAAAAACCAGAAGGCTAATCCTTGCTTTGTGAAAATTGATACAAGCTATTCTTCGAGGCTTAAATTAACGCATTTCTTCGCATTATTGTTACCAGCGTACTCAAATGTATTATACCATATACATTTCGTATTAAATACATGAAATCGCTACAACCTATCGATCCTATCGATATTAAACTATCGATTGAATAGCCAGTATTTGAAGGTGTCATCGTCACCCTTGATCTCCTTGAAGACCCGTCTGAAATCGGATTTATCATTTTAACGCTTTCCCGATCAAACATTTACCTCCCAAATCAAGCGAAGGGGCTTCTCATCTCTTCAAATTTTTGTCACCGCTTTTGGCCCTAAATTCCTTATCTTCTGATCCTTTTGTTTGTCGGACCCTAAATCGCTTCCTTCCTTTTTATTCTTCCAACTTTCACGCCAATTCCTTCCGCTCCTATAAACCTTTCTCACCCACGCCAATGCGCTGAAGGACACTTAGCTAGAGTGCCGCATCCCTTATTTCTCACCGACTTCCCAATGAGGAGGGAAAAAACCCTGCCTTTGACCGCTGCCCTTTCTACGTTGTTTCCCTTTGAAATTGAATCTCACCCTTCTGCCTATACGTCACCAGGAATAGAATAGTCTATTATTCCACCTTCCACCATAAATCTCCACTCTTCTGTTTCCCTTTCATCCAAATGCAATCCTTTTACTCTTTTTTCAGCGCGATTTTGTAATTCCAGAAACCTCATTTCTTAGTAGCAACATTTTCAGAAGCCCCAAATCACGTTCCTTTTTCTCACATTCACATAAATAATATCCTAAGCCTACCTTCAGTGTTTAAATTTCCACTTGGAAAAATATTAAACCAATATAAGGTGTAATTGTAAGGGACCGAGTAAAATTTTTGGCTTATAGAGACGTTTCAGCTTTGGTAGGTTGACAAAAATATAATAAGCCTTTATGATGGACCAGAAATTCGTTATAGGTATTCGTCTATATCACACAATTGAAAGAAGTACCAGCTGTCGATTCTTGTTATCACAAAGCACACAATTTAAAGAATATACACATAATATGTATTTTCAAAAATATCATCCATTCTCGGTGGGGTTACAGTAAAAACTTGAACATCTATTGAATCAACTATATTGATATGAGATCCTTCAATATTTCACTGCATATGATAACATACAGTCGATGTTTTTCTTTATTATCCCAACTAGATATGCAATTTCTCCCGAATAATATGCTAAAATTTATATCTATAGTATCGGATGGATGAAATTTCATTACTTTCAGGTTTATTTTGACCAATTTGTATTTCCACTACTCTAGACTATCATTCAATTCTTTTTTTCTCAAAATATCAATTGTTATACGTTTTTTATATTTTTGTGAGCAAACTATTTTATAAGCTTACCTTATTTTCTAAAGTTGTAGGTCGTCCAAATAAATTTTATTCTTTTATCTCTTAAACTCTTTCCTTGAGTATCAATTAATTCTGTTGTATTCAATACTTTAGTCTGTTCTGTATTCAGCCAAGAGAGCGGTTTAAAACAATTACCTCTGTTATTAGCAGCCAAAAACTTAAGAATGGAATGGAAGGCTTTTCAGAAAATAAAACCTGATTTCTTTTCTATCGCTTTTCTCCTCGAACTATAAAGTCCTTAATGGAATATGTCCCCCTACTTTGTAGCACAATGAACCTGCAATGACATTTCATTCTGCAGAAATACTCATGCCATATTGATTTTAATACTATCGTGTCTCAAGAATTTCAATTAAGCAAAGAAAAAATAGGTTTCCCCTTATGATTCATCAAAATATGAAACAGAAAATTATTTTATTTATATATTTATATATTAAGAATCTACATATATATTTCAATTCTATGAAGTTATATAAACAACTCAAATAAATGAGTTTTTCGATAACTAAGGCGCAAGGATATTTTTCAGGCGACTTATATCCTGTCTGAGGTGATCATGAGTTACAGTTGATCAGAAAAAAAATCAAAATGGCCGAAAATCAATTTATTAGCATCTTCCCTTTCCCTTTTCACGGCCAAGACGAATTCCCACAGCGACTGGGCACTCCCGACCGCAATAAAATCACAATTTCCAATTAGGATCAGAAAATGGACGAGTGGAAATTGACCCAAAGGAGAGTGGCTGATTGAATGAGGTATCGGGTACGTAGGGCGGAAAAAACCCTTCGCCGTGTGACCGTCATGTGTTTCAATCGTGTCACCGAAAGCAAGCGAATATCTGAGTGAAACTGGAATTAACTCGAATTGTTCAAATCTACTGAATTGTAAATAGAGAAGGCCGACGGAGATAACGAATGTGGTTATTAGATAAGTTTTCCAAGTGCACTGCACCGTGGTTTGTTATGCCAATACTTTTTCAGGCTGTTGTGTAGCGCTTTGTACTTATTGATACCAAGCTCTATAATTAAATTCATTCATCTACAAGAATAAATTAGGTTGGCACAGTAATGAGGTAAATGGAAAAAGATCCATAACTACGTTCTATAAACAGAGTGACAGATTACTAGTACAGCGGAAAAATATGAAGAGGAATATACGTTTCTAGTTGTAATTTGTTCAGCATAAAACATTTAACCTCTATATTTCAATATTTCTCTGAGTTTTTCTAGAAATTTTTATTTAATTTCTCATATATGTACACTCCTGGCCAAAATTAACGCAGCACGTACCGTAAGGATCGCTAGGGAGGTGCTGCGTTAATTTTGGCCAAGAGTGTACATTTACATGAAGTGGGTGTCACTTGTCGTGCAATTGTCCAATTAAGTTAGTTTTCTTTCCACTAAAACATCGCTTGGGCAATGAATAGCTTTTTTATTTCAGTGCGCGTTTATTAGTTGTTTTTTTTTCATAGTTTAAGGCTAATTCGTATGTATAGTTAAATTTATACGTATAATAAAATAGGAAAAGTATACCTTTCCCATTACCACAGCATTATAATATGTGTGATGAGGAATATTCTCTCCTATATTTCTATATTAATAGGATCCTAATACGAAATTACGCCACTAACTATTGATCATAAATCCGGGGTCCCCAAAATATGCCACACGTGTCAGACCCGGAGAGTGCTAAATGCAACCCACAAACAATTTATTTATATTATATTCTAAAAACATGCATATTAAACCATGAATAATTTTACCAAATTACGAAGTACATAATTTTTGTATTAGGGTTTCGTATTCACATCCACGTTTAACTATTTCAATAATTTTCTTTTTTGAATCATGATAAACATTTTCCTTTTACATCCGGCATATCTGAAGATAACAGTGCACTTTAGCACCCTACCTATCTAAATGTCAGGAAAGATGCTATATACATGCGTTTATTTAGATGCAGTGCTTATAAATTATAATCTGAGTTAAATTAGTTGTGGAAAGATAACATAAACATTTGTTAGGGAATTGATGTTGAATCTAAGGCCCTTGAAGGTGTTACTTCATCTCAATCCAATGGTATTATCCTAGATCTTATATCTTATTTAAGAATATATATCTTGATATTTACTGATTTTATGATAAGAACGCGTCTTTTCTCATATAGTCAATCCTCAAAGAAACAATCCGGCCATCTCTTACCGAGAATCCTTTTACAGCCTCCATGGAACAGTCTGCTCCAATTCTTTCTTCCCCCATCGCTTTACCTTCCTTCTTAATGTCCTCACAAAAAAAGACAGAAAAAATCGCAAGTTCCGAGAGCTCGTCCCCAAAATGGAAAACAAACGAATAAACAGTTCCGCATTTTAGTCACGCATCTTGCAGATTCCCCATTCATCCCTTTCTCGTATTAATGATTCCTCCAGTGGACTCATCGGAAGACACAGATGGCAACGACCGCAGGAACAAAAAAAGGACTGTCGTCGGAATAATCCACTTTTTATCGAGTGACTCGGAAGGAAAGAGAATATTCGGTAAATGGATTGAAGTGGGATGAAATGAGGAATCCTTGAGAGGGATCAGAAGATTACCACCAAGAGAGAAAAGAGGATGAAGGGAAGAGGAAAAAGCGGTGGAAAATAATGGAATCATTAAATAAGAGAGAAAGAAAAGCGTTAAAGGAGAGCAAGAGCATATCATTTTGCGCATTTTCATAGTTTACTCAACGACAAAAACTTTCAGTTTGAGCTGTTTCGACTTTGAGGAATTAAGGTAAACAAGGGAAGGTTACCTCACTACTCAGATTGCATTAGAAGCCTTATTACAATAAATACAAAAGATTATTTTGTCACACAACTTTGCAATAATATGGCGGATGGAAGAATCCATCCTCCTTTTACTATCAAGGGGACGTACAAGTTAGTCTCAAAACCTATCACATTGCACTATGCAAGGGTAAGAAAATTAATTGTCCAAATACATTTTCTACGATGTCTGTAATATGAGAACATACCAGCGAGAATTTTGAAATGAAATTTTTTCCGAAAGTGGATTTTTTCATTTTGCATTAGCAAAAACAATTGTATTTTAAAATAATCCTGCAATTAATGAACAATTTGTGAATAATTGATAATTATGGATTTTTATTTACTAGATATATTGCGACCCTTCCGGAATTATTCTGACTGAAAAAAAATAATATTTAAATATCTCATGTAACTCTACTTAATCATGAATTAATAATGAATAGAACAATATAAAATAATTGATCGATATAGGAAATAAAGAAATGATAAAAAATGACGCGATGGTAAAGAAATCCAGCAAAATTCTCCGGGGTGAACTGCGACAAGCTTTGTCTTATGAAGTATTGCGGATGCTTGAAGAAAAAACTATGAAGAGTTCCCTGTAATTAACTTCAACTTCATATCCCACTTAGTTTGTTTACCTGTTAATCTGATGAATAATGTCTTAATTCTGTTACACATCTTAAAATCTCTCCATCAGTTTTGCATTGAAATGTACTAAAAAAGTGGAATGTGTATCCCCAATATTTGGTACTAAATAGATTTCTAAATATACCATATATCTGAAAAAATATGGAACTAAACCTTTAGGAAGGAAACTGACTTTAGCTATGTTTATGAGAGAATAAATAACAGGATAGCTGATAAACGAGAAAATGTATACGACAAATAAGTACACAAATGAGGAAAGCTGGGCTTTTATCTTTTAAATAATGGTGAACTATGACGAAATGCGACGTCAATAGTAACACCGAGACTAAATTATTTTGAATAAGATGGAAAGATTAATGTCTTATGGAATGCAATTATATTAATTCGAATCAATCAAATTGCAATCGAGTAAAATTACTATCTTACGAGAGTTATTGAAAAAAGGAGGGTGAGAATCTTTGATATAAAATGCTTCCAACTTGCGGGTTGGACAATCGGTACATTTAAATTTATCATTGATTTCTTATGAGTGGATTTTTCAAAATAAAGAAGTATAAGAAGATGTTGGGAAAAATGGTTATGCCAAGTGGGCTTTTTTGCTGTTTTACTTCGGGGAAAGTGCGAAATTTCTCGCATGAATAGCATTCTTTGTTATGCAATGAAACGGCGTATTTCGTGCTCCTGTAATGTGGGCTTCCTCGCAAGGCTCAAAAAGATAAATAAGTTAAAAAGTTTCATGTCAGAAAGCGTGTCACGTCCGTGAGACCCACGGAAAAACACCTGTGCGCCTCCACGACCGATGAATTTTTAACCGTGCACGCATACACTCCTATACTGGCGCTGCTTAAAAATTAAGGAAATTTCTAGAGCTTAAACCCACGTAGGGCTTACAGGCTTCCTCCCATGAAGCAGGCATTTTAGTAGATGCATGAATATTTCCACACCAGTTAACCTAAACAGAAGCACAGATTCCTTCCATCTCGGTTATGCCGCAAACATACTGCATATTGGACACATTATTACGATTATGATGATTTATAGCCTGTAGTGGGTTTAGTAAACATTAAATTTTGTGAAAATTTAAGTTTTCTTAATTTTTTTAACGATTGAGGAATATTAATGGTTTACTTGTTTGAATGGGGAGTATTTAATGATATATACTAATTTACAAAGAAATTAAACAGTTTTAAGGAATTAAGTATAATACAATCCACAGGAATGAGAGAAGATATGAAATTATCCATTATTATGGATTTGCAGCAAAGAAAAGTAGTTAAGTTAAAAATTACGAAGAGGAAAAAATAAGATATCCTTTAAAACAACTACCGCTTCAGAATTACAGACAATTGATTCAACAGAGTTTTCCAAGCAAGAATTCACCTTTAATGTAGCTCGTTCCTCTGTCGCAGCCTGTTCGCTGTAAATTCAATCATAATTATTTCCTTCAACCTTATTGCTTCTACTTCAAATATTATTCTTATTATAACTGAATGTAATTTCAAACTATTTCCAGGGTTGCTAAACTAGTAGAGATTCAAATACTCGTGGTAAAAATTACATGTCTAACTATTACAAAGAAGCCCTTTTATGGCCGTCATTAGATACAATAATTATCTATTACATATGTCTGGGTTAAGATTATTTTCAGATTCGTTGCTAAGAGTAAATGAGAAAGCGAGAGAGACGGAAGTAAATAATATGAAGTAACCACTTCACTTGTTGTTATGTTGATGATGTTTATAACCTCATATAAATGGATAGAAGTAATGAGTGTGTATTTGTTACAAAAGTAATAATTATATATTAGTGTTAGTGAGGCCCTTGGATTTCAATTAGAAAAGTGAAAGTATACAGTTATCTTTAAGAACATGACTTATCTTAAAACATCGGCTGTAACCTTTTTCAATAGTTCAGAAATATTATAATTAGGTAAACATGACTTAATAAATCTTCCGATCTTTAATCTCTCACAATATCAGAGGTTAAAAACAATACTCTTCTATATAGCTATTGGAGTCTACAAATTTTTTGTTACTTATTACTAATCAAGTGTAAATGAATGATTCATCAAAGAAAAATTTGCTTCTTTAGGTTGAATCTTCCTTTCTCTTTGAATGCTTAAGAGGACAATTGTAGATAACGTGGAGTCGCCTTTTATTTTTTGAAGCAACTAATCTAGGTGTGAGAAAATCATAAAATAAAATATATCAATGGAAAGGAAGAAATAATGCGGAGAAAGTAATATGAAGAAAATAATATTCCGGAGGAGAAGAAAATTGTAGTAGACATAAGAAGAGAAGCCATTTGCTGAGGAGAAGTGTTTGAAAGATGCAGGGAAAGAAAATGACTCAAGAGAAGAAATTGACGAAATAAAAATCGATTGCACAATTGATTTAGTAAAAAAATGTGTGAAAGTACTTTGAAAAGTCAGTGGGAACAATTTTAAAAGGGATAAAGGATTTACTTGAGAAATTTTGCTTCCCTCGCCCCAACACTAAACAATCTTGGATACAGTTTTCGTAGAGTATTTGAAATTAAATACTATCATGAAGGTTCAAATAATGCCCATCTTATGAATCATTTATCTCTAAGCTATTCTTAATAATTCATTCCAAAAGGGGGTGAATGGATAAGCAAAATTTTTTACCGGCACCATGAAAAGTATTAATAAAAACAAATGAAACTGAAAAAGAAGATACCGAATCATTGGATAAGCATTGCAATTTCTTATGTTTTATATCGTTATGTTACTGCATTCCTGATGAGTAATCATATAGGTGGTTGCTGAGGTGCTTTTGCAATATCTGCATTCCCTCAAGCGTCGGCTCTGGTGATTCTGCACAAAGGAGTTTCTCCGTTGTGAATATCACACCTTTTAAAGATAACTCATTACTCATTAGAAGAAAAACATCAACTTCTTTGGTAGAGACAAATTCAAAATTAGTGGATAATCAGCCGAGTTGAATATTTTGTTGTTTCATAAGCTCGTATTTCTAAATTATTGTATCATATTAGCTCTAAATTGATGGTATATTGAGTAAAGCATCAATGAATTACTATAAGCCATATATTATCCCTCTAAAAAAACAATATTTTGATGGTAAAGACCTCTTCCACATCTGTCATCCACTCATTCGGAATATCTTTTATTTCACAATTTTCTCCATCTCAGAAATCACTGCAGAAGGGCGTAAGATATATAAGAAACAAAGGTGTATCCTCCAAAACTCAACCACAGTAAGTGCTACCTGATGGAAAATTAGGGTAAGTGAATTTTTACTCTAAATTTAAATTTTGTAAAATTTTATTAGAGATTAGAGTGTTAAAATATTCCTATGGCTATCGTTTCTAATAAAGTGAATCAATTCTAAAAATCTTATACACCGCTCAAGAAATATTACTGCGTAGAAATATATAATGCATTCCATTTGAGTAATGTGAGATTAGCAATTAAGCAAGCAAATATTATTTATTATAACCAGCTATGAATAAATCCAAATATTTTTCCACATTATTATTACATTCCTTGCTTCTAATTTTCAGTGTGAAAAAGACCAACGACTCGCACTGAAGTGGCTTTCTAGAAAGGGTTTTTCGGGACAATGTCTTGGTCAGATCAAGGTGAAAATATACATTTGGTAATGCAATCATGCCGACCGATATCTGATATTACTTGAATATATATCGAATAATGTGAAAATTATTGCGTTCCTTATAATGCATTTGCAATAACTAGCATACTCAAAAAAAAACCATGCATACCAGAGAAGAATTGAAATTTCAGACACCATCGATCTACTGCAGAGGAAGTTAATAACATTCACGAATATCACGTTTTTATTCCAAGCTTACATTTTCCCAATTTCACATTTTTTGCAGCTTGAATTTAAGCAAGTGATGTAGTACATGATACTCTCATTAGAGAGGGGCAAAAAGGTCGAATGAGAATTGAGGAGAAAATGGATCCAAATATCTAAGTAATGGACCAGCGGATCCGATCTGCTTTTTTATTTGCGGGAAGCAATCTTGGGAGATGCTGCTTCCTTTCCCTCCCATTCGTCTCTGTCTGGAATAAACGAGAGAAAGTCGACGAAAAGTGAATAGCAAAGAGCAGACGAAAGCGGATGGCGATGATCGAAGTTACAGAGGGCGTAATAAGATTCCGGGAAGTAATTCTAGAAGCCTCCGGGTAATACTCACTAAGATTTCATTCTCCTCGAGGCAAAGATAAAATCGTGCCGCAAGAAGCTCTGCACTAATGTAAACGAAAGCGTCTCGAGATAACCCGTTTATCTGATTTGACTAATATGGCCGTTATGATGTGTTCAAAGACAAAGTAGGTCGTACCAAAATCACAAAGGATGGGAATCACTAATATACCTCATATATTCATTGTTAACATATTAACTTCGCCAAACTAACGTTATAAAGCGATGCTTTGATAATAATCCAATTGGGTGGTTGAAAACCATTTTCGTAATATAAACTGGAATTTTAGGAAGATGGGAATTCATTCCTTAGAGATGGGAAATTCTAAGGGAATTGGAGCAGAAGAATAGCTGAACGCTGACTTATAAATCCTTTTAATTTAAGAAGAAACGCAATACTTGCGGTAATACACGAACTTATCATTAATTTTTGGTTTCATTAAAGCACTCATGGTAATGAATATTTGTATATATTTAAGTCAAACATTTTTCCTGAACGAATATGAAATATACTACATTTGGTAAACTTTTGATGGAATTAGATTTAGGAAATTGAAGAATTCCGTATAGATATTACTTTATTCGAAATTTAAAAACAAATTTCATAAATATATAACAAAATTAGCCTCTACGTACTTAAATAACTCGCGAAATTCTTCAGAAGTCGTGAAGATAGAGAACTTTATATTTCACTGGTATTACTGAACCTACCAACTTACTATCAGCACCTGAATTATTAGAGACAGAAAGTGTCAAAATATTATACTATTCTTATATTAAATATACCCATATTTTATAATTGAGCATGTTTCCAAGGATGAAAGCATTAGAACCGTTGGATTCTCGATCAATAAGAATAATGTGGTAAAAATCGAAGGTGTATCAGATAGAATTTTTAAACTCATACTAAAGATCAATGAGCGTTACTCAGTGCAGGTCATCCAAGTCTACGCACCAACAGCGGCAAGCAGCGAAGAGGAAATTGAAAACTTCTACCAAGCTCTCGGCACTGAACATGAGAAGGAGGCCCACTACTTTAAAGTCACAATGGAAGATTTTAACGCTCGTGTAGGTCAGTGGGAAGCTAATGACACCAACCCAGGACAATACGGACTGGGCCAGAGAAATGAGCGAGGATACTTAGTAGAGTTTGCAGAATGCAGCAATATGTATATAACAAATACATACTTTACGAAAAATACTACACAGAAGAGGACTTGGAGAGGTCCCAATGGAACAAAAATAAATTAGACTACATATTGGTAAACAGACTCTACAGTTTAAATAACTGTAGTTAATAATAATTATTTAATTTCAATACTTCAACACGATCAAAATTCTAAGCATGTTCCGCAAGAACCACTGACTTGAAAGTTTTACAACTGACAGGCCATAAAGTGTAACCGCCAGAAAAAAAGTGATTCTGAACTTCAGTGTCATGGGTTCGATACCAGAAGGTCCAAAAGTTTCGATTTTTTTCATAAGGATGCATTGAGGGGATTTTCTAAAATTGTTTTGAGGCACAAATTAGAATGTTGAAATTCGAGGGATCGCTGGAAGCCGTGCATATCCGACAAAAACCACAAGAATGTCTTCGACGACTTTCCTTGGTTCGAAGCTAGGTTAGGGCAAATCTTCTCCTATTTAAAATACACTGCGGCGATGTTTAAGATTTCTTTTAATCCCTTCCCGATAACATAGAAACTTAAAACTCGCCATGTTGATAGAAATTATAAATACATTTTATATACGCTATTTAAAATTTCACTGACCGTCCTTCGTTTGATTCCAGAGCGCCATTTGCATTCCTCTATGCATTTCAAATGGGGTTAACAGAGCCTTATTTTAGGACCTTCCCGGTATGGTATCGACTTCAAAATTTGAATTAAATCAGTTTTATTTTTACCAGGTCGTTATATGTATTCACATCTTCCAAAAGATCCTGGGTTCGACACCAGGTGTCTCTACTATTTGAAAAGCAACGCGGGAATTTTAAACTAATTATGAGATAGTTTCGAAAATATTTAAAGCTACATCCCTGTAAGAAAGGGAATTCAATATCACAGATATCAAGAAAACGCGCTCTTCTTTATGGATATTTATAAAACTTTCGTCAAATGTGCGTGCGATCGACGCCAGCTGGGTGCAAATTTCTCCTATTTAAAAGAAATCGCGGCTATTTTTAATACTTTTTTCAATTCATCTTACATTTACATACAAACGTAATATTCAGCTTGTTAATAGAGGTTGTAAATAAATTTCATAAAACAATTTTACAGTTTCCCTCATTGTCTTTGGTTCGATGCCCGAGTGGCATTTAAATGATCATTAAAATAACTCGTACGTCTCATCCAAGTAATACAATATGTTAGTATATGCAGAGGAAACAAACATTTATCTAGTTATTAAAATTATATTTTGTCCCTTGAAAATTTAAATTACAGAGGGAATATAATTCAATTCATCCCATCAAGGTGTTATTAGAATAAAAATTTCTCGTTGAAGTTATCATTGCTATCATTTTTGAAGTAAAACCACGTTTTTTGGGTCATTCCTGTGCCGCAGTGATTACTTCCAAACTCGGGAAGCGGATGAAAATATTTTTAATACAGACGTGATGAGACTGAGCGACATTTATAACTTCACAGAGTTCACGCGTGACTGAAAACACTCTGCTTATATAGTCGGAAGCGTTTTGAGGTTTACTTTATTCCCAACGCCAAAAATGTGAATTTGAGGAAAATGAGAGCTTTGATGTCTGCCATACGTAACTCTTTGCGTTACTTTTTATATTTCAGCAGGATTCGAAGTCATTCTGAACCTTATCTGGATTGATCCCTTAAATGTTAATGTGAGGGTATTCCGGTTAATGGCAGACAGATCGTATGCTAAGCTTCTGTTGTCAGCTCAAATCTGAAAGGAGTCATTTTAGCGGAAATTTTTCAAAACCGTTAACTACTGAAACATGAATATGACCTGGTTGTGTCCCAGATATTTCCTCCCTGGCGACGTAAATGGCCTAGTTTTGCAACATCGGTCTCTGGGCGCGGATCGCATGCGAATAACCGAATTGATGATTGCTCTATGCACACGTCGTTCGAGTTTTCCTTATAGTTCCCCACCGATTATAGTCTAATTTATGAAACTAATCTTAAATTTAAAACAGAAATATTCCTCGTGCCATTTTTAAGTTAAGAGTATTAGAGATTATTGGACCAAAAAATAAATATATATGTACATATTGTTTTTAAACGGTAATAAATATTACTTTTCGTACTAATTTAGGATACCACAGAGAGTAGAAACAATATACATCGTGCTTTGCAATTTACACCTAGTTGAATACAAGAAAAAATAATAAGGGATAAGTAAAGCAGGAAATATACCTCAACCTTGAATTCATTATTCGAGACATTTTGGTGCTTTTCAGAATAATCAAACGTCGATTAAAATTCATTACGGGTTGAAAGTACACACGAATTTAGGGCGGTCTACTTATTAAATAATAATGGCTTCATCCAAATAACATTCTGCGTTTTCGGAGTTCGTCTAACCCGCGGTGAAATCCCCCTTTTGTGAGCCAAAACGAAAATTCCAGTGTAATTCACGAGTGCGTACTGCATATGTCATCAAAGGATCACTGCTGACCTATTTCCTCACGAATATAAACGTCAGAATGACCTCCAAACTTAGATTCTGCTCTGTTTATTCCTCACTTTGATGTCTGCTATTACAACATACAGACGTGAATATAATACCATGCCTGCATTTCTTTCACGTTTATATCACATTTAATTCAGTGCACGTGCAATTGCGGTGATTATATTTTGGGGGAAAAAATAACAGCAAAAAGTGACTGTGCGCGAGCGAGTCACACTTCAATTTCATCGTACACTTATTTGCTCTGGTTTCATTATGCTACTGCCAAAAATTCTTAAAACGCGCTGAGAGAATCCAGCATGTACTCAAGCAAATACATCCACTTGGAGATAATTATTAAATGGTTTTAAGACTGAACGATTACGGAAGCGAATGGATCCTCAGGTCTCCTTTCCTTTTGACTTAAAGTTAAAAACAGAGAATATGGCTAGTGGTCCAGTCAAATTATACGTCCTACCTTGCAAAACGATTGACATTTTATTTTTTTAAGTGGTTAGGACCTAACACCAGTAGTAAGTGGCTGATTTTGCAACTTAGAAAGAGCTCTGCGGGCTGAGTAATCCCCAAAAACCAGTAAAATGTGTGTACTTTTTTCAGATTTTGTTGAATATCTTCTAAAATATCTGTTTTACAGAAAATATTGTTCTAACTATTTTTTAAGAAGATAAAATCTTCTATAATTTAAGTGTAGATTCAACCCCATAGTAATAAATTCAACCCCATAGTAACAAATTCAACCCCATAGTAATAAATTCAACCTATTGGCAATTTTTCCAAATAGTGAGGAATTCCCGTTTTAGTCAGGTATTTTGGCAAATATCGGGAAATGTATTCATACAAGGAGGAAAAATATATTTTATAAATAAATACTTTTACTATTTGTTTTGCCTTAATTGGGGTTAAAACGACGACTGAATGCCCACAACAATGCTTCATAAGGTGCTATACCCCTTTCCCTACGCTCACATAACAACGTCTTCGTCGGGCAGCCCCATCATTGTTGGCACAACTATTGTTTTGGCAAGTGATGCATTTTCTTACTTATTAGAGTAATTAGAGGTTATAAAAATAATAAATTCGTTTATCTTTTATTTTAGCTTAAAACGATAAAGATGAAGACGGCAGAACGTTATTTAGTAACGGGTTTTCATGTGGTTTTACCACGCCACTGAAGCTCCCCTATGCTGACTGTAAAATCGGCTGACGCCCTTAATGTCCGCAGCCGCGAGATGGCAGCACTGAAGCTTGCCCTTTGAAACTATAATCTCATATGGAGTAAATGGAAAAAACAGCAGGATTATGATACTTTATCCCTCTTTTTCTTTGCGGGAGTAGTACATACCAAAGATGGAATTCAGAGTTAGTGATTTATCCATTTATAAGTACTTAAAACAATTGAATAAAATGGGCACACCACAAGTCACTTTGTCGCTGTGAAAATATTATTGGTAGATCAGCGAAGTTTCCCTACTGCTTCGAACAAATGTCGGGCACTCCCCCCCAACGCCTCCATTCCCCCAGACAATACCCCGAGAAAGGCAATGCCTAAAAGGGTGAAACTATTCAATATGTAAACTATGTCCAAAAAGATCCAATAAAAAACTATCAAACCAAAAAACCAATGCTTTGATTGGATACACATAATATAATTGATCCTTAATAAATTACCAATTTTACATCAACCTGCAACTATGCCTCTTAAAACTAAGATCGCAGGATTCCCCTTAATGGGTCTGAAAATTTTCCGACATTTCAACATTTCTTGACAAGTTTTCTGAAAATTGTCTGAAGATGTCTGTAAAATCTGGGATCCGAAACTTTTCAGACCACCATCGTATACACATTTACTGAAAAAACAATCGAAGTTCCCAGAAATAGTCTCCAGGAAATGAGTAAATGGTCAAATATTGTTGAAACATACATAAATCCAAAAGTATCAAATATTAATGACTGGCGTGGACTGTATTTTATCTTTGGGAGGCTAAAATGTGAAGTTAGGTTATACAATATACAAGCATAAAGGATAGAGTGGTATAAAAAAATTATTGACGAAACATTAAGTTTTAGACACTTTCGCAATTTTCCTTTTCGATGCACTTTCTTTAAATTTATAAACTTTGCATGTTATCTAATCCTCATAGTTACGTAATATTTTATTATATATGCTATGATTTCACTTCCGTGCTCAAAGCATGGGAAAGTTATCTCCTCATCACCTTCAAATAACTCTGTAATTATGCACTCAAGCACATCATTTGACTCACAGTGCTTTACAAATTGTTCCTCCTCTTTGAGGATGAAAGTATGAAGGTTTACATTAGGATGGACCAAACCTCCCATACTTTTCATATTTGTTAACTTTGCTACTGGATGGCAAGATAATGCCCCCGGATGAATTAATGCTGCCTGGCAAACAGCACACTTGCTGCGTTTCTTTATCTGGTGCAATACAACGATGACCAGGCATTTTTAAGATTAAGGATACCTTAAGGATATCTTAAAATATATCAAAAGTCTTCAAGCGCAGTAACGACAATGAAGATCTCCAACTCACACAACGTGGTCGCACTTTCCAACTTACATCAACGTTACTGTAGAAAAGGGTGACTTCGGCTACGCGTGCACTACTCCACAAATTTTAAATTTGTAGTACAATATCTAAAATTTCACAAATTAGGTATTTTTTCCTGCCCTTTAGAATTTAGATAGTTCTGAGATATCGCCAGCAAATCCATCTTGTTTCTTGCAACATTGACAGTACAATTGTCATTGGGAACTAAATTGAAAATCGTGCATTCTCGAGACAAGTCTACGAAACCTCAGTCT
The DNA here is from genome assembly GCA_947579665.1 of Sympetrum striolatum. Lineage (NCBI taxonomy): Eukaryota > Metazoa > Arthropoda > Insecta > Odonata > Libellulidae > Sympetrum > Sympetrum striolatum. Next base: position 78,933,189 of record OX388348.1, on the reverse strand, counting down.
GTTAACTTCTCTCAGTAACACTCAGCAAGATGGGAAACATCTGAAGACAATTGGAGGCCACACAGTGCTTCTTCGTGAAAAAGAGATTAAATTAGTGGAAGTGCTGTTAAATTTATTATGAGTATTCGTGATATCCAAATTTTAGTACAAACGTATTTTAACAGTAAAAAGTAAATGTTCAGTGTTATGAAAAAAATTCCAGAAATTGTTTGGGTTCGGAGATTCATTAGTAGAAACAAAACACTGACTCTAAGGCTAGAAAAAAATTTAAAAGGGTTCGAGTGACAGTGAGGAGGAGTTTTCTACAATAATTTTTCATTCTTTTTGTTTTTGGAGGAAAAAAATTAAAAAAATGTATATATTCTTTTGAAAATTTATAAATAAAGTGGAAAAACGTTATAATGAGTCAATAATTTCTTATCTCAGTACCTATTAAACAAAGATAAAATAAAATAATAATTTAAAGATTTTAAAATATATGAATGGTCGTAATATTAGTCATATATGACTAATATTACGCCTATAAAATTAACTATGTATATAGTTAATTTTATAGGCGATATTTAGGAAACATATTTAGTGGCCGAAGTCACCCCATCGGTTGGGGTGCCTAAGGCAGCTATTCTTCATTCTTTAAATAAATTCCGTTTCTTAAGAAAACTTTTTAGATAATATTTGCATGAATAAGAATTACCTTCATGTAATTTAATTTTTCTGAGCATAGAGAATGTAATTGAATACAGAAATATAAAAAAAATCTAAAAAACGGCCAAAGTCACCCCATTCAACGGTACGGTTCGTCGCATTTCAGTGATTTGCGAAGAATGTTTTTACGGCGACAAAGTTACCTGTGTTTTGCGCATAAGGCAAGCACCTATTCTTCGGATTTGCTAATTTGTCCGTCTTATTCAAATGTTTTGTATTCAATTCAAAAGTACCTATTGATGGATAAAACAATTACTCTTAATTCCATCTTTGGTAAATATTACTCTTTATTACATATGTATCATAATCGTGCTTTTTCACCGTTTACTCCATATAAGATTATGGTTTCAAAGGGCGAACTTCAGTGCTGCCATCTCGCGGATGCGGACATAAAGGGAACCAAAGCATTTCAGCAGTTTCCAGTTCTATACATTCTAAGTTCGTGGTTGTTACAAAAAATAATTAGGATGATTGATATTTATATGCTAAATGAACGATTGAATTTTGTAGAAACCATCTCAAAATAAAAACAATTCGTAACGTCCACGATAAACATTTCGGTCCATCTATTTCGTTAACTTGTAAATTCCTTGTGTCGACATTACTCGATAAGATCATAGCATGCGATGCTCACTTTAGATATTTCAACATTGGTGATTTAAATTCGATTTCACGAAAAGAATTTATCATTCATTTAAAGGAATCTCTCATACTTTAGAAATTGCCACAACTGTAATTGTACATATATAATTGCATGCTGTGTAATGTGTCTTTATAGATATAAGTATAATTATCAATTAATTGGTCAGATGTTATAGCTAGGTTGGATCGAAATATCTACCTCAGCTCTTTCGAAGATTTATGGTAGGTCCGACAAGACAATGTGAGAATTGAGGTACTTTGCTCTTGGATATCTGTGTTAGAATTGGTTAAAACTGCATTAAAACGCCCTAAGAATAACATTTAATTGTATAAAATGAAGTACTTTTATTACTATTCAATGAAGAATGAAAAATATCAATATCAATGGAAAAAGGACTTGAATAATTTCTGACGGGCAAAGATACCCTAATCTTTTTTTCTAAAATAAATGCCAGTATACGCCATTTCATGTAACCTTATTGGCTTTGGTGTAATCATATTCACGAATAAGAAGTTGAAATATGCGTTTTTCTATGGCCTTAAACAAGAGTTAAATGAATGTTTATAAAGCCCATTGGTAATAATAGTTCCGTGGCAAATTTGAGAGACCTGCAAATGGTTTTCACTCACCAGGTGGCGGCGAGGCACACTCGTACTGGTCGCAGCAGTCGCCAGGGATCCTGGATGCGCGTCTCAGAACCCTGGCGCCAAAGGGGCAGGAGAACGGGAGATATGCGGTGGGGCAGAGCGAGGGGAGGCAGAGGCAGGGGCCGACGCCCCCGGAGTCCATCCTTGCAGAGCCTTCTGGGCACGGCTCCGTGTCTGCGGAGGCCACATCAACAGCGCCCTCACAACCGGAAATGGAGCAGTTCCTTCCGGCCAAGGAAATGAATCCTGAAATGAAACAGTTGAAAGGCGTATCTTAGCGACAATTCAACCAGATCAACATTCCCCTAGAGATAGTAAATAGAATATCACTTTACTCAGTTACAGCAAACACTGACTTCCCATTCTAAGGATGTAAGCATTTGCTGAAGAGCTGATGATGATCATCAATAAATATCAAATCTAATCTCCCAAATTGTCATTGCACTTTTGCAGTGAATGATCTGTGTAATTCCTTTTTCATAGTCGAGACTACCAAGCTGAGTTTGAGTCAGTAATGCCATTCGTTGACCTTGTCTCGATTGCTCCCCCTTCTAATAAGATCGCTTTCTCAATCTTCTGGGAATCGCCATCACATAAACTCTTCTATGAAATCTTTTTTGGCTCACTCTAGACTCAAAATTTACACATTGTGACTCGGTAAGCTCAAAATTATCCAACTCACAGGGTTTCCAACAACTTTCCAAATCAACAATACGTACTCAGGTTTAACATTGTGGTACATATTAATGTGTAAAAATCCATAGTGAAAGCAAACTTTTAGTAGACCACTTTATTACTTTCTCCATATACGAAGTATAGAGAAAGTATTGTTTTCATGAAAAAAATCGACTTCGAGATTTCAACAGAAATACATGTTTTGGGGTCCCTAGAACACGTTTTGACCATTTTCGGAATGATGTCTCTGTGTGTGTGTGTGTGTGTGACAGTGGGCGCTCTAACGTAAAAACTATTAGTCGTATCAATACCAAAATTCATATATAGTACTGTGGTGTGTGCTGTCAGAGTTGATTAGTTTTTGGAGTAAATCGGTTAACCGGAAGTCGAGCTTCATTCATCAAAGCTCATTTCCGGTTTTCAAAATATCTCCATAAATATGATATATAGGTATATTATATACCTTATAACAGTTTTAGATAATGTGTTTTACTATAACTTTTGTATTTAATATATTTTTGTATCACCGGTTGATTAGGAGTTATTCGTGAAATACTGATAAAACGGAAGTACCTGATTATGTACTTTGTGGGCGCTCTAACATAAAAAGTATTTGTCGGATCAACACCAAATTTCATATATAGTATATTGATTGGTGTCGTTAGAGTTGATTAGTTTTTGGAGTAAATCGGTACAACGGAAGTTGAGCTTCATTCTTCAAAGCTCATTTCCGGTTTTCAAAATATCTCCATAAATATTAAATATAGGTATAAACTATAACTTATGATAGTTTTAGAAAATGTAATTTACTATAACTTTTGTATGAAACATATTTTTCATCACTGATTGTGTAGGAGTTATTTGTGAAATACTGATAAACTGGAAGTTGCTGATTATGTACGTTGTGGGCGCTCTGGGCGATGGGGCGAAAGGCCATTTCATCGTTTTTCATCGAACATGTCCCGAAAACATTATTTATAATGTTTTTGACGTAAATAATATGATATAAATTAATCTCTTATGTTCCAAGTTTAGATTGAATACTGAGTTCGAAAATACTGCCGTAGATAAATATTTACATCTTATACATGGAGAAAGTCATGTGCTGGCCACATCAGATTTTTTAAATGTAATTTTATTCAGGTAAGACCTAAAATTGTAGTAACACTAACAAACCTAGGTCTTGCCATTTTAAAATAAAGTGGTATATTAAAAGTATGGTTTTGTAGTGGATTTTTTTTACACAAATCAATGCCTCACGAACCTTAAGTATCAAAAGATGAGTTAGGAGGAAAAATTGTCTAAAGAGATAAAAATACGAAGATAACTAAATTTTTTTCTTATTTTTTGACTTAAATTAATTTACATTGTTTCTATACGGTAATTTTTAATCTTTATCACTCTATTTTAACCAATTTACTTTGGAAAATATAGGGAAATAAAATGGTACACTTTACACATAAGCATTGCCTTTGCAAATCTTCCATTCATCGTTACACAGGCTAAATAAATTCCAACCGAGAGTAGGCTAACATAAATAATTTAAATACAATTCAAATACAATGAAAATGCAAATTCGAATCCAAGTAATACATTTCGCTTTCTCTCTGTGTGATATTTCAAATTGCTAAGTGGTAGAGTACATGTACGTGGGATCTTGATACTTCAAAGCATTGAATTTTCGCTGATTTTTATTGCGCAGATCTTAAAATCTATTCTTAACCTTAATCTCCATAATAAGCTATTTACTTTAGAATTGAGAATTTTAAAAAGATAAACTAAAATAAATAATCGTCAACTAGTCAATATGTAGAGCTTCCGCTGTCCTTGATCGGCAGTGCATCAGGTGGAAGTGGATCGGAGTGTCCTCTCGGCAAGTTAAATGATTCGCATAAGGCGCAAACGAAAGTGAAACAGAAATTAATATGCATCATTAACCATCATCATACATCTCAATTCTTAGTTCATGACGTTAACTGTTAATTAATGACAGCAGAAAAGAAATACAAAGCCTAACTGATTTTCAAGAGTTCTATTGATGACTCACTAATTTCTTCTAAGATATCTTTTAATTTCCGTCGTTCGCAAGAAAGTTAAAATGAAGAACGTCCGTATATTTACGCTTTGACAAACACCGCCTTTATATTTGAATCATGTGTTGATGGCAGAACTAGAAATATCCACAAAAGGATTAAGCGCCCTCTTTACTCTTCCAAAACCGACGAAAATCCGCGAACGATCCGATGGTATTAGCGGACGAGCTCCGAAATGCCACTGCTAATCCTCAAATTAACTTGACATTCACGCCTGACTTTTTTTCGTGTTCAACCAACATTCTGTGATTTGTTATTTAACTTACCATCAAACTTTCTGCAACCATTTTGGAAAAAATAGCAGGTATCACAACAATGGAGAATACGATTCTTTCTTAAAATTATGAACAGTTTAATTATTGTATTTTTGTTCTGTTCATTAGTTATCCAGTATAAGCGAGAGCTGCTTTAATTTCTCATACTCATATCAAGTGCTTTATTACACATATTCTTCCTTAGGTGAAAATTTAACCTCCTTAGCCTACGACGTGTTTCGGCGGAATATTACACACATGATGTTGAAATGGGATTCATTGAAACGTAATAAATTGAACGTTCATTTTTACAATAAATACGTCGAAATTTTTGATTTCTAAATCCATTCCTCATCAAAATCGACGAGATTATATAACTTACTCAAATTGAATCTTTGATTATAAAAACCTTGATTTGAATACGATCTCATATTATCTCTTCTTTAATAAATTCGCTATTGATCTTAAATAAGAAAATACCAAAATGCAAGTACCATGAAATATTACTTAACTACAAGAATGTGTATATATATACACATTGCATATACATAAGGAGTTCAGAAAACTAAAATATAGAATATTTTATTGTATAATTACTGTTACAGCAGAAGAAGGGAGAATTTTAGAAACAATAGAGAGGAAGCTCTATAAACTAAAGATGAAAGTAAAATGGAAAAATTATTATTATGATTTATGTATAAATTGAAGAATGGGCAAAGAAATGAGTGAATGAATGAGAATTGTTTGGAAATTTGAGGTTATAGAATTGGTGAGAGTGAATTTGCCCAATTCTATTCTACTGATATTCAAGAATCTTGAGGAAATAACAATGATAACTGAAGAAAATTCCGAAAAAACTTTATTCGCGCGAATTTGTATATTTTTGAATGTTTTTAACTTTATCAGCAAATTACTTATTTACTAAAATGTATACTTTTCGTTTTAGTCACAAAAAGGCCACTTCAACATCATTCATAGTTCCATCATGTTGCATGTAAATAAATATCCCAGTAGAATTATTTCCTCAAAAAAGGAAGAGATGAATAAACAGTAGCTTAATAGAATTTAATATTAATGAATAAAAACACATTGAGCATATAGCGAAAAAACTTTAAATGAACGATGCCAAAAAAAACACAATAAAAACTACCTTAGTTTCAAGTAATCCCCTCATATTCAGGTGTAAGTACCAGAGTAATTCTTAAGTTTTCATGTGAATTTGCACGGACAATTTTATACCTAAAGATGACGCGACTACTTTCAAGTGTTTCAATCGTAATTCTGGGTTAAAGTACGTTTAACTATTTTAAATACATTGTCTTTTGGACAGTTTTGTCATTTACTGAGGAAAGTAAAGTTGCCTCAAAACTATTTTTCACATTCATTCCTACCACGTTTTTCTTAAATACCATCCAATACCAACTGTATGTTTAATTAGCTGTATTTCAGATATATTATTGGAAACCATTCCGCCTTAGACTTAACTCGAATACTTCTTATTCTGAAATACTTGGCTTCTTCTCCGTCTTAAATTTCTTCGAATATTCCGTCGCTGAGTGAATTGGGAGTTGTGAGAAGTGTGGGATTTAGGAAAACCTCTCAATTATTCAGCTCATTATGGCTAAGCCATTGTGGCCTTTGGCCGCCACTCGGGCCAAAATAATGGACGCCTCGACTGAATGAGAGATTTTCCCACATTAATATTCAACCCTCATCTCTAACTGCTTCCATTCTGCTCTTGCGGGTGAGGCTTAAGGATTTCGCCAAACGGATCGAAAAGATGCAAACGAACAAATCGCTTCTTCAATTCCTCGGATGAAGTCACTCGAACACACCATTTTTATTACCAACTTAGTACAAGTTGAAGGATGAAAAGCGATATCGAGAAATAAATTTCCGAACTCCAAATTCAATCGAATCGGAACAATAACTGTACACCTGAGCGCCTCTGGTGGAAGTGCAACAAAGGAACCTATCGTGCGATTTGAGAAAGTTTTACTGGAAGACGAAACAAAAAAAAAGCTGTAGTTTTCCATTCTACCGATTTATTGTTGAAATTCAACGAAAAGTTTACGTCCCTTTTAAACACTAATATTCATGAACGTCAAATCATTTAAGTACTATAGAGAAAATCAATTAATTGATGGAGTGGAGACAAAGACAAACACTCTAATAATTTCAACAAAGTCTGAATTCCAACTTGAATGAACTCAGAAAAAATTAGAATTACAGTTTTGACACAAATGACTTTGAGCTATATCGCATACGTCAGTCCATGTTCTATCATTAGGTTACGAGCATCAAATAATATTTTAAGTAATAACTGTCGGTTTAAATAGCTTAAAAGCAATTAATGACGAGTGGAAAATATATTTTTTCAATTCACAGCAAGTGATGAATGATTGAAATTAATATATCAACTTGAAAATATGGACGTCAAAACTTTTATCGGAGATGAAGATAAAATCCTGCCGCATAAATTAAATAATCAATGAAAATGAACATCTTGATAGATGTCTCATTTTCAACTGTTTTTTTGCTACAGGATACATAAAATGTAATTTACTTTTATCACTGTCGATAATTAATAATTAATAATATCGATAATCGATAATTATTTAGCCCTAAGAAATGTTTTAACTTCACTCTACCATAAAGTTCGATACTATCATACTCGAGATTGCATGATCCAATAATATATTCACTAAAGGAGGCTTATTATTTCAATTCATTTCAATGCACTCATTCATTGGTTAGTTGATTCCTGCAATTTCAACTTGTTGTCAAACTATTACCATTAGCCTCTGAAATTAGCGTTACAGAAATGGATGTAAAGCAGGAATACACACTGTTTTCCAAAATTGAAACCGACTGTGAAAATGTTTAAACTTGAATCCCTTACAGAATAATCCATTTCATCTGAGTATCGTAAATTGTATTCTTAGCCCGTGAAGTTTGCGGATTTACTATTTTCTTTGAGGTTCTGAAGTTAAATCACCACCACTCAAGAAATGGCTCCACAGTTCATCGAAAAATAGACTTTGGTGAAGAATTTTAAAATATTCCAAACAAAAAATATTTTAAGCAAATTTTGAATAACTTGCTAACCGAAGATTATCTTGTGCCTACTTTTTTGAAAGCTTCAGAGTAAATGCGTGTAGAATAAACTGAGCTTTCACGAAAGATCCTTTAAATATTTCATTGTGTAAAAAGTAGATAAGGTTCAAAAGAATTTTGCCGGTGAGCCTTACGGAAAGAAGATTTATTCCACAGAATAGTTACTCGAATTTTATGATAATGTATTAGTTTTCTAAATGAACGACGACTATTTGGCTGAGGGTATGCCAGTGTTGAGAAATTTCCTCGGAGATAAATAAGAAGAGAATTAGTTTGATGTGAAATTTTTGCTTGATGACGCTTGTTAAACAATTGAGGAACTTGCAGACTACACTAAGGATGAGTCACAAAAATATCTTCTTGTGAGCAGTATTTTACAGCAATGGTTGAATACATAAAAGGAAGGAATACCACGTGAACGCTTTTAAGTTAGGGGTATTTGGCAGTTGGTCATTTTGTAGATTTGTGAATGAGGATGCAGAAGGGAATCTTCTCCATACGGAAGTGCGCATGCGTGGGAACGAAACATGGAAACGTTGAGAAAAACGAGAGACTGAATTCAACTGGGATGCATTACATCTCGTGTAGAGAGAGAGTGTGGAACTGGTGGGGAAAAGTATGCCATGGTACAATTGGAGGGTTGCACGAACATGTTTGGGATAAAAAAAGAGAGAACTGAACGTCACAAAAAGACAGATAAGCGAGAAGTGTGGAGGAATTTAAAGGGAAAGCAGTTTGAATGTGATAGATGACATCTCAAATGAAGAGTAAGTTTGGTGAATAAAAGGGATATGCGAGGCAGTGCATTCGTGTAGCAAAGTGATTCACCTTTGAAATGTCGAGATCTAAAAGCACTTGTCCGATAATCACCTAAATACTAGCCTCAACCGTACAAAATTTAACAACTAACGGCATTACACATTAAAGAGAAATTTAAAAAGTTGTTGACAATTTCAGACAGTTTCTCTTAAATATCTAACGCCAACAATCGATCAGAAAATGTCGGAAAATCATATTTCGTTTATTCCTCAGAAATGATTATTATATTAGGGGATTCAATTCATAAAAATAAACTAATGAATAGTACGTTACTTTAAAAGACATTTCTTTGTTGAACGACTAAAACTTTACCGAGGTATCGATTCATCCGTTCTAGAAAATTAATGTCAAAATTAAATCTGAGATGATCAAATTTATAAAACCACGTCTACGAAAATAATCCCGAATTTTTCCTATAACAGCGGAAAAAAATAACCTGAATACTATTTCTTGTTATCTTAGCCTGTTTCTCTTCCGAAAAAATTGCTTCTGTTGATCGCTTCATGATTATCTTTCTCAACCTCTTGTGACTCGTAATAGACTTCTCTGATTTCATTGTTAGCAGTCATTTCTTTGTATCCAACGTAGGTGCGAGTCTTTCAAAAGTTATATAATTTATAGTGTAAACTATTAGTACTTCTCAGTAACGTCTTTGCTTTCTTTTATAGTAGATGCATGACTTATGTTTCATTGATATTGCCCTCATTAATCTTGGTGCCACATGGTGAAGTACACCTTTAACGCGCATTGCACAAATGTCTTAAGCACCCGTTCCAAAAAGGAGAAAAAATAGTGTGAGGTATTTTATCGCTTATTTAAAATAAAATCCGAGGTAGCCGAGATGTTGTGTAAATCCATAATAAGATTATGTAGACAGATGTATACGTTTCCTGAGGAAAATTACATATTATATTCGTTTATTTAAAGTTGAACATCTTTACCATGCTTAACTCATTAATTTAATTAATTACGGTTTTTTGTCGTGCATCGATTTCTTTTCCTGATAATTTATCATCCGACTTAGATTAAGAATCCTTACAAATACAACCAAGGGAGCCAAAAAGAGGAGCAATAACTAAAAGTGAGGAGTTACGGAGGCATTAGAAAGTGTGGCTAAAACGGCAAACCCACGAACAAGGGAGAATTGTTAGGAATAAAAAGTGTTCTCACAACTAATCTAAACCATGGCGCGGCTGGAAGTTTCAGACATCTCTTACGTTCTAACTCGAGATATTAATCTGGGTCTTTGATGAGTTTATCTTCCTAACAAGCCTTTTGAGATGGGTCCTGCACCGTATAAGCACCTCTGCTGGGAAGCCTCTGCTTTCTTTTATTCTCAGACGATGCTCCTTCCCGCCTTTGCCTAATAAAATTTCCTCCGCAAGCAGTAATTTAGCATCTTTCATTTTATCGACGAAAAATTGGAGATATTACTATATAAATACTGGCGCCTTCAACAGTAAATGATGTGTAATGGCACATTTTTAATTTGTTGGAAATTATTAATAACTTATACATCCAGTACTAATAATCGCTACTAATTATGTTTTATTTTATCTAAAGATTATATTTGGTTTATTTAGTGATAAGCTATGTAAGTTTAGTAAATTGTTCTGCGATATCTCATTTTCCACTATCAAAATGGAAAACAGTTCAGCGACTGCGGTTAGCCTTTCCTTAGTAATCTTCAAAAAAATACTGCTGAGACATATTAATAACCCGTAAAAGAAATAACCCTTTAATCTGCTTTAAAATTTTTAACGCAATGATAAAGTATTCGAATTTGGACTAAAAATAAGATAAAGAGACATACTTAGGGAAATTTACACAGAATTAAATTATGACCAACCCCAATTTCAGTGATTTATGAATCGCTAAATTGATATTTAAAAAGGTCACTAGAAACTATTTTCATTGTCGCAAAAACCATACCAATAAAAATTCTATATAAAATCTAAACGCAGCAATTAAAATTCGAACAATAAATGAAAACATATGATCAAATGAAAGAGAAAATAAAAAGGATGTAAAAATCAATTACAAATAATAGTATAAACAAAAATAAAAATTATAAATTTGATTTACAACAAAGGGTGATTTAAATAAAATCTAAGGATGTGAAATGGAAGCAGTTTGTCGAATTTATTAATATTTTACGTTTACAAAATTTAAAATGAAAGATTTCTTAAGTGTTTGGAGCAAGCATTTTAAATTTAAACTATATTCTTGTAATGTTTCCTTCATAAATTTACGGTAATGCATTAGAATATTTTACAAATGAAAGAAAACATTTAAAGCTATAATTTTATTTGTATTTCAGGAAGTTTGTGAGTCAACTTTTAGAAATGTGGTACGTAGTAGTAAATACTACATATTACCATCCGAATTAGTTTTAAAAATATTTTTTCGTTTAGTCATCCAAAATTACTTGCACATTATATAAAAAAAGAAATTTCGAATACCATAATTCGAGTAATTTTATTTTCCTCAATTATGGATAGAGTGGTATTCGAATGGAGAAGCTGCTTTAAAGTAATTTGTAGCTGTGATCTCAGCTACGATAATTAAGTGAGTGTAACTGGGAAAAGTCTTAATTGCGCTGTTAAAGGATAAAAACCGAGTCGATTACTTCTCCGACGAGTGTTATCTCAACGCGACCTATAATCGTCAAAATTGCATTCGCAGTTTGCAAAGGGAGATTGCTGTGCTCATCTGAAGAGTCATTTATGCACTGCCGCGATTAGCAAGCCTTAGCTCTGCGAAGCATGAGTATTAGAGACCGCGGGGCATGAATCTTACCCATTAGCGCTCGTCTGGATTGTGATTCGTTAGAGATTTGTGCGAGATACGCTAAGGATTGCCGACAGTTACAAATTCATTGGAGTAAATTAAGAAAGCACAGTGAAGATGAAAAAGGATGCTGAGGGGTATACGTAGAGGCGAAGAACCTTCTGCCCGTGGACCATATGATTTCTGTATTTCTTTTTGGTTCATTGTCTAGTCTCTCTTAAATAAACTCTCGTATGTTTTATAATATTTTTCTTTGCCTGGACTATTTTAAATGAAAGTGATTGCCAAATTTTCTCACTTAGTAAAATCCACTGAGACGGCCGAGATATTGTGGAAATTAACCTTCAAACTGAATGAAAAACGATGGATAATTTTCCAAAGTATTTTATTAAGGAGATAATTGGTTTCGATGGGTCAATTCCATCATCTGATCTACCATTATCAGAGATTTGATGATGACTGTGACCTGTTGAAACCAGTAATCTTCTAAAAAAATTCAATGAAAAGGCATCTATATCCCTTCTTTCAGTATCCTACTTAGATTTACTTAGAAATTTTGATTGTCGTTCATTCTGACGTTTATGTATTTAAATATAGGCAAATTGAAACTCTGGTTGAAAATGGTTTGTGGCTGGATGGCTGGTTTGAAAATTTCGTACTTAAAATTTGCTTAATCAAATCCAAGGATGTTTTCTACATCTTTAGCGTACAGCTTAAGAGAATACTTATTCTTGTACATGTATCACACTATTTCCTTAACGGGAGAACTTTCATAGTAATTCAATGTAAATGGAGATTTCTTGTCTCCTAATGTATAATTAAAGTCACAATGCAGCTTGTCTTCCATTGCGATCCAATCGTATAGAATAATAACACATCTAACTATTCCATTGGATACGTTTGGAGAGCTGTTTAGTTTAATGAATAACAGTTAATCAATTGCGGTGATACATGATGAAACATCTGTATAACTAGTTTCATAAAAGAACACAAGCTAACTCCGCCAACAGAAAGTATATTGAATGTAACACCAATTGTATCCTCAAAACCTATTTTAAGTGGACGGAGTCAGATTGTGTGTTACGTTGAATCAAATTGAATCATCTTGGCCTGGAATACCATTACTAATAGAAACTAGGAAAAACATTTTCAACATTAACAATAACCTCTTAAAGTTTATTTTTTGCACGTTAAAAAAAGATTAATATGCAAGTACTTTCAATTCTAACTATTTGAAGGACTCTAATCTCTTTTTCTGATGAACTTATTTTCATGCGAGTGGCTAAAGTCAAAGTGTAAATAAGCTTTCGTATTTTTTTGTTCGTAAGAATCTTAAACAAGTTCAAAATGATGCACATGGAAGTGTGTGACCATGCGAACGACGAGATAAATGAACTCGTCTTCCAATGAAGCAGACCGTTGTTCTTTGCACATATTCCTCCGAACGGAAGTTTAGTTCGCGCCACTGCTGGCGCTGCCGTCCGTTAACATTCACATTCCATCTCGGTCAATGGTGATGGCAAAAGGTGCTCTCTGCACCAAACACGGTCCTATGGTAGTGCTCTGGCTGGTGGCGTTGCGGTTCTCCATGGCAGACACACGCCCTGTGTGAGACACGCGAGTGTCTCGTGCATCCGAGCGAACGAAAAGTGGTGGCGGAGGTTGAAGAGCAAGGAAGGATGAGGCGGACGGCAATTTCATCCCTCAAAACAAAAGAGAGCCATTAAAACCAACTCCGATGGCATTAAGGGACTTTCGCATGTTGGGCGGAACATGGTTTGGCAGAGAAGGACGTTTTGAACAGCGTTACGTCGGAGTCATTGACATAAACGACATTGACGAGGGAGGACCGCGAGAAGATGACAGTGCTGGTGGAGATTTTACAAAGGGCTGGGATGTTTTTTTCATCAACTCGGAGCGTGGTCTCTGCTTGTGGTGTAAAATCTCGATCAAAGTTAATATTTATGCTCTCGTACAAATTCTTCTCCGAAAGTAACTTTCCTTTCGCTCTCTGATATTCTCTCCCTCTTCTTCCAATTCTCTGCGCTTACATTATGGTTATAGATTACAGATTTAAAAGTCACATTTTCAACATAACTTAGTAAAATAATTTCAGTGACCTACTTTATAGCTCACAAAAGCCTTTTTCTTATGCTACATATTTATTTTAATAATGCCTCCATATGACTTCCTTCCCTTTTCTCTCCTTTTATTAGCATCTCTACATTAGTAGCATTAAAATTCCTATACATAATATAATATAATTTGAAATTGAAACATAAGTAAAACTAATATTAGATGATGCAGGATCAATTTTTTTCATTTTTATATAGAGTTAATTCCTGAATTTACCATATAATAAGAACCATTATAATACAAGTTGCTATAAAAAGATTCTAATACCTTATCACTTAGTGAATAATAAGATATATCAAAAAGTTTTAGGAGTGCTTTATTTAAATACATAAGATTAACTTATAAGATCGTTTAGCCAAGCAGGGGTTAAATAAGGTATTTCGGACCATAGCTAAAGAGTACTTATTTTAAATAATCATTTTATCAATTCTACGTACTACCTCCACAGTGCTACGAGAGACTGCGTAATTACACATCGTGCAATAATTTTGCTTTTTTCAAATCCTTCAATTAAAGCGCAGAACAAATCGATTACCGTCACCAGAGATATCCATAAATATAAAAGGACTGAAAAAGCAGAGAACGGTCCGCAGGTGACTCCATTAATCAAGGAAGCGAATTTCAATTAAATCGTGACCTTTGAAGTAGGTTTATCGACAATTGGAATTATCCATAAATCACTATATTCGGAAACACAAATGGTTTGAAAAATCAAAAATCGCTATGAAAAAAGATCAGAATGGCCCAAAAAACTTTTTATTGAGGATAAGTATTGCTCAAATTGCCGTGTTATCGATTTTTTATTACCGAGTTTGTTTCAATTATTGAAAACCTTCTGCGAAGATTAAGGTCTGAACATTTATCGAGACAAATTTTCCTAAAACGTTATACTATCCAGAATAAGAGAATTTATTTCTAAATTAAGATGGATTCTCAATATGGATGGATGCATTACTTATATCACAAATATTTTGGAAACTATTTACTACTGATCTATATCGGATATTGGATTAGATATGATTTACTGTCACTATGCACATTATTGTTGAGACTTTCAATGCAATTGTACTTGAGCAAGCATAGCTTGGAAATTACAATTAATTAGAATTACACGTAAATTAAAACAAAACAGTTTAACGTTTGAAGCAATGGAGTCCCATGAGTGGATTCCTTATACATCACCTAAATGCACGCAAATACGAATCGGAAGAAGGAAATCACACGGTAAATATTATGATAACAAACTTAAAATATTTGTAACACGGGTCAACGGTAATACCAAAGATCTTTAGTTCATGAAACCAATGTCAGAGATAATATGCCTGTTGTAAACAAGGAAATGAAATATTTCCACATCATTTGCTTGCATTATAATTCAAAGAATAATTGGAGATTATAGCTGCAAACATAAGATGTACAAAATATTAGGCAGATTAAAATTTCCAAGGTAAGTTGTCGATTCATTTTGAGTAAATTATAAAAATGTTATTATGGAACTAAACGATCATCGAAAAGTTGATAATAGCGAAAATGAGTATAAGAAGAAGTTAGGCTAATGTATTTTAGAAATTGGGAATTTAGTAAAAAATATACATTCCCTAAAAATAATATTATCTGTATAAAATACGTAAATAAGATTTTATTATTTATGCTATTTCTATTGAATCACAATCTTTCAGAGTATGTTATAATTTTCCTCAAAAGATTTTTCTTTGAAACGTGATTATATTTGCAAATACGATATATCATCAGATGAATCTTTTATCGTGCTTTCTTATCATATATAATTGTTAAAAATATCTGTAGCGTAGGAAGGGCGTGATTATCTGAACAGCTCTAGATACGGAGGATTGATGCGAAGGATTCATTGCTTAATACGAGTTTACCCCTCTTCAGGTGCCATGAGATCCTACAGATGGAGTCGTGCTTACTGCGATAGAGGTAGAGAGATATTACAGAGTAAAGGTGAAGGGATGGGAGAGGAAGGGAGTTGGGACGCAAAAGAGCGCAGATATGACTGTACCTTCGTCGGTGAATGATCTTTATCCTCCCCATCGGATGGGAGCGATTCAATTTTATTTTGGTCATGTGAACCGTTCCCGCGAAATGGAACAATCGCTTGCCTGAGGGCCCTTCCGAGTCAGACGGCGAGATTCCACACAGATTCCCTCGTTGTTAAGCTACAGTCGGATTCACGGACCGCAAGTTGAAAATCTTCCCCTCTCTTTAAACCTCCCCCTCCATCCCCTCTCCCTCCCCTTTCACAGAGATATCCCGTTTAAATCCCCTTTGGTGTGTCGAAGAAGTCTTTGAGGAATTTCCGCGCTTCTGCGAGCAGCTTCTTGTCGCAGACGGATTAATTCCGCGAGAGGAAAGGGTACTGCTCTGGAACGACTTCTGTCACGAATTGGAAGTGTGCAACTACGTAAGTGACGCTGGGAATTCTCCGAAATATTTGCCTCGAAATAGGTGGAAATCGACCGCCTCATCCTCTATCATTGCAGAGGAAATTTCCACTGTTAGAACAACTTCGGTACGCGTCTGCTGCATTCACAACGAAATAATGGTACTCCTCCGAAACCAGATATGCTATTATGAAAGAGGTGACTGTAATTGACTCAGTGTCAATTTTTTTCCTGAAAAAAACTTGAATTTTTTTGTAAAGTGGGCCAGAAAATAAATTTGAAAACTGATAAAAATATGTCACAAACGAAGGCAAAGGAAGAATTTTATCAATTAATATCAGTGTTTATGTTTCTCTAATCTAGAAACAACAATAAAAAATTATTGTGCTAGAGCAAACGTCAATTAAATCGAGAAACCTCTTTCTTTTGAATTTTATTTATTTTCATTTCTAACTTCGAAGTTTTTCTGATTTTATAACTATCGACCTTATTGCCTTTCATTACGAAAACATAAAACGTCAGGAGGAATCAGATTGGCAACCACTAACGTATATTCAAATTAATTCAGGCATGCGCAGTAGAAATTTTCGCGTGACATTATTTTTTTGATAAGTTTCAACGGCTGATGTAATTTTTCGGGGACTGTTGCCGGTAATCGAGCCTAGGATTCCTAATATGAAAGATCGCGTCTCTCTTGGCTTTTTGAGAGCTTGAATTGGTTAAAATACAACAAGCAATTTCGCTGGAACAGAATTAAATGAGAGATCTCAAAGCAAAAAATGCATCGCTGAACATAAAGAGAGAGGATTTTGAAGCACCTCAATTTCCTGAGTTACGTACATTTATTTCAAGGAGTGATAAATGGACACGTTGGGTCTTTCAATAACAATTAAGATCTTATAAGCGGTATTTTATGCTATTTACTATGTGTACACCTCTATGTCAATTGTAACTTCAAAAAGAATAAATGAGTCGCTATCAATTGCTTTCCTCCCTGGAAAATATCTTTGCAATTGCAGTTTACGATACCCAGTTTATTTCAGATATTCTTTGAATGGATGCAAATTTATCTACAAGTATAGTATTTCATTAGAGATGAGAACATGCTGACTGCTGTCAAATTTAGTTTTCTTCTTAAGATGAGAAAAAAAGTCCGAGAGTCTTCAAAGTTGAAAATGTTTTCTGCGAATGGAAGACTGATTGAAGTTAGTGTTTCCTTTTCGTTGAGAGAAGGACGTTCCTCAATGTAAAGGTCAGAAACCAAATCGCACTTCCGTTTGGGGAATAAAGTGCCGACCTCTGACGTCCTGTAGTGAAGCTTCCACTTCCAAGCAAAACTTCTCCATCGGGTGCCCAAAGGAAGAATTCTTTAGGGATCATAGGAGAGATTATTGACCTCGAATGACCGAATTTCCCATTTCTCCACTCCTCTCCTTGAATTTACCCTCAAATACAAAAGGTCATTTCCCCATCAAATGTCACGAAAGAGTTTTTAATATCGATACACCCACGGCACAATGGCTGAACAAAATTAATCACGACATTAATTACCCACAATTTTACAAGAAAAAAGCTTTTTCAGACGTTTCTAAGTTATGTCTATGTCTATGTAAGAATCCTGCAAGCCGCCTTTCGGCGTGTGGCAGGGGGTGCAAACACCTTGACTTAATTTTGCTAAACGGTTGCTTTTGCGTATACTTCGAGAAAAAATTAATTTTTGAAACGATTCGTTTTAGCATCTATTTCCCCAATCTTTCTGGCAGTATCAAAACGGCCCATATAACAGGGGGGTCGCACTATATCGGTTACATCGTCTGAGAACGTAATTTCTCTGAACTTATTTAATAAATTTATCATTTGAATTTTTCTTCTATCTTCTAATGATTCCCATCCCGCGTCCTGTAACATCTGAGTGACACTAGCTGTTTTATCGTAGCATTTATTTGCAAATCGTATCGCCTTTCGTTGTACTTTTTCTAAACCCCGAATAAGACACTTCTCGGCGGGGTCCCATACACTACATGCATACTCAAGGTGAGGCCTAACAAACGCTAAGTAACATCGCTCTCGAACGTTTAATTCGCTCCTACCGACTTTTCTTTTAACAAAGCCGAGTTTCTTATTATGAAAATTATTTCCTAATCAAAACAAAATAATAATATTGACAAGAGGAATTGATTCGTATTTTACATAATGACGCATTGATAGCTTCAAATCACCTAATTATGCTGCATTTTAACGTGAATTCTGTTGTGATACACAATTTTAGATTACTTTATTATTATTTTGACATTTGTACGTAAAATAAATCGATTTTCAAGGCCATTACTTAATATCCAACAAATTAACCTTTGAAGACGTTATAAATTTTCAGAGAATACTACTAAATTTTATATATGTTACTCAAAACACGATTTATAATATTTTGATAAAGAGGGAACTGGCATACCTCAGGATAAAATTTCCTAGAAATAGTTTACGTTGAGTAATTGTTGAGCTGATGAATTCCATTTTTATATCTTTTATATTCGGATAGTTCTCAATCTTTCATTCATTCCTGGCTCATTCTCATTTATGCAAATATTTTTTAAGTAATTCTATCTCAGGAAATTAATAAGAGTTAACGGTATTTCCATCACAAAGTAATACCTACACGCAATTCACACCTATTTGATTGGATTTGGTTTATTATATGTAACGTGAGGTGTTTTCTGATACCCTCATAAACTTTAACGCATCAAATTTTGAGGATTTAAAATTTTTGATAGAAAGAACTATCAACAATTCTTAGATTATGAGAAAAAGATTCCTCGTAATAAGTTTTTGAAGTGGCATTCTCCTTAGTTCTGGTTAGCAATATTTATTTCTTAAGAGCAACATGACTGATTAATACATAGATCCTAATACCTTCTAATGAAAGCTGTATAGATTTGTTTACAACTATAAAGTGTTGGAATTGTCAAACATGCAGGTTATTAATACCTACAATAGCACGTAAATGCTTCTTTTAATGATGGTTATTTTGACCTCTGAAATATAATTATGCTTCTAAAGCGATCTGTTATCGTGTAAATGGTTGAACGTGAATACAATTTTAGGCGCATAACAAATTGATTACGATGTTGG
The DNA here is from genome assembly GCA_947579665.1 of Sympetrum striolatum. Taxonomy (NCBI): domain Eukaryota; kingdom Metazoa; phylum Arthropoda; class Insecta; order Odonata; family Libellulidae; genus Sympetrum; species Sympetrum striolatum. Next base: position 78,913,779 of record OX388348.1, on the reverse strand, counting down.
CGATGAAATATCTGCTAAGTAAATAACGGAACCAATCAATTACCTCGAAACAATTAGTTAAACCTGTTATTATTAGTAAATTGATCGGTGATCATATTATTAATCAAAATAGAAATTAATGCAATATTTCCAAAGTGCTCTGTCATAAGCGATCTATAAAATTTCCACATGCGTCGCTCCGAGGAATTTTGGAGTTCATTTAAATTTCCATCAATGTCATTAATGAAGCCGTTTTCATAAATATTGATTAACAGCAACACTCAGTACATTTGTTTAATTAGTTGATATGGAGACTATGACTTTAGAGCAGTTACGATATTTTTAATTGAATTTTTGTCTAACATAATCCAGACAAATAAAAATAATCATTAAACATCTTTGAAAAACTAACCAAAGTATTTATTTCTTTTCCGAACATATTCACCATGCAAAATACCTTGTGTTTCAATATATTTAACTTATACCACACTGCATGAAGAAAATGTTCTAGTGGCAGCAATCTAAGCATGAAGAATTAACGCTTCTTAATTCATTGGTACCAATAAATATCATAACAAAAAATGTTCAAAGTTTTCTACTAATTTTCAGAGAACAGTTTTTTTTAACTAGAAAGGAAGATATTTATATTTAATTTTCTATCAATTCAATTCATACGACAATAAATTTATTTTATGGTAGAAAAAATCTGAAAAATATGTGAATGATTTTCCGTGATATCTTTCCTTAAACTATTTTAAAATTTGATTGATTATCAAAACATAAAAAATATGTTTCATTAGCATTTAAAATTCTTCCCTTTCATTTCCGGTTGCACTAGGTTTCACCTTTTAATTCCTCCCTCAAATTATGGTAATTCTTTTACTTTTACGGTTGTCTAATTTATATGCCGTGATTCAGAATTCGATGGAACACACGCTATCGATCAGATTAAGTTCAAATCGTCCGACATAATCCTGGTCATCATAAATAAGAACAAGCAAGCTAACATAGATGCAGATTATAGCAGCTACTTGGCTGAAAAAAATCACTGCTGTGAATAAAAAACAGGATGTATCTCGTAAATGACATTTTCATAACATTGTAGTTTATTTCTTCTGAGACTGATGACGGAGGAAAGTCGGCCTTTAAATGTCAGAGCTTAATTTCCGGAACGAGAAAGACAATAAGAAGGGATATTGATGGGGGAGGGGAGATGTATTTTCCGGAAATAAAAACTACCAGCGGGTTAATCTAGGGAAATGAGGAGAGCAGAGTGGGAAATTGCTGCTCCATTTACGGCTTCACTTTGGGAGGCGTTATTTATCAAATGAGCCCGAAATGGAGGGATATTTTGCCAAAATCCGCGCACACCTTGCGATGAAAATTTCAGTCTAGAATAGCGGACAAAATGCCAGTGGGTATAAGTGCGCAAGAGATTTGATTACCCAGCCGATTCACATAATTTTCTAATACCAGAGGCAAAAGAGATATTTACGAACTGTGACAACGAACAGCAATCAAAGCAATAAGAATAACTAAGCTTACATAATAAAAAATGATTCTGAAATTACAGGATGTTATAAATAAATCGAATTGCCTTATAACTATTAGACAATGAGACTAATGGTGTTATTCTGTATGTGACAGAATTCACGACACATCTCAATATTCTAACATCAATTTTTTTACTTTATCGTTACAAAAAGTAAAATACTTCATTACATCGGTGGAAGACAAGAGATAAGAAACAGATGAAAATTACCTTCACAAAAATGCTGTTAAATTGCTTTGAATTATCCCTCAGGAACAAACCGAAAATAATTTGAAATTACGTTTAAGAGTCTTTGGATACGCTTCCATTTGAGATAGAATTTAAAATTAACATCTTTTCTAAACAGGCAACCCCCTAAAGGTTTCGAATCGAGAAAAAAAAGATTATATATATAAGAGAAAAATATTCCCCAAGTATAGGAAGGAAAAAAAGTTTTAATTCCAAGACCAAATAAAACTATTAAAAATGCCTCAATTTTATAAACTTTGAATTTTGCCTACAGGTTTATTGGTAATCTCACTATAAGAAAGTAAAACTCAAAAGATTAACTTTTGTTAACAACGAAGTAAAATACCGCAGAACAACTTTGAAATTCATTTTTAGCCCTGACGAGGAACAAAAGGCGAAGACCTTTTTCTGAGACATGGATATGGACTGCTTCGCTACATCTCCATACATGTATCAAGCACAATTATACATCATTATCAATAGGGCCAAAGAAAATTCCTTTGAGACAAGGCGAAGCAGGTCAGGACGATGATACTGGTAATGCAAACAATATTTGATCGATCAAATGCGACGGCCAATCAGCAGAAGCGAGTTACAGTGCATCTTGGGACTATACAAATCTAGCTAAGTGGTTAGTAAATCGTCTTAGGTAGTGTTTCTACTATTTGAACGGACCTGGGACCTTCTCTTTAACTCTTTCTTCTAGTAATTTACTCCTTCTACCATTATTTAATCTGTGTTCATTAGCTTATTTGAACTTTGTTTGTAATTTGTTCATTTTTGTTGCATTACGATTTTTATATTTTTTTCATTTCATCAAAATTTCCGCGTAAACTTCATACCGAAAATTTTCTGAAGAAACAGACAGGTTAGGAAGTGAAGGAGGACTAAAAGGGAAAATTGTCCTGAGAAATCCCGAAAAATGGACGGCAGTGAGAAATTGGAAGATGATGAAACTCATGAAAGAATTAATAACGAAAACAAGGAATAAGGAATTCAATAAATTAGACTCAAAGTAAATTTCATTTTCATTAGCAACAAATGCTTTGAAATAATCTATTTATTAGGAGTGATTTTAAGTCTTAGCTGGTTTTTAAATGTGTAAAGCACCGAATAAAAAAACGTCAGCTCATTAAAGAATACTGTGATTTTTGTGGCGTGGAGGCAACTTGAGGATTGCGCATGTTTCTAACGACGTCAGAAGAATAGGTGAATCATGCGCTTGGGTGGAGGCATTGCGGGATTAATCCTTTGGTCAACGAGGGCGATGCATAATGGAATAATTCTAAGGGAGAGGCCGTTGATAAATGCGAATAAGATAAAAGGAATCGCATTTCGGAGAAGAAGGAGCCATTTATTAGGAGTCCAAAGGAAATGGATTTCGAATGATAGGCTTTGATATTAAAGAGGAACCTCACAAAGGGAGAATGAACGTTCTTTCCCGGAACTTTCCCTTTTTTGAAGGTCAAGGTAATGTTTTATTCCCTTGAATTAAGGAAGAAAAAATTTAGGGTCTCCAGGATGAGGAAATCGAAAGAGCATCGGATATTTTTGCTCGTGTTCAAAATATGCGAATTAAATAATTTATTTGAAAGTTATTAGGAATAGGCCGATACCACAAAACAATTATCGAATTCACCCATAATTTTATTAACAAACTTGTTTTTTTAATTATTCCTTGGGAACTTTTTTTTAACTTTTTAGTAACATTATGATGATAAACCATTAAATCTGAGTATTTTTCGTCACAGAGGGCAATGAAATTACGAAAATAATTTATCTTAGTGATTCCATTTTAAATTACTTATATGTATTTGAGTGGTCCGAGATTAAAGATTCAATCGAGTGATTACAAATGAACATTAATAAACGAATAAATCCCAAATTTTAAGTCAAAAGATCCTAAATGAAAACTAAATGGTTCAATAATCACGACACCCTCGATTATAAAAAAACAGTTTCATTACAGATTAATACAACTCAAGCAACTTCAGCGTACTAGGCATTTTTACTTAAGCCGAAGACTTTGATATGGGTATTCCATCGAATCTGTATTCTTGTGATCTTATAACTGATATGAAACATTTTGAATAAGGAATTCTGAGTGAATACATTTGTAACGCAATTTTAAATAATATAATTATCCAACCTTTCATGAAATTACTTTGCGTAGTATTACTTCGGGATAGCAAATTTTGGAGAATATTTTCAGACCATGATATTGCTTATTTCTTTACTTACCTATTTACAGCAATACCACTAGCAAAATCTAATGATATAGGTGATTGGTAAACCAGAAGTAAGAAACTGACGATCTTAATAATAATAATAACTGAGCCATTTATCATAACTTGTTTTCTTCATTTTTACATTTCACGATGAAATCGATCGGCAGCCATATCGAGTTATCGTAATTTCGTTCATTTTCTCATTTCTCCATTTACTAACTTCCCCTTCTTCCAATAATTCCCGCCCTCACTATCTTGTTTCTCTTCGTATAATCTCATTTGCCCTTTTCCTCAATCCCTCATCAATCTCAATCTCTAAGTATCATTTATACGAGCCCTCTTCCACTCCCCGTTTGCCCGCCCAATATCGACACCCGAACTCTTCCAATTAAAAATAGTCGAAAAGGCGTAGCAGACGCAAGAGGCCTTCAAAATGTATGTTTTTGATTTCACCGCTATATGTGACAGAAGCTCTCTGAGATTTTCCCGATAATGAACATTGAAAGTTCATATACATTGCAGTTAAAATTTGTAGCTTTTAATATTACAATATTTTAATCGTTATCACAATATCCTTTATTATTTTAATCCTTGAGAACATTATATTCATACCTTCTATTAATTAATAAATATTAGGGCATCGATACATCCACACGCACGCTTTGGAGGAGTTCTCAATTGATTAACTTTAAATATACATCCTAAATATTTAAAAAAGCTCTTATTTATATGGTAACTTAAGAACAATACTATAATGAAAAGATATAGTGATATAATTTGTTAAGAAAGACTTAAATAGATTATTTTTCAAAAATATATTATAGCAAAATGAAGTGAAAATAATTTCATGGATATTATCAATATGTGATTGCATTTTGTAGATGATTTAATTTTGTGATAAATTGGCGAAATCTGTCATTCCACAACTTCTGTTACTCAAAAGGTTTCAAAGTATACTTTAAAAGAGGATATTTTTCCAACTCGCTCGATACAAAACGAAACCCCTAGTTTATTCCTTTCATTTTTTGAGCCACATCCACTTTTGCAGATCATAATTGTTTTGCCAGACCTCAGTAGCTATCTTCCATTATTTGATTAATTATTTGAAATTTATTCATTAACGTCACTAGATAAATTCCATTTAAGTGGCTTCAACAATAAGTTTCCGAATTTATATTTGAAAATATAACATATACTTGTAATATCTTTAAAGCTATAAATGCTATAAAATTAATCAGGTTGTCTCCGTTCACCGATATTAAATTTAAAACAACGGCGTAAGAAATTAGATTACATTATTACAACTATTGCATCACGTCTTTGCCCATTTGTGGAGTGCTTTCGCTCATTTATTTAAAAAGACACATTTAAAAGATAACATTATAACGATAGATCCCTAGAAAATGACTGTAATGTAGCTTATTAAGACCGAAACATATTTAATTGTATTTTAGCAATAAATAAGCAAGATAAAGCAATTAAGCAAGAGACTACACTTTCATCCATTTGCTCTACTGGATAATTTGTGGCTTGAGGGAAAATATTATTCGTACTTCATCAACGGCCGACATTAAATTCTAAATTCACAAGAGGATGGACAAACATAGAATATAAAACAATGAATGTTGAAGAATTTTGAGTAAATAAAAGCTAATGAAAGTATTTTATGTTCAATTATATTGTTAAATTATTCGTGTTCAAATTTCTCAATTCACATGAGATCCTCTATAACGGCAAATATATCAGCAATATCCCTAAACATTCCACCCAATCTTCAGTCCCATTTCAATGCGATTCTCCTGCATTACGTCATTTTCCTTTGGAAGGGCCAAACCAATCCCGAAGAGCCTTGCCCTTTCTCCCAAACAACCTCTTCCATGCAAATAGTCGTCTTGGGTCTTATTCAACGCCATCTCTTTTCCCCACTATTTCCCCTGCCTTCCCTTCTTTCATTCCCTCGACAAGCATCGATTAAGGAATTTGACGCCGCTTACCACTCCCACACACTCCCTCTGAGTCATTCCCAGCGTCAACCTTTACCTTCCTTTTTGGGTTTCTTTACTCTTTCTCACACTCCAATATTAATTTTAACTGAAACTAAAACATTAAATTGGAAGTTTGTTTTTATATGAACGAAAAGAATAACAAAATATAATTCTCAGCTTAGAAAGAGTTCATATTGTAGTAATATATTCCAATAACAATAGTACCCAAAAAATCTGATGTGGCCAGCACATGACTTTCTCCATATATAAGATGTAAATATTTATCTACGACAGTAATTTCGAACTCTAGATTCCGTCTAAACTTTGAAGATGAGTGATTAATTTATATAATATTATATATTACGTCACAAACATTATAAAAAATGTTTTTCGGGACATGCTCGATAAAAAACGATGAATTTGGCCTTTCGCCCATAGAGCCCAGAGCGCACACAAAGTACATAATCAGCAACTTCCGGTTTATCAGTATTTCATAAATAACTCCTAAACAATCAGTGATACAAAATTATGTTTCATACAAAAGTTATAGTAATTTACATTTTCTAAAACATTTATAAATAATAGTATATACCTAAATATCATATTTATGGAGATATTTTGAAAACCGGAAATGAGCTTTGAAGAATGAAGCTCGACTTCCGGTAAACCGATTCACTCCAAAAACTAATCAACTCTAACGACTGTAAAAAAAAGTACTATATATGAAATTTGGTGTTGATCCGACAAATAGTTTTCATGTTAGAGCGCCCACAAAGCACATAATCATCTTCTTCCGGTTTATCAGTATTTCACGAATAACTCCTAATCAACCGGTGATACAAAACTATGTTAAATACAAAAGTTATGGCAAAATACATTATCTAAAACTTTTATAAGTAATACAATATACGTATACATCATATTTATGGAGATGTTTGAAAACCGGAAATGAGCTTTAATGAATAAAGCTCGACTTCCGGTTGACCGATTTACTCCAAAAACTAATCAACTCTGACAGCACACACCACAATACTATATATGAAGTTTGGTATTGATACGACTAATAGTTTTCACGTTAGAGCGCCCACTATCACACACACATACACACACACACACACACACACATACACACAGACACCATTCCGAAAATGGTTAAAACGTGTTCTAGGGACCCCAAAACGTGTATTTCCGTTGAAATCTCGAAGTCGAATTTTTTCATGAAAACAATACTTTCTCTATAGAGAAAGTAAAAATAGTTTAAAGAACGGATAAACTTTAAGATAAGTCTAATCTGTATGTTTCAATAAACAATCTTAAAAGAAAAACACTTTGTTACTTTCGCAAACATATTTCAGTTGACCGCTTTCGTCAGCGTATTGACATTTTCAGGATATTCAGTACACCTGAAGATTTCAATACGTTGACGAAACCGGTCGACTGGAATATATATTGCAGGAGTTACAAAGTGTTTTTCTTTTGTGATTGTTGATACGATATTCCATCAAGTTACGATTGACTATATTAATTTCAATTTTAGTGCGTTTCTGCTTTTATGAGAAGTAGTGCAGTAAATATAAGAGGAATGTTTAATGGACTATAGATTGTTTCTCGTGCTTTGGATCATACGCGACTGGAGCAGACAATTCGACTCTATTTAATGGTTCATGCGCTCCCCGTGACATTCCTAAAAATGTGATGTAGCCAGCACAGGACTTTCTCCGTATATAAGACGTAAATATTCATCTACCACAGTAATTTCGAACTCTACATTCAATTTAAACATGGAAGATATGTACCAATACATGTTTGGTAATTTTTATAGATAACTGTAGACACCTAAATATCAGATTATTGGAGGAATTTTGCAAAAACGGAAACGAGCTTCGGAAAATAAAGCTCGACTTCCGGTTAACCGATTTACTCCATGAACTAATCAACTCTAACGACACCAATCAAAGTGCTCTATATAAAATTTGGTGTTGATGCGACAAACAGTTTTAATGTTAGAGCGCCCACAAAGTACGTAATCAGCTACTTCCGATTAATCAGTATTTCATGAATAACTCGTAAACAATCGGTGATACAAAAATATGTTTCATACAAAATTTATAGTAAATTAAATGTTATAAGCTTTTATTGTTAATAGTATGTACCCATATATCATATTCATGGAGATATTTTGCAAAAACGGAAATTTGCTTCGAAGAATAAAGCTCGACTTCCGGTTAACCGTATTACTCCAAAAACTAATCTACTCTGACAGCACCCATCACAGTGCTATGAATGAAGTTTGGTATTGATACAACTAATAGTTTATACGTTAGAGCGCCCACAATCACAGACACACATGTACATCATTCCGAAAATGGTCAAATCGTATTCTAGGGACCCCAGAACAAGTATTTCCCTTGAAATCTCGAGGTCTCCATATACTACGTATACTGAGAAAGTAAAAATGACTATTAGTCGTATGTAGATGAGATTGTGAATGGTCTATTTGCTGTTATTACTATAAGAGAATATATAAACCCTACAGTGGAAATTCATTGTATGTAATCGCAAGTTTCAATGGACGTGTTTCGAAGCTAGGCGTTGGACGACAAACGCGTCGACCATTACTCTAACTAAATTGCACGGATTACAGATGGCAGCGTTCGCTATGCGTGCATGGCATTCGGAAAATGGAAGCAGATTATCATGGACAGAGATGGACCGAGTTGTTCTTGCGGAACGCACGTGATATACAGATTGATATTCATCCTCTGCGATCTGTAATTAGAGAGCATCACGCCTCACCGTGCAGTACTGCCTCAGGCAAGAAGAGTTAATAATGATAAGGAAATTACAACTACTTTTCCTTCAAAGGAAATTGCTTGAAGACAGCCGATATTCCGTCACAGTGGTATAATTTGAACTAGAATTGACTTTCTGTACTTTCAGGCTTAGTACTTTATATATTATTCACGATGAAATAGTTCCACGAAGTGAAGGCTGAGATACAGAGAGGATTTAACTATCAATAAGTGAACATTTTTAAAGGAATTTCTATTTCAGGAAAACCCAAAGTTATAAAAAAACTCAACGGCAACATATTCCAGGAATGATGTATTCCTGAATGATATTGCAATTTACTATTTTGTTACAACTTTTTACTTTAAAAGATTACGCACATATCTCTAAAGAGCCAGGGAAATACACAATTATTTCAAAAATATTAGAAATAGTTAACTTTCACGGCTATCTCCAAATGAACTGCATTTCAACAGAATAATAAATTGTCAGGTCACGTACGAAAATAAATTACAAACTTATTTCCAGAAACTAATCCTAAGGTTCTCCGTTCAATACCCACAATTTCCTGCGATATTTCTGAGAAAGATTTCCTAGAATTAGAGAGGAAGTTCTCTGTTAACCAGGAAAGAACGATTATCCTTAAAATATTTTTAGGCTTAAGGGAAAAACTTGTATTCAAAACTTCTACCGTGAAACTCACTTTAAAATAAAGAAAAAATATGTCGAAAAGAGAAATTTAACAAAATATTTGTTTATACAGAAGCACGAAGGCAAAGGTTTGATACATCTTTCACGTAAACTCTGTTTTAGTAATGGATAACGAGTTAAAGCCCACGATATTAAAATGCGGTAGTTTGGGTTCTGTGAATACGCGTTGGCTCATAATCTAAAGAGTTAGCTGACGCATTTATACTGTAATAATAGTCTTCCCGTCATAGAAGTCTTCGATTAGAAGTCCCAAAAAATGCTGACTGTAACGTTGACGGGATGTTGAAGTAGCACGAATTTGGGATAATCGTGCAGAGTGATGCACGGCAGGGAGGGACCGCTGCTGTGACCTTGAAGGCCTTTCAGGAAATATCTCGCATGTTAAATCGTTTACATTTGCAGTGGCCATGCAAGATTCAATAAAATTTAGAATATTTTGGAAATTCTATATTATATATTTATGTTATGAAAATTAAATATGTAATTATTATAGATTTTAATGTCTTTCTCCAGTTAAATATAATCGTAAGAGTAATCCCAGTGACTCAAGATATTCAATCGAATCCTTTATGTCCATTCCATCAATTTTATACGAGTAATACACAACAAATTCCTCTCATTTGATGAATATGCATGTCAATCATCCTTAATCGATGCAGTAATATTTTCTGGTGCTTAATTCCTCCCTTTTAGTGACAAAAATTTTGATATCACTTCATGCTGTTACTCCTTCCGTATCCATTGTATAGTTTCTAAATCAACGTATTCCACTGTAATAATGATTCTCTGCACATCATTATCGACATCCGTTATTATGTGTGCATGTTTATATTTCATATTCAACCTCGATTCTCTGTTTCCAAAATTTTGATTCATCAATTTCGTGCTTTGCTGTTTGCCCTTTCTTAGCACCACTTCCGAGTTCCTTTCACTTTCTCGTGTTTACGCAACTCTCTGTTTAGTTAGTGTCGCTTTCAACGAATCGATATTGGGCCGCTATTTGATTTCCTTCTCTTCGAATGGAAGAATATTATATTACCGATATGTCCTCATACCTCTGATTTCGTTGATATTGGACCGTTGCCTTAATTGGACCGCATTAATATTTCCCACTACGAATGTATAAAGCATTTGATTTGGTACTAGGTGTGATACCATCTGGGGTAGAGTCAGAGAGTTGGAGTCATTTTTCCGATGGTCGTTTGTGTGATTTGGTTGGCTGTGTTATATACACTCAGTACGTAAGCTACTGTCTCAAGTAAAAGTAAGTAATCTCTTTTTCTGTGGAACACTTTTAATCCGAATTATATTTCCTACCAACGACGTAGTATATAGTGAAACTACTGTGAAACAATGTGTGTGAAACCTCACATGTTCGTCCAGTAACAATATTATTTTGACATTGTTGCCCAAGTCGGACCACCGCGTGACGGGCCGGTTCATTTTAGGAGACTATTGAATGATATAATCAGGGAATAAATTACTTTTTAATATTTATAATTATTTACTTCCACAATAAATTTATGATATGTTTGGGTGAATATTTTTTATAGGTTTTCATAATGTAAACAAAGGAATGGGGCGAAATACATTTTCAGATGGCTGTGGCAGTATACAGGGGAGGCTTGGTGCAGGAAAGGTGTCAGGAAAGGAATAGGAAATGGTGGTGGTATAGCGAGGAAGGAGTTAGGTGCATTCTGGGAAGTGTGGTGTAATGGTGATGGGTTAGTGGAAAGGCGCACAGCGGGGATTACAACATCTTCTCCTTACTGGCTTGGGAAGAGTATACTGTGTGGTCAGTTACATTGTTTTTCGAGAGTTTGGACTCGCACACTCACCTCACTGCAAACGCTTCTCTTTATAATTAGGAGCATAATGTTTTAGGGACAACCCGGTCCAATCTAGGAAACTGAGTCCAAATTAGGCAACCGGTTTTCCAATTTTGACCATTAGCATTAGTACAGCGTTTTCCACTTTATTTATCTCAAGAGTTAAATTGCAAATATGAAACTACCAGATAAAAGGGGAAAATATGAAGTATATTTTACAGAATTAAAGTTTGAGGTTGAATTATTAGTAATGAAAATATACAAGATAATAAAAAAATGGTCCAATTTAGGCAAACTTCTCCCATAAATATACCATCTTCGGAAGGTTGAAAGAAATAATTTCGAAAGTTTGAAATGGTTAAAGGACATGTTCGTAACCATTTCCATCGGTGCTCTCACAGTTCCATTGTGCAACCTGTATTCATACTAACTTCTCCTATGTCTGTATTGACCTATTGTCAGTATGTATCGGCAATTGTTTCTCGGAAACGGGCTCGACGTTATTTGTTTAGCTCGCATTGTGATGTATTAGTTACGTCATTCTGCGCTTTTTGATGGCTTCAACACTTTTCATTTGTTCTTTGGAAGAAATTGTATCTTTTGAGAGAACTTTAAGCTTCCCAAGAGAATGTTATGAATATGTTGGTTCCGACTTTTAGCGGAGGTTTATTCTGATGAAATTGTTGTCGAAAACGCATCGATTATACACTTATATCTTCTTCTTGATTTGGAATCAATAGATGAAGGCTGATAGTAGGTATGATGGATGCCAATTGGCGAAATTCATCCAGGTCACTCTTCATTGAAATCTATGTAAAAAAAATCTTAATGTTATTGTTACATTTGCGCGCTCCGTTTTACGAGGCATTCTGGTACATCGAGGAAAGCATTGATGTAATACCTCCTTTGGAGACTATCGAATAGCAAAGTGCTTACGATAGCGCTTTAGGGCTTAACGAACGCGGTTCCGGGCTCGATTGCTGGTGGAAGCCAATTTGCAAAATCAATTAAGCTGTTGAAGCAATTTTGATAATGATAATTCTTAAAAATACAATTTCAAAACAATACCTCATAATTCTTCTTACATTGAATGCCATATTCCTTCTAAAGTTGTTTTTCAAGGTAATGGCTAGAGAATGAGGTTCAAAGGTGCATAAGGAAGCACGAGGTATTTATTTATATAATTTAATCGCTGCAGTTTGTGATCTGCGGCAAGGGTCGAGGAGAATATAGTGAGATAAGAATACAATAAGTCCGGCATTTGTCCAAGGGCGGAAAAGAAACCACTCCAAAAGCCTCCCGTGGAAAGTACACATCATAACAGTTACAATTAGCCAATTCGGTACAGCAAGTTAAATATATATACACCTCTACCAAACACAAATACAGTCAATGGAACTAATTTCTACAACAAAATGCAATACATAGTACTACCTGGAACTGTTTTATTGTTCTCATATTGCGTATATATAAAAAACGCGAAACTGTGTAACTATAGGAAGTAATTGAGAAAACGAAAATCTTATTCAACGCAAGATGGTACACTGCACTATGGCCCCCTATTTAAATTCATCGCTTTCGGTGATATTTATTGGTAACGTTTAAATACTTGTAAAAAGTGAGAATTTCGGAATCCCAGCATCCATTTTGATCTATTTCTTTAACCTCTGCTTATTAACAGATCCGGCATTTCCCCTGGAGACGATAGCATCGCTACTGAGATGTATGTGCATTGGACGTCCTTAAAAGAGCGGCTAACCGAGCTTTCCAGTTTTTCGAATACCGGTGAAGGAGGTGAGGAACGCCTAAAAAACGGCTTTAGGAATTTTTAAAGCTCTTATTAAGATCCTGAGTGTTTCTAAAAAAAATCACTAATATTTAAACTCCTTGTTCTCGCAGCATAGTATATTTCTGCTTATTCAGACAGAAGAACAGAGTGACCGATTTAATCAATAATCTTCGGCCTATACAAAAATGGCTACAGAGACTTCACAGAGCCGTTCATGAGGCGTGTCTTTGCCCTCCGAGTGGATGTCTTTTAAGTTTGCCGACGCAAGAGGGTGCGGAAGTAGTTTAGGCTGCCGGAGGTCGTCCGAGGCGGAAACCGTCTGAATGGGGAGCGGTCCGCATCCATGGTGAAAGCCGTTAGTTATAGGGAGATGTCCGGTGGAATTCTCGCAATAGTGCGGGAGAAAACGAATGGATGTGCGAAGTGCTGTATACTGCGATGAATTCAGACAAGAAACAACTAACTTCGGGTACTCTTCACTCAACGACTAACGACCAAAACCAATTATGACATATAAGTAAATCCTTCAACAAACTTGTAGTAAAAAGTACAACACACCTTCACAATGTATATGTTAAGCAGTGTGAAAACGTTTTCTCAACATTTCCCAATTATTTTTCTTTTTCCAAGATTCTAGGACTCAAAGCGGACCTCCGGTTGGCGGCACTTTTTCCCGTATCACATAAAAGCAAGTTAATTGCAAACAAACAATATCTTCGTCGAGTTAGTGCGTGATTGGTACGTAGAAAATATTAACCAAAATATTCATAAAATGATTTGTAGTTTTATAAACAAGTTATACAATTGCTTTAACATAACTATTAAATTACAGATCTATTATTGCAAATTTAATATCTTTACAGATAATCCTACTTGCATTAAATGGCCTTATAATATAATCTTTATATAACTTACAATATAATACGCAAGTTATTATAAAGGCCTGACGCATCTTATGGATGTATTCTTTCATAATAGCTTGCGTATATCTATTGATGAATTAGATTTATGGATAGCTTTGAACTTTGTTGCTGCTCTCCCAAACATCTTTTCCCATCCCTATTCCTGAAATAACTAACATTTGATCTTTTGCGTAAAATTTTGTGCCTGGCAAACTCTAGATCGACCTCACATTTGGTATTACTATACACCATGTACAATTTATGATTACTTTTTCCCATGCATTCAACAACTTATTCAAAGTATTTATGCATAATAACATGTATCATACGCTATAAGTGCCGCAGTACTTTCCATAGCTCAGTAATTGAATTAAAATCAAAATTATTCTCACGCCATGTCCTGAATCAGATATTCTGATGATGTGGTTTCGTTAAAATTAAACGTTGGTACTTCTCCCTTATAAGGGCTACGAGTTGGCGAACAGATGGTTTAATAATTTATCGGCGAACGCGAGAAAAGCCCACAATTCGGTAAACACCGAAACTTATACTCCAAAAAGCTCTAAATTCATGAGAAGTGGAGTCATCTCAAAGTTGAAACTTAAATTGTCTAACTGAAGTTTGGCAAGTAAACATATGATTTACGGATGAATTGACTTCCGTATCCTGTTTCGGCTGAGTCGAATATCTTAAACTTGAAAAGTGTCTTTCTTAAATTTAAACATATCTCCGATTTCTACAAAAGGAGATTGTTGTCGACTTTGTTGTTCATACTCCTCCGAGATCAGTATTGTCATCTAATTACGATTTTTATTACACTTTCATGAACGACAAATAACTTCAAATTTACACGGCGAAGGAAAGAAAATAAGGGTATTTTAAGGGCTATGAAATTTTAGGAAAAGTTGTCTGTGATAGTTTATTTCGTGATGACGAAAATTGTGTACAACTCCAACAATTAGTGGTCGTTATAATCAAAACAAACATTATAATTTAACTGGCGCTATTGGTATTGGTATTGGTAATGGTAGTCATAGCAATTATAATTGTTCAAAAAATTATATTATCGAACTCTCATGATTTTTAAGTAATTGCATTATAATTGTGATTTTATTGGTATTATAAAGTACTGATTTAGGTGCATGAAAATGAGTTTTAAAGTTCGTATTATTTTTAATATTTTCATTTATGTTCTTATTATAATAAGGACAATGTTGCATTTTTACAAAAAAAAACTTTCATAATATAATTAATATGTTCTATCCTCACTTTGTGGAATTCAGTATAAACCATCGCAATCAAACACTTAGTAACTTCCACAATTTTATTTCAAACGACCGGTTTCGTCAACGAGTTGACATCTTCAGGTTATGAACTATAACCTCAGATGTCAACTCGTTGACGAAGCCGGTCGTTTGAAATAAAATTGTGGAAGTTACTAAGTGTTTGATTACCATAGTTTAAAAAACTTCCAGTTCAACTTCGTCCCAGATTATTTGGATATGACTGTGTTACGATTAATTGGACTGATTAAATATTATAGCAGATATTCTATTTTAATAAATGGAAGTTTGAACTTAATTTTTTATGACTTTCATATGACTCAATTTCAGTTTTATGCGCTTAAGAAAGAGAATTGAGTTGTTCACAATTTTATCTTTAAGGCTAAATCGACGTATTTTTTCAGACGATGAATTGCGTCGTTATTAAAATATAAGGAAAATCATTACCTTTGTGTGTGCGTCAATAAAATACAGTTTTATTTGGAATGCATTTGAAAATAATGTACTTCAGTGTGCCTCCCTCATGAAAGATGCGGAGTTTTGAATAGCACGGGAATCCCAAAGCGAAAGTTCTCAACTTTCGCAGAGTCTCAGCACATGTTCGTAGAATATTCAATAGGTGGAAAAGTGAAGCTGGCGGAATTAAATAAATACCTATCATGGATCATTAATTACTGGTGGGAAGTGAATTTGGCTTATCGACAAAAAGAATGCTGCAAATTATTTCAAATGCGTGAGAGTTAACCAAGAGAAAATGTCAATCATGATTTAGCTATTTATCATTCAAAATATTTAAAAAAATAAATGCTGTACCTTAGTTAATTTTTAAGAAAAGAAAATCCATGGATAACTGGTTTATAAATACCAATATGCGTTCTATACTGATTCAATCTGGGATACATATACGAAAATAATTTCAGCTTATTTTTTGAGAGAGCTTACAATGAAATTAAAAATACGGAAAATATAAATTTTAAGGAAAATAAATGTTGCAGCTTCCTAAAAATTAGGCATTTCTGAGTTCAGCATATGAATTCTTCTGAAATGACAGCTGGTAATATGTTCCTCCTCATATATATGATTTGTAAATGTGAATGGGATGAAACGCAGTTTGACTACTATATCTAGGAAATCACTAAGAGTATGCCTTTAATATAGTAACTTTTTCAGACTTATTACGTACGAGAAATTCAAAGTAAGGCGTTATGGGGAATAACTTCTGATATTATCATCCGTGGCGTCATTTGTGAAATCATCAATCAATAATGTGCATCATTTCAAACTATGACGACCAGAAATAATAATGTCTATGGTTTGAGCGATATGATAGGCCTCATACATCTATTTATAAAATACAGAGCGTAGTCACGCTAAATTGTTTCCGTGCAAACACGTTGTACTCAAAAAGGTTTTTTAGATATTAAGATGGGCGTATTTATGTCCGAACATATCATAAGTAAGATTAAAAACGCATTTTACAAAGTGGTCAAGCTATTTAAATTTGAATCCATCCTCAGTAATTCCAAAATCTACGCTTACTTTAATTAGCCAACGGCTGTAGAAAAACTTGATTAAATATGATCCAAAATGTAATGAGACTGAAATATTCAGCAATATGGTATCAAATGCATTGCAGTCATTTTGTAATACTTTCCAATTAAGAGACAAGAAAATAATTTATCACGCAGATGCGTAATGAAAGTTGTATTGAGAGATTCAAGGAATGTTTGAGAAAGAAGCAAAACATCTTAAAAATGGGTATATATCATGGTAACTGCAAAATATAAGGTTCCAAATCATGTCATTAGTAGTGTTTGTAAATTATACATTCCAAATGTGTGTTTTAACCCAAAAACCCTAAATAATATAATGGAAACTGAATATTATGTGTCAAAAACGTTAAATAAATGAATAATTGAGCTGAATAAATGTTACCTAAGTTTAAGTCATAGGAAACAGAAATTCCCAATCTCTTCATTGTTATTTCACTGTATAAATGGATCTAAAGGCTTTCTTTGTCAGCGTTCTGTATCTGCATTTTCACCCGTTTTGGAAGCTACGTAATACCTGGATTACCTATTTTGCTATAATTCAAGCGAGTGAAAATAGTGGGTACAAATAAGAAGATATCTATCGAATGAAGACATTCACACCCGCTTTCGCTAATTTTCCCCAAAGAGAAGTGCAAAATGTCTTTCACGATCACTTCAATAGTTCACAAGCTTTTAAAGTCAGGATCCGTACTCTGGCAATCATCACGGAGTCGTAGTTAACAGCCAATCCTTAATCCCTCCGAAATAAGCTCCCTTCCAGACTCCCAATGACTTTCCCATTACCTCCTAATTTTACTCCAAACCGGTCGCAGACATGCGGAGGGCGTCAATCCCTCTTTACCGCGATTGGCCCTCTTTGCACTTTTCCCCGCACTTAAAACTTTCCGGCTTATTCTGGGAAAGAGGTGAAGGGGCGATTTTTTCCCAAAAGCCCTCTTATCTCTCCTTAAAATCCCAATATCCCCTCGAAACCATCTTCCACTTCGTTCTCTTCCCCTTAATACTAAACCGAAATCTCGGAAGGTGCTGCGGCTCTTGGAAAATTGCATTTCCTTCCCAATAGGTGGAGCGGCAAACATTTTTAGGATGCCCAAATTCTTCCGAAGCCTCGACTTACTCCGTGGGTAATCTCTTTTTCCGCCTTCTTATCTCTTCACCCCTCTTTTACCCCCTCTTTCCTCTCGTCTCCCCCCTCTTCCCTCTCGTATTCCCCCTTCTTCTTCCATCTAATCCCCCAGCACTCCATTCGATATCCGTTTATCTCTGATTCCTCTTTTCCTCCTCTTTCCATACTCTATCCTATTTCTTCGCGAGAGAAGAGAAACCTGCAGACTTGACTTTTTCCGCGTTCAATACTGTTCTTGAATAATTGAGATTCAGGGATACCCAAGTGGGAACCACGTTCAGCTTGGTTGCAATGTGTTCCCGATTGCATTCTCGGACTTAGGACATATGTGCACTGTTGAATTCAGTGTTTGAAGAACTTAAAAATATTACTAATTTTATATAATTTCTTTCCCAAATATTTCTTCCCTAAAGTGACACTGAAAAATATTCGAGTCTAGATAGCTACACTTTGAAGAAGGATGCTGTAACTCACGATATCTTGAATGATCACTGCAACATTCCTCTTTATTTATATATTTCCCAATTTGTAATCTACAGCGTAAGCAGCCAATTCAGAGTGACAATTTTAACATATGTTACAAACATAACATAAATTGACGAACACAAACGACCATTGCCTTACCGGAAAAACGGGGTGCTGGAGCGCTAGAATGGTATTATGCTATCCACTTCGCCAGTAATGGAATCATAATTCTGCATCATCAGCATAATTCTCTCTTGTGTTAAGAGGGTCTTCTTTTATCACTTTACTCGGACTGTACCTAAGAGAGGACGAACCACTCGTCTTTATTTTTCCCTCCCTAAATGGCATATCTGAATGTTTTTATGAAATAGTTCAATTCGGTAAATAATTAGCATGAAAGTGGAAGAACTGGGACATAGTAACGTCAGACTAATTTCTTCTTTATTTCTCCTTGGGATTTATACAAAGAGATAAACGTCTTGCGAAAAGTTAAGCTACGTCTTTTCCCCATAATTCGTTTAGGAATAAAATTATTATTCCTTATATAATTGTGAGCATTGAATGGTTTTCAGTGTGCAATTTGAGTTCCAAGTACAATTTCTTTTCACCGAGACCGTGGACCGATAAGTAAACGTCTCTCAACATATGCTCTTTTCAGATCTTGCTGCGGGAATAACTTAACGCGAGCCCCACGCTAAACCACGCACCGTCAGCTCAGAAAGTAGTCCAGGTTTTCAATGAAAAATATAAATGTGAAATTTCATTTTTTAGGATCATATGAACAAAATCAACTCCGGTCACATGACTCCAAATAGTTTCCGCATCTGTACTTCGAGGAAATACGGTGTTATCGCATCCTCCACTTGAAGAATGTTCACTCAACGTGAAGATGAAAGCTAATTTCACTCCTCGTCCTGTCAAATCAGTCTTTCTGGCTAATGGAAAAGAAGTTCAAAGGGTTGAAAATGAACTGGCAAATGGAAGAGAAGTTCAAAGGGTTGAAAATGAACTATCTCTGAAACATTTTCAATTTCGTTTTTACCTTCCTAATTTAGGTATTTTATAACTTTAATGGCAGAGGTAAACAATTCAGATATCAGTGGGTAAACTTCCATTGAATTAAAGAAATTTCAACATTTGGATGACATTTTGAATTTCTTTTCATCCCCTACAATTGTTCTCATACATATGCTTTTTATGTATCCTTCCCTTAAGCAGTGTACTCTGATTCTAACCAACGCCTTCCTTATTGTGCCATAAACCTCGCTAAGAAGAAGGCTCGTGGCACTTTTTTCTCACCCGAAAAACTTTCCAGTCTTTATTAAGAAAATATTTCTACTTTAGAAGATGCTAACATTTTTACGACAAGTCTCGGGTACAGAAATGAAGCAAAATAATCTCATCTTTAATAAAAAGGGGACCTGTTTGCCTTTATATATTTTCCCTTAATGTTGAATTGGTGGAAGATTCGTTTAGGCTAAGCCAACAAAGGATTATTCCATGAAGTGAAAATTCAATTTGGCAATAGTGCCTTTCACATTGATCATCCGAATGCTCCATTAATATTTATGATTAAACCTCAATTTATGCGCCGCCAAAGGCTTTTCTCATCCTTCTTCTTGTGCCTTATTTATCCAACCACTCTAAATACTTTTTCTTTCACCTCACTTTGCTATCCATCAACTTAATATTAAAGGAATTAAGCATACATCATTATAAAGTTTTGCAACACACAGAGGATGAAGCTGGAAATTGAAGATGTGTGTGGGAGACTGGGGTCAAGTGGCCAGCCTAAGACAAAATGTGTTTTAATTTACTATTTTAAAATATTAATCGTGTAGTTTAATTAGAGCAGAATCAATAACCATCAATATATCAACAATATCTTGGAAGATAGTTTCGCAATTTTGGTTCTTTTCAACTTCCGTAAAGTGGCCAGGGGCAGACATTTTACCCCAAAAAGAAATCTTGAGATGATAAACACGGTTACATACAAAATCAAACTGTAATTGTAATAGTAACCATTATAAATCAATATCAATGTTACAATTAACAATATATCAATATGGAATAATAGGTTTTTGCTATCAGGTGATGGTTATATCGACATTTTTCAAACTTATATTAGATTTTTTATAATTTTTTAATTATTTGTATTTTACCAAAGCTATTTTCCATTTCCTTTGTTTTTCTTACCTTTCCTACCTTTTTCAGTGAATGGTTTTTCTAACAATATTTTAACCTTAAATTGAAACGACTTCATCTCACACATTGTATTTATTTTCTTTTCTCATTTAGATGTAAAACTGTTAAGACGGCCACAAATTTAGTTGAAAGAGCCCAAAAGTGCTAGAGCAAAAAAGAGCCCGACTCATTGTAAATGTCCATTTATGTACTAATCTATTTTTTCCTCCTAATTTTTAAACAAGTTTTTAATTTTCCTTAAATATTTCCGAATATCTAACACGGTAGAGTAAGTCATCTGAATTCTGTAATAAAATTACTTTGTAATCTTCATTTCGGGAATATAGAATAACCTGGAATATTTGCGTACCATTGCCACATACCCGTCAATGCTATGGTTATGCATCTTGAAATTTCGTAAATATTCCTATTAACTAAATATGCATAAACTGAGCGTAATAAAGACCCCAAAAAATTAAATAAATCGCAAGACTACAATTCACTACTGAATATTTCTCATATTACTTGCCTTAAAATTTACATTTATTCCAGTTTTTGTATGACTGTGATAAAAGTTTATGAAAATATAATCAATCGGTTGTGCCGAGATGTTGTGGAAAGACATAATTGAAAATAGATTTCTACTTTTCCACAAAGGTTTTTATTCAGGAACTATCGGTTTCGGTATATTACCATCGTCAGGTTCACACGCAAGCAGTTATTCTACATTGTATTTTATCTGTCATCACTCAAATTACAATGTAAGCCTCGGCAGTTTGAGGATTCAGTTTTGTTTGAACATGAAGATGGTAATATACTGAAACCGGTAGTTCCTGAATAAAAACCTTTGTGGAAAAGTAGAAATCTATTTTCAAGTTTATGAAAAGTCTATGAAAAAGAATTTCACTAACTTTTAAAGTGAGATCATTAACTTATATAACGGGGTAAAACTTTATCTAGTTAAAAATAATAAATATCTGCGAGGCGTTTGCATTTATTATTTTTCAAAGTTTGAATACTTTGGTTCTCCTAGATCTCAAAATTTATGCTCACGTGTATGTCCACTCTCACGCTCTAAATTTTAAACTTTAAGATATTCCTCATAAAAATTCTAATCTTCTGCACCAAACTAAGTGCAAATCCATGGTCTGCACAACCCATATTTTCGCTTCTTAAAGGAACGTCGTCCTATCGCCCCTTCAGTCACCGTCTATGGGATGCTTGAGTTTTATCTCCCCTTGAGCACGAAGCTCCCTCGCATTTTGCGATATCACGTAGCGCTTTCGCAAGCGCTATTCTCTACACGAAATTCCATCGCGACAGTGATTTTGAACGTCACTTGCCCATCTCTGACTTCGAGTTGTGTGCGTAGCAGAATAAGATCCCGCCATTGATTCTCGGCTTTCCGTGTACGTAAGCCTTTACCCACGAATCGCGAAGTGTTTAAGTGTAAATATTTGGCGAATAAAATACACCGACTCAAACACGATGTAAAGTGACGAATAACTAAGAAATGACTGCTGAAGGACGTAAGAACCTACCCTTAAAATACGATTTTGAGCCAAATTTTCCAATAGCAAATAAATATTTTGATTAAATGCATCCTATAAAAGTCACACGGATTCGTAGGAATGAAATTAAGATTCTAAAAACGGGCTGCTTGTTTTGAATTTTAGTTTTTAAATGTAATGATATGACGTAACTATAAAATTACATATTGATAGGTACGAGTTGTTGTATTTTGTATCCTATTTTGTTATTTTGCTTATTACTGATACAAATTCAAAACTAACCAAATGTATCTTGTTTATAATAAATTAAAATTGTTAATTTAATAGAAACAAGGGGACTTATTTTGGTAATTGACAATTATACAAAGAGGAGAGACGAACTTACAACACATTAAACTTGGTTATTGTTAGTGTGAGATGTTAGGATTAGGTCATTAGCAGCATTGAAAATTAAAACCCACACTATACTAATATCACATATAGTTAATCCCCGTTAATTCATCAGCCAGGAGGATGATTAGGTCTTTAAACCCTCATTCGTTGGATTCTAAAAGCTTAAGGGAGGGTATAATACCCCTATATAGGGTGAGATTGTAATACAGCCCTTATGACTTATATGAGGTTAGTTCTTTTTCAAGGGTGATAAACATATAATAACACTCTTCGGAGCATTATTTATTTATTTACAACGACTACAAGTAGGCTATAGACCAGGTGGTAGTCATCTTGTATTACGGGAATAAAATACATATCCCTGCCTGGTATTCACCCTAGTTGAGAGGAAAACCCCCAAAAACCTCCCAAAGGCAGTACATCATATAATTTACAATTAAATTCGTACAATTAAAGCATACAAGTAATGAATATATACAATAATGCAATTAAAACTCATAAAACTAAAATTTACAATATTACCTATAATATTACGAACAATTATGACTAGAAAGAGATAATATATGTAAGCAGTAAACAGAATATAGGTAAAACCCTTGCTGAATATTTACAAAGGATTTATAAGCTATATTAAATAAGGAAGGAATACGGTGAATTCAGGCATTTGTATATCAATATTATTCTTTTTGCCATATAAATGATCAAGTCCTTCTTAAAGCTTTCTTGTTTTCGCATCGTCAAATTCTTGCGGAAAGCAGAGTTTTTCTCAAATCCTTAGCAAACAAAAAATGAAAAATATCCATCAGGAAGTGACGTCAAATATGAGGCGTTTCCGTGAGAAGTTAGAGAAAGCAATCGATCGATTCGATTATCTCGAAACTGATTCTTAAGGAAAACGGAAAGTTTTAAGCTTTCAAAGTCGGTAGCGATTTCATATATATAGACCGTTGCACAATGTGGCGAAGTTATAACTAAGTAAGACAACCCAGCGCGTTCAGGACTACCTACTCTACCTTATTTTGATACCTTTTCAAACACCTCTCGGCTACGTCATCTTCCACCTCCCAAATCATAATTCCATCGGATTTCAAATGTTTATCCTTTCGGAATTAGTTTCCTCTTGGATTGGGACCGATTGACCTCGAAGCATCTCTTCGTCCTAACGATTCCAAAGTGCCCGAAAGGCATTCGACCGCAGAGGAACATCTCATTAGCGCTATGGAAATGGACCCCTCAAGGTACACTCGGTTGCAATTCCAATCCAAATCCTTTAATCTGAGATCCGCGTATACATATGCAAGCGGTGGGCTTATAAAACGCGTCATTTGCATTACTTCTTGGTGAATGCGCGATTCGAGAAATTCGCTGCGAAAAAAGAGCGGATTAATGCTGAGGAGACGAAGCGGAAGGGCTTTGGGGGAAAGATTGCTTCGTACCTCTAATGCTGTTAACGTTTATGCATTCAGGTTACACAGGCGTTTAACGCAAGCCTCCTTATACAGGGGATTATTCAAAAGATGGCAATTAGCGAGAGGCGGGACTTTATTTCAAAGGTACCAACGGCTTTCCCAGCGATATGAAATCGAGATGCTATCTGAGCTGAACGTGGTAGTTAATTGCGAATTATTTAATATTACTTTTATAATATTCAAACTATTTCAAAAAGAAGCTATATAAATTGATTATTATATATTACAATATTTGAATAAATATTTCATTCTTAAATTTTAATTATGATATTTAAAATTCAAAATATTATTAGATATGTGTTCCTTAAATATTTTCGAGGCATATACCGCCGTCTTCAAAATGAAAAAAATCACGTTTCCTAAAATTACCTATTTTTACTTCTTGGCATAGTTTCACTGAAAAAAATACCTCTATATGATTCCTTAAATTTACTTTCATAGCCTCTTTTCAAAACTGTTAATTACCACATGTAAAATAAGTAGAATATATTATAATTGTTGCATGGAAAAGTTAGATTTTTAGAACTTATGTTGGAGAACATGACGCAGAATACGAAAAGACATTAATAATCATTAAATACAAATATTATGCGAATAATTCCTCGTATTTAAAAAAGAACATTCGCAAACTTGAATAATTTCTCGGCGCAGCCTTTCATGCATTCCATTCCTGCCTTAGACTTGTAGACTTGTACTTAGCATCGTAGCATAGTATAAGTAAGCTAGTACAAGAACGCACATTTTGGACTTGAATTATAATACCCAACGGTTACCTGTACCTAAAATATATAACGAAATAGATTTACCTGAGTAACAATTTATTTCAGAATCCTACTTTGCTTTAAAACGCCATGCGTGTGTTCCCTCCGATAAAAAAGTCTTCTAACTACATGACTATTCCACTAAATACAAGAAAATGTTCCCCTACTTAGCAATCAAATAACTCTTTAGTCACACCCAAAACTGAATGATAACATCGATGTGTATTTATTTCAATTCGTTGATTTTATCTGTGACAAATATGTTTAATTGGATAGAAAGCTAATGAGAAAGTCATTAAAGAATCTTATTAGATTGTTTCCCCTCAAATTAGAGGGGTATTAGGGGTATAAATATAACACCTATTCATGACTGAAAACCTTCTTACTCTATTTGACGACCAGAAAATAGCAAATTTTTATCTATGTATTTCCTTCGATAATTTTCACAACCTCCATACAACCAATTCAACTCCCTCAGCTAAGCGATTCTTCTATTTCTGAGCAAAATTCTTCTCAAAAACTTGTTATTGAAAGTGTTTCTCTTAAGACGTTCACTTCAGAAAACATCTTTTCTTTTTTTCGAAGATCTTAAAAGGTCGAAGGTCGCTTATAAGCCCTCTTTCACTTCCGGCTTTGAATTAATCTACCGCTGCTTTCAAACAGATGCGAAGGCAATTCCTCGATGCAAAAAAATCCTTGATTTTTAATAATATTCATGTTGCAATCGTGAAAACTACGAGTGAGTTGTTCTCGGTTCATACTTTTAGGAAGAAAGATTAAACATGGACGTAAGCAATATCTTTGCGAGTTGTTCTCACACCAACTCATTTTTGATCTAAGGACATACTGATACATGCAGAATGGTGCTTTCTCACTATGCCAACATTTAGAACGTTGTCATCAGCTCAGGAGTAATTAACTTATATTAGTAGAATATCTTAGCTTAAGATGCCACTCATCGCTGTAAACAGGACTCAAATTCTATTACCTAGTTTATACATAGAAATAAGAGAACGAAAAATAACTGTTAAGTAGATGTATGGAAAATATTTTGCTTAAACACATACTATAAATAATAAAATTCATTAGAAGTAGCTATTATACTAAGCTTGAGGAAAATAACAACAGAAGGAAAATGCACACAAAAATGTGATGCAAAAATCCGGCGACAAGCGTACTGGAATGACTAAAATATGTTAAAACAGATTTCGTTAGAATATGTTATAAATAGTTAGATCTAGAAATAAAAATATGGTACTAATAACTAACACAATATACAATTAATTAGAAATGATACTAAGTGTCAATAAATGCTTAGCAAATAAAATACATACGCCCCAGTTTAGCAACTAAGAGAATTTCTATTCTATTTAGCTTTATATAGCTACATATGGTTGAATTATTTCGATTGGATAGAGAAAAAGATAAAGACTGTGCCAAATTGCGTATTTTATGTATCGACTCAAAATCTTGAAGGCGCCCTCTTATGGGGTAAGATAAGCTGCCGGCTTCTGCTAAATATTCAACGTGACGAAAAATTATACGCTTTAGCCAAAATAGTCACGCCTTCATCTTTTTCGATGGTCCTTAATTAAAGGCGGTTTTTCAATCCTTTTCTTTCCACACAATTTTCTCTCATCCGAATTCCAAAATTTTTCCTCCGACAATGTACACCGTCATTCTCCTTTCACTTTTATTTAAGAAGCAACCGCTTTCACTTATCCCCAACTACAGAATCTAATCTCCACCTCTTTTCGTTTAATCCTTGAATATATATCTTCCTTTGTATTTACTCTGGGATGAAATATTTGTCGACTCGACCTGTATATAGAGCAGAATACTTTTTTCCGAGGATGAATTCCAAGACGCTTCCTCAGCAATATCTTCCGGAAATCTTTTCTCTTTTGTTTTTCTTCTTATCCTTCCTTCCGATCTCCGAGGTCGGCAAATAGTTTCGCTCAGAATTTCCGTTCCAAACTGAATTAATTACGAAAATATGCAAATAACTCCTTTCTCTTTTTCCCAACAGGGATGAGGGGAACGTTTTCTCCGAACCTTTTCTTAGAACTCCGGAGTTTCGTCCAATGTCATTTGAGATCTGCACTTTCCCGACATTGGAATAATTCCCCACGAATATCCCCTTCACATTAGAAAGCTGTTCGAAACCCGTGTCTTACTTTTTTGAAACTGCCTTTAAAAGCGCCAGAAACAACAACCGAGAGGGCTGTAAGAATCGGAGCTGAATATTTAAACTCGAAGTCACGTACAATCGGTCTCCGATAAGTAATATCTCACGAAAAACCATTTTCTGAATCTGATTATTGTACGCTGTTGAATGGAGATCACTGAATGGAAGGAGAGGTGGAACTCCCTATTCTCTGCCTTTCTTTTTTATATCGTGAATATTCAAGAAATCAACAAGAGTTAATGTAGTGGGGCACTTTTTCGTGTCGACTTTTCCTTTTATTACAAAATACGTGGTTCCATTTTTAGTTTCTTTAGCTTCCTTTATACCGAGAAAATATGTTCTCGGGTCAATATTTTAACCATCAATCCTCAATAAGAAAATTCTCAGTTTATGTTCCATACGTATTATTCCGATAATGGGTATTGATTTATTTTATGATATTCAAATGTTACCTGGTAGCTTAGTAACTTAGCAATCAATAAATTCCAAATCAAATATATATCCTTCAGCAGCATAATATAAATTAGTAATAAATTAAACAATAGATATTTTAAAATTAAATAAGTACTACGCTATGCTTCAAATATATAACAATTTCAACTTGAACTCCTACTATCTTAAACTACTAACTGAATTGAGGAACGCGGTTTGAATTTATTACTCTTCAGTTGACAAATTTATCAATGAAACAATGTAAAGAAACCAACAAAGACTTATCAGCTCTATCCATCTTAAAATTTATTTCGTATTATTAAATTATATGTTTTTTCATACAATGTAATGCAAACTTCTGTCTATATAATTACAAGAAGTTTTAAATTAATTAATATTTGTCATCGTCGCGTCACGCCGTCATCACAAGATTTTAAAGGTTAATATTATATCGAGTTTAATGGAAAATACCTTTATCTTTGAATTTCATAAATTTATTAGTTATGCATATTTCCTAATTTTCATCTTTGGCTTCATATTTCAAAAGAAAGATCAACCATATTAAATTTTTGTGCACATTTTTTTAATATTGCCAAAATATGCAGAAATAAAATTTAAAAATATATATTGAAATAACGTTTGAAACAGCTAAAATGAAATTTCGTAAAATTTGATTATTTCTACCGGTTTTAACTAGTCACAGCTACTACTACAACTACTACTATGTATTGTCAAATATGTATTATAAAAAAATCTTGAAAGAAGATTTTGTAAATGCTATATAATTGGCAACAGGAAAAAGATTGGAGAAATCATTGCGTTAATTTCTTAGTGTATATTCACACGAATCACTTAGTTAACTAAAAACGCAAATTAATTCCTAGTCTAGATTGAGCAACGTTGACAACCATCGACTCTTTCAGAATCTATGAAGCTAAGCGAAAGGCAGCATAAAAATTTCCATCTCGTCCTCCGTCGCTCCTCCGTCGCTCCTCCGTTACAGGAGAGAGCAATTCACTTGACGTTCACCATGGCCGCCTTTTATGCAATGTGCTTCCAATCTCAGCTACTTCACTCCCTTCCTTACGTCTTTTCACCGTTTATCCTTTTTTCTTTCCCAATTACGCCGTATTAGCCTCGCCCCTCCACCTTTATTAATTATCCTGTTCCATGGACCACTTACATCCTTCCTCTTTTCATTATCCTTCCGATTGCCCCTCTGCTTTCACCGTCTTAAATCATTTCACGCGCAGTTAATTCCTCGGTGTCCCCTTCCGACCGTCAAAATCCTCTCCCCATCGTCGACTCAGCACAAACGTCTCTCCCAAAGGGATTTCCATTCTTGGGGACAACCTGAGGGACATCACGGACTGCGCAGCCGAGTAATGGCTTTCCCTACGAAATTTGCTCCTAGTCGCACTTTTTATCCAAAAAATCGTGATCGCTTCCCTTTCTAAGGGAAGATAGCTTTCGCTTTATTTACTCAAATCTTCTTATTTACTCAAGAAAGGGTATTCTATACCATCCTGAATTTCGGTATTTTTAGTATATAAGGATCCTTTACTTACTCTGCATTCTAAAGAAAAATCGAAATAATAACTATTTATCGCATTTTTGCAACGATAAACATTTAACCATTCCGTTTCAATCGATAGTAATAAACTATGAACGAACTTCCATGAGCTCACAAGAAACATTTCAAACAACCTTTCCTGGAAAATCAGCAAACGGTCGTTTCAGAATCAATTTATATAACTTTTCATTACACCCAGTTCCAAACCAAAGACATCAGACAGGGAAGTTTATAATAAAATGGAACATTTGTAACGAGGCAAGCATTGGGAATGTTCCGTTTCCTGGACTATATGCAGCACGCGACACTTTATTGTGTAGCGAGTCACACACACACAGGCGCAGCATTCCCGAAGAGGAATTGCAATTTTCGAATAGATGCTATAAATGTCCATAGATAAAGGGACCAACTACTGCCTACAAACCGAAGCACATAAAAAAATTGAGGATTCCTTACAACTAACATAAGATACAGATTACTGCTTTGTAAAAATAAGTGTCATTAAATTAATTAAGATAGATGCTAATGCTTCTTTTTGAAGCAGCTATGCCAATTAAACGATAAATATTTAGAAAACTATCTCGAGCTATATTTCAGAGTGTATCAATAGCACACTGTGACAACTGACGTGTAGTATCTCTGAACCAAGGTAGCGCAGCCATCTTCGCTACCATAATTTAGACGACGACACATTATATTTTACAACGATCATAGGTTAGTTCTGTTTCAACAGTCTTTGTTATAGAACGTGTTTTGCGTCTTTCAATAGTATCTAAAAATACAAATGATATGGATTTTATTGCTGTTTTTAATTAAACAGCAAGAGTAAAAATAACCTAATCTTGATTAACTCAACTAACAATATAACCCTGAGGTATTAGTAAAGGAATTCAAACGTGGTCATGCATCTCATCTTTTGTTGTCTACAAAGCATCCTCTATACCAACCGATCTATCTTCCTGAATTATTTCAAATACTTAAGGTGAGATATAACCTCATGTTAACGTAACCTTCCCTTGCGATAAACCATTTTAGATGATAAAGGATGATTCCCATAATGAAACGCAAAATGCTAAGCTGCTGCGCTGCATCTCAAGTCCCCCACTCTTCTTACAAAACCCCTTTTATCCCTTCAAGACCCTTTTCGCAGAGCAAAAATCAGTGTCCATCCAATCTTCCTACGGAATTCCTCTCGCACCGTATTCACGCCCAAGGGATGGAATGTGCAGGTGGAAAAAGCACAATGCCTCTCGGTCATGAAGAGACCCTGTCATGAGTTATTCAGTTTGGCTTTAAAGATGAAACATCATGCGGAAAATGGAGGATCTCCCTTCGCAGCGTGTGCATCGTGGAAGACGGTGCCACACTTTTAACGCTCGGATATTTTTGTACTGACTAAATTGAAATAAAATTGAGTGAAATGTGTCGTTAAAGTAAATGAGAAAGTATAGATCTAAGGTATAACACGTAAATGATTAAGTTTCCTATTGAAAAATCATGCATTGGAATAATATTTATTAACTTAGACTTTGGTATGGAAATTCAATAAATAAAAGTTTCAACATACTGCCTATTTACTTGATAAACAAACTTCATGAATGATAGTATATATTTCTCTTCGCTAGGTAGGCCTAGTTATTAAAATGGTATTACTTTAATATAAATTGTTGAATTATCTCAAATCGAAAGAAACCATCGAACATTTTAAATCGTTTGTTGCGAAAGCTTTTATTGTCTGCATATTGTTTTCTTTAGTGTATTCTGTTGCAAAATGGATGCAAGTTCCAACTATTTTTCATCAAACATTAAATTTTGGATCAATACATGTTAGCCATAGATATATGGAGATGTAAAAGTTAAAAATATTTTTATCTTATGCAAAGTGGTATCGAGTGATTTTTTTGTTCCTAGGTCAAAAGATACATGTATTTCCAAGGAAAAACGGACTTAAAAAAGTCTGACGGGGCCGGGAATCGAACCCGGGATCTTCCTCTATCAGGAAGGCTTTGGGAATTTTCATGGGTGCACGCCCTTACGTGCAAAGTCACCTCAACCCTTTCCTTGGATACATGTATTGTTTTTGGTTATTTATACGTATTATTAAAGTAAAATTGTAATAGCAGTATTCTAGTAAGAAAATTTTATGTGCAAATATATGAATGTACCCTTATTAAGAGATATTTTTTCACGACTAATGTAATTTACGCCAATAAGAATCGAGAGAAAGTCTTTGAAGTTACCTCTTTCTAACGCTCTTTCTTCATTAACAGTGTTCAGTCAGGCAATATTCTCTATCAAATGCTTGGAAAAACAACTCAAAGAGATTCCGTAGAGTATGTGCAACGCGAATGAAGCTCAGGGTATCAAACTGAAACGGGAGTACATTGACGTTTAGCGATGCCGCAAATCCTCCGAACCATCTTCGAATCGACTTTTAATACTCGCCATCAAACTTTTCCTCTTTCAAACTTTGACTCACTCAGATCGAATGAAAATTCCGTTGGATTCCGCGATTCTTCCCCAGCATACGCATTTTAATGCCGTCGAACACTAAAGTGAAATCTGTCCAACGAAATTGGAGATTTATGGTTAAATTTTCTCATGAATATGTAACGAAAATTCACCTTAAGAAAGGGCCGACTTCTTCGCCGATCCTGTAAACGAAAGTGATGGGACTTTCTGAGGTGAGCGAGTGAAAAGGTCGATAGAGCGATCTGAATTTTAAATTCTCTCCGCTGGCGAAAAATTAAAAGGAATGTAATTCTGATAAGGCTCATATAATCAAGGGTTGGTATATAATTATAGCCGTAGGATGTGCTGCCTTACGGCGAGTGCCCTAATCACCGGCAGCCTTCAGCGACTTCCTCAGCCATCAAGATTATTCTTCTTTTCATGTATAAGGCAGTAATTCACTGCAGCCGTCCCTATCTTTCTCTGTATTTTCCTTTACTTCTCTTTTCTACTATGGTATATTTTAGGAATTTCAACAGCTATCTTTCTCTGTCCATTCTATTACCAAAATTCTATTCATAATTTTAGAGTACGTAACGCATAACTAGGTCTTCAACCTGCGCTACGCAGAAAAACTATGCTAAAATTAATTTAGAAAATACAAGACAGAATACAAAGCGGCAAAAATCGTATATTCTAGCGGGGGCGCCGAATGCACGGCGTATGACGCGCGCTCTCTATTTGAGTTGAATCTCGAGAAACACTCCACTGATCTAATTAATATATTACGAAAATCACTGTTAATGTCTAATAATGTATTGATGAAAATATTAAAATAGTTAAAAATGGGAAGACTCTCTAATCACCTGTGATGACCGAAAAATGCTAATAATGTTGAAAAATATAAACTTTAAGTGCAACGCGGCATGTCTTTCTGTTTAAAATAATATTTTACAAAATTTATTTTCTAACGATATGGAAAAACTGTAGAGGGTGTCCCGAAACAATTTCAAACTTTCGAAACTAAGAACTACTCTAACACCAGAAAAATTCAGGCATATTGTGAAAACTATAAATGCTAGCACGCATATTTTATGAACGGTGTCACTACTTAATAAGTATTATTTGGAAAAAGTCGTCTGCATTAATCGCACGGAGCCACAATAATGGCATTGACAGTTTATTTCTTATAAGCATCGTGTATGATGAGTTATATGAACAAAATTGCTCCGCAGCTGATATGGGTGTATTTGATGTCGCTTGAAATCGCTCGCTCTGAAAAAAAATTAAAAGAATGTATTCTTAATATTTTGATAGTTATAAAACATGCAGGTGAATTGACACCTTATAAAACAAAAACACAAAAGAATTATAAATTATTAGGACAGAAATGCCTTCCGTGTACTTTATGGTGCAGAAAATAGAGAAATTGGTTGAGAAACCGTTCCATTTTTAAATTCGTAACATAAAATTTGGCACAGAAATACGATGATTAAAAAACTCAGAACCTTAAATCATGTAACTGATGGATAAAACAAACATACTGATAAGTGTGGATACGGAAATTAGATAAGCGGATGGCACAGCATGAAGTAGTTTCATTCCAAATTATGACTTAAGCACTTTACGATTCTACGGCAAAATAAATTAGAGTTTTGCCCGAAGGCTCAGTTCCAAGAAATCTCTCGTGTGCCGGAGGAGAAGTCAAATACAT
The DNA here is from genome assembly GCA_947579665.1 of Sympetrum striolatum. Classification (NCBI taxonomy): domain Eukaryota; kingdom Metazoa; phylum Arthropoda; class Insecta; order Odonata; family Libellulidae; genus Sympetrum; species Sympetrum striolatum. Next base: position 78,880,683 of record OX388348.1, on the reverse strand, counting down.
ATTTCAGCAAATTCGTATATCCGGAATAAAGGACTTCCTAGAACAGCAGTTTGTTCAAATCTGAAATATTTACTCGTAAGGAAAGGAATTAGATGTACACAACAGGAAACGTCGTTTACAATCTTAAATGTTGGAGCAAAACATTAATTCGGGGAACATGGCTGTTTTCTCAAGGCGTTTTAAATTAATGACTGCAGATACGTTTTTAAAAAAGAGCGAAATTTAATTCGTTGTTTTAATCCTTACAATTCTAATTCGTAACTCAACATTTAAGGATGCAATAGGGATTCATCGAACACATTCAATTTGCTCTTTGATGTGATCTCTAAACTGGAATTGTTAATCATCGCCCTCATTTTGGTGAAAAAAAGTCAAGGTCTTGAGGAATGAAATATTAGGTCCTGAGGAATGAAGTAATTTTAACGCAGAATTGTCTATGTAAAGTCCCTGCAAGCCGCCTCTTACATGTGGGAGGGGTGCTAGTTTTAAATCAGTTTTTGCTTTAGAGTCCACAAACAATATCAAAGTTAATAGAAAACCGAAATTCAATTATTAAGATTTTAAAAACTGAAACTACTCCAATCTTCGAAGTTTTTTAGGAAAATCTTTAAAATATTTCGTGTTTATGTAGTCGAAAATAAAATAGATGTAATTTAATACTTTCTATGTTACGACATAAATCATACCATGGGTATTCAACTTTTCTCGCTGGACCGAAATATTAGGACATAAGATTTTGAAATCGCTTTTAATTATCAAAAAGTTTTCTTTCGTTACTGTTTGACTTTTCCCATATGAGTGCGATATAAAACAATATTATTCGCTGTTTAAGAGGGATTATAAGGTTTTATGAGTAAATTATGAGTAACCAGACTTCTATACAACTTCTATGAAGAATTTATGCAAACAGACTATACAAAATGAATTATCTTCTATAATTATTACATACAAATGTATGTAAGAATAATTCTTTAAAGCATTCTTACATAACTTGATTATTCTCATAATATATTTCCTAAACTACGGATTCGCGGTGATGGCAACCGCTTAATCTTCATCAAAACCCAACTCACGCTCCGCCCTGTTTGATGGCGTTATGATGAGACGGTCGAATGGCGCCTTTTCTGGAAAGAGCTTCGTCAGACGTCATCCTCTATTTTGAATGTGAATGGAATCGACCGTTTATAGGCCTTCCCATAAAAGGGCCTTCGGATGGGCCCCGTTATTTGGGACGATTATTGGCCGCAGATGTCACCAAATATATGCCGAGGACACGACTGCGGAATCACTGGATTATAAAGATGCGCTCTTAAAATGGAAATTAAGGGCTTAACGGAACGCCATCAGCAAAAGCACAAATGTACCTTCTTAAGGCTCTTTCGGGGAAAATGACTGTTTGGTGCTGGAATCGGGCGCATGCAATCAGAGTTCTGAGGGACACTAGATTTGCAAATCTCTCGATGAGCTTCGGAGGTGATTTCGAGATAATAATGCTAATTTTCAGTAATAAACTAAAATAAATATATCCTCTATAGTAAAGTATATAGGTAAAGATATCCTCTTGTAGAAATGTGTACTCATGGCTTAGACTATATATTATACCTGATGATGAGTTGTTAAAAACCTATCGCATTGCAATACTCAGGAGTGAGAACTTTCAGTAAAAAGTATTTGTTTATTACTAAATTTGCCTTGATCGATATCCTTGAAATCCATTGTAATGACGATGAGGAGTTATAACGCTTCAAATGTTATGGGCCGTACACAAATTACGTAACACAATTTGGGGGAGGGGGGTCCGCCCAGGCGTTACGTGGGGGGAAGGTCGAAAATTTAAAGCAAACTTCTCCAGTAATTTGTGTACGACCTCTTATAAATATACTGACAAATTCCTTACTTATTTTTGAATTACTTGAGAATATATGAATAAAACATAAAGTAAGGAATCGAAAAATGAATGTACGATATAAAAATGGCACAGATAGAAAGCAACGTATCTTTCAAATACATTTCCAGCAGAATTGTCTCAGAAGGTATTGCGCCCACCAATGAATGGGTAAGTGATTATGTTTCCGAGAGTGGTTTTGTTGCGTCAAGTGATAATAGAATGAAAAACATTTTACTAACATTTTTCACAATTTTTCAAATTTCAAAACAAGAAGTAGCCTATATAATCAATGCCCTTCCTTTGAAACTTGTTACGATTTCATAGGACAATTATTTTTCAGTTTAAAATACCATCCAGGATGATAGATTACTGGAAGAGTTCATCTATTACTGTAAAAATTCTGAATAATTCCGTAAACGCAACGAAGTATTTTTATAGCCAATTAGACTATTGCACCTCGTATAATTTTACACATCCTTCTTATCGAGGACAACAATAAGTCATTACATGAAATGGTTCCTCAAAGCATTTCTTCAGGATGGTTGCAGATATAGTAGGAATACATGCACAAGACGGTAATTGTAGAATGCAAAATATTATAACAAAAACACAGCAAATTTTATTTAAAAATCATGCATCAAAATGCATCCTTCAATACAGTTCGTCGATTGAGAAATCCTACAGCGAAATCAATCCGTAATTAAACAAGCTAACATTTCACTCTTGGGCAGCAAGTGAATGCAAATTGTTCGCAAGGATTCCTGCAGTACTTTCCAAAAAGGAATGCAGTTTCTAGTACAGCACCCTCGACAGCTATTCGCAGTTAACTGATAACACAAATTCGCAGCGAAGAATCGCATTTTTCGAAACAATCTGAATACGTCATAACGAAGCGCACCACTCGACGACTGCTCGCACTCGAGTTGGGAAGTGGGCGTTGAAAAATTCGCTCTGTTTTCTCACAAAACAAGGGAAATATACGTCCGACGCTTTGCGTTTTTGCGCGTAGGAATTTCCATTTCTGGAAGCGATAGCGAAATTAACGGAAACAAAAATATGAATCTCTCACTACTTTTTCCTCTTGCATGTTTACGGGCGCTCAATTTTCCTCTTTTCATGTTCGAAGAAAACACTATAGCGGAACGCTACGAATCCATCTCATCGATTAATTATTTTAACATATAATATTTACTCGTTTCATCTTTTTACAGTTCACAGGAAGGATGAATACATTTTTGTTTTCAATCTATGTGTATTTTCATATGGATAAACGTTTGATTTTGCCATGCATAGTTAAAACCTTTGCAGTGTAAAATACCATGATACTAGCAGACCCTAAGTATCTGTTGTCACGAAGACATTACAATCGATTCGATTATCCTAATGTATTTAATTCGTCCTGTGAAAGGAGACAAGGCTGTAGTGGAGAATTTAGTCAATCTTTTAAATAAAAATTAGGACATATTAAAACATTTATAAAATAAATACAAATCTTAAATGATATTAAAATTTGAAAAAGTAAAAAACCGAGTAAAAATGTAAGTAAGCCAGCATTATTTTCGTGCCTGACTAAAAAACTAGTAGAAATAAGTTAATCGATGTGAGAAATTCAAGTGAACGTTGATGACTTCTTCTTCAATAATTTTGATACAGATTTATTACTTAAGTTGGATTTCTCAACGCTGTAGATATTCATCATTTTAGTTGCACGAAGAGCTAGTTAATCAGTTCAGCATGCGTTATTTTTAAGGTTTTCTTAATTTCACGGAAATTAAATAAATCGCTAATTAGCTAGGCATTCATCATTATTTATATTTTCTGAATTAACGAATGATATTTATTCCCCAAAATCCCAGAAACTCTTCCAACTGCTTCCAGTCCAAAAACGTTTTGAGTGTACTCACTTAGATCGGCCCACTTTCTTGATTTAGGGGGTCTGAAACTTGGCTGAGTTTCCTTCTGAACAGTGGAGTCACAATTTCTTTCCGTTTAAATTCCTTTTAAGTAGATATGACCGATACGTCGATGATCAATTTCTTAAAACATTTATAAATAAGGATTCAAAACATGAATATTAAAAGTGCTTCCTTATTTACGACGCCAAAAATGATATCATGAATTAGAATAATCAGGAGTGAAAGTGAAGCCAACTTTTACTATACACAGAATAGAATATTTTATTTGGATACGATCATGGTTTTGACTCATGGAGTCATCCTCAGGTGGCTCCTGATTAGGACTCAAGGAGTCGAGACCCGAGGATGACTCCATGAGTCGAAATCATGGTCGTATCCAAATAAAATATTCTGTGGTATAGTAAAAGTTGGTTTCACTTACGCTCCTGATTAATCCATACCACGAAGTCATGGCTTTGATTTCTTAGGTTGATTCAATTAGGATAATGTTTCGACTCCTTAATATTTTCCAATGTCATGCCTTGATGTAGAACCAAACAGAACTGCAACTGCAACCATTTAAATCACTATCATCCTCAATTCCTTTCATTCCCTGAAGATGGCGAAATAGCAACGGAATAAGGAGGAGCTCGTGACAAGCGGAACTAGTAACACTGTGTTTCTTAGAAGATGGTCCTCTTGAATGTTCGCTTGAAAAGAAATGGTGTCCATTAGATCAACATTAAAGATTAAGAAAATTATACGAATGAAGATTCTAAGAAACCCGTGTAGAATTCGGAATTTAATCATTAATTCATCTATCAACTCCAATTCCCAAATTTCTTAGCACGGCTTAGTTGCATATATACACGTACTAACAAAAACTAATGAATACGATATGAAAAGTAATTGAGTTCCACTTTCACGACCGAATGTCTATTCTTTTGAAAGAGCATGGTAGATCTTTCTGAGGATCCAACTTGTATGTTTCAAATTATAGCATAAATTGATGTCAAAGCAACTCCTGTCGACGGAGGCTAGACAATCAGAAGAAAGAAAACTTTTTTGGTCACATACGATTACTTAAAAGCAGTAAATAATACCTGAGTATGCATTAATATGGTTTTAGTCATAAATAAGACTAAGACAAAATACACCGTACTATATATTTTCCTCAATCCTGCATCAAAAGTGGAAAATATTCATTATGGAGGGAGAAATAGGGTATATAATCAAATTAAATTTTAGAAGTGTCAGTTATGCCACTACACATATTTGCAAAAGATGAAAATGGCGAAAGAGTTTGCCAGTCAGAACTTTAAGAGGAAAAGTAAACAGATTCCCACAATTCCCGACGTGAGCTTACAATATTCGTTTCCTCTCGAACAGATCAAATCAACAAACTAATGCGATCTATAATTACGAATCGAAAATTAATACCCGTGGGAGTACCACTCGAATTGCTAATCGTCGAAATCCATTCGATGAACACCGGTTGAAAACCTCATCGTGACATTTCAGCGGTACGGAAAAATCCCGCTGTGTGGCGCCACTAGTCTTCCGTCCGTTGGGACACGCGGATTGTTTCTGTACGCGGCGATGCATTTCCGCTAATTAAGTCGAACGAATGAGTTAAATCGGCGAAGGAGGCAATAGACCACAAATCGGTTCTGCGGAAGATGACGTCCTTGTGGTGAAGGTACTCCTTTTGATGGAAACGTGGAATGATTAAATGAACAAAATCCGGAGATAGGATTTCATTTTACTCTTTGGTTAATTCCTTAATACCGAGAATGATTTTTCTAGATTCCAGATGAGTAAAAAGGCAACACTTTTACTCAGTGAACGATTTATTACGATTATCGCAGAAGAATTAATTCGGCAAATCGACCGAAATACCTTTGCTTATTCAACTTAGTTTCATAGGGCCATTATAATAATGTGTAGAATCATTGAAACAAGTACAATATCCGTTATTGCATTACGATTATGTACTACGTATCATAAGAAATGAGTAAAACCATGGCCTCAGGTGGCTGTGGCCAAAAGAATAATTTCTATATTTCATAAAGAAACATTACTTTAATCATGTGGTATCTATAGTAATTTTTCCATGAAATCTTAGAGGTGTAGTTAAGGGAGCATTCAAATTGAGAGAGGATAGGTTTTCCTGAAACTGATATAAGGAAATTCTTATGCTAATGATTCCCAACTTTTTGACTTCCACAGTAAACTAACACGTTTATTCAAACTTTACGGATCCCTAGAATCCTGCATTTCCCTTGCTTTTGGAGCAATTAACACCGTGGTTGAGAGGAATCCATATGAATGCGAGCAATTGATTCTGTGCGCAGTAATTTTCGATGCGTATAAATCTTTAAAGTTGAAGCTTAAGAATTATTATGACCTAGTCATTCATTTTTAACCGATTATAAAAGGTTGGAAAGTGAAATTATATTACTTTGCCACAGCCATGAAAATTCTAATTATTTAAAAGCAAAATGAAAAGAAATAAAATTTCTTGTACTATTTTCCACAGTATATTTTACTCACGACCGGTTTTGTTCGTTTACATCTTTCAGGTGACAAGAAGTTACATAGCATGGAATATATAAGGAACCAAAAGGAGGATGGGTGGTGAGCAAATCCGGAGTGTGGGGGAGGGTCAAGCAAGAGGGTAGAAGGAGTGGATATGGGAGGAAGAAGTGCCAGGCTGAAAGGGTTAGCAGGTGATCTTATGGACAAGGGAGCTCTCCGGGGGGTTCCCCACAACCCATCCTACTTTTGGTTCCTTATGTATTCCATGCTATTTAACATCTTGTCACCTGAAGATGTAAGTGATCATACAAAACCGGTCGTGTGTAAAATATACTGTGGAAAATAGTAAAAGAAATTTTATTTCTCATAATTTTGATTTTAATGGAATTCCACTCTGTAAAGCCTGCTGCCATTGACTATTTTAATTTTTTTACTGCGTTGCACTGCTTTTTCTTATTTCCCTTAAAATGGTTCAGTTCACACCATAACGTATAGTACTGAATGTCGATCATTTTTCTATAAAATTTACTAACAGATAACCGAAATATGCAAAACACAACTGACATTAAATTAGAAGCAAATGGAGCACATCGGATGCTGCGTGGCACATCAATATCTGTAATACGACACTCTTTTGTTTCGCATCGCATCGGTTGCGAACTTCTAGTTTAGAAGATATACCGCATAAGTGAACTCAATGCTGGAATTCCCATAATACAATATTTTTTTGATCAATTTACAGCAAATTAATAGGGAAAATGTTTCCACTATGTTTTTAATGAAACTAAGGTTTCGTAATCAAATCATCTTCCTGAAAATTTTAGAAGAATGCAAAAATTATATTTTGGCTTTGAAGGTACATCTCCTGTGAAGTCTCTTGGCTTTTCACATATTCATCGTTGGGGGCAGTACTTTAGGTATGCCTTGATTAGTTAAACGACTTTAATAATTGAAATAAGAATATTTACCCTGCCACAAACTGATATCGATTCCATTGTACGAATTTACCTACTCCATCTTCTTAAGCAGACAAACGTGTGCAATCCATATCCAATTCCCTAAGGAGTCTCTCGGAGAAGTATGCGAAAAAGTTAATTCGAATCCTTCTGCACTGCCAATCTCCTTTGGAAGGCCAAAAAAAAACTCATAATCCATTCCGGTCGACTCTTCCCCAATCTGGACCACCTCGCGTGATTTAGTGCGGGGAAACTCCGCGGGGTAGGTGTGGCGCTAGGCGCGAGTGATCCGTATCAGGCGACGTGATCTGGTTCGACCGACTTGGTATGCATCAAAAAGGTGAGTTTCTGCTATCGGTGCGGAATTGAGCCTCCGAGTTCTTTCTTTTCGTCTCGCGGGAGAAAAAGTTGCGTGTCCTACTTAAAAAACCCGAACACGATCCCTCCTTACCGTTTCGAGGAGATTTAAAAAAATTCGGAATCAGTCCTCTGGAGGTACTCCGCCGATGTCTTCATTGATATGGCGTGAGAACGAAAAAAAAAACACGTATTCCCGGGGGATCCGGATTACCGTGCCACCCAATACTTTGAGGGTTGCGGAGAAGTTGAAGGTTTTTCGGTCACAGTTTTCAGGAAGAATAACGCTGCTGAAGCTGCACACTGACGAAATTATCTCTTGAGAGATCCTATTATCTTCGAGCAGCGTCCAATCCGTAGTGAATCGAAGGAATAAAAGAAAATCTTAAGACTAAGGAAGTAGTATCGGCAGAGTTTTCCAACCTACACTTCCATGATACTGCATTGTGTAGTAAAATTATAACAATAGTGCCAATTGGTCAAAGAAAATGTATTGGTGACCGAAGTGAGATTCTAGAGTTAAGAAAAAATAATTGCAAAGTCATTACTTGTTCCTTCTGTGGTAGGAAAGAAATTGAATCAATATTAAGCGTGAAAGAAGTAGTTCGTAGTAGTAAGTATACGTAGTTGATTTAGGTGGCACTGAGAGGATAAACTATTCTAGATCTTGAAAATTCTTCCTTATCGAGCTTGATATTTTAATTTACATGAATCTGAAATAAATTAGAAAATCCTGTAAAAATTTCCTCCGTCAAAATAATCATTAAATATTTAGCATCGGTATGTGAACACGAGGACAAACTGAATAACCAACTGTACTTTAGTATTTTCATTTAATGTAATGTAAGAACCCTGCAAGCCGTCTTTCGGCGTGTGGCAGGGGGTGCAAGCACCTTGACTTTATTTTCCTAAACGGTTGCTTTCGCGTATACTTCGCGGAAAAAATGAATCTTTGAAACGATTCGTTTTAGCATCTATTTCCCTAATCTTTCTGGCAGTATCAGAACGGCCCATATAACAGGGGGGTCGCACTATATCGGTTACATCTTCTGAGAACGTAATTTCTCTGAACTTATTTAATAAATTTATCCTTTGAATTTTTCTTCTATCTTCTAATGATTCCCATCCCGCGTCCTGTAACATCTGATTGACACTCGCTGTTTTATCGTAGCAATTCTTTACAAATCGTATCGCCTTTCGTTGTACTTTTTCTAAATCCCGAATATGACATTTCTCGGCGGGGTCCCATGCACTAATAATCATCATCGAATTGAATATTTTTCTTCAGAAAATTATGGTATCGTTACTTTCTTCCCATACAGTAAAGTATGTAACCGGAGTTACTGACATATCTTATATCTTTTAGCATGAGGCATGTTTTACTTTACTGCAAACAACTGAATACGTTCAAATGATCCTCTCCTTAAAAATAATATTCTGACAGATAATATGAAATCGATTTTTGAGGAAGCATTTTATACTCGAAAATTGATTAAAATAATCTTCCATTACAATATATCTCGGACGGGATATTAATAAAATTAATTTTTCTGTTTTGCTGATATTGTAGTAAGATAGGGAATAGATAATGAGCTTAAAAAATTATCATAAGTAGTAGTCAAATTTAAATAAAAAACTCTAGCAATATTAAACTTATATTTTTACCTTAATGTTAAAATTAGCCATATCGATTTAAATTTTATTTGACTTTAGATTTGAGCATTTTTCATTTTGAAATTTTAAGTCTGCAGTAGTGTTCAACTGAGCTTTTGACCGACGAGGATCCCAGATTTTATTCTAATGTGGAATCAAAATTTCAGTAGTACGTTTCATTCATAGATGCTCAAAATTCATAATCAGAGGAGACCATATTTATTTCTGGAATTCTATTCATTTCGAGGAAGACATTCTTATCGTGCCACCATCGACTGTTTTTGGAGCGCATCCAGACCCCCCGCAACGCACTTTAGCCCTGGATTAAAGGCCTTAAAAGGGTGTCGATTCGAAATTAGAGGGCGGCAAATGGGGAGAAAGAAAGAGAGGCTTCGTCGATCGAGGCAAAGATAATCATCTGAGGGACACTAAATGATTAAGGAAATGGCTCGTGACGGAAGATGTCTCCATTGGAGGCGTCGAAAGGGGAGTTGCTTAAAGAGATTGCGGCGCGAGATTTGCGGGATTTAATCGTCCGGCAAAAAGATAGTCCCCATTGTGACGCAAACGGTGGCTCGGATGGCGATTTTGTAAGATAAACGTCCGAAAATGGTTTATTGCTTTCGGCGAATTGCGGGTCGTTTTCCATCCATTTACGACGGAATTGAACTGATGATCTTGCGTCAAGGCCAAGATTACATCTTATTTATAGGCGTAATATGGGGAGTGAGGTTGATGGCGCTGTAAAAAAATATGCGCGGAGATATTGCGAAACGACAATGCAATATTAGTGGCAGTTGATTAAATTTGCTAAGTATCGTAGCAATTAATTGCCCATCCTCATTTTGATTCCATTCCGTGATAGCACAATGTACTGGCATTTTATGTACTATATTTTTACTGATCGTCAATTTTCATTAATTTTTTGGCATTGAATGTAAGGAAATTTATTTACTTTCGTATCAATCTTGTTTATCTCTTTGGGACTACAAAATCTGCAGAGTTATGAATAATTCGTAGTTTCATTTTGAACACCTCTTGTTTGGGACTTTAGAAATGGAATAGTTATGATTTATGTAGGGAAATTTCATCGCTCCTCATCTTGTCTCGTGCCGTTATCAGGGATTTATTGTTTCAAGAGCTGAATTAACCGACATTCAAAATAAACATTTGATAGACAGATATGAATATTGAAAAACCTCACGGCTATATTTTAAAACGTGTCGCAAATAAAAATGTGGGGGACTTCGTAAAAATGAAGAAATAAAGTATTCCGAATCAGAGGTTATTTATAAGAAATGTGATTTTTTCAATTAAAAAGAGTGAATTTTAGGATTCAAAAATATGTGCTAATGATATACAATCATATTATTCTATTCAATGTACACTCCACACATTTATACGTTCGAGGCAAAATGATTTCAATTGTGTAATTAAATGTTATCAGCAACCTCAGCCTTTCTGATTTTATGTACCAGATAAAGCTAAATCGGAAAAACTCATTTTGCGAAGTCATTTAAAAATTGGTAAATAATAATGATATTATTCCTAAGGGCGAATGATATTTGCAAAGTCGATTCTTCACCCCTGCTCCGTTTTCAAAAGCACAAAATGAAATGAATTTCTTTTCGAATATGACATAGCTGTATTTCCGAAGTACATATTATTTAAAGGAAGCATTCATTTATTTACTCTAAACTCAGAATTGATGGAAAACTTCATCATAATCATATCTTTGAATTGATTATGTGAATGAGTTACAAGTCATTCCCGTCATTTTGTGTCTTTCCGAATAGCGGCTCGGATCTTTCCTGCTTGTCTTATACGCTAGTGCGTTATTCATACATGAGATGGACAATTATCCAAGTTCCGATGGACTTGTGGGGATACCGGTAGTTTTGAATTAGCTCTATAAACCCTACAAGACGGAGTGAGCGCCACAATATGTGAGGTTTGCGAGAAACATTTCCTTGTCTTCCCTGATATAAGTTTACAGACATCTGTGCAAAATTCAACGCAAAATAAGCATTCGTTACGAAAACTAAAAGAATATTTCAATGGAATTGTTAATTTAGTTAAGCGGATAAAATATTTCTGCTAAAGATGGAAAGTTCATCTGCAATTGAGTTAGAAAGTGAGATTTGTTAAGTATGACAGCTCAAAGTAAGTCGGTCTACAACAAAAGAAAACATTTGCTGACTGTAAATAATACAATAATGGATCTATTTATATATACATACCTATACTTGGAGCGTCATATTGTACAGGTGTAAAACAACAATTGTAATACCAGAAGAGAAGTGAAGATTGAAAGGAATTGATTGTGTGGCGGAATTCTTTAAACAAAAAATGAAAATATAAGTCTTTAGTTTACATGGGTTGAGAAAATATCGGACCCATGCTTGAACGAAACAGATTTGTGAAAACAGTATAGGAGGAAATGGTTTGAGAAACGAAAGGATGATCTAGGTTAAGAGCAGAGTTAAGGTCAGGGAGTATGAGAATTGAAGGTGACAAGAAAGCTAACATAGTTGCAAACAGACCAATCCTCGATTTTGAGATATAAAATGTTCCAATGGCCGTAAGATGCATACTCTGGAGCGCCATCCTCACATTATTCCTATGAGATTTAAATTTCAAGGAACCATCCATCATCATATTAATGCAGGAATATCCACTGCATGATAATTCATTATGTTCCAACCGAACGGGTCAGAGTCCATTATTACACACGTTTCGGTATTCCTTGCAGCATCTGCTTGATCCTCCAACTCAAGTAACGAAAAGAATAGGATTAATATCCTATTTATTATACTTCTACTGTATTTAGTACTTCCGATGATGATAGTCCCAGTCAAATACTACCTACATTGCTATTGTTGGCAGTTAGTATGTTGACTGACCTGTTAAAAAAAATCAGTGGAGAAAATTTACATCTTTCTTATTGATGATTTTTGCGGCATAATAATTTTACACAAAACTATGCTACCCTCTTGGAATTACATATTTTACCACTTGCGTATTGCGCAAAGTAGCTCAAGTTTTATTGATCGAAAAACTTATTTATACAGAACTTGAAAGCAATTCTTTTCCAGTGCACGTTTATAGAAAACTCTGAGATTCGTGACGTTATAGAATTTAAGACATTTTCAATTTCTGCTTAAATGACCTAAGAATGAATCTCATTGAAAACAGTATTGATTAAATTAATTACTGATGATTTTTAATAAAACTTGGGAGAAACCATAAGTAAATAAAAATCCGTTTTGTTTGCTCAATGGAATGTAGATTATACTGTCAGAACAGTTCTAATTTACGAATTATTAATCAATTTTAATATTTAAAAGTTATTTTATTGAATTATAGTGAATATAGCTCTAGAGCTCTTAAGTATCTCATGATATATTTCGGAAAATAAAACATCGGATTCCTCACGATAAGAGTGAGGACGTTCTCTCTCAGAGGTTTATTGGTCTCTGCGTAGGATGATGACATAGACGAATCGCTAAACGGCTATTTAAAGGAAGATTAATTAGTCTTCTGGGGCAACATCATGAATCATTCCATTCATTACTACCTGGGATCGATTACGTACGCCGTGCAATGGAATTTTTATCCCTCTAAAGATTCTACTTTTTCGTCCTCTCTTATAAAATATGAGGGTCGACCCCTGAACCGCTGGGGATCTCAACCGCACCCTTGGAATGGACTTGTTCCTGGGACAGATTGGACTAATCCCGCTATCCCCAAGGAGCAGGATGTGTGTCACCTGGGGACGGGCGACAAAAGTCGATTCTTCCATGTATCGGAGGATTCCTCTAAGTCACCGCGGATAAGTTAATAAACATCACCACGGCTACGGATAACTCCTTCGAGGAATTGAAATTGACTTGTGAGGAGTGCATTGGGTCTACAGCACAGTGGAGTTGTCAGCAGTGCATTAATCAATGGTGGGATAATGCTGCATTTGAAATTATTCAATTATCAATGCCTTATTGTTTACATTTAGATAGTGTTTGTCAAATAATTATAAGTTCATCTTCTAAAATAAATTGATGCTGCCGAAAAACCAATTCACTGGTAACATAAAAAAATATAACAGTGAGTTGAGACCGGAAATGCTAAGTTTGAAAGTAGTCTATAACTGTTAACTACTATTAGGAAGCTACAGATATCAACTGTTATTATAAACCGATGAAGGTTAACTTCTATGAAAATTTCATTTAGTTTTGAAAATTTAAGACATTTATTGGTCTCTAAAGTTCGATACTCTTTAAATAATCTCAGGCTTATGCAAACACTGAAGATAGCATGATGCGCAAACAAACGAAAAATCTAATTTACAAACATATAAATATAGATTTTGTTCACAGAGGATTCCGTAATTTTGTGGAATTTCGACATAATCGAAAATATTTTAAATAAAATAAGGTTTAAAAAGTATACTGTATTGGCTTACCGTTATTTAATATATCATGTTTTTTAAACTTATTTTAATTAAAAATGTTTCCATTAATAGAGATTTTGATATTTTAAAGTATTACGCCGATGTTTCTTGCCTAACCAGTGAATAACACATCAGGATCATAATTTATTATGAAATGATAATACTCCAACTACATCGTGGTTATTCATCTACAATGATCCCATTTAACATAATATGAGTAGAAAGCACATAAACTCTGTAATTTATCTATTAAGATATGATAATAAGGAAGAGATTCTCTCGGAAGAAACTAAATAGAATGGAGTTCATTTTACAATGCTCTTAAAGTATTTATGAATTCTATAGAATGCAGTATTAAGGCATAACAACATAAATTTGCGATATTAAATCTTCATAAATGCGACGAAAATATTGAGAGAGTTATACTCATTTCAATATAAGAAAAACAAAATATTTAAATTTTTTTTTCATCCTTTAACTCTTCTATGATTCAAGACGGTCGTTAATTACGCAATAAATCTTTTACTTTGTCAAAGTATTCTCGTCAAATCGTTCTTAAAATCCACCTCCAGAAATGACGCAAAATAAATATGAAAAACATTCACACCTGGTGAGTTGGAGGTGAAGGGTTCACCAAGATCCCTTCTATCTCCGCTAATCCTCAAAACAAACGTTCGTCTGAAAATGCATTTAATTTTGATACATTGGAGGTTTAGAAAGCTCTTACTCGTTGATTTATAGGAACCCTTTTCGGCTTAATCAATTTAAGCGATACGAGAAGTCAAAGAAAATGACTTTAAAAGCCTCACAAATGAGCCTTTGCTCTCTTCCCCTCCAATCTTATCAATCATTTCTGTTTCTCCTCTCGGCCCAACTCCTTTGGAGTATCTACTTCGAGAGGTTTTCCTCATCTGACAACTGCTTATTTCCTCTTTACAGACTATTCTTCTTTAATGTTTACTCATTTGCACATCATTGCTCAATTACTGAATGAAAAACCGGGTTTGGGAAGGGGGATTTCAAGTAAGTTAATATCAGTTAGCTAGTTATCCTCTCTTATCAGATATGAATCCAATTAAACAGATATTCCTTCAAATACCTATCACACTTTTTCTCCAACAGGTTATATTTTTCGTTGATTACGAATCAAAATCGAAAGGGTATCGAAGATTACAAAAAATGCGAGAATTGGAAAATAAACGGAGGTGGAAAAAGTAGTCGCGGCTCGGATTCGAACCAAGAGTAGATTTCGCAGGCGACTGCTAAAAGCACTTATCTGCCTCGGCGAACAGTCCATTCTCGCAATGGAATCGGTGATAATGGTTCGGGCATCCGCCTGGAAAACGGGAGACCAGGGTTCGAATCCGATTCACTTTCCTTTCACTTGGATACCAGGCGCGTGCCTGAGTTTCCAGTGCAATAATTATTTCAACCTCGTGGTTGACGCTATCCTTCGATGAGAAATATCTGGAAAAGGCAATATCGATGAACTAGAATCGGGAATTGAAGTAAACGCTGGAATTGTATCCAAAATCCTTTTGGACCCAACGTTTACTTTACTAAATTACATACCCTATCCGTGTTATTTTCTCTCGGTAAAGCCTGCCATGCTCAGTATAGATTGGGTCGAAAAGTTAAACTAAAAATTTCAAAATTCTTGGAGGAAAAAACCTTTTAATTTACCTCCGAATGATTACTATCTATGTCAAAAAACTTTGCAAATGTGAGATATAAATAAAAGAACCCATATTTACCAAGGATCTATTAAATAATTATAGAATAATAGATCTATCTATCTTTTTTCACCAAGAATAAGAAAAAATCAAATAATGACGATCCCTACTTAAGTGTAAAGGATAACTACATTAAAAATCGTCAAAATTCACTATTTTAATTATTATTTTCATGAGGAAGAACACCAATACAGAAGTTAAAACAATGTACTATGTAGCCGTAATATTAAAAATTATCAGTAAGTATCTTCGTAAGGAATAAATGCTAATTTTTTGTGTCTTTTTGTGCCTGAATTTATACTCTGAATACTGAACAGTTTCTGGTTTTATATTTCACCACAAAATAAACAAAACGGAAACTTTTATGTAAAATTGTTTGCATCCTTTTAAGGAACAGTGATTTTCCTGGTGCATCGCGATTCATTATAACTGCCTTTAGGAAGGAAAGAATTAAAGCATTTGGATAAAAAATATAGGAGCAAAGACGAGGTGCGATGGGCGTTATTGGGAACGCCTTTGTTATTGAACGCACCTTTTTGCCCTCGATAAAGAAACGCTGACTCGCTCTACTGACTCCTCATTTCGCCCCAAACCCATATCTTCCCAATCAATGGGCCGTAGGTCATGGGAAACGCGCCGCTCGTCTGATAGATGGCCTCAAATATGTCTTCAATCCTATATGTGACTCGAATCCAGATTTTCTCGTTGTTCTAAATTTCCCAGAGCAGGCGCAAAGGGAAAAAACGAGCCAGAACTTCACTCACAGAGGATGGAACACTTTCTCGCTTCAATTATCAAACTAGTGTGTTAACTTGGCCTCTTCAAACCCCACGAGGAAGGTAATTAATGTATCATAAAAATAGTTTACAAGAGTAATGCAACTGTGACAAGGGAGTTTGTTACATGATTGGATTATAATATAGTTATATTATTCATGCACAATTTATAGATAAGTGGCAAGAGTATTTCGTAGATTTTGTCATTTATTTAAGATATTTGAATGCCAGTAATGCGTTTCTGTTGATCAACAATATCATCAGCCCGAAGAATATTTTGACCCTCATTCCCACAGACAGAAGGTACCGGAAGCAATGGAAAAGGAATGTGGCAAACAACCTCACTCCTCATCACGGTGAGGTAGAGATAGATCGTCTCGCAGAGCCAGAGAATGGGAAAAGTTAACATAAGTGCGAAGGAATGGCAATGTGAATACAGTTTTTGTAGCATTGTTGCAAATTAAGAAATAAATGCCACTAAACAATGCAGACATGAATGAATGCCACAGTTCAGCATATTTTCAGTCCCACCATCACAGACACGGAGAAGAAACTGAATTTTTTTAAAGATAATTTTTCTCTGTTCTGAATCAAAAGACGGACGAACAGAATTTATTCATCGTGGTCTCAATAGCTAATTGCTTAATTAATTTTGAATCAAATATCGTCAGTGAATGAAATAACTTCTATGGAACTATTTCAAGCACAACGGTTCTTCTTTTCATTTGAGACAATACGTTTCAATTTAAAACAACAAGAAATGGATAAAATCCTTCCAATCGATGACAAATTTAAATATATTCTGACTGTCGCTGTAATTATACCAAAAAACGAAACTGTAACTCTCTTTCGAATGATGAATTACTCTTTAATTCTCAATGTCTCAAACAGACAGAAACAGACATTTACTGAAAATCATAGCCAGTAAGATTCATTTGCCAGAACATAATATTCAAATGATAGATTAGACTCCCATGCTATTCTGAAACTTAACTAATTACAAGTTTTTTTATTTATAAATTTACAAATACTGCTAGAATATGAAACTTTCTCATCATTATATTTTTTAAATTTAAAAATGTCTTAAGATCAAATAAACCAATATCAGAAAAAGAATTCTTAAAATTGTAATCCAGAAATTTTCCTTTGGGAAAATAGTAATTGCATTACATTCTTATTAGTTGAGATAAGATAAACGTCATTAAATATGATTTTGTTTCACCGCTTACGTACATTTTTCAATTTAAAATGTTTCATTCAGCCAAAACTTCATGTATCTTACGTTTACTTAACAAAATCATACTAATGTGTTTCTAACTATTAGTATAAGTTGGTTCATGTTCATGAGTACTTAATAGGGAACCACATTTTCCGTCCTTCAGTATTATAATCTGTTTACGCTAGATCTCTCATAATTGTGGTAAATTAAATAAGCATAAGTTGATTTAAACAATAGATATAGAATGAATCTCTATCTGAAAGTTGAACCTTGAAGCTGTTACCTCTAATAGGTTTTTAGCAGTGTCGCAATATTCGTTATCACGTGACAGTCGTGACCTCAAAATGGCCGATTTCCCATTTCGCCTTATCTCCACCGTCAGCTTGTAAAGGCGACTTCGATCCGAAATCTTTTAGTTTTTCAATTTTTTATTTCCATCCAATTCCTTTCGACAGAATCTTACACAATCCCATTCCACATCGACCTATTTCCGACAAATTTTTATCTTTTTACTTAACCTTAGGAATTGAGCTACGTTTTTATTTAACCTCAACCAAAGCCCTGTTAAAAGAAGGCAGGAGATTCGAAAGTTTTGTAATGACATTGAGTATTATAGTTTTCGATCATGAGAAGCGTGTTAAGAATCCCTCATTGAGTAATTGAATGAATTTATATATTATACGTAATTATTTTATTTATATTTTACTTTTAGTTCTAAGCGTGAGTTCGAATTAAATTTTTTTCTTTTCTTTTCGTATCTTTTCCTGCAAAAACGATACGAAATTAAACAGCAATTATATTACTTTCACTTACACGAGAAATATACATACATATAAAGGACTTTATTAGGCGAAATTGGGACTTTTTAGTCCCATCTTCCATTTCACCAAAAACATTTACAATACATATGACATAGTATAATAAAAAATTCAAATCATATAACAAAATAAAATACAAGTTTATAAAAATATTTTATAATATACCAGTATAACTACGAATTTTTTTTCAAAATACCAAGAAACCTTTGGTCAATATTCAGTGACCGTTATAAATGATAATTAGTTATTTATTATCCGTATGACTATTATTCAGCTGTTAATAAACTGTGGGCCGTCTGTTGATCTTTTGCAATTTGTCACTTCCCATTATTTTCCCGAGCGTCTTCAGGTAAATCGAAAGTGAGAGCGGTGACGTTGCGTGACCGCAGCATCGTGACTCGAAAGCTCCGCCCACTGACAAATTACATAAAATTATTTTTCTTAATCACCCAGAAAATCTAGAAGTACTTTATCCGATCGCTACATCTTTCATCTTTAACGTTATAAAAACTTCTACCCGCGACCAAAAAAAATAAAATTACTCTGAAAATTGAATCAATCAACGGATTAAGCGATTTGGATCTCCTTTTTTCATTTTAGAGGAAAAAGTTTCGGCTGCTCGTTATTAAAAAATTTTCTTCGACCAACTCAAATCGTATGGCGTTTCAAAACGACGCAAAGAGCGGTGACTACGTCTTTCTGTATTTATGACTGAATTTCTCAAGAAATTTCATTATAGGATACTTGGAAAATCGCTGCGCAAATATTTCTCGGTTATTTTTAGTTTGAAACTGTGCCATACGCGGTAAAGATATTTCTCGGGAACATTTGGGACGTTCCTCATTTTGTAAACTCCTCTGATGAAACTTTCCTGTATTTTGTGAGAATATCCCGGATTGCAAAGTTCTGTGTGTATACCGTTGTCAGCACGATCAAACATAATGAAGACTTAAGGAATAACCGAGATGAAGAAAAGTCTGACGGGGCCCGAACTCAGGTCTTCCAACTGTACGGTAACTGCTCTAGCCAATTGAGCAATCTTCAGGAGCATTCTGACAAACTGATGCATGACTGGTTCTAGTTCTGGTCCTATTTTGCCATTTCTATCTCCGTTGTTGTCTGGGAATTGTCTTAGGTGCACGACTTGACATTAAAAATTGACTACCTTTTAACAGAACTAATATCGTTTGCTTCAATGTAACATTCCCTTATTTCATATAACCTCTTTGTTCATTTTTCTTCCCGGTTGAATCTTATATATACTGTGATTTAGTCGGTTTGAAATGTGTTGTGCTATTTCATTTCTATTGTGAATTAATCTTTGTCCTTCTTGGTCTACCATCACATTTAATCGTGTTATCATGTTCCTTAGTGTTGGGTTGTGTAAAAGACGGGTACATCTCAACTTCACTCTCAATAAATACGCTTGTAGGTATACCCTTAGAAAGGAAGGCATTAACGATGTCTTTTGCACATACTGTACAATTTATATCCGGCTAAAGGGGTTACGCCCAAGGCAGGATAAGCTTCGGTTTTGCATGCGTGGGTGTCCAGTTGGAAGTGAATGTCGGAAAGGCATTATATAATTCATAAGCTGTTTATCCTGCTAATGGCTCGGGACGATGACAAGTGGAGGGAAAAGGGTTTTTGGGATAAATGGCATAATGAGAAATTCAGCAAGGGGTTTCGGTTGTGGGGCTAATTGAAGGACACGTGGAACTGCCATTTAATGCTATCAAAATTAAATTAATTCCGGCTCCCGGTTTTAGCGCTTACAAGTGCATTGCATCAAATGCCATTTCTTGTTACCTATTTGATCGATCACTTGGGAATAATCCACTCGTTTTGGGCGTGTAACACGATAGAGGTGTTCTATTGACCTTATTTCCTTCTATTTCGTCATAAACTCTCAAAGATGATTGGATTGACACTGTCCGATCGTATTTCGTGAATAAAAATGACAACAGAAAGGAACATATTGAGAGTCATAACTACGTAAAGCTGTAAAAATTGTTGAAATTAAATTTTTTTAACAATTCATACGGGTTGCTGTTTGGAAGTGAAAATTATGTTGAAAAGTAAATTAAAATAACGCTTTCTTATAAAATAAAATTGATAAAACAATACGCTTGTATGTTTTATTTTCTAAATGGTACTTATTTAAAAAAGAAACGCCTAGTACGTTGTTACTGACTCATAGCTCGTTAGCTTCAAATTGGAAACTCCTGTTTTAAGGTTTTCTTCTTAATAATTTCAAGATTTCACTGAAAAAGGAATTCTACAGGAAGAAGGTTGGTTGCAATATATCATAAAATATTTTCCTCGTGAATAATTGGCACTAATTTTCTTTCAATAACATAATTCTGTAAATAGATCAGTAGAACGTATTATTGTAATAAATCAATTGTAATTAAATATTATCAAATAAAAACGCCTTTGCTGCAGGAAAAATATAAACCTTATTTGCAAATATCCGGTGAAGATTAATGTATTTTGAGAAATAAGTGGTGAACTCGCGAACCATTCAGAGATTCTACAATATGGAATAGTAACTGTGCATAGAAATAAATTCTAAATACTAATACTTATAAATTATTAAGTATATGTTGGTACTGAATATAGTTTCAGCAATAAAATACCTTTTGGAATCCGGGAAAGAATTTAACAGAACTCACCTGAAAGAAAAAAAGAAACAATTATTAATATAAAGGATATAATTGATATGCCTAAAATTACAAGTTTTCTGCAGTGGAGTCATAATGGACAATAAATACGTTTTAAAGTGCATACAATATAGTGAAAATTATACATTTAAAAAATCAAATCATTACTTTTAAACTACATAGTTAAAATTTCAATCTCTAACTATCAATCCTAAATACGCCCTGCTTCAATGAATTTTCATTACTTTACTTTCCGTAAAGCATTCAGGAAGAGAATTTTACTTACATGTTTAGTTAATTAATATTTACATGTAATAAATGGAATAATTGAATCGTCCGGCTCGTTTCTTTCAACAATATCGACGTTCACGTATTTTCCACTATCAACAGTACAATGAAGTTGAAAAAAACTAAGTAATTTCCACAAATTTATTGTGGAAATTACTTACTTAGTTTTTTTCAACTTAAGATGTCGTTCCACGAAGTACAGCCAGGACATATTGATTATAACAGTACAATGATTGCATTCATTAATTTCCATAAAAACAATGTCTACAAATTTTTAGAAGATTGTTCAAACGTTAAGCCTACGATCCATTGGAGAATATATCTTGAGAAATCTTATTTATTCCTATTAAAACTAAAAATATAGAAGAATATATCATATCTACGCTCGTATCTCTATCTACTCTGTATCCACGCTAATATACAAACTGAAAGAATATTCAAACTGAATCACAGAATCATTTCAGTCGTTGACATGGATTTTTCCTCAGCTTAATCCTAAACTGGCTGTAATTACAATGTTACCACGTATTTTGTTTTCCGAGGAAGAAACAGTAGAATTACCTAGTATAATGTTTATTTTAGTTACTTGGTATCTTCTTACCCTGAAGACTTTATCATCTCTGATGTTAATTCCAGTTGTTTACCCTATCGCCCCTAGCTCTATTAGTTAACCCTTCACTGATGTTTTAATTAAACAACACATCAAATGTCATGAATTTCGCCAATTCTGCAAATAAACGATAAATGTTGTTCACTTATACATTTTCACTCATTAAATGAATATATGTTTTCAATGTTCGAAATGAAAGTCCTTTTATAACATGGACTGTTATTCATCTAAAAACATTACGGAGTCCTGAGATACATACATACATTGAATGATAAATAAGATCGCAGAGATGTACCGAATTGTGCTAAATTTATCATTTTATTTCACATTACATATACTTTTATTCTTATTAACTATAATACTTTATTTTTAAACTTTTATACATAATTAAATTAATTTCCTACTATTTTTGTATCACTTTTTATTCCTCAGAGCTTTTTGGGAGAGCATTTTTTAATTACAGAAGTTTAAAAATCACTAGACATCATTATGGTCTCTCAATTTTCACTATTTATAACTACAATTCTAAAATAATATGATAATAACTGTCTATCATTTCTAGATTAGGAAGGCTTTGGGGTTTTCATTACTTAAGGCATAACGTCACGGAATGAAGGAACCCCCATTTTTACCGTAGTACTCGAGCGGTTATCTAAAGTCCTAAATAATTACAGCTGGGGATGGAACTCCAGCCTTCGGAAAGGAAGGCAACGTCCTTTATCACTAAGTCTTCGATGAATCTTTTTACTATTTACTCCCCAAAGTTACGACTAGTTATACGTTAATGTATGTAAGGTCAATCTATTAAGAATATATAGTTGTACGGGTGATCAATGGTAAAAAACCACTTCTTTCAGGGCTAATGAATTCAATAACGAGGTGTAATTTTCTCGACTGATTCATTCGCCCACAATCCCTTAAATGATTTTATCGATTTATTCGCAGAAAATTGATTGGAACGCATTTTTAACGAATATTGAAGATGTTTGTACGCAGCATCTGCGATAAGAATGGAGTGAGTGCCTGAGTCCGAGAATCTCAAATTCCGATTCTGGAAAGGAAAATTCAAGTTCTCCTGAAATGAGAATCGATAATCGCCTTTCGCCGCTCCTTTTTCGTCATTTCCTGAATGAGTACTTCTCTTTGCTACAGCGACGCTCACTTTTTAATAAGGCGCCGACCAATCGTCCACTTTGATCCATTTCATCGTTTTTTTCATTTTTCATTATTTTTCACTGGAGAAGGAGAGTATTTATTTATACCTAAACAGCGCAAACCGTCGTAAAGTTAATTCCGGGAATTTCAATTTCTTAGGTTTTATATTATATATATTCTATTAAATTAATAAAATTTAATTAATTTAATAATTAATTAAAATTAATCTCAATAATTAATGCTGGCTATGAAGAATTATAAATTGTTTGTACGGTTCTGTCTTGGAGTACATCCTCTCCTGTAATTAGGGCTAGAGAAGTATAATTAAAACGGTTACTAAATTATTTAAAATCTGATAAATTTTAGTATTTAGGGTTCTCATATACTCGAAAAACAGCAGAAACTTGGTCTTATTGGATACCTGAATATTTCGCTTATTGAAGGCGAACGAATTTTATTATTACTTTCTGTAAGGTAATACATCTTGTCTATGTATCCAGTCTACAAATTATGAAAAGTTCATATTACATTTCAATACTATACAATACAGAGTACAAATATAATTGTGAAGATTCATAATACATATGCAAATCTTATCAACATTCTTGAATAGAAATTTTATATTTAAAGTTAGTCATAAGTGTAGAAAGATATTAGATAGAAGACTTTTAAACCTCTAATTCATTAATATCCGTGTTCCAGTTTTCCTTCCATAGTATAAGAAATATGTATACAATTAGCTATTTATTCAATGTTTAATATCAGCAATCACCAAACATTTTCAGAGCCATCACTAATGAGCGCATAGAAAACGCTAGGTGATTCCTATCTGATGCACGATTATTTATAATTCCTCAAATATATAAAAGAAATAGATTTATTGTTCAGTAACTTATAATATGCAAAAACAACCAAACTTTTAAAAAGTAAATACATATGAGAATAAGATTTCCAATCAAGATTATAGCCCCCGTTGCGATCGCAAAAACAAAAGCAAAAATGTTTCATTCAAAAGTTATAGTAAATTACATTTTCTAAAACTTATATTAAAAATAGTATATACCTAAATATCATATTTCTGGAGATATTTTGCAAAAACGGAAATTTGCTTCGAAGAATTAAGCTATACTTCCGGTTAATTGATTTACTCCAAAAACTAATCAACTCTGATAGCACCCATTAGAGTGCTATATATAAAGTTTGGTATTGATTCGACTAATAGTTTTTATGTTAGAGCGCCAACAAGCACACACACATACACTCAGACATCATTCCGAAAATAGTCAAAACGTGTTCTAGGGACCCCAAAACATGTATCTCCGTTGAAATCTCGAAGTCGGTTTTTTCATGGAAACAATACTTTCCCTATACTACGTATTTGGAGAAAGTAAAAACTGAAGGCGATGCATTTCTTGTGCAAATATTATTCTCTCATTTCAGTTCTGTTGTTCCAATACTTTTATAAGTGGAACATTTCATACCTGTTCCAGTGTCCTCAAAATATTTATTCCTTGGTATGCCCTTCTTTTCTTCCCCATGCCTTCTTGAATGTTGGTTAAAGAGGCGATGTGCCTCATACAGCTTCATATCAATTTAAATCCCCTTCTCTACATTTCACTGCATAACTTCCCAGCCACGTACACTTTCTTTAGCATGTGTAATCCTTTCTGTCCATGTAGTCCTGTTCCTGCAAACAGCTTATTTTAGGCATAATTAAATCGTGTTGCAAACATTTACGGATGATAGCACGCGGAAAGTTCCCTTAGGTCTCGGAGTGCACTTCAGGTAAACGCTTTTGAGGATTTAGCGAAACAAGTTATCGGCCGTAGTGCTGTAATTTTCCTATGCGTTACTGCGAGCACTTTGTAGCTCGGGACGCGTTTAAAGACACAAAAGTTGGCGTTGAGGCTCTCCCTTTGGCGCACAAATCTACGTGAAAGCCTTTGACCCTTTCAGATAGAAGTAGGCTTCAGAAAGTTGAAGGAATCGCTCAATGTAATTACAGCCATTAGGGAAAGAGGGGCCTTTGGGGTCGACGTTTCGCCGGATCACACACGCGCAACGGAAATTCCATAATCTTTGGCGCTCGATCTTCATATCTTGATCCTACTTGAGTGATCAAATTGTGAAATGAATATCCCTCACCAATTTTACGTATTATAGGCAATGGATCGCTATTTTCCTTTGAATCATGGTTCTTTGTCATTAATGCTGTAATTTATTTAAAATAAACTTGATCAATGAAAACTTTCTAAACAAAATTGACAAAACATGTGATATATTTTTTAAGATTGACTGGAATGTACAAAACGTTTTGACATCATTAATCGCAATATAGCCGATATGTTTTGGCTTATTTTAAGGAAAGTCGATTTAAGAACAAGGGAAAAATGTATATTCAAAGCAAATCTAAAAAGTATGACGATGCTTTAGAATGTCCGAACTGCTTGAAATTGTACAAATTTTAAACGAAACTTTTCGCCTTTCGAAGGATATATCTGTGGAAGTAACTGTTAGGTTTTTTATTTAGTCAACAAAGGCTCACAGTAACTCGAATGCTTTTCTTTCCGGTGATATATAATCAAAATGTTTACTTCGTTAATACGAATAAACTAAGTGATAAAATTGAAAATTATGAAATCGCTAAGAAATCTTTTACAAATATAGTATTCTTTAGGTAGAACGAATACTCAAAATAAGGGCGCTTTTGCTCTCCTCTTTATTTTAAACGTCTACTCCTTGAGATCGAATGTTTTCGCTAAAGGTGGCCGTTTTCCTTGTTTTGGCCTCCATCCGCCATTTTCTGTTCCCTGTTTTAGCCGTCAGTGCTATCTGTGGCGCTGTCGACCTCCGCTTTTGTAAAACCGAAGAGTCCTTTGAGAGATTGGAAGGCAGAAAAAGGGAAAGGAGAGGCCCATTTCATATCCTCTTCTTCTTATTGATGACCATTTTTCTCCACCCGAAGAGCAATATTCTCCGTGAGAATTCCTCTCTTTACGCTTTTCTCTCATCATCGCCCACGTATATATGTTACGACCACATTCCAACGCATTTTTATTCGAATCTCTTTCGTCGGTCACTCTCTTCGCTCGCTGTTTGCATTGTGCTTTGACGGAAGGCGAAAATGATACCACCGAATTATGTGAGAAGAAACATTAATTGAAAAGAGCCTCGATCAACGTTCAGGCCACAGATAAATCCGAATTAATGAAATTGAAGTTACGTATTTGGTCAGAAAAACAATCCCATTGGCTTCAAGTCCATCGCTTAACATTATAAAAGAGTAAACGACATAAATAAATTATATTATTTTTCACGTGTTTTCTTACTTTCGTATATCTAATCGTGTTCTCAAAAATTCCCAAGGAATGACAGTGAAAACTAATATTACTTTTCAACAATTCAGTTAATTGAAATCCAAACAAAAATGGAATATTTTGAGGGAAGGAGAATTTAACATTGAGAACATAAAATTATTCATGGCATTTCTTCGGGTTTACGATGAGTAGTCTCACTATTTAGAATATTAAATGCTAAATCTTTGTAGTAATATTAATACCATGGAACTCTTTTTTCGACTCTTAATTCCCGATACCATATCATGCAGTAGGGAAACTGGCTTCCTAAAAGAGTTTAACTGCAGAAATCAAAATGTATGTGTGAGTAAATAGCACAATATTAGTTTTTCCTATTCACAAAGGTTAATTATGCTAAATTAATTCGAAATAAATAGTTGCTGGAACGATACCTTTTATAAGAAATATCCATTCGTACACAGACGCACAAAAGAATATAATCCACTTAAATTCAACATTATAGATTTTTCACTTATCCTTGAAATTTTTTACAAGTACAGTAAACATGAAAGGATATACGAAGTTATTTCAATGTTTACCATAGATGAAAAACCTACTTTAATATGTTTTTCTCTGACTAAAGCCTGGAATACATCAAGCGAATTTTCCTTTTAATTGAGGCGGATGATAATTATGCAGATGTGGCGATTGATTCGCCTCAGAATGGTTTCCTTCGCTCCCCCACTTAAGCTTCGATGACTTTAATTTCGAATCAATAAGACCGTCCGTTTGCTTAAGATCTCAAGCATCTTTGAGTTAAAAGGGAATAATTTGTGCCCCTAATTCATCGCCCGAACAGTTCCAACGAAATTATAAGGCTTTGGAAAAGAGAATTTGTTTGGATTTTCTCTTTTTAAATATTTATTTCAGAATCTGATACTAGGAATATTAGAAAATAGACCATTTTCGAAACAAATAAAAATTTTAAGTTATTTAAAGTCATCTTTCTTGGGAGCGGGAGATGTTGTCTATTTTTGATTAGAAATATATTTACGAAGTCTGTCCGATTTGTCTACCGTCTTTTAACTTTTTCCCACTGAAATACTACATTTTATTGTAACAAACGTTTTCAATCTATTACCTAAGCTGAAGTTCCAAAGTGTCAACCATTTAAATGCAGGAGAAATGAGAAATGTGAAAATAATTGAGAGTTTAAATATCTAAAAATACCACTTTTATATGTACATGATCGAAATTGCACTACTATACAAATCTCATTAGCATTTACCATCTAAAACAGCTTTTCTATATTATAGAACAAATCAAAGGAAGGTATATAAATCAAGATATATATTTATTAAAATATAATATTATATAAGATTAACCATATATTTTAAAAATAAATTGCGGTTATTAGAAATGAAATCATTTCATAGAAATTTAAATGTAATATAGTTAGAACTACAATTTAAAGACGGAAGTTTATTTAAGTGAAGAGATGAGAATTAATGAGCATGGATTTAGTGAAAACGTATCTGGCATACTAAGGAATCTGCTTGTGTGAATCTAGACACTCACTTATAATGTATTTGCAACTTTCAATTTGCATGCAATTGTTAAAATAAAATGATTATAACAATATGAATCTCGTTCTGTCTATTCAACGTTTAAAAATTTAGAGTTCAGATCTCCACGAAGTTTAACTACAAAACAAACACTTTCAGTTCAATTCCATGGAACATTTATAAAAGATTTTAAAAAATTAAAACATTTCCCTATTTTAATAATAATATGAATTACCTTCAATTCATCATATTATTAAAGGTTGGAGACACGTATATCACATATTGGTACGAATTTATATTTGAAGGTAATGTTACCCTAAATTTACCAAATAAATGCATACGAAAAATATCATGCGTTAAATAAATTGAACCAATTAATAAACAATAAATTAAATTTTGAAAATATATGAATAAAAAATCAAATAGCGTTCATAATTGGGAAAATTTTAAACAATGGATAGAGCTCCCCTCACTCCCTTGAGTACTTTTGAGTTGATTATGCTCTGCGGTAATGAAACAATTTACCTCAAGAAACCCAAGTTGATGAAATGTATGAAAGATATAATACCCAGTATAATTGCATAAAACGATATTGCCTTTTCAACTAAATATCACTAGGTTTTGATGATAATCCCTTATTAAAATTAGAGTAATATAAGAAAAAGAAGCATGCTTTTAAAATACCTATATTTACTATTTCTTGGAGGTTGTAGTACTATTTGAATGTGTATGGTCCAAAAGCATTCATCCAATTCTAAAGCCATCCCTAAATGAAACTGTAAAACAGAGATATCGATGGGACATTCGGAAAACCCGCAAGAATTGTTTCCGTCGTTCGGCACGTAGATATCAGCAGTCCTTGGGTTCAGCCGGAACGAGAAATGTTTCGCTCCGCATTCTGCAAGAAAACAATACTTTTGTACGTGTGACGGTATATTCCTCGGTCGCGTGGAGAATGTGCTCCAAAAAAAAGAGTCTGAAGGAAGTCGGCTTATAAGAGAGCGAGGCAATATCCTCGCACGAAATATAAAACAGAGGAACAAATGACAGTGGCACAGCGTGAGACGATGACATTCTCGGAGAAGTGAAGGAGGAAGTTCTCTCGGTTGCCATGGGAACGGCAGATGGAATAAGAGACCTATCAAGACATCAATAGGAACCCTGTCGAATAAATAAAATACAGGCCGAACGAGCGAGATTCGATTCCTTCGGTTGGATCGCATTATGGCCTTCTTCTCCAGTTGCATTGGGTCTTGCAGGTAACGCGGACTGATCTAAGAAAATATTTAAAAGCAATCTCTTTCCGTAAATCTGGAATCTCTTATTCGATGGACCCACGATTTGGGTCTACCATCTCGACCTGGGTACATAGAGGTATTTTATTCATTCGATACTTCCTAGATCGAGTGTTATTGGTCGATCTTAAAGGTCGAACTCAAAATTGATAGGGGCTTTGAAGTTGAAAATAAATAGATTTTAAACAACACTGAGGCCGTGACAAATAAACCCGCTGAAATAGCGTTTGAGGACCTTGAGGATTGATTTCCTTTTTTATTGATAGCATTTGCTGCTCGTTCTTCCGGCTTAGTTTACAAGTTCCTACACAATTAACTGTTTGGTAATCAGAAAGCTTGCTATTTGCAAGAAAATAGGGACGCTACATAAAAAGTGTTCTTGGGTTTCCATCAAGGATGATAACTCAGTCATCGAAATGTTGGTGACAAATATGCCGCTAGATCTAACCCGTTTTAGAACCCGAGAAAACCCTTTTTACACCGTATCCACCAAGAAAGCGTGAGATCTTTATAACGTCAATACAGTTCGCGATAGAAACATTACTATAATAAACTACATTAAATACATAGGAGGGGAACTGCACTAGTAAACATTAAAAGCCTCAAGGCGGAGAAACAGCACCAACAAATAATGTTGATAATGAGTAATAATGTACTTAACACATTTTCGTAAGGTGCAGCAGAGATATCACGCAAAAAGAAAGACCAATTCACTTATGTTTGTACACGTTATATGGGTAGAAGAGTTTATAAGAAGGTAGAGGTATCCCAGCACTTCGGTACAAACTAAGTGAATTTTCTGCCTGATCAGTCAATAGAGAAACGAAATATTACAAGGAAAACAATGTGAGTCGGTAAGAAGCCATAATCACAAGTTACCAATTGAAAATTTACAAATTTATCTTATCTTTCTTGTCTTAATTAATGAAAAGAATAGCCATTTTCGGTTCCAATATTATGCATAATATTTTGCGAAGTAACCTATTATTTACTATAAAATTATACACCTGTGGGATTCGTGCATCTACTGAATACGTTTGGGGGTTTACTTAAGTTCTAATCAAATAGACTACTTCCCGTATTGACAAGCTTAACTCCCTTTGAATGAGTTTGCCCATCTGCCACTAGGTTATTCTAATGAGTAACGATTTCAGAATGAATACGTAAGGAAAACGCGATGACCCCGATGTAACGGGGTCACAAGAGACCGCATTTTCATTTCACGTGGAATACTGTGACTTGAATGAACGTGATGGATCAGTTCCGATGCGGGCTTTCGCGACTTCCTCTATCTGAAGAGAAATCAACATCAATTATCACTCTATGAATTGAAAACTGCGAAGAACATTAAACAAACACTTCGTTCTAAGCATATTTATTCTCTTCATTTTTGAGCTATGTTGGTTAGTTGCATAAGTGATAAGATGGTTATCGTGAGAACAAAAACCATCCAATGTCTGTGTATAAATAACAGCTTTTGGTGAATATGCTTCGGCTTTTATGCAACGAATGGCAGCAGACAATCGCGTTTATGCTGTGGTGAGCCAACGCATGAAATCGGTGGCAAAGTGAGCATCGGAGCCGTGGAATTCATTTGAATTCCAAAAGGATGATTGCGAACGAAAATGAAATGGAATGCATCAAAAGAGGGAGCCAGGTAATTACGACGACCCGTGATTTGTCAATTATCCGTTAAATATTCAGAGGGAAATAAGTGGCAAAGGCCAATGATTTGCGGCTGTACTTGTTATTCGAAAAGCAGCTCACATTTTTCCCAACTTGAGTTAATTAATAGTCTTTGTAGCATTCCGATTCCACGTACGCAAATCTTTCTTCTCTCTTTCGCAAGGGTTGGATTAAAGTCAACTTGTTTAGTGAATTCTCTTTGATTTGTACACAATTTGCTTAGCACAAAAAATCGATTGAAAGCAATTTTAAAGGGAATGCTCATCAAGTAGAACAAGTTATACCACAAGGATTTCCTATTGATATAAACCTACTTATATGTGTTTAAACATTCTTATTATAAATCTGTGAATAAATCATGTACATAATATTATATTTACTGGAAGAAATCATGATTTTTTCGTAGTTAATATGTATTTCCATACTCTTTTTAATGACTCTGATTTTCAAACAAAAGATTGCAAAATATGTCAATTTTAAACAAGTT
Organism: Sympetrum striolatum; assembly: GCA_947579665.1. NCBI lineage: Eukaryota > Metazoa > Arthropoda > Insecta > Odonata > Libellulidae > Sympetrum > Sympetrum striolatum. The sequence goes on along the minus strand of OX388348.1, from coordinate 78,849,358 downwards.
TATAACATTTCTCTATGAATAAGGTAACTGATATAGAGCCAATGCAGTAAAAAGTTTATAAGTTCAGTAAATTAAGGAATAACATCAATGTATTAATTCGCTTGGATTGAGTATACTTCATAGTAGAGGAATTAATCCTGAGCAATCTAGTTATTTTGTAAAATTATCAACACCTAGCCGATGAAATGTTATGTTAATTCATAAGCAGACCATTCTACTCAAATGACGCATTACACTTTGCTTGAATCATACGTCCGTAGCATAGTTTAGGGTTGACAGAAAACTTGCAAGAAATATACAATACTAATACATTAATATTCAGAAATTAGTGTAGGCACGTAAGATATTTGGATTTATTTTTTCAGTGCATGAATGGTACTGGATTGGCCGCAGTGCATCTTTGTGATGAGATGTATCAAATAAGGTTGCACGAATATTTCAGATTATGCAAGGCCATAATGAATAAAAATGATTTTAAGACAATTGGGACAATCAAAATCAAAACATCGTCGGTTGCAATGCATCTCATAAATGAATTTATGACAATGTTTCCTCTAAACTGCAGCATGACAAGATCGTTATTCACGTTTACGTCCTCTAAATAGCGAATGGTAGCTACACTTTGGATTCCATCAGACATATAAAAACAAAGGAACTCAAAGAATGGGTCAAGTAATTCAAGGGTCATACTGCGAACAAAGTTAGGTCTAATTATATTTCCTCTAAATTTTGTCTTTTTAAAGATTTTGAATCTAAATATATATATATGTAATTTAAATAGAACGTTTAAGCGGCTTATGTATCCATTCCAAGATTACGCTACGTTAATTCCTTGATTTCAAAATACTGTAGCGTATCCAATGCGATGCTAGCTTTCAGTGAATGAAAATATCCCCGAATTATCTGCTTCTCGTGTTTGTGTTAACTGGCGAATCAGCCTCTCGGGCTATTATCGTCATCTGCTTTTTGGTGCTGCAAGATAAGACTCTCACAAATCATAGGACTGCCGAGACATTTTCTTAGCTCTGCATTTCTCCTTCTTGTATCGGTGATGGCCATTTTGCTTCCCTTATCCTCCCTTAATATTCCCTAATACCCTTATTTCCAAAGAGCCCTCAGCCTTATAAATACTTTCTTTCCTCTCTATAATTGTAGAAAGAAAAGGAAGGCTTCGGAAATTTTAGCAAATATTCTAATGTAAGCCAAATGGCACATTTTAACACTATTCAATATTAGGATATGGCTACATATATAGGATAACCTTCTAGAGAAAATGACGAAGAGCGAGAAGATCATTATCGCGAAAGGGTGAAACTAATCCTTCTTCAGTTACACAGAAACCTTAATCCCGAACCTTATCAGAATTTAGGAGTTACATGCTAGGTAAAGTGCTGTATTTTTATATAAATTTGTAGCCTACAAATAGTTTGAATTCATCATTAGGAGATACGAACAATAAAAAGCCCTGTTTCGTATTCATCTTAGTATGGAGAAAAAGGGTAATAAGTTAGGACCTTCTAAAACCTCCCAAAGGCAATTTGTCATACAATATATTTATAAAATTAAAAAAAATCAATAAACAGTGTCATTTTATAGAAAATACACCCTCTTTTTCTAAAATTAGAAATTTAATTATTAAAATAATTAATTTAAAATGTACAGTACACACATTATGTTCGATTTAATATTTTTAATGATTAATTCTAACTGTTCAAGTCCATATTAAAGATTGTACTTAAAGAGAGTAGACAAAACCACTATTTCTCTGGACCAACCGATTCCTCTAGTATATTTGGCTTTGAAATATTTTATACCCCACGAATGAAAGTGACAAACGGCTTCCGAGGAGACATTCCTAAAATATATAGTGGAAGTTATCAAAGGGAGAAAGGGCAACGAGGGACCTTTTCCCAGATAACGCGTGGGCCGAATAAAAATTAGGAAAGTGTACAATCGGCGGCGGAGAATAAAGATAGTGCGAAGAAAAGGGAAATTCATGACCTCGAAAAGCACGCTTGGGTGGGCGTACGTGAGCCGAACAAATGAAAGAAGTTTCGAAATATGACCCCACTCCAGGTTGACCGGAATTTGTGGTTTTTCCCTCAAAGAAAGTGATTGTTTTAGGTTTTCGGACAAACAACGGGGAGAGATGATTTCTAGCTGCCCTCGCCTTGATGGATCGGGGCAAACAATTCGTCAGCCGTTGAAAGTAAGGCTGGATGACGAAGGGACTGAGAGCCAGTGCTCTCCGAAGATAAATGCAATACATGCGCCGGTTTTAGAAATAAAACGGATCGCTGCGTACCCACAAAAGAGAGAATAGAAAATTAACTGATGCGAGAAAGTAAAGAGAAAATACAAATTGAGGTGCCGTAGAAGTTGAATAGGTTCACAATGGTCCACGGCATAAGATGAACTAACAGTTTAATAGCATTTGCTGGAATAGGAAAGGGTTGAGAGATACAAAGAGAAACTGGAACTTGAGAAGCTTTTTTGTACCGAAAGGGGATACGTTAGGGTGTGTGAATATGATGGATTAGTTTGCGTTACGTTACTCGTGCTATTTTCTGGAAGCACCTCAAACACCTCCATTAATATTCACCAACAATTTTCTATTAATAAATGAAAATTCAAACAAGTAAAGTTTATTCATTCATTTGGAAGGGAGCGTTTAATTTTTACGAGACTTTCAAATGTACTATAAAATTTATATAGAAATAACTTTGTAACTGAATTAAGTAAGAAAATTATAATTTTACAATCGAATATTCTCAGAAATAATTATTACATGAAATCATGGCACAATAAAGACGTTATATATTTGTGAGGTTTTTTTATTTAGCTTCGAATAAATATTAGTTTTTAATCAAATTCATTCAATGTAATTTCATCTGATACAACTCTAGCACCTGCATAAGGTTTAAACTGGTCTCTAAATCAAGCCGATTTATCCATCACAAAAACCAAAGCAGAAATAATATCATCCGAGAAAATAAACCTTATTTTAATTGGGAGACTGTAACTGATGTTATTGTCCTCTTTTTTTAGATAAAAGTCTGTGATACTAATTTTCACCTGAATTCATTTTAATGAAGTCGAGATCGAAATCTAGATAGCCAAAATAAATATCTCTGTGATTATCCCCTTAACCACGAAAAAAGGTTGGCCGAATATCATCATCTTGTTTATGATTCAATCAAGAGCGCGCAATGGCAGTTATGCATCGCGTTGTCAGTCACAGCCAAACATTGTTAGGGAGGCATATGAATTCGCAAACGGCGTTGATAAGCGCGATGAGGATTTTATTCAATTTGGAAGGAAGATGAAATCATTTGCGCGGAATTCCAACTGGACTGTGAAGGGAACTTATCTTTCTGGAGGATATGAAATGGAGTTTTATCTTTATTAATATCTCATTCTATTTTGTGTATCACGCATATCGGAGCTGGAATTACAGATTAATTTAATTCTGCAGACATTACATTTCTCTCTTAATTAGCACAGATGTCGAATTCAGTTTATCACTCGGCGACAAACCCTTTGAAAATTTATCTCGTGATTATGATAATTATAATTGCTTTGCTTTAGATTGTATTTGTCAAAAAATAGAAGCATTGAAAAATTGTTATTGCTGATAATTTTTTAACATTATAATGTAATATTTTATTGGTAGTAGTAGTAGTATTGTTAAAAGTGCTTCGACAGCTTAGGTCATTTCGCACAATGGCTCCCACCGGGATTCGAACCCGGGACCGCTTCCACCAAAGGCAAACGCGCTGTCCACATGACTATCCGGGAGCCTAATTATTCGATTCCTTACAACTATTACTAGTAAAAGGCGTATTTACTTTTTTAGAAAAAAAAATAGAATACAGTGTACACAAGTAAAAAGTAATGTTCCTTCGTTTCTTTAAGGAATCAATGTCGATATCAACCTTGTTCTTATGTATATTTATGCGTCCAATTCATAATAAAATAATTGATTACTAAGAATGGTATTCGCAAAATTAATTTAAAAAATCAAATAAAACCTCTAATTAATGTAATAGCAGCCTCAGATGCACAGTAAATAAGTTTTATATAATACAGGAAAAATACTTAACACTTTATGTGGTACATAATGAGAAAATTGTATTCAAGAACTGGAATCGAAAATAGATTGGTACATTCATGTATGATACAACTCTAATTCAATAAATAAAATATGGCGGAAGCTTTCACTTCTAAAAGCGATGGAATAAGAAATAACAAGGAACATAAACATGAAATACGTTAGAAATTCATTATAAATAAATCTGAAAATACCCCTCCCAATATCCGTTCCTAGATAACTAAACTTTTGGAGCAAATCAGCTCCATTACCAAGAAATACGATGTAAGTTAGACCATCTCAAATTAGTTATAATACTCCACTGAAAAATAGCCGCTAAAAACTTGACAACACCCAACTCCTTCCAATTCGTCTCGCAAATGTCCAACTCTTTTGGTCGATGCCTTTTATACCCTTCTAAAGCCACAAACCCCTTTTCCAGGTCCTATTTTACTTATTGGTTCTTTTTCCATTACTATCCCATAGATACTGGATGCCTACTTTAATATCTAACTAATATATTTGTATACTTTACGTAGAGGACGCTATGCCACAAAGAAAGTCAATTTTTTTATATTGTGAAGATCCTACAAAGTATAATATTTTCTTAATAATGAAATTCAATTATTCGACTCAACTCTACTCAACCTTGAATTCAAAATCAGGAAATAGTTTTTTTATTTAAAGAACATGCTTGATTGAATCCTGCATTGCTTTTGAAATAATCGTAAACATCTGGAATTAGAGAACAATGTAAATTTTCACTATCCAACTTTTAGTTATTTTAGTGATAAATTTAAAAGTAATCTCGCAATGCATAAGGAATAGATTCCTTTTTAAAGCACAATATTTGCCTATCAACTCTGAATCAATCTCATATGCTGGTATGAGACACCTTCTAACTAAATAGTCAACGCCTACTCGAAACCTATTCATAAACATATGACTCGAGAGGTGAACCTAAAACTCCGACCGCATACATGAATATCGGAGACACCTCATCGCTGTTTGCGTAGCCTTCTCTGAACACTTCCGCAAAACACGGCGGAATTTTAACCGAACGGCGATTGACCCGTTCTTGGAAAATAAATAAATACGCCTCACCTCAAACAATTACAGAATTCTCCTCAGCGCCATTTAATTGCAAATTCGGGGAATATTTATGAACGCGCACCACGTCCCACATTTCGCTACGGCGGCAGGAGTATCGATTCCAGAACGAGAGAAAATTTCGCCGTCAAAGGACGGCCATCGTCCATTCCCTTCTTCCAAATTTCATATGCAAATATAAATGTCCGCGCAACGTGTTTCAGCATCCTTTGAATACAAAAACTATCTCCGAAAGGGCTTATGACAAATTTGATGAGGTATTACATGCTTTTTTAAAGAAGAGATCTTACGCGGATGTTTCAATTTAAATTTAACTAGCCCGAGCTTCAGCACTAAAAGTAGGTGGAACCGTCCCATAAAATATTCTTTCCATTTCCAAAATAGTAACAGAATGAAGTCTGCAATAAAAGATTTCAGAGCAGAGGTGTCCAGCACACGGTTCACTTAATATGGAAGTTCAGTCGCTAATTCTTTCCTGCAAGTCTCACAAAATTTGTAAACGTATAGCTGAGAAAAACTTACGTGAGTAAATCTAATATAAGGTTCAAATATATTCCAGAACGAGAGTTGAACTCCTTTTAATAAAATTAATGAAATGAAATTCAGAGCACTAAATTGTTTAAGAGATAAATTATGGAATATTTATATGTTACAACAAATTTCTAATTAAACTAGTGTCCTTAAAAATATAGATTAATTTCATTGCTTCAAATACAATCAAATATCACTACAAAAGCCAGGGTTGGAATTAAATTAAACGAAATCAGCGAACCTATTGTTCGTTCCTCTACGAGTTCATAGTTATATATTTCCTTTTACAATCCAAGGATTCGCAAATAAAACTATTTCCTTCCGAGCTTCCCAAACATGCAGCATTTCAAAGTAAATGTCCTGACTATAAGTAAACTTGAGTGTTAACTCCTTGAAAGATGAACTACACACATCAATTACTGTTTTTAAACTGTGCAATAATCTCTCCTTTATACTCCGTTACAAAAAATGTCCTTATAAAATTTATTATTTATAGAAAATAATGAACTACTTGTTTTTGTTAGAATTCCCTTTGTTTTACCATCGCTTCTCCTCAGGCGGAATATTGCATAAACAATATTTTAAGTTGTATGAACTATTCGGCAAAACGAATTAATGGATGCGAATAAGTTAGCAATTAACACTATTAAATAATTAAAATAATCAGATTAAAGAATATCGAAGGAAGATGCAAATTGTAATATTTAGTATTTGAGTCGAACCTAAACAAGTCAATTTCAGTATTACCTAAATCTAAATTAATTTGAACGACTGTTAAAATCACTGCGATAATAATTGAAGCAGTTTAGCATTGTTAGTTGCGTTCTCTAGTCATCGTTCATTCCTCTCTCCCTCTGCTTCGGAGCCACTGCATTAACATCCCCCCTCTTTCGCATCCTTCCGCACACCGCCTTATGCATTATTCAGGCGATCGACGCGCCAAAGGTCGGAAGGGGCGGATTTTACAAGTATGTGAGGGAAAAGTATGGGAAATGATAGAGAAGAAGTAGACGTAAATTGGGCAGCACCGCCAGAGGGAGAAATCGTGTCAAAGGCATGCACGAGATACGCCATTTTGGGAAATTATTGCAAAGGGAGATGAAAATGAAACGTCTCCCGAAACATTGGTTACCTTCGTATTCAGCCTCCGCTGGGAGACCTATACTTCAGGGGAATTCCCTCGGGGTTCGAATACAGGATCTTTGTATTAATCTATACAGCGATGGAGGTATTTATTTGGGGATTAACTGCTCGTGTTCACACTGGAAAAGCCGTTAAGTCAATTTTCTAAACTATCTGCCCACCATTTCTAATTTTTTTATAAACAACAATAGAATATATCCATGGAATAATTATTTACCATTGGGCTAATATATTTTGTCTGTTAGACGAAGTAGGAAAAAAATCAAGTTTTTAGAGAGTACCCAGTACTATTTTAATTTCAAAGTTCGAAACTGACAATTATAATGTTAATTTTCTCATTATATGATCATTATGAATCAACCAGCTACAGCACCCGTTGATTCTCAACGGGGAGAATAGAAGTAGAATTAAATACGGTTGTCCTTTTATATGGAAGATAATCTTACATGCATCAATTTAGCTTCGTTCGATGGGCCAGGTTAAATGAAACTTTTCCGTGAAAATCCAAATATCTTACGCTGTCTAATAATTTATTACTGAAATCTATTCAATTGACCATATGAATATTCATTTTCTTAGAATATTTATACCGAACTTATCTCAGGTTGATAACAACGACTCTTCTTAATTTGATTTTGCAAATGAAATAGAACTAACGAACGATTATTCGATTTATCTTTTCAAACAAATAAACCAAGAAATTAAAGTAATAATTAATTTTACAAAGCCACCTTAACTAAATATCCAGTCTCACATTTTTCAAAAGAACAATTTCTTCGATTAAGACAGCATTAGTTGAAATGTTATAAAAATATATTCAAAGAAGAAATTAAGATAAGAATCACCACTTTTTAGGATTAATTTTAAGAAATGCACAAAGGTTATAAGGAGACGCCTAAAAAATAATAGAAATACATATTACTGTGAAAACTACCGATGAATATTTTTTGAGGAAAGTAAGTAAAACACTACATAAGCACTAAACACAATCGTTAACACAAACACTATCACTGAAATGAAAGTTGCAACAGAAACTACGATTAAACACCAATAAAAGTTAGATAGTAAATGTATGTCGAGTGGTAATCGCATAAGAAAACTACAAATGAATTTTTACATTATAGATAATACAAAAGATAAAGTTGATTTACTTTTTCCGTCAGGTTCAGCTACAACGTAAAACTCGCAGATCAACTCCTCAATGATTTAATACCCCAAATCAAGGGAAATCTTTGCGCAGTGTAGTTAATTGTAAATTGAATAGACGTAATACTTTATCCAGAAGATCGTATTAAAAACATCTTCAACTTACCAGGTTATTTATACGCATCCGGCTGAATTAATCTAGAGAGACTAATTTCAAGTAACACACTTCAAACATAAATTTTCATTGCAAGGTAAACAATTACATTGATATAAATAAAACTTGGTTGCTACAGACAAATTAAATTTTGAAAAACTTTCTTAAATATTCGTGTTCGTTTGTTTGAATATGCGATTATTTACAGGATATCGTTCATGGTTGCAAATACTAACATTCAATGAAATTTATTCGTCTTCATCTAGTCTGTCACTTATTCTTAACATTAATTTTAAGTGGACATTAATTCTCAATGTGTTTTTACGGATAAACTCATGAACTGGAGACTCAACAATCGCCTTAATCGTCAAGGGGGATGGGTTGTTTACAACATTGAAATTTTGACTAAATAATCAGGTATGCTATCAAACTGTTCTCAATTTCGAGTCGAAAACGATATTCCTCGACCAAAATAAGAATCTTCATTTAATTATCTTTCTTTTGGTACTTCCTGCGACTGCTTATTGAAAGGGCAATTCTCCATATTAAATATGTATCAAAACATGAAATAATTATACGGTTAACATCGCAGTATTTGATTCTTTTTCAAAACAAATTTCTAGAATGTCCTTTCTATCTAAAATTTGATTTATAAATTTTAAAATCATAATTTTCTATCATAATAAAATAAGAAAACAAAGATTATATTTCTATTATGAGTTTTTAGGAAGTTAGTATTGGCTTAAATTAATGGTTCACATACGTATCTTGATACATTTTTTAAGATAAAGAGAGAAAAAGACAACGATAGATGATGAGGCCAATGAAACAGATACTGAGAAAAGCGCTCTTAATTTGAGTCTTATTTCAAACGGAAACATTCGACTCCAAACGATAGTTACAAAGAGTATCCACCAAAAGTTGCCTTCAAAAGCGCATTTTCTCGCAAGATAATTATTTCTGACTCCATCAGGGAAACAATATTTCCTTAGGAAAAATACGGAAAGACCTAAATAGATCTTCCAGAGAACTGGCTATGGCATTAAAAATGAACCAGAATATTTGGAAAGAGAAGTATTCATCCTTTATACCTTAAGTATTGAAGAAAAAGATATTTTTATCGAAAAGGCAAAAAATGAAGAGTTATAATCAAAGAGAAGTACTTTCGGATGGTAATAAATAGTTCTCCGTGCACATTTAAATTTATTTATGAATAAAATACGAAGAGAGTCAATCTCTGATACGATGGCTGTTAAAAAAGCCTCCTAAATTAACTAATTACAAAAAAAATTTCTTAATATTTTGTTCACATACACTACAAATAATACGTCGGAATGGGAGACTCGCTCGGTTTCTAAATCATTCCAATGATCTTATTGCCTTAGCACAGAATTTAAACTAAAAGAAGCCCACTATTTTCTGGTAAACAATTTATAAAAAAATCATTAATGGTGCCGGAAACGACCTCAGTCTGAGAGAAAAAATATTTCACCATTTGGGATATTCTCATTAAAATAGTTAGTAATCGAATTTTCAAGTCTTATTGACACATTTTACCAGTATATAACATTTGGATCAAGTTAATGTTCACTTTTCTATTCGCTATCTATTCGCTCACTCAAAGAAATTCGAATAGTAATAATGTTTCTCGGATCATGAATCTGGAAAATTAATTATAATTAAAACATAATAAAATATTGCTTCATAGCATACAATCTTGGAATCATTATTTTTCCAGTAAATCGTAATTATTGAGTCATAACTATCAACTTGCAAAGGGTTGTCTCTATTTACACTAATCCCTTTCATTTGGATTCTAAAATTTAGATTCCATGAAGTTCGAAATAGAGAATCCATCTAAGTACTGCGCAATAGAAGTTGGAGAAGCAGGTCGCACAACGAACGGGTTTTCTGTGACTTTGGAGAGAGTTCGAAGTCTACAATAAAAATTGGGAAAAGGGCGAATGGACGAAAAAATTTAAAGCAATTTCGTGGAAGCGCGTGGAAAAGTTTCACGGCGGAGTGAATTCGATTAAGTTTTGCAAATGATTTTAGCGAGGGGCTAATGCATACTTTCTCGCATCTCTATGCAACCGGCCACGCAATCACCGGAATTCGCTGCCATTTACATTTTTCGCGACGTTGTTTACTCTTAAAAAAGAGAAACGATTTCCATCCTCCGAAAACAATTTTAATGGAAGCCCCATTTGCAAATTTTTGCAATACCCCTCCCCTCGCTAATTTGCCGCGTCAAAAGGAATTATAAACCACTCGAGGCGAGCTTATTAGCCACGAAAGGGCTAGGATGAACTATCTTATGGCCTATGTCTTTTTTTCTCCTATTACGAAGTTAATAAAAAAATACACGCATCGCACGAGAAATGTAATTGGAAGAATCCGTTTCCCATTCAAATCTATCTCCTATTCTAAGGACTACTGCGATTTGAAAATATTAAATACGTTCTTCTTCTACTAATTCAATAAATGACTATTTTAGTGGCAGGAATACCAAATACGATATCTTTCTGATATCTTTCTTCCGATGAAAAAAGTCCTCCATCTTAACTCCTGAGACTCGTTAAATCCAAGTTAGACTGTAGAGGACCTTTCCGTTGGAGTCTATTTCTTCTTAAGTCCATCAGAGAGCGCCACTGTTTGCGGGATTGTGCACTTTAAGGATTTGTGGTCCGTTTCTATTCTCGCAAACCTTTCGCTTCCAAACTTTTCCGACATCCTATTTTGCTCCTTCGATTCCTTGAAACTCTTTCCCAACTCTGGTGGGAAACGTCCCTTCGGCCATATTTCTGCCGCTCGTGTTCCTGTCCGTTAACTTCTGCTACACTGTGAAAACTGTTTCCCTCCCACAGGACTGTTACTGGGGAAATCATATCAGTGGCTGAGGGTGGAGAATAAAATAAGTTTTCCGAGTTCTTCCAAGAAAAGCTAATATCAATTTGAAATTTATATTCACTTACACCGTTTCTCACCCTTACACAAAAATACATTTCACCTGGAATAATGCGCGTATATTCAATTTTTGGGTGTCGAGATGTGCTTTCCAATGCAAAAACGTTGAAATGAAATTTCGAATCTTGAAGAAGGAGCCGAAAATACTCATCTTAAATATGTATGATGAGAAAACAAAAGCTGTGTTTTAATTTCACCGTGTTGTTAGGCTTAATTTAAGATCCCTAAAAAGTACGGCATTCTTGTATCTTTCTTGTATATTTCTAAATCGCAAAATCTAAAATTTTTCCCACTGTGTTCTTAAGCACATTTCGAGCACGGCAGTCTTGCATTCCAGGTTTCAAGTTCTCCCTGTTCATTAGAGGCCATGCGCTGTGAAACCATTCGATAAGATGAAAATTTGTACATACGTGAGGATTTTCCAATTTTTTCGTCCCAAACATTCCGTAAAATTATTTCGTAAACATTGTGCCCACATGGTAAAAATAAAACATCCAACATCAAGTGTTTGCTCTAATAAGAGACAAGCGCCACACATTCTTCCTGTGTTTGCTACAGTCACATGGCAACAGAATGCTTGAAACTAATAACTACCGTTTTACCAATTATATCATATTATTGGATAAAAATTAAGTCTGATAGAAATATTCGGCTAATTATTGCTGTTAAATCAATGTTCTTTCTGAAAAACATTCGTCGATTTGCTTCATGTTTCGCCTCCTTCACTCCCGCAGCATTTTGATTGAAAATCTTTATAAAATCGCTCCTTGATGGCACCAAACTTTATCCAGTACTTCATAGGTAGGTAGGTCAATATATTTTCAACGAGTTAATGAAAGATAGAAACTCAAAGTTAGACGTCTTCACTTAGTTCACAAACCTCAATATTCACTAATTAGAGAGTTATAAACGGAATTCGGGAAAATTACTCTCCGTTGAATGTTTTTACTTCAAAACAGCTCAATAAGTTTGTATTTTCTTATAAATTAATCATCGTGTAATTTATAATTGGTTATGTGTCCACACGGATTACAAGTCCGTACAATTTTCGACCTCCGCCCAGAGCCAAATGTTCTCAGCCGTTAATAAAGCCAATTAATCTTATCCTGAAATTTACGAAGCGATTCGCTTCCGGCATCGAACATTACATTCAGCTACGCCCCATGATTTAATAATAACTTCAGGTCATTTTCGAATTATTTTTTCGCAATTATATCAGATGTACACGATTTATAACTTTTAAGCTATACTGTCAGAAAACGCTACTGCGCTGAATTTATGACTTATTATTGTTTTGAATTATTTAGAAGCCATTCTAGATTTGATATATACGACAACTGATGGCATGCCAATAAAGTCGATTGTGGCAGGCATTGCTAAGAGTAAATCCATATCGTTAGGTTTTCCAGAATAAAATTATAAGTACTCTTTTCCGCACATTTATTCTAAAACGACCGGTTTCGGCACAGATATGCCATCATCACCTGAGTTGTGGATTTGGCTCTCGGATGGGCAGCAGTTCTTCTTTCGATTCCCAGAGGATGTGTGAAATAACCTAATCTGTTGAGGCAAGTTTAAATACACTACTACTAATACTGATTAACTTATTTAATTTCCATTACCTCCACCCGTCATAATAACCATTGGCTATACGTCATTTTCTATACCTTACAAAATACAAATAGGAAATATTCATTTTAAAGATATGGATATTTGATGCTATATCATTCCTGAAGGTTATCGCAACTTAATCTAATGTTGATGTCTGAAATTTTAGTCTAATTTCGTTGAATTTCTTTTACGAAACCTGAAAATTTTTTCCATAAATTAATTTTAAATATTTAAGTTGGTATCAAAGACGATATCAGAGCTATAAAAAGCATATACCCAGGATATTGTTTCTATTAAATATTTGTATCTATACGCAAAATATACTTGATTGTATGTTCAGACAAATCCAAAAAAATCCAACTTCTCTCAATTTTAATTTTTTAACAGAAAATTCTATGGGAAAAAAAAATTGGCAAAGTAAGAACTTTGTTGTTATTGGCAAAAAATTCTCCACGAATTTTTCGTGCTCCACACGATGGCTCTTAAACATGGTTCCATTTTATGTCAATGACTTTTGAGAAAGAAAGTTATTGTCATCATCGCATAGTTATATCTGACTCCTAGTAACATTCAAATAAAAACAGGAAATAAATAGAATAGAACATGTTTAAGGACGAAATAGGCCACGAAAAGAATAGTTCTGGAAAATATCGCTTCGTTCCTCTACAAACACGCTTCCATTCGAAGAGCGATATCCGACGCCCCGGAAATAAAACACGAATGGAAAGACGTCTGCAGTATTCTCAAATGGAAGGAAGAAATACGTCCCACTCTGTATCATATTCAAAGTGAGCGAATCCCATCCTTTATTTCTCCTCATTTTTATTCGAAGCGTCTCATTGTGATATCGGAAAGGCCGAAAGACTGTCGGAGCAGAAAGCACTTGACCCGGAAAAGGGTATCACTCGTACGTAGGAAATAACGGGACAGCATCACAGCCATCGGATATATTTTCGGATATGACTTCCATGTTTTCAGAAAGGAATGGACGATTCCGACTCTAAGTATGCTATTTGTGCTAAATAAATAGCAGAAGGTGGGTCTGTTTGCGTCTATGTAAATTCATCACGTCAAAGACTGGTAGTATCTCTAATCCATACACCTAAGAATCAACGTCTTAGAATTGGGAATAACACTTATTCTAGAATATGAGGTGTGAATGATGCTGTAAGATGAGGCCTGTTATGTGTCCGACCTGAATTCTGGTTGAACTATAATTCCCCTCTCCTATAACCTCCCAAAAACAAATAAAGACAAATAAGGCTCAGTGAGGAATATGAGGAGTAACGAAGTTTCCGATTGAATTCCTCTCTGAGTCAGAATGTTACATGTAAACAGAACACAGTGACTCTTCGAATAACTACCCCAACAACTCTTCGTAGTATTTCTCAAAAAGATACCTTAATCAATGCTATTATTCAGTGTCAGTCATTCCTTAGTAGCTTTCACTTCATGGTATCCACGAACAAGACTGCGGCAAACGTAGGAGTAGAATTTTCTGTGTACTTTACCGGTAAACAAATATATAACTTACTATCCATTCAGTTTCCTCATTTAGCCAGAATAACAGATATTATATACAAATTAATGAAACACAATGACCCAATGAATCACGGATTTAAGATTAAAATCAACAGTCTCAGGTGACGTCTTGTGGAAATAAGTCATGATAAAAATAACAAAATTTGTACTTTTTCCACAGTATTTGTTTATTAAAATACTGTGGAAAAGGTACAAATTTTGTTATTTTCGTCACAGATTTAAGAATTCATTTCACAGTATCATTAATACCGTAGCAGTCATGAATATTACTGAGACAAAATGAAATGAAAGATTAATTTCCCTCAATCCTGTAGAATAAGACAACTAAATCATTTTCGATTGATTAAAAAAGGAATACGAGTGGATCCATTGATTTTGAAAAGTCTGCGAAACATATTTTGACAAGGACTAAATATCGTTACAGCACCCGTGACTAATTAGTTTTTTTTAATGGTACGATCCAACTTTAGTTCAAGTAAAATGGTAGATAAAACTCCGTCTCCTTTCTTTTGTTCGGATTAGTTACATGCATTCAAAAACTCACACCTTGATTGAAAGTTTGACATAAACAAAACTTCTAGTTGATATTTATTTAAACCCACAAACATACATTTTCTGGACTTTTAGAGTAAGGTAAAGTTTTACAACAAAAATCACGCAAGACCAATCCCTTTTCGGACAAATCCGACTAGCCGGGATTCGAACCCGGGACCGTGGGGATGGAGCGATAACGTGCGAGCAATCTAATCACTCGGCCACCAAATAGCTACAGCGTTAACTGTTAAGGAAAGATCAACCTATAGCACCTGCACACTTTCACATTTGATGTCCCTTCTCCTCATTCTTATGTCTATACCAGTGAAATGTCGCCGCTTTCTTACAAATCGCTTTGCTCTTAGTGACCGACAAGTGGGCAGTCAGGAAATAAATGAATATCAAAAGCTACCAGGAAGATGTGAAGTTTCCAAGGAGGAAGGGATTAGTGGAGGGAGAGAATTCCTTTTCGGGGAGAGAAAATTAGCAAGCAAGTCCCCTTTTGCGGGGGAAAATTAACATATTTTTCCTCGTGAAATAGACATATGAAAGCGTAACTTTGTGAAAATCCATAATAATACACACACACTCACTAATTCCACAGGATTTTATTTTCACTGCCGGTTTCACTCGCGAACAAGTACAATATAATCACAATAATGAAAAACTAAGGAATTGAGGTAAATAAGATGTTGTACGTAAACGCAACTAAACTATTGGGGGTCAAACTATCTATAAATCACGAGAAATGCTTAGAAGCCAAAATCATATCTATATTATTTTTGTTGTTATTTGAGTCCTTCGTATGATATGAAGTAATTCATTATAAATCTCAGTTTGCATTTCATGAGAAAATACTCTATAGAATTCCCTACTGTATTGAAAATTTTAAATTGTTAACATTCACGTATTATGGACGTATCGTAATTATATATGCAATGAATTGGAAGTTTTTCGTTTTGAAGGTAGATACGTGTTTTATCATCAATGTTCTCCTAAAACTGGAGATCTTTAGATGAAAACGTTGCATGTGTTTAGGATACACGGAGAATACATTATAGACGCAATTGGAATTAATTATAATAATGTTCAGTAAAAATAATCTATCGTACATGATTTTCAATATTTATATGATTACCTATCATACATGTTGACAGTCATTTACTTTGTGAGGAGAAACCATAACTGAAAGGATAGTTGAAGCATAAAATTTTAGCTCCCAAATGTTCATGTGGACAGCGCGTTTGCCTTTGTTGAAAGCGGTCCTGAGGTCGATTCCCGGTGGGAGTCAATGTGCATAATCACCTAAGCTGTCGAAGCACTTTTAAAAATAATACTGTAATATCATGAAATCTGACTAATAATGGAAAGTAAAATATAATTATGGTTTTGACAGACATTTTGAAAAATAAGATATGTATTTTAGCGTCAAAGAAGATTTTAAGATGGAAAATGATTATGTTCTCCAGGAAGACGCATAGTAACGCTTACATATAGTAATAAAAATAGTGGAAACTCCTGCAGTAGAAAACGAAAACCTCTAGATTGCAGCGACAAATGAAGAAATGATTGAATTAATGAATTAAATCAGTGAATTGTAGGATGTCATCCACTACTCAAAGTACTTCTTCTATCAAGAGGATCGCTCCATTAACTGTAGAAGGGGTGGACAACACGAGGCAGAAATTGGTGCCCAGTCCCATACATATTAGGCGTTGGGATCACAAGGGCCAATCAAAGCGGAACACGCTTAACTTTCGGAAACAATATAAATGTAAACCGAGATTGACACCGCCGGGGAAAGGGACCCAATCTTATGGACAACTTATCCTTGTACAACCAAAGCCGAATCAACAACCGAACCCTTATTAAGGGACACCCTGCGTGCCAAACAATACCGACAGCCTTTGTATTTTTCTGCCCTCTGTCGGAAGGTCAGAAAGAGACGACACAAAAGGAGTTTATTCGTAAACTCCTCCACGAAAGCACTCCATTGTAACTCCTGTGCGCCACGCCCTCGACTACACCTTTCCACGTCGTAAAAATCATTGTCGGCAGTGTTTGGCGAAATCCCGTGTAGCCATGGCAACTGCTCGCGAGTTGTGTGTTTGCTTACGGAGCGGCGACCTCAAACAAAAGAATTCCTATTTGTCTCCGTTGTGCCTCAAGGGGGAGCCACCTGTATTGTACGACTTCTCTCCTTCCTTCACCTTTACCAAAGGTTTGTTTTACCCGTTTATGTTGAATTCGTGAGCCCTTTCCTCTTCCGCTCACGGCGTTCTCTCAAAACCCTTTTTCGGGACCGCCTTATCTCCCCCCCCCTGTGCATCCCTCGACTCGTCAAACGGCTCTTCCCACATGTTTGGAACCGGAATGGAAAATCGATTATTAAATCTGCACTGTTTTAGGAGAGGCGGGAATCTGATAGCCACCGAATGTGCCCACCGAGACATCTCCGTGCCTTGTGAACGCGGTTTTTTCCGCTGCTCCGAGAAAATTATAAAATGCTTAACCTTGATCTCCTTTTCGTGTGTACATCATTCAGATAGAAGACCGGTTCTGAAGAGGGGATGTAGTATATGGGGCAAGATGAGGAATGAGTTAGTTTGGCCTCTTTTTTTCATCTGACTTGGATGCTGTGAGTGGAAGAATTCCTCCAAGGTGTAGCACAATGATAAGGAGAAAATTGTTTTCATATAATTCGACAAAAAGGGACAAAAATTAATATCATCATTCTGCATTTTTAAAGCATTCACACTTCCTACAGCTATGGACATATCTGCATGTCCTTGTATTCATAGCAAAATAAGAATAAAAATATATCAATTTCATGAAGTAAATGCTTCAGGAAAATATTAAGGTATGGAAAAAGCTAAAAGTATTATTTTGAAAATATTTATGATGTGTGAATGTTACAGGTTTCGCCAACAAAGGGCCGCCAAAGCATTTCAAGCTAAAATATTTCTGTCAAAATATGCAATAAATAAAATGTATGTAATCCATGAAACTCCATCCATGTTTATCTCAATATACTTAGAAAAATGTAATTCCAGAAGTATTACCCTTTATTATTATTACCTATTGAGAGACATCTAAAATTTATTTTACTTTTCCATGAAAGAAAAGTTTTACTATTTTCCCAAGAGAATACATTGAAATCCTGTTAACGTGTCACTGTTCGTTAAATTAGAATGAATACCCAATCAAATAAATAAATTTCAAGAATGAATGCAACGATTGGCAGAGCAGGATTAGGAAGTTCCGGTAAACGAATTTTAAACAAAATGAGTGCGTAGAGGATTCGGACGTCTAAATTCTTTTCCAAATTCATTTATAGTAAAACATAGAAAATCACTGCTTTGGAAAAAACTTCAAATATGTGGAAAAAGTGAATTCATTTAATTTTTAATGTAATATTTTTTTCCCTTGCGCATATTTAGAAAATACCTCGAAAGTATTTCAAGTAGAAGACCTTAATAGCTTTTATACAAATCCATGACAAATTGGCAGATTTAGATGTGGACTATTTTGTCTTTCATTTCCCTATGATGAATTCGTAGTTCGGCCGATTTACCAAGGATAAGGTGATGAGAGTCACGGAAAATAATGCCATTCCTCGATTACCATACATTTAATAACTAAATCACGACAAAATTCATTTTTGAAACCTTAAAATACAGATTCTAGGATTCTTGTTTCTATTGGATGAATATGTGAATACTTAAATCGACCATTCCGCAAGTTTCGAGCTCCGTAGAGTCAACTTCCTTCCGCCATAAATTCCAGTAAAGTCACCGCAAAGAGAAAACAGGGAGCTGTTATATTCTTTCTTTCTAAACCGCACTATTGAAGGTCTTTGACCCCTGTATTCCCCATACAACGCAATGCGATGCTTTCAACTCTAGAGTGGTCTCTTGGGCCTTCTTCCACTTTATACGTTACGGATCAGACATATTTCACGACGATACAAAGAAAGGAAAAACGTATTTCTCTACTGTGAAGCTCTGCTCTGGATAAATTTGAACCCCTCGTTGCGAGAGTTCACCACGTGTTCCTCCGATATTTCTTTCTTTTATTAAAGTAATAATAATACGTCACATGTATAGGAAGTAGTCCGTCTCTTCCTGTTTATTTTCGTCCCTCCTTCTTTCCATTCCTTTTATCCTTCCCCTTTTGCGTTTGCCTTTTATTGCCTGTCATACCCATTTCCCTTTCCATACATATTCTTTTCTTTATTCCCGATTTTTCCTCCAGATATTCCGGAGAGCAGTCCCTTTATCTCTTTGAGCTCGAATGTTAGCATCACTGTCCCTCGCCAATCCACGGTTATCAAAAACCCATCACATTCTTCATCCCTATTCATCCCCATTGTCGGGAGGACTCCTGAGTCTGCATTTACAGCCAAAGTTATCTCGCGGTGCTCCCGTTCCAAAGGATCAGAACAGGAATCAATCAAAATTTTACCACTTGCTCAGTGTGTATTCCGATGAGAGGTTACGTTGTATGCTTGGAGATTGCTTTCTTTTCGCTTGGATCGAGGAAATATGGGAAGACTCAGTGCATTCTTATGAAGAACAGTTTTGCAATTTAGTGAGCGAAGCCCTAATTCTTCATCGGTGGCCAATTTTAGAATTGGCAGATAATTTTAAAAGGAAGCACTGGAGATAACGCTTGTGTATCTAAACTAACCGTGTTTATTTGACAGTGTGAGATTTTGCTAGGTGTTATTTATTAAAATTTGATCAATTCCTTTGTGAAAAGTGGTTCCTTTTTTACTCCTCTACCATCATAGAATTGCACAGAGCAACTCGTACGTCAGGCTATATCTAACTTGAAGAATGCTTTGAATGATGAAAGTCAATGTGCTGAAAACTTGAAGTCCCATTAAACTTGCGCCATATGAAAAACATGCGGCCTTTAAACAAATACCTTGCAGCCAAGTATTTAATAATTTACTATAATTTCTTTAATATTTTTTAATTCTGAAACCATATACTTAAACGCCAAATAATATGTTACCTGCAGCCGGTAGTCCAGGCAAGGATTCCCGGAATAACGAAACTTGGACACTCACAAGACAAACGATTCATAAAATACCAAAGTTGGTAGTCAATTGCATCAGCTTTTGGTAAGCATCATCTGAATTACCCTTCAGAAGAAGTGTGGTCATAATACTCCTCCTCTGCTTTCGTCGGTGGAATTTAATAGCTTATGTTTAACGCAATGGACTATTTTGCAGTTTAATTTAAATCGCATTGCTTAATTTTAAATAAATACAACGAAAACGGAAAAATACAACAATTCTCTTATTCTACCTAAATAAATACTGATGATGAGTAATTCAACTAGCTTTTTCTATTTATTTTAATGAATAATATTTTTTAAATTGGCATCGAAAATTAAATAACCATGTAAAAATTAAAAGAGAAAGGATATTTCGAATTTTTGGATCGTTTCTTACTCAAACAAATATTACTTATGTTTGCTAATTTAAATTACAGAATTCAGTCGTGTTAAATATTTTTTTACGCCATACCCAAAATAAATCACCAAAATATATGCTTGCAGAACGTATGTAGATTTAAGAAACATCAGTGGTAAGTTCCAGTAAAAATCAAACATGGAGAGGTTAGTTTCAAATACAGTTAAAATTTGAAAGATTAACTAAGACCAAATACAAATAAGTAGTAACTAAATAGCAACATCTTGCAAACTATTTCTCATTTGTCAGCAAAAAGTCGGAGACGGATATTTAGTAACGTGAGCAGAAAGTTCCAGAAAATGTTCTCGGAATGATATCATACAAAAATTGCATTTCTCGGGTAACATCATCAAGTTAATAGCAAGCGGCTAAGGCGATAAAAATGGAGAATCCCTTTGGATTTAATTACCCGAATACGTAATTTGACTTCAGCAGCGGCACCTGGAAATGAGTTACTCGCCCTCTGCATGCAAATCGAGAGAAGTAATCACTCAGCAAGTATTCGCTCTTCCTCACAAAAATAAAATGCTTCCTTAAAATAAAAGGTGCTCCGCGGAACGTGCTTCCTCCTTAAAGCACTACTTGATAGCACGAATCTGCGTTCACCCTTCAACACCTTTGGCCGCTCTTTCAATGGGCAAATTGCTCGGCCCATTACCTGAAAAAGCGCTGAAAGGATAGCACGGAGGCGGTTGACCCATTTTGGAAACAGGTTAAAATTACGCTCGAAAATTACTTCGCTCTTTCGCAAATGAAATCCGCCGAAAAACACTGAGCATTACTCATTTCTTGCTCACAGCGAAACGAATAGCGCGGTGATAATGAGGTTTCCTCCAATTTCCGAATGATAATGAATCCATTGACAGCTGGCGGGCGATGCTTTTGTAGTACAGATGCAGCATAATTGAAGGTCACATGCTATTTCGATGATAATTACTTATGTGGAACAGCACGAAAAAGTAAAAATACATCCCCAAGTGTGCCATCATCATGGGTTGACAATCCGAGGATAGACTCGCTGTTATACTCAACTGTATGCAACTGTTATTCCTTCATTTATCCCAAATATAATATTATCTGCATCTCGTTATCAAATCTAGTTCTTCGTCTATAATTCTCCCCTTTCTTCCTTCCAACACTACTTCTTAACAAGCGAACATGGCCTCGACCACGGCTTGGTGGTAATACATGATAAAAAATAGTATAACTGATATTTTAATTTACAATAGCAGACGATTATATTGTGCATTGATAACTGGTCGTGTGTGTGTGGATTATGCGGTGTAGTATAAATTAAAATATCAGTTCAACTATTCTACATTCTTTCTACTTTTTAACATTCAGAATGTTATGGTTCTGCTAGCTTGATTAATTAAATATTAAATATAAATAAACTTCACTGAATCAGGCGAGGTCTTGTGGTAATCCATAATGGAAATAATCTTCGAAATATTTGTACTTTTACCGCAATTTATTTATTATAAAAAACAAACAAACGACCGGTTTCGACGATTGATCGTCATCTTCTGTTTTTTATAATAAATAAATTGTGGTAAAAGGACAAATATTTCGAAGATTATTTAAATATAAATATATTCCATTAATATTTTGATAAATAAATTGTTTATCTCCCATTTAAGCCATTCTCAGTCTTGTTTATGACCCCAGTATTATAAAAGCTGACGAGTTGTGAATTACACTTAATACATAGCGAATACTAAGTAATACATAGTGAATACCAGCTACAGTAAGACTGAAAAATTGAACGTTATTATTCACTCTTTCAGTTTTTATAAACTAATCGTAATTGATGAACTTCATTGATCAATGAGCTCTTTGTGCTTCACTAACGTGGATTACCTCCGCTGTCAGCATTAATGACCATTGGGGAAATACCTCACTCCCCAATCTAACTGCTAATCCCCATTTTATCTCCAAACGTTCTGCGACTGATAGAGGACAACATTAAGAAGAACTGGTCATCGAGATATTGACTCCACAGAGTACTTAATTTTCTCTGTATTTTTGGATTCCAAAGTCATACACGGAGTTTTATAATTCAATTTCCGCAACTATTTTTTTGTGAATCATGGATCATACTATCTTTCTTTAGTTCTGCAATCCGAATCTGCAGCATTTTTAATGTTATTACGCGAGGGATTTATTCTAAATAAAAATGACTAAGAATTCTATTTACCTTTTTCTCCTGCAACAAATTCGATTCTAAGTTTAATATTCATTGACTTCACATACGCCTTATTCAAGCCACATTTCGGCGTGTTGCAGGAATTGAAAGCAACAAACTCGACAAATACGTAGTCAAAGCAAATTAGAGTCGCAGTCCGAGATTCTCGGAGAACATGATTTTTTAAAGCGACTGTTCACAGCCTATGTTTCTCTCTGAATTTTCACCATTGTCATTTCCAGAAGTTTATATCAGTATTTTATCTATTTACGTATCTATTATATAAAATAGAGTGTGGGTGTGTATGTATGTTCGCTAAAAACTCGAGAACCGAGAGTCGCAAAACTTTACAATTTTCTACATTATTAAAAGTCGACCCCGCGCAGAGTATAGGCTACTTTTTATTTCCCTAAGGTGCACGGTTCGAACCCAGACGGGTGAAAACGTTTGCATAAGAAATACACGTAGAGGTCAGTTTTCTGTAGCAGGATTCATTTCTTTTTCAAAATTAAATTAGAAATGATGGTCCTAGAAAGTCGAATTTAGCACCAAAAGAAGGAGAATAGAATAAAAATCCTTTTTTGGTCGTGGAATATCGTTTTCGATTCGAAATTGTGCACAATTAGATAAAGTACGTGAACATTTTATCGAAATTTTGAGGTCGTAAGCAACCCATCCCCCGGACGATCAAGGCGATTGTCGATTTCGAGCTCATGCGTAATTCCATAAGAAGACATGGAAAATGAATACCCAGATACAATTAATGCTGTAAGATATCTATTATATATAATACCCTCTCCGGATTCATTCATATCTATCTATTATATATACGAGTAAAATGTAGCTTGCATACTGCAAGCAGATCGGCAATACTAATTTCATATCGGCATCACATCGGGACGGTCCTCATAAGAAAAAAAAAGGATTTAATTTTTTCTTAAAATTCGCTGAAATTTCATCGTCTGGAATCGAACCCGGGACTAACTGGAAAACCTACTATGAAACACAATAAAAGATCACCATCTCTAACAATGTGTGAAAATTCAAGCAGAAATATTGGCTACAACTGCCTCAAAAGACGCTCTAATGTTCACGAATGTAAATGGCTCTCGGGACTCGAACCAAGGACGATCTTGGAAATTTAAAAAATGTTTCTGAAAGTTATTATTGATCTTAATCTATATGCCAAATTTCAAGTTTCTATATTATTAGGAAAGGTTTCAAAATAATTCCTAAAAATCGGATCAACTTCTGATTGCAGAGACACCTGGTGTCGAACCCAGGACAAATTGATAGCTATGAATGCATTGTTTGATTTGTTAAGACTGGTTCTTCTATCATGCTAAGTGTTAAGTCGATAGCATGCCGGGAAGTACCTAAAATTTGTTTCCGTTATCCCCGTAAGAAATGCATTGTGGAGTGCAAATGGCCCTCTGGGATCGAACCAAGAACCATAAGCGAATACAAAAAATTTTATTATGAAATATATTTATGATTTCTAACCCCATGCCAAATTTCAAGTTTCCATGCCATCGGGAAGGGGTCCAAAAAAAATCTTAAAAATTGCCACAATGCATTTTCAACGGCCGATTTTTGCCCCAACCTAGCATCGAACCCAGGATATTTTCCGTAAAACTCATTCATGTTTTCGATAGATGATGACCATATATATAGGCTCCTTGAGTTTCGATTCTCTACCTATCCGAGAAGTATTTTTTTTCAATTCCCGAAAATCAAAGCAATGCATTTAAACGGGAAAAATCGGGACTTTGGGGCCCTCTAGAATCGAACCCATGACACTGAGGTTCAAAATCGCAATTTTTCTGGAGGTTATACGTTATGGCCAATATGTCGTAAAAATTTCAAGCCATTGACGCTAGTGGTTTAGCCTGTGACTTTGTATCCTCTCTATATATCTATTATATATAGATGCTTCTCCGGATTCATTCATATATATATATAGATAGGTATATAGATAGGATACTAATTCACAGCCTAAACCACAAGCGTCATCGGCTTGAAATTTTTACGACGTATTGGCCATATCGTGTAACCACCAGAAAAATTGTGATTTTGAACCTCAGTGTCATGGGTTCGATTCCAGAGGGCCCCAAAGTCCCGATTTTTCCCGTTTAAATGCATTGCGTTGATTTTCGGGAATTTTTAAAAAATACTTGCCGGATAGGTAGGGACTTAAAACTCAAGGAGCCGATATATATGGTCATGATCTATCGAAAACATAAATGAGTTTTACGGAAAATATCCTGGGTTCGATGCTAGGTCAAGGCAAAAATCGGCCGTTTAAAATACATTGTGGCGATTTTTAAGATTTTTTTTGGACAACTTCCCGATGACATGGAAACTTGAAATTCGGCATGAAGTTGGAGATCATAAATATATTTCATAATCAAATTTTACATATTCGCTGATGGTCCTTGGTTCGATCCCAGAGAGCCATTTACATTCCTCAATGCATTTCTTATGGAGATAACGGAAAAAGGTTTTAGGTACTTCCCGATATGATATCGACTTCAAACTTTGCATAACATAAGATGAAGTACTTATAAGTCATAATGTGCATTCCGGGCTAACAATATTTCCTGGGTTCGACACCAGGCGTCTCTACAATCAGTAAATTATCCGATTTTTAGGAATTTTTTTGAACCCCTTCCCAATAATATTAAAACATGAAATTAGGTATATAGATAGAGAACATAGATACATTTCAAAAACATATTTTAGATTTCCTAGATCCTACTTGGTTCGAATCCAGAGAGCCATTTACATTATTGAAAAGTAGGACGTCGTTTGAGGCAGTTGGAGCCAATATTTCTGCTTGAATTTTCACACATAGTAAGAGATGGTGATTTTCAGTTGTGCCGCATATTAAGTTCACCAGGAAGGCCTAGGTTCGATGCCAGACGATTTAATTGCAGCGAATTTTAAGAACTTTTTCAATCCCTTTTTATTTTCTATTGAGGGCCGTCCCGATATGATGCCGGCAAGAAATTAGTGTTGTCGATCTGCTTGCAGTATGCAAGCTACATTT
The DNA here is from genome assembly GCA_947579665.1 of Sympetrum striolatum. Classification (NCBI taxonomy): domain Eukaryota; kingdom Metazoa; phylum Arthropoda; class Insecta; order Odonata; family Libellulidae; genus Sympetrum; species Sympetrum striolatum. The sequence goes on along the minus strand of OX388348.1, from coordinate 78,823,814 downwards.
TACTCGTATATATATATGAATATATGAATATATATATGATATATGAATGAATCCGGAGAAGCATCTATATATAATAGATAGACGTTTCTCCGGATATACCTATATATAGGGGATCGAAATTCTACCCATGTTCCCTAAGTACCACTGACTTGAAATATTTGTGACGTGGTGATCATAACGTGTACCCTCCAGAAAAAGGGCGACTTTGAACCTCAGTGTCATGGGTTCGATTCCAGAAGGCCCCAAAGTCATGATTTTCTCCATAAAGATACATGGCGGGGATTTTCGAAAATTTTTTGAGGCACTTTCTGGCTAAGTACAGAGTTGAAATTCGAGGTATCGCTGGAGGCCGTGCGTGTCCGACAAAAACCATTAAGACATCATCGAAGATTATCCTTGGTTCGACGCTAGGTCATGGCAAATATTCTCCCGTTTAATTTACATCGCGATTTTTAAGATTTATTTTGAATCACTTCCCGATAAGATAGAAACTTGAAACTCGGCAAGTGGATAGAGACTGTAAATATATTTTATATACGTTGTAATAATCAATTGTGATATCCCCGTTGAGAATCAACGAGCACTTCTGCTAGTGTTAAATATAATCGTAAAATTACCTTAATATGCGGTTTTTCTTAGCTGATAGGAAAAGATGTCAGAGCATCACACCTTTTTTTATGGATATGGAGTGAATGATGCACATTTAAGGAAACTAACGTATTACTTTAGATATTAATTTACCAGTAATTTCCAACCACAACTCACTGAAGTTCTTCGCAGTGAGCCAAACAGAGCAACGCTTTAAAGTGCAGAATAGTGGTAGTGATGTAATCAACGGTAATAAGGATGGGATCAGGCATTAAATGTAGTAAATGTGTTTGGACGACATGTTCCTACAAGTTCATAATCTGATATTTCGATGCTACATGTAAGTGCGCGCTGAAATTTTTCGCCGAATTTACTCCCGCGCAATATTCGCTCAGCGTTTCATCAAACGCATTAAACGCCAGAACTAAACTTCCAATTCCTCGCAGGAGCCGCGGGAAAATAGAGCGCGGGAAAACTAGAGGCGGGAAAACCAGAGGCGGGAAAACTAGAAGGCGGGAAAACTAGAAGGCGGGAAAACTAGAGGCGGGAAAACTAGAGGCGGGAAAACTAGAGGCGGGAAAACTAGAAGGCGGGAAAACTAGAAGGCGGGAAAACTAGAGGCGGGAAAACCAGAGGCGGGAAAACTAGAAGGCGGGAAAACTAGAGGCGGGAAAACTAGAAGGCGGGAAAACTAGAAGGCGGGAAAAATAGAGAGCGGGAAAAGAGAGCGCGGGAAAATTAGAGTTCCGTTCTACTGGATGTCCTTATGCATTTCTTATGAAGATAACAGAAACAACTTTTAATTACTTCCCGGCATGATATCGACTACAAACTTTGCATCAAATAAAATCAAGTCTTAAGAAGTCTTTTGGTCTATTCACAGCTAATAATAAGTCCTGGGTTAATTAATTAATTAATTAATTAAAATTAATAATTGTTACGATGTTTAAGAATTTTTTGAACCTCTTCCCGATAATATAAAAACATAAAACTTGTCATATAAATAAATATCATAGATACATTTCAAATACGTGTTTTAAGATTCCTTGATCGTCCTTGGTTCGATTCCAGAAAGCCATTTACATTGCCCTATGCATTTCAGACGGGGATAATGGAGTCTTATTTCAGGACCTTCCCGGTATGATATGGACTTCGAACTTAGCATTTACGAAGATCAGGTCCTATCAAGTTATAATAGCCCATTTGCATCCGCTAATAAGTCCTGGGTTCGACACCAGGCGTCTACAAAATTAGAAATCGCTAAGATTTAAAAAGATATTTTAATCTCTTCCCAATGACATTGAAACTCAAAACGTGCAATGTGAATGAAGATTATAAATACATTTCATATTCTTGCAATATGCAAGCAACTTTCACTCGTATATAGATACCCAGATAGGATACTAATTCACAGGCTAAACCACAAACGTCAATGATTTGAAATTTTTACAGCGTATTATATGTGAAAATTCAAGCAGACATATTGGCTGCAACTGACTAAAACGACGTTCTGCTTTTCACATATATTCCTTATGTGAGAAATATTAATGTGCTCTGGCATCGAGACCGGGAGGAATTTTTAGAAAATTTTCCGAACATCATTTAAATGGAAAAAATCGGGATATTGTAACCTTCTGGCATCGAACCCATGACACTGAAGTTCAAAGTCACCTTTTTTCTGGGGGTTTCTCGTTAGGATCTATTAGAATGTATTTCTGCTATTTGAGTTTAATTATCGTTTCCAGGAACCATTTTTCCCTTTCAGAAAATGTCTACGAGAAGGTGGTGCTGCTTATCCTAATGTGATCATCGAATATATTTTATAAGCTTTAAATCATTTTTGTCATTATCGAAGAAAGTGTTCATTTAAAGAACATGAGATTAAATCTTTAGGTGACATTGTAGACATAATTATAATTTTATTTGCTTTATTAATTGGTTTGGAAAATATTATAGCCTGGAATCAGCCATCCACCTAAAATTATGAGGCAAGTGTTACGATCAAGACTGTACGAAGAGTAATTATTAATTGGGAGTTGAGAATCAACGGGCACTTCTGCTAGTACATAACTAAAGTGAAGTTTATTTCATCTTACGTGTTTCATCTATTTATTTTAAAAATTATTTTCTTCGTTTTTCCACTATTTTCTTTTTCTCATCTCGTATATTTAACATTACTTTTCACTCTTTTTTTAATAAATATCTATTAAAAATAAAATTAGTTAATATTAAATAATAATGAAATGAAATACCAAGGTTAAGTAATAGACAGATTATAAAATTCTCTGAAATCTACATAGATTAAGATATAATAGATAGTCTAAAATAAGGGCAGAATAGCCGGGCATCTCACAAATCCGATGAATTGTTTTTTATCTCTTTTGGAAGAAATATACTCCTTTAAAAAAGTCTGCTCGTCCAAATAAAAGGACCTGAGTATAATTAAGCTGAGATGCATCACGTACAACGAGGAAGAACGAGGCATTGCAAGCGGCGTCGAACGTTGGAGCAAAAACAACAGAGCTAGTTTGATTCGGTCAAAGCAGAAGAAGCACAAAAGAATTACAACGAAGCAAGCATAAGCTATCCTTGAACGCAGTCCAATCCTAAAATAAAGCCTAGTAAACACGGAATTAGTGTTAGCAGAAAATCTTTTCCTCTTTGGGCAATAGTTACTACACCCACCGTAATACAAAACAAAACTTTACAAACAATAAATATTATTTGATAAAACTTGTATCTCGGTTTTTCCCAGGGGGATATATCAACAAATAATTTAAAAACTAGTCTTATGAGAATATTATATGGGAAAATGGTACGCCGCTTTCACGAAAGATATAAATAATAATTAACTCGGAGTTAAGATATATTATTCGGAATATACATAATTAAAAATAATTTTTCAGAAATGCATAAATAAGAACAGGAGTTTTCTAGAATTTCATCACTTTTTTAATATAGTTTTGCTTCAACGCAACGATTAGAACTTATACCAAAATGTCTTACGTTAACAATTAAATAATAAAATAGAGATAATTAAATAGCAATAATTAATATCAGCGTTACTCAGATGATAAAAGAATCAGGAGGGACAGTCTAAAAGACAGGAGGAAGCACAAGAAACTATCGGATTTTTATAAGACATTTAAGAGATTTCCTATGTTTAAGTAATTAAATGATAGAGCAAAATAGGCAGATTACATGGGTTGGCGCGATAATAAATACAAATTAAATAGCATAAAACAAAAAAAAAAAACCGGAAATATTCATTTCTTAATTGAACGATTAAGGAATAGATTGGTCTACCTGCAGAAGTCTTCGAATCCCAAAACATATCAACTGTTTTAGTAAGGTTATAAATAAAATGAATAATTTGACGAATGAGCCACCTGGTGACGAAATATGAGGCAAGTAGGGTAGGCCTGGTAGGGTGATGTACGGTGGGCCCCGAGGCCGCTAAGGTAGCTTTGAAGGGTTTTACTATAGATTTTATATGAGAGTAAATTTATCTTAAGCTCTTTTAATATCTATGGCTCGTTAAATGCCTTCTCTGTTGTGGAATTTTAGTTCTTTTTCAAAAGCCAGAATTGTTGCGACAGTGCTATAGCCATATTTATCGAGTCCAACACTTTAATTGCTTACCATCATTCATTGTTAACAACATTTCAATATTTAATACGATATGAAAAATACTTTCTCGCTTGAAAAGTTCATTAATACGGTTCTAATTGCATTGGAACGCCATTAGCTTGAGGCATAGTAAAAATTACGGGAATGATTCAGAGAACAAAACATTTGTCTTCAGGAGAAAGTTAAATTTAACCGAAAATAACGAAATTCATAAAGGTGGAAAGACTCTTCGGACGTATTTCACATTTTTGGTGAAAGAATAATTAAAACTGCTGCAATAATGCTATTACAAATCACTACTATTGCTCTTGAAAGTTTAATATTTTTGGTAGTTACAGCAATCTCAATCATGAGGTTTATTCTCTTCCCAGAATCGCCGAACCTTCTGATCTAATGAGGTGCGTTTGAACCCCAAAAACTACCTTCATAGTTTCACCCCTGAGATAGGGTAGAATTTTCTTGTTGTTCCATAATTATACGACATTCCATACACAAGCAGTGTAATTGAAAACTCGTTGAGATTCCATCCATTTAAATATTTATAATTATTTTAAAAATTATAATACAGGAATTATTACTAACATCAGCTCATGGCTAGTATTCCATCGTAAGCGGAAATGTCGTAGAACATGCTAAATAGATACTTCAATGATTGTTCTGAGCTAAATAAAGACCCAAATGCGTGCAATTTCAAGTTAAAGTTAGACCTTTGACGTTGGTTTGAAAAGCGTCAGAAATCAACTGAATGCAGAAAGAAGTGTTTTGGCTTCTTTATTTTTGGAAAAACCTACATTTCCATAATTGTGAGTGTGGTGCGAAAGTAATGAAGGAAAGTGGTACAATACAAAATATCGAGCAAAGCTGAAGAAAGATCACATCTTGATTACTTTCCAGTTTCCATACAATTTAAACGTCGTCATATTCTCAGAGATATTCTTAGAGGAGTGAAAATAAAATTATTGATAAACTCCTTTATTATCCTTGCAAATTGAATGCCGATTCAATTTAAAACAATACAATATTACAGTGACTTAAAATAGCAAATTCCGGTACAGTCACTCACTCACTCTTTTATGCGCTTTTACTTTCTTCGTGTCTTATTTGATGGCTACATCCTGCTCATTCTCAAGCCTTTCTTATCACACCCCACTTTTAATTTTGAATGCCTTTTCTTTAGGTTCCGCAAATATTAATAAGAGACGTATACTATAAATTCAGAAGTAACTGACCAACAGTATGAATGAGCGAGTTTTGCACTTGTTCTCATCAATATAGAGCCATCATTTTCAGTTTTCTAAATTTACAAATCAAAAAACCTCGTCGTCATGATAAAGATTGTTTATTATTCACCTAATCGTCCAGAGTTTGAATTAACGCAGATGAATATTTTTTATATGAAATCTAAGTTCTCTGGCCGTACTTCGTGGAACGACATTATAAATGACAAACAAAGTTGGTAACTCTTTTATTGTAGAAATTACCAAGTTTTTAATCATTTCGAATATTTTTTCGTTAAAGTATCCTTGATATTATTTATTAACGCAAAAAATTTAACGCTACAAATCGTGATCACTTTAATATAATCAAAGTATTTAAAAAAAAATTACTTATCATATTAAAGGATTACATATCATATCTTATACCCATCCCATACGCTTAAGTCTACTACGTCTGCAACATGCTAAAAAGAACCCATGAGATTTGCGTACGAAATCATGTAGTAGAAATTTCTACTTCTAAGCGAATATTTTACGGTCAGAGCCAAATTTAAATTGAAAACGAATTCCTGTTGGCTTCGGGCAAGGCCCAGTACTTCAGCTCGTAATTTTATAAATTTACGAAAAATCGTACACAGAGGAGTTCCACGATACTGAGATTCCATTGCTTTTTACAAAGGCACAGTCCTTTAGCATTGTAATTAATGAAACCGAGTTTGTCGCTCGCAGTCTGGGAGCGAATACAAAAAGCGTTTTGGCGGAGTCGACAAAAGATTCCATTACAAGAGTCAGACAGAATATGCTAATAGCGGAAAAGGGAGCGAAGAGATCGGTAAAGAACAATTCGCATTGATTCGCAAATCACCGACGGAAAAGCTTTAAAAAAGACCCCAAATTCAAAGCAAACTGGTTTTGCCTTTCATACCCTCTCCAATTGTTCCCGAGAATGAGAAGGAATTCATTTCAGCTGATCTTGTTAGAGTTCCTGCTTCGTTCTTGGAAGGTTGGATTTTCTTCTTCCAATGTCAACAGTTTTTGAAAAGAACGGGGAATTATTATAGGATAAACCTTGCTCTAGAATCTTTGACAAAATATAAAATTCTTTCTAAGAGATTGGAATGATTTTTTTTTAAATTTGAAATGAATTGTTCAGGAAATTACTCGGAAGTTAGATTATAAAATGTGGAAATAAAAAATTGATATAGTAAATTTAGAAGCACATGAGCATCAAAGATAGTTCAAGGTTTCCGGAAACAAATTTGGTTCCGCTAAAATTATTCGCTTACTCTTTCTAGTTAATTCATGTTTTTCATAGTTTTCCTCGAATCGGGCTGGTAAATATAAATATTTCCTACCAAAGAATTTAATTATTTGGAATATCTTTCATCTGCACTCTGATAAACGATAGAAAAATGTATCTTTCCTTTAATATTGTCTCATCATTATTATATTCTGCCATGATGCTTCCGATATCTAAGACATATTAAATAACGTTATTCATTTCGGTTTAATCTTTTTAAATTCTACTAAATGTGTTATTCGTTGGGTTATTGTGTTGAATTCGTATCGACTTCTGCCTTTTTTGATTAATTAATTAAGACTACGGAATAAACGCAAGTTACCTCACAATTTATTCTACCTAAATAAGCTTCATATATTTCCAAAGGATTTTTGTTGCTGACAGCAGAGAATGAGTTAAGAAAGCCTTTTTTTATTAAAATTAAATACGATGCCCGTTCTATGCCTATAAATGTTACTTATAAGGCATTCATACATTTGTACATAAATTCTTATTCCATTAATTGATTGTGATTAATGAAATTTTATAGAAAATCTGAAGATGGACTCATTTAACTGGATACCCCTTCTTTATATCGAACTTTTTAGCTGTAAAATTTACCAATTTCTCGAAGAGAAATGTTTAATTGGCAAGATTGGATTTTTGCTATAAATTGGACAATAGGTTTCTCAAGGTATTATTACAATATTTTCATAATTCTGTGATAAAACAAATATATTCCAATACGTCGCAATGAAAATATGCAGACCAAGTTTATTATAAAATTCGCTTCACAAGGAAGTTTAAGCAGCTAGCCATAAAATAAGAAGGCATTGCAGCATGAGGAATATTTATTGGGTTTAGAGGGGTGGAGCTCCTCTTTTATGGCTATCTCTAGCACCATTGTCCTTCTCTTCGGAGTGAATTCTCCAGAAAAAAGAGAAGATCTTAATTTTCAAATGATAGATGATCTGTCGTTTACAGTCGGATCAATCGATAGAAGAAAATAATAATGTTACTTCTCAGAAGCAATATTTTGAAAATTACGGATGGATAAGTGTTTCTTAATATTTATTTCCCTTAGTCATCACTCAATGAAAGCGGTACAAATTGTTATTAAACTGGTAATACTCTTCACAAGAATCCGAATACCATCAGTGGATTGGCTGGAATACCATCATTGCCACGCTTTGAGACCGGGCGGACGGTGTTTTCCTCGGGTCAGGGTGTTCGTCTATTGTTACTGTTGATGTTATCCCTTTAAATTTCCCAGTTAAGGCGTGCAATAATGGAATTGAGAAATAAACGAATTGCTCCACAGATGGATTTCCGGCACAGTGAGGATTACAATAGAAAACTATATCATTCTTCACCATACCTAATTTGCATCTTTCCCTCTTCCAAACTTTGATCCCTTGAGGATTTAAGCATATTTTGGGCTTCACCAAAATATCAATAAATTAATGCCTTTTCCCTTAAAATGAAATTTGAGCTGCCAGAAAATGTTATTAAATTATATCAACTTTAATCAGAAACCAGCGAAATTAACGTAGCGTTAAAATAGGCGAGGAGATTTGAACGATTTAAACCGCAAATTTTATGCGTTGTCAAAAGAGTAATTTCCCCGCAAAGTGTGTGTCCCGTCAAAAGGAAGGAGAAGTTGCGAAACAACTTTTCGGCCATTTGTTTGAAACCTCGCGAGAGCCCGGATTCTCTGCGAAGACGACGCCTCTTCGCGAGTTCGACACCGCCATCTGTTTAAACAATCGCCGATGCGTACACTCATATTCGTCGTACGACATCGTTCGATCCGATGGGACCCAAACACGGTAATTGAGACAAACGACGCTGGAGGTCAACATTGAAATTTCTACGACGACAAAACGAATCGATCCACGCTCTTCGACGATTTAAGGTCGGAGCAAGTGGGTTAAACAGAAATTATTGACGGAGGACCCCACTCCATCGCCCCAGGCGGACGTATTTGCCTGCATTCTGATCATACGAAAACAGAAGGGATGCGCCAGAAGGACATTAGAGCCTTACATAACGTTATTGGATCAGTAAACCCTATCACTTAATTACGGCCAATAACAATATCCAATTAAATGTTGTTAGCAGTAGTATTGTTAAAAGTGCTTCGACTGCTTGGGGTCATTTCGCACATTGGCTTCCACCGGGAATCGAACCCGGGACCTCTTTCACCAGGAGCAAACGCAACTGTTTTTATCAAGTGAAATTCTCTTGTATTAACATAATTATTTCGTTTAAATGTCAATAACTGTTACATTTAACTTACAAAGATATATTTAATTGTAGAAGCCGTTACTTGGCGAAACTGCATTATGGTGGAAAATTTCCACCTCAAAAAAATATTTTCTATATTTTCCATGGAGCCATTTTCTATATTTTCCGCTACCAAGTTAAAAATCACGAATTCGTTAATTTTTTTCCATTTTGCGTCTGCAAATTTCGAGTAAAGATCAAAGATGCTCTTGGAAACACGGGTTTCGAAGCAACTTTTTAGCGGGCTTATTTTATTTTGGCATTCCAGGCAAAAAGAGTAATTTTTTTTGGCGAAGTTGGTGGCAAAATGTTTAGTTTCTGAAAGTAATTCTACCCTAATTTGTGGTAATGTTGCGTTCAAAGCTAAACAATGATAAAATTGTCTACCTATATAATATACGTAATGAGTCATAGGTTTATTTAAATTCGTAAATCATGCAACTATTCTGCTGCTTTGATAATTGTCTGATAAATCGCAGGCATAAAGATAGAATTTATTCAATCGTTAAAGTAAAAAAAGTTTTCATTCGTTTATTATTTACTTAGGAAAATTTAATTGACTACCTAATTATAATGAATTAAGATATGCACGCATGGAATTTTCTCGGTAGGCTTGTATTACGGGATATGCCCGGGGCTCAAAAATGTTGATTGACCCAGCCTCTATCAGTGATCTGATGACAAGTAAATGCTTCAAATATACACAACTGAAGTTATGTCGACGAAACATATCTCAACCAAAACACACAAGCACGAAACATTAATTACAGCTATCGTTTTTGATACAATTCAATTAACTTGAAATTAGAACAAAAATTATTCAAATTAACATAAGCATTTGGTGATTCATCATCACGAACGTGATTCTCCGAATTGTGTTGTAATGAAGATTAGCAAGAACTGAAATCGAATACCGTTGGCGGAAAGAAATGCATCCCGTACATTGTAATTAATCGACTACAATTCGACATTATAACTCCATTTCCTGCTAATTATTCTATCATCGAGAATTAAGAATTCGGAATAAATTACAATCCATAATTACGACTACTAATTAATCATACATCTCATCTCTTTTCACAATTCTGAAATCAATTTATTTCCTGGTCATCAATTTTCTTCACTTATTAACAAGCCAAATCCTAATTAGTGTCGTCATGAATTCACATTATAATTCGTCGTTAAAATAAAGTCATTCATAAATAACAGAAGTAGGTCGATTATAGTTAATTATTAGCGTCGGGAATAACTATAATGTAATTATAATTTGTTGCTTTTGTAATTGCTGATTGATAATATAGCTAATATATTTTATGAGTGAATTATGAATCAATATTGTCCTCAGAAGATACGATAGTTCAAAATGGGTTTGTTCAGTTTGCTTGGGCACATGTCGTAGACTTGGTTTGATGAATGCGCAGTTGGTCTGAAATAGGAGAGGATCAGAATTCCATTGCGGCTCGTTGGATTCCATAGAGAAAGAACGGATAAAGGACAAATGGAATTGAATCAATTCTAAGCAAAAGTCCACAATATAGCAAAATAAAAGTTTTGTCGGACATCGCAAAACAAAAAAGAAGAAATTATTGCAAGATTAAAAATAAAAGGGTGAAGAAGAACTAACTTTGATAAATACCACAGGATGAATTTTATAAAACGACGATGACGCATCGAAACCATGGTCGTTTAATAAAATTAATCTTGTGGTATTTGTAAAAGTTAGTTCTTCTTCACCCTTTTAATTATGGAGCGATAACACCAAGTCATGGCTGAAGTTGTTGATTCTATTATTGCAAGATTATTTATTACAAAGAAAATATATTCAATTTCGAATAATAATTAAAGGATAAATATCAAATACAAATACATTAATAATCAATCACCTTAAGTCGTAAGGCAATTATGAAATACATTAAAAATTAAATAAATAGAACAGAATTATTCTTTTTCAGGTATATGTGAGAAGGAAATAAGCGCAGATTGATTACTTTGAGGGCTTGGAAAACGACGCGTCGTTTTTCCAAGCGTCGCGACGCTTAGATGACCCACACAAATATATTTTCATAGGATAGATGTCACACAATTAATTCTCCTCTAGTTCCGAACTATAACAATCCAATATTTACGAGCGATACTTTCAAGCAATGTTTTTATTTTCCGCTTTTTATGAGCGTACTACTTTAGTGATAAGAAAATTACTCGTAATCAAAAGCATTGGAACAAGAAAGAGCGGTTTTCCTAGAACCAATTAACAAGAGAGCCTTTAGACAAATGAAATAGGACATTAGAAAAGGAATCTCAATCGATAGATGGTTTGCAAACCGTGAAATCTACCGCATACAAGAATGCTCTCGGCAATCTGCGGTACCTGTGTCAAGGCAGACGAAAGTAAAGCACCAAAACCACCAAATGCATGTCAAAATGCTCCTCTAAGGCCACGGACTTGAATGAGGCCCAATTTGACTGTCCTTCGCAGACGCAATTGAAAAAGAGGAGTGACAGTGGACATGCGATGCAATCAAATGCAGACAAGAAAGGAAGTTTGTTCTCGTTACGAAAGGCCTTCAATCAGTTAATGGATGCATTATATTCCAAATTAAAAGGATAATGGATTACTTGGAGACAGGCTGTACATTCTGCAAGGAATAAAACACTATCGATGCTATTCTACGAATAAGGATGATGTTTCAATATTCCACTTACATATATTATTTTATAGCGAGCAAATCTGACAGTTTCAAGATATCTCGTTTTATAAATTTTGGTAACGTTTTCGTTACGTGAACACTTCTTGTAAGTGATTTGTATCGACCATGCAAATTGCTGCAAAATATGTTTCCAAGCATGGTAACATGTTAGAAAACAGAACTTTTTGATACCAATATAAATACGGTGAAAGAGCAACTTGACTCACACAATTGTTCAATTTGTCAATACATTTATATATAATTTTCCTTAAAACCTTAACTATTGTGGCATGTGATTACCTGAATAGCCGCATCTGTTATTGCTTACTCGAAATTTGAAATTGCTTTTTAGGAACGATTGTCCAAATGAGCATCACAAAATGTCATGCTAAACTTAAGTTGTTTAACACTAGGAGGACGGGAGTTTCGGCCTACCTAGAAGGACGGGAGGTGGTCATTTGACCACCTACTTTTAAAATTCGTAATTAAATACTTTCATGCTTCTCAAAGACCTGAATTTTGCGTATCTTCTACATTTGACCATTACACAAGTTCTAATAACATTTTTTTCCCCGTAATTTGTTTAAATTTTAATTAATTAAACAAAATGTTGACCTATGTCCTAAATCTGCAGAATTTCATATTCTAGAATATTTAATCTATTTATACTGAACCAATGAAACTCATATTTTCGGAATAAGTGGAAGAAGGTCCGAATTGTTGATAAAAGTCAGTCACGTTACCCCAAGATTGTTATGCTATCTGACGGAAACCATATAAAACCACTCGTTCGTGCCTCGGAAAAAACCTCAATCAAATACGATGGCGGAACAATTTTTCAAATTTCGTCCTGAAAATTTCCTTATGGTGTTTTTATCAATGCCAAATCAATGTATAATATTTAAAAATTCTTAAAACAATTTTTAGCAGGGTTGCCAACATATTGGTTTTATCATTATATAATGTTCTTCCAATTTTTTTCTCTGGTAAATTTCAAACTGATATCTCAAGTTTATATTCAATCACCTTTTTTGAACAATTTGAATTAATTTTAAGGGTATTAACCTTATAAAACAGGGCTACCAATCGTTAGAACAGATCTCTAAACAGAGACTTTTGCGTTCGCAGTATAAATAGCTACAGATATATTTTGAGCACAGATTTGTTTCATGTAATTTGTCTAAACTCTTTGGGATCCCGAATTAGTTTATAAACTATAAAGAAGCAGTGTGACCAACATCTTCGGCTGTAAAGTGAAGGCAGCGATCAGACCTTCATGGAAAACCTGACAATCTCATTTATCGAGAATGGATTAATATCTTCTATCTTATGCATTGACGCAATGTTAACGACCAAAACAAGGGTAACAACAACAATAACCATTTTTCTGCTGTTATTCAGCTCATAACATTTTTCATAAAAAAATTTAGACCCGCTTTACATAAACTTTTAGGATTTGTTTGCTTCTGTTATGAGTTAGATACAATATTTTGAATTCTTTATATGTAACCTCTTATATTTGAAATTGTTACAGTTTCCGTAAGTTACACAGCCCTAAAAAATATTTTCATATCGGTTGAATACATTTATTTTACATATATAGTTATTTATTTACTAATTATCCTTGATGCATGTGAATTCCATAGATCTTTAAGCGAAAGAAGAGAATTCTTAATATAATACTTGTCACAATTAATGAACTAATAATAATTGCCCGGAATGTACTGATATAAATGTTCATATAATAATCACAGGAATTTACAGAGATGGATTCAGAAAGAAAATTTATTTAGCATGTAAGTCGTGATCTTCATGTTTTTTTTGATATCATTATGTTCCATATTTTTCATCTGTTCTTACATAGGGAAGTAATATTATAGCGCAACAAAACATGTTGACTGAAATTAATTCATGTAGTATAACAAAGATTGAATGAAACATTCGTATTTTCCCCCCTGCTATGAGTAACTGTATTTACAATCACATGGTGGGAGGTCGGACATCTGGGTGAACTGATACCGACAGCCGCCTAAATCCAAAACCCATCGGGTGCGTCTAACCAGACGCGTGCGTATTTATGGCACTACCTGGTCTTTTCCCCGCGTTCGGCACGTACTGAAATGCAATGGTTTCAAATAAGCACAACCCCACCGAGGCGTCTTTAGCGCACATACAGTTAGGGAGAAAGGATTAGTGCAGCGTTTTCGGAGCGCCAAGAAAGCGCTACGCACAGAAATACTGCATTGTTCGAGGTGAACACAACGTTTGTCATCAACCTCTCTTTCACTGTGTCTTCCATATTGAGCGACTCTCCGCGAGTCTCCATAGCGATACATCCACAGCTGTTTGTTAGAGAACGTCAAAAAACATAATACGAATGGCCTCAAGACGAAACCGTACCTCGGACGAGATTCTTGCCGAATTACGTGATTTAGAAGAAAATCAATCTGGAAGTGAAGCGGAATTTGCAAGCAGAAGTGAGGACTTACTGGCCAGTGATCGGAGCGACGACTCTGGTCCTGAGATTGAAGAGACTGGAAGTGAATCGGGAAGTGACTCCATTGATTGTGGCAGTAATTCTATCAGGTAAGTGAATCTTTCTTTCAATTTTAGTGCTCGTTAATTTTAATGGCTTATGTAAGTAATTTGCTCAAACCGTAATATTTGCAAATAATTGTCGGTTTTTTATAACGTATACTCAAGTTCTAAGTTTAAAAAAAACTAAACTAGAAATTCCTAGGAAGAACTGTTAGCTCCAAACCTTAACTTATCAATGTAATCTTATAGAGCAAAAACTTTTCCTTTCCACGTTGTTGATTACCTCAGGTAGAGCGAAATTAGTGTCTAACCTTTAGCTATATTTATTGCAGTGTAAATGCAATTGTGAAAAAATATTCATGTAATATTAGCATGCATAATTTAACCGAAAAACGAAAAAAAATTCATTTTACATGATATAATAAAAAGTTACTATCGGTCTTGTAAAAATAACTTTTCTCAGTAATAGATGGTTATAAAAGTACGATCTTCGTCTCAATACTATGTTCTTCTTTGTAGATTTTAAGAATTATAATTCATGTTAACTAAATTTCAGTCATTTATATTAAACGCCCAGATAACACACTCTTTTCCTTCTTCGGTTTATAGAATACCAACCAGATAAAAACAAAAATGTTCATTATATGGTTTAAAATGGGATGATACTTTCAAAACTTTTGGCGTCATTTATATTTTTCTCAAGGGTTCCTGCGTTAGTTTCCACTGACATTCAAACTCGAATATACATTATAAACCTGTCAGTATGCACAGGTTTTTCTTTATCATGATCTATAATTATTGCTATTATGACGCAATACGTTTATTCCGTCTATTTGATACAGAGGATATTTTCGCTAAAGAATTTATTACACAATAGATTAATACCAAGAAATTAAGTCTATTCAAATACATTTTTCATTGCCAAAACTAATATGATTATTTTCATAATCGATCGACAGTAATCCTCCAGAACCAACGGCACAATGGGAAACTGCTCCGGATGGAACAGAGTGGCTGGAGATTTTGGCTGATCAACCTCAACCAGGAAGATTCAAAGTGCAAAACATATTGCATTTAGCTCCAGGACCAACTTCTTATGCCAAAAGGAACATTCAAGAGGCATCAACATTTAGTGCATTCAATTTGTTGGTGAGTGACTCCCTTTTAGATAACATTGTAAAATGTACTACGGAGCATGGGAAGCTTGAAGATGCTAATTGGTCTTTACCTAGGGAAGAACCTTTGAAATTCATTGCTCTTATATATGCTAGAGGCGTATTGGGACAACGACATTTGTCAATAAAAAGTTGTTGGGACAAAACGTGGGGATCTAAAATATTCTCCAGCACTATGAATAGGGATCGATTCTTAAGCATAATGAAACATTTACGGTTTGATCACAGAGAAACTCGGAGTCAAGCTCTGAGAGAAGAAAAATTTGCTTTAGGTTCTGAGCCTTGGAATAAATTTATAACTAACTCCCGAGCCTGCTACAACCCTGGCGAGAGTGTTACGGCCGATGAACAATTATATCCTACGAAGTGCCGATGCCCATTCATCCAATACATGCCGAATAAGCCAGATAAGTTTGGGATCAAGTACTGGGTATTAGCAGACGTGAAGTCTAAATATTGCCTAAATGCATTTCCTTATTGTGGAAAAGATGACGCTAGGGGATCAAGGCAGACTCTTGGGGAATATGTTGTGCTACGGTTAGCAGAACCATTCAAAAACTCCGGTATCAACATAACATGCAACAATTATTTCTCTTCAATCAGCCTCGCTGAAAAACTAAAAAAAAACAAAATCTCATTGGTTGGAACGATAAGAAGGAATAGAAGAGAATTACCTCCTTCGGTTCATCACAGCAAAGAAATATACTCAACTAGAGTTTATAAAAATAGACTTGGCCACAGCTTAACAAATTACCAAGCCAAAAAAAATAAAAATGTGCTTTTAATCAGTACGATGCATCAGGACGTGATGATTTCTGACTCAGAAAAAAAGAAACCAGATACAATTTTGTTTTACAACTACAACAAAGTAGGAGTAGATATAATGGATAGCATGTGCCGGAAATATTCAACTCGTTCGGCTACAAGGAGATGGCCAGTACATGTATTTTTTAACATATTAGACCTGGCCTCAATAAATAGCTGGGTTCTATTCAAAGAAACCACTGGGCGTAAACTCAGCAGGAAGGAGTATATTCAAAGACTTATATTAGAAATGATTGGAACCTCATTAGAGATTTGCAATGTCGGGAATTTCTTCAGGGGAAGCAAGTGCACCAATAAGACCGCAGAAAAGAAGAAAGTGTCAGATCTCACCTGGTTGTTATAACAAATCCAATAATTTGTGCCTAAAATGTAAAAAAATATACTGTGGAATATGTTCTGCAAAAGTGGCAATGTGCAGAATCTGCGGTAAAAAATGATGTACTCTTAGAAGCATAGAGTGATATTCTCTCTTATCATTTATTTTAAAAATGTTACGCCATTACCTAATAAGGAATAAATATTACTTTGTAAAAACAATAGCGAAGCTTTATTATGATTTCAAACCTTACATTGTGAAGATGATCAAGTGTTTCTATAATGACTTGGATGTATTGTAAAATACCGAATGATGGAAGGAAATAACATTTGAAGAATGATTTAAGTATTAAGGTAAGTCTAAAATAAATATCAACTTAATATGTAATAATAAAACGAGCACCAGAGAGGATAAGCACCGAATAATATATGAGTAAGAAAGGGCCATTCTCGATAAATGCATGATTAATTACTAGGTTTTCCATGAATGTCTGATCGCTGCCTTCACTTTACAGCCGAAGATGTTGGTCACACTGCTTCTTTATAGTTTATAAACTAATTCGGGATCCCAAAGAGTTTAGACAAATTACATGAAACAAATCTGTGCTCAAAATATATCTGTAGCTATTTATACTGCGAACGCAAAAGTCTCTGTTTAGAGATCTGTTCTAACGATTGGTAGCCCTGTTTTATAAGGTTAATACCCTTAAAATTAATTCAAATTGTTCAAAAAAGGTGATTGAATATAAACTTGAGATATCAGTTTGAAATTTACCAGAGAAAAAAATTGGAAGAACATTATATAATGATAAAACCAATATGTTGGCAACCCTGCTAAAAATTGTTTTAAGAATTTTTAAATATTATACATTGATTTGGCATTGATAAAAACACCATAAGGAAATTTTCAGGACGAAATTTGAAAAATTGTTCCGCCATCGTATTTGATTGAGGTTTTTTCCGAGGCACGAACGAGTGGTTTTATATGGTTTCCGTCAGATAGCATAACAATCTTGGGGTAACGTGACTGACTTTTATCAACAATTCGGACCTTCTTCCACTTATTCCGAAAATATGAGTTTCATTGGTTCAGTATAAATAGATTAAATATTCTAGAATATGAAATTCTGCAGATTTAGGACATAGGTCAACATTTTGTTTAATTAATTAAAATTTAAACAAATTACGGGGAAAAAAATGTTATTAGAACTTGTGTAATGGTTAAATGTAGAAGGTGCGCAAAATTCAGGTCTTTGAGAAGCATGAAAGTATTTAATTACGAATTTTAAAAGTAGGTGGTCAAATGACCACCTCCCGTCCTTCTAGGTATATTTTGATATAAAATTTAACCTAAAAGTGAAAAAAAATATTTTAATACTTAACACAAATTTTGGGATAGTAATAAACAAAGTCAAAAAGTTTCAAAAAAATCGGAGGTATTTTACTAAAGAAATTTTGATGTCAAACTCTGAAAAGTGGTCAAATGACCACCTCCGTCCTTCTAGTGTTAAGATATATGAAAATGTTTCAAACAAATATTTCTGTAGAAGAATAATCAGTTCAGATAATAATTCGTTACACAGTGCAATCGAATGTTGAGACGCAATTCCTTTTACAGTGGAGCAACAAATGCTTTCAATTGGAGTTTCTGTGATAAAAGTTTAAAGATCCGATAACGAACGATATATTTAATTTGAACTCTTGAACAAAGAAATAAAGGGCTGAAATATTGAATTTTAAGATTACCTTTTAATTTCGTTATTTTTCGACCTTAATCTTCGTTTTCTATCGTCCTTTCATAATACTCAAAGCGTTGACGCGTTTAATTTTTATTCAACAATAACTTCATATTCGCGCAAATGATAAACAAATACCAGGATATTAGAGTCATATAAACAGCCTGTTCACACTTAGGGTTATCGTAGTTTCAGTTCCCAGTGAGAAAACAATAATACTACTAAAAATCACATAAAAATACTTAAAATAATCCATTTTATTTAACTTTCTCCCTTCCAACTTATCGTTTCTGCAGAACAGAACTCTAAAATTTTCAAGAAACCGATCGTAGTTGCTCCAACTGATATAGATTCATCGCTTATTTGAATTTTTAGCCTGGATTTTTACGATATGGAGTGTTTTTATTTCTTCTCACCATTCCTTTGAATAACAGTTTCTCGCAATTGGTGCAAGGAAATTCCCCATCACAATTAGCGCTCAGTGGTGAGTTCTTATTCATTTCCGAAGTTTTCCAGCCGAATGTGGATCTTGCTCCTTTAAGCTGAGAGTACTTCCGCCGCTTTTTATTTGTAATGAAGAACTTTGTTTTCCTCTCAATCGTTTCGTGAAATTCTTCGAAACTCGTTCCAAAGTGAGCGGAATGCTCCGAAAATGTTCCTAACTCTCAAAATTGGCTGTTCGTTCAGATGCGCCATAATGGAAAGGCTCTATTCATTCGGGGAAGAGCTAATTAGTTAACGAGAGAATTTCCTTTGTTGCGCGGAAAATATGCTTCGAATAAACCCTAGCTTGCTTCTAAATTATGAATGACGTATTTACGAAGATACTTGAGAAATATTCTTTGTAAAAATGATAAAATACTTAGCTATTTTGTGCTCGCATCTTAATCCATGCATTTACAGAACTGCGTATGAATTTGGGCTTACCTGTAAAGAAAAATAAATGAATCAATTTATGTACATGAATATATCAGATTATACGAGTATTATATAGAAGCATTATAGAATATATAAATTACGCGTCGTACTGGTTTATTTTGAATAAGTTTAAAAATCGATTTTTAAGTTATCAGAACTCTAGCTATAATAAATAGATCAATAAATAAGCACATTATTTAATTAATCTTCCTGGATTATAACTATATCCATAATGAATAGCAAAAATGATTAGTGAAATGTAAGTATCCTATTGAGTTGTATATTTGTTGTTATTCCCTCCTGCAGAAATATTTGTGGAAAAACTTCAATTAGCGTAACGTAAATTCTTGAATTAAAGACATGCGATCTTTGGATACCTTTTAAGAATATAATTAGTCACAGATTCATTATTTGCATTGTTTTAAAGCAATTATCGTGGAGAAAATTTACTTTTACTGTAGTGTTTGAAATCTACGATTCAATTTCTTCCGTTTCAGAGAGACACCTTTTCGAAAAGTAATCGTTAGGCACGTTTGGATTTATTGCAACGAAGTGAAATATATCCATCATAAAATTACATTGTTATTTACTTCCATTCAATCAATTCACATCTATTTTACTGGTGATGTATTACCTTGTTATGCGTATGATTTTGGTTTAATATAACACTTAGAGATTCATCGTCATTAAAAATAAGATATACAGTAGAACCCCGGTAATCCGGAAACTCGCTAATCCGGAACCCTCGGTAATCCGGACGGTACATTGGGAGTTATGCAAACCCGCATCTTCTTCTTGTGAACATATAAACACGCATATTAGTAACAAGAAACGAAGGCGGACAGACTATTTAAAAATTTCTCCATTGGCTGCAATGATTTGATGGAGAGCGAAGTATTTCGTTTACTGTGATAACACATCTAAGTTGTGATACTTTTCTGAGACAGCATTTTTCCATTAGAGAAATGCTTAATATGTGCAAGACTAAACAATTTCGAAAATTTTCAGTTTCAGCAGGGTACCTCTTCTCAAAACATTACGTTCATTAAAAAGCTATGAGAGAAGAGGCGTAAGACGCAATCTTTCCCTTTGATAGACGTCCAATGAGGATGACCATGCATGGGCTATAGAGTTGGTGTTAATAAGCGAGAAAAGCTAAACAATTTTAAGTTACTGCGTTTTATCAATGAGAAAGTAATTAAAGCGAGGATTAAATTTATGCCGTGTGCAAATGTGACTTCCTCTGTTTGTTATCGGAACAGTCAAAAAACCTCATGCATTCAAGTCAGTCTCGCTACCTGTGTACTATCGAGGGCAAAAAAACGCTTGGATCACACGAGATATACCTTATGTAATATATAGATGCATTATCTATACAATATAATTTTTGAGAAAAAAGGTTGTTTACGTTATTTTTTTAAAACTTCGCTAATCCGGAAACCCCGCTAATCCGGACGCCTATGTGCCTGAATTCATCCGGATTACCGGGGTTCTACTGTACTGCCAATAACTGTTGAACACTCTCTAATTGGCTATGTATTGTCTCCATCAGTGTCGCAGGAAGAGATGCAACATTCACAAAAGCTCTCTAGCCTCCCGAACGGTCATGTCGGCATCGCTTTCGGCTTCGGTGAAGGCAAACCCGGGTTCGATTCCCAGTGGGAGCCAATGTGCTAAATGACCTAAGCTGTCGAAGCATTTTTGAGAAACAACAATAATACAAAAGCACGATACAAAAGTGTTGAACTTAGTTCAAAGAGGAAGGCCTCTTTGAAAATGAAGGATGGAGAGAAAAGTAGAGATATGATGGGGATTTGAAACACCTTTCTCACTTTCGTGGAAAGTACTCAAATTATTTGACATTAAAACGTGGAGAGCCACTATAAATATGCATTTTGATATGAGTTGAATCAGCAGTTTGATGGGTATAAAACTTACACCAAAACTAGCCTATACCTGGGTTTCAGCCCCAATCATTATTTATGTATAATGCAACCCCAAATATAATCCCTGTATTTATCCTTTAACTCTATATATACATATATATATATATATATATATATATATATATATATATATATATATATATATATATATATATATTATTACAACAATTTTAAACATATTGAAAGAAATTTAAAAATGCATATTTTTCGTTTTTTTAACTACCATATGAATGAAATGAATCTGCCCAAATGTTTATTTTTTAATCAACCTAATTACGGAAAACGCCGAAATAATTCTTAAGAAAATAACTAATGACATCAACGAAGCACTTTTGCCTATCTAATGAATGCATTTTATTTTACGCACAATTTCCAGTTTGCAAACATGATATTTAATATTATCCAAGCTTATCACCCGGAGTTAACCCAAGTAAGTCAAAGCATCAATACTTATATAATTATTTTTATCCATCTCATTACGGAAAATGCCGTAAATTTCGCCTTTAAGTAATTAAGTATTCATTCCCGGAACTTTAACTTTTGCGTAGAAATGAGCTCCGGTATTGATCTCCGGGTACTAAACCACTTTGCGAAGTCTGTTTGGAGAGAGAAATTTCTGGAAGTTTTCAACTTTATATTACTTGCAGATTTCGCTGTGGCTTTCCTGGGGCTGTTTGGAAAAATTCCATAAAACACTCGTCTCAGAATGTAACGCCAATGAAAAGGCACGCGAAGCGGGCGTTTTGGCTTCACTTAAATAATGCGGACCTCGTATCGGCACCGAGTATCAACTCCAAATCCTTGTTTACAGGAAGTCGTTAGATTAGTATGTCAAAGTTCCCAGGCGAGAGTGACGCTCCAGTTCGCAGCGGACGAAATTCGAACTAATGTATATATATTAAAGCATTTGCCCCTCGTTCATACAATCCAAAGAGCGATTTACAATTGAATAAGCAAAATAAATTTCGAACTCATTTAGACGTTTTCTAAACACTCCAAATTAGTAGATACAGATATTTGAAAACAAATTATGCACTTTGTAAAATATTCCCGTAAATAATTTTATGACGATGGCTATTACTAACTGATACCGGTCGTGGTAGGATAAAGTTAATTAATGGAATTTTTTACCAAATGCTTAAATGGTTTCCAGTAATGGAATTCCACAAAGTTACGATTTCGTCCATTGATTATTTAAATACAGATTACGGTAATTCCAAATCCAAATGGAGATTACGTATCATTCACTTTCTAACTCATGAACTTAAATTTAACTTGTATAATGATTGTTAAACCTAAAAATATAATTATTTTTTATTTTAGGATATTGCTGAACGACTCAGGCGTTTGTAGCAGGCCTAGTCAACTAAATGTATTAATCCGACACCTTATGATAATTGCGATACTTAAAAACCAGTACGGTGCAAATAACCCTAGCTGTTGATGCACCCTCAAACCATAATACTACTACTTAAAAACCAGTGATCGATTCCAGCTGTATAAAGCACTTAGCTTTATTACTCATCCATACACAATCTTTGTTTGTTTTAATGGAAGCAAGTTGACAAGCAAGTGGTATGCCAAATATATCCGAGATGTAAGATGATATTTTTAATCGATATGAGATTGAACTCTGAGAATCAAAGACGACCCCATCTTAGAAGAGTGGTTAAAACAGCTACGCCTTAAGTACTCAATACTAATGCATATTCTATATTTCACACTTTTCAACATATTTTAAATGAAAACGAAAGTCTCTAATGATTATTATTTTCTTTACTTTTAGACGATATAATGAATTGATGCATTTGAAATTGACGGTGAGTTTAAAAGCGGCAGTATATCAATGACAGGCATCATTAATACCCGCAACATAATCCAAAGTATATTTATAACTATCTCCTTTATTAAAGAGAACACTGCAAAAATAGGTATTAATATTATAGCAAGGAAACAAGTAAAAATGGCACATCAAAAGCATTCAAATGTACAGTCACTGACGCCTAGTCGTGATTGGCAGCAAAAGTAGAGTAAGACTTTTGTGGTAGTTTATTTGAGTGACCATAAGAATAACAAAATAGGCCCGATTATGCAATATTAGGTTCTACGAGAGAGGGGTTCTTTCTTGAAATTAAATTTAGGCGATGCCTTCCAATAACAATCCCCTTATGAGAAACTCCTTCGGAATTCATAACAACTTTTCCCCCTTTGTATCATATAATTGAGTATTCTTTGGGAGATTATTTTAAAAATTTGCATGGACCGAGAATAGACCGCTCCGTATCCAGCCTCCGTTTCTCTCTCACTAATTATCTTCTATTTCCCTTCCCATGACCACAGCCTCGCATATTAATAACCCGAGGAAACCACGCATAGAATGAAAAAAACCGCTTTTTTGTTGGAATGGCTCTGTGTACATTTTTAAGTCGGTTCCACCATAACAAGATTTAAATTAACACTTTGATGTTAAATAAAGCTCGGCGTCTTCTTTAATTGCTTTTTCAGTTTATTTTCGACATCGGGAAGAGTCTGTTTAATTCCAAGACCTGAAATTACGCGAGGAATTCTTATTCCTATTTGAGACTATGCGCGAGGTTGTCCTGAATGTCTCCATTTGATGGTGGCATTAATACATAAAGGTTTTAGAGAGATGGAAAATGACACCAAAGTTACATGCACACCTTCGTAAATGAGAATGGCCCCGTTACACCCACAATATCATGAATAAAAGTGATTAAAACGGCAATTTTCCATTTAACTCCGTAATGCTAATTGTGGATGACAATAAGGAGTTCTTCTTTTCTTTAAACGCTTATGAGGTTTTCCATTCCGACCCTTTCCACTTATGCAGCATTCTCAGGCAATAAAATTTTCCAGGACTCATTCTTAATATTAATTAAATCAGAATGCAATGGTACACTTAACTTCGCTCGTCTAGATTACTATAAATTTAGGATGTGCTTTATGCTGACTAATTTTGAGTGTCATTCTAATGATATAATAACTAATATATGAGCGAATTGCTTTGCACAAAATCCAGTGAAAACTTCGTATTTGGAATAGATATCCTTCAAAGTGAATTCATGTATTATTGCATTTTTTGAATGACGAAATTGCGTAAGAGCAGATTTATTGATCAAGCATATTTTAGCGACTTATGTTCAGTTTCATCTACACATTGCACTCTCATAATATAGTTCTGTTCCATTAAAAGCTACTTAAGCATTTCTTCACTAATTTATGCATAACATTGAAAGTTGCTAAAAGTTTGAAAAATAATTTAAATTATATTTATGCACGAAAATCGATTTATTTCTGAGTTAATAAAATATTCATTGAGACAAATTGTTTAATTTAAGCGTTAACTACTCTAGGAAATATTTTGTCAGTGTTTATTAAGTTACATTTCAAAGAATTTTGAG
This sequence comes from Sympetrum striolatum, assembly GCA_947579665.1. NCBI lineage: Eukaryota > Metazoa > Arthropoda > Insecta > Odonata > Libellulidae > Sympetrum > Sympetrum striolatum. Next base: position 78,799,252 of record OX388348.1, on the reverse strand, counting down.
CAAAAGTAAAAAAACAATTGTATATCTGTGACGTTAATTCACTCTGAAAAAATATATTTATGATACTGAAAAATTTTGATATGCTATTATATATATATTATAGGAAACATAAAGGAATATATTCTTAGAACACTCATAAGTAAGAATAAGGTAAATCTTTTTAGTCTTTTTTCGAGAAAATCATAAGTAATGGAATCCAAAACCGAGTATGAGACTCGTATATAGATTCGAACAACTGAATTTAGTTTGAGCAAAATTTCCCCTTGTTAATTTTTCATCGCTTTTTAAAACAACATATTAAACCCTGGAATTATTTAGAGTCGTTGTAGTTTCCGAAATATCAGAAAAGGACACAGATTAATTCCTTTATTAAAATATGTTCAAAGATTAACATTATTTACTTTAATTAAGCTAAAATAACGCACTTGGATAAGTACATATGTATGTTGAGAGAAATATTACACATGCAAAATGTCTGTGTAATTTAAATTGAAAGAGTCTAGGCCTTCATTTCAGGCAAGATGAAAGAAATTCTGGGCAATATCTCAAAGTGATCATGAAATCGTTCGATTTCAAAGCGGAAGCGGAGGTTTTATCGGAAATTATCGCGAATTGCATGCCGGGAAAAAACGACGGTAGCCAACATCAGAGAGCGGACATCAGCCGGACGAATCGTTTGTCTTTGGCTCCGAATTTCCTCTAAAAATGCGGTGGAAAATGTTTCCCGTGTGCACCGCCGTGCAAAGCAGTTTTGCAGCTCGTTTGAATCACGCGTTTTCTTTGAAATGTGCGGCAAGAATGGACACATCGATTACGCCCTCTTTCGGAGCGTTTGCAAACCATCGGCGAAGAATTGAACTTCCTTTTGTTTCCGAGAACAGCGGGGATATTAACTCGCACCGTTCAATTTCGATAAAAACGTTTCAGCGTTTAATGGTGATATCAAAGAAGCGGTTGGGAATCTACTCAAGGTAGAAATCCAAGCTTTCTTTGACGCAGGTCTTTCCGCTTACATTGGTCGTTGTTTTTAGAGTGTGTTCAATGTGGGGAGACATATTCCACATGAATACAGAAATCATTTACTTCTTAGGAACAGTTAAATGTAATGTTTCCGCAGTGCATTTATATTAAGTCAAACAAGATTGTAAACAGAGGTTGAGTTTACCGTGCAAATCGGTTTGCCATAAAATTTGCTAAATTTTCAACATGGCTTAATGGATAATAAATGTAATGGTTGAACTTTTTACGGATGTGAATTCTCTGTCCTATATTTCATGAATAAGTTATTTTTTAAGCATTTCAGGCACAGTAATGTGTGATATGTAAAGTATTTGAAGGTTTCTGTGTTAATTTGGATGATATATGAATAATCATTTCTAGCAAAAGTTTCATCGTTTGCAAATAACAGAGGTTATTATTCTCGCGAGCCCTGAAATCCCTCCTTTAACTCAAACACGCGTGCTATTGATTAGAGGCTTTCTTGGAGTCATAGACACACCCAAACAATCGCAGAGATCTTCTATCCATAATCCATCGCTTCTTCGGCCGCACGTATCAACCTTAGCAGTGTTGGTTCCGGTGTTTACTTAGGCCCAGCAGTCGTATAGGGTTAAGTCAACACTGCCTAAAATGCTGTTTGCTCGTCATGAAGGCGTGTTCACGCAGGACCTTCTGGAGGCCGGGATTTTCTCCTACGGATTATAGCTTCCGGTTGTATTACGCCGTCGCTGCTAATAAATTGATTCGCATTTACAAAGTAGGAAGAGGGAACTCTCTCCCTTCAAAATCCTCGTATTTGACATTCGGTAAATTATCAATTCGAGGAATCTCTTCTCTCTTTGGAGAGATATTTCAGAGACTATTTGAAGCACTTGCCGTATTTCATCACGCATTGTCTCTGTTCCGAAAAATTATGAGTTTAAAATCTGGGTGAGTCTTATACAGTAAAAAAAGACTTTTCAAACGGTTGCCTTAAGTTCTACGCATTCCTTTGCAGCCTAACATGTAACGGAAGTATAATTTTGCGTTTGCTACGTTTACGCGAATACTTTCGTGGTCATTGCTCTGCACTCGTTATTTTACGATTAAATGATTACGTAAATTAGGTATGTTTTTCCAAAGTAATGGTTCATATTAATTCATCAAAGTTACAATTACGGCATTTAATTATCATAAGAAGCAATATGTGAGTTTTTTCCTCCAGATAATTATGAACATTGAAATTTTAGCTATGAATTCATAAAGGTCGACCAACAAAAGGAGGCAGACGCTAATCCACGTAAGAACATAATATGCCCAGGTCATTGGTTAGAAACTCAACGCTGGCATTATTGCAGATTTCTTCGAAAAATCTTGGGAAATATACGTATAATCTCAAAATAATAATAATACTTAATATTAATTATGTGGCAATGATTCTTAGGCAACAATCCATCCACAAATAATTGGTAACATAAATTGGTAGAAGAAACACTACTGCCATACGCTTCACCAAAAGCATACCATGACTAAACACAATCTTGAAGCTATTAAAGAATAATCTATCTTGAAAATAAATCTTCAAGTTACACAATAGCATAAAAATGAAAATGGCTACGTCCCATGGATTTAATCTTATTAAGTTCTTAAATCTTCTCAATAATCTAATTTACGGAGTAAACAAGTGTGAACGTGTCTGGAAGCAATTAAGTTCCGCTTCCGGAGAATGCATTTAAGGAGTAAATTGAGGTGGAAAGTTTGCGAAGGCTACCGTTGACATTTTTCAGCGGACTAATCGCTTAGCAACGAGAAAACAACGCAACACGGAGGCCGTGGTTGTTTCTCTTTCAATTTTGATTCAGCGTAAAAATGAAGGCTGTGAAAACGAGGTTAAGATCACGTGAGTGAATCCGAGCGGAGGAGACTTCATAACTATCCTCCGCCTTGCGCGACGGTTGAGTTGAGAGTGCTGCAGGGGAGTTAATTAAGGAGACGAGAGTGAGAAAATTCCCAGAAGAGAGGAAAAAAGAGAGTCGACGTACATTCCCAGTGGAAGAAGAACGGGGCCGACACAAATATGAGCTCGATGGGCGAAAAAAGTTAGGAATTTTAATTTTGAGTTCCCGCAAAATGTCGTCGGATACTGTTGTCCTGAAGTTTATCCAAGTCTGTTGAGGCGAGGCAGAGAACGTTTTTGTCAGAGCGCTATGTTACCGTGTGACATTGATGAAACAGAAGCTATTCTACTAACAGACACATCAGTCTGTACCGTACGTCATTTCAGTTTCAAAGATGAGTTTACTTAAGATCTTATTTTCATAAATAATAGTAATGTTTCGAAAACAATATGTATTTTTAGAGCGGAAGAGTTACAGACAGTTCCAATGGCATAGCGTAAACGGATTCTAATACGATATTTTAACAAATGAAAGTTTTTTTTATTACTAAATAGATTATCTCGCATTCATATTATTGCCTGTATTGCGCATGGCTATGATAATACGAACTCTACAAAGTTAAATTCGAAAATTGATCGTTTAGTGCAGCGTTGCTTACTTTGCAATATAATTGTATACATTGTAATTTAATGTAATTAAAATGCGATAAAATTTTAATCATAAATTTAATTACACACATAATTAAAACTGTAGTAAAGAACAACTCACTTTAACACAATTAGGTGTGGTAGCGACAGGCAGACTGGCGTTCTACCACAATGTCCACAAGTACCGAAAAATCGATTTCTTAGTTTATAAAATGGCTTTTTTGTGACAACTATAAAAATTATTGTTAACATGGATGAAGTTAGTGTGATCTTATTTCTGCTGTAAATAAAAAGTATACACGTTAATTTGTTTGTTCTTTAGATTTAAAATGAAAATCTGGTCCCTTTCATATTGCCAGGAAGAACATAATGGCGATACATCTCGAAGAATATTCATCCCGAATACCATAAAAATTGGTAATAATATAAAAGCACTACTCCATCTCTTCTTTATTATTCAATATTAATTATTTACTTTTCTGCATTGGGTTTATTTCATATTTAATATTTCCAATTGAAGTTTAAAAATGTTTCTAGTTATAATACTGGAGAAAATTAGAGTCATTCAAGATTAGAAGTTTAGATACAAAAATGTCCTTCGAATTCAATTTAACAATTTTGGAACTAATATGGTGAATAAAATGTCTTACTTCCGAAATAATTACTACGTATAGCTCCCTCATTCAGTTCCTCCTAAAATATGATTGTAATTAAAGAAAAAAAGAAAAAAATGCGGCATGAAGAGTGGATTTAAATAAATAAACCTCGATCACAAGGATCAAACTTTTAAAGGAAACTCTGATGAGAAAAATTTTCATAAAGTTTCCTCTTAGCGATGATAATCTGAATTTTATATAAGCAGATGTAATTTCCCGGTTTCTCGTAGCAAAGAAGCTTATGAAAGAATTTTCCGCATTCTGTATCCTGCTAGAGATAAGGAAATATCTTTTCCAATATCATTCTAAAAATGGATACTAACACCATGTAGCAATCCCTTCCTGTTGTATATTATGTTAAAATCATCAAAGTCTCTCTATCATTATAAAAAGATATGTTACCCGCGGAATAGAATGAGTATATCAATTACTCCTTTCCCGCCACAAATTTTATTACAGCATCAGAATAAATTAAACTACACTAGAGACTGAATTTGTCTTAGACTAGCCAATATTCGAACCCGGGACCTTGGTGTTGGAGTGCTAGCACGCTAACCACTCCGCCAGTTATCTCCGTTTACATCAGATCAGCACCAGCATCAGATATCATAACTAAAACGTACGGGATAATACTATTTGCAACAAAATATTTCTCACTGCATTTCTCGAGATCTGAAATGATGGTTTTATTAGCAGGATATCACTAACGATACTGCAATTCTTCATCGATTTCGAACCTTCCCATACCATAGAGAGCAGAATGAGTTTTCTTGTTGTTGTTGTTATTACATTTTGTTGATATTATTTTGTAATAATATTTTGCACAGAGTAACTCCTGAAACCATATTATCTGTTTATTAGCTCAGTTTTTAGCTTCATTTACTATTGAGTATGACAGCAATATATATAACTGAATATTCAAATACTTCCTTTATTGTTTTTTATTTGTCTCAAGTTTCTGTAAACGGAAGGCCCTGGCTCCATTTATTTTCATAAAACAACCACGGATTATTTACTCATTGGGAGCTCGAGTTGCCACTTTCCGCAGTTTTAAAAGGAACGCGATCTTCCTCATTTGATGTTTCTCCGAATACTACAGAGTTCATGGCAAATACCCACCATTAATACTGTTAGTTAAGCAGTTGATTGAAAAGTGGAGGTCCAATTACCACACCCAGTTAAAGTGACGCCTGAGGTCGCTTTGCTCGAATTAGCTCATCACTCCTTTTTGTTCTCTCTCGTAGAGAAAATCTCTGACCCAGTTAATCAACTACTTGCTAATGCTCGCCAATTTTAATTTGTAAATTAATTTTGGAGAGTGAGTCTATCAAAGACCTCCTTGAGACGAACGGAAATAGATTTCTGCTTTTGGCAGTTCTTAAGAAATCGCGAGCAAATGGAACACATCTGCTATCGCATGTACACGTCTTTATTCCTGAACGAATGAGTTGTGTGATTGGCTAAATTTGATTTTTTGAGTTTTAGCGGATGTAAATGATAACAAACAGATGAAGTCGAAATTTTCTAAGCTATAAATTTCACCACGTTATGTCTCATGTACAGCTCCCAGCAAAAAAATCGAACGGCGTAGCCTTAGCTGCATAAGATTGAGGGGCGCTGAAATACAGGGCTTGGCAACACCGTACGGCCAAGAGATAAGGTTGGCTCTTATCTGAGGTCCCAGGGAATGCTATACCAGCGATTTCTGGAACGTTTTCGTTTAATAGTAAGGTATTGTATTTTGAAAAGTGCACTGTCTGTGAGTTGGAAACAGATTCCTCTCTATTAGTTACGAGAAAACCCAACACTTTCCACCTTCACATCATTTCCGGATCCCTAGAGTATTGACGACTACAAAATTGTAATAATAATAACATTTATTGCTAAATTGAAGTATAAATTACGTTAAATTGGTCAGAATATATACAAGTTATAAAGGTTCATTTAGTTGGAAACGCTCATTTTTAAAATGTCGTTCTTCACAGTTAAAAGATTACATCATATTCAAAAATGCATGAGGATTTTGAATTTGCTCAAATCATATTTCACAGTGCACCGTAAGGACCGAGACAGCCGAATAGGAGGCGGAGTATTTATCGCTGTGAGAAATAGTTTAATAATTCAGTTAGAAAACCTTAAAAGCCGGGCGAACAGTAAGATGATTTGGTGCCCAGTGTCAAATAGACAATGTAAGAAAACTTATTTCTGCTCTTTCTATTGCCCTTCCGACGGCGGCGACAATGAGACTATTTATTCGTTACGAGGAGACCCAACATTTTCCACCTTCAGATAATTTTCGGCTCCCTTGAATATTGACGATTACAACACATTTATATCATAACATTTTTATTCTTAAATTGAATTATATGTTACATTAAATTAGTAAGAATATAAACAAGTTATTAAGATTCATTATGTAGGAAACTATCAATTTAAATGTCGTTCGTCGCAGTTAAAAGACTACGTCATATTTAAAAACGCACGAGGATTGCGAATCTGCTCAAACCATATTTCCATAAATAAGATAATGTTGTAAAATATTTACTCTATGAATATCTGAAGAAAATCACAATCAAGCAAGGCATATCTTTACCTCAAAGTTCATAATTCTCGCTTTTATGTTGAGTAGTTTTTTATGAGTGATTCCACAGCGGAGGTCATTTTGCACGTAGTATCCCACTGGGAATCGAACCCGGGATCGCTTTCATCCAATTCAAACCCGCTGCCCAAATGCTTATCCGGAGCCTCTTTCCATTTTTGTATTAAAAACCCTGGAGTGCTCCGTTCTTACTGGACCTATTATTACCATTGAAATCATGTCGGACACCACTTAATCGTTTTGGCATGCACTAAACTGCCCAGGCTGTAGAGCGTATGATCTATTTTAGGTAAATGGGATATTATCAGGTTAGAACTTAGACAGATTACGGCATTCCAGGTAGATTTAGTGAGCGAGATTACGCAGACAAAAATGTGAGGGAAAAAATAAAATTCAAAGAGAATAGCCGTAGCGAGACGTTACAGCTAGGTAGTTATAATGTTCACAACTCGAATTCTCTCCGCCATCTTAAGAGCGAAAGTTACGAAGAAATAAAGTTAGTCGTAGTGAACTGATGAAGTACTCTAAATAAGCAATCGGTATCTTTGATTTCATTAGAAAGACATGCGCCGGCATAATATTAGGAAACGAAAGTTGGCTTGGCGAAGTAATAGCGACCAGTGAGATTTTTCCTCCCTCTTTCACAGCGTATCGTAAGGATAGAGACGGAAGAATAGTGAGATGATCTGATGCTCAGTGTCCGGTAGACACGGTAAGAAAAGGTTCTAACTTCTATCGCCCTCCCGATGGCGGCGACGAATCCATAGAAGATCTCTATGAGACACTTAGAAAATTCCGAGAGAGTAAACCATACGCAACCTTATTAGTAGAAGGGGATTGTAATCTACCAGGCATAAATTGGACAAAAATTTCCACCAGTATCAATAATTGAGATAGATATTAATCGCAGAAACTGATCTATTAATTATCAGAGTTCGTACTCGAACGGGAAATTTTGTCGAAACTCGATTTTTTCCTCAAAAAAGGTAATATTTTTTATATCCTTGCCACCAGCCATCCACACCTAGTGAACAGTATTGTGGCAGATAAAGTTATATCCGACCACAAAATAATAACAGCGGTTCTCAAGATAGATGCTTTCCGAGTTTTGAAGTCCCCTCGTATTTTATACACAGGTCAAATTCCGTTACAACGAATATCGTTACAACGAAATTTTCGTTATAACGAAAATCTTTGATCATCTTGGTTGGCTCGCCATTAAATATGGGTAATTGAAATCTCGTTTCAACGAAATTACAACTTTCGTTACAACGAACATTTTTCATCTCAGCTAAAGAGCTTTACCCTCGAAAATATTGTCTACCCTTCACCCCTCGACCAGACAGCATGAGTCATTTGGGTTTTCTAAGGAATACCGTAGTATGAGTCATCCATCTCAGGTAATTTTGCCCTAATTTACTGGGAAAACTGTCAGCCCTTTACCAGCTCTTCAGTTGTGAAGTGAAAAGTGCCATGGATGTCTCAAAGAAAAGGAGACAGTTCAGTTTGGAGCTGAAAATGGAAATTTTCGAAGCTGTTGACAGCGGGAGGAAGAAAGAGGAAATTGCTTCCAGTTTCGGGATTTCTCCATCTACGCTTTCAACGTTTTTGAAGGACAGGGATAAAATCGAGGGAAGTTTTCGCAAAGCCAACCGAAACCCAAAGCGAAAGCGCATACGGACTGCTGCGTGTGAGGACTTGGAGGAAGCCTTATTCCGGTGGTTTTGTGAGGCAAGGGCTAAAAACCTTCCCGTTAGCTGACCGCTACTCCAGGAGAAGTATGGCCACCACTCTCGGACACAAGGACTTTGCTGCCAGCTGGGGGTGGCTCATAAGGTTCCGGGACGGATTTCGAATTTCATGCAAGGCCATCTACGGAGAAGAATCCTCGGTCCCACTAGAAAATGTAAACGAATGGAGAGCGGGAGAAATACAAAAAATTATTCTTAATTATGACCGTAAGAACATTAATAATGCTGACGAAACGGGCATTTTGTATCAGCTCCTGCCTCACAGGACATTGGCACAGAGGTGAGCAGTGCAGCAGAGGAAAAAAATCGAAGCTAAGACTGACAGCTCTTCTTTGCTGCAACTCAACGGGAACCGAAAAGCTTCGTCCGCTCATTATAGGAAAATTTAAAAATCCAAGATGTTTTAAAGGGTGCTCGTTTCTTCCCTGCAAGTACGAAGGAAATAAGAAAGCCTGGATGACTAGAGACATTTTCTCAAAATGGCTAACGGAGTTGGATAAGAAATGGTGAGGAAAAACAAAAAGATTCTCCTTTTAATAGATAACAGCGCAGCCCACAACACGGCTCCCAATTTGAAAAATGTGAGGGTTGAATTCTTTCCCCCTAACTGTAAGGCCGTCCTGCAGCCCTTGGACCTAGGAATAATTCGGTTTACCGGAAAGAGATGCTGAAAACAATCTTGCTTCATATGACCTGTGACCAAGTTGCAAAATTTACAGTTAAGGATGCAGTAGAGATGCTAGCTAGCTCTTGGGCATCAATTTCAACTCGCAATGATAAAGCGGGAGTCTAAGTGCAATGCATCCCTTCGACTTCGCAAGTTCATCTACTTTCAACTTTAATATCTGAAGACGTTGAAAACCATTTGGCTTTCACGGCTTCTCAACTTCTCTCCTTTACGCCTTCTCCTCTCTTCGGACATCGTAATCACACAAAGTTAAAAAGCGAATCACAAAATAAGAAATGCCACGGCGCAGTACGACTGGTTGAAACAGCTCAACACTTCTGTATTCGTAGAGATGCGGGGAAATACTAAATTCTAAACGCTATCAGTTCAGAACTTTACTTTCTGTTTCCTTTAGCGTCAAAATTTCCCCAGATGTTTTATGACTTGACCTACGCGTCATGGGGGTTGTAAATGCCCTGTATGCAGGTGTTTTATTTATCGTTGTAACGTTGTAACTGAGGTTCGTGACATTACCCCAATTTGCGGATTTTTTTCCTGAAATCGGGGGAAAACTAAAACTACGCATAGAATTTTTAAGTTTGTTAATTTTAATATAAAGTATTATTTTACCGTCGCAGTGTCTCTGTTCATTCGATGCAGCTCGAAATGCTATGGTAAGAACAACGTCGTTTATTCAGACGCAACAAAAATATATATTTCTCAAACCTTAGGGAAAAAATTTCCAAGCTTAATCCCAAACACGTTCATATTTGCTAAGATCACAATCTCAACCACAACCAATTGACCCTCAGCGAATCCCAAAGATGCCCTGAGGGAAAAAAAACACTTCAATGGAGATAACTTGAACAGAGGCTAATTCTCTGACATGAACGACCATCTTCTGGAATTGTCTCTACGAAAGGAATATTGAGGAACAATAGGATATAACAACATGTTCCTTCAAAATAGTTGTCGTTCGACGAGAACTGCATTTGTTTTTGACGTTCAAATTAAGCTTGAAGGAGAACGTAACAGGCTCTAACGTTTAACAGCAAGAAGTAATCTTTAAAACAATTGAAATAATACTTGCGGTGTTAAAGTGAAAACTTAAAATATCCTCAATCTATTTAAAAATCTGAATTTATCAAATGTTTAACTTCCTCACTTCAGAAATAATAACCCTTCACTAAGACCTACGTTCGCTGAATCCCACGAAAATTTTAGTTGGAAAAATAATGATCCAGTAAAAAGAATAGTTTGTGGCAAAAAAGGTATTCGTGATGCATGTAAGTGCAATTTTTACCAAAATTTAAAAAGATTATGAGATCCTTTCGATACTTTGCGATTCGCTTCTACAATACGCTCATCGTAGCCAGCGTAATCATGGGTAAGACAGCGGTTATTTTAACTAATAGGAAAAAAAATTTCCACCATGTATTCATCCTTTATATTTACACCATAAATGATTTTATTATCTACCGATTTGTAAATTTTTGTAAATGGCAACTTTGAGTGCCACTCCGCTAAGTCCGCTGATAATGGAAGCATACCACCTCGCTCATCCGACCTATCTCATTCCTCGCCTAGCTCACTCAGCAAACCCCGCTGGCAATGGAAGGCAAATACCATTTTTCTTTGAAACTCTTTCTTAGTGGAAGGCCAGGACTATATTATTCCGTTACTTAAGCTATTTCTCGCTCATTTCCCTTTTGCAGTGGAAGGCGGGCATAACACCAGGAAAATTCTCACTTCCAGAGTGACTTCTCTGCGCTCTAGTTGATCGTGTGCGTGTGTTAGAAAGGAAAATCATCCATGACGTCACGCGGAGTAATACGTCAGAAAACGTCGGTCGAGAGTACGCCGCCTACGGTCGCGGATAGACGACTAGCCCCACGTGTGGACGAGGGAGTGAGGCAGTACAGTACGGGACAGACGATCGTGAACCTTTTGAAAATACTAAGGTCATTTATTTAAAATGGTTATACCACCGTTCCACCAAGTAAAGATTGGACATATTAATTTTACTTTTGAGGGAGTGGATCATTGTGCCTTGAGCTATATATATCCTATTCGGCAGTAAAGTGTTGTATTGAGAATTGGCGATTATATTCATTTATACGATCCTTACATTTTATGCTAGCGATCATACTAATAGTTTTTACTATTCTCAGGTATTTGTTGAGTTTGCGACATAATAATTAGATTCAATATAAACTGAATCTTACACGTGCGTAAGGAAGTAGTATTTGAAATGCCGCAACTAACACCCAGGCGTCGCAACCAAGTGGCAGGATTGCTTGCCGCTAATATAGGAGTTTGTGAAATAGCGCGGAAGTTTAATGTCTCCCACTCCACGATTTCAAACTTGAGGAAAAAATGGGAGGAATCACACCGCGTCGATCGAAAGGTGGGGTCTGGAAGGCCCAGGGTTACTATCGAGGATCAAGATCAGCATATTATTGACTATGTTCGAGAAAATCCTTTTTCTACTGCGCCGGAGACGAGGAGCGCAATTGGACTTCCCATAAGTTCAGACACTGTGCGGCGAAGGCTCCGATTAAGTGGACTAGAAGCTAGGCGCGCAGCGATCAAAGAGATTTTAATCCCCGCTCATAAACGTGCCAGGTTAGAATTCGCTCAAAAATATGTGAACGAGGGTGCGGATTTCTGGAAGAAGGTCATTTTCAGTGACGAGAAAACGTTCTCGTCATGTTTTAATGGGCCGGTCACTGTTTACCGTCCACGTAATTCACGTTTCAACCCTATGTATGTAAAGGAAAGGAGGAGAAGTGGAAGATTTTCGGTCCATATTTGGGGATGGATGTGTGCTGAAGGTCCAGGAGCCATTTGGAAAATAGATGGAAATTTAGATGGAAAGCAATATGTCCACATATTAAAGAATGTAATGCTTCCATCACTTAAGATTCTCTTTCCAGATGAATTCATTTTCCAACAGGTAAACCTGTTCTTCTAACTTATTTGCATTTCTGCAATATCGTGCTTTTTAATTTATTCTCGTAATGATAACTTTAAACGAGTATGCAGTTTAGCATCAACCTAAATACAGGGAGAACATTTTTCCATGATGAAATGATTAAAATTACGATTTCATTCATATGAGGTTTATGTAATTTCCCTAAGTAAGGCAGTTATCAAATGTTGCTAATAATTTATAGGATAATTCCCGGGTACATACGTGCAAGGAGGCAAGAAGTTGGTTTGTGCAAGAAGGTATTAACCAAATCAGCTGGCCAGCGAGGAGTCCAGACCTCAATCCGATTGAAAATATATGGGGTATAATGGTGAAAAATCTGAAGAACAAGGATCTCCCATCAAATCCTGCCAACTTTCTGCAGGATATCGAGGACGCATGGGATGATATTGGGGTACCTGTATGCTTTCGTGTCATACAATCAATGCCGGAACGTCTTCGGCTTGTAATAAGTAACGGCGGAGGGTGGATTAATTACTAATAACGTGGCGGTAACTATCAAGATAAAATAGCAGGAAACATTTTATTGCATTATCATTGATCGTTGTTGTTTTGCTAAATTGTGAAATTCTTATTCTTGCAGATTAGTATTCGGGCAATGAGAGTGCTTCCTGTTAATCACTGACTTCCCGTACCGTTCTTTCTCGAGTTGGCTCCTGGATAGTCATTTAGACAGCGCGTTAGCCGTTGGTCCCTGGTTCGATTCCTGGTTGGAGCCAAAGAACGGAATAATAAAATCTGTTGAAGCACTCTTAATAACAGTACTACGTTCTTTTGGTGCTTCTTCATATCCTATTCCCAATAATCCTTTTCCTTTTTTACCTTATCTCGATGATTATCAGCGTCACATTTATGAAATGGATGATTTCGCTATTTCGCTGAGGGATACAAATATCCTAAAAAGTATTCTACTCTAATCTTTTTCACATGTTACACATTTCCAATAAAACTTCCATCTTCCTAAATCTACAAGCAGCTTTTAATTAAATTGACCACTAATAAGTCTTAAATGATACTTTCTTCGAAATTTGTGCGTCCCGGTATCTTTCTAAAGTAAGTAACCCTACATAAATAGGAAAAATATGGATAAAAAGGACGGAAGTAACTCCTTATCGTTTTTGCTGTGAGATGGACAGTGGACAAAAGTATCATTCGCTATAACCCAACTCTCGTTATATGCCTAACTTGTTATAACAGACTTTTACTGTATCTAATAGCAAATGGCACCTGATCTAAACGAAATAAGCATCGGAAAAATGGGAGAGTGTTTGAGAAGGGAGTTTAAGTGTTTAAAAGGATTCATCTACATGGCTGGGACTCTGAGAAAAAAAGGAAAAACATATGTATTTTTAAATTAATGTTTCCGAGATACATTTATCAAACTGCCCAGATGGTCTCAATGAGGCCACTTGAACATACCATATACTTATTTTGTAGAGATATTATCCAGTCTTCTGAAGAAAGGTCTTCTTCTCATTTCAACTACAATTCTGTGTAGAATTACAACTTTACTAGAAAACTCTGACATTACTCCTTCCGTTGTAAGCTAAGGAAATATGATTGGTTCTAATGGTTTAAATTAACTTAAATCAAATCAAAACAAGAACGAGTTTGTATGAAAAAAGATCGAAGACGAACAGAAATTATTGCGGAGGACTAGTTACCATCTTGGATATTTATTATAATGATAGGGCGGATGGATATAACGTCCGGCGTTATTCTTCTGGTCTAAGACATATAGAGGCTTTATTTGAGTGTGATGTTATAAATTATACATACATTCTCATTAAGGAAGAGTTATTAAGGAAGATTAAGGAAGAGTTTTTCTCTGCAGATATGCGTTTTCTGTATTTATATGGTATGTATATTATTAATTGTATCAACTTAAAGTTTAATAATTTTATTATGAAGAAATCCCGAATTTTTCACCCCTGATCATTTTTAAAACTGCTAATCACTCTCTAATTTGATATATTTGTTGCACAAAAAGAACGTAGTATTAAGACAATTTTACATTTTTACTGAAATATGTCCGTATTTTGATTTTAAGCTTGAAAAAGTTATGGCGATGTTTTCTATCCTTTTCATCAGTAATTCGATGAAACGGCCGCTGCGCCTCGCGACGGACGAAAATCAAGAAAGGATATTCGTAAAAATAATTACGGTTAGCATTAGATTTTTGCGATGTTTCCCTTCTCAGAAATTTTAATTTCTAATTTTTGAAAAATTAAAAAAGGAAGTAGTAATTAGCGACAAGACAGTAAGTCCAGCTATGCGTTTCCTAAGAAAGCCCTCTTATAAACATTTGCATTACATCCAAGATACGAAAATAACAGGTCTTTGCATCCGTGAGGTATCGAAGAGGATATAAGCAATCTTGTTTTAAATCCCCCTGCCATACGCCATTGGCGGCTCGCGGGGTGAAGATTTAAATCTAAAGAGATTCCCAAAGGCCGATGGCCAAACTCTGCGTCTTCTTTTGCCAGATTTGCTTACGTCACTTATTAGGCTTCCATTTGAAAATTACAATAACGCTATCAATTATCTGGGTGTCCTCTTGCATTTTTGCATCGCCCATATTTCTGAGCGTCGTGGTTGGAGGTAGGGAAGGAGGTTAAAGGTGGAAAGGGGGCCCATTCTCAATGCCGCCGGTAACGCCACTGAAGTTTCTCCATATGCATTCAAAAAAGCTGTGGATATACTCCCCTCCCTTAAGATTTCTCGTGATTTATGAATATATCGTAGCTGAGTAATTTCTGAATTCGAAGATAGAGGGTACAGCTAGACAAAAAGTGAAATTTGATTTCGCTATTGCATCTTATAGCCAAGTAGCAGCCTTTGCGGAAACCTTGTTGACTGCGCGTGATTGCAACATTATCGCTGTGAGAAGGCATTAAGCAATTGCATTTTATGTGCTCAAGAATCATACAAAACATAAATGTTAACGACATCGGTCGGTAATAACCCAGCTTTGACTTATGCTCTTTTCCCGGTACGTACTGGAGTGATGTGCGCTTTTCTCCACAAGACTGGAACCAAACGTTCATCTAAAGATTTACTAAAGAAAACGGAGAAGAGGAAGGCAAGCTCATCTAAAAGCGTAGATATAACGATGGCAGTTATGCCTTTTGGTCGAAGAGATTTCTTATTATCTTCTTACTATCACGATAGTATCGCGATACGTCGACGCTCTTTGTATTTTCTGTTATTGCGTGGAAAAGACTTCATATAAGAATTTAACGCTCTTTTTTTCCTTTGGAGGGAACGTAGTTCTGGTTTTACCTATCGCAGCAGTTGACGATCTCGAACATTTTTCGTCGGAACAAATTTAGAGATACTTACTCGAAGAATACGGAGATTTTCAGACCAACTGTTATATAATGATTTGTTGCAAATTAAACGGATAAGATTTTCACTTTTACTTTTAACAAACACCTTCAATGAGGGGAAGTTGGCTTTCTTAAAGATACATAAGGTACGGGAGGGGTTCAATACTCAGAGAGCATCTATCTTGAGCACTGCGGTTATTATTGTATGATCGGATATACCTTCATCACATCAATACTGTTCACTATGTGAGAGTGGCTAATGGCAAGGAGATCTAGAATATTACCTTTTTTGTGAGGAGTTACTCGAGCCCTTTCTGTCTTTACCTGTTCGAGCGCGAAGACAGAAAATAAATATATTAGATTCAGCAATAACGTTCTATCTCGACTATTGATATTTCAGGAAATTTTTGTCCAATTTATATCTGGTAGATTAGTATTTCCTCGTACCGATACGGTTCCGCTGAGTTTACTCTCCTGGAATATTCCCTCAGAGAACATCTGTGGAACTGTCGCCGACGTCGGAAGGGCGATAGAAAGAGCAGAAATAAGTTTTCTTACATTGTCTATTTGACACTGGGCACCAAAT
Organism: Sympetrum striolatum; assembly: GCA_947579665.1. NCBI lineage: Eukaryota > Metazoa > Arthropoda > Insecta > Odonata > Libellulidae > Sympetrum > Sympetrum striolatum. The sequence continues at coordinate 78,783,149 of OX388348.1, read as the reverse complement.
CATCTTACTGTTCGCCCGGCTTTTAAGGTTTTCTAACTGAATTATTAAACTATTTCTCACAGCGATAAATACTCCGCCTCCTATTCGGCTGTCTCGGTCCTTACGGTGCACTGTGAAATATGATTTGAGCGAATTCAAAATCCTCATGCATTTTTGAATATAGTGTAATCTTTTAACTGTGACGAACGACATTTTAAAAATGAGCGTTTCCAACTAAATGAACCTTTATAACTTGTATATATTCTGACCAATTTAACGTAATTTATACTTCAATTTAGCAATAAATGTTATTATTATTACAATTTTGTAGTCGTCAATACTCTAGGGATCCGGAAATGATGTGAAGGTGGAAAGTGTTGGGTCTCCTCGTAACTAATAGAGAGGAATCTGTTTCCAACTCACAGACAGTGCACTTTTCAAAATACAATACCTTACTATTAAACGAAAAAGTTCCAGAAATCGCTGGTATAGCATTCCCTGGGACCTCAGATAAGAGCCAACCTTATCTCTTGGCCGTACGGTGTTGCCAAGCCCTGTATTTCAGCGCCCCTCAATCTTATGCAGCTAAGGCTACGCCGTTCGATTTTTTTGCTGGGAGCTGTACGAACGCTGTTAGCAATTTTTCAGGCAAATTCTGAGTTAAAAACGAAGCTCAATAATGATTGTTTCTTTGTAGAAAATCAAACTACATAAGTAAGAAAGTGATAAAATTTCGTGGGAGAAACAATACTCCGAGTTTTCCAATTAGAAAATTCTAACTACAAAACAAAATAACTTATTGCCAGTTTCAAACGTTAACGGTCATCATAGGACAGGTTGGAAGGTAGAGAACATTCGATTTTTACAACTTGAACGAAGACGCAATAAAATAATAAAATATTACTGAACACATTTTTTCCTGACGTCTCCATTTAAAGCAATTTAAAATATGTGATTGGAGTTTTGCTGAAATTCTTCAATCTTCAGCAACTGTAAATATAAGGTTGGAATTCTGAGACTCTGAGAATAAAATATTGGAAACATTTATAAAAAACACATTCCAATAATATCCATAAGTTGGTGAGTGATAAAGTAAGAATATAACATTCTATATGTCAAAGTGAAAACTAAGTCCACGTTTAAACGATTATATTTGCTCTAAAAACTTCTATTAAGAGGCAAAAAAGGTTCTACACACCTTTGACTAGCGTCTATTCATAGGTTATAATTGATTAAAAAGACAATTTCTGTTGTATCCTTGCAATGATAGCTACAAAACTCTACCCTGTTTTTAACATTGTAGATTTATTGATCTAATAGTTCTGTTGTAACATTAATAACTGTAAGTAATCACAGGGCTCACAATAACATAATTTGCTTTGGGATTTCACCCGAAGAGAAAAACCAATAGAATTTAACAATGACGTTAAACAAACAAATAGCAACGAGACTCTCTACCATTTTCTATGAATCCGTGAAGGAAAGACCAACAGTACCGCTATCGCATAAGGTAGTTTCACACAAGAGACTATTCGCGCATGAATATTATACTCTACTGAATTTTCACCCAATATACAGTATTAATTTTTTAGTGAAGCGATTCTTCACACAGCTGGTTTCTATCCAAATATAATTCCAGGAAGAGTTTCTTACAACATTCTCTTAAATCTTCTGTAGAAAACAGAAGCAATTCCATATCTCAAAATTAAATCTAAACACCATTCAGAAAATGGGCCATTTATTACAATAATATCTGCCTCAGGTTTGATGGCAGGCAATTCAGGAAGTCCTGCATTAGAAAGACATGCTCAACTATCGCATACTAATTGCAGAGATTATTTCTATAGCTGAAATAAACAAACACCACTCAAAACATATAACCCAAAACAACTTCCATTTAAAAAAATACTATTTTGACAAATATCCCTCAAACGAAACATCTTTCTTGAATGAAAAGTCATTCTAAATATAAACCGGTTTGAATCGAACGCCTCATTTCCTCCCGTTTGAAACACGTCCTTTCGTTACGGAATATGTAAAAATCAGCTGTTACGCCGCAAACAGCCATTGCTCCTAAATATGCATCAAAGCTCGTCCGAATGATTCAAAGAGAACTCTGGTAATTCCACAAAGCGTGCAAAGGCCGCTGCAAAGACGTCCGCCAATCTTTGTGGATTACGTCGCCGCCCGTATGACGTGCTCCATTATTACGTCAGTGGAAAAGGCGCAGCCCAATATTTTCCGTGTGCGAGGTCAAAGGGTCGGCTCGAGAGATGATCACTGAGTTTGCAAGCCGTGTTCAGATGGCAGCACCGACGCCTTTAATTGTTTAACCATCGAGAGTGGAGCCTTTTTCCTTTTGGTGCGGTGACGGTTACCCGATTATGGACCCTCCACACCCACGTAAACCCACACCCGTCCAAGGGTCTACCCTCCAAAACTTTCTATGCAAATTCTACACAATTTCATTCCGCCTATCGTAATAACAACTCTATTTTATGTTTTCATCTGTATAATTACATTCATCTGTTCCATGGAAGTAAATGATATGAGAAATGCACGTAAATATTTTAAATTCTGTTTTTTCTTTCGTTTTTCTACTTAAAATTTGATTTAGAAATATTTGTAGAGCAGAATAACGGCAAATAACATGAAACATTTATGTTAATAGAAATTCAAATTTTCTTCAGCGAGCATGGTTTTCATAGTTATTCTTGAAAACGTCTTTAGTTATTCTTCCAATTTTTATTTTCGGTCGGATTGAATTTTACGGTGGAATCATAGCGATTTAAATATATTATTAAATATACCTGATTCTTGTTGACATCTTTTCATTTTATTGGAAATAAGCATTTAATAAACAATAAAAACCTTTTGCTAAAATAATAAATCAAATGAAGAAATCATTAGGAGCCATACTATGCCTATAAACATAATTGGGAAGATATAGAGACATCGTAAATAGCTAATAGCATTAAGATTCCCTTTATGGGAATGTCATAGTACTTTTCTTAGTTTAAATCAATGAGAAATATTTATGAAACACAAACGTACCCAATGTTTTTAAATAAAATTCCATTGCTACGTTTAAAAAGCAAAAATTTAAGGTTTACTGAACTTCGGATATGCAAAGCTCGTCAATCTCATGTAATACTGTATTTTTGGAGCCAATGATGCATATTTTTGAAACATCTAAACAGATATAACATTTGAGTTTCGACAAATGTTACTTGTGCCAAATTGGACTCAAATATCTTCCGCAATTCTTCAGATGCCATAAATACGAATTTAACTAATGTGAATAAGAATTTTAAAATGAAATACAAAGAAAATTGACAAAGATTTATCAAAATATTAATGTGCTCGCTTGTTTGAAAAATATTTGAAAAAAGCTGTAGTTCTTTTCGAATACAGATATCCCTTCTACAAACATATTTTTCTTCGAATTTTAAATGATACAGAGCGATGGGTACCATAACTGAGATAAAAATTAAATGCATAATGTTCATAAAATATCGTGCAGTCGTCATAAAAAGTTTAATTACACAATTTCATTTAAAAAATTAAATATGCAACCAAGGTTATTTAAATTGAATCAAAATACTTCACAAATATTGATAATTATGCATTTTATGTATAGCAATATTTTTAGCAGTGATTGTTACACGAAAACACTCAAAAAGCAGAAAAGGTGTATAAATATAAGTATTAGACATCAAAATTTACATTATTGATGATTTAAATATATATTTGACCTAACTACTTGACACCAATTACTGATTACGTGGCAATCCTTCGTTAACAAGAATTCCCTTACTTCTATCTGGCAACATCTTTTTTCTTCTATAATTTACAACTTCCTGATTGCCATTGCTTCTCCGACCTCAAACATTCCTTTGATCACTTCATGCACTGCCATTACACTTGAGGTCCCACTTTTAAGGCGTTTCCTTTAATCGTAGGGCCCACACTTCTTTGAAAGTCTCCTGTTTGCAGTCATCAAGTGATTGTTCTTGCTATGTGAAGTGATGGGAATAAGGCATAGAGAGAAGAAAACAATTGATTTTATGGTAATATATGTATTCAGTTGTATTCAAACAGGAAATACAAGTATTAAATGGAAACTATTACGAGTAGATGTGGGTGTAGTATTTGGAGGTCGATTATCCTGTTGGAAAAGAGAATAATGTTTTGCGTGGGTAAGGCGTGGAAGATAAAAATAGAAGTCGTGCAAAGTTGGAAGAGTAATTTTTAGCGACGCCGGATTTTTCCTCAGTACCTGGAATCCTTTAGCTGCATACATTGTAAACTGTTAAAGTATAGCGTACCCTTGAAAAGTAAAATATAACGGTGGAATTTCTTTTGACGAACGTCTCTAAACTCGAACAGATTGGAATATGAGCAGGTAGCTCTTACAGAATTCGTCTAGGGTTACGAACAATGCATAAAGTAACGAACACGCAAGTCGGAAACAAAGGTTTTCGTCTAGGTTTTAAGTGCGAGGCATATTGATTACCTATTTGGATGAAAGAAATTGCAATCCACATCGAGAAATATTAGATAATATGTACCTCTCTGGCAGCGCACTGATATCAGTAGTAGAATAAAGAATTAGTACGACTTAATAAGAAATTTGCAGATATTGTCCAGGGAGAATGTCAAGAAGTATGAATGTGATCGAACAGCCTCATGAAGGAGCTGAATTCGGGATCCGACGTTGATGTTTAGCTTATAAGAATGCAACAGAGTTTTGTAAGCAAGAATGCGGATATGGTGTTCCCTTCGTTATAGTATCAGAGAAAAAGTATTTTATCTGTGTCTAATTCATTTAGAACTTCCACTGGTAATCTAATCCGAAGTTAGACAATAAAACTCCCTGTGGATAGCAATTACTTAAGAGTACCTTCTGTGTCGACATTTACCGTTGTGACCAATTGTGCGTTCCTGGAGCAATAGAATGTACTCTAGGAATCACGTTGCGGCATTCGTGAAACGTGACGACACAATTGCAATCACACGGACGCGTGAACGGAAAGTGCGAGTTCGTAACAAGGGCGGCACAGGGGCGAACAAGGGCGGCGTAGGGGCGAACAAGGGCGGTTAATCGAGTTCGGCGGCTATAAAAGCGCAAAGAGGATGGAATTGGAGGTAAGGGGGTAGGGAGGGGAAGGGAGGGGGAGAGGGAGGGCGTTAAACCTCATTTGCAAGGGTTTCGTGGTTAATGAGGGTGGCCGCTGTTCGGAGTGTGGTTATTTGTGCGTGTGACGGACTAGGTGAAGCCGATGAGGGGCGGTAATTATATTGCGTTGAAGGGAATTGGCGGAATTCTTCATAATCTTTCCTTTTCCATCTAACAGGGACTCTTAATGAGCGGTGTATGCATCCTTTAATGAACTTGATTATTATGTGAAATAATATTCCTCTAAAATTAATATTCCTAAAAAAAATAAATAAGGCATCCTAATAGTTACGGTCTATATTCCCTTGACTTAATTGTATTTTGCACATACCAACCTATTATTTTATTGTCAATATTACTGTAAGATTAAGTTAGTAATGTACCTATCCGTATACACTTTTTCAAAATAATACATGATACTTCTTTGGAACAAGAAAAAGAAAACTTATATCAAGAAAATACATTTATAAAGACACGATGAATATGAAGAAATATATTTAAGTTACAACATCAGTTAAAGGGGAAGAAATATAGTGAATTTGGAATAAAAAAGATTTTCGTTTAGCAAAAGATGACATCATGAAAACAGGGTGACAACAGAAATCATTCCATATACAAAAAACACCCACAAATTATTTAAAAAATAAAATTTGAAGAATAATAACAATTATAATTTATAATTATATATGTATGTTTTCCAGTTCAAGGATTTATATACTTTTTATCTCAATTAGTTTTTGTCATAGTTTCACATCCTACGTTTCCTTTACCCTGATTCCAATTTTTAGACCCCAGCAATGTATATTTTGCAGCGTAAAACCACCCGCGGGACACACGCTCAAAGTTCGCCAATAAGTGAATGTCGAAGAGCCAATTGCGTGCATCTTGGAGCAAATGATAATCTTGTGAGAAGATCCTTTTGGGGTGGTTCCTAGTGCTAGGCTTCTCAGTCCATTAGCAGATAATGGGGTCGTAGGCTTTAAAGTTGCTCAATAAGGCGAGCACTACATCGACCGTAATTAGCTGAGTGGAAGGTATCAACAGGATTAATCCACCGTGTCTCTGTGTACACCTTATCTCCTTCCCTTTGTGCAATTTATCATCTCGATTTGCAAACGCCCCTTCCTTATCTCTTCCCTTGATGCTACACCCATCCCATTACCGTCTTTTCTAATCTTGCTCCTGGACCTAATGTTCTCTGGATGTATTTCCTCCCAAAGGCACTTTACATAGGGAACTCCTTCTTCTTAGGAAGCCCTAAATTGAAATCTTATAGATGGACTCGTTGTTTTCAGAATATGTTGTGTAGTTAAGAGAATGCACTTTATACTTAGCAATAATACTTCAACATATTTGGAACAAGTGCGACCAGGTTAGCGAAAGCTTGTTTAATAATCAGACCTAAAGAAACAAATATCAAATGATTTATATCACAGAAGTGAGGAGAAGCAGGTGGCAATTCCGATTGATTACTACCAATAGAACCTTACTATTTCCATTTTATAACTATCTTCCCCTCGCTTTCATAACAGTATTTCTGGGTTATTTTCGGTTGTTACCTGCTTCCTGATGATACTAAACAGTTGTGTGGTGGTATATAAAAGTAATTATTTCAAATAACAGTGTTTCGTAAACGTGCATTACTTTTGAAATAAGGTCTTTACCATTCTGAGTGTTAAGGAAAACATTGTTTTTCACTCCCTGATTACAACCCTATTCTCCCCGGAAATTCCTCTGTTTATGATTGCCATTTTGCTGATGATGTACCATTCACCAACTTTAACTTTCACAGTACTCCTGTGATGTTAATAATATAATATCCGTTTGTTGAACACATTATAACGTTTTAAACTTTATTACGAGGCGAATAAATTTCGACTGTTAATTAAAAGATATTGATTTATTTCCACCCGATGACCAAAAATGTTTTGCGCAGTTAAATATTGTCACTTTTAAGACATCGAAACAAAACTTTTAATAGTACTCAATTAGATTGATGTAGCATATTGCTGATATACTGATTGTTAATGTTCCGTCAATAATGAAACTAGCCTTAATCTAACTGATAAATAATAATAATTTGTATTGGTAATATTTATAAAAAATATTTTTTGTATTTAGGACCAAAATTGTCCTGTACGTTACCAAATGAAATGGAAAGCGTATCTACCTGTAACTATAAAAAAAGACAAAAAATTGGCTGTTAGATCATAAAGAAATTGATATGTTTATTTCCCAATATTCTTGGAAGATTCTTTGTTCATTAACGTACTTTTTAAATTTCTTACCCTTCTCTTTATTTTTTTTCTCAATTTGTGTTGCATAGCCTTTCCTTTGTATTAATATGTCACTTAATTTTTCTTTTATTTGTATTATGCTATCGAAATATTATTTTAATAACACACGTCACTATTCTATGATAAATGAGAGCCTTAATGTATTTCTATGTTCTGTGAACACAAAACGTACCATGCATTATCGGTGTCAACAATACAAGATATCCTTAGTTGACACCTAAAGCTCTAGTATCTGTTAAAATTATGTGATTATATTGTATTGATTTTATATGCAATATTTAGAGCAAAATAAAATCCATTAATTCATTCATTCAATAAATAAAACTAAATCTGTACACGATTATCCCTTGTCATGTTTTTCCTTGGTCACAATTAATGTGAATTGTTTGTATGAAAAATATGTACTCAAGTGAAGACAAAATAATTTCATCTTAGATTTTTATTACGATTTCTTGAAAATCTAAAATAATTCACTCCTGCATCAAAAGCAAAGCAATTATCTCCATTGAAAAGCATCTCTTATTTTTATGATGCTGTGATAATTGGCGTGCATGTAGCTTTTTAGGGCAGTTACCCCAATACCAGTGTGTTCAGAAAAAGTCTTTCATGACATTCTTACGTTTAGTTAATGGGAGTTTTGCATAAACTGTGATGAACAAAAAAGATGTATCAAGATAAACAGTTATTTCTGTATATTTCTAGCCAGAAATTTAATTTTGAGGAATTAGCGAAGTTTTCACATAGAGATAAAATAAAAGAAAACGTAGATAGGTGCCTCTGAAAATTTTCCGTAATATGTGTTTTAAAGTAAACTCGAAGTGATGAGCAATGATTAAGAATAGTCGGAAAAATGAAAAAATATGATTTTTGTCAATATTTTTCTTCAGAATAGAATTGATATGGCAACATAGGCTTTCCATCTAAACTGATTTCTACAAAGGTGGAAGGACTTCGTTATTGTAAAAGAATAATAAAGAGGGTATTATTTCGTTTATTAATAAATTAATTGATTTAAATCTTTACAGCTATTGATGATGGATTAATAGATACAATTCAAAAAGGAAGGAGTAGAAGATTTAAAGACCTTCCACAAAACATATCCTTCGACGTACCAGAATCACACATATACGACTCTCATAGACAACTGAATGTTGATGTGAATAATAAAGATTGGAGTAAAGATTAAGGGAGGAAAATTTATTTCATCTATTTTTAATCAGTTTTAACAAGTAAATAGGTTTTTAGCAGCTCTATTCAAAGCAAGTAAATTTTAGAAGCATTGTTATTGTGAAGTTATGACGACTGCCGATTAAGTTGTCCATTATGACAGTAAGAAATTCCATAAGAAATAATAATGTCATAAGACAGGAAAACACCCGTCTATTTAATATAGATTTGTTTGGAGCTACATTATTTAATTAAAGGTGCAAGGAATAATGAATAAGGATAAACTCAACTTTTACAGATAGATATTTTGACCTTTAGCTCGATACAAAATTATAGTAAAATTTAAACGCCATGTCGACACTTTTAGCATTGCAGCTCTTTTCTTCTATATATTTAAACAAGTTGGCGTAAGGTAAAAGATGACAAATATAAAAACAAAAGTTCCCATTGAAGATGCCATAATTCAGTATCCGCCCCCTTCTAGATACCGTAGTCTGTCTACCTCTTCATTTGTGATGAGTCAGTACTCTCTTGCGCGGTACTTTCTTATGCGAAACATCTCACTTCGGATGCGTGAACCCTTCGCTTCATCATCGTCCCCTAACATATTCTTCGCAACACCATTTTCGGCCCCTGCGTCGCCGTATCTGCACCAATTTCCTCCCCTTAAACGTCCCTTCCGCTTCCCTCCGACTTAATCCATAACCTTATCCCTTCCCCTCCTTTGCTCCCTTACACACACTTCGTCATCGGCGGCAAAACAAACACAGAACACCTTATGACGCGTATTACTCAACAGCAAAACGTAACGCACTTAAAGAACACTGGAATGGTTTACCTCTTTCATCAGAGTGTTTACCATTAAAAGGGAAACTGGATCGTATTGGACCTCACACTGTCATCTCATCTCGTTGTATTACTCAATACTTCGTTGCTCATTTCACATTTCCTGCGTACAACTATTTCAAATACATTCCTTATGCCGAGCGGGTTGCCCACTTGTCTATTCGGAAGACCAAAGGGGAATTTTATATATCTTTTAATGGATGAAAAAAAGGACTACGCACGAATAGGCGTGCGCCTAAAAATCAACGATGTAGATAATTGTAAAATAGTGGCATTATTAGTAATCGAAGCTTCTCAATTTTCGGGCAATGATTCTAATTTTAATGTTCTTTTTCCCCTTGAAAAAGCTCATTAGTTTCTGGAAGGGATGAATATATAATATAATATGTTCCACATACAATTTTTATTACTAATAATTAAATGGATTTCAATAAAGCAGGATGAATTCCTAATATTTTATGTACAATTTAGTTTGCATTAGCATAAGGAAATTCTCCAACGGTTAACGATTTGGGCAATTACTCTAATTAATCAGGGGTTATCTAGCAATTCATGCCCGTTGACAGTTTGAAAGATATTTCTCCTGACCCATGTAACCATTGAAACTTAAAAAAGTAGCTTTCCCACAATGCAGCAGGCCCAATGGACCCATTTGCCGGAGCGTCATTATAAATTGCATGGATTGCAGGTTGTGCGTAATTCGAAAGCAGTTTTGTATATTATCAAATTGGAAATGAGGTGGCGAACCACCAAAGCTGGAATTGCCGAAACTTGATCTTCGCTATCTTCGCCAATTTACATTAACTCACTTTCTCATTCCTTTCTCTTTGCTATTCTAGATATACTCGCGAAGATCGCATCTTCACTTTGCTTTGAACTCCTTCGCTCACTCTGCTTGGAAGATTCTTACGAAAGGCCTTCTGAGCTCCCATATTTATCGTACCGCCTTCGATTTCACCGCTCGGGTTATTCCACTTCCAAGTAGGCGGATCGTCCATCCGCATGAGGCGATGATTCAGTCCAACGACGGACGCTAAGTGAATTACTGAAGAGGACTCAAATAACGGAGTTTAACCCAAACTCTCTTCCAATGATTTACGAGAGCGCACGATAAAGGCTCCCCGAAATTTCCTCACAAATCAATTTTGGTAACGCCTGTTTTGGGAATTCTAGCCACTGATATATCATCTAATAAAACAGTTTCAGGTGTTACTTTCGCCGATTTTATTCTTTAAGGGAGGAAGAGAATTAAGGAGGCTGGTGACACTTAGATCTATTAAATAAAGGGTAAATGCGCATAGTGTTTTCTTATTTTTTGACTGTTGTATTACTCTTTTAAATGTCTAATAAATGCCAATTTTAGAATAATTAAGAAGAGATAAATCCTAAGGGTGTTAATAATTAAGATCTAAAAATATGCAATGAAATTGACTACAATGTGCAAGCAGTTGATTTAACATATTAAACACATTTTACTGTATCATACTAGGGAATTATTGATTCCCTGTAAATACACCCACTAAATATAATACATGGCTGTATAATTCTCAGATGTAGATAAGAAAAGTTAATATGAAAGATACAATTGCACGGAAATGCATTTACATATTCCGTTAGCGAATTTCAACAATTGAAAAAGCGCCAGTTATCAATATGATATGTATTCTTCATTTGCAATATTCCATATAATACATAACATTAATAAAGGTGATGAGGAATTCCCTGACAGTGCTGATAAATCTGCATGAATAATAGGTATGAAGGTGCTGCAGCGGTTCACACCGGAGTTCGAACCCGGATCGATTCCCCCATAGAAAGGCGATCTACAAACAAGGATATTTGCGACAAGGTTTGCCCATTTCCTTGTGAAAAGGGCTTCCTCTCTCTGCAATGGAGTGGCCTACATTCGACTCAGTTCCACACCTACGTCCACTTAAAGTAGGTTTGACATTGCATTCGATGCAACCGAACTGTTAAAACATGAAATTTTCTTGATATAATGTAAAAGGAATAAAATATCATCTCTAAATTTGATCGTGTTATGATATTAAAACGTTGTAACAATGATGAGGTCGTAGTACGTATTGTACAAGCCAATGTAGGATAAATAACTACAAATGAACATATAATTAATATGTTCTATCCTCACTTAGTGGAATGCAGTATAAACCATCGTAATTAAACACTTAGTAACTTTAATCTTCATCCTGAATATGTCAACTCGTTGACGAAACCGGTCGTTAGAAATAAAATTGTGGAAGTTACTAAGTGTTTAATTACGATTGAACATAAAAATGTTTCTTTGTAATTATTACGGTACATATTTCTTCTTTAAGTGGCTCACGTAAAACCATCGATTTATAGCAAGGCTTAAATTAATCATTAACGTATCATTTAATTAATAAAATAATAAGTACTGTATGAAATAATAAATATTTATTTAAAAGCGATTCCTAATTTTATGTTTGAAATTTAATTTTATGTTTGAAAGCGTTAGAATAACTAATCTGCGATGAGAGAGTGAAATCTGAATAATTCACTATAGATAGCTCACCTTACGAGCCATAATTGAGGAACATCAAATGTTATCTCATTAAGTATCTAAAAAGAATCATTTTATGCGCTTCTTTCATCATGACGAATCCATTCCTCTGTATTTTTTCGGAATTGTGCCTAAATTTAGGCAACACGCACCACTCATTGTATTGCCTAATATCCACGGCGTTATCCCGCAAAGTATAATTGGAGTTCGTCGTAAGTGGGTCAGGAATGGTCAAACCGAGTCCCAAGGGTGACATTATAATCCGCAAGTGCTTTTATGCGGTCCTCTGAGTAATTAAGGGAAAATAGCGGTTACGTCGTTCGAACGAAATAATGCGATACACCATTCGGCTATCATATAACAAATGAATAGCGGGACGAATAATAACCTTTTCAGGAACAGCAGAGCGTAAAAGAGCACAACTATGATACGCCCTTGAGCCGCACAGGAAATATGGCTCAGTGAGATAGGATGCAGCCATTAAATATTTTTCTAGGAGTAGCGATGGATCATTCACTCCGAAAACGTTGAAACTGTGCGAATGAGGTATTCCGGCGTCGCTGCCGAGCTAAATTAAAATACACGGTCACCAGCGCGCTTAAACGATGTACCGGAAAATTCGAAATATACTTCCATAAAAATGATTTAACGGATATTCGATCGCACTAAAAAGTGAATATGTTCGGTTTGACAGAAATGTATCCAATATGCAATCTTATTGATTACATTCAAAGGTTTTTGAGAAGGGGCGCTGCAAATAGAAAATGTCAGATGCTTTCTATTCATCTATATATTTAAAACAAAAATTATTATGCATTCGAAAAATGATAAGCTCCCTTCAGTGGAAATACTGTACTGGATCAGGCAATTAATACGGATCTTAAGTTTAATTGGAACGGAATCAAAGGAACAGGATTCTACATCTTCTACGTATTTCATACTTCATATCCATCACGTTCTTTCTATGTCTACTGTAACTAAGTCTCGCTCATTGAATGTGAAAATTATTCAAAGGTTTAATTAATGTGACAAAATAAACTTATGATAGCTATAAAATGTAACGGAAAGACACCCACGCTTAGCGCATGTAGCGGGAATCTCCCACGATCAGGGATACTAAGCTTATCCTTTGATATTCGATGAGTTCGGTCTTTAGTTATCTTCATATCTATAGAATAATTAGCACAGAAACATGCTTCTGAAACGAGCAAAAATATTCGAAATCATATCCAAAGGTAATTAATAATTATCAATTCATATATGATCATATGTTTTAATATCTTAGTTACTCTCCTTTGTAACGGATTTCCTGCGGACTAAAACCAGCTACTACATATCAACTATTATATGACTTCGTTAATTATGCGTTGAATTTTGTTTTCGTGGTTATATGCTAATCATCAAATTCAAAGGCCAAAGTAGGGAGATGGGAGAAATATTTATATTCTTCCATTTCATTTTTAACGATTATGTTAAATGTTTTAGATATTAGTAACGCATATGATTTCAAGTACACATTTTTTAAAATCATTTTGATTGGAAGAAACCACTTCAGTAACTTTATTAAGTTATTTTGGGAGTGGTATGTATATTTTTATATATTTATTTACTGTTAAATTAGGTAAATATATTGGATAAAATACCGATTTAATTGAGTTCGTTTTACATCATTCTGTATTTTATCATGCGTTTCAGTGGCAAAAAGCAAAGACAAAGTGAAAAACTGCTATAAATAGCAACGTTAGAGCTGATTTACGGTCTAAACAGCGTCCCTTAAAAAAAAAACATCCAGTATATTCGAAAAATAATCGATAATTGTCAATATTTCTTAAATATTTTTCCTTACTTCTATTTTACTATGTAAATATTTGGCACAAGTATAAGATACATTTTTATACGCTTTCATAAAGAGCTAAATAATAATTTGTTTACTATTATTACCACTTTTTTTAAAGGGTAGGTATTCATTTTTGGATTAAATTCTGTCACAGAACAATTAACACTTATTATTACATATATTTCATATATATATATATATATATATATATATATATATATATATATATTATTATATGCATTTGAAACATGTATATTATCCACTCATTATTACAATTGTATTATAAGTTGTAAGTCTATGCTGCGAAATAAAATAAATTCTAAAGTGTACAAAGAAAATAATCTTGCGAATAAAATGAGATTTATGAGAGTAGTATATGATTCCGGTCTCCCTGTAAGAGCCCCATTCATTTATTCCATGTATTATCATATGCAAAGTAGGTAACGACCAGGTGGTAACTTGTCATATCACTTCCAAAACAGTACGTACATTTCTACATTAAAATTTGTATCCTATACAATAACAACATCCTCGCATGTAAAGAACATCTTAATATAATGTATGTATACAGCATATGTATGCAATATATGAAACTTATACCGAAATGAATTCCGTAAGGAAGTAACTATTTTTCAAATAATCCTCATACTTGGCAATTTGATGTATAATGATCATGTTATATGCTAAAGAGTTAATATGATAAAACTGGTAACAATCTTAAACGTTATAGCCGCCTTGACTCTAGGAAACCGAGAGAGCGATCGACTATTTATCCATAGGACGAGGCTCTTTTAAGAGCTACTTATTTTCACGCAAGATCCACTTAAGGTCAATAAAGACACGAAGAAAAACTGATGAAAAAATAAATAACATCTACGCCAAATGCAATTTAGCTGTACAAGTGAAAAATCTGGCTGAAAGAAAACTTGTAAAGCATTTTGAAGGTGTCTGCCTCAGGTTGGACTTAACACCCAGAAATGTACTAGTTCTAATAACAAAAGTCATGCCATAATACGTTAAGTTTTGATTGCTGTTGCTTTTTCATGGTGAGGATAGTACAAAACGGACTTTGTGCGGGAAGAAGGAAACTGCCGCACATTTCGGTAGGTCAAGCATGCGCAGAGTTAATGATCAATATTTAATTTAAAATTAATTTCTGATTCTCCTCGTGCGAAAGGCCTTGAAATAAAGAGAGGCTATCGCTAATTGTAACGGAATTCAATTAACGGAATTAAACGGAATCACTTAAGCGACTGTACCGCGAGGTCATGGAATGCGATTGGGACACAGTGAGGTTTGATAAAAAGGCTTTTTCTTTTATTTCTTAGATGTTTACGATTTATGAAAAAGAAAGCATTAGGAGAAAAATTTCTTTAACTAAAAATTATCGAACCAATTCGCAATATTAACATAGTAGTTAATGTTTGCAGGATCCAGTTTCATCCAAAATAACCGCAGTTTAAGGATTTTGGGCCATGGACTTGTTTTCTAGCAAACCTGATGATGAAAATTCCATTAAGATAATAATTGAAACCTATTATTAGTGATTCAAAGGTTACAAACGGGAAAATTGGCATATTTATAATTTCACCGGTTGATAAAAGGTGTGATAAAAGATTTTAACCCCCCATTTGCTGTTAATGTGAATCACGTATACTTTATATAGTAAAAACTTCAATATTATATACCGCACGGATTTAGATGTATGCGTAGTATAGATGTGTGCAACAGTGTATAATTTAAATCCTTTGAATAAATTGGATTTAAAAAAGGTGTAATTACCCAAAAAGAGTTTGAAAGAGAATCATAAAATCACTATTTCATTCCGGTATTCCTGAAATAAAGCTGAATAAAGCTTACAGCTGAATCTAAATGGTTGTTGGCACTCTGCTTGAGCAAATTGAGGTACAAATAACTTAAATATATTATCCATTTCAGAGGAAAATAAAGGTTGCTTTCTTTTGAAAATGTGAAATCACTAGTGCTCCGTTAATGTTCCAGTTTTAGTAAATTTTCATCAGATATTTACATCTCAGGTATTTTTTCCAACGCTTCAACATTTTTTTGATAGAATAGCCATTTCTTGTTTCGTTATATAGTCGTGACTATGTAAAAAATAGTGGTGAATTTGAATTTGTTAATTCAATGTGTTACTGCATCATAAATACATAATGCATCAAAAGAGTAAGTTTTGATGATATTCCACAACATTTCTTGCAGTTTTTTATATTTCAGACAGTACTTCATTTGTAATAAAATTTGCTAATACAAAGATATAGCTCGTAGATACCACCACCAAATATCTTGATCAGCCGGAAGCAGCAAAAGAGGCAAGAAACTCTCCACCTATCGCTTAAACATCATGATTTTGACCTCCGACATCTACGATGGAAATATCGATTGATGAGAAAGTAAACGACGAATTTGACGCACCAGCAGAGAGTTCACTGCCACAGTTTGGCTTTCGGCATTTTCATCATTGCAGTCGTACTTATTTAGTGAGTTTCAATAACCAATGCTATTAGCCGATTCTATTGCAAGTGATATACTGTCTCAACTCACGCACAAATTTTGAGCCAATGAATCAAAAGAAGCATTTTTCTCTTTAATTATTTTATTTATTAAATTTACGCTTGTACCGCTAAGCATAGTATAATAGAGGGAAAATGTATTTTCTATGCAACAAAAATGTAAATAAAAGGTTTTTTTTAGAGGCTTCGAAAGCAAGATCTGCTGAAACGATCATTTGAATATAATATTATACAATGAAAACAAATAATGGTATGTATTTTACAAAATATATGTCATATAAAAAACCTCTGCTTCATCGATGAAATTCAATTCTATCTGAGAATTGTAATCCTGATTTACCAGTTACCGAAAAATGTAAATATTTTAATGTCCTTTGCATTTTCATAAGTTTCATTTGGTTGTTTATTATACTGATGTGTTGATTCATATCAAGGACGGTAAATTTATTGACATAGACAAAGCAACTTCGATTAATTGTGAGTTAGTTTACCCTGATTCGCATGTACTTTTAACGGATGCAATCGTGAATGTGAGACGCAACTATCTCTAAAGAAACCATCGATATTCTAGAAACATAGATTCTAATTCTGGGTGGTATATTCCAAAAGACGGTGATGAAGTCATACATATCAATCGTTCAGTCGGAAATGACCTTCTAAATGAAAATTTAATACGCTTATACCTTGCCAATCCGCAATTTCCATTCCTAAAACCCTATATTCTGACAGATACCAGCCCACTGCTCTACTATATGTAGGTTAAACATAAGGATATGTGAGTGTCATAAATAGTACAGCCTTCACATTAAAGCATTTATATTTCCAACTTAATTCAGACTGGATGCGAACGGAGCCCAGCATCCATTAGCTAACAACAGTAGTGTTGAAGAGAGTATTGGGTTTATTAGGTAATATGAGGATTAAGGTAGTTACCCCATTGTTTACCTCACTGGACCATAATTCCCTAAGTATAATAAGTACTCGAAGTGCAGCACAATAATGACAATATGAATAACTCATTCTATGACATCAAATACGGATCCATAAATGGGAACTCCATTGCAAAGCTTTACTCTTTCTCCATTAGCTCTGATATTATCTCAGCTATGAATACACATACAATGGTACACCAGACATATTTTATTTCGCTCTATACCAAAAGTCTGAAATATTATATATGCCGAGGGTATGGTTGGAGTATCAACCTATTAGAATAAGACCTTTACAATATCCCGTGATAAATAAATCCAACATACATGGGATAACCTTAACGTAAGCCATGGAAATACGCTGTCCCAATTTTCCCAGATTCCGAAAGAAAAAGACACTTTATCAAACCAACTTTTGCGCGGGGCTGAAAACCTGCGTAAATATGGTGAAATACGACACCTCGGAGAGGGCATTGAGGTCAGGAAGGCCGACGGGAAAAGAGGTAATGGACGCGGGAGATCAAAATAGAGTCGTTAAGTATTTAAACGGCTTTCCGAACACCGAGGCCTCTGAGAGCGATGCATCCCGGAGAGGATTGATGGCAACGGATTCCACTTTCCCTCTGATCAGGCAAACAATTGCATGACTTTCTTTTGACTTGGATATGCGAGAGTGCATTTTCAGGCGTTTCACGACATTAAGCTCTTAGAATAATAGGTCATCGAGAAATTAGCTCACCATTCACAGGAATTCATTGGCTGAATCGATTTCATAGCTTTTGAATGGATATTTTAGCGCTTACACAGGCCAAAATTCTTGTTCTTTGTTAAGTTGGCTTCGATGGTTTCTGCGTAAGAAGTAAATATCTACATCTTTTGAAACTGTAACTAGATTAATTTATTTAGGAATGGGGTTTTTAAATTTTATACTAAACTTGATATTCATGCGCTGTTTCCTTGTCGTTTGTGATGTTTCCCGACGGAGAAACCTCTGCTCTAAATCGCAAATCCAAAGCGATGGAGGGAACCGATCCACTCGAAATTAAATTATACTTCAAATTCGGAATCAATATGTGAACTAATTAAACAATATAATATTGATTAATTGTAAATGGAAAGTTTTTATTCATTTTATGTTAGATCTCGTAATGGTGGAATTGACTTTCACCTTGTTACAAACTTATTGATTAACTTGTAACTTTTGTCACACCACCTAAATACGCACAAAGTGTAGGAAGTTTTTTCGGGTTTCCAACCGGGTTACAGGCAGGAACGGGTCCGACGTTTCGACTATTAACTCCATAGTCATCTTCAGGGATGAAGTGCCGAGTAATGGGAGTCGGACCCGTTCCTGTCTGTAACCCGGTTGGAAACCCGAGAAAACTTCCTACAGCACCTGCACCGGGAAAGCACCAGATCCTTCTTAACGCACAAAGTGATTGATTTGATGATATTTGATACTTATATGCGTGTATGTATGATTTACGTATAAAAAATGTATGACTAAAGATAATAAATCTCGCCAAATAATTTATTCCGAAGCAAAACTGTGAGTAGATATTCACACAAATGGCCATATGATAAATCATTTTACAAGAATCAGTCTTGATCATCTTTGATAATGATCTAAGATACTCTAAAGTAAATAATATAATCTGAATGGGATATAAATTGAGATCGAGTCAAAGAAATTGTGACTTATTTCCCTGTTCAAATATATAGAAACTCTTAGAAAAGTAAATACGCATTGAAATCATATTCTGCGCTTTACATACATTAATAACTTTAGCAACTACTAATTAATCTTTCTGGTATGTTAGCTCAAACACTACTAGACATTTAAGTACATTTTTGAACGATGCAACTACTTGCAGCCTTTTTTTTCCCTGCTGAAGACTAACATCACACTTTACTCACACCCGCTGTGAACACGCAAAGCCTTTTTCATCCGCACTTAGGCACCGCTTCCGCACCAATCTCAGGTCCTAAAAACTAAAAGGTGGGAACAAAAGTGGCCTCATTTCGGTATAAACTCTCTCAAGAACAAAACGCGATACGGAGGCACGTAATTAAACGGAGGTTTTTAAAGCATCCTCTGGAGATTTCACGGTCCACTACTCCTGCCTCTCAGCAATCACTTTTCTTCAGTAATTAATTGGATTACCCTTTCGACACCGTTTCCTTCTCTGCTTTCACTGGGCCCACGGCGCCTAATCTCTCAGAAGGGACCTCCGAGTAACTATTCACTGAATAACCGGACGACTACGCAAGGGTTAACGACACCCACGCAAGGAGAGAGCGAACAAAGGGATCGAAGAGGAAAAGTTATGTACGGAAGGAGAGCGGGGAAGGAGATTCAATCTATGCTTTACGCTCTAACGGCTTTTAAGAAAATAACTTCACAAGCATATACGGGCGCCTGAGGATACACAAGAAACTCAGCGAAGAGAAAAAAGTCATTATTAACCTGTACTAGATCCCGGATCTTTAAATATTCAGGAAAATGACCTTGCTTAATTAGCTATGGCATGTAATTCATATTTTCATATGCTTATATGATGATCAAAAAATTATATTTATCTATTTGAAGAAAGTATATCAACCCAAAATGTTTCAGAGATAGGCATGCCATAACTAATTCACTCCGTTTTCAAAATATAGATGATTCCTTGTATTACAGTAATATGATTCAGAAGCTTGCAATTTCATCAAAATTAGCATAAATTATTTAAATGATTATTCTTCGGAGAAGAAAGGTGCACTTCGGAAATCCACAGCGGACTACCACTAGCACCTCTCAACAGCAAAGCCCTTTCCCATGGATCGTTTCCCACGATGACAAGTATAATTCCCTTACCATAGAAGTGTATTCTTTACTATGGATTCAACGAAACCGTCTTATGGGAAGTCTTTGAAACTGTCGCCATTCATAAACCCAAAATTTCCACTTACTCAAAATCTTCTCATAAAGTGCTCTAAGAAATTGTAATTTCCTGGCCAAAAAACGATAATCGTCAAAACTTTTATAATAATCTTTGAGTATTTCATTCGATGCCTAGGAAGTGTTAAAAAAAATGTGATTTAGTTCTTAAAACCATTTAATGCGCCCATAAACGTTCCTTCTAAGTAAACAGTGGTTACTAAGATAAGCTCATCACTCAAACATTTTCTGAACATAAAATCGGAAGTATGCTAAGAAAGTTTTCGTCATCTCAGACTAAAGTTTCCCCTTTTGAAATGTCAAAGTAACAGAATAAAGAATGGAAGATTTTATTTGCCTGTGTTTAGCACCAAAATTTGAATTGAGTATTGAAATATTTCGTCCGAATATGAGCATTTATTCCTTAAAATAAGACATACTTTGTTATTTCCAATTTTTTTTCTTTATGAAATAACTACCTTTGGTATGTCCAACAGTTACTCACTCCCAAATTGCCAATATATGATAAATAGACCGTAGATGATTAGATTTACTTCTATTTATCCTTTTAATATACAAATATGCAATGAAATACTTGTATTCCTCGTATCGAAATTCTATACCTTGCTTATAAAAACACTCCAAAATTAAATAATAAATGAGAATAAAAAACACATGCGTCACTGGTGCTCTAACTAATGTCTTCTTCATACATTTGTATACCTTTTCCCGGCTATCCTAAAATCAAATTCTACACTCAGGGATATTTATTACTTTTCGGCTAAAGATGTTTGATTTTGTGTATTTTCATATGATATCCAACCTTCCTATCTCATTCTGTCAGTTTTTAATAATCATTTTGTATGGCGTTATTCCTATTATTTTATACCATTATATGAGTGAGTGATTTAACATAAATATATTTTGCCTTCTGGGTTTCTCCTGGAAATTTAGAAAATTGTATGCAATTAATCTCAATCATGTGATCAACATTACATTATTCGCTTCTATGTGTATTAAACAATTTTAAATTAAATGACTACGTGACAGTAAACATAAACTCCCTGAACTCTAAATAATCGGCAACACCAAATAGATCGGACAAATGAAAGCCATTTTCAATGCATATTTCGCACGAACCCGTAACTCGACCAAACGCCGCCGTAATGACATCGATGGTGACTACATTTTCAAAGTTGAGATTCATAGAAGAGTCCCAGGGAAACCAATTAGTCGAGTGATAACCAATCACAAAAATATTCACCGTGCGCTAAGCCGTGCTCGATCCAATTAGCCTAATGAGGCAACTTTACGTCCCATAAACAAGTGATTAGCTGCTCACAGTGACAGCCGCGTGAACCGGCCAATCCTCATCATTCAAAAAATTACTTTCCCTCGCTTTAATAAATCACTGCTTAAATAAACGCTCTCTCGCGAAACCAGAGCAACGTAAAAAATAATTTCAAACGTGTTTGATTTTCCAGAGCAGCTAAAGCTCTCCTTAATTGCGTTGATATGTAGAGAATCAATATAGACACAATCCAGCTGAGGCAACGATTTATACGCACAGAAAAATGAATCGATGTTTAACTTATTAAGGCAATATCTCTCAGTTTAAATTCTTTGAATTCAGCCATAATAATCACGTGAAGTTACGGTATACCGCATTTTCAATTGAAAATTAGTCTGCACAACAAATATTACATCGCAGTTTACCAGATAATCTACTCGAAATTACTTTGTGACGTGTAGAAATTGGATGGAAGAAAGCTCTTTATGTAAGATAATGAATATATTCATGGAATCCTGTTACAAAGTGTTCCAGGAGCGAATTTCTGCAAAAAGAGTTTTCCATTAAGTTTGAGATGTTGTAGCGATCATAACTATTTTACAAGATATTTAAAAAAATCAATGGCTTACTTTTGTTCTACATATCTTAACTACTTGCAGAAATAAAGGTGAATTTTATCGAAAGATGATTTGACTAGTAATTCACGTTTCAAACATTGATATCCTATTGAAAAATTCCATGATCAATGTGACAACCTAAGCCATGTTTCCGAATATATATTTAAACTCAATTTTATGTTATTACCAGTAAGTAAAAAGCAATTTTATTATTCTGGTGATTCAAAACTGAATTTAGTTGACGGGGCTGCAGTCATTCATGGCCTGAGGAGTCGGGTAGCTAAGTAGAGAAGTAGAGTAGGTATAAGTTGCCTTACAATGATATATAATCTACTTATTATACTTTATTATAAACTATTCTCTCCTTTTTCTCCAATTAGCTTCATTTTGGGTAAATATCAAGGAATAATAACCATAAATTGGCTAATTTTCATTTTTACACTTATTCTCTTCATAAGTGACAATAATTACCATTCAATTCTTTGGAATTGCCAAACATAATTTAAAGATGGCGAGGAAAGTTATATAAATGTAATAAGTAGTTATATTTAATGTAGGAATTCATTTTCTTTTTAAAGAAAAATCACGCATTTAAGTTATTTTGCTCTCTAGTCTCTCGTTTATTGTCTCGTTTGTTCATGTATCGAGTATATTACCGAATATGATCTACGAAGCATTGTCTATCAAATAAACTCATTTTAATTTGCACAGATTCGTTTGAATTTAGACGATTCACCACTCAGATTCGGTAGGAACGGTTCCGTATTCACCAAACACATTCGCCTGAAAGATGCTTTCCTATGCATATCACATCCTCACCCCTCTCATAAATACGAGTTTTGTCTTATATTACGCAAAATGCCATGAATCAATCTTGATAATATCCATAAATTTCACAGTGGGTCATTACCAATAAAGCTGAAAATGATATAATCCCAACGTGAATAAGATTCCGTAAATATCTTCTATCGTTTTATATTTAAACACTGCTTACTTCGGTTGCTCCACTAATTTTTCATTCACTGTGACCAGCGCCACATATTTGGCTTTCCGCACGACCTAACAAAAAAATAGAAAAGAATTCCGCGCGGACAGTTTCAATATTTCGAAACATCTCCGTGGACAGCCGAAGAGGAAATAAACTGACCAAAATGACCCCCGAAGTACGTCGAATGAAGGATCCCATTGATTCAAAAATCGCCTATTTTCTTCGAAATTCTATTGCCAGACTAAACCAAGAATCCTTATTCATATGATTTTAACGATGGCTTCTAGATGTGGTTTAAGTTTCACCCAAAATGTAACAGCCAAGATACAGTTCGCGGTAAGGCAGCTCACCCAGAAAGCCTTAAACCCAAAAGTCGGTTAATTAAAGAGACATTATAATCGAGGGATGATTAGACTAACGGATTTTTCAAAAGACATCAAACATCATCAGTCATTGAATTTTATTTGTGAAAAAACTAGCATGTTATGTTTTTTTTTTTCAATTAAAAAATGCAAAAATAATATTATGAACCATTCCAGTTTATACAACTGGTGATTTTGAGAGCACCATGTATATTAAACCTTCCCCATTGATTATTTTCTTTAGCTAAACCGAACCCGAACGAATGACGAAAACTATTTCAAAATTCTGTATAGAAATATAACATCAGGCAAATCCTCGGGTAACTTGAGTGAACCGACTCTCAGACGAAATGCTCTTTGTGTAAAACGTGACGCATCTCACAATCAATTTCATGCGAACAAAACCAAGAACCTTCACACATGTACAGCCTCAGCAACGGCAGGGATAATCTACTGTTGTCAAGGATACGCGGTTGGCTATTTGGAGCGATAAAAACTCACCCCTTCCGAGCGACGGGGGAACCTCCTCTTGCCTCAAAACCTCGGCGAGGTTCATCTCGCATTCCTCGAGCGTCGAGAACGTGAATGGACTTTTGGTGGTTTCATCTCTCTTGGCCTCCCTCTTCCTCCTCTCTGGACCATTCGCCTCCCTCTTCCTCCGCTCTGGACCAGTGCACGCCGGCAGACTCGAGCACCTGCACACGCGCCCCACGATGTCGCATCCGAACACGGAATCCTGCTTCGTACCCTCGGGACATGGGTTCGACTCTGGGCCGTCCGCTTCGTTGCCATCCTCTTCTCTTAGGGGGCCCACTAATGCTCCAGGAACACCTGCAAAACGCAACATTAAATCATAATTAGTGAGAGGGTAAGTGATGGAGCGAAAAGCGCTTGCAGATTATGACTTAAAAGAAGTTTCAAATTCGACTATTTTCTGAATATGGGTGCAAACACTCTTCGAGTGGGAAAGAGTGAAAGGGCCAAAGCTAATTAGTAGGCATATCTATACTAATTTATCAGCTTACTATATATAAATAAATCTTATTTATGCATATTTTCGTACAAATGCATGGAAATGCTTCCACAGAGATTCAAGTAATCAGCAAACAATAAAAATATGATGATATCTACGTTCCTTAGCACATGATAAGTAATGTTTTTTCCTAAAAAGAAGCAATAGAGAAAATAGTCAAAGCAAATAGAGAAGCGGTATGTTCAATGCAGAGTAAATAGAATGATACAAAAGTAAGTATATATTCAGCAATAGAAAGCAATAATATCATGCGACTAGAAAATAGAAGATGAAACATCAAAGTAAAGACATCAGATTGAAACAACTAAAATAAATAAATTACGGAAGATCACGGGAAAGATTTAAAAAGATAAGAATAAAGATGGTTGAGAAAGATATGTCAAATAGAATAAATTGGAAAATGGGAGGTAATAGAAGAAAATAATTGAACGAAAAATAAATAGAATGGCCGAGACAAGTGGGTAAATATATACTGAGGCAAGAGTGAAAAGATAAGTAGGAATGCATAGAAAATGTTGACAATAATGCATGCAAATTCATAACAAAAGTCAAAGTCCAGGCCCGAATGATGTATGATATTATTTCTCTTTTAAAATTAACGTACAAGAGGATTTCAGATTATTTTTCGGAAGCTACTAGTCGGAAGTGTTACAAATGTCGAAAAAGAAACTATCAAGAATTTTGGAAGGTGATGAATTTATTTATTCTATTGTATTGTATTTTATCGTAATAGATTTTCTAAGCAGAGTAAAATTCCGTATGAAATTATAAATAAAATACCTGACACTTACTCTAATAATTGTACCGAAAAGACAATACGTATTTACATGCAAAGCTACAATTCTGCATATTTGAGGTTTTCATCTACAAATTTTTTGATCCAAGGTGCTAATGCTTGAACTCATATCACAAAAATATTAATTATACGGGAGCTCAGTATAATTCAAAACCAAGCTATTCATCTTCGCTATTTATGAAATCTAGATGATCAAGCGTTACTTTGTGGAAAGCCATTTTAGATCATGAAGAAAAACAGGGTAATTTTCAAAGCTTTTTCCAAAAGTGGGGAAAATTACATTGTTTTTCTTCTTTATCTTCTCTATTTATCTTATTAAATAACAGTTTGTTACTGCGCATGTCTTCGTTTTCCCATCATATCTACATTTAACATCGTTTGAATATCCTCAATCCTCCCTTTTAACGGATGCCACAAGCAAGAAAAATATCAAGTTTGATTTAAAAGAACCAATGAGCATTATTCATTACATCGTGCACAGAATATTACATTTTTTTGCTTCTGAAAAAAAAGATAGCAATTGGCGTTTTTCATGCTGCTGAGAGACAGTAATCTATCATTTCATCTAACGCAATGTCTTTGAAATTTTAAAAAGAAAGATGCAGGGTCACGAATTAAAAAGAAGAAAATTTTTTTGCAGGGAAACTACCTAAGTCTGCAAATAGGGAAAGAATTCACCGACTTCATAAAATCTCAAATAACTTCGAAACTAGTTGTATAATATGTAACTAGTTGTGTAATAACTTCGAAATAGTTGTATTTTGTTGTTTTATGCAAGACAAAATCATTACTTTTTTAGCTTTATAATTATAGCTCTGTTCATAGAATATTGTTAAATGAGAGGCTCTAGTAATTCAAAGTCCTCATTTAAAAGATATGCAGAAATGAAAATACCCCCAACTCCGAGACAAATAATATTTGCAATTTTTTAGTATGCATCGATTTGTGAAATTTGAAAGGTCACTGTTACCACATACTCAGGTATGCAGTATCATCTGCTATCCACACATTCCAATTTGCTAACGCTCGTGAAATTTTCAACTCTAAAGCTGCCACTCGAATGTTCATGACATCATTTTCAAGAGAGCAACGGTACCGAAACATTCCAAGTGTAGATGCAAATTCAATGATTCTGTCGCTAGATTTAGCGATCTTTGTTACTTTTTCTATTTACATCTCGCACAACATCTATCATGTGCTCTTTCATGCACACTCTTTGTTTTTGTAGCAAAGCATAATTTACTTATATGATAACTAATGTAGAATTATATTGATTAACTTATGTACCTTAAATTCAAACCACTTCTTTAATACATTTAATGTCTAATCTGATATAATTTCCGCATAAGCGAATGAATTCATTTATATTACGTAGTAAAAAGAGAAATGTAATCACCTTATCAAGAAAAACAGTGCTACAACGGTAAAATTGGTGACAATGTTATCTATTATTTTCCCTTGGCCTCATCTCATTAACCTCATATATATTATGTCAGGTGACAACAATTTTCTAATTGCCATAATATGCTATTAATATAGTCATCAATTCCTTCTCATGTACGTAGTCACGTGAGCAGGCGAATCAGCGATGAAATAGTCTCACTCGAATCTGGAAAGGGTCACAATAATTATTATTCAAGTACTCCTAATTAATAAGTTTGACTTACCAAAATTTGCAAACTGGAAAAATTAGATCTTTATTTCTCTCAATTCATTTTGTGTAATATAAGCATAGCTAAACCTCTATTACTTTGGAAGCTTCCATAATACACCTCCCTTCTTGCTGACTCCCGATGCCTCTCAGCACCTAAGCGATCTTAAAAATACGTGTGACTATCGTTAAACGTGTAACTGTATATTCACAATCCATACTTATTATAGCTCTGGTCGCGAAATTAAGCATATTACACCGAGAGAAGCTGGAAGCACTCAATTCTCATTGTACACAATTACCAACAAAGGCACTCTAAAACATAATCCTATGAGCTTTCGTTGGAGCTCACCATTAAGAGCAAAGCATATTAGATTCTGAAAACATGAACTCTGCAGATACGCTTGAACGCTCTTGCAGTGACCTCTATCGTTGGCTTTTTTACCCTATCTTTCGCCATCCCGAACTTCTCTCTGCAGCATCCCTCGGGAGTCCAGAAATGCCAATTAATTGGCCACATCCATCACTGGATATGTAGTGAGGCAGGGCCTTGTGCCCAATTCTCTTTGCCCTACGGTTAGGAGCGGAAGATGAAAAAAGGCTTCCGTTTCCCAGAGTGATTATAGGATTGAAATAAAAGAATAAAACGGGTTTGTTGGGGCTTCCAAATGGATTGAATGGATATCCGTCCATCTTTTCGCCTAGCGGCGCACTTTGCAACTATTTATCACTTGGACGAGCGATGAAAAGAAAAAAGAAGATCATCTGATAATGTGGGATTAGTCATTGTGAGAGTTGAAACTAATACTCCAAAGCCAATGAATGGGTTGACACAGTTGACTTAAGCCATTCGTTTATTAGCAGTTCACAGAAAGCTGCTTTCATCGCTATTGTAGCACAAATAGGGCCACGAATTAGAGACTGCTATTCCCAGAATTGCTACATTATTATTCTCCCCGTCGGTTTTAGGTGTAGCAGGAGATGAGATAGAAGATATCGTTGCAGCGACAGGTTTTAATTAAGCAAGAAAAGGGAATTATCAATATAACACATATAATATTAATAATAGAAGGCTACATCACTTGGTTTAAGAACACAATGACAATTGGCTTCAACGTAACTAAGCCTTCGCATAAAATATTAGTTGGTTGAATTATATCGAAACCCATCATTCAAGCATTTATCCGTTTTTAGCTAAGATTATGCTTTAATTGATTTATAATAATTTTACTGTAGGGAATACCATCGAGCATTGCTCTTGGAGATTCTTGTAGCGGGAATACTAATGAACAGCCCAAAAATAATTAGTGTAACAATTTGTGTATATCATCATTAATACCATGAATATGGAACAGATATAAGGATTTCAATGAATATACCCCTTAATGGTCAAGGTAATTCACCATCTCTACCCCTAAACACCTTCCAGAAGTTCTATTAAACTATTTTTACTTTCTCCATATACGAAGTATAGAGAAAGTATTGTTTTCATGAAAAAATTCGACTTCGAGATTTTAACGGAAATACATGTTTTGGGGTCCCTAGAACACGTTTTGACTATTTTCGGAATGATGTCTGTGTGTATGTGTGTGTGTGTGTGTGTGTGTGTGTGTGTGTGTGTGTGTGTGTGTGTGTGTCTGTATGTGTGTGTGTGTTTGTGGGCGCTCTAACGTAAAAACTATTGGTCGTATCAATACCAAACTTCGTATACAGTACTGTGGTGTGTGCTGTCAGAGTTGATCAGTTTTTGGAGTAAATCGGTTGACCGGAAGTCGAGCTTTATTCATTAAAGCTCATTTCCGGTTTTCAAAATATCTACATAAATAAGGTATATACGTGTATTGTATTACTTATAAAAGTTTTAGATAATGAAATTTACTATAACTTTTGTATTTAACATATTTTTATATCACCGGTTGATTAGGAGTTATTCGTGAAATACCGATAAACCGGAAGTAGCTGTTATGTACTTTGTGGGCGCTCTAACTTAAAAAATATTCATTATATCAACACCAAATTTCATATATAGTACTTTGGTTAGTTTTTTTAGAGTTGATTAGTTTTTGGAGTATATCGGTTAACCGAAAGTTGAGCTTCATTCTTCAAAGCTCATTTCCGGTTTTCAAAATATCTCCAAAAATATGAAATTTAGGTAAATACTATTATTTGTAAAAGTTTTAAAAAATGTAATTTACTATAACTTTTAGTTGAATCATATTTTTGTATCACTGATTGTGTAGGAGTTATTCATGAAATACTGATAAACCGGAAGATGCTGATTATGTACTTTGTGGGCGCTCTGGGCTCTATGGGCGAAACGCCAATTTCATCGTTTTTCATCGATCATGTCCCGTAAAACATTATTTATCATGTTTTTGGCGTCAAAGATAATATATATATTAATCACTCATCTTCCAAGTTTAGATGGAATATAGAGTTCGAAATTACTGTCGTAGATAAATATTTACATCTTATATATGGAGAAAGTCATGTGCTGGCCACATCAGATTTTTAATTTGATGCTTAATTTAGTCGCCGGAAAAATTCCTAAAAAATAAAAATGCGAGCATCGGAACTTACTTGAAGCGTCAAGTCATCCAATTCATAATATTTATATTAGTAAGTAGATGATTGCGTCCATTAATTCCTTAATTGCTCCTATTTTATAATAATTGACAAGTAATATTATGAATACTACAATGAAAATAATGGTTTTTAGCAATTAAACTTAGCTAACAAAAAAAGCTGGATCTTTGGAGCCGAAGTTGACAGTTTTACTGATATGATAAAAAAATGAGAAGTTTTTGAAAATAAGACAGCGTTGATTAAAGATAAATTCTAAAGAAAAAATATGAATAATTAAAATAGATGATTAGAAAATAGAGAGCATTAATTAATTATTTTCTTCAAACTATTGTTGCTAATGTAAGTTACAACTCAATGTAATTGATTAAATAAATGAATGTTAAAGAATAAAAGTTTGTATTAATATTGAGGAAAGGTGTGCATATCATGGAAAAAATTAAGTGGTTTCTGGGGGAGGCATTGCTGCCATAAGAGTAGCTATCAGAGACAATAATAATATTTAGTAAGTAATGTTTTCAAAACTTGGAATCGAGCCAAAGACAAATGCGCTACTTGATTGGCTATCCGTATTCCTCAAATATCAATATTTAAATACCAAAAAAATTTCCATGATCAATTCTTAGTGAGAAATCGTTAATCAAAATGTAACTTCTCTTGTTTGTAAACAAATTAGATTCGTAATTTGATGTGAATTAGGGCTTGGATATGAAATTACTTATAACTATGGAGTGAATCCCAAGAATATTATTGAAGTGAAGGCAAAGGAGTGTGAGCTTCTGATAAAATCCGTGGAATCGATTTCCTAATCGAATATAGGCGATTTGCCATTTAAAATGACAAATCCGAGAGGAGAAAAGCCGTCTTTTTCATTCCATCCGTTTCCGCCGGAATCCATTCAGAAATTTCACAGATGCGTGGAGAGAATTTTACGATCTCTATGACACTCAGCGGATTATATTTCATTCGCTTTAGCCAGATTGCAGGTCTACTTATTGAAATCACAGAAGCTGCATCAGCTGAGAAGATATTAATGTATTCAATCAAATCTAACGAATTTGTGTGCTTTAAGTCGGATCTTTCAATTGAAGGATAAATGAGATTCGAATTTGATGCAAAGTTCCAATTGACATCTGTCAAGCCGTAAGGAAAGAGAATTTGGAACACGGCTGTTAAAGAATTCGAGGTCGAAAAACTGCAAAAGCCGTCTTTGTGTGCGTTCCCGCCCACTCCACACGTAGACAACCAATACCCAGCACCCCTGCGTTTTTCCTTTGCACCGTTTCACTCCGGAAGAAAAAAGCATTGCTTTCGATATACGCATTGAGTTATATTTAAGTTCGGTGTCTTGTTTTCTCCGATCTCAGGTAAATGAGACGAGGAAATGGAACTGGATTCCCAGTACGTCAGAATGAATGTCTAACGGATAGTAATCCTAGTTCACACATTCAGAAAATACAGTGTTAATGAGATAATATCGCACATTATCGTATTTATATCTACTTATTATCAACAATAACACCACAAGCTACATATTGGACTGTAACAATACTCCATACGACCTTTTTCTTAGTTATTATGTAAGGGCAAATCTTTCCTTAAAAGAATGAACTCAAAGAACATTGTTTTTCCTTTTGTCTGTTTCTCTTGTTTTAGTCTCATTATCGGATCGGACATAGAAGCGAGGGGTACCGATTGCGTTCCTACCGACGTCCTTTCTCTGCATTTATCAAGCAATCGCAGCATCTAATCTCCTATTATTCGAGGATTCCTAGCCTTCAACAGAAAGCGAAGATTTTAAGCTTTCCTTGTGAATTACTTGAATAATTTACTCTTGGGTTACAGCCCAAGTGAGTTCAGGATACATTGCTGCCGTCAACGTTTTCATGAGGTCCTCTGCAGCCCTGAGGAGGATGACATCAAGTTTGTCATTGAAACTTTGGCAACTGCAATGTCTCCTGAACTTATCCGGGATGCAACCCAAGAATCATCTATTCATCGGGAAGCATTCTTGGACAAAATTATAAATAAATATGCTAACAAAAAATATTGTATTGCGCTGATCCTTCTCAATGTCAGCATGGATATTTCAGCAAGTAAATCTCAGGTAAATTTAATCAGCAGGGATACTTATCTCCGTTTTTCGATAACGTCGAAAAAGGGTCTTCAATGCCAATTTATGATAACAATAAACAAGAAAACTGTGTCCATCGTTCAATTCGTTGCATTTCCATTACCAAAATCCTCGGAAATATACGGAGTGACCCAATCGCCTTCCCATAACAGTTACTGGGGAAAAACCGGGCGATAAAATTTGAAGAGTTTTTCGACCAGTTAATCTTTTTGCCGATTAACCTTCCACTACGTCTCAGTGCGAGTTCCAATAGGAGTATCGGATGGCGTCCAAGCGTGAAGCCAATCGTCCCGGAGGAGAGATTTAATGGCGAAAGAACGCGATGCAGAAAACAAATAGAACGTCCGGGGGCTAAAGGGCGCTATCAGGAAATGCATGAACTACGTGACCCAGTTTATAAAATTCCCACCATAACCCCTTCCTGTTTATTTTATATTTGCGAGGGAGATTAGGGGATATTCAATGCCTTGTTCATTCGTTAAAGGCTCCCGCGACGAGAACATTAGGAAACGATTGTAAATTCTGGAATTTTCCCAAGAAAGGCCATCCCTCTAATGTGGTGTTTCGAAATTCTACCTTTTCAAAAGGAGATTTACGGACGCTTGGAATTCTCTCTATATCCCTTGGTGGAGAGATATTTTGAATACGAGGAGAAAATTCTTTTTTCGCAGTAAAGGACTCAGAGATTATCGCATATATTTTCGGAATTATTTGATAATCTTACATTGATATATAATAAACATTTTAATCCTAAAGAATTCTGTAACTGAAGACGAACTTTTTCCATGTAACTGGTAGAACATCGAAGATGTTAATTTAAATATTAGAATTTACACCATAAGCTTTCCTTTTTAGGTCCTCGTGTCTTCCATCCCCTTATGCCTCAGTTTTGTTGGTTTAAGTGGTACTAAGAAAAGGTTTACGAAAGTTTCTCTTTATGGATGCAATGATAAGTTTTATTCATAAGATATTTCAGTTGCATTTGTGTGTTCGTATGTCTACTTCTTACATTATGGCTCTGTATGGAAACGAATCGTAAGCTGCTCTATTCATCATTTTGCCTGGTTAGCGTCATTACCTTCGCAAAGCTATCGCTTGCTAATAATGTATATGAGGTTCAATCTGTAGTTAAGGCTGTATATTTTACGGAGCTTATTTTCATTCTAAAAGTACGAATATAAAGGAGAAGAAGCAACTTGGAGTTGAACAATTTATTAAAAAAGT
This sequence comes from Sympetrum striolatum, assembly GCA_947579665.1. NCBI lineage: Eukaryota > Metazoa > Arthropoda > Insecta > Odonata > Libellulidae > Sympetrum > Sympetrum striolatum. The sequence goes on along the minus strand of OX388348.1, from coordinate 78,750,243 downwards.
AAATTCTGAAGATGTAGTGACCAGGTGTTACCCATTCACTGAACAAAATCCATAACATACTGCAAGATGAATTAATGAACTTCAATGAGGTTGCAACAAGGTTGATCACTCATTCCACTAATATCAATTGTTAATACACATGAATTCAACGAAAGAACGCAGCTATAGCACAATAATATTTGGTTTGTGGGAAAGACAAATGCCATTATGAGGAAAGACACCCAAATATCTTTAGCGTAATATCCAATGATGTACGATAAATATATCCTCCCATTGTTTAAGTTGTAGTATCCACGTTTTACACTGTTTCTATTAATGGTAATAAAAATAATGGAATTTATCATTAAATTAATAATGTATTTCTGCGCCAAATTTCAAAGAATTAAATCTTAAGAAAACCTTTTTAATTTAATTAAATTTTTTAATATTCTAGAAAAAAAAGTACAATTAAATTTATACGATTCTTGCTAAAAATTTAAATATATCAATTTCATGGCCATTACCTATTATTAGCATCCGATAATGCTCTTCATACCCATACATAGGACTGCCGCTTGATACCTAAATCACCTGCATCAAAGGATCACGTCTAAGGCTCGAGTCAATGCTCTGTCGAGTGTTCTCTCGCCACCAATTTAGTAGTTGTAGAAGTTGCTAAACTCGCTAAGTTACATTGATTGAAATAATAGATTCCCATCGGCGCTAATTCGATCCGAAGTGAGCAGATAAGCTTACTCCGTTGATAAGTTCGTCGGAGAGGCCATCTTGCTCCCTTGGCAACCGCACCCTCTTAGGCTACTTAACCAATTACGCGACGCGTTAAAAATACCTCTGAACGTGCTTGAGAATGTACACAACGCTTAATTATATTCCATAATATCTCATTTGTAATTGAATTCCACTAATCAAGATGCATTTACAGTATGATGATAAAAGTTCTAGTAATATAATAATAATAATTAGTAGTATAATATAATAGTAATACAAGGCTGCTTGTAGGGTATCAATGTAGATGTAGATATAGATGAATATGAATGTATTGTGACAGTCCAACTGTGAAAGATCCAATTCCAGAATTTCGTAATTTTTCAAACGGAATTCTAGCTAAGTTAACGCCCACCTTATATTCACATCAAATAATTTTTTTCTGGAAGCATTGATAAGACCTTACTCCAATGATAAATTAAAATATTACTTGAATTCATTTGCTTTCTTTCAGCTACTTCCGTCGAAAATTACTAAATATGAATATAAATTCAATCATCGTCTTTGTTTCGAATTGCAACTTTACTAATGAAGTACAGTTATGCTGAGATAATATAGTTTATTGCGGAATTTTTTTCCGATTGCATGGGGATTTTCTGTAAGTTCGTTTAAGATATTTCCTTCTTTTCAATATCATGCCTTGAAAAGTTAAAATTAGTTAATTAGTTAAACGTCAAATTTACTTCCGGACTTAAAAATAGTGCTAAGATTTTGAACTTGATGAACAAATAAAATTATGATACAAAATCTAGCTAATATTTTACCTCTGAAATTTTGAATAGTAATATTCTTGCTTTGAAAAATGTCAGTACAATGTCAGCCTCAATGAGAATAAATCACACTGAATATATATAATAATACATAAATTCCAACGCAGCATTTCAGAACGTAGGACAACGCGTAACACTCATATCGTCTTTCACGTCTAAAGAGTTAAAATGCACGAGGCGAAGCAACAGTGAATTAAGGAAACTGCACCAACTTTGTCGCCGTAACAACAGACTAATCTGATACCAGTGTTACAGTCTATTGTTACAGCCTTTTTCTTTTCGAGACATTCCGCTAGTCCTTAATGGGACCTATTCACTCCTTGCAGAAACTTTCTTATCACTTGACAAACTAATTCGGCCTCCATTGAGGAGACATGCCCCGTAACCCGCATGTAAGGACCCCATTTGAGATGCTCATAGGGGAACTATCATTCCCTGGTTAATGAGGTACTTCTCTTATCTTCTCAATACTTACCGAAGTAACTCCAATACATTTAATCTCCACCGAAAACAGAATGTACTAGTCTCCCTCGGTCAAGTTCCTAAAGACCTTAAGTGCCAATTTGTGCCCTAGTAGAGCAATTAAATTGATTACTTCGAGAGGAGAAAATCTTCTACAGCAAATAATGCCGCATACTCTTCAACAGTCAGAAGCATTGCGATAGTGGTTCAGTCAAACCTCAAAGTTTAAGCCAACAGAAGCAAAGAGAGCGTTTCCTTAGAATTACTATCTTCTTTGGATGCACCGTAAGCAAGATAATCTTAGACTTTAAATCTCTTTTTTGTTCATTTGTAAATAATACCATTATATGGAATAGCGAAGAGGGGGTCTAAAACCTCGATTCGATAGGAAAAATACCTCTAAATGAAATAAATAATTTAAAAGACTCACGTGGATACCGTGGTACTTTACAAATTTAATTCGTCCCCGATAATAGTTCGTCATCCGAAATTTTCGTAAACCGGAACTGTTTTGTGCCTAAAAAATGAATTTGAAGTAGATTAATCGATTTCTGGATTCCTAATAATCGTTTAGTTAAATTTGCAAATGTTAGTTTATGCACGTTTCATTCCAGATACCGTTACATTGATACTCATCGTTCTGGAAATTTTACCAACCTTCTGCAAATAGTATACAAGGCCTTACTAACATTTTATCATACAGTTGATGACACTGCACGTCAAAAAATTATAACTAGTAGTGGTAGTAGTAGAAGTAAGGGTTATGAGGTGCCTCGACAGCAAAGGTCATGTTGCACCGTATACGGAGGAGATATCATGATATTATTTTATTTTTAACGTAAGATGAAATTTAAAAATCCTATTCAAATTTATTCTTCATTACTTATATTTTTAATCTATTTTATATTTTTAAATCTGTTTAATTAATTTTACTTCACTTAAGAATTTAAGGACAGAGTCTAATTTTTCCACATCATCCCCCAGAATTTCCTTAAGATGACCTTGGAAATACCTATTTCTGATAAACTGATATTTTGTACATTCAGTCAGGAGGTGTCTAATAGTTAGGCGAGATTCACAGTGGTCACAAAAATTATAACTTGTTGGATAATTAATCTCTACATGCAGTTAGGAAGTACTTTTAAGTTAACCAATCAGGTTATTAATTGGTGCTCCATTTCCGACTTCCTATCCGTTAGTCGGTACATCGTTCGACATCAGAGATTTAATTTGTTCGGAAAATTTGCTCATGAACCGATTTATTCGTTTAGAGGCATTTTAATTCTTGAGATTATATTTCTCTTTTTTGACAATAACCTTTCCCTGAATAAAGTTTTGGAACTATTGAGTGTAAATATAGAAGATGGAAACTAAAATCTGATGCAAAATGAAGCAAATGACTTACTTCTCATGAAGACTCTCTTCTCATTTTGACGATTTAGGAAAGATGAATAGGTCATCAGTATAACTTTCCTAAATATTGGTTACCGCATATGTAGATCGATGTGAGGTTTGATTGACATAATTAATACATTTTGATTACGAAGTTTATCTGCGGTGGTCCCTTTAATGGTTAGAGTCTCACTTATGATTAAACAAGCATCACGCATCAGAACGCCAATTTCCTGACTGAATTCCATCGAATATGAGACAGAAAATCTCTTTAGCACTAACTTAAAACTATATATCTCAATCGAAGAAAGAGCTACAACACTGTCTAGATATATGTTTCTTGAATTTCGCGTTTTTCTGAGTCTTAACTTCTATCAAAATATATACACATGTATGATTGAATGATACAAAATTGTCATTAGTTTTAGCCAAAGTGTATGAAAAGATAATTTCAAAGGTGATGAAACTAAATGAAAAATTGTTGACTGAAGACAACATTTAAGGAATTTATAAAACCGTAATTTCTGCTAAATATTTCCCAATATTTGGTTAATTTTACGGAAACCTTAATTCAGGGGTACATTACTTCTAACTGTTAATGATAAACTAAAATTATATTGAATTTATAAATATTAAGCGTAAAAGTTCATTTTTACTTCCAAAGGTACTCGAAATTCTGAAACTAGTATGGTATGCATCATTAATACAAGATAAATACACTAATAGAATTCAGGAAAATTAAATAAATACAATATGCATCGTATAGTTTCATGTCCTCTGAAATATTATAACCAACTCCAAAATTGTTTTGATAAACTTTCAACCGATATTTTTCTGTTACACAAATTATGGTTTTATATTAAGAATCCGCGTAACCTTCAGCTAAAAAGAAGAAATAAAAGAGGCTAACGAGACCATAAATTTCTGTGAAAATAATTATTTCTTTTGCGTGAGCCTTAAACAGAGAAAAGAGTGAAGTAGAAATTGAACTACATTATATTAAAAACTTAAAGTACAGCATAAAAAAGCTATTGTTATTATTTGAAAATTCAATTTCATAGTATCATTTAATTAAAAATCAATACACTCAAATTCAACACTCAAATCTGCAACAATCTATATTTCCTTTCTTTTTGAACTGATGAAAGTAAATACAAGTAACATAATGGAAGCATCAGTTAAATAAAAAACTCGGGATTTTCAAATTGATTCAGCTTTATATATGTTTACAAAATGGAATGTCCACAATAAAATTAGTTTCCTGATTAAAATTTCGATTTATAAGGGTTCTTAGCTCTCATATCCTTGTAGTATTTTTAAATAAAGCTCCGAAATGTCTTTGATCAAATAAATCTTCCACGCTATGAACGAGACCCATTTCTGGCTCTTTTTAATATAATTTATATGAGCTGCATGCACAAAATCCTTAGAACAGGGCAAGGAAAGCTTTCACAAGGGCCCTTTTACCCATTCCGTACCATTTTTACGACATTCTGTCTGCTACCTCCTTTCATTTCTTTCAGCTCGCTTTCACCTTCTCATTCCCCCTTTCACCTTCTTAGTCCCCTTTCACCTATGGCCCCCTTTTCTATTTTGATTCACTGCTACGCCTTCCGGCCAAAGAAACTCTCACCTTCTTCTTCCTCTCTCCTCTTTGCTCTTTCATCTTCTTTGCTTTCAATTCCAAACCCCTTTTCTTCTCAGTCCCTTCACGTACAATACATTCGCTTTCCATTTTCTCACCAATAGTTTCTTCGCCGAAATAAATCCCTTTTTCTATCTTCATTTCATCTCTTCCCTAAAAACAAAATATTTTACGATGATAAAATGCCTCGCCTTAAATTTAATTAAGATTTTAATGCCTGGAAGACGCCAACGTAGAATAGAAAGTAACTGATAATAATTTAAAACAATTAGTTTTTTACTTCATCTTAGGTTAGCAATTTACTTCATCAGCAAAATGTTTCTAACTTTCTTATCGATGCATAATAATGCCAACTACTAGGCGAGACTTGTTTTACAATTCGAAGAAATTTAAAAAGGACGTACATTGTTTGGCTTATTCCAAACTAGGCGTAATTAGTCGAAAAAGTATTTTTGTAGCACTGCTGAAAGCCTGATTTAAATTAATTGAAAATTTCGTTGGAAAATAATCAGTTATAAGGGACTTTGTTTATATAAAGAAGGCGTATATTAATTTCCCTTACTATTTGCTGATTAAATATAATGACGTATAGTTTCATTGCAAACGGGTGAGATTTTACCTTTCATTTACCAAAGGAATTCCTCGTTTAAAAAATATTGGAATTATTTATATTGCTCTCAAACTTTTGTAAACTTATCTTCTTAAAAAGCTATTATTTCTTAAACACACAGATTTGAATAATATGATATGAACACAATGCGTCCAATTCTGCAATATTTCATTACCTCCAATATTTCTCCTTCGTTTACAAATGCGTGTAGACACATTCGCGAGTTGACCCAATCGATTTTCGGATCGTGGTCGTCCGCAAATCCACCGCTGCAATAAAACTGTCTCACGCTTTGAAAAATAATTCCCTTCAGTAATCCGTAATTCTGGAAACAGTTCCCCGGTAAATTCTTCTCGGAAAGTGAAGAATTTTCAGAAACAAGTGAAACAGCTCTTGAAAATAGTTTCCTAGAAAGTGGCCCCCAGAGGCTTTCTCGCTCATTTCTCTGTCTCTCCCTCACTCCCCCTTTCCCTCAATCCCCCTCTCCTGAACACGCCTATTCCTCGCTCACCCATTCCAATCCATTTGGAGTCTTTCGTACGTTCCTTCGAATATATATATCAAGCAGCAGTCCCTCTTCAAAACCACGCCTCGAGGGCCCGTTCACGCCACACGCCTTGTATTCCACGCAATTTCATGCACCCTGTTTATTTCTTGTTTCCTTTTTCCTCCACCCCTTTCTTCCAACGGGGATTTTCGGAGGGAAACTTTTTAATTGGTTCCTCGACGGATAAAATGAGCTTGCTTCTCTAAGAATATGTCGCTTCTTTGTCCCCAGGGTATAGCAAGAGGGACATGACATTTACTAGCTGTTTTGAGTGATAAATCAATTGCAAGAAGTCATTCACTTACACTACCCTGACATAAATAAAAAGTTATGATGCATAAATTCAAAGAAAAAATATGATAAATAAATTTAGGTATAAACTTCTATAAAATATAATATATTAAAATCAAAAAACATATATTATTTTGTGCAAGTGAACAATTCTTTACTGTGCTTTAAGTAACAAGTTGCTATAACTGCAGCACAACATAGATTCTGATAGTAGCATAAGGTATGAAATACCATAAGGTGATTAAGGACTACCCTGTATTCACTCGGAGGGTGAAAAGAAACAAAATTCGAGTTAAAATGTTATAGCTTTAGTAAATAATTTATATAAAGAATTATCCACCTTAATATTTGAAGTGTCGGACTTTTTTCGTTAATAAAACAATGGTTTAAATTTCTTATAAAAAATATGTAAAATGTCGTGAAAAAAAAATACTAAAATAAATTTCAAGAGGTTAAAATGTTTTATAGAATCTTGTTTCATTTATATATTAATCAGTGCGATACATGCAAAACACCATTGCGTAAAAGGTCTACGTATATAAAATATAACAAACGGATAAAAGTACGGATGGAAAAAAAATGACTCTAGAAAAAATGCAGCAAAATACTAACGAAGGACTATAATTACAATGTAGTTAAATATGTGACGATGGGGTTAAAACACAATTAATTGCTTCCATCTGGACTTAAGCCAAGGGGTTAGCGCCTTCGTCTTTCGTGAAAGCAATTCGGGATTCGATTCTTGGCGGGGTCATTCGTAGGAAAGGTCCTCAGCTGTCGAAGTTTCGTTTAAATACAACTCTCACTTTAACTCTCCCCCTAGTAGTGTGGTCTGCGTTTTAATACAGGCCCTTGTGTTTTGTCTCGGGTAGAAAACATAGTATGAATTATAGTCTATCGTGACTTATTTAAACTCTTGTTGCGCTACATATTTAAATACGAAGAATTATCGTTCTATCTATCTTTCGGCCATAATGGGAGAGCCTTATGATACAATGGCTTTTTATAAAAATATATGATTTAAATAAATGCCCCCTTTGAGTTTTACTTTGTAGAGTTAAAACTATTTTCAGAATGCATAGAAAGGGACTACTTTAGGAATGATTGCATAAAATATTAAGGAAGGCTAGTAAATTTATTAACGTTAAGTTTCTGCAGATTGCAAGGTAAAGAAAGATTATGATCTGAAAGGTATGTCATGATTTTTTATCTTATTATATAAACGTCCTTATTTTTCAAAGGAATTTTAGAAATTCTGCACTTGAAGCAGACAGACATTCTGTAGAATATTTAAATAAAACGGATACCACAATTAATATGAATTCGGAGGGGAAACGCACATTAAAATTTCTTCAAAACTCATCACATCGATAAATTGGTTCCACAAATATCCCTGAATGAGGTAGATCAACTGGATCAAAAATAAAAAGCCTTTAAAAATGGGAATGTTTTGGCGTCTCATAAGCATTTGCGCTCGACACTTTAAATATCACCCCACTCACAAGAATTAAAGAATTGAAAGCAGATGCATTTGAAGCGGCGCTGTCAGCGAGTCGTCATGAATGAGGCCCGCACTGAAAGACCCCAAAGGTTAGAATTCCTCGGTTCCTTACAGCGTTTAATCTCTCAAATCTTCATTTAATTCGTCCCACAATTGAATGCTGACGAAAAGAACGCCCATTCATTCTTTTCCGGCGCAAAGGGGAAGCCCTTTTTTAAGGGCTTCTGAATTATAGCCTTCCCGTGATTCATTGCGAAGCTGGTATCCCTTTCTCGTCCACTCCATTTGCTGCTATTCTTTCCAACTCTCTCTCTTTTCACCTAAAACACTATATGAGAGCTCCTCTTATCGTCTCTCTTCCCCTTCTTTTGTCTCCATCACTTCCTCTCTGCCTTTCCTTTTTTTCCTCACGTTCGCAAAATTTTTCTGATTTTCGATTCCTTCCTCTTTCATATTAGTTCCTTCTCCCTCTTCGCTCTCTCGTTCAAGAAAATACCTTCTCTTTCGTCTTGCTTCATCTTCCCTCGATCTTCACCCATTTTCATCTCTAACTACTCGTTCACTGAAATATTTACTTCTCACTTAATCCCTCTGCCTTACCCTCGAGTTTCCTCCATCTCATATTCTTTCTAACTGCACAAATATGTTGGACGGGAAATAATTTTTCCACTCTCTTCTTCGGAGAAACAGATCTTAAAATGTAAAAATTATTGAGACAGGGATCCAGGTTTCCCAATATCCATGTAGGTGTTCTAACAACTAAATTTTGTTGTTAATAAGACTATTTTATCCGTCGTCCCTTGTAAACATTATATTGTTACAATTTGTCTATCATTAGAAGTTTATCTTTCATTGTTTTTACTCATTTTCTGCACTTTATTGTAGAACAGCTTTTATCTCATTTCTTCATGTTTGTATCCCTCATCTACCAAGTGCTTTATTACCTTTTTTATACTTTCACCCTTATCTCTTTAACTTCTTATCTCCATAACCTTTGTTTAGCCTCACTCTCCCTATTTTAAACTTTATTGCCTCTTTCTATCTTTCAATCGCTTGCATTTCTTACCTTTTAAGTATTTTTACTTCCTAATACTCGTCCGAATTTTAAATAAAGTGAGCTTCTCCTGATAATGTTTCCAAATAATTTCACAAAATCTATAAATCATTAAGAATGTGCAAAACAAAAATCTTCATATTGTTTGGATTTTCAAGAAAACTTACGGCTTCATGTTTATTTATTTTTTTATTATTTTAGCATCTACGACAAATGCTCAGTGTCTGTGATAACGATACTGTTGAGTAAAATTCACAAAATTGGGCGATATATGGTGGAAATTCATCATGCGAAATGAATAAATACACAAAATAATAAATGAATGAATAATATGAATATATCCCACCATTCTCTTTAATTTAAACTTTAACAAAATTTAAAATAAAAAAAATTGCAAAAAGTCCCAACTTATTCATTCATTTCGGATATTGTTGAGAAATTATCGATCTGTTCATTTATGCACCAAGATTCGCTTAGCCGTTTTGTTAAACTATAATAATAAACACGATTACTTTTATTAAAACAAAAGGTATAATAGAAAAATTCTATATTTTACTAGTAAACACAATACTGTGCAAAATTTTCATTGGTTGTTACTAATCAGTAGAATCGTTCTACTCCCTCGGCTATTCGCTCCCTCTTTATCCCATTCTCGTCCCCCTCTTCATCCTTCTCCGAATCTTCCCCCATCTCCGAGTCCCTTAAGTCCGGGGCATTCACTATCGGCCCCCCGCAATGACAATCCTCCTTTTGGCCGTGAGACCACACAAGGGAGATTGCTCTCAGAAAATACGCGTTTCCCATTCACCGCGGATGCGTTCGAGATGGGCTCTCGGATTTGCAAGAGAGGATTTTTTAAGTGCTGCGCGTAACCACGCCGCAGAGAGAGAATTTATTTCCCTCTTTTTCCGAGACTTTTAAGGAATCCTGCGTAATTATGCTAAATTTTTGATTCAGAGTCCTTCTCTTTGGGAAATATTCGGCGAGGAATCTGCGTTTCCCGCATTCATCCTCGAGCGAGAAGGAAAATATTCAGCTGTAGTTGAATAAACGTTCGGATGAATCTCACAATGCGGGAAGGTATGAAAATTGTGATTAAGACCGTGGAAAAAAATGATCAAAGTGGAATTAAAGTGGTCTGCGTCTGAGAGAATATCCAGAGTCCGAATTCAGTTCACTTACATCAAAGGAATGCCAAATTTTTCCCAACCATCGAAGTCTTCCATCTATCTATGTAAACAAGTTTGTTTGTGATTGTTACAAACACCTTCTAACACATGTCTTTCCTTTCTAGCTAACTCATGAGGATCCTTCTGGATTTTTTGCTATCAAAATCCCCTCCATTGATTTACCTTAAACTTAATTCTCCGCATCTACTTCTATGTAATGTCCATATACATATGTAAATTAAAATGATGTTAATATTGAAAGAATATTTTAAGTATTAATAATAATAAATAATTTAAGTATTAATGATAAATTTAAATATTAATATTTTTTATTTATTATGATCTCTGAAACGGATTAATACCCCATAAGTTAATTAAAATTAAGTCAATGGTGAGTCATCTTTATGAAGGATGAAGCATAATCTTTTGGGTCACATGTGGTCAGCGTATCTACTGTTACACCTATTGACATTTTTATAACATTTTGACTGAATAACTGTAAGTAAATCTATCTTTCTCGCAAACTCAATAAATATTATTAATTGGTATATTCCTTTCTGAGGTCTTTTTACTATCTATTTAATTTAATAATTTATGATTATGGGACATATAGAAGATGAAACTTTTAGACTCCATTTTGTACAAATAAATGCCTATTATTATTATTTCAAAGAAAGATGATGCTTATTAAGTTTTAGTTTGTGTTTTGAATCTCACTGGACGAAGAAATCACTTTAAATTTATCTGTTCAGCTTCATTATATCATTAAACTTTACGCATTTCAGTATTGTATGTGTTTGGAATTTCCATTAGCGGCGAATTAAGCAATTTGGAGCTTTGCGGGGATAGGGAATTTACACTGTTGGTATTTACCTGCGCGGAAAATAAATAAAACATTTTGGTGGCCACAGGTCTGAGGCATATGTGCACCTTGCTTTTTATTTGCAGCCATTACAGCCAGTAGCGTGTGGCAGGGGGTGTTAATGCGCCTGAGCAAAGAGATTAAAGGAATGAGAGATCTGTAAATTACGCATAAGGGCAGCAGTTCCCTCTGTCCGCATTAAAGAGACAAAGAAATTGTTTCGCCGCACAAACATGAGAAACCTTTCGAATCAAAAAGGGATGAGCGAAGAAGAAAGGACTACTTAGCGAAACTCTTCAAAAGCATTTCTGTCGGGAAATCTGCGGAACGTCCTTTATGGGAATCCGATCTCGCAAGAAAAGAGCGATTAAAGCTCGCTCTGGAGGAAAAGTCGGGAAACGGAGAGAGTGAGTGAGAAAATGGCTGTTCGTGCCTGAAATTCTGTCCCGTGAAAGGAACAGGATAGAGTTGCGGGGATTTTGCCGCATTACTTTTCCATAATACTTTACTTTGGACGGACGTCGATGTGAAGAGACCAATTTCAGTCGCATTCAGATCGTTCTTTTACTTTGACTTTACGGCAGGAAAATCTCCATACTTCAGCTGTCACAATGGTGAAATGTAGGTGAAGTTCTGACAACACAATCATAGACGCAATTATATAGGTAAAGCCTTGGAACTGAATCCAGCCAAAGAAGAAGCGGAAATAAACAATGTGAAAAACCTATCAAACTTCTTCATTTTTTTATTCAGGAATGAGATTGTTCAATTTATTAGATTACATTTTGAATTACTATCATTTATTACACTGCCTTTCCTCTGAAAATTTATTAAAACAAATATTTAACTGTAATCGTTTTCCTTTAACAATTAGCAATTTTCCAAAATGCGTGAAAACGCATAGCTTCTTATATCCATACATTATAATATGCGAGATAACAATTGCATCATTCTTGACTTTACAAATCTCGAAAGAGCAAATCTTCTTCAGAAATGAAACTCATCGTGCGAAATGCATGTATGTTAGGTTGAACTCAAAGGCAAAACGGAGCCCCGAATAGGGTTGAAGCATCAATTTTACAGTCGCTAAAATTCAGAATTATTCCATCATTTGATATTCAGCGCTTTGTCTTTCCGAACAGCAAAAGGAAACAGACGTGTTTGGTTTCCATGGAGATGAACTAACTCAGCCCATAAAAGGGAATTTGATGTGAAAAATGGCGTCGATGGGAATCCATATCAGACGCTGCCATATCATATTATTCTCAAGGTTGATGCGAGTATAAGAAACGAATAAATTAACAAATATATAATGGATACTTCTCCTAAAATGTTTAATTTGCTAAAAGGTAGATTGGTTTACATGGTTTTAAACTCGTTCTTGAGCTTTTCCGTTGGGTTTCTAATCAACATTACCCAAAGGTATATGTAACGGTAACATGAACACGTATGCAAATGAAGTCTAAGAACTTAATTGAATGCCAACCGGCTGAAATGAAATGAAATCCATGAATTCTAGGGAATAAACAAAACTTTCAATACACAACTGGGGCTTAGGCCAAAAGATTTCTCTTTTCGTATGGATTCTCTAAGCATAAAAACGAAAGACAACTGCGATATATTATAATTTATTTATGACATTGATTCGGAAAATGGAAATTCTCGGTTTGAATCCCTGGCTAATATGATCTTCCAGATTATTCCCAAAGTACATGGGTGGTCTGAAATCTTTCCAACATTTCGTCATTTCTCGACATATTTTCTGAAGATATCTGAAAATTTTCTGAAGATTTCTGAAAATTTGGGGACGGAAACTTTTCAGACGACTCTCGTACATATAGCAGCATCGAATACATTTATTTCAGAACCATTTTTTCAAATTCTTCCAAAGAAGGAAACGCTCAAATACTGTCGCATCGAGAGGCACATTTGCTATGTGCTCTAATCTTATTCATTGGACACATTCAAGTGATAATAACGGTCGAGAGGACTCGCAGGGGCAGTTTAAAGCTCGGATTTACTTCTCTATTCTTCAACGTCGGAGACGCTCGAGACCTTCACCGAATTTCCTTCCTAACAACTCTTGTTTTCCTTGTGTTCCTTATTTTCTCCTCTGTTTCCCTTTCCACAACAGTATGACTAATCTCCTCATTAGCAAATTTCTCTCCCTTTACAAAATACTCTTTTCCTTTCAAAACTTTTAGTTCTGAAAGGATACAACGCAGAGTATAAAAATATCCAATCAACATGGAATTTGCTTTCTCTAAGACAGAGAACCGTCCTTAATTTGGCTAATTTCACTTAAACATATATTTATAGAATGTATACACAAAGATAATCTACAAGTATTTCTTGCATAGTTAAACAGGCAGACGAAACATTAGTGAGATTCATCATTTTGCATGCAATTGCAATTGCGTTTTTGAATTTTCGTTAAACAGTTAAATTCCTTGAAAATGCAAGTTATTAAACGCGTCTTTACATTAATTTTTTCTAGAATGGCTTTTATACTTTTCAAAATTTCTTGAATTTTTCCTAAATATCTGTATAGCACGCAATTAGAACCAAGTCTCGGATACAGCATGCACTTCGTTTCATTTTTCGTTTATACGTTCTCGATATTCATTTCCCAAGAGACCATAAACGCAATTAGTATTTACCACATTTATTGATCAACAAAATTAAACAATGAATCTTAGAAGACAAATACATGTGTTAACAACCTTAACAAACATAGTTTCGGAAAACACATCCTTCGAATCCCCAACAGACGACCTTACGTAAGATGTTCAATAAGATGCACTATCCGCGTCGTATTGTTTTCTTTAAAATTTACCTTCGATTCACTTATTTATAAATAATTTAGAATCCAAGGGTTGCCGACGTTTAAAAATGAGATAAATTAATATATCTAACGCAAAAACCTGATAACCAAGAGGAATTGGCCAAATATTAGACGATAAATTAACAATTAGCATTCAATTGGGGAATCAATTATTATATAATATTCCGCAATACCAACAGACGTAATTTAAAAAGCGTCGTATCTAAAATTAAATTCTGTCTTTATTTGGTTCTTTTTTCGCAAGGGAGATTTTTTAGCAGATCATCATTTGAAAAATGGGTTGTCAAAAATGAATGAATACTGGTAATTTCGATTGGGAAGAATTAAATATTCATGATAATTTCGTAAGTAATATTAGGGCATAAACAATTAATTTTCATTATTGGGGTAATGAGACATAAAATGCCTAATTTAGATATTAATGACTTTTGTTAAAGCACCTCAATAAAAATTGAAATAATATCAAGTAATTAATTTACGGTATTAATTTAGGGGAGAAATCGAAGTGTTTTTCAGGTAATAGATATCAATTAAATCTTCCCCCTAAAATGAGAAATAAAAAGCATTGGAACCCAATTTCGGATTAAATCATCTGATATGCACCTGTGGGACCTCATTTGAATTTATAAATAACCGTAAATAGAAAACATACTAAGCTCTGTAATTCAATAATTTTATAAGTTGAAGTAATCAGTGAAATATAAACTTAAGAGCTAAAGTGTAATTTACAGTGAATTTCGGTTCAGGAATATATCTTTCTTCTCCTCTAACGTTTTCTCTATTTCATTTTGTTCTTCTATTTGATAAAAATACCTCGCCGACTAAATTAGATTAAAAACTTCAATTTTTTTTATTAATCTTCATTTTACACCAAATAAATGTATAGCCAAGAGATCGGTAATATTTTCTTCCTCGCATAAATTAAAAGTTCCGCGTGCTGGTGCCAAAAACTTTGAACTGTAGTTCCGCTAATCAGTTCGAAGGAATTTAAATTAGTTAATAATAATTTTCTCCCTCCTTCTTTGTAGCACGATTTCATAGTTCGGTTTCCAAGAATACCAATAACCCAAAATGATACAGTAAACCTTGCGCATTGGTTGGTATAGTTGTCACTGAATTTGGAGATTACACAATAAATCCATATCTAATTATATTCGCGACAACAGCCAATAGAAATATCATTTGGAGATACCTACACCCAGATATTTTTGAATTCTATTGTCCATAAAATGGAATACATTCAGGATGTAATTACTTTCAAACAGGATTCACAATCTTAATGGAAACTCAAAAGCTTCGTAAAAAATCTGATGGGGCCAGCACATGGCTTTCTCAATATATGAGATATAAATATTAATCTACGACAGTATTTTCGAACTCTTTATTCAATCTAAACATGGAATTTAAGTGACTAATTTATATCATATTATCTTTTACGTCACAAACATTATAAATAATGTTTTTCGGGACACGTTCGATGAAATTGGCCTCTCACCCACAGCGCCCAGAGAGCCCACAAAGTACACAATCAGCAACTTCCGGTTTATCAGTATTTCATGAATAACTCCTAAACAATCAGTGATAAAAATATGCTTAGTACAAAGATTATAGTAAATTACATTTTCTAAAACTTTTATAAAAAATAGTGTATACCTAAATATCATATTTATGGAGATATTTTGCAAAAACGGAAATTTGCTTCGAAGAATAAAGCTCCACTTCCGGTTTACCGATTTACTCCAAAAACTAAGTAACTCTGACAGCACTTACCATAGTGCTATATGTGAAGTTTGGTATTGATTCGTTAAACAGTTTTTACGTTAGAGCGCCCACAAGCACACACCACACATCATTCCGAAAATGGTCAAAACGTGTTCTAGGGACCCCAAAACATGTATTTCCGTTGAAATCTCAAAGTCGATTTTTTTCATGAAAACAATACTTTCTCTATTCTACGTATATGGAGAAAGTAAAAAGGATTTACCAGGTGTAAAAGTATGAAACTGGAATTTCCCTGTAGATGGTGCTCGCTATCAGTTTAAAGACCGCTTCTGCAGCACCATCTTCTCCCTCCAACAGCTGACAAAGTTTGTCAACACGCAATAACCTAAGTTTCATACACTGGTATATTTTTATAACCTCAAACATGTCAAGTTTTGTGCCTACGGACTATGATTTGCATTGGTTTTCTGCTATCATTTGAAGAAAACTGCTGCAGAATCGCATAGAATGCTTTTCGAAGCATACGGTGAACATGCTCTTGGCAAAACTCAGGGCTTCGAGTGGTTTAAAAAATTTGAAAGTGGTAATTTTGACGTGAGAAACGAGGACCGTGGGAAATCACCGACAAAATTTGAAGACAAGGACTTGCAAGCCTTATTGGATGAAGACGATACTTTACGATTATTTACGATACTTACGATAATTTTCAAACAACTGAAGTGCAGTTTTTAGAAAAAAAATTCCGGTTTCATTACTCTACACCTGGTAGTATGACATTTACATAAATCATTGAGTATTTTCAAGGCTTCCGAAGGTTCGTAGCATATAATAAAGGCAATCCCTTCCCTTGCTCTAGCTCTAGTTGAATTTAATTCTCCTTTCTGTGGAGAGTACGAACCTAAAAATGAAAAGGATTTATACATTTCTCTTCGCCGAGGACAGATATAACATTTTTGAGCACAACTTGAATCTTTTGCTCGGAGGCAATTAAGCTGACGTCACCTCTCCTTCATTACAAATTCCGATACACTGCACGTCGAATGCTATGAATCTTCCATGCGATTCCGATTCTTCCTTTAAAACACAAATTCTATGAGCAATAGAATTCCTACTGCCAGATACCGAGCTGTTTACAGTGTAAAAAAAATCATATCTAGAATAATTGTTTCAGGACAGATGAATTCTTCAATAAATGAATAAGTGAAACTATTGAGATCAACTTCAGGTATTATGAAATAGTTGAAAAACATGGAATACCGTGATTTCTCATCCATCGAGTTGTTTTTTTCCAAGTGGGAGACAAGGGACTACTTAAAATAGTTCCCATTATGTAGAAAAATTTCTGCCGTAATTTTAAAGAGTATTTACAGGTAGGTTTAAAAAATATGTAATATTTTTGAAAATATACACTAACGATTAAAACTATGCAATTTATTAATTAAGAAATTATTAAATCATATGCAGCTCGATTGTTGGCTATGGATTAAGTAGGCTCATCTGCTATGTAGAAATGTCTAAGATTGCGTGTCAGGTATTAAGAATTCCTTTACCCTTTGACCGAATTACAAATGTGGGCCCACCTTCACTGAGCAGCGAGAACGAATATTACAATTGTGACTTCTGAAAATCGAAGGATGCTTAAAAAAATTACCTCTTCTACGTAAAATAATAACTTTTTGGAACTATGTTTAGAAGTTAATAAACTTTAATGTATTAGCTATCGACTTAAATTCTTTTTCTACTAGTATTTAATTCCTTTAAGAGTTTAAATTAACACTATAATCTCAGAATTTTATTTTGTGTATATTTAATATTTTTTTCCCGAATTTAGATGATTCTTTGCATTTTTAACACCCTATTCCGTATTTACCGACTATTCTATAATACCCTCCAAGTGCAACGTTTTTCGGTGGTTAGGTTTCTAAATTTTAGTAAGAGAAATAAAAATACTTAACGTCAAATAGATCAAGTTTATTATAAAGTGTTTGATAGCTAAGAATGGGTTTACTTTTGAGATACATATGCAAAATTGGATGTTATTCCATAACATCCGTACTTATTCTTCCTGTGCGTTCTGTGTTGAGGGGACAACTGAGTTCTGCTGACCTCAAAGGGCGCCAAGCACAAATTTTACGTGGAATCAAAATCCAAGCTGATATCAATTTCTGAGCTCCGAGATCCATGTTTCCGAGTTCCATGGCATTGAAATCAGGATTAATTTGGAAAAAACACGCACACGAAGCAAACATCAGACTTTCCCCATACATCTAAAGGAATACACATTGGAAAAAAATATGAAAACGGTTGGCTGAGTTCAGAAATATAAAATATTCGCATTTCTTACTTTTTTTACCATTTTGCTATGCGTATTTTTACAGTATAAATTTAGTTCCCCTTCGTTATGTATGAAATTAGAATTTACAACCTATTATTTTCAGGTTGGAGCTGAATCATGAATTGATTATTCGAGCCTTGGTTTCAATATATTGAAAGACTCGATGCTCGACTCGAAGTAATAATGCAGTTAAAAACGTTTAAGGGAAAATGATTCAAGCACTGTCTCCTTATAATGATTTAACAAAAATAATCACGGTGATCGGGGGGATTCGAACTCACTATCTCCTGTTTACGAGGTGCTTTAGCTAACTAACTCACGGCGTGAATATCACACGATGGATCTTATGCATCAATTTATTACTGAATGTGCTGAATCTGTTGCGAAATATAGAGCTCAACACCTGTGTCAACCATTACAAAAGATGTCCTCAAATGAATTATTGAATGCAGCTTTGGAATGTCAGCCTCATCGCCGCTTATGAACGTTTGCTCCAACGAGAGAAACTAACACATGAAAATAAACTGAAGCTTCTTAATGATCGATACTAAAACTACCGCTCTGAGTTTATAATTTGATTCATCATGGGATGACACTAAAAAAGTAAAGCATTCCGATGAGATTGTGTGAAAATATCTAATTTTCAAAGTATAGTATCAACTAAGGACGAGGAATTATATTTATTAGAAAGCTAACCATGTAAAATATTGTTATAGAAAGTTTGGAAAAATTTTTTGCTGGATTTTATAGAAAATGTTTAAATCAGCGGCTCCCAAGTTTAGCATTTCCGTTTCCTCATTTAATTGTTATTTTTCAGGGATAATTCGAGTTTCAATGATTCGCTTTGACGTAGGATCAGCTCTATTGGTTGGAATCGAAAATGTAAAAATGTTTGAAAATCAGTGGAAATGTTTCATTTCTCTGTTTGTGAGCAACGCATAATTGATGGAACAGCCGCATGTACACTCCTGGCCAAAATTAACGCAACACCGGTCGTTAGGATCGCTAGGGAGGTGGTGCGTTAATTTTGACTAGGACTGTACCTCACTATCCACTGGTTGGGGATGTCTCTTTTACAGTTATTTAACTCTAATAGTAGTGTTCATTGCGAAATGCTTTTGATAAAATAACTTCCATATTCTATATAGCTTCTCACAAACTCCTACAATCATTTGACAAGATCTTTCATTTATTTTTAATAACTGAAAAAATGCCACTTTTTTGGTTAAATAACGAAATATAACTGCAGATGAGATATTTACCTCTGTTTCTTCATCAAGTGCTGATCTTAGCGCACCGACTGAAATTGCATCGCTAAAATGGCGCCATTGCGATGATTAAAGCCTAAATTGGGGCAAATATCCCTCGCGAATTCCACAACTTTTATCACGAGTCGCCACTCTGCGCCAACCGACAAAAATGACATTCCCGCAGTCCGAAATAAAGCATGCGTCAAAGCGTTCCTCATAATGAACCCGTTTTTTCCCTCCTCCCTAGTAATCCTTGTGTCGCTTACTAGCATGGCGACGGATCATCCAATATGCATGGGCCGGAGATTAATTTCGAACCGACGTCCACACAGCCACTCAAATTAAAACAACTCTTGACGGAGCGCCTCTACCGGAGAACACGGCAAACGCCTTTCGGGACGGACTAGATAAAGAATTCATCCAAACGGTCTCGTTCCGGATGCCTAATTTCGAGGAAACGCAACTGCAAATAAATTTTAATGGAAAGAAAAAATAGTAAAGTTTAGAATGAATTGAGGCCGTACTCATTCGTATTGATTGATAACTTCTTTCAAAGAATTATTTTATCAAAATGAATTGGTCTCATAAAAACATAACAGGCTGGCAGTTATGTGAAAATTCCATTGGTAATGATATTGAGATGTTATTATAAATCAGTGATTTTTATTTTTACTCGAAAATGAGAGATGACTCATGTAATTCTCGTTTCATTTCTTTGATTTCCTTTTATATCAATAAGCAGCATTATTTTTCGCACGGATCAACCTACAGCATAAAGTATCAATGTTTGCTCGGAACTGGAGCATATTTTGAGAAATGCTCATACTTATCAATCATAATAGATTTCTGATAAATTAATATATTTATACATATAGATATATTAATAGATGACAGATAAATGACTGCTTTTCCCTTCTGTAACTGTTTCGGACTTGCTTTTAGTCATTGTTACTAGAACATACGGAGTAAGTAATTCGAACTGTATATATTAATTTTAGATAATCAATTACGATTTTTAAACACCTAGGTATTCACCACAAGAAATGGGAATTAGGTAAATCAGTGCTTCCCAATCGGTGTGCCAAGGAAAATATATTGGTACACCGCATAATCTCAGGGAGTAACATATTGTACATATACTTCACTACGGTCAACATTTAGCTTTTCATACTTTTCTTCGAATTCTCCAAACATTAGTTTATTGATTTTATTACACTGAATAATTTATAAATTATCTCATACATTGTAAGTTATTACAATAATTAGAATCACATTATACATTAAAATATTACATATTGTTTATCAAATTATCTATAAACAAAATTATTTATTTATTAATGCAACTTGTAAATTCGATTTTTCATAATCTTATAATTAAATGCTCATTTCCATTGCTCGTTTGTTTTTTGAAATGTTTGAACCATTCACATTGATTGCAAAATTCGTAAGAACCTCTCAAACTGCGACGGTAAAATAAATAAACAAGAAGACCTTTCTCCACACTTTTAAGTATTGAATTTACATCGAGCGAAACGTTTTTAATTTTCCGGAGAATCCTCTTATTGAGTAGAAACCCGCGGCGTGGTACACAAAATAACGTAATCGGATGAGGAATATTTCCCTTCCGTAAGACGCTTATCTAAGATTTATGTTCGTGTAATTTCCCTAATCCTCTGGCGTAATCGAAAATCTTACGATAAAGCCTTTCTTGAAAACAAGTCGGGAACTGGAATACGGAAAAATAATAGACTTTTAATTTGCACCAGTATTTTTCCTTTCTCAATATCCCTGAAAGAAAGACATTTCTACGAAAAATAACAATCTTTTGAGGTGCTTGGTGTGATATAGGTATCCATTTTATAATTATTCGGTTAATTTCAAAAGTGTAAATATGGTTGACTCGTTTTGAGGTTTTAATCGCAAAAACAGAAGTTTAATTGAAGATTGAATCGCTAAGTATAAAAGGGTGAGAAGAAATATTTTACAGGACTTGTGGCTTACTTTTCTCCAAACAAACCATACAATGGTGAGTTATTTTACATCAAAATTACCTTCTTCTTTGTATTTCTTTAATACATCAGTTTGAAGATACGTTGGATACTGAACCCCACCATAATTAGCTAAAGCTTACAAGTCGTTATCGGCGGAACTATTTTCCTTTTATTCTTTTCATATATGCCTGGTATTAAGATCAACCGAACGACTATTTATAGCATGCAATCAAGAATGGATATCAATAATCAGCGTATTTCAGTTTATTTAAATCATTACAGCCAATAATGGGACATAGAGGTGTTTGAAATTTACATCTTCTTCCAACCCGTAACATACCCCTTCTTTCATCTATTCAGGATCAATTCAGTCCTAAACATGCAACTATTGGTATATGTGTTACATAAAACATACAATTAAATACAGTTGTGGAGGGAAATTTCCCCCTAGTTCCCTTTACCTCCCATTCAAACTCTGTAGATTTTCAATCATTCTTTTGTACCTCTCGCAACAGAGGAAAAACACCACCAAGTGGTATTTTATTTCAAAGTCCCTAATTGAGTGTTTTCCCAGTATCATGGGTCGATTCTCCGTCAATTTCCTGTTGGAGAAACATACACGGAAAGCAAATATAATCGAACCAGTTTAAAAAAACACTGTTTAAGATGCTCCCTCTCTTAATACATGCATTACTCCTCCCCTTTTTAGTGTTTTTTATAAGAAACACTACCTAATGGACTCTGGTCCCATAAGTCATGTTTTACAGCCCTGAAGCGCACTGCTACCCTATTTAGTCCACCTTCCCAATTCAGACAGTTAAATAGGAATATCTTTTGTTAGAGAAAATTCGTTAAACAGTTATCATCGAAATATTCATTCCTCTCCCACTTCACTCTCTTCGAATCTAATTTTAGCATAATTCTGATAATTAAATGGATAAACTTCGTAAATTCTCATTCCACCAGCGCTAAATATCGGACCGGATTGATATTTCCACCAATAGAAGAACAAAAGAATCACATTGCAAGGCATTCTCTTATGTCGAAACCTTTGACTCGATCAGTAATATTCCTCTTAGATTCATAGTTAATAAAAAAGCTATTTGTATAGACATTTGAGAAAGATCGTAAGAATCCGGGCAGCCACGTTCATCGTTATTTCACCGAGACATAGGATTTCAACGCCACGGGTTTGGTGAAGCACGTGATAGCAAGTCTTTTTTGGCTTCCACTTTCCTGTGTATGCGGAGCATCGTTGGATCGTACAAGTGCGCGAAATCAGGAGGTAAATAAAGAGAGCCCTTGCCATTACGAAGGCAGCGACGATAATGCGATTTCGGATAGAAAACACACCTCCTCTAAGGGAATTCCATTCATTCTCTCCCATCCGGCGCCAATTAATTCCCTTCGCCATTCCAACACCTACGCCATTCACGAAACACCAAAACCCTCCTCGCATTCCTTACGTGATTATCTTCCTTCCTCCCATTCACGCTTTCGATCGAAGCGCTTTATTTTCATTTTATTTCCTCGCCGAATAATGGGTTTGTTTTTATGCAATCTTGCGCTAGTTCCGTACTTTTCTGTAATCCTGTGCTGCAACGTTTTAAGATTCTCGTATGGGACAATGAGTTGCTGATAGTTCACATCTACGGCCAGATACTCGTCTCTCTCTCTTTACATCTCATGTTAATGGAAAACTCAACTCTTAATTCACCTGACAGTGAATTGTTAATAAACTCTTTCTCTTTCCTGTGCGGTATTTATAGAAAAAAAGTAAATTTCCATAAGACATAACGTTCTTGCTACCATGTATTGTTAAAAGGAATATAATCAGTCTTTTTGGAAGTGTATGTTAGAGGAAAATATATCTTGTCTGTCTAGTTATGTAATATTGTGGCATATATATAATTAACAATGCTAAAAAACGACATTCATATTAATCACCTCTAAAAATCTTAATTTACAGGTGAATGAATTCACAAGGACATTTTCAGTTACGCTATTCTAATAAAGAATGAAAAGATGGAACCTCTTCTTTTCTCTCTATCATTCTTAGGTATTCTAAATTCCTCTAAGGTGATATTAATTGCTAATTGTTAAGGGATTTAAGCTTGAGCAATACTTAAATAAATAAATAAATACACTAAACGATCTACAAAGGGTAAAATATTATTAAATAATACTAAGTGTTAATTCATTGTTTCTAATTCCATCAAAAAAGGGCCGAAAATATTGAATTGAAAAAGCCTTTGAAAACAAAATCAAAAAAGAAAAAAAAGAAAACAAATCATAAAAAAATACAATGTGTGAAAAAAGTTTTGATAACCTTCCTGAAAATTAAACGGTTTAATTTATGTCATTCATTAATTAAATGAAACTGAAGGTTCCAGTCTGCAATTAAATAACGCTGAAGTTAAATAGTACAAAACTAAGAATAACGAATATGTAATAGATTTTTTATGTTTCATGGAAGTAGAGTATTAGTCACTCATTCAATTCCTTTTTAAAATGATTTTAGTAAGTATCAAATTACAGATTATTTTGTATTTATTTTATCTTTAGAAATAATCAAGAACATGAACGTGTGAAATGGATACGTCGTAATAGTTAGAACTTCGAGCATTCATCTAAATTCATTTTTATGTATAATACGCATGAATAAGCAATATTGACATCTAAAAAAATAAAATCACACCTCCTAGACGTATTTTAGCCTTGAAACGAAGAATTTTCTTTGATTACTAATGTATCTCAATTCTTACGTTACGAGTATTAAGAATGTATCTTGCAGGGTGCTTGCTTCATTAATGAAATAAGAGGTACGCAGGTGAACAAAAAGAAACAAAAGATTTTGACGAGGAACTTTGGCAAATATTAAGATTCAGGTCGAGGGCTCTTCAGGAGAGAAGAGCTTTGAGAGCTATTTGACTTGAGGATTGTTTTCTTAAAGCTGACATTTCCGAGTGAATTTATATATAGCTCCTTTTGTAATTTGGATCTGCATATTTCTTTTCAATCAACAGCCTCACCTGGTCTTAAAGGGGATGTAAATAAACTCCAGCGGTGGCAGCTAAGAAAATGCTTTTTTTATTTGCTTCTCAATTCATATCTACTCTCTTCTTCATAATCAAAACCGTGCTGCCCTTTGATTTTCTATTATTCAAAATTTCCATATTAACGATTCATCCACATGCCTTGAATTTCATTGTATACTACTTCTTTGCACTCAATTCGCACTTACACTGCGAAAAATTCAAGGATAAGGATTTTTTGTCTGCCAGTAGAGAGCTACAACTCATATTTTTATGAACAATCTCACTTCTCAATCTCAAATAAAATATTTTTATATACAGCAGCATTATCGGTTACTAGATAGAATGAAAAATGTATTTAACTCGCATGAGTCTCGGTGTAGTCATATTTAGTTTAATATAGCTAAATATGAATGAGTGGCACTGCATAATTGGGTGGTCATATTTACGTTTGCTATGAATGAGGCTAGTAAAAGGGAGATCGTGATGATTACTTGGATTATTTCCAGACCTATCATTATTCTGACTCTTTAAAGGAAGCAAACTAACTAATTCCTCATCCATTCTTGTGAGCATCATTCCCTTTCTGATACTTGAATATTTGGATCTAACCGGCAAATGATTTTTAAATACAAATAACAGGGAAAGGAAAGAATCACGGATTCCATAGTAACAACTCAAATAACCCCCTTTGAATACCTTTATATTTGTCCTTCCTTTAAAGAGCTGACAGAGAAAATCGCAGGCTCAGAATTTGAGAAATTATGAATTACTGCGGCATCCATACTTTGCTTACTTTTGTAGCTTTTAAGAGCTAGTAATCAGTAGACTACTAAGCGAGTTATTAACAGTCACTAAAATGATTGAATGTGGGCGGTACAGATTCCTGTTAGACTAATTCAAAAGTTATTCTGAGCTTAAAAATTGAAAGTGCGTGCAATGTCTGGAGTAACTTGTTCCAGCACGCCCTTCATCCGTACTTCAGCATTCCCTTTCATTTCCAAACATCCCCTCTCTTCTTGAATCAATCCACCACTCCACCGTCCCACTTCTCTTTCCTACGGATTCCCCTCGTCTTCCCCATCATCTTCGCTTTTCACTTCCCAATTCCACTCTCTGAAACCCTTCTCTCTTTTTTCAGCATCAGTGGCATTCTTCCAAGGGCTTCCAGTTTGAAAACATCGAAATTTCGAGGGATCGCAACAACGAGACGCCTTACAGAAATCTTTTGGCGCAGAATTCACGTCCGTGGTAATTGCAGCATTACCGCTGACGGATGTGTAAATTGCAACATTACCCAAATGGATGAGGAAATCCTACCATTCGACCAAATCGTTTGAAGTGCTCTTAACAGGGGCTGATGGAAACTGCTTGAAGAGTAAAAGGATTTGAGCATCGCTTCATTTATTACGCGAACCAAAAAAAGCAAAGTTTTGGTTGAATAAATGCAAGATGCGCAATTCACACGTACTTCAAACGAGAAAACAGTTGGGGCTTATGAGATAATCACGATAATCACCAAAAAAGGGAAACCTCAATAAATTGAAATACATAGTGAAAATTGAATGAGATATTATAAAATTAGACATTTATTAGGCGTTCAATACTTACTATCATGGTAAAAGTACGATTTGTTTCTGCTAATCTGTATTTTCAATCAGCTTTAAGCATAAAACCGTCGGTTAAGTCTTTTTTTATGTGCATATAGCTCTATGAAATATACTTATAATTTTGAACGGGAATACTCCAGGTTATTTTCCGTAGGATGGTAAAAATGAAACGTAAGAACGGTGAAAAATAAAACAAAACTTCTACCCGTAACGCATTAAGGTTTATTAACGACCCGGGTTTCGACGCGTCATCTTCAGGTCAACCGTTCGTTTTTACCGGAACCCGGGTCGTTAATAAATCTTAGAAGTTTTGTTATATTTTTCACCGTTCTCAATGGCTTCCTACTACAAAGTTACGCCTGATTCAATTGATATTATGAAACGTAAGAGCATATTTTTGTTCTCTAATTTTTATGAGCCTACCGGGCTCAGGTACTAATATTTAGTTTGCAACCAAAATAAGTGTATAAGCTATAGCGTGGTTGTGTTGTAATTACTTCGACTAAACAGATGTATTTAATTCTCGCTCAGTGAGAATTTGAAGAACAAAGTGCTTTACTCCCCAACTTTGCTAATAAAACCAGTCAAAGCTTTCGGCTGCTAACGCTGAAGGAGCAAAGGATCAAATGAGTTTCACGGTAGACCACATTACGGAAAGATACAGAACGTATAACCACATTAAAGTTCGCAGAGTATATAAATCGTTCTCTGGATTCTTTTAAAATATAATTCGCATTACCGCTAAATTCATAACCAAATTATAACCTCATCTTTGTAAGATACATAAAGGAAAATCGACTACTTAACCGAAAAAACCCAAAACGCTACACATTTTAAGATACATGAAAATCTCTGATCATAAAACCGGAACCCCACTGAATCGACTGTATATCGTGACCCAAACAAAATCACCAAGCGTGACTGTCGATTTCAACCCTTCATAAGTTATGCGAAAAGGAAGAGGTACTCAGGGTGATTTATCATTTCATCACAATCCAACGCATATCACGGCACCCACTACAAAAGATAATTCCTGCCCCCAGAGTGAATTAACGCCATAAAAAATAAAATCATTAATGTTGGGAAAACGCAATAACTCTTAAGGATTTGAAGAACTAAATAATGTTTTCTTTCAGATGCATACCTTTGCGTCGAGTCAAAACGTGATTAAACCTGCATATTTTTTCGTCATATTTGACAATACAGAGTATTATTTAGGAATAGAGAGTAAGATTAATTTGATCTCTTTTGTTGGTTCTAAACCTAATAATATAAAATTCATTTCGACTATACGTAACGACTTCAGCGTTAACAGCTTTTCTGTTGCAAAATGCCTAACTTCTGTTTTACTAGCATTTATTTTCACCCTTTAATCTCTCATTTGTATAATTAATACTTATTTTATTTACGACATTGTATTATTGAAATCTATTTAAGACCAAATTTAACTGCTTTTTTGTCTACAAATTTATTTGAATTCAGTAATTTCTCACCAATCTCCATTCCAAAATCTATCTCTTCCTAATCTTATTTTACATATAAATATTGCGTATTATCATTCAGTATTGAGATGAATCACCCCAAAATTATTTATTCCGGATCTAAAGCACACAACAAAAATTAAAATAGCACTTCCGTTATCACCTTCTCTCGCCCTTCACAAAAACAATTTTAACAATTTCTATTTTGCCTCTCGCGAAGTCCCGAACTTTCACGTTTTATTCTTCTTTTAAACCTCCCTTTGTGTCCGGGTTGTTTTATTACTTTCTTATTACTTTTTCATGATTCCCAGAATTCATATTTACATAGTTCTTTAAACGACTTTCACCCGAGGGCATTATATCAGGATCCGATACCCCATGCAAGAGAGAGAGAGTGCGCTTTATGGCCAGGATAGCGTTCCTACGGGAACGACAAAAGCAGGATGACATTTGGCTTGGATACGGACATCCTCCCACTTATTCTTTCGCCCAGCTACAAAAGTTGTAATCGCGAGTGGGCTAACATTGCCTTTCTACATCACTCTTCCGCCATGCAGACGAAAATTAAAGGATCAAACCTCATTATATATAAACGAGGACGAGAGAATTCCTTTCCGTTTGGAATTTTATTACAATAAGGCCTTTGAAATAAGAAATATTGGGGTGGAAGATTTCTATGCCATTCTGCAAAGTCATGAACTCGAAGCCTAGTTTGATATTCTCCATCTCCATCATCAACAACTATAAGAATGAGTCTTATGTAGAAAGTTGGGAGTGATGTTATTGGCCCCTTTCTAACAGACTCACATTCTGAACATTGGCGAAATGGACCTGTAAAAAGCACCATTCCTAGCATTCTAAAAGGAGTGATCAATATATGATACCATGGACAAATACCAAAAATGTTGATGCAATGAAACTCAAGAGAACGAACCATTACACTGATAAATGTGTATTTTATAAGTCTGACGAATTTATTTGCCTTGTTAGAAAAAAATGTAAAGGAAATAGAGATTAACGTGGACTCCTTTATTATTATTTGCTTCTTATAAGACATGCATTAATCCGTCAAGGATTACGATTGAATATACTGTAAAAAGAAAGAGTACTCCATCTGTAGTCAAATAATTACGTTAGAATGGATCAAGTAACGAGAAATAAGAAATGCAATACACTTAGGAAGATTTCACAAAATCACCGAAAATAGCGACTTTTTTAATGTTCACACATCTTCCATTTATCGTCTGAAAATTCAAAAAATCAGTTTCAAGCAATCTATAAGGTATCTCTAAAGCAAAAACGGGCGAAAACCGAAGTTGGGAGCAAGAGACGGAAAAAGACGGGCATGATTCGTTCGTAGCGGAAATAAGAGAATCGAACGGATATATACGGGCATGCTTCGATTTTTGCGACCTCGGATTACGGATATATACGGGCGCGTCAGGGAAGCGGTTAAAACAACATATTCTGCGGATTGGAAACATTTGAAACCCAAGAATAAATTCAGTACTTTTAGAATGCGATTAAAAAATATACAAGAGCCCAGCAGAATATATTTCCAGCTCAATTATTTCATTCGATTATGTCGCAGATTGCTTGTTACTTAGTAAGTTCGCTCTTCCGGCATCTCACTAAAGATATTATTAACATAAAAACCGATTTAATACAATTTGTAAGATAGTATTTTTATGAGTCATTTTATGAATTTGCCTTCGATTACCACACAAACTAAATTTGGAAGTTCTTGTAGCAAAGTGAATCCTTTAATAATTATTAATTAGCCAGATACCTCTTTTAAATGTATGGAAACTGTTGGATGAGAGTACAACCTATAAATACTCGACTAAATTCAAACTATTTTCTCCGTGATAATATATTAATGTTCAAAATGGAATTATGTAGTACTTACACAAAATCTAGAGGACGTATGAACTGTCAAGATATTCATTATTACATCTACTAAGGATTGTTTACATAGAGAGTTTAGCTAATTCAAATGTAAGCGTTTTAAGTTTTCATAAAAAAATAATAGTTAAATAGTTTTAATAAAAGCATTTATATCGAATTGAGAACATTGTTAGCAATATATATTCTTGTTATGTTTGAATTTATATTCGTCAACAATGATTTTCTATATGACAATAATTCGTAAATTGAAATCCTATTCGTAAAGCTTATATATATAAAGTATATATGAAATTAAGGAATGGAATTACAATATACTTTAAATTTAATTAAATGGTGAATTTCATTTAAGCATATTATTTCGTGCCAGCAGTTTCAAGCTATGTCAAACAAGCAAATGTCAAATGTGTGCAAACTACACAATCTCTGAATTCCATCAAGTCTCATTTATTAGAATGCGCTGCCCGTACCGAACTACGCTGACACAAATCCACGGCGACCTAAGAAAGAGAGTCTCCCTTAGATCGATGAACGAGCGAAATAATAAAATCCAATTTTTACTCGTTCAGAGAGAATACGTCCGGTAGAGGTCAGGTGAATCGAGGGCAAACGAGCTCATCTGCATGCCGCAGGGCCCTTTTATTCTGACGTTTTCCGTTCTCCACTCCAATCATCCGCACTGCAAACCCCACTCTGCTAATCAGTGTCTTCAACACGTTAAGAACTCTGCGATGCAAATTAAACTCACTAAAACAGCAGAACTGGGCCATCCGTGGACACGCCATCCAACTTTCTTACGACATGGATCCGAGTTGGGAAATGGTTTTCATCCTAAGGCATAAGAATATCATACCACGGCAGAATAAGAAGCAGCACTTTGATTGTATTAAAATAGTTCGACGCCTGAATTTTACGGAGGAAAACAAAAATAATCGCTATGGTAACTCAAAGTAGGTAATTTTCAATTTTATTTCCTTTTTACATAACGAGCAAGACTAGGAAATAAAATCATATTTTTAACCAACAACTATAACGGCTTCAGGTACTCTGAATCTGAAGGAAATATCAACCTGCTGTATGTAATTAGTTTAAACTTCGTCTCCATTTGCGACATTTATTATGATCAAATCCGGATGACCACCCGCTGTATTTATTCAATCATTACAAAGATTCAATCTCATTTTCCGACATTTTACTCCCGTAATTATGTTGTGGTGTCATAAATTTCAATCTAAAGGGCTTTAAATTCGAGTGTTAAGATGTTGGATTGATTAAACGAACTTCCGAATTTTTCCATCTGTACGTATCTCGAATCCTTAAGTTTCCGTATATATTACAGCGACTTTGAGCATTTCAATTTATTTTTCCAGCATTATTAATATTTCATCTCACTCATTCATTTAAGTTATTTATAAAATTAAAATATTTAACTGTCATGACAACTACTTTTGAAAAATGCAAAGTCTATCTCATATGAAATGACATGACAAAGAAATCTCCTCTATTCCATACATACTGATGTTGCTCCTGCTCTTCCTCTCAACGCATAAGATGCTTTCTATGTCTTTGTACGTAATTATTCTGTCTTTATACCTAATAATTCTCATCTGTTTATTTATTTATTTTATTTATTTATTTTTCTTTTTTCTATTTTTTCCTTAGAGTTACCTAAATGTCAATGTTATATAAAATTTTGACTAGTACATACTGTATGCATTATTTTGATACTGTTTTTTTTATAATATTCTTTTATTTTTCCTGATAATGTACGTTTTCCTTGTTTTTCTATTTTGTTTTTATGTTACTTTGTATATTGCTAACTCTGTTTAAATGTTAACTGATTCTTATTTATGTATCGCATGTAAGTACTTATTGGTAGTGTATTTATTTATTTTTGAATGTTTTTCTCTTCTCTTATCTTTTAGCTATTACTATCGGTAGATTTGCGCAGGTTTTTCACACCCACCTTCCTTGTGGGTGTTTTCCTGCAGTGGATTTTTTTCCTAAGAATCTCTTAGGTTTTTATATCCACAATTCTTCTAATTTTTTCTTCTTCTAATTTCATAATTAATGACGATGGGTTGGATGGAAGAAAAGACTTTTAAGTCTCAATCTCGCCCAAATAAAGACGATTTATTATTATTATTATTATTCACAGCTCTTCAGAGAGTAATTTTAAGAAGGCAGAGAATGGATCGCAAATTTCAGTAAGGGGGCCAAGAAATATCTATAATTCAGACTTCGTATATACACTTTATGAATCAGTGCATAAATTAATGGTTTCGGTAAAAGGAAAGAGAGCGGCCCTCTAGCCTGTTATTTGGGTCAGGGATATCAGATTACATTATCACACTTTTTTTTAGTACTCTCCAGTGCAAGAGCGAATGTATATGCTCAATTTGAAATTACACTTTACGGTTTTGTCTGAGGCCGCAGGATTTCGTGGAAAGTCTCAGAATTTCCTCATATTCACTTTAAAAAAAGTGAATGTGAAAAACCTGAGGAACTCCTATGGAAATGCAACCGAATTCGCCACACGAAAGATATCGCTCAGAATAAGACTTAAAAGCGATACGAAAGCCTTTGGTTCCAAAGCGATTCGAGAATTCCGCACGCTAAGGGGGTTTTCTTTCTGCTCTTTTCCTCCGGTGTACAAAGTTGAAAAATAGTGCATCCTTTGAATACTGGAAATACCTTTAACATCAAACCAAACCTAGCACTTTGAAGTAATGGCGACTTTGATTAATTAAAAAAATCGATATAAATTTGTTTGCTACAAGATGGAGCGCAACCTCTGCCGATATCACACAATATCCTTTTGTAAATAAAAATTCATCAGCTGAACTAATCCGAAGATTAACATTTATTGACGATGCCAGAAAGACTAATAGCGCCTTAACTGCAAGACTGAAATTTAAACAAAAAATGTCAATGATATCAATGCCAATTATTTTATAAATACATTAAAACAATTATATCAACCCTATTTATGTTAATGGAGTGAATTGATTTCTCTGAGGGTAAAATATATAATTATCATCGCTCTAAGAACATTTGTGAAATTTATATTACATTTAAATTATGTTAAAATAATACCACACTTAGAAGTAATTTCAAAACAAAATTTATACTGAAAAATTATATTTTATAAACAATTTTGATAATATTTAACTTTTTAAACTCAAGGGCTTTCATTAATCTATATAGTTCTTTGAAAACACTTAGGTAAGTAACAATTATGACCCTTCATTGAACCTATACCGCAAAAGAATAAACATATTTACCTTTGCTGGTGCAATATGCTTTCGTACAAACATTAATATATATAAACGTTGTTTAACGCTACCAAGTAAGTATGTCGATTCCTGAGACATTAAGATGAATATCCTCGCACAAGGAATTAAATTAAACGTAGGTTTGATGCTTTGGTTGCTAATAAAAGTTTCGCGAAATAGTCCATTCGAACTGTTGAGTTTTTATTTATCTTCAGAGACAAAATATTCTTAAATGGAAATCGCTTTTAGGCTACCAATTATCTGGCTATAAAGAATTAAGCTCAAAAGGTTGCTTGTACCTCATCACTTCTACTCTCGGCAACTAAGAGCTAGCTGATGGTAATGGGGCTTACTAGGTGAGGATTGAGTGCCTTTGTTTTCCTCACTTGAGCCGGATTACTATAAACGTCAACGTAAAGAAAGCAAAGCAATTCTCTGAGTAACAATTCTGGTAGTGTTTCTTAAATAAAGAGGTTAATTAGTTACATTATTTAGCATCACTCATAACCTAGTAACTTTATTATCATCACAACCATTAACAAGACTATGGTAATAAAGGACACATTTTTAACTATCCCTTAACAAAAGATTAATGAAAAATATGTCATTCATTAAGATATAATAACAGGACCATATCTTGTTGTACAGAATATTCTTAATTTATTTCGCTAGCAGTGGAGGAAAATGTATCGTAGACGACCGAGGAACCAACCAGTCTCAAAGCTAATGAATTAGTAAAATAAGCAATAAAAAATATGGAACGCAACACGTATTTAATCTGAAGAGCCTCTTGGCTAATCTAAAACGAGGGATGCCAAAAACTAAAGGGAAATCATCAGTTGTCATCATGTTCGTTTCGGTGTTCCCATCAAAGGAGAGCCTTGGGAGACTGCTGAGAATAACGAGATCGCTGCAAGGAGTGGGTAATAAGGAAGATATCCTCTTTCTGTTGATTTTTTCCGCTTTTTCTCTTAACGAGACACACTGCGTCCCTACGCCCCGGGATGGCCCACGTGACTTGCAATCCCGAGATTTTATTTTTCTCTCCTCCCACCGAGACTAATTGTACCGCTCCACTTGGAGATGGTCCAAGTGTCTTGGCGTGAGAAGAGATTAAACGAGGAGGATTCTTTAAACTACTCACTCCTTGTTTATCAACACAGATTGATGCCTAGGGAGCTGCTGCTACACAATGGACACTTTTCTCTGAAGAGCAGCGCCTTCACGAATTCCTCCCAACGAAGCATCGCTTCGAAGGTGATGACGAAAAATGAGTGTATTCCGGTTAATTGGATGCTGTTTCACTGCTATAAATCCCCAATTACCCATACGTGCAGCTGATTAAGATTTCCTCCTTGGGAAAGAAAGATAAAGCAGCGCCTTCCCAAAGTTTAATAGCAACGGCTGCATCCCCATCAGAATACAATTTTCGGAAGACAATACCTTTGTGATTTCCTAATTGACCTAAATAAAGTTGAAGGATTTTTATTTTATTTATTTTATTCATTTATTTATCAGTAAGTATCAACAAACAGCACGTGGCCAATTATAGTTGAGATAACAAGAAGCATCGAAAAACCAACGATCAGTGAGAACAACAAATCAACAACATAAAACTAATTTAAATAATGAATAAATTTATAAAAAGTCAATCTCTTGCAACCATGTTTTGGATGGATTTAAGAGGAGAGAAGAAAGGATCGTTGGAATAAAGGGAGTTGAAAATTGAAGGAAAAAGAGGGATCGTTATACAGTTGATAGACGGGGAGTGCTCAGAGAGATTTCAAATTTTCTAGATTAACCAAAACTTTAATAAATATCAGCACAAGACCGTAGATTTCTTATATAAATAATGAGCTGGTGAATGCAAACTGTGTGTAGAGTAACATAATTTTGTTATGTTTTTAAACGATAAAAGTTTACCCCTTTGCATAAAATGCCCTGTAAAATATAATATGCTCTCTTCCGGTAATTAGATAACTTCGAATAATCAATTTCTTTCGAAAGAACCAAAACTATATCAAAGGAAAAAAAGAAGCTTCTCTACTTTAGAGTCATATGAAGAGAACTGTCTCATATTCAAATTTCTGCGGGTCTTCCATGAATGAGAGTTGTATTATGATAGAAGTATTGCTAAGGCATCTCAACATCTCGGCGTACTACTTCAGCCTCCATTTCACGGAAGTCTTCAAATCTTATTATCCAGGATGAAATGAAAAAAGAATAAGACCTCACGAAGACGTTTTTCATATGGTTATGGTTGGTAAATAAGTAGGTAGTAGTAGTGGCTCCAAACCACGCAGTAGCACCGGTAACGAAATTTATCGGAGCCTCAGTCACAGAGTAAATTTCTACGTAAATTTATCCTATTTTCCATCTTTTATATTACTTTTACAAAACAAGCTAATTATTAAAATATAAAACTTCCGTGAATATATAAATGAGCCTAATTGAATATCTTAAGATAATTACCATTCAGAGGATGCACACAAAAAAGCAAGATTCTTACATACTATTAGTTGCATTGAATTTATTTTTGTTATCATTATCACCATCAGCAACGGAAATCCTTAGCGAAGCTTATTTTAAAAATTTTGAGATTGCGAATTTGAGTGGCTGATTTTCATTATCTATTCATTGGAGTATGTAATCAGAAGACTCGCTTATCACTTTCGCAAAAGAAGAAATATCAACATCAATATGCTTTCGTTCTTAATAAAACCTATACATCGGCATCCATAGCTTAAAGCCTGATTTTGAATGTTTAAATATGTGCTAAGCGTTCATAGCGTACAATCGTAAAAGTCAAAAATAATAATTACGGAAATGCTAACTCATACAGGCATCGTAGTATTTAATCTTTCTCTCATGTTGCATGCTTAAATTAAAATCCGATAGTTGCAACAGAAGGAATACAGAAAATAGAAAAATCATGTTCAATGAATAGTAATTTTTCTGAATAATTTATGGAAAGCATAAGGTTAATGTTAATGTTTTAATTAATTAATGATAATTAATTTTAATATTTGTGATTAATGTTTTTGGATTAAAAAGTTAAAGTTTGCATTACTTTTCGAGATGGCAATTCAGACTTAACACTGTGCTATTGGTATTACTTTAGACTACTTTTACTTTTCCAAAAAATAGCATTGCCGTAGGATATTAAAAGGTGCTGCAATGCCCAGTAGGTCACGATACGGGTCACCATGTATCATAGGGATACGTAGTTTGTAATTTGTTACGTTGCGTCATTTTTTCTCATTCTTTCATTTTCATCATCATACGTCCATTTCTCGTACCACTCCTGCAGTAACAACCGTTATTCATTGTTTTCGAAATAATGCAAAGCTATAGAAACTGAC
Source organism: Sympetrum striolatum (assembly GCA_947579665.1). Classification (NCBI taxonomy): domain Eukaryota; kingdom Metazoa; phylum Arthropoda; class Insecta; order Odonata; family Libellulidae; genus Sympetrum; species Sympetrum striolatum. The sequence continues at coordinate 78,714,364 of OX388348.1, read as the reverse complement.
TTTATTTAACTCTGAGCTATATGAAAAAACGACTCTTAAAAAATATTATAGTCCGTAAAAGTTGTTTTCTCCATATATTTCCATCCTTAATTTTCTCCTCCACTGGTATCTGCATACATGGACCACCGCTGTGTCGGTGGAGGTATTATCGAAATTGGGATGAGGTAATGCCGCATATTGTTCAATAAAGAGCCGCGTTTGGTGGATGCATAAGTTTAAACTGGCCAAACCGAGTTCGTCAAAGGGAGCGATGTTCCGATCAATCTGAAGGAAAAGGGAAACGATGGTGGCGCCGCCAAACCCACACACCATGAATTAATCATCAAAGGAAAGTTCGCTTTGAGCTTTTAATACTTGACGTTTTCGTTCATGCCATTAAAGACTTTCGGTCGCTCCAATATTTCCTTCTCTTTCCCTATTTACGTGACATCTAACCCCTCGCCTAAGGAGGAAGTTGGCGTGTTCAGCTGTTTTAGAAGTAAGAGCTTGTACCTTAATCTTTCAACCTAAAATGAAAATCATTTTTAATCTCATGGGTAAAGTTAGCATAGAAAACCAACACCACTAACTGTCGACTTTTTGCTTGCAAATGAAACCATGATTTGTTGACCTCGGTGGCAGTGTGTTAAAAAAGCTGGTCTTTCAATGCCACGGTCCTGGACTCGAGACCCGGCTTTTCTTTCCAGGAAATCTTCGTGTTAGAGATCATGGCTGAATTTGTCTATTGTTGGATACTTCACCGTAATTATCCAACAATTGGATGTTTGCTTAAGCTGTTAAGAATAAGTACATGATATAAGAATGTAATTAATGTAACAAATACGATGAGATCTCTCTATATTAACACGTAGTTATTCAAGCATCAACAGTTCTCAAATTTGTAATCATATTACCGTCGGAAAGAGACAATTTCGAAAAGTTAATACTTATCTTAAATGCAGAATATTCTAATATTCCAGAAAATAATCATAATATTTCTAGTGTGTTTTATAGTTTATAGTAGAGATAATATATTGCTGTTTAATTTGTTACTCTATCAATTGATAATATCAGCTATCAACAACTGTCAATTAGAACAATAATTTTTTATTCTTTCGATGTAATGAATACGGTCGGGAAATATACGAATATATTGAGAAAAAATGCAATTATATAGAAGCAAGCACAAGAGATCTTTTTCACCTCAAAGAACCTTTATCTTCAGATATATGTACTTCTTTTGGAGTATTAATGAATAAATGCATTAAGCCAGATGTGAAAAATCTAAACAGTTTCAGTAATGGGAACAAATGAATTACGAAAATTAAGCACGTCCGCCGATCCTTACTTTTCCGTACCGTGCATTTTAAAATCTAAGTTCTACAATACTTTAAAGTCTTATAGCTGAAAATGTTGTATAAAGGAAGGTTTTTGTTTTTAAACGCATATCAACACGTCCGAAAGAGCTTGCGTGCTTGGAGCGATCTTTACTCATAACCAAATTGGATAAATATGTTCCAATAATTCTTTCAATGAGCAATGTGTCATCGGAAGCATGAGACGCTAAAATTGTTCGTCTTAGATTCGAAAGTATACGGTATATACGTATATTTTAATTATTTATTTGCTCCTAAGTTTTGGTTACTTCAGTGGAAAAGGTTAAGATTGAAATATAACTATCGAAACTTATAAATATAATCTAATTCCTCTTAGTTAAAGATGATGAATTACTCTCGATTGGGTATCAATACAATTGACGGTATATCGAGTCAGTTGGCAAACAGAGCCCCAAATTTTGATCATCGTCTGATTTTTTATTTCAGAATAATTATTCGAATGAAAATTTCTCGTAACGAAATCTTTCAAGTACGATCTACTAATGAACGAAAGCATCCTCTCAGAAGGAAACGTTTAAGAGTGGGAGAATGGTTTTAAATAATACCCTTTGCCGGAATTCCTCATGCGTAAATCAGTTATAATAAACATCCCGAAAAACTTGGCAATTAAATTTCTGAAGTCCATCCAAGATCTGCGAACCGCAAAGATATACTGCCGGGTAACTTAATTACGTATTCCTCGTGTTTTTTCCCTTCCTGACTCATTTCCTATGCCAAACTCCTTCTTAACCTCCTCCACTCAAGTACCCCTCGTTTCGCCGACTATTTTTGAATCTCCTTTCTTCCCACGCACCGACAAAAAGTCATTTTCCCCTCGAATCCGGACGTTTATATAGCGAATGAATGCAGATTTGTTGGAGCGCACTCTTCGCTAATAGGAGGCCTTCAATCTTGTCTGTAATGAGATTGTCATAAATGTTACACCAGGGACGATTTCAGGAAACTACAAGACCTCAGTCGGTCTGGATGAGGAGGACGCGAAGGTTTGGAATGTTCCCACGAGAGGCGCGTTTTTACCAGCGCTCTTTTTTAATTTTCTGAATTTCTGAGCCTCGAGGTTCCAAATCGAAGAAAAATTTACTTAAAGGCGAACAAACATCCATGAGAAACACAAGCTATCACAAGTTTCAAATGAGGAGGAATTAAATCTTATTATTTATTTTACCAAGTATTTGGTGAAATCGACTTTTATATAGCCTCCCTAAGGATTAAAAAAATAAATAGAGTTAAAAATTAATTTTTAGATCTTTGAAAATATAAAATTTTATTAATATCGAATTGATATCGTAATGCTTAAAATCAAGTATTTTTTGCCCTTTACTTTAATTTTTATTTCGTGAAATTATATTACTTACCAAAAATATTATCTAAGCGTTCGAAAAAAAAGAAAAAATGCAGTAGTTATATCAAGTGAGTAATTATAAACAACATATTATAAAACAAAAGAATATTTACAGAGCCCATGAATAATTGCACGTACTATATACTGCTTTAATTTAATAGCTAACTAATTAAATAAGTCTGAAAATGAGAATTATTTAAACAGTGTAAAAGAATATGACGCAAGTTCCTAACATCAGCTACATACAGTAAATTTATCTCCTACTTGAAGCCATTCTAAGTTTTTACAAGAAATAAACTGCTGAGATTTATCAGTCAAGTCCAAGAGTCCTTAGCATAGTTCTGCGAAGAGATAATACGTCTTGAATTTCTCCTTTCGAAGAATGCAACAGACGCGGGGCTAAACTTTTCCGGTAAGAAATTATTCACGACGTCAGCGAAGACACAGTGTGAATGACAGAGAACAAGGCGTAGCTGTTTGTATACTCAAACGACTTTAAAGTTAATGTGATAAGAGCTTTGTGACCACTAATTCACAACGAACTCCTGAGTGCGTGATTGAGAATTTTAACTCCTTCCAGGAATTCGAGAGAGCAACTAATTCTACTCCTGGAAGTGGTAAGGTAATTAAATTAACCAATGTAATCACTAAAGGAATTTTTATTCTAACGATAATTGCGATACTTCATAAAGAAACACAGAGGAGCTGTCATTTCTCATCATCAATTTTAATGATTAAATATACTGAATACTGATCAATTCGTGATTCAATTACATGGAAAAATAAGCTAAATCGAATATATACTATCCCACTGTCAATACCAGAGTAATATAATTTTAACATATTATGAATTATTGCACCTGCCTGGATTTAATATCTGGGGATGAATAAAAGTCGAAATTATTTGCAAATTCCTGCCAAACATCCTAATATACCCCTAACATATAATCTCCATGTTAATTTTTTCAGTTTTGCTGTAAGTTAATGTACTTATTAAAAAAATAGTTGTATTTGCAGTAGGTTTAAGCTTTACACTCCTGTTTGTTGGTCACTGCTTTTTTGGCAATCATACACTTAATACTCGATGTAGACTTAAGCTTTCGTTGCCTTTAAGTAGTTTACTTCCATATTCAAACAAAGAGAAAATAACAAGAAAGGAGAGAATCAGTTTAAAATTTTGTGAGCTATAAACTGACTTTAGAAACCGTAAGTTGACGCAAATATCTTTACCATAGTTAGGGAGCATTAGTGGCGAAATTGATTATTGGTCAAACTTAAAAGGTATTCTCAGGTAGTTTATTAATTACAAAATTATATATACTTTAATGTGTATGGAAATGTTTGGAATCGGTCAGTATATGATTTATTATTAACAGAATTAAAAATTTAGTATTTCTCGATAAAAATATTCGAGTTTTCTAGGATTAGTATTTGAATTAAGAATTATGAGGGTATACTTCTACTTTTATTGTGGTCGCAGAAATAAAAATAAGTATCTGAAATTAGCATAAATCTTATCGTATAGAGTACAGTCAGTATACAGCCATTTTAGAGATTTGACTAAATGACGAGGGCGATAAGGAATTCCATCCTAAAACCACGAGTTAGATGAAAAATAGGTTACACAGTTTTGTGGTACGTCAGAGTCATGCGCTGTCAGCCATTAACCACGCCAAACTCACTCCAATAAGTCAAACTTTTTATTTGAATCCGCTGACGAAAGAGCCGTCAAAAATCACGATAAACGCAAGAAGTCGCGTGGGCGTGATTCGAATAAAGAGATCACGCTCTGAAAAGCCAAGGGAGAGAGAGGAATTCATAACCACGGTTCTTCCTCACGTCCGTGCATTATTCCAAGTGAACACGCGCAGGGATAAAACTTCCGGCTGATTAAACAATTCATCAGAGCGTAATTGTCACGCAAATCGACCCGGCAATTAATCCGATAATTGTAGTAAATAAATCAGAGGCGGTAAGGGGCTCATCTGCAAATAGGAAGTGAGATCGGCCAATATTTGCCCCATCAAATAATAAAGGCGGGCGGCCAATCACTCGGGGCGATGCATTAAATATGGGAAATTAAGTGCCTTCGAGGCGCACTCTATGATTCATAACGTTAAAGTTTAACTCCCGGGAGAGGCGAACAGAGGGAAGATGGCAGCTCGTTACTCTCGATGAGGAACAAAACAAGGGAGCGGGGTAAAACATCGGCGTCTGTTACAGGACGTTTCCCGCAAGACACTTTTCACCCAAACTGAGAGACAGTTCGACCAAAGACAGCTCACCCACGGAGCTTTTTGTCACAGCCGCCAAATTATAACTTTGTCATTCAGCTGTAATTCAATTGAAAATTAGGAAGAAATCGCAAAAAAATTCGTGCAAAACTTGGCTAACAATTTCGCAATAGGGAACGGCCCGAAAATAAATATTTGCTCTCAATTTCTAATTGTTTTGGTCTATAAACACTTACATAGTCGAGGGACCAGTGGAGTCATAATTACTTGAAACTTAAATTCTGTTTTTAGAAGTTGATATTTTATTTTGAGATATTTCAGGTTTTTATTTCTTTTCTCTTGTGTTTGTGTTTTTTTATTTTTGGAGTTTAAATAATGAAGTTCCACCAATTATCACTCAAGTTGATTTCTTATGATCAGTTTTATTAGTTTTAAATAAGTAAAAGTTGACGAGATTTTCCCTTGAGGGAAACGTCTGTGGCCGATTTGTCTATTTAGTAAAATTCTGGACTTAGGTATTACTTTGAAAATTTAATCCTTCGAAAGCAACGGTTTTTATCGGACGCGATTAGGAATAGACGCCTCTCTGGTAATATGGGGCGCTTTTGGATCTCGCTGTCTGTTTAATTATAAATGGGAAGATAAATATTGCCATGGCCTGTGTTTTCTCTGAATATTTCACCCGAGTGCACCCAACAAAACACGGTGGCGTGGATTCATAGATTTCCGTCGGTTGATTATCCATGGGCATTCATAATGAGACATCAAAGCCTCATTTATATTCGCTGGTTCACAATTTATTTATGATTTATCACGGTTCGTGGAAATATTTTTGGGATAATATATGTTAAGGAACTATTTTGGATTGCCACATATTCGTCCGTTGTTCCGTGACAGGAATTATTAAATAGCACTAAAGAATAATAACAATTATTATTATTATATGATTGTATTTATAATTGGCATTGTTATAACATTCAGTAGACGAAACACTCAAATCCACTGCGTTTTGAAAATTTTCAAAGTACCAATTTTAAATTAATTTTCATTGCTAACGAGTGGTTGTGGAAATCAAGCCACTTTTATAAATTAATAAAAGTTAATGGAAATAATCTACGAAATATTTGTACTTTTACCACAAATTTATTTTTACAAAAAACAATCACACGACAGAATCGTCGAAACCGGTCGTGTGATTGTTTTTTGTGAAAATAAATTTGTGGTAAAAGTAAAAATCTTTCGAAGATTATTTCCATTACGGATTACCAAACACCTCGCCTGATTCAGTAATAAAAATTACATGACTCCGCAAACCAACCGCGCACGACTCAGATTGAAGTTTTGTGAAATGTAATTTTACTTAGAAGTTATAAAGTAAAACAAAGTAAACTTCCACTTTATAGGATTTTATTTCCGACCGGTTTCTGCGCAAAGGCCATCATCAGGTGAAGGAGTAGAGGAGGTAGCAGCCATATGTATTAGAGAAACATTGAGGGGAGGGTAAGGAGAGGGCATTGCTGATGATGGCCTTTGCGCCGAAACCGGTCGGAAATAAAATCCTATAGTGTGGAAGTTTACGGTGTTTTACTGTATAACTTCAGAATGTCCTTCCACGAAGTTCGGCCGAATATGATAGAGTTTAATTTTACATTATTGTAATTAGATCCAGGTACTCATTTTAATAAATTAAAATACTAGTTAGGATATGTAAGAATAAAATTGCATTTACAGATATTTATTTAAAACATCTCCGAAACCGGTTGTGTTATATGTTTATCCATATGGATTTCTACTTTATGAAGCCTACCACCGAGTTCTTAAATACTCTATGACGTCGAGCTGCTAGATCTTCAAAGGAAGGCAATGAGATGCAGTAAATAGTATTTCTTTTTCCATCTGACGTTCTGCAGTCTGGCACTATTAATAGTTTCACTGTGCATCAAATATAAATCTTGCGAGAGAAAACTACAAACTTCATCCTGGTAAGATGAGGCATTTTGTTGCTATGAAATTACCGCAGCATGTGTCATGGATTCATAACGTAGGAGCAGAACTGACACTGGAAAACCATGACTGGAACACTGCCACTTTGTAAAAACACGCACTACCTGAGTTAAGGAAGCAATGGAATTAAAAGCATAACCTCTCCCAATCGACGGACGTATATCAACCAAAAGAAGGCAAATGTTTCTTCAATTATACCCTATCATGAAATATGGTTCTTTAAATTTGAATTATTTTTTGATTTTGTAATATTTTAGATAATTATTATTACGTTTATAAGTTGGCACCAGGTTTTTTTTTTTCTTTTAAATAGGTACAATCGCTCACATATGTGGCAATGAGCTTAAAGAAATCGAATATACGCGACACACCATACGCCACGGTGAAATGAGTGCTTCCAACAGTGACTTCGATGGAAAGAATGCTATCGGATTTTATAAGAAGTGAAGTTTTTACAACGGAGTCCAAACGAATCAGGATGCACACATGAAAGCCGACATGCTCATATATTCGTTCCAACAGTTTGATGACACAGAGACTTGTGTTTCTTTGCGCGAAGCAATAAGGTCCACTGTATTAACATCTGAATCCACGAGCGTGCGAGAGACAAGATAGCGTAAAACACGACAAACTGAAAGTTTCATGTAAATCACGCCCTATTTATTGCTCTGCTAAGTCTCGTTGCATCTCGTTGCGTCACGTTGGTTCACGAGCACAGAAGCGGTAATTCGGATCATGCTTTTGTTTGCTCTCCGGTTTGTCACCGGCTTATGACGTGCATTCCACGTCTCTGTGATCACATCACGAAGAGGACAGTGACGCCTCATAAAACAACGCTCATTCTGCAAGATATTTATTTTACGAGCGCACGATAAAGGCATCATTGCCCTTTGCATTTTAACGCTATTTAATTTTATTCTCATTTCATTAAAAAATACGTAATGAGGACCTATGATATTATATCTATTTTTGTAATAATAATCTATTAATATATTCACCAAATTCACAATCTAAAAGTATAACATTTTAAAGAGCAATCGAAATATTCAAACAACAAACGAAACCCAAATTGGTGGACTCATTTACTACTCTCAGATATCTCTACTGTCTGCCATTGAATTAAGAATGTTTAAATGCTTCATGGAGAGAAAGTTTTGAAAATGAATTATGGAGTACATATTTTAAGCATTCTCAATGTTTTGAGTCGAAATAAATCGGACTATCAGGCATATTTCTAATCTATTTTCATGTAACCAATATTCTTGCAAGTTGGAATAAATTTACTTTATTTTATATCTGGATCATGAGCAATACAAGATAGCATCAAAACAGGATATTATTTAGTAGCAGCAGTATGTATGAAATCTCTTTGCAACTTCATTATTTATTCTAAGGTGAAGTAAAAGCTTACAATTTTGAATTATGTAACATTAAAAAATCTAATTAGAATACGCCACAAGATTTTAAATAATATCACAAATATAAAATCCTTCATAAATAAAACTCGCAATCCTGATAACAGTTCATTCACTGTCTGTTTTACAATGAAGGCTGAATCATCACCGAATGACACTTCATTAATTTCCCGGCAGAAAAAGGCTTCCATCATCTGGTGCCACTTCTATGCGTAACGAGCCGTGTCGTACTCAACAAGATGTTGAGGCGACTGCCCTTAACAAGTTAAGTGAGTTTGACACTTGTCACGGTGGCAATCGATAATCAAATTTTTATTTTCGGTGTTTTCCTTTGTTAAACCTGGGAAAGCACACCACATTACAATTACTGAGTGAGAAATGCCTTGCGAGGCTAAAATCGGAGTATATTCGTTGAGTATCGTTATTTCAGATATTTTTTTAGCAGCAGCTGAATAACTGAGTACGATTCGGTCTTTTAGGAAATTAATGACGGTATTTACTTCAGGATTCCGTTGCCTCTATCTATATGGTAGTTCCAGGGAAACAACAAAACCAAGATGAAATCATAGCAGTGTACGATAATTTTCTGAAATATTTGTACCGTTGATACAAGAACGATGACTGATTAACCTCTGCTGATCACTCAGAGTATCTCTGAAAGCTCACTGACATACAACAAAACAACTATCCATCAGCAGATTGTATTGATTTTAATCTAATCCGAATATCTACGTAATTTTAAAAATGACGACCAAGGATGAGAATAATTTGCAACGATGAGGTTGAAGACGAAGCTTTTAAATATAATCAGCAAGAAAGGTTAAGAGTAAGCCTTCTAAATTTCTATGTGAGTATTATTATAAGCATCCATTATTTTGATGGAAATGATTTCAACGACACTCGGATACATATCACTATTACTAGTGAACCACCAATTATCCCATTGAGTTTCCTTAAAAAAGTAAAATTCCGAGTTAAAAGAGATCTTTCTTTGCTCACTATATCAGGGAAAAGAGAAATATATTGAGAGTATCACAGACAATTCAAACGGAACGTCTGCAATGAATATCGTGTGTACACATTACGCCAAACATTGAACTCATCAAAGAATCATTTTCAATGATCAGTGACTCATTAACATTAACATCAATATGAATCGTGTGACATTAGGTGTATCGGAGTATTCTATCGGAAGTTTTATCTGAAGAAGCTGTTTATTTTTATCGACATCGTTAATGTTTTATATACCGAATTGTTTCGAATACAGTGTTTTTGAACCCTCGAATGAAACGCATATCGGAAGGCTGAGGAACGCTGAGAAAAGTTTCCCAGGTAAGAATCCTTTGTATTCAGAAAGTAAGTTGGTAAGAAAAATCAATAATCATTCGTATCCAAGAGTAACGACATCAGCGCCAATCATCATTTCGTCTGTACGTCACGGCTGCACGAGGGAAGATCCGATGCAGTTCACAATCTCCCTTAAAATATATTAATTATCTTAATGGACATATCCAATTATCAAATGTTTCATCGCAGATAAAATGTTCTGTTCCGTATCTCTAACGACCTTCACGATTCCACTCTTACATTGGGAAGTGCGGCGTGAATTGACGTGGAGTGAATTTCGCTAAATCGAGGTCTATCGATTTCTAAAAATCAATGAAATGATGATGAATCTCTATTAAACTATTAAAAATTCATTTTTTTATCCGCAAAGTGTTACAATCGCATAGAAAGCCAAATAACAGATGATTTCGATTAGATTAACTACGACGATTCTCAGATGAGTTCATTTGTGTAGTAAGTGTGGGGATTTGAATTCATTCTCGCTGATTACTTAACTAGTACCCGATGCATTCTTTCGAACATTAATCTCCCTCAATATTAGAAAACTGGGAAATCGATCCCAGTAATGAGTAATGTAAATTAATATCCAGAAACGTAAGAGCCATAAGGAAAACCTCATTCTGTAAATAAAATATTATATATAATACTATATATATAATTGATTATTGATTGATCATGACTGGAACATAATTTGCATTTGTAAGGTGGATTGAGACATAAAATGCAATAAATTTGGAAATGAAAAATATAAGTTGCTCCCAATATGAAGATAGGCTCGTCGAGAGAATACAAAAATTATTTGATCGGAAGTTGCAAATTAAAAATTTATGGAAATATATTCATCAACGAAATCCACGAAAACCATATGATACGTAACACAATCCAAGTACAAGACTCTTAAAAGGCGAGGATGCAAAGGAAGCTGATATTTCCCAATTATTGAATTGAATTTACAAATCAACGGAAGCTTGAACGGTAAAAACATAAGATAAATGTTATATCTATAGCTATTAGTATAACAAGAGGATTCTTCATTCTTTCACCATAGCAACGTAATTCCCTGAGGAGGAAATAAGACTCACTAAGTAAAATACAGTGAGAGGATATGCTAATACTTTTCACACTGAGTTTGGATACCATTAGTGGAAAAAAATTCTGCCTAAGTAAAGATATATTTTCCTCTACCCTGTGCCAAAAGAAAACATAAAAGTATTCTATTCTTCAAGTTACGGTATTCAGTACCGGTTAGGAGGTAACCCTATACACTGCAAGTGTACTTTGAGGGGTCCAAATTAGACGTAAACCCCTTCGACTTGAGACTGTGTTGCATTCTCTCGGTAGCATCCTCGGTCATTCGATCGCAGTGGATGGTCCAGCATTCGCTTGGAGCTGTTTGTGGCGTAGAATATGATACAGCCTCTCTAATGACCAGAGGAGAGGATTAATGTTATTATCTGCACGTAGAGGCATTGATTATCTCGCGCATGAGAGGACCTGTTGGGATATCAATACCGTTTTTCCATTGGGAATCATCGAAAGCTATTCCGCGCTCTCTGTCACTTTGACCGTGTATTTGAAGTTGGCTTTCTGCTGCGGATTACCTTACAACCTATAATCTATTTCATCCTTTATGTCATCCATCGGATATTTCGAACGAGCTCACTACTGATTTTTTCTCTTTCGCGTGATTCATCTGTCATCCTCAACTAAACTCAGCTTTCATCTGATGTTTGCGACAGCATTACAACGATTCAGTCATTTTTGGAAGTAAAATAAAGAGCCTCCATTATGAACCCAAAAGAAATTTACACATACGTTACTGTTTTACTTTCACTGAAAGGTTCGAATAAAAATGTCTAAGATAGATAAAAACCCACGATACCGTAAGAATTGAAATAAATCTACAAGTATTAGTAAGGAATGCAATCCATTCCTTAGATGCATCTTGATCATGCAAAATTAAGAACAAATTTCAATTTTCGTTGAAGATTGTGCCACAGCTTTTCACTCCAGAAAAAAATTCATGGAACCTACGTGCAATATAATACACTCCATCGATTTCATAGCATTTATAGTATCATCAATTCCTATTTTTAAATATATTAATTTATTTTCATATTTTATTTGAAAATGCATTATATAATTTTGATTAACTGTGCAATTAATGAAGAAAAAAGAGAGGGTTATAGATGTCGTAGCAATGGCTTAAATATGAGGCAGCGGAGTGTGCTCATTGAACAAGACTTCGTCGTCTAAATGCTGTCTAAGAAGCGAGTTCTCACGACTTATACTGTTACAATACCTTTTAAAATGTTCATCTATGTCAAATGAAATACATATAGTTACAGGATAACAAAGTAGGTAGCTCGTTTACTTCAGTTGAAAGAGTTTCCGGGTTATTTGAAACAAATTAAAATGTCATGCTTAAAAGGAAAATAAAAGTTATAAAAATATGTGACTGCGACCCTAAGTTCGATTCCCACTAGAAAAAAGTGTGCGAAATGATCTAAACTCTTTAAAAAGAGCCAAAAACATATCTATTTATACTGACTGACTTGTGAGTCATTGGCTCTTGGTCGTGGAAGAGGTGAAATCCTTCCCATTTAGTTCCAAGGAAGAGTTTGATCTTTTATGACTGGTAAAGCGTTAATTTCTAACTCCCGAATTTTTAACGTATTCCAATATAGTATTCAATAAATAAAATATTACGTAAAAGGAAGTTTAATTGTCTTCGCCGTTAATTCCTTGGGCTCATTCACATGCCTTTTCTTTCGAATTCTATCCCTTCCACTTCGTATGATGATGACCGTCTCGGAGTTGAAATATACATAACTCCTCTGAAAAGCTTTCAGATTTCTATATGAACCGAAATGTCTCTTATGAGAGCATTGGAAAAATCAAGTTTCTTACTTCCAGAAGCAAAGTCCAACTTTTTTTATGCCATTAAATTTTCCAAATAAATCAGGAATCCATTCCATTATTTACAGAAATTCTTATTTGTACAAAAAAACTTCCAGTAGTTTCCTCATTTATACCAAAAATACCTAGCAATGGCTTTTTGCGAAAGGAAACAGCTAAATCGCCACTAAACGTAAAATGATGAGAAATTTTAGGCGAAAATCTATGTTACGATTAGTCAATTTCTTCATCACAATATTAGGGGCAATGATTTTGTTCAAATTCAAAATTTAACGCCGAAAATCTTTGCTCTTTATCTTTGAGAACAACAGTAGATGGGATATTTATATTTGACTAACTCAGATCAAGCAAAACCGTTTACGGAAGGAAATAGCGAGCAAATGGTCACAAATAGAATATAGCAAAGCAAGCCATAGGCAGTTTCAACATTATCTCTATTGATAAACAAAAGAAGAAAAAGTGTCGAGTGACGTAGGAGTGGGCACTTCCGGCTGACGCTGTGAGTTACATAAAAGTGTACATCTTGCGCCAGCAGTTCCGTGGTCAGAGGACAATGTGCGGAAATGGAGTGCTTTTAGTGCAAATGGACTATTCCTGAGAGCAAAACTAAAATGGCATAAATCACTCACTCAAACTTGAGGCGAAATTTTATTTGCAGCCGCTATTTCATATTCCTTTCTGTGAAAAAATATTTCAAGTCGCGGAAGAAACGCAGTTTCTGTACAATATCATTAATCATTGAAGGGCGAAGTAAAGTGCATACGAAATACTTTGATTTTAGTCAGAAGTTTATTTTGCAATTGGAACGTTTTCGTTAACCGAAATTCGTAACGGAGAGTTAAATAATAAATTCCCCAATTAGCTTGTTTCCTTTCCAATATAAATCTAAGTTTAAATCTAAAAAAACAGTTGAAACACCATTCCCAAAATGTAATCTTGATAGAAATAAAAAGTTATTGTTTTGGCTTTGGCCAAGTTTGTACTCCTTAAGCAAATCAAAAATGATTCAGATCCAACAAAAACGTTCACCGGAAAGAAGAAGAATTTTTAATTATTTATATATTCGATTATTTTTCCTTATAGAAACATTTGCTTACAGTATAGTTTAAAAAAAATTGGAAATAAAATGTTAACAGTTCACTGTACTTGGGATCAATACTCTAGAGCAATTGCTGAAATCCACGGCTCGCAGTGGGAAATACTGATTTAAAATGTCTTCATTCATTTTGTAAAAACCTAAAATATCTCTTAAATTAGAAAAATCATATCGTGTATATTACTTTTATATGTGTTTGTGTGCGTGTACTATTGAATGTGTAATTGTGAACGAAACATGAAGATTTCTAGATATTCTCAAGAAGAACTTCAGTACTATAGAATGAGAATAGGATATTCGGTATAAGATTTGAAGCCTATCATTACTCTCGTAGACTAAAAAGACAAAGATTGCGTTTTGCAAATTACCTTTAGTTAATTATGTTTTATTGTGAATAGAGCATCTGGAAACGGTGAAATAGGGATTCTTTGAGAAAAGTACAACTACCTCCTAACTCTCAAATGCAATTTCATTTGTCAGAACGGCGAAGCGAACGATTGAACGTCAACAATCACTTACTAATTATAGATATTTGAAAAAAAATCGTTGGCAAGGCAGTATTTTCTTTGAAATTCAATACCTTAATTTAAAATTAAAGTCTAGCTAACCGCCATGAAGCATGACTTTGAGATGCAGTAAATATTTAATTAAAAAGGTATTTCTAACGCATCAAATGAAATTAAGAATTATTAGAATACCTCAAAATTCTTTTTCTCTATAATTCTCTTCAGAGCAGTACTGCCAATCATGAAAATAAACTAAATATTGCCCCAACCGTAGAAGTAAATGATTAATCGGTAAAAATGAGACCTGCAGAACCATTGAAAATAAATATATATCTATGTTATAATATTCGGAAATTCAAAATAATCCAAAGTCCGCAAAGCTGTTTGAAACATTAATTTGAAAATAATTCTCGCTAATAATTTCGTCGAAATTATAAATAAAGATACGCACAGCCATATACAATATGAAAAATAGCTGAGGAAAAGAAAACTTTTGATAAGGTAACAAGAGAAAATAGATAACTTCTCACTGTTTGCATCTTCTTCGTACTCAGAAAATTCTATTCTCCAAGTATCAACCTCATTCGTGTTCCTGTTCAATATAATTCATGAATATTGCTTGCATTCCGATCTTTCTTGACTTTTAACATTTGAATTCATGTTTTATATATCAACTAAGACTCAATTACAAAAATTCTGAATATTTTATCTGTTTCCGTCGACTCCTGTATATTTCGAAAGTGTGATCGAAATTAATATTCAAAATAAATTTGGTCCCAAACATGTCGAATTAGGGATAAGACTCAACCGGTACTTCAAGGTTTTATTACCAGAAAATCAAATCTTTATCATTGATTAATTATTTATAACATATGGAAATTTCTCTGAACGGTAGAAAAAACGCCGTTTTCCCTTAAGTATCTCCGATCTATTAATTCAGGTCTTGAGGTGAGAGCATTCACTGCATGCGAAATTTAAGGATTCCGTTTTTAATACGATAGATAGACATTGGTACAAAAACAAAATTTATTGCGAATTCGGGTTGAAGGGACAATAAAAATCTCCTCTATCACAGCCAAGAGTATCTTACAGCAGAAATGATTTATATATCCATTTTTCCAACGTATTTTCATCGAAGTTGCGCGTGAATACGGTTTCTTCACCGACGGGTTCGGGAATTTCGTGCATGAAGGTTATCGATGAATAATGCATTCGGCGTAAAGATACATTTCAATTCCGCATCGGCTGTAATAAAGGTCATCATCATATATGCATTCGATCGTTGAATTACTCATATTCAGTTATGTCCATATAAATAAGCTGAAATCTAGATATATCTACGTCCTCGATGATGCCCCCCGAGATAAGCTTTGGATAATGCCAGCAATTAAAATAGTTGGAATGATTACGTCCAATCAATCAGTTATTTAGAAAATTACAATCGATTTACTCAGTTGTGCAGTATAACACTGACTCAAGATTCCGCATGCACTTCAGTCAGCAATTTCAGATTCGCTTTGTCTTTTATTCACAGACGTAGAGTGCAAAGTGTGTTCCCATCTTTCATATGGTATGCAAATATAATTGTAGCGTTAATAACAAAGTTTTTTTAATAATCTGGGATTCCATGATTTGTTCCCTAAGCAATTATTCTAAATTAGCATTCATTTACTTAAATTCAAAGGAATAATTAATGAGTAGGAATAGTTAAGTAAAAAAATAAGCGAATTTTTGAAATATGCCACGTTCTTTAAATGCCCAAACATCATTGTGGCTCGCCAACCACTTTCTTATGTGTGTTATGGCCCGCAAATTATGTGGGAGTACTGTTTTATGGCATATATCAGCTTCTTCGGATTCAAAAAGCAGCCGTGAAGGCAACACATCAAGGTGCATTACAGACTACGCTGCGATATCCGGAAAAATCAACTCCGTGCGCTTTGGTCGAATGGGTGTTCCCTTAAGCATGAAGGGTAAGGCATGACTGACTATGGACGCAGTGAATAATAGAGAGGCGTTGCACACGCACACTCACGTTTGCACGTCCCTCTGGCCTCTCCTCTCTGCGCCCGCTGCGGCAGCAGTTGACTGGGGTCCAACACGCAGTGGAGTCCGGGGGCGCACGAGCCGTGGAAGCCGTCGGGCCCTCCGCAGGGCTCGTCCTCGACTCGGGCACAGACGCGACAGCAACCGCAGGCGTCCCATACGACTCCTCCGCCTGGGCACTCCCAGTCCAGCACCTCTTCGCACTCCGAAGGCGTGCAGACGCAGCTCAGAGCGGTGGCCCGAGCAGCCAGCAACACCCAGAGCACCAGCGGGGGTGCCATGGTGCACCACCGCCTCCTTAGATATTCACGAGGGAAGCTCCCTTCTGCAGCATTCGCGGAAGTGGGTCTCAGTTACATCCCAGTCGGGGATGACGTGTTATCTTGCAGGGCATTGGTAGTCACTCGGGAGAACTCGTGCTAAAATCGTCGAGGGATTCACCGAAACCAAACTTCAACCGTCAGCAACCACAGAGTCCTTTGTCATTTTTGAAACCACTGGTTCCCAAGTTCGGCTTATTTATCTTTACACGTTGGTTGCCGACCAAGTTCACTAATTTCCTCGCCTCTACGTTCAACTAAGTTCTCCAATGAATAAAATATTAGAGCTATATAAGACTCAGGTATTCAACTGCTTAATGTTAACAACGATTTTTCTTAGTAGTAAACTAATTTAGATTATAGACATTTAGATTTTTAAAATTTCCACTACAACAAGATATCTCTCATAGGCACGTTAATTAATCACAAAATTTCAACATCGGCTACCCGAAGACTAGAAGAATACGAATATTGTCGATAAATAGCCGACTAAACGGGCGTTATCACATTAATACATATTGATACGAAGGAAAAAATCGCACCTCTCCCATCAGAATTTTAGGAGAGAGGAAAGTAACCATTCGCTATGGAAAACAGCTTCCATCCACGGTTCCCAGCTGAGACTCCTCGAAACTTGCGAGTAAAGGCCGATGAATTGGCACAGAGGTGTCCCTCGAAGAAACTTGCGAGTGGACCGAGGGGTGACCCGCTCAAGCCCCGGTCTCGGGCGAAAAAACGCAAGCAGTGAGAGCGTGAAAAAACCGCAACTCACTTCGGAATCCACCAGAGAACTGTCGGTCCGAGAGGCTGGCATTCCGTAAGGGGAAGTGGTGGGGCCAGGAGTGCGCAGGGCGCATGATCGGGGTCTCCCTCGATGGAAGGTGTGGAAAGGTGTGGGGAAGGGAAGGGTTGGCAAAGAGTTTTCCCTCATTTGCTTCGACGAATGCCTTCCAGAAAACGACAGTACTACCACGAGGAGGAATGGAAATGTTTCGCGAGGAGAAATAAAGGAATGAAAGAAATGACGGTCGTTACGCGAAAGGATTAAATCGTTGTTTTTTCCCTCCTTCTGGAGCGGCGATTTCCTTTTATTCTTTTTTGTGTATCCCACTTTCGTCTAATGGCTCCGGCGCATCTTTTATCTTCAATGGCTTCTCCCTCACGATTCATTTATCTCAATCCTCGCCTTCTCTCATTCGTTTTTTTACGTCGTTATTTCCCGAACTGTTTTATCCTACGAACAGATGTGTTTCCGGCGGATCCTGCATTTTGTAAAGCTGGTGAATCGGAGGACTGGCTGATTGAAGGCAGGAACATCGATTACATCCTGGAGTCTCTTTTAAAGAGGATGAATTCGGATTTTGAAATATATAAGGTGTCAGACCGATGCTTGATAAGGGCATTTCATCTGCGACTTATTAAGAGGGACAACTTCAAAAGGGCATCGAAGGATACCGTTCAAAGATGAAGGTAGATTCTGTGACCCGTTGAATTTCCCAGCTCGTCCGCAGCTGAGGCGGCGGAACCTAGTTGCAGCGGAAGCAATACGTCGTAAGAATATTTTAAGCCGGAAGCAATAGTATTTTTAAAGGATTTAATAATAAATTCGCTTAATTTATTTATAATACTCTTCCATACTTTCCTGTGAATGATTTCACTATGTTATCATGTTTGCATCTACCCTTCGTGCTATTATAATCTAAAATCTACATAAAGCTACTTTACATTTACTTTACTTTAAAGTATACATGCATACAGCTACTTTTCAACATATCATCTCTCATATTTAACCATTCTTTCAAATCGTCCTCTCCTTTTCCATCACTTCTAATGGACCTCATCAATTATACTTCTTCCCTCCATCCTTTTCCATGAGTACAAACAAACATTATACTACTAAACTAAGTTAATAAGTTATTAAATAAACTAGTATACTCCCACGTCATACATGACGGGTCTTAATTACATTTTTTTAATAAATATGACTTAATATATAACTTATCAATACCCTAATTTTTAATAAATACTGATCAGGATGAAATTTTAACCTAAGAATATTAGCGAAATTCTGAAAAATTACGAATTCGATTCAATTGAACACTATGCTGTGTGTGAGAATCACACAAATGCACTGCCGTAAAATCTATGCTATAAAATCAAGTTTGCAATCAAGACTTCGTAGGATCATTATTTCCAATTTAATTATTTAAAAGTAACAAAGCCTACACGGTACAAAAACGAACTTTACGTGAATTCCTTATGGAAACGTATGATGGAGTACTGGGTTTGAACCCGAGCCTTCATAGAGATGATAATAGTTCTCCACGGGCTTTCAGCTTATTAGAAATGCAATGCAGTTTGCCTCATAGCTCTAGGACAAATAGTTTCTGAGAATGAGAGGGGACGGAAGGACGGATTTTGCTTTTTATATATACTAGAATTCTACCCTATTTAATTTTATATTATCATGTTACGTGTATTTGGCTAGTCATTCAGTTTGTTTTAGAGTATTTTGAGCATTGCTTTGTTTCAGGTACAACCTATGCAGCAAGCCATTTCATCCCAAGGATATATTGTCGTCAGTGATCAGAATGTGCTATTTAGAAAGTGCAAAGACAAATATCCATGATAGATTGAGTAGTCTTTTGCAAAATTTGTTGTCTCCTGCAAAAGATTTTTCCCCATAAATACAGAAAGTCTTGAAGCAGCGGACTTGTTGTTTCCCTGACATAGATCGGTTGTATTGCAATATTTGTACTTTTTCATGTTGAGAACTCAAAACAATAAATATGCCATTTTAAGTAGATGAATACCAACCGGTTTTCCTCCCTTTCTCACTGTTGTTAAATAGAGAATAATGGCTTCTTTCAATTATTACAGATCAATTTTCAGCTAGCGGTAGTCGCAGATAGTCTGCTCTGTCGTGCGAAGTGATATCGTGGAGTGAATGATGCTCTGATTTCCAAATTTGTAAATACAAATCCGGTAAGAGTTTCGACGGACGTAACAGCGTGTAACGTGCTACGCTAGCAAATATTTTCACAAGAAAGGAAATTAACCGAATTGAAACGCTGCTTCCGAAAGAGGTGAGGTTTTAAATGTATGAGAGAGGCCATTTGGTACGAGACTCGCATACGGAAAGCTAACTTGGAAACATTTTGTGGAAAAATCTAAAAAATGATAGAACGTTCAAATGAATGTTAACTCTAATTGATACGTGGATGAAGTGTGCTTGAATCAGACAGTGTCGACCACTGAACCAAAAATGTAAGGCATATGCGATATTTAGGAAATCGATGATCAAATTATGAAACTAGCAGGGATAATCCCTAATCTCTAAAATAATAATGTCTTCCCGCAACGTGGGTTTTTCTTTAGTAACCTTCAGTTACAAAGATTTTCCCCCACACTCTACGCTGTCTTTTTTAAATTTAATTTATAATTATTCATATATAACTTTACATAAATCCGGTATTTACAAACTTTCTTGCCCTGATTGTAATCTTTCATATATTGGGCAGACTAGTAGGCGACTTATTATTCGTTTTAAAGAACATATGGCTCATTACAAATCCGGCCGGTACCATTTCTCGAGCGTAGCAAAACATATGGCTGACTTTGCCCATAATATTACATTAGATAATTTACAATTACTCTGCAATATTAATAATGGTTTCAATGCAACAGAGAATTTATATATTTATAAAAATAAGAACTGTTTGATGAATTTGGATCTGGATTTTGATCATAAATTGTTTTCACTTCTTGACTCCGCCAGTTGATTTTCTTTTGTTTCTCATCCTTTTCTCACTCCGTGGTTAGTCCTAAAGATGGGAACATCGTTCCCGAAATGGTCATAGACCTTATACCGAGTTCGTTTTTTTGGTGGTTCAGGTGATGTTTAGATTTATATTACATTGCCACCAGTGGTCTGTATATATCAATTATTCATACTCTAACGAAACACGAGGTTAGGTGGAAGAGAGGCCTAACCTCGCCAATAAAGGGTCAAATAAATAAATAATCATCAGGAGCCATAATAAATTTCCAAAGAGTTCAATTTTCGCCAAAGAATTTATTTTGGAATAAAGTAAAGTAGCCCAAAGTAAACCCCCAAAGAATAAAGGGTAATACGTTATCGTAATTTTGAATTTTTAGATGGTCATGTTTCCTGGTTAGCTTTTTAAAGCATTTATTTACACCACTGTTTAAAACTTAATCTAATTCCTGAAACGTGCCTAAATTAAAGTCCTTGCGAAAGTATTACTTTTCCCATCATGTCGGTCAATATGATACTTTCCTCAATAATCCTATTGTTTTATAAAATATTAATTCTAAAATAATACAGCTTAAGAGAATTTCATGCCTAAAAACACATAGGCACTAAATAGCTGTTTTCTAATTATAACTTCTGCCAATTATACATATTTGTATTTAATATATTTTTCAAATCAATGCACGCAAAACATTTTTATCTTTTTTAGCTTGCATTTAGATAAGATCATTAATTATGGGAGCGAGTAGACAAGGAAACGAAGTATTTCTAAAGTATCTCTTCGCCAAAAATTCGAATCCTTTTCTATCCCTTAAAACTTAGACGACATCATAGCTGGTTTGAAGTTAATTTTTTTTACTTCCTTCAATAATCATCCCTAAAAAACTTAAAGTTGATTTTATGCCGGCAGACGATGTGTCAATATTAATTTCATCAAGTTTCACAACTCTCTATTTACTCACTAAAAAGAAGATTCCCTGAGTTACGCAGCCAATTTCACGGTCAACTCTTTTAGGATTGTTTGTTCAAATGTTTTTTTTTTCGGGGCAATTAAGCGTAAGCGGCCAACTAGAGCAGTACAAGAATAATTGGCACATTCAAGGAAAGCTTCGGTTGTGTACGCAATGGAAATTACAAGTTCTATAGCTTTCTCTACTGCATTGTTAGAGCTCCTTCTAACTTATTATAGAGGTGAAATTGTTACTTCTCGAGAAAAAATATTGTTTTTCCGTTGTATCACTCAGTTTATGAAGGCATGTACTCAATACTATGAGATCAGCGTTCGATGATAATTTTGTTCCTCCTTTACAGATTATTCTGAGTTTAATATAGTTCTGTTGCCTCTTGTTGACGAAGGGGCCTAAAATTACACATTATACCCATATCCGTTATCCCATCTAAGTCCCTGAGTTCATCATTACATGATAATATTTTCATCTCTTCAAATCAAAGTTTTTCGAGTTTTCCTTGGCTCCTTCCTCACCCGGGAGTTTTCCCTCAAGTTGTGTCCTCAAATTTAAGCGGCGAAGACCTCTACAGTCGCAATTCTTTGATGACATGCAAGAGACGGGTTATTTTTGTAACCTTAGACATAAAGTCGAACCAAATTTTTTAGTTATGAAAGGATATGCAAAGAAGAAGCTTATCTTAGTATTAACTTTTTCGTAAAGAGAAAATATATATAATAAATAGTTCCTTCAAAATTGGCAACGAATTGGCTTAAAAATGCACTCATGTATTGCCTTTCCCTCAAATTAAAGTCCTTTAAAATGTCGGAAAGAGAAAGTTCAATGACTGCTCAAAGTATCGAAAGTGAAAACTGAGGCTAAGACAAGCAGCGATGATCAATGCTAGCCAATAATTAGATTGAATTCTATTTTTAATTTGCTTTTGAAACTTTAAATCCACGTACAAATGACGAATTATTAATGTTACTAACGAATAGTACACATTATTATACATATTATATTAATTTATTAACGCATGAGACTTGCGTATATGTTTTGTTGATGTTTATCGTCGAATTAATGCAACTGAAGCAGCAAAATGAGATGAGTAATCACATAACATATTATGCATATTATATTACAAGAATTTTGTTAAAAGGAGGGAAAAAATCTGACGCAACCGATAATCGAAGCCAGTTCTCCAATTCCAGGCGATTTCTCTCAACACGGCTGGTACATTCGAATCCAGGTAAAAATGTCACGAGTAAAAATGCCACCCAACTCAACCCATCTGCTTTTAGCCATAGTAATCTTTAAGTGCAGAGAATGAAAATAATTATATACAATTTAACTAAAGAAACCCCGCCCACCCCACTCAACCCATCCGCTTTTAGCCAATGTTATCTTTAAGTGCCAAGTGGAAAACAATGCCGCTATGGGATCTAATAATTATGAAAATTTTGCTGTGACATTTTTACCGCCCACAGAATTCCAGTGTGGCATATTTACCGTGGCTAATTACCTATCAAAAAGTGTGGCATTTTAACCGAGTATGGATGAACAACTACATGGCAGTGGAAGTTAAGCTTATTAATGGAAGTTATATATTTTTACAGTGTATCATATGTTGCTCCATAAATAAATTCCTTAATTACAGCGATCTTGTATATCTATTTCGAGTAAATATCAAGACTTAATTTTTAAATTGCAATTTTCAATCAACATTTGACCAAAACTCGAATATATATGGTTTTTCATTATGCAACATAATCGAAAGGAATGAACAGTATCTGGTTTGGGGCAGTCAGGTACCCCGACATAATACCCCTCCCTTTTGCATCAAATCTCGCTAATCCTAAAGCACCATCAAAGTCTCGCGGTGCCCTTTTAACCAAAGTCTGCACCGCGAGCACCGCAGAACGAGTTAGCACCATTGAGGCCGAAATGGGGTGAAAAGGGGGCGATAACATGTTTTAGGGTTTTCCGAGCGGTATGTTAGGTAATCAAGTTTAAACAAACGCGGGATATATCCCTCCAGCGAACGTTTCCTATAGTATTAATTGCGCTGTAACGATTCCTCCGGTTTCATCGCTAATTGGTCGCGGGGATGCCGTATTATGGCGAAGTATTCTCATTATGTGCTATCTGGTAGCAAAAAGAATTAACTCGGAGGATTAAAGTATCTCGATACTAACTTAAAGCGAAAGATGACCACTCTTAGAGTACTTTCACAACAATTTTTGAGACCATTCAGCGGATCATTTGTTATATTGACTCTGATTGTTTTTTTTATTACTTTCTCCATATACGAAGTATAGAGAAAGTATTGTTTTCATGAAAAAATTCGACTTCGAGATTTCAACGGAAATACATGTTTTGGGGTCCCCAGAACACGTTTTGACTATTAGGCTCTATGGGCGAAATGCCAATTTCATCGTTTTTCATCGATCATGTCCCGTAAAACATTATTATTTATGTTTTAGCGTCAAAGATAATATATATATATATATATATATATATATATATATATATATATATATATATATATATATATATATATATATATTAATCACTCATATTCCAAGTTTAGATGGAATATAGAGTTCGAAATTACTGCGGTAGATAAATATTTACATCTTATATATATGGAGAAAGTCATGTGCTGGCCACATCAGATTTTTTCGTTATAGGACTGCTTTTGTAATTTACAAGTCATACATAGTTTTTCTTATATGTTTTAGCTTCTACAATCAGTAGGTTTTGGCAGGTTTTTCACACCCCCCATTTTTGCGGGTGTTTTCCTGCAGTGGATCATTTTTTCTAAGACATCACCTTAGGTTTTTTACATCCACTCCTTCTAAATTTTTCTCTCCATTTATAATCACATACACAAAACCTTTTATGAATGTAATATCAATGACGAAAGGTTAGATGGAAGAAGAGACTTTTCAGTCTCAATCTCGCTTTAATAAAAACTTTACAGACCTTATGACTACCAAGATATCTTCATATCGATTTAAGTCGATGCAAGTATGAGTCGCATCGACAATTCGCGAGAGAATTGAAATATTTTTTGAAACGTTATTTCTGTTCCTGATTTGAACGATAAGAGCATTGTAACTACTAAATACCTTCTTTGGTTTTAATTTTAAATTACGAAACTACATTAAATTTACGCTTTTGCGAGATTGCTTTGACGTAAGGCAAATGTATAATTCGTTTGATTGTTGTGAAACTAGCGATAAGTATTTTATGCGGCATCAAGTGTTCCAGTATACATCTCGACCTTTATAGATCGGATTCAAATTACTAGAATGCTTCACTTTTACTTTATCTCTTACCAGTTGATGTCAAAGCGCATTTTTTTCGACGGTCACTTTCTCCCGACGACGAATTTTTCGACGAATTTATTTTGCAGCGAATAACTAATAATAATTTATCATTTTCCCTGCTCCAGAAAGTACTACGTCCAACTACTGCGATACTTGAATTAAGAAGTATGTATCTTCCTTAGAAGTTTACTTTTTCTACAATATATGTTACAAGAAATAATGAAAACTTACTATTTAATTGATTCAAATTTTATATCATAACATATAATATCCCAATAATCTTCGGAAAATAAAACTAAAATCATTTTACCTCTTAATTCATTGATTATCAAGAAGGGCAGTATCTTATGTCATCACACAGCATATGTTAATTTAACTATAGATAATATTGGAGTGTACGTTTTAACAGCACAATATTTCAAATTAGTTTTTAATTTCTGATGGAATCTTTTAAATGTTTCCTCGATCATTCTTCTCTTGGCGATTTGTATCTATTTGAGCGAGTAACTGAAATCGGAGAAAGAGGAGTTGTTTTCGATGCCAATGAATCACGTTCTCCGACGACTCAATCGGTACCGGAATCGTTTTACGGCTAGAAAAGAAGGGCTTTACAATAGTTAAGGGAGCAGCGACAGCAGTGTTCCTCGCGCCTCCTTTTATAGCAACGCCCGTGTACTCCGGAAGAACGGTGCTGTTGTTATGTTGGGGAGCGATAAATTAGCGAGAAGGGGCATGAAGGAGAGCAAATGTCGAACATATCAGGAAAAGGCATTAGAGGGAGTGAGGCAGGGATTGGGAAAACCTTTTAAGAGCATCGGACATCGCAGAAGTGCGGGACTTCTGGAGGAATGGAGCGATCTCGCTGCGAAACGGACGACGGAATGCACTTCCTTCGATGGATCTCGAGGGTAAAGATTTCGCAACTGTCCTTGACATTGAGGATGCATTTATAGTATTCACTGCGGTTTCTTATATTACGCTAATCCCATATTTGTTTTATTTATTATTTGTAGAAAATTGAAAGAAAACTAATTCACTCATTTTGCTACGACGCGTCCGTAAACATTCCGTACGCAAAAGTGGAGTAGTTGAAGCCAATCCGGCTGTCTGGCTGAATGATTTGCACAGTATTTTTATAATTTCATCATTAGTATTATTTTTATGCTTCCAGATGTTTTCTCTTCTTTTGGAGTGGCGTTAAGAAAAGCTGAAAGATTCATAGAACTAAAAGGAAGCATCAGAAAGAGCAGGAACAAATGACTTTGACAAAAGGAATCATATATTATCACGAAATTATTTTTCATTTTATTCCAACTACTTAATTTAAACTCCCAAAGAACTCCTTCGTATAATTCCATCCAACAAGTGACTGATGGTTAATTTAATTCAATATATGATGAGTGCACGATTTATAATAATAATAATAATAATAAATGGCCTTTATTCGGGCGAGATTAAGACTTGGAAGTCTCTTCTTACACCTAACCCTTCGTCATATAATAATAATAATGATAATAATAAATCGTCTTTATTTGGGCGAGATTGAGACTTAAAAGTCTCTTCTTCCATCTAACCATGTGTGAAACAGAAAGAAAGAGATTAGCAAAACAAGAAAACTAATATGTGAATTTAAAAAAAACCTAAGCTAAGGGCTCAGGAAAAAAATTTCCACTGTAGGAAAACACTCACAGGAAGGGGAGTGTGAAAAACCTGCGAAACCTACAGATAGAAAACTATATTTTGTGATGAAGGAGAATGAAAAGAGCTATGAAAGACAAGTTATCGGAGTAATTCAACCGTCTCACTGCGGTTATGAGAAATTCATCGTATAGAACATACCTATATTATTCATATAGTAATAGATATTCAATGACAGACCTTTCTGTTATCCACTTATCAGCACAGACGTAGAAATACGGAAGGGGCTGCCGAGATTTGGAGGCACATGGCATTGGTTTTTAAGTTTTCATAAGGAACAGAAACATTCGTATAAAATCTTGTGTATAATCTGGCTATCAAACTCTTTTGGGGTAGTTTACTATAGAGATGAATCCCAGAGTTAAAAATCTACATTTTAGTGTCGGTAAAATTTATTATTCTTGAATAAGCCGATTTCAATAAGTATCGCCGTTTAAACAGATAGGATTCTATCAATTAATGTACTTTCTTAGGTTCAATGATATAGTGATAATGGGTACAGCGATAGGATGTGTATTATCTGAATATTATTGTTGAAATGAATATTGAAGGATAAATAAAATCCATTAAAATTGAAATAACATTATTTAACGTGAAAATGCAGATTTTGTTATTGCTGGATATCTAAAAAAACTCGTTGTATAAAAGAAGCTTACAAAACTACCATCCAGGGGTGTTGATACTTCTTGTATTTCACTACATTATTGATGCATCTCCTAACTGCATCCAGAATTAATTAGATTATGCAAATATAAAAGTAAATTAAACACACATTTCACTATTTTGCAATGTGTATCTCCTGCGATTTCTTCCTTACCTCACCTCCTGCGCAACTTTCACTCTTTCCCTTTTTTCCTCCTCTTCACAACATCGCCCCAAACGTATAAACTCCAAGTAACCATGGAGACCCGGAATCTCATCTAAGAGAGCCAGCGATGATTTTACGAGGAGAGAAGAAGAAACTTAGGGAGCGAAGGAAAGGCCGCCAAAGGTTTAAATTTCGTCGTAAACTCCCTTTTTCAACTTCCCTCTCTTTTCTGCCGAATCAATTCCATTCCACTGCTTTGAATCGCTCGGGCCCCGTCATTTAACGCACATTTTCCCGGCGTCCGTCCTCTTCACTCTTCCAACACTCCTTTTACTCTTCAATCCTTCAAACGCTGGAGGAGGAAAAGGATCAAACTGAATAATCTACAGATCCGTGTTTTTCACCTTCGAATATTTCCCTGGGCAAAATAGTGGAATTGTGCCCACCACCAGTAGAATAGAAAGCAAAATCTTATGCTAAGATTATTTTATTCCATAGCAAAAAATACCTTATTGTGTTTATAATAACTATGAACGCCGGAAAAATGTCTATTCTTGGTCAAATTTCCGTAATTTCATCGATCCAAAGACTGTTAGCATCCTCAATTCATACTTAATTATCTATAAATAGCTCTAAGGGGATTAGATTAGGAGGCATAATATAGGGTTAGGTATGTCGCCCATTTATTCATGTCTGAGTCAGAACAAACAAACTTATAGTATTCATCAAGGAGTAATCGAAATTAATTTTAATATTCATATCACTAATACCTAATAAACTTTCACATAGCCATGAGTTGGAATCAGTCACAGGTAACAGAAAAAATACGTTGTCCTCTATACTTCGACAAAATACTAGAATATTTAATTCATAGAGTAAGAACACAGGGTTAAATGAAAAATTTCGTATGTAAATATACAATGAATAAATTAGGTAATCAACCATGTCTGTCATTTTTGTAATATAGTGTATCTATCGGGATAATGAAGATGTTAATTCAAGTTAGAATATTTTCGGATACATGAAAGTCTTAATACTTGAATATGTAAGGCGTATTTCAAATTAAATATTAAGCATCTGTTGCATTATATCTTTTCAATCTCGAAGGGGTGATCAATATTAGATAAACAATCACGTAATCATGAATTTACCTTCTGTGGTCTTACTTCAAGATCTTTGACGTTTAATTAAAGCATCGAATTCACACTCCATAGAAGCTAGAATGAGGCAATGACAAACTGAATATTCCAATCAAGGAATCAGTCGGTAGATATATATCAATGAAGTTGCCTGCTATTGAAATTCCGCCTTGAATTTGTTTCTTTCCCTTTTCTCCACCTCCACATTCCTGTAGCCCTGCAATTTCCTCTAAAATCGCCACCTCCTTGAATTCAGCTGCCGTCGTCAACACAGTGTGTTCCTTTCTCCCGCATATTCCTTTTGCTCTCCCAATAACACCTCTCAAGAATTTCATCGAATCCTTTCCCTCTTATATGCTGATTGTTAGGGCAGAAAATGGCTGCCGACAGAGTCTTTCACCCAATTAATTCTTTCCTTATATATTTGAGCTTCAACTCCACCGTTTCAATTTGTAGACCTACTATCCGAAATACGATAACTTCTTTCAGTTCCATGTAGGTGAAAGGAATTACAAACCCATAGTTAGCAATGAAATGAGTAGGTTTTTTTCTAAAAATGACCATGGAAGCCTTAAATTTATAAACATCAGTTTTTTACAGTCTTTCTTTTCCAAGAACAAGTGAATAGTGCAACCATGTTTCTTATTCCTTTCTTTGACTCACGAATTTATTATTAATCTTATATTTTATTAAACAGATAGCTTGATTTACCTTAGGACCGAAGTTATACGAAAATTGGTAGTATTGTTTTATAATAGACTGGTGGATTTAGCTTTTGATCCATCATCTGTAAACGAAGAATTTCTCAGGAATTTTTCATCGTTTTTTGTCTATTATACGAATCGAGATTTTGTTAATATTTAAAAAATCGGGAACCTGGAGACCCCGCACCGGTTATCGTACACTCATAAAGGATAACTTAAAAGGCTTTTTATTTAATTTCTAAAATTCCGTGATGACCTAAATTACCTTAGAATACTTGTCATTAATCCCTAAAAATAGAAAAGTAAATAAAACAACTTTAAATTAAATTGTAAATCTGTATATTTGCCAAAAAAAATACCGATGAATGATGCAAGGAAGACCGTTGAAAACGTCTAACCAGTTCGTAAGTTTTCGAACAGTAAAATCATGAAATGTGAAACAACGTATGAAATCGATTGTATTATTGAATTATTCCTTCTATAAATAATTAAAGAAGAAGATCTATGGACCTTAATTTCTAACCATTCTTCATCAAATAACCTCTAACAATGATATAAATCATCATCACAAGCTATAGAATATGGAGATACGTCATACCTTAAGGATTGATTTACTGTTCTCCGCTTATTTACCGATTACTTTGTAATAGACGATACGATTTTTATTAGTTAAATTGGACGCAAGTAATTCACCAAATCCAATAAACCAATCTTAAAATACGAGATATTACTTTTACTAAATTATGATGATAGAATCCTCTGAATAGATGTTCTTAAGGTACTATAAATAGAGAGAACGAAGAAAATAACTTAATTACGGAGACTTTAGGGTCAGGTGAAAATACCCTCTGAAGACTAATTGTCCTTTGAATTCCGGAATTCCTTGAAAGGTATCCTCGGCACTTCCTTTCACACAACATGCTCTTCCCTCCTTTCACTTTGACACATTTACCTACGTTCGCCGCATTCACTTCCCTCACGTGACCTCCCTTTCCTCTGACCCTTCCGTTCCAACCCTCTTCCTTTGGCTGCAGCCACCGAACCCTTGCTCAACACACGTTCTGATCCTTGAACCGGCCAATCCCACTTAATTGTGCCTCTCTCTCTATACTATACGACCCTTTTTATACTTGATTTACGCCCACTGTTCGGCTGCAGTCTGTACCGATTCTAAGAATACTCTCATTCTTCAATGCCTTCTGCTCGTTATACTTCCATTTTGCATCTGTGAATCTCATTTCAAGAAAAATTTTAGAGGATAATATAAAAGCTGTACGAGATTTTAAATTCAAGTTCTTTATTTAACGGTGGACTGTTAGCAAAAGGAAATGCAAAGAAAATAAGTCGCAAACCTCCACTAGAGTTTATTTATTAAAGATAGATAGGACTATGTTGTTCCAAATTCGCCCATGAAAAATGTTCTGACAGTGTTTTAATTCACACTCTAAAAATTGGTAATCAATTTACGATCAAATAAAATAGTGACTTAGCCATATTAATGGAACGGACTAGAGTAAAATTCACGTTAGAAGCATCTAAGAATTATAAAACTTCGCAGCTTCCCAGAGAGGATTTTATCTTACCACGTTCATCAACAGTGCGTCGTGGACGCAGCCGGTCGATTAATGGCTCCAATGAAAGCTACGGAAAGTTGTTCCTTAAGGATCTGATGTATTCATTCCACAAAGATACTCTAGAATACATCAATTTTATTCACCAGAGAAATGTGAAAATTTCTTACAAAGGTGTACTACCAACCTATAATTTTACTCGTGCCCATAAAACATAAAAGAGATAAAAATGTTTACCTCCAAATTTATTTTTTTTTGCTGCATTCTGTATGAAACTGCGAAGGATGAACCATTCTTGAGCTACGGCCGCAAATTCAGAAGTCGATTTTCGTCGCAAGCAACGGAGTCATCTAAATATCAGAGAAAACTTTCCATTCAGCCCTGAGGTCAACCCATCCACAACTGCCGTTAAAACATCTTTTGATATCAGCGGATATAGCACCGGAGGGTACACCTCGACTTTAGGGCGATTGGAAGACTCAATATTGAGGCCTTAGAAAGGGGAATGCACAAGAAGCGAACAGTGCGCCACCTGCGAGCGAAATGGGTCACGAGCGCAAAAGGGCGCGAAACAAGTGAGCGCGGATGTGCGTGAGCGAAATGAAGACAACGAATAAGGCGAAATAAGAATCCGCGATGTTTCGAATAGAATTGAACCTGGGCGATTTAGTTTCACCTTACCTCCGGAATGTGATGTGAATCTCTCTAAAGAATTCGGAGCTCTATTGAAAAACGGCCTATGCACCAGATTCAAATAATCAAACAGAATTGACAGAATAAATGAATTGTTCGCATTTTGAGCAATTATATACCATGTTATCCTAATATCTGAGTGTAAAAACCTATCATATTGTTACAAAAATAGAAAATATAATAATAATGATAACATATCACAAAATTATGTATGAGTTTACACGAATAAGAAATGAATATATAAAATAAAAATGTGTAACTAAGTTCTGCTCCATGCATTTTTCGACTGAGTTTATAATAATAATGTACGGAATTATTGTAAATATTCATTTTGAATATGAGTACGATATATTTGTATCGTTTTGCACATACTAGCTACTAGTGATATTGATTTAACAACTAAGCATATTTAATTTATGTATATTTTAACTATGAGTTAACAGAGAATTCAGTTTAATGAACATATAATGTGTTTATATTACCAGTATATTTAAATATGACTACATCTCTGGAGGAAATGAACTTTGTCTGGTCTCAATTCACTTAGAAATATGTTCGGAAATTCTTCGAAATGGAGTTTATAGTGATATAGGTCATTATGGTGTGATTTGAAAAGTAGCAACTAACAAAACTACCAATTCCTAAAAATTAGTCCTTAAGTCTTTGTTATTAGATTTTTGTTCAGCGATTCGACTCCAAGAAACATTTTAGCATACAACGGTATACTGCCGTAATTCAGTAAATAATAAGGCAAAACATTATGGAATATCAGAGAATCTGTTTTGAGTAGTTTTAATAACTTAAATTTTGATATTATAAATTTCATCGGCAAATAAGTCAATATTAATGCATCATCCCTGATAAGTAATTAAAGTGCGTTACTATTCCAATACATGTGGTTCAACGCTATTTGCAAAGAACCCGCATCAAAGAAAGTTTAAAATTAATTTAGATTTGCATGGAAAAAGAAACGCTGTTCCCTCAAGGGAATATTCTATCGATAAAATACAAGCTTGCCATATTCTTTCTTCCTTCTCTATCTATTCATGAATATAAAAAAGGAAAAACTATTACACTCAGTTGAAGAGTTGTTAAAATACTTTCTTTTCTGGTTTCCACTTTTCTGGATATTTTCCCCTTTGTAAAGAATATTAGTTTTGCACATGGGACAGCGACTTTCATATATATTCATTTTATATAAGAATGTTTATTTTTTGTGCATCAGGCCATTTTTTATAAGAAATAAATGTAATAAAATGGCAGTAGGTGCTCAAGATATTCAGAGTTCAATAAATTTTGAACAATTCCTCAATTTATAAAATATACTAATTTCAAAGGTGCCTGAGTAAATATATAGCCCCTGTATTACGGGGTTGATGACAAACATTGTGATTCATCCAATTAATATGAACGTATGAATACACTATATTTGAAACAATTTCCAAAACATTTTTTTCAACCCAACTTTATGTCTATAGCCGTTGTATCGAATAAAGGAATAAGACATGTATACATAAATAATATTTCATTCACTTTTGACTCGGTCTTCTTCATAACTATGATTATTTGAAAGATCCTGAGATATGAATCGTATTGATGGAATTTATTCTGGCCAACCGTTATTAAATTCAAGAAAGTGAAATTTTAATTCATTGTGTCAATTTACTGCGCGCACTTCTTTCCATAGCTGCATTTTGGATCCCTGAGGAGAAACAAGAAACAAATGATATCTCACAACAAGTGAAAATGAACTCTATTAAAATCGTAGCAGTGAGCTTCCGATTTTTTTTGGTAATGAGAGATGCATTAGTTAAGATGAGGAGTGAGGTATTCATACCCCTCTAAGTCATAACGCTGCAAGAAGGACTTCAAGAACATCAATTGGGCAAAATGGCCACAAGCGAAACGTATCTAATATAGTTTCTTGAGTTGAGAAATCCGAGGGATGAGATAAAATGATTAAATATGAGTTCATTCTCTTGAAGTAGTATAAGAGAAATATTTACATCCATAATGATGTGATCACACGAACAACTTTGTATGTTGGCGCGAAAATAAAAGTAAAAAGAATAAGGTGGATATGAAGATAAAATAAAAA
The DNA here is from genome assembly GCA_947579665.1 of Sympetrum striolatum. NCBI lineage: Eukaryota > Metazoa > Arthropoda > Insecta > Odonata > Libellulidae > Sympetrum > Sympetrum striolatum. The sequence continues at coordinate 78,680,994 of OX388348.1, read as the reverse complement.
TATACATAGAATACTTAGAACTAAGTTATTTTATTTTTTCATCTGTATGCATCCTTTATTTTAATGTAGTTCCACAATAGCGCGGCTTATTCAAGGAATAATTAGTAAAGTTTGTAAAGTATTCACCCCGAAGACCGATGGTAAAATCCATTCCTTCTGCGATTAGATATCAAAAGCTTTGTTTCCAGCGTTGTTTGGTGCGTTCTTCATGGAATCAGAGAAAAAACAAACTTTATAACTTCCACACATATTATTATTCAATTAAAAACGATCATCCGGGTTATCAGCAAGGAAACCCGGGTCCTTGTTACTTAAAAATATTATTTCTGGGAGTTACAAAGTGTGTTTTATAGGTACTAATAGATAATTACTGAGAATGAGGTATACTAGGATAGGCGAGGAGTGAGTTAATTTTCCCTTGTCCTCCTCAGAGGAATTCAAGAAACGCTAAAAGTCCTCGCAAGTGAATCATTCTACGAGTTACACATTTTGTAGTATTCCATAATGGGCGACCTCAATCAGTATATTATTTAGCATCACTCTTATATCAGTACCTTTCATGTAAGCATCATCACAAAATAGAATACGATTGAAACAGATATGAATGAAAGATACTTTATCCATCCTGCACCAATAGAAAAACGAAGAATTCCATTTTATCAAATTATGACAGCAGGATCCTACGAGATGCATTGAAGGAAAAACTTAAAACCAAAAGCCTCACTAGAACTTGCAGTTTTATTTACATATATCTTATAATGCTAAGCATAAACATAATCTTTGAATACATACTCCACTACTGAAATGCCAAAATTGAAGAATTCAAGTAATGCAGATCTGAAAGGTTTCACGTGGTGGATGAAACTTCAAAAGAGCGATATGTAATGTAAGTAATTTTACGTAAATGTGATTAAATAATGATAAGCATTGAATGATTATTCTATCATCGCTCATTCTTTTGTTCTCCACATTCAGTTGTGTTTTTAGCCACCTCGAGCAGCGTCGTCTAAATGTAATTACATGACATGTATTCCCAACATATATGATATTCAGATAAGGTCGCCATTTGAGCCTTGACTTCTTCCTAAGTATCCTAGGCCACGTTCTGAAAATGGCGTTGGTTGTGTGCATTATCCCTTATCGATGCAAACCATTCCCCTGGCGGCGCTCAAAGTCACTTAAACTTCATAACGGCGCCGTGTACACAGCAAGCCTTGTGCTATCGTCACACAAAGCCAAACACTTCCTCGGGCAAAAATGGATGAACGGAGAAAAAATGCCAAAGCATTTCAGATAGTCCCTTGAGCTACGGTGTTTGGCTCTCAAAAGAGATCTAGCAAATGCAAGAGGAAATTAAAACCTAATCTGACGAAGAAAGAACATTTATTCTAACTGCGTAGATTAAGAATACCTTTATTGAAAATTGGCAAAGAGTTGACCTGAAATTGTTATTAAATTTAATGAAATGTTTATGTTATTAAATATTTCTTAAATTTAGTTTTTGTTATTTATTCTTGCCGACTTCATAACCTTGAAATTCATAATTCAAAGATAATAAATTCCACGTTCAAGTAAATACTTATATTGCGTGGAGAAATAGTATCTTTCTTCTCTTTCTTAATTCTCATTTCTATGGTCTTCTCTGCTATTCTCACAAAAGTTACTTATATTTGAGAGAAAATAATTTCATTCTGATCCCTCCATAATGAAGGCTGTAAGCTGTGGCTATAAGTTAATTTCATGCACCTAAGTGAGTTTGTTTACTGTATTCTGAGTCAGTCAGGATGGAAAGGTTGAAATACCTCATTCCTCATCTTGACCGAAGCACCTCATTCCCTTCTCAAATCAATTGGTGTGAAATGATTAAATGGATTGAGTTTCCAACCATCCGTTGTGCATTTGAATTCAGAGATAGAAATTATATGCAGCAAATTTTTCAAATAACTATTAAAAATATATATGTTAAGTTTTGACTATCAGCTGAAACTCTAATTATGTCCGAGCAAGCTTTAAATGTCGTTTTTATGTATAAACAAATTAACTAGTACCAGATAAAAGATGAATATATAAAAAATGCAGCTTAATTCATACCCCGATTATGAAAATGGACAAGGACAGAAGAGACAAACGAAAGCAAATGATTGGTTATAAAAATTGTGGAAAGCGATCTCTACTTTTATTTTACTGGAATGTTTGGTTGCCTAACATTTGATATTTAAATCTAAAATATAGTGATATTTTTTGAAGAAATTAATCTATGAAGATGTAACATAGAGAAAAATCAGCATGGTATAAAATACATAACGTTCTGTCATCCAAAGTTTATTGAAATTTAATCAGGTGAACGTCAATATTTACTATTTATCTAATGTGCTGCATATTTCTCATACAAATTTGGGCATTTCCATTTGAGGTTCATTGTTTTAGTTACATTTGTAAGCTCTAGCTCTAGGAACTATTCAATTAAATACTAAAATATTTCCTTATGAAATGAAAGGCATGCTATTTTTTATTTCAATTTGTCCGATATCTTTAGACTTGGAATTGTGAGAGTACTAAATAGACACCAATGTTCAATAATCTTGGCCAAGTGGAAGGTAATCGGATCATTGAGCGGTGCATAAATCCAAAAAATCCAAATTCAACACAAACACGGTGTTATGAGCAGATAACATAGATAAATGTTTATGAGTTTCGATTGCAACATTGACATAAACATCAGTTAGCGATCTCGACTCCAACTGATGACGCTATTAAATAAATTACTCGTATTTTTTAAAATTCATTTGATCACCGAAATTCAGATTCTATAGAATCCATCTAAAGGATAAAAAGCTAGTAAAAATGTCCTTATTTCAGACGTACATACATACATTTGATTGAATTTGATTGGTCTTGAAAATTTCACGCAGTTTAGAATATTCTGGGATAATTCAGAGGTATCCGCTGCATTTAAATTAAATGCACAGGATAATCGAGTGAAAACATTTGGTAAGATTTTCTTGCAAGCTATATCGAAAGGATAAAATAAAAATTTGAATAGTTAATTTTCCCCAATTAAATTTTTATTTCCACGTCGATATTCAACTTTTATTATGATTCATTCCGATTATTTATTAACGATGAAGTATTTAACATTGAAATTTTGATATAAGTCCTTCTTCAAGATGTTTTTGAGCGGTTTAACCATCAATACAGACATAATTACTGTATCTTTAATACTTCACATTGATACTAATATTGAAATGATTAAACATTTTCATTAATGGGGCTCGAAATTCATTTCCGTCTCCCGATGTATACGCAATCTCAAATTAAGCTTTAAAAGAAATATATTCCTTCCCTTCATCGAACCAAACCTTTGCAAGACCATCCAAGTCTTTGCAAACAGCAAAAAGCGAGTTGCAGTGTACTCAAATATGTATATATGTAGATAGCTTCGATTGAGGTGCATTCGGGTTTTTTTATTTAATCCAATAAAATTTCTATCAAATGAAAATAATTCTTTGACTAAATAGTTAATTATTATTGGAACCCAAATAATTCCGCATTGAGATTATATTAATTATAACGCAGCTAATCAAATTCAAAGGGACTGAGTTACTGAAAGCCTCAGTTCATTTTCCTTTGTGTATCGGATAGCAGTGGAGTCAGTCTGCAAAGACGGGATTTTAAGACCTTGACCTCACCGTAGTTCAGAGGTTGGCCTTAGTAATCCGGCTTAGGACGTGATATTAAACCATTATGGCCTTAGACGATGACGCAATGGATCCATAGAACTGGAAACGCTTATGTCTATCTATAAAGGCTTCAACTTTGTTGTCTAAAATTTCTTTCACTAAATTAAAATAATTTGGCTGAAAATAATATATTTTTAGAAACCTAATGAATCAGGATTACGGATTTTAATGGAAAATTTCAACCGGTTATTGCCGATGGAGAAATACGGATATGAATAAACCTGGAATTGAAACAAGCTAAACAAGGTCAAAATGTTAATGCAATAAACAATATGCTGCTATACAACAAATATTCTGACTCTGCTGAAATTTATGCTGTGAATTGCATAAAAACTTTATATCTCCCACAATATTATGGGCCGCATACTTCCTTTTAGGTATCAGTATTGTGCCAAACTTGGCCTCCAGGAGTAAAAATTCATCGAACATATTTTTCTATTCCATATAAATCATAATTTCCAGCAATACGAGCCCATTTTCCAGCATAACGTCCATCGTAAATTATTTTCATAAACTAGGTCAATAGTTTTATCTTCATACAAAATGCGGCGTGAAGAATAAGCATAATTTTTCAAGAACTGTACCATTGTCGCTCTTTCCCAGCCTCAAACTACGCCTTTAAAGCGAAAATAATAGTTTTTTCTCGCGCGTTTAACCGTTTTAATGCATCATCTTTATAAATTTATCTCTTGGCTAGAAACAATTCACCACTGACTGGTGTCATAAATGAGCCTCAACTTTCGGCAATACATTTTGTTATCTAAGTCTACTCACAAAGACCGATCCTCTTTTCTTCTCTAAAACCCTTAGCAACGCGCCTCCCTAAACCACGCCTTGCCTTTATCTGCCTCTTCATCTCCCTGCGGTCCCCTCCCTTTTCTTTAACATCTCTTCTGGTCCACGTCTTTCTTATCTAGCAAACCTTAACTCATCTCCATAAAATTTTACGATCCTACCCGAAAACTACGGGTTCAACTTTATATCTCCCTTCTGCACTTTGCACACTTGTCGCTTCCCAGCTACTGCTTTATCCCTCTACGGCGCTTCCTTTTTCTTCTACTTTTTCCGCCTCTTCCATACCTATCGCCTTTCGTATTTCCTGTAATTCGAAGATATCCAATTCCTTTATTTTTTTGCTTTGAAGTTGGGAGTTCCCCAAGTTCCCTGTATAGGTCCCCTTTAATTTCACAGATAAACCAAATGGATGTTTCTAACCAAAATTTCCCCTTTTTTATCTCTCTTTAGTGAAGAGAATATCACAATACACTCTCTTGATGTTGTGACTTTCTGTTCCCACATTGGACAAATAAAGTACGTATTTTTAGTGTACTACTAATAGCAAAGAAAATTCACAAAGCAACTACATCACTAGAAATTAAATGAAAAGTTTTGCTCTCCTTTACTTTAGAATGGCAGAGGATTTACCAAGGATCTACCTGTACTTCAAGGCAAATAACGAAAATTAAACATCAGCTACGGAGATGAAAGAAGAAAAAGGAAAATTGACAAGTACAGTGCAGAGAAAACTTCTGAAACAAATTTTAATAACTTTAATATATTATAAAATTTTAGGATATATACATCATTACATTGTAATAATTTATAAGATATCAAACTAATAAAACAGTTCGTGAATAGCCAAACAAAAATATTTAAAAACCATTGATGGGAAAAGATAAAAAAACGGCAACGCATAATTGCCAAATTCGGTACCAATTACACGACCCTTGATGACGTATAGTGTAAATATATTTGGGATAAATATATTGTTTAATAATGATTGTATTATTGAATAAAATTTTATGAAAAACAAAAAGATGTAGATGTAGATGGTACTGGCCGATAAAAATGCACAAATATCTTACATACTCCTTTTTTTGGATCGAAGAAATTTATCGTGGTCAGTAAAATTTTCATTGATCGCTAATTTATGCCGTATATTATACATAAGCATTAATTGCATCCTCCCGAGAGCATAGTGTCGCCAATATTTAAAATATTAGCATAATTATTCAAAAGAAAAGGCTAGGAATAAATCAGAATATAATACGTATCTGTTGTCCGTTGAAACAAAATCCCGATTCAGCTCTAAAACACAATTTGACATTTCAGAATAAATTACAGTCCAGCGTCCTTTTACGGACCACGTCCGTCGGCGTATTTTATTTTTTCCTGCCCTATCCAATTCACCACGCTCCGACGTCGTAATTATGTTTGCTACCTCGCACCACGTCCATCTCTCTCTCTTCCTTTCTCGTCAACATCATTCTATCTGTGGAACCCAGGAAATATTTCATCCAAACATGTTTCACCTAGAGATGCTTCGCCCAGAACAGTAAGCTCAAAGAACTACTCACTTTCAACATTACTGCACCCCATGATTTTACGGCCATTGATTTTTCAATTTAAAGTCGTCTCACGCGAGAGATGTTAAAATCAACGGATGCTTTACCAAAGGATGATTTCCTCGTATGTATTCCAAAGCAAAAATGATTTAAACATTATTGATGCTCTAATAATATTTTTGAAGTTCAATATTTCAAAATCCTGAAATTTTGATAAGCAACATTGTTTTCATTCTCTTATCTCAACATCAATGAAATTAGTGAACGGCTTCTCGTCCTCCAAACAGTTATTATAAAAGTTATTTTATTTACCCTTAGAAACCAATTACTGGCAGAAATGATAGACAATATATAAACGCACGAGTCTTTCAGACTGATTTTTCGATTACCATTGATATTTCTAATAACGTCATCCATTGATCAGTTTACCAACTAAGAGAAATATCATTTGGATGAAATATCTCTTGGATGAACAGACTCTTGGGCATAAAGTAATTGGGTGAAAAGTCTTGGACTCAATACTTCTGGGCGAAAAGTCCCTTTTGTGAACTCCCTTGGGTGAAACGTGTTTGAGGAAATCTTCTCTCGGTTGGATTTAGATGTCCGTACGCCAAGATCTTTATTGCTCGTCTCCCATTACCACTCTCTCGCCCCCTCAGAGGCCACTTCTTTCCCAAATGAGACCACAATTCATCTCTAACAATGCCCCCCTCCATTACGAACTCCAATTTCTCCGACGCGCGGGGACAAACATATTCCACCACTTTGCCACTACGAGGTTATTACAGTCCCTTTACATAATGCTCGTTCGATTTCAATTTTCATCCCCGTCATTTGGGCCTTCGGTTCAACGGGCAGGAGGCGATGTTCTCTCGGAGGTGCGATCGGATGATAAAACCGAGTTTAGGAAATGTCGACATTTGGGTTTCGAACGAGATGACTCGGTTTGAGTCGGATGTCATGAATTAGCGTTGTTGGAATGTGCAAGAGTGTGGAATGAAAAATATAATAACGTTACAATAAGCGATTCATTCTATATAATGGCTGAATTTCGTTAATTTGTTAAAGTGGATTCTTTTTGCAATTTTAATCAAGGGAGTATTATATTTTAATCGAAGTCAACAATTTTGCGTCAGAATAAAATTGTGACCCTTTCTAATTATATTTTTCTTATAATATGCACTTTAATTTAGTAAATTAGTAAGACGCCACACAACAGAATCAGACAGATTTTATTGATTTACAAAATTCCGCTGCAGTTTGACGGAATTCTGGTTGAAATTACTCCTCTCCCTTTGTTCAATGCAAATCTCAATTCATCAATCAACTATATAATCAATTAAAATCGAAAATAGCAGCTCAAAATGGATGTATCATTAATATTATATATACTCCATAATCTCAATATTTAAAACAGTTACCATCGCAAATCAACTAAAATTTCTCAGGGTTCCGTGGCGGTCCTGGGCCACGCAAAGTCCCCGCCGTAATTTAGCAGTTACTCTACTCCTCTCTATCTCCATCTGAAAGTTATATATGAATTCAAAAATTATTTGAACGTATACTGGTACCTTTGCACTACAAAAATACAGTACATTTCTTCTTAAACCATTTTCGGATATTTAGGAAAGGGCTTAGAGAGCGATCCAGGTAACTTGTTCCACACTGCAATGCCTCCATTTAAGTAATTTAATCGAATACCTCATCAGATTCCATGATAACGATATCTACCGTACCCCTGCTATCTACCACGTTTGTTTTAGCAAAATCAAGTCCCAATAATTGAGTTTTACATAAGAGAATTATTCTAAGACCACCATGGATCTAGCTCGCTAGTTAGATCCATGCTAGAAACAGAGGATGGTAATGCAATGAACCACGCACCCTTTCGCTATCACCCTGGAATAATAAATTAGTTTGATAACCCCATATAATTTATTCCTTATTCAGAGCCCTCAATAAGGGAGATTAATCTCTCAAACCAAATATACAATTAATTCCAGTTGACTCTATTTTCCCAATTATCTTCCTCTGTATTTAAAATGTGGAAAACCTTTGTCAAAATCTCAAATTTCAACTACAATATAATCAATATTGTTATATAAATTTCATATGTAAATGCTACCTAATTTTAAAAATAAAAAGCTATATGAATATTTATATTAGAAATTATTATTTGAATATCAAGTAATAGATATTTTTATGCTATTATTGAAAAGCAAAACATAGATCGCATGATGTACGGTATAACTTCCCAGTATAGTTAAGTTGATCATTAACCGAATGATATGAAATTATCTTTCTGAGCCACCCTTTATTACTACCCGTTGTTCATATCTTCCATGGATTAACAGGCCGTCGCAATAGGAAACCACAGACTATATTCGGACAGGGCGTTAGTCCTCTGGACCTCGGTTTGAAATTTCCTAATATTAAAGGGACATGGACGAGATTGCCCTGGAGGAAATTACGTGAGCCCTGAAGCTATAAACATTGTACCACTTATTCAAAAACAAACTGACAGGATCTAATCATCGTCATCCACAAAATACCCTCAAGCCTCAATATTTATGAAAAAGTAATAATTTAATGCTCAAAGAAGATTTCAGAAAACACAAATAATTTCGTAAGGACGCCTGTCAAGATCATCAGCCATAAGATCCTCAATTCCACCAGCATTACTGATGTATGCTCTTGGAGGAGTAATGAGGCTTACGGGCTTCGGTGAGGAGTGAGGTAGTCCCCCCTTGCTTCCCTCACTTGGTCATGCAGCAACCAATAGAGAAGTCAGAATAACTGAAGTACAATGACTCTAAAATGAAATATTTTGACAGAATTTTAATAGGAAGGACTAGATACACTATTCAGAATTACCCATATGTCAATAGAATTCAAATTACCAGCGCCATGAATAAAACTGGTAACAAAGGAAGAAACTTTGTCCTCATCTTTTCCCAAATGACAGATTGAAATGTTCCATTCAGCGACATAGGGCAGCAAGAACTAATTTTCTGTAAGTGCCTTGCTATTTCAAAGTTGACCAACAAACAATTTTGTCGTTGTCATGACAGTGTGCCATAAATGACAACTTCCTGTACAGTAATCCAAGGGCGTGATCTAATTGTCGCACCAACCTCATCTTCGGGGAAATATCGTTAAGCCACTTGTTTAGTTAAATCCCTAAATCCTCAGGCCTTTATCCATTTACTCGCATCTGCAGCAGATTATCTCTTCCTCGCAGACTTCCTTTTTACAACCGCTCTATCTCACTAATCCACAGTCTTAATGATAAACATGACGCTTCCCTTTCTCGCTGCTATCCCCTATTATTCCACATCTTCCCTTCTTTCTATGAAAATATGCTTTCCCTTCCACAACTGCTGAAGTGGCTTGATTCTATATGTTTATATAGAAATATGCACAATAAACTGTAGTTTCTCAGCGAGAAAAGAAATATTTTTAAGTGAAATACTTATCGCGACTTGGTTGATTCTAAAGAAAACAATTGATCGTAAATGTGAAAAATGAGACACGAACCACATTTATTTGGATCGTTATTTTGAAATCACGTTCACTTCTGAATGTTTATGAGAAATACTCAGACGGAGGATTGAATTAATTAATCAATTCTGGCGATTTGGTGAGTCTTCTCCAGGATTAGTTCAATGAAAGACGATCTCTGACTCCGTTATTCTGTAGACGGAGTCTGAAGATTGTGTCTTTTATCAAAGATAAAAGCAGTGAGCAGAAAAAGGGACAATAGAATCGACGAACATCTTAAATAAGAATACAGATTCCCAAGGAAAAACAGACTTGAAAAAAGACTGACAGGGCCGTGAATCGAACCCGGGATCTTCTTCTATCCGGGAGGCTACCTTAACCGTCTAGGCTACCCGGCCAGAACATTTAAGTAGTCATTTTGGGAAATTTGTGCGTAAATGCAAGTGTAGTTTCGTCCGACTGAGCGGCATCGTCTACTGCCATTGCCTCATCGAGGCACCGGCAAAACAAAGAGGTGTAAGGAGAAACCCCCCTTAAATGGTTAAGGCAGCTTCCCGGATAGAGGATGATCCCGGGTTCGATTCCCGGCCCTATCAGACTTTATTTCAAGTCCGTTTTTCCTTGGGAATTTTCCTGGGTGCACGCTCTTATGTGAAAAGTCACCTAAACCCTTCCCTTAAGAATACAGATGTAAATCCACAAGAAAACCCAAGCGCTAAACATGTAAGATTTTCTTGCACGCTTCACCTTGGAAGACTTTTGAAGGAACAACACCTCTACATTTACAATATAACTTTATTTTCTAAAGACCATGATTTAAATCCCTTAGTTTATCATCAGGTTGTAATCATGGCTGTTTAATAAAAGTCTGCGGTGAAGGTAGAATTGTGTTTTCTTAAGTCTTCAAGATGGAATGCTACAAAGTCAGGTTTTCCATCTGCTCTAGTATTTTCCCATCCTTCCTTATCGTTAACTTACCTTTCTTTTCCTAGTAAACCTCATTATTTTAGTTTCACTTACGCTACTTTCATTCCAAACTCCTTTGCTTTATCATTAGAGGATTTACTAAAATCTGTAACTCTTTTTAGAGTCACATATAATGGATTTGCTGTTTGCATACCTTACAGACTTCACCACTTCCCCACCAACCTTTACTCCCTTATCTATTTATTCCCAATCTTCATTCGCCATTTCCTCTGCATATATGTTGAAGAGTGTTGGTGATACAGGGCACCTCAGGAAACCGGAACCTTTCTCTATAAAGTGAAATTTTAGTCAAAAGAGGAAATAATGTGGTTAAAATTATATCGGTGAAAGATAAGGGAAAGTAAATGAAAAAGTAGACGATGATTTTTCAGTGTCGATGTTAATAAAACTGCATTTATCACTGAGGTTTTAACGTTTTGCAGTTTCTATTATCTAGGATGGAATAACGAGATCAGAAATTATAAGCGTGAGAAAATGTGCGGTGCTTTACAGTGAGGCCTTATCTTGCTAATCCTGTGTGGAAGGGTTCCCGGGCCCTTTTACAAATAGAATACATCCGAGGTTACTTCCCGTTAAATTCTGCGTTACGGTTGCTACATTTGCATATCATACTACCTTTTATTTCCTCTAATTATATGTTATTCATTCAAGGTAACGAAATGTATAAGCATAGGAAGGAAGAAGAACTCCGTTACTTTCTATCCCAACAAACTAAAAGCGAGTAATATTTTTAGTCCTTTTCTAAAAATTCATATCCCTCCTCACATCTTTTTTATCTCTCTTGTTTATTTTGTTTTTCCTCTTTCTCCCTCATATTTAACCTCTCCCACGTCCTTCCCCTCTCAAGGTCGGCTCAAGGGCTTCTAAAAACTTAATTCAATGAGCGTGACAAGAGAGGGACGGCCATGCGGCGACTTTTGTTATTACAGCCAATCCTTCAACAAACATTTTCCACCTCACTTTGAGTAGAGCTTTCCCTTCTTCAATTTCTGAGGTCCGCATATTCCTCTTTGGCCAAAAACATATTCCAAAAGACATCTTTCGCTGGATTTAGAGGTGGAGCGATAATATAAGGCTTTTAATCAGTATGTAACTTTCTCCTATCGTTACTGAAGACGGTTATCCACTTCTTGAACACAGCTCAAGTAATTTTATTATGTCTAGCTTACGGTGATAATGAAATTTCAAATTACATATACGATTATGGATTATTTGATCATGCATTACGAAAGTCCAGAGGTGCTAAATATACATCATGTAGTCATGTTATCTTACTAATAGCCTAACAAACAACCTAAACGTTTCATTTTATAATAAAGAATCACCACTGGCAGCAATGTTAATAAGTAAGAGTCACAATAATACCATAAGCTGTCAAAAATGAATTTAAAATTAATTTTCAACAGCTTATGGTATTATTGTGACTCTTACTAATTGTTTCATTTTATAACTTAAATTATCGATCCTTAAGTGTAAGGTGAAAACTTGTACAAACTTGGATTATTATACATATGAAAAATAATACCATAATGACACAGTCAAGTTTGGAAGTTTTGTATCAGCTGAATTATCAACGAGTTGGACCTCTCTCCGGCTGATGATTGGCTGGGAAAATTTGGGTTCCGACCGAGTTCGGCTCTCAGCTGAATTATCTCAAAGTGCTTCCTTTCTTAAACCATCTTTCAGTTCCGAAGGTCTCCCTCAAACATAACGATTCCTATTTTCCCCTTGAAAATCGCTCGCCTTTGGTCTCCCTTTTGGCGACCTTCAACAGCCACTCTTTATCATTGTCTCCACAATTGCCCTTACTTTTCGTACCCGCAAAGCAGGACGTCCGCCGCATTATGACGTCACAGGTTCCGGGATATTTCTGTGGATGTGGTTTCTCCGTGCAATTTGGACATTCTTTAGCAGGTGTAAGTGACTTTGCTATTCTTCTGAATGAAATAAGACTAAACTACAGCATCAGCTATATCGACAGACTTATTTTTAAAAAGACTCACTCTTGCTTTTTAGTGCAAAAAGAAACTGTGGAATAGATATGAGAAATCCTTAATTTCACCAAATATACCTTTATCCAATAATATAGATAAAAGAATTGAAATTATTGAACTCGAATAGCTTTAAATAATCTATTTTACTTAAAATATTCACAGCTAATTGTCAATACGAGGTTATCATGAGCATTAAATTTTAAATATGTCATTAATTTTGAGGCAAAGAGAGAATTAAACACTCCACGAGGCCTTCAGCCGTCGGTATTTATATTTAATTACTCCAATAAACGTTTTTCATGCGAAAGTACAAAATTTGATATTAATACGGCACTGTTCCGGAAAGCCCCGTATTATAACTATGTACCAAGGATAATTGAAAACAAAATTGGTATCCTGAAATAGATATCTATGATATAAAATAGAGTGTGGGTGTGTGTATGCTCGCTAAAAACTCGAGAACTGAGAGATGGAGAATTTTGAAATTTTCTACATTTTTAAAAGTCGACCCCGCGTAGAGTGAAGGCTAATTTTTATTTACTTAAAGTCCACAGTTCGAACCCAGACGGGTCAAAATGTTTTAATAAGAAGTACGGGTAAAGTACTTTTTTTGTAGCAGGGTTTAATTCTTATGAAAAATTAAATTAGAAATAATAGTCGTAGGAAGTCGAATGAAGCACCAAAAGAAAGATAATAGAATAAATACATTTATTTTGGTCATGAAATATCGTTTGTGATCCGAAATTGCGCACATTTTGGTAAAATATTGAATATTGAAATTTGTGAATATTTTATCGAAGTTTTGAGGTCGTAAGCAACCCATCCCCTTGACGATTTAGGCGATTGTTAACTCTAGCTCATGAATTTACCCGTAATAACACATTGAGAGTTTATGTGTGATGTGTGAGAATAAGTGATAGACTATGTGAAGACGAAGAAATTTCATGAAATGTTAGAATATGCAGCTATGAACGATATCCATCAATGAATCGCGTATACAAACATACGATCACGAATATTTAAGAAAATATTTCGAATTATATTAAGCTTCTGTAGCAACCAAGTCTTATTTACATCAACGTAATTGTTTACTGTGAAATTAAAACGTTAAAATTAAAAGTGTATTACTTCAAACTGCTTTCTCTCGATCAATTCAACTGAATGCGTATAAATAACCAGGTAAGTTGCAGATACTTTTAATATAATCTTTCGAGCTAAGTATTGAATGTAATCTGTTTGCATCGATGTATGTTTAGCGATTGACGAAAACGGAGATAACTATATATGTAGAGATTTCCCTTGAGTTTGCGTTTGAAGTCATTTGAGGAGTTTAGCTGCGAGTATTAAGTTTTCGAAATACCTGAAGGAAAAGGTAAAGAAATTTTATCTTTTGTTACATGGGTAATGTAAAAAAATCATTTGTATTTTTTAGGTGATTTTTCACTTGACATTCATTTAATACCCTCCTGTCATTCGTGTTTAATCATGTTCAGTGCTCATGCGGTGTTTTAGTTACTTTTCGTAAAAAATGACCATCGGTTGTTTTCAGAGTGACATTTGTTTCTTTCGGTTATCATTGTGTTCATGTGTGTTTAATCATCGTTTAATTTATGACTTTCAGAAAAATACTCCTAAATTGTATTGGTGCTTACCCTTATTAGATATTGGAGCATATTTTTTATAATCTTTAAACGAATGTTTTCTTAATCGAAGAATTTGAATATTCAAAGGATATTTATTGAAATTAAATATTTAGGAAACTTTGTAGAATTAATTATAAGTTTATTTTCTTTGTTTATTGGTTTGAGAATAATTATAGCCTAGCATTTGCGATCTACCTAAAATTATGAGGAATGTGTTACGATCAAGACTGTAGCAATAGTATTTATCAATTCTAATTTCCACTTTGAGATTCAACGGGAACTTCAGCTAGTAAATTATAAATCGAAATATATACTTTACTTTCATATCTATTTTATTTCTTACAAGCATATTGGCATACTCTACGAATGGCTAAAAAAGCTAACCATTAAGTCTGGATTATGGTGGACATTTTAATCTCTGTATTCAATTGCAAAGCTTTACATTTCATTATCCGTTTCCAAATCGGAGCGTGAAATACGCCTCTCGCGTCCTATATTGATTCCAATGCGGTCATTCAAGGAAAACCTCTCATTATTCTTGATTTATCGGACAAAGTGACTCATGGGGGAAGTTAATAATGCGGAAGTGTCTTTATCACGTCGACCATTGGTCATTGGGGCTTCGCTGGGAATTCCCATGCGAAACACTTATTCCTCTGATTCATTCCTTATACACGATATCGTTTGATCGTTTCCACTGATTTTTATCACTTTTCGAACTCGATCCATGACTCAACATGGGTGAGATTTCAAAAATAAAATCTTACAATCCTCTAATTGAACTTCTTCGTATTAAACTTAAATTATTAGGTCTCCTTTAATATTTTTTGTTAGAATAACTTCATGAGTATTCTGAAAATTGTGATGTACCGTGCTTCGAATTATCCCGAATCCAAAGAGGAATCTTCCGAATTTGGAAATGTTTCCGAATAGAGACCTTAAATTAGAGCTTCTTTTCTATGTAAATAAGTTGAAGTATTTTATAACAACCGATAATTATTACAAAAATTACAAATAAATTTTCTTAATAGGTCTCAATTATAACATGAAGTGAGAATTAAATGGACAATTAACCAATTTCGATTTAAAATGCCAAACTCTATAACTCGACTTTTACTAACGCAGTCGCTGGTTCGAGTCTCGGCTGACGGGAATTTTCCCAGTTATGGTTTGGTTGTTGTTCTCCGTCCATTGATACTGTTTACGTCTCCTGTATTTTAATGATTACCTGTTGGGCTTTGAAAATAAAATTAAGAATCTAAGACGATCCTTTTGAAAAATGTTGTAACTGGACTGTATCTAACGAGCCTCCCAATGGGTTCTAGAATATCTCTCCTCCGCCTTTTCACCACTGCTATAAATTATCGATGCTTCGGACAAATATTCATATTATAAGGGATTATCATTTTCCATTCACTTTTGGTTTGATAATCGCTACCTAACTGCAACCCATCGCGACTCAACACAACCTGAGTAAATAATAGAAATTTCCGTTTTGAAATAAAAGCCACATTTAGGATATCACCATGATTCTTCCTAAGTTTTTCTTATTGAATATCAAAAAATGCTTTTCATGTTACTGAAAAAATGCAAAAATATTTAATAAGAAAGTGTAGTATTTTAATTACAAAAATGTGTTGGTGATGAAATGAAGGAAACTAATAGGAGGAAACCTAACGGAGGAGCTATTGCAGATAAATGGTGAAACAGGGATTGAAGTTTCACTTGCAGCCTTCCAATGAGAACTGGTTCCCCACTAAAGCCTTCAACAATTAGTAAAGAAGGCATCATATAAACTTTGAATAGAGAGTCTGTGAAAGGATATCTACCTCATTAGAAGAATTTCCGTTGATATTTTTTATGCCTTAATATTCACAGATATGTCTCTCTTTAAAGTGTAGCAATTTTTATAAGTTAAATATTTACTTCATTAAATTTAGAATATTAACATCTAAATATATACTGTACAATGCACAGTGTACATACACCTGTACTATACTGCAAGAAATGTGCTGAAATAGCTCATTATGCATTTATAATGATGGGTTTTCATTTTAGTTCATCAAAATGCAAATTATTTACCAAAGAAATGCAGTTTATTTAACTTGCATAAAATATGTATGCTGAGAATGTAAATCTGTGTTTCATGAGACACAGTTATGCCATAATTCTATATCCGAAGTGTGAAAATCCTTCAAGATTTGAAATATTTATTTGCTTTACTTTTTGAGAGAAATTTTGCCCTTAAATGATATTCCCAGATGAATATAAAAAAGAATTCTAATCTGAGCTTAGTCATTTATCTTTATTGTTATTTAAGCCTAAACTAACGTAGCTGTTAACAACAACTAGATATTTCTTAAATATGACTCATATTAGGGTCGCTCTCGACACACATTAGATGGTAGTACATAAATAAATCACACATTGAACTGCCAAAGAAAAAATAATCCTAGAAATAAAATATATTGATTGAGTTAAAATTTTAAAAAATCCTATTTTGTGCTTTTTACTGTATGTTAATGGCTTAAATACTAATTTCAGTTGCCAAATGAAAGTGTTTTATGTACTATTTTCAGTGAATGCCTAAAATGAGGAATAAGCTTTCCATTGGATATACTAATCCCTTCCTTCTTAATATAAAAACGATGTGGGTGAATGAAAATGTACGAAAAAATACGTTGCAAAAAGTTTTCTTTACTCGCAAGCAGAAATTGTGCGGCAAACCGGATTTTGCCGATGGTGTTTTTCATGAATAGAAGTTCTGAACTGAATCGCAAGGAAAGCGTACTGCATTTGGAGGATTTCTCTTGGACTTGAATGGAAGACACAATTACGTCCACTGTTTTTTTTCTATCATTGAACGTACAGCGCTACGGAAAAATTGATTTTAGAAATTTCCTTTTTTCTAAAACCAATTAGAAGTGCACCCGTTGTTAGGTAATTTCAAATATACCCGCAGTGTAAAGGAAGCGCATGGGCAAGTGGTAAAAAGATGTAATAACGAAGTAAAATTTAATTTTAAGAGATGAATTCATGCAATCGAAAACAAAAACTTCGCAACGTAATCATGATATTTTTAAGTACGATTGGTCACTGAGCATTTATACCTACAACTTAAATAGAAGGGAATATTTTATTGTGACGAAGAGATAGTTTCCGATTCAATTGAAATATATAATCTCCTTTTAAATAGATATTTAAAAACCTAAAATCTAACCTAAAACTATGTATACGTTGAAATGAGGTTAAAGAGATTTATCTACACATGAACTTCGTATTCGTTGTAAATCAACGCATAATATTGAGGAACGTAATTTATGCCTTCAAAAATATCAAGTCTAAATATTTCTAGCTGAATTCTTTCTATAGTTATTAATCAGGCGTTAGTATCAAATTAAATATATTTAATTTCTTTTTAATTTACGTTCAGGAACAAACAAGATAAATAAAATCCCTCTCCCATATTTGGAAAATATAAAAAAAACTCTGTTTACTGTCACCATTATGAAACCGTCACTCGAAAATGCAAGTGCAATAGTAAATTTTCGTACATTCAATTTCATTTAAAACACAGAATGTTTTATTTCCGAAGTAAGATTTGGTAATATCAAGTCATTAGTTTTCGTAACAACATATTCTTATCTCCACGATGAATGTCGTCGTCAGTGATGGCAAAAAATGTTTTTTTTTTTGGAAGAGAAAACATAGCTTTTTTCACTATCGTTGAAGATCTTAATTTGAATAAACATGGTGAACATCACTCGTCATGGATATCCTCGAATATCGACAGCGCATATGCATTTTTGCGGATTGCATGTATTGCATTCAACCTTTTTGTCATAAATTCCTTTCCCATGTTCACATCACATTTCACTGATGCATTTTCAAATGTTACTTCGAAATTAAAACCATTCTGATAGATGGGAAAGAAAAATAAAAAATATCATTGAAATAAATTGGATTACATTTACTCTTTAAAATACCTCATTATTATTTTTCCAATAAAGGTGATCTATTCAAGAAAATTATGCCAACTATATAACAAATAGCTAGAAGAAAAATGTCTTCAGGCGAAATAATATATACAACGGAAAATGATATTTGTGGTAAACAGGAGACATTTTTCGCTTCACCAGTAAACACAATCCACTTCACTTACAACCACGTTAGCCCTAAAGCAGAAGAGTCGGGTCAATGTGACCCCAAGGAAATATGTTTAGTAAAAATGTAATTCTAACATTTAGAACGAAAACGAGAGGTCTACATATTCCTTGAATTTATTACTATCAACAATTCCGTAGATTCAAAATTGATCATAATACAAATAAAGTTGTTTAAACATACTTTGTCACCCAATGAAAGATTTGATATAATAAATGCTTGGTATTTTATGTAAAACTAGATAGGTATATTTTACTGTAAATAGCTCATTTTACACCAAATAATTCTTTACCCTTTTCTATTCCTCACAGATGAATTTATTACTACAGAGACATTAATTATATTTATAATTCATTTTAACAGAAATTTAATTATAAGGTAATAATGCAATAGTATATATCATAACGAATTGAAATCATAAATTACTTGTTATTAAATAAAAGTTTAGCAGAAAAACTCGTAATTTATTATTCATATTTCGTAATTAACATTACCATATAACATTTTCATGGTTTTAATCAGTATAACCCCGTTTAAAAGGTCATATTAAGTTTCAACATAACCTGATGAAACTAGTAACACAATCACGCGACTACTTCAGGAATAACTTCATCCGATTGGAAGTTTATCCGTTGCAGCAGCACACAGGAGCAGACGTCCATCACATAGTCACTCTGGAAGTTTCTCGAATACAGAGACATCCAAAAGCAACTTTGCAGATTCTGACCGAATGGTGCGGGCATCCAGTTCAACAGGTTAAGTTTCGAAAAGTCCAACGGCGTTGGTAAAGTGCCAATTCATATTCATCACAAGATGTTCATCATCGAAAGCTACGATGACTCGGACTGCAGTTCCAAATGGACAAGCATCACTAACGACACATCATTGAAGGCGATGAGTGGATGAAAATATTCGCACGTTTCCTAGAAAAAAGTTTCCTTTCTAGGCAATCTGTCAGATAATCCAATACTAAATAAAATAATTAAGCAAATACTGCTAAAGATGCGAAAAAAATATCTAAATCGTATAAACCTATGTGCATGTCAATAAATTGATCTTTTATGATATATTACATTCAATTATACCAAAAATATTCTTATGGTTGAAATCTGTTCAATTAGCATGACTAAACTCGAATAGATTCTTAAAGATAACATAGCGAGGTTAAGATACAATTTGTATGAATTATTCTCGTATAGTTTTCTGAATCTTTTCCTACATTACTATTGGCTTTTTCATGTCATTTCATTTTTCATTTCATCGATTCCAAAATAAACCGATGTCTTGGAAACACGCATCGCATTAAAATTTCAACATTGCGTTTTCTTTCCACCAAGAGTAAATTTAAATTGATTTTACTAACAATCAATGCATATTCATGCAGAATCTAAAAGTAATAAAATCATTCATCCTTCCTTTTTCAATTCCCATTCATGATTCATATATTAACCTCATAAATTTCCTTTCCACAACAGCAATCCTATGTTTCGTCTTCCGCAAAGAGACATTTGCTTTATTGGCCTCTTTGTATCCCATTGATGTCTCAATGGCCAATTTACTTTTCCTTTTTTCCTTATTTTATTCAGAATTCGAAAAGACTGCCTTCAGAGAAATTGGATTTCTTTTCCTGAACAAAATATACATCAAAAGAACGTTCTACTTTCTAGGACACAATTAAAGAAAGGGCACAATTACCAAAAACATTCCCTTTTGAAAATTCTGTATCATAAAGTGTTTTGAAGATCGCCTGGTAAGATCTTTCCATCGTTATACATTAAGATCCTATTTTACGACGTGAAATAAATGGGTTCTCCTCTATAAAAGGGTGTACTGTTTAAAAGTTCAATTAGGAGAATCTGAAGGAAATGAACGTGAGAGAAGTCAAAATTCCTTTTTTGATTAATTGCGAATTTTATTCTAAATAATCTTTATAAGAAATTAATCGTGATACTTGCTGATGAAATTTTCATTTTTAAATGCTCAAATTTTTGTAACGGAAGATAAGGAAATATCAAAATGATATTAGTATGTTTTGAAGTAAAACTGAGCTTAAGGAATCCGCAGCAGAATAAATGAAAATCCCGTTGAGGTACGAAAATATTATAGTGACTTAACTGTCTTCTGTGATGATTTTTAGCTTGCATTGTATTGAAAAGCGAATAGACTACCGATTTTATAATCCACGTATTCATATATTGGAGGAAAGTATTTTCAAGAATCACCGCGGAAATTATTAACAGTTGTTAACACTAAGGTTTACTGTATTTTAATGTATAATTTGCCAATTTATGTCCTTTACAGCGATACGCAGTTTCTTCGCCATAGAGTAGAATCGTTTGATACTCTCTTTATTCTTGTGAAAGCTGTTTCACAAGCGAAATGCTAGCAAAGTCATTAGAAAAAGGGAAACAAGAAGGGGCTCTCCAATCATTTACGTTCGTATCGCATAGAATGTTTACAGTGCGATCGTCGCTTTGTCTGCTCCTGAAACTGATGCTTTTACGTCGACCCCTTTCCTCAACACAAATGTCTTCTTATGCACTCCAAATTCAGCCCTTCTTGCGAAAGAGTTTCAAGGCATTTCAAATCTAAAGACTTAAGCACAAAAATGTTTGCAAATCTATTAATATTGTAAACTAATCCATTCATATAAATTATAAATTAATGCTCAAATAGCTAATAAATCTTTTTTTTCGTGGGATGTTTATGAAGCCTCAAAACTTACAAATCATAATCCTATGAATATAAAACCTCACAAATTTTCATTGCCATACATATAATGTAATTGTAAATTGCCAGCTTCATAATTTTTTAAGTGTTTAGAGATACCCCGGCCGTGGTGGCTGAATGGTTAGCGTGCTCGCACGGTATCGCTCCAACCCTCCCGGGTTCGATTCCCGGCTTGTCCGATTTTTCCGATTAGGGAAAGGTCTTGTGTGATTGTTGATATCAATACCTACCACTGTAAAGGTCCTGAAAATGGATGTTTGTGGGGTATATGAAATAAATAAATAAATAAAATATATACACTGATGACTGATAGCTCAATGGTTTTCCTAATGCCACAGTCAATCTTAAGAAATTTGGTGACCATGTCCTGAACACAAACATAAAAACATGAACGCAATTGATTTCGGATATTAAGGTACCCAACCATCCACCCTGAATGGGTTATCCTCAAAATGTGTCAACTTACAGCAAGTCGATACGAGTAATGTACCGCAAGTATATATGATAACAAATTAAGTTTTTAGTTTCTCTCGACGTTTCAGAAATTATATTTTGCAAAATTCCCTGCAACCTTACTTTGATGAAAGTAGTATTTCTCGGGCTTTTTCCAAAGAATAGAGAAAAACGTGTTCCATTTGTCACTTTAGTCTCAGTCTTGATTGCGACTGTGAATGCTACTGAGGTATGAGTGATGATGAATAATGGTGTGCATATCGAACGACATGGAACGTATTCGTGGGTTATAGTGCTGCCTTGATTTTAGTTCGTATCCCACTGACAGCATTCCAGCTTAGCAATGAAAAACTACTGCAAACTGTATCACTCCTTATCTATGGTGAACAGCCCCTCCCTAAAACCTGGTTTAATCAGCGGTTCAACACTTCAGGATCCTAACATACTTCGAGCGGCTGACTTCGCCTGCACATTAAAAAAATAATTTTACAAGATATCTCATCTTGCTCTGTTTTACTTTTAATTGTTATTTAATTGAATGTAATATTTCATATCTAATAGCATTTCCTTATTTTGAGTATAAAACAGGATAACCTAAATAATATACGATAACATAGAGCCGCGAGGAGTGCTACAACGTTCAAATTCACTCTATTCGATAAAAGGTTACAATTTCACGTTCACAAATTTGTGTCGTGTTTTACTCATTGCATGACGGAAAAGTCAAATAAATTAAAGAAGTATATATTTCGTTCCTGAAAAGTATTTCTAACCTCTCAATATGTCATATCAGCAATTATTCTATAGCTAATAGAACAATTGGATTTGTGCATAGAATTACAAGAGATTTTAATAAAAGGGATACCCTGATTCACCTGTACTGCACAATGGTTCGCCCTAATCTGGAGTATTGTTCAATTGTGTGGTCTCCATTTTATAAATCTCATAAGTTTGAACTTGAGAAAGTGTAACAGGTTTCTTCGCCTTATTTCTTATAAATTTAACATGGCTTTAGACTACCAACGCATCTCATTGTAGCTACAACTACTACCCTTGGATACAAGACGTGACCACACGGGCATCATTTTTCTTCATAAATTTCTAAATAACATGATGGATTCATGTGAAATTACAGAAATGTAAAGCTTTCGTGCTCCTCAAAATAACACAAGGAATAACTTAATATTTATAATCAAGCATACAAAAAGGAATTATTCTCACAATTCACCTATTCTGAAGGCAATGAGAAACTATAATTTATTGTGTGATAAAATTGATGCACATAATATTAGTCTTGAATCATTAACAAGAAAATTGAGTTTATGATATTAATTTATGTGTTTTTCTCTTAAACTTTGTATTTCTTATGGGTAAGATTAATCTCTTGGTGATGACTGTGAATTAAACTTGTTAGGTATTAATAATTTTTGTTATTATAATTCGTTACATTTTTATTGCCATTCTTTTTGTGTCATTTACTTTATATGCTTATATATCTACATACTGTAATATAATATTGTGTGCATTATATACTTAATTGCTTTGTAACAATTTTATATTTGTCAATAGTTTTTTACAACTAATGTTACCAATGTTTACATATTGTACACTCCTGGCCAAAATTAACTCAGCACCTCCCTAGCGATCCTTACGGCCGGTGCTACGTTAATTTTGGCCAGGAGTGTACATACCTTATGATTCATAAACTGTAAATGGAGTAAAATCCGTAATAAACATTATTATGGTTATTATTATTCGCAGAAGCGTATCCCTTTCAAAAGAATTCATTCAACTCTCCGAAAACTTGGAAGCTTGAGAAATATATTTTCATAAAAAAGAAAGTGCGGTGAACCGTTCTTAATTTATCGGGATCTTGTAACGGAGGCGTAGTTTCATTAAAGTCCTTCAACTCCTCGTTCTTTGTACCTATGAATGAACAAATACCTCACATTACCTTCCTGGCTGAGAGTTCTTAAATCAACAACGGCGGGGTTTATTCGAGCTGTCCTAAGTTAGCGAAGGGTACCTCTATAGACTCCAATTGGATAGCAAATGGGCGGTTTGAGGTAATGGAAACTAAAAGAAGCACCAAACAGCCTTTCTGTGTCACGGAGATTGAGTGCAATAAAAGGAAATATTTTTTCTTGGGCTCAATCCCACTGAAAGGACGCCAAACAACGGGGAGCTCACAATCACACTAAAACGGAATTTCTTAATCGCGGTCTTATGAGGGAAACCTCAAAGAAAAGTGGACATGGAAATGATTGCAGACACGCGAAGTATTTTCGTTGTATTTTGGAGAATTAGTGAACAGAGACAGAAAAGAATAAACTCTTGCAACTTTGGCACTCCAACAAAATGCAAAAGTTCATTGTAAGTGCAAAAGATTGCGTTGATTTTGTTGCAATTTAAAATAAGAGTCATATTTACGGTGATAAGTAAGCAAAATGTAGTTATAAAATGCATAAGATCTAAACATATCTTTAACTTCAAAGATGGAAAATACGGACACTTAGAAACAATTGTAAATTTTATTAAAACTTAAAAATACATGATCAGAACATAAAATACAAGTAATTTAATTAATGCTATTACTAAGTGTGCATAATCAATGTATACAGAGTAATATTAACCTTAATATCATTATTCTAGATGGAGTATGGAACTATATACCATTATTTACACTATTGATTAGATTTTACATCATTTCATTCGGCATATTATAGCATATACTATGCTATATGAAAAGTAGCGGCTCTTTGTTCTCTTGAATATGACTCAAAATAACTAGTAATCCGTTCAGCTACTTTCAGTTCATGAATATCTCAAATATCAGAGAATATTTCTCTCGAGATTGCAAATCAGACCTACTTTAAAACTAGAAAAATATTGATATTTATTCTTTACTTAATATTTATATCCATAAATCTTTCCGCCTTCCTATCTCTTGGAAGTCATTCTCAATAAACAAGACCCTCCTCTAAAAGAAAGAGCAAAATTCCGAGTTGTTGCAGGGCTACGTATTGGCTACTGATTTTGGTGGATACTCCTTTTGAAAGCGTGAAAACCTCACTGCGATGACAACCTTGCATAATTCAATTTTATATTGTCGGGCAAAGAATGAATCAAATATAAATCTATGTATGTAATTTTTTATAATTGTTATATCTGAAGATGAAATTAATTTTTACAAAAAATTATTTTAACTCTTAATACATACCTTGAGGAGTATGCATATTAAGCTCAAAGCGGCATTAAGCGAAGCTATATTTTATATATACGGTACAATTCTATACGATATAGTGTTTTTTTCGATGCGAATGGAGTTAAAAAACGAGGTTGGTAGAAAAGGAGCTGTGGTTGCCATAAGCGGTCTGGTTTCGAATTCGGAGCCATTGTGTCAGCGTTGGTAGGATTAGAGAAGTATCCCATAGTGAGATTCTTCGTGGACCCCTGTCTCCTATGGGCATGTGGACGTTGCGAGTTATTGCAGGTCAGACTAAGATAAATGAGGAAACAAAAACCCGACCTGGGAAATCTAGGGCTGGGATAGAGCGGAGAGACGCCTCCCGTATGTTGTCGTATCAGGATATGCGCTTCCCATTACTAGAGGTTGAAAAGTTCGCCCATTAACCAACGAGGCTAACAGAGGAAACGTAAAACATGAGGAATTATTAACAAAAGAGCCATTCTGTAATCATTAATGAGATCTGTAATTAATTAACTAAAATTATTTCTGCATTTAGTCTTTTCACGGCATTGTCGAACTGAAGCTCCAAGAATGCTGATATAATATTCATTTAGAATTAAGTTAGATTGTTTCTTCTGTTTGGAATCTCTGCAGTTAGAAGAGTTGATCTCAGAAGGGCGTTAATGCGGAACGAGGTAAAATGCAATTGAAAATTCATTACATGGTGGTATACAAAGGAATTCACCTCAAAGCACATACCAAATTAACTTTCGCTATATCATTTCCGACCTTAAATCTGATTCTGTTGGGAAAAGATTGAGATATTTACACTAAACACCAGATGCATGTGATTAAAATAAATAACAAATGGCATTAAACGAGAACAGTGAAGACATGAAGAAATGGCAGAGGTAGAAGATGAGGAAAACAATATGAATGAACATAGCTCATTAAACACATTGAACGTTACATTGAATTAACCAGTCAAAAACGGGTTATGAGTATTTTAGACGTCACGTGCTCGAAGCAGGGATGTCCCATTTTTGTTATAAATGAATGGTCAACGCGCCTTACATAGAGAATTTAGCGTAGAGAATACTTATGGTAAAATGAACGTAATTTATGTATGATATGCATAACTCATACAAATCCAGCAAATTACGTGACGCTTTAAAACTAAAAACATATAGTAATTTTTAAAACAAGCTCAATTGTTGTGTGTTTCCTTTTAGCAGATATATACTCAAAATCTGTGGCCAATAATTCCCAATATCAAGAATAATGGACAGACAGAGAGAGATTTTGAGAATATATGTCTTAATATAATACCTTCAGCTTTATTTCGATGTATATCAGATAAAAGACATGTTCCCGAGAGTACATAAATATCCAATGATATAAATGAACCAAATTCGGTATGTGATTGATGCTGATTTCGAGAAAAGTTTGCAAATAAAAACTAAGGAACAGACTGGCAATGCTATATTAATTGATATTTATGAATCATCATACAATTAAATAATAATATAACAATTTAAATTAGTAAAATTTGTCTGAATTACATACTACTGCTAATTTTGATTAATATATTTGTCTTTCAAATTCTCAATTAAGGCCGATTTAAATGTACGCACGTCAAAATATCAGATGTCAGTGAAATTAAGATCATATCAGATTCAGAATGGCTGTTTTGTTTTACAATGTTGATAATGGAAGAAAATACTATGTATTATATTATAGAATTAAATGAAATATTGTACAAGAATGTAGTACTTTATTATGTTTGCTGCAATGAATCCATATATTTGTTCAATATCACGACGAAAATACATTTAAAGGAAAACTTGAAAATCACGAAGACATAATATATAAATAAACGTAAAATATCTATTTACATTATTCCGATGACATGGACAGGAAAAAACAGTATATATAGCTAAACTATAGTTTATTTTCACCTTTCGACTGTAGTCGTGAAATTAAAAACCTCTGCCTCAATGAATGGATCAATCAGCCTTGTATTTGTCTTAAATCGGGCTTTCACCTCTTGGGCTAGCCAAATATTTACCACAAACCAGCTGCGATTGCCAAGCAATCGCAGCTGGGCTAAAATTAATGTATCCGAAATGCTCCTGACCTTGGCCTTTTCACTTGATTCAAACGCCAATGTCATTGTCATGACCTCTAGAGTCATCCCTTATCAATTTTAAGGAATTACAAAAGACCATATCGCCTTAAATATATCACGAACCGAATACCGAATTTTATTTCTCGTATTTATCTGTTTCATAGAGTTCCCAACAGCCTGAATAGTATCCGTGTTTCTAATTATTTTCTCTTACTCTAGAAAATAAGCTTTTAATTGGTGAGGAAACATTTTATGATAACGCTTGCTATTTATTTCCTTATTGCTTTTTTACGATTGAACTGCATTCTAACTGTATTTCGGTTGAATAATATCTCTGCCTTTAAAACACAAAATATTTTCAGGGTGTGTTACCTATATGCCTGTTTCCTATGCCTATAAAACACAATATGTTTCAATATCTGAGATTTTATTAACTTGCGAATACTTCAGACTGTGCATTACTTTTATAATACACTATTCATTATTCTGTGTATTTTAGCCGATTACTCTAATTCCATAATGTACACCATTAACTTCTAATCCATACACTATACCTATATATTATCATGTTTTAGTAGCAATGCTCACTATTAGTGAAATGTAACAAAACCGATGGAAGGATAGAGTACAGTATTAATGGGTTCCAAAAAAGAAACACTTGGTCAAATAAAAAAGATGAATTAGTGTCTTTTAAAGAAACCGGATTTACAATTTTCTGAGATGAATATAATGATTGACGAAAGCAAATTCATAATTAGAGAATTTCAGAGTTCAAATATACGGCGTTCATGTTTATCGATAATTTTGGAACAGGTGCGACATTCCCCTGAATATGCATCAGCTGCACTCGCCATTCTCTCGCTAGATATGCACGGGCTATGAATTTGCCTTCATGCCGATGATCTTAGGACACGTTGTATGCATACACAGGTGATACTGAAATAAGACTTCTTTTGTATTTTGACCATAATCAGCCGTTATAATATGTCTGTGAATATCCCGAAAACCCAAAATCTGGAAATTATTTAGCGTAAGTATATCAACTTCGAAACTAATACCTATACAAGCATATGGCTGTTGAATTTGTTTCGTTTTAGTGTAGAGGAATTATTAAGGCAAATAATGTAGAGTTTAGAAGTATGACATAATGAGTTAAAAAAAGAATATTATTTCAAGTTTCAATATTAATGTAGTTACAAGTATTGAATTGTGAAATTTCTATTCGCGGAAAGCAAGGAAAGTACTTCGCTGTATTTTGTTATTCATTTTATATTGAATTATGCTTACGGAAACTCCCTTTCTTTACAATTAGTGTAAAGAGCTTAACTTAAAATAGAAAGATATTATCAATAATTTTCTTATTCTAACCCTTGGATGAAACATACAAAGAAAATTAGGCAAGAGTTGAAATTCTCTGCCGCAAAGATTTATTTGGCCATTCGCAACGGTTTGTAGACTCGAGTCACGGATTGGGCACCAATTTTAAGTGTAGTTTTTCAGAATGGAAGCATGAATTCAAAAGTGCACGATGGGGAGACACAACATATTTATTTATATATATATGCAGCAACTCATCTTTTATTATACCACTGACATCAAAAACTAAAGTTTTAACGGCGTGTAAGTGTGTGTACGTGTTTCATAGTGTGCGTGCGGTGATGATTTTTTTAAACAGAGAAACTGGTTTTTAAACTAAATTTTACCTAGGTTTACACGTATGGTGTCAGTGTTGTTTAGTCAATTTGTCAATCTATTTATTTATTTCAATGTGACTTTAACTGTTGAGATCCATTTTATCCCGTTGTTTATATATTTTGTATTAGCGATTTTAATTAGTAGGCCTATTGATTTATTACAATGTGATTTTAACTAACTTATTGCTTGACTACAAATGTATACCATGTATATGTATGGAGAGCTGCTGGGGTAGGGGAAGAGGGGGAGATAGGCTCCTCACCTACCCTAGTATATGGATAAAGAAC
Source organism: Sympetrum striolatum (assembly GCA_947579665.1). Lineage (NCBI taxonomy): Eukaryota > Metazoa > Arthropoda > Insecta > Odonata > Libellulidae > Sympetrum > Sympetrum striolatum. The sequence continues at coordinate 78,652,137 of OX388348.1, read as the reverse complement.
AATTCACTTCATGTTGAAACCTCAAAACTCGCAATTAGGATTAACCCGTTGGGGGAATATAGCTCTCTAGGCAGGATGAGGAGTGAAGCGGGTTTCCTTTACGGCAAATCCTACTTGAGACAAACATAATGTGACAACACAGAGAAAATGCCTTTTGTAAACGGATCACTCATCAAAGAGACTTACTTTATGAAAAATTCCTCAGCTCAAAGTTTTCAGCACATATTTTTCATCTTGCCGACACAAAACTGTTGATTTTCCCAGCATTTTAAAGCACAAAATGCCCTCGAAACAGCGTTAAACACTTTCTCATAGGTAATCCTCCGTCCTAAAATAACGCAAACATCCGAAAGCCAGGAAAAAAAGAGAAACGTGGCAGCGGCGGGAAACTCATTTGCCCTAACGACGGAGTCGATCGATCCGCCAAACCGCGATATCATCTGCATTTTTTCCGATTGCTTCCTTTATGAAGAAAAACAGAGGAACCACTTAATGCTAATTGGATGCGTCCAAATCAACTCTTGCGATTGATTCAATCTCCTGCGTTTCGCTGAAATGCGCCATCTGCCATCCGATCCGACAACTACGCCGACGCCATCTTTGACTTTCATAAACGAAGAACATGGATGGAGATTTAAATAATGTTTTTAAATTGAATTGTATGCAACCAAAGCAAGGCTAAAAAAATCGTTAGATAGGTAGTTTATGGTTGGGTTTAATCATATTTAATTTTACCAAAAATATTTTATTATAGTTCGCTTGAAGACGTATTTATATACATAGAGTGCACATATTGCTATAGAGTTTTTTACAAGGAAAATATATCACAGTAATTGTAGGGAAAGGAAGAATTCATTATGAATAAAAACTTTAATACGGGAAATACCTGCGAGACTAGTGATGTAAATGAGTGTAAGAGAACGTGAGTGTGCAATGATCATATTTACAGAATGGAAGAAACAAGAGTGGTGAAGTTCGCAAACCTATTACGATAATAGCAGCGGGTCATCCGAAAAAAGTGGCAAAATAATATTGCATAGTACCTTCGTCTTAGAAAATCGGATTCATTGGATCCATCATCGGAAGACTTTGGATTAAAGTATTTATGGGTTAATGAAAGTTGAACAATCAAAATCAAATATATATTTCGTTTTAATAGACTTTTCTATATTTTATTCGTACTAATACGTGTAAAGAAGCACATCATTATGAAAATTCCCTTCTAAACTCGTGCTTTTATAGCATTTGGAAGCAAGAAAGTAAGACTGAAATATGCAAAATTGTGCCCATGGATTCTACGTTAGCTATTCCGCGACGCACGCTAATTGCGATTTACCGCGTAACTTGGTCGATATATCGATTATATCGAGGCTCGCGTTGGTGCGCAACATTCTTGTGCTGAAATTGGAGCGAATGAACTGCGATGAAAAAACCTCATTCCACAAAGGATCCGAAAATTAGCGTCCGCGCGGTATTTAGCAGTTTCGATCCGTCGAGTACTGTTAAGCGTTGGCCGCTTTCTAAAAAGGCAGACTCCCCAAACGAGCGGATTACCTAAACTCATAATTCGGGAACAAATTGTGTTTGCGTGCGATGGCAATACAAACGACGTCGGCAAACAAAGTTGACTGCGCACTCATCCTTTTTCCTCCCGTATCCGATTAAATCGCTCTCCCGAACGATTTTCCCTTTCTTTTTGCGGACCTTTCACTCAAATATTTATTTTTCTCGAGCGCTTTCCCATAAAAGCGGTATTTTATTTCAAGAATCCTTGGTTCCCCTTTGCTTGCCTTGTTTATTAACGCTTTCTATAGCCCCCAACCAGAATCATTAGTAAGACCCACTGCTATTGGTTATCTCCCGAAATGTGGCGCCATAGTGAATGATTGGCGATGGATATTCAATTTCACGTGTATGGCAGTCGGCATTAGGAAAATGAGATGAATTTATATATAGAGGAATCACGGTAATCGACTTCAATTAGTTCCTGAAGGCAGTTTGATAGTCAAAATGCTCGGAAAAAACTGTTATTGCCATAGGAAGCAATTAAAAATAGATAAATAATAATGCCGTCTTTTTTTTCGTGGGTGAATTTTAGCCTTTAAAGGCTACTCTACCAAATAACCCCCTTTATATTTATCAATTGTTTTGCATTTTTCGTTTATTAATAAACACAAGACACACAACATGCACAGACAACCATTCCCTAACCGGAAAAATCCGATTAGCCGGGATTCGAACCCGTGACCGTGAGGTTGGAGCGTTAACGCGCTAACCACTTCGCCACCACGGCCGATATCTCCGGTATAAATCAGTTCCTGGGACCCAAACAATTGTTTATTTAAACTTTTAACAGACTTATTTGTGCACATATTTCATTTAGTATAAAGATTAAACGAGAGGGAGCATCTTTGCTTCAACTCTTTCTATAAAATTCCTTTTATATACATGCATCCATTAGATTAGCTTATACGCATAAATTAATTTATTAAAATTCATATTCTATAAATATATGGAGAGTGTACTGACATTATTGCTTTGGTTATTGGAAAACTGAATTTAAGCCATTCGAGCAGGAACGAAAATGCTTTCGAATTCAAAAGAGCTTCAATTTAGATATCGTCATGATCCTAACGGAATTAGGTTCTCAACTGAGTGTCCTGAAAGTTCGGAAACTGTTAACTTAACTTGGAAATGCGGAAAACGATTCTTCCCTCTAGGATGAATATTTGTCTTCAACTTACAATGCTAATAGGAGGTATATTTGAGAACTGGTTTTACTAAGAATCGTAACAAAATAAATTTCAGTATTCTCTTTTATTGGTAGCTTAAATTAACTTTCTTGTGAGCTAAAGTAATTACATGGCAACATCCTTCGAAGAAAGAAGAATTTGTTAGGCTGCAGAAATCTCAAACCAGAATCGTATCTATGCGTTCATTAGGTGTTCATTCAAATTCTTTACTTATTTATCCAGATAACCGAACAGCATAAGCCAATTATGAGATGGGTTAAGACTACGTAAAAAAAACAAAAACCTTTCACGAGCAGACGAGAGTTCAAACCCGAGGTTTCGTTGTTGCTATGTTCATGTTTAACCCCAGTAATAAGGCAATTGTCTACTGGACAACTCTTTCGGAGTGCAATTTCATAATTCTATTCGATATGATACATTTAAAATAAACACATAGCAGTTTATAATCTGCTTGACTCAACGAAAATATCCATCGTAAGAAACCGTTTTACAGTTTCAGTTACATTACCTATTTTTTCTTTCAAATTCTGACAAGGTTACCGATTATGACTCCTGTGACGATTAAAAGCATTATGTCTAGTTACTTTTGGTCACAAATATATGTAGAATGAATTTAGAATATTTATAGATAGAACTTTCAGTAGAATACTTAATGTAAAAATTGGTGCAGGAAAAATACATTAGGATATCCTCAATATAAAAATAAAAAGTTTATAGTATAGAGACAGACTATTATTATTATTCTTTCGAGGCAATTATCAACTGTGTAACTATTTCCTTAAGCGTGACTAAAAGCACTGAATCCATGAGAGTCCATGAAAACTATGGTGTTGAGTCAATATACTGAATTCGCTGTTTTAAGAATTACTAACGGCAGTGTAACCTCCTCAACCATTGGGAATTATGTAGATTAAAAATTCAAGCAACGTGTTATGTTAGACTCGATTTTCCTGGAGGCAATTGTACGCGGTAAGATAATGTCCAGGACGCTGTTGTCCAATCGTAGCTAACCTCGATATCTTCGAAGCCAAAAAATCATTTGTCAGTTATGATTTCCTTACGATTGAATTTTATTAATTGATTTTTAGTTGTATATACAAATTAGCACGGCCCTTAAGCGCAAACGTAGCATTTTCAGATATTCAAATCTCCCTGAAAATAATCAATATGTCATGTAAGTTCCAGTCTCGAATATTAATAAGTGGAAACAAATATCCTACTAATTTATTTGCATTGTGAATCCATTATTTACTCTTCTTACGATTTTATTATAGCGAAGTCAATTTAATTTTGCTTAAAAATTCGCTAAGCTCTGAGTAAACAGCACTTTAAGGAAAATAAGTTGTAATTGGTAAACTACGTAGTTTATAAACTTTATGATGATAATAGTAGGACGAGAATATGATTAACCCTTATGCAGGATATTTCAAAACTGACTCCCTCCGGAGAGGTTGGCAGCACTGGGGGACGTAAGTACCCCCCCAATAGCTTATCAACAATCGGTGGAATCTTTTTCCTATTTTCCAATCGATAAAACGATGGAAACCTTTCGACCGGAAGAATGGCAGCTCACACACGCGTCGTCCGTATGAAGGAAAACAAAAGAGAAGCGGAGAGCGTAGGTGCAACGCCCGCGTAATCTGTCTCTCAGCCTCCGGATTGGTCAGCCTTATCTCCCCGTCAAGTGGGCGACCAAGGCGTGATCCGATACACTTGACCCACATCCGTTAAACCATCAATGTTTCGTTCCTTTGTCCGTCGGTTACCGACCCATAAATCGAACCCCGTCTTCTTTTATCTCCTTCTCCCCAAATTGTTTTTCCTCTCCTCCGCCAGAATGCGCCTCATCAGCGAGGCCTCCGATGAAAAAGATGAAGATCGCGATAACAATGGGACGGAATGGAATTGGTTTTTTTATTCGTAGATGGCGTCCCTGCGAGGGTGTTGGGGAACTCTCCGAGGGGATTAGTACTCTCCCGAGAGGCGGTTTGAAGGATTGCAGTTCGGAATGAGGAATACCCTCCTCATTGCGGATTCGGATTTTTCGAACGATGACACGAAAGATGACGTCATAGTTCAACCACCTGAGAGATGATTCTTCTCAGTCGACTTGATAGCGCCCTGAAATTAGATTTGCGTTTCTGATGACGAGATTTCGCCGTAAGAGGACCTACTTTCGATAAAGAGGGAGATCAAAATTACTGTAATAGTCCATTTTTACTGCAAATTTACATGCCCGGGGCTGTCTCTCCCCATGCTAAGCTATCAAAAATACTGTATAGTGAATGAAGGAGTTGACAAGATTAAGAGTGAGGTAGTTTGAATACTCTTCTCTCTTAGCTAGTGTGCTATGATAGCATCTAGAAAAAATCTGATGTCGCCAATACCTGACTTTCTCCATATTTCTCTAAAACAGAAGCCTATGCCGGTAATATATAAATGACTCCAAAACAATGAGTGTTACAGGAAAATTTTTCAATCAAAAGTTGTAGTAAAGTACATTATCTATAACTTTGTTACTTAATTGTATATACCTAAATTGCATTCTGACAGAGATATTTAAGAAACAAAATTATGTTCCGGATAAACCGTACTTTCCGGTTAAGCGATGTTCACCAAATACTTATCAACTCTTGACATTGCTAGGAAAACGCTAATTATGAATTTTGGAAATGATCGGATTATTTCTTTCTAAGATAGAGCGCCAAGAATCCTTTTTACCACAGGCAGACACACACACACACACAGAGACACAGACAGACATGTTCGGGAAAAATAGCGAAAACGAGCTCTATGGGCCCCAAAACATCTATTTCCGTCGAAATCTGGAGGTCGATTTTTTGCGAATACAATACTTTCTTTATACTACGTATAGGGAGAAAGTAAAAATAGCACCATGATTAAATAAATCACGCCTTTCTGCTGAGAGATGATGAAACTCGAAATTACAATAAGATATTCGCAGATCTTAAATTTACCATTAAAGAAAAAATAATTATTGTTTTTCTCAAAATTAAAATTATTTCCCTACAAACCGTATTTTAACGATACAAAGTAATTAAACAGGAACATAATTTTTCTACCTATTGTCAACAGAGAAAAGTTAATTCACGAAATTATCAAAATAAATTAATTAGTAGTGTGGAGACGGAAAAATACCTCTTAGTTGAAGATAACTATTATATGGAATAATAATTCCTAGTAATATCAATTCTTATATCTCAAGTTTTTAAAATTGCTGGTTTTACTCCATAGAGATGACATGTATATATCTTATGATAGATTCAAGGATTCAACTCTTTTTCACAAGCTATTTCCGTTGCTTCATTGAGAAGATAGAAAATCTCATGTATTTTCAGAGCTTTTACGGCTCTTAACATTTTTTCGTATAACATATAAAATACACAAAAGTGTATCTCAAATTCAAAATTAAATGACGCAACACATGAATTAAGAATACATAATTCGAGTATGTATATGAATGTAGGTCCATAAACGAATCATTTTGGAAAACTACTTTGAATACTTCCTGGATATTGTGATTTAATGTAAAACATTATATAATGTACCTAAATATTAGAGAAATTTTCGTATTTGAAGTGCTTTTTTTGATTCGTTCAACACACAGAGCTTACGCATTTCCGCTGGATAAATTCGCACTGAATAACAAAATTCTATCCACAAAACATTGCTGAAACGAGCGTGGAAAATTCCTCTAACTTGACAATAGAGCAAGAATGGTAAGACGAACAAAATACCGGAGAGTTTTTAGATCGTTTGAATGCTCTTAGAGGTCAACCACCTCGGACCTGCAAGAGAAGGAAATATCTCGGATAATGATCTCCAATTCGAGCAATATTTTTCATGAACGTTTCTTAGAGAGGTGTCATTGAAGGATTGGCTCTTCTTCGCAGAACTAGCAGTCATAAGGTCACTCACTTCCGAGGGAGTTCGGAGACTGCCGCTAGAGATAGCGGACTTCCGACTCGAGCACCGCAAAACGATAAGGGTTCCCCTCAATGGCCGACTCGAGATAATGCGTAGGAGATGAATAAGAACCCTTTTCCCCTTCTGCTCCCCGAAATGGCTCTGGAGAGTGTTGAGTTTTGGATTTTCGTGGACGTTTGACTGCTATCGCAATTAGGGAAGGACGCATCAACAACGGGCCTAAATGGATTAAGGGTTGATGGACAATGCAGGGGATTTGGGTGGCTGGAAGTTAATTCCTTAGCGAAGGTAGTAAGACGACGAACAACTTCAAATGAATGGAATGAAGAACCAACAACTTGCACCCTTAACTGGATCGAATCAAGGGAATTAGATATATTTATGAGCTTACACAACCAACACTCAGAGGTAACAGATGAAAAATAGCTCACAGATTAAAAATAAAGGAGCGCGAATAGAAAACTGATGTGGTGAAATATTCTTTTATCAATAAAGGTACAAGTAAATGGAATGCATTACCTGGAGAACTTCTCAATCCGATGCCGGTGAATGTTAAAAAATAAAAAAAACAAGCTTAAAAGATTATAAAATTTAAATTGTGATATATATGTATATATAAGGCATAGTTTTAATAACTTTATCATCCTTAAGATAAGAAAATAGTTCCGTGTAGTACAATTAAATTATGTACTAGCCGGCTGTATCTGTGTTTGGTGGAGGTGTTTTATATTGTTTATTGACTTATTGTACTAAATGGGCCTTTTTCTATTGTTAAGATGTTTACTGTCCATGGGAGCTTTTAGGAAGGGGTTTCCCTCCCGGCCTTGGGTGAATGCCGGACAGATTGTATTGTTATATCCCCCTCAACCGTTGCCACCTGGTATTAATACCAACTTGCAGCGTGTAGATTAAATGAATGAAAAAATACAAATATACCTGTATACCATGCTAGTAAAAGTGAAAAATTTTACAATAATAAGATCAAAATAGACACAAAAATACACCTGGGATTTATTGTTGTCTACTTATTTTTAATACAAGTATACACTAGCTATTTAAAATTGAAATTAGTCATTGGACTCCCGGAAAATCATCATAAATAGTAATTTGATGGTATTAATTCGTACAAACCGATTCCGAATTTAGTTTCTCTATCTCAAATGTGAGATTCGAATATGTGCATGCTTAACTAAAACAACTGGTTATATTTAACTAATTTCGGATTCCTTGAATGTTAGCGAATACTTTTGAAGATTTTTGTGGCATCGTCCGAGTTAGCATTGTACTTTCCAATGAATCTTTCCACTAAGTTCTGCAATACCTCGCAAACTTAAAGTTTTAACAAACAATATCTTGCTACTTCAATTCACAGACGAATTTCCTTGAATTATAAATCATTTTCATCACTCATTCTATTCCATATGAAATACGTTCACAGGGTCTGCAATTCAGAGGAAAGAAAAGAGTCCACGAGAATATTTAACGACTCAGCAGTCCCTCAAAAATATGCACCAACTTCATCAATTTATCGCTTGAAACAAGTCGCTTGATGTTGATGAAAGCTGCTTTTCTGAATGTTACAAGGGGCGATAGCACCATCACTGTATTTTCCTAATCGATTGCTATCGTTAGCGGCAAAATGAATTCCTGAATCGATTCGTTCTAGCATTTATTTCAATCTTCTTAGCTTTGTCAGAATAGCCTTTATAACAGGGAGGTAGCATTATGTCAGTTACATCTTCTATAAATGTACTTTATAGGAACGTATTTAGTAAATTTATCCTTTCTATTGATATTTTATCTTCTAATGATTCACACGCATGTAATGAATCATTACAATCATGAAGCGTAAGCTTGAAAAAATAACTTTCGTAAGAGTTTTATATGTTTGCAATTTTTTCAATAAGTCATAGTTTTATTATGCTCTCTTTCTTAATAATGGTTAATTTTTTACTTCTTTCTCAGAAGGAGCTGAAGTTACTCTCAGCACAGCAGTAGGATGAAAAGTCTTCATGTACGTGTAATATCTCAAAAAATAAATAGAGATGCAATTTATTCAAAAATTTCCTCTACAATTCTTCCATGGATTACTTTTTAAATAACATAATTTAGCAATGACTTCATAATGCTTTAAAGGTCCTAAAATACTTGTTTTATTAACTCATACATATACATATTCCACCCTACGAATATATGAAGCATTTGATTTGGCGGTGACACCATCTAGGGCATGTGACTATACGGTCAGAGAGTTGGGGTCAATTCTCCGGTTTGGATGGTCGTTTGTGCGATTTGGTTGATTGTGCATTAATTATTTATCCTCAGTACGCAAGCCGCTGTCTCAAGTGAAAGTAAGTATTCTCTCTTTCTTTGGACCACCCAAATTATTTTAGCTACTAACGACATAGTGCATATGTGTTTGAAACTTGGTGTGTTCGTCTGGCACCAATATTACTTTGACGGGAACATATTGCCTAAGTTGGACCACCATGTGTCCATTTTAGGAGACTATTGAATTATGTAATTAGGAAATTAATTAATTCTAAATAATAATGATTTTAGCTCCACATTAAATATCTAATACATTTGGGTGAATATTTGTATAGATTTTCATGATGGAAAAAAGGGGTACGTACGGAAAATGGGGCGAAAAACATTTGCAGATTTCTATACCCGTGTATGAATAAATTAAATTTGTTTTAGTCCACAGAATTATTAATGGTATGACTAGTTTCGAAGCATAGGGGTCATCATCAAGTACAGAATTTGGAATTCATTTCACAAACATGGATGTAGGAATGGGAAACGATTAGGGAAGGCTGGTGATATGGCGAGGGAAGAGTTAGATGCATTCTGGGAAGAGTGGCGTGAGGGTGAAGGGTTAGTGGAAAGGCGCAGAGCGGGGATTAAAATATCTCCTTACTGACTATGGAAGAGTAAGTGAGTAAGAAGAGCAATGTGGTCAGTTACATTGTTTTTCGAAAGTTTTGACTCACACAATGTAACTCACCTCACTGCAAACGCTTCCAACCTAGGAAACTGTGAGTCCAAATTAGGCAACCGGTTTCCCAATTTGTACCATTAGTATTAGTTAAGTATTTCCAAATAATTCTTCACAAGAGTAATTTATTGTAAATATAAAACAGCCAGATAAAAGAGGAAACTATGAATTATATTTTAAAACATTAAAGTTTGAGGTTGAATGATAAGTAAGGAAAATAAACAAGAAAGTAAAATAATGGTCCAAATTAGGCAACCTTCCCTTACTTAGAGGACATTTGGATAATATGGCCATTAAAAGCCATTTTAAAACCAACGTAGTAATATTTCATGAAATTTAAAAACGTAAAAATTAAAGCAAACGTGCGGTCGAAAGGAAAAGGTAAATATTGCGGAAAAAAATAAACTTTCTCTTCCGCATAAATCGTTCCATTTTGACGCGTCCATTTGGATGCGACTGCGACCATCCACAGTCGGAATCCATTGAGCGCAGAAATTAATTCCGCTCCCACAGCTGAAAGCGCGCATTTCCCTAAAAGATGAGACTTTTAAATCGAAAGCTCTCATCATTCCAATTCAACTTCAATAGATATCTAAATGGGAAACGTTATAAGAGTTACTTCCTATATTAAAGCAACTGTTGACTATTCATAAACTGAAACCCCCACGTATTGCGATATGTTAAAGTATTCTTGATGATTTTGTCCCAAATAATTTACGTTATACTTAAAAAAAACTCATATTGATGTTATGTTGTATACATGTTAATATGTAAATAAGTTACTTCGTTGATGGTCTTTGTTAACGTTGTCATGCGCTAGTTAGGTTAGCAATATTATGGAGATTTTTGCCGTTATATCGAAAGAGAATATAAATAAAAGCAATTTAAAGTGAAAGGAATACATTAATTTAACCGCTTTCACGTCATTATCAATACATGAATAGATCTTCTTTAAGGTTAAAACAATGCTGATCATACGCCCTGTTTTTGCCGTGCAAGTCTCGGCCCAGGTCCATGTCACTGTTTGGACTCCTCCCACGTCCATTTCGTAAAAAAATTACATACGTTGTTCCGTTAAATCTTCCCCATCTGCTACATCTGTGATTCATTCTTGTGCAGAAGTTACGAATAATATCCGATTAAGGCTTACAGAAAATTTGCATTGGCTTGCATAGCCCTCAAATTCAATTTATCTCAAAATAACGAGAAAATGAATAAATACTGTTTTATTTTATTTCAGTTCTCTTCTCTCAAATTATGTGATGTCATTAAAGTGGATAAGGCTTTCTGTAAACAATTAACATCCTATTGCGATTCAACTGAAGCGTTTTTCTTCCCAATAAAGCTCAAATGCAGTCAAATCTTTTATTATAAATAGACTGCAAAATCTCCAACTAAATTTTTTCGTGCCTATGACATGGTTTGTTTTGCAGTTTGATGGTAATAAAATTCACTATGGTCGCTAGTTTTAAGTGTTGTAATATTAAAAATATATATGCTGATCCACTTTATATAGTAATTAACGAACAATATACTACTTTCAACTTTTATTATAATGGGTTAATATAGAAGATCTGATAACAACTTTTAGTATATAAGAATATCGCATAAATGATTAAGTACCCGCACGCTGACCAACCTATTTAAATTAATTAATAATCAAAGCCGCTACAGTTGCATCGACTCAAAAGTAACTGAAGATTTCTATCAGTAATATCAATGCCAAAATGGTATATTAAAAATCTATTAAAACTGATAATAAAAGAAGAAGAATTTATCCGATACAATATTTAGTTTGATCAATTTCTCCAGTATATAAAAAATTAGGTCAAGAAACAAATATCACCGGACTAGAATATAAAAACTTTGCTCAATTACGAATGTTCAGCATTTATTTTTCTCAGAATATAAGGATCATCATAGACAGACCCTTACTGCAAGGACCATTGAGATAATGGCGCTCAAAGTGTACAATATTCTGCCTGGTGTCTTGAAGGATGCTAATGTTAAATATTTCCCATAAAAAATGTTGCACTTTTGCTTATTGAAACCTACTTCAGTGTAAAACAATTAATTGGTGAAAAACCATTTAAATTTATTAATTTATAAGTGTAAAATTTAGGATATTGCTCTACTTAGCTGTATGTTGTAATTATCCTTTATCTATTTGACGGTGTATGCATAATGATGATGACACAATTATTTTGTGTAATAGTGTAAATTTCTAACAACGCTATGACTTGTCCTATGATCACCTATGTTTGTCTTTATGACCTAATAAAATTATTATTATTATCTCTGTGTGAATATATCTATTCTCGAAGAAATTCGGGTGGTACTCTGTAAATGAATTTAATATTTGAAATGAATCTTTGTTAAAGTTCATACATCCTTCCTTTGATGCAATGGAAAAAAGCAGTCTTATAAATCAAACGCGTTTCCCTGAGTAAGCATTATATACGCATGGGATCGGTTTTCATTAAATCCGTCAAAAGGAGAATCAAAGACGGATGAAGAAAAAAATACAAGGTGTCCTCTAGCACGTCGACACTTCCGTAGAGCCATTGTAATTCGGAATTCGATATTGTTCTCCATCACAATATACTGCAAGATACGCGAAGGTAAAAAAGCCTTTGGGAAGTCTCTCTAGATAAGGGACAGCCGTCACTCGGTTTGAAGTATGGAAAGGATCTGCGGGCTTCGCGCCTTTGCTCAGAACTTTCGGATCATCGGCCATTTGCAACTTTTCCGTCTCTTTTTACGATTTTACTTTCCCTTCTCTTCGAACATTCGACTCAGAAAACTTCGAAACACTTCCTTTTTTCTTCTCCTCAGCGCCCTTTACTTTATCTCGCATCTTCCCTCACTAAAATTCAACTCAAATACTGCCGTTTCTCCTCATTAAAGGCCTCTTTTTACATCCCCTTATTTCTTTTTACCTGTGAGTGAGACGCGCGTATTTTGTACGCGTTTTTTTTATTTTTCTCTTTCTGCGCGGTCGATACGATACTGCGTAGAAAGTGTTACAAAATTAACAGTCAGAATAACGATAAAATAGAAGGTGATAATAACGATTAAATGGTACGTTAACAGTAACTAATGTCAGTTAATCTTACCGATGTAAATTCTGCCATTTAAACATTGTGCTATATAATAAATTGCGTGATCAATTGGTGCTAAGAAATGTGTATATACTGATATTAATTATCTAATCCATCGAAACTTCTTTTATCTCCTATAAATATTACTTAATGACAGATACAAGTTCCGATATCTAATTGTGGAATATAACCCTTGCCTTAGTTTCTTTCGTATTATTTTTTCCATGAACTAGGCTCGAAATAGTAAATGAAAGGAACTAGTTTATAAAGAATACAATAATAAAGAGAAATAGAAAATATTTCATTCGCTTCGATGTGGTATTAGAAAGAAAGTAACGGTCTTACTTAAAATAACTGAGGCTTCCCATCATACCAACCGAGTATATAGGAATAGAACGTAATGTATAATATAAATAAGGGAATTTTATCCATGAAACGCAAGTAAAGTAGCTAAATGGAAAAGAAACAAATCAAGAACAGTTTCCAATTTGTATACTATCTCTTTCTATGCAAATTCTGATTATCTTTTCATATAAATCCTTAATCGGAATTAGAAGCCCTTTTCGGTGACTCTAATATCTCTATTATTTAAATCTAACATCTAAATTCTCGTTTTCTTGGCTCAAGTTAAATGACTATCGCAGCGAATACGAAAACAGGATCATTAATATCGGTAATAATCCATAAAATGAAGTTTTTACTGGAAAGCGGTTGGAGCGAGATAAATCTTTTGCGGTTTGTTTTGCACCAGTCCCTTCCCCTTTTATAGCTGCGAGCCAAGGGAGTCCTAAGTTCGAGGATAAAGGAACTTGGTCCAAGTAGAAAGAAAAAATAAGGGTTGGGCGGAGGGTTTTAAAGAAAACCTTTATCCCCTTTCCCTTCAAAGTTTCCCCATCCGCCCGCACCTCCTTGTCTTTCAGAATTGAGAGCCGTAGTGTTTTCCTAGAGGTAATATAAAATTTGGACGTGGATGAGAAGGGAAAGGATTGTCTAATAGAACTGTGTAAGTAGACTAAAGAGGATCTGTCACGTGACTGCGCCGCAACTTCAATGTGATATCGGAAGCTCCCTTTACCAATTCGCTGAGAGTTACTCCAGAAGAGGATCGGCTGAATATCATTTTACCGTTGCTGCCTCTGAATGCGACAGAACGACAACGCAATGAAAATTTTTAATTTTCTTAATCACACCAATACGTTTGCATAGTAATTGAATAATTGAATATGTTAAAAAATAAGTAGATATTGAAGAAGCAGTTGCAATAATAGGTTTCGTTGTTAAGAAGAAGAGGAGAATAGCCCTTATCTTTTCCTAAAGGCACCCCAAACATAATGTAAAATTAGGTATCACAATTGATGGGTAAATTGACGCACTGAAACTGTATTCATATAATACCTGCAAGTGATAGTTGTGCTGCAAATGGGACCGACAATTACAGTAGAATATCGGAAAAATGAATCCTTCGAAATGGTAACAAGAAAAAAAACGTTAAAAGACTAATTAAAAACTTCCAAATACATAATATAATTAATACATGATTATACATGTATAGGCACATGCAAAACAGGTGGACATGTTATATCGCTGCTCTAGCGGCCAAACAATACACTTACATTTTTTATTGCAACTACTTGTTTCGCAGTTAGGAATGGAAGGTCGCGAAGGTCTTGGAACTTATGGAAAATTAGGGAAATAGGGAGTTGCCATGGAATATCTAGAAAATGTATTCGAATAGAGCTAGGCTCCTTTCAATGTTGGCATCGTCTGCAGGTTCTGCGATTGAGAAAGTTCACTTAAATGGGCTTCCGGATAACCGCTCGGGCAGCACGTTTGGCTATAGTGAAAACGGTCTCAGATTCATTTCCCGGATAATGATGTGGACAGCACGTTCGGCTATAGTGAAAACGTCCGGGTTCGATTCCCGGTAGGAGCCCACTTACCGTCCACCGCGCTAGGAGCCGAGCCCACCGCAAAATGAGCTAAGCTGTCGAAGTACTTTTAACAATATTGATACTAAGATCCACCGAAAGGAAATATTTCTCTGTGTTTAGCTGGGCAATCATCATGACTAAGTTGTACCGATTACAAGGAAATTCAGCCATTCACTAAGTTAAGATATTAATGTGAGGATGAATTCTGTATGTTCGGCATTCAAGCTACTCTACGCTAAATATAGACTACGGGTTGGCTTGACTGGGCTTATCTTTTCACCAAATACGAGTTTTTTCATTGAACACTACAACGCTTCGATATAAAAAAGGGATGCCATTAATATTAATTGATTCATCTAATGTCTATTATTCTAATTAATTTCTTAACATATTTTAATCATTTTCATTACCTGAGAATATCGAGGAAATCTTCTTTTGGATATGTTAGTCACATAAAAGGGTTATGCTCGGTTGATAAATTAAATTTCCATAGAATTCTAATAAATCACTAATTATATGATTGGCTCGTTGCAGTTGTATTTGATCGATACAATTATTCAGCGTTGTGACTCTCCAGATTATTACATCCATAGAGGATATGAATGATATAAGATAAACGGACTCATTACTGATAAATAAATAAGTAAATGAAATACGGAGAAACTCTTAAAGAAAATGATTAATTGCTGATCTCTCCTTATTTCTCTATTGTGCGTTGTTGTCGTTATCTCAGGGAATTCACGAATATATTTTATGATAAACTGGGACGCAGCGCGAGAGTGGTCTTGCTGCTCCAGATACGAAGGGGTCTGCTGAGAAGAGTTTAGTAATCATTCCTCAGAAAGTTGCGGTTGACAGCAATACGTATGAGTAATTAGAAAGATGGTGTAAGGGAAATCACTGATATTGGAAAATCTGTATTTTTATCAATTTAAAATACGCGATTCGTGTGAAAATGGCAAGAATTGTGCTTGAGCGTTTTAAACGGAATTAACTGTAATTTTCACTTGGACGTTTCTCCAGACTTATACTTATAAAGGAGTCAAACATTGAGCCGAAACCAAAGCAATCATTAATCCTGTGAATAATTTCGGATGGATTCCTAACATGGGACCCCTAGAAAAAGGATGTACTGATTGTAACTAAATTAATTCGGCTACTGAAGGCCCTAAAATCCCGATTTTCCTAATTATAATATGGATGGAAAGTAAATTAAACTTGGTTCTTCAAAGTGTGCGACTTAACATATCGTAAAACAGAGGTAAAATATAGTGACTTGGCTGGGACACGAACCCTGGTCTACCATTTTCTGGGCAGGTGCTCAAATCAAATTTTAAAAAATGGTTAGATTTACAAAATTGGTAAGAATACCTGCCCTTAAAGTGGGAGACCTGGGTTCGAGTCCCACCCAAGTCAATATTTTTCACCTTTGTATGACGTTTGGTAAATTATAATATATTTTTGAGGTTTCGGAATATTTTGTGACGGTTCATCGAGTAAGTTAAAATTAAATATCAATATATTGGTATAAGAAGGGGTTTTCTATTTTGTAATGCAAAAAGAACTTCCAAGATTATCCTGAGGTCGACGCAAGGAGGGTGGAAAATTCAGTTTTTCAAATCGTCTCACCTGGTGTTTGAATACCACAATATCGTGGAGGCGCCGAAATTAAAGGGGAAATTGATGCGATATATTTAAATTCCGAGATTCCGTTATCACAAATTATTTTCCTAATGAGAAGTAGCGGGTATCATTGCAGTAGTTAAGCTATATAAAGGACTCGCTCTCCGAAAGAAAACAAAGAGTAAAACTTCATAGCACTAATTCTTACATGGCTAAGATGACATCTGGCGTCGGGCTGGATAGCGTAATTGCTTCATAGTTTTTAGTAAATATTAATGACATTAGTTATCTCATTTATAGTTAAGTCAGGATGTTAGCGGAAGATGTGATAATTTAATTGTATATAGAAGGTAGAAAGGATAGATTAACTCTGTCAAAATGTTTAGGTAAAGTTATGAAATGGTGCGATAATTTGCGAATACCGCTAAATGTAGAAGAGTCTTCGATAGTAGAGTTCCTCGAAAGAGAATCAAGTACGGAGAATTATCCGTAAAACCTCCGCTGTGAAAACTAGTAAAATCGGTGGAATAGTAGTAGTAGCTCCCACGAATAGTTTATAATGCTGTATCCTTAGTTCTAAATATAAGTGTAAAAAAATTTAAAAACTCACCATTGTTACGAGAATCGACAGTAGGTGCGGAGTAAAAGTTCGCTAGTATAACTATGCGTTAAATAAGTTATACCTTGAGTGTGAATGTAGCGTATGGGACCCTGCAGACACGTGTTACATACGGAAATTAGAAAAGGTAGAACGAAGGGTGACCCTTTTGGTAAAAAAATCCTACGATTAATCAGTGAGCGTTACTCAGATGATTCAGGATACTGGATGAGTCTTTGGAAGATAGAATACTAAAAAAGAGGTAAATTTCCTAAATAATTTCGTAGAAAGGACGTTATCAGAAGAAGCTACGACTCTAATGTGACCTCCATGTTGTATAGATCGTTCTAATATTGTGAGAACTACTGTGAAAGAGATGCTAGAACGTATCATTCCGAGGATTCATTTTTTGCAAACTTAACGCGAAAGGATTCGATTAGGAAAGTATATTCATGGCACTGCATCCCCTGCCATACGTTGAAAAGGGGCTCTTCAAGGTCAATGCATAGTCTTAGACGCATTCTATAATTCCGTGCAACTCTTAATCGATCGGACAAATATCATGTATATGTTCCTATTTTCTCTTGTTGTTGTTGTTGTTTTATTGTGGTGCGTCGACATCACGCCCCTGAAGCTCCCCTATGCTGACTGTACAATCGGCTGACGCCCTTAATGTCCGCAGCCGCGAGATGGCAGCACTGAAGCTCGCCCTTTGAAACCATAATCTAATATGGAGTATATGGAAAATACAGCACGATTATGATACTTTTTCCATGTTTTTCTTTGTGGGAGTAGTATATACGAAAGATGGAATTCAGATTTAGTGATTTATCCATTTATAAGTACTTAAAACAATTGAATAAAATGGGCAAATTAGTAAATCCGAAGAATAAGTGCAGGTTGCCTTCAGGGCACACCACAAGTAACTTGTGAAAACATTATTCGTAGAAATAAGAAAAAGTAAGAAAAAGTAAGTAAATAAGAAAAAGTAAGTAGAAGTAAGAAAAAATTTAATAAAATATATTGTAAAAGCTTCCTATATACTAAAATTTGATTAATAAGTTACTTCATCGAAGTATCAAATGCTTTATAGTGTTCGCATTTGATTAAAAAGAACTTAAAAACTTATTATTTAATCCCGTAGAATTGAAAATGCAATTGATATTTCTATCCAATACAATCAGAAGACTGTCATTTATAAGTTATTTTAAAATTGACTTAAATAATTGCTCCCAAAATATATGCCTGCTCAAAATCTAACTGGTTATTCTTTGGCAGAGAATAAACTACATATAAGTATTGATTTTTTTATTATTAATCTTACAAACAAATGGGTAGTTTGAGACTCAGTGATGTTATACTATCTGAAATACGGAGTTGAATAACTAAAAACAAAGATATTTTCGTTATCCCAAAATTATATGCAAGGAAAAAAATGTAAACAGTTTTTGATTCTTCTATGGAGATTATCGTCTAATGTAAAGGTTCTTCTATAAGAACGAATTTCTGTTATACTGGACTATAAGAAAAATGAAAGAATGATTGCTACACTATTTTGCAGTTATTGATAGTAAAGTTTGATTTCAGATTAACTTCAATACTATTTTATGAGCAATTCTCTGATTGTTGCGGATCTTGTAATTTGCACAGATGGCGTTCTCTCCTCTGCATTGACCGAATAAAATATGATGGCATCTGAATAAGTAAAAGGTTAAAGAATAACTTTGATAATTTAAATTTGGATATGCTGACAATTACTTTGAGCTACAAATGTTTTCCGGCACAGGGTTAATTTCACATCTTGTATGTTATATTGATACATTCTGCTATAGGATGACATTAATATTACCGTAAATATTGCAATTTAGCTGGCAATCACAAATTAAAACTTTACATTATCCTATATAACACCAAAATTATTATTTGATTGATTGAATTGCTGTATGCATCAAAACGGATTAAAGTTAGTATAAAAGAACAAGCTCTATAGTAAAGTATTGAACAACACCGAACGTTTGGTGATACCTTATCTAATATAATGCTAATTCTCTCGTAAAATAAACCTACTTTTTTAACTTATATGATTGTAAATCTTTAATAGCTGTAAGACATATTTTCAGATAACCTTGATTATTTACATGATACAAAGGTAGTTAAGGAAACCCTTTCAACCGCTGCAGGTTGAAAAGGATTAATGAACGTTATCTGTTACAATGTTTACCCTACTTTCGTCTGTAGTGTCTAGTATAGCTAAATCTTCATTAGTATTGATTACGATAACCATTACCAGTACTTACTCCTGGATAAGATGTTTCAATGTTTTCGTTGGTTTTCCGTAATGGTGATGATAACAGTCAATGATGAAGGGAGGGGAGGACTTGGAGGGATAACATATCGCCCTAAGAAGTGGACCCGGCCAGATCATGGTGGAGTGCAATGAGGTTCACCCCATGCCTAGGGTCCCCTCTTACCACCAATAGCTGGTTAACCGCGGGCTCCGACCTCATAGACAAAAGTAACGAACAGGAGTTTATTGAGAACAGAACTCAACCCCTGCGCAAGAAGGTGAAAGAAAGGGCCCTGAAAGAGATGCCTGCACCTGTAGGCCTTGCGGCTAGGGTCGAGAAGAACAAGGCATTATTCTCTCTTCCCCTACGGAGCAGGTGGTTATTACATGTATATGTGCTACATACTACTAATACAGCCACCAGACAATGCTTCCACCGCATGCAAACTCAAATTGTCTTTTACACTTACTGAGGAATCCAGATAATATTGAATGGAAATATACGGCAATCACTTACATGAATGACTTGTTTTGAAAGAAAACTTCAAATAAAATTGAATTACTGATTCAAGACAATTTGACTGTCAATATTTATGACCATGAAGATTTAGTTTTTAAAACTGCTATTTTAGATGAAAATATTTGCATCTTATATGCAATGTAAACACTTAATTTTGAATATCAAGAAGCGTGAACTGAATGGTGGAATGTCGGTGGACTTTGCAGTACTCACCAAATAGTGTCTCGGTCTGGAGCTTTTGGAGGAGGAGATGCTGCACGCACCTGTGGAACAAGGAAAATAATAATTAATATCAAACATGTATCTTGATGTATGTATTAAAATATTTTCTCTTATTTTATAAACAATGACTACCAATAACACTAAGTTCATGTGGATATTGAGCTACCTTAAACAATAAATAAAGCCGCTTTAAATTGGATACATTCATCAGTTACCCAGAGTGTCTCATAAAATATGGATGGATGGGACGTTGAGGATTGAACAAGTAAATCTGTACGGTATTCACAGAAAGAGTTATTTAATGAAAACGCTATGCTAATGAATAGGTTACAGGGAAATTGTAATACATAAATGATACATAATAATGTGATGTAAATTGTCATCAAGAATCAGCTAAATGCTACTGAATATTATGTGCCCACTGCGGATAGCAATAATTCTTTTGACCTATCGACTTTTTATGAATAAGTCAATGCTCGAACCATCAGATAAATAAGAAAAATTAAAATAGTGCTTAGTGATATTAAGATGCAACATATTCAATGTAGTAATTAACTGGTGAAATTAAAATAGCAATATTCTTACAGACAAACTCGGACGTAAAAGGGATAAAATATATTCCTAATTAAATAGGAGCGTCTATGCAGTGGAATCTCTACTTCCTCGATTAGATAAAATCCAAAATATCTTTTTCGCAAGAAAATACGGAATTGATACTAATCTTGGTTTTAAGTTTACGCCGTTTCAAGTTTTAGGCATAAATTTCAATTATAACGAGTGTTCAAATTTAAAACTAAATTTTTGGTATAAATTGAACGTATGAAAATGTAAATATAGATATTAGACGAAAAAGTATTATTTTTCTTTTCATCATGCAAAGCGATCACAACTGAAGAAAATGTATGCATAAGTTGCTTAGAAAGCAAATATGAGTCTACCTTGAACTTCGCAAACCAAGGAAAGTAAGTGAAGGTCGTTGAGTACACATTACTTGTCTAGACAATTGTTTGTGCAAGCCTATCTCCGATTCATAAAGATAAGGATTCATTAGAAAGCAATGAAAAAGGAAAGCGAAAATATATTTGACATTGGAAAAGAAGCCGTGAAAACGAAAATACATGTCCTTGACCTCTAGGAAGGTCTAAGAAGAGGGCACGGTAGCTGTTCCTCCGATCTGGTTGACAAAAGCCTGGGAAATAGTTCTCAATATGTCATTCACGGGTCACTCTTATTTTGATGTTTAGAAAATCTACGGTTCATCCGGAATACCTACTTCTATTTCTCGGATCGCTTAAGTGCTTGTGCGGGTATAAGCTCAACAGAAATATAGCTAAAATAAACACTTGCAGTATTCTACCTTCCGGAAAATAAACATAGTGCAAAAGCAGTCAAGCTATAGGACCTATCGTAGTTTCGAGTAAGGAAAATGAAATTTTTTTCAAATATTTACATATTGAGGGATGCCACATCGTCACACAGTACAAAAAGATGAAGAGTAATAAACGAGACAATGATGGTATGATGTGAAGCACATAAAGATTATCAACCGCATCTTAACGCTAAGAAAACTTTTGAACCTACATTTATTTTGATTTGAAACAGTGCGAAAAAAGTAACAAAAGAATAGGAATGTAGGCAAACGTAGTGAGGTCATAGAAAGTGAATTTAGAGTTAGAAAAACAGTGGGAGGGGTGAGGGTCACTTAAAACATTTTCTTGCAAAATCGAACTGATTTCGGCTCCCGGATAGTCATGTGGACAGCGCATTTGCCTTTGGTGAAAGCGGTCCCGGGTTCGAATCCTGGTGGGTGCCAATGTGCAAAATGACATAAGCTGTCGAAGCACTTTTAACAATAATACTACTATACTAATACTCGAACTGATTTCCTTTGGCTTCATTCATCGCTCCTTAACCAAAGTTCTTTCAACGTTATCACAAAGGAGATAAAATGATTGAAGCATACAAAGAATGCATACCATTATCCGTGCCTTGATTTCTTTCATTGGACACTTCACGCATGTAGAATGTATTCGAAACTGGAATTTACATCCTTAGCTACCCTCAATATATTGATTAAAAAAACTTAGGAAAAGAACAACAAACTTAATTTCAGTTCTAAATCTATACTTCAATTATTATCCAAGAAGAATAATAAATTTAAAAACTGATTTCCATCAGTTATTATGCAGATGAGAGTTACAGTGGAAAAATTTAGATGAATGAATTATTCGATAGAATTTATTAATGATATGAAGAAAATTTCGTATCGACAGCTCTATTTTATGATAAGGTAGTAACGAATATTTAAATTAGGGTAAATGAATAAATGTCGTCTTTATTTAAATAAACAGAAATCGGAAGCATAAAAAAGTACTCATATATCTTTTTAATCTAATCTATGATAAATAATTCAATTCCAACAACACACGGAATCAATCGAGAATATCGTAATAGCTTTACATGACCTACAATATAATGTTTTTCATTAATCTTACAAAATACAAAAAAATGACAATCAATAAAATGACACCATTTCCGGAGTGATTAAACGGAGAGTATGATGATTTGATGTGAATAAAAATTCTCCTTACCTAATTTGTAGCTAAAATAACCGGTGTCTAAAGTCCTCTTCCTTGATGGCTTCTCTATAGGTGCTTTGATTTTAAAGACGCCAAAGGGCAATAACGAAGATATTCACATTCTCCAATAGTCTGAAAAACATTAAGACCAAAATAAGAAAACGTATAATTATAATTAGGTTGTTATCCTACACATTCACTCTAAGGGAATGTTCATTATATTATAAGTAATTTGACAAAAGAGTATTTTTGTCATTCAAATGTTTTCAGACGTCCAGTTAAATTCACAAGGAATGTAAAATCATAAATCAATTAAGAAATGAAATGTTAATGACGAAGACGACTATTGAACCTTAAATTATTTCAATACCCAGAAACCTTTTCGACATCGTGATTTTAGGAATTGATTTCACCTGTTGCAAGAAGAGGTTTCCTAGTAAATCAACATCAAATGTATGATTCAGATAATTGCAAACTCAACTAAAATCGAAAGCACAAATGAAAGAATAAAGCAGTTCAGATTTAAGTGTTAATGGAATTATTAAATTAATTAAAGCTATAAAACGAATCATAAATAGAAACCGCTAAATAGCTTAGTGTTTTATTCTTAATCATAGACCATAATGAAATGCTAAGAGTCTTCTTCTAATCCTAAAATTCCGTTAAATTCAAATCAAACCTTCTTTACGTCTAGGATATGTGGTAAGTGTACTCACCAAGACAACAAATACGGAAAAACTATTTTGAAAAAACTTACAAATTATAAAGAAAAGGAATGATATAAGAATTACTTAATGCGTAGTGGAACTCTAAGCATCCTCCTACTCGGCGGTTTGAGTTACTTCATTGCTGGCGGGTGAACCGGTTTTCAGTTCCGGCTACGTCAGTGTCTCAACTTCAAGTTAAGTCATTAAAATTAGCTGGTTTTCCACGCGAAGTTGGAAGCTAATAAAAACTTATTATAGTGTCCTTGAATTTGCGTGCGACAGTAAATAAGGAATTTTTAAAATTAATTACATTCTTATCAAATCTTATGATCACTTAAACAAAGAAGATACGGACACGAAATAATAGGAATTTGAGTTGAACGTAATAGGAAGATAAAGAAGTATTCCTTCAATTCAGAAGATAAATGCACAAAATGTCCGAATGTTATGGACTGGAAAGTATCGCACGAAAATACCAAACTTTAAAGCTTTGTTATCTTCTGCTCGCAATTTTAATGAATTATTTGAAATTGAAGCAGGGGAATGAATTTCAATTAAAGTATCTAATGCTACTTACCATACTCAGAATATCCTGGATCAACGCCGCTGAAATCTAAACTCCTGGAAAATATATAAATTGCCTTCAATTTAACGAATAGTCACTTTGCGAAAAATGATTATAACAAAATGAGAAAGTAATACTTAAAGTTTTAAAGTAACTCACAAAGTTTTCCTCCCGTGCTTTAGACTCCGAAGTTAACGCAATTCAGCAAATTCAAATATTGTAACGGTTATTTTACAACAAAAGAGCAGCACGACCTCACCTGAAGAAAGTTCTGCAGCAACTGAGAAATTTTCCATCTACGTGACGTATGAACAAATATGCTGTCACGTGATTGGCTGATTTCGAATTCTCCGTTTTATGCCTCGCCAACCTTAAGTTGTTATAATTTAATTCAATAATGATTATAAATATAACATGTTCAATTTATTATAAATTATCATTTAGTATCTGATGAAAATGTATGAAATTGATAAATGATTGTAAATAGCATTTTCCAAATTAGAAACTTTTCGTCATGCTCAAACAAAAGAATGTGATTGCTCCATCCGGTTCTTCAATCGATTCACATGATTATTAATGATTAAATTATAGCTAATCATTTTTAAAATTAAAATTAATGATCATTTACAAGTAAATTTGAAGTTCCAATTTGAGAATCTATGTGATACAATTTTGCTGATGCTTTATGTATTTTTGTCAATGATACTAGTAAATGTTCATACCTTCCTAAAGTAAATCGTAAATATATAGGTAGACTCGTTTGAAGGCAAGGGTTACTTTAAACACAAATTAATAGCCTCGAAGGATTAGGAATTCATGTGACATGAATATAAAACTTGAACTGCTTACCATATTCTGCACTCTTCAACTTCCTGGTTTAACTTGTTCGACACCCATGGGTTCGATTCCCAAATTCACTCCAGATTGAAACTATTATCGCCTTTATGTAGATTTAACAAGATGAGTTTACACGGTTGCCACATGCTTTACTCTATATCACTTTGCTTTATCACAGTTGAATCATTCACTCTTAGGCACGTTTTCCCTTGTACACTTTTTCACACCTTTCGCACGAAAAGACAAGTTTCTGCTTCGAATAAACGTAAATCACGAGTACGTCACTTGGAAACGTATCCATCCAAGGTCTCAAACACTCACAGAGCACCCAAAAGAATATATTTTGGGGAACTTTAGGATAAAATGACCGCCATTTCGAAGATGGGACCAAGAACTTCCTGTCGCTTTACATTATTCACTTCATGACACGCCACTTACGTGATTCATATTTTTCAAGACGAGCGAAATTCTCCGAGAGCGCGGAAAAGTGCCACGTGATAGCCTCGTGGTTCCAGTGAAGAAGTCTCTGAAATGGCGATCTAAACTCCAAGAATATTTAGATTACGATATCATGTTGGGTTTGTGAAGTGAGTTCGATGAAGATTGTGTTACCCACTGGATTAATTCTTTACTGTGATTGTGTGAGACGTGCTACGTAAGAGCCCGCTTATGGAATTCTCAAATATGAAGTTTATCAACAGCTCAACAATGACTGACTTTCAATGATTTCCTTAAGTAATCGTGAACATATTTATTGTTCTACTTTCCAATATGACGAATGGGGAATGTGGGAATCATTCGAACACAAGGCAAAGGCATAAGAAAACTCTAAAATGTAAGTACCATATCAGTGATGGATGTAGAGTTTAAAAGTATGTATATTTGATTGTTAGTTTAACAAGCGTACTTTCAACCTACCGATATAAGATACAACTATTCCGTTACTTCAATTATGGGGAAGAATTTGAATTAATTCTTAAATGAGTTGTCTTGTTCAGAATGGCAAAGTTAATAACACTCTACGGTCAGTTTGTTTAGTGCATCTTATTTCTCAGTCATAAGTTAAAGCTTTTATGACATCTTTTGGAAAAGTACAAAATCTTCAGGAATATGAAATGCCGTCAATGAACGAAGGTCGTCTTGGGTCAGGCCTTGGTAGATAACCAAGAGAAAATCGTGACAACTAATGTTTTCAAATGGAACATGGTTTTCTTTCCTTACATAATTAACAATTCTTAAAATATTTATCATTGATTACAAATTCGTGAAATAAAAGAAAACTATTCATAACCATGAAAATCAATTGAAGAAACGGATAGACCTATCACGTTCTTTTGATACTGCATGATAAGAAGTTTCTAATTTGGAAAATACGATTTTCAATCATTTATCAATTTAAACATTTTCATCAAATACTAAATGATAAACTGTATTAAATTGAATATGATAAATTAATAATTATTAGTTGTTTAAATTTTTAAACCTGGTGGTGGAGGTGGCTGATAAACGGTGAATTCGAAATCAACCAATCACGTGACAGCATATTTTTTCATACGTCACGCAGATGGAAAATTTCTCAGTTGCTGCGGAACTTTCTTCAGGTGAGGTCGTGCTGCTCTTTTGTTTAAATTTACCGTTACAAAGTTTGAATTTGCTGATTTGCGTTAACTTCGGTGACTAATGTACGGAAGGAAAACTGTTATGCGTTACTTTCACTTTTCATCTTAGTTATGATTCGTAGAGTGACAATTAGTTAAAAAAGTGCGATATATATTTTCTACAGGCGTTAGATGTCATTAGCTTTCATCCAGGACATTTTGAATAAGGTGAGTTGTATATCATAATTTAATTGAAATTAAATCTACTGGTTTAATGTTAGAAGTTACTTTTACTTTTGCGAGCTGAATTTTATTTTAAGGTTTTCTGTGGCGTATTTAGTGTGTAATACATTCCCGTCTCTAATATGTGAACATTATGTGTAAATCGTGAGCTGGATTGAAGGTTAACTTCTTTATAATCATCGTATACTAGGCGTGATTTCGGGTGCATTCGGGTAATACGGATCTTGTTCTAATAAGTGATCGTAAGATTTGATAAGAATATAATTATCTTCTAAAGTTTTCCACTCCATAAGATTTGGACATTTGGTGAATATATCTTCTGAAATGAAGGAATACTTCTTTATCTTCCTATTACGTTCAACTCAAATTCCTATTATTTCGTGTCCCGTATCTTCTTTGTTTTAGTGATCATAAGATTTGATAAGAATGTAATTATCTTTAAAAATTCTTAATTGACTGTCATACGGAAATTCAAGGACACTATACTAGGTTTCTTTTATTATCTTCTAACATCGCGTTCATAACCAGATAAATTTAACAGCATAACTAGAAGAAAAGACATTGGCGTAGCCGGAACTGAAAACCGGTTCTCACGCCTGCGATGAGGTAACTCAAACCGCTTAGAATTACACTACTTATTAAGTCATGCTTATTTGATTCCTTATCTTTATAGTCAGTATGTTTTACAAAATAGTTTTCCGTACTTTTGTCTTGATGAGTACACTTACCACATATCCTAGACGTAAAGAAGGCTCGATTCGAATTTAACGGAATATTAGGAATTGAAGAAGACTTTAATTTCAGAAGCATTTCATTATTGTCTATGATTAAGAATACAACACTAAGCTATTTAGTGGTTTGTTTTTATGATTTGTTTTATTTCTTTCATTGGATGCGCTTATGGGGTTTCAACTCGATCAATGTCAAGAGTCAATGTCAATTAACTTTTAAGTCAGATTCGTATTTATTCTTATCTTACTAATTTCGGTTTCAGTTGAGTTTTAGATCATCTCAACCATACATTTGTTGATTTAATAGGAAAGGAGTCTTTCTGCAACGGTTGGAATCAATTCCCATGTTCACCTTGTTAAAAAGAATTCTGGATATAGTAATAAATTAAGGTTCAGTAGCCGTCTTCGTCCTTAGCATTTCATTTCTTAATTAAGTTTTGATTTTACATTCCTAATGAATTTAACTCGATATCTGAAAACAATTGAACGACAGAAATAATCTTTTGTCCAATTACTTATAATATAATAAACATTCCCTTAGGGTACAGTGTAGAATTACTACCTGATTATAATTATACGTTTTCTTATTTTGGTCTTAATGTTTTCAGACTATTGGGGAATGTGCATTGCTTCGTTATTGCCTTTTGGCGTTTTTTAAAAGGAAGTACCTATAGAGAGTCCATCACGGAAGAGGACTTTTGACACCGGCTATTTTAGCTGCAAATTAGGTAAGGAGAATTTTTATTCACATCACATCATCATACTCATGGCTTACTCCCTCCGGAAATGTTGCTATTTTACGGACTTTCAATTTTTTTTCATTTAGTATGATTAATGAAAAACAATATTTTGTAGGTCATGTCAAGCTATTACGATACTCTCGATTGATTCCGTGTGTGATTGGAATCGAATTATTTAAAACAGCTTAGATTGAAAAGATATTTGAGTAATGTTCTAAGCTTTCGATTTCTCTTTATATAATAAAGATTATATTAATTCATTTACCCTTATTTAAACTTAGCTTTACTGTCTTATCATAATATAGAGCTGACGATTCGAAATTTTCTTCGTATGATTAATAATTTCTCATGAAGAATTCATACATCTAATTTTCTTCACACTGTAACTCTCATCTGCATAATATTTGATGGAAATCAGTTTTTAAATTTATTAAACTTCTTGATGGTAATCGAAGTTGAGATTTCGAACTGAAATTAAGTTTGTTGTACTTTTCATAAGTTTTTTAATATATTATTTCAATATATTGAGGGTAGCTAAGGATGTAAATTCCAGTTTCAAGTACCTTCTACATGCGTGAAGTGTCCAATGAAAGCAATCAAGGCATGGATAATGGTCGGCATTCTTTATGTGCTTCAATCATTTTTTCTCACTTGTGATAACGTTGAAAGAACTATGGTTAATGAGCTATGAATGATGCCAAGTGAAATCTGTTAGCTATTGTAAGAAAAGGTCTTAAATGACCTTCACCCTTTCCACTTTTTTTCGAACTCGAAATTCACTTTCTATGACCTCACTATGTTTGCCTACATTCCTACTCTGTTGTTATTTTTTTCGCACCGTTGCGAATCAAAATAAAATTAGGCTCAAAAGTGTTCTCAGCATTAAGATACGGTTGATAATCTTTATATGTATGACATTATACCTTCATTGTCTCTTTAATAGCTCTTTATATTTTTGTATTGTGTAACGATACTCAATATATAATTATTCGAAAAACATTTTTGAGTTTTCTTACACGAACTACGATAGGTCCTTATATGATAAGAGCTTGACTCCTTTTGCACTATTTTTATTTTCCGGAAGGTAGAATACTGCATGTATTTCTGTTTTAACTACATTTATCTTGAGATTATCCCCACACAAGTACTCGATCCGCGAAATAGAAGGCGGTATTCCGGATGAACCGTCAAATTTTCAAAACATCAAAATAAGAGTGACCCGTGAATGTCACATTGAGAACTATTTCCCTGCCAAATTTCAACCAGATCGGAGGAACAGCTACCGTGCCCTCTTCTTAGACCTTCCTAGAAGGCAAGGACATGTATTTTTGCTTTCACTGCTCCTTTTCCAATGCCAAATATATTTTCACTTTCATTTTCATTGCCTTCTAATGTAATGTTCTTAGTGACTCGGAGATAGGCTTTCAGAAACAATTGTCTGGGCAATTAATCTGTACTCAACGACCTTCTTTTACTCTCCTCCGTTGGCTAAGTTCAAAGTAGACTCACATTTGCTTTCTTAGCAACTTATGCATTCATGTTCTTCTGATTTGACTGCTTTGCGTGTTAAAAAAGAAAAATATTACTTTTTCATCTAATATCTATCTTTACATTTTCATAGGTTCAATTTATTAGAGAAATTTAGTTTTAAAATTGAGAATTTGTTGTAATTGAAATTTCTACCTAAGGCTTGGAACTACGTTTGCTAAAAACAAAGGTTTCCTTCCATTTCGTAGTTTCTTACGAAAGGGATATTTTGGATTTTATCTAATCGAGGAAGTAGAGATTCCACTGCATACACGCTCCTCTTCAATTACGAATATTTTTTATGCCTTTTATGTTTGAGTTTGTCTATCACAACATTGCTGTTTTAACTCTACCAGTTATTTACTACATTGAATATGTTGCATCATAACATCACTAACCAACATTTTAAAATTACTCTTTATCGATGGTCCGTGTATTGACTAAATGGCACATGTTCATAGTTTAAATCATTACTAGGAATGTTATTCATAAAAAGTTTGAATGTTATTAATAAAAAGTGTGAATGTTATTCATATTCGTGAATCCATCATGAAAGAGGAGGAAAGGAGTAGAGAAATGCAGAGGGGAAATACTTGGTCCACCGATGGAATTCAAAATACAATGAGCATTATTTGAAAAAATTATATAAATATTCTTGATTAAGTATAATAGTTAGTACGTATTTTTGAATTAAAATGTTGTCATCTATTTTCTAACTATTCTATAATATTAAATTTTCATAATTTCAAAGATGCTAGAATCGTGTATCCATCATGAAAGAGGAGAAAAGTAGCGCAGGGATGCTGAGGGGAGATACTTGGTCCATCGATGGAATACAAAATACAATGAGTATTATTTGAAAAAAAATTATAAGTATTCGTGATTAAGTATACTAGTAAGTAGGTTTTTTTTGGATTTAAATATTTTTTGTATTTTCGATCTATTCTAGTAAATTTATTTCTTTGATATTTTCATAGTTTCCTGAGTCAGGTATCCATCATGAAAGAGTAGGAAAGGAGCGGAAAAATACTGAGGGGAGATAATTGGTCCATCGATGGAATTCAAAATACAATGAGTATTAATTGAAAGTAATGTATTATGTAGTATTCGCATTCGAGTGTACTAGTAAGTACGTATTTTTGGATTAAAATATTGTCATCTATTTTTGTACTATTCTATTTAATTTATATATTTTATGTATTCGTAGATGCTCGAGTCATGAAATGAAAAATGCGTGCAGAGATGCTGCGTGGAGATACTTGGTCCATCAATGGAATACAAAATAGAATGAGTTTGATTTGAAAATAATGTATTATTATTCGTTTTCAAGTATACTACTTAGTACATATTTTTCGATTAAATTAGTAATGTCTTTTTTATTACTATTCTATTAAATTTTTTTATTGTTATTTTTATAGTTGCTCGCATCATGTTCCCATAATGTAGAAGTACAATAGGAGTGCCGAGATGATGTGGGGAGGTACTTGGACCATCGATGGAATTCCAAATACAACGAGTTTTATTTGAAAGTAAAGTATAAGTATTCATATTTAAGTAATCTAATTATACGTATGTTTGGATTAAAATAGTGTCTTCTATTTGCGATTAACTATTCTATTTAATTAATTTTTTATTTTGATAGATACTCGAATCATGCATCAATCATAAACGAGTAGAAAAGGAGCACAGAGATGCTGAGGGGAGATACTTGGTCTATCGAAAGGAATTTCAAACTACAATGAGTATAATATGAAAATAATGTATTAGTATTCTTATTCTAGTATACTTGTTAGTACGTTGATTAAAATAGTGTCTACTATTTTTGATTAATTATTCTATTCAACTTTTTTTATCTTTACATAGAATCACGCATCGTTTCCATAAGGAAAGAGTAGAAAAAGAGCGCAGAGAAGATGAGGGGAGATATTTGGTCCATCGATGGAATGCAAAATACAATGAGTATAAATTTGAAACTACTGTATTATTTTCCGTATAAAGTATGCTGGCTAGTAAGTTTTTTTTTGGATTAAAATGGTGTTTTCTATTTTGGAATAACTATTCGATTTAATATTTAGTTTATTCATTTCATAGATGCTCGCATCATGTCGCGTTGCTAATATTTTGTTATAACTGTTATTGCGTTATAACAAATTTGCATTTCATTTACTCCGCTTATGCCATTCAGGATTTCATTTCTGGAATTAACGCGAAGGTGTGTCATTGACTAAGTTTTGATTGAATTTACAATTGATTGATTGGATTGAATATTACAACTATTTTTTTTCTTGAAGGTAGTTGTACTGGGATTGCTTGGATGAACGGCGTAGATTGACGACGTCGATGTACGGCGTTTTGTGAAAACGTCGGGGGATGGCTTTGGGATCAGTTTTAGCAGGAAAATAATAAAAGAAACACTTCCTTGTGAAGTAGAAGTGACTTTTCAAGTGATGTTAATTCGTGAAGTGCACATCCCAATTGTATAATTGTATTCTAATGTATTCAGTGAACCATCTATTGAACAATTCAGTGAATCTTTATCTGTTTATACTATTTGAACTTTCTTCAACTTTCAATCTTTCATGTCACTAGTGTTGATTTAGTGTTAACAACCAATTTTGGAAGGTTTATCTTTTTATATATCTATCCAGTGTTTAATCAATCGTTAAGGATAAAATTTGTTTATAAATATATGCATATTAATTATGATGTATGTAACAGAACATTATGTATGTAAATATTTTGGCATGTATTCTATACTTACACTTGTATAATATCAGTAAAAACAGAAGAGGGATCTCTGGGAGAGGGAAGAGTGGGCCTCACCTGCTCCCGGAATTAATAAATAAAATTGAAGTTGTGGGACTCTGTAAGGGGAGGTAGTCTTAGAAGGGATAGCGTCGATGCAGAGGGCGTCGTGGGAGTTGGCGTCAAGGTAAAAAGGTAAAAGTCGTCAAGGTAAAAGGCGTCAAGGTAGAAGGCGTCAAGGTAAAAGGCGTCAAGGTAGAAGGCGTCACGGTAGTAGCTGGTGAGGATGTCCGGGGAGAGAAGGGAATGGGAGAGGGCGTTGGGGTCGGGGGCGTCGAAGTAGAAAGCGTCTCGGTACGTGCGTCGCGGTAGGCGGCGTCAGAGTAGGGGGCGACGAGGGTGGGTTCGTCCGATGAAGGTCGTCCAGGTAGATGGTTTCGCGGGAGAGGACGTGCTTGACGTGGAGTTGGGGAATGGGGCGGTAGGATCGTCGGAGGGGTGTTCTTCCGTAACGAGGGCGTCTCGCGTAGGTCATCCAGCTAGACGGCGTTGTGGGTGGGGTCATCGAGGTAGGGTGCGTCTAGGCACGTGGCGTCTTGGTAGAGGTCACCACGGTAGGGGCGTCGGGGGACAGGGCATCCGGGGCCGGGGTTGTCGCGGTAGGGGACGACCGGGAAGGGGCCCCGGGAAGAGGGTGTCGGGGGAGAGGTAATATGGGGATGGGACATCGGGGTGAGATCGTAGAACTAAGGGGCGTCTGGGAGAGAACGTCCATGTAAACGGTGCCAGGGAAGAAAGAGAAGTAATTATTAATCCGCGTCTACACTTCGTTTCACGTATTTAGATACATAACAGCTGCCGTTACTCTTTTAGAAACATATGCACATAGTATGATGCATAGGATGTATATCTTTGCAGATATACAAGATACCGTATACCTCGAATAATAGACATTATTTCGTGTATATCTATTGTATGTATAAACAAGAGATACACAGGATAAAGTATACTATGTATTTATACAGTCAAACCTCTCACTCATGGACATAACCCATCCTAGAAAATGTGTCCGTAAGTTGGAGGTGACCCAATGAAAACCTAATTTTTAGGCTATATTTTACCATGCAAATATTATACTGTAGGAATTTAAGGCAGCTGAAAAAAATCCTTTTATTTCAAATATCACCTCTGAACAATTAATAAAAAAATTGGATACAATAACTAACGTGATGTATCTACTCGAATACGTATATTTAAAATTCTCGAAGCATTTACTCAAATATGTATACATAAAAATACATAGCTCACATAGGCGTAAAGAAATCATTGATTTCGGTTTGCTTATTTCTTTTTGTGACAATTTCTTTTCAAAATTTAATTGTACATCCTACGATTCCTGCCTGCTCTGCTACCGAAAACATCACCTTGGATGAAATCGGAGCCATATTTATGGGCATGCAAAGCTTTCGCTGAATTTATCAAGCAAATGATTAGGGTGTTGCACTCTTTCGCAAAAAAAAGCACAGAGCTAGTCATAGCACTTGACTCTTGGGGGGGGGGGGGCGATTAATCCCCTAAAACCCCCCCTCGCTGCGCCACTGGAACTGGCATGTATATTTCAGGAGCAATTATTTAAGTCAATCCTAGAATAACCTATAAATGACAGGCTTCTGATAGTACTGGATAGAAATATCAATTGAATTTTAAATTCCACTGCATTAAATAATAAGTTTTAAAGTTCTTTTTAAGAAAATGCGAACACTTTAAAGTATTTAATACTTTGATAAGGTAAGTTATTAATGAAATTTCAATATAAAGAATTCCTTTACAGTATATTTTATTATTTTTTTTAAGATAAATATTTATTTTGAAATGTGGAATGAATTTTAGAGAAAATTAATTTTCGGCTTTGAAGCTTTTGAAAAAAAAATTATGACTTTCATTGAGGTCTGCTGTGTTTATGCACCGTTATTGAGTGAATTATCAGTTATTGAAATCATACTTGTATGAACCATAACTGATACAAGAGTGGTGTGATATTCTTAAATATCTGGTTGCCGTATTATTAATTTAAAGAGAGGATGAACATTGAGACGACCGGAGGACAATCTTAAGATAAATGTTATAATCATAGGAGAAACGGGTTCAAGTAAATGCGTTATTTTAAGATGGGACGTACCCTAGGATTGATGATAGCCATGTGTCTATATGTATTATACACAGTAAATTTATATCGCGTCATGAATATAATGTTTGTAATGCAAATAAATAGTAACGATTTCCAATTAACCATGCTGTTCACCGATGAAAAGGCCATTATTCAAGACATCAAAAACAAATTATAATTAGTTGCCAAAAGCTCAGTCTCAAATATAAAAAATCTCAATTATAATAACCTAAACCATGGCATTTTGTGTGCATATAATTTTACAATCAATCTAATGGAATTGGTTATTTTAATAAATAATAGAATTAAAATATTGAAGTTTTGCTGTTTGTTTTCTTTATCAGAAAGAGAGTCTTTTAGCTAGTTTAACTACTGCAATGATACCCGTCACTTTTAATTAGAAAAATAATTTTTGATATGGAATCCCAACTATTTAAGAGTATCGCAATGACTTTCCCTTTAATTTCGGTGCATCCACGATATCGTGGTACACTAACACCAGCTGAGACAATTTTGAATCTGATAGAATTAACCATAATGCTTGCGTCGAGCAAGGAATATTTTGGAAGTTCTTTTTGCATTTTACCATAGAGAACCCCCTCTTATACCAATATATTGATATCAAGATATAATCAATGTTTGCATCCTGTTTGGAATAAATATATCTGGAGTGGCGTTCTTGTGAAAAATCACAGTTAATTCCGTTTATAAAAGCAAAAGACGTATAACTCCTCATATTCCCTCCATTATCACATGAATCGCATGTTTCAACTTACTACAAAGACTGATTTTCCAAATGCAGTTAATTCAACTTGGACCAAAAATAGTTTAAATTACTTATACGTATGGCCGTCAACCCCAACTTTGTGAGGAATTATCGTTACATAGCTGTTGGCAGACTCTTTCTTATCTGGATCAGCAAGACCTCACCTGCACTGCGTCCCAGGTTATTATAAAATATATTCATGAATTCCCTGAGATGGCGTACAGTAGAGGAATACGGAAATATCGTCGATTATTAATTTACTTAAAGAGACTCGATATTTATCGTTAATGAATCTTCTCATCTTATTTTTCCATGTTTATATCGTCGGTGGATGTAATTATCTGGAAAGTAACATCGCTGAATAATTTAATCGATTAATTACAACTGCAACAAACCAATCATAAATTGTTTTTTTAGAATGCTATGAAAATTTATTTTATCAACCAAGAATATTGCTTTTATGTGATTAACATAGCCAAAAGAAGATTTCCTCAATATTCTCAGGTAGAGATAATGATTAAAATAGGGCAAGAAACTAATTAATCTACTAACATTTGATGAAATAATATTGATAAGAGTGATATTTATTTTTTTATAGTAGTGCTCAGTAGTACTCAATTAATATACTCTTATTTGGTGAAACGATATGCCCAGTGAAGAAACAAAAACATTATTTCGCAATATTTTAGATGAATATTCAACTTAGATGCGCTTGAATGCCAAAAATACATAATTCATGCTCACATTGATATTTTCACATAGTAAATGGCAGAATTCCCTTGAAATAGGTAAAATGTAGTCATGAACCTCGTCCAGCTGTCACAGAGAAATATTTCTTTACGGTGGATTCTTAGTAGCAATATTGTTAAATGTACTTCGGCAGCTTAGTTCATTTTGCAAGTGGGCTCCTACCGGGAGTCGAACCCGGATCGTTTTCACTATAGCCGAACGTGCTGCCCACATGGTTATCCGGGAACTGTCTTTATCGTAGAACAGAGTAACTTATAAATCATCCCAATAGTGCAAGATCCATCTCTATTCGAATAAATTTCCCAGAAATCCCATGGCAACTTCCCCTCACTCCTCTCAAGTTCCAAAACATACACCTTCATCACTATTTATCACACCACTCTATTTTCTACCTGCAAATGAAGTAGTGCTAACAGATATTTTAAGGGCACCGTTTGGCCTCATGAGCAGCCACAGATTGTGCCCACAGACTTTTAAAGAGGCCTAACATACTTAGGCGATTCACGCAATTCACTTCTACACGTAATTTATCTTGTTTCTTTACAAATCACCTCTCTATTTGTTGGCATCATAAGTATATTTCGCATCAGAGAGATCTTTCAATATTTCCATGGACTCTTCCTTAAAACTGATATATTTCCTTCTACGTATTTAGAGTTAGATATATACCCTGCAAGCCGCCAGAGGCGTATGGCAGGGGGTACGTATCTTTCGCCATATTTAATCAACCGTCACTCATACATTATTCACGTTCCTCTTTCTTCTTCCATTCGCCCTCTCTACACGTTGCGATATGAAATAGGAATTGAATGAAATATAAAAAGAAAATATTCAGATTATCGGTAACTATTTTAATGAGAAAACCGATTTGTAGTGACCTGGCGTTCCCCAAGAACGCAATCTTCAATAACAGACATCTTGAACGACATCCTCATTAAATTTCAGTCGAAAAAGGGCGCTGCCTCTGCATTCTCCCTGCGACCTCTACAATCCAGCGAATAATAAAACCTTAATGTTCACTAAAATTGGAGATTTGACGCCGTGCGATTGTAATCGCCGCCGTAATGAGTTCGTCTGACTGATGAGGTTCAGTGCAGTAAGGGACGCGTTAATCACTATCCCTTTTGTAAGAGCCTCTGAACTTCAAACGCTAAAATTAGAGCCGCTGCAGCTGAAGAGAAAAAACAATGGGATTTTGGCGTTTTCTCGCGAGCGTATGACTTCCACATCTTTCTCTTTCTTTATCACCGAATAAGGAAATGTAGAGTTCAATGACACGATGTAGGAAGTAGTATATATCGTCATGGGACTCAACTGGGTCAATTTTATACAGCGAAATGGAATCCCTCTTTGAGCAAGTTGGAGTGGGTTCTCAAAAGGCTAAGGATACCCTCGGAGGAGGAGATTCGGCGATTAGAGTTATTTCACTCTTTCTCAGACGCATTCTAATTAATTTTGGAACAAGTGCAGATAAAATAGGTTCAACTGGTCTTGAGCAAATATTAAGCTATTAATACCTTCTTCATAGAGATGATGTGGGGGGTTACTGGTGAAATTTAAAATACATGAAAAAGTAATTGTTTGAGAAAAATTTGAGACAGTAAGTTGACTACCGTAGTGTTTCTTTTTAACTCCTGTACCTAATGATTTTTCATTTAGCAAATGGGAGGACTAAATGGACTTCCAAGGATATCACTCTCTTATGTTTGATCAAAGCAGCCTACCTAGCAATGTGAGAGGAGTGCTTAAGCTGTGTGAGTAAATTGTTCTATTATTTATACCATTTTACTACTATTACTGCTAATTTAGATTAAATAGTACACATACTGTTTGTGATTTCCCAAGAGAGTTCTTTCTTTTCCCTCAAATTTAAGTTGAGGAAAATACTGCTTATTACCATTAGCTCCAAGTATGATACCGTACTTAATGGAAAACACCCAACTAATTAAAAAACATCATTCTTCTGTGCACTGAATAAATAACCTGCCCCTCAGAAAATTCTCTGAATTGTATTATTGGAATGATATTAGTTTCCAAAAAGATTCAAAGATAGGCGAGCGTAATATGGCGATTATATATATCACATTTCCATCTCCGACTCTCAATAGCAATTATAAATTGGCATTTAAAAGTAACACTTGAAGAAATTCAAAAAAATACTTATAATAAGAACATATAATCATTTTCGAAATAGTCGATCCCACTTCAATAGATATATTCCACTGTGTGCCTGAACCAGGAAAGGCCTTGAGAGGCGTACACTTCGAATTCCTGACCAAATTGTTTACAAGCGCGCTTAATTAATTTGTATCGTCAGTATGTATCGATTCAGTATTCACTCATAGATTCAAGAAATTATTATTTTCGAAACGGTGGCGTTAGGAATAAAAAACATTTTCTATTGTAATAAAATCAAACATTTTCTCGCTAATATATCATTATACTCCCAAAAAATAAGTTTTCTTCAATTTTATCTATTATAGATGTCCTTCGCATAAAACGATTCTTCGGTGTGCCTATCCATACGATTAAATATTCTCGAGCGGAAAATATATCTTTTGTCAGGCGTACCCTACTTTAACGAGTATCGAGCGAAAGGGAATTTTTTTTTAATCTTATTCAATTGCATCCGCTAATGTAATTAAGGGAAGATTTCGTCCTTGGGTATCACAATAGATTTCCATCCCTCATTTGCTCTCCAGAGAAAATCCACCGCTGTTGATAACGTTTCCAAAGCGACAACGAAATGTTTTTAGAGCACAAAAATCTCCATCCTTTGACGTATTAAAAATACACTCATTGAAAAGAGTTCCCAAAATAAATCATATTCTAAAGAGTAGAAACTTAAGGACAAAAAGCGGAGCGACCATTCATAAACTTCAAAGGGGATTCTGAAACCGTCTGTTCGAAGGCAGGACTAAAAAACGGTCCAAACAGTAGACAACCATCCGTCAAAGGAAAGAAATTAAAGCTTTGATGCGACACCCGAATACAACCAAACGGGATAAATTTTGGTCCGCGTCCGTGTGTGAATGAAATGCGGTGAAAGGAGACTTTTCTTGACTAATGTGAACGAGACAGGAAACATATCGCGGAAGCGCTTGCATGGAAAACAATGGGTTTTCTGGCGAAAAGGTATCAGAGAGACGTCGGAAATAAATCATGTACCGGTGAATTGCCGTCCAATGGATATAAATCATAAATATCTCGATAAATTATTTCCAGTGATCTCTGGCTTTCATAAAATACTTTTTGAACATGTTATTTTTCAATCAGATTGGTTAATCCTTAGCGAGATTATACCCTCGATGGAATATATCGTACGATATAAGAACTTGGTTATATTAGTTTTAATTCTACTTACCCTAGAGGGGATACGGTACCCTAAAGGAGTTGAAAGTATCTTGAGGAAAAGTCAGCGCAAGGGTATTTCCATAGTTACTCATGGGTAATAATATTTCTTGTTGCTGATAATTTTTATTTCTTAATTGAATTATGCTTTGGTCCTGGCAAAATTAAAGTATAACAATCTTTTGCTATTGCAGTCTTAATGTATTTATTATACTGTTGAATAAAATTTTACTTTATAAAAGATACATCTATATTTTAGTAAATCTTTTTTATCTGGAAAATTAATTCAAAACTTTAACCAAGTAACATTTCAATACACGCAATATAGCTGAACTCTCTCGCAACCTATTTTTATGGCTATCGATTGTGGTGCGAGAAACATCTATACAATCAGAGAAAATATCTCTAATATATTGTATGGTGTCGACTTAGTTGATCTCATTCGTAATTCAGTTTTGCAACTCCTCAAGTGCAGTGGTAGGAACAAAACACCACATTTGATAAACCTCCGAAGAACAAAATCAGAGGGTGTGATATCCACAGTACGGTTTCCGGCCGGAAATTCTATCCTTTCTGTGGTCGGGAATTATTTTTCTTTTTCTCGAGAACATTGTTGAAAATTCGGGAAGATCTCTTTCTAGAATCTTTTAGCATCCATGATAGAAAATAAAAGAACAACGCAAAACGATATTTCCATAACTCTAATTTTATCGCAACCCAAAGTACGAGACAATAACACACGCCTCCAAAAAGTCACGTGACACCAAAATATGATTACAAATGACTAAACAGTTTCCAATCTTAGAAATCGAGTTTATTATGGAGGGAAAGTTTAGCGGATATTGGAAAGTCCAATTTTCAGGAAAGGTTGGAAAACGTGTAGTTAATATTGAAAGTGATACCGATGCAAGTATAGGTGACATTGCAGAGGTTAATAAACATCGGAGAGCTAACTCTGTCTATAGAATAGTGTTATATATATGTGTTACAACAATGCGCTGTATCTTAAGCAAAAGTATGTTAGGTGAAAAACATAATAGATAGTGTACTCAATACTGTCTCTCAAAATTATTTCAGAAATACCTTTTTCCCCAAATTCATAAATATGATTCGCTGCGGGAAGTTTCGTCAGTAACCAACAGAGATTGGGGTGACTAAAAACATTCATCCTCAAATAAAATATATTTTTGGAATAGGAAATAATAAGGATAAGCAGAGGTGTAAATGAAAAATAATATTTGTTTCGATGAGGAAGGAAATAAGCTGACTAGGATTATAACATCATTTAATCTAAAATTGAAATTGTTAGACAGACCTTTAAGGATCAACGTCAACGGAAAACGAAATAAATTTCTATATAAGGGCAATCTTTTACAAATTAAAGATCCCAATTGTCTATTGGGGAAATTACTGGCTTATATTTTTAAAGTTTAAATCTTCTTCCAAAAATAACAAGGGTATTCTCTCTTAATTATTTTTTGATTTCAACACGAATAATATAAAATTATTTTCCAATTAAAATACCCTAATATTCCCTATCAGGATATTGTAATTGCTTATTTACTGTGTCAATAATTTTACAATAAGAGGAGCGTTTCGAAATCTCTATAATATCACGATATCACGAACTCCAGTGACTTTGCTGCGGTTTTCTCTTATTTTATACCTTCTGTAGTAGCCGTTATCAAATATGGTTGCAGAATATGAATTATTTTTAATCTCTGTATTTTCCGTTTTCCAAATCTATTTCTGGAAATTAAGAAATTTCAGGTAATCCAGGTCAGGTATTCCTAATACAGAAATTAAAGGCCGTGGCCTTGAGTTTCCTTCCAACCAAATTTAATTCAATTCTAATTCAAGGTTCCAATGGAGGATGCTTTACCAGACCATGAAAAATACGTAAATTCTACCCACTTCAAAGGTTTATGACTAAAATGCACTTTCAAAATCGGTTTTTCTGTTTGAATACCTCTGAATTGGGGCGAAAAATACATTAGGATAATTTTCGTTTCATCATATAACCGTAGCTCGATTATAATTTGCTTGGGTTTCTCCAAAATATTGTTTTCAGATGAAAGGCATGACTTGCTTAGTTTTTTTTTTTCAAATCCCACCCCATAGTGATACTTTTTCTATCTAAATCTCGTAACTACACAAGCAAGACATTGCTCGTATACTGTAAGCTTACTGAAAAAACCCTTGAAAATATTTATCGAATTATTACGCTTCTCAGCTTCGAATAGCATGTTTACCTGAATTTCTTAAGGTATAACTCAAACATAGGTTCGAACTCAGGACGCTATTGAATGAGCACAATACGTACATTTACGTAAAACACGACCTTAATCATCACACCAGGTAAATATTTTTTCTTCTTGTATAAATGCAAACATTAAAACTCTAATACCGACCGTTTCTGACAGCAAAAGTTTGATATACGAGCGTCGAACCAAGCTGTGGAACAATTTCGGCCGATGTCTAACATTTAATATTGTCTTTCTAATGTCCGTAACGTAAACGACGTATCAACGCAAATGTTCAAGTCGATATTCTTCCAGAAATTTCCTTACAGAGCGTTTATACAATTTAGTAATTTATTATTTGAAATTTAATTCACATATTACAACTTTTATTTAGTATACAAAGTTATATTATTTGTTAAAATATACTACTGAAATTTGATTCCCATAGATTAATAATGTTTTTTAAATCACGATATGTCGGCTCTCATTCTCCATATGTCTCTTGTAGCCTTAACTTTCCTGTAAATTCTTATTAGAGTCAAGTATAACTGTTGTTTATAACTGCAAAATCATGTATGTATTTTGCATTTCTTTCTCGTAATTTAGAACCCAAACCGATCTTAAATGAGTAGAATAAGAATCTCTAATTAATTATACGTCGTTTTCTATTCTATTTATTAGGAGAATTATTTCTAATTTAAGTCTTTAAATGAAATGAATCCAGAATAGGGTAAAGCAATATTTTCGCGCAATTCATATGAAGGACCTTTTGAGTCCTGTTATCGAACCCCTGACGCCAAAGATCGATAACTCTTTATCCTGGAGGTTTCAGGTCAGGGGTAAAAGTCCTAAGTCAATAACCCAATATACATTCCCAAAATATAAATAATACATTAATTACGAACCAAATTATTATGTCGCTTATCTAAGGCAATAAGTGAAATCTTACTTGAATTACCATTCCTCTAATGGGCGTCCAATTATTGTGGAACAATTCCAACAAGAATTCATATTTTGTAGAGCT
Source organism: Sympetrum striolatum (assembly GCA_947579665.1). Classification (NCBI taxonomy): domain Eukaryota; kingdom Metazoa; phylum Arthropoda; class Insecta; order Odonata; family Libellulidae; genus Sympetrum; species Sympetrum striolatum. The sequence goes on along the minus strand of OX388348.1, from coordinate 78,609,580 downwards.
CAAACAATCGTATTTTTGAAAGGATTAAATAAGTTAGAAAAGTTTATGGTGGAATTTATTGAGTTTAAGTGAGACCATATAAGAAACAAACTGAATTACAGTGCAAAAGGTTATATATATTTGTCATTTGAAAGGCAATGTCTTGTTGACATTATCTCTCTAAATATGTAGGAAACCTCTTATCAAATACAAATATTTTTTATATTAGTCACACAGAGCTGAACAATATGGCATCCGTGGAAAATGGAACAGCGCCTAAATATACAAGGATATGCACATTTGTGAACTGAACTACCTTATAATTCTTTCCTTACTTTTTCACGTATCATCTACTTTTTGAGAAGTACTTCCTAGTTTATGCTTGACTAAAACCTTTAGAGAAAGGTGAGCGTTTCGGTGGAATGTGAGCAAATTTTGATCCATCCGAAGGAGAGCGTCCGTTATGATAGAGGTTGATGATGGAGTCCCTGGGGAGCGATTGCCGGAGATATGAGCGAAAGAAAAGGAGTTGTGTGAAAGGGAAACGGTGCGTGAAATGGCGGCGGAGGGGTATTCTTCAGGGAGCCATCGCTCCATCTGACTCCATTCATGTGTATATATATGCGCAACTATTTATTTCGCACACTTAAGTACACTTCCTCATGTCCACTCCCTTCCCAACCCTAAGACAAAAAACTTTCTCAAACATTCTTTTAAATTTATTCACATAATAAACCCACCTATATAAAAATACGCTCTTAAGTTTTTTCTCAAGTTACAAGATTAAATCGCGTCAATTAGGATTCGCTTTTCTAGTCAATTTTGCTCAGGTGATGCTATCTAGTTTAGGAGAGTGATGTCACTACTTAAGTTTTGTTTCCTAATGGTTCGATACAATTTTGTTCTTTGCTTAATGCAATTACTTTAGAGCAAATTCACATTTGCAAATATTAAAAGCATTCGGGAATTCGGCTCCACTTTTGAGTTTCTTGGAACCGAAAATGAGGAAATTTCCCAAGAGATCTTTCGAAGGATTAATTTATGCAAACATAATTACTCTTTCATGAAGGCTTATCAACTGATCAACAGATCTGTAATCGATATATTTGAATGGAATTAGTTACATTTGTTATTAGGAATTTTTAGAACAAGGATAACTAATTCTTCTCAGTGAGGCTTTAACTTTTATTATAATTTGTGCTCCAGTTACTGTACATCAGCTACTACAACGTTCTCATATTTTATGCAAACACGAAAAATATTTTATTGAACCAACTCATGCTCCAAGTGAAGCAAATATAGAGTCCCCCTCATGTAGATTTTGCTAGGGATAGTGCCTTTGGGAATTCATGGTTTACAATTCAAAGTTAATTAAAGCAATAAATCGGTCGAGGACCTTTCCCCTTCATCGGGAATTCATTGTGCAATGTTGTTTCAACAAAGGAATGATGAAACAAAAGTCCACTATGAACAGTGACCCTAATATATCATTATTGTTTGTGGATCGCCAGGTGAGGATATGACTCAGAAATAACTTTATCTATTAGGCTTTCCGCGGTTTTGCAGATGGAGGTCTACCCTTTTTCCCTAAATAAACACCAAGATCCGTTCTAGAATTACACGATTGAACGTCGGAGTGTGAAATTAAGTACGAAGTAAGACGAGCATTAGCACCTCGTGTACAAGTTCAAGGATCCCTCACGCAATGAGGAGGAAAGGAAGATTAACAGCTGCATTTGGTAACATTGGGTTAAATTTATAATCAGTCGTGGGAGTTAGTTTCCACCCTCTTCTTAAAGACAGCCTCAATAGTGCTGCACGCGTTCAAAATAAATCGTTTATACTTATTTAAAAGGAGCAAGCAGTTAAATACATAGTTTGAATGTGAAAGATAGTCATTTTGTCCCACTGATACTGCCAACATTTATTCCAAAGGTACAACTTTTCTTTGAGGTCTGGTTACACTATTTTGAGCATGACTATAGCACATCTTTTCCTCGTGGGTAATTTTGTATCCGATACAACATGTAAAGAATGGCTAAGGAGATTCCGTAATTGTATTTTACACACTTTTGACGTAAAGACAACGATGGAAAAAAATTGTGGATACAGAATTTCGAGCTGTTCAAGATGAAGATCCATGTCAAACGTTTGAAGAGTTGACAATTGAGCAATATTTTGATTTTAAAATAATCCAATACGTAATAATAGCAACAAACCGATAGTTTTGAGTAAAATCTTAATTTTTTTATTCTTTCAAAATGTCTACATGCAATGAGGTCTATTTAAGGGGGAAAATAGAGGCATCGAAATGCGTGAAATTCCTCGAAAGAGAATAGCTCTTTCGCGATGACGAATTATCAGCAATAAAAAATAACACAGTTTTTATAAGTAAATTAAAAATATCACAGTAATCCTAAATGTTAGGAATCATGGGTGGAACCGAGTGAGCCAGATAAATACAACTGAAAACGAACATCCAGTGGTTTAAATGGTAACTCTTTGGTTCAATCTAAAGGACTTACAATATGAGCTACTAAAAGGGTGACAGTCTGATAATATCTGACTGTAAATTACTATAATAATTACTTCAGTCGTTAGTTTCAAAAGAATACAGGCCAGAATCATAGAGACGATACTCTAATTCTTCCACAAAACAACGCAAGGTCACAATTTAGTTAACAAAAGGAAAGAGAGAATAGGTAATTTCTATTGAACAGTGTTCAAGGTTGATTTTTAAATTAAAATATTTAAAATAGCAAAGCAAGTGTATAAAAATAATCTTTTTCCTGTTCCAAATAATGTATCAAGATTTTCTACAAAATATTTTGATGAATAGAATGCTACACAACCAATCTTCCGATACGGAAGAAAATATGTATAGTTAATTAATGGTTTCTCATTATATCTCCTTACTGAAAAACTATTGAGAAATTCAAGCTACCACGATATAAGCATTGTTAAATATTATCAATCATCTCTTACCCTCAAAAACTACGGCGAAATTGTTATTCCTTTGACTTACTGTGATAATTTTACTTTGAATTATTTCATATTTTGATTTTGTGAGTACAGTTAAGCAATTGTTGGCACTCATCTTGCTTAGCGAACCTCATTCCTTGATTAGAGTTGTACGGTAACTAACCATAGAATGTTTTTAGGTTCTAAGCAGTCACTACTATAACTATGACTTTGCCTTTACTTAAATCGTAAATGGTCACCATAGGATATAGGATCATGGCGAATGATTAAAATAAATATAAAGGTGATAGAGATGATTTTTGAGGATTTTCAATTTCACACCGAGCTTAACTTCAGCCAAAGTTTCACTACAAGCATCTGATCTCACCATTTTACTAAACCATCCAATTATTATAATACAATCGAAAAAATATTAACATTAAACCAGTAAAAGGATCAATATTTTTAAATGAGACTTGTCGGATTAAAATATTTAGTGTATCGAGCGATACAATCCGGCACGCAATTCACAAACACGAGGTGGAGAGATACGGGAAGAATTCGCTTAGCACTCACTTGTTATTTGAGTCCGGCAGTCAAGAATCGCAGTAAAGAGCCGTTTTACGATTACTGCCGTATCCTCCGAATAATGTTTTAAAAAGTCATCCATAATCCGTCGCTCGGATGAAACTGTACATTTCGGCGGTTTTTCATGGCGTCCGCGTTTGTGTGTCAGACATTATCCCCGAGGCGATACAGCGGTGCTTGTTCCAAAAAAGGGAATTGGTGTACGGAAAAAAGGCGGGATTAGCGAGGGTCCCTGGGAAGGACATCGAGGATACCCGAGGGTGCTATCTGCATTTTTGGGTGGTGGCCTAATACGCCATCGCCAGCTGACATCAACCCCAGCCGCGTTTTTTATTCCATGAATTCCGAAGTTGGGACAGTTAAAAAGAGACGGAGATATTTTAACGAGTACTCGTATATAATTGGCAGCAAAGTCATTCCGTTATTATTTGGTGATTCCGTGAATCTTGTATTGAGTAACGAGGACTTCCTCTTACTGTGCTTCTCGGAACACATTTGAAGTGTAATTGAGTTTATACTAATTTGAGAGTAAACCAATTCCAAAAGGTAATGTTTTGAAGTTTCCTACATACACATCAGTACAGTATACATTATATAGTATAGATTATTGTAAACAGGCAATTCAGTAGAAGATATAATTAACTACTACTTTACTTATAACACATTGAAGTAATATAATCAGCAATTTTACTTCACAGAATAAAGAGGCCTCTAAAAATGTAATCCATTACGAAGATCCATTTCTCACTAAGACAATTGTAGGTATCTCCATTGGGTTCAAGAACATATACATTTTATTTAAGCAAATTTAAGAATAAAAATTAGAAACAAGAGTTTTTAGTATTCGCTTTTATGTAGGCCTCAGGTACGCGTGAATGGTTATTTAAAAATAATAAATAAGTTCAACGTACCGAAATCATACACCAAGCACACTGTAAAACCTAACTTACACTTTTGTATCTAAATTTTATTATAAAAATCAAACTGATATTCTACAGTAAATTACATTAATTTTACCATCTCTTTAGCTTCATTCTGGTACATTTATCTATCCAGGGATGACTAACAATACAAAATAATGTACTCTCTCTATTTAATAATGAAGCAAACCAATGAAAAGGCTTTTAATTGTAATTCGTGATATCCCACATGACTAACACCAAGCTTTTATCCGTATTTGACAACTTCAATAGATACATTAAACAATTATTACGCAGTATTATGCCCATTGGCAAAGGTGACAAATTAGAAGATCAAATATAAAGTGAGACCAGCTATATAATAATGAAGCACTTAGTAAACAAACAGCGTACGTAATTATTTCGATGGTGTATATAAAAACGGTTTATTCGCTTAGTCGTATAATCTGAAAATCACCGCTATATAGCGACGAAGAATCTAACAGAAAAATGGTGAATGTAAGGTAATACGGTACTTAAACATTATAAATTATGGAATCATTAAACATAAGTTCTTTGATATTTCAAATTATCGTTACCATATTAATGAGTTTTTTAACTATTTACCTCGGCACTCATTAATGAATTCCAAAATTTTGACTAAGCATTTTCTGTTAGAAGAAATACTTTATTTAGACGAAATGTATAATGTAAAGAAAATTGTAAACAACTCAACGGAGCAGATTTTATTTGTATTGAAATAAATGATAATCTCACATAGTCAAATAAATAACAGTACGGGTTTTAACTCAGAACTCTGGAGAATATTCCTCTTGTTTCGCTAATCTTGGTGTATATTTTCCGACAATATGTGGAAAACAATCCTGTTTGAGTACCCTGGTGAAATATTAGATTAATCTTCGCTGAATTCCAATGATTTGCAATTGAATTTCACGATCTCCTGGTCCCTCGAAATCATCGGTTTTATTAACTACAGAATACAAACGAAAGTCATTTTAAATTAAGTTCACTAGTATTAAAAGGAAACATTTTCGTTCTAAATGCAGTTTATTTCCTTACGATAGATTTTATTGAACACTCTACCATAAAGTATGCATCCAACCATCCATATAGGGATGATTTAAATCTTTAAAATAATGGACTGTCGAATATAATTGGCTCGTAATTACTCGTTAGAATCCCTTGCGGTCATGGTAGGAAGTAGAGAAGCCGCATTATGGGGTAGCTAGTAATTAAATGATGCATCATCTTGCGCCATTACATTACCCTCCATAAAACACAATCAAGGGGCAAATTTCGTGGCATCGAAGGCTTCGTCTTGCGACTCATGTTCCAGAGAATGATCCATCATCACGTCCTGCGATCCCTTGGTGCTTAGAGAGCGTTGCAATGAAAGAGTTCCGTGCGTGCTGGAGACGACTGGTTGCCGGAGGAAAGGAAGCTTTCAAACCTTAATTGAATTTCTTATGGACACGGTGAATAGACACATTTCATAAAAACTGTGATATTAAGCGTAAGGACGAGCAATTATATAAAAATGTTTTTTCCATTACAAAATTTCAGACAATCACGAAAATATTAGCGATTTACAAAAGGTTAGGTATCTCCTACAAGGACGCCATAATAGTACTATATTTGTATTTGCTAAGGATTCTATAGATAATATTAGTCATTTCACATCTCCACACTGAAGATTATGCCCATAATTACACATCAAAGTCATAATTTTAGCTATACAGGTTTACGTCTGAGTATATTTTAAAATATCAACTAAACAGCAAAATGAATTTATGCTGTATCCTGAAGAAGTTAGAAAGATGAATCCCATTATTCAGCGTATTTCATCATTCAGTCAAATTAACACTGGTGTGAAGACTGATCGCGAGACAACGGTAGATAAAAGAAACATTTTTCCCTTCCTTTAAAACGAATGAAATACTTTTTACCCATTAGGCGATGGTGGCAGGAAACGAGATTAAATCCCAGAAGGTAGCAAAAATACATATTCATTTCAAATTAGTTATTTTCAGTCTTCGTATCATATCCTATATCATTAAAAATTTGCTCGCTACTGATATTGACTATTCTGGCTGTTAATTCAAATTTAATCCGCCATTCTATACATATAACAGTAACATTTTAATTTTAAGTTAAATATTGATTCGATTTCTACATTTAATTCATTTTTGTTCAATTTCTATATGTTTAATTTATGAATAAATTATATCAAAGACTGTCTAAGAAAGAAGTAAAATAATGATATCACTCAATGTTGTAAATTCCCTTTACATAATCAATATCTGACCAAACAGCGCCGAGTAAAACATCAAAAATAAAATACTCGAAGATATTCTTAATAACGTAAAAATCACTATACAGATGTTAAATTTTGCAGGTAAATCAAAATAAGATCTAATCAATTCTTCTAAAGTTAAATCCAACAATCTTATAGTTGATATTAAAATGTGCCTATCGATGCCTATTTACATTTACTTTAAATTTGAGCTTATTCGCTTTTCTACGACAATTATCGCTGCCAAAGTTATTTCCTCTTCTATATAGCCATGGAGAAGTAAGTACTACAGTCTAAATAAAAATAACTTAACTTGTAGTCGTTGAGCAAAAGGATATGTTTTCTTTAATTCCAAGAGGGTACTTTAAATCGAGTTGCAGCACACAGAAAATTACTCTCTGAACCCCTTGAAGTAGAGCATTTTCGCGTGACTCCGTACTTCTTCCGTTTTCATTCACGTAATGGCGGTGCTTCTTTGCAATTACGACGGCGAGGATTAAAAATGTGCACATTTCCCATAGCAACCGGCGTAAATAACACTGAGAACGTTCCTTCACCACGGTAACCTTGTGTGATAATGAATAAAAGCTGCACGAATGTGAGCCGCGTGAAAAGATTGCAGTTAATCACGAATCGCTCCTTAAAGATGATGACTCCGCGACTGGAACTTCACGTTTCACTTTGGAGACATTAGCGAGTTGTGAAGGAAGGAAACGCCTGCAACCCAAAGATATGAGACATAATTTAAAAGAAAATCTCCAATAGCAAGACGGAATGTGACAAAGAGGGTTGATGCGAACCTAAGGATGTAAATTCAATGCGTTTGGATCATTTTAATTGGAAATTGAATATTTTTCAAAGAGATTATTCAAAAGTATTGAATCATTGATAAATTATTTTAATAAATACAATTTATTACAAATGAGATGAAAGAAACTATAAAAAAATATTGTGCTTACAACCACCAAGTTGCGAGGCATTGTCAGAAGTATATGAATACATCATACATATTTGGAACATATGATGAAATGATTTGAGAAATATTCCTAATGCGCTCTATACAAGTAAAGAAGGCATTGTGAATAAACGGAGATATTAAAGAGTAAAATAATACTTAGTCAGAGTTAGATTACTTCATCCTCGTATAATTAATTATATTAAATTACTATCCAAACTCAATTATCGGGTATTGAAGATATCTTTGTAAATGAAAAATAAGGCGCTGAAAACTGGCAAATCTAGTGCAAGAAGCAAAGTGTTTTATAATTTTGAACCTTTTTTGATACATCTATCTCCGACGACCATGGAGTAGAGATAAGAACATTCTATAAGGATTGACTTGGCTAAGGCAGTGGATCTCAAGATCTAACGGTCCCTGGGACTGAGAGTCAATTTAGGAGGGGTCTCCGTTTTCACAGCGTTCTAAACTCAGATCTTGTATTTGCTATCGAAAATTCATTTTCGTAAAATAGGAATAGCACAGGAATTTCTATATTTTTTCTTCAAAAATATGATATAGTTTTTGCCGTGCTAGTTAATGCATTTCGTAAGCAATCTGTAAAAAGGTTGGCACGAAATCACTGCATCTTACCATTGCGTTATATGTAATCTCTCTTCATGACTTCCAAAACTTTGTGACGTCCTATATTTGGCTGCGTTAAAGATTCGAGAAGAAGAGAAAAGAGAGAATATAAATGATCAAGAATATCCGGATAATAATGCATTAATAAATGAGGACATTAGTATAAACTGAAATACAATAGGAAATAGAAGCAGTGGGTGTTGAGCGTACATTAATGAGCAACTCTCATTTCGGAGAGGAGAAAACCACGGAACTGCATGTCTGTGTTTCGGCGGGAGGGAAACGGCACTCGTAGGACATAAATCACAAACACAAGAGATTATGGCAGCGTTAGCCTCCCTTTATCACATATTGTAGTCCCCGCTGTGTCTGACACACGCGTCTCACCTTTCTGCCACTTGGTCTCTCATCCCGAAACACTTCTCACTGCAAACAAGCTGACCGAGTCAAAGAATTGGGCGCTTTTATATGTTAATATTAGAGACATGTTCGACGACCACTTCGCTAAATTTTTAAGATTTTTAAAACATACCGTTTAGTCCACAGTAGATAACTTTCATGCTTAATACACACATTGCTCTCTCTTTATACCAAAAACAAGCAGGACGATTCTTAAAAGAATTATGTATGAAATTCACAGTTATCATTCATCGGTTTTTTTCCTCCAGTAAAATGGTATTAGAATGTTTAATCCTAGGAAATAGAGACGAGCGGAAAGAGAAATTAAATAATACGAACGATACTTTTCTTTATAGTTAATTTGAGATTTAATAACAAATAATGCAAAATTTGAGAATATGTAACAAAATTTTCTCAAAACTAAAAACTTCACTTACTTAAAAAGTACGACCGTGAGAAACAATTATTAACTTCTCAAAAGAGTATTAGAACGCAGTCCGACTATATATATTTACTGGCAGTCCTGTCAGTTGAGTTTTTGCTATCCATACATATGGTTTATTATGAATAATGATTACCTCACATCAGTCCGATATTGAGTAATCCAAATGCCATACATTACCTAACCCTACAACCCATATTAACCCCAAACGGATATTTTCACGCCGGACATCGTCTCTAAGAATTAACGATACATTTTGTAAATAATTGCTATGATAATGAAATGGACGCTTGCTATGATAATGGAAACGTTTCCTATTTGCTGATTTCTTGACGTTCATGAGTATATATATTTGGAAGTGTTCTTATTTTGCCACCTGAAGATGTAGCGACGCTACGAAACCTTGGTCGTTTTTTTCCGAAATAAATAGTGGTCTAGTAAAAGCTTATTTACCATGTATTTTTTAATAGTTAATAACTACCACAAAATTAACCATGAATCTGTACCGTTTATTCAAAATACTTTTTGCAGGGACTTTACATTGAATGCAAGGACAACTTATTTTTGTTATAATTAATAAGTATTGTTGTGGGTCCCAGGGTGCGTAGGGAAATGGGGAAGGAAGGGCCCTGGTTTCGATAGGGTGCCCTGGGTTTGATAGGGCACCTCGGGGGTCATGGGGAGGAAAGGGCACTGGGTTGGATAGGGGACCACGGGGGTCATGGGGTTTGAATAGACGACCCCGGGGAAAAGAAGCGTAGGGCTTCAGGTGGATAGGGAACCCCGGAGTAGCTTGGTTGGTTAGGCCCCTGGTAGGGTAACTCCCGGAATAAATGGGAATGGAGGGGCCGTTTGAGACTCAGGGGGAGGTAAGAAAGATTGGACTCTGAGTAGAGTAGGGATCTCCATGGGCATTTTCCAGGGAAGGTCGGGTGGATGTGTGGATAGGGTGACCCCGAGGGTCATGGATAGGATAGGACCCCGGTTGGATGGGGTTGGGACTCTGTTAATAAAATTAGGGGTCTTGGTAGAGTGGGGCCTTGACAAGTTTTTGGACCATGGAAATAAAGGAATGACAGGGCCCCGGGGCTCAGAAGGTTGGTGGTTGTGGGTTATGTTGTTAGGATTTTGTCCTAATGGGATCAGGAAAATAATATGTAGTGGGTTTTATATTTCCAGTGAACATTTTTCAAAATATATATATTCAGGAAACGAGCAATAACTTCTTTTGGTACCACCTTAAAACTTTATTATTTAGTAATCCTTGTGATATATCACCATGTAATACGATAGTATTAATATTAATGATAATGTGTGTCAAAGCATAAATATTCAATCCCTAGTATTTGGATCAACGAGGTATTTTTACTTCAACCAGTTATGTTTACAGCTGACTGCCATGTGTTCATTAGAGCTAGCAAACACGTATTCCTCTAATTGTACTGCAGAACTAGGAAGCATCGATTTCCCACTCATTTTCACAGGATACTCATCGAAATCTATTTCCGTTTCACTTAGAAAATGCGTGCCGTAGCCTCTCTGGCCTAATGGCTTCCGAGAATTCCCCTTTGACCTATCTAATATAAATCGATCTGCAGCGCACCTGCTCACCCCGATTGCCGCCGACCGCAAGCCCTTCTCTGCGTCAGACCTTTTCCCACATCTCCGCTTTTATTGTCCGAATAGAAAATCCGCCTCCGACAACCATTAAATAACACCACCGAACATCCGCTTTGCAGCAACAACCACTAACCTAGGACTTATTTAGCTCGTTTTGAAAACAACGATGGGACCACGGATATCCACGTGAGAAAGGCGTTAGCCTCTGGTGAAAGCGGTACCAGGTTCGATTCCCAGTGGGGTCACACTGGCCTAAAAAATACTTCATCCGTAGAAACGCCCAAAAAAGAACAACTTCACCCAATAATCATTAGGTATTAACCGTAAATCCGTCAGAGTGACAAATATTAGCACATTTTCTTAGTGAAAATTATCAGAAATCAAACTAAAACATCCTAATCCTCTTAACGTATTTAACCCTTAGGGTTGAGAACGATACAGGTAGAAGCATAATATAAATGAAGAGATCTTTAATATTACAGTTTCATATAGCATAATTTATATCGTCTATTTTTGTGAATATTTAATTTGATTGTTCTTTTGTAAAATGAGAGCTGCCATAAATTATTTATTTTTGTGTGAAATCGTAAGTAGTTAGCATTGTTTAGTAATACTGTAATTTGAGTGAAGTCTACTAGTAAGTGGTATGTATGCAAAATAGAATTACATGAATTTATAATGGATAATGCCACTGGATGCGTCCGATTTGCAAATGTGTATGTGATACCAATAACAGCCGTCCAATCATATGGCAAACGGTATATCACTACATTATTATTATTATTAGGGGCTTTATTACAGGCGATATTGAGACTAAAAAGTCTCCTCTTCCATCTAACTACTTTAATGGTAGTAAGAAAGTCTTCTATTAAATATCAAGAAGGAGTTTTACTCAAATCACATTTAAATTGTGAAAATTGCTGAGCGTGTCATTCAGTTTACCAAAGAATATCTTTAAAACTATAGACCTATATATACCTGGTAAACATTTTTTACCATTCGAAATTAAACTATTTTCTTTGCAATCCTAAAGCTTGGCTGTTATCTCAAAGATAAATCCAATCTCTTTCCATGAAAAAACATTTATTTATAATGGAGAAATACTTTGTATTGCCTTAACATTTATTATAATAAATCTTTTGTTGCAGCTTTTCAGGTGTAATATTCCCATTGCTAAAGTAACGAGGTAGATTCCCGTTGTCTTCTGTACCGAGGTGCATTCGTTAATATTTTATCCTGCATATTGATACATATTGATGTATTGGTACTATATGGATGTGAAGCTTGGACATTTGTAAAGATGGAAAAGTTTCGGTTAAAAGCATCGGAAATGTGGATTTGGAGAAGGATAACGAGATACAAGATGGATAGACAAGAAAAAACACCATAGAAGTTCTGAACGAAATTAAAGAGGAGAGAAATTTACGAAAGAAATGGATTAAAAGAAAATACATTTGTTGGACATGTTCTGCAGCATAACAGCTTCCTGGAAAATATAATGGAGGGAAAAGTACTCAGGAGAAAAGAAAGAGATCTGCCACAAAAGAAGTTCCTGGATGACATAAAAAGTACTATGGGATTTGAATAACACAGGAATTTGAAATGAATAGCAATGGAGAAAATCATATGGCTTCAACGACAATGCTTTTAGAAAACGATGATGAATTGAATTGCTGTACTGTTTTACCTCCAGGGTCTGCCTTAACTCTTAGCTGAGGGCTGCCGGTTTACGCTCTTGGCAAATACTCTGTACAGTCACAGGAGTTAAAGGCCATAGAAACTGGGCATAAAAACCAAAGTTGGACCAATTACAGCCTAAGAGTATCAACGCTAATTACGCAAGACTACTTGGTCGGTTCATAAACTCGCTGCTGAATATGCCACACCACCAAAAATATAGATGTCCAACTTGTTGTGACGAAGAATACTTTTGTTCTGCTATTTTTTATAAGTATATGCTTTTTGAAATATGGATTATCTTATATATTGTGAACTATCCGTCTATTTCAACTTTTTATATTTGTTATTCTTTCACACCCTCTTTCTCTTGGTGGAATATTTCCTGCAGTAGATTTTTTCTGTGATCAAAGTCAACACAGTTTTTCATTTGCTCCACAAAATAATTCTTTCTTCTCTTTTTTCTCTCTATTTCCACATTCCTTGACATAGATCTTTATGTATTTCTGTCACATTTTGATTTTTGTTTGCGTATTCGACAAGGGTAAATGAAAGATGTTAAACCTCCTAGTCTCAAGTTCGCCCAAGAAGGACGTTTTGTTTGTTGTATACTTTCGTTGGGTGTAAGCTTAGCCATGAGGTGTTTTTCCCTATACCTCTTGAATCAAGGTTAGACACTTTGTTTTCAACGGAAAATACGAAAACTGGAACAAATTTAGGGATATTTTTATGCGCTTTCATGCATCTCTTTGTTCGCCACCGAAGCGACCACTGAATATGCATTTCAGAAAACAATACATTCGTTCTATTTCTTCCCGCTTGAAGATGAGAACCTTTAGCGTTGAAATCCGGCGTGGTAATTGTTTGGGAGGATCTCAGAGGCGGCGTATTGTGTCCATTATTACGAAAGTAAGTGCACGAGAGAATCGCAAAGCGGAGGACAACGCAAACGGCACGAATTCCGAGCTAAGAATTGTGTGCTGACGCGTCCCAAGGTCCAGCAAAGAAAAGAAACGTTTCTCGCGAGTTTTCCCATTTCCCGAACCTTTCATTCCGTCCATTAATATTCCCGAATAAAAACACACGCTCGCGGGACACTCTTCCATATTTCTCCTCTGACTCCACATCTTCTTCCGCTTGGGTCTCCTCCTTCCATTCCCAAATCCTTGCATTATTCACGCGACGTGGGAACTATGGGCGCGTGCGTACAGAAATGTCAGAGAGAAAATATAAGGAGAATAGCGGAGGTATAAGGAGAATAGGTGTGCGTAGATGCGGACAGAATAAGTGACGTGGAAGAAGAGCGATGGAGGAATGGTAGAGAAAATAGCTCCTCTGAAAGATTCGCAACTTGAAGACTCTGTGTACCATGACTCACGTCCTCAATGGCTCTTTAAATACAAGAGAATATCTCAGCGAGTATTCTTTCAACTAGCAAGATTATATGTTATGATACGTAATAAAATGAACTCCTAACGTGGCAACTATAAGCACTGATGCTGAAAAGAAACATTAAAATAATAATATAATCCTCGTCCTAATACAATCCTCGCTATTTCCAAATACGGGATCAGGCAGCTTTCGTGGAGAAAAACAAAACAAATTCATAGAACAATCCGTAGGCAAATACGTTCCTTCATTCTGGATGTAGCACAATGAATGTGAAATTCGACTCGTTCCCTCAATAAGGCTCTTTTTGAGAACTGTGAAAACCTTTGATTTTACGCTATTCATGGCGAAAATTGGAGTCTCACGAATCCATACCTGAAACCCTGCAAGTCTCATCTCGGCGTGTTGCAAGTATCGAGACTTGGAATCACTTATTCAACTTCTTGTTATCTCGTATCATCCACGGAAAGATTGAATTCTTATTATGCATTTTCTTGGTATCTCTTTCACTAATTTCATGCTCGGATACGCCGAAGTATAAGGAAAAATTGTAAATTTCCGTAAAGAAGAAATTTTTATCCCAGCTTGATCCATGCTTAATTTCCTTTCTTGTATTAACTTGAAACTGAGAATTCTGCAAACTCAATTCCATTTCTTATAAATGTCCACTGTGTAAACAATAGGAGAATGTTATCCAAGTCTCTTACCATTTAGGAAACTTTTATACGTATTTTTAATCTGTCATTCATCAACTTGAAGTCGTTTTCGGACTACTATATAGATCTTAGCCTCTTTTGAGTAAGTTTTTTCGGGACTAGTAATACTTAAATCGCAATCATTTGAACATGATTGAGAACTGACAAAAAATAACAATTTTGAGAATAATTTCAGATAAAATATGGAAAAATACAGGTCAGATATCCATCTGTATATCCTTCTTGAATAATTTACAAGTAGTTTCTAAAATGTAAGAAATTTTTGTCATGGATTGTTCCGTTGCCTTATATTTACTTCTAAATTAAAAAAAAACAATAAGTAAAAACCCTAAATATTTACTTTCTCTCAGAAATCAATACCTTTAAATATATAAAAACAAAATCATGCCCTTGTGCATTATAATTACCATAATATGCTAAAATGGGATAAGTTATTTTATTTTATAATTTATTTCAAAATAAATAAAACACTCCCGATAGAACAGTTGTATTTTGTAAAATTGTCGTTAAAGTTAATCTATCAAGACAAGGAAATGCCCAAAAAGATATTACATTGCACGGAGTTCCTAGAATTGGATGAAAATGGAGTGAAAGGAGCAATTAAGCGAAGGAAGAGGCGGCGAAGGATGAAAAGGAGTTGCCCTTAATTCCATTATGGAAGACGGCGAAGAAGGCACTAATATGGAAGTAAATGAAGAGGGAGAGCTAAACAGGCGGGCGAAAGAGGGAATAATTATGGTAAAGAGACGACGCGCAAAGAGCAGATGAACGTCTGCAGAAAATGAACTCTAAATGAGGCTCAAAAGGGAAGGCGAGAAAGAATCATGATGCTTATGATTTCTATGGAGGCGAAATAAAACGAGGAAAGAGAATAGAGACACTTTTATCACAAATAAGCACACAAAAGTGAGAGACGGATACGTTAAAAGACCAAGATCAAACGTCAAAAACCTTTTTTTTAATTAAGTTAATTAAATAATTCGATATTTCATACCGCTTAGCGCAAAATTTCGAAGTGGGTTATTTAAAAAAATCTGGATTACATTCCTTTTTCATATTAAAACGTCAATAAGAAACTTCAATGTCCAATTACCCCCTGTAAGAGTTCATCCCAAAGTTTGGTTGGAACCTCTTACCATAGCTGCAAATAGCTGAGAGTGAGGGATGAGGCTTAATCGGTAAGGTGAGGAATGAGGTGGTTTTCCCTTGCTTTTATCACCGAGTTAGATTGATATATGAGGAAGGAGTACAAGTAATGAAGCAAAACGACTCTGCGACTTGGACTTTCAGTCATTTCGTACGGAAAAACCTACATTACTACTACTGTTCAGCATCAATCATACCTCAGTATTTTTTGAGTTATCGGAGCCATGAACAAGCATTAGGCGAACAAATGCAAAATAATATACTTTTCTGTCCTGTATAAAAAAATGAAGGAATAAGTCATTATAAAAATATATGCAGCACTAAACAAAAGTTACCTCTTTATCTTCGTTGTCAATCATTAACAATTCCAATTGGTATTTCATTGCCGTCCAAGATATTTTATATAATTGATATCGCTTGAATTATTAATAAAATGATTCTCCAAATTGGTGGTACCGTTATCTCTAAAAGAATGCCCATCAATGCTATCATAAATACGTATTTCGTCCATTCATCATCATCTAACATCCTTCGTCTTCCCGTTTGTATTTTCCTCGTTCGTCTAGATTTAGATTTAACCTTTAGTTTCTCTCTTTAGCGGCCCATGTCCTTCTCCAGCTGCACTTATCCTTCGAAAACCTTTTCTTTCCTCACAATATTCACAAATATATTTATATAATTGATCATCGTTGGTCGGAATTTATGATAAGACAAGACTTATAAATTAAAATGATGTGGAAATCACAACTTTCAAAATATATATTTGTTCTCTTTTATTTACCTAGCTAACCATTTATATAATTGAAATCATCCGACATCCGTGTCATTATTTCGGTATGTAGATATCACGTTATGAATGTTTAAAAAATGTATATCTGCGAAAACTTTGACAGCGTCCCAGGTCAAAAAATAAAGTAAGCCCTTCTAGTACTTTCTGTACTCAAAAATGTCGAAATTGAAAATTTTCGGCTAAGAATGCTACTTTTGTAATTTAATCCCAATTTTGAGAAAAAACCCTAATCCAAATTAGCTTCGCTGTTTACGGTGAATTCATCGTGGGCGCTTTTTTCTTTGAATGAAGATGACGCACGCTTAGTGAAAAGCACGCAAATAAAGGCAGGTCCATTGCAAGGCTATTTTTTAGTAACCTGCAAAGCTTCCTTCTATCTCGTTAAGGGGATAAAAATATCGGAAATCCAGAGGCGCAGGTCGACATTGTGGGGAAGAAAGGGAATGACGAGGTTGGATGAAGTCAAAAGAGGTTATTGGATTCCTCGAATCCCAAAGGGTTTGCGTGGGAGGCGCTCCGTATGTAGAAACCAAATGAAATGGTCCGTTAGGAGATCAGACTAACGCAGACTTTCACTATTTAGACAGCCGAATGAAACCATCGGTTTACCTAGAGGACTTTCTTTTGGCTGAGCCCATAAAATATTAGAGCTACCCTTTTCTATATGAAGGGTCTCCTCTCAAATACTATAATGATTACTATAATAATCTGAATTACTTTTTTAAATGTAGGGGAAGGCTGGGCACAACGGGTTGCCAGGCAGAATGAAGTTCGTCGTTTCTCGGTGTCAAAGAGATGTTACTTATAAGCGGCAATATGCATAACTAGACCAACATTTTACTACTCAACCACGGCATACTTGTTAGACTGGTTTTCTTGAGCGTTGGTGCGCGAGATTTAAGTTATTTGATTGATTGCTCCTGTATCATAACTTTTGAGGTTTTTTTTTCCAAAGAAAGGTATACATACTTGTTTACATTGCGACTATAGTTAATAAATGCTTGAAGTACGCCAGATTGCTTTTAATTTTGTGCAGTTAAACATTTGTATACATATCTTTCTCGAGTGACTTTACCTCCGTAACCAGAAACGGGTCCATGGAGCAGAATGGCCAACCCCGCAATGTTGTTTACTATTCTCTATTTCAGATATATTTCTTAAGAGCCATCCTACTCTATCTGATCGCATACTCGAAACAACATCTGGTGCAAAAGCCAATCGGCCGTATTAATAGATTGTTTAGTAACCCTTAGTTACGGGCTAGTTTAAATCTACGAATACCACATTTTAGTTAGTCGGTAATCACTCGAATGTAAATCACTATATAGAAACTCCTAATAAAACGCAAACTAAACTATCTATGAATACGTCCGATTAGATTTAAACAAAGTAGCTGATTAGGCTTTTCTAAGGAGTGGATTTTGTGGAAAGGCTTAAGAAAAGGACAAATTCGATGAAAAATGTATCTTAAAATTAGATAAATATAGAGTAAACTTTTTTCTGCAATTTAACTTGTTTAAATTGTTTTTATAGTTACTTATCTTTACCCCATTCTGCGCCGTACCTGGGTTAGAACGGGTAAAGAACATATTTTTTTTGTTTTTGTAAAATAAAATTATTGTTCCTATGTTATCTTATATTATCATTGTATTTTTGCAATTATTAAATTATGATATGTTTAAAGAAAAATTTGCAGCATTCCTAATTAACCCTTTTGTACTTTTAAAAGGTATTTTCAACTTGGTATTCCGCTTGCCCTGGGTTCCCTTACAAATATCTTTGCACCTATTACTATATCTTGATTAATGGAATGTGTTTCAATTGTCTTTTAGAGCAGAATGGAGCCAAATGTATCTTGTATTCACCGTTTCCTCAGTCCTGCTAATAACTATGATAATAAGGGCGCGACTGAGGCATCATTATGAGAGCTGAGAAGGCAAAAGCAGGAATGAATACTCGTTTGAAGTAATAAATGGGTCGTAGATTTCTATTCTGAGGTTATTCTGCTGACAATAAGATGTATTTTTTATTGAAATGAATAACTTGCATAGAAAACAAACATTCCGTAGTTAAGCACTACGTTCCAATTTTCATACAACAATATGATTGCGCAAAATATATGAAATGACACTCTTGATAAACTATACATTAATGAAGTACTATCAGAGTACCAAATATGTCATTATTAAAATAATAAATCGGCCATCCTCAGGTGAGGATGGTCGATTCCAGTCGTGTATGAAATATACGAAGGAAAATAGTAAAAGTGAATTTATTTCTTTAATTTATTTCTATGGACTTCCACATAGAAAAGCCTGCTGCCATTGATTTTATTAATGTCATTATTATTGAAGCAGTTTGCAAAATTATTTGTAGAAGGATTCAGTAGAATATTAAATACTAACTGAGATTTTTAAACAATATTTGAAGAAAATACTCGAAAGGGGAAAGAAATAGCATAATTTGTAAGGGTTATGATTTTCTAGGATGCTGTACATTTACGTGCACAGTAAACTCCCGTGTATCCGAAATGATCGGGACGGCGACCGGTTCGGATAACGAAAATTTCGGATAAACCGAAGTCCCGCGTGAAACACCCCGAATTGCGTCAATAACGCGAAATATGATCGTAAAACATGCGTACGTAGAATGCTATTGATATGGTTGTGAATACGCCTGCATGTTTTTGAGTAAAAAAATTGTGTTGACGTGTTAAAAAGGCGCCAAAGTATGATTGAAAATTCAAAGTTTTTAAATTCTGAATGACAAAGCTCGTTTATTTTGCGTTCATACAGAAAAACTCCGCCTCATTTGACAGCAGGGAAGAACAGGAGTTTTAAAGAGGTGTCACGAGCAAATAAAGAATGGGTCACGATGGTATTCCGTGGGTGGGGGTGGGGTAGGTGCATTCGGAAAAGTTTGTTCTGATAAAGCGGATTTCGGATAAACGCGATTCCGATAAACGGGAGATTACTGTACATCTATATTTTCCATAGCCATTACCGTCTAAGTGTCCATTTTTCATCAATAGTACAGTACCCGCAGATCTTTAGAGCTTAAATAAACTTGCATAAATAAATAATGATTTTAAGACAAAATACATATTAGAATATTTGTTGAGATTGCAATATTCCCGAATTGCTTGTACTACTGCGAATTCAGGTCAAAATTTCCCTGCTGCTATAAAGAAAAGCTAGATTCAGTAAAGTTTTTTGATTGATTTGCAAGGTATTCATTTGTGTGAAATAAAATATACAAATCGTCTTTGACATAGCGTTCAAGTGATTTCTCAATGTCTGTTGTAAGATTGAGAGGAGTATAATGTGGACATAAAAATCTCTTTGCAATTGTTTCTCGTTGAAAGTAAGATGCTAAGATACGAGATTATTATATGAGCAGAAAATTAAAAATCCTATATGCAGTTTTAATAACGGCATGTAATAAAAATTGGAATAAATATTTAATTCCGTTTCTTATACGTCTTCAACTTACAAAAATATAGATTTTGTCTCTAGCTGCAATTAGGATAATGGCTAAAATATTAAGTATGATATACTCAATAAGATGAAAAATTTTCCCGTTTATGCATAGTCAGCTTTAAATTTTGTTTCACTCTGATTTTAAACGGACAGCTTTCAATTGAAAAATATCAATATAAGTTTGGAATTCCAAGTCTAACTCTGTGGGGGAATTCAGCAGAGCGTAGTGGCATTTTTTAATACACTTTGGCGTGTGATAGAGTTGCAAGGACTGCACTACGGTCGACCACCTCTAGCTCGGAGGTCGGCACTCGGTTTATAGCGAGAAAAGCTCGAGTGTTCCCTAAGGGCCAAAAAGCCGCTGTCTAGCCAAAGATGGCTCCTATTCTGTATCTTTCCCTTTCATGGAAAATTGCATCCAGTATATTTCTTCCGAGAGTTCCCTATTTCTTCACTGTTAGCATCACATTTAATGTTAGAGAGTCGGTTGATCCTTGCCTCACTCCAATACGAGGCTTACATCACGTAATTTTAGATTTAGGTGTAATTTGATGATAATTTACTGTACCGTAGCAATGTAACTCAGTCTTCGCAGACGTCTCAAGATATTGGAAGAGCCGTTTGTTCCCCCACTTTAACTTGCCTTTCCAATCGCGTCCAAGTATCCGTTTCGAATTGCGTTTCACAATCCGAAATAATATCGCGATTTAGTGCTCCACTATCATTAGAGTTCCATGCTTTCATATTGGGAACTACATCTTAATTTCAAAGCGCTACTTTATTCACGTGTTTTAATGTATCTATATTCCTACAGTGAAATTCTTAATGCAATTTATAATTTTGTTTAATCTTTTGGTTCAGGATGGAGAAATATATATATTTTACTAGCAGAAGTGCCCGTTGATTCTCAATGGGGAAATCCCAATTGATAATTACTCTTGGTACAGTCTTGATCGTAACACTTTCGTCATAATTTTATGTGGATGGCTGATTCCAGGCTATAATTCATTCCAAACCAATTAACGAAGCAAATAAAATTATAATTATGTCTACAATGTCACCTTAAGATTTAATCTCAAATTCTTTAAATGAACACTTTATTCGATGATGACAAAAATGATTTAAAGATTATAAAATATATTCGATGATCACATTAGGATAACCAGCACCACCTTCTCGTAGACATTTTCTGAAAGGGAAAAATGGTTCTCGGAAACGATAATTAAACTCAAATAACAGAAAGATATTCTAATAGGCCCTAACGTGAAACCCCCAGAAAAAAGGGGACTTTGAACTTCAGGGTCATGGGATCGATACCAGAAGGCCACAATATCCCGATTTTTTCAATTTAAATGATGTTCAGAAATTTCTAAAAAATACCTCCAGGATAGGTAGAGAAACAAAATTCAAGGAGCTTACAGATATGGACATTATCTATCGAAAACATTAAATTGCTTTTATAGAAAATGTCCTGGGTTCGATGCGAGGACGATGCAAACATCTCCTATTAAAAATACATGGGGTAGTTTTTAATATTTTTTGATGCATTTATTGAAACGATAGGAAGTTCTCTCTTACCTGGAAGATGCATATTAAGTCTCGGCTTAAGAAAACAATTTTAATAAAACCATAGACTTCCTGGTCTCGATGCCAGAGCACATTAAAATTTCTCACATAAGGAATATATGTGAAAAGCAGAACGTCGTTTTAGGCTGTTGCAGCCAATATGTCTGCTTGAATTTTCACATATAATACGCTGTAAAAATTTCAAATCAATGACGTTTGTGGTTTAGCCTGTGAATAAGTATCTTATCTGGGTATCTATATACGAGTGAAAGTTGCTTGCATATTGCAAGAATATGAAATGTATTTATAATCTTCATTCACATTGCACGTTTTGAATTTCAATGTCATTGGGAAGAGGTTAAAATACTTTTTTAAATCGTAGCAATTTCTAATTTTTTGGACGCCTGGTGTCGAACCCAGGACTTATTAGCGGATGCAAATGGGCTATTAGAACTTGATAGGACCTGATCTTCATAAATGCTAAGTTCGAAGTCCATATCATACCGGGAAGGTCCTGAAATAAGACTCCATTATCCCCGTCTAAAATGCATGGGGCAATGTATATGGCTTTCTGGGATCGAACCAAGGACGATCAAGGAATCTTAAAACACGTATTTGAAATGTATCTATGATATTTATTTACATGACAAGTTTTCAGTTTTTATATTATCGGGAAGAGGTTCAAAAAATTCTTAAACATCGTAACAATTATTAATTTTAGAGACCCCTGAATCCAGGACTTATTGTTAGTTGCGAATAGACCGAAAGATTTATTAAAACTTGATTTTATTTGATGCAAAGTTTGAAGTCGATATCATGCCGGGAAGTAATTAAAATTTGTTTCTGTTATCTTCATGAGAAATGCATAAGGACATCCAGTAGAACGGAACTCTAATTTTCCCGCGCTCTCTTTTCCCGCTCTCTATTTTTCCCGCCTTCTAGTTTTCCCGCCTCTGGTTTTCCCGTCTCTAGTTTTCCCGCCTTCTAGTTTTCCCGCCTTCTAGTTTTCCCGTCTCTAGTTTTCCCGCCTCTAGTTTTCCCGCCTCTAGTTTTCCCGCCTTCTAGTTTTCCCGCCTCTATTTTTCCCGCCTCTAGTTTTCCCGCCTTCTAGTTTTCCCGCCTTCTAGTTTTCCCGCCTCTAGTTTTCCCGCCTTCTAGTTTTCCCGCCTCTGGTTTTCCCGCCTCTAGTTTTCCCGCCTCTAGTTTTCCCGACTCTAGTTTCCCCGCCTTCTAGTTTTCCCGCCTCTAGTTTTCCCGCCTCTAGTTTTCCCGCCTTCTAGTTTTCCCGCCTTCTAGTTTTCCCGCCTCTAATTTTCCCGCCTCTAGTTTTCCCGCCTTCTAGTTTTCCCGCGCTCTATTTTCCCGCGGCTCCTGCGAGCAATTGAAAGTTTAGTTCTGGCGTTTAATGCGTTTGATGAAACGCTGAGCGAATATTGCGCGGGAGTAAATTCGGCGAAAAATTTCAGCGCGCATTTCTGCACTTACATGTATCATCGAAATATCAGATTATGAACTTGGAGAAACATGTCGTCCAAACACATTTACTACATTTAGGGTCCCATCCGATTGGAAATTAGCTAATATTACTCCTGTTTACAAAAGCGGATTAAAGGAGGACCCAGGAAATAATAGACCTATATCATTAACTTCGCTGTCCGGAAAGGTAATGGAACATATCGTCGTAAGCTCACTCATGGGATTTTTAGATAGAAATGAATTCCTCGACGCAAACCAGCATGGTTTTCGTAAGTCCCGATCATGTGAAACCCAACTTGCTCTATTTGTACACGATATCTTAAAGTCCGCCGAAAGTAAAAAGCAAGTGGACGCTATTTTCCTAGATTTCAAAAAAGCATTCGATAGAGTCCCCCACTACAAACTAATTTACAAACTAAAACTAGCGGGCATTAACAAGGAAGTAGTCGACTGGGTTAAGGATTTTCTCTACGAGAGGGAACAACAAGTTGTACTGGATGGCGTTAGCTCAAATAGAGTCAAAGTTACCTCTGGCGTACCTCAAGGCAGTGTAATTGGACCTCTTCTTTTCCTTATTTATATCAATGACTTGAGTGACGAGATAGTTAGTAATGTGAGGATATTTGCGGATGACTCGGTTATATATAGGGAAATAACAAACGAGGAAGACCGGACATCTCTCTCAAACGATTTAGTCCTCATCCAAAGGTGGTGCGAAAAATGGGAATTAGATATTAACGTAAGTAAATGCTCCGTAGTTAATTTCTTCGAAAAGAAAAAACTGCGTCCAAATCACCCATACAAAATTAATGGAATTAGTATCAAAGTAGTAGATTCAGTTAAATATCTCGGGATCAACATTACTAATAACTTAAATTGGAGCACGCATATTCGAAAAATCTGCGGCAAAGCAAGTAAAAGGCTTGGCTTTGTAAAGCGTATTGTCGGTAAATGCGACGAAAAGGTGAGAGAGCGATGTTATTTTACCTTGGTCAGACCCCTTCTGGAATATGCGGCAAGTATATGGGATCCGGCGGATGAAACGTGTACTCGCGAACTCGAAAAAGTGCAGCGTAAAGCGGTTCGTTTTGTTAAGAAATGCTACGATAAAAAAGCAAGCGTTACAAAAATGCTCTCAGACGTAGGTTGGGAATCCCTGAAAGAAAGGAGATTGGAAGCTAGGCTGCGATTGCTTAATAAATTCAGGGAAACTACATTTTCGGAAGATACAATCGGTATCATGCAACCCCCCTGCTACGTCGGTCGATCCGATAATGACCGTAAGTTAAGAGAAATAGATGCTAGGACGAATCGTTTCAGAGATTCATTCTTTCCGCGAACAATACGTGACAATAATCGAATAAGGAAGTAATTTAGATTCAACTGGTGTTTACACCCCCTACCACACGCCGAAAGGCGGCTTGTAGGGTATTAATGTAGATGTAGATGTACATTTAATGCCTGATCCCATCCTTATTACCGATGATTACATCTCTACCACTATTCTGCACTTTAAAGCGTTGCTCTGTTTGGCTCACTGCGAAGAACTTCAGTGAGTTGTGGTTGGAAATTACTGGTAAATTAATATCCAAAGTAATACGTTAGTTTCCTTAAATGTGCATCATTCACTCCATATCCATAAAAAAAGGTGTGATGATCTGACATCTTTTCCTATCAGCTAAGAAAAACCGCATATTCAGGTAATTTTACGATTATATTTAACGCTAGCAGAAGTGCTCGTTGATTCTCAACGGGGAAATCACAATTGATTATTACAACGTATATAAAATATATTTACAGTCTCTATCCACTTGCCGAGTTTCTAGTTTCTATCTTATCGGGAAGTGATTCAAAATAAATCTTAAAAATCGCGATGTAAATTAAACGGGAGAATATTTGCCATGAACTAGCGTCGAACCAAGGATAATCTTCGATGATGTCTTAATGGTTTTTGTCGGACACGCACGGCCTCCAGCGATACCTTGAATTTCAACTCTGTACTTAGCCAGAAAGTGCCTCAAAAATTTTCGAAAATCCCCGCCATGTATCTTTATGGAGAAAATCATGACTTTGGGGCCTTCTGGAATCGAACCCATGACACTGATGTTCAAAGTCGCCCTTTTTCTGGAGGGTACACGTTATGATCACCACGTCACAAATATTTCAAGTCAGTGGTACTTGGGGAACATGGGTAGAATTTCGATCCCCTATATATAGGTATATCCGGAGAAACGTCTATATATATAATAGATAGATATGAATGAATCCGGAGAGGGTATTATATATAATAGATATCTTACAGCATTAATTGTATCTGGGCATTCATTTTCCATGTCTTCTTATGGAATTACGCATGAGCCCGAAATTAACAATCGCCTTGATCGTCAGGGGGATGGGTTGCTTACGACCTCAAAATTTCGATAAAATCTTGACGTACTTTATCTAATTGTGCACAATTTCGAATCGAAAACAATATTACACGACCAAAAAAGGATTTTTATTCTATTCTCCTTCTTTTGGTGCTAGATTCGACTTTCTAGGACCATTATTTCTAATTTAATTTTGAAAAAGAAATGAATCCTGCTACAGAAAACTGACCTCTACGTGTATTTCTTATGGAAACGTTTTGACCCGTCTGGGTTCGAACCGTGGACCTTATGGAAATAAATAGTAGCCTATACTCTGCGCGGGGTCGACTTTTAATAATGTAGAAAATTTCAAAGTTGTGCGACTCTCGGTTCTCGAGTTTTTCGCGAACATACACACACACCCACACTCTGTTTTATATAATAGACTAGCAGAAGTACCCGTTGATTCTCAACGGGGATATTTAATTTCATAAATATCAGTGTAATAACCTTGATCGTAACAAATTCTCCATAATTGTTGGTAAATAGCGAATACCAGACTTTCCAAACCAATATATCAAGAAATGTAAGTTACAATTAAGTGTACAAATCCACTCTAACTCAATTTAACGCAGGTTGATGATCTTTTCCGTGACAATGCGTCAAAATGTATCTACTTATAAAAGTGAGGCTTACATATAGCTTCTTCTC
The DNA here is from genome assembly GCA_947579665.1 of Sympetrum striolatum. Taxonomy (NCBI): domain Eukaryota; kingdom Metazoa; phylum Arthropoda; class Insecta; order Odonata; family Libellulidae; genus Sympetrum; species Sympetrum striolatum. Next base: position 78,583,498 of record OX388348.1, on the reverse strand, counting down.
TCTTGGCTTATATCTTCTAAAGGAAGGTTCTAGTAGCTGAATGAGCTTTTCGGTAACAATGTATCTAAATGTATCTACGTATGAAAAGAGGCATACATAATAGCTTCTTCCCCTCTGACTTATCTCCTAAAGGAGCATTTTTCTTCTTTCTACGCCGACTGAAGCCACAAACTTTCGACTGGTCATCATTGAAAGGATATCTTCAGTAACTGAATAAGTGTGATTCCGAGAATGGACAAATACGTCATTGTTGTATTTCTTACGTGAAGAAAAAACTACATATAGACATTAAATAAGAAATGGTGTATCATGGAACCAGAAGGTATGTTTCATTGTTTTATCTTGGCTATACTTATAACATGAGGTTGTTAGTGAGAATTTGTGACTCGTATAAAATGTAGTGGTATGTTAATTAATGCCCAGGAAAGTAGTCGTAGATCTTGGGAATGATTAAGTGCAAGACACAACGCCATATTAGGATGGAACGATAAAAGCCATGACAATAGAGCGACAACTTTACCGAAATCAGTCTGTGGAGCTATGCTCGTAAGACGAAATTCATTATATGATAAGTGCATTATTTACGCAGCACTAGATATTTCTATACGGTTCCGAAAAAAAAAACAGAATTTTTCACTTTAAACAATTAACAATACATAAAATCATGCAATTTCATAATATTTAAACTGATAAACAATATGATGAAAAGGCAAAGCCATTTATACGAAGATTAAAGTTATAAACAACACAAAATATACATTACAATACCGGCCATTAATGTAACATAAGTTTTTTAAACGTCTCCAGGGGTCTCCAAACTTTTCAGTTTTATTAACTATCAAACAGCAGATGCGGCCCGCGGGCAGTAGTTTGGATTTGGATTGAAGTAAGGAATTACCCATTCTATTACAATATCTTAGATTTTTTGCGGTCTACAGATAACTGAAATCGCTTTATCTTTTTAGGCTTTGAAATGTTACTTATTCGCTCCTGACCACTCCTCGCTCAAAACTTAAAAGAAAACAAAGACCGATTAAACATAAGAAATAAGGACGTCCGTAATTTCCGTCAAAACTCAAAAAAAATATGAGAGATGTCCACAACTTACCACGTTATTATTCTAAATCAGTGGAATTGACAGCGAGAATGCAAATTCTATCAACGTACGAATTTCAAAATCGTTTTATTTCACTGAATATTCAGTTATCAATCACGTTACCAAAAACAAAACTCACACACGGTTTTCACAGACGCTTAAAGAAAATTGAAAAAATCAATGGAAAAATGTCCGTACCTTTCAACGTGCGTTTCTTCACAGGTTTGTCACAACAAATTTTAAAATTCCATTTAATTTTTTCTTCATCATAAAATCTTCAACTCTTATTTTCAAAATTTATTTTAACTGGCCATTGATCCGCCATGTCTTCTTATAGAATCACACTTGAGTTCGGAATCAATAATCGCCTTGATCGTCAATGGAATGGGTTTGTTTACAACATGAACATTTAGACGAAATTTTCGTATATTTTATCAAAATACTCTCAATCTCAAATCGCATACTATATTTCTCAGCCAAAGTAAGAATCTTTATTCTATTTCCCTTGTTTTGAAATATATATATATATATATATATATTCTAAGATTACATTAGGATAAGCAGTACCACGTTTAAAGTTACATTTTCATAAAAGTACAAAGGGGCTAAATGAATCAAGCATTAAACGTAAATGACAGATTAAATTACATTTCACTCAAATAACCAACGATGAATATTCTACACGGAAAGTAAATGTATTTTGGAACTGACTGGTATCTCAATCTTAAAATGTGTAACATAAACACGAACCACAAAAGTAATCGCAATGTCGAAATAGAAACAAAAATTAAACACCAATAACAGAAGGATAGTAAATGAATATGGAGTGGAAGCACTTAAAAACAAGGAATAAATCAATTTTTGCATCCTGCGTTTAACAAAATTAAAATTGCTTTACCTTTTTGATCTATCATAGGATGCTGGAGGTCTGCTACAACTTAACAACTTGCCGTTCAACTCTTCAAGGATTACAAACTACGAATCTGGGAATTCTTTTCTTTCTTCGCAAACTCCATTTCCGTAATTTGCTAAATATACATCAAAGCAAATAGATTAGATTTAATACTTAATTCAGAAGAATATATTCTTAACATCCTCAACTTACCAGGATATTTGTACGCAATAGTTGAATTGATCGATAGAAATCCATTTTCATTAAACCACTGCATAAAACTCATTTCCTTTTTTGAAAAAGACGGTAAACAATTAAGTTGATGTAAATAAAACTTGGTTGCTACCGACTTGTCAACAAAATTTGAATTTTTAAAAATTTATATCGTCAAGGGAATGGGTTTGTTTACACATGGTAATTTAGTCAAAACTTTCGTATATTTTATCGAAATTCTCGCAATTTCGAATCGAAAACGATATTTCTTGACCAAAATAAGATCTATTTTAATCTAAATTAATCTTTATTCTATTTCCCTTCTTTTGATGCTCGTTTCGACTCCTTACGACCGTTCTTTCTAATTTAGTTTTTCAATAGAATTGAAGCCTGCAACGAAAAAAATGATCTTTGCATGTATTTCTTATGAAAAAACTGTTTTAGTCGTCTGGGCTCGAACCGTGGAGTTTAGGCAAATTTAAAGTACTACTTGATCATCCCCGGGAAGACATTTAATGATGTTTAAAGTTAGAACATCGTGCAACGTCTGGTTTTTGAGATTACGTGGAATATACATACACACATACAGGCATTTTTATATATATATAAGATAAGATTTAGATTTTTTCTCAGACTTATAATAATAATAATAATGATAATAATAATAATAATGATAATAATTATAATAATAAGAGGTTGGCGCGATTTTAATTAGGGAGTCTCTTCTTACATCTCACCCATCGTCAAATGAGAGACAGAAAGAAAGAGATAGTTTGCAAAAGTACACAAAGAAAAGTAATATGTGGATAGAAGAGACCTAAGCTGAAGGCTCAGGAAAAATTTCCACTGCAGGATAACACTCACAAGAAGGGGAGTTTGAAAAACCTGCGAAACCTACAGGTAGAAAACTATATTTTTGATGAAGGAGAAAGAAAAGAGTTATGATAGACAGGCAGTGAAAATATTTAAATTGTACAAAAGAAAGGGTGGGAAATATAACTCACACTACAAACAATCAGATAAATAAATCCACTTCACTAAACTGACATCAATTATAGATGAATTAAAATAAACGTAGAACAATGGGAGAGAAATCTCAAAGAAATGAAGAAAATGAAATTACATTAAGAAATACATACAAATGAAAGATTGAAAGGTCTTGTACCCTGAAAATTATGAAAAACGTAGTTTATAGGAAATAGTTAAAATACAACAAGAGAAAATAAACAAAAAATTTATAAAAATGTATAAATATCTAAGCCATATTGTATAATAGTCTTGGTCATGGTTGTGATGATATAAAAGCTACTGAGGTGCGGCTGATCGGCATTTATTAAGGAATTTATTTTGGAATGCTGCGCAAAGATGTTGCTAATAGTTTCATTACACATAGATTATATCCCCTTAAAGTAATCCCGGGTCGGTAACAAACGTAAGGGAAAACTCTAAGTAACTTATAAGCCTCTCTCCTAGCTCTTGGTAACTTACGGTGATGAAGTTTCAATCGGTCTTTGAGGTGAATACCTCTTTGGAAGGTTTCTATCACAGTGCGTTGAAATTAGATTTATTCTTAGGTCCAGAGTTCCTTACTGATAGCGAAATTGTCCTATAAGGATAATGTTAGTACAGCAGGAAGTGATCTGAATTGTAATGGAAAAAATTTATTCTAGAGATATATGATAGAAATTAGTTCCTGTAACTTATTTTTGTAAATTACAAAATTTACAAAATTATTTCAAAATTTAAAACAGTCATACAATTTTTTAGTAATACTATTTCCTAAAACCATTAATAACATTTCTGAAATACAGTATTCCAGTATCGATTATAAGTGATCTGAATTGCAACGGGTAAAAATTAGTATTATGGAGAGTTTTAATTTTGTTCCAGGCTACAATAATATTACATAAGTCTTGTATAATTTATATCATACTTATATAAATTATATAAGTCTTGAAGGAGAATATTATGGAGAGTATAGGTGGTTTGCCATTAAAGCGCTCTTAACCTTACAGAAGGCCATCTTAAGAAATTTATTGGCGTTTACATAACATTCCTATTTTCCTGCAAAAAGGGAATTTTCAACTATTATTTAAAATGGGTTTTTGATGCTCGAGGAATTAAGGATGCTGAAATGAGATGTTTTCACTCATCTAAAGTAATTCCCTCTGTATCCTCTATGTCAAGTTCTAATTTCTATTACTTCTTTTTCACTAATAGCATAGGTCCTCCATTAATTAGCGAGCATTGTCCTTTTATGACAATGCTCGCTATTGGTAACTGTAAAATTCGGGTATAAAAATTACAAAATAATCGATAAAAATCTCCATTATAGACGCAGCACGGGAATGAGGTCGTCATTTTTACCAGTTTCTAATGGCGAACGATGTCTTTAATACGGGATCCCTAATAGTTGGATGGCACGCCTTCACCTAGATTCTATCTCTTTTACCGAAGATCCAAACTGGATTCAATAGAGCGAATTGGTGAAGGAAATGGAACTCCTCGCGCCGCTCGATTCCTTTATCACGCGAACCGTCTCAATAAAATGCGTTCAGGGACGCCGAACTTCCTCAGGACTTATGGGACGCAATTAGAGGCAGGGTCAGAAGTCAGGAGTGGGTCCGTAGAGGGTTAAGGGAGAGATGTGATATCCCTGAAAGTCGATATCACTCCTCTGCTGAGCAACAATCGAGCCATTGATTCGCCTTAAGCCCACAACTTGAGTAACGACCTCCGTGGGCAAACATGGGTTACTTCTGATTAAAGGAAATTCGACGCCGAGTATCTTGCGATTACGGGCTATCCGTTGCGAGATGCAGTTTATTCTCCTTCGAGTGCACAGCGCAACCCTCTCTGCAATCGCATTCTGAATAAGCTGTGAAGGACAATAGAAAACGGTATATCTGAGCTTTAAAACTGCTAGAATGCAATTTTATATATTATATTCGAAAAGTAATCTTTATTTTGGTTATAAATTGGTTGGGTTACCATATTTCGATGGCAAGATATGAAGGCTAATCAAATACTGAAGAGAACTAAACTAGAACAAAATTGTATTATCGTTATAAGTTAAGTTTTAAAGTTTCTCTTTTACCGTCTTTAAAATGCACTAAGATGTATTAATTATTAACCTGAGGGGGTATATCTATTCTTAATTTGAAGGAAGTACTCTCGGGTTTCCAACCGGGCAGCGTCTCTCCATTCTGTCTTGACAGAATGGAGAGACGCTGCCCGGTTGGAAACCCGAGAGTACTTCCTTCAAGCAACTCATCGGGAAAAAACCACTTCTTACTATTCTTAATTTATTTAAAAATCAATAGTCGAAATCGATTAAGACATCTTGATTAAGTAAACTTTTCAGATAAAATATATGAATGATGTTTAACTAAGCCTCGAAAAGTGTTTAGGTTACTTTGCACATAAGAACGCGCGCCCAGTAAAAATCCTGATTGAAAAATGGAATTCTTTTCAAGTCCGATTTTTCTTGGGATTTTGATAAGTAGGTACATACATACAATAATTAATTAAAATAACAGATTAATTCCTGTGATAAGTTAAGATTGCAATATATGTTTACAGATTTAATAAATAAGAACATCAAGTAATTTTGAGGGATTAAGGAACTTTCTATGCCTATAAAATAATAAGCTGGCAACAATAAATTGCAAGACGGAATACGAAACGAAGCTGCAAAGGGTAGGGAGCCGGGAGATAGTTCTATATTTGAAAAGAATGTTTAATATAGCCATTAACAACGGCCAGGTACCAGAGGATTGAAAATCTGCCACAGTAGCTCCTATACACAAGAGTGGAAGCAGAAAGGCATTAGAGAATTGCAGACCAAACAGCCTAACTGGCGTAGTGTGTAAAGTATTCGAAAAGAATGATATCGGACTATTTATAACATTTTTGGGATACGTATAGCATGAAACCAGCATGGGTTTGGAAATTATTTCTCTAACGAGTCACAAATGTTAGGGGTAAAAGGTAATTCCGGTAGAGATGCCCCACCTAAGGAAATGGCTCCATAACAAAGGCTTGAGTGATATCAAGAATGTGAAACTGTGTGATAGAATAGAACATATATTGATTATTAACAGGATATAAACAAATTTTGATTAAAAATATTTTCACACAAAATATTATTATTTTTCTGTGGGAGGGATTAAACTGAATTTAACCTGGAAAGCGCTTGTCATATACAAAATTGTTAAATATAACTTGAAGTCAGGATCTATAAAACGTTTAAGTTAACATTAAACCCTATTTAAAAGTATCATTTGAAAACATTTATGGAGGCATCTCAGCCTCCTCTAGGGGCATATAAATATCATATTGAGGTGTGGTCATCAGTTATTTTGACAGTGACATCTTCCCACGCAAAAATATTGTCGTTTCAGCCGAAAACAATTATGACAATTTTGATTTTTTGTTGAAATTTCGAAACTTCGAGGCCAAAATTCTCATAAAAGATATTTTTTGATTTCGAAAAAATTTAAGCTTTGCAATTTAAATGTGGGTGGGCCACTTTTTCCGGGTATTACATTTCGATCAGAAAATAGGGCAAAATGCTCCACCCTATATATTATAGCGCTCACTGAACACTACATCATCTTTTGATCGTGCATAAAATGTATTCGACCGTGGATTTAAATTTGAATTGAAATTTAAATGTAGATTACAAACGTTTTCTTGAAAAAAGCTTTAATAAATATCACCTTAAAGTTAAATCGGTACAAATAGGACACATACACCTAAAGATAGCACTGGGGCATCTATCCCGAGAAGAGGTCTATCCTTCAGTACGGGAGAGATGCCCTTACAGCAATTGGGGCTACACTCTGTCCAAGATGGCCAGCCACTGCACGAGGATAATAGATGAACCTATAGCTACAAGTTTTCGCCCTTTAATTCAAAATATTCAAACATTTAAACTGATGCCAACCAGAAACGTAATACCCTATCTTATAACAGGGCGGAAAAAAAACGGGTCCTACTAGAAATTATGCTATTAAATTACGTTAAAAGAATTAATCGCCGTGAAACTCATGCAGATGGACGGGTGCCTTCCAACTGACTGGCGCATACCGTCTGAAGAGCAATATTGTGGTTTTTCTTTAAAAATAATGCGACTTGGGCATCCCACCCGGGATTACCTTATCCTTAAATTTACGTTCTTTTGTTTTCTTTCAATTTGTACTTATATACTTCCTTTACTGTTTTACTGAAGCCATATTATTTACATTTTTAAATATTTTCGACTTTATACTATATGTATGCATTGAACATGCTCATATTATATATAAAAATCTGATGTGGCCAGCACATGACTTTCTCCATACATAATATGTAAATATTTATCTACGACAGTAATTTCGAACTCTATATTCCATCTAAACTTGGAAGATGAGTGATCAATTTATATATTATTATCTTTTACGTCACAAACATTATAAATAATGTTTTTCGGGACATGCTCGATGAAAAACGATGAATTTGGCCTTTCGCCCATAGAGCCCAAAGCGCCCGCAAAGTACATAATCAGCAACTTACAGTTTATCAGCATTTCATGAATAACTCCTAAAAAATCAATGATACAAAAATATGTTTCATACAAAAGTTATAGTAAATTACATTTTCTAAAACATTTATAAATAATAGTATATACCTAAATATCATATTTATGGAGATATTTTAAAAACCGGAAATGAGCTTTGAAGAATGAAGCTCGACTTCCGGTTAACCGATTCTTTCCAAAAACTAATCAACTCTAACGACTGTAATAAAAGTACTATATATGAAATTTGGTGTTGATCCGACAAATAGTTTTCATGTTAGAGCGCCCACAAAGTACATAATCATCTTCTTCCGGTTTATCAGTATTTCACGAATAACTCCTAATCAACCGGTGATACAAAAATATGTTAAATACAAAAGTTATAGTAAAATAGATTATCTAAAACTCTTCTAAGGTATACAATATACCTATATATCATATTCATGGAGATATTTTGAAAACCGGAAATGAGCTTTGTTGAATGAAGCTCGACTTTCGGTTGATCGATTTACTCCAAAAACTAATCCACTCTGACAGCACACACCACAGTACTATATATGAAGTTTGGTATTGATACGACTAATAATTTTCACGTTAGAGCGCCCACTATCACACACACACATATACACACACACACACTAACACACACACACATACACACAGACATCATTCCGAAAATGGTCAAAACGTGTTCTAGGGACCCCAAAACATTTATTTCCGTTGAAATCTCGAGGTCGATTTTTTTCATGAAAACAATACTTTCTCTATACTTCGTATATGGAGAAAGTAAAAATTGTGTATCATTGAACTGTACAATTGTGATATTTTGACTTCAATTTTCATATATTTATCTCTATTGCAAATAAAATTCTCTCTTCTTTATCATAGAAATAAAAATGTTTTCTCACCTGATTCCTATCCTTATTTTGTGAAAATGTCTAAGTTTTATGTAATATTGACTATGTACTGGATGTATGGTATTTATGTTTTAAAATATGTATACCCTTATCATTTTATGTTCTTATGTAAATGGTTAACATTTATTTAAATATCAACGTGACTATGCTTATTGATGTATCCCATATATGTACCTATTGATAGTGTATTTATAAAATGTAATCATGTTTCTTACCATCTTTTTAGTTATGACTATCGGTAGGTTTGCGCAGGTTTTTCACACCCCCCTTCTTAGTGGATGTTTTCCTGCAGTGGATAAATGTTTTTCCTAAGAATCTCTTAGGTTTTTTACATCCACAATTCTTCTCATATATTTTTCATACTATCTCTTTAAATTGATTATTTATATATTGTAAGACGATGGGCTGGTCGGAAGAGGAGACTATTAGTCTCAATCTCGCCCGAATAAAACTGTTTTATTATTATTATTAATATTATTACATCAAAGGGTTAAAGAAGCGCAGGACAGGGGAGATCAGGTAGATGCAGCTGTGGTGGATTTAGCGAAGGCGTTTGATGTAGTGGATCACAGTTTATTGAAAAAAAGAAATGGTTATGATGGCGATAGACCCAAGGATAGTGAAATGGAAGGAGGCCGTTATTTCTAATAGAACGCTGAGAATAAAAAAGGAAATAAACAGTCAGCCCAAATTAAACTAACTTCAGGGGTAGCGTAGAGTAGTGTACTAGGACGGTTATTATTTTTTAATATTTATTAACAATATGCCGAAGGTAATAAAATGTCGTGTACGGTTATTTGCTGAAGACTGTATGATTTACAGGATGATGAAAGGAACTGGCGATTGCAACGAGTTACAAAGTTGATGGGTTAAATCATTGGGTCAAAATTGGATATAAATACAGAGAAATGTAAAGTCATCAGCTTTAATAAGAGCAAATTCCAGTATTCTAATAATATCGCTGTTTTTTTAATGAAAGAAAACAAGGTAAAATACTTGGGTGTTACTTTAGGAGATATTTAAAATGTAACGCGCGTATAGGAAATGTCATAGTCAAAGCCTATAAATCGTTAAATTTTGTGATACGTACTCTTAAGAAATTTAACAGGTAAATTAAAGAAACTGCGTGCCTATCGTTAGTTAGGCCTCTACTAGAATATGGTGAATATTTATCCGACTACGATCAAGTATGAGTTAAAAAGGAATTGGAAAAGGTGCAACGAAGGGCGACTAGGTTTGTGTTAGGAAAATATGAAAAACGTAGCAGCGTCACTCAGATGATAAAAGAATTAGGGAGGGACAGGTAGGACAGACAGAAGACAGGAGAAAGCACAGGAGACTATCAGTTTTCCATAAGACAATCATTTCCTGTGTTTAAGGAATTTATGATAGAGTAAAAGAGGAAGATTACTATGGTAGGCAGGCGCGATCATAAATACAAAGTAAATAGCATAAAACAAAAACAGATAACCGGAAATATTCTTTTCTTAATAGAACGATTAAGGGATGGAACAGTCTACCTACAGTAGTCTTCGAACCTTTCCCAAAATAGATTAAATATTTTAGTAATGGTATGAGTAAAATTAAAGATTTGACGGATGAGCCACCTGGTGACGAAATGTGAGACTAGTAGGGGATCGCCTGGTGATGTACGGTGGGCACTTCGTGGGCCGCTACGGTGGCCCTGAAGGCCTCTCAGGAACCCTGAAAAATCTTGCATGAGAAGTACCAGGAAATTAATGTATATGCTATTTGAGGTTTTATAAAATTCATACTTAATTAACTAATTCACAGTGGTGTTTATTTTTGTAATTCATATATGTATTGCATATTTATATTTTTGTATTTATTATTTTTTTAGTTTTATTTATACATGCTTACTTTGTATTTAGTAGGGTTTATTGTGTGTATTTATGGTAATATTTTTATTTTTTTAAATTAATTGTTATATAAGTTAACGTCGCTACAAATCCTTGCTACTAACTGAGGCGGTTTTTTATGATAAATGAATAAATACTATAATACGAGAAATTAATTTAATCCATCACAAATCCACTCCTGTTAAGCAACTACAAGCCATCAAAAATCCATCCTAAATATTAACATAGTAATCAAAATGACAGTAAAAACAGTACACCGGCAACAGATGTATGTAGTTCTCACGCCATGGGATTTAAAATAAGAGGAACACCGTCGGTATTCGATCTCGGTGCACTCCCCGTTCTTAAAGGAACGACGTAAAACCTTTTCTGCGGGTTAATGCTTCTCTGTGTTCCCACGCAACCTTTTGGGCGTGTTTTAATGGAGTTCCTCGCCCCCGATCTCTGACCACATAAATAAAAGAAATAGGTGCGCTTACGGAGACTATGCTAAGGACTGTGCCGAGTTCCTCAACGTCTACGGCAGATAAAAGTGTGCCCTAAAAAGGCTTTTAAAAAGGAAAGGTTGGATTATATATATTTATAACTTTCAAACTAGGAGAAAAAATTATTTGAGCCGCGAATGGAGTGCATGCTTTAAGAAATCAACCGGTTAAAGTTCTTTTGGGTCAAGGCGACCGAAGTAAAATCCTCTTTAAGGTCACGTCGAGAATTCCTTAAAGATCCCGAGATTATAATGCAGACGATGATAATGGATGAAAATCCAAAGACGAATTAGGAAATAAAGTTTTTCAAGGGAGCCGTAGGCAAAGGATTATAAGGAACTACGATTTCCATAGTATATAATGCAAGAAGACGTTAAATTAAAAGTTTTAAAAGACATTTTGGAAATGTTCATGAAATCTTCTCAAACATACGAAGTAGTAAGTTTCTGATAGCGTAAAAGATTAAATAACTATAAGGGATTGCAGTATTTTCTACACTTTAATAATATAACATGCTATAATAATATAACGAGTACCACAATGGTGATATGAAACTTAGGATAATTCGTAGATATGGCTTATAACTAAAGTAGAAGAAATGAAGAATTTATTTTTGCTCGTGGATATCCGAAAATAAAAGTTTGGGATACACTCCTTTTCTTAAAAATCACGTCTGACAGTTTTAAAAACAATGATGACCATTGTTAAATTAAATTCTATAAAGTCCTAAATCCATCTCTAAGATGCTAGTTAAGTTCAGCGCATTTGCATTTAGAATCTTAGTGCAATTTAGAAGCTACTATTTGGGAAAATATCCATATATAAATTTTTAAAGAGATTCACTCAAATAGATAAATAGCTATTTTTCCGATTTTTTAGGCACATATTAAACCAAGGAGCGCCTAAAAAATGTAACTAATATTTATGGAGATTCATCAAGTACGGCCAGATGAATCGAGGAAGGAGAATTTTGCATGGAAAACCGTCCATCAACAGACTTCTATAAGCGAAGGATGAAATTGCTAGTTATTCGAAGGTCTTTTAGGGTTGAATTCCACGAAATTATTCATCGGAAGTTGCAACGAAAGAAAATTCTATGGAATAGGAAATTTTTCAATTACCTTCAACGATGAGCTATGTAATCCATCCATTTTTCCCAGGAAGAAGTGATGACTCCCTCAACGAAAGATCTTTGTAATTCTTCTTCCAAAATGTATGGGAATCCAAAGTAAGAATGTCGAAGATGGTAAGGAACCGGCGAGGAATTTTCTTTTGACATTTAATCCCTGAAATTAAAAAAATAAAGATATTAATTTAATAATTTGGTGGTCTATGGGCAAATTATCACTTCCTGTCCTAGACAAATCTAGAAAAAGACATTCTAGTTATTTACTTCTTCCGAGTACTTAGATAAAATGTCGTTATTATCAGTTATGCTAAGTGTATGGTGTATTGTCCGGGGGGAACATCATAAACAAGTATCTATTAGCAAACATATACTAATACAATAATAATTTGCATTATAGATTCCTAACCGACTAAACAGGAATTTACTAGACATCTATTAAGGTTAAAATTTTCATAAAAGGCGCAATAGGTATGGAAATATTTTACAAAACATTTCCTTTATCTCTTATATAGCTGTACTAATATCATGTTATTTTCCTAAATTTTCCATTACCAAAACTGCGACTGGATCACTTTTTAATTCGGTACCTTTTTTAATTCACATTTGTGTCAGTTAGGCTTTGATGCCAACCTTTTCCGATTTTACGGTTGCGCGAAATTGCTAGTAAAACTTATAACCTAAGATATCTCGCACATACATGATTTTTTTGCAATAACTTTCCAGTGATAGTAATATTAGAGGAGAAGTTTAAATCTAAAAATTTCACAGTAAAAAATTTCCTCTGAGGAATAAATATTGATCAAAAAATCCACAATGTGCAGATTTTATTAAAATATTAAATAATATATTTAGAACGAACTCACTTTTTTATCTTCATCTTAGAGAAGAAAAACATTTCCACTGAAATAACTAATTATGTTTTAAGCAGGGTTGTGTATTTCGGCTAGTTTTTTTATATCCTTACAAGGTGCTTCTCTATTCTTGCGACTGAAAATTTCTTCGCCAGCTCAATGCTTGAAGGGATGTAAAATTTACAATTACGCTTACCAGTAGAAAAATTAAAAAAAAAGAATTTAATACAAAAATTGCCTAATTTTAAGTCTTTGTTTAACCGTATTTGATATGATGAATATCGGCTCCTGCAATGTAAAAGATATCTTGCGAAATTGACTCTCATACATGAAATATATGCAATTTCAATCCTTTTAAAAAATTTTATTTCAAGTACAGTGTTTTCAGAAGTTTAAGTACTGCTGATGGAGAACCTTTCAATTACTACCACTTTCAGTTTTTAGGTATAGTGAATTTGGTTATACTGCACATAATTTGTTTTTGCCAAAATGAACGATATATCAAAATTATAAAATACGGTTGGATACTTGAAAAATCATTGAATTATGGATGATAGCTTTCGTTTTATGTAAGGAATTATATTTTCTGGGGTAATTTTGATAAATTGAGGGACAAATTATGTGAAATTAAAATCAATGGTAGCAGCCGTCACTTTGTGGTATTCCATTACTGGAAAAAATAAACACAATGTATTCAATCCCACAATTCCACAACAAAAAAGTTGTGGAATTGAATACATTGTGTTTATTTTTTCCAGTTATATGAAATTATAATTAGAGGTAATACTTGGCATTGGTTTGAATCATACTTAACAGACAGAACAGCCATGATTCTAGTGAATATATAATATTGTGCATATGGGAGCGCTTCAACGCACAGCTTTTGGCCCTTTATTGTACAGAATCTACGTTAATTCAGTTGTGCACTGTGTAAAGATGTTGAAATCCTGTTATATGCTGACGATATAGTATTGAATTCTTCAGAAAGTAATTTCGAAAATGCGTTTGGCAGGAAGTAGAATGTCTTAAATAGTATTGCAAAGTGGTCCTTAAATCATGAGTTAATAATCAATATCAACAAGACAAAACTATGGAAGTGCAAATAACCCTTTTGAATACCAGTGAATACCAGTTGACCCTTCATGAATAACCAGTTTGTTGGAAAAAGAAATCAGTGTGTGCTACTGATAAACTATTGAACAGGTTTCAAAAATTAAATATTTAGACATTAAAAATTTCACATTTTTAATACATGTAAACCTAATCATTATTCATAAAAATGGCTTCTCTTTTCTTTATTTTTTTAACGTAAGTAATTGATATGTAAGATCATGTTTACATAATATTCTTTATTAAGTTGACCAAGGAATATTTGTTCATTAATGTATCTTTAAATCTTCTTCCGCCTCAAAAAATGAATTTTTATAATGATAAAATATATCGACCGGGGAGTACAGTACAGTTCAACAGTAGTAATGAATGAAGTTAATGAATGATTGTACATGGGAAATCACAGCATTTTCTTAGTTTATTGAAACTCTTTTTGTACAGCTTCTGAAGAGAAATGGTTCAAACATACTGCTGCTTAACTAAGAACGCTGGTAAGTACATGTCTGCAAAGGAGAGCATTGCACGAACTTGCGATGGGGATTACATCAAAATACATAAACAACGGTATTAATATACCTTTACATTGAGGCTTGCTGAGGTCATGAGTGAATCATTGAAAACTCAACATGATCCGTTATAGGCTCTTAAGGATGGTTATTTGACATTGGGAGAATTGGAGCTTATGGTGCAACTCAGTCTTCGAAAGGACGCGTGCAAAAGTTGGCCTTTGCAAGCGGTCAGAGGATTACGCGTCGGAAAAGTACGTATTCGGGGGAAACTTTAGAAAACTGCCGATCCGACGTTTAAGCTTCGTGGAATTACTTTCCCTAATACTCGAGGCTCCCAACGTGAAACGATCTGTTCTATGTCTGCTTCCGATTGGCCGCGAAGGGAATGAACAGCACCAGTGAGATTCTGAAAGTCACCGTCTACTTATTGAAGTGTTTAAATCCTTATG
Source organism: Sympetrum striolatum (assembly GCA_947579665.1). NCBI lineage: Eukaryota > Metazoa > Arthropoda > Insecta > Odonata > Libellulidae > Sympetrum > Sympetrum striolatum. The sequence continues at coordinate 78,568,407 of OX388348.1, read as the reverse complement.
TATTTTCCCGTAATGTTGCAAGCACTGTTTCAAAGTAAAGTACCGGACAATAAGCCTTATTTTCGGGAATATAGCAAATAATTCCTTATGCTGCTACTGATGATAAATAACAGTTTAATCTCGAGATTTGCTAAATTTTAAAATTTTCCCAAATACAAATAAGAAATTCCCTTAAATAATTATGGACGTATTTCGTTAGGCAAAATCTCTCAAATAAATAGATTGGGATATAAAATTCAACAACGTAAGAGAATGGCGACTATTTAAAATCGTGAACGAATACAGAAACAGAAAAAAACGATACGTTCACCGATGTAAAAACAAAATTTGGTTCTAGAACGTTAACTGCAATGGGGATGTTGTTTAACATTCAGGCTACTGCTCTTTTGGGTCACAGAGATATTTGGATTCCTCGAGTTTGAATGGGAAAAGTGATCCATAAGCGTACTAAAATATCAGCTAAATATGAACCTATTATAAAGATAACTTCAAATATCTGTGTAAAATATGATTTGAATATATCATAAATTTTCAGTTTTCTTCGATTTCTATAGATTTACCATTCAAAATTACCAGATCATCTCAAGCTCATATTTCTCAAAATATGTAACATATCACATAAATGAGTCACTTCCAGTTTAAGTACGACAAGGTAATAGTTCCAACTTAGGTCCGTTTAGATACGCGTTAAAGGATAACCCAGCGAACAAGTGCAAATATTTCCACCATCCCATTCAATCACTCCAACGCCTAGCACAATGTCTCGCTTTTTTACCTCTCGTTTATTTTATTCCGCTACGAATTCAATAACTGAATTTGATTATCAGAATTGGAATAAAACGCCAACGCGAGGATTTCCCACCACCACATGCTCGCTATTCTTTGCCAAAGAATTTGCCATCGCAAAAAATAATCTCCCATTCGCTCTGATTTTTCCATTAGCGCTCTATAAAACATATTCGATTTTTTCCGAACGATTTCGAGCTCTATAAAGGCCGAAATGAATGAAGAGGGCGCTAAATTCAGCCTCGGATGGCGGCAATTAATTACGGACGCTTAAATGATGAGAGAGTGCCTTGGGCAAAGACGGATGCGGAGTCAAATAAGGAAAACTCTAGAGAGATAAATGCATGCAGTAATAAAGGGAATAGCGAGAGAGTTGTAATCCAAACCCTCCGAAAGGGTTAATCGGGACCAATACAGGTGATTTACTTGCAGATCCTCGGCGGCTCAATCAACGGATGGGGATTTATTTGCGTCGAGAGTTCCATGAATCCAACCGAGGATAAAATGAATCAAACTGTTGGTGCGAAAACAGTTAAACTGATCAAAAACTATCGATGGCCATTTTCATCGGTGGTAATAATTTTTATGAAAATAAACCCATCCATATCAATATCCCTTTTCTTATCTTCTCAAGCTCAATTAAGAGTTTCTGAAACAAATTAAATATGAAGATTGAAACTCAGAAGAATATCACAAATGAAGGGTGTGGTTTAATATTCATCACTTATTCATTAGCAATAAGATATCAAATTATTTCCTTCTTTACCCTCTGATTTTCTCTGCAGCTGTATTCCACAATCTGAAATACCTCATTAAGTACGGAAATTGATAAAGCAGGAGATAAATTTTCACAGCTATTTTAGCTGCAGTTAAAATTACCTATTTTCTCGAATTTCCGCATTTTAACCAATCCATTTCCTCGATTTCCCACCATGTTCTATTTCACCCAAGTCCCTTATATAATCCGCTATCAGTCTCTCGTAGAGGCGGATGCAATTTAACCGCGAATCAATTCATCGGACGAAAGGGGAGGCACATTGGGAATATTTATAAAGGCCGATTCGGACCTAAAGGCAAGATTACCTGCGCAGAGAGGTGCTGGTATGCGCCCAATCGTCCCTCCAAAGCACCGCAACTCACTCAAAGAATCCTTCATTCATTTCATACCAATCTTATTTGTTTCTCTTCAGCTATTCTAACCCATTGCATTCACTATCTTTGCTCTTCGTTCAAAGTCACGCTTACTTGTAAAGATGGTGAAATCTGGATTAATATTGGCTGATTAATTCTCTTATATCATAAGCGTGTATTTACACCGAAATTATTTACTTAGTTTGATGAACAAATCTCACCGTGGAGCCGATTTGTATTAGAGATCAAAAGGTGATTCGTATGCGATTTCTGACCCACACCCGGGCAAACGGTTTCTCTTCCCTATCCTCTTTCTCCTTTGCCTATCTCTCTCTCCCCCCTATTCTCCTCCCTCTCTCTGTTGCCTCCTCTTATTCACTCCAACTTATCCACCATCTGTCATATTCTTTTTCCCTCCTCATTTTTTAATGTTATCTCCCAATTATTTCCTAATATTATCCCTTCATATTCATGCGTTACGTTAATCACGAATTTAAATTCTCTATTATCTACTTCGATTTTTGGTAAGTAATCGAAGTGATGTGTACCTTTCCACAAAATGTTATATTGTGAAAATTGGACAAGCAGTTCGGGCGTTAATTCGTCATCGTCGGGTTCGAAGTGACAATAAAAAATACGAAGCATCATGCTGAGTAATGATATCTGTATGTCACTTTGGACCTCACTATGGTAACATAACGCCGAAATTGGTAGTTCAGTTTTCATTATAAAAGATTTTGTGGGAAAGTACATATCTATCCAATTACTATCGATGGACTTGCACAATATCTCGGTCACCTCCGTCGAATTCATTATTTATTATTTCATTCTTTTCTCATCAACTCTGAACTCTTCTTCTTCATCTTTTCGCAATATTTCCCATTGAAGTTCTCCTATCTCTTCTAGTATATCTTTTAATTGTCATCTTACTTTCTTTCGCCATCTTACACTCTTCTTTTTCCATCTTAATCGCCCCTTTTCCCTTCTCCAATCAACTCTTATCCTTTAATTCCTTACTACTTACCTATTTCCTTATTAAATGTTTTCTTACAGCCTTATTCCTTTTCTATGTCGACTATTAATCCTTATTTCTCTTTTTCTAACTCTCTCAATTTCTCTTGTAATCAATTTGTGTCTGCATCGAGGTATTCAAAAATTGTCACCGAGAATGAACACATTAAAAACAGCGCAGAGATGTTGTTTGATAATAATATTAGTGAGCATAACTTATGCTTCATAATTGGGCAGAAACGACCTCTGTTTCACCAGGAAAGATTAACTGTGAAATGTATTAGTACATCACAAACATAACATCCAAGTTTGAGCATGTTCACCTCACTGAGCCAAAATAAATTGGGAGAGAAACATCTATGTCTATGTCTATGTCTATGTAAGAACCCTGCAAGCCGCCTTTCGGCGTGTGGCAGGGGGTGCAAGCACCTTGACTCTATTTTCCTAAACGGTTGCTTTCGCGTATACTTCGCGGAAAAAATGAATTTTTGAAACGATTCGTTTTAGCATCTATTTCCCTAATCTTTCGGGCAGTATCAGCACGGCCCATATAACAGGGGGGTCGCATTATATCGGTTACATCATCTGAAAACGTAATTTCTCTGAACTTATTTAATAAATTTATCCTTTGAATTTTTCTTCTATCTTCTAATGATTCCCATCCACAAAAACCCTGTCAATATAGTTTTTCTGTAGCACTCATGAAGAAAAAAGTAGCAATTTTCTACTAATAGTAATCATACATAGTAATAGTAATTACTAAGATTTTCGTCATTACTACAATGGCTTTCCACAAAGTAACTCCTGGCCATCAAGATTTCATTCATTTTATATATCATTCAATAAAGAGAGACCAAATTCATCGTTATTGTTCAGCATCACTCATATTCTAGCACCTTTAAAAATCACCATAGCCTTGAACAATAGTGAAACAAAAGTGAGTTAAAGATGCATTTTGAACAATCTGAATCGAAACGAAATGAAATAAATTCCATCCATCAGAGTTGATAGAATGAATAAATAAATCATACAGTGGCACAATACTATTAAAATCCAGACTTTGGACTTCTGCTTGAATCCCTTCCTCATAAACCAACCTCACAATTTCTCTTTCTCCCTCCGGTGCTGACCGAGTGTTTCAATAATAGACGCAGAGCTCGCCGGGGACAAAGTGCCGCAGTTCGAAACCAATCGGGCTCATCTCGATGCCCTTTGACTCCAACGAGAGGAGGGTTTAATCATTTTACGACGGCATTTGTTTGATGGCGTCGATACGAGCGTCGGATTTAAAGACATGGCGATGGCTTCCTTTTCCTCGATAATGGCGAATCGCTTGTAAAAGCACGTCCACAAACTGATTGTCGAAATAGTTTTCCTGGGGAATTGCTCGGGAGGTGATTCACTCACATTCACGGATGTTCAGTCACAGAGGTGAAATAAACGGAATTCGTGAGTTGCTACCCATCGCTTTCCCTCTTTGCAATAGGAACAGAAGGTAAAGGGATCTTCCGTATTCTTTCACGGAAACTTTCGAGGTAAAGGACACCGTTTTAGAAGATTAATGCCAACAAAACAGGTATCATTAATTGGTCGATTTTCTTCGGTTATAGAAAATATACAAAGAAAAATTACACAACGCTTATGAAAAGCGAAATTATAAAGACAGTTGGCCCCTTTAAGTTGAAAATCAGTTGTGAAATCCGCCTCTTTGACGATTCTAAAGGGCAGTTGGGTCTCAATCTCGACTGAGCTCAAAATAGATCACCTTTGCTCAAAATATTTCACCTTTGTACCTTATTTTATATATTTTCACCTATTTTATATGTAAAGCAGACATACACAACTTCAAATGCAGTTACGAAATATGAATAGCATATTTGAGGAGCCGTACACAATCCTGCTGTTTCATTTAGAAGCTGTGCAACAATGATCCATCGTTCGAATTTTATTATACCATCACATAGCCCGAAATTCATTGCTCATATAAAACAATAATTTTCTCGATGAATCATTCCCATAAAAATATCAAATGGATACTTGTTTATATTATTATTTTTCGCCTTTAGCATCTCGTACGTATTTCTTCTCCATTGCGTTCTCCATTGTATTCTAACTCTGATAATTTCCTTCGACAATCTCTCTCCTCTCAATATTATAACAAAACATTTCATCTAATGTCGCACTATTGCTTCAATCAAAGCTCTCTATACTCCCTTCGCCTCGGGTACTTCGCTTTTATTCGTATAAACTAAAATTACTTTATCCGTTTGATTATTATTATTTGATTATTTGAATATGTTACATTCATTTGAAATATAAAAACCAACTCCGCTATTTAAACCATCGGAAAATAACTAACCAACATAAATCAAACCAAGCGTTTAACGGGAACAATGCTTTGTAATCAATAAGTAGATGTTAATTTCATACAGAGTATGTAGTAAATCAATTTGGCATCCATCTATTGGAAAAGATACACCTAAATTAAGTGGGATATTGCATAAGAGAAATATGTATTTGAAAAGGTTCACTAGCATGTTTCTTCTTTCATTAAAGCTAATATTATATTTTACAAGAATGGGATGCCCAATAGCTCTCTTAGTAGGAATGGAAGAAGAAGTAATACACTCTATGGTAATACTATGGCCGATTTTAGTCTTTCAAATTCATTTTTCGAAATTCTTAACAAAAGGGAGTTGGGCATGGACAGTTTGAAACTAAGTCATCTACTTTGCTAGGATTCTGCTTCTCATGGAAAAGGTCTTTTTATACCACTATAGCGCTATTATAAAATGGGAATTGAAAGTTGAAGCAGTTAATTCATATGAAGACACATAAAAGTATTGTATTGAATTGAAATGTTAAACTCATGTAATCAGAGCAAATGGTTTTAAACACATAAGCGCTATTTTCAATCCAACTACTTTTCCAGGGTTTCAATATTTTCCACCAGACCAGATATTTCTGGTAAAGGGATGAAAGAATGAAAGGGACTCCGCTATTACCACGCAGGAAAAACTCAGAAAATTTATTCCCGAAACTTTTCCAATCATGTTAAAAGGAGGTTTTATGCGCTTTTCAGTAGCCACCCAATATTATATTCTAACGTTGACCATTTCTAAACCGAGCTTCATCACATGAAATCTCGAACGAGGAGCGCTGATTAAAAAGCAACAAATTCACACTGAAAGCTTTCATAAGTTATTGATTCTATGAAACCCCCAAAAAATTTTCACCTGCAGTATTTTCTTTAAATAGAGTTGTTTGCTATGAAGTGGATACATTTCCTAAATTATGCTTTCACTATTATGTAAATATTAAATTGATTTGTTTTTAACGAAAGACATTTATTGATTAAGATTGATGCAAAACATTTCAAAAAATTAAGTGCACGAAGATGATCCACGAGGATAAGCTTCATTGATACGAAAGAATTATACGAATGCGTATATGATATAACTATGCAAAATTGTTATACCTAGATTTTGCATATTACCAAATAATTCTAACTAAACATTTATAATATTTCATTCATATTTTGCAATCTGCTATGCCTTTAAACAATAATCTGAACAGAGTTCAACTGTCTGTCTACTGAACAAACTAAAGTAAGAACCTTTGTGTAAGCATATATGTAAACAAACAGTTCAATGTATTATTTCTAATTTTTACATTTTTGCAGAGAGAGAAGTTAAGTTAAAATTGGGGACGTATATGTGATGTATTATCTAAGATACTATACTTTTTTAATGCTAATAACCTAAAATGACTTTTCAAGGTTTGCTAATGAGTTAGCAAAACCTCTGTGAATACAGAATCGTAAAAAAAGAAAAGAAACATTGGTGTATGTAGGTAACTTAATAAAATGGAATTGACGCTGTTTTTCCTCGTTATTCAAATATTGGCTCCAGGCTCTGGAATTCACGCTTCGATTCCCAAATCGATAGCATTTCACAGATGGTTTAAAGTGACCGTTCATTGACCGATGTTTTCTGTAATGATTTCCAGATCCTGAATATACATGAGATTCCCTCGGGCTATTTTCGTTGCAGACGATGCCTCTAGTAAACGAATGAAATGCTGTCGGCAAAAACGCAAAGAGAGCCAAACTTTGTGAGAAGGAGGTAATTGAGTGGATGCATCCAAGCTTTTCATCAGTAAATCATTGAATTTCATAGTTCCGCCAATTCAGCGATTGGACTTCTTCAATTCTGTATTTTACACAAGAGAGAGAAAACTATTTTAAGACAAATTAGAAAGAATCACTTACCAAGCAAATATTTTGTAAGAGAGAGCTCGAATAATCAATTACGTACAACTATTGATGAATATTAATGTAACGGACCAGGGCAAAAAGGGAAATTTCGCGATAGTTTCCTTGACAAAATGAGGGTTGAAATTCGTCTAAAACCTCTAATATTATTCGTGATCTAATTTTTACTTTCTCCATATACGTAGTATAGAGAAAGTATTGTTTTCATGAAAAAATCGACTTCGAGATTTCAACGGGAATACATGTCTTGGGGTCCCTGGAACACGTTTTGACCATTTTCGGAATGATGTCTGTGTGTGTGTGTGCTTGTGGGAGCTCTAACGTAAAAACTATTTAGCTAGTCAATACCAAACTTCATATGTAGCACTGTGGTAAGTGCTGTCAGAGTATATTGGTTTTTGGAGTGAATCGGTTCTCCGGAAGTCGAGCTTTATTCTTCGAAGCAAATTTCCGTTTTTGCCAAATATCTCCATTAATATGATATTTAGGTAAATACTATTACTTATAAAAGTTTTATAAAATAAAATTTACTATAACTTTTGTATGAAACATATTTTTGTATGACTGATTGTTTAGGAGTTATTCATGAAATACTGATAAACCGGAAGTTGCTGATTATGTACTTTGTGGGCGCTCAGGGCGCTGTGGGCGAAAGGCCAATTTCACCGCTTTTCATTGAAAATGTCCCTAAAAACATTACTGTATAATATTGTAATATTGTATATAATGTTGTGACGTGAAAGATAATATGATATAAATTAATCACTTATCATCCAAGTTTAGATTGAATATAGAGTTCGGAAATACTGTCGAAGATAAATATTTACATCTTGTAAATTAAGAAAGTCATGTGCTGGCCACATCAGATTTTTTTCTGTACGTTTGGGTGTTTTTAAATATATAGAGGTAAAACGTGTCTATATAAGATTGATGAATGCTATCAGTTAGTATGATTTGGTGAAGGAACAATATTTTCAATTCTACCCTCAAATTGACAGTGAAAAATATTAAAATATTCAGTAAATTTTGATCTCATTAATTCTTCCTTTTTATCAAGCCATATTTTATCTTACTTTTCTGTGTGTTAGCATAGCAAAGACAAAGAAAGGGCAACGTGTTTGTTCCGTACCCCCTGCCACACGCCGAACACTTAACAGATTTGCAACTCTCTCAAATTCAATTCACGGTGGGATGTCAATTCAAGTAAACAGTTTGATTTTACTAATTTTGCTCAATTTTGAAACCAATACTCAAGTACCCCTTAAGTGGCACGTTGCAATGAGAACTCTGAGAGTTTAACTAATTGATCAAGATACACTAATAGTTGGAGATTTTTTTCAGCTTAATAAAAATATTCATCCCTGGTGGGGTTCGAACCCACGACCTTTGGATTAGAAGTCCAACGCGCTATCCTCTGCGCCACAGGGACTTGCTACTAATCGATGATATTACTGCAATCTTGTTTATTTTCCTGTTACTTGGCAATCATAATCCAATAATTTTCCTTTAATCACCCATATAGACAGATAGAGCTTCGCTATCATAATCCAATAGGTGTGGTTTCCAAACAATGTTCTTTTCGATTGAATTCTCATTACTCTATTTCTACCATTTATAAAACCTTCGCTCCAGCTAAATTCATTTGATTCTTGTTAATAGCTAGCAATAAAATTCCTACGGCCCCATTTTCTTATTTCCAAGGATCTTTTACCAAAGTTATCGTAATGAATGAGTAGCATGAGTCAATGTTGCAATCATTCTAACTACTTATCTGTAATTCATACCTTTATGATCCCTCAAAGTCGCATGTGATAACATGAATGTCAAACCAATATAATTTACACTTGCACTTTTTTGAAGCTAATTTTATATTATTAGATGCCTGTTACCCTTACGATACTGAAACGTACTGGGACTTTTGTGTTTTCTCCGAGAAATGTATCTGATTTTGACAGATAATTCAGCTGAACACGCCAATATTTACTGTTTTATTAGCCTGAAAACATTCTCCAAAGACAAAGCTGTAACCGAACAGAAACTACAGAAAAAATCTCACAGATATGAATTTTCATGGGAAAAAATCTCCTCGTTGATAGAGGTCACATTTATAAACTCCCCACAGGCAGGAATGTTCATGTTTATAAATGCTTATTAAGTCCAATTCCCACTTTGATTGACGCCCACAGAAATAAATTCTGGACTGAATTAATACCCATATTATACTGCGTCTGATAATAACATCTGTCGACCAAAACGAAATTTCTCTATACTTAGATTTTGATATATCACTTTCTTCTTTACATTCTTATACTAATACAGCACTGTGTAATTAAATATATATTTAAAAATACTTTATCTAACAATTATCATGGAAAACTTCATTAATCTTTCATAAGCATGAATAATTTGCTCTTATAAATAAATGCTGTCCCCGAAGGAGTTTATGAATCAGTACACTTTCTAGTCTATCGAAAATACATACGAAATATTTATTGATATTTTTATTTATTCGCTGATATTACCTCGAAACTTAACAAATTTGCATCAGCCGAAACTACGATAGAATAGAACTTTAGTCAGATGATGCCAAATTTGTAATATTGCGAATTCAATTTGGGATGACATTAAGTAGCCATACTGCTAGAGACGGAAAATCTATACAATCATTTACCATGATTCGAATCCAATCTTTTAGGAATTTCATAAATATTTCTCGTGTCGCAACCTTTTTGGGACGTATAGGTGTTGTAAATACAAATGAAATAAATCTTCAGAGATCCCTATTTCTCTTCGACCAGATAAAAAACAAAATTTTGTTGTGTAACAGTGAACTGTGATTTGGGGAAATAAATTTTTCTGGAATAAAGCATAATTTCTTCGAATTTCATATAAATTCACTTTGATAACGTCCTTGATTAAATTAAATTTAGAACTATTTTATATTTTCGTCCTGGAAAATTCGAGGAAATTAAGTAAATTTGGGTTTTTGGGGAATTGTCTTTCTCGAGAAGAAAATTAATTATAACGAGAATATGTCTGATAAAAATATATTTTAACGCAACGGTTTTCTCATACCCAGAGAGCATTTGGAATTCAGGGAAGCATCTCTTTCACACGGCAATTTATTATTTTCTCATTCGAAATTTCAGGGAAGCTGTGAAATAATTTTATTATCCTTAACTTAATTTACGTCAAAACTACCTTGACTCTGAAAACAACAGCAGAAGAAATAAAAGCGTTCCAGAAATTCTAAGAAAGAATGGACTGAAAGAAATAAACCAAAAAAGAGATAAGAAATCCCTAAGAGAGAAGAAAACTGTAGAAAAAAATTATAACATGCAGATAAAGGTATGTTAAGTGAGAATTATTTATGATATTTAAGCTTTAATTAATATTTTATATAATCATCAAGTATATCTTTCTCTTTGAATTTTTATCCTCATTCGAAGGTTATACAACAGTATAAAATAAACTACACAAAGTCATACAATCAATTCCAATATTTGACCTATTTCTGTCACTTATATTGTAAAAAAACTTCCTTCAATTCTATCCTTCCGTAGTGATACTGTTATGGGAATAGTGTAGGTTCAATGTCAAACTAAATATTAGTTTTCATAGCAATCTCTATTTAAGGATTACACTGACTATAACAATTGATATTATTGAGCAGTAAGTATTTCCATTTTCAATCCCTCCTGAATGAAAATGTAATGTTTAAACTTTTGTGTTGTTTAGTTATAATTGGTTGTTACTTAATTACTTCAACCTTGAACGCACTTATCTTTAGGTTTCGGGTACTTCGACTTCGGTAAGTAGAAAAAATAACTGGAGGATTTTGGAGCTTTTTGATTCTAAGGTTGTAACACAACCTTGTTACTTTTCTCATTTTTAGATAGACGGTTCATTTAATTAACACACACCGATTTCTAATTTCTAATGTCTAATCGGAATAAGGCTTTATACTGAATGAAGAGGGATACTTTTCCACACAACTTAATTACGGAGATAACTGATTTCGACAGGTCCATGTCGTTATCAAATTTCAATGATGATATTGACCTGTCGAACCCGGTGATCTCCTTAGTATAATGGCTTGGAAAAGTATACATATCGTTTCACTCGGTATTAAGTTCTCAACATTTCGGCCACCTCAATGGATTTTAAGACTTTATTTTATGCTTCACTATGCGCAACCAGCGTATCCACTACTAGTGTATGTTTACACTATGTAACATGTTTGCATTTCTACCTGATAATTTATCTACTTGCAGTGATTCTGTTACAATAATATTGTGCTGATTCCACTAAAACACCAAAATGCATTTTAATTAATTTAAATGGCAGAAAGAGAAATCATAATAAATCCCAAGCTTACCAATGTTATTAAAGATGTATGCGGTACGATGATTATATATTATGGCTAATGAACTTTAATTCATCTAGCGGAAAATATAAAATTATAACTTTTTAAATGAGATACGCATTTATAATTATGAATTATTCGAATAAAGGATGGATTTTCTATCTATATAGTAACGAAATCAATTAATACATATATATGTTTACTTCACAATCATTTTTAAAAATAATTAAAACCTGGATAAATGTAATCAAAACTAAATCGAAAATTCATATTATAGGATATGGAAATTTTTTACTATACTTGGAATTTTTTCATATTATCATTGGTCCATTTTTAATATTCTCAGTATTCTTTTCGGTATTTTTTTAATCGAAAATTCATAAGTTATTCTTCGGAAATCTTTTGCTTCCAATCGCTGAAAAAATATAAACTCCAAAATCGGTATTCCGTATCAAAGATAATGTCAACTAAAATAAATGCGAGTATAGTAGAAGTCTTATAAGTTTACTTGCACGATTTCAACACTGTTTAATGAGTAAACATTTTAGTGGAAAATAATGATAAATAGCCAATATTTTGCCCAAATGACGAAATACGTATTTGGTGACATATTGTGTGCACCTAGTGATGTGTATGTATTACTTACGTATTAGAATAAATTTAAAATATCACTTACGGGCATCTAATTGCAAATAGTTATTATTTGGTTATAAAGTTTCTTACTGCTTGTAACAATCAACACATTTGCGACATAAGAGTGTGTTTAGATACTGTTTTTGCACATATAGAATATGTTGATCTTGCCACCGACGATTTTCAGCTTAAAAGCTCATGTCCGTCTGCAAGAAAATGGATATATTCCAGAAGAAAAACTGTCACAATTAAAGTCTTACAGAATCGAGACTCGAACCCTGGTTGACATGTCTGAGAGTTGTGGCTGATTAATTTGGTTGACTACGTATCCGCCCGATGAGTAGAAGATCCAGCTTTGATCCCCTGTCTTCCCACACCTTTTTCATGTTCGTTTTTACTTGTGATTTTCCCTTATGCTTTCCTTGTAGAATTTCTTTATCTGAACCTTTATGTAAATATCGAATTAACGGTAGATGAATCTGAAAATGGCTATTTAAGCTGTAAATCTTAAATATATATAAAAATGCCTGTATGTGTGTATGTATATTCCACGTAATCTCAAAAACCAGACGTTGCACGATGTTCTAACTTTAAACATCATTAAATGTCTTCCCGATTGATGATCAAGTAGTACTTTAAATTTGCCTAAAGTCCACGGTTCGAGCCCAGACGACTAAAACAGTTTTTTCATAAGAAATACATGCAAAGATCATTTTTTTCGTTGCAGGCTTCAATTCTATTGAAAAACTAAATTAGAAAGAACGGTCGTAAGGAGTCGAAACGAGCATCAAAAGAAGGGAAATAGAATAAAGATTCTTATTTTGGTCAAGAAATATCGTTTTCGATTCGAAATTGCGAGAATTTCGATAAAATATACGAAAATTTTGACTAAATTACCATGTGTAAACAAACCCATTCCCTTGACGATATAAATTTTTAAAAATTCGAATTTTGTTGACGAGTCTGTAGCAACCAAGTTTTATTTGCATCAACTTAATTGTTTACCGTCTTTTTCGTAAAATGAAATGAGTTTTATGCAGTGGTTTAATGTAAATGGATTTATACCGATCAATTCAACTATTGCTTATTAATATCCTGGTAAGTTGAGGATGTTCAGAATATATTCTTCTGAATTAAGTATTAAATCTAATCTATTTGCTTTGATGTATATTTAGCAAATTACGGAAATGGAGTTTGCGAAGAAAGAAAAGAATTCCCAGATTCGTAGTTTGTAATCCTTGAAGAGTTGAACGGCAAGTTGTTAAGTTGTAGCAGACCTCCAGCATCATATGATAGATCAAAAAGGTAAAGCAATTTTAATTTTGTTAAACGCAGGATGCAAAAATTGATTTATTCCTTGTTTTTAAGTGCTTCCACTCCATATTCATTTACTATCCTTCTGTTATTGGTGTTTAATTTTTGTTTCTATTTCGACATTGCGATTACTTTTGTGGTTCGTGTTTATGTTACACATTTTAAGATTGAGATACCAGTCAGTTCCAAAATACATTTACTTTCCGTGTAGAATATTCATCGTTGGTTATTTGAGTGAACTGTAATTTATTTCTGTCATTTACGTTTAATACTTGATTCATTTAGCCTCTTTGTACTTGTATGAAAATGTAACTTTAAACGTGGTACTGCTTATCCTAATGTGATCTTAGAATATATATATATATATATATATATTTCAAAACAAGGGAAATAGAATAAAGATTCTTACTTTGGCTGAGAAATATAGTATGCGATTTGAAATTGAGAGTATTTTGATAAAATATACGAAAATTTCGTCTAAATGTTCATGTTGTAAACAAACCCATTCCCCTGACGATCAAGGCGATTATTGATTCCGAACTCATGTGTAATTCTATAAGAAGACATGGCGGATCAATGGCCAGTTAAAATAAATTTTGAAAATAAGAGTTGAAGATTTTATGATGAAGAAAAAATTAAATGGCATTTTAAAATTTGTTGTGACAAACCTGTGAAGAAACGCACGTTGAAAGGTACGGACATTTTTCCATTGATTTTTTCAATTTTCTTTAAGCGTCTGTGAAAACCGTGTGTGAGTTTTGTTTTTGGTAACGTGATTGATAATTGAATATTCAGTGAAATAAAACGATTTTGAAATTCGTACGTTGATAGAATTTGCATTCTCGCAGTCAATTCCACTGATTTAAAATAATAACGTGGTAAGTTGTGGACATCTCTCATATTATTTTTGAGTTTTGACGGAAATTACGGACGTCCTTATTTCTTATGTTTAATAGGTCTTTGTTTTCTTTTAAGTTTTGAGCGACGAGTGGTCAGGAGCGAATAAGTAACATTTCAAAGCCTAAAAAGATAAAGCGATTTCAGTTATCTGTAGACCGCAAAAAATCTAAGATATTGTAATAGAATGGGTAATTCCTTACTTCAATCCAAATCCAAACTACTGCCCGCGGGCCGCATCTGCTGTTTGATAGTTAATAAAGCTGAAAAGTTTGGAGACCCCTGGAGACGTTTAAAAAACTTATGTAACATTAATGGCCGGTATTGTAATGTATATTTTGTGTTGTTTATAACTTTAATCTTCGTATAAATGGCTTTGCCTTTTCATCATATTGTTTATCAGTTTAAATATTATGAAATTGCATGATTTTATGTATTGTTAATTGTTTAAAGTGAAAAATTCCGTTTTTTTTTCGGAACCGTATAGAAATATCTAATGCTGCGTAAATAATGCACTTATCATATAATGAATTTCGTCATACGAGCATAGCTCCACAGACTGATTTCGGTAAAGTTGTCGCTCTATTGTCATGGCTTTTATCGTTCCATCCTAATATGGCGTTGTGTCTTGCACTTAATCATTCCCAAGATCTACGACTACTTTCCTGGGCATTAATTAACATACCACTACATTTTATACGAGTCACGAATTACCACTAACAACCTCATGTTATAAGTATAGCCAAGATAAAACAATGAAACATACCTTCTGGATCTATGATACACCATTTCTTAATCCATAATCTTAGTCCATTCTCGGAATCACACTTACTCAGTTACTGAAGATATCCTCTCAATGATGACCAGTCGAAAGTTTGTGGCTTCAGTTGGCGTAGAAAGAAGAAAAATGCTCCTTTAGGAGATAAGTCAGAGGGGAAGGAGCTATTATGTATGCCTCTTTTCATACGTAGATACATTTTGATACATTGTTACCGAAAAGCTCATTCAGCTACTAGAACCTTCCTTTAGAAGATATAAGCCAAGAGAGAAGAAGCTATATGTAAGCCTCACTTTCATATGTAGATACATTTTGACAAATTGTCACGGAAAAGATCATCAACCTGCGTTAAATTGAATATTGTGTTAGAGTGGATTTGTACACTTAATTGTAACTTACATTTCTTGATATATTGGTTTGGAAAGTCTGGTATTCGCTATTTACCAATTTATGAAGAATTTGTTACGATCAAGGTTATTACACTGATATTTATGAAATTAAATATCCCCGTTGAGAATCAATGGGTACTTCTGCTAGTCTATTATATAATACAGAGTGTGGGTGGGTGTGTGTGTATGTTCGCTAAAAACTCGAGAACCGAGAGTCGCACAACTTTGAAATTTCCTACATTATTAAAAGTTGACCCCGCGCAGAGTATAGGCTACTTTTTATTTCCATAAGGTCCACGGTTCGAACCCAGACGGGTCAAAACGTTTCCATAAGAAATACACGTAGAGGTCAGTTTTTCTGTTGCAGGATTCATTTCTTTTTCAAAATTAAATTAGAAATAATGGTCCTAGAAAGTCGAATCTAGCACCAAAAGAAGGAGAATAGAATTAAAATCCTTTTTTGGTCGTAGAATATCGTTTTCGATTCGAAATTGTGCACAATTAGATAAAGTACGTCAACATTTTATCGAAATTTTGAGGTCGTAAGCAACCCATCCCCCTGACGATCAAGGCGATTGTTGATTTCGAGCTCATGCGTAATTCCATAAGAAGACGTGGAAAATGAATGCCCAGATACAATTAATGCTGTAAGATATCTATTATATATAATACCCTCTCCGGATTCATTCATATCTATCTATTATATATATAGACGTTTCTCCGGATATACCTATATATAGGGGATCGAAATTCTACCCATGTTCCCCAAGTACCACTGACTTGAAATATTTGTGACGTGGTGATCATAACGTGTACCCTCCAGAAAAAGGGCGACTTTGAACCTCAGTGTCATGGGTTCGATTCCAGAAGGCCCCAAAGTCATGATTTTCTCCATAAAGATACATGGCGGGGATTTTCGAAATTTTTTGAGGCACTTTCTGGCTAAGTACAGAGTTGAAATTCGAGGTATCGCTGGAGGCCGTGCGTGTCCGACAAAAACCATTAAGACATCATCGAAGATTATCCTTGGTTCGACGCTAGGTCATGGCAAATATTCTCCCGTTTAATTTACATCGCGATTTTTAAGATTTATTTTGAATCACTTCCCGATAAGATAGAAACTTGAAACTCGGCGAGTGGATAGAGACTGTAAATATATTTTATATACGTTGTAAAATCAATTGTGATTTCCCCGTTGAGAATCAACGAGCACTTCTGCTAGCGTTAAATATAATCGTAAAATTACCTGAATATGCGGTTTTTCTTAGCTGATAGGAAAAGATGTCAGAGCATCACACCTTTTTTATGGATATGGAGTGAATGATGCACATTTAAGGAAACTAACGTATTACTTTGGATATTAATTTACCAGTAATTTCCAACCACAACTCACTGAAGTTCTTCGCAGTTAGCCAAACAGAGCAACGCTTTAAAGTGCAGAATAGTGGTAGAGATGTAATCAACGGTAATAAGGATGGGATCAGGCATTAAATGTAGTAAATGTGTTTGGACGACATGTTTCTCCAATTTCATAATCTGATATTTCGATGGTACATGTAAGTGCAGAAATGCGCGCTGAAATTTTTCGCCGAATTTACTCCCGCGCAATATTCGCTCAGCGTTTCATCAAACGCATTAAACGCCAGAACTAAACTTCCAATTGCTCGCAGGCTAGAGGGCGGGAAAATAGAGGGCGGGAAAACTAGAAGGCGGGAAAACTAGAGGCGGGAAAACTAGAGGCGGGAAAACTAGAGGCGGGAAAACTAGAAGGCGGGAAAACTAGAGGCGGGAAAACTAAAGGCGGGAAAACTAGAAGGCGGGAAAACTAGAAGGCGGGAAAACTAGAGGCGGGAAAACTAAAAGGCGGGAAAACTAGAGGCGGGAAAACTAGAGCGCGGGAAAAATAGAGAGCGGGAAAAGAGTGCGCGGGAAAATTAGAGTTCCGTTCTACTGGATGTCCTTATGCATTTTTTATGAAGATAACAGAAACAAATTTTAATTACTTCCCGGCATGATATCGACTTCAAACTTTGCATCAAATAAAATCAAGTCTTAATAAGTCTTTCGGTCTATTCACAACTTACAATAAGTCCTGGTTTCAGGGGTCTCTAAAATTAATAATTGTTACGATGTTTAAGAATTTTTTGAACCTCTTCCCGATAATATAAAAACTGAAAACTTGTCATATAAATAAATATCATAGATACATTTCAAATACGTGTTTTAAGATTCCTTGATCGTCCTTGGTTCGATTCCAGAAAGCCATTTACATTGCCCTATGCATTTCAGACGGGGATAATGGAGTCTTATTTCAGGACCTTCCCGGTATGATATGGACTTCGAACTTAGCATTTACGAAGATAGCCCATTTGCATCCGCTAATAAGTCCTGGGTTCGACACCAGGCGTCTACAAAATTAGAAATTTCTAAGATTTAAAAAAATATTTTAATCTCTTCCCAATGGCATTGAAACTCAAAGCGTGCAATGTGAATGAAGATTATAAATACATTTCATATTCTTGCAATATGCAAGCAACTTTCACTCGTATATAGATACCCAGATAGGATACTAATTCACAGGCTAAACCACAAACGTCAATGATATGAAATTTTTACAGCGTATTATATGTGAAAATTCAAGCAGATATATTGGCTGCAATTGCCTAAAACGACGTTCTGTTTTTCACATATATTCCTTATGTGAGAAATATTAATGTGCTCTGGCATGGAGACCAGGAAGTCTATGGTTTTATTAAAATTGTTTTCTTAAACCGTGACTTAATATACATCTTCCAGGTAAGAGAGAACTTCCTATCGTTTCAATAAATGCATCAAAAAATATTAAAAATTACCCCATGTATTTTTAATTGGAGATGTTTGCATCGTCCTCGCATCGAACCCAGGACATTTTCTATAAAAGCAATTTATGGTTTCGATAGATAATGTCCATATCTCCTTGAATTTTGATTCTCTACCTATCCGGGAGGTATTTTTTAGAAATTTCCGAACATCATTTAAATGGAAAAAATCGGGATATTGTAACCTTCTGGCATCGAACCCATGACACTGAAGTTCAAAGTCACCTTTTCTCTGGGGGTTTCACGTTAGGGCCTATTAGAATATATTTCTGTTATTTGAGTTTAATTATCGTTTCCGAGAACCATTTTTCCCTTTCAGAAAATGTCTACGAGAAGGTGGTGCTGCTTATCCTAATGTGATCATCGAATATATTTTATAATCTTTAAATCATTTTTGTCATCATCGAAGAAAGTGTTCATTTAAAGAATATGAGATTAAATCTTTAGGTGACATTGTAGACATAATTATAATTTTATTTGCTTTGTTAATTGGTTTGGAAAATATTATAGCCTGGAATCAGCCATCCACCTAAAATTATGAGGCAAGTGTTACGATCAAGACTGTACCAAGAGTAATTATTAATTGGGATTTCCCCGTTGAGAATCAACGGGCACTTCTGCTAGTTATTAATAATAATGACATTTTATATAGAAAAAGCGCATATTCTGTGTCCCTAACCATTCGTATCATCCAGTGAAGTCCACTTTATACACATCAATTTATCATGATATCAGATGTCATGAGGAAGAAACAGTTTTGCCTAATATTACCAAAGAATGGTAAAACTGTTGAAAAATAATCACTGCTTATGATTCATCATATCATACTATTATACAGCTCAAGCTAAATACAAATATACTAAGAAATATTTCTCTATTTCTTCATTCAATTCCAATTCATTCTTGAATCTGAAAGCAATTAAATTCCAGCTGTTTTTATCAATCGATTAAATCCAACCGCTAAATCCTCAAGTGGAAGATGAATCGTTTTTCACTTCTTTTGGGGTTCACATTGTGGTGGCGGAGTGTCCATTCCATCGTTAGCGGTGTTTGCCCAATATAGTGTGTACATGGAGGAATGCCATGCACTCTGCAAACTGACGCTCCAACGCGAGGATCCAATGTCAACCATTTAGCCAAAGGCATTGATGCATCCAGAGCTAAGGACTCCCACGCGTTCAGTCAACAATATCGAAGGGTCCAAGAGATGAGTTTTAATCCCATTAATTATGAGAGATGTCTCCGTAATTGCTCCATTATTTATGAGCATCTAATCTACTATCCAATTCCGACTTTTTCGTAAATTTAACCTTTCCATAGGATAAGAATATTGATGTTCTTATGTCGATTCAGCCGCCGGTGTACTCAAAACCTCCTTTATAAGAGGCGATAATTTAATCACTGATCTGGCTACCATATATTTATTTATATTTATAAAATTATTTTTAGTTCCTGAAAAGTAAAAGTTTATCTTCCATGCTTCACTTTCGTTTTAGCACTACGAATTGCCGCGTTAATGTAAAAGTAATTCTGTTATGAGTAACAGTAAAGCAATTTGTCTTGATCGCTCTTCATTGAATGTGAAAATTGTTACTTATACGAGTGCTTTTAAATGGACGTCTTCTACTGATAGTATTCTGACTCCATTAGTGCTTTCAAAGGAAACTACTTCATGCCACATCTAGATAACCCCGCACACTCATCAAAAATGTTATAGCTTTTGCTGCAGATCTAATTACCCTCCGGGCTGATATTTTTACGGAGTGAGTAATAATTAACAAAAAATGTTAAATAAAACAAAGGTTTTACCAACAACACACTAAATCATAAGTTAACTTACTGTACTTACTTGATAAATTATTGGCTCAATGGCTTTTAATAGTGTTATCAGTTATCATATTTGATATCTTTAGAAAATTTTAGTAAATGGGTGGGAATAACTTTGCAAAATTCCACTTGTTTAAAAGTTTTTAATATCGCCACCGGTTTCGGACGTTAGTCCATTATCCAGCAAAACGTCTGAAACCGGTCGCGATATTAAAAACTTTTAAACAAGTTGAATTTTGCGAAGTTATTCCCACCCATTTACTAAGATGGAGTTCCACAAAGTTAAAAATTTGATTTAGAAAATTTTAGAAGATGAGAATTAGTGTGGATATTAAAAAAATGGACATGAAGACCGAGTGGTATCTGCAGCAGTAGACAATGCGTTACTTGCGCAGACACCGCACATTCAGCTCGTATACGAGTACTTAAATTCATTCAATTCAAAGGAAGGCAATAGAGCAAAGATAGGGAGAAGTTGAAATGGTCGTGAATAGATGCGGGAAAGTGTATGACGTCGTAAGCATTCTAGGAATAGAAATGGCGAAAGTGCGTAAATATGAGGGTTTCCTATTGCTTACGCTGCAGAAAAGATGATGATCCAGCAGGGCTTGCGTAGATCAAACACTTGAGCAGACTGAATGCAGCATAACACACAGAGTGCACGGAATGCGACTGAGTCAGGATTATGCGATTGACAAAGCGATGAAGATGAAGGGTTGTCATAGAGCAAGGGGGAGGAACTCATTGGAAGGTAGCATTAATATACCGGCCGTGTCAAATTTACTGTGGAAAATAGTACATATTTCTTTTCAGGAAAATGAAAAAACTTAGTATCTCCAACAGAAAATTACTTTCTGTGGAAGATAGTAAATTTTCTCATTTTCCTGAAATGTCTAGTCCATTCCACGAAGTCACGCTTCAACATATCAATTTTAGTGCATGCTTCATTTATTTTATTTTAATGTACCAATAGTACGCATTAGAAAATACCGTGTCCCTCATCAATAAATCATAGCGAATCCAGTATTAAAATAGTTTGAGTTTGGTATCCAACGTATGAAAACGAAGTACAATACATTAAAAGATCATTTTTCCCATTAATGGCAAATAATCCCCTTAAGAACAGGGATAAAGCGATGCGTAGTAAGGGGTGATAATGCATAAAATTGCACACTAGCTTAGTAGTTAGAACAACCGCCCAGCAAGTGGAAAAACTGGGTTTGAATCTCGGTGCCGTGGACTAAGGCCGCATTTGTTTATCCATAGTTATTCTCTTTGAGTTTAGACATCGATGTAAATTCGAATTCCTGTTTATAACTTTGACTTTGGATGTTCTGCTTACTTAATGCATGCAATATTTCCATCCAATGGATGGTTTATAATGCAGCCCAATCCTACCAGCGGTCTTTCAATCCGATGGGATCCCCACTTCTGACATATCGAACTGGAATTTCAATTCATAAGGATTGTGATAAAACCAGGACTGCCGCCTTGCCAAGTTTCAAGGAAGATCATTAGGATGAGAGACGAAAATCTTTGACGTAGAATTGATATTTTTTATGAATAAATGAACATTCGACGACGACAATCTAAAGTATATGGAATTATATTATTATACTAAACTATAAACATTTCTATATTCATTATAGAAATTATGATACTGTAAAAGTAATTTTAAACCTATGATTTAAAGAGAGTTTTGTGTTGGTTACACCAATTAAAACCCGCAGCCATAAGCTCTCAGCTAGAGTAAACCGTTAGGACCGAATTGATGTTTCAATAATTGAAGCAATTCTTACTATTACGTTGAAAGCTTTTTTGGGTATATAATTGATAAATAAAAATAATTCTACTCTCGAAGTATAGAAAACAGGTGGAGAATGAAAGATATAAACAAAAATAATATCGTTAACAGAGGATGTATTTTCAAGGGAGATAATACTGAATATTGGAAAAATAAACAATATTTTATAAATTTTTATGCCTGAATAAACACTCATCAAATTAGGAAAATAATTTTCATTCGCCAAATGCATTCATCAACGTTCCGTGATCATATTTCGTTGCATTCATTAAGCCATTCGCTTCATAGGACTCATGCACGGCAGTATGCATGAGAGGCATAATTGGAACCTGAACGCTGGGAGCCGTAAAAACGTATCAGTTTTAAATAACAGCCAATAAATTATTTGGATAAATATTGACAAGAAAATTGGATAAAGCATGTTACAAGTAAACAACATAACGATTCTCATATTCTTTTGTTTATAAGTAGATGCTCCATGAAATAAAAATCGAAATTGAAAGAAATGGAGCCCGAAGGTACCAAATCCTTTAAAGGCAGCAAACTGCCACATATCATTTTTCTCTTAGAGAAACAGTACTTTAAAAGGGCAATTTTTAGGCATGAGACAAAGAGATATTGAAAAATATCATCCCGACAACTCCGACTTCTTAAAACAACTCAGCCGCTAAAAAAACAGTCCTTCGGTGCAGTTGATTCAATTCCTCATCTATTTCAAGTGCCTCCCCTTGACCAACTCATCAATTTCGAACCCAATCCTCTAAAACCAAAGGATTAAAGCAGATCGTTCCAGTTGCCGATTCTCTCCGGATTAACAATATGTCCTCCACTGCCATCGATTACAAAAAACTCAAAACTACGGGCATTCACCCAAGACGTGGCACTAGGTATTCAATTTATTTTTCTTGTTGAATGGAGGAGAATTCATTGACCAATACTGGATAAGATTGGAGAAAAAGAAATTTGGATAAGATTCAAATTATCATTCACTAACTAACTCTCTATTATGTGTTTTGTTTATTGGTATAAACTTTTAATCCAACTGCTTTTAATGTAGAAAATTTATAAAAGTGACGAGTGGAAAATAACTTAATCTCGATTCTACAAGAAATTTCTCAGAAAACAAAATCTACAATTTTCTTTCGAATTTGACACTGTTATTTTCTCTCGTCACCTAATGCAGTTCCGCATACTTGAAACGCATTATATTGATTATAAATTAATATCAGGTTAATGAAATAACTCAAGTTAGATCTGCTTTCGCCAGAATATTCAATTGCATTTCTTCTAAAAACATATAGTAGATAAGGCTAAATACGCCATTGATAAAGGAATTGAGGAGGATGCGTTTCCCGGAGATTCCACTATTCTGTTTTTCATTTAGATTAAATTGACTTTTTCGTACATACATTTGTTTTCCCTTAATATTATAATCATTATTATGTATGTGAATCGCCAAAATGGGGAAATTATAATTATGGTTTGTGAAAAAAAAATCCCAATCAGTCTTGTTTGTGATTATTAAAAAGTGAGTGTGAATGAAGATCATATGGATCACATACGTCCCTACGAATTTTATTAAATGAGTTAAAGATACGATATTTTGGCAGAATTATCAGTTAGATTTGAATTAACTAAACTTATCTTCAGTTCACCATTTATTTCAAGTATCACAAATATGAATTCCAGAAAATAGAATTAGCTTAGCATATGCTAGTACATCATCAGAGGTATTATACGATATGACATGATTTTAGTACACGAATCATTATATTTCTTATCGTAATCATATTTTAATGAATTAACTTAAGTTTTTAATAAATTAATATCTTATAGTAAATACTTAATAATACTGAAAATATAACAAAATTATAGAAAAGAATCTTTTAAGGTATGCATATTATATCCAACTACAAAATAATCTTCGTGATATTTAATGAAGATAGTAAATAAAAACTTACTACCAGTAACTTCTGGCATGACTTAGTGGTAGAATATCTTGTAAAAAAGAGGAATAACCTTGCAGAGAAATTTTCATAAAGTACAAAGTAAATTGACCCATTTCCTTTATTTTTTTATGGGAGAAAGTTTATTATATTAATAACCAAAGAAAGGTAGATTTCGGAAAGGTAAACGGTGAAGTTGACGATATGAACAAAAATACATTTAATTTATTTATCTGCCATAATATGCCTCAACGTTTGGTTTAACTTCGATTTAGTCAAACAACCGAAGAGAATTTCATAACTTTTTTCTCTAAAATTAAGTTCAACTTCAGGAGCTATATTGTGATCGTTCGACAACTGCAACAAATAGTTGCAATGTCTACATTTTAGAAATATTTCGGACCAGGGAAATGCTCATGGATTCCGGCACATAAATTAGGAATCATCCGGAGTGAATATTTCGCAAGGTGGCAACCCTGCCCACTCTGCCATTCCCTCCTATTGATGACGCAATCGCAGGCTTCAGCGAGGATAAAAGGATCTGAGCCGACTTTTGATGGCTTGGGTCGGCCTTGAGGTAATCCATTGTGGTGGCGGAGGGACGATTGGCGAGGAAATTTATACAGAACTATGCGAACGCTTGGATTGAGGTGTCGTATTCCATCCCTTTCTTCTGAAATCCCTTTCTTCCGAGGGTCCATTTGATGGATACGGACGCTGACTCGACTGTGTGCATCTTGTGAAGCAAGATGAGGCATGTAATAGGGATATGTGCTCTACTTTGTGAAGGAAAACGTTTCTCACCCTGGTCAACCGTTGGAATAGCCACATAAGTCACATGTTATGGATCAATATCATTGTTGGATATCAATCCACCTCTTATCTATTTTATTATGAGAAAAGTAACAGCTATCTTGCTTTTTCAAAAGAATAAAATTGTATATAATGTACAGATAGAAAATGGAGATTATAAACATATAAGTTTAACAATATGTAATATTAAATCAATAATCGACAACGGCAATGCTGTAAACGAGCAATTTTACAGTAAAACTTACTTTTTCTAGACGTACTTGGAAAAGTCGAAAATTGGGGACAGAAAATGAAAAATGTGTAACGAGAAATGATCCCTTTAAGGGGATGCGATCATTTAGATCACTTTTTATTTGACATTCCATAAATTCTATTCTTTTGTATTTTGATGATCAATTTTTATTGTAAGTTGAAGATTCATGATTAATTTTTTGGATTTAATTTTTGCGAATTGTCAATAACTGTGTTTTTTTTTTGTTTATATTTATATTTTAAAAAATTGTCAATCTTTTATATTTTTTGGATTTGTAATTGACCCCTACCCTTAATAAATAAATATTCGCTTTGTTTTATTTATTGGGGAGAATTGTGGTACACACAATCGTCCCTCGTATAAATCGCACTTCCAAGTAGAAAATTAAGCTGTATAGACTTTTAGGTTGAATTATGACTAAATTATTTCCTATCATACTCGTGAAATTCACCTGGAATATTTGAAAATAGTTTTAAAATAATATCTCTCAAATAAGAGACATCTTTATTCGAAATCAGCTAAGCTGTACCTTGATTCTTAACAGAGCTGAGATTAATATCACGTAATAGAGTAATCCTTTAAATACGAAGGAGAAAGTAACATTGTCATATTATCTTAGCTTCTTTTAATAAGGAGCTTCGAGTTTTTAAATTACATAACTTCAAATGCATAACAGAGAAAACTAATCTGACGGCCAAACGAGACGTTGTCGAAACTTAGCATGTTAGGATTTTATAGTTTCAGGCGAATAAAGTTGAACTTTGAGCCCAACGTAGTATTGAAATAACTTCGCAAAGCAGAAGCAACTCATGCGTCAGTCCATGAATGAAAAAATGCCTACACGCAAATGATTGATTTGACTTTTATATCATACATAGCGAAATGAATATATTCATATTTTTTTAAATATCCCGAAAATATCAAAAGGAATGAAAGAGCGCACATACAGAATTCTCCAAATGCTGTTTACTTTGGAGCTGTTCTCGATTCATCGCCGTGTTTAACGCGATATTGATACACACGATGAAGATCTATCAAGCGAGATTAAATGTAAACAATCGAATGATTGACATGAAGGAAATTAAACTTCTTTCTCTGGAATGTGGCTTTATTTGTTATTCGGGCCTATATGATATCCGTCAAACCCATGGAATGAAAGATGGGGTATTATGGACGTGAAAGGTGTCCGCGAAAGTTATGTGAAAGGTTGGATCGCCTTCAAAGGCGTCAAAGCGACGAAGGGATAAAAAGGATTAAAATTTGAGGTTTGAGAGCCGTGAAAGGGAAAAATGGAGGGCAGCGAAAAATAGTCAATTGCCCTTCAGTGCACGAGAGTGGAATAGCGCCAGATGTTGAGCCGTCGTTCGGTTTGCGACACGACCGATGGGAAGGTATGACACGTTTCCAGATATTTGAAATTATTCCAGGAAATATTTCTGAATATTGTGCCTTTTGAATTCAAAAAACTGCAATCCAAAATTGTCAAATATTGCTACCTATTGAAAAACGATGTTTTTACTCGCTCAACATGAGCACGAATAGTCGATATTTCATTTTCGAATACTTCTGAAGCGTTATAACCAACATCATAGCACTCACAAATCATAAATATAGAAGTCATCATCATGTGGTGCTCTGCCCGGACGCGTACTTCAGCCTTCTCCTTAGTCTCTCTATAATTCTCTATTTTCACCTCATCCACCATTTTTATTCTTCCTCTCTTATTCCTTCCTTCCGCTGAGCCTTATTATGCCACTTGTAGTATGCCATTTCCTCTAATTACGTGGTCTAACCAGCTAGCTTTTCTTTTTCTTATTTCCTTCTACTTCCTTCCTTCCTACTTCTTTCTTTTTCACTTTATTTAAGATCTCCTCATTTCTCACCATATCCATCCATCTCACCTTCTCCATCCTTCTCTACATTTCAAATGCCTCAATTCTATTCCTTTCCCACTTTCTTAACGTCCATGCTTCGCATCTATACATTGCTATGCTCCATACACACTTCGCTAGCTTTTTTCTCAGCTCCAGATCCAGTTATTTACAGCATAACAAGCTTCTCTTTTGGCTGAAGGCCTCTTTTGCCATTGCTATCTTGCTTTAATTCTGCAACACTTTTTAATTTTCATTTACTAATGAGAAAATACATGGAGTATAGTTCTATGAGTCACCAAAATAATGCAAAATTAATCGTTCAGTACATGATAAATAAGTTGAATTTTGCTCTAAGCTTTAGCGAGGGTTACAGCGAATAGCGTACAAATAAAGAAATATAGTGGAACGCGGTTGCGCTTTGTGAAAGACGAAATTATCGTTGCTAAAAATGTGTACCTATGCACTCAATCTTCAATCTTTCAAATTAGTGAGGAACTATTACATGCCAAGGAAGCCAGCAGAAATTTATAAATCTTAGTCTTAAGAATACCTTAAAAGTTTTATAGCCTTAGTGAAATAAAAATAGACTGACATCAGAAAGCGAATACTGAATTATTTAGTTTTAGTTGAAATTTTAATTATTGTAGCATTTCTTTAAAATAAAATAAAAGAATCATAGAGTCTATGGAGGCAGTATTTTGCTTGTTACAGATTGACGAGAAAGTATGGCACTATATTATACATAAAATTCTCTAATGTGTCTTTAGAAAAAGCTTAAGGAACTTTGTTTTACAATCAGACTTTTTCACGTGTGCTTTAAAGAATTAATTCAATACTTACGAAGATAAATCATAGTATACTTCGCTTGCTACAATTCAAAAGGTGATTGTGTAAATTGTAAGGTACGATGATAAAGCTACTGAATTTCATCAAATGGTCATACATTTAATTTCAAACTTCAGAGGTTCTCCAGCAATCACAAAGATAAACATGGGAATTCTATGAATTTCCTGAGATGAAATGTAAATTAATGAAATCATCAAACGAAAATTGACAGCCTTTGTTGCCCTCGGAACGTGCAAACCGAGATGGGCTGAGTCAGACTGTAACTTGTGTAAATACAGTTCGGCCAACTGACCTCCTTTTAAAAATTCCAATCGAAGCCACTTGACACGTCCGACCTTTTAACATTCAGAGAGAACGGAAAAATTGGGATTCCCACAGAAAATTCCTTCCGCTGGGAACGCACGCACGCAGTGAAAAGAAGCGTCGTTACAGCCCACTTCACGTCTGCTATTAACCACCACGCACCTGCTCCTACATCAGATGGACGATGGAAAAAAAGGCTAACCCGAGCGATTTTACGCCTAAGCTCAAACACTCGATATTCCACATAAAAAAGAATCCCTTTTCCGAATTACCGCTCCGGATTCATTTTACGACCCTTAAATGGCTTTTTGCTTCACCGTCATTTTATCCAGGGACTTTTCCATACCTGGCCATATCCTCGCCAGTTTAAATACCATCTACTTTTCAAACCTTAAAATGTAGATCCAAGGGACTCTTACTCGACATCACACCCCTGCCTCCATTATCATATATTTATTTTATGAAAATTACGTCCTTTTTTTGTTTGCCCGAAACTTCTTTTGTGCTTAGAAATCCCTGCGGTACAGATATCCTATTTCCTATGCATAAAAATATACGCTTGAAATATATTTTTTGAAATACCTCTGATTATCTTCGTTAGAACATTTGATGTATGGTAATACATTTATATATAATCATTCATCATAAAGATCCAAATTAATTTTTGGGGCATTATATAAGCATCAATTTTAATAAATAGTAGAGCTGCGGCAGAAGAAAATAGAAAGCTAATCGGTAAACTCGATTCATACGTACTAAATTTGGCTGATTACTAAACGCTCTTCTCAAAAGGAAACGAATTCTAAAGGTTTTCAAGCTTTAGTCTGGAAAATTATATGAGAAAAGTGATCGAGTTACTAAGAATGAGTCTTTTTTGTCGAGTATCTGAAGTGTAACAATCTTTAACCGAGGTTTATTATGCTATTGGACCCTAGTTTTGGTCCTCATTTCTGTTCTCCCATTCAGATCCAGTCTATTACCTTCATTCTTTACAATCTTATCAAGAAACCTCCATTTATCTACTACTGCTTTATTATCTCACTTATCTTTGGTAATTTTCTTTCCTTGAGACGTTTTGAAGTAGTCGTACGTTCTTCTTCATTTCGTTTTTATCAGTTTTCTACAACTCACGTCTTTATCGCTTCTTTAGTTCTACTAGTATTCGTTTAAATGTTTAGAACATTAGTCTGTAAAGTAATTATTCTGATGGATGGTTTTTATTTTCATTCCCTCCAAATTAAGACAACAAATTCGTGAGAAGGAATGAGAGCCGCAATGACAAATGAGGGGTGAAGTACTTCCATCTTCGTAATAGAGCAGGAATAATTTCTGCCAAGCGAAGCACCATAACAATAAAAGTTACATAGCTTCAATGAGGAGTCACCAGGATAAACGTTTGACTCATACCACCATCGCCATCATATTACCAAGAACATGAGCAAGACAGATTGTGAGATAAATTTGACAGATCCAAGACACATTTTCCTCTATCTTATACTAAATTAAAAAAATATATGTACACTCTCAACTACAGCTTAAAACTTTAGAGATGAGGAGAAAACATTCCGGTATCATATTTCTACATAAACTCTAGCACAATATGGTTGACTCAAATGATGTCACTAACATGCTTAGCTTCAGAGTTCCACAAAGAAACACAAGAAATAACCTTACATTCATCACAAAACAAGCTCAAAGAAATTACACCTTCTACTCTCCAATTTTACAAATTATGAGGAGTTTAAATGAGCTTAGTGATGAATTTGATTCATTTCACATCAACTTAGAAACCTTAAGAAGAAGATTGCGATGAAATTGATTTTATTTATATACTGTTCTACCATTAGAATGTTTTTTTTCCTTCTACTAAATTCCTCTATTATTGATGCACTTGATTTTACTTTTTGCCTGTTTTAACTACTTGAATGTATGCATGTTAGTATTGCAAGATTGTATTGTATACGTATAAAATTAAATATATATTATGTGTATGTATGTATGTACTTGTATATTGGCTTTAGGTTGTGATTAAGATTAAAGATGTATTTTGATTTATTTTTTGCAAATGTGATCTCAGTAAACATTTATTGCTTTATATTCTTTTCTTTGTTATTGATGTATTTGAATTTACTAATATGTTTTGCTTTATTCTATATGTATTTTTATATTGATTATGTATTATGTAAATGGGTTTGATACCCGTAATGGAGTCATTATTATTATAATTATATACCAAGATTTTGGAGCGGAAACAGATTTCGTGCAAGACTATCAGAAATATAACTATTGGTTCTCAGAAATTGACATTAAGATAATACATTTTTCACAATAATTTAGAAATTTAAACAGTTAATTTTACTTTAATGATATGTTCAGTAAATTAAATCACAAGTTTTACATATTTTTAAATTCGTATGTTTTTTAATAATATTGGTGTAATAATGATTTTCGATAAAAAAGACGACTATATTTATTCATCTCCTCCTCACGCAATTGTAATTAATGCACTAATGAAGTACATGTCTCAATTTCCCCCAACAGAATCATTTATCTATCATTTCGTTGATATATCTGCCTTGGGTACATTCCCATCTTTTCTACGTCCACCCATCTCTTTTCTCCAATCGTTTCTTTCCCTCTCAAACCTTCTCTTTTCCTCCAACGAAACCGTAATAAAATCACAATCCCCAATCGGATTCTGCGAAGAAAAGAGAGATTGTCCTTTTTTAGGTCGCTTTGAGCGGGACCGCTTCAGAGAGGACCACTTGGGCCCGGTTTATTTACGCTTAGGAAACTCAAGTTACTTCACCGCAGTACTCCTCTCGGTTTGCATAAATTAAATTGGAAATTCGATTAAAAAACTTATGTCCGTTTACTGGACTTTTATTTCGGCTGAAAGCTCCGCATTCGAGCCTTGAATGGGTTCCATAAAGTCAACCCCACCGGTGTGCAAATTCTCTCGGTGCGTTCCAAAGAGATAAATTTTATGGCTCCGATTCGCACACACCGCCACCTTATTAAAATGAATTTTACCTACTTTCCGAGTGAATTATTTTTTAGGGAAGGAAATGGGGCTATCAATTGACGTTGTGACCATTAAGGATTCAACATTTCAAGGATTCCGCGACCATATAACTCATAGTCTGAAAGAAAACAGCTAATAAATTAGCTTAAATGAATTCTTCCTGAAAAATGCATTACCTGAAGACCGCCATACTTTTGCTACGTTGTCACCTCGCAGGATCCATTATAAAGAGTTGAATAATTGAATAAAATTGAGTATATTAATGAACTCCTCAGACATCAATAAGAAAAAATTAAAAATACCTTGTAAAATCTGCCGAAAACAAAAAAGAACAACTTCCTTGGAGACAAGAGAATAAAATCGTCTGATCGGAACAATACTAGAACCTTAATCTCCCTATTAAGCTGCCCGTTATAATTTAATAATATAAAATATGAACAATTTTGAACCTCATTTACAGGGATTTATTACTACCACCGGTTTCAGAGATTGATCCCCACCCTCAGTTACAGAATATAGCAAAACAAATAAATGTCTGTAAAAAAGTTACAGATTTTACTTATTTTGTATGATTGACTTTTAAAATATCAAAATTTAAATTACATTTAAAAAGAAGGTTAGGATGTGATAACTTAATTGCTAAGAGCAACCGACTCGTAACTGGGAGATCCGGATTCAAGTCCGGATTTTGTCTGACTTCTTCATTTTTGTCTTCTTATGGGAATGTTTCTTGGTGCACACCTTCACATACAATATTAACTTTACCAATTTAACTTGAATGAAGTGCCACAGAAATGAATTTTCACAAAAACTAAATCAAAGTTTTCAAAAACTGAAAAATTAAACTTAAATTGGCAAAAACATGTTACAGAACAATGGCTTAAATAACTATTCTTTCCAACCGAATAAATAATTTTAGTGTTCTATAAACAATAATTTAATCACGCAATAAAAATGCAGTGTGGGAGTTAATAAAGCACTAAGTAAGTAGGAAAGGAATAGAACACTTTGTCTTAGTTCCACAGTAAACTTATTGTGCGACCGATTTCGACTAAGGTCTATTCATCTTCTGGCAGAAAATACAAAATATGACACATGTATATATACAAGAGACATCAATAAGCAAAAGGGGAGGGGTAAGAGGGGTGGGTTAAGGGTTGGGAAAGGATGAGGGGAGAGGAGGAAGCGACAGCAGGGGGGAGGAAGCATTGAAAAGGTACAGTTAAAGCACTAAGTATACAGTTTGGAAAGAAAAATGAGGTTTCAATAAATGAATATTCTGTCAATTAAATCCTTGTCTCAATTCTTTAAGTTTAAAACAAGATATCTCTTTATATATCTACATTCCTCGGTTACCGGGAAATGCGCTCGAATGCATTATGGAAGCTACGGATATATTATACATGAAATTCAAAGTTATAAATCTGAAAAGGACGATGGTTCTTACAATAAATCACCGTCTTCTCTTAGAAACTCTTTCTGTGGTTAGGAAGTCATTAACGTTACACATTATTTGCTCGGATTTTTATCTGACGAGGCCGTGGCGAAAAAGTAAGAGAATTTCTTCGTATCCGATATTTCGGAGATGCATTTAGCGATGTGAGATAAGAGAGCGCTGAGTTCGGAGGACAATGGCGAAGCGATTAATCGGAAGCGGAGGAGAACAATGGAAGATCGGAAAAAAGTTATGCAGAGTATTTGTGGGAGTAATGAGTGGGGGCTCCGTCGGAATGAATCGCGGAAGAGAAGTTGGTGGTTAAGTTGAAGAGGGTACTCGGCCAAGTATTGGGAAGTGCATTCGTTAAAAGGTGGATGAGATTAGGCACGGACGGACAGCGCCCTCAATTGTAACGGAACACTTCTTTTTGCGCCATTAAAACTTGGACTTTCATATTGCGCCGAGATAGGACTCGGAATATATGTCAGGAGGCTACGAAGGAAGTGTTTTAAATTCGAGCAGCGGAAGAAAGCGTGCAGAAAATATCCACTGACATTTTATTCGTTTGATCGGATTTCGTGGCAGCTGGACTTTCTGCACGAAGGAAATATTTCTTCATTTATATTCAGGCACAGGACAGAGAAAATA
This sequence comes from Sympetrum striolatum, assembly GCA_947579665.1. Taxonomy (NCBI): domain Eukaryota; kingdom Metazoa; phylum Arthropoda; class Insecta; order Odonata; family Libellulidae; genus Sympetrum; species Sympetrum striolatum. The sequence continues at coordinate 78,535,194 of OX388348.1, read as the reverse complement.
TAGCATTCATTTACTACTCTCCCAGACATCTTCATGATTGCGATTACGTAAAAGTTACTGAGTAATTAATGTTTCTCAAAGTTTAATTAATTCACCCATTTTGGTCACTCATTATGAAATGATAAGTAAATACTGTTTTTAGGGTCATTAATCTGCTCTTTCATTTTTTTCCTCTCATAGCATTGCGATTCAGGATAGTAATGGGAGACAATCTTATCTTTCACTTTCCTAAATCTTCTCTACTTTTTTTCCAAACATTTTGATTATTAATGGCGAAGGGATTGAAGATCCCAGTAGCATCTGAGATGATAAACCACGTACGTACATCTTTAGAGATATTAAAACCACTATTTCTCACACGTATTCTTTATCATCATCTATATCTTTATCCAACTTTTCCATCTCTGGATGAACTTTGAAGTGGACACTCATGCTTTGTGCTTTCAGAGAACAATTGTCCAAAGTTTTTGAGTGAGTTCTTTATTTTCCTCATCCATGTTGGACATCGGACTTTTATAAGGACTCTCGGTGATGGCTATTGACATAAATTCTAACACAAGCGTACAATTAAGGATGAATAAAACTCTATTTAAAAACTGAGAATGGTAAAATAACTACAGGTCGGTTTAGAGGAATGAGGATGATATTTAAAGTGAAATCCTTGAGAGTAAATCCGCCTGTTGTTAGTAATACTGCTATGGAGTTCTAAGTCCCTGAAAAATTCGTTAACATCGGGGTTTAATGGGATGAATCGATTTAATAATAGCTGTAGCACAATAGCCTGGCAAAAGAGACATTTGAAGTGGGAGAACGTGGCCATTGAATCATCTCTGCACTATATTGGCTATTCTAGGAAACGCTGCTTATTGATTCCAAAAGCTCTCTTTCAAACCATGATAAGTGGGCATCACGGCCTCTTCCGGGAATCGAACCCGGGGCCACTCTCACCTAAGGTGAACGAGATCCACTTGGCTGTTCAGGGAACTCGTTAGTTAAATTAGTTCCTCAATGGCCGATGCTTCCGATAAAAATAACGTTATCCCTAATTGGCAGCTAATATCTACACAATTCTCGAGTTTGCAATGAGCTTCCACATAGTAAATGAAACCGCGGTCGTTCGTTGCTGCAAATCTCACTCATGTCTCCCTTAATGAAGCACTTCATCAGTTTTCGCTTATGAAATCGCTAGTCAATGGAGGCTCCAAACCGAAACTTCACTGACCTTGGCTGAATTTATGAGGTCATGTCACAAATATCCTAACACTTGAAATTACTTCAAAGAGTAAAATTTCTCTACTGTTTTTATATAATCTAAATGAAAACACCTAGTCCATTTATTTGTGGGAAAATTACCTTTATTGTTAGAAACTAAATTATTATCTTGTGACAGCAAGTTAATACTTCAATGGATTAATGAAATAATTAATTCCACTTACTTTAAATAGCTGAATGCAAATTGTTACCTAACCAGATGAAAGGGATCATGTTTGACCGCATTAATTATTTTCCTTTTAAGTTACTGAATAACAATACATTTTTTCCTTTTACTTCACATTAATTAAGGTATTCCTCATCAGTAAATACAATAAATCTATCGTTTATATTGAAGCCTTATTATACGATAAACATGTAAAATGCTGGGAGGAACTAATAGAGTGTAATTATAAAATAAAGTTCTTATAAAAGTTTTGTCCTATATGTCGATAATAAATACTAAATAAAATTCTAGAGAGAAACTGACCATAAATCCAGGAGTACGGCGTTAAGTATATGAATGAAGACAGGTAATTCCTCAAAAGAATGCTCATTATTGGAGAGCATTTAAGATGGAAAACGGAAGAAAAATTTGAGACGCAAAGACTCAGATCGAATTGAAAAAGAAGTGAAGGATAAAAATGGATCCAGCGCAAGAGTTATCTTATTTGTTGACGGGGAATAACGAGATAAGGCTTTGACATAAAACACAACTAAGTAGGTTAATACATTCAGATAGGATCATGATAAAATTTTGGCATGAAATCAAGTACCCATGCGTAGCGTGCAAAGCATGAAATTCACGCAGATGAACGCAAGCAAGTGTGAAAATTTACTGCATACTCATGCACCAAAAGATTCTTAATTTAGCGCCATTTACCTCTTGATAGCTCCCTTAATATCATTACCAGACACCTTTTGTCTTTCCCTTTGTCTTCGTACCTTCAATTACTTTCTTCAGCAACCCCTCTCAATATCTGACCAACCCTCAGCCGTCGCTTAATTACTTCAATCAAAATCCTCTCTTCAACATCAGCACTTCCGCCTTCGTTATTCCATCAACCCAACTTTTCCATTCTAAGCCACACCCACATCTCAATAGCTTTCAGTCTTTTGATGTCTTCTATTCTTCCCCATTTTAAACGCGCCTAACTATCCATTTTAGCGATATTTTCTCTCTCCCTTCCCAAGCCTATTTTTCTCATTTCTCTTTCTTCTTCGAGAGCGTCCAATTCTTCCACTTTTCTTCTTGTGACCTCGTTTGATACATATGGAAAGCAAGAATAATCCCAGTTACGGCACTATTTTCGCTGCCTGTTGCTAAAACATACGTCTAAAACTTTCCTCAGAATAGACTTCATTAAATTCCTCAAAGTACTTCCTCAGATTACTTTTATATTCCACCGTATTTGTGGCTCCACATAATGGAAAATACACTGAAGTATGATAGTAGCATCTAAAATTACTAGCGGGCAGGACCGGGTTGAGACGCAGATCAAGCTAGGCAACCGCTTTAGGACGTATCAATCATTGGGCCCTTAAAAAATAAACATTTGAAGAACTTACCTTCCGCAAGTTTAGCTGAATATCGAAAAAGTTTTGCTGCATATAAAATTATAAGTTACTGAATAAAACAATGTTAGGTAATATTTTGGATAATGTCCACAAAGTTTTTGGGAGAAACATCAGAGAAAGCGTTTCATAGAACCAAAATATCTAACGAAGGTGTCTGTTGCGCGATTAGCAAGTGTTAAAGTGTAATCACATCCGCAGCTGTTGACGTGCAAACCACAGAGCATAAATGTAAACAGTAGAGCCATAGGTGTAGAGCCGACTTTACCTAGGCTAATGTAACATATGACGCATATTCTCGCATACAAATTTGCGCAGTTGGTGTTTCTAAATGGATTAGAAGCTCCGGGAAGGAGGAGTCATAAAAGGGGGCAATTTCATTCTGAAAGAGAGCTTTGGCGGAGGGAAGAGCGATAGAAAGTGGGTGGAGCGGAGATAAATTAAGAAGTGCGTCAGGAGCCCAGAGGAAGGAAGGGGACTCCGTTTCCGGAAATTACAAGTGCCTTCGGAAGGAAAAAGTGATCCTCACTCCGAAACTAGGATGATATTTCGCCATGCAAATTTGTATTTCTGGCAATTACTTAGTCCTAGGAAGAAAGAGATGGAGAATAACGTCGTACGGTGCAAAGTTAAGAAAAGGCAAATAAACAGTGTGAAGCAGCACAAGATAGATGAATTGGTTTGAGCAAATATCCCGAGTCCAAGAGAACCCGGTTCAAGTTTATGAATCCTCAACCAAGTATTACAGAAGGAAACCAAGCAATACGATCAACTATAAAATATTAATTAAGGAAAAGGCAGGAGGGTAAACTATATTAAAATTTCATAAAAATATAACGGCTTCAGCTATTTCATGTGGATCAGAACGCCTAAGAGATAGAGAAAGGTGAAATGAATCAGCTGAAATGCCATTTTTTCGATCGACATTACGATAAAAAATGGATTAATAAATAAAAATAACCAAACAGAGAGAACGAAATAAGGAATAATTCAAAACAGGAACAGCCGTGCGTACAGAAGATTTCCGATACAATGTCTTCAATACAAGTCTGAAGTAAAAAGAAATATAAGAAGAGAGTTGCTATGATTTTGGGGAGCCGACTGATTGCCTGATTCGAAAAGGGAGATGATTATGGCGATGTATTTGGTTGAAATAAAACGCCGTGAAATTTTCCATTTCCAATTGTGTCCTTTGTAATTTAGAGGAGTCTTTTTTGAGGAATTCAGGACTGAATCGTGTTGCAGTCGAAGGAAGTGTGGGCAGAGAAAAATCTACGCCTGGAAGCGATATGCAGATGCCGTCGAATGTTGTTCATAGCGATTAAGTATCAAATGAAATCGCTATCACAGAAAAGGTACCTTTGATAGCCGCAACAAATCAATGTATCGTTTGATGACGTCAACGGCTAAAATTATAGATGCTTTGTTATTTCTGAAGTAAAATTTAAAAAAATATAATATTTTGGTAGACATGGGTTTTTGAATTCCAAATACTTAAATATATTTTCTATTTTATGCTGTGGATCTCGTCAATTACTAAATCAATGAACATTATAAAACCTTATTGATTTTAATGACCATCATAAAACATCATTAAGTATATTTAAAACTACTTTACTGTATGTTAGATTAATGCTGGATAAATTTCAATTCGGCAAAGCGAATAAATACCAAGTTTAAGCATAACATTGGTCGCTATGTATACATTGACAATATTTACCAGAACTTAGTGAGCAGTTAGTACTAGACTCTCTGCGAACAAGGCGAAATTTCACATTTCATCTGTCCGTAAACTGTAAGGGGAAATTTAATGTTGTATTGCTTCGGCCAAATTTTCAATCAATAAGGTTTATTAATGGTCATTGATTCAGTGATTTACGAGAACCTTAGCATGAAAGTAGTAAATGCAGTAAAACATTAGTGTTGCATTATCGTAGTACTGACTTGGTGATCAAAAGAAAGAGTACAGCGAATATCCTCCAAAAGAAACACATCTGAGATATACTTTTGGGAAGAATCCTCTTCGAATGTCGATATTACTTCGTTTACGAGAACCAAATCCGCAGCATTTCATAACTTTAATCACTCGAAAGACGAAAGCAAAATAAATCTTAGAGTCCCGTTCAGGCACCCAACAGAGCGAAACCAATCTCTGTTTTATCGATATTTCTCATCAACTCCCGTTTTTATATATTTCGAATTAAGACGGAGCCGTAAAATCCATTTACGATACGACTTAACAGAATTAGGGACATGGGATTGATGGAGAGTATACGGAACGGCCCCGGGCCGAAATAACAGACGGCGGATCCGTGATCGGGTTCACGATGTGGGTCACGTTCCCTTTATTTGTATCCGTCCCCTTTCCGCACGGAATATGCCTCCCCTCCTGAGGACATAAAAGAATGTTTCCACTAATTTTCCGAACGATTGGTATTCTGCGGTGGCGTCACCGCTGTCCCGAAACTGTTTTTTTAGGCGAAACAACAAACCAAACGATAAGACGCGTGTCCTCGCGAAGACGTTTAATTCTTAACGGCCACTTCATTCTTTCGCCTTTCAGAGTCACGAGATATTCTCCTCCGTGACTTTTGTATCTATATACCCTGAGAGTAACCGACGATCTTTTGCAATACAATGGAACTTTGGTTTAGGAACCCCTCTGAACAAAACCGTACGTGAACAATGTATCGAGTCACAAACACGCAAGCAAGCAACAAAAGCTGTCAGTAGCCATTGTAGACGAGTTTAGCAGTGCTAAGAGATGGAAAGAGCAACTCCAGAAAGAATGTTCTCACGAAAAAGGAATCCATAAATAAACAATATCCCTTCTCCGTAGAGACACGGCAATACTTAAAGATTTTGGTGTGAATTTTGATTATTTAAGTTTACGTTCGTTTTTTTTATTTAATGATGTTTGAAAGTTTTTTTTGGAAGAAAGGGTGCAAAAATTTGTATTTTAAAATTTTATATAAACAATTATTCAAATTACTTGAAATATTTTCATGTCCTTTACATTAATTACGATGGAAAAAACAACTCTGTTACTGTAATTTGGGATCACTAACCGCCTTCAATTACATCAATGGAACAAAATTATCATAATTACTTCCTCAGATTAGCGAATGGTATATGTAACGTCTATTTTAACTTCTGCTGTAAAAGAAATTGTGTGAAACTTTTTAAAAAGAATAAGTTCCTGGACCGCACATTGCCGGATGGATGTCCTTGGTTTAGAGAAACTTTGTATACCAAATGTGATATCCATTTGATTATCTATCAACGGCAAAGGATTAGGAAGAGTTAATTTTCTATAATAGTCTAGTTAAAATATATGCTAAAGGCAATGGAAATCACTTCCTTTGTTAGGACCATCTTTCGCAGGGAAACGCAATATTTACTACTTTATTTCGTGGACTTTGTCCCTCAAAAATAACTATAATTTACAATAACACATAATATCCACGAAAATAAATCTGAAAAATTGATAAACATAATAAAAATACTCGTAACTAGTACAGATTTACAGAAGCTAAGTCAGTTAATTATATCCAATGAAGATTAGACAACCAGAAAACGTCTATTTTAGGAAAATCACTTGTAATCTCTTCTGAAAAACTAATTTTCTCTCTTCATGCTCTGTTATAAATTCATCTGTCTTAAATGTGGCATTTAATAGAATTCTGAGCAAAAATTTGTATTGCTATTAGAATCAGTGTCATTTGGAGATTATTCGAGACATACGAGATGGCACATAAATCCGTGCTTAAGCAAATGAGAGAAAACAAACTCTTTCTTAAAACCTTCAGATGTTACTTGAAATAGCCCTTGGTTTGTATCGTTGGGAAAAGAAACAACTTGGAAAGAGAAGAATGAGTAATGATACGCGGAAATTAATTTTTGAGGATGGGATTCAAACAGCTTCTCTAAAGTTCAACATTATGATGGGATGAGGTCGTTCGTCTCGCAACCAATTTCAATATTTCACGTTGGCTCCAGGACTAAAATGTAATATTAAGAATAAAACGCGAAAGATAATAGGTGAAAATAAAAGAAATGAACGAAAATTAAACGTTAAAGCTGACTTGGTATACAGTGCATCTAATAATATGAAACATTTTCTAGCAAACAAAATATAATTAATTTGCAAAATCCATTGTTTCCACGAGATAAATAAATACATAGCTTTCGGATGGAGAAGAACAAAATAACGACTTATTTTTGTGCCTCGATAAAGTAAATATGAGTTGAGAATTCGAGGATATCCCTATGATCACCATGACTTTAACTGAAGAGTTTACTCTTAAGGAAAAATACTTTGAGAAGAAATACTTTTGAACTTTAGGCAATAAAATCATCATCTAGACGTATTTATGTAAAAACCGCTATATTCTATGTATTTCAAAATGAAAATGTCAAAAAGTAGACCTCTGAACTAAAAGAAGGTATATTATATTCAAGTAAAATGAATAAAGATACAGCCCGGTGTTAACAAATCACCCCAATTATTAATGGAAATAAATAATTTATTCATTAAAAACTAATCATCATCAACATAATAACCTTCATACTCTCCTCTGAGTTGGACCAAATGCTTACAGATTTACGATTTCCATTTCAAAGAAATCGTACTTGCAGCACAGTTTTGATGAAACGTAAATTTTGATGCTCGTGTAAAGTTTGCTGTTAAATATTTCTCAAGGTTTTCTCAAAATTTCCTTATCTTAGCAAGGGAAGTTTTTCACTGCGATAACATTTTTATCAGAAGAAGTAAGGGTTCTCTCTTTTGGTGCATCGGTTAGTTCTTATTTTGTCCATGGGACGACTCCCAGCTACGATGAAACTCATGCAGTGCAACTTCATTCATACACGCGTTGGATACATTCCTAATGCAACTCTCGGAATCCCAATAACTTCAATCTAAGATTAATTCTTGAAATTCCAATAGCGCTTGGGACAGCACCATCCTCTTTAGGGCCTCAAAGAGACGAGTGTAGTTGTGAGACGAAAGTTCATTATTTGAAGATCGAAACATTCTGCCATCGTCAGCTGTCTTAAGGTTTTGAGGACACCAATTCGAACCATTCGTGGGAAAACAGCTGTTTTCGGACACAAAATATTTGACTCTAAGAAGGACGCAGGTGGAGCAATGCCCACATTGAAGTGTGGTTATTCGTACTCTCTATAAAAATACTTTATTTTCAAGTGACTGCTTAGCATGTAGAGTACGATGTTTACGATAGAGTGTTGCATTGCTTTTGAGGTAACGGAATATGAATAAACATATAAAGGCAGTGTTTTGAAAAAAAAAATTGCCCAAATCTCCCTAACTTTCCCTCTTAATGAGTCATATTAATTTTATGAAAAAACCACTGTTATTCGTACTCATTAATAGTATCTCAGACTTAAATAGATGCTCCAAATAAATAATATCTCGCTTTCGGGAATTGCTTAAGTTTCATCAAATCGAGGAGTTTAGCGATAAATTACTTCAACCACTTCAAGTACAAAATTAAATACTGAAAAAATACACTACTAATGCAGTGGTGCATGATCTTTTTTGGTATAGGGCTCGCCTCCATTCTCAATCGTTGCAATCCAATTAAAATACTTCTTTTTATGATACTTTGATTATACAAGGAAAATTATATCTTGGTATCTTGGGATCGAATTATTTCAAATGGGCATTAACATACGCAGTTATACAGAGCTCTTCAATAACCGATACCGGATCTTACATAATTACAAACCTTCTTATTATTATTTTAAACCATTCGTTTTTGTCTAGAATCCGGATATAACCCGAACAGATTTTTGAGGGTATTTTTTTGCCGTTAGATTTCCTAATAACTAAAGATTTCATTTGATTGGATCATGGATGAGACTTTCGAGAAATGACATCATTAAAACAAACGTTTAAATGGTTCAAACCATTTTCAAGGATCTTACCAGCAATTTTCGAAAAAGAATGAAGTCACTATTAAAAACACTAAGTTTTCAGGCTAGTAATTTTTGTTTGAGCAGTTTTAATGGAATTGTTTTTATTTAAGTGAACTCACGAAACTTTCATTCACTTGTATATCTTCTATATGACTAAATATTTGTTATTAATCCGAACCTTAATTTAAATAACTTAAATACCATGATAATTTTCAGTCAAGAATTAATTTATCGCATCAGTCCTTCTTAGTCAAAAAGGACTTCGTTTTGTATCCGGATTGCAGTTTAATACTGAAAACACCCATTAGCTATTCATTATGTAATGCTATAAACGCCAAATAACCACTCTGAGCCGAGTTCTATATGTGTGCATTAATGATAGCATTTTTCTCTACTCCGATGTTTTTTTACTAACTGATAATTCCTAAAGTAATTCCCATTTTTAAAAGCGATCCAATAATCAACTTTGAAGAAAACCGAACTTTGTACAGAAAATTCTAAATGCCTTCAAAGCGTATCATAATTCGCAATCCAACCTCATTAATCATTTATCGCATTAACGAAATTATCGCAAAAACTATCTCTATTACACAGGGGATTCGCATTACAACTCCACACCTCCATTTAGTGGAATATAATGCATAAAGGCAGATGATATCGGTTTTTCCTCGGTTAGAAGAAAGTCCAATGGAACCGGTTGACCGCTCCCATTTAATGAGATGTAGAACACTCAAACCCAAGTGCTCCATTCGACCGTGGGATCGTAATTGGGGAGGAAAAAACCCATTTTTTTATTTCCGTCCGCGAGCGCGATCCTTCGTTGACGTAACGTAATGGTTAAATCGGGAGTGAAAAACGTGCATGAATTCCCTTTTTAAATTGGACTGGATACGTAAAATTTCTCCGAGTGCCTGTTCGCGTTCAATATAATTCAACAAAATGGCCAAACGGCTCGAAATGCAGCGGATCGGAAGGCCTGGATTTTATGAGCCGATTGCTCTTTCCGAGATGGTCTGAATTTACCATTAATTGACTTTTTAAATAAATATCTCGTGACTTTTATTCTAATCTAAAATGAGAGAGAATCTTTAAATCACATACCCCCGAACTGGGGGATGATTGCGGTGAACTTAAGTACTAATGCGAAATCTACCGATTGGTCTCTCCATGATGTGCAGGGAAATATAATTTTATCCGAAAACCTGAAATTTTACTACTCCGACATTTATCTTCAGAATTCGGACAGAATATCTAACAAGGCCGATAAAGTAGGAAACGGAAATATTTGGAAGAATTTTAGAAGCTCTTGTTTTGACATTACCGGAAAATACTAAAAATTAATTGCCACAAATACACCAGAAATTTCACATTAATTCCGATATAAATATCAATTGCTGTTGAAAAATAATTACTAGTTTTGTTCAGAGTATACTTAATGAGGATGCGATCGAAAATAAATTCTGAAATATATTAGTAGAACCAAAATTAAAAAGAGAAATTTAGGAGAAATACAAGCCAAAATTATGAAATTTTGTTTTCAAAGTAGTTTAAATATAATCAAGTATTATAACCGGTCGAATATATAGTATAACCGGTAAAAATCATGTTGTTTCCGAATCATTCAAGTCGCGCATTTATATAAATGTGTTTGGATCTAATTTCTCTGAGGGAGGAAAGATCCATTAAATGTCGGTAATATTGAAATATTCGAGAAAAGACATTAATTAAAAAGTATCACTAAAAGTATGTACCGTAATTGGAGAAAATAATTGATCTACGAAGGTTCTACGTCTGTGCCATATTGTAGAATAGATATCCTTCCAGTGGTTTTCATTGATATGACTAACCTGTCTTGCAGGAGACCGGAACTGGATTCCCCGTCGGGAAATTGACAGCTCTGTCCGCGAAGTCGGTCAAGGATACTAACGATGGAGTTCTCGGTTCATTATCTAACAACTACATGGCTATGAGTGAGTGTACGAGAGACTGCAAAATTGATGGCACGTATTTCCCCCGAGCATCTATTCCCACTCAATGTCATATTAAGCTTCCTCTTCTAGCTAGTCCTTGCCTTTTCAGTTTGTGTGCAAGGATTCCCTCCCATAAATTACATACATTAATAACATGCATAAATCAATCGATTATTTCTAAGTTGAACTTATAGGTGTTAGGCAATGTTGTGTATGCTTTGATATTCTGTACTAGTATTTGTTAGGTTTTGTGGAGTTTTTAGAGTGGCTGTCAAATGTGCCTGCTACTTTCAGTGGTTGTAGATTGATATGATGATGAATTTAATTGTTCATTATTGTCGATTATAGTTGATTGCAGTTAGTTGGTGGGATTCCTTATGTACCAATGCTTTGTTTTTTTATAATAATATAATATGTTAGTTGTCCAAAAATGAAAATCGTAAGCGGTATCTCACACAGAATCACAAACTTGAAAATTATGAAAACCAGAGTTCTTTCTCTCCACCTCCAAGGGTGATATTCTACGCCTTTGCTTCCTGTATTATTTTTGTATTAATTTTTCTGCTAATTGAACTAAACGTTTCTTTTCATTCTTATATTCGTTTCTTGATTCCCTTTTATGACATTTAAAATTTTTACTCTAAATTATCAATATCTAAACATATCTACCTGTTTGATATCTCTGCTTCATTATTCTAAGCGTAGAAATTCACAATTCAAGTCTTCCTTTGTCCAAGACTTTAGCGAGTTCCCTTCCTTCTTCCGTTGACCCTTTTACGCCATCAAAAAAGTTGTACCTACAGAAATAGGTTTAACTCAAGGCTACTTGCAAATGAATTTCAATTTAACCCTTACTTTTATCCTTTACTTTTTCTCCGATTTCTTCTTTAATATTTTCTGCTTAGTTCTGTTATTTTTTGTAGTTTCCTTGATGAAATTGCCGTAATACCATTCTAAATTCCTTTTTCAGGTGTACGTTATAGAAATAAAGAAATAAATCTTTGTTGCCCCATTTTTTCGCTACATGGACTATTTGTTAGCCTTCTGTGCTAAGTCTCCGGTATGAGGTACTTTAATACCTCGCAAAGCTAACGTAAAGAAAGATAGAGTGGGTGGTGTGGATCCAATACATCATCCATGATGGTGATAATCACCACACAATACGAAATCTCCACAATACAAGGGCCTCTTCGAAAACAGAAGGCCCCTGGAAAATGTTCTCGGAGAGGCATTCCAGAAGAGGGCAAATAAAGAGGAAACAGATGGGCGCAGATAAAGGAGAGTGGAAGGAGGACTCAAACAATGGTGTATTATTATAAGCTACATAAAGAATATATAGCGGGGGTGTGGTCAGGATTTAGGTCGAAGGGAATGCGTAGGGGTTTTTCTGCGGGTTTAAGGGAAAGAAGGACCGAGGGAGGGAATTAGGAAAGGAACGGTAATTACATTGAATGGGAATTTTGGGAGATATACTGTTTCGGGGGAAGAAGGTGAATGGATGAAATGCTATGGTATATCTCGGGGCTTAATCGGTAAGCTATGGCCACATCCTTCTGCGCGTGTTTTAAACCGAGGCAAAAACAGGTCCTCCGGACGGCAAAAAACAGTCATCCTCCGCATTTTGCGGCCTCCAACGTTCGGCTTTTTGTTTCGTTGTTCCGATTCGTCCGAATGTATTCTAATCCCGATGAGAAAGACGAAGAAGGGATGCATCTTTTTTCAAAGGACACGTTCCGCTGGACGATTCTGTATCCGCATTCGTTTCAAAGACACCGCTTTGCGATAAAATAAAAGCGGTTGATTGGCGGTAAAAGAGGACGCCGTAATTCCAGGAAATCCCTTCTCACCTCCGCCATTTTAATAACAGACGGCGATTCTTTTATATTTAATACACCACGCGCCTTTGAATCGGGCGTTTATTTTAGTCTTCCCTTGTGTCTGGGAATTTTTACAGAAGCGAATGCATTGAAATATCACTTACTGGAGTGGGAGATCTTTTTCCATTGAAAAGCAGCGTATACCATTCAATTTCATGAGATATCCCGCGTGTACAACACACACGTTATACTTGAATAGCATGTTTGAACATACAAAGAGTATAATATCGGTGTAATACATGAGAGATAAATTTACTCACTAATAAAATTCAAAGATAATATTTCCTCAATCTTTTAAGTTGGAGGCTTAGAAAACAAGATTATTTAAACACAGAATTTGTCTCAAGAAGAAACGAACTGGCACCGAACGTCCGAAAAGACAGCCTGAAATCCGTAATACACAAAAATTTCCCTCGGCTATCACTTAGTAAGAATAACAAAGGTACTTAGAAGAAGGTTAAAATCTAGTGGAAATAGATTAAAAATAAAACATAAAAAACCTTGAACTCACCATGAGTTGTATATTTCACGGACGTTATGCTAATAATTTTATGAACATAATGAAGTGAAAAAGTTGAAGTTCAGAATAAATTCAAGAAAGAAAAAAAACAATTTCTGCGATAGAATAAATGTCTGTTTAGTTCTTCGGAACTGTTCTAGGATACAATCCATTGATTACAGTAATATAGACAGATAATACTGAGAAAGAGGGGAGAGAGGACTAGGTACTTTATAGAGCGAGAAAGTTCAGGATAGGGATGGATTGGTATACGATAGGATAAAGAGAAAGGTAGAAAATAAGAGCTCCTGGATTCTTAAATTCTTATCATTTAGATCATAATCCATAATATAAGTATCCATGAAAATTGACCGATTATATATCAGTATATTGCCAAGGAAACGTGTCCTTCTTATCTCCAACTCAAATCATAAGCATTCAAACATAATCATTGCAGATGTAAATTTTCATAACATCATCTTCCATTACTGTATTTATTATCAAAAAAGAAAGTTCAGAACAACTAAATCGCACTGAGAGAGATTTATAGAATAAAAGAGACTCCACAAAAAACATGTATACATGAATAGGACGAACGAGGTTCAATGGATATTATTTAGAAATTCAGTATTTGCAGTGGAATATTACATTGCATAATGTTATATTCTCACACATAGTCAACATCTTCATGTACCTACCCGTGTAATTGTATGAGATCTATCATACAAAATAAATTAGTCTCCGATGAATATATTGTAATGTTTTGATTTAACACACGACTCTGGAACGTCTATCCGAGAAAAATGGCTACCTCGCACGACGTCCAACAATAGTTATTTACTTGTTACCACAACCGGATTCATGGTTACACTCGTTGGGCTTTAAGGCCTGATGTGCCCTCGGAACACTCGGGATCGGTATTCGTTGCAATATGTAAAAAAGGAAATATTCTATTGCAGAAACAAGAGGAAATAGAATTTAGAAAAAAATCCCAGCATCCAAAATGTAATAATTAGGAATATTACCGATAGTATGATATTACTTATTACTATTTATACTTATTAGATACTTGAGATGAATTTGCATAACTTTTGAGAAAGGAATACTTTGTTAGAATGTATTAAATTTCATGGCCGACATAAGTGGGTCACTTAAGAAGGATTTCTATTTAAGTCAATTCAATAGCGTTACTCTGGTTTCCCTTTTTATCTGAAAGTCTCCACAGAAAATGAAATTGCTGATAATGAAATACTTTTGGGTGAAAATTGATAATTGTCCGAGACAAATTTCCCTTTACTTACTACATTACAACTTATAACTTGCAGACATTAAAATTACATTCTGAGAGAATTTCATCAAAAAATATGGTTAAATTTAAACATTATTTCTATTTCTTGTGAAAGAGAAGACCCAATTGAAGAAGATTTGAAGTATTCCTTTGGCTATTCGTCAGCTGCCCGGTGCTTACGTTTTGATTAGTTCAACGAACACAGTAGACTCGGTAAAAAAAACTTCGGTTCTAAGAACTCGATGCTTATTGCAAAGCTAACATCTTCAGGGGTAGAAGAAATGGCTTCGACGGTTTTCCTCAACTCTGCTGTATCCATTGAGCTGGTTCCAGCGTTCCTGCAGCTCCCTAACCGTTGAAGGACTATTTTGCTAATTTATTTTAATAGCGGTGGTGCTCATTCTTACTCTCTTACAATACCCTGATGACTTTTACCAATAGCTCGAATTTACGTAGGTACGACCAAATACGTGGACATTTCTGGGTCACGAGTTATTCCCTCGAGAGAAAGAAAGCAAAATCCGCGTACGCAATTTATTTGCGTCGTGAAATGCTGAATAACCTTCGAACGTAAAAAATGCATTTCGCGGCCGTCACCAGGCCGATTAAATTAATTCCCTTCAGAGAGGTAATCAATTGCAAAGCGCGGAAAGCAGCCATTTTTTCGTTCGCTGTTACAACGCCCACTCGATCCGAGTCCATATTTTACAGGGGGGGAAAGGATTTCGATAATTAAAAAAGGAGGGCGTAGGAGTTTAGGGAGCTTAATGGATTTCAATGTCCGCCTCATCTGCCTTCTTATTTTTTGCCGAAAATGAGATACAACCGCACCTTTCGTAACCATAACACAACTAATCCTTTAAATGCCTCACAACCAAAGAGCCCTAAAAACGTCTTTCCCTCTTTTTCGCTCCCTCTTCTTTAATTCTGCTTTTTCTCCCTTCATTGGAGGGACATCGGGTTCATAACGTAGTAAACTGAATGAGGAAAAAATTGGAAGAGAAAATTCTGGTATCGCAGAAACTGAAACCAGGACCTCCAATAATTGATCTTAGGGTGTGCATCGGTGGACCCATCAAGGATTATATCACCCCCGTAGATGCATATAAAATTGAACAAACCCCAATCTACCCAAAGTGCTTCGGATAAATAGTCTCAAAAGAATAAGTTCTGGATCGCAATGCCTTGCGCGGCACTAAAGATAAGCCATTGAACTCTGCGTGCGTCTATTCGGTCTTTTTTAAGATAACATTCAAGGCGTAAATGGCACGAAGTAAAGTCGTGGTCATCTTCTGAAGTACATTTGCTTGTACTTGAGGCACCAAAGTGATAATGAAACTGCAGACGTGGAGGATGGATACGAGGTAGGCAGCAATTTTTGTGGTCCACAGCCAATGGAAACGTACGCCACCGTTGTGACGTCGACAGACGGAAGGGTTACGCCCTTGACTCCGTGGGCGTTTCAGATACTCTCCGAATATTGACCTACGACCGGAACTTGCGTACCCACGGGACACCTTCGCTCTCCAGTCGGTTTCCAAATTTTTCCTCGACCATAATATATCATAACGTAAATGTTATATTCCATATCCCTTATCTTTTGGATAAAATTATGTTTTAATGCTGTAGAGTTTGACACTATACTCCATGTATTACCTCTCTTTCTACCATATTCAACGTAAACACATATGATGGAAAATCAATCCAAAATGGGAAAGAATTCAGCTTTAGAGATTGCTCGTAAAAGCCTCGAGATACATTATCACGAGGGATCTAATCCTACAACACGCAGGTCACACCTTAATTATAATAATGCAGAATTTATCTTTAAATTAGTAATTTGAACATTATGACAGCTTTATCATGTGATCCTTTGATAGGAAAATAAAGGAGGAAGTCCTACAAAGGGCGGGGAACAGAAGGTCTCAATTGGAAAAAGTAGTCTGAGGAAATAATCGAATTAAATGTATGTAGGTAAAAAGCGACGGTGGAGTGCCATGAATAAAGACCCTAATAATAATAATAATAAGAGGAGAAAGGATTGAGGTGAAATGTGTTGGATAATGTGTATAGAAAGAGGGATAAATTGTAAAAAGTAGAGGTCATGGATGGGAATCACTTGGTACATAAATAGGAATAAATTGATGACTTGCTTACGCAATATTGAATGAAATAATACTGCAAATGGTTCTTTATGAAATGGAATCGGTAGAAAATTTTGCCGGGATTTCAAGTCCGGAGAGAATCGAAAGTATTTTACAGTATAGTATTCTTCGAATAATACAATTAAAAGTATTTCACAGTATAGTATTCTTCAAATGGTAGAATTAAAAGTATTTCACAGGATAGCATTCTTTGAATAATACTAGCAATAAATATACCTATATAGGTCGAAAACGAATAATTTTTTGCGCGACTAAATCAATACATTCAGACTGCGGTGCAAGAAAAAATAGCCATTCGTGGAAAAATAAAGGCCAAATGTATCATTCTTGCAATATGTTTTAATATCTGGATTTATTTCTGGGGAAACGAATATATGATATGTTCATTTTCTATTCATTCCTGATATCAGAGCCCGTTTTCATTCGCTAAGTGCAAATTCTGATCAACCTATTTTTATAATCTATAAAATAGCAATATTATGTTTCTCATTACAACTTAAGACAAACAGTAACAGGGTTGAATAGAAGAATATCAAGTCAACTAAATAGCTCAATCTTAAAACCCATGCTTACTTTTAGAGTTCATTTAACGCGTTTTTTCGTTGCTTTTAGTGTCGCATTTGATTTCATAATATTGTTAACATAAGAGAAATATATTTTTCATCTTTCGTGAGCATCATCTCTATGAAATGACCATAAATATTTAGAAAGAAAATTAATCCTAAGAAAGAGATAGATACGGAAGAGGTTAGGCCCTTCTCTTCCACCTAACCTCGAATTCCGATAATATTTAAAACTAACTAATTTATACAAACAAACACAAAAATATAGAATGATGAGTAACCATATGATGGAACATAGAAGAATAATTGCAAAATCAAGAAATACGTTTCAAATGAAATCCAAAACGCAGAATAATTTACGCTGAAATAAAAATAAACTAAAAAAGTGGCCCATAAGGGTTACAGTAATAGTAATGCAGATACTTGCATTCACATATATTCCTTTCAATATCAGAAGCTAGAAATACGTTAATAATTAATACTGATGTTAATACTGTTTCAAATAAGAAACGGTGTCGATTAAAGGATGCTGACTACACATCCCAATTTGCCATCAAATATACGCAAGTAACAGGGAAACTCATCCCTGTAATGTTATAAATATAAAAATTATCCTTCGTGTTCTATTATCTTTTTGCATGAATACACATAATTATATGTAGGCATTCGAGTTATTTGCGATACTGAGTGATGCCAATTAAACTGTTCATTCCTTATTAAATCCTATGAAACTCATACTCATTGTATTTCTTTAGAATGTCCTTTTAGAAAGATGTTTATCGTATGCATTAATCTTTAAGAATTTACGCTCTGAAAATCAAGGTCTCATTCATCTTAAAACTCTAGTCTCTATTCCGCTCCATAACTGACAGTTCATGATTAAGAACACGACCACCCTTCGGGTTGATGACTTGAGAAAAAGAGTGATTGATTTACATAACCGTAACCCTTTTTGTCAAATTAATATAATAATCAAACCGTAGGTTTTAATTAATCCAAAAATAATATCCAGCAATTATAGGATCAAAAAATGCTAAACTGAAATTTATGTTACCAACGGGAAATGAAATGCATCCAAAGCAATTGAACGTGTACTCTTTTCATGCAAATTCTAAATTAGAGTGTCTTTCAAAACAGATTTATTAACATTGAAACTACACTAAGAGAAAGTTTTGCGTAGGAGACGGCAGATTATACTGAATGTTACTTCAAACAAGATATACGAGTAAAGCATATCGAATATGTACAATGAGGAGACAAATATAGTCGCCTCTATTCTCTCCAAATCTTGGAAAGACTCCTATCGCCTTCCTATTCCTCAAGTACCATTTCTTGAACAGGCACGTCACACTCACATTTTTAAACTCATCAAGTTACGTACCTCGCCACCCATAATTACTGTTTCTGAAAGACAGGTTGTCTGCGAAACAAGAGAAGGGAACTTAGGTTAATATCGCAGGTGCACAAAACGCGAAGAATATGACATGTTATCCGCGGATAATTGTGTCTCAGAGGCGGAAGGTAGCGCAGGATGCAGCGGGGATTTGGTGGAAACTTAATTAGCAGCTCCAGAAGGGAAATCCCTCTCAAGAGAGAAAAGAATGAGATTAAAACAAAAGACGCGGAGAAGGCGAGCTCTCGGAAGGCAGCCTTGCAGAAGTACGCCACCTGGTGATAGGAAGGTTTCCAAGGAGCTGAAATAATATCATTCGACCTTATTTCGAGGAAGTGCCTTTCTATTAAAATAAATATCTCTAATCCCTAGGAGATTATTACTACACTACGTGTTTCCTTTTGTTATTACTATCTAAACAAAAGAAACTACGTTTTTTTCGCAGATTTCTTAAATTTTCCTTCTCTTCAAAAGAGTACCAGTACAATCGGTACACTTTATCTGTACAAAAATTTCACTTTTTTCATTTCTGCGATACCTAATCTCTCATTTTCAGATTTATAGGTTATTACGATTCAATTTTTTTCTGGAAATTAATATGTTTGTGTGTTTACGAATTTATATTAGATAATGATGTTCCCACCTTTATTGTTCATAAAGTTACTCATATTTTAAACGATACAGATTTAGGTGTCACTTCGTGGTACTTCTATTGTTAAAAAAAATCTATTATTTGAAACTTCCATTTTGGGCGATGTAGAAGGATGATGAGTCCCAAGCATCGCAATGATCTAAGAAACGTTCAAACGGTGAAATTGCACCTTAGACTTGCCGAATGGATACTAGCAAGTTTCATACGTTCTAAAGTTATAAGTTTCAACAAAGTTCTAGTGCTGGACAACACCCGTTCTATAAGAGATATTAGTCTAAGAATCTGCGCGAAAAAATGTTTTATCAGAAATGTTCTTCTTACTTGTCCTTATTCAATCACTCGCACTTTATGGTACAGTCCTGGCCAAAGTTAACGCAGCACCGCCGTAAGGATCGCTAGGGAGTTGCTGCGTTAATTTTGGCCAGGAGTGTACATCTGTTTATTCTTTATACATCTATTTTTTACCTTAACTGTGATTATGCTTCATATTTCTAAGTTCAGTTTCTTATTCCGCTATATTTATTATATTTTATGAAACGCTTACGCTATGAGTAAGACGGTTGCTATTGAGCCTGAATTTATTCCAGAATAAAGACACATTTGCATATATTTGGATCCATTGAATGAAATTCGGTTTATATTATAATTTATATTTTATTTATTTTTCGTTATACATATACTGTTTTGCTATGCAAGCGAATAATTTATGCCTTGCATCTGTTAGTTTGCATACCAGTGTCTCGGACGATATCATCTACAAAATTCCTTCCGGAGAGGGAAACGAGATATCTAAGCATTTAACGGATCAACTTCGATTAACATTATATCGTTTTTTGAATAAACTTCAGTAAACGATTTTTCTTTGTGTCTACGAGTATATCTCTTATTTTGCTATTTGTAGAAGCCGATTCTCAAAACAGTGGTAATGTATAAAGAAGGGGTTATTATGTAAAGTAATATTATGTTAATTAGGAACTGAAGAAATGAAAATATCCTAATTATCGATTAAATAAATTTCTGAACTAATACAAATGTATTTGATGATGTACTAAAAAGTAACTGACAGATATACCAGATTAATTAAGATTCAGGATGGTGGAAATGTTTATCGCACTAGATTTCCAGTAACAAGGTCTTGGGTTCGAATCTCGTTTCTCCCTTGCTTATTAGGGTATGCATTGTTCGGCATACGTCCACTGCTATCACTGTCACTATAATTGTCCATTTAATGGATGTTTGAGGGAAAATCGCTAAATTAATAGAACCTAAACGAGCAACATTTACTATAGATTTTTAAATTCTACTATTTCTACTTTTGGTAGAGATTATGGAAATAAAATTGCAATCGCGAAGCAGCACAGAACAATTTTTCTCACCTCAACCAGCGAGTTTTCTACGATTCGTGCAGACAACAAAACAACAAGAACATGAGAGGAATACTTCCTTCGTGGAGTAAATAGCGACATGTCAATGTTGAAACCCACGAGCGAACTGGGTAATAAAAAAAGACGAATCGAAGTGGAATCAAAGAGAGAGTGATAGAGATTGATGAGCAGAGATGACTGGAGAAAGGCGGAGTGACATGATTATCTGTGAAGGAGCGAAATGGCAGCTGTATGGAGTGACAATAAGAAGGCCTTAATTGGAGGAAGGAGAGAACAATGACAAATTCTCGAGGGCGCGAGGTTTTGACGCTGTACCACGAGGGATCCTCGAAGAGACAGGAGCAAAAAAAGAGATGCGAAGGATAGGAAGCTTGTCCAGGATTCTCTCGGAGTTTCAATTTCATTCTAAATATAGCTACTAAGAAAATATTTGTTTCCCTTAACCGAAATTCGGATTTCAAACACTCACGCACTGATCTGCGTATTCTGTTCAATGATATTTTAGATGAAAATATATGTTATACATTTTCACAAATTAATCTTTGAAAATTGAGCACTGATCATAAATTAATTTTTTTATAACTCTATTATTTCCAATATCTGACAAGTTCATGAATTTATATAAAATTAAAAAACTTAACTTTGACAATTATTCAGAAATTTGCAATTTATCTATGAAATGACAAATTTTAGCAAATCAAGAGTCGTTGCATAGTAACGATTTCTTACAAATTGACAATATCCAGGATATCACCCACTTTTACAAAACCGAAACGTTCTGAGTAGCGGTTTGCTCACACAAGAAACCACCGATGCATTCTAATTTAATATAAAATCACTTAGAATCTTGCGGTATCAAGACCAAATTCTCCGGCAGCAACAGAGTTTCCGTACGCCAGCATGCATGAATAATGAAACTCAATTAAATATCATCGCATAATTTACAAAGTTTGAAGAAGAAATCTGTTGCTTTAAATTAATTATACTTTAAAACTATTTAATGTATTAACTCGAAATTCACAATATTTTTATAGAAACAATTTTTAAGCTAAATTTTACCTTAAATTTGAGAGCTTTAATTGGCAGATAATATCTAAAATCTCTTTCATATCCATCATCACTGAAAAGCTTTCCTATATAATCTTGCACTAAACAAACGAAAATATTTAAATAATACATTTAATATATGAATTACTTTCAATTATATCTGCACTTTATTTTTTCACGTATAATATTTTAATTTTAAATGTATAGATACCTTTTGACAAATTAATTTTATGTTGTTATGGGTTTAAAAGAAATTATTAATAGTAAATATTATTAATTTGATGATAATAATTAATAAAAGACAATAATAGCAAGATAACCTTTTCACTCTTCCATAATGACTAAAGGTATTCTGATATAATTTAAAACAAATTATTTAAGAATATACATTCGATGGAGCAGCTTATTGAGGTAACGGATTCAGGCCAGCATTTTCCTTGAATGAATTGAGTTCACTCCAAACGGGAGTCTATCTTATGCGTTTGAGACACCCGTCTGATCCTTGATTGTTGTTCACTATCCTATGTGAAAGACCAGGCGAAATGGAGTCTGGTGTCGAGATTAACGGATTGCACTATTGGAAATATAAACAAAGCCCTAGCGACGCAGTGCGACGCCACCATGTTGATACAAATGAAGTCGGGAATGCAAATGAAGGCAGTAAGCTTGCTTATAACTAAGTCAATTACTAAGATTTGCTTCGTCTGCTATCTTTGCAAGAATCAAAAGGGAGTTTTTTAAATCACTTCGCTTTGTCAGGGGGTTGATTCAAAACTTCTCCACGGTGTTCTTTTTATATTTAGGATGATTTTGTGCTCACGATGGTAAATGGCATACAGGATAGGGCATGATCATCTGAAAATTCAAATAAATCTTTATCTACCCATTTCTATGATGAGATTCTGAGAAACGTTCGTTTTGATGTATTTTTAAATCATTCCGTCTTAAAAATGAGAGAGAGGTCAATATTAAAGAGCCTTGACCGCATCTGTCTCTGATAATGGAGATTAGCTTCGAAACATACGCTCCGATATTTTGTTTCAGATTGCGAATTTACATTACTTCATATTTTGTTATATCTTTACTGAATAATTCCAACACAATCAGTGTTTAAGTGCACCTCTTCTCAATTAATAATCAAAATATCTGCATATATTTCATAATATTCAATTAAATAAAATATAAAAACTAAAACCTTCATTGATTTAGAGTTTTGATAGGTGAGAAATAAATATTACGTATTTGTGGCTCAAATTATCGTTAACAATTTCATTAGATGATATTCTAAATTTATTTAGTCAATTACTGATTTTATAGCTATGAATGCTATTACATCAAATAATGCCGTACGATTAGCATTTGTTCCATTAATGCTGGTTCGATTAAATTCATTATATTTGATAATTTAATTAATTTATAAATCACTACTATTATATTTAATATCAATTGAATTATGCTCAATTAAACGCACTCCAGGTGAAAATAGCAAACAGCCTTTACAAATAGACTGAGATTAGGCGATATTTCACTCGGTGCTGTTTCCACCAATTACCCTATCGTACTATGAATCACTTAAAATAGTAATGGAGCAACTCTAATGTGCAAGCTGTCATAAACAATACGCATAAAATATCACCATTTACTTTTACAAAAGTTTTGAAAAAAAAATGTTGAACTAGATAGAGTCAGCATTAATTATGAATAAAGCGACTTAAGCAGCAAAATTAAATGAGTCACGTAGTAAAAGGTTGGAGCGGAGTATCTAAGACAACTCTTGGGCCACAGAATTAACAAATGAGAAAGTCTCCTCTCGTTGACGAGTGCATCGCTCCACATTGTCATCCTTTAAGAGTGCTCACTTCGGGGATTTTATCTTTTGCAGACGCAAACTTTTTACCAAGAGGAACTCCACTGTTTAAGATTATTCTCGTGGGAGGGGTTTAAATGAATTTTATTAAGGCAAACATTGAAATAAAGCTGAACAGGGGAAAGTTTAAATAATCTAAGTAAGTAATAGATTCGCCCCTCCGAAGTTCCTTTGTCCTTTTTGCATTGGTGTTGCCAGCAATAATCTGCATTTTATGACAATATAGATCGATTTCGAGGAGAATTCAAGTGATGAAAGTAATTTTTGGCTTCCTATTTGAAAAACAAGAGATCTTATACAAGATTACTCTTGCAGAAATGTTTGAAAGAGTCATTTTCAAAAGGATAATTTTAGAGAAAAATTCTTTTCACTTACTTATGAACACGCTCCGTTAAGACGACCTTCAACTTCTTTACGTTTTTACGATATCGGAATATATTCTCTATACCGATGAAAAAACAAAAAGCAACGATAACAATAAACAGCAGTAATAGTAACAACTAAACAAGAGTCTCACTATTATAGATTCGCATGCATTTTATCTGCAGGCTATCACTTCATTGAACGAAAAATGGAAGTTGCCCTTTAGTGATGGTGGATCGTAACATTTTATTGAATATGAATTCCGTAAATAAAATAATCACTCTTTTCCGTTCTTTTATTCCTTTTGTAATTAGCATGCAAAAAAATACATTCCGATAACTGTGAAAAATGGAATCGACTCGCAGGATGAAATCTGTCATGGTGACGTATGACAGTGATGAATTTTGACGAAATATACCCGAAATATGTAAACAGGCATAGAAATAAACAATATTTGCAAAGTTTTGAACACCATGTTATTTTTTAGACTTTAGACTATGAGATTATTTATTATATTAATTTCAGCTAAAGAAGATAATTTGGCAAGTTCATTTACGTTTATGATTGCTAATCTATGTAGAAAAAACCGATAAGCATGACGTATCTTTGTAGCAATGCAAACAGAAAAATAAAATACAACACCTTCATACTGTGAATTCCATATGTACTTTAATTATCCAAATATTCTAATATGTGCACTGTACTTCGTAGTCAAGGGGATGAAGAATCGAATGTTTTTTTTTTAATTTGCAATCAAAATTATCCCAATTTGGATTAGGAAAAAACACACCAACATAAAATTAAGTGCCTTAATTTAATTTTCCTTATTGTGGTACACTCTTACTTCAATTTCATAGGACAATTACAGGTACAGAATGCTATAATAGAAAATTTTTCTTCAAAATATAAAAACTAAGTTTAACTACTTTCCTCTCTAGTGAACTCCCTTCAGAAACAAACCCAGCACGATTAAGTGTTAAGAACTGCAGTTTTAGTTGTTCCCTTTAGTTACTGTTAAGTGATAAAAGATGCTTTCCTTTTTGTTGCTAAGGTAAAATATCAGATACTTGGTCAAAGCTAATGCACTAATCTGGGACGGATCCTGTTCTAATCGGCCACATTCACATCTACTAACAAACTCTAAAGTGGAAATAGAAGGAAATACCATAACAAATCTCTCCATAAATCAGGAACGTATAATCTATGCCAACCCGAAGAGATAAATGGTAATACAATAGTTTTTTTAGCAGGTGAATTTGGAAATTACAGCAAGGCCGTGCTCAAAGCTCAAATATGCTGCAGTCAATGAAGCTGTAAGGGTATATGGAGGTTAATACATACAGCCAAACTAAATTCACACCTATACTAGCATAAATATCATCAATTTGATCTGTTTTATCATTTTTTTCTCTCAGGGGATTACGAAATCGTGGAATCGCCCGCCATTTCCAGACAGCCGTCTTCTCCCGTTCGAAAACGAAAAATTTCCCAGAGGCGCCCCAAATTTATTTACAAACAAGTGGAAGGAGCCAGAAGACGATTCGGAGTCATCCACGAAACACCAAGGAGTGGTGTTTTGAGTGTCGCGGCGTGTGTGCGGAGTGCGCCATCGAAGGAGGAAAACCAAAGGAAACAAGTCGTGTGTGGCGCAGGGCCAACTAGTGTCTGGAAGGGAGAGCATTGTTAAGTGGGAATGGGGGAAATCGTGCCTCGGGGAAGATCGTGCCGGGAATTCTAAACAACCTCCTCCAGATCTGGAGCATATTCGCGGGATTAACTCTTTGGGGTGTTTATCGCGAGGTTCGTGCTCGCGAAAGCTACTTCCACCGAGAAATTATGATTTCGACGTCTATCGAAAACATTTTGCGGTGGAGAGCATTTGGAATATTCAGCAAGTTTACGGAGCATCAAAACCTAAGATTAGCTTTTCGTTTATGAGGATTGGAGAGAGGATTTTACTACGCATCCACATACTTGATGCGATACTTTCTCCGCAAACGAAAGCCAATATTAGCTTGTTTATAATCCATTACTGCTCACTCGGTAACGTAACTTAAAGTTTCCGCAATTGTTTCTTTATTACCTCAGCTTTCGAAATATTATAATGCTATCTATATTATCATCATATGTAACTATCCTAGTGATTAAGTTTAACCCTCTGGTTAGCTCTAATTAATCGTATTATAATCATGGTATATTTTGTAGTATTATCTTAATGAATATTAACTTATCTAAGGTACTGTGTATATAAGCATCCCAGTTATGGATGCCTCCAGTCATCTGGTCCTTCTGAATAGCCACTGACTGCTCATGCGTGCAAAATACACATAACTGTAATTCAATCATAAAATATGTAATTTTATAGACGATAAAAATACCTTGATGAAACGAAAATTGGTTGAATTCGAATTGTAAGTTAACACAAAACACTCAATTGACATGCGATCCACAAAAAGTAAGACCCTTTGACCGATTTTTACACAATCGTATAAGGCAGCAAAATTCGTGCCTGAACGTCAATATAATCAAATTTGTGTATTATTCCTGCATTGCGTGTTTTATCTTATTTTTTAGAGACAATATTAGACGAACCGATAATCGTCCATTCAACTGTTCTATTTCAACGATATTAAAAGTGGAGTTACTGGTTTATTTTTTGGGTAGATTCCGGCTTATATTATCTTTCAGAAAATATATTGAAAATTCCTTTAACAATTAAAACGTCAAATGGATTCACTCCGTAGCATTTTATGTACGTAAAAGCAATTAGAACTGTCCGATCACATGTCCTCCGGAATTCC
Source organism: Sympetrum striolatum (assembly GCA_947579665.1). NCBI lineage: Eukaryota > Metazoa > Arthropoda > Insecta > Odonata > Libellulidae > Sympetrum > Sympetrum striolatum. The sequence goes on along the minus strand of OX388348.1, from coordinate 78,508,558 downwards.
TAATTAAACGGTTGAATTGAAATATCCTTTTAAGTGTCGCTTTAGGTAATATTTTCTAGCTTTACTCTGTAATACAGAACTAGAATAGAAAATATAGGGAAATACAAAGAAGAGGATATTACACAGAACAGCGTGATCTGTATTGGTCAAAGGTTCGGATGTGGCCAGCTGATATTCATAGAAATTATTTACTAAGGGAGGCAAAAATATCAGGTTTCAGCATAGTTTATTATTTGAAAAAATTCTGAAGTAAGAGTATTTTATGCCAACACAATCAGCAATATTTTCTGTCAATTTTTTCCGAAGAAGGTTATTAATAATTGAAATATTTTCATAACTATAAACTAAGCATTCTGATATCGGGAACTAAAAAAAATCTAACGGAACGGAACGAGAAATTATTGAATTATGACATTTTTTCGTTAAATAAACAAGAAAATTAACCTGCTTAGAATATCTCTAAATAAACGATTCAAACTTTTCTTACGATTCTTGTGGAAAATGTGTCCTCAATTACACCAAATTAAATTTCAATTCACTAATATTTCCTTCAAAAGCAAACAAGTCAATCAACCTTCGCCTCACCTGTAATTTGTGGTCCTTTGGAACGCATGCTGTCCGTATTTACCTTTTCGTCATTGTTAAACATTTATATCAAATACAATTACTTAATTTCCTCATCAGAACCTGAAAGCTGCTATCAAGTAAAGAGCAATAGTATTCGTAGCTACTAAAGCTGTATTCCCTGAGAACAATCCAAATGAATGTCTATGGTTAAGTCGGGCTTGTCATCCAAAAGGAATTTCCTTCACAATAAACATTTCCCGTCTTCATTAAACGCCGTCTCCAAGGGAACAAAAATCAAAACAAAGCAAAAGTGGCAGAATCACAATTCCAGCATCACCCAATCGCGCGAAACAAGGCTCCCCCAATGAGCCATTCAGAATCCTTCATCGCAATCAAGAGATAGGACTTTCATAATCCAACCGCGGAGGCCAAAGAAAAAGGAATTTAAACGAACCCAAACGGGAGTCTTTCCCCGAAAAAAGTGTGCTCTCGGAAACGACAAAACCTTTTCACGTTGAAAGAGAGTAAGGAGACGTCGCAATACACAGGTAGTCGTCCCCGGAGGCGAGTGGGAGGGCCTCTTTTGTTTGAAACAACAAACCTCGAGACCGTCACCATGGAAACTGAGTTTCTCCCAACGTGTCCGACAATGATTTTCGGGAGAAGACAATGAGCGGGACCCCCGACGGCGAAAATAAAGCGGAATAAGGACAAAAATGAATCTCTCCTTTGTCTACCCGACAACATGCCCGGAACAGACGCGAGAAACAAAACCTTCAATTTCGGTGGTCTTTTTGGCAGAGGTCGCTGTCGGAGGATTTAATAACTTTCGCGGATATTCGCTCGTCTTGCTGATTATGGCGGAGTTGCGGTCGAGAATGAAACGCGATCCAATTTGTCGTCGTAACGTCCGCGGAGGCGAACATTCGGAGACAAAGAGCTGTTGGCGCTGCTTTTCGCCAGATGGCGGGGAAATAGGCGCAATTACTGGGAGACCGTGAGACTTTTAAGCTCGTGTTGAGAATGCGACTGATTTCGGAAACTTGATTTCCGAACTTTCTAAATGAATTACGCAATCCCGAGCTCCCCTTCACGCGTTAATTGATAGCACGTAATCGAAGAGAAGGCAAAAAGCGCATTGAAAAATGTTATGAAGTATTCTTCCATCGGAGAGCACAGAAATGTATGAACGTAATCCTATTATCCAAAAGATGTGTGTCATTAACGTCAGATTTCGAACTCTAAACAGAAAACAGATATATCATTCAGGATTTGATAAAAACTATTTCCCTGAAGAAGGTTTAAGACCCTTCGCAATATATGAAACTTAAATCAGTCGAATTCAACGTTCCTCATAATAAAACCAGTATACGTTTTGTTGTTAATTATTCGTTTTGCTGATTTTGGATGTCTGTGGAAATGAATTTCGAAATTGAAGCTTTCCAGTTGCTCTTCAGCGACTTCCATCCTGACTGGGGTGAGTAACAAGGAGGTTTTTATCAGTAATGAGAACTTCTATGTTTAGATACCGATAGGTATTCTTCCGTGGGAAAATTATTATTATGTGAGAAAAACCATCAAAATATTTTTTTTAATTAGAATAAACCACACTAGTTATGATCTACCGATCATAAAATAATCTAGGTATTTATAGATTTTTATTATGATCATCCTCAAATGCCACTTGCCCAAAGTAAGCTAAGCTTCCTCCAATTCGTAGAATTGTGAAACGGTTACTAAAATGTTTCAGATAAAATCCCATAATTTTGTGACATCTCCTTCTCTATAATTTAAAATCTTAAATAAACATGTTTTGCAACGAGTGCATTTATCCATTCCAAATAACAGCCGTTAAATAATTTCTATATTAGAGTCCACTTCTTAGGTGAAGTATACGGAATTATATGGTTAGGCTGGATCGCTCTTAATGCATAAAGATGGTCCATCCGAAAACTCAATATATTTTTTGCAAAGTCAAGTCAAGGGTACCAATGTTTAACGCCAGCAGTTAAGACAATACATTTCAATTCCATGAAGCTTCCATCGAAATCGATTCATATCTTTTGTCTTTTAATACTTCACTTTTCACGATGAATCATTTTTAACGCAATTAAATGAATTCAGTATCATCAACAGCAAGATCATTTATGGAATTCTCACACTCATTCAATCTGCAAAATGTATTTTACATTCTAAGGGTATTTATAATAGTGTTACATATTATAATTTAAAAATAATTATATATTAAGATATCTTTACTTATACAGTCTTGTATGAAAATAAACAATAACAAGCTCAAATTTGCTCCCTCACAGAGTTCAAAGAGCGGTGGACAAATGGAATTTTCTCCTTTCAGTTCATGAAATATCCTTTTTATTATCTCAGCTCCATCAGCAAACATTAACATTTCATTTGCTACTTCATCAATTTTACCCTTCCATTCACTTCCAACAGGAAAACGTCTATAAGACAGTGCGAGAGCATTAGGGATATGATTAAACAGAGATTCCCTTTCCGTCAATTATGTTTTTTTACGATTGCTTCATTGATATATATTCACGACAATTTATCAATATATGAACGACGTATGGTATACATAAATAGAGATAAAATATGTTAGTATTTACCGAAAAAAATTACCAAAGTAGAACTCTGCATTTAATAAGTGAGAAGATAACACGAAAATGAATTTATAATTTTAAGTAATTTTAAAAGTCAAGTAAAAAGGTTAGGGAATATATACAAAACTATTACTGGAAAGCCTTCGTTTGAAAGAATTAAACAATAGACAGGAAACCGGATTACCGCGGGAGAAACGACCACTATCATAAAGTCACTTAAACAGAGAACAGATGTTTGTAAATATTCATTTCTAAATCGGGGAATAGTAGAATGGAACAATTTACCTGGAAAAGTTTTAGAACCTTTTCCCCCTTCCTACAATGTATTCTTGAATAAAATTAAAAGTTTTACTTGATTTTGTTGTAGTATTGCAGTTTTTTTAATATTGCAACATTGTGGTGAATTTAGAAATCATGCATGATTATTTCAAATTTTGAAATATATTTTTTAAGTTTTTTTATTAGATATGTGTATTACATACTGCTTTCGGGAGGTTTTGGGGGGTTTTTCTCCCGACTAGGGTGATTACCAGGCGGATTATGTAACTCCCGCCCCCCCACGAAATGACTACCTCCTGGCCTGGTGCCTATTTCTAGTTTTTGAGAATAAATAATAATAAGTAATTATGTCTCTCTATAAATAAAGTTGAACTAAAGACAAAATGGTGTGTTGCCAAGAAAGATGGCTTAGGATTACACACGGGATTTCTTAAAAAAATAAGTGCTAACGAAATAAATAAAAAAATACCAGAGGATATTCATCCAGGAACTTCAGGTAAACTTCAAAGGATCAATATAGGGTTTGCTGAAAAATAATATTTTTAATAAAATTATTCCCCGTGAAAAATAGTTATAACTCATCAAATGTAATACAATAGCTAACGAAAATAAACTTCGTTCTAAAGTAGTTGAGATTACTTCTTATGTGCCGATGTGAATTTGGTGACATTCCTTAACTGTATATATCAAACGCTCTTGCTAATATTCCTTTATAAAAACAATATTATTCATCAGTCTCTAGGTACAGGACAAAGTTAACCTATATTTCATTTGATTCATATTATCATAGCCCTGGTCATGGTCCAGCCTGCCTACAAGCTGCTGACTTTACAGATATATTTCTTGCATGTTACTAATGTTAGGGAAAAATACACTGCTAAAATAGTACTTTTTTATAATATACGTTGAAAATATTGTGTTTGCAAATTTAGCGACCGTCTCGTTCTGCGTTGACGCACATAAAAATGTATAGAAATACGCGGCGCTTTACGACTCTCCCTTTACGGCGTTCCACTTTTACATCACCTTTCCCATTGGACCCATAACCTACTTTTACAACGTCTTATTCTTGCTATCAACTACCAGAACTACTGGTTTTCTTAGCGTTTAAACTGAGCCTAAGCAATGCATTTAAGGCATACATAGGAAACATAAATAAGCATGCCGACTATAATTATATAGTCCTTCCAACCTCAGCGGTAATGAATCACATTTTGATCTCTATATCGGTTCATTTTAGGAATACGTCCTTCGACGTTTCTGATCATAAAAGCAAAGTGGCCTACAGTAAAGACGAGCACTGTGATAAGATATAACGAATGGGACTTTCCCATTCTTAGAAACAACAACCTGATCATCTTTTTTTATAAATTGCCTTAGAAGTCCGTATTTTCTGTTCCATATACTACGTAAGATTCCTTTTCAGGCAAGCACAAAGTTCTGTACCCAAGGTCCGATACGATTCGATGATTTAAAACATTTTTTTGCTGATGCAGACTTGGTAACAAAATATCTCGTGTTACGAAATTATATTTTAATCACATAAAAATAAATGTTGAACCTTTGTAGAAAAATAGTAACTGAAGGAAGTGAAATAGTCTAAACGACAAAGGTATATGGTGCGCGAATCACCGACAGTATTTCACAAAATGCGAAAAATGAACCTATAATAGCAATATTAAATAATTATGATTCATTTTTCAAAGTTAGCTTAAGTAAACTTAGCTTTCATTATGAATTTTTCTTGAATTTCCAAGTGATGTTGTAATTTCTGAATATAAAACATGATACTGTGGAACTCGGTTCACGAACTTAATCTGCTCCTGGACCCTGGTCGTCAACCGAATTGGTCGTGAACCAAGACAATTTCTCCCGTTGAAATTAATGTAAATACCATTAATCCGTTCCAGACTCTGAAACTTTGTATTTTTAAGTGTATTTTTGCTTAGAATGCGCGTAAATTACATGTAAAACTAGTTATAAAAAATAAATAAAAACTTATGTAGGTAAACGTACTTTACGTGAGAATAATTTAAAATTAAATATTTAACGTAAGCTACCTTAGTTGTGGGGGTGGCGGTCGCGGAGGAGGAGGCTAGAGCTGTGTAGAATTGAAGCCTGCGCCGACCAGCGAGCAAGAATGTTTCAAACATTATTTTCCAGATTCCAGGGCGCTTGAAGTCTTATTCGGAGTCGGTCGTTTTTCTGATTTTTTTAAATTTCATTGTTTTTTCCTTAATTGGTCTTTATGAGCGTCGTTGACTGCGATCAGTTTAGTTTGTTAGTAGTTATAGTTTGCGTGTACAGAAGAAGATCCATATGGGATAAAATAATGAAAGAATATTTGAATAGGAATTATATAGAAAAATCCGCAAATTGCTCACGAACTGTGTTCACTGATCAACCTGTCTGCAACTGTTTCTCAGGAACGATGCTGTGTTATGACGGGGTTGCCTACTGAACTGGTCGGCAGCTTTGGTCGTGAACCGAGTTGTTGTACGCCAACCGAGTCAAAATTTGGTTGCCAAAGCTGGTCGTAAACCGAGTTGGTCGTGAACAGAGGTTCCACGGTATTTTTCTCACTCTTACACCATAGGCTAAAGTAAGAGACGAAGAAAATTATGACTTTTGCACTTGAAATTAAAAGAGTTACAAAAGAAACCAGCACGTTATATGGTGGTCGTGGTGCGAAATCTAAGGTCATTTTGCACAGAGGGTTTCCATCAAGAATCGATTAAGTAACCTCAATAGCGTTACCCACCCTCTATCCGATAACTAAGAATGAAAGATATAAAAAATGTGTAGCCTAAGTTCTCCACATAATCAGTAGACAGCATGAATCTGAAGATTAATGAATAGAGAATATATTGGTTAAAAGACGCTTTTATTCGTGCAATATTTTATCGGTAGTATCGACTTTTATAAAGCAAAGCATCAAAACATTTGTACAGTCGTTTTATTTCCAAATACAGATTATAATTGAAACTTCTTCCAAAGGTCAAAACTATAATGCGAGTAAGATTCTAGGATTTGAAAGATATCCCGCAGAAAGAAACAGCTTATTAGATATTTATTGTAAATTCTAGAATCCTCAAAAGGGCTTATTTTTTATGTTTTTTTTTTTTTTTTTTTTTTTTTAATTGCTTACCTGCTGTTGCCCTTCACCGGTGAAGTCCCCCTAAGCTCTACTGAACTTTTCAGGAGGTGCTTCACCGAGGCAACAGCAACAACGAGCACACACGACCATTCCCTGAATCGGAAAAATCCGACTCAGCCGGGATTCGAACCCGGGACCTTGGGGTAGGAGCGATAGCTTAGATGGCATGCTATCCACTCGGCCACCAAGGCCGGTAATGTTCATGGACAACTTGTTTTATGAACCTGGCTTATTGAAAGACAAAAGGGCTACAGAATGTTGCAATTACGAATCTAAGCAATTTTTTTCTAAAATCTTACGATCTCTATCTTTATTATGTATTTAAAAATCCATAACCAGCTACAGTTGAAAAAGGAACTAATAATCAAAAGATAATTCAGAATTTACAGTCCATCGCAACTTCACACTCGCAGTAGCAGATTCCTCATGAATGGGCTAGGCAAATACTCTCCATCGGATAAAACATTTTTCCAGACCACTGTCGGAAACATTTAACTCCGTTCCACGTGACAAAGCTTAAATACGCGTGAAAGGACACTCCGTTTTTTCTCAAGGGAGAAGAAGTTTAGAGGAAGTTGGAACATTTCCTCGTGGAACAAACGATTTGGAATTGGATTAGGAAATAGAGTGGAATAAGTTTGAAATGTAACAGAAGGATAAACAGAAGCGCGATATGGGAGAAGAGAACAAGGGAGAGCTACTTTGTATAGAAGTTGTCTGAGCTATCGAGAAGTTTACAAACCTCTGAACTTGGGAGTGCAAAACACCACAACGCCTTTAAGTGGTTGACGGGTGGTTCGAAAAGTAAACTCTCGGAGTTAAAAGTTCTCCTAGAGAACATGGGAAAGCCTCTAAAAGCAACTCTTGTTTTCTATCATAGAGAGAATATGAAGGATGTAAAAATACTAAGCAGCTTATCTTGAAGGCGTAAATTTAATACTCTTAAAATCGATCTTATCTCACTTAGATTGGATGAATACATTTATCACTGTCAATCAAGACGTATGCACACTATTAACTGTGTTTTCATCATAACACCAATCCAAAGTTTTTCATTGGACCATTAATATGTATTTTTTTATTTAAGTTTGCGTAGCAAGTAGGCCTTCAGACCAGGTGGCAACGTTTGAGGGGAACATAAAAATGATTCTAAGCATTCGCCCAAAGACGGGAGGGAAACGCCTCCAAAAACCTCTTGTAGGCTGTACTATTAAACTACAATATATATATTACAAGTACATAAATCATAAATAAGAACTAGTACATTTTATAGTATAATTATATTATAATATTATAGTATAATTATTATTATTTTAATTTATATGTATTGATCATAATTATATTAATAATATTATAGTATAATTCTAAGTATATTTTACTAAATAAGGGAGATTAATGCAGTAAATCCTTACTAAATGAGCTTTAATCTCGAGTCATACATGTTATTGATCAACTTCCAAGGATTGGTAAACGGGCAAAGGGAATAATAACAATGAATGATCCACTGCTTCCTCCTTCTCTTCGTGGAACCTTAAGATGCTGTTCATCTGATTGAATTTCGCAATATTTTGGTTTCCGCTTTACTTAAGAAGAGGAAATCTGCCACATAGAATATTTATATAAAACACTCCGGAAATTTGTTTAAGGAATAGTGATTTAAAACATAGTTCCTGGAAACTCCTGGCATTGAAATCAGTTACTCTAACTCTCTAAAATTAAATCCACGGAGGTGATCATAATATTGCGTAAATTAATTTTCAGTAAATTTAGAATTAGCTTTTAAAAATCGAATGAATAATTTTACCTCTCAACAGCTCTTCAAATTGGATCCATTGAATCAGTGCATCTCTAAATCTGAGCCATAAATAAATATGACTCAAGAGTTAAACAATCGGAAAACAAAGCAAGAAATGATTTTGCAAAGCGCTGAAAATATAGCGAGATTTTGTTGCTACTCAATTTTTTTACGATACTAAATTAAATGTGTCTGCTGATAAATTCATCAGCATGGTGACTGGCTGTACAGATTAATATTATTTATTCAATGATCACTGAATTCGTTTCTTTACTCTATTTATTACCTGAAGATTTTACTCGATATACTATAAATATGCTTTACTTAGTTGTTGGAAATATTCATGAGCTATAACTAAAATGAAACGAGCATTTTTTTAAGTATGTATTCCTAAATACATCGATGAAGCTCAATTTATCATTCAAGGAAATACGTTTTTAATTTTACTATATATTTAATGTATTAATAATTCGTTAATTAAACTAACAATAGTATGTATCGTGGGAATATACGATTCGCTTCTTTCTTAATTCGTGAACCTAGCAGAGGCCTGGAATTCGTGATCTAGATGCATTAAGCCAACGCACTGTTTTCCTCTTGAATTTCCTCACCATTCGTTGAAGTACAACTCCCTACTGAGCTCTGATTGCGTGGGATTGTAAGTTAGAATTCGTCCACGCTGCAACGCGCCATAAAATTAAATATTCCCGTTATGACATCTCAGCCAACTTCCGCCTCTCGCGTACCACTCTTCCCCTCGTCGTCTCATTATTTTTCCGTACAAGTCTTTTCTGTTTATCCTCACTTCGCTTCTTTGACCTTTTTTCCTCTTGGCACCTGAATAATTCATAAGGTGGCCATCAGAGGGGGTGGGGGTCAAGTGAGCTCCGGAGGGAGGAACGAAAGTTGGAGATCACTGAAATGGAAGGTAAAGAGATTGGACAGGAGGGAGAAGGAATTGGAAACGAGATGAAAAGGGCAGAGTAAACAGCGAATCCCCCGGAAAAGTTTAGAGGCGTCGACGAATTTTAAATTCACTATCTCGTTTTCTTAAATGAGAGTGATTACTGTCTGATTTTTCGCAATTTAGGGAGCGATTCCATTATGCAGATTCGGAATTAACCTCGAGAAACGACTCGGGAATTTAAAACTTCCCGAATGATGGTGAAGAATGTAGCAACTTCCCTCGCAACCCCTTGTTATCGCCAAACAATAATTACGCAGTCATCAACCGAAATTTTATTTTGGCTCCGTAAACTAAATCCCTCAGATAATGCAACTGCTTTTACACCCTGTATATTTCGGAAAAACACAATTTTTGCTTTAAATTTAAAGACTTTGAAGAAAGAAAGAAAATTTGTTTTAATCTTATTATTGCTATATAATTAAGCCGCTGGTTTAGAGTTGAACAAGTACTGAAGTTTCTTATACATCATCATTTATATTAGCATTTTTAAATTTAAAAGAAACAATGTATTACATTCTGCACAATTGTTCAGAATATGATGTAATGCACGTTTTTATAATGCAATGCACAGCAAAATTGCGTTCCAAGAAGTGATGGTTGAAGTATTGGAGGATAATACAATTTATTAAAAAAGAATCACTTATTACTTTAGAGCAAATCAATCATATTAATAGTAAGACAAACCAATTACGACAGATTATAGTTAAACAGTTTTGTAAATATATTTAACCTATACTTAAAAATCACTAAGACCTAAAATGAAATAAATAAATATGTATATTTCCTATCAGTTTTAATATATTTATTGGTTTCTGATGTCTCTCTTTGAAGGTTTTTGCCGAGTTTTCCGATGCAATCGATTAAACTTAGTTCGAGTTCAGTTAAGCATACATACATCTCAATAAGTATTAAAAAGTTATTAAAGTTAAGTTAACTAAAAGCAACAAGAGAGAATAGTCACAGTGATAGTTTGTCCAAAGCTTCTTCTTCTTGCTTCGAACAGACTTTTTCAAGCTTTAGAATAAAATCTTCCGTTTGGAGACAAAATATTCGTAAATATTCTACTTCTGTGAAATCATTGAAATTTTCTCTTTTAACTCTCTCTTCTCATGGCATCTTTTCAAAAATTTTGGCTCCTTTTGTCGCAATTAATACGAATAAAAAATATATGGGCATATTTTTTCTTAAAACTAAAAACAATGAAGTTTAATACAGTGGAACCTCAGTTCACGAACTTAATCTGTTCCTGGACCCTGGTTGTTAACCGAATTGGTCTTTAACCGAGACAATTTCTCCCGCTGAAATTAATGTAAATACAATTAATCCGTTCCAGACTCTGAAACTTTGTATTTTTTAGGTGTATTTTTACTTAGAATGCACGTAAATTACATGTAAAATTAGTTTTAAAAAATTAATTTAAATTTAAATTTTCATACTTTACGTGTTATTATTTAAAATTAAATACTTTGCGTAAGTTAGCTTCGTTGTGGGGGTGGCGGTCGAGAAGGAGGAGGCTAGAGCTGTGAAGATGAATTCCCTTCCACAGAAAGAGCAGACAGGTCTGATTTGGCGGTTTTCTGCTCTTTTTTAGGTGGTTCTTCTCCCGATTTATCATCTACTTTTTGCAAAAGATATCGATCTAAACAGGTTTGTCTTTTCCTTTGTTGCAACATTTTTATGAAGTGCGACACTGCATTTTCGTTGATAAGATTAATTGCCCTATTGGCTATAAGTTTGTTCGGGTGTTGTTTCTCAACAAACACTGATAAAGTAATCCGCAAATTGCTCACGAACTGTGTTCACTGATCAACCTATCTGCAACTATTTTTCATGAACGATGCTGTGCTACGTCGGGGTTGCCTACTGAACTGGTCGGCAGCCTTGGTCGTGAACCGAGTTGTTGTAATCCAACCGAGTCAAAATTTGGTTGCCAAAGCTGGTCGTAAACCGAATTGGTCGTGAACAGAGGCGGTCGTGAACCGAGGTTCCACTGTATATTTTTATGAATCCTCATCGTTTAAGTGAAGAAATTTATAACTTAACGCTCATCTGCAATTGAGACACCAATATCACGATGCAATTTCTTAAAGAAAATACAAAAATAAATCTAAATGCATTTTATGAGTATCGTTTAGGCAGTCAAAACTTATGGGAATTATTAGAAAAATAATTAAATCCGGAAGGCATGTTGTCATTACTTGATAAGTAAAATCTTTTTACCATTTGAGCATAGAAGAGATTTTTTAAGTCTTTCCAACTCAGTGACCCTTTGTACCTAGTGGACTCCAAAGCATTGCGTCAAAATTCAAAGTGTCTCCTATCAATTTTCCATATGTGGAAATTACAAATACCTCAGCATTGTCTTTCTTCTTTACTCAGTATCCATTCATCGTATGTAACATTAGCAACGGTTCTTAGTCACACCGTTACTATTCCTTTGTCTCTAAATTCTTTCTTTAAACATTAAGGCCTAATTTTCCTTTTATCTAAAAGATAGCATATATACCAATACATATTACATCAGAATCGCGCGTTCATACAGTCCTGGCCAAAATTAACGCAGCACCAGCCGTAAGGATCGCTAGGGAGGTGCTGATTTCATTTTGGCCAGGAGTGTACAAGAACTGTTTCAAAATAATTATCATTTTGTTTTAGATTTTTGTACAACATATTTGGTGAAACATCATTTTTATTGAATTCTATATTAAGACTTTATTTAAATTCAAACACTACTAAAAATCATTAAATTATAAACTGATTGAATATTACACTGAATGTACAGTTCTCAGAACTATATAATACTTTCCAAGTTCGTGATTCAGAATAATATCAAGAAATGCATTTACATTTACGTTATAATAAAACATATAAATTTACATAAAATACGAAAAATAAATATGAAACATTCAAATAACTATTTAAAACATTACTACAATTAATTTTATGACCAAAGTTTTGAACTGGTGCTACGAAACAAAAGTGCAAAGAGAATAATGAGGAATTACTACAAAGGAAAGTAAAAAAGTGACAGACAAATATACTTATGACAGTGCATTTTGTCTTAGCCTATTTTAACCTATCACCTATCGTTGAGTTTCCGCAGTTCTTGTTCCAGAAGCGAATAAAAATATCACCTAGGAATAACTTGGAAAGAGTTTCCGGGAGGGTTGCATTAGCTTTGAGATCACGTACGTAAGACAGAATTAGGAAAGTTTTGAATGTGAGCTTGATAAAGAGAAGGGAAACGAAAAAACGAACTTAGCTGTCCCTTTGAATAAAATTCATAGCCACAGAAAGACACTGCATCGTGAGATGTATCCTCAACTGCGAACGTGAGGAGAAAAAATGAATATCGAAACGGAAAGTGTCCTCACTCTTTTCCTCTGTTAACTAGAAAAGACTTCTGAAACAGTGAATTTAAGACCCCCCTATCTGAAAGTGAGTGTCACATACTTATATGCTATTCTTCGCCGAAATTCATCTTTTGTTGAAAGATCTTTCATTTGAGGAAAGGTGTCCTCTTAATAAAATAGTAATTCCATGTATTACATATATGTAGTGAAAAATAAATAGGACTCAGAGCCATAAAGTACTTAGGATAGCAAGGCAACGAGAATCTATGCACAAATATTTAAGTACTTGGGGAGGCCTACATCCAACGACGGAATGAAAATGGCTGATGATGCACTGAAAGCTCACAGCCAAATATTGTTAACATTTTGGCATCATTACTGCGACACTTCCATTCATGATTATGTCATTATTAGAATGTTTAAAAACAAATTGCCATGATTTCGATTGATAGCAATTCAATTTCACTTCAATTCCTATTGTATATAAAATACGAAAGATAATGAAACAGCAAAATTTCGGGAGTTTCCTCATGAAGCGACATGACAATATTAGGGATCAAACTAAATTCCATCAAGCTTTAACTTTACGACTGTTTTCGGCCAAAAGAAATATCATATTCAATAAAAATAAAAATTAAGAAGTACGTTCACTGTTGATTCTTAAATGTGTTTTCATTTGATGAAAAATACACTGAAGCTAACTTTTCTTTCACTCAACTTTCAGAGATGATGGAGCATATGTCTTTGTTGCATAAACGGCTAGTAATCTTTAAGTTGATATTGCGAAGTTAAAACCCTTTCAATCACATTATAAGATTTACAGGATTACACAAAAAGATTATATTGTGCATTAAAAATGGCGAAGGTGTCACTTTTCTATTGACCCACTGTTTCTATATATCCGTACATACAAATGACCTTAACTGTCGAGGCAATAACAGTACTTCATCTGCGTTGCCCTGGTCATCCACCAATTGTTCCCTACACAATCACGTTAAGCAGCAGAACTCTTCATCTACATAATTGTTCGTCTAAATTTTTTTTTGACGAAAACCAAATTATAAATTCGACCTTATCTATAAGGATCGATGATAAATTTTACTTTCCATATATGTTGGACATGTAGAGTGATTAAGATTACAATCATTTAGTGTAACGTTTTATTTTTCCATTATATAGGATATCTCAGTTATAAAAACGATAAGATAAAAGGATACGAATGAATTCCCAGTGTGAAGACTAAAAGATAATTTCCCTCAGGGGAACGGAATGTATTAAAAATGCAAAACTAGAGTTCAGTAATTAGTGACTTCGATGATTGACGAACCAATAGTTCTAACTTTATTTGTAAACTATTTCAGTCATGTATTTAATATAAATAGACTTGAATTCACCGTTTTAGGCTGACTGCAAACTCTTAATGAATCTGCATCCACCACAAGGCGGAGACAATGCTGCTTTCGGCACTTCCAATCATCTGTCATCTGATACTACTCCAGTAAGTTAATCATTTCCCACATTATTATTTTAATCGAAAATAATATAATTTTCTTTTAATCTATAGCATTTATAAGCTTTTAAAGTTTTCGACCACTTATTGCAGCTCATCGACCCTCGTTTCTACTCTGCCCCACAAATTTTAACAGCTTTCTATAATTACACTTACCTATCAATTATAAGTAAATATAAATTATCACATAAACTTTGCGGTTTATTATAAGGCAATGAAGATATTTTCCGAAAAAGGGGATGAGGCAAAGACCGAGTCAAATTTCCTTTTAGTGTTTAAGTGCTTTCGACAATATATCAATCAGTACATTTGCGGCATTCATTCATTTTGTTGGGTAAGTATCAAATTTCCTGCGAATTATCAACATGCGTAAAAATTATGAAAATGTTAAAACAGGAAGTCTTAATTTATTTCCCATGCCTGCATATTTCATCCAATAAACGAAACCTTTAATAGAAACCTAAATCCTGTCATAATTGGGTATAAAAGTCTATTTAAGTCTAACTAAGTATCAACCTCAATAGCTCATAAAGATGATAAAATTAACTCTTTTTCTCGATACGTCCCTCCATTTCTCATCAAATTAATACGATCTCGGTGTCTTGAGCATCACTAGAGCGGGAATGGGAGGAATGAATTGAATGAGAAGATAGCGGGAATGAGAGGAATGAGCGGGTAGAAGAGGATGAAAATCGTAAAGTCGAGATCACCCGGTGCAGTCGTTTGGGTTTTCCGCTCATTGGTCAACGTTACGATCCGCATATTTTTGCTCTCGAAACCAAAGGCGTCATTACACCTTTCATCGATGCTCTTGCATTTAATTATTCCGAGTAATCCTGTGGGTGCTGCTGGGGTCTTACGTCTTAATCACCTGTCCTCCGAGAGTTTTAGAGGTTTTTATTGGAGGCATTGAAGTGAAATTGCGCCAGTTAATCTTAATAAGCTCCGGTTTGAGAAATGGCGGAAGACTGAATTACGGCCCACTAAGAAAAGGGATATTTGACTTTCTTGCGAGTAAATTTCCCAAGAGTATTCACTGAAAAGACAGAACTGATTCGCCATTCATTAATTAAGATTCCATAATTTGTATCAAAATAATATGGAAATTGTAATTCAATTTTTTTTAGAATTTTGAAAAAGGCTTTGAGTGGGTGTACTTCGGGTTATTTGTGATAATTTTATTTACACTTCAATTTAATTAACATCAGAATGGCAGAGAAAATATTCAGAAGCTACTCATGAGAAGAGTGAAACTCTGGATACTATTTGATTAGACATTTTCTTCTTTTAATGAGCAGCTGTTAATTAACCTAATGAATGAATAGAATAAAATATGAAAGTAGTAACGAAATAATTGGTTGGAGAGATAATATATTCATAATAACAAAAAAATGGATGCTGGTTACGCATGACTTGCATTCAGTAAAATTTTCAAAAAATATGTGGTAAATATTAATTTTATGATAGTGCTATGCGATAACAAAGATCTTGTAAAGCAAAGGCGGCCTAACTTTATGCCACTGGTGGTCACATATATAGGAATCTTTAAATATTAGAAGCCGCCTTTTTAAAAAAAATAAACTTCAGTGCAAGAGAATAATTCATCGTGAATATAAAATTCACTAAATTTTAATTAAAACGTATTAACGTATTAAAAGTATTAAATCTAATCTATTTGCTTTGATGTATATTTAGCAAATTACGGAAATGGAGTTTGTGAAGAGAGAAAAGAATTCCCAGATTCGTAGTTTGTAATCCTTGAAAAGTTGAACGGCAAGTTGTTAAGTTGTAGCAGACCTCCAGCATCCTATGATAGATCAAAAAGGTAAAGCAATTTTAATTTTGTTAAACGCAGGATGCAAAAATTGATTTATTCCTTGTTTTTAAGTGCTTCCACTCCATATTCATTTACCATCCTTCTGTTATTGGTGTTTAATTTTTGTTTCTATTTCGACATTGCGATTACTTTTGTGGTCCGTGTTTATGTTACACATTTTAAGATTGAGATACCAGTCAGTTCCAAAATACATTTACTTTCCGTGTAGAATATTCATCGTTGGTTATTTGAGTGAAATGTAATTTATTTCTGTCATTTACGTTTAATGCTTGATTCATTTGGCCCCTTTGTACTTGTATGAAAATGTAACTTTAAACGTGGTACTGCTTATCCTAATGTGATCTTACAATATATTTATATATATATAAATATATATTTCAAAACAAGGGAAATAGAATAAAGATTCTTACTTTGGCTGAGAAATATAGGATGCGATTTGAAATTGAGAGTATTTTGATAAAATATACGAAAATTTCGTCTAAATGTTAATGTTGTAAACAAACCCATTCCCTTGACGATCAAGGCGATTATTGATTCCGAACTCATGTGTAATTCTATAAGAAGACATGGCGGATCAATGGCCAGTTAAAATAAATTTTGAAAATAAGAGTTGAAGACTTTATGATGAAGAAAAAATTAAATGGCATTTTAAAATTTGTTGTGACAAACCTGTGAAGAAACGCACGTTGAAAGGTACGGACATTTTTCCATTGATTTTTTCAATTTTCTTTAAGCGTCTGTGAAAACCATGTGTGAGTTTTGTTTTTGGTAACGTGATTGTTAACTGAATATTCAGTGAAATAAAACGATTTTAAAATTCGTACGTTGATAGAATTTGCATTCTCGCTGCCAATTCCACTCATTTAAAATAATAACGTGGTAAGTTGTGGACATCTCTCATATTATTTTTGAGTTTTGACGGAAATTACGGACGTCCTTATTTCTTATGTTTAATCGGTCTTTGTTTTCTTTTAAGTTTTGAGCGACGAGTGGTCAGGAGCGAATAAGTAACATTTCAAAGCCTAAAAAGATAAAGCGATTTCAGTTACCTGTAGACCGCAAAAAATATAAGATATTGTAATAGAATGGGTAATTCCTTACTTCAATCCAAATCCAAACTACTGCCCGCGGGCCGCATCTGCTGTTTGATAGTTAATAAAGCTGAAAAGTTTGGAGACCCCTGGAGACGTTTAAAAAACTTATGTAACATTAATGGCCGGTATTGTAATGTATATTTTGTGTTGTTTATAACATTAATCTTCGTATACATGGCTTTGCCTTTTCATCATATTGTTTATCAGTTTAAATTCTATGAAATTGCATGATTTTATGTATTGTTAATTGTTTAAAGTGAAAAATTCTGTTTTTTTTTCGGAACCGTATAGAAATATCTAATTCTGCGTAAATAATGCACTTATCATATAATGAATTTCGTCTTACGAGCATAGCTCCACAGACTGATTTCGGTAAAGTTGTCGCTCTATTGTCATGGCTTTTATCGTTCCATCCTAATATGGCGTTGTGTCTTGCACTTAATCATTCCCAATATCTACGACTACTTTCCTGGGCATTAATTAACATACCACTACATTTTATACGAGTCACGAATTCTCCCTAACAACCTCATGTTATAAGTATAGCCAAGTTAAAACAATGAAACATACCTTCTGGTTCCATGATACACCATTTCTTATTTAATGTCTATAGTTTTTTCTTCACGTAAGAAATACAACAATGACATATTTGTCCATTCTCGGAATCACACTTATTCAGTTACTGAAGATATCCTCTCAATGATGACCAGTCGAAAGTTTGTGGCTTTAGTCGGCGTAGAAAGAAGAAAAATGCTCCTTTAGGAGATAAATGTCAGAGGGGAAGAAGCTATTATGAATGCCACTTTTCATACGTAGATACATTTTGATACATTGATACCGAAAAGCTCATTCACCTACTAGAACCTTCCTTTAGAAGATATAAGCCAAGAGAGAAGAAGCTATATGTAAGCCTCACTTTCATATGTAGATACATTTTGACACATTGTCACGGAAAAGATCATCAACCTGCGTTAAATTGAATATTGAGTTAGAGTGGATTTGTACACTTAATTGTAACTTACATTTCTTGATATATTGGTTTGGAAAGTCTGGTATTCGCTATTTACCAACATTTATGAAGAATTTGTTACGATCAAGGTTATTACACTGATATTTATGAAATTAAATATCCCCGTAGAGAATGAACGGGTACTTCTGCTAGTCTAAAATATAAAACAGAGTGTGGGTGTGTGTGTATATTCGCTAAAAACTCGAGAACCGAGAGTCGCACAACTTTGAAATTTTCTACATTATTAAAAGTCGACCCCGCGCAGAGTATAGGCTACTTTTTATTTCCATAAGGTCCACGGTTCGAACCCAGACGGGTCAAAACGTTTCCATAAGATATACACGTAGAGGTCAGTTTTCTGTAGCAGGATTCATTTCTTTTTCAAAATTAAATTAGAAAAAATGGTCCTAGAAAGTCGAATCTAGCACCAAAAGAAGGAGAATAGGATAAAAATCCTTTTTTGGTCGTGGAATATCGTTTTCGATTCGAAATTGTGGACAATTTTATAAAGTACGTCAACATTTTATCGAAATTTTGAGGTCGTAAACAACCCATCCCCCTGACGATCAAGGCGATTGTTGATTTCGAGCTCATGCGTAATTCCATAAGAAGACGTGGAAAATGAATGCCCAGATACAATTAATGCTGTTAGATATCTATTATATATAATACCCTCTCCAGATTCATTCATATCTCTCTATTATATATATAGACGTTTCTCCGGATATACCTATATATAGGGTATCGAGATTCTACCCATGTTCCCCAAGTACCACTGACTTGAAATATTTGTGACGTGGTGATCATAACGTGTACCCTAGAAGGAAAACTAGAAGGCGGGAAAACTAGAGGCGGGAAAACTAGAGGCGGGAAAACTAGAAGGCGGGAAAACTAGAAGGCGGGAAAACTAGAGGCGGGAAAACTAGAGGCGGGAAAACTAGAAGGCGGGAAAACTAGAGGCGGGAAAACTAGAGGCGGGAAAACTAAAAGGCGGGAAAACTAAAGGTGGGAAAACTAGAGGCGGGAAAACTAGAGGCGGGAAAACTAGAAGGCGGGAAAACTAGAAGGCGGGAAAACTAGAGGCGGGAAAACTAGAAGGCGGGAAAACTAGAGCGCGGGAAAAATAGAGAGCGGGAAAAGAGAGCGCGAGAAAATTAGAGTTCCGTTCTACTGGATGTCCTTATGCATTTCTTATGAAGATATCAGAAACAAATTTTAATTACTTCCCGGCATGATATCGACTTCAAACTTTGCATCAAATAAAATCAAGTCTAAATAAGTCTTTCGGTCTATTCACAACTAACAATAAGTCCTGGGTTCAGGGGTCTCTAAAATTAATAATTGTTACGAAGTTTAAGAATTTTTTGAACCTCTTCCCGATAGCATAAAAACTGAAAACTTGTCATATAAATAAATATCATAGATACATTTCAAATACGTGTTTTAAGATTCCTTGATCGTCCTTGGTTCGATTCCAGAAAGCCATTTACATTGTCCTATGCATTTCAGACGGGGATAATGGAGTCTTATTTCAGGACCTTCCCGGTATGATATGGACTTCGAACTTAGCATTTACGAAGATCAGGTCCTATCAAGTTATAATAGCCCATTTGCATCCGCTAATAAGTCCTGGGTTCGACACCAGGCGTCTACAAAATTAGAAATTGCTAAGATTTAAAAAATATTTTAATTTCTTCCCAATGACATTGAAACTCAAAACGTGCAATGTGAATGAAGATTATAAATACATTTCATATTCTTGCAATATGCAAGCAACTTTCACTCGTATATAGATACCCAGATAGGATACTAATTCACAGGCTAAACCACAAACGCCAATGATATGAAATTTTTACAGCGTATTATATGTGAAAATTCAAGCAGACATATTGGCTGCAACTGCCTAAAACGACGTTCTGCTTTTCACATATATTCCTTATGTGAGAAATATTAATGTGCTCTGGCATCGAGACCAGGAAGTCTATGGTTTTATTAAAATTGTTTTCTTAAACCGTGACTTAATATACATCTTCCAGGTAAGAGAGAACTTCCTATCGTTTCAATAAATGCACCAAAAAATATTAAAAATTACCCCATGTATTTTTAATTGGAGATGTTTGCATCGTCCTTGCATCGAACCCAGGACATTTTCTATAAAAGCAATTTATGGTTTCGATAGATAATGTCCATATCTGTGAGCTCCTTGAATTTTGATTCTCTACCTATCCGGGAGGTATTTTTTAGAAATCTCCGAACATCATTTAAATGGAAAAAATCGGGATATTGTAACCTTCTGGCATCGAATCCATGACACTTAAGTTCAAAGTCACCTTTTTTACTGGGGGTTTCACGTTAGGGCCTATTAGAATATATTTCTGTTATTTGAGTTTAATTATCGTTTCCGAGAACCATTTTTCCGTTTCAGAAAATGTCTACGAGAAGGTGGTGCTGCTTATCCTAATGTGATCATCGAATATATTTTATAATCTTTAAATCATTTTTGTCATCATCGAAGAAAGTGTTCATTTAAAGAATATGAGATTAAATCTTTAGTTGACATTGTAGACTTAATTATAATTTTATTTGCTTTGTTAATTGGTTTGGAAAATATTATAGCCTGGAATCAGCCATCCACCTAAAATTATGAGGCAAGTGTTACGATCAAGACTGCACCAAGAGTAATTATTAATTGGGATTTCCCCGTTGAGAATCAACGGGCACTTCTGGTAGTTAATTATAAAACGAGATACAAGAGAAAATGTAGGTGCTATGCTTTCTACTGTATTAACAAATTAAATCATTCGCTTATTTTCAAATAAGATAATTCACTAGTAGTGCATAATCTTAACACAATTATAACAGTCCCCGGTACTGTTATTATTGTATTATTTCTCAAAATGAGAAAGATGAGTATCCAAATTACAATGAGACAATCAACGGATGATTACTTTAATAAAATAAGAATGAGTATATATTGCTTTTTCAAACAATTCTAAAATATCCAAGACTTTGATGCCTTGAAAAATACAGGAATCTAGAGAGAATACATAAAACAAAAATTAACATCTTATACTTATAATGCATACATATTCCACGTAGGAACATGTTGCGACTCACTTTCATTTAATTTAAAGCAATATCAACAATTTGAATTTTTATGAAGTATGACAAAATGTAAATATTAAATTTGTAAGAGATTGTAAAACTTCTCTATTTCGGAAGCATATATATTTAATGCTGCATGTACAAGATATTCCGTTGAATGATTGTATCTTACAGAATTTGTTAAGATTTTATATTTTAAAATGATCAATTTTGATTAATATATTTAATTTACTTATGATCTAGTTAACTTGACAGCAACTGATATAATTGGACCAGAGAAACTATAGTGATGATTTTGCAATTCTGCAAATATTTAATCTGTAATTATCATCGTGTTTATATTATTGAATTTGTAATTGACAAGATTCAAGATTTGAAGATCATGGAGGCACAGTACCAGGGTTGATGGGATGTACTTACTTTTGCTGGGTGACTGCTGTTGGAGCCCCAGGTGAGATTGTCCACGTATTGAAAACTACAGGAAAAGCAAAAAGCGAAATTGTTTACACTAATTTGTATGTTTGCTGTTTGGTGAAAGAGCAAAATTACTTATATGAGCACAATTTGATTTACAGTAACTACATAAAGTCATTGTATGATTAAGATTGTTCACTGTGAACAGTATATTTGGTAATTTCTTCCTATATTTTCCCTAGTATGCACACCCTGTATGACGTTTGGGACAAAGAGAGGGTATCCTGCGGCTTAAAAAGTTGACGTGATAGAGAGAAACTGGAGATATTTTTTGATTCAGAGGCCAAAGTTTGAGTGTCAGATCTAAAATAATAGAGCGTCAGATCTAAGTCAATAAAATGTGTGCTCCCTAGTGTAATTCGATGATAATAAGAGTATCCTGATAGCTGCACTACTCACACAGCTTAACGCAATGCTTGTTGCCACATATAAGGATAATTTGTCACTTCCTTCAGTAAATTATTTTTTCGCTAATTCAAATACTGAACCACTGGTAAACATACGGTTATATCGTTCCTATAGTAATTATGATGCACTAAAACAATTAATTCATTATATAATCTTTAAATAAGGACAAAAATATTGGAATAAGATATAGCATTCAAAATAGTAACAAGCTACTACAAAATTTCTTATTTATTTCCTATTATCTCTCAATTTATTTTAAAATGTAAGTACAGGAGACTTGGGTAAAGTGGTCATTAGTCTTTACTTACTGGCAACGTTTGCAATTTGGTGGGAAAAGTTTTCAATTAACTTGTATGGGAGCTATTAGTGTTGTGTTTAAGTTTCAGTGATCATTTTGCAGAATTGTTTGAGTTACGAAGATTTTCTAGTATTTCCATCATTGATCTAAGGTAAGTGTAAAGTTTTATTCTTATTATTTCACCATTAATTCCTGATGCAATATTTAAATTAATATAGCTGAAAACTCTGTTTAATTACCTTTAAAATAATAGTGTTTATGACGAATTAGAAAGTTCTCCCCTGAAGTTCGTTGTGATATACTGAAATGGCGTGTAACGGGGTAAAGTGGCCAGTGCCTCTGTTCCCTGCCCAAGTTGAATTCTCAGATCATTTTAATATATTATATTAACTGCTGATCTTTAAACTAGTTCTTTATATTTAGGAAACTTAATCTATCTATTGTTTAAAATCAGATTTTTATTTATTTTAATTTAAAAATTATAATAAGACATTAAAAAACAACAAAAAAAGAAAACAAATAATTTAAGGCAAATACAGAACCGTTTATAATGAAGCCCAAGATAAAGAATTAGTAGACCATCTCTTGGTGTTAGAACAGCGTTTCAATGGCGTGTCAATAAACGACCAACGCCGCTTAGCCTTCCAGTTTGCGGAAAAGAATAATCTACCTCATAGATTTGACAAGGAAAAAACAGATGGCAGGTCATGACTGGATTGCATGTATTAGAAAGCGTGATCCTAATCTGAGTCTACGAAAACCAGAATCAATGTCATTAGCTTGAGCCCAGGGTTTTAATAAATCTAACGCCGCACAGTGGGCTACAATCGAAAAAACCTGGACAAGGGGCGAAAAATTGTATTTTTGAGTGCGGATATAAAAAAATTAGTATATTTATTGCAAATTGATTAAATTTTATGTTCCTGCTCGTTGTTTTTTTTATTATTAGGCGTCAAAAAGATACAGGGCGTAAAAATTGAGAAATTTCACAAAAACGGGAAGTTTCGGATGCTTCGGAAAAACGTTCAAGTTCGTTGATATATAATTGCTTTTCAGGGAAACTGTTGCAAAAAGCAAAAATACAGTAATCTAGCTTAACTCATTGTATTTAAATTCGCTGAATTTTTCATGCTTTAAGATGATTCTTTGCTCATTTAAAGCAAGAAAATGCCGGACACCTTTTTTAGGACAACTTTCGAGATAAAGTAAGGAAATCGACTAGGCAAACAGCGATGGACTATCAAGTCTCTTATACCACGTAAATCTACAAGGCTTCTAGATATGGGTTCTGGAAAAACTGTTTCATTTCGCCTGCTACCCTGTGATTGCGGTGGGTTTTTCGTAAGCGCAGCGCTATCCGGCTGGGCGCTGCCGAATCCCCAAATCCAGTTTAGGTGTCTTTTTGCTTATGTTGAGTCGAAACTTTGGCTTCTTTTAAGTTAAATTTTGGCAAATCATATTAAAAAGTTATTTGAATACACTTTTAGATATGAATTTGAGATCTTTACTTTAGATAATGAATGTGGAATTGAGAAATTTTGGAACATAAGGGAAATGTTTTGTTAGATACTTTAATATGTATACAAACTCTTAATATTGCAAATATCTCTTTGAATTTTACAAATATTACCTTAATTGATGGAATGGCTGCTTACATCTCAATTATTCATTGTAATTAACGTATTTCATTACCTTATTAAGTACCTTCCTCTCAGTCGGCAGAAGATGCTTCATCTGAATCAAATAACCTACTCTCTTGGTCGTCAATGATGAGGATATTTCTTAACTCTGTTGTTAAGATCCTTTTCTTTTTGGATTTCAGTGCGCTAATATTGAAAACCTGGGATTTGATGTTAGCAGCAGCCTTTTTATTAAATCCTCATTAGTGGCTATTCTCGAGTGTTTCCTTATGAATCTTTCCCGAAACCTCCTGATATCCTTCTTTATCTTCAATGGCTTCTTCTGATAGCTCTCCCAACGGAAGAATCCCATCTTTTGATATTTCCATTCAGTGAATAAGTACTTTATGTATTGTTGGAGGCATATAGTACCAAGGATACAAATTTTTCGTAAAGACAGGCAGAATAGATCAGTAGCTTGAAGAATTGTCTTTGGATTTGTTCGCTCGCTAACGCAATGAATGACTTATGACTTTTGCGGAGCTATCATGAGAATGAAAATATTAATTACCCTAGAAAAATAAATAATTTTAAGATAATAAATTCAGATCTGCATATACTTACTTCAGGGCGTAGATGTACTAGCTAAGTATCGAAGAACACTATCAGGAAACTTCATACGAACGTTTAACCAATCACGTTTACTTCTAATAAAGTATTCGTTATTTCGTTTGCTATTCCTCTATTTCCCGAAGTATGGATTAATGAAAAAATAACCAAGACAGTAAGTACCTAAGAGAATCATTCACATCATAGTAATCTTCCAAGTTCACGTTGCGAATCAAAACATTCAGCAGATGATTCTTTCGATCCAAGATTGATTTGGTTTCCTTCACTTTGATAATTACTTGATGAATCATCAATTGAGTGATTTCGGAAAAATGCATTTCACAAAGACAATCCTATGTTTCAATAAACGTGAAGTAAGCGCCTATTGAAAAAACAGAAATAAATAAGGTACTGTTGCTTAATTCTCCATTTTGAATGAAGAAAAGTACCCAATTCACTACTTAGATACGCAATTTTCGGAATAAAAACATTAAAGTTTCCTATCACTCTTGATATAAAAAAATCAAATTTTCTAAAAATCTTATTTAGTAGCCATTCACCGGTATTGTTCTTATTTTAATAAATTACTTATACCTTATGTGATGGATCAGCTACAGATTTCCAAATAACAGTCCCAGGACAAACGGATCGACGTTGTATCTCGTTGAGTCTCTTGAAGCCAAAATACTGTGGGAGGATATCCGCAAAGCAAAAGCACAAGGAACTAACTTTTCACTTTCAAAGAAAGAATAAACTAAAACTGAAACTTCCAAAATATTTTCTCTTTCCTATAGTCCGTTCACTGAATGTTTGCGGTTTAGAGAGAGAGCGAAAATCGCATCTTCTCTCTCTCTCTTTTCGTAGGGGCCAATAGGAATAAATGTGGAGTCCCGCCTCCCGAATCAAATCTTATGGTAAAATTTTGCTATGTTGCCACATTCGGATGAAAGTACGAAGTTTGTCAAAATCGTTTAAAACTGTGTCAGTATGGAGTGGAAGTAATGCTGGACATGGCAGTAGGATTTATTTTAGGGTTAAGTACTACCATCATCGCAGGAAAAACAAAAATGTAACATTTCAGAGAAATTCTTGATTTTTTTCTGCTTTCGTTTGAACGAGTACCTTCAGTTCTCTAATTGAAGAAACATGGAATTTTTTACATCAAATTCTGCTTCGATTTATTCTCTTCACGTTCGTGTTTTTCATTTGGTGAAAAAACGTTTTCGAGGTAAATATTTAATAGAAATTAATGAGGAGGTCGAGAATTTTTGGTAAAATGCAGTGAAGAAAGTAGTCGCCAGCTATTTTTCGTCTTATTCGCTCTAGGGAAAACTTCCAGCGAGAAAGTTTCTAAGAAAATAGCGAATTTAATTTATATCAAATACGAAATATCCAAGTTCATTATTAACATAAGATAAACGAAATTAATTACACGGCGCGGCCCTCTATTGTTTCGTTGCAGCTAGAATGCTTCGTAAGGTGCTTCGTAATGGCTTCTGATTGAATTTTGCCGTATTTTCGGACAAAAAGAGTGGCTTTCTGTTTTACTTCATTGGTAATTTTAACTCTGTAATGTAGCTATTTTTACTAGGTTGACTATCCGGAATGAATAATGTCATGCATGGCGTAAGTTTGGCCAACATTTTTGTATTGGAAGTCTTGAAGAAATTTAATGCAGCGACGGGTTTAGATGATCGTGTTAGCTTTTTGGTTACATGACGTTTGTTACGTTTGCGTATGAAATTCGCTAGTTTTAGTATCAATAACAGTCCTAACTATCTCCACTGTCGCTAAAAGTCTATGTCCCGTAGAGTGCTGAAATCTGTATCACGCATTAACAATGACTGTGTGTATATTTAAAAACAAACCTCATGTTTCTATCAGTAGTCAGTCCTGAGAAAAAAAATCGGAGAAAAATCAAGAATTTCTCTGAAATGTTACATTTTTGTTTTTCCTGCGATGATGGTAGTACTTAACCCTAAAATAAATCCTACTGCCATGTCCAGCATTACTTCCACTCCATACTGACACAGTTTTAAACGATTTTGACAAACTTCGTACTTTCATCCGAATGTGGCAACATAGCAAAATTTTACCATAAGATTTGATTCGGGAGGCGGGACTCCACCTTTATTCCTATTGGCCCCTACGAAAAGAGAGAGAGAGAAGATGCGATTTTCGCTCTCTCTCTAAACCGCAAACATTCAGTGAACGGACTATAACAACCCCAAAGGCACGTGCCCAATAGCCCTAGCAAATGAGCGGATGCGTACGGATGTTGGCATTGCACTGGAGTGCCATAAACCGTACTTCACTCAGGGCCCATAAAATAAGGGTCGGCTGAAATTGCCACATGTGAAGATTTCTCAATTCTGTTAACAGTATTTTTGACCAGCATGGAAAATGGAAACATGGCCAAAATTCTTTTTACTGGTGAAAATATAATATAGACATATGTCACTAATATACCAAAATTTCTCAATTCTGCATTCATTATCTAAAGTAAAGGTCTCACATTCACATCTCAAAGTGTATTCAAATAGGTTTTTAATATGATTTGCCAAAATTTAACATAAAAGAAGCCAAATTTTCGACTCAACATAACCAAAAAGACACCTAAACTGGATTTGGGGATTCTGCAGCGCCCAGCCGGATCGCCAAAATCCACCGCAATCACAGGGTAGCAGGTGAAATGAAACAGTTTTACAAGAACTCATATTTTGAAGACTTGTAGATTGACGTGTTGTAAGAGACTTGATAGTCCATCGCTGTTTGCCTAGTCGATTTCCTTACTTTATCTCGAAATTTGTCCGAAAAAAGGTATCCGCCATTTTGTTGCTTTAATTGAGCAAAGAATCATCTTAAAGCATGAAACCTTCAGCGAGTTGAAAGACAATAAGTTATGCTTTATTATTTTATTTTTGGTTTTTTGCAACAGGTTCCCTGAAAAGCAATTATATATCAACGAACTTGAACGTGTTTCCGAAAAATCCGAAACTTCCCGTTTTTGTGAAAATTTCTCAATTTTGACGCTCTGTATCTTTTTGACGCCTAATAATTAAAAAAACGACGAGCAGGATCATAAAATTTATAAATTTTGCAATAACTATGCTAATTTTCTACATCCGCACTCAAAAATACCATTTTTCGCCCCATGTCCAGGTTTTTTCGATTCTAGCCCACTGTGCGTCGATGAGTTTTTGAAATCTTGAAAGAGGTCCAAGATATTGTAACATCAAGTCCCTTCAAAGCAGAACTTGTGGATGAAAAAGCAAAAAAGGAACAAGAAAAATAAAGAAAAAAGAAGAGGATGATATTGAAAAATCTCCAGGTGAAAAACAATACATTAGAAAAAATGAAAACACGAACTAAAACTCGTAGAAAATTGCTTGCAGAAAATTTCGATCAAATGAAGGTAGTGCTGATGAATGTCTAAACTGTAACGAGATGTTCTGGTTATTGCCTTAAATGGGATCATGAAACGTGTGCTAGATGTGAAGAAGATTTTTTTGTGAGCATTGCAAGAAAATTTCAAGAACAAAATACAGTTTCTTTTCGCAACAAAATACAGTTTCATCTTCATCTATTGTTAAACGTGAAGTTAATATTGATTTATAATAGATCATAATACAAATATGGTTTGATCTTGTATGTAACCGTGCTTACTATCTCAAGACTTTTTCCCTGGCCACTTTGTCCCGCTATGCGGGGATTTATTTCTTGGGTTAAAATGGCAAACCCCTGGCCACTTTACCCCGCATGATAGGGCAAAGTGGCCATTTTTCGAAAGTTGAAAAAATACAAAATTGCGAGAATATATTTCAAAATATTGTTGATATGTTGATGATTATTGATTCTACACTAACGAAACTACATCCTTAGTATTTTAAAATTGTATCTCCTTCTAAAATAGTAAACAACAAAAATGCTGCCACCTCTCCCCAGCATTCCCTATAGAATACTTTTTAATACAATGCAACCTATCTAATGCTCTCATTGCAAAAAAATGGGACCGGCTCGTTAACCTATAATAATAACTATTGTAATTGAAAGTAATTACATGAGTTTCTGTAATTAAAAAGTATCTTGAAGAGCATGTAAGAATGTCCTGGGGCCATATTCTGTATCTCATTTCCCGTCGGTACGGTAGCAAAGCAGTCGGTTGGGATCGCAAACCGACTCCGCGAGCTCTCGATACTATTCTGTAAGCTCCTGCGTCGGTACGACGACTAGCCATCGTCGGTAGAATCCGGAGAATTCTACCGATAATGAAAAGGAGTCGGTAGCGATAGGAGTCAATCGGTTAGCAGACGAACTGTGGCAAGTGTGTGCATATTTAACAATATCATCAAGGCAAATGCGTTAATTGAATGCCCGTAATTAGCAGAATGTAAAATAAAGCCGCAATAAGACATGCGATCGCATAAAATGAATGTGATTCTCGCTTTTAGATGCAAAATGATGTACGCAATAGCACATATGGATGCACATATGTACTACGTTTCTTCGAGCGTGCATCTGTCCAAGGACGTGGAATAAAATAAACGTTTTAATCTTTTAATAATAAATGTAAATAACCATCAATAATTCATTAGATAAAGTATTGGGGAACGCTTAACATCCGTAACATATTATGTTACTGTTTCCCCGTACGAGACTCGACTATGGAAAAATAATGGCCCCGCTTGAAGAAAACTATAAATAAAAGAGAAATAGATTAAACCTAGTCATAGGATTTCATGCGATCGAATTTTCTAATTTTTAAACATATAATGATGAACTTTTAACTGACGTGGATGGTATAATTTTTGTTCATTTTAAAACACAATTTGGTAATTTTCTAGTAGCAGACGAAAAACGTCGAAAATTTGTCGTTTTTGGATAGAATTTTCTCCGAAATGGCAAGACTTAGAAGTGATTGCTTATCATATATATAAACTGCAATCTTTCGTCTATAATATGGTGTATGAATGGTATGTATATCTTCAGTACTAAAGGAGATACAGAATTTCTCCCAAACACCGTGAAAATAGAAAATTACCCACAATTTTACCATTAGATTCCATTAAAATAATATATTTCAGCAATATATGAAAGGCCAAGATAATTAAATAACATTTGTAGAGTATAGTTAATCCAGGCGAAACTAATTACAAGTATTAATTACGTATAAGGAAGTGCTACAGTAGAAAGTTGCAGTACTTCGATTCACAAGGAGACAAGAGGATTTTGCTTTTGTAGCAAATATTAAAAAAGAAAAGATACCTATATACGAATCGAGGTCTTACTAGCTGACCAATAGTAAATTGTTTTGAAGACAGCAACAGTTCCAACAATAACTTTATGAAGCACCTAAGGAATTCGTGGAAATCTAACCTCCAAGAAATCAGTCAGTGAGTGTATCGAAGGTACTATGTACCTACTAATTTTCTACTTCTTTCGCTGATACTAAGTTCTGATAATCACGCACCGACTTCCAGTTAATCAAATTACGAAATTTAGGGATTCACTGTAGGGCTGATAGTATATTAGATATCGATATTTTATTACCATAAGTATCCTTGTGCTCGAATTTGGGCACTGGAAAATCTTCTGCAAGCAATTTATGTTAATTTCAAACATCAACCATTTAAGACCATACAAACTAATGCAATTATGAATATCTTCCCTGTAAGATTTCTTTCAAAACTTTAGTAAGAAATCAACAAAGGACAACAACAAATCTTAGTTACCTAAAATTTCATAAATTACATCAATATTTACATCTGCTTTTACACGCCTTGTTTCTTTCTTCATTTGTCTACTCGTTTGCCCTCTCATTGGTTGAGATGAAGCACGTGACCATCACCTTCGGAAATCCTCGGATGTTTCCCCTTAAAGTGGGTGGGGGAAGTAGGTTTGGTCGTTTTCTACCCGACGATGATACAGAATAGGATTTAGAGGCGGAGTCGGTGAGAGAGCACGATTTCCTCTCCAGTCGGTTGGATTTGAAATCGAACCAACTACTTCCAAACCGACAAGTTACATAATATGGCCCCTGGTCAGAATTGGATAAAGCAAGTGACCTGCAATCAGGAGATCTGAGTTGTAAACCCGACTAAAATGAATTAGCTTTTTATATCCAATCGCCTATAAAAGTTTTACCAATAAAAGGATTACCAATGAGCACGAACTTAGAAATTATAGGACTGGAAACTACTGAAATTTTTTGGCTCCCTTAATGTCCGCATCCGTGAGATGGCAGCACTGAAGTTCGCCCTTTGAAACCATAATCTTATATGGAGTAAACGGTGAAAAAGCACGATTATGATACATATGTAATAAAGAGTAATATTTACCAAAGATGGAATTAAGAGTAATTGTTTTATCCATCAATGAGTACTTTTAAATTGAATACAAAACATTTGAATAAGAAGGGACAAATTAGCAAATCCGAAGAATAGGTGCTTCCCTTATTTGCAAAACACAGGTAACTTTGTCGCCGTAAAAACATTCTCCGTAAATCACTGAAATGCGACGAACCGTACCGTAGAATGGGGTGACTTTAGCCGTTTTTTAGATTTTTTAAAAATATTTCTGTATTCAATTACATTTTCTATGCTCAGAAAATTTAAATTACATGAAGGTAATTCTTATTCATGCAAATATTATCTAAAACGTTTTCTTAAGAAACGGAATTTATTTAAAGAATGAAGAATAGCGGCCTTAGGCACCCCAACCGATGGGGTGACTTCGGCCACTAAATATGTTTCCTAAATATCGCCTATAAAATTAACTATATATATAGTTAATTTTGTAGGCGTAATATTAGTCATATATGACTAATATTACTGCCATTCGTATATTTTAAAATCTTTAAATTATTATTTTATTTTATCTTTGTTTAATAGGTACTGAGATAAGAAGTTATTGACTCATTATAACGTTTTTCCACTTTATTTATAAATTTTCAAAAGAAAAATACATTTTTTACATTTTTTAAAATTTTTTTCCTCCAAAAACAAAAAGAATGAAAAAATCTTGTAGAAAACTTCTCCTCACTGTCACTCGAACTCTTTTAAATTTTTTTCAAGCCTTAGAGTCAGTGTTTTGTTTCTACTAATGAATCTCCGAACCCAAACAATTTCTGGAATTTTTTTCAAAGCACTGAACATTTACTTTTTACTGTTTAAATACGTTTGTACTAAAATTTGGATATCACGAATACTCATAATAAATTTAACAGCACTTCCACTAATTTAATCTCTTTTCAACGAAGAAGCACTGTTTGGCCTCCAATTGCCTTCAAATGTTTCCCATCTTGCTGAGTATTACTGAGAGAAGTTAACAGACAGGTTTCGTAGACTTGTCTCGAAAATGCACGATTTTCAATTTAGTTCCCAATGACAATTGTACTGTCAATGTTGCAAGGAGCAAGACGGATTTGCTGACGATATGTCAAGGCAATCTAAATTCTAAAGATCAGGAAAAAACAGCTAATTTGTGAAATTTTAGATATTGCACTACAAATTTTAAATTTTTGGAGCAGTGCACGCGTAGCCGAAGTCACCAATTTCTACGGTAACGTTGATGTAAGTTGGAAAGTGCGACCACGTTCTGTGAGTTGGAGATCTTTATGGTCGTTACTGCGCTTGAAGACTTTTGATATATTTTAAGATATCCTTAAGGTATCCTTAATCTTAAAAATTCCTTGTCATCGTTGTATTGCACCAGATAAAGATACACAGCAATTATGCTGTTTGCCAGGCAGCATTAATTCATCCGGGTCATTCTCTTGCCATCCAGTAGCAAAGTTAACAAATCTGAAAATTATGGGTGGTTTGGTTCATCCTAATGTAAACCTTCATACTTTCATCCTCAAAGTGGAGGAACAATTTCTAAAAAACTGTGAGTCAAATGATGTGCTTGAGCGCATAATTAAAGAGTTACTTGAAGGTGATGAAGAGATAACTTTCCCATGCTTTGAGCACGGAAGTGAAATCATAGCATATATAATAAAATATTATGTAACTATGAGGATTAGACAGCATGCAAAGTTTATAAATTTAAAGAAAGTGCATCGACAAGGAAAATTGCGAAACTGTCTAAAACTTAATGTTTGGTCAATAAATTTTTTATACCACTCTATCCTTTATGTTTGTATATTGTATAACCTAACTTCACATTTCAGCCTCCCCAAGATGAAATGCAGTCCACGCCAGTCATTAAAATTTAATACTTTTGGATTTATGTTTGTTTCAACAATATTTGACCGTTTAATCATTTCCTGGAGACTATTTCTGGGAACTTCGATTTGTTTTCAGGAAATCTATATACGAGGGTGGTCTGAAAAGCTTCCGACCCCAGATTTTTCAGACTTCTTCAGAAAATTTTCAGAAAACATGTCGAGAAAGGTCGGAAACTTTTCAGACCACCCATATACATCCTGTGATTCTAGTTTTAAAAGGCCTAGTTGAAAGTAGATGTAACGTTGGTAATTTATTAAAGATCAATTATTTTCCGTGTATCCAAGCAGAACACTTCGCTGATCTACGAATAATGTTTTCACAGCGACGAAGTTACTTGTGGTGTGTCCTGAAGGCAACCTGCACTTATTCTTCGGATTTACTAATTTGCCCATTTTATTCAATTGTTTTAAGTACTTATAAATGGATAAATCACTAACTCTGAATCCCATCTTTGGTATATACTACTCCCGCAAAGAAAAAGAGGGAAAACGTATCATAATCGTGCTGTTTTTTCCATTTACTCCATATGAGATTATGGTATCAAAGGGCGAGCTTCAGTGCTGCCATCTCGCGGCTGCGGACATTAAGGGCGTTAGCCGATTGTACAGTCAGCAGAGGGGAGCTTCAGGGGCGTGCCAATGAGTAATTCGTGCAGAAATTAAATTATTATTTAAAAGAAATCAAATAGAGTACATTATTTGTAGCCTCCGTCATCCTGATGTGTCCGTGACTTAGATGACTTTCGCAAAATGTGACTTAAACGCAGTGCGGGTGTGTATATCGTACAGGGCAATGAAAAGAACAAATGAAACAGCAAATAATATACATTTTGAGCTGCCATCTTCGCATCACCAGAAAGAGATGAAATAGAGGTTCGCAATTCACTAAGAATTTTAAATATGCAACAGATATCGTGTGCATGCAACTACCAGACGAAGAGCATATTTGCAGAGGCGACGTGATTACCAGTTGAGGGTTTTATGGACATTGGCGAGGTTAGCGGGGCAATTCACATGAGCCTCAGTGCAACATGTAGCGAGTTAACGAGCCCCAGATTCTCCCTCAAAAAGACAAAAACCAAAGCTAAAACATTCCATTAGGGTTTTCCTGATATCGTTCGAACGTCCGCGCAATCAGTTGAGAACCAGCTTTATTTCTACAGCTTTACACAATGGAAATAATTAGGAGAATCCATTTCCAAGAACACAAGGAATCGCGGAATGTAATACTTTCGTTTAATGCTGAACGTAAATCAAACCACTGAGCATTTGAAAACTTAAATTAATTAGTTTATAAATAGGTATTAAAAACTGGTTTGATTTGGATTTAAAATAATAAAAAAGTCCATTACTTTTAGCTAACTGAAGTCTCACGAGTTATTAATTTTTAATGTGGAAATTAAGTGAAGAAAAATCCCTGAGTGCTTACAAATTATCACTTAATATGAGCAATATACATTCCAATACTCTAACAGCTAAATATTTTAAACTGAACTAAAATTTAAACTATATTTAAACTTAACAGCTAAATATTTTATGACAAATTTGATTATCTTCGATGCTACTAATAATATAATTTCTCTCTAATGCTGCGTGTAACAGATTTATGCAGGTCCATCAGATAGATTTGAATCCATAAAAAATATAGTATTAACTCTATAGTAATGGCAAAAAGAATTTACTAATTACTTAATACTTCAAAGTTTAACCAACCTAGAATTGATACACCACCACAAAAATTCCATTCTCTTGTAGCGTACCACAATTCTTTTTAATCATAATGGAAATAATTTGCTAAATATGAATAAAACTGATAATACACAATTTTTCTGTTTTATGCCTGCAAAAGTATTAAATTAAGGAAGAAAGCGAAGTAATTTTATTCAAATCTCTGTTCGTTATAAGTTCTAAAATAATCAACTCAACCAAAATAATAACCAATCTCAAATTAGTTATCTACTATTTATAAATTCATAATAGTTATTTCCATAGTGTAAAACCAGAAAGTATCCATACATAATATCTCCCCTAAGGAATAATAAACGTGAAATGCAACGAATCACAATCACCTTCTTTCCTTTGTAAGACGTAAAAAAAAATATTTCTGTTGTCCAAGTCTCATGCCGAATACAGGATTCGTGCATTATCCCAAATATCACATCTTTTCCCCCAAAATTAATATTTCTCGTACATGCAAAAATATCATTGATCTCGTGATTCCAGCAATATGCACGAGATTTTTCTACCGGCCGAAGAACATACCTCAATCTCTAGTGAGGGGGCTTGAGGTAAAGGACAAATAATTGTAGTCAGGGAAGACAAATTAAATTGTCGAGTAGAATGACAAAAAAATTCTTGTAGATATGAAGTGGTAATATAAAGAAGTAAGGGGGAGAATTCAGGAAAAAAATCGCAGCACTAAGTTGAAGAAAGAATTTTGAAATTATAAGAAAATGAGGATGCTCGGAAACACGAGTTGAGTGTGGGATTGAGAAAAAAGAGTAAGATATGAGCAGACATATTTACAATAAGAGTCAATTGAATGATGAGATTGAGACCAAAAGTCTCATACTTTAACTAACACTACTGAAAAAGGAAGAAACAAGATAGGGTAGGAAAAAATATCTCGCTTAAATAAAAAGTGACCGGGAGCGGACTTACGAATTAATTTTTCTGAACATTAAATTTCAACTGAATTGTACATCGATAAAAATACAATACTTTTCGATTAATAATAAAATAAATTGATTGGTATTTTTCGGTAAATGGAGCAAACAGAAGAGAACTAAGGGCAGAAGCGTTGACAGCGAAAGTCCAGAGAAAGTGCGAGCAGTGGACGTTATCGTTGTGTGGACTGAATACGTATAAGGGACAGGATTCCACTCACGCGGAAGGAACCAATCTTTGGTGGAAAAAAAAAGATTCGGAGAGTTTTTGGAGACCTTTTTCGACACCTAATCCCGCCCACACATTGTGTGCCGGAGACTCCTTGACGTAGTAATTCCCACAATGCACCACAAAGAACCGTTCCTTCTTCACTTTCCCTTTCTTTGGCGTTCCCTACGAAATACTGAGAGGTTGGAGTCAAACTCTTGTTGAAAGACAATGCAGCACACGTTTTTCGTCGACAAATAGATTTTGGGAGAATGAATATGATAGTGGAGTTACGTGCTTCAGTGAATCTGATACGTACAGTTATTAATTAGAGGAATACGGTTCTCTACGATATCATATTTTTAAATTTAATTTCAGTCACCTTTGCTTTTCGATTCATATCTCAACGCTTTAACGGGTTTTCTGTGGTCAAAATTGGAGAAATTATGTACTGAATAATTAACCACAGAACTAATTAGGAACCTCAAAAAACCAGATGATTTATAAGGTATGTAATTAAGATACTTGGTATGATAAACAGGTAAAAAATAGCGACGTGACTGAGACTCAAACCCAGGTCTCCCACTTTCCGGGCAGGTATTCTAACCACTAAACTACCATAATACCATGGGACTCGAACCCAGGTTCGAGTCCCAGTCATGTCGCAATTTTTCACCTCTGTTGGGTTTCAGTCGCACTACTTCACGAGCAAAGTTATTTCCTATCCTTATTCGATACTTGGCATGTTTTCATATAAGAGTTACAGTAATATATACAGTTAAATATAAACGTTACACAGTACAAATACATATTTGTAGGGGACAAATTTGTGTCCTGTTTTGCGGCTGTGAGATACATATTATGTTAGTTTATGGCAATTACATTGGTATTGTAATGTTGTTTCGAGGCATCGGTTTAGGAAAAATATTTAAAAATGGATATATATCTAGTTAATAACACTATTTTTGTAACTAGCATTATTTATAAAGCTGTGTATCATTACATTGTTTTGTTTTAGCAATTGACGCATATTCTTGACCTACTTAATAAATGTGACTATCGTTCTACTTAATAAACGGCAAAGAGTGATGCAGACAATATAGTTGACGTAGTGTTTTGAATTGATATCGGGAATTAAAAATGAAGCTTTTAATTATATGCACACTAAGTACTAAGTTTATAAATCCTATGAAATATGCGTCACATAAAATATTCTATTAATCTAATATTGTTTGCAAAATTCACGCCAATAGTATCTCTATTTACCATAAGAGAACTTAGCTTTTCTTTCTGGACTACTTTTCCTCCTTAAATATCTCCATTGATAAATAAATTGATTAATAGCAAGTTATAAGCCAAAAACTCGTAAAGAGAACGAGATGGGATTGGATATTTTTATTTGTATGTAAGTGGTAAATAGCATATTTACGTAAGCTCGATTTTTAAAATTGCAAATCTCTTACAAATGTTGCCTGGAAGCATAACTAAAACCAATGGTAAGACAATGAACGAGATCTCTAGCAGAAAAGTAATTGAACTGAATGGAATATTCCAAACAAAAGCAAGAAAATAATGGTCTGAGTGGGTACAAATCGGTAGCAAACTAATTTCAACCGGGGCGATCGCAATTATAGAGGAAGAAGATCAAGTTTGCAAATAAAAAAAATTACCATACCCATTGGTCTGCATTAAAACAGTGTAGATAAAAATTAAATGTATCACACTTACAAAACCCTTTAATTGAGGTTATGAGATGTTCCAATTACACAACATAAGAGATTAGGGTTCTGTAGGCAATGCTGCAGAAATTTCATCAATTTGCTGCTAGAGGCGGGTATTGCGAGGTTAACTCCGGTCAATTTGATTCCTAATTAGTACAAATTCAACAAATGAATAAATGGGGTGCAATCGAGTAGCTCTTTCTTTCATTTCCATTCGCTCTTCTGTTTCATTCGTTTTAAGCAATTAAATGCTACTCGCGCCACTTAATTAAATTAAATGCCGTGGAAGCTAATTTGCGAAGCATTCAGCTGCTTTTATTTGGTTGGAAGATTTTAGCCGTCCAACGATCTGTTTCCAGCCGCAGTTGCAACGCTGTTTACTTAATTGTATCGAAGTTTTAAATCGTCGCCTCCATTCTCGAAACTTCGCACCTCATTTGGTAGCGAACGATGAAACTATCTCCCAAACTGTTTCGAAGAAACCTTTTTACAAATCTCGGTATCTCGATCGAGATTTTATACGTTAGAATTATTTATTATATTATTCTTTGTAATAAATATTTCTGCAAGATATATTTCAATAGAAGGTCACAAATAGTTTCTTGAGGATATATTGTTAAAATGTTTGTATCGTTTCTCAACAAAAAAAAGAGATATGGTTTTTATCCACTATATTTATTTAGTAATATCAGTTTGAGCAAATAATTTCCATCAATATAAATAAAAAGTACAAGTTCTTTCTGATTTTCTTTTGTTGGAGTTAATTTCTAGAAATCGGCACCTTCCTCCGTGGATTTCTTTTCTTTTCCCGCTACAAAATTAAATTTAGCAGCTAAAAGTATGAAAAATGTCTTAAATATGAATTAACATTGCAATTGGATTTATTATATCTTAAGGATTGATAGATAACTCAATACAAAAGTATATGCTCTGTAGCTTCTGCACTTCCAAAACTTCAATCTCACGATTCTATAACTCAATTTTAAAACAATACCTGATTTCGGAATTATATCTGACGTTCTTCATTGATATTCGCATCTGTTGCTGAGTTTATTACTATTATTAATGCGAAAGAAAGAAAAGAATAAGATCAAATTATTAAAATAACTCCGAATGCATCAACCTAATAATCACCTGATTATTAATGTTTTTCCTGAACTAAAATATCTCTTTCTTGGCAATAGCCAAAATTCTTTCTTTTCTTTCATTATTATGAAATTCTTTGTTGGTCTAAGGATTATTAAGAGAATATTATTGCAACATTTTGTTGTTTTCAAGTAGCCGAAGGTTTACATAGACAATTACGTTCATCTTGAACGGTCTGAAACAATCAAAATAATGTTTATTAACAGATATTTTAATGCTGAAATAAATATTATAACCAATTTTCCTTCTTTTTTCCGAGATTTAGCCATAGAAGGAACATATCCTACTCTTTAAATAGCTGAAAATTTGTCTTATTTCAATCGCAGTCACGAATGCACTCAGCTGTACGATTTAACATGAATGTGGATCAGGACATGGGAACACATTTCATGGAAATACCGCATAAAACGTTGGACAATTCAAGAAAGGTTGATTACATAAAAACAACTAAGCATCACTTGAATGGATCTGTTAATTAAACATAGAAATTGTACAAAAGAAAATTACTTGTATTATAACGCAAACCTAAGAATCAAAATTTAAATTCTATCATTACAGATTTTAAGAACCAATTGGGAATAAATTGCTTAAATTTGTATTTTTCACGAACTAAGAAATAGCTGCAGGCTCTCAGCCTCTGGTATATTTAGTATTCAACCAACACAATTATATATATATA
Source organism: Sympetrum striolatum (assembly GCA_947579665.1). NCBI lineage: Eukaryota > Metazoa > Arthropoda > Insecta > Odonata > Libellulidae > Sympetrum > Sympetrum striolatum. The sequence continues at coordinate 78,469,209 of OX388348.1, read as the reverse complement.
CTAAATGAAGTAAAGATTGCTTAGCACCAGGTTCGCGCTAAGATTTTAATGTGCGTTCTATTATGACTTCAAAAGTGACAAAGTACCGCGGTCTACCTAATCCCGAAGCTTCCTCGTAAAGAGTTCTCCGGGAGTAGGTAAATATGGGAGAGCAGAACTTTTGCAGCGGCCCTTAGTACCGAGCGGCAAACAAGGTTAGGAACAGTTGCGGAAGCTGAATAGAGAGTCAACAGTCCGTTGTCGAACATTCTATCAGAGAATAGGAAGTACGTCATAATGGAGAAGACCTCGTTAGGCGGATTATTTTAAAGAAGACTCGTCCGTGGGATGCCCTGGATATAGAGGCAAAACTTTATGCACTTCACATGTGTACTAGAGATAATTTAGTGCATGTTGCTAACGAAGGAAAAAGGTATTTTCAAGTAATGAATGCATGCATAAATAATTAAGTGATCATCAGATGGCGTTTAATTAATATCTATACATTATAACTGTATCCGTATATAACTATTTCTTACATAAAGAGGTGAGCTCTTGTATTTGAGCATTTGCGTATTTTCATTGAAAAACCATGAATTAAAGATCGAAATTTCTAACTTACGTATATTTAAATTTGGATTTTCAATACGTTGTTTTTTATCTTCTTAAAAATACCAAGCCCAAATCCAGGAATGAAAGGGGTTCTTCGTGATCAAAGCATGTGAATGTTTAATTTTCAATGCTATCATTATTTGTTGTTAAAAATAAAATGTATCAATAATTTCATTAAATATTTTAATTTTAATACCAATTTTTCTGGTAATGCATTATTTTTGGACAGAGAACATTTCTGTTTAAGAAATATTTTTTTATTATGAGCTAGAAGATGCATGTTGCAATAACTTCTTTATCTTTAAATATACCCTATAATGCCCCTACCCATATGAAAAATCTTACTATGAACTAGTACGCATAGTAAGGGCTTTTCTACGGAAAACTACTCTACTTTTCTATTTGTGAGTAAAACGTATCCTCTGTATAAGATATTTAAATGATGGATTCTAAAATGATAGTACGAGTATGTCTTTATTATTCAATTTCTTTACTTAAAAACATATGCATTTGTTCAAAGTATGCACTAATATATTTTGAATGATAATGATTTTTTATTTGTATTTCAAATGGTATATATTTTATTTATAAGGGCGAGCCTTTATTACTTATACAAACATTTAGTAACTGCGGCTTGATACTTGAACAAATAGATATTATTATTTTAGTCGTTGATTTCTTGCTAGTTTCTTAGTTTTTGCCAATACCCCCTATAGATTTTCAACAAGATAACAAAACAAATAGCTTTGGGTCGAATAGAGCGTTATCAAGATGAACAGATGCTCTTCACTAACTCAGGCCGCCTGACAATGTAACTTCTTTCATCGCAGGCGATACATGCAACGGAATCATTCGGCAAATATCAGAGGCGAACATTGTCTTCGATAATTATGTAAACATACATTATGCCTGAAAACATTATACGAAGTATCACGTGATTAACCGTGAATCCGAGCCTTGGCGACTCACTTGGGCCGATAAAGGCCTAATGTACGAGGAGCGGGGCGACGTAAAATTGTCACCATCGCGGTGGAAAAAAACACTGAAAATTAAAATCCTCCGAACTAATTTGCCTCCCAAATTAACGCCCGATCTGATTGGAGGCGCTATCTAAATAGGCGACCGCATTCCGAATCGAAGTTCATTCCTATTCATGGGCGGGCGGAATTTGTTAGCGGTCGACATGCAGTTAAGAACGCCTTCCGAAATTAGAGGTGAAAAGGGTGACGAGAAAGAACGTGGCGATGCGGAGGTACGAAGATGGCTGATTAAAACGGACGGACGATGTCGCCATTCAAATGTATCGCAAATCTCCCGGAATAAGTGATGACCGCTAAAAACCGGTGAAAGAGCCAATTTGTCAGAGGACCTAATGAGGGGATCGGCTGTTGAGAGGTGCTACTTAACTAGAGCGAATTCGACAAGAAAATGATCCGTACTAAAAGTTGGGAGCCAACGGCCTTCAGTGAGGTCTCATTTACGATTTTGGAAAAGAGCAGTATTTTTTTCGCAATTTATTTTTCATAATGTATTCAGTCCAGTTAATACTTTGACTCCTCCACCATTAGCAACCAAAAGCCCCGGACAGAAGTGTTACTATGCAATATGAAGCGTTCTTTGAGTCACAAGAGAGACACGAATGTCCAGCATAATATGTGCGGCATTATGACTCACTGAATGACAGCTTTAATATTATCAAAAGCCATTATATAGCATCATTCGTAACAAAAAGGTCTTCATATTATCATAGGATCAGCAACATGCGGTTCCCAATCCACTAGCGACTCTTCATAGAATTATCTTCGAATCCAAATGTGCAAACACTTCAAATAGAAGTTCGAATTGAGAGAGGTGTAGTCGCTGAAATGCTTATTTGTATTGCAATGCTGTTTTCATAGTTTTCTCTCCTCTGTGGTAACAGATCTATGACAACTGTTTAATCTTGTATTTCACATTATTTTACATCTCAATTTCCTTCTTAATTTCTCCCTATACGTACTATAGAGAAAGTATTGTGTTTGCAAAAAAATTCGACCTCCAGATTTCAGTGGAAATAGATTTTTTGGGGCCCATAGTTCGTTTTCGCTATTTTCCCGAACATGTCTGTCTGTGTGTCTGTCTGTCTGTGGTAAAAACGTTTGTTCGCGCTCTATCTTAAAAAGTAATTATTCGATCAATTCCAAAATTCATAGTATTAAATTAAAATTAGTATTTTCCTAAGAATGCTAAGAGTTGATTAGTTTTTTTATGAATACCGCTTAACCGGAAGTTCCGCTTTATCCGGAACAAAATTTTGTTTCTTAACCCTAGAAGGGTATCGCTATTTTTTTACCTATTCGGGGATCGCGGGGTGAAAAAACACCCCAATTTTCAAGGGCCCGTATCTCGGGCCCAGTATGACCTTGAGGGTTCCATAATAGCTCATCTTTTTCGTCTTTTAATCCAAAATTCATGGAGCTAAACAATTTTGGCTAAAAGTTTGAAGGGTCCTTGGAAATCGAACAAGAAGGGCATAAAACTTGAAAAACTAGCAAAAATTACATTTTTCGTTAAATTTACGATATCTCAGTGATTTTTTGACCAAATTGAGTAATTCCAACGAGGTTCTAAAGTGGAGATACTATGTGTTATGGGTGTTATAGTGGTTTTGGCCAATTCTCCAAGAAAGGTATTTATTTTGAGAAATCAAAGTGCGCAAATAGCAAAAACTTGAAAAATCGATTTTTTCCACACAGATCGTCATAATGATAAAGAGTTTCGTTCAAATTGGTAAAAAATATCTTTATTTGGAACGATAAAGTACAATTATTGAGAAGGAATATCAAATTTAACACTGACAATGAACACATCTTCCCTGTCTCCCTGTTCCACCTACGTCCCGTCTTATTGGCCCTTCATCCTGTATACATAACATTGTTTTGTGTGGTAGATTTTTCAATTATTTCCTCCTCCGGATATGAGGATTTGTGACTCATTACTTACCCAAAAAGTGCAAAAAATATGATCATAAAAAAACTTTAAAATAACGAAAACTATACAAAAAAGGGATCGAGGGGTGAAAAAACACCCCAGACGCACTTCAAACGTTCACTGCTCGAGCTTCCACGTGCTACTGACGCTAAAAGTGTGCTTCCTCTACTCTCAGACGTTGAAACTGAATTATGGTTACGGTCCGGGGTCTTAAACGTAAGCCGTTTCTTTTTGCCGCGAGATTTAAACCGGTATGGGGTGTTTTTCACCCCGCGTTCCCGTTCTAGGGTTAAAAATCTCTGTCAAAATGCAATGTGGGTATGTACAATTATACAAAAAATTTCAAATAATGTCTTACTACAACTTTTGATTGAAACATTTTTTCGTAACACTGATTTCTTAGGAGTTATTAGTGAATAATCGCTTACCGTAAGTTACTTTTTATCCAAAAATTGTTGTTTTTCTTAAATATCTCAAACTGAATGTGATGTATTTGTATACAATTTAAACAAAAGTTATAGGTAATGTTTTTTACTACAAAGCTTGTATGAAACATTTTCCTGTAACACTCATTGTTTTGGAGTTATTAATATATTACCGGCATAGGTTTCTGTTTTCAATAAACATGGAGAAAGTCATGCGTTAGCCACATCAGACTTTTTTAATTATAAACATTCAACATAATGTATACCAGAGAAGTATGTATGTCATTAAGTTTAATGTTAATGATATACATGTATTTTTTGTTACAATGTTCTTCATCTCCGTATCTATCGCACTCAAACTCCGTCCACTAGTCCTCTATAATCCTCTCTAATTACTGCATTATATATTAGAAATCTATCTTTAAAGTCGGATAGATTCAGCGATTACAAACGCCTTACTTAACTATCACCGCAAACATCCGAACTGAGACTCAAATGGGTGCAGAAGGGAAGAGTATTTGCATTGCATACAGTTCGTTCCGTCTCAGACAACGTATGACACTACTCAACATGCCCAACTTTCGTTCCAGGACATTGGATAAACTCGCAGAATGGAAGCGATGTGCATTGCCGATCTCTCTCGCCAGATGGCCACACTATCTGTTCCTTCAGAAGAAGTTTTCGCGCCGTTTCGACCGAGAATGTGCAAAGTTAGTTCAATAAAGGGATATTCGGTCTCTTCTTGAAACGAAAAAACAGAGCGGCCTATGTTCCCCATTCGGGCCAAACACTCCCCTTTGGTATCCTTTGCAGATATATCTGCCAAGTGACTTCGCCTTTAACATTGAATAAGGAAAGTCTGAGACTCTTGTAGCCAATGCACGCGTTTTTACGGAATGAATTTGTTGGAGTTTCAAAAGATATTATTATCTGCAAGTTTTCGGAAGTCATCCTCTTGGCTGACATGTTATAATATCAATGGTCTACTTTTAATCTTACAGTTCATTTTCTAACAAAAACTTTCTTCTAACTAAAAATAACTGACCTTCCATTCTATATTGTGCATTTTATCTATAACAGCTTCATAACAATTTTACTTGCTCTAAAAAAACTTCTTCTCTCAAATATACACATACATATACATTAGAAAAAAAATTCCGATAGATTTATTATGTATTTAAATAGATTTTTAAATCAAATCCATTTCAATATATTTTAACGAATTACAGCGAACATAAAAAAATTTTAGATTATATTTTTATGGAGGGAATAGATGTTTTAAGGATTTAACAGTTTAATTGCGTTTGAATTTTGATGTTCCAAGAAAATTTTCCTGCTCCATGACTTTTTGACCTACATTCTCTTTAGCTATTTGCTTATTTTTCAGCATGAGTTCATGAAGGGAAGATTTTGGTACAATCATTTAAAAAACTTGTTTTTCTATATGTTCATGATATCAATATGAACCAGCTCACGGCATTGCTAAGAGTCGATTCTTAATCTCTAACACTTCCTGTAATTTTACTGCTATACTTCAGAATATTTACATACATTTCTCCGTATCGGTCATGTTTCTTCATTTGATCACTATAATTGCTTTTTTATCACTCCTTCCCTCTCCAAGAATACATTTTTTGCTACATACACCATTTCCAATATTGAAGGTAGAAAATTTTAAACACCTTTCTCTAAATAAATCTAGTAATACACGCGAATTGGATATTTTTCAACTTTTTCTTTAGGAGAAATCAAATATGAAATCAGAGAAATAAAATATTTTTGAACCTGGGACCTTTATTTAAAAATGAAATTAGCCATTTTCTACATGACGTCACTCTTAATTTTGTTAAATTTTTAAAGTACCTGGCACTGGAAAGGTTAGTAAAGACACTCGACGTAATTTATACCTGAAAATTACTGAAACCAATAAGAACATATTTTTACTTTCTCCATATACGAAGTATAGAGAAAGTATTGTTTTCATGAAAAAATTCGACTTCGAGATTTCAACGGAAATACACGTTTTGGGGTCCCTAGAACACGTTTTGACCATTTTCTGAATGATGTCTGTGTGTATGTGTGTGTGTGTGTGTGTGTGTGTGTGTGTGTGTGTGTGTGTGTGAGTGTGTGTGTGTGTATGTGTGTGTGTGATAATGGGCGTTCTAACTCGAAAACTAAAAGTCGTATCAATACCAAACTTCATATATAGTACTGTTGTGTGTGCTGTCAGAGTTGATTAGTTTTTGGAGTAAATCCGTTAACCGGAAGTCGAGCTTTATTCATTAAAGCTCATTTCCGGTTTTCAAAATATCTCCATAAATATGATATATACGTCTATTGTATTACTTATAAAAGTTTTAGATAGTATAATTTACTATAACTTTTGTATTTAACATATTTTTGTATCACCGGTTCATTAGGAGTTATTCGTAAAATACTGATAAACCGGAAGAAGATGATTATGTACTTTGTGGGCGCTCTAACATGCAAAGTATTTGTCGGATCAACACCAAATTTCATACATAGTATTTTAATTACAGTCGTTAGAGTTGATTAGTTTTTGGAGTGAATCGGCTGACCGGAAGTCGAGCTTCATTCTTCAAAGCTCATTTCCGGTTTTCAAAATATCTCCATTAATATGATATTTAGGTATATACTATTATTTATAAATGTTGTAGAAAATTTATTTTACTATAACTTTTGTATGAAACATATTATTGCATCACTGATTGTTTAGGAGTTATCCATGAAATACTGATAAACCGGAAGTTGCTGATTATGTACGTTGTGTAAAGCTCATTTCTGGTTTTCAAAATATATCCATAAATATGATATATTGGTACATTGTATTCCTTATAAAAGTTTTAGATAATATAATTTACTATAACTTTTGTATTTTACATATTTTTGTATAACCGGTTGATTAGGAGTTATTCGTGAAATACTGATAAACCGGAAGAAGATGATTATGTACTTTGTGGGCGCTCTAACATGAAAACTATTTGTCGGATCAACACCAAATTTCATATATAGTATTTTGGTTTGTGTCGTTAGAGTTGATTAGTTTTTGGAGTGAATCGGTTAACCGGAAGTTGAGCTTAATTCTTCAAAGCTCATTTCCGGTTTTCAAAATATCTCAATAAATATGGTATTTAGGTATATACTATTATTTGTAAAAGTTTAAGAAAATGTAATGTACTATAACTTTTGGTAAAAAACATATTTTGTATCACTGATTGTGTAGGAGTTATTCATGAAATACTGATAAACCGGAAGTTGCTGATTATGTACTTTGTGGGCGCTCTGGGCTCTATGGGCGAAAGGCCAATTTCATCGTTTTTCATCGATCATGTCCCGTAAAAATTATTTATCATGTTTTTGGCATCAAAGATAATATATAATATTAATAACTCAAATTCCAAGTTTAGATGGATTATAGAGTTCGAAATTATTGCGGTAGATAAATATTTACATCTTATATATATGGAGAAAGTCATGTGCTGGCCACATCAGATTTTTTATTTTGATGAATGGTACTATAAAGTAATGCTGCTCAATTAATGTTAATACTGGCAAAATCTCACAACCAGGAATGAATGTGAATTTCGCGACCAAAGCAAACATCTTTACGGTTCGCTACGTCACAAAAATGACAGAAGAGCAGCCTTCCAGAGATATCTTCGGATAGGAATGAAGCTCTGCTGTGTTGTTGGATGAAAACAAAGAGATGCTGCACCCGCTGCATCCAATTTCCTAACAAAGGACTTTAAAAGTCCTTGATTGATCTTCTTCAAACTCCTGCGGCATATATTGAAATGCAACTCCTGTGTAAACGCATCCGAATCAGGTACTTTGGCGAGATTTCCGAAACCGCCGGCGATAAACTTGTGAACCAGTCTTTCCTAAATTCCATTTGGACGTACAATTCGTTCCAAAGTTTATCCGAAGCACACGCCGAGCGAAATCACGTAGTTTCGATTCCTTAGTCGCACCCTTTACAAGGTGTTCCAGATTTGCAATGCGATGCGAATTCACACCACAAAAACAGTCAAATTAGGGCAATATGCACACTGGAATCGAATTCTCGGCATTAAAATGAACGGCAGTGCTAAACAGAACTTACTTTTCACTCTTATATCTCCGTACATCTTGGTGGAACAGTGCAACATCTCATGCAATTCTCTAATATAGTGAAGTACAATCGTAGTGTAATTAAAATCATAGTTTATTAGATTTGATATTATCAAATATTATAATAATGAAATATAATAATAACCATTTAACATTACAAATTTAATTGACATGTTATTTATGAATGGGATAGAATCTCTAACAACTTTTAATACAATTAAGGATGACTTCTTAACTAAATTCAACCTAAATATTTGAAAATCTTACCAGGAGGGGTGGTACTTTATATTACTATATTGGTAATACTTTTAAACCATTAAAAAAAAATATGACAGCACTTTCATATGCTCGATTTCAGATACTTCATGTATACTAGTTTTGGATAACGCAATATAATTTAATAATTTTGAATTATCTTATCTCCTTTAGAAAATGAATCCGTTTTTAAAGAGGAAAATATTCCATAGTAATTATATAATAAAGCCAATGAAAATTATCGATCAAAGAAAAGAAAATGAATCATTCGCTCCTAGATTTATAAACTGAACTGAAGATATTCAGCAGCGGCTACTATTGTCTATTTCGTAATTAACGATATCTATAATTAATATTTCAAATACGACCGGTTTCGGTCAAAAACGACCATCATTCCTATATATTAACAGTTTTCGAGGGATGATTTATTGTAAATTTGCCATGTTCCCCAAGAATTTATTTTCTCTCCGATACCTCTCATCAGTTTTATTTCATCGAAACATTATAAATTTCCTATCTTCCGTTGTCTTCCTCTACGCAATTAATTTTTATCATTATGTTTAAATGCTTGGTAAACAAAAAATAGCCCTTATTTTCTTAGTATTTTTTCGCAAATAAGGGCCAAAAGAAATTATAAACAGTGCATATTAAATATGCATTGTTAATTATTTTAGTCCAAGTCGTATTGATCTAAGGAGGTATTTTAAATTTTGCATGCTTACGCGGTCAATGAGCAATTGACAATTAAAGCAAATAATACATTCAGAGGCATAATATTTAAAGTCACTCTTTTTACAAGTTTTGCCGTATTGACGCTCAATTAAAATTAAAATGAATACAAACATTGACTACAGTGAGCGGAAAAGAAGACTGCAGATTAAATTTATATTAAAAAAACTAAAAATTGAATATGCATATGAAAAATAAAACTAACGCTTAAGCAGAGAGAGGCTAAACATTTATCTTGTTAATTCATCACAGTAGTGTAATGCTGAAAACTTGCATCTACGGAGTCATTGTATGCTCTACTCCTTCTTACTATTCCTTTCTATTGAGCTCTGGATCAATGATAGGAAGGCTATTTGACTCTGCATACCATGCTTATTAAAATTAATTACTGAATTCCCTCTCCAGATTTTTTGTAGGTACTAGTTGAGATGATGAAAATGTGGCAAATCTTGGAGCAGATAAATATACAGATAGATTCCAAATACAACAATGCGATTGGATAATTATGGTGATGTCATGTATTTTTGATCCAATTACATAGTATAGAGTGCTGTATAAGCGCTGTCGTAGTTTGAACCGCGCGATTTCGAAATAATATTTATTTGCCGTGACCTCAGAGAAGGAATAGGAATTTTATTCATTGGAAAAGTACGATGGATTCATAAAGGGTCATGTTGAATTTACAATTGCATCGATCGCACCACAATTTCTCCACGTTCTTACAGATCAGTAAAATGAAATTTTCTTCCGAAACAGATCAGCTCCTCCGCCTCTTATTTTACGTACCGAGGATAAAATTCCCCTGAAACCCCTTTCCTCTCCACTACAACTCAGAGTCCCCGAATTCTCCTGTTTTATGTCTTTCGCCTGGATATTGCAGCGTGGCTAGATCGCAGATGGTGTTCCCCGCTATATCTCAACCCGACGTATTCACCTTAACGTGATCTTTCCCTTCGTCCCTTAAACCGATCCAGGAATCCCTCTCCTTCTCGCTTAAGACATTTCCTCGGTCGATGAGAAAGGATGTCCGTGTCGGAGCACCGTGGATGCTGCAATGGACCATTTACAAACGTCTTATTGAATCCCTCTTTCTATCCTTCTCTACCCCTAATCCGTTTTATCCCTCCTACCCGATTACGGTCGCTTTTATTCCTCTTATTCTTTCATTTATCGCATCTATGCATGCATGTGGCTATAAATATATACATGCATGCATGTTGTGTCTGGTTCGTGTCTAAGATACTCTTTATATTTCAGTAAGATATATTCATTATGTTCATAGTAATGGTCGTGGCTGAGATAATATGAAATAAATATAGTTATGAGAGATGACCCTTAATGTCATAATTGGTCAAACTCAAGACTGAGAATTCATTCATGGAGTCATTTTTCTGTAACTACTGAAAGAATTTTTGATTCTTGATGAAGGCAATACAAAATACCTCACTCCCCACCTTGCCGAGTAAGTCCCATCGCTCTCTTCTACCTCCCACCAGCTAATGGTGGAAGGTATGAGCCTTCGCATCGAATACTTTAAAGTGATATGACTTTAAGTATAAGAAGAGCTGTTTTCAACTGCCAATTTCACTCTTGCTTGGATATAGTTATACATTATAATTTATATTGTAAATTTTATAATATATCCTATCATTTATTGAGTTTTGTCGACTCCTAAAGAAAACAAAGTTAAGTTTCCTAAGGTTTGGTTTATCCGCCTATGACGTAAATGTAGTCCAAATTAAAATTAAAAATGAGGAAAATTAGTCTTAAGTTCCTGAATAGTACGGCGACATTTTTATTTCAATTTCGTCGAGACAATTTGTACATGTTAGTTACTTGCTCGTTGTTGTAGAGGAAAGAAATTCGAAGGAATAAAGGGTAAAGAAATAGACTTATCTTAAATTTCCTTTTGTTCGTCCAACACAGGCGTAGGATTATAGATAGGTAGCAGTTTAATGGAATCGACGTGCTGAGACTTAGAATGGGAGTGATGCCAATGGATGAGCACATTGACCTTCTGAACTACCTGAGTAAGCATAACAACCTTTTCTAAGCTAAATAATGGAATAGCTCGATTAGACCAACTGCACCTCTGCCAGTTATTTTTCTTGCGTGAGGTGGTTGAGTCAGACGGTGAACTGATGAGGCCTAAGACGCACTGTCGACTGGTCACCGGCGACTCAGTTTCTCGGCGACCAAAACATAGGCAACTCAAGCCAGCGACTGGAATGGTAGTGTTTCTTGTACATGCGTGCAGAATGGACGTCAAAGCTGAAACATTAGTAGCGTTGCTAATTAAGAAAGAAAGAAAAAGAAAAGCAAAAGAGTGTTGGGTACATCCTTTGCTGCAAGAACTTAGAATTAAAGGAATGTTTAACATATTTTATGAAGACGTAAGAAAGTACCCACGTAAATTTTTTAATTACACAAGAATGTCTGTGCGTTCGTTTGAAGATCTATTGTGCCTTCTAAAACCAAATATAACTTGCGGATTCTATTTCTTAAATAAATTTATCGGTATCAAAAGCCATTTTGTGCGCGACGTCTGGTCGCCTTAAAAGTTGCTCGCCGTGCGTACGCTCCCATATACAACCGTGCTTCTATCGGTCGCGGCGACCAGCCAGTCGCTTGTGAGTCCCCACTGCGCGGCGAGTCGCCGAGTCGTTCGGGTGACCGACGACCAAGTGCGTACACACCTATTTAAACTGTGCAAAGTCACAGTCGCCGTCGACCGAGTCGCCGGCGACCAGTCGACAGTGCGTCTTAGGCCTTAGGCCTAAGCGATGTCGCCAATTGGGAGTTTTAGAAAATAGATAAGGAGTGTCTATTTGTGTGCTTACGTCTGAATTTAGTTATTCATTTTCAGTCTGTGTCATGTGTTCGTGAGGATTAGAGTCACCATCGTATGTACGACATTATGTGCAGCATACGGAATATTACTTTGGAATAGTCTCTTGGACCCCGTACTAGTTTCCGTAAAGTTATATATTGCATGGTTTTATAATATTCCATGACTACTTGTCAGTTCTTAGGGTTTGGTAAATTGGTGAAAATGGTGTAGGAAAAATCCCTTGTGGTATCTTCGGCAGAAGATGCTTAGTCATGTACAAATTCGATTCGAAAGTTTTTCTCTGAATTCAAACCTTGATCAAGGTCATTCTTGATTTATTTCATCCGTTCTGTAGTGCATTACTGAGACCAGTTTTTGGAATATATTTCAAATGGACGGCGAATGAGAACTTCTATTATACGGACTTATTTCCAAATACAGACGAATTTTCAATTAAGAAGTTGTGGGATATTCTTCTTTTCAACCACACGCAAGCTTTGAGGATCCCAAATTATAAATAGCATTATGATAAGGGTGTATTTAGTATTTCTTTGTACAGAATGGCAATGGTATCAGATACAAATACTGTTCAGCAAACACCTCGAAGTCATATTTGGACGCATTAGCCGTGATCATATAATATTATAACAGTAAAATGTTAATATCAAATAGTATTTGAAAGTATTGTTTAATTACTGAGGTTCAGTAAGATTATTATAAAAAAAGATACTAACTGAAATATTTAAGATTTATTTTACGTATTTGTCCAGACTCGTTGTTCTTAAAACTTGATAACGAATGCATTCATCAAATATCATTATTTTTAAACCCAACTAAGATAATTAACTTCATACAGTATATGCGTTGCACATTTCATAGTTTCTAGAACTTATAAAAATCGATTCCGGGAAAATAGATGCAATTTCCGATTTAAAATATGTGAGTGCAAGAAGAAAATCCGAGAATAATATGTAAAAAGGTTTCTTATAGTTTCCGTTGCTTACAAAATCGTGAAAAAGTAATGGAAATGCGGAAAATAAAGGAAGGTGAATTTAGTTAGGCCGATTCATTGATTCAGAGCGAGTTGCCTACTACGGCTGCCATATCGGTTTCAAGACCATCCATATCTGCTGAGTTAAGTGACAGTCATTGAGATCAGTAGAACTTGTTTGCAAATGCAAATTCCATCAATATGAGTCACTAGAGACATTTCTTTTTTGTGATCATTCAAACATCTTTCGTAATGCTTACTTTACTAAAAAATAACTAATATCGCGCTATTCTCTCCTCAGATACAGCTTTGCTTTAAGTATTTATATACTATTCGGATATCTTTTTCTAAAATAATAGGGATTCATTTATAATCGTCAATGATATTTACAATTAACGCATTCTGTTAGTAATTATCGCCATCGAACAAAGTGAGGGCGTAGAGGTAGTTAGATAGTCAATATTTCTGATAGAAAACGATTGCGCCTATGAAATTTAACTGAAGTGGATTGCAAGATTGACATTTGAGTAACATGATAGCAAACCTTTCACTTCTAATCATACAACAGCAGTTGCTGGAAACATTACTTTCTCATCAATAGTGACTTGGCAAAGTAGAATTTCTGTCTCTTGAATTAATGTCTATAAAGATCAAAACCAGAATATAATCAATATTCTGAGTGAAATTAATTGATCCATGCAATATTTGTTGGGAATTGTTCATTTTTGATTCAATGAAAACAAAATTTGACAATTTTTACAATAAAATAGATAGATTTTTGAAAAAGCACGACTGGGATTGAAGGATCTTCCTCATTTTCAGTTGACTTGGCGAAACTGAATTCGATTCTAAAAAGAAATTAATCATCAAATTGATCAAATTGTTTTTTTCTTTTTAATGTTAATGAACCCAAATTATGCAGTAATGGTTTACTGAGTTTTGGGTTGTGAAATTTCCCAACTAGACAAATCATCCAAACTTCTCTTTTAGAGAGTTTATTTCCTTCGTAACTATTTTTAGTAAATAATAAATATTGCAATGCAATAGCAATTAATAACGGAATCTTGAATGCTTAAGGTCGTCCAAACTGTTTAATGTTCGAACTGCACGTTTGAAATTCTCGTGACCGTTATTCGAAGTTCTTTCTTTCATATTCGCGTCTCATAAACATAGAAATAATTCATTCCATGCAGTGATCGCTGTTTCATTTAACTTAAAGGTAAGCGTAAGTCAAAACTTTCTCTTTCAAACGCGGAACACTTCTATCCTTGAAAAATGTACTATCAGCTTCTTCACATTTGAGGTTGCATCAGAAAAATAATTGTAACGCAATCAAACAAAAGGAAAAATTCCCTTAATCAAATATTTTAACTACTAATCCGTTCAACTATTAGAGAGGTTGTTAAATCAAATTTGATGAAACGGTAAGATGATGGAATGATGAAGATGTATTGCCTTTATTATAAAATCTCGAGTTATTGTTGTAAGTTTAGTTTTAGTGTACTGTGGTCAAAGACAACACGCCACATTAACAATTAATCAGATATATAGCTAAGTTTTACCATCGGAGTAAAATAAAATGCTTCAACGTAGGCTTCCTCAGCGAAATTACATTACAATTTGCCTAATGTGACTAATTTGAAGGACTCTTAGCTCCAAATAGCAGGGAGTTCCAATTAGCCTTCAGCTGATCTGCAAACGTGGTTGAATTAAACTACATGATAGTTTACGTAAAAATGTTTAAATAAAGCAAAATTGTTCGGTTGCATTGACCGGAACCGGAAACTTGACAAAAAAGGACTAATCGAACTGTCCTTCCCATCTCTCCTTGTTCTTTACTTCCTTCCCCTTAATTTTCCATCTTAATATATCACCCTCTCTGCTTTACTATCTCATCCTCACCCTCGATAGCGCTTCGTCACTTTTCCCTGATCTCTTCTTCCTTTGACTCCGTCCTTCGCCACCTCCCTTTTCATTACGCCCTCTCCATTCTTCCTTTACTGCCTCTCGCCTTCATTTCTCCGACAAAACAAAGTCCCTCGCCTACATTTTTTGTTTTACGGCTTGCTTTCATAAGAGGGCACCTCTACTTATTTTTTCCAAAAGTTATTTCATCGCCGCTATCACTTTCCCTTCATTCCACTGCCGCCATATTTTGACACTTCACGAATAATCGGGTGGGGTTCCAATATTCAGGGACGAGAAATTTAAAAAAAACAAATTTTTAATTCGATTTACTTGAAGCATTTGAGCATTTGAATTTTCATATCGAATGTATAGACTATGGCAATTATAAATATCATTTCCATTTGAAGAGAGGAAATCTTACTTATGAATCGAATATGCATTTTATATTAACTTTCAGAATATCACTAAGTATGTCTTAACTCTCAAATGAACAAACATTGGAATTTACTGAGCTATGCTTACGAGGAAAAACGTTAAACAATTACCTGCAATAACTCATCATAATATACAACAGTAATCGATTTTGCAATCCTGCTTAATGTCAAATTATCATAGCAGAGATAGCTGCTTCAGAAATGCTACTTTAAATGGGTTTAGAATAAATGGAATCGACTTCATTGAGGGTATGACAGCAAAGTTTTCCCTTACATCTAACCCTCCGGCATTTTAGATATAAATTTGATCGAGAAATCAATGAAACAATTTAATCTATGAAGTATTTATTATCTTTTACAATTATTTATTAATTATTTATATCCATTTTTAGTCTTTAAGTATACAACACCTTTACAGCTAAAGAAAATGGAAGGCTAAGCCGTGAATCCCTCAAACTGATATTTTTAACTTCAATAATGAATCGTTTCCATGAACCATATTGAGGACATATTCAATTTTATACTAAATGAAATGCAATAAATTTAGCACATATATTTATGAAAACTAATTGTTTTCATTTAATTTATGGGAAAGGCTTCGATTAAAAATATATATAATTTTCAATATTTCTGATACCTTCTTTCGATGTCTAATATTTATATTATGAGTCCATCCCAGGAAATTTACTCTGTATTATCATTTAAATTGTACTTTAATGAATGTATTTCAAATTATCACTTGTTAAATTGATCATTTTGGAAGTATGAGCTTTTATTCGTGAATTAAATTAATGTTTAGAGTAGACATTGTATCGAAATTCGACCACAATAATTTACTTAATTTGACATTATCCTAATCATCGAAATGTGTTAGCGTTCGCATATTCCTAATCAGGAAATGAAAACAAATAATACGGTTTTAGGCATTGAATCTGTTCCTAGAACTTATATCGTAACTTTAAATTTTCCTTCTTGGAAAATAATGACAATGTAATATTTAAAAAATTCAAAAACTTAAGTGTTCACTATACGTTGTTCTGTGCCCTTGATTTTTCCATAATTACTTTTAATTATATCACTGAGGAAGTAAACCGAACTTTATCAAGAGTACCTGATTAAGATGGTCCTCATTGTCCTGGCGTTATGAGTAGTTTATCCGATGTCAGAGGAAAAGAAGCAGCCGAGGATTCATTAGATGTCTCGAGGGACGCAGGAACTTTGGGGTCGAACTTTCTCTATCTCTTGTTATACGTGGCCTTGTTTGCTCATCGGTGCATATTGCTTCGTCACTCCCTATGTGCTTATCATCTCGCAATAAAGTCGGAACTTGTCGTCCAGAACTCATTTGCCTTAGTATTAAACCCTTTCTCCCAAATAAACACTGCTCAGGAGTGCCATTAGGAGATGGTTCCGTCAGGTCCTTGACTCTAATTAAATGCTCTCTTTCCGATTTCTACCTCTCAAACTGTGCAGACTTTTAAAGAGAGTTAATATTTGCTTTAAGTTGAAGAGGTTTTTCCCTCCTTGTAAATGCTCTGAGCACCTTGTCCCGCGGTGCAATCACTCCTTCTTCGACTTAGCGGTTAAGAAATGTATTCAGTGCAAACTCAGTCTTTATCAGCAGTGTATGACATCTTTATTTTACAACGAAAGCAGTTAATATTTAGTGGATTTTTCCATTGAAGTTTTTTTATCGTAAAAATATTTCCATTTGCCTGCATACGTAGTAAAGCCAAATAAAACAGATTGCATTTTTGCTGAAGGCTGCTCGTTATCCAAATTTCTCAAAACCGATAGTGTATTTACCATAAGAAGCCATTTAAAATACGTTTATTTGTTCCTGGTGGTCAAATAACTGCTAATTTAAGCTTTCAGATGCCAATTTGAGCGTGTGTTTGATTCTACATTCCATCACACTGATACCACTACTAATACTGGCTGATCACCTTTGATGTAGGTACATACACAAGCATTCTTACTTTTATATTCTACAACTGATGCCTATGGTTTACTGTAAAATTTAATATAGGTAAATTTCTAACCAATTTGTTTAACAACTAGCCCTCTAACATTAACATTGAAGCATTGTAGACATTATTTGTTTCCGTTTCTGTTGCGTGTTCTTTACTCGATCCGAGACGTTTTTCGTCCGGAATATTTGTTCGTGATCAGAGGCATTCAAGTAACGAAGCTTCACGGTGTGATTGCCACATTCTATCGCAAATAATGTTCAAACGCGGAGTAAGCGGAGTACTTTAAAGTCAGTATTGCAACGATCAACTTCATTTCGAAATATGATGCGATAATTTCACGCTTCGCCCTTAATTATCTACGTTTGCTTTTTTCTTCTTTTCTGAAATTCATTTTTAACCAAAAAGTACCAGATATATACCATATATATGATATTTTTCCCGGAAAATGTTCTTTTCTTATTTCCTTATATAAAATGAGTACAGAGTATTTAGAAATGTGCACTCTATCACGTATTGGTAAGATTGATTAGATATTCAAAAATATTGGTGTTTCCATTCGGAAATTACCTCTACTAATTGCTCATGATCTTTTATACACACATCTTCGAATCGTTGTTAAATATTTTCTTGGGAGTTGAAGATGAAACTTTCTAAAAGCTCAAACCGTAAAATTAAAATATTAAAGCTCTTTTCGGAACTTACATCGTGGCAAGGGTACACTCCGGATGAAATTTATCCCAACAGAATTCGAGGTAACTTAAATTGACTTGTGAAAGAGCTTCTTTAGGACTCAAATATTCTTATCAAAAAGAAAAGGTGCAATTTAAGTGGGGACCAATTACAAAACATGGAATGGTAAAACAATCTTCAAAATCTTAAGCTTGTTTGAACTTCATTTATATTATGGCTACCAGTGGGTTAAGCGGATACTGATTTACCATTTTTAAAATGATTTGTTAAACCGAACTTAGCAATATTAAGATTTATAATGTCTCCTACTCGATAGCCTCTCCTTTAATTTTACCAAACTGAAAATTACCACGATATAGGAAAGTGATTGTTCTTCAAAATCCTTCTTCTTACTTTCCACTTAATTATATATCTTTCATTTCATGTATATCCTTAGATAGTGATAAAAAATTATTTCGCAGCTCTTTACTATATTTCTCGATTTCTTCGGCATAATCCCTACCTACCTAATCCATAATCCATAAATACCGAAAATACTGATATTTATTCAAAAGATGTAATAACGGAAGCTTTGATTTATAAAAATATTCATGCGCTTATTCAAACGGTAATATTGTTTTGTTTGGATCATATTTTAGGAGAACAATGAATTTAAATATAAAAACCGAACTTTATCCCAAAATTAAACTAGATTTTCATATTGTATACTTGGAGGATTATCTCAAAATTTAACTGTATTTATTTCAAAATTAATTCATACCTGAAATGTGACAATGTTGAATTGGTAAGGAGTGATGAAACACGTAATGATAACGTCATTCGAAGTAATTTTACATGAAATCAGGAAGGACTCTCATCATGGCATCGAAAAGAACATTAGAGATGCAAAGACGAGGAAATTATTATTCAATATCCTCTGCTAGAGTTATTGGCCTATTTCGAAACGAGTACTTTCTTAGTTATGTGAGAGTTGACGAGTATGTCGAGATGATTCTTCGATCGAACAATATCGAAATCACCGCGAAATGAATAAAGAAACACTAATCTTTGCAATCGCTTAGCTCATTTGGTTTACATTGAGTTCACTTAGGTATCGCTTCCTTTGCACTCAGTAGATTCCAATCCTTTTCCGTTGAAAAGTCTAATCAATACAATTTTAACGAAAATTGCTCCACCGTACCCTCTAGAACTTACATGTCTCATATCCTTCAACATTTTCATAAACACGAGTTCTATAAAGCAAAATTAATTACGTTGTCCATTATTTTTTATGAAATGTAAGGAATATTGCATTCTATGTATTCAGTAAGGACGTTGACTAGACGACGCTCTTGACGTTGTTGTAATGATTGATATGTGTTTGATGTTCTCCAATTTGATTGATTTGTGTCCGAGGTATTGAATAAAAATGGAGAACTTGTTGGATGTAAGGTATTTAGTTTTGATTACTAATTGTTGTTAAGATCAAAGAGTGGCGACTGATGAGATTGAACGGAAGCTATGTATTTGTATCTAGCAATGGATGAAATTGTGTATTTCATGTATTGTGTATTATATATTGTGTATTATTTATGTATTTGTGTGTAAGACCGTATCCACTGGACTGTTGTCCAATTGCGACGTATATGTAATAATAATAGTAATTAAATTAGGGAACACCTCTCTCTAGGATAACGCTCTTTGCACCCTTAAATTGACATTTATTGTAACAACAATTTACGGAACGGAATTAGCGACGGAAATTTTACATAAAATTTTAATCGCTCCTAGGAAAAATTATCAACTCTCTAAATTATTGTGATTTATTTGGAAAGTAACTTTTAATTCTTATCATCTTCTTTTGATTTTTAGCAAACGAGATACTTGAAGGGAAAAAACTGGCCACATTATGCCGGATTCATATTCCGCATATAACATTCTTCTTCCATATCGTATAAATTTAAAGATTGGTCTTTCCGTTTCATGCAAATGATCTCACACACACTCATCTTAATGGAGTGTGCACCGGATGCCGGCAGAAAAGCTTATGAAAAAGTTCCTCATTCGCTGAATTTGTTTACTCAAACATTGGTACATTCAAATGAACGAGAAAGGAATGAAAGGGAAATGGCGTAGAGAATGAAAGGAGTGAAAATGCAAAGATGTAAGAGAAGGGCAAAGCGAGAGAAAATTGGAAAGTGTGGCGCGATAAGAGGTTAATGAATCCCCGAGCAAAAGGTCCCTTAAGTCCATCCTCCTTTCGCATTCTCTTTTGCTACCATTTTGGTTTTTCGAGCGACTTCAAGGAAGATTGGGCCCGAGATAGATCCCCACCCTTTTGCAGAAAAACGGGTTTATTCCGGGAAATAAAAAGGAGCTAGTCTTAACAAGACCATCCTTTGAATGAAGCCGTTAAAGCTCCAACTTATTAATGAGCGGCGAAAGAAGAAGTGGAGCGGAATTCTTTCACGAGTGTTTAGGAAGTAGGTACTCCATACATTCAAAGTATAACCTACTATGTTCCTAGCCGTATTATCTGCCATCTTTAGCTAAAAGAACGGAAAAGGTTACTTGAAAACTCAACAAATAACATAAGAGAATCTAAATCATTGGCAACACGTCGATCTTATTACATATTGTACATGAAGGAAATGTCCTGTGATTTTATCACAGTCATTTTATCACATTTTAGGTCAGTCACTATAGAAAGCTTTGGAAACCGTTCTTCATAGCGTCATAGTTGTGATCTCTCATGCACTTTTTCTCTAGTAACTTTCTTGTTTGATAAAGAAAGTACTGGACCCCACTCCTCATCGTGTAACATGAGCCTCATTCCCTTTCCAGAAAGTTTGGTCATTAAATTATTGAGGGTTGGTTCATCGTTATTTAAAACTGAGAAATCTCAGCATGTAATACGATCGAGTGAGCAACGAGTTGAAGGGTTATCCTAAAATGATGTCGCTGCATTTTTGGGATTTCTGACCCCTCTGTCACAAACTGTCACGTACATTTCTATACCCCCTTATATAGGGGTTTGATGGTTTAATTCTTCTCCTTAAATTCCCTCTTTATATATACCCTCTTATGATCCATTATATCACATGGTCTATTAAATATTTCATTTCGTGTGCCTTAATTTGAACGATAAATAAAATTAACCAATCAATTTCATTGCAAGGGTTACGTTGAAAGATGAAAACAACGAAAAAGATGACGTAACATAATTGGAATAAATACTTATTTGTTAACAGCATTCCTGGAGTATTGCTATATAGAATGAAACTAATACTTGTTCATATATATTTCTGGTGAATTTCTGTGTGTATTATTCCGTTTAAGATAAGCTTTTGCAACTAAGTGCTACTTATTTATTACGCACTAAAGCGCTACATATACTCTTCTCCTATGATATTCAGTGTCAAATACAGTATACTCTTGCCGAGCGTGGATTAGCACAACGTCATTATGCACATACGCGCTAACTTAATTTTATCCATTTTATTTTTCCAATCCTAGAATTTCATTCACACACCTTACAATACAGAGCGTTGGTCGGCCAAGAATCATCAGTTTGTTTAAATTTAATCGAATCTTGTTTTATTTTGAAAAAAATAAGTTAAAATTTGATTTGGCACTGATCTTTTTGGCCATTTATGTCTCCAGGGAAAATTTATGGCTTCCACTGGGAATCGAACTCGGGAACGCTTTCGTAAAAGCCTAACACATTGTCTACTTGGCTATCCGGGAGCTTAATTAATTAATAATTCTTTATAAACCCACGAAACATTCATTTTCACTAAATTTTTCATTAATTTCACTTTCTATTACTACAGCATTAAGCGTGTTTACATGAACATACGTTCTTAATTCAAACTATTTACATATAAAAAATGTTTCCATATGAATTTTATTTTACCAAGAGCTATTTTTATATGTGCGCAATGCTGTAATGACGTAAATGTAATCCCTGTAATCTGCAAAGGAATACTGTATTCCCCTAAGAATCATCTGAGGATGGTCTCGTTTTTATGCTACATCGAAAATCATGAACGCATTACCTAAATTAATTACAACTCTTAGCATCTTTGATACTTTCCGTTAATCCGTAAATTTAACTGGCCGAAAATGATATATTTTTCATCTTCACCCGTTCTTCCGCTTTGGACCACCTCCGTTCGAGTCTCTCCTTGACTCTTACTCCAATCTTCTCGCGAAAGGAAATCTCCTTTGACATCATCTGTCTTCCTCATGTTTTATGAAAGCCTTCCATTAACTTGTCTCCGAGGATGGACTTGTCTCACTTCTCTATCACCTTCATTTTTTAGAGAAATCGTATGAATTTATTTCTCAATCCGAGCTGGATGAGCGAGAATTTCGCTCGTTTCTGTGATGCTTCAAGGACTTTCCTCTCGTCCTAAGAAAGATATCTTAGCATGACATGCAACGAATATCTTGTAATAAGCAGTTAGACTCTATTAATCATCAAAGATTTCTTTTACTTACATCCTAGAGCTTTAAACATGTCTGGAGCTCAAGGTAACATATCATGAATGAATTATAGCCAATAGAGCAGTTTCGCTGCAGAGACATCTCCCTGCAAAACTCAGCACGAAGGCAATTTCTTACTCTGGCGTTCCATTTCCTTTACATGCATAATGAACCACATTTTCTCAATATAGATGATAGATAGGGAGCATAGATGGAGTTCGGAAACATTTCCGGAAAATCCCTCGGAAGTAAAGCACACTCCAATTACTTCATCAGCAACGAGGAAAATTAATTAAATCTGTAAATAGGCTAGACTATCCCAGGAAAGTAGTTAAAGTATAGCTCATATTAGAAAAAATTTACTGCTAGTACCTACTCAAGAAAACACAACGAGTCCACATTCCATTATAAATATAATTTCCGCTCCGGAATAGCATAATTTGAATGTACGAATTATAGCATAGGGAAAATGAATACATTTCATCGAAAAGTATTGCCACGTTGATTTATAAGTTATGTAAGCACTCAATATTACCAGGACGTGGTAATGGTGTGTGTGAGACACAGTGCAAAATGTTGTTCAAAAGAATAAAATTCACTAGATGTTGCGACCAAATCACTTCATTGACAAAAATGTTCATAAAAGACTAATGCGTGAACTTTTCGCTTTATAATTTCGGACGCCTATGGTAAATTTGTAAAAATCCAAACGTGAATGATAATGTACTCAAGAGAAATATTGCGCAATTAAGTGCAGATTTTAAGAAAAATAGAAAGGATGGATATTTTTCTGGGAATTCGTTGCCGAGATTCTTCCTGTAATTTCAATGGATTTCGAAGTATCGAGACGTAATCATATCCTTAATGAGGGTTTTAAAGAAATATATAATTGTTTTACTGGCGAATCAGCCTCTCGGGCTATTATCGCCATAAACGGTGGAATAAGAAATTATACTTTTTGTATAAGATAAATATGACAGCACTTAATTGAAATATGTACATTTTTCAGGTTATTATCAGGACCTCTTAAGAGAATACATCGGAGTTTTAACATTCCGTGACAAAATATTATTAGCAGCATGAGTTTTGTTCGAAAAGGATGGGATTTTTGAAAATTTTTGCGAAAAATTAGGGTTAATATAAAGGAATATAACTTTACGGCTGATGGGAGTCAGTGAATGATATTGTGATTCTTTAACACGTTCCGTGCGGTGTCGATTTCATTGGTTGCCATCCTATGGCAGAATACTTTTAGTATAATACATTTATATATATAATAAAATAATAATATAATGTCATAATAAAAATATACAAATAATATTTCAATTACACATAAAATGTTAGCTCTACATGCTGCAATAAGTTTTTTTATTTATGCTAACATTTATCGTTTTTTTTAATATTTATGGCGTGATATGCTGCTCTCAGCCACAGGGTTGGACCAACGTGAGCGGCATATGCCGCTCTCCGCACGGAACGTGTTAAAATGTTAATTACAGTTTTTATTAGTGTAGAAAAAATGTTTAATAATCCTCGCCAAGATTAATTTGCGATCGAAAGCAGCTGTAACAAGATCAGATGCATATATAATTCCTCAACCTCTAATCCGCAATTACGTTCATCCCCAAATATCATTCAATATCTTTTAGCTCTATCTTCATCCGTCTTTTACTTGCGTCCCACCTCAGATAAAATCACCAATCAAATTAGATGTCACAAAATAATCCTTGCATTATGTTTTTTCGGTGAAAATCGACTCAAACATGAATGTAATCCCACGTTCGGCAAAAATAGAAACTAGAGTCGATGCATAAATATAGCGAAAATATGTGAGGCCTTCAAAATTCAAATTTGTTACCACCGAACACCGAACTAGAAGAAAATATTATCGAAGGAGCGATATTATTATTATTATTAGGGGTCTTTATTATAGGCGAGATTTTGACGAAAAAGTCTCCTTTTCCATCTAACCTGTAAATATACCAATATAACCGTACCACTGAGATTGATTATATAAAATCGGAATGTACACTAAAAATAAATTGTGTAGATGTTGCATTTCGATAAAGATGGATTACTTGACTCTCAAATAATGATTTGAATATGTTTAAAATATCTATATCATCCAGCGAAAAAATCAAATTCATATCATTAATTCCATCTTATGCCATCAATATCTAGGAAATCGTTAAATCTCCCTCTCTAATTTCCGCGCCTGAAGGAAATTCGCCCCGTCCTTTCCTTTCATTGGCAGCCTTATTCAATATGAGGAGTTGTATTCAATCACCCGTGACATCCCTAATTGCCAATCTTCGAAAAAGTTCCGCGATCCTTATCTGTTATACCGAGACATCTTTTGGACCGCCTGCTGGAGATATCTCACATCCCTAACTACAGCACTCCAACCAACTTCTCCCCCGTAATGAGGACCCTTATCGCCCTACATACGCAGTAATGGTCTTCATTCTTTTGTCACTTAGACCAACTACGCTGGACTCGTTGCTCTTCAAAACTTTCGGGAACGCATTAAAACTGTCTCACCTAGAATCTTAAACGTGACTTGCCGTAAATATCCATTTCTTTTGGTAATCCATCGATTCCACAAAAGGTGCAAATAGAGAGAGAATGCAAAAATAATAAACAATAGCCATGTGGTTAAAGTTTTTATACTTTGTGAGCTCATCGACGATAAATTTATAGCGAATATACCCTACGATGGGAAACATAAAATTGATAAAGATACCTGTTGTGTCTTAGACACCACATTCGGAAAGCTTTCGTGATCGAATGATTTATTTAATCAGCTATAAAGCACCGATAAATACACTACTGTGTTAAATGAATGCAAAATATGTATTAATAACAATATTAGTTCACTTATATTACACTTTAATTTTCTAAGTAACATAAAATAATTTTGATTATCAATTTTACAATTTTTCATTCAGTAAAGTTTAAAAATTGCAGCGATTGTCAACATCAATTGCAAAACAAAACTTTCTCATTAGTATTTTAGATACTTATATAGATATTTTAGATAGAGCCTTGACACAAAAATGTTGTATCCCGTTATCATCATTTGCAGTCCAATTTTACATAATATCGTTTTAAAAATATTCCAATTTTAAGCGCTGGACAACTGTAAAGATATAAATTCATTGGTATTTTTTAACAGTAATTCACATATGAGACTATTCATGTTAGAATATCTTGCTCTATGTGCTGCTTTACTATTCAGTTCAAAAGATATTGATTCGACTACTTGGCTGCATTGAATAGATTCACAGACGCTCTTTTATCAGCAACCTTTTCAACAACACTATTTTTAAAGATAATAACCAACACGATAACTTTAATTGTTATCAAAGGTATCCCCAATAGGCCTTTGGCAGGATACGAAATCAGTAGAACGGTCATTTGCATTCACATTGCTGCCCCACCCGAAGAAAATGTTTCAGATTGTCCACTCTAATCGGGATTTTCACTTAACTCTTAAAATTCTGAATTGAAAAGCTGCTAACGGAATTAAAAATATCAATAATGTAATGATAAACCTTTCATCCTCGATATTCAATAATTCAGATTCAATTGTTTCGTGAAACCGTCATTCGTATGCGTGAGTGACTTTTTCAATCCGAATGCTCTTTTTTATCGGCTCACGATAACTCAGATATTAATTTTTTTGAAACGTACATTTTATTCTTCTGTCCCATTAAATCTCAAGGATTAAATGCCCAGAAAAACACAATTTTCATTTTAACCTTCAGATATTAAAAAAGCATCATCGACGCAAACCCTTGGACGCAAGGAACCATAGTCTTTCATTAGTGAATAACAGAGTCCTACGCAAAATACTTTTTCGTCTAAGAACGTAGAGATATTATTCGACATGTTAATCGAAAGAAAGGTTTAAGATCATCAGAAATGATTCATTGCAAATAAAATTTACTAGAATAACAGAGGCATTCATATGAACCATTGAAATAACTGCCTTTGACAAATGACATCTTAGCTTGAATGTTGGTAAGCGATATTTGGCGGAACTTCATGATTTAATAACCAGAAAACTTTCAAAATTTGTACAATTCCACAAATAAACGTATATAAAACTTGAGTTAACGAGTTTCGGTGAAAATTACACCATCACCATCACCATTGCTTAAATCTTCGTCCAGAAATTATATCAATGGACGGACAGAAATATCAAAAATTAACAAATAATATCGATAACGAAAACATTCCAATTTCAAATAACTGAATTACTTAAAATAAATTCTTAATTACCGATGAACAAGGCAGAAGTTCTAGGGAAAGGTCCGCTAGTACGGGAATGCATGTTGCATAGGACAGATGGTGATTTGGGCTAACGAAGCTAAGGACAGCCCCTACTACGGGATTGGTACGAGAACATTGATGACAAAGACTAGATTTTCTAGCCATATTGGATTTGTTTGCAACGCGCTCTCTTGTAGCGAGCATTTTAGTGGTTTTGCACCAAATTTTCGTGCAAGGAGATAACTTTAGACGATCCCACCTTCATTATAATTTAGTAAAAAAATGTTTTAATTTTCTTGGGAGCAGCTAAACGTTATTGCTAGTAAGTTATGAGCGATTCTTTTCAATCAAATTGACACTCCGATTGTATGGGACAGGTGCATTGAGGATTATATGGTAGAAAATTGGAATGCACATAAGGAAATTAAGCCATAAGGAGCAGGAAGTAATAACTTTTGCAAAAGATAACCACATCTAAATGCTGAGCCTTCCACCTCACACTTTTCACAGGTTTACCAAAGTATGCCAAATAAAGAAACATTTGTGATGACAGATTGTATTCATAACCCATTTAAATTTCTCTAAGAGGCAAAAAATTGAAACCTTTGAAAATTTTGAAATATTTTTTTAAGAATAATCATACTTATACTAATGGTTTAGAACATATATTATAGTATTTTTTATGGTAGAAGGTTGTATTACAAGCGGGACTGGATTATTCCGTAACTTATACAAGGTGTCCCATACAACCCTCCAACTTTTTAGATAAGCGAAGTGTAAGGGTTTTTTTAAATGAAAAAATCGAATCGATCCAGTTTGACGTAATTCCTTTAAAGGATTTTTTATAATTATTTGAAATTAGTTTTAGTATAAATTGAAATTTGATTTAGCCCTTAACAATTTTGCAATTTCAAAAAAGGCTTAGCTCTCCATACTAGAGGACCTTCCCAATTTATTAACAACTGCAATTTTTCTATGAAATTTAAACCGAATTATGAAACTCTGACCCCTACAACCTACAACTCATCGCTTCCAGTCCCTTATTTCTTCTCTGTCTCGATTCGTATGTAATATTTGGTGATTTTTGGTGACCTGACGACGGCATTGCAACGTTGAAACTGATTATCTCCAGATAAAAAGTCTGTGAAGATGAATCAAATCTTTCCTTCCTTTAGAATTCAATTTCATTTCAATGTTATCCTTGGACTATAAATCATTCCATCGATACTTTTTTTAAGTAACTGGAATGTTTTAAAGAGACTGTGAATGTGTCATCAGTTATGCTTCTTTAACAACAATGAGTGAGCTATTGGGATACATATGAGGTATAAGAAAAAACTTGAAAAGATACAAATGAAGTCGGATTTGGCTTGTTGTAGGAAGATGTGGCAATCATGGAAGCATAAACGATGAAATAATCAGGCAGAGAAAGCTTAAAATCACGAAGTACAACATTAGTCACATTAATTTTAGTGTTCGCAGAATTTAAAAGGTCTAAGAAATAGAATAAAAAGGCATAGCTCTTGGTACTGAAATTACTCTAGATTAAGTTATATATATTTTTAATGAAAATAAATATACATTTCCCTAAAATTTGCTTAAGCATTTTTATCTATTCTGTTTTGAACACTCTTTGATATTCTTCTTTTCCATCGAAAAAGTTTAACTCCTCCAAATATATAGTTTCCTTTAAAGAGTTATGCATTTTTGAAGAGAATTGGGGATCCGTCAGTTCAATGAAATACCAAGGATTTTTCGAAAATTCTATGAAAAATTTATATAATTGTAAAATACAGATTTTTCGATATAAGTCCCTCTCTTTTGACAAATTAGTTTTGACTTTGATGTGCATGATCCTATGCATATATCTGTAAGTACAGAGTACCTTCAA
Source organism: Sympetrum striolatum (assembly GCA_947579665.1). Taxonomy (NCBI): domain Eukaryota; kingdom Metazoa; phylum Arthropoda; class Insecta; order Odonata; family Libellulidae; genus Sympetrum; species Sympetrum striolatum. The sequence goes on along the minus strand of OX388348.1, from coordinate 78,440,649 downwards.
ATGAAATACTGAAAACTCTATCTAAAGATCTGTGTTACCTTTGTTTTCCGCCTCCATAGCCATCCCTGATTGCTCCTTACTATGAACCAATGATCGTAAATTTAAGACTATCGCAATTCCTAAATTTCAAAGACGTGGATACCGCACGCGTCATTTACATGTACTTGGTTTCGTTTCGATGACTGAAAAAAAGTGAATATTTTCGTGTGGGGAATATCACGTAGATGGAAAAGAGGAGTGAGAGTGACGTGTATGGATCGACACGTAGCGAAGAAGCAGGGAATTGTGGGAATGAGTAAATGGGGCTTTGAGGTGATGAGAAAGAGTTGAAAAGAGGAGGAGTAGAGTGAAATTAGTTTCCGGGAGAAATATAAGCGGCACACAACACAGAGGCTCACAAAGGCCAACGCAGATAGCAGGAGAATCAAATGTACTCCAACCCCTCTTCATTGCCACTTTTATACATGTTCCTCTCCCACACATTCTTTTTTAAGTTTAAATAAACGTTTGGTATCATCTAGTTAGGGTCCTCATGTTTAAAAGATCGCCTACTAATATTTGTACCGAAAATTTACAAAATTATGGCAATTTTTATTTCCTTTAACATAAATGTTGCTTTGAGCAGCCAATTATTACACTTACCTAGGTTATTTAACCATTATTTTGTTAATTATCCCTTTCCATATTTCCAAGGGGTTACTGCAAAGAAAGCTGTCATTTCGCAATTTCATTCCGCTAGTTACCTCCACTTACTTTGTCCTCGTCTTTAACAACTAATATTTAGCTGTATGTAGCATCAGCAATGAGTGTTTTTCATTTGTAAAGGGAAAGTGTATTCACTGCAAAGACCTTTATAGGCTCTTGTTAAATACGATGCAATAAATACCGAAAATTATTTTCTTGATTTTTGTTCTGTAGTTTAATATAAATCTTTGAAAGTGGTTCTTTCCAAACAAAAGTTATTCTACCTCGAACAAGATTCACGTATTTGATGTGCCATTTATATTATTTATTTTGATACTATTAATCAAAAGTGCCGAAGTAATAATTAATTTAATCTATAATATTTCCCTTCGCTCGCTCTTAGCTGTGAATTTGTTATTCATTTTGGAAAATTGTAAACTTTAATCCATAAATTTGCAACTACATATCTCTTCTGGCAAATGTAAATCCTATTTAAATACTTAGTGAATGTATCCTTAGAAGAGGTAAGAATTCAAAGTGATTAACACCAAATATAGTTCTCTAATCTTAGTTCCCATTCAAAGCATCAAATCACAGAACTAATCGCTGTACGGGTAGAGTATCCTGTGTCACTTCGCATATCGGTGCAATCACTGTTTGTTCATTTCAAATTAACAAATATTAAACTTTAGAATTGAATTCATATTCTAAATGTGATTGATTCTTAATAAATTTTAAAATAATTGTTACGAAGAAGAATGGATTTATTACTGGAATTGTTTAATGATATAATCTGGAGTTATACCTCTATTTAAACATTTTTGCATTACATATAGTTATCATTAAAACATTTCACTACAATTTCTATTTTCTGCTTGACACACCGAACGTATCTTTAATAACGTCAGTCTAACGACGACAATCGGAAAGTAGAGACTATATCACAGTTGGGATTAAAGAAATATTATTTTAGATGGCAGAAGAATTACAGCTTTCTCACCGGAGATGGTTGATTAATGAAATTTAAATCTTGGGAGTGAATTGAAAGAGGTGCAATCTCCTGAATATAAAAAATATAATTAAAATTGTTACTCATCATCGTCACATGCACATTGATCTCATGTTCCTCTACGGGGCAGTGGCGAGGGCATTAAAAGTGTATAGGCTTCGTTTCGATCAACTTTCAAAAGAACATATTCAGATTATATATCCACTGATATGTAAATTAATCATACTGGATATATAAATTTTATGTTTTTAAATAGGAATCGAATTACAAGGGCTGTACACATCTTAAATTAAATTTATACATCACGAGATATGAACGCATCGCAGAAACTCAAATGATATTCCATCAATGGAAGAATTAATAAAAAGTCATTTATATTTTATTAATGCAATTTTTACGGATACCATTGATTGCTTCATCATTAATTAATTTACTTTATGAATTATTATTTTCATTATTATTTTCATTATTATTATTTATAATCATATTATTAATGTGATATTTCCTCACAATATAATTACATTTTAATATACCATGCGACTAAGAGAAGCATTTCAGATCAACAATCATTCGGTTTTATGATATCATCGAATAAAACAGCATAGTTGCAAATCTTGTGATGTGTTCCGCAAGTGTCAGTCTTTAGGTATATTAAGTATAATTTTACAAACTCAGTCTCAAAAACGAAGTTTATAGTTTGTCACCTTTCATAAACCAAAATGCTTATCCTCAATTACGTATTTGTAATTTATATATTATTGAAAATTATCAACCGTCTTAGAAAGAAATTTTGGATCAGACTCAAGCAGATAACTGATAACCGAACCTTAAATTAAACATTTTCAGCCAGAAATTGCTTATTTTGTTTCTTTCTCACTAATTCATTGTATCAGCACGTATAATTATATTAAAACCACGTGTAAATATGACTTCCAACAGAGAAATTTTCGTTCATATTTTAATAACCTACCTATATTATATTTATTTAGTTGCACGAGTTTAAACATAAAATTCATTATAATTTATCCTAAACCATAATGGAGGATCCTTATCGATAATGAAGTAGAGAAAAATGATAATTGGAACCGATACCGTGGTGGAATTTGAAACGAAATGGAAAATGAACCTAAGTTTGGCATTTCAAACGAACCAGTATGAAAGCCGAAACAAATTAACTAAGATTCAATATCCTGTTTTAGAATACTCAAATCCTAAAATGAGTAATAGGTATGAAGATTCTAGTTTGCATATAAGTAAATTTTTGGCTCGTAAGATACTATACACATCCACAAACTTCGAACTTCAACTATTCATAAAAACCCGTATCTTTTGTTGATCGTAGGAGAAGAAATCCCAGAAAATCACCACTAGCTATCCGCAGTGACAATTAATTCGGGTCTCTTTCATACTGCGAGGCGCAGACGTTTAACCTGAATATTTCCATGTTACTGACGCATACCCCGCGGTTAACTATCGCTTCGAAGTGAACAGTCAATACTTGGAATCGCTCTCGTTCTTCCTCAGGCAAATCTCGCGAAATACGAGAGAAAACTGCCGATAAAGTGAGGCCAAAAAAGAGTGAATATGACTTTTCGATAACCTTCTCCTCCGTCTACTATTATCGGGTATAAACCCAAATGGACTTTTCGGAAAAGAGAGCGAAATAAAACAAAAGACTGTCTGTCGCAGATTTCTCGCGGCGACGCGGGATCATTCAAACCCAAGCGCCGCTTTTGCATTGATAAAGGATTTCCATATTTCATTCGATTCACCAAAAAAACAAGAAACCAACATCTCTTATGGATTCCCTTCGATATATTCGTCAACTTCTGCCTCAAAAAAACCCAACCTAAATGTATCGAACCGTGGAAGCCTTGATCTAGTGGCAATTCATAGCAATTACGAAAGAAAACAGATTTATTTGCACTTTACTCTACAGCATATTAATGGATATATCATATGTTTCAATGCGTTGATCTATTATCAGGCGATAAATGGTCCAAAGCACAGGATCATAAAGGGCAACAAAGTGTAAGTACAACTAGATTCTTGGTCGGGCAAAAACAAGATGTGGGAGAGGACGAGTTGTTTGAAAGTTTGAGTCCCTTGAAAAAGGACAAAATAAATAAAGCACTAAGATCTTACGATCTATCTGAGAATATCGAAAACTAATGCTACTTAAAAGTGAATGTATTAAAAAACAATATAATTATTTGGTTTTTAGATAGTTTGACTTAAGAAGTAATAAGATATAAAGGTTATGATACGTTAAGGAAGGTATAGGCTTCATCTTACAATTCATCATTACAATTTGATGAGAATTTTCTGAATAAACCGAAATGTAACAAAAATTGATAAAGAATAACTTTTAATTGATTCCACTATCTAAAGTATTTTTTGAAATATATTCAATACTGTAATCAGTGACTGATCATTATTTAGTTGATCAGAAGGTATGACAGGAGAAAATAAACGACTGATGTGTAAACTTTCAACGAATTGCTATGTAAACTTCACACTTCAAATTTTATGCTAAAATGCAAATGCGTCATTTATATAGAGTTTGTTTTTTTAATTCCCTGCAACAGAATTCTACGCAAATCGGGAAACCTTCGCCAAATAATTGTTGGTTATTTGGAAACGGTAACACTTTTGTGCCATTATCGATATTTCGGTTGATCTTCTGTTGTTATAGACACATTTAATTGAAGTTTGAGCAGAAGTTTTTCTTGTTATCTTCAGGGTATATCCATCTCTTTGATTTTCTATGTAATGCATGGAACCACCACCTTAATAAGGAAATGCCTCTGAATGACAACCGATATCGACATTTTGAGATTAAGTATTTTGCTATGATTCAACCCAGAAACTGTTTTACATTCAACAGAAGACGTAAATTTGAATTTCTTGATGTGCCGCAATAGATATTCCCATTATAAAATAAAATAGTTTCGTAGACAAAAGTTTGCAGCAATGAATACTTTCCTTCGTTGATATGATTATCAGTACTGCGATAATCACCTAAAATTCCAATCTCCGTCAGAATCGCAACCCTTTAGATAAAATCACGTCTTTTTCGGCGTTCATCCCGTTATTTCCCGGTAGTCGGAGAAAGCAAGAAAGGAATGGCGCACTTTCTTGCTTTCTCCGACTACCGAGGCTTAAGAAGAGGAACGCCGACAAAGACGGCTTATGAAGATTTTAAATCCATAATTCATTAACAGCCGTGATCCAATATTTTATATAAATTCACTCCTTAACATCCACATTCCAATAACTCAACTCATACTATGATACTGCCAATTTGGCAGTAAGTTTATTTTTTAAATTAATTGTACAGTTCTTAATATATTCATGGATACTGTAAATCTTTAAAAACTTAATAACCGATAAAAAATGGCTAAATAGAAAATTTGAACTGGTCTACGGTGTATGTCAAATTAAAACCCTAATCGTACCGAAATTGGCTTTTCAATATAACAGAGCGAACACTTGAAGGAAAAAGATTGTAGTTCATTGCCTTTATTTGAAACTTTGGTATAGCATTAGTTCAAATCAAGGGAGGTATCTATCAGAAATTTAAAAAAATATCGGACAAACGAAAATAATTTCAGATTTTGAACACTTAACTTGCACTTAAATGTGATTTTGACCTATTTTTGGAAGAACTGTCATATATTAATATCTGTAAAAAAGATAATGAAGTAGCATTTAATCTAAACTCATTCTTAGGAGTCTGCGATTTATTTCGCCTGCAGTTGCTCTGAACATTGAATAATCTGAGTATTGATTAAAATAGAAATCATCTTATTGATTGCACAGCCTAAGCATAGAGGGAAGTACGTTTGTTGGTAGAATATGAATCGCAAGGTGTCCATTGCATCCACTCTTGAGAAAGGAACAGCACTCACCGTCCGAAGCCGTGTCCTCTTCTGATACACGAGTTCCGGCGCCGCCTCTATCTTGCCATCCTCACTTTCACCCTCCGTTGCCCCGGCAACTGCGGAATTTCAAAGGAAAAGACAAATGAGGCGCCGAATTACCTCCGTGTTCTCTCCGCTAATAAACTCGCAAATTGCTCTCTCTACTCGCACTGAAATCCACGTAGGCCATTACTCCTCAGCCGCTGATGGATCACAGATATACTGACAATTTACTAAAGCTGATTTCAGCCCACTAATTTTCCGAGAGCCTTCAAACGCGTAAATTTGGGTACTCCAGCTGGAAATTAAGTCTGTTGCAGACAACGCTCGTTGCTCGCAAGACAAAAACAATCAGAGCTATTCCAGATGGTGAGGGTAATTCCTCAGATGATGTTCATTCTGCTGATAAGGGGTGTTTAAAGTAACAATTTATTGATTGCAGTTCATTGACAATGAAATAAGGTTTTCCCTGAAACTAACTTAATTAAAATTAATCTGACGCTAAAATTGGCATTTATGGAAGTAAGGTTGCTGCCCAAACCCTATCTTGGCAAAGAATATTTTCAATCATATTTAAAAAGATATAAATCACATATTTATGATTCTATCAGAGAAATCTTCATAAATTTATCCAAACAAAGACCTCGCTAGTGGCAGTTCCATATTCCAAGTTAGCAGTTGCTAATCATCTTATACACACAGATAAGAAATTTGACTTAATTCATTAAATTGAGAAAACTTGGAAAGGGTTAAAGGTACTTTGCACATAAGGGCATGTACCCAGGAAAAATCCTAAGGAAAAACGGACTTGAACAAACTCTGACGGGGCCGGAAATCAAACCCGGGATCTTCCTTTATCCGGGAGGCTGCCTTAACCATCTAGGCTACCCGGCCGGGACAATTTAGAGGAAGATCCCGGGTTCGATTCCCGGCCCTGTCAGACTTTTTTCAAGTCCATTTTTCCTTGGGATTGTAGAAAACTGGTAAAATATAAGAAAGTGCATCAGGTATACTTTAAATGTAGCAGGTAATTTTCTTTATCAAACAGTTTTTATCACTTAGCTCTAATCGGTAATGAAAATTTTTCGTAATGTTTGCCTCAAACATTAATCACATCGAAATATCACTTCCAGATATTTAAGGAAACGCCAGATTTAGCTAAAAATATATGAAACGAAATTGACGAAAAAATTCCTCTTAAATTGATACATAAAAGTCAGCAAATGTCCTTATTAAACAGGTTCTAGATTTATTTGAATTTAGTAATTGTGGAAATCATTTACAATTTTTTCTAATTGACGTAAATTCAGGTGAAGGATAATAGTCGAAGATATTCGTAAATAGTTTTAATGTATGTTTCTTTAAGTTTACTGAGTAAATATTTGGTCATCAATATCCACGGTATTTTCATTTTAATTTTAATTTCATTTTTTTTTTCAACCTAATGATTCAAACCTATTCAGCTCATTCCTTATTTAATTTTGTGTACATTATCACTCGACCGAGAATAAGTTAAATTCACTCACATATACAATTCAATAACAAAAGGCTTTGTATCATTCAACAAAAATTGAACAATGATTCAGAGAATATGTAGTAATTTCTCAATTGTAATTGCTGCGATTGTTATGAAAATATTCGAAAGCATTTTGAGGTGCAAAAAGCGCTGCGGAGTCACAGATTCATTCGTCCATTTCTCCCACGTACGTAGTGGAGAGAATTCCATGAAAAGCGCCATTTCGATATTTCATCGAGGTTGCTTTTTGTAATACATGTAGAGTATGCGGAATTTTGAGAGTAGGATGAAGTGGTCGGTAAAAGCACAGATAGCGTAACTCGAATGGACTTTGGTAGTCTCCATGCAATTTGTTAAGCATAAAACGTTGTCAGAGTTACCAAAATTAAAGTTCTTGGCGGATAACCAATTCTTAATGTAACATATTTATCTTGCTAATAAGTTCGGCCCTCCTTAGAATCTAGAATTTTTCATCTCCTCTATTAAATGCGTACCTCAATTACAGTATTAATCCTATTGATTTATTTATTTAGTTATAAGGACTACAAGTAGGCTCTAGGCCAGGTGATCTTTTCTTAGGGGAAGAAAATAGATTACCCTGCCTCACCCTAGTTGAGAGGAAAGCCCCCAAAAACCTCCCAAAGGCAGTACATCATATAATTTACAATTAAATTCATACAATTAATGCATTCAAGTAATTGCTGTATACAATAACGCAATTAAAAACTTATAAAACTAAAAGTTACAATATTGCCCATAATATTACAAAAAAATATAATTAGACAAGAGATAATATATGTAAGGACTAAACAGAATATAGTTAAAGCCATTGCTGAATATAAACAAAGGATTTATAAACTTACAAAAGTAAAACACACACACACACTTGTACGAATTCCACAATAAAAAAATGTCGAATTCGTACAAGTGTGTGCGTGAGTTTTTACTTTATTAAGTTTAAAATGAAGTTCCACCAAATAACATTGGAGTTAATTTCTTTAAAGGATTTATAAGCTATATACTACGGATTTTCTTTTTAAATTGTTCGTAATTATTTTGCATTGGAATGATAACTTCTCCAGGTAAAGCATTCCAATATCTTATACTTCTATTAATGAAGGAATGATCTTAAGTTATATATGTTTACATCTAAATTATTCCCTCGGTGCTGCATTTAGGCGTAGGGTAATAACTTATATTTTTAAAACCTATGATTTCAATAGTCATCGATGGCACATTGCTTTCGAGAAGACCTTATCCCATAAAAAAGATATTTTTTGCATCGCCGCATACAAAAATTAATTGAACTACCAATTGAGGAAAGTTGCTCTTTTTCTTTCCGAACAATGTGATACCCTTAACTTCAGAAACATAAGCTCTCTCTTACTAATCCACTCTCTCTCTTCTGATGAGTCAGTTATCTTTGACAATCAGTGCCCCCTTTTGCCAATTTCCCCAACCAATCCTCTCCAAACTCGTTCACTACATCATTCAAAGCTTTTTCCATTCGGTAGCCAAAACACCGCACACATTCCAAAAGCCTACGTCGGATATCGTCCAGTTACGTCGGATGCTCCCTCTTATCAAATTGATGGGATATTGCACATAACGGCAGAATTCAGCTATTCTCCCTCGGTGCGTTCTGAAAAATCCGTATCGGAGAACATGCGCCTGTCTTTTATTTTTCGGTCAGGCGTATTTTTCAGTTTGGATCCGAAGCGAAAATCTGGTCCTTGATATAGCTTCCCCAGTGTTTTCCCTTTGCTCTTATTTTGAGAAGATAATAAAAGTGTGTTTGAGTCCATTACGTTGGATATAAAAGAGAACGGTATAGTTAAATGGAAAGCGAATAACAGGATTCAGATTTTCTAAATACTTTTGTTTCTACGAGATTTACTCCACTTATGCGGCCAAGATGACCCGTTACTCTAGGGTAAATTACCTCTAATACTTTAATTCATTTCATGAAGTTTTTCTTGAGGTGTGTGGACTGGTCTACAGTAAATTAATTATTCAAATATACCCGTGTATTAATCGAAACCTTAATTTTCCTAATTAGTCGTTTTCGGATAGACCTTGTAAAGGTCACCAACACTCTTACAAGAATTATGAAACACTGCTTTGCTAATGTCAGAGGAAAGATTTATTTTTCTGGAAATCTAATGGTCCATGTTTTCACATAGTAATGGCCAAATAGATATCATCCAATATTTTCAGCATACTATTCTTTGAATCTAATTAGTTAACAAATGTTCGTCAAATTATAAGCACACGAAACTGGAACAATATATGGCCTCGAGCCTTCCACAACTTTTTTCTTGTAATGAAGTATTTTACTTCTCAGATTATGATTCATTTTTTTATTTATTTTATCTTAAATATTTCTATTATACACAAAATAGAATTTTTTGGAGTCATAATTTTTCATTTAAAGTTTTCTCTTTTATTTTTCTAGTTCTAGTTTTTTTGGACTTGTGTATTAAATTTTTCACTATCAGAACCACCTAAATTTCTTTAAAATGAGCTATTAGTAATAAAAATTGAATATTTTTATGCTATTATTGCCAGTGATCTATTAACAAATCAAATATAAAGTGGCTTCAAAATTTCTGTCAAAAGTGGATCCAGAATTTATTTTACAATCTTATCAGCAAACATACGTGAATCTACGTAGTAAATTTAACCAAAAAAATTTCTGTCAATGCTCTTGTATTATTTAGAATAAATAAAGACACGGAGAGGTGTTACATCAAGCTTTAAAATGTCCTTGCGTGTTCTCAGTGAGCCATGATATAACAGACCGGAATGAAATTGGGTTATCAGCTTGTACTGCCTGATTAATATGCAAACTACGTATAGCAACTCCGAAATGCCCTTTGTAGGTTTGGAATAAGAGAAGCGAAAACCCTTATGGAGTGTTTGGTGTGTAAATTAAACTGTGTTTGCATTGGTGATGGAAAATAGCGAAAGAAAGTAGATTGCTTCGTGATGGCGGATGTGAATGAACGAAAAACGCCCTTTAAAAGAATCATTCCGGGAAATTCCACCAGAAGGCCAACAACTGCACTCATTTTTCCGGATACATGGAATCTGTATTTTCATCCTTGGATACAGAAACAGCACTTTTATATGAGTATAGCGACCGTCGTATGGAAAAATATTTTTGACAATAATTTTATAATATATGATCATTTCATAGCATCGACAGCTTTGGGTTTCATATCCAAAATGAGACACTAAAAATCCTCACAAACTGACGTTTAAATGCTGATTAGAATGATAAAGTTCTTAATTGTGCTAATTTACTATCGAAGAATAAGGCCATCACACCAATTTAAAGTTAAATTGTCGGTAATGAAAAGCATTTAGGACATTCGTTCGCAATATTTCACCGGAGCGACGTCAAACTAATTCAATTTTCTTCTAATTCACAGCATATCAAGCGCTTCAGTAATTGATTCATTTACCAAAGCTAATTTTACATTTAAATATGCTTTACTCTGAAACTCTGTTTTTTTTTTCAATGTTTCTAAATACGGCAACGCAGTGCACGTCAACCTTTCTACTCCATTGTGTTTCTTTCAAATTTTACTGAGAAATTAATTAATTCGTAACTGATTTCCTTCTTTTTTTATTTATTTTGTTTTTGGGTAAAATTCCAAGTATACCCTCAAAAATGTTCTGATATCGACTTTTGCATACTTTCAGTAATTAAGGTTTAGTTAATGATTTAAGTCGATTGTTTCTTTCCAATTCATTTACAATAAATTTTATAAAAACAATATATATACTTATCCAGTACATTCGAAAGAAAGAAACTTTAAATAACAGAAAATCTAACAAAGATTAAAAATATGAAGTCCAATACCCTGTTTCTCAAAATAATCCCAACCAATTCATTTTTCAAATTCAAAGTAATGTCAAGAAAAATTGAGATATAATACGACGGATAGCCCTAACTTATTGATAACTTATTTAATTTTGGTTAACTAATTTTACTTGTAAACACTTAAAGAAAATGAATAAATTCGGTACATAGAATAACTAATATTTTTATGAGTAACCATTACAAAGCTAATATACTAAGCTTATAAATGTAATTTCTAGGAAAAATGTAATGGGAAATAAGGACGTGAGATAGTAGTATCCGGTAAAACTGCCAATAAACGCCCCGAAGGATGAATGCTATCAGAAATTCAAAAGGTATGTCCAAGGGAGGGTATCCAAAGGGAGGGTATCAGGGAGGTGTACAGAGGAAGGGGTCCTGGAGAGAGGGTCACAAGGTGAGGGTTCCCAAGGGGTTGGTCCCGAGGAGGGGTCCCGAGGGTGGGTCCTAAGGGAGTCCCAGGGAAGGGTCTCAAAGGGAAGTCCCGGGGAGGGTTCCCAAGGGATGGGTCCCGGGGAAGGGTCCCAGGGGGAGTCCTGAGGGTAGGTCCCAGGGGGGGTACAAAGAAAAGTCCCTGGGAGGGTTCCCAGGAAAGGGTCCCAAGGGGGGTCCCAGGGAGGGTTCCTAATGGGTTGGTCTCGGGGAGGGGGCCCGAGGGTGATCCCAGGGAAGTTCTCCAATGGTTGGGTCCCAGGGAGGGTTTCCAAGGGAAGGATGCCAGGAAGGGTCCAAAGGGGGGTTCCCGAGCGGTGGGTACCAGGGAAGAGTCCTGAAGGGAGGGTCCCAGGTAGGGGTCCCAAGAAGAGTCCCAGGGATGGTTCCCAAGGGGGTCATAGGTTGGTCCGGGGGAGGTGTCCCGAGGGTGGGTCCCAAGGAGGGTCCCAGGGAAGGTTTCCAAGGGTTGGGAACCAGGGAGGGTTCCCGAGGGGGGAGGTCGCAGGGATAAGTCCCCAACGGAGGGTCCTAGGGAGGTGTCCCATGGGGGAGGTTCCGGGGATGGTTTCCGAGCAGTGGGTCCCTTGGAGGGGTCCTGAGGGGATGGTCTCAAGGAGGGGTAGCGATGGGGCTGTTGCTACATCCTTTCATATTTGAATGATGTTATAACAAATACAAGATGGAAAAATACAAATAATAATTTTTTTAAATAATTATTTTTACGCACATAAACCACTATGCTGTAATTGATCTTATAAAAATTATATTAATAAATTTTGGATTCCACAAATAAGTATACTTCCAATGATATTATTAGTTATCAACTGATATTAGTAGTTATGAACTGAATATATAAAGATATTTTTCCGATTAAATATATTACAAAAGAATTTTAAGTTTTATAACCTTATATAGGATAACAAATTTGTTCATGTACATTATTAGGGCCAGTATGAAAGATATACAAAAGCCACCCCACGGCGGTTGGCAATGATCTTCCCTGAACAAGGCAGGGATTTTATACATACCAACTAGGATGATTTGCTCAATCACCGTTTGGAAGGTTTTAAAGGCCGTATGGGGTCCCTATGTTATTTTGAATGAGACTGATATTGTATAACTATGTTTTACTATCGTGTAATGTGACAATGAATCCACAGTTTCTGTTTTTTTATATTGGTACCAGTATTTTGTTCGATGATACCAATGTAACTGTTACGTCCTTCCCTGCAAACAATGCTAAACACCTACAAGTAGATATTGTTCATTTTAGTTCTGATCCATATTATAAGAATGCAACAACCAATAATTTCATCTACATAATAATACAAACTGCATTGAAAACACTCGGATGGCGCTCACTAAATAATTTTTGAGTGAAGTTATGTCCATCTACTATTAACAACATATAATATTATACCTTTGCTGTAGCCTCTCTTTGTTATTATTTTATACATTATATCTTGGCGACCATTTTAAATGTGCTAAGAAAGTACACTCCGAGTTAACTACTTCCGTAGATACAAATTCTGAAGCATCATTTGGGAATTTGATGCATTTATTTTAAAGCGTTTCATAATATTTGCTGGTGCTATCAATCTTTGATGGAACTACGAAAAACAGAAATTATATATTATTGATTTCGTTAATTGTTAACGTAGTGTAATTGAGTTCAAATATTCTAATCATTAATTTAAATTAAAACCTTTCTTTTTATCGTATGTAATACATTCTGCTGTCTTAATGCATATGGTTAGTGAGTGCAGATGGCCTTCCAGTGGCCACTGTATAGATAATGTAATAACAAATGTCAATCTCTCAACAGATATTGTGCCCACTGCACTATCTGACCAATAAGGTTTGATAAGCCAGCTTGGATCTGTAAGTAATGGTTCAAGTAATGATAAAAGGTATACCATACTAAGCAATCCCTCAATAGAAAAACTAGCTAAATTGATGGGTACCTAAGACTGGTCATGCCTTGATGATCGCAGTGAGAACGCTGATTGCTTTTCTGAATTTTGGTCAGTGCTTATTGATTCATGTAACTTATTTATTCCTAAAAAGCCCAGATATATTATATCTAACAAAAAAAATAAACTGGTTTAATGATGAAATGCTGAATATGAGGGAAAGATAACAAGCATGTAATAAGCAATTCTAACCTAAAGATATAATCACAGTATTTGAAAATAAGTAAGGAATATAAAAAAGCCATCAGGCAAGCAAAAATAGAAGCAAACAATAAAAAAATCGCAACATCAAATAATAAATCAAAAGCTTTATGTAAGGTCATCAAAGCTGAGTCACAATTCAAGCAAGAGCATTGTGCAACTGACATGTCACCTGATATTTGTAGCAACTACCTCACCAATGCAATTGACAAACTAATTGATGCCTCAAATACAGAACAGTGGAAAAATTGCAAAAAAAACTTCCTCATTCCACCTGAATTCATTTTACCTTTCACCAAGTACTGAACGAGAAGTTTTTGATATAATTGCCCCCTTAAAAAACAGTAACTGTTGTGATATTTATGGCATGAATGCAAAATTGTTGAAAGGTAAATGGTATCACATCCTCCTACCAAGGAAATGAATCACATTTTTGAATCAGGTGTCTATCCAGAAAAATTAAAACTCACCAAAACTATCCCAGTATTTAAGAAAGGTGAGAAAAAAGACACATCTAATTACAGACCAATATTCATAACACGCATTTTTCCATGGTAGTGGAAAAAGCAATATTTTCAAGAATATGTAAATATTTTGGAGTGAATAATCTTATAAGTAACACCCAATGAATTTAATGATTCAGAACTTCTGCGTAAACGATGTATTTGTTCTTCGTCATTTCCTGAATGCTTTTGGGCATTATATTCGGAAATATAAGTTCTCAAACCATCGAATGATCGAATTTTACTTGCTTTGACGTATGAACAATTGACCAAGTGTAAATACTGGCTGCCTTAATAAAATCCCATTTATTTATGTTTGTCCTTGAGAATTATTTATTGTTATCTAAAATGGGGAGATAATTGGAAATTGGAAAAAATTCGCAGTATATCAGATAGATTAATAATGGATAACAAAGAAATAAAAATCTCTACTAAGACAAGCAGTAAACACGGACGCCTGGCGCCAGAAATTCTCTCTAAGATTCCACGCAACTGCAGCTGTGCGACGTTAGTTTCACATTCCTTCGTCATCAGATTCACTGTAACAGTCTTGTTAAAGGTGTAATGCTGTAAGTGCAGAATTACTTGTATGGAATTGAATCAAGAAGGCCATGGTCGCTTAGAACGAATAATCCAGTAAGCTGCTTTGTTATTTTTTAATGTAGAACCATTTCATATCATCAATTAAATCCTCATCATGTGACAAATGACAAAATCCCATTGTTGGTAAAATATGATGCATCCAGGTTTCGGTAGCAATCACCAACTTTCCTTTCACAGATTCAGGATAACTGTGAAATATAAGATAGAGTCGGTTATGGATTAGATGGCTGTAAATTCTTCAAATGATTGAGATTTATGACTTAAGTTTGGCCAAAGGCTATATACATATTATAATGATCATTTATATCAGTTTTTAAGTAAAGGATGTATTAAAATAATTCCCTTTCCCATCCTACCAATAAGATATATATTAATCACACGAGATTAATTCAATTTTAACTTATATTTTTTATTTCACACATATAAATTTGAGTAAGCACAAAGCGTACGACCATAATCGACGCTTTCCCTCGTCATCACAACAATATTGCTGGCTCTTTGATAATGGACAAAATATATGTTTAAGTTTCGTTAAAGGGAATGGAATGCCATCAAACAATTTCAATCTAGAGAATTGTCATATTGGATGTGTTCATTACATGAATTTTGAAACAAAGATAAGACAAATATTTCCGGGTACACTTAGCATAAATACAATAAATCTACTTTTACTGCATTCTACTTAATATCTCACATCTTAAATATTCGTCGTTACCTGCACGTTAAATTGGTGGCGTCAATCCTTGCTTGCAGTAGCCAGCTTTTCCCATTAGAGCGCCACAGTTCGCTCAAGAGAACTGCGTCTTCCTCTACCACTCTAAGGAAAGGAATAACTGTGCATCCACATTCAAATGGATTATTTCCCAATAGAATAGTGGCATGGCTGTATTTGTGCTTTTCGCATTTATGGGTAACGTTCCGGGCCAACTGAAAGATAATGAGTGCATAGTTTATATTTATATTTAAGTGTCTTCCAAAAATTCTTATAAAACTCCACTCGTTTCGCGAATTGACTTCAAGAATAGCTTTAGACGGGTACAACACTAATGCCGAATGTCAGGGCCTTTTTGGGGGTAGCCTTACTTGGGAAGGGTTTGTTCTCGGGAGGGCAATGATCTCGACCCTCAGTGGACCTTTTATAGGGGGTTCGTCCAGACCCTCGCCCCGAGAGGGGACCTTCGCAATACTGACCGGGTATAGTACGAATTGAAGAATTACAAACAATTCAAATTAGCAACAATTTGCTAACTTCGCCGTATCACTCGTCCAAAGAGCGTCTCTCGTTCTACGTTTTTACGATGAAAGTTTACGTTTCGCTTGTTTTCATTATAAATCAGTGACGCATGGCAACGCTGCTAAGGAAGAAGGCACATTGGCCAGGTTGGGTTTGATATTTAACTGATGGGATTGTACATCATTTAAAATCCAAATTACATGAAACCCTACCCATCAACCCAATCCATCTCAACCCAGGCCAATGTGTCCCAGGAACAAATAAACCTCATCATTAAGATCTTTTTAGTTATAATTCAAATGACATACTGAAGTAGTAATTGACATATTTATGCTGCTTCCTTTAAGCTTTATTAGAATATCGAATGTATAGGAAATCTGGCATCATATATCAAATGAATATGGTCCGGAGATAGCTTTACTTTACCATACTAAGCGAATCTCGATAAGGTTTTGCAATATACCAATATATAACATGTAGATATAAACCACTTATGTCCATCTGAAGGAATCTTTGTATACTTCTAAGAAAACAAAACACATTTCAATCACATATTTGTGTTGTTTTATTATATAATACCTTTAGATTGAAAAAATTGATGCTAGAAGTTCTAGTATACTAAGAATATACAGTACCGCTCACCATTGCAGAGGGAAATTCTATGCTTCCAATCATGTTGTTCTTTAGATTCACCGTAAGGCTGTGGCTAGCTTCGTATAGCTCAATATTTCCATATTCTTGTTTGAAGTCACAGGGGGGAAAATGCCGATGAAGTGGATTATTGGACTTCTTTTTGTAGGCATCGAGGAAACGGTAAGTGGAGAACAGCAATTCTTGATAAGTGAGGTGCTTTATCTTGTTGTAGCTAAGATCTAGTATCCTCAGCATAGGGTTATGTATTCGGAAATCTATACCGATATCCGTTATTTCGTTATGAGCAAGGTACAGCTCCTTTAAGAAATAAAATAGAGATGAAGTAAAGTCACTTTAAGATAGAGAGTAAACAAACATTATCATGGTTACTGATTACTGATCGATTACTGAAAATTTTAAAGATATGTATTCTACGTATTCCCTTTTCCTTTCTCTTTATATTTTTTTATATAGTCTTATATTATGCAAATATTTTTGTATGATTCTATGGTCAGTATATAACAATAAGTTTAAGGAAGAGAGGAAATTACATTACCTTTTGAGGAACCCCAAATACTATTTTTATAATGATTTATCATAGATTGAAATTATAACACAAATGTTATTCATCATATGGCATAAACGTTCTCTAAAAAATTTACCCATCTTTGAGGAGGTTCCTAAAATAAATAAAATCTTCTTCATCTGTTAGGTTATTATGGAGATATGATATCTTCGTAATTGAATTCATATATCTATTATATATAGATGCTTCTCCGGATTCATTCATATATATACCTATATAGATAGATAGGATACAAATTCACAGCCTAAACTACAAGCGTCATTGATCTGAAATTTTTATGACATATTGGCCATAACGTGAAACCCCCAGGAAAAAAGAGACTTTGATCCTCAGTGTCATAGGTTCGATTCCAGAGGGCCCCAAAGTCCCGATTTTTCCCGTTTGAATGCATTGCCGTGATTTTCGGGAATTAAAAAAAAATACTTTCCGGATAGGTAGAGAAGTAAAACTCAAGGTGCCTATATTTATGGTCTTGGACTTTCGAAAACATCAATGACTTTTACAAAAGTTATCCTGGGTTCGATGCTAGGACGATGCAAAGATCTGCCCTTTAAAATACATGGGAGCCGTTTTTCATTATTTTTTTAGATGCACTTATCGAAATGATAGGATGTTCGTGCTTGGCTGGAAGATGTATGGTACGAATAAGTTTTAGAAAAAAATTTTCATAAGACCGTACTGTTCCTGGGTTCGAAGCCAGAGCACAATAACGTTTCTCTCATAAGGAATATAAAGGAAAAGTAGGACGTCATTTGAGGCAGTTGTAACCAATATTTCTGCTTGAATTTGCATACGCGGTTAGAGATGGTGTTTTTCTTTTGTGCTGCATAGAAAGTATTGCCTGAAAGACCCGGGTTCGATGCCGGGCGGTAAAAATATCACCCATATATAATACTATGGGGTATCTTTTCATAATTTTTTTATGCATTTATCGATATGTAAGGGAGCTCTTGCTTAGATGGAAGATGTATATTAACACTTTGTTTAAGAAAAAAAATAGATAAGACCATGCTGTTCCTGGGTTCGATGCCAGAGCACATTATAATTTCTCAAATAAGGAGTGTATGTGAATAGTAGGACGTCGTTTGAGGTAGTTGCACCTAATAGTTTTGCTTGAATTTTCACACATAGTTTGATATGGTAATTTTCTATTTTGCTGCATAGTAAGTACACCAGGAAGACCGGGGTTCGCTGCCAGGTGATTAAATTGCAGCGAATTCTACGAATATTTTGAATTTTTTTTTTCTTTTGATGTCCGTCCCGATATGATGCCGATATGAAATTAGTGTTGTCGATCTGCTTGCAGTATGCAAGCTACATTTTACTCGTATATATATATATATATCCCCTCCTCATCACCGCCACAGTTCATTGCCTCATCGGGGCGGAGGGGTGTTAACGGAGGTTGGAGGAGATGCATATCCCAGGTTCAACCATGGTAAGAAGGCTTCAACAATATCTCCGGCCAAATAATGAAAGTGGTATTCAGCAACCGGTAGTAGGACAGCCTGGTGAATTATTGTCCTAATCCCCCCAAATACAAGTACAATTTTCATGATGAGCTTCTTTAATGGAAATTTATCCGGACGTAAAAGCACCACCCATTCGGATGTCCGGGAGGTGGTGGCATTAAAGAGGTCCATCATGAAGAAAAGAATTACTACCCTGCAATTCACAACCTACAACTGCCGCAGCCTGAAGAGTGAAGAACGATTGCTGGAACTACTCAATGAAGCAGAGAAGATAAAATGGGATATCATCGGACTCAGCGAAGTCAGAAGAAAATCAGAGGAGCTACTTACTCTGAAGGAAGGACATTTATTCTTTTACAGGGGTACCAAGGTTGGAAGGAATGGAGGCGTTGGATTCTTGATCAATAAGATATGGAAGGATAATGTGGTAAAAATCGAAGGTGTATCAGATAGAATTTGTAAACTCATACTAAAGATCAATGAGCGTTACTCAGTACAGGTCATCCAAGTCTACGCACCAACAGCGGCAAGCAGCGAAGAGGAAATTGAAAACTTCTACCAAACTCTCGGCACTGAACATGACAAGGAAGCCCACTACTATAAAGTCATTATGAAAGATTTTAATGCTCGTGTAGTTCAGCGGGAAGCTGATGACACTGTCGCAGGACAATATGGACTGGGCCAGAGAAATGAGCGAGGTCACCGCTTAGTAGAGTTTGCAGAATGCACCAATATGTAAATAACAAATACATACTTTAAGAAAAATCCTACAAGGAAATGGACGTGGAGAGGTCCCAATAGAACAAAAAATGAAATAGACTACATATTGGTAAATAGACTCTACACTGTAACTAACTGTGAAGTTTTGAATAACTTCAACCCTGGAAGTGACCACAGAATTGTTAGATGCAGAATTAATATTAACCCCCGAATGGAACAAAAGAAGTTGGTTTCTTGCAAGAAGGAGGAGATAAATATTGGTAAACTATCAAATAACGAGAAGCAGTTTCAGGTGGAACTTAGAAATCGATTCTCAGCACTTCAGGAGGAAGAACTCGAAACCAAAGTTATGGAAGTCGTGAATAAAGCGGCAGAGAAAGTAGCAAGCATGCCAAGAAAACCTTAGAATAAGAAATTTAGTGATAGGACCCGGCAAATGATGAAACGACGGAAGGAACTGAAGAATTCAGACACTCCAAAAGATAACATCGAATATGCCGAGCTTTGCAAAGCCATCAGAGTAGCAATGAAGGAAGATGTGAGGAATTTTAATGAAAAGATTGTGCAAGAGGCCATAGAAAATAACAAAAGCATAAAGAGGGCTAGAAGACGCCTAGCAATTGGTAAGAAACAGATTTTAGCCTTACAGAAAGGAGATGGTACAACAACATATAACAGACCAGCAATATTGAGGACTGTAGCAGAACACTTTGGCAACCTATACAAGAAGATGGGAAATGCCGAAGAGGAAAACCAAGAGGAAAGCCAAAGCTCACAAAATCTCCTCTCAATCCTCCCAGAAGAGGTAATGACGGCGATTAAGCAGATGAAGAATGGGAAAGCAGGAGGAGCAGATGGGGTGTCAGCGGAGTATCTGAATGCTGGTGGAACAGAGATTGCTAATGTTTTAGCACAATTGTTCAGTAATTGTCTAAAACAAGGAACGATTCCCAAGGAATGGAACCACGCAAGGATTGCCCTTCTGCACAAGAATGGAAGCAAAGAAGATTTGAAGAACTATCGCCCCATTAGCCTCCTTCCAGTTGTCTATAAAACATTCATGAGGATAATAGCCGAACGTCTAAAGATGAAACTGTCCTCTGCCCAGCCTAGAGAACAAGCGGGATTCCGGAAAGGCTTCGGCACTATAGACCACATCCACACACTACAGGAAATTATTAACAGAACGAATGAGTACGAGATGCAACTCGTCCTTTGCTTTGTAGATTATGAACAGGCCTTCGACTCGGTAAGTACCTCCTCCACTCTGAAAGCTCTAAAGAATCAAGGGATAGATTCTGAGTACATCCGTCTCTTGCGCAGTGTCAATGAGAATGCCACAGCTTCTGCAATGCTCCATGAAGAGACCGATGAATTCAAGATTGAGAAGGGAGTTCTACAAGGTGACGGTCTATCTCCCATCTTATTCACAGCCATTTTAGAAGAAGTTTTTAAGACCCTTGATTGGGAAAAGAAGGGCTTAAGAGTAAATGGGGAGTACATCAGTCACCTCCGTTTTGCAGATGATGTAGTTCTCTTTGCAGCTAACGCAGAAGATCTAACTTCAAGACTTGAAGAGCTAAACACAGCAGGACAGAAAATAGTACTCAGGATAAATCTAACAAAAACAAAGGTAATGTATAATTCTTTTGCAGTGCAAGAACCAGTCAAACTTCAAAGAAAACCTCTGGATGTTTGCTTGAGTTACACATACCTGGGACAACTTGTAACAACAGGAAAACAGGAGAAAAACAGGATTAATGAAGTAAACAGAAGAATGAAACTTGGCTGGAGCGCATTTGGAAGGAACTCACACATCCTGAAGTCAAGAATGCCAATGGTTTTGAAGAGGAAGGTCTTCAACCTAAACATTTTACCAGTCTTGACCTATGGAAGTGAAACTTGGGTGTTAAATGCTGCAATAAACCAGAGACTTCAGACAACGCAAAGGAGCATGGAATGCTGTATACTGGGAATCACAAGAAGAGATAGGAAACGCAACACTTGGGTGAGAATGATGACTTACAGACATCATAGAAAAGGTAAGATCACTAAAATGGAGGTGGGCCGGCCATTTTGCGAGAAGAAACGACAACCGTTGGACATCTGCAGTTCTCAACTGGGTACCAAGAGATGTGAAGAGACCAAGAAGACGACCTATGGACAGGTGGAATAGAGACATCATCAAGTAATTAGGTGTAACGTGGCAACGAGAAGCTCAGGACAAAGAAAATTGGAAAGTACTTGGGGAGGCCTACATCCGACGTCGGATTGAAAACGGCTGATGATGATGATATATATATATAGGAGTAAAATGTAGCTTGCATACTGCAAGCAGATTGAGAACACTAACTTCATATCGGCATCATATCGGGACGGTTCCCAAAAGAAAAAAAAGGATTGAAAATATTCTTATAATTTGCTACAATTTAATCGTCTGGCATCGAATCCGAGTCTTCCTGGTGAACTTACTATGTACAACAACAGAAGATCACCATCTCTAACTATGTGTGAAAATTCAAGTAGAAATATTGCCTGCTACTGCGTCAAACGTCGTCCAACTTTTCCCTTATATTCCTTATGTGAGAAATTGTTATGTGCTCTGGCATCGAACCCAGAAAAACCATGGTCTTAAATAATTTTTTTTTCTTTAACCATGTTTTAATATTCATCTTCTTGCAAAGGAAGAAGATCCTATCATTTCCATAAGTGCATTAAAAAATTATGAAAAACTACCCTAATGTGTTTTATTTGGCAGATATATTTACCACCCGGCATCGAACCCGGGTCTTTCTGGTAATACTTCCTATGCAGCACAACAGAAGATCACCATCTCTAACTATGTGTGAAAATTCAGGTAGAAATATTAACTGAAACTGCTTCAAACGATATCCTACTTTTCCCATGTATTCCTTATGAGAGAAATTTTAATGTGCCCTGGCATCGAACCCAGGAACAGTACGGTCTTACCTTATTTTTTTTCAAAAACCAATGCTTAATATACATCTTCCATATAAGCGAGAACTTCCTATCATTTCGATAAGTACATGAAGAAAAATAATGAAAAACTACCACAATGTATTTTAAACGGCCGATTTTTGCATCTTCCTAGCATCGAACCCAGATAATTCTGCGTGAAAGTCATTACTGTTTTTGATAGATCATGACCATAAATATAGGCTACTTGAGTTTTGTTTCTCTACCTATCCAGGAAGTATTTTTTAAAAATTCCCGAAAATCACGGCAATACCTTTAAACGGGAAAAATCGGGACTTTGGGGCCCTCTGGAATCGAACCTATGACACTGA
This sequence comes from Sympetrum striolatum, assembly GCA_947579665.1. NCBI lineage: Eukaryota > Metazoa > Arthropoda > Insecta > Odonata > Libellulidae > Sympetrum > Sympetrum striolatum. The sequence continues at coordinate 78,417,963 of OX388348.1, read as the reverse complement.
GGATCAAAGTCGCTTTTTTCCTGGGGGTTTCACGTTATGGCCAATACGTCATAAAAATTTCAAGGCAATGACGCTTGTAGTTTAGCCTGTGAATTAGTATCCTATCTATATACCTATATAGCTATATGGCTATACGAGTAAAATGTAGCTTGCATACTGCAAGCAGATCGGCAATACTAATTTCATATCGGCATCATATCGGAACGCTCCTCAAAAGAAAAAAATAAAGGATTGAAATTTTTCTTAAAATTCGCTTAAATTTCATCGTCTGGCATCGAACCCGGGTCTTACTGGTGAACTAACTATGCAGCAAAATAGAAGATCATCATCTCTAACCATGTGTGAAAATTCAAGCAGAAATATTGGCTACAACTGCCTCAAAAGAAGTTCTAATTATCACGAATGTAAATGGCTCTTTGGATTCGAACCAAGGACGATCTTGGAAATCTAAAAGATATTTCTGAAAGTTATTAATGATCTCTATCTATATGCCGAATTTCAAATTTCTATATTATTGGGAAAGGTTTCCAAATAATTCCTAAAAATCGGATCAACTTCTGATTGCAGAGACACCTGGTGTCGAACCCAGGACATATTGAAAGCTGTAAATGCAAAGTTTGATTTGTAAAGACTTTTTCTTGTATCTTGCAAAGTTTGAAGTCGATAGGATGCCGGGAAGTACCTTAATTTTGTTTCCGTTATCTCCGTATGGAATGCATTGAGAAGTGCAAATGGTCCTCTGGGATCGAACCAAGGACCATCAGGGAACATGAAAAATTTGATTACGAAATATATTTATGATATCTATCGACGTGCCGAGTTTCAAGTATCCATGTTATCGGGAAAGGACCCAAAAAAATTTTTCAAAATCGCCGCAATGCATTTTAAACGGCCGATTTTTGCTCCGACCTAGCATCGAACCATGGACCATATTCGGCGATGTCTTTCTGATTTACGTTGGATTTGCACGGCTTCTAGCGATCCCTTGAATTTCAACTCTCTACTTTTCCGGGAAGTGCCTCAAAAAATTTTCAAAAATCCCCGCCATGTATTCTTATGGAGAAAATCGGTACTTTGGGGCCCTCTGGAATCGAACCTATGACACTGAGGATCAAAATCGCAATTTTTCTGGCGGTTACACGTTATGGCCAATACGTCGTAAAAATTTCAAGTCAATGACGCTTGTTGTTTAGGCTGTGAATTAGTATCCTATCTATCTATCTATCTAGGTATATACATGAATGAATCCGGAGAAGCATCTATATATAATAGATAGCTATACGAGTAAAATGTAGCTTGCATACTGCAAGCAGATCGACAACGCTAATTACTTGTTGGCATCATATCGGGACGATCAACAAAAGAAAAAAAAGGATTGAAAATATTCTTAAAATTCGCTGAAATTTCATCGTCTGGCATCGAACCCGGGTATTACTGGTGAACTTACTATGCAGCAGAATAGAAGATCACCATCTCATACTATGTGTGAAAATTCAAGCAGAAATATTGGCTGCAACTGCCTCAAAAGACGTTATACTTTTCACGAATGTAAATGGCTCTCAGGATTCGAACCAAGGACGATTGTGGAAATCTAAAATATGTTTCTGAAAGTTATTAATGATCTCTATCTATTTGCCGAAATTCATGTTTCTATATTATTGGGAAACGTTTCAAAATAATTCCTAAAAATCGGATCAACTTCTGATTGCAGAGACACCTGGCGTCGAACCCAGGACATACTGTAAGCTGAGAATGCACAATTGATTTTTAAAGACTTACTCTTATATCATGCAAAGTTTGAAGTCGATAGCATGCCGGGAAGTACCTAAATTTTGTACCCGTTATCTCCGTAAGAAATGCATTGTGAAGTGTAAATGGCCCTCTGGGATCGAACCTAGGACAATCAGCGACCATGTAAAATTTAATTATGAATTATATTTATGATATCTATGGACATGCCGAGTTTCAAGTATCCTTGTTATCAGGAAAGGATCCAAAATAAATCTTCAAAATCGCCGCACTGCATTTTAAACGGCCGATTTTTGCCCCGACCTAGCGTCGAACCATTGACCATATTCGGCAATGTCTCTCTGATTTACGTTGTAGTTGCACGGCTTCTAGCGATCTCTCGAATTTCAACACTCTACTTTTCCGGGAAGTGCCTCAAAAAATTTTCGAAAATCCCCGCCATGTATTCTTAGGTAGAAAATCGGGAATTTTGGGGCCTTCTGGAATCGAACCCATGACAATAAGGATCAAAGTCGGCTTTTTCCTGGAGGTTGCACGTTAAGGCCAATACGTGGTAAAAATTTCAACTCAATCACGCCTGTGGTTTAGGCTGTGAGTTTGTATTTTTGAGTTTTCAATAAAGCTTCTAATGGTTAAGTCTATTGGTTTGTAATGGAAAATTTTATTGTTAACCAGTAGGGATCTCTAATAGGGTAAACATGCCCTCCCGATATCAGGAGGGCAAGAGATAACCCTTCAATATCAGGCTCCCTTCAGAGGGCCACAAGGAAATCGATTTTCAACCTAAATATTTGTAGTAATGGAATCAGCACCGAATAATGATTCGTTTCGTAGAATTATGAATTGCGGAAATGTAAAGAAGTTTTCTTTCGGTCTCATTACTTTGGATAATTTACTTTTTATTTGATCTTCAAGAATTTATCTTTGAGGTTTAAGGTCAACTCCCGATTTATCTATCATTCGCCGTTGCGATGTTCCCAGAGATTGGCACAATTAAGAAAAAACGAAGAACAAATATGTTTGTTTATTTGTTGGAAATAGTACATTATAAAATATAACTACTGCATGCTCCTCATTCATCTCAAGAAAGCCGGAAAATTTATCTACATTGATCTTATTCATCACAAAAAATATGATTCGATTTTATTTTGTTTTGTATAAACCTATAATTTATATGAAAGACATCACCACGAGCTTCGGTAGCCCTGATACTGCGCCTTCTTTATTAATCTACAATAGATCTGCAACTGCCGTGTATGTCAAGGAACCATACCGTGTCAAACCCGTTTCCGGAAACGGAAGTAAAGAGATACGCTGCACAGAGATAGACAGCTTTCGAAGATTAATTAAACCTCTATTTTATTGATAGCCGTGTTGTCTAAATTAAAAGACAAATGAAGTGTTAATATGTGATTTAAAATCGTTATAAATCTGTAACATTAAAACTTTAAGCTAAACAAAAAGTTATAAGACATGTTTTATGTTATTACCTGAATATCAAAGGAATCTTTATAAAGGACCGTATTTTGACACAGATGTATTGCTCATATACAAGGTTCTTAACAGTATACTCTATATTTTTTATTTCACAATTTTAATATTATCGATAAGAATATTTCTTGCATACTTTGATTAACTACTCTAAAATCACTGCAAGCAATTCAGATTTCTGAGTACAAAGAAGTATTTGATACAAATTGAACGGGAAAAAGTAACCAATAACTATGTTAAGAAAATGTAATCCAAATTACTCACTTCCAAATTTTCCAGGAACACAAATGGGGATAATTTTCCTGATAATTTTAGATCTTCATCGTAGAACCAAGGCCAGCTTCTTGAGCTGATTTTGTTGTTTGAGAGGTCTAGTATCATTGCATGGACAACAATATTTGAATCCAATGCCGATATGTTGCTAATGTTGCAGCTTCTTATGGACACCTTGCGGCACCTTGTAGTTCCTCCTATCCAGGTGAGTTCGAACCTCTCCATCTGATTTCCAGAGATGTCCAATAAGTCTAACACCAAGTCGCTGAAGACGGTTTCGAAGAGGATATTTCCTAGCCCAAAATTCATCCAAATTCTATCTGGTATGGATTTCAACCGATTGAATGACAAATCTAGTGCAATTAGATTTTTCAGGTGCAAGGAGAAAATTTGTCTCGGTAGACTTTCGATTTTATTGCGTGATAAGTTCAAGGATTTCAAGTTCTCGCATGAATTGAAAACTGTTAAATTTAGCATTTTGATGAGATTATTGGATAAATTGAGCTCAACGAGCCGAGGCATATGCAGCCAATTTATTTCTGTAAAAGAATTGCTTTCAGCGCTGAGTTTTGTAAAAAATGTGAAGATTGGTTGGTAGAGGAAGAATTTCCCTTTCATCATGTTTCCTCCTATCAGAAGTTCTGTTACATATTTCATGGCCTGTAGAGCAAACGTGTCAATCTGGGATATTTTGTTGTTAGAGACGTTGAAATGGGTAATTACTGGCATGCTAGAGAAAGGATCTCGCGGAATTTGGGTTAATTTATTGTTGGAAATATCCAATTCCATCAAGGAAGGGAGGTCTTGACTGACGTTGAAATCAACTTTGGAGATATCATTATGGGAAATATCGATCGTAGTCAAAAATGGTTTATTATCTAGCAAACTCTCTGGAATTGAAATTAATTTGTTACCTCGTAGTAAAACTCTCACTAAAAACTGATTAAATTCAAAGAATCCTTTTGGCAAGTAAGTGATTTGGTTATAGCTTAAATCTACTTTCTTAATGTTGGGAATGTTGCGAAAAAAGTCTTTATGTATCGAATGAATGGAGGAATTCCTCATTTCAATTTCGATGAGCGTGTCACTGTGTATGAAATTCTCTACGGCATTGATGTCACGACGGTTGTCATTCAAATCAAAAATTTTTAACCTATTCAGTAGTATTTCTCTACTTGGCAAACTGGATATGCGGTTACCAGATAAGTAAAATACCTCAGAATTATTATACATTTGTAGACAATCGGGATGAATATCGAGGAGGGGATTGCTTTCTATTCTGATCACGTTAATATTATCCTGCATCCTGCAAGTGTCATTTCCAATCCACTCAATAAATGTTTTAGATATTTCAAGAAACTTCAGTTCTTGAAGTAACGTGAAACTTTTTGGTAAACTCCTCCATCCACTGTCCGAAACTACTAAATTAGACAAATGATTAATCGGTTGAAACAAGTCTTCCTCTATTTTTTCGGAATGAGATTTTATTATTTCAAGAATTTGTAAGCTATGCAATCCAGTGAAATCTGTCTTTCGTAAGGAGAGCTTTTCATTATTTTTGAACTGGAGATACCACAACTTTGAAAAATTTGACAGCAGGCCATTCCCTAGTTGTTCAATCAATGTTTCCTCTATCTCAAGTAAACGGAGCGAAGGATTTATCGTTTTAAATATGGCCTCCGGTAGATTTCTAAGGGATGCGCATGATATACTTAAGGAGTCTAACCAACTTAGATTTTTGAATTGATCTGGAGCCAAAATGAAGTCTTTTCTCTCGGTGCATTTAAGCTTCAGTTTCTGTATTTGGGCGGGATACCGAAAGTCTGAGATGGAATCTGGTGGGCAATCATGAAGGATGAGAGAAATATCGGATTCAGCTGCTAATTCAGATAAATAGAACATGTGGCCACTTATGTCTTCTTTTCTGACGGTTTCTTTGCAATGGATATCTAATTTTCTGTAAAAACTTTGAAAACTGGCATATAAAAGTGAATCACATTGATATAAAAACCCTACATTCGTAGGCTTACATAGGCAAGACGTTCTCTTAGTGCAAAACTTCGTCAGAAATATTGGCCCATCTACTGGATCTTTTCTGTACCCATCCCTCATTCGTATAATTGGGTCATATACTTTACAGAATGCTTCCAAGTGAGGGAACAGGATGATGAAAATCAGCATTTTTAGCTTTAGATTCATTCTGAAAAGAAAATAGAGAAATTAAAGGTCAATATATGGATTCACAATAATGTTTTGGTAGATTTTATCACTAAATAAATTAATCTTGATGGATCTGCAACCTTTTGAGGAATATGGCCTTGCCTGGCCGTATTCGGCGCGGGTAACTCTTGGTTAGTGCATTGACTCCCAATACGACCTATATTCATCTCTTAGCCTCTTTATCCTGACAGTAACTCATATGAGTTTTTTTTAGAGGTAGGGGAGAATTTCCTACATTGTAACGCCGCCTAATTTGTAGCACCTCCGTAAAAATGGAAGAGCTTCGTTTCTAGCGAGATGTATCGTGCATAACTGCAATAGCCCTTATAAGACGCCAAAATCCCAGTAGTCAGCATTGTGCGTCCGAAATAGGTCGGTTCGTTACAGAGTTACCCTTTTTGCAGATTTAATGCAGTTGTTTTCTGCAGATGGCTAAACGAATAGCGGTAATAGGGTATGTGGAAACATACTGTATTACATAAAAGATGAATTGACATAGATATACTTAAGTTTTCATGTAGATATGATTCTGTAACTAATTCTGGAAAACGGTTAATTGGAAGGAAGCGACGAAGAAAAATTGGCGGAGTTGCCTATATTCAGTGATGAGATGTAACGAAGCAACAGTAATCGGAGTACTTGTAATGATTTCATTTGTGGTAATTTTTACTTGTAATCGTTACATTAAAAAAAATAATTTTTACTTATAATCTAATTCAAAGGTTGTGCGAGTAATCGTTACATCTGAGTAATCGAAAGTGAATATTTGAATTTCTCTCGCGCTGATCACCTCGAGAGGCAGTTCAAACTACATTGTTCACCCTGAAACCGAACTTTTCTTCTCTTGGGAGGGACGGGGCGAAGGAAAGGAGGGATTGACTGTTGACTCTGCTACAAAGTATTGTTGAAATATTTGTGCTGCGCTGGAGGTATAAATGAATTTCCTACGAGAACTGAACGCGGTAGGTCCTTCTTCGGAAGAATAACTACAGATGTATTTGAGCGGTCTCCAGGCTAAGCTGGCCGAAAAGATTATCGTACCCAGATAATGAAGTTACTAGTTGTTGCCCTAAAACTTTTGCAAGCAGGGAAGTATATGTTTATTGGGTCTCTTCAGCCAACCATCAACGGATTATTACGTGAAATCGATAAGAGAGCCCTTGTGTACTGTAAGCCACTGGCAAGAGCGTTGCTTCAGGGAGTTGAAACAACATATTGCAACGTACTAAAGGAAAATATACTAACCATTGTAGCAGGGCTGACACCTTCTTTAAAGTTCACAAGGCTTGAGGGAGAGAAAAAATAAGAGGCTTTGCGTATTTTTAAAGAAGAAATCGTGTCAAATAAAAAGTCTCCTGTACAAAAACATGATTCGTGTGATACGAGGTATGACGAAGCTATACTTTTAAATATTGTGAAAAGAGGGGAAGTTTCCCCAGCTTCTGATGAAGTGAATAAGTACTTGCTCTGTACCTCAAAGTAAATTGAGTCAATTAACCAATTCCCGATTATAAAAAAAGCATTCCTTAAATCAAACGCTTCCCTATCGTCCAGTGCTCCTGTGGAGCGTTTGGCATAAGCAAAGATACTTTGCCACCAAAGAGTAGCAAAATATCTGACGAAAATTTTGAAATGCATTTGTATTGCAAATTGAATTCACATATTTAATTGATTTTTTCTTAAATTTTAAGAGCTTTCTATTTATTTGCATGCCGTTGATTTTACAATCCATCTTCATCCGCAGGTGTAAATTTTAGTAAAACATAAATAGTTAGGCACTGTAATTACTATAGTAATCATATTTTGAATTAAACTTTAATGCTATGGCATTAAATTCAAATGTTAGATTGCATGTTAAGACTCCCGGTTGAATAGATGTCGACTGAGATTGCATAATCTACAGGAGCAAAAGAAAAAGTATTTGTGATTGAAATTGTAATCCTACTGATTACGTTTTCAAAAAGAAATTTGTGATTGTACCTGATTAGAAATATCACATATTAAATGTAATTGAGCCCAATTATATTTTTTCATTACTTTTCCCATCACTGCCTATATTGTACCGTTTGCAGTTCCCTTTATTATACCGGTAGAATTTAGGAAACTGCTTTTAAAAGATGATTCAACTTTTTTTCAGTAAATAACTTGATTTAAATAACTACTAACTCCGTTTATGTGATTCATTTTAATGCCTAATTTAACGTGAATAATGAATAGATTTTTAATTTGCATTGCAGTATGGGTCCCAAAGGAAAATATGGAAAGTGGACCGTAGATGAACCAAATTTAGTTTTGGCAGTGAATACAAATGGAGATTAAAGTTTAAATGAATGATTCCGTATTTACAACGTACCAGAGAAAACTTTGAAGAGGCACAATGAAAATTAGAACAAATTGCAGATGGGGAAATTAAAATTTTCTTTCGCAGTAAAGTGTTTTCGGAAGAAATTGAAGCGGAATCAGAGCAAAACATCCTGAAATATGATGAGATGATGTTCAAATAAATTGAATGTTTTAGAATTAACAAGAAACAATTAAAAATATTCGAAAATTTTTAGACTATGAACAACCGGTCCCTCTGACGACCAGTGGGATTGTTGAATCCGAGCTCCCCCTAATAGTGCATTGGAAAATCAGGATCACTTAATAGTAATGGTAAGAATTAGGGTGAGCTCTCACGTGGTCGAAGCAAGACCGAGAATTCGACTTGGGTGTACGACTAGAAGGTGAATTGTAGTAGAGCACGACTCATGCCAGAAACTCCAATAACATGTTCAGTCGAGTAATGAGTAACAAAATGTTTGAATAAAGGGAAGGAATCTTCTTGAGTCATATGCTTTTCACACAGACGCTGTTTTATGCTCCTTTAAACATTCTATGAAGATTCAGATTCATATGAATGTAAAATGAATAAAATTGAGCAACAAATGATGAGAGCTTGAGATACTGGGACTTTCACAGAAAAGCTTCGGTTTACTGTCCCACTGAACTAACCTGAATATATAGTTGGTAAAATCTATTTAAAATTTATATTCTACCTCTACTCTCCTCGTTGAGATTCTACGGCTTTAGGACATTTAGCTCCAGGACAACTGCTTCCCTAGGACATTAGCAACAACAGGAATTTTGCAGCATTGGAGTGCCGGAACTTGCTAAGTTAAGGCCTGCACACACCGGCGCGGAACGCGAAGCGGGACGCGGGAGCGAAATTCGCGCGGGAAACGCCAGGAGAGCGAACACAGACCAACGCGAAACATTCGCAGGAGCAGTAGTGCGTGGGTATTGTCTGTACACATTTGATTTATTGGACGCTTGCGGTTTAATTTTAGTAAGTGGCAATGGACATATCATCAGACGAAGAGGATCTCTTCTTATTTGCACTGGCTGAAGATGATGACCGAGAAAGGTGAATAGAATTATATATTACTGATTAATTTTAAATTGTTATTCACAATTGCTGAAAAGTAAGTGATAAATTTTAAAATATTTCATCAGAAAAAGAAGAAGATGGGTACATAAAATAAATGAAGAGCGGGAAACAAAGGAAGAATTTTACACTCTCATGCCAAAGTTACTGCAGGACGAGAAAAGATTTTTACATATACTTTCGTATGAGAAGTGAAAGTTTTTATGAAATTTTAAATTTAATACAAAACGATATTCGGAAGGAGCATACTAATTTCCGCGATCCAATTCCTCCCGAGGAACGACTTGCAATTACCCTAAGGTAAGAAACAATCATTGACTTGAATTACGATCATTCAATTCAAGCTGTCATTTTCTATAATGGATTAATATTATATAAAATTTCAAAGAAAACATAATACAGGAAATGGAATGGTTCAAGCGAAGTGAGGTACAGGCTGTTTTATAACTTTAGAATTGTTTTATTTCAGAATGGTACAAGTAAGTTATAACTCAGTAAATGAAGAAATATCATTGATTTCAAGAATCTGTTCTTCACTGTCCTGAGAGTTTTCCACTGACTTAGTGTCATTGCCTGAGAATGCAGACTGTTCATTTAAATTCTCAAGTTCTTCATTCATAATTACCTCCGCTATTTTCATTTTGGTTATTATTTGTCTACGCGGAGAAAACGACTTAACTGTTTTCGCATAGCCTAAAAAGATTAGATCAATGGGATCATCTGTACGCCTACGTTTATTTTCAAAGTATTCTAACACTTTGTCTACCGACGTATTGTCTTTGCTCTCGTTGACAGTTCTCTTCCTCTTCGTTGGAACCTCTGGTATTATTTTGCTATCCACTTCAGTATATGAATCTGCAAGTGGTTGGTTTAAAAGGTTGGGATCCATTGTCTCCACAGTCTTCGTATTTGCATCGCATGCACCCTCGGTAGCAGAATAGCTGACGTTGGATTCAGTGTTGGCAAATGCCAAGAAAGGCTTAAAGCTTTCCATCGCATTAGCCCATTGCCACTCTTTATAATTCTTTTTAAAACCTTGACCAGTGGTAGTCGCTAAGCTCCTCAAATATTTGCTGTAGGTATCTCTAAGATTTTTCCATTTCTTCTTTATTGTCTCTCCTAAGGAAAAAAAGATTACATTGAAATGATGCAGTGTGAAAAACATATATTTTACATTTCAGGTACCTCGCTACTGGCGACTCGTTTTCAACCATAGGACATAGTTTCAGAGTGGGATTTTCTACAGTCAGTGTCATTGTGAAGGAAGTTTGCGCAGCGATTTGGAATCGAATGCAACCTACATACATGGCTGAGCCTTCTTCTAGGACTTGGGAGTCGTCTGCTTTAAGATTCGCCGAAAAGTGGCAATTTCCAAATTGTATTGGTAGCATTGATCGGAAACATATAACAATTAAATGCCCGAGGAATACTGGCTCAAAACATTTTTGCTACTTGAAAAAATTTTCTGTTGTCCTGTTAGCAATCGTTGGGGCGGACTACGAATTCATTTGTATTGATGTGGGGGGCTATGGAAAAAACAGTGATGGAGGAATTTTTGAAGCATCTGCAATGGGAAAAAAATTCGAATCAGGAACAATGAAAGTTCCTAGAGCAAAAAAACTTCCTGGCCAAAGTCACCCAACACCTCGTGTAATAATAGGTGATGAAGCATTTGGTCTAAAGCCGTACTTAATGAGGCCATTTCCACAGAGACAAGCTAGAGGTGACGTGAAAAAAGATAAATTTAATTACAGACTGTGCAGAGCAAGAAGAGTAGTGGAGAATGCTTTTGGCATTCTCGCCCAAAAATGGAGGATTTATCACAGGCCTATTGAAATAGACGTAAAATACGTGAGCCTGATCGTGAAAACAACCTGCGTATTACACAATTTTTTAAGGTGTAAAACAGGAGAAATTGAATACAACGAACTTTTAGAACCGCCGAAGGCAACAGGCGCTTTGATCAGGGTAGAGAATGATTGTAAACGAGCCGCGGGTATGGCATTTCAAGTTCGAGAAAACTTTATGAATTACTTTGAATAATAAAAGATCTAATGTGAACGTACTGTTACTTTTTTTAGGTGAGATTTCTATTCTGTTTTTAAAAAATATTAGGAATTCACTCACCAGTTGATCCACATTCTTTCCCTATTATGTCCCAAGTGTGATCCTTTTTCCGATTATTTCTGTAATCCGGATGGTCCAATTTGTAAAGAAGAGGATACTGCTTCACAACCTCAATCAACTTTTCTGTAGTCGACATGATGACTTGCTTTATCTTCTATTCTTGAAGAATAATTTCTATTCAAGTAAACCTCAGCCTTCTCTCCTTTGGATTACTTTAAAGTGAGTAGTTTGTGCCGTGTCGATCGATTGATCGAATCGTGGCAGAGTCGTTGTATAGAAACAAAGTAACTTCTTCAGAAACCTTGAAAATCTATTATATCAAATAAATACTTTGTCTCAAAACTTAGTCCTCGCTGAAAAACAAATCAGCAGACAAGGAATCCCTTCTTCACAAACCTTGTGAGACATTCGATAAAGGATAAAATGTACTATTTTTTCTTCTACAAACGCCAGCCTTCACTCCTACTGATCGAAAATCGTAAAAAAAATTATATATTATAGTGTCAGAGAATATTTTATTTTCAGTGCGACTCACAAGATTATCTAGGATTTTATTATTAGGAATGATGTGAAATAATCACAAGATGATCCATATTCGGCTCCAATTTTATTCCATATCTCGACTTTTTTACTGCTTGTTTTTATAATAAGGATTCTCTGGGCTAAAGACCGTAAAATACTACATAAATACTTTATGGGCTACCTCGTGGTCGACATTTCTCAACGTTTTCAGATTACGGACCAGAGACGCGGGACGCGGGATTTCGTGCATGCAGCGAACGGAGAAAAATTCGCTGCAGTCCCGCGTTCCGCCGTGCGGGTTTCGCACCGGTGTGCGCGCTTCGGTATCCCGCCACGCAAACAAAATCCCGCGCGAATTTCGCTCCCGCGTCCCGCTTCGCGTTTCGCGCCGGTGCGGTGTGTGCAGGCCTTCATACACTGAATGGATAAGCGTAATGTTTACTATAATCTATAATAATAATAACGTTGAGGTTATTATAAATGTTATATACCATAGTATTCTAAGGTAAAATTTATAGGAATTTAGAATATAAATCAAATATAGTCCTTCAAAATAAATATGTATTTTTCATTTGAGGTCCTTGGTTCGATACCAGAGGGCAATTTACATTCCTCAATTCATTTCTTAAGGAGATAACAGAAACAAATTTTAGGTACTTTTTAGCTTGATATTGACTTGAAACTTTGCATTAAATAAGATCAAGTCCAATAAGTCATACTGTGCATTCACAGCTGTTAGTATGTCATGGGTTGGACACCAGACGTTTCTACAATCAACCAAATATTTTGTTCCCCTTCCCTATAATGTAGAAACTTGAAATTCGGCATATAGATAGAAATCATAGATAAATTTCAAAAACGTGTTTTAGATTTCATTGATCGTCCTTGGTTCGGACCCAGAAAGCATTTTACATTACCCTATGGATATCAGATGGGGATAATGGAGTCTTTTTTCAGGACTTTCCCGGTATGATATGGACTTCAAACTTTGTATTAATTAAGATTAGGTCTTAACAATTATTATGTCTATTCGCATTTTCCAATAGGTCCTGGGTTCGACACCAGGCGTTTACAAAAATTAGAAATTGCAGCAATTTTAAAGTTTTTTTAAGCCCTTCCCGATAACATTGAAACTCAAAACGTGGCATGTGAACAAAGATTATAAATACTTTTTATAAGCTTGCAATATGCAAGCAACATTTTACTCATATTCTATTATATATAGACGCATCTCCGGATATCTATTATATATAGACGCTTCTCCGGATATACTTATATATATATACGAGTAAAATGTTGCTTGCATACTGCAAGCAGATCGACAATACTATTTTCATGTCGGCATCATATCGGGACGGCCATCAAAAGAAAAAAATGGAATGAAATTTTTCTTAAAATTCGCTGAAATTTCATCGTATGGCATCGAACCCGGTTCTTACTGGTGAACTTACTATTTTTCTCCGTAAGAATACATGGCGGGGATTTTCGAAAATTTTTTTGGTGCACTTACCGGAAAAGTAGAGAGTTGAAATTTAAGGGATCGCTAGAAGCCGTGCATATCCAACGAATATCAAAAAGACATCTTCGAATATTGTCCGATGCTAGGCTGGGGCAAAAGCGGGCCGTTTAAAATACATTGCGGCAATTATGATGATTTTTTTTGGACCCTTTCCCGATGGCATAGAAACTTGAAACTCGGCATGAGGTTAGATATCATAAATATATTTCATAATCAAATTTTACATATTCGCTGATGGTCCTTGGTTCGATCCCAGAGGGCCATTTAAATTCCTCAATGCATTTCTTACGGAGATAACAGAAAATAAATTTAGGTACATCCCGGCATGCTATCAACTTCAAACTTTACATGATACAAGAGCAAGTCCTTACAAATGAAATTTTGCATACACACGTTACAATATGTCCTGGGTTCTACACCAGGTGTCTCTGAAATCAGAAGTTGATCCGATTTTTAGGAATTATTTTGAAACCTTTCCCAATTATATAGAAATTTGAAATATGGCATATAGATAGAGATCATACATACTTTACATGAACATATTTTAGATTTCCTAGATAGTCCTTGGTTCGAATCCAGAGAGCCATTTTCTTTCATGAAAAGTAGAACGTCGTTTGAGGCAGTTTCAGCCAATATTTCTGCTTGAATTTTCACACATAGTTAGAGATGGTGATCTTCCATTGTGCTGCATAGTAAGTTCACCAGGAAGACCCGGGTTCGATGCCAGACGATTAAATTGAAGCGAATTTTAAGAATATTTTCAATCCTTTTTTTTTTAGGACCGTCCCGATATAATGCCGATATGAAATTAGTGTTGTCGATCTGCTTGCAGTATGCGATCTGCTTACAGTATGCAGTATGCAAGCAACATTTTACTCGTATATATATATATATATATATATATATATATATATATCATCATCATCATCATCATCATCAGCCATTTTCAATCCGACGTCGGATGTAGGCCTCCCCAAGTACTTTCCAATTTTCTCTGTCCTGAGCTTCTCGTTGCCACGTTACACCTAAGTACTTGATGATGTCTCTGTTCCACCTGTCCATAGGTCGTCTTCTTGGTCTCTTCACATCTCTTGGTATCCAGTTTAGAACGGCAGATGTCCAACGGTTGTCGTTTCTTCTTGCAATATGGCCGGCCCACCTCCATTTCAGTGATCTTACCTTATCTATTATGTCTGTAACTCCAGTCATCATTCTCACCCAAGTGTTGCGTTTCCTGTCTCTTCTTGTGATTCCCAGCATACAGCGCTCCATGCTCCTTTGCGTTGTCTGAAGTCTCTGGGTTATTGCAGCATTTAACACCCAAGTTTCACTTCCATAGGTCAAGACAGGTAAAATGCATTGGTTGAAGACCTTCCTCTTAAAACCATTGGCATTCTTGACTTCAGAATGTGTGAGTTCCTACCAAATGCGCTCCAGCCAAGTTTCATTCTTCTGTTTACTTCATTAATCCTGTTTTTCTCTCCTGTTGTTACAAGTTGTCCCAGGTATGTGTATTCCAAGCAAACATCCAGAGGTTTTCCTTGAAGTTTGACTGGCTCTTGCACTGTAAAAGAATTATACATTACCTTTGTTTTTGTTAGGTTTATCCTGAGTCCTATCTTCTGTCCTGCTGTGTTTAGCTCTTCAAGTCTTGAAGTTAGATCTTCTGCGTTAGCTGCAAAGAGAACTATATCATCTGCAAAACGGAGGTGACTGATGTACTCCCCATTTACTCTTAACCCCTTCTCTTCCCAATCAAGGGTTTTAAAAACTTCTTCTAAAATGGCTGTGAACAAGATGGGAGATAGACCGTCACCTTGTCGAACTCCCTTCTCAATCTTGAATTCATCGGTCTCTTCATGAAGCATTACAGAAGCTGTGGCATTCTCGTAGACACTGCGCAAGAGGCGGATGTACTCAGAATCTATCCCTTGATTCTTCAGAGCTTTCAGAGTGGAGGAGGTACTTACCGAGTCGAAGGCCTGTTCATAATCTACAAAGCAAAGGACGAGTGGCATCTCGTATTCATTCGTTCTGTTTATAATTTCCTGTAATGTGTGGATGTGGTCCATAGTGCTGAAGCCTTTCCGGAATCCCGCTTGTTCTCTAGGCTGGGCTGAAGACAGGGTCATCTTAAGACGTTCCGCTATTATCCTCATGAATGTTTTGTAGACAACTGGAAGGAGGCTAATGGGGCGATAGTTCTTCAAATCTTCTTTGCTTCCTTTCTTGTGCAGAAGGGCAATCCTTGCGTGGTTCCATTCCTTGGGAATCATTCCTTGTTTTAGACAATTACTGAATAATTGTGCTAAAACATTAGCAATCTCTGTTCCACCAGCTTTCAGATATTCCACCAACACCCCATCTGCTCCTCCTGTTTTCCCATTATTCATCTGCTTAATCGCCGCCATTACTTCTTCTGGGAGGATTGAGAGGAGATTTTGTGAGCGTTGGCTTTCATCTTGGTTCTCCTCTTCGGCGTTTCCTATCTTCTTGTATAGGTTGCCAAAGTATTCTGCTACAATCCTCAATATTGCTGGTCTGTTATATGTTGTGGTGCCATCTCCTTTCTGTAAGGCTAAAATCTGTTTCTTACCAATTGCTAGGCGTCTTCTAGCCCTCTTTATGCTTTTGTTATTTTCTATGGCCTCTTGCACAATCTTTTCATTAAAATTCCTCACGTCTTCCTTGATTGCTACTCTGATGGCTTTGCAAAGCTCGGCATATTCGATATTATCTCTTGGAGTGTTTAAATTCTTCAGTTCCTTCCGTCGTTTCATCATTTTCCGGGTTCTATCACTAAATTTCTTATCCTTAGGTTTTCTTGGCATGCTTGCTACTTCCTCTGCCGCTTTCTTTACAATTTCCATAACTTTGGTTTCGAGTTCTCCCTCCTGAAGTGCTGAGAATCTATTTCTAAGTTCCAGCTGAAACTTTTTCTCGTTATCTGATAGTTTATCAATATTTATCTCCTCCTTCTTGCAAGAAACCAACTTCTTTCGTTCCATTCGGGGGTTAATATTGATTCTGCATCTAACAATTCTGTGGTCACTTCCAGTGTTGAAATTATTCAAAACTTCACAGTTAGTTACAGTGTAGAGTCTGTTTACCAATATGTAGTCTATTTCATTTTTTGTTCCATTGGGACCTCTCCACGTCCATTTCCTTGTAGGATTTTTCTTAAAGTATGTATTTGTTATATACATATTGGTGCATTCTGCAAACTCTACTAAGCGGTGACCTCGCTCATTTCTCTGGCCCAGTCCATATTGTCCTGCGACAGTGTCATCAGTTTCCCGCTGGCCTACACGAGCATTAAAATCTCCCATAATGACTTTATAGTAGTGGGCCTCCTTGTCATGTTCAGTGCCGAGAGTTTGGTAGAAGTTTTCAATTTCCTCTTCGCTGCTTGCCGCTGTTGGTGCGTAGACTTGGATGACCTGTACTGAGTAACGCTCATTGATCTTTAGTATGAGTTTACAAATTCTATCTGATACACCTTCGATTTTCACCACATTATCCTTCCATCTCTTGTTGATCAAAAATCCAACGCCTCCATTTCTTCCATCCTTGGTACCCCTGTAAAAGAATAAATGTCCTTCCTTCAGAGTAAGTAGCTCCTCTGATTTTCTTCTGACTTCGCTGAGACCGATGATATCCCATTTTATCTTCTCTGCTTCATTGAGTAGTTCCAGCAGTCGTTCTTCACTCTTCAAGCTGCGGCAGTTGTAGGTTGTGAATTGCAGGGTAGTAATTCTTTTCTTCATGATGGACCTCTTCAATGCCACCACCTCCCGGACATCCGAATGGGTGGTGCTTTTACGTCCGGATAAATTTCCATTAAAGAAGCTCATCATGAAAATTGTACTTGTATTTGGGGGGGTTAGGACAATGATTCACCAGGCTGTCCTACTGCCGGTTGGTGAATGCCACTTTCATTATTTGGCCGGAGATATTGTTGAAGCCTTCTTAGCATGGTTGAACCTGGGCTATGCATCGCCTCCAACCTCCGTTAACACCCCTCCGCCCCGATGAGGCAATGAACTGTGGCGGTGATGAGGAGGGGATATATATATATATATATATATATATATATATATATATATATATATATATATAATTTCTTAATTTTTCTCATACGTCACATAAACTATCAAATGTTTTCTTGCGAGTCCTATCTGCCCCCATCAGTATCGTTTTAATTAAGCTTTCTTTACCAGGTGAAAAAACAAGGCTGCTGCAGCTAGTGTATTTATAATAAATTAGCTATTGAACCAGCTATATACCTGAAATTTTGAAGGATTTTATATTAATGGGGTTTATTTATTTATTATGAAACTTACAAAACTGTTTTAAAAATGCATAACAATTTAGTTAAAACTAGCACACATCGCACAGTATGCGCTTAAAGTAGTAAAATTTAATGCAAAATTGAAATTTTCAAATTACTATCGGTATGTGTAGCAGCCATTAAAAGATACGAAAGTTAATTTCCTAAATTTTATAAATCTCCGTCAGTTATATGATACATTTGCAAAAGAAATACCTTGATAGGAAATGATTTCCTGGTCATTTCCAGCCAGTTCCCACCCAGTCAGTACCACTGATCGAAAAACGAATCTTTATATCACACCATATCTCGACTCCTATCCAGAAGTATAAAATAATGATTTTCCCGTCTAACATCCTTTGACCTTCTGTGTAATGGTATCAAGCAAATACATGATAAACTTTCTAATTGTTAGTAATATTTATTAGAATAGTCCCACACCGAAAATATTAAGAAATTGAACACGAAAATTTTGACCTGCCACACACTTTTTGATACTTTTTATATTTATATAATTCTAAAATTATACATGCTGAGTACAAAATTTGGATAAACGCTTGAATGTCTCAAATATCAAACAATGGGAACATAAATTAATTAATTAACTATTTTGGAGCTCCTAGTAAATTGGTTACATCCTTAGAACAGCATCCGGTTGATAAGCTCATTAAATATTAACTAAGGAAAATTTTTAAATTGAATTTCCTGGTATATCTCGACCATCGGTTTTCCTCAGTCGTCGCACAGTGGGCTAGAATCGAAAAACGCTGGCCAAAAATAAGAAAGTGGTTTTTTTAGTGCGGACTTTGTAACTTCGCATTTTCATTTTTCAATAAATTCTGCATCTAACTGCAAAATCATTTGCGTTGGTTCCCGCGCATTACAACTCTACAGGGGTCAAAGTTGACCAATTTTTACGAAAAATGTTTTCGCAAAAAATTCGAATTTTCGCAAAATTACTTACCTTCATGCCTACTCTGAACCAAAATGATCAAACTCATCCGGTATAAAACTAAACAGTATTATAAACCTATTCATTATGCTTCATAATAATGGGCTTGAATGATCACAGTTGAATATTTGAAATATTTATACAACAAAATGGCGGACCCTTATTTTACGTCAAATATTCACCTAAAGTGAGGAAAATAGTAGGGATGTGCCACGATTTACACTGGCTAACTTATACCAAAATATTCTTTGAATCTTCTTTAAGAGGAAACTGAAATGAAATCTTATGAGAAATTGTGACGCCGATAAATAAAGCGACTTTTCGATGGCAATGCAAGAGCAATATTCGCGCGGCGGAGCGCCACTTTCTGAGATTATTAATAATACAGTAATGTGCAGAAGATTAACATGCATCTTCAGGATATACATTAAAGTCCTCCTGAGCCAATAATCGGCTCTTCGGGTGTTTCCTGAGCTTTAAGAGATATTGTGTTTTTACGTGGTTATTAACAGAAATTGCCTTTTAGGTTTTAACAAAATAAACAAATGGTACATATTTTGATAGAATAATATTCTCAAAATATTCTTTTAATTTTATTTTCACTTGGGACATACTTGTCAAAGTATCTTATAAAGTATAAGTACTTCTCCAGAGTAAATAGAAGCAACCACAGATGAGAGACTGCTGATCCGAGATAATCCCATCCAATTGGAATTTTTTGTGGGTCATAAGAACCAACAACCCAAATTATTGTGCATTAGGCGCAGACCGATTTCGAAAAAAAGTATAACTGTAGAAGAGTAAGTCTTTGAGATTCTCTATTTTAAGCGCACTTTTCGTCTTCCTCTTTATGCCTGGCACGTTTTGTAGCCTTTAGTGATGTTATTAATTTTATAAATACTCGCTTAAAGTCATTTTTTTGAAGCTGTAGAAGCAGTATTGTATTATGAAAGAATTAAATTCGTGTTTCGTTGAATCTGATCGAATCTCATGCGTTATTCGTTCTTCTTCAAAAACTATTGGGCATGAACGAAATGAATAACTTTGGCTGCTCATATTTCCTCCCAACATAAAATTTTCCTTCAATGCAGACATAGAATGAACTTGTTTATTTCGGTTAATGCTCTACATGGACGCAGGATGAACGTTTTCGTAGAAATTATGCTTAATTATGATATGAGAAAGTAGAAAGCGTTCTCGGGTTTACAACCGGGTTACCTCCTGCCAAATGGTCAACGTTTCGGGAGCGTACCCTGCCCCCATCTTCAGGAACTACTCAGTAGTTACATCATATTCACCGGGAAAGGACATTTCTTGTACTGTAAATTAGTTCAACGGAAGAAGGGAAATTTAGAAACAAACGTAATAAACATAAAATGGAGCACAAATAACAATGGATGATAGTGGAACTCAAAGAGGAAATAGGGTGCCTGCTTCCATTGAAAACGAATTTGTGAAAGTGGCCATGTTGTTTGGGCGCCATTTATATTAGCAGGGAATTTTGATTTAAATAATTTACATATTATCGCACATAATACTATACGTAAAATGATAGCAATATAGGCCATCTGTCATCGCTATAATCTTTTTACTATCTGGCCGAGAAAATCAAGATCGTTGAGAATAGGGATCATGTCGTCGCGTATTTCGTCATTTAAATCTCACCTAAGGAATATCTCTAATAATTATCGTCTATAGAGTTTTATTGTTAAAAGATACCTAGTGGAGAGCTCCGATCATTTTTGACTCACTGCTATCGAGCTTGTAGTCTCTCAACGAACCGCCTAACGAAATATTGTAATATTCATAGATTCATGAATACAATTAGAGCTTCCGCCAGTTAATCCCACATAAATGTCGACCAATTCACACATTTCAATTTTTGCACCTCCAAGATATCAGTCTTCCTTATCTTTAAACCAAGAAATGTTAAGGAAGAATAGATGAGGCTTGGAAACCAGAATTAAGATTCAGTGGCAATAGATTTTCCTGACAATTGGAAATATTTCCCAAGATAGGAAGCTGCACCTACCTTATTTAAGAGTAATTACGGGTAATCCGTATGAAATGTCAGCATTTCTAGTGCTGTACCTGATAATTGCTGAGGGAATAAACTGGCTTCTCATTAAAAAAAATTAGGGAAAATAGGAAGCCTAAATTTTAATTATTAAATGGCTTTTCTCAATGTCAGAGGAACTCAGATTCATAACATCTGATTTAGCAGTTTTAGTAAATGTAATTTCCGTAAAAACATAGCCATAGCTAAAGGACTATAAGGTATGGCGGAAATAACTAACAACAAAGATTCATAATTTCTTAATAACGCAGTTTCACCAAGTACCGGCTTCTTCAATTAATTTGACTTTAAGGAAATTACTCAAAGAAGTAGGACCATAGAAAGCTGTATCCACTTCGAAGCGAATTGATTCCAATCATTGGGAGGGTATAATCTGAAGATTATTGACATTATGGGCAGGCAAACGTTTATAACTAGTTCCCCTTAATGGATAAAAGAAAGTTTAACTAAATATTGTGACCGGGTGTAATTGTTAAAATTCCCTTAGCTACGCGTATAATTTTATCATTGAGAATCTTCAAGGGATCTGAGAAGAGCCCACAAACACTGTGAATGGTCTCCCAGACTGCCCATGTCTCGGACCGTCACTGCTTTCAGCAGTAGAATTAAACATATATTAACCATAGAAAGATCACTCCCACAGAAGTTTAAGGTTCGGAAAATTCAAATTCAAATATTAAGTTCTCAATATTTACTTTCATCTTTTCAGGCTTTTTCGCTATTTCTTCTAAACAATGAATTACATAAACCTTTGGGATATCCTTAGAAATCAATTAACAACAAAATGGGAAAATTTAAGAAATATCTATATGCGTAAACAAGCTTTCCTTGAGTTCTTTTTCATTACTATCATTGGATGTATAGTGTTTTCCATTCTTTTATCCCATTAAATGATAGACACAGTTATTAGTTTCGTAGATTTTAAGAACCTTTAAAATTAGTGTATAAGTATCACCGAAAGCAAGTGAATCCATTTTTTTCTCTCAATGTTGATAATAGCCAAAACGTTAAACTCATCTAGATTCGCCTTTCGCCTTTATCAGTAAGGGTTTTATATTCTTAGCAATAATCTGAAGTAAAGCATCTAGGTTTCGGTTCTTAGATTTAACCGCGTGAATTCATGGTTTTGCCACTTGCAATGTTTTGGTCCAATTCAATATTGTACATTTTAGAAGGTAATATTAAACCTATATTAACTTATGGTAAGCTCTTGACTCATAATTAAATTATAAGCATTCTCACCTGTGTGAGGATAAGGCTTTTCTCTGAGGGAGCGATGCTCTGCGTACAACAGGAATGAGGCAAATATGACTCCGATACTACGTCCACAAGAGGGGAATCACAACTGTGGAGTCATCCATTAATTATTATTTTGGAGCTCCTAGTAAATTGGTAACATCCGTAACACAGCATCCGGTTGATAAGCTCATTAATTATTAACTGAAGAAAATTGTTCCATTGAATTTCCTGGTATAACTCGACCATAGGTTTTCATATTCCGTTGCGCAGTTTCTTCTTTCAAAATTATAATGTTAATGTTAAATTGTTAATTGTGTGCGTATCATTTAAATTTAATAATTGTTAATGGTTTAAATGATACATAAATTTATTTTACTGCGCATAGAAAATTGACTATTTTTCATGATTTTAAGGTTAAATATATTTCCGGTTACTACTTTTGTAGCTAGTTTTGAAGATCTGAAAACTGTTGAAAGGATAACATACAACAGTTATAAGGAAGCGGCTGATCTTTGAAACTTCCTAGATATTTAGTTTGTATACATACATATACATGCAACGCAACACAGAGTACTTTGTTAATTACTAGGTTTCAATTTAACGAAAGCATTGAGAAGGCAAGAGAATTAATTTCTACAGGTATTCTCTACTACGAGCATTTTCTTCAAGAGAGAACCACTCGAAAACTATGTTCAGAGGAGCAGATAATGTTACATTCAGGTTATATTCGGTAAGCCCAAAGGATGAAGAGAGATTTTATTTGCGATTACTACTTCCGAATGTGAAAAGAGCGCGTAATAATTTAAGTACATAATTTAAATTCCATCATTTTGCAAGGGGGAATATACTAGTTTAATGTAAATGTAAATGAAAATGAATTTTGTAAATGATATGTAAATGAATTTTATAAATGTAAATGAAATTTTGAAAATCGTTTACAGTGGCTTTCAAGACCACTTAATTAATATCAAAAGCCATTGTAATAAACGAGGTTAAAACGTCTACCTGCGTCTAATTGATTGCTATTATTGAATGCTCTTGAATTTTATATAAGCATTGACAGCTTTCCCTTGAGATGTCGCGGGCAATACTAGTCACAAATATTGAATCGGTAATATAGTTGCTAAAAGTAGTTAAATACCTTTACACAGTATTATATAAGGTATATATATATATACAAACATATTTACAAACATCGGGACGTTTGCAATATCAACAAACGCTGATTGATCGATATCTTAAAACTGCAATAATATACATCAGATGCAAATAGCGAATATTTTACATCCAAAAGATAAGGAATTCTATCAGCTCTAAAATTAGATATTTGCAGAATTTCACGTGGTTCAATTTTTTTTGGTGGATACGCGTTATGGCCAATACGCCGTATTATATTACTACTTCTTTTATTACTACTGTTAAAATGCCTGGCCGCAGAATTTCTACCTTTTCGGTAAATGAATCGAAAATAATTTGAAATTCCCGCATCACGTTTCAAAAAGTAGAGTCGCGTGGTGTCGAACCCAGTATCATTTTGAATATTTGAATACATATAATGCACTGGCATAAATAAAACTTATTTCATTCAAATTTTGAAGTGGATATCATAGATTGAATGTTCGAAAAAAATACTTCGTTAACATAAAAATCTTCATTTGAAATGCATAGGGTAGTGTAAATGGCTCTGTAGGATCAAACCAAGGACCATCAGGAAAATCATTAACAGCATAAATTACAATTATGTATTATCTCAACTTACATGCCGAGTTTTAAGATTTTATGTTATCGGGAAGGTGTACAGTTCCCCACAAAAAATCGAGCGGCGTAGTCGTAGCCGCATAAGATTGAGGGACTTTTAAATACAGGGTTTGGCAACAGCATATGGCCGAGAGATAAGGCTGGCTCTTGTCGTGAGGTCCTAGGGAATGCTATACCAGCGATTTCTGGAACTGTTTCTTTAAATAGTAGGGTATTTTATTTTGAAAAGGGCAGTCGCTATAAGTTAGAAACAGATTTCACTCTATTCGTTACGAGGAGTCCCAACATTTCTCACCTTCATACCATTTCCGGCTTCCTTGAATTTTACTACTACAACACATTTATGAAATACTATTTATTGTTAAATTTAAGTATAAATTACGTTAAATTAGTCGGAATATAAACAAGTTATAAAGGTTCATTATGTAGAAAACCAAAAATTTTAAAATGGTTCGTCGCAGTTAAAAACTAAGTCATATTTAATAATTTACGCGGATTGCCAATTTTTTCAAACCATATTACCATGATTAACTTATGTAGTAATATATTTACGATACGATTATCTGAAGAAAATCACCATTACGCAGAGCATATCGATAACTCAACGCTCAGTATTTATCGCTTTTATGAGTAGTAGTATTTTATAAGTGATTCGAAAATAGAGGTAATTTCGCACGTGATGCGGTGAAGCTGAGGGATGTTACCAGGTCAATGGATGGAAGGCCGATTAAAATGTTTTCAGTATCAATATAATGCTATTACTATATAGTTTTTAAATACGATAGAGGTCGAGTATTTTGTGGTTTTCATTGTTTTTATACAATATTTAATTAACTGTTTTTGTTTCTTTTCTTCAGAATTTTGATCGCAACTTACGCTACCTTGACTGCGCGGGAGAAGGAGGGCGGTGATCCTGAGGGATGATTCTTGGTCAAAGGACGGAACGCTAAATAAAATGAGTACAATTGGTATATAATGCTTTTACTATATATTTTTATGTAAGACAGAGAGCGAGTATTTTTGGATAATTTTGTAATTTTTCTTTGTTTATAAATCAATTTTAATAAACAGTTTTTATTTAAATTCTTCAGAACTTTGATTGGAAATGTCGCTACCTTGAGGGTGCGAGAGTATGGGCTGGGTGATTCTGAGAAGTTTTGCTTGTTCACCGAAGTGATCGCCGAATAATATGAGTAAAAATGGAAAATAATGCTATTATTGTATATTTTAAGTAAGATATTGCACAATTATTTTGTGATATTTCTTTGTTTTAAAACGGCGGTGGAGAGAAGTAGTCGAAAGCGTTTGGCAACGTCGCATAAACATCTGAAGACAGCAGCTCGCATTCAGCTTCGTCCGCTACTGACAAACAGCAAGTGAAAACAAATGTTGATAATTCTTTATATGTGCTACTGTGATTTTCCGATATCAGTGATTTTAAACTGTGACTGTATCACAACTTGAATTCCTCAGTTATCTTGATAGTGATTGAAGGAAATTGTGACTATTGGATTCTATTTATGTGGCATATTGCAAAGTTATAGTTATTTACAATATTAAAATGGGTATATTGATGGATAAATCATGGAATTTATTGAATTCACATTCAAACAAACTTTTATAATATAGTGTGTTTTATGAAAATGAAAATAGATAATAGTGAGTGGCATTGGAATAAGTGTGGATTGAGGCTTCTTTATGCTGTTTCTTTTGAACAAAATCCAAGAAAAATATCTATATTTTCCACTAAGGCAAGTACTCGTGACCCCTTGGGAGGGGTCGCGAGGGGATGGTCCCCCGGAGGGGTGGCGATGGGGTTGTTGTTACATCCTTCCATATTTGCGTAATGTTGTAACAAATACAAGATGGAAAAATGCAAATAATACTTTTTTAATAATAGTTTGAATGTACATAAGCCACTGTGATATAATTCATATTATAAAAATTATACATATATATCTAACAAACATAAAATAAACTGGTTTAATAATGAACTGCTGAATATGAGGAAAAGACTACTAAGTCTTAAGAAGCAAGTAATAAGCAATTCTAATCCAGAGGTATTTGAATATGTTTGAATCTGGTGTCTACCCATTAAAATTAAAACTCACCAAAACTATCCCAGTATTTAAGAAAGGTGAGAAAAAAGACCCATCTAATTACAGACCAATATCCATAACACGCATTTTTTCCATGGTAGTGGAGAGAGCAATATGTTCAAGAATATGTAAATATTTTGAAGTGAATAATCTGATTAGTAACACCCAATGAATTTAATGATTCAGAACTTCTGCGTAAACGATGAAGTTGCTATTTCGTCATTTGCTGAATGCTTTTGGTTAAAATATTCGGAAATATAAGATCTCAAACCATCAAATTATCGAACTTTACTTGCTTTGATGTATGAACAATTGACCAAGTGTAAAAACTGGCTGCATTAATAAAATTTATTTATGTTAGTCCTTGAGAATTATTGTTATCTAAAATGGGGTCGTAATTAGAAATTGGAAAAAATCACAATATTTCAGGTAGATTGATAATCGATAACAAAGATTTCAAAATATCTACAAAGACAAGCAGTAAACTCAGACGCCTGGCGCCAGAAATTCTCTCTAAGATTCCACGCAACTGCAGCTGTGCGACGTTAGTTTCACATTCCTTCGTCATCAGATTCACTGTAACAGTCTTGTTAAAGGTGTAATACTGTGTGTGCAGAATTACATGGACGGAATTGGATCTTGAATTCCATGGTCACTTAAAACGAATAATCCAGTAAGTAGCTTTGTCATTATTTCCTGTTGAATCATTTTATATCATCAATTAAATCCTGATCATGTGACAAATAACAAAACCCCATCGTTGGTAAAAGATGATGCATCCAAGTTTCGGTAGCAATCACCAACTTTCCTTTTACAGATTCAGGATAACTGTGAAATATAAGATAGAGTCGGTTATGGATTAGATATATATAGAATAGTAAATTCTGCAAATGATGGAGATGTATAACTTAAGTTTGGCCAAAGGTTAAGCACAAATTATCATACTCATTTATTTCAGTTTTCAAGTAAATGATCTATTAAAATAATTCTCTTTCCCATCTTAGCCATAAGATATATATTAAACACCTGAGTTTAATTTAATTTAAACTTATATTTTATTTCACAGATATAAATTTGAGAAAGCACACAGCGTACGACCATAATCGACGCTTTCCCTCATCATCACCGAAAAATTGCTAGCTCTTTATTTGCTAATTGACTTAAAATATATTCTTTAGTTTGGTCAAATGGAATGTAATACCATAAAGCAATTTCAATCAAGAGAATTGTCATATTGGATGCGTTCATTACATGAAATAATCAAACTAAGATAAGACAAATATTTCCGCGAACACTTAGCATAAACACAATAAATCTACTTTTACTGCGGTCTACCTGATATCTCACATCTTAAATATTCGTCGTTACCTGCATGTTAAATTGGTGGCGTCAATCCTCGCTTGCAGTAGCCAGATTTTCCCATTAGAGCGCCACAGTTCGCTCAAGAGAACTGCGTCTTCCTCTATTGCACGAAGAAAAGGAATAACTGTGCATCCACATTCAAATGGATTATATCCCAATTGAATAGTGGCATGGCTGTATTTGTGCTTTTCGCATTTATGGGTAACGTTCCGGGCCAACTGAAAGATAATGAGTGAGTAGTTTATATTTAAGTGTCAGTCATCCGAAAATTCTTATAAAACTCCACTCGTTTCGCGAATTGCGTTCAAGTATAGTTTTAGACGGAGACAAGATTAATGCCGATTTTCAGGGCCTTTATGGAGGAAGCCTGGGTGGTTATTGGGGAAATACGGCTGGGGAAACGCGGGGACCGAAGGCCGGATGACGAAAAGTGGGAGACGAAACGAAGGTACGCTTTGCCCCTACGCGGGAGGCACATTCTACTTTCTACAGAGGCTTCTTCGTGACGTAACAGCTCGCGGCCGAAGAGAAGACGTCTTAGACTCCAGCCAATGAAAAACCGTCTCTCATCGAACGATTTCGCCAAAACCGCCGCAATTTAAACGCGATGCATGGCAGAGGACGGGCCTTCGATAGGTAAAATTTTCATCCTTTTCTTATCATGCCAAAGAATATCGCACGGATGACTGCAAATTCAACATTCCATCGAACTAAAGTGGTACTACTATCGAGATTGACGTATTAATGGATACATTTATCTTCATTAATGACATAATTTCATATATTAAGTTTTAAATCGAATTAACTACGGTAATTCTAGGTAATATTCCTAACAAAAATTACTGTGGCACTTGGATCTGAAAATTATCATAGGACTCTGACTCCACTGAATCCATTTAAGCACCATCAACATTAGGTTAGTAATGGAATTTTTTAATATTTGGGTTTTAGTATTCGAGGATGGCCGGATTAAGTTTCTTAGGGCAGGGCAATAAAGTTTTTCTCAGCTAGGAATATCCCCGGTCCCCTTCCTTCGTCCTCCTCAAGGTGTACCGTTCGAACATGGGTAAGTTATTTCAAATAGCAGCGTAAATTCTTGAGAATCTGCTTTGAAAATATCCCCGTCGATAAAAACTTTTTCTACCGAAAAGATGATTTGTATTATTCAGCTAGAAATGAAATGACGCGTAAAACCAGCGAATAGTTATTCCTGACTGTGGCATTTAAATTTATAAAATGTTTACTAAAAACAGGGTAATTTTGCGGCAGAAAAAGGAGGTGGAGGGAGCTGGACACGCTAGCCATTACGGGAGCTATTGCATGCAGAATTCAGTGCATTTGCATCTAATATAAATTGGAAATTAACGCAGATTTTTAAACTCTATATACTTAGAAACTAGGAAATGATGGTTTAAACTGTAATAATGTTGCTATAATAATTGTCCAAAAAACCTATCCTTAAAGTATCATTACGATCCGTTTCCGCAGAGGGTAAGCGTCCCGTTAGTAACTCAGTTGGGTAGAAACGTCTATGTTTATGAACAAATATTAGAGAAAATAATTCTGAGAGTCAGTATTTACAGCAAATATACTTTCTAATTAACATTAGGTTACTAATGGAATGTTTTAATTGTAATACTTATTAAGTAATCCTCATAAAAGTTGCAAAAAAGCAGTCCTCAGATGGATAGGAACGTCTTCGTTTACGAAGAATTATCATAGAAAATCATACTCACCGTCAGTATTTACAGTAAATATAGTTTCTAATTAAAATAAGGTTACCAACGGAATGTTTTTATTGTAATATTTATACAGTAATCCTCGTAAAAGTTGCAAGAAGCAGTTCTTAGTTCCTCGGCTGGATATGAACCTCTACGTTTACGAACAAATGTCAGAGGAAATAATGCTCAGGGTCAGTATTTAAGCAAATATAGTTTCTAATGAACATAAGGTTAATAACACAAATAATAATAATAGCTATGCAGCGTAAAATTAAATAATAACATCATTAGCGAAAGGGAGATCACCGTCCAAAACCCGCTATTTGGGTTTTATTCATAAACAAACAATTTGAAGTTTATTGCTTGATTAGATGATTCTGCAACCTTTAAAAGTAATATACAAATATTAATATAGCACCTATGCAGCGTAGTTAACCACTGAAGACACACAAATCTCGGTAGGTGGACGCAAAACAAAGCCACAGACACGTCGGTCGCCGATATCTACTGCTACGAGGCGCTCGGCTTCCGTTCTCGCAGATGGAGAAAGCGTCGGCAGCCGCTAGTGCCTCCCGAGTAGCGTTTTAAGCAGAAACCCGTAGTCGTGACGTATTTGCGGTTCGGTCTACGATATTGTAGATTTGAAAGCCTCCCCAATAACCCCCCTGACCTGGGAAGTGTTTCTTCTCGGGAAGGCAATGAACTCTACCCTTAGTGGACCTTTTCTAGGGGGCTAGAGCCCAGACCCTCGCCCCGAGAGGGGAGTTTCGCAAAACTGACCGGGTGTAGTACGAATTAAAGAGTTACAAACAATTCAAATTAGCAACGATTTGCTAACTTCGTTGTATCACTCGTCCAAAGAGTAGTACCAGCATCTTTAGTTCGACCTTTTACGATGAAAGTTTAAGTTTCGCATGTTTTCATTATTAATTAGCCGATGACACATGGAAACGCTGCTAAGGAAGAAGGCACATTGGCCAGGTTTGATATTTAACTGATGGGATTGTACAAGATTTAAAATTCAAATGACATGTGATCCTACTTACCAACCCAATCCTTTCAAACCCTGGCCAATGTGTCCCAGGAACAAATAAACCTCATCATTAAGCTCGTTTTAGTTATAATTTGAATGTCATATTGAACTAGAACTTGATATATTTATGCAGATTCCTTTACGCTATATTAGAATATCATATTTAAGCGAAATATTGCATCATAAATCAAATGAATATGGACCGGAGATAGCATTAAATTGCCATACTAAGTCAACCACGAGAAATGTATGCAATATATAACACGTATATATTCACCACTTTTGTCCATCTGAAGTACTCTTTGTATAATACCAAGAAAACAAAACACATTTCAATCATAGATTTGTGTGGTTTTGTTATATAATACGTTTAGATTGAAAAAAAATATGATAGAAGTTTTAGTATACTAAGAATAAACAGTACCGCTCACCATTGCAGAGGGAAATTCTATGCTTCCAATCATGTTGTTCCTTAGATTCACCGTTAGGTGGTGGCTAGCATGGTATGGCTCAATATTTCCATATTCTTGTTTGAAGTCACAGTCAGGAAAAATAAGAAAACTGATTAAAGGAGAATCGGGCTTCTTTTTGTAGGCATCGAGGAAACGGTAAGAGGAGAACAGCAATTCTTGATAAGTGAGGTGCTTTATCTTGTTGTAGCTAAGATCTAGTATCCTCAGCTTAGGGTTATGTATTCGGAAATCTATACTGATGTCCGTTATTTCCTTATTAGCAAGGTACAGCTCCTTTAAGAAAAAAAACAGAGATCATGCAAAGTTACTTAAAGATAGAGATTTAGCAAACATTATCATGGTCATTGATTACTGATTGATTACTGAAAAATTTTAAAATATGTATTCTAACTCTTCTCTTTCTTTTCACTTTATATTTGTTTATATAGTTTTAAATTATGCAAATATTTTTGTATAATTCTATGGTCAGTATATAACAATAAGATGAAAGAAGAGAGAGAATCTTAGGACCCTAAATACTATTTTTAAATGATTTATCATAGATTGAAATTCTTACACAAATTTTATTTATCGTATGGATTAAATGTTCCCCGGATGTTTTTTTAAATTTTAACCATCTCTTAAGGTAATTCCTAAGATAGATTAAATCTTCTACATCTTTTAAGTTATTAAGGAGATATGATATTTTCCCAACTGAATTCATATCTAAATATATAATAAATTTGTACAGGGGGTCGTGTCTGTGCATTGATCCGATTTCAAAAGAGTTGTATTGCTGGATACTAAGGTTGTTTCCGAGTCCGAAATACCTTTTACAAATTTTCATGTCTATCTGTCTGTCTGTCTGTTACAGCGTCACTCAAAACCTATCCAACCGACATTGATGAAATTTGGCATGATGGTGATTTTTCATCCGACTTTCAACATAGACTACCTTCAATCACCTATCCTTCTCCAGTTCGTCCCCAGTCGGGGTCAAAAATCCATTTCACGCTATTACTCTAAAGCTAAATATTTTCAATATTTCAAAATTCGTACACTATCAAAAGTCTGTACTGCGCAACTGATTGACTACTTTTTTTTGACCCAACTTTACTCGGTTCTACTCCATATAGTAGAAGAGTTTCCATAAGAAATAGATGGGAAAAATTTTTTATCATTTGCAGGGGACTTTTCTTTAATAAAATAAAATTATAAATAGTGGTCGTTGGAAAATATCATTAACACCTGAAGAAAGGTAATGCAATGAAAAATTTTATTTTGGTCGTACAATTTTGCTTTCACTTCGAGGTTGTGAGAATTCGAAGGTAAAATACGAAACTTTTATAAAATTCTGACATTGTAAACAACCCGTCGTCAAGACCAAGCTATATTTTTTAATTCAAGTTCGTTAACATAAGCGTGTCTGCAGCAACCAAGCTTTTCTATAGCAACATCAACGTTTATTGATTTTTAACGTGAAATTAATGTTAATCGTGGTATTAAATGAATTTTCTTTTCTCATATAAAGTAATTATATCTTCTTAGCTTGGTAAGTTAATAACTTTTTCATTCTTATTTTCCGATCTAAATACTAATCGTTTCATTTAGCGTCCCTCCGTTCATTGAATCGTCAACTCTATAGAATGAATTAATCAAGATCGTTGAAATAAATCTGAATTCAGTGATTGCTTCGTTTGAAGTGTATAGAATCGGATTTAAAGCATCAAGGAATCACAATCCTTTTAAACCTGAATGGAAAGGTAAATGAATTTCTGCTTTTAGATATAAATTTGGAAATTAATCCAAGAAATGTTTTATTCGATCCTCTATTGGTGTGTTTAAGTATAGGTACTATCCTATTATATCTTTTCTTGATGATGATAGTCATACTCATTGCTTTTTTTGTTATATCTTCAAAATTATGCTTAAATATTCATATTAAACGATAGCCGATACGCTATTAAGTTTGTTAGACTATAAAATATGGTACACCTCTCTCAGATTATGGGCGACAGTCCTATATTTTTATACTTTGGTTCTAAACTAATTTAAGACAGGTTAGATTCTCCTCTCTTAAAAAAGGGCTAATATATTTAACTGCACTACCAAACCCCGTTGAGTTTCAACGGGTACCTCATCTAGTATGTAATAAGATCGTCTAAGTTCTTTTATATTAATTTCATATTGATAATGAGAGTTCGTTACAAAAACATCATCATGTCACGCTGCATTTCTGCACATTTTGCAAGTTTATAATTAACCGTAAGAGTGCACGTTGCATTTTATTTGCCGGAAGATGGAAATTTAACTGAAACCGGTCGTTTTTTGTAATATATTAATTAACTCGTGTGGAAGTTACTAAAGTTTTATGTTTACCTTCATCGATAACAAAGGACATCTAAACCAAAAGGAATATGATAGGTTTAGTCATGCAAGGATTTATTATTTTTTACCATAAAATGAAACAAAATCAACTAGGCGGTATCATTTTCAGTTTTAAGTTAAGATTAAAAATTTCTTTTGAAACTTTAGAATTAACGATAGAGAGGAGGAAATGAACCTTAATTTACGAATATTGAGCCACATTCATAAAAGGATTCGGGATATGAAAATCGAATTTTATAAAAAAAACCTTTGTCGGCGATTAGGATTAAGAAATTCTGTGTTACAAATTACTACACTTATAAAAAATTGATACTTTCAGTATGGAGTGTGAAACTACAATCCAAGCTAGGTTTTCTGAATTTCCGATAATTGAAATCCATCAAGAACGGAATTCAGCATGCAGCATTAATGCTTCCTCACTCACTATCGTCACCATTACAATAAATATGTTTATTCTGTAGAAAACGAGTCGTTTCACAGTGGGCTAGAATCGAAAATAGTAGGCCAAAAATACGAAAGTGATTTTTTTGAGTGAGGACTTTAAAACTTCGCATGACCATTTATAAATAAATTTTACATATAACTGCGAAATAATTTTTGTTTATTTTAGCGCATTACAATTCTACAGGGGGTCAAAGTTGACCAAATTTTACGAAAAATGCAGGTCACTGATTTTTCGCGAAATTCTTCAACTTCAAACCGATGCTTAACCCAAACTAGGAAAATCATCGGGTAACATATAATGTCATATTATAAATATGTTTTTTTCCCTCATAATGTTTGTTTTCAATGAGCTCTGTTGAATATTTATATGCTTTATAATATAAAATGGCGGACCCTTATTTTGGAACAACTTTTTACCTAAAGCGAGGAAAATAGTAGATTGAGACACCGTGTGACAAAGGATTACTTACACTAGAATAAGCTATGAACTTTCCTTAATGGGAATCTGAAATAAAATCTTGCCCCAAATTTCCCCAATGATATATAAATCGACTTTTCGACAACGCTACAAGGGCCAAATCCACGCGGTGGAGCACCGTCCTCCGTTACTCTCTCGTGTTTTGAGAAACGAACTTTGTTAAAACTTCTTTGATTATCCGGAGATACTCTATCCAACTATCATTTACTGTATTTGCACCAAAGAAGCGGAAAAAATCATCCTTTCACTCGTTAATATAAACCTTAAACTCCGAAACATTAGCTTTGCGAATTACATATACTTGCCTCGGTGGCTTAAGAGATTTAACCGCTACTGCTTTCATCCCCGCCATTATGACATCATGGTCTGAAATACCGTCAACTATATCGAGATTAGTTGGTTGGGTGGTGGTGGCTAGGAAATCTAGGATGTTACCTTCACCCGCACGAGTCGTTCGAGTATTCGTCATGTTTACCTGTTCTATCGCATGCAACGATAAAGTATCGATTAATTTTTGAGAAAGTTTTCTCTCTCTACTAGAGTTGGAGCATGTTAAATTCCGCCAATTAATATGTGGTAGGTTGAAATCTCCTCCTACAACTATGATGGGATCTTTTACTTTTTGACCGATTATCTGTAACGTCTCGGATAAATTGTCAATACAATACTTTCGACATCGGGAGGTCGATACAACGAACAGACATAAATCTTACTACCGTTTGGTCTTAAAATCGAGCACCAAATCATTTCGCTCCTGCTATTTTCTACAAACTCATCTCGCTGACTAATCAAATGGTTCTTGACAGCAATAAAAACTCCACCGCCTACTCTACCCTGTCTATCTTTGCGATATATCACATAATCTGGAGGAAATATCTCGCTTGAATTAATGTCTTCGCTTAACCAACTCTCAGATCCTAGTATGATATCTGCGCAAGTGCTCCTTGTAAGGTTAAGAAATTCCACCTGCTTATTACGTATGCTTCTGCAATTCACGACTATTATTTTTAGATCTCTTAGTTCGCGCTTTAAATTTGGATTTCTGTTTGGAATAACCGTAACGTTTTTTGAATTGGATTTCTCTTTATTGTCAATGCTAGTGTTTCTATTTCTGGGACTAAGATCATGCGTTTCTATTTGCCTATTTACGTGGGTGTTATCTATAATTCCTACCGCTGAATGTACTTTCTGTTTTTTTTTTATTCCCCTTTAGATTTAAATTTTTCCCTCACAACTCTATCTGCGTTATATCGCTCTCATTTAAACCGGAAGAATTGGACTCATAACTACCTGAGGTGGCGTACTCTGATAATCGTCTAACCTAAAAAAACCCTATTTACCTCGTAAATCCTACGTGCCACCAGCTCCGCAGCCCGGGCAGTATAATGAACGCCAGAACGATTAAGAGGTAGCCGACATGAATCAAGAACCGGCCTCAAATCGACGAACCCGACCCCGTTGCTCCTACAGAAGTCCCGCAGTCTTTGGTTCAGGCCGACAACGCGACTCCAAACCTCAGAACCACGGTTCGACCGCGGAACTATGCTGCAAAATGACAGCGACACACGGACACCCGACTCACTCTCGAATGATAATCCCTGACTTCAAAGTCATTTAAATGTTTGGCAATGTTAAGAAGTACAACAAATGCCACTACAACTTTGGGAATATTTGCCAACTTTACCCTGAAATCATACTACTTCAAAATTGGGAACCGTCATTTCAGTTTCCCAAAGCAATACTATATTCCCAAGGAAAAACGGACTTGAAAAAAGTCTGACAGGGCCGGGATCTTCCTCTAACCGGGAGGCTGCCTTAACCATCTAGGCTACCCGACCAGAACATTTCAACAAGCCGTTTCGGGAACTTTGTGCGCAAGGGCAAGTGCAGTTTCGTCCGACTGAGCGGCATCGTCTGCCGCCACGGCCTCAACGAGGCACCGGCAACACAAAGAGGTGTGAGGAGAAACCCCCCTAAGGATAAACAAATAAGGAAAGGGTAAAGGTGACTTTGCACATAAGGGCGTGCACCCAGAAAAATTCCCAAGGAAAAACGGACTTGAAAAAAGTCTGACAGGGCCGGGAATCGAAGCGGCCGCAGACGATGCCGCTCAGTCGGACGAAACTGCACTTGCCCTTGCGCACAAAGTCCATTACGTCTTCCATTACATCTTCGTCTGTTGCTGGGAATTCAATCCAGTGTTCAGCTTGTGCTATCACTCCGTTCAGAGTACTAGACACGACTCGCAATACCGTGCTTCGATCCACTCCTAGCTCTTCGCCAACGCCTTTTTGAAACCCCGGATCCACGAGATACCTTAAAAATAATTTCATTCTATGCAAGGGAGTCAAAGCTCCACCTCGATGGTCAATTACTTCCCCTAAGAAAGTCTCTGCTAACCACTTTACGTTGTCCTCCTCGAAACGGAATAAATTTTTATGGTCTTTATTAAATGGACTCGATAATCTTCCTTGGTTCTATCCCAGAAAGATATTTAGGTGTCCGTACGGATTTCAGATGGTTATAATGGAGTCTTATTTCAGGACCTCCCCGATATGATATGGAAATCAAACTTTGCATTAAATATGTATAGGTCCTAACAAGTTGTAACGTCTACACGCATCTGCCAATATATCCTGGGTTCGACACCAGGTGTATACAATAATTAAAAATTGCTGCGATTTTTAAGATTTTTTTTAACACTTCCCCGATAAAATGGAAACTTGAAACTCGACAGGTGTTATGGCCAATACGCCGTAAACATTTCAAATCATTGACGATCCTAGGATACTAATTCACAGGCTAAACCACAATCGTCATTGGCATGAAAGTTTTTCGTTGTATTGGCCATAACGTGTATCCGCCAGAAAAATTGCGATTTTGAACCACAGTGTCACAGGTTTGATTCCAGAGGGAACGAAAGTCCCGATTTTTCCCCTTTAAAAGATTGGTTTGATTTTCAGGAATTTTAAAAAAATACTTTCCGGATAGGTAGAGAATCTAAAATCAAAGGAGCCTATATGTATGGTCATGAACTATCGAAAACATTAATGATCTTTACATTTAATATCCTGGGTTCAATGCCAGGACGATGCAAAAATCTGTCATTTAAAATACATTGGGGTTACTGTTCATTATTTTTTTATGCATTTGTCGAAATGATAGGAAGTTCTTGCTAATATGTAAGATGTATATAAAGTCTTGGGTTATGAAAAAAATAGATACGATCATGCTGCTCCTAGGTTCGATGCCAGACTACATCAAAATTTCTCACATAAGGAATATAAGGGAAATGTAGGACGTCGTTTAAGGCAGTTGCAGCAAGTATTTCTGCTTGAGTTTGCAAACATTGTTAAATATGGTAAACTGCTGTTTTGTTGCATACTAAGTTTCGATGCCAGTCGGATAAAATACAGCGAATTTTAAGAAACTTTTCATTCCATTTCTTTATTTTGAGGACAATCTCGATATGATTCCGACTTGAAATTAGTTTTATCGATATGCTTGCAGTATGCAAGCAATATTTTACTCGCAGATATTCATAGATGCTTCTCCGGTTTCATTCATGGATATAGATAAATAGATAGATAGATAGGATAATAATTCACAGGCTTTACCACAAGGGTCATTGACTTGAAATTTTTGCAGCGTAATGGCCATAACATTAAACCGCCAGAGAAATCGCGATTTTGAACCACAGTGTCATAGGTTCGATTCCAGAGGGCCAAAAATTCCCAATTTTTCACTTTTAAAGCATTGCTTTGATTTTCGGGAATTATTAAAAAATACTTTCCGGATAGGTAGAGAATCTAAACTCAAGGAGTCTATATATATGGTCATGATCGATCGAAAACATTAATGACTTCTACAGAAAATATCCTGGGTTCGACGCTAGGACGTTGCAAACATCTGTCATTTAAAATACATTGAGGAACTTTATCTTTATATTTTGATGCACTTATCGAAAAGATAGGAAGTAATTCATAAAATAATAGGAACTGATTCTTAATATACATCTTTTGCTAGAAGATGTATATTAAGAATCAGTTTAAGAAAAAAATTATATTATATAAAAATTATTCTCATAAGGAATATATGTGAAAAGTAGGACGTC
This sequence comes from Sympetrum striolatum, assembly GCA_947579665.1. Taxonomy (NCBI): domain Eukaryota; kingdom Metazoa; phylum Arthropoda; class Insecta; order Odonata; family Libellulidae; genus Sympetrum; species Sympetrum striolatum. The sequence continues at coordinate 78,380,188 of OX388348.1, read as the reverse complement.
GTTTGAGGCAGTTGCAGCCTATATTTCTGCTTGAATTTTCACACGTAGTTAGAGATAAAGAACTGCTGCTGTACTGCATAATAGGTTCCACCAGGAATTCCTGGGTTTGATGCCCGACGGATGAAATACAGCGAATTTTAAAAAATACTTTCATTCCATTTTTATCTTTTGTGGACCCTCTCTATATGATGCCTACTGAAAATTGTGTTATCGATATGCTTGCAGCATGCAAGCAACATTTTACTCCTACATATAGATAGATAAATAGGATACTAATTCACAGGAAAAACCACAAACGTCATTGATTTGAAATTCTACGACGTATTGGCCATATGGTGTAACTGCCTGAAAAAATGCGATTTTAAACCTCAGTGTCATGGGCTCGATTCCAGAAGGCCCCTTAATCCCGATTTTCTCCATAAAGATAAATGTGGGGATTTTCGAAAATTATTTAGAGGCTCTTACTTCCCGGAAATTTAAAGAGTTGAAATTTGAGGGATCATTACAAGCCGTGCATATCAAACAAAAATCAAAAAGACATCTTCGCCGATTATCCTTGCTTCGACGCTAGGTCAGGGCAAACATCTTCCCTTTAAAATGTATTGTGGCGATTTTTACTATTTTTTTGGATCTCTTCCCGATTACATTGAAATTTGAATCTCAGCACGTGGATAGAGATCATGAATATATTTTATAATCGAATTTTAGCAATTCGCTGATGGTCGTTGGTTCGATCACAAAGGGCCATTTACATTCCTCGATGCATTTCTTATGGAGATAACTTTACAATTTTGAGGTAATTCCCGTGATGATATCGACTCCTAACTTAGATTGAAATAAGATCAAGTATTAATAAATCGTACTGGTTATTCCTAGCTGCAATATGCCCTGGGTTCGACACCAGTCGTCTCTACAATCTGTAACTGTTATGATTTTCAAGAATTATTTTGAACCCCTTCCCTATAATATAGAAACTTGAAATTTGGCATATTTATAGAAATTATTGATATGTTTCAAATACTTTGTTTTAGGATTCCTTTATCGTCCTTGGTTCGATCCCAGAAAGCCATTCACATTACCCAATGCATTTCAGATGGGGATTATTTCAGTCTTAATTCAGTCAGTCTTATTTCAGGATCTTCCCGGTACGACATGGACTTCAAAATTTGTATTAATTAAGATTGGTTCCTAACAAGTTATTTTGTCTCTTCGCATCTGCCAATAGTTCCTTGGTTCGACACCAGGCGTCTACAAAATAAGAATATGCTACGACTATAAATTATTTTAAACTCTTACCGAAAACATCGAAACTAAAACTTGGCAGGTGAATAAAAATTATAGATAAAATCGACTCTCTCTGGCTGTACTTCGTGGAAAGACATATTGAAGTAAAAAAATAATACTTGGTGATTTCCACACAATATATTTAAAACACTACCGGTTTCGGCAAATAGGTGATATTATTATTCTATATTCCATAAGTTTCGTGAATAATTGGGCATCCTTCGAAATTTCTCGTGAAAATAGTTAATCAGGTCATTGTATTCCGTTCTCCTCTTTCCACCACCTGTCTCATAGGCATGTCCCACTGTCTCTTTCCCCTCAAGCTTACAAAAACTAGACACTATCAAAACAATAGCCATCAACAACGGTTCTTCGAGTGATTTGGTGGAAAAACTCGTTAAGAAGAAATGTAAGAAATCCACTTTAGCCTTGATCTTCCCTTCCCTCTCTCCCATTGATGATCCCAATCCAAAATGGGTGAAATTTCCATTCCTAGGAAATATTTCATATTAGTTACAAAACCTTCTCCCCAAAAATTAAAAGCAGCCTTTTATACTCGCTCCAACATTCAGCGTTCGTTATCTCATCCAAAAGACAAAAGGGATACTTCCTCATTATTGGGGGTAAATGAATAATCCTATGAGGACTGTCCAATGTCCTACGCGGGCCAGAGTGGTCGCCCCATTAAATTTAGGGAGAAAGAACACCTGCGGTGCTACCGCCTGAGGAACACTGCTTCCTCAGCCTTCGTGCCCATTTGGTGGAAAATGGACATCGGAGCACGTTTTCCGCAACTCTTCTCCACAGGATGCCACAAGGGAAGAAGTTGAATACGATGGAAATAATAGAAATCACCTGCGCCACGAACCTAAACATCGAAATTACCTTTCCTAACACATCCACTCTCCTTACCCTCCCTTCCATGCATTTTCATGTAGTTTCACCTGATGATGGCTATTCGCCGAAACCAGAAGTGTTTTAAATATATTGTGTGGAAATCGCCAAGTCTTATTCTTTAACTTAAAGATTATAAATACATTTCATATGCTTGCAATATGCCAGCAACATTTTACTCGTAATTTATATGAATGACAGAACCAAGCTAAGAGCTTCGGTAGCCCTGATACTGGAACTTCTTTATTAATCTATATCTATATATATAATAAATCTGTAGAGGGGTCGTGTCTGTACATTGATCCGATTTCAAAAAAAGTTGTATTGCTGGATACTAGGGTTGTTCCTGAGTTAGAAACACGTTTTAGAAATTTTCATGTCTGTCTGTCTGTCTGTCTGTCTGTCTGTTACAGCATCACTCAAAAACTATCCAACCGATTTTGATGAAATTTGGTATGATGGTCATTTGTCATCCGGGGAGTGACATAGGCTACCTCTTATCCACCTAGCTGTCCCCAGTTCGTCCCCAGTTGGGGTCAAAAATCTATTTCACGCTATAGCTCTAAAGTTAATTATTTATAAAATTTCAAAATTTGTACAATATTAAAAGTCTCCCTAGCGCAAATGATAGGCTAATTTTTGTTGACCCAACTGTACTCGGTTCGACTCCAGAGGGTCGAAAAGTTTCCATAAGAAATACATGGGAAGACTTTTTTATAATTTGCACGAAACTTTTCTTTAACAAAATTAAATTAGAAATAAAGGTCCTTTGAAACTAAAACTAACACCAAAACAAAGGAAATAGAATAAAGTTTTTATTTTGGTCGTAGAATATTGCTTTCACTTCGAAGTTGTGAGAATTAGTAAATTAAATACGAAAATTTTATGAGAATCTGATATTCTAAACAACCCGTCGTCAAGGCCAATCCTGATATCTTTAAATTCAAATTCGTTAGCACTAGCGCATCATCAACGACCAAGCTTTGCTTAAAACAACACCAGTGTTTGTTGATTCTTTACGTGAAATTGATGTTTATCGTCGTATTAAATGAATCAAAAGGAAAAGGTGCGAAATGACCTCAGCTGTCGAGGCACCTTCATAATTACTACTACTACTTAAATTAATCTTCTTTCCTCATATAAAGTAATTATATCTTCTTAGCTCGGTAAGTTGATAACTCTATCATTCTTATTTTCCGCTCTAAATAATAATCGTTTTATTTAGCGTCCCGCTGTGAATTTAATCTTTAACGCTGAAGAATAAATCAATCAAGATATTTGAAATATCCCTGAATTCAGTGATTGCTTCCACTGAAGTGTCAATAATTGGGCTTAATAAGCAGCAAGGAATGACAAGCCTTTTATAGCTGACTTGAAAGGTAAACGAATTTTGTACTTTTAGATATAGAATGGGAAATTAAACCAAGAAATGTTTTATTGGATCATCTATTGGTGTGTTTAAGTATAGTTACTGTCCACCTACATCCACCTACTCGATATCTTTAAATTTGAATTCAAATTCGTTAGCATACGCGCGACTGCAACAATCAAGCTTTGTTTACAGCAACGCCAATATGTATTGATTATTTACGTGAAATTAATGTTTATCGTCGTATTAAATGAATCTTCTTTTCTAATATAAAGTAATTATATCTTCTTAGCTTGGTAAGTTGATAACTTTCTCATTCTTAATTTCCGATCTAAATACTAATTGTTTCATATAGCGTCCCGCCGTGCATTTAATGAATCAATCAAGATCGTTGAAATACCCCTGAATTCAGTGATTGCTTTCTTTGAAGTGTAAAGAATTGGAATTTAAGCAGCCAGGAATCTCAATCCTTTTATGCCGGACTGGAAAGGTAAACGGATTTTATGATTTTAGATATAGAATTGGAAATTTAACCAAGAAATGTTTTAGTGGATCATCTATTGGTGTGTTTAAGTATAGGTACTATCCACCTATATCTTTTCTTGATAGTGATAATCATACATATTGGTATTTTGTTATATCTTAAATAATATGTTTAAATGTTCGTGTTAAGCGATTGCCGATACGTTATTAAGTTTTTTAGACTATAAAATATGGAACACCTCTCTCAGATTATGGGCAGCTGTCCTTTATTTTTATGCTTCGGTTCTATGCTGGCTGCTCAAATATTATCATTAGAAATACGCCTCAATATGTATGTTGTATGTTGCAGGGTTTAATTATTCCAAAAAATCAAAGTACTATTCATTTTATGGACTCTAGACAAGTAATGAAGGAGATAAAATATACATGTATTATTTTCACTGCTGTAACTAATAGATTCTATGTCTAGGCAAGGACAAATTGGATAAACTGAATAAGAATTTAGTCGAATAAGCATCATTTCGAAGTATGACCTCTAACAAGATATTTCACTTTCGAAGTCTTTTTCGTTAATTTACTTCTCATTTTCAGTTACATATACTACGAGTAAAATGTAGCTTGCATACTGCAAGCAGATCGACAACACTAATTTTAAGTTGGCATCATATCGAGTGAGTCCTCAAAAGAAAAAAAAAATGGATTGAAAATATTCTGATTATTCGCTGCAATTTATTCGTCCGGCATCGAACCCGAATCTTCCTGGTGATACTTACTATGCAGCACAATAAAAGTTCACCATCTCTAACTATCTGTGAAAATTCAAGCAGAAATATTATCTGCAACTGCCTCAAACGACGTCCAACTTTTCTCTTATATTTCTTATGAGAGATATGTTAATGTGCTCTGGTATCGAACCCAGGAATAGTACGGTCTTATGAAAATTTTTTCCTTAAAGTAATTTTAACATACATCTTCCAGCCAAGCACGAACTTCCTATCATTTCGATAAAGTAGTAATATAGATAAATAGTATTCATTTTACGGACTCTAGACAAGTATCGAAGGAGATAAAATATACATGTATTATTTTCATTGCTGTAACTAATAGATTCTATGTCTAGGCAAGGGCTAATTGGATAAACTGAATAAGAACTTAGTCGAATAAGCATAATTTCGAAGCATGACCTCAAACAAGATATTTCACTTTCGAAGTCTTTTTCGTTAATTTACTTCTCATTTTCAGTTACATATACTATAGAAATTCCCTCTAGAATGAAGTATTGCTGGTATATGGTTTTCTTTCAGTCCAATACTAAACTCGGGAACTTTTTTCAGATATGTTACTCTATACATGAAAATATCATCTTTGAATAAGGAAAGGGTTAAGGTGACTTTTCACATAAGGGCGTACACCCAGGAAGATTCCCAAGGAAAAACGGACTTGAAAATTCCACCTCCTCCTCATTCCACGTTTATAAAAATATCGGAAGACAATATTTTTCGTCAACGCTATCTGAAAACATTGAAATTAAATTAAATCCTATTCCAGAGAAGAGGTAAGAGTTAACTCTGATTTTGCAACATAAAGGTCAAATTATTATTGCGTTATTACAATTCATACAGCTAATTAAACAGCAGAGGGTTATTTATTAAGTGTTAAGTAATTAAATTAAGAAAACGGCCGACGCCATCTTAAGGATATTAGGTGTTAATTCATAAAAGGACGAGTTCTAATTAGATTAACTGCTATACATCGTAATTCGTTTGCGGCGTTTATTTGTTAATTCGTTTATTTGATAGTTTCGATGATTTCACTGACTCGCTGTCTAACGAACATATTGGACGTGCTAAGCGACTGGTTCATTCGTTTTCGTTTGTGGTTCACAAGATTTGTGTGGCTATTTTTGTGATTTCGTCTCCATTCATTTGGTACTCAGTTGTTTCCTCTATTTGTTGTAGTGACTGGTGCATTAGTTTATTCTGTGATTTACATTTTTGTGTAGCTGTTTTTGTGATTTCGTAAGACACATAGGATGAAGAGAAGTATTGTTTTTTCATAAATTTAAGAGTTCTCATATCTAAATTTTTGCATATGTAAATTACATTACTTTCAATTTACATTCATTTTTCCGTTGAGAATCAACGGGCGCTCCGCTAGTCAACAATAAATCTACAACTGCCGTCTTTGTCAAGGAACCATAAGGCGTCAAACCCGTTTCCGGAAACGGAAGTAGAGAGATACGCTGCACAGAGATAGACAGCTTTCGAAGATTAATTAAACCTCTTTTTTATTGATAGCCTATATAGATAGCCTATATAGATATAGATAGATAATTAGATTGATAGATAAGAAAAGAAAGTATTCAAAATTACTTACTTCCAAATTTTCCAGGAACACAAATGGGGATATTTTTCCTGATAATTTTAGATCTTCATCGTAGAACCAAGGCCAGCTTCTTGAGCTAATTTTGTTGTTTGAGAGGTCTAGTACCATTGCGTGGACAACAATATCTGAGTACAATGCCGATACGTTGCTAATGTTGCAGCTTCTTATGGACACCTTGCGCCACCTTGTAGTTCCTCCTATCCAGGTGAGTTCGAACCCCTCCATCTGATTTCCAGAGATGTCCAAGAATTCTAACACCATGTCGCTGAAGACGGTTTCGAAGAGGATATTTCCTAGCCCAAAATTCATCCAAATTCTATCTGGTATGGATTTTAACCGATTGAATGACAAATCTAGTGAAATTAGATTTTTCAGGTGCAAGGAGAAAATTTCTCTTGGTAGACTTTCGATTTTATTGCGTGATAAGTTCAAGGATTTCAAGTTCTCGCATGAATTGAAAACTATTAAATTTAGCATTTTGATGAGATTATTGGATAAATTGAGCTCAACGAGCAAAGGCATATGCAGCCAATTTATTTCTGTAAAAGAATTGCTTTCAGCGCTGAGTTTTGTAAAAAATGTGAAGTTTGGTTGGTAGAGGAAGAATTGCCCTTTCATCATGTTTCCTCCTATCAGAAGTTCTGTTACATATTTCATGGCCTGTAGAGCAAACGTGTCAATCTGGGATATTTTGTTGTTAGAGACGTTGAAATAGAAAATTCCTGACATGCTAGAGAAGGGATGTCGCGGAATGCGGGTTAATTTATTGTTGGAAATATCCAATTCCTTCAAGGAAGAGAGGTTTTGTCTGACGTTGAAATCAACTTCGGAGATATCATTATGGGAAATATCGATCACAGACAAAAATGGTTTGATGTCTAACAAACTCTCTGGAATTGAAGTTAGTTTGTTATCTCGTAGTAGAACTCTCTCTAGAAACCGATTAAATTCAAAGAATCCTTTTGGCAAGTAAGTGATTTGGTTATAGCTTAAATCTACTTTCTTAATGTTGGGAATGTTGCGAAAAAAGTCTTTATGTATCGAATGAATGGAGGAATTCCTCATTTCAATGTCGGTGAGCGTGTCACTGTGTATGAAATTCTCTACGGCATTGATGTCACGACGGTTGTCATTCAATTCAAAAATTTTTAACCTATTCAGTAGTATTTCTCTACTTGGCAAACTAGATATGCGGTTTCCAGATAAGAAAATCTCCCTAGAATTATTATACGTTTGTAGACAATCGGGATGAATATCGAGGAGGGGATTGCTTTGTATTATGAAAATGGAAATATTAACCTGCATCCTGCAAGTGTCATTGCCAATCCACTCAATAAATGTTTTAGATATTTGAAGGATCTTCAGTTCTTGAAGTAACGTGAAACTTTTTGGTAAACTCCTCCATCCACTGTCCGAAATTACTAAATAAGACAAATGATAAATCGGTTGAAACAAGTCTTCGTCTATTTCTTTTGAATGAGATTTTACTATATGAAGATATTTTAAACTATGCAATCCAGTAAAATCTGTCTTTCGTAAGGAGAGTTTTTCATTTTTTACGAAGTGGAGGTACAATAACTTTGAAAAATGTGACATCAGACCATTCTCTAGTCGTTCAATCAATGTTTCCTCTATCGCAATGGAATGTAGCGAAGGATTTATCGTTTTAAATACGGCCTCCGGTAGGTTTCTAAGGGATGCGCATGATATACTTAAGGATTCCAACTTACTTAGATTTTTGAATTGATCTGGAGCCAAAATGAAGTCTTTTCTCTCGGTGCATTTAAGCTTCAGTTTCTGTATTTGGGCGGGATACCGAAAGTCTGAGATGGAATCTGGTGGGCAATCACGAAGGATGAGAGAAATATCGGATTCAGCTGCTAATTCAGATAAATAGAACATGTGGCCACTTATGTCTTCTTTTCTGACGGTTTCTTTGCAATGTATATCTAAATCTCTTGAATCTTTATGAAAATTGGCATATAAAAGTGAATCACATTGATAGAAATAACCTTCAGTCGTAGGTTTACATAGGCAAGACGTTCTCGTCGTGCAAAACTTTGTTTGAAATATTGGAAATAGTGCTTTAACTTTACTGTACCCAATCCTCATTCGTGAAATTGGGTCATATACTTTACAGAATGCTTCCAAGTGAGGGAACAGGAAGATGAAAATCAGCATTCTTAGCTTTAGATTCATTCTGAAAAGAAAATAGAGAGAATGAAGGTCAAGATATGGAGTCACATTAATGTCAAGTAGATGTTATCGCTAAATAAATTAATCTTAATAGATCTGCAACCCATTGAGGAATATGGCCTTGCCTGGCCGTATTCGGGGCTCTTGGTCAGTGCAACGGCTCCCAATACGACCTATATTGATCTCTTAGCTTCATAATCCTGACAACATCTCATATCAGTTTTTCTTTTAGAGGTAGGAAAGAATTTCCTACATTGTAACGCCGCCTAATTTGTAGCACCTCCGTAAAAATGGAAGAGCTTCGATTCTAGCGAGGTGTGTTGTGCGTTACTGCAATAGGCCTTACAAGACACCAAAATCCCAGTAGTCAGCATTGTGCGTCCGAAATAGGTCGGTTCGTTACAGAGTTACTCTTTTTGCAGATTCAATGCAATTATTTTCTGCAGATGGTTAAAGGAGTAGCGGTAATAGGGTATGTAGAAACATACTGTATTGCATACAAGATGATTAGATATAGATATGCTTAAGTTTTCATGTAGATATGATTCTGAAACTATTCCTGGAACGGTTAGTTGGAAGGAAGCAACGAAGAAAAAATGGCGGAGTTGCCTATATTGTACCGTTTGAAGAGCCCTTTTTATACCAGTAGAATTAAGGAAACTGATTTGAAAAGATTATTCAACTTTTTTAAATAAATAACTTGATTTAACTAACTACTAACACAGTTTACGTGATGCATTTTTAATGCCTAACTTACCGTGAATAATGAATAGATTTTCAATTTGCATTGCAGTATGGGTCCCAAAGGAAAATATGGAAAGTGGACCGTAGATTAACCAAATTCAGTTGTGGCAGTGCACAAATGGATATTAATGTTTAAATGAATGTGTCCGTGTTTAGAACGTACAAGAGAAAACTATGAAGAGGCACAATAAAAATTAGAACATATTGCAGATGGGGAAATTAAAATTTTTGATCGCAGTAAAGTGTTTTCGGAAGAAATTGAAGCGGAATCAGAGCAAATATAACATTCTAATTCTCTCCGGAGTCGATTGGTGGATCAGTAAATTGCTAAAAATTCGAGAGAAGTAACATGAGAAATAAAATTTCGAGAATTTCACGAAAAGTTTTTTGTTATTTATTCCTTATTTATTTTTCCTGATAATAAAGCGCTTTTAAATTAGGGAAGTTAAACGAAAGGTTTGTAGAAGCAATCAAATTACAGTAATCCGACAAATTATGCGCATATATTCCAATAGAACATCAATGCAGCCGAAGAAGTTGATTGTAATTCCCTGGTAAAGGAGTCATTGTGTCGTAAGTGACCCCTTCGTATCTCCCCTACTTTAAAATTAATCATAAATTTTAAAATTATTCAAAGAGGTAATTGTTTATTTTATTATTTAGTGAATATTGCAACCTCATAGAATGAAATTAGCAAAAGGCGATTGATTTTTGATTAACTTATCAAATGATATGGCATGTGAATGTATAGTAGTAAATGATTTTTATATAAATAACGATAATTTCTCTATCCAAAAGCAATAGAAGATCTATCGTAACAAACCATGTCCTACATGTATATATTATTTCTATCTCTCTTCTCGAGAGAAAGGCTCGCCCTTCCAAAACAAGGACTTAGTGTTTCGAGTTAAGTCAGGGGTGGTAATTTTTTTGCCACTTGGTTTACATCCATAAATTAGATTTTGATAAATAAGGATAAGAGAGTGAGTGTATCCTCATCAACCAAGTTTTAAACAGTCTCTTTTGATTTTGTTCAAGGTAAAGTCTCATTTGATTCTTTAGATAAAACGTTCAAATAAATATTTCAGGAGTAAAAGAATACAATTTATGGAAGCGTTGCAACTAATTTTGTGCCTAGCAAAATCGTTAGGATAACTTAACAATGCAATATTTTGTATACTTTCCTACTAAGTTAGCAAAGTTATTAATTTTCTTTTGATCGAGAAATTACTAATGAATTGGCAACTATACCTACAACTCACGCTAAATCTATTGATACCCGTAAACTTAACCATTTTCCGCTACGTGAGAGCACCTTATGCAGTAAAATTAACGAATGCCTATAGGTGAATAGAAGTGCTACCAACGGACTTCAAAGGGTTGGGGATACGTACTGTTATGTTGTATTTTCTACAACGCTATGGACTTGCTAAGTCGCCTTTATCAATTAGGGTTTTATATTCTTAGCAAATATTTTAAGTAAAGCATCTAGGTTTCGGTTTGTAGATTTAACCTCGTGAATCCATGGTTTTACCAATTGCAATGTTTTGGTCATATTCAGTATTATACATTTCAGATAATAATATTAATCCTATATTAACTTATGGTAAGCTCTTGACTCATAATTAAATTTTAAGCAATCTCACCTTTATGAAGATAACCTTTTTCTCTGAGGGAGCGAAGTACTGCGTTCAACAGGAATGAGGCAGATGTGACTCCGATAGTATGTCGAAAAAGGGGAATCACAACTGTGGAGTCATCCAATAATTATTTTGGAGCTCCTAATAAATTGGTAACATCCTCAACACAGCATCCGGTTGATAAACTCATTAACTATTAACTGAGGAAAATAGTTCCATTGAATTTCCTGGTATAACTCAACCAACGGTTTTCCTCAACCGTCGTCAGTTTCTTCTATGAAAATTATAATGTTAATGTTAAAATGTTAATTGAGTTCGTATTATTTTAATTTAATAATTTTTAATGGTTTGAATGATGAATAAATTTATTTTATTGTGCATTGAAAATAGACTATTTTCCATTATTTCAATTTTAAATATAGGTATTTAATTTCCGGTTACTACTTTTGTATCTAGTTGAGGAGGATCTGAAAACTGTAAAAAGGATAACACACAAAAGTTATAAGGAAGCGGCTGATCTTTGACACTTCCTAGATATTTAGTTTATATACATCTATTATATATATATATATATGGGTCATTCCACGCCAATTCGACAAGAAAATCGGCAAAATTGACCCTTGAGGTAACCGATTTTAACCAAATTTGGCAGATCGCTTTGATTTGATGACAAAATGAAAACCACGCAGCCGTTTTGTAATTAACGCAATTGTTTACGAAATATTGCAATGTTATAAATTGAAATATTACAAAAGTGCCTTCGAATTCGAGGCCATATCTCCGGTAATATAAAAGCTAAAAGTACACAACATAGCTTAATTTAAAGGCCTTGTGTATGGAAAGACAATCATAGGAAGGTTTTATAAAATTTAAACAATTTAATAAAGTTTATAACAATTTAAAATTTTCAAATCGATTTTTGACGATGTAGCCTATCCTTCGATTTTTCTCATTTTTTTATATGTTCTACATACAACCCTCCTCTACAATTTTAAAAAATTGGCGAGGGTAATATTTCATTTAAGAATGAAAAAAAGTTTTGAGTATAGGCTCGCCGCGGCTCCGCGCCGTCCGGCTCGCGCGCTGAACGTTCGGAAGTGTGGCCTCTCATATCTCAGTACGCTTATTCTTCCATCTGCTTATAACTAATTTTAACTGTTTAACCAATATTAATCGACCTTTTAATTCCCTTCACCCTTGCCGACTGATGAATCCAATGGGAGTCATTACACTCTGGAAAAAGAAAGTCGCTTGGGCAGACTGAACGAAACGTCACAATCCCTCGATCAAACACCTATTTCAATCAAAAATTGCATAGATCAAGGAAATATCCGGCGAGAAAATTGAAAAGAATGCCACTGCTTTGGCACTATGTCTTCAAAAGGTGAGGAGGTGAAAATTCAAGAAGACATTCCTTCATCGGAAGAACAGGAAGTCCACTTCCACCAAGCTGGCAAGGAAAAGATTATGCAGCTGAAGGATAAGTTCGCCAACGCCGAAAAAGTGAGTGAAAAAATTCTTATTCTATCTATCTTGCCTAAATCATGGAGTTTTTAATAGATAAAGCAGGAGTTTCAAGTGTCGGCATACTTGGTCAGAAAGATAAGGATTACAAACTCTGAGCAAGGAATATTTTGCTTTGCGAACGCGAGACGAAGCAAATCTCTCTCGAAAGTAAATAAGCTGAAAGTGATCGAGTTCTAACGTGAGCCAGACATTAGTAGAGAAAAAGTGGGAAAAAAAGAGTATAAAAGCATAAAAGGGAAATTTGCGCGTAGCAAAGCAAAAAAGTTTAATTCTTTGCAATTTGAGGGAAGCCTATGAAGCCTTCAAAAGAAAATCCCAATGTTAAGATTGGATTTTCCAAATTTGCAGGTTTTCTTTGCAAATGCAAATTTGCACACCCCCTGAGTGTGTGTTAGCTGGTGTTTCTAGCACACACTCCATATGTGTCTGCATGATAAACCAGAATTTCAAGCTACAGTATCTCGGGGCTGGATTAGAGGAAATCAAGTCGGATAACGGAAATTCATTGTTTAAAATTATCGGGACTGCTTGATTTCTGACTTTGCTACCATCCATCAGAAATGTACTTTATGGGTGAAACACTGCCATGGAAAGACTTTGAAAACGTCGTAAGAAAATATGGGAACACATATAGAATGACTGAAATCATTTCAGAGTATTTTCGGGAAAACTGTTCCGATGAAGTTCGTTTCAGGCAATGGACTCAAGAAAATCGTTTTACCTTAACAACGCAGGTTATGGATACAGATAGTTTTTGCGAGGCATTCTCTGAGAATGTCATGAAAGTAAAGAAGCATGATTACATTGCTCGCATGCAAACTGCATTCTTTTTGATAGTCAGAGACAATCTGAAATTATGTGAAGTTGTTGCTGTGGCCGACTTTTCGGAATTTTTCTTTTATCCATCAAGATGCTATGCAAGGAGTCCACTGGTGTAGTAACCAGGCTACAATACATCCATTTGCGTGTTACAGCAAAAATACCGGCGATAAAGTCATACCTTTCAGTATGGTTATTTTTTGGGATTGCATGGACCATAACGTAGGAACATTTATTACCTTTCAAATGAAACTAATAACCTTTCTTCGAAGAAGGGTACGTAATCTACGTAAATTAATTTACTTTTCCAACAGAGCTGTGTCTTAATACAAGAACCGCTACACAATGAGTAATTTTTTGCACAACCAAGAGGATTTTGGAGTTAATGCTGAATGGCATTTCTATGCTACATCGCACGGAAAGGGTCCAAGTGACAGGCTAGGAGGAATGCTAAAGCGATTAGCCACACGTGCCAGTCTGCAGGGTCTGCAGTGCCCGTATGGAGAACACATTCAGACTCCTAAGGTACGAATGGGCTCAATCAAATGTTAAAGGGATGGATTTCAAGTCTGTAGCCAACGAAGAAGTGACCAAGGTAAAGAAGAAGCTGGTCAGAAGATTTCGAGAGGCACCTGCCGTGGAAGGTATCCGTTCATGCCATGCAGCTATTCCATTATAAAAGAAAGATCTGTTACTGAAAAGTCTTTCCCATTCTTCGAAAAGAACTACTTTCAGCTTCTTTGGTGCCGATTTGCAACGTTTTAAGGAGAGTTCGGATATTTTTCAAGGTCCAGTAAGAAGGTAAGTGAATTTCATATGCGCGATTAACTAGGTAAAATTTTTCTCACGGCTAAACGAAACTTTCTTATTTTAGGTCTGCAGCTAAGAGGCATATAACCTCGGTAACAAAAACTCCCAGTATAACGTCCCTCATCAGATAAATCGGAAGAAAACTTGATTTTTTTAGGTGTTCTGTGCATCTGTAACTAGTATTGCGTTTGTTTTTTTTATTTCCGCGCTCTATAAAAATGACTAAAAATATTATTGAACATTAATATGGACAAACAAATCTTAGTTAAAATATTTATATTCTTACATTCAATAGCTATTCTTTTGAAATATTAATTAAAGTATAAAGTCAAACATTAAGATATTGGGATGCCAACTGCATTATGAATGAATTACCTTTAGAAGACATAATGCCAAAGCAGTGGTAGCTTCTTTTCAATTTTCTCGCCGGACATTTCCTTGATCTATGCAATTTTTGATTGAAATAGGTGTTTGATCGAGGGATTGTAACGTCTCGTTCAGTCTGCCTAAGCGACTTTCTTTTCCCAGAGTGAAATGACTCCCATTGGTTTCATCAGTCAACAAGGTTGACGGGAATTAAAGGGTCGATTAATATTGGTTGAACAGTTAAAATTGTTGAAAAGCAGATGGAAGAATAAGCGTGCTGAGATATGAGAGGACACACTTCCGAACGTTCAGCGCGCGAGCCGGACGGCGCGGAGCCGCGGCGAGCGTCACGACTATACTCAAAACTTTTTTTCTTTCTTAAATGAAATATTACCCTCGCCAAATTCTTTTAAATTGTAGAGGAGGGTTGTATGTAAAAAAATGATAAAAATCGAAGGAAAGGCTACATCGTCAAAAATCGATTTGAAATTTTTAAATTGTTATAAACTTTATTAAATTGTTTAAATTTTGTAAAACCTTCCTATGATTGTCTTTTCATACACAAGACCTTTAAATTAAGCTATGTTGTGTACTTTTAGCTTCTATATTACCGCAGATATGGCCTCGAATGTGAAGGCACTTTTGTAAAATTTCAATTTTAAACATTGCAATATTTCGTAAACAATTTCGTTAATTAAAAAACGGCTTGGGGTTTTTCATTTTGTCATCAAATCAAAGCGATCTGCCAAATTTTGTTAAAATCGGTCATCTCAAGGGACATCACCTTGTCGAATTGGCGTGGAATGACCCATATATATACATATATATTTATATATTTAGTTAAATAATTTATATATTTAGTTAAATGTTGATTTCATTCTGCAAGCATATTGATAACACAAATTTTAAGCTTACATCATATAGAGAGGATCCTCAAAAGTATTAAAAGTATTGAAAATGTTCTTAAAATTCGCTGCAATTGAACCGTCCGGCATCGAACCCGTGTCTTCCTGGTGATCCTTACTATGCAGCACAAAAGAAGATGTCTCTAACTATGTGTAAACACTCAACCAGAAACATTGGCTGCAAATGCCTCAAGCAATATCCTACTTTTCACTTATATTCCTTGTGAGAGAAATTTTAATGTGTTCTGGCATCGAACCCAAGAACATTATGGTCTACAACAGAAAATATTTGAAAATTTTGAGACTATAAACAACCGGTCCCTCTGACGACCAAAGCGGTTATTGAATCCGAGCTCCCCCTAATAATGAATTGGGAAATCAGGCTCACTTAATATTAATAGTAAGAATTAGGGTGAGTTCTCACGTGGTCCAAGCAAGACCGAGAATTCGACTTGCGTATACGACTAGCAAGTGAATTGTAGTCGATAACGATTCATGTCGTTCAAACTCCAATAACATGCTCAATCGAGTAATGAGTTACAATATGTTGGATATCCGATGAGGAATCTTTTTGAATCATATGCATTTCACACAGGTGCTCTTTTGATCATTCTATGAAGATTCAGATTCATATGAATATAAAATGAATAAGTTGAGAAACAAATAATGAGAGTTAAGAGACTAGGAGTTTCACAGAAAAGCTTCGGTTTAACTGTCCCACTGAACTAACAGGAAATTATAGATGGTAAAATATATATAAAAGGACTACTTTAATTCTACCTCTACTTTCCTCGTTGAGATTCAACGGCTTTAGGACATTTGCCTCCAGGGGCCATATTCTGTAACTTATTTCCCGTCGGTACGGTAGCCTCTCAGTCGGTTGGGATCGCAAACCGACTCTGCGAACTCTCGATGCTATTCTCTAAGCTCCTGCGTCGGTACGACGGCTAGCCTTCGTTGAGATCTGCCGATAGTAAAAAGGAGTCGGTAGCGATAGGGGTCAGTTGGTTAGAAGACGAACTGTGGCAAGTGTGTGCATATTTAACAATATCATCAAGGCAACTGCGTTAATTGAATACCCGTAATTAGCAGAATGTAAAATAAAGCCGCAATAAGACAAGCGATCGCATAAAATGAATGCGATTCTCGCTTTTAGATGCAAAATGATGTATGCCATTGCACATATGGATGCACGTATGTACTGCGTTTCTTGGAGCGTGCATCTGTGCAAGGACGTGAAATAAAATAAACTCTTTTTATCTTTTAATAATAAATGTAAATAATGATCAATAATTCATTAGGTAAAATACGGCCCTAGGACATTTGCGTCCCGGACAACTGTCTACCTATGACATTTGCAACAGGAATTTTGCAACATTGGCTTGCCGGAACTTGCTAAGTTGTACACTGAATGGATAAGCGTAATGTTTATTATAATCCAATATAATTCTTATGTTGATGTTATTATAAATGTTATATGCCACATTATTATAAGGTAAAGTTAAAAGGAATTTAGAATATAAATCAAATATAGTCCTTAAAAATAAATATGAATTTTTCATTTCAAAGTCTGACAGGGCCGGGAATCGAACCCGGGATCTTCCTCTAACCGAGCGGCTGCCTTAACCATCTAGGCTACCCGACCAGAACATTTTAACAAGCCGAAGATCCAGGGTACGACCCCGGCCCTGTCAGACTTTTTTCAAGTCCATTTTTCCTTGGGAATTTTCCTGGGTGCACGCCATTGTGTGCAAAGTCTCCTTTACCCTTTCCTTATTTGTTTATCCTTAGGGGGGTTTCTCCTCACACCTCTTTGTGTTGCCGGTGCCTCGATGAGGCCATGGCCGCCGACGATGCCACTCAGTCGGACGAAACTACACTTGCCCTTGCGCACAAAGTCCCCAAAACGGCTCGTTAAATGTTCTGGTCGGGTAGCCTAGATGGTTAAGGCAGTCTCCCTGTTAGAGAAAGATCCCATGTTCGATTCCCAGCCCGGTCAGACTTTTATCAAGTCCGTTTTTCCTTGGGAATTTTCCTGGGTGCACGCCCTTATGAGCAAAGTCACCTTAACCCTTTCCCTATTGTAAACTCTTTCGAACTATTTCATTCTCGAAACAATTGGCATAGAAATAAAATTTAATATTTTACTCCCTGATAAAACATTCTGTAATCTGTTAGATTTTGTTATGAAATGATTAAACATTCAACCTTTGATCCAACATTTCCGGATTAATTATCCCAAAAAGTGATCGACAGATAAATCTCGTAACGTAAGAAATAAGATTGTACATTCCCCGTCTAAAATCTTAAGATAAGTTAAGATATATAGTTCATGATGGAGTTAAGACTTGGTGCTGATTTTGATAAGGAATGGATATTTGAATTTTTTAAGATAGTTCACCTTATTGGCCATGGAACTAATTTTTGAAATATTTTTGAATTTGTAAGATGGAATACATATTCAAGAATCCTTAAAATGTTATGTTGTAACCAATTAACTAATTTTGTCACTCATTTATTAAACTTACAAAATGTTCATGAAATTCGGCAAACATGATAATTTTAGAAGGGTCAAAACTTTTACATTAACCTTAGGTGGGGATCTGGTTATTAAGTTATCTGAAATAATAGACAATAAAATTAACACTGTAGACTTCCACACTACTGGACTTCATTTACGACCGGTTTTCACGCAAAGGCCATCATCTGGTCAATAAACAAGATGAGAGAATGCCCTTCCTAGAAGTTCGGCCGAATATGATTTTTTATTAAGTAATTTGTTAATAAAGTATGGGAAATTGTTCCATGGAACTGAGAGACGTAACTTTTCGACAATTTTATTTATAAATTTCAAATATAATGTATTATTTCTCAATTTTTCTCATACGTCACATAAATTATCTAATGTTTTCTTGAGAGTCCTATAAGCACCAATCAGTATCGTTTTAATTAAGCTTTCTTTATGAAAAATCACGGCTGCTGCAGCTAGTATATTTATAATAAATCAGCTATAGAACCAGCTATATACCTGTAAATTTGAAGGACTTTTCATTAATGGGGTATATTTTATAATGAAACTTTCATAACTGTTTTAAAAATGCATTGCAATTTAGTTAAAACTAGCACACATCGATCTGTATGCGCTTAAAGTAGTAAAATTAAAATCAAAACTGAAATTTTCTAATTACTATGGGTATGGGTAGCAGCCATTATAAGATGCGAATGTTAATTTCCTGAATTTTGTAAACCTCCGTCAGTTAGATGACATTTGCAAAAGACATAACGAGATAGGAGATGATTTCCTGGTCGTTCCCAGCAAGTTCCCACCCAGTCATCACATCATATCTCGAGTCCTTTCCAGGAAAATTGAATAATTTTTTTCCCGTCTTACTTCCGTTGACCTTCTGTGCAATAGTTCGAAGCAAATACATTATAAACTTTCTAATTTTTTGTAATATTTATTTGAAGAAACAAACACAGAAAATATTAACAAATTGAACACGAAAAGTTTGGCCTGCTAGAAAATATTTAATATTTGTTATATTATACATGCTGGGAACAAAATCTGGAAAAACGATTGAATGTCTCAATTATGAAAAGATTGAACAAAAATTAATTAATTAAATTTTGGAGCTCCTAGTAAATTGGTTACATCCTTAGAACAGCATCCGGTTGATAATCTCATTAATTATTAACGAAGGAAAATTTTAAAATTGAATTTCCTGGTATATCTCGACCATTGGTTTTCCTCAACCGTCGCACAGTGGGCTAGAATCGAAAAACGCTGGCCAAACTTAAAAAAGAGTTTTTCTTAGTGCGAACTTTGAAATTACGCACCTTTATTTATCAATAATTTTTGCATGTAAAAGCAAAATCATTTGCGTTGGTTCCCGCGCATTACAACTCTACAGGGGTAAAAGTTGACCAAATTTTACGAAAAATAACGCTTTTCGATATTTCGCAATTTTTTCAGCTTCAAGCCTATCCTGAACCAAAATGAGCAAACTCATCCGGTTTAAAACGAAGCAGTATTATAAACTTTATCTTTATTCTTCATAATACGGCGTTTAATGTTCTTTATTGTGAATGATCAGAGTTAAATATTTGAAATTCTTATACAACCAAATGTCGGACCCATATTTTATATCTTCTTATTATTATAACCATTGCAGTGAAATAATAATCTTCAAAATGCATATAATATAGAATAGGATAACAAATTAAAATACTAGGACTATAATATCTTGTTAATATCATTCTATCCTACAATGCTTTTTTGCAAGTGAAAAATGTCTTTGTGATACCACAGTGGTTAGTATCTAAGTTTCAACATCAAAATTCATAACATTGTATAAAAGATATAAAGCATTTCCAAGATAACATTTTAGTTCTTAAATATGAATTTGGTAACCCTTCAAAAATTGAATCACTTCCATGTCAACATAATTCTTACTGTGAATGACAGAGATGTTAATCTCAAATATTATTTGACTTTTTACTGTCGTTTAGTGTTGGCAAGATGATCTAAGGGTTTGAATATTGTTAAAATGACAACAGGGAATCATAAATTATCATAAATAAAAACCACAACGGGATCATTGTTTCTTTTATTCAGTAAATATGTGATTGGCATTCAGAAATTCAGATATTTTCATGTGGTTTTAAAATTTGGCACAATTCTTTCAGCGTTATCAATTTTTCATATGAAAATTTAGGAATATCCATATGTATGATTTAAACTATTTGTGAAAATTCAAGCAGTAATATTTCCTGCAACTGCCTAAAATGATGTCCTACTTTTCCCTTATATTCCTTAAGTGATAAATTGTAATGTGCTCTGGTGCCATATCCTGTAACTCATTTCCCGTCAGTACGGTATTCTCTCAGTTGGTTCGGATCGCAAATCAACTCCGCGAGATCTCGATGATTTTCTGTAAGCTCCTGAGTCGGTACGACGGCTAGCCATCGTCGGTAGAATCCGGAGAATTCTACCGATAATGAAAAGGAGTCGGTAGCGATAGGGGCCAGTTGGTTAGCAGACGAACTGTGGCAAGTGTGGGCATATTTAACAATATCATCAAGGCAAATCCGTTAATTGAATGCCCGAATTAGCAAAATGTAAAATGAAGCCCCAATAAGACATGCGATCGCATAAAATGAATGTGATTCTCGCTTTTAGATGCATACTGATGTATGCCATAGCACATATGGATGTACGTATGCACTGCGTTTCTTGGAGCGTGCATCTGTCTAAGGACGTCGAATAAAATAAACGTTGTAATCTTTTAATAATAAATGTAAATAACCATCAATAATTCATTAGGTAAAGTGTTGGGGAACGCTTAACATCCGTTACATATTTTACTGTTTCCCCGTGCGAGATTCGACTATAGAAAAATGATGATTCCACTTGAAGAAAATAAAATGAAAGAGAAATAGTTTAAACCAAGCCATAGTATTTCATGCGATCGAATTTTATTATTTTTAAACTTATAATGATTGACTTCTAACTGACGTGGATGGTATAGTTTTTGTTCGTTTTAAAACACAATTTACCATTAGATTCCATGAAAATCATATATTTCAGCATTATATGGAAGGCAACGACAATTTAATAATATTTGTAGAGTTTATTTAATCCAGGCGAGACTATATACAAGTATTAATTGCGTATAAGGAAGTGCTACAGTCGAAAGTTGCTGTACTTCGGTTCTCAAGGAGACGAGAGGATTTTGCTTTTGTAGCAAATATATAAAAGAAAAGATACCTATCCGTTTATACGAATCGAGTTCTTACTAGCTGACCAATACTAAACTGATTTGAAGACAACAACAGTTCCAACAATAACTTTATGAAGCACCTAAAGAATTCGTGGAAATCTAACCTCCAAGAAATCAGTCAGTGAGTGTATCAAATGTATTATGTAGCTACTAATTTTCTACTACTTTCACAGATACTAACTTCTAAAAATCACACACCGACTTCCAGTTAATAAAATTACGAAATTTATGGATTTACCATAGGGCTAATAGTATATTAGATATCGATATTTCATTACCATAAGTGTCCTTGTGCTAGATTTTGGGCACTGGAAAATCTTCTGCAAGCAATGTATGTTAAATTCAAACATCAACCATTTAAGACCATACAAACTTACTAATGCAATTATAAATATCTTCCCTATAGGGTTTCTTTCAAAACTTAAGTAAGAAATCAACAAAGGACAACAAAAAACCTTAGTTACCTAAAATTTCATAAATAACATCAATATTTACATCTGCTTTTACACGCCTTGTTTCATTCTTCATTTGTCAACTCGTTTGCCTTCTAATTCGTTGAGATGAAGCACGTGACCATCACCTTCGGAAATCCTCGGATGTTTCCCCTTAAAGTGGGTGGGGGAAGTAGGTTTGGTCGTTTTCTGCCCGACGATGATACAGAATAGGATTTAGAGGCGGCGTCGGTGAGATAGCACGGTTTCCTCTCCAGTCGGTTGGATTTGAAATCGACCCAACTACTTCCAAACCGACAAGTTACAAGATATGGTCCCTGGCATCGAACCCAGGAACAGTACGGTCTTATCTAAATTTTTTTCTTAACCGATTCTTAATATACATCTTCTAGTAAAGCAAGAACTTCCTAACATTTCGATAAGTGCATCAAAAAAAATAATGAAAAACTACCTCAATGTATTTAAAAAGGAGATTTTTGCATCGTCCTAGTATCGTACACAGGATTTTTCTGTGAAAGTTATTTATGTTTTTGATAGACCATGACCATGTTTATAGGCTCCTTGAGTTTTGATTCTCTAACTATCCGGTAAGTATTTTTTAAAAATTCCCGAATATCAAAGCATTGCTTTTAAAGGGGAAAAATCGGGGCATTGGGGCCCTCTAGTATCGAACCCATGACACCGATGTTCAAAATCGCAATTTTTCTGGTGGTTACAAGTTATGGCCAATATGTCGTAAAAATTTCAAATCAATAACGCTTGTGGTTTATTCTGTGAATTAGTATCCTAACTGGGTATCTATATATATATATCTATTATATATAGATGCTTCTCCGGATTCATTCATATATATACCCAGATACCCAGATACCCAGATAGGATACTAATTCACAGCCTAAACCACAAGCGTCATTGACTTGAAATTTTTACGACGTATTGGCCCTAACGTGAAACCCCCAGAAAAAATGCGATTTTGAACCTCAGTGTAATGGGTTCGATTCCAGAGGGCCCAAAAGTCCCGATTTTTCCCGTTTAAATGCATTGCTTTGATTTTCGTGAATTATTAAAAAATACTTCCCGGATAGGAAGAGAATCAAAACTCATGGAGCCTATATATATGGTCATGATCTATCGAAAACATAAATGACTTTAATGGAAAATATCTTGGGTTCGATGCTAGGACGATGCAAAAATCGGCCGTTTAAAATGCATTGTGGCGAATTTGAAGATTTTTTTTTTGGATCCTTTCCCAATAACATGGATACTTGAAACTCGGCACGTAGATAGATATCATGAATATATTAAATAATAATATTATACATGTTTGCTTATGGTCCTTGGTTCGATCCCAGAGAGCTATTGGCACTTTTCAATGCATTTCTTATGGAGACAACGGAAACAAAATTTCGGTACTTCCCGGCATGCTATCAACTTCAAACTTTGCATAAAATAAGATCAAGTTGGTACAAATCAAATTGAGGATTCACAGTTTACAATATGTCCTGGGTTCGACACCAGTTGTGTCTGCAATTAGCAGTAGATGCGATTTTTAGGAATTATTTTGAAACATTTCCCAATAATATAGAAACTTGAAATTCGGCACATAGATAGAGATCATAAACAACTTTAAGAAACATGTTTTAGATTTCCAAGATCGTCCTTGGTTCGAATCCAGAGAGCCATTTACATTCGTGGAAATTAGAACGTCTTTTGAGGCAGTTGCAGCCAATATTTCTGCTTGAATTTTCACACATTGTTAGAGATGGTGATCTTCTGTAGTACTGTAAGTACTACAGAACATAGAATAGTAAGTTATGCAGGAAGAACCGGGTTCGATGCCAAACGATGAAATTTTCAGCGAATTTTAAAAATATTTTTAATCCTTTTTTTTTTTTTTTTTTTTTTTGAGGACCGTCCTGATAAAATGCCGATTTTAAATTATTGTTGTCGATCTGCTTGCAGTATGCAAGCTACATTTTACTCGTATATATATATAGATGCTTCTCCGGATTCATTCATATATATACCCAGATACCCAGATAGGATACAAATTCACAGGCTAAACCAAAAGCGTCATAGACTTGAAATTTTTACGACGTTATGGCCATGACGTGTAACCTCCAGGAAAAAGCCGACCTTTAACCTCGGTCTCATGGGTTCGATTCCAGAAGGCCCCAAAGTCGCCATTTTCCCCATAAGAATACATGGCGAGGATTTTCGAAAACATTTGTGAGGCACTTCCCGGAAAAGGAGAGAGTTGAAATTCGAGGGATCGATAGAAGCCGAGCATATACAACGAAAATCAAAAAGACATCGCCGAATATGGTCCATGGTTTGATGCTTGGTCGAAGCAAAAATCGGCCGTTTAAAATGGATTGCGGCGATTTTGAAGATTTTTTTTGGTTCCTTTCCCGATTGCATTTATACTTGAAACTCGGCACGTGGATAGATATAATGAATATATTTTATAATCAAATTTTACAGGTTCCCTGATGGTCCTTGGTTCGATTCCAGAGGATCATTTACACTTCTCAATGCATTTCTTACGGAGATAACGGAAACAAAATTTAGGTACTTTCCGGCATGCTATCGACTTCAAACTTTGCAAGATACAAGAAAAAGTCTTGACAAATCTAACTTTGCATTAACAGCTTACAATATGTCCTGGGTTCAACACCAGGTGTCTCTGCAATCAGAAGTTGATCCGATATTTAGGAATTATTTGGAAACCTTTCCCAATAATATAGAAACTTGAAAGTTGGCATATATATAGAGATTGTAAATAACTTTCAGAAACATATTTTAGATTTCCACGATCGTCCTTGGTTCGAATCCAGAGAGCCATTTACATTCGTGATAATTAGAACGTCTTTTGAGGCAGTTGTAGCCAATATTTCTGCTTGAATTTTCACACATGGTTAGACATGATGATCTTCTATTGTGCTGCATAGTGTATATTAGTTCACCAGTAAGACCCGGGTTCGATGCCAGACGATGAAATTTTAGCGAATTTTAAGAAAAATTTCAATCCTTTTTTTTTCTTTTGAGGAGCGTTCCGATATGATGCCGATATGAAATTAGTATTGCCGATCTGCTTGCAGTATGCAAGCTACATTTTACTCGTATATATATATATATATATGAATGAATCCGGAGAAGGAATTATATATAATGGATAGACGCTTCTCCTGATTCATTCATATATGTATATTAATAAGGATAGATAGAAACCGAGTACAGTAAGTACAAAAGAAATATAATGCTATTACTATATATTTTTAAGAATGAAAGAGAGCGAAAACTTTTTTTATAGTTAGGTGTTTTTTAACAATATTTAATTAACTGTTGTTGTTTCCATTCTTCAGAATTTTTATCAGAACTTACGCTACTTTGATGGTGCAGGAGTAGGAGTGCGGTAATGCTGAGGGATGATGCTTGGTCAACGGATGGAACACCGAATAAAATGAGTACAAATGGAACAAAATATTTTTACTATAAACTTTTTATTTATATAAAGTTCAGGCATTTCTTAATATTTAGTAATATTTTTGTTTTGAAATTTATATTGAATTTCCTAGTTTTATTTTCATTCTTAAGAATCATCATCGGAACTCAGGCTACAATGAAGGTGCTAATGTAGGAACGTGGCGATGCTAAGGCCAAATGCTTGGTCAAGGATTGGAACACGGAAAAAATTGAGTACAAATAGAATATAATGCTTTTAATATAAATTTTTAAGAAAAGTAGACGTAGAGTATTCATTAATATTTTAAGATTTTTTCTATTCAAATCATTATTTAATTAACACGTTTTATATTTATTCTTCAGTAACTTGATCGGAACGTAAGCTGCCTTTAAGGTGCGAGAATACAGGCGCGGTGATGCTGAGGCATTGATTGCTTGGTCATTGGATGGAACGCCGAATAAAATGAGTACAATTTGAATATAATGCTATTACTGCTAATTATTCAAGTAAGATAGAGAGACAGTGTTTTGTGGTTTTAAATGCTTTTAAACAATATTTAATTCAGTGTTATAATTTCCATTCTTCAGATATTTGATTGAAACAAACACTTCCCTAAATACGCAGGAGAAGGAGTGCGGTGATGCTGAGAAATGGTGCTCGGTAAGAGGATGGAACGGCAATTGAAAGAAGTACCATTTAAATTTAATGATATTACTGTATATTTTTTAAGTAAGTAAATGAGCGAGAATTAAATGCTTTACATAATCTTAAAGAATATTTAATTAACAGTTTTAATTTCCATTATTCAGCATTTTGACGGGTACTTGAGAACCTTCAATACGCGAAAGATGGAGGGCGATTATGCTTAGGGATGGTGCTTGGTCAAAAGATGGGACGCCAATTGGAATAAGTACAATTTTAATTCAATGCTATTACAATATACTACCTAACTAAGATTGAAAGCCAGTATTTTGAGGTATTAATAGCTTCTAAAAAATTTTAAAACAACTGTTCTTATTAACTTTCTACAAAATTTTCATTAGAACATACACAACAATAAATACGTAGAAGAAGGAATGCAGTGATGCGGAGTGATGGTGCATAGTCAAAGGATGAAAGGCCGATTGATATGAGTACAATTTGAATATTATGCTATTACTATATACTTTTAGTAAGATATAGATTGAGAAATTTATGATTTTAGTTGTATTAAACAATACTTATACATCGGTCTTTATATCCATACTTCAGGACTTTCATCGGAGCTAATGCTACCTCGATTGTGCGGGAGTAGAAGCACGGTTCTGCAGAGGTGTAGTTCTTTGTCAAAGAATAAATCGCTGATTATACTGAGTACGATTTGAAAATTATGCTTCTACTTTATATTTTTAAGTACGAAAGACATTGAGTAATTTGTAATTTAAATTGTTTAACAATACTGACTTAACTGTCTTTTTCCATTCTTCAGAACTTTGATCGGAAATCAAGCTACCTATAATGAACAGGAGAAGAATCAAGGTGCTCCTAAGGTATGGTACTTGTTCAAAGAATGGTAAGCCGATGATAATGATTACAATTTCAGTATTATGCTTTTAATATATATATTTAATTATGATAGAGATTGAGTAATTTGAAAATTTCCATTTTTTAAACAATACTGAATTGACTGTATTTTTTTCCATACTTCAGCACTTTGATATGAACTTTGGCTTCCTCGAATGTGCGGGAGAAGAAACACGGTGCTGCTGAGGTATGGTGCTAGGTCAAATGATGGAACGCCGATTATATTGTGTATAATTTGAACTAATTGCAATTTCTTAATATTTTTTAATAAAGATAGTGATTGAGTATTTATTGATTTGCATTGTTTTAAACGATACTTAATAAACTCTTTTTTTTTAAACTTCAGTACTTTGATCGGAAGTTTCCCTAACCTGAATTCGTGGGAAAAGGAGCTCTGTGGTGCTGAGGGATGGTGATTTGTCAAAGGATGGAACGCCGATTATAATGAGTACCATTTGAACTTAATGCTGTTACTAAATATATTTTAAGTTAATTAGAGATCGAGTAAATTGAGTTGTTAATTATATTCATACAATATTTTATTTACCTTCTCTTTTACCCTATTTTAGAATTTTATCGGAACTTACACCACCCTGAATGCGCGGGAGGAGAGCGGAGTATACTCGAAGTACTGTATCTGGGGACGGCGTTGTGTGACTACGTTGGAGGATTTTGACGGGATGAATTTTTTCCGGGAGAGATTAAAATGCACACTTCCTTGAGTAGGAAAAGTAGTATGTTAATTTAAGGATCTTCTACATAAGGATGCGAACTCCAGCAAATTTCCTCAAACAAACTTATAAAGTGAATCGAAGTTAATCTGTGAAGTGTATATCTCAATTAAATAAATTTAATCTTAATTATTTATTGAATCATCTATCGAACAGTTCAGTGAATGTTACTTGTGTACCTTTTACAACTATTTCATGAAGTTTTATTTGTTTATCTTTTTGTTCAGTGATCATCCTATCTGTAAAGATTTTATTATTTTTTATACTTTATATTGTAAAAATATTTTCTAACACACAAATCTTATTTTTTACAATTTCTAATTTTGTTTTATGAAGTGAATTAAAATTAATTAATTTTAAGTTAATTACACAGTTCTGTGTATTCATAACTGCTCATTGAATCATCTATTGAACAATTCAATGAGCCTTTATCAATTTATACTATTTGTAGGTTTTTGAACTTTCAATGTTCCATGTGACTTGGTGATGCATGTTTAACAACTATTTATTGTGTTTGTATGTTATCATATATGTATTCAACGTTTATTGTAATGGTTGGGATAGTATTGATTTCTTTATTTATGCATATTTTATGTAGAATGAAGTGTGTGTATGACACAAATCTATTTTTAATAGTATTACGATATGCTATGTTTTCTATTTATATTACTGATATATAATGTCAATATTTGTTATTTATTTTGTACTTTTCTTGTAAAATGACTAAATAAAAATAATCTTTGTGACAGGGAGGAGGGTCAAAGTAGACCTCATTCCGCGGGCATAAATAAATAAATGACAAGTCAGGGGAATTCCTAATGGGGGTCTTTCGGGTAGACAAAGTCGATGAGGGGGCGTCCAGGAGGACGGGGTCTGCGGTGGCAGCGTCTGAGGATGTCGCCCTGGAGGATAGCATTGTTTGTAGGGCTTCAAGGTAATAGGGAGTAAGGTGTCCAGGGAAAGGGGATTCTAGGGTAGAACCTCGGGAGAGGGAACGTCGAGGAGAAGGCCTCAGGGAGATGGTGTACGGGGAGAGGGAATAACAGAGGGTAGGGAAAGATTATGAAAACGGTTGGATCAGGGGAGAGTAGGTTCAGGGGAGGGAACCGGAAGGGTCATGGGAGGTAAGATTCATGGTAGGGATAGGGTAGTGTCTGGGGAGGGAAGGGGTAGGGAAAGGGTAGTGTCTAGGGAGTTAAGGGGGGAAGGGATAGCGTGAGGGGAGGTTTAGGGTCTGGGGAGGAAAGGTGTAGGAAAAGGGTAGTGTCAGGGTATGGAAGGGGTTGGGTCAGGGGAATGAAGGGGTAATGTCAGGGGAGGGTAACAGTAGGGTCAGGGGAGGTAATGGGTGATGTCAAGGGTAGGTAGCTGTAGGGTCAAGGGGGGAAAGTGTAGGGATTGGGGAAGGAAGGGAATGGGTAGTGTCATGGGATGGAAGGGCTGGTGTCAGGTTGGGTCAGGGGAGGGTAGGAGTGGTTCAGGGGAGGGTAGGGGTATGGTCTGGGGAGGGAAAGGGTAATGTCAGGGAAGGGAGAATAAGGGTAGGGTCTGGGAAAGGAAATGCTATCAGCCCTACAGTGAATCCCTAAATTTCGTAATTTTATTAACTGGAAGTCGGTGCGTGATTTTCAGAACTTAGTATCAGCGAAAGAAGTAGAAAATTAGTAAGTACATAGTACCTTCGATACACTCACTGACTGATTTCTTGGAGGTTAGATTTCCACGAATTCCTTAGGTGCTTCATAAAGTTATTGTTGGAACTGTTGATGTCTTCAAATCAGTTTACTATTGGTCAGCTAGTAAGAGCTCGATTCGTATAAACGGATAGGTATCTTTTCTTTTTTTAATTTTTGCTACAAAAGCAAAATCCTCACGTCTCCTTGTGAACCGAAGTACTGCAACTTTCGACTGTAGCACTTCCTTGTACGTAGTTAATACTTGTAATTAGTTTCGCCTGGATTAACTACACTCTACAAATATTATTCAATTATCTTGGCCTTTCATATATTGCTGAAATATATGATTTTAATGGAATCGAATGGTAAAATTGTGGGTAGTTTTCTAGTTTCTCGGTATTTGGGAGAAATTCTAAATCTCCTTTAGTACTGAAGATATACATACCATTCATACACCATATTATAGAGGAAAGATTGCAGTTTATATATATGATAAGCAATCTCTTCTAAGTGCTGCCATTTCGGAGACAATTCTATCAAAAAACGCCAAATTTTCGACGTTTTTCGTCTGCTACTAAAAAATTACCAAATTATGTTTTAAAATGAACAAAAATTATACCATCCACGTCAGTTAAAAGTTAATCACTATGCGTTTAAAAATTACAAAATTCGATCGCATGAAATCCTATGACTAGGTTTAATCTATTCCTCTATTATTTATAGTTTTCTTCAAGCGGGGTCATTATTTTTCCATAGTCGAGTCTCGCACGGGGAAACAATAACATAATATTTTATGGATGTTAAGCGTTCCCCAACACTTTATCTAATGAATTATTGATGGTTATTTACATTTATTATTAAAAGATTAAAACGTTTATTTTATTCCACGTCCTTGTACAGATGCACGCTCCAAGAAACGTGGTACATACGTGCATCCATATGTGCTATGGCATACATCAGTATGCATCTAAAAGCGAGAATCGCATTCATTTTATGCGATCGCATGTCTTTTTGCGGCTTTATTTTACATTCTGCTAATTCGGGCATTCAATTAACGCATTTGCCTTGATAATATTGTTAAATATGCACACACTTGCCACAGTTCGTCTGCTAACCGATCGACTCCTATCGCTACCGACTCCTTTTCATTATCGGTAGAATTCTCCGGATTGTACCGACGATGGCTAGCCGTCGTACCGACCCAGGAGCTTACAGAATAGCATCGAGAGCTCGCGGAGTCTGTTTGCGATCCCAACCGACTGCTTGGCTACCGTACCGACGGGAAATGAAATACAGAATATGGCCCCAGGATAGGGATGAGGATGGTCAGGGTAGGGCTTCGTTAGGGTCTATGGAAGGATGCGGCTGGGAAAGGGTAGGGATTGGGTAGGGAAGAGGAGAGGAAGGTGTAGTTTCAGGATAGTGTGAGGGTAGGAAGGGGGTTATGTCAGGGGAGACAGTGATATCGAACTGGTAGGGATGGGGTAGGATTGTTATGGAAGGGGTGAAGTAAGGGGAGGGAAAGTGTAGGGTCAGAGGAGAGAAGGGAAAGGTTCAGTGGAGGGTCATGGGAGGTATAGGGTTGGGTCTATGTAGGGAAGTAGTTGGGTAGGGTAGGGATAGTGTAGGTAACGGGTAGTGAAGTGGAAAGAAGGGTCGGGAAGGGGATGGAAATGCGTTGGATGATTGGAGGGAAAATTATATTTTTATACTGAAATTGCCGTCAAGAAAATTCTTTTAGTATTTTCAATGAATACGCAGTACATAGAGTTAATAAATGAAATACCTCTAGACAAAGTCGGGGCTTAAAGGCCTGGCCGGCTAAATCCTGCAAACCACCCTTTCTGGGCTGTCCCTTAATATCCCTTATTTTTTATCATACAAAAAAATCATACAACGATCTCAATATCAAATATTAACAGCAAATTGCAAAAACGTTTCTTTCATGTCTCATTCAAGTATAATACTGGTCAGAAAAACAAGTTTAAGGTCCATAATCCACAATACACTCCAATTACCTTTCTTTCACTGGAGCATGAAAGAAGTCTCATACTATGGCCCTGCTAAATCTTTTCATGCGGTTTTTAGCAGAAGAAGAATTGTGAAATATTATATGAAGACCCGAGAAACTCATGGCTGCATCAGTAACTCTTTTCTGACCTATATATCAACCAAACCTGTCTCAGTGGACGTCCGGGAGTATAATATTTCTATCTCGCTACATTTTGAGAGTATACAAAGAAAATAATATTGAGGGAATCTCAACAAATAATGTTCATTGCTCTATGGATAGTTATTATAAATAGAAAATCTTCTTCAAAATTAAGCAATTCATAATCGAACTCACTGTCTCACAATTCAAGAAACTTTAATTTCTTTCAATAAAATTGTAGATAATATTATGCAGTTTGAATTTATTAGCAGGTTTATTTAATCTGATCTTATTTTCTCTAATAATAACGATGTACTTCTTTCATTATTCATCATATTCTTTCTAGTCACAATTAACTTAATTACTCGCGGTTATGGTTAATAATATCGCGTTGAATATGGTCATTACCATACCATCAGTCTCTATCAATATTTTTTTCTCTATATATATAATAATCTATTATATAAAAACTATTTACTCCGAGTGTTTGAAAGTGTGAGACAAGTGACTCTCTTAACATTCGGCTAAGCCATCAGCTGAAGGCTAATCGGATCCACAATACTCAAACCATTATCAACCTGAAATTATGCAGAGGATGCGAGACGCGATGCATGCGAGATGCGAGAGTTAATAGGCATGATAAGAATTGAGATATTTTGCAATTCCTCTCCACAATCAATAAATGGAATAATCTTACGCACGGCTATAACTTTATGATCGTGATGTTTCATACATTATTTCACTATCACTCAAACATAAATTATCAAAGTTGTTAGCAAAATTCGTATAGAATATCATATGAGCACATTTCCTCTAATTCGTCCCAAAAGAAAAATATTGCAATGTTCAAGAAAGTAAGAGGAGAAGAACCCTTACCTGATTTCTAGCATACACTTTTTTAACCATGAGATTTAAATGAATGAAAGAATTTATCTATAATATAAAATAGAGTGTGGGTTTGTGTGTGTGGGGGGGGATTTGTGTGTATGTTCGCTAAAAACTCGAGAACGGAGAGTCGCAAAACTTTGAAATTTTCTACATTATTACAAGTCGACTCCGCGCAGAGTATAGGTTACTTTTTATTTCCCTAAGGTCCACAGTTCGAACCCAGACGGGTCAAAACGTTTCCATAAGAAATACACGTAGAGGTAATATTTTCGTTGCAGGGTTCATTTCTTTTGCAAAAATAAATTACAAATAATGGTCCTAGAAAGTGGAATCAATTACCAAAAAAAGGAGAACAGAATAGAAATGTTTATTTTTGTCGTAAAATATCGTTTCCAATTCGAAATTGCGACCAGTATGATAAAATACGTGAATATTTTATCCAAATTCTGAGGTTGTAAACAATCCATTCCCTTGACGATCTAGGTGTTTGTTAATTCTAGCTCATAAGTTTATATATAAGAAGACATTGAGAATTAATGAAGTATTTAAGAAAGTTTTTCGAATTTTGTTTAAGCTTCTGTAGCAACCATGTTTTATTTATATCAACGTAATTGTTTACCTTAAAATTATAAGTTTAATCTTAGTTTCCGTTTCGACTTTCATTTCCGTTATAGTGTTTGTGTTAATGATTGTTTTCAGTGCTTATGTGGTGTTTTAGGTACTTTTCGTAAAAATATTCATCGGTTGTTTTCACAGTAATATTTATTTCTATTATTTGCTTATGCGTTTCCGCATTACCTTTGTGCATTTCTGAAACTTAATTCTTAAATGTGGTGATATTTACCCTAATTTTATCTTTGAATATGTTTTTATAATCTTTGAACGAATGCTGTCTTTATCGAAGAAATTGCTCATTTGAAAGATATGAGATTGAATATTTAGTCAAGGTGGCTTTGTAAACTTAAGTACAATTTTCATTTCTTGGTTTATTGGTTTGGAAATATAAATCGAAATATCGTTCGCAGTCTCTATCTCAACTGCACAATCAAATGAAGAAGAATCCTTGCTGTCAACTTGAGATATGTTTGGTAGAAATATTATATGAAAATGAATATTCAGATGACCAAACTAATATATTTCAGCAGCAAATTATGAGAGCGTAAGATATTCGGATTTTTACGGAAAAGTTTCGTTTACGGTAATCCAACGGTAATCTGTCCCATCGAACGAATCAGAAATGATACATGTTAGATTATCTTCTTTATTATAAAAGGATTACTATATTCAATTCTACTTCTATCCTCCCCGTTGAGAATCAACGGGCGCTACAGAAAGTTACAAATAAATATACGTTATGTATGGGAAGGCAATTTAGCAAAGCATTCCATCGCACATGAAACCCACATTTGGAACTGTCATCCCGGAACTAGGCATTAAATAGGTGATCCACAAAATTTCCCTCATCCGCCCGTTCTCGCAATATCACCGACAAGATGAATTCATAATCGCCTCATTTATAACACCGAACGGGTAAAAACTCTCGCGTTTCCATTTATTCGAGTAAATTGTTTCCGCGGCTGAAAAAGTTCCATTAATCTTCATTTTCCTCTTGAATGAAGCGGAATTTTAAACAACATTGCGGCGGATCCAGTTTCCAATTATTCTTACGGGCGCATTTCTAGCGGTCACATAAACCCTTCTAATTACTGACTTCGGACGAGTGTGTCCGAGCTGTTGTTAGAGAAATCGGATATCCAAAGAAGAATAAATATAAGGATCATACATGTATCAAAAGTTGTAATTCGGTATAGCTTTTGGAAATATTTTCAAAAAATTGTAAATTATATCGAAGAAAAGGACACGTCTTTGAAAAAACCCACGCGTAAGGTGAAAAAATTTTCAGATAAATCAATTCTTGATCTTTTCGCAAAGATTCTGCCTCAATATGATGCATATATAAAGGTTTGCATTAAATTAATCACTATTTTCACGGACATTGTGTAAAACCATATCAGTTTAGGTAATTACATCATGATTTTTATTAAATATGAGACTTTAAACTCCGAGCGTTTTCCCACAGTAAAGACTTTCCACTCTAAATTTACTATTTTATTGAGAAGTGATTTTCTAAAAGTAATTTATATTTAAGAATTAAAGGTGGTATGCCGCGAAGAAAATATGAATTACCAAATATACTTGAGTTTAAGCCGACCAAAATATAAGCCGAGACGTCTAATATTAACACAAAAACGGAGACAACTAATTTACTCGAGTATAATTCCACAGGGTGGGAAATCCGACGACGCGCGATAAAAATATATTTTTTTCGATACGACAACTTCCAACGGACTGCACGCGACTGGGAGAAGATTAACAGAGAATTGATAATTGAGAAAGCGAAACATTTATGAGCCAGTTTCTGAGTATGGCAGATTTTAACCACCGGAGAACAGGTAGGTGAAAAGCTCTATCGAGTATAAGCCGAAGAGGATTTATACAGAATTAAAATATTAGCTGAAAAACTTCACACACACAAAACACGAAAATAATTTTAAATAAGATTGAAATAAGGAAAGTTACTGAGGTGTTACTCGCAGACATTAAAGTAGGCTTGCTGTTACGAATGGTCTGATATCACACCACCTATGCTCTTGCCTTTGCCGAGAAAGATACAGGCGCGGAGTCTCCAAGTCGTTCATAATGTGACAGTCCCTCACCCTTTGAGAATCCCCTCAGTGTGTGAAGTCAATAAGGATTCGAGTTTAGGAGGGGAAAATAGCTACGGGGCATCGTCCATGGCTTCAGAAATTTATTAAATAATACCTTAAACCAATTTGAATTCCTAAACATCTCCAATTCAAATATCAATAAATCCTCGTTTCCATTACTGAAATCATTTACGGAACGTGCACATCTCTATGTCTTTGTTTGATCTGAAATCGAATCCAAGAAATTCTTTGCACCTTGCGGGTATTGACTTGTAAAGAATATAACCCTGTTTTAATGAGACTGCAATTATTTAGATCCAAGTGAGGTTAAAGAATAGAAAACCCGCTTATTCACTCCAGAAATTTGTGAAATTGGTGCGTACGCTCGTAAGATAATAGACTGCACATAGCATGCTTTTATTTACTTTGTTGGTGCTTACATGTAATAGTATTTCCTATATCTTTGCATAGTGTCTGCATTGCAAATACACATATATAAATACTACAAAATTTTCGCTTCGAGGATTTGCTGAATCTCCGGACTTTTCCAATTCAGTTGGCAGCCCTGCTTCTATTACCTCCTCTACCTCCGACGCCTTCGGGGCTTCCGCTCCGTTAAACCATTCGAAAAAATACCAAACTCCATTCCTCTTTCACCCCATTTAGGACATCTCCCCCTTCCGAACTCGAGTGATATATGCCTTTAAAACAATGGAGCCAATGCTGCTGTTTTTAAGATCCCTTTCTTCCTTGAAAGTCAGAAGGGGTCAATTGTCTTTGAAACGAAGAATAAAATCGTGAACTATGGAGAAATATGGAGCGCTGGAAATATGTGTCCAGTAACTGAGGTAATTGTATATTTATGTCAATATATGAAACAATGAGTAAACGGAATGGTAAATATTTAGGACTAATATTACATATGGTCCAATGCTACATGTTCGGGCCGATACAACCTTAGAATACCGACTCAACAGCTTCTGAAAATTATCAAAGAACCCAACTCATAAGTAAAAGTTATATTCAAAAGATAAATCAACAATTAATGGTTCGATTGCATCAGCGGCGTCTTACCCAAGGAGGCCGCATTATCTCCTACTAAGGATTTTTGTACCAGCGATAAAGTATCTTGTTGCAGTTTTTAATGAATATTTTTTTTCGAAAATAGTTTTACTGATGTACAATATTTAAATAGGAAATGATGAAGTATTAAGGTTGGATTCCAGCCAATAAATACAGTATTATGAACAATCAGCTGATGCGTGGAATTGGTAGCTGAATTAATTCATTTCTGAATTAAAACTTTCTCTTGGGTTTCCGTGTTTGACGTAACACTTCACGTGTTTCGGTTCATTATGAGTTTCATTCAATATACTTCCTGATTAAAAAATTATATATTCATTTCAAGAACACTAAAGTTTAGCCACGAATATATTCTAAAGGTTAATGGGTTGATATTTGAACGTCTCCAGAGAAATGCGATGCAACATACTTAAAATACACAGTATACATACTGCATAGTGTAAAGAAAGGAAATTGGGGACATGGCTTTTAAGTAGTTAGAGGTTCAAAATCTCCAATAGCCGTTTTTGTCGGCGTTCCTCTTCTCATTCCCCGGTATTCTGAGAAAACAAGAGTGCGGTGTCCTGTCTTGTTTTCTTGGATATCGGGGAATGAGAAGAGGAACGCCGACAAAAACGGCTATTGGAGATTTTAAAACTCTAATACTTTATAATGTAATTTTTGGGATGATTTTCACAAATGCACATAACAGAAGATTATAATAGACTCGAGGAATAGAAAATTACTATAACCAAAAATCAATAAGAACAGGTACAATACTACACTACTACTAAAGTACATAACTCGTATGTAAGTTGCATAGTGTCGGGTGACAAAATAAAAGCCTAAATGTAAAGTTTAACCTAAATATCCGTTCCATTTGGCGCACATAACTAATTTTGCAATTTTAAGATACAATTCCCGAAATTATTAAGTATTAGCAGTTGATCGAAAAATTCCTCACTTATCAAGGGCTAAGGCACTTATCGACTAATGTCAAATGCAGGAACGCAAACAAAATTTGCATTTGCATATCCCTCCAAAAACACAAAGACATGCCCACTTTTTTGTAATCGTATTTAAAATTCGGGAAATTGTGAAAATAACAAACTGTTTCCCAGAACAGTCCCGTAATACATTAGGCAATTGCAACGAGTGGAATTTTATCGAAATGAAAAACAAGCCCTTCTTCCCAATTGGAGAGAGCGAGGGCGTTGGAAAAACGAAGAGTCGACAGTCAAAATATTCGCGCACCGGAAATTTGCTTATAAAAATGGCAAACGAGAGGTCGACGACCGACGCCTGGAATATTTAAACGCGCGATTATCCAATTAAATCTCTCGACATCGTCCATTGGAAATATTACATCAACCCCAATCATCTGAGTATATTTCATCAAGACAGAGAAATACTAATCATCATTAATTATATCAATATTCATACGTATACGTATTTATTTTGATAGGAAATACGAAATATCCGGCAGCAATTTTACATTTTCAGGTCCATGTATCGTTTTATTCTTATTCATAGGATTGCGATCCAAAAATAGAAGATATTTTACTTTTTTTGTATCGAAAAATTATTTACCCTCCCATGAAATTAATTTATATGACCTTTCACACAAATATATGAATGTAGTTATACAATTTTTAGTGTAATGCAAGTAGGTAAATTATTTCAACCAAGTAAGCAATCATTAAGTACTATATTGAAATAATATATAATATAATATATTTTTCATCTACTTCCTCATTAAATTATCTCGATGATAACACCAGCTAGGCCTTGAATTTAGTAATTAAATTTTAGCACAACGTAGTTTGTTTATTAAGGTATCCAAACTATTGATAAAGTCCACTAAACAAAAGGCTAAAAAAGCGGAAACCATAAATAATTATATATTACACAACAAGTGATTAATTTAGTTAATATGGAAAATGGATCCTCGGATAAATTTCAATGTAATTTGAGAATTACAGAAATTCATAACTAAAATTTGGTGATTCCTTGATATCAAATAGTTAGAAGTAAATAACCTAATTCATATATAGACAAATATACTTTCAAGAGGTACAAGGTCCTCGATAGCAAGAATTTCTTGTGGTTTCGATCGCATTTTAATATCAATTCTCCTAAGAAAAAATCTGAAATACAAATTCCCAACTTCGACAACCTTTGCCGGAAAAACCGTTGAGTGAGCGAAATATATGGAAATTTAAGCTAACTAAATTATGATTCGCATTCCTATCCCTAGCAACTTAATCAAATAGTTTTAAAAGAAAAAGATAAGTCAATGGTGTCTTCTCACATGACTTGATCATATCAATCACCTCAAATATCTCTTAGGTATCAAAATTAAAAGAAATAAATTACTCGTACTTACTTGTACTATCTTTCAGAGTATATTTTACACACGACCGGTTCTGTAAGATCGCTTAAATATTCAGGTGATAAGAAGTTACAAGGCTTGGAATATACATCTGTATGTATGTATGGATGTAACTTCTTGTCATCTGAAGATTTAAGTGATCTTACAAAACCGGTCGTGTGTAAAGTATACTGTGGAAGATAGTACAATTAATTTTATTTCTTTTAATTTTGATTTTAAAGGAATTCCACACAGTAAAGCCTGCTACCATTGATTTTATCTCTTAGGTATTTCCGGTGATTCTTAAATTAGAATTCTATTGAGAATTATAAAATTATTACCAGAGATTTAAGCAACAGTTGATAAATAACTTAGTTGCTCACTAGTTAGTAACCCTTTGTTGTTACTAATAGAGTTAACAAACTATTGCTACTGCCGATTTCTTAGAAAAGCATCCATCTGAGGGATGGTTGGATATCTAATCCCTCCACCTTTAGCGAACAAAGCTTAGAAGAGGGATTTCAAAGGAAACAGTGAGAGTTTCGCAGCTTCACCTTCACCAGAAGATGTTAACTTCGTAAAATTACGCATACATACCCAGAATCAGTTTTAAAATTATTAGATTTCCGTCGCCTTTCAACATTTCGAAAGTTACGTTAGGACAGTCGATGAGGAAGTAACGCTTTCAACGGATAAGAAAAATTACAACTTTTTCTCCCAAAAACATGTCACCTATTATTCCCTACTCAATTATCTTTCCCAGCGAAACGTGCTTTTCTTTCCCATTCCGAATTCTTTCGAGCGCCGACCGATTTTTTGCTCTTCTTGTGAAGTTTATTTTCTTTCTCTACGACTCCTTTTCCTTCCAACGCCTCTTCGACGCTTATATTGTCTTCTCTTACATTTCACTGCATCATTCGTCAACTGCCAGCCTTTCTTTATCTTCTCAACTTAAGAGTCTCAAACTTTTCCCCATCGCCTTTAATCCTCGTTCCCTGCTCTCTAATTCAACAGAAATGTTTCAGCGCTTTTTATACATCAAATTGCCTCCTTTCTTTTCAAATTATAATATATGGGTTTCCGGACGATAACTCTCGTAGCGTTAGATATATTTGCCATCGCTTTTATTCATACTTCTGCAGATGAATGAATATTTTCGTGAAAAGGTTGTTAGCTTCTGCAGGTTGCAGAAAACCTTAGAGAGTGAGAAACGAAATAATTGATTCGTGAGCTAAAACGATTAAGAATTCACGAATCTACAAAACACTTTTACTTTAAATAACCAAATACGTTCGACACAAAGAAATCCAATTACGATTAGGATTTTTTAACCTTATAGCAATTATTATGAAACAAGCGGGCAGATGTTTCAAATGTTGAATTCGTCCTTGAGCCAGTTCATCATCTTTTTTCTTTCTTTCTGAGATAGTTACCCTTTCTTCTGTGAATTTATGTAAGAATAAAGAGCAGATTATACAAATATAAAAAATTAACATATCTTTAAATTTTAACGGTAAGTTATCATCCCTTTCGGTTAAAAACTATTATAAGAACTCTGTAAGAATCTAACGAAGGATGAAATTTTATTAAGTAAACTCTAGAGCTGTTTAGAATGCTGTTTTCTCGCTCCTATTTCAAAATCGTATCTTTTCTAAAGAATATAAAGGAATTAGGATAAATAATTTCACGATAAATGCCCCCATTTCTATCTCACGAAGTAAATTTTTGTACTAAAACTACAAATAAGAGTAAGTAAATAAATGTAAGCGATACAAAAGCGAGAAAATTTGTATAAGAAATATTGACCAATCTTTTTGATAGAACAGTGGAGCTTTATGCAGGCTGCCATGTCCATATCATCGATGGCAATAAATCGTTATAGAAAGAGATCAAGAAGAGCACGGGACTTAGAACACCGTTTTAGTAAATTTTATTAGTTGGTTGGCCATTTAGAATGTGTGTTTAGCATCACAAATACAATCATTTTCATGATTTATCTTTAACGCAGAGACTCTTCTCGTCAAAGCGGATATTATGGTAAAACTGTTTATATTTAAAGGTTAGAGAAATCCAATAAATGTTTGAAAGAACGGCTGGCGAATTAAACGTTTCAAATCAATATTGAAATATTTCGTCTATATTCTTCACTCAGTTGGTAAAGAGGATTCATTGGAAGTAGAATGTTATGATTCTTCGGATAAAACTTATTTGTTATTCTGTGAAAAATACCCTTTGATCAAAATCCTTAAAGCAAGAGTGTTTCAGCCCCTGGCAACCGGATCGTCTCTTCGCATTTTCCCATCTCTCGATCTTCCTCTTTCCCCTCATTACTTCTCAATTTCCTTCCTTCCCTCATCCCTCCCTTCTCCCGGATTGCCGTATCACCGTCAGCCTCGCTGATCATTTCACGCCCAGTTAATTCCCTTCTGTCCCCTCCGGACCCCTTTATCCCCAAAAAGACTTTCCTTTGCTGCATTCGCCTGCTCCATTATTTTCCCCGATGCACACCACTTATCTCCTCTCTCTGTTTAGCATTTTTTCCTCAGGGTTGGATTATTTGTTGCTTTCTTTGTCCTTTGTCCGCCACATGTTCTGTAT
Source organism: Sympetrum striolatum (assembly GCA_947579665.1). Lineage (NCBI taxonomy): Eukaryota > Metazoa > Arthropoda > Insecta > Odonata > Libellulidae > Sympetrum > Sympetrum striolatum. The sequence goes on along the minus strand of OX388348.1, from coordinate 78,339,319 downwards.
TTTTCATCCGATAAATACTTGCATAATCTTAAAAGCAACATGTCGCTATAAAAATATAAACTGATGCTCCTCGACAAAATCTATGAAATCTCACAGTTGATTCACAATACCTCCTTTATTTTGCAAAAATTAAATTAAAAATAATGGCCCAACAAGAAAGATACAAGTTCAAAATGAAAGGATATTGAAGTATCCCAATATTTCTCGCAAAATGCAAAAAGTAGAACATACATAAGCTTTTGATTATAACTTAGCTTAAGAATACATTAAGAATGAAAGGCCCATTTGAAAATAATGGCTAAAGGGTCTTTTCAAAAGAGGACGCAATCTCATTTAAATTTCGCTGTTACTATAAACAATTCGCAGAACAAATCGATGATCAAGTACAAGGGCTTCTTAACCACACTTTTTCTGTCCATGGACACATCTACATCATGTAATGATCAATGAGGCGATGGAATATTAAAATACTTAATAGTACTTGGAGTAGGAAGTGAGATCTTTTAAGGATGAATATACGGTATGATATATGTATCGTATTTTTAGCAGAAAAACAAGTAGTAAAAAGAGTTTGTTTTATTTCGCAACACACTTGATCCATGTTGATCAATAAATTCTGATTAAGATATTTTTACTAGCTCTGCTTTCAGTTTTTAGCTTTCAAGTGTAACAACTGATGTGTGCAAAATTTTATGGCACGCATAAGATATTAATTTAATTATTAATGCCTTAAAAATAACTTTGTTACGCTATTTTTGACGGAAGAGTTCATCTGTGTAGAAGTGTATCGCCAATTTATATGTAAAAAAAACTAGTTTCAACAAACCCCTTCGTCATTACCTATGTTGGGCAAACTTCTTATTTGTCCTTAGAGTGACCGGATTAAAACTTTTTATTTATGGTATCACTGCATATCATGGGGTATTTTTGCTAAGAATTTACGGCATTGATGGTCATATTTCAGTAATTTATCATTTGAGATTATCGTCGTAGTATACAATAAAGACATATGTAAATGGAGATTAAAGTAATTTTTCAAGCTATTTAAAATTTTTGGACGAGATAACATCATACGCTTAGTCATTCTCTAATGTAATCATTTTGATTCGGAATTTTATTATTTCTGCGATTAATGCTCTTTTTAAATGCCACTCGCACTTAAAGCAACACTCAGTTATGTAAAGCATAAAAAATGGATATGATATAAGACACCAAAAAGGGTTAAATTCCTATCCCTATTAAAATTAAAATACATATTATATAAATTTACCCATTTATAAGCATACATCCTAATGATTGTTTTTGAAGCTGGAGAGATTACACTATGCCTAAAAGTAATCCTAAAATTTTATAGAACATCATGCAATATATGAGAATTGCCTGAGCGCCCACCACAAAATCTTCTTAGTGCTACATCTACGTGTCCTATTTCTGCTGACGTTCTCACAAAGTCTACCAAAAATGTTCCCAATTCTTTTCCCTATTCTCAAATAAATGCCTCGAAATTTCTCGACTACTATATGGTCGGAAGATTGTTATGGTGAGATGTTAGGGGTAACCGAATGCTTAAATCCGGGCATTTCTTAAGCCTTCTGTAATCAATTCTAATTATTGATTTTTTATGAGCCCTAATTCCCAACGCGTTTTTACTGAGGATTTCATGAGCACAATGATCACGCTAGTAGTGAAGATATTTTGGTTAATGCTGAAAAGGAAAGGGAAGGGCGGGATATGGTGGGGTTACCGTAGTGAGGGAAAATTCTGAAGATAAGGGATCTACTTACCTCCTGTCTATGAAATAAATCTTCAACTGTTCCTACTTGCTTTGAAAAACATCTGAACGTGGCAATATGTTTACAATAAAATTATAATCTGATAGAAGTTTATCTACATTAATGAACTAAGTATCAGTTTAGTTCTAACTAAGTGTCTAATTGGCAGCAGTTATACAAACCTAAAATTAATTAGTTAATTAAAACATATCATTCATATATTCTCATACTATGCAGCACGGTGCATCATAAAAAATCACATATGTAGCTGGTGAGCAACATTTTTATCTATTTAACAAAATATAAAGAATCCCTAATCGCTCACAGCAGCTCCTTTATCAAACTTTGGATTTATTTTAATAACGGTATTGTTTCTTTTAATATTTAAAGGAGAACTTACGTGATTGATGATTTCTTAATAACTCAATCGAACTATGCATAGTGAGCTTCATGTGATTAGAAAAGTAAATATTTGAATAATTGAAATAACTGAAATAGAAAAAATGTGATAAATTGTTAAGCATATTTAATAGCTGCAAGTAAAATTGTAAATAAATCAGGATTTCAATGGGAAATACTTTTACACACTTTCATTTCATTGGTCCGCTCTGTTTTTGTGTCGTGACCTCGTGTGTTATCATCCACTCTCTTATCAGCAGAAGTGCTATTCGCTGCCACCAGAGGCGCCACTAGAGGCTAACTACTGTTCCCTTTTGCCGCGACAGGTAAACGATGCCTGAGATAAGTTCCAAAAGAGGGGTTTACAAGCGAACAAATTTCTTTCAAAAAGCTCTGGGGCTACGAGGTTTAACTCGCAATGATACCATTTTGTTGTGCAAAGAAAAAACTAAGAAATATGCTATTTCAGGTGGAATTTCTATTTTGATCTTTCCGAATAACGGTTTGGAGCTATTATCAAAAGAGAGCTTTCCTCAAGCGGCATTTATGATTAAACAGTTTAGCAACTCCATATATTCCATAAACAAATTTAATGAAACAATAATTATAATATCCCTAAGAAATGTTAATTTTTATTTAATAGAATGGAAACCATTTTACTTATAGCAAGAGTTTACTATTAAAAAATTAAATTTTATAAATAATTCCATAAAGGGAATGAATATATATTGATAATGTACGTACCATTATGATAATTTCATGCCATTCTTCCCAGCCAAAAATCACTGAATTCAAATTTTTAATCATGACTTATATTAAGTGCAATAACATAACTAATTACAATTTGTACTTAAGTTTACGAGATCGCGAGGTTTATGTTTAATTATATAATTTTTTATTACAAAAAAGTTACTGAAGTATTACATTCATTTAACAAAGGAGCAAATGCAAAATTAAAGTACAAGAGTCGTAAAATTAATAATGAAGATAAGCAATAAGGAGTTTGGAAGCTCATCAGGAGGTGCCGATGACAGACGATTGTGTTAATAAACAAGTGAAAAATACACGATTGAGTTTAAAGCTCGTACAAAATATTCATTAAAGACATAAATTACAATTACAAGTAAGGTGACAAAAAAACACATAAATATAATTCAGGAAATCGGTAGATTATAAACAAAACTGATGTAAGTAATGTAAAAGCATAATATCTGAAGATGGTTTAGAATTTACATAATAATGTGTGCAAATCGTTACAAGATTGAAGAAACCCCTTTTTGATTTTCTTCTTTACATCACTTAGCTTTCTCACGCCATGAAGATGCAATGGAAGTTGGTTAAAAATTATTGAAACTGCTACATTTAAATTTTGGGCACCGTGATTGTTGAAGTAGTGGGATATATGAATTCTGACTTTAGGTATTTTCACCATACTATGTTGCTGCACAATATTATTTTTATATTTATTACTAAAATAATTATCAGTGAGTATTACATATTTTTAATGTTGTTTGAAGGGAAGGATATCAGCTTTTATATAACGTTCATTTTTGTTTTTACTACTTACTTCGTTTGAGACGAATTTAACAATTCTATTCTGTAGTTTTATTACTCTCTCAAGGTATGTTTTGTAGGTTCCTCCCTATATTGATATGCCATACATTAAGAGAGATTCAACAAGGGAACAATACATTATCTTTTCGGATTTTAAGGGCGACATGTCCTTGACATAATAACATTGATATGACAATTTATTTTATTAGGGTGTTCAAATGAAAAGGTACGAAATGGCACTGTGGGTATAGTTATAATCTTAATACAAACTAAACACCAGTGGCTTGTGCAAAACTATTCCAATGTTTTCCGAGCCAAAGGATTCCCTGCTCCAAGAATTCCTATGGTGGTGACAAGAGCAAGTCTTTTACGGATTGATGGTGTGTTCCGTTCAATTCCATACTAGAATACCCTGTGCCCAGAATAAATGCTAGGCTTTCACTGTGTCCTTTAGATCGTTATCTGAGTCCGTTTGGGGTGATTTTTTAAGCGGATCATACAGATGGAAGTCGTAGGGAGTCATATCTGGACTGTAAGGAGGATGCTTAAGCTGCCCCTTCTTGAACTTGGCCAGTACACTTTGTGTGACCCTGGAGATGTGTGGACATAGTAGATCAGTGTCTGGCAGTGGTGGAGCAGTGGACCTGTCAGACACACAGTCTACCCCTTATAAGGCCGCCATTTGGCAATGAGTATCGGCCGCTTTAACACCTTCAGAAGTCAGAAATCTTATCAATCGTCGAATTTTGAAATGTGAACGCGTTGATGTCCTTATACGCACAGCCGCGTCAATTGTACGGAACGCACAATCAATCAGTGAAGGACTTGCTCCTGTCACAGCCACAGGAATTCTGAGTTGTGATAGGTGTGCTCAGGTCTCTGGTGTTGAATTTTGATTAAGATTTCAATTGTACCAACAGTGCCATTTCCTAAATATTCATTTTAACACCCGAATAATTTGCTTGAAACACAATGAACGTGCTTGTTAAATTTGAATTTATCATCAATAATGATACCAAGGTAGTTGTGGTTTGGTATCTTGGTAATTAACCAAGGTTGCGGTTTGATACTTGTTTTGTATCATGGCAACCATATGAAATAGTTTGTTCATTGTTACAATTTTGCAATTCTGGCAAGAATGATGATGGATTTTTATGTGTAATCTGTCCCTTACGAGGAACCTATTTTTTATGTCCATTACAACTGTTTTATTTTCATTGAGAAATAAGTCACTGCCATGACACCATTTTACAATCCTGTTTAGGTCTTCTCTTATGCACATAGTAGATGTTTCAAAGTTTTCATGAACAACAACAACATGAGACCAATACAGCATCATCAGCGTACATAAATACTTTATAACGTTTAACTATAGAGGGTATACCATTAACATATAGAATAAAGAGGAGAGGTCCTAGCACAGATCCTTGAGGAACTCCACAGTTAATGTTTTTCATTTCGCAATAGAAATTATTCTATCTTTCTTTGTCATTATCATAATAGATTGACAATATTTTCTCATTTAATATATTTAATCTTCTAGTTGACATTGCCTGTATATTTTGAAATTTAGCCAATGTAATATGGCTATATTTATCTAAGAATACATGCAGCGCATCTGAATTTGCTATTCTTTCTGCAGTCGTTTTCCCATAGAATAACACAAGCGAATAACAGAAACTACTCTTTCACATGTTATCAAAAGAACACCGTACGAATTCTATACTGATGGCTACCAAACCGAAGGATTAGTTTGAAATTCTGCATAGCGTTATCCGAAAAATTACAGCAGATGTGGCAATTACAACAATTCTCGTCAATACCCCAAACACGGGATCTTATTGATCCCTTATCGTTCAGAAATTTGATTTAAATTTCTTTTTCTGGTATTTTTAATAAATCCTATGGGTATCTTATTTCACAGGACTTACCAAGTCTGCATGCCTTTAAATCGCCAAATGGTTCGAGCTTTAAAAGTAAAAAATGTAGCATCGCATAATTCACGGCCATAACCTTCCTTAAATGCTGTCATTCGAAAATAAAAACAACTCCACGACGTTTTCTAAACATTGCACAAGGCAAATACCGCACACCGAACGATTCCCAATGCGGTAATTTAATGCATTCGCGTTGAACGGCATCCCCTCGTTGCACTAATATCTGTAGCGAACGGCAAATGACGTCTGAAGGCACACACCGTGGGGATATTATAACGATCCCCTCGATTGTGTGCTCCAGTTAAAAATGGACACGTAAACGTCCATGGAAACGGAACTGCTGCCCAAGTTCGGTCAGAAAGGTCGGCGGATGAATGCCGGATGAGCTCGACTACATTCGAGACACACATTCTGAGAATCTTGGCCATAGAAAACGGATATTCTGAGAGACGTTGAAGGGGCGTTTTATGGGGAGATTATTTCGCTGAAAATGACCTCCCGAAACTGCTCAGTTAAGAGGGTGATTCCGAGATGATTGTGGAAGGAGATGCCTCCTTTCTCAGCTGAACTGAATGTGGAAATAATGACAAATTTATCACCTGCAGTTCACGACATTTATTACTGCTCAAGAAACTGCCGGTAAGTGAACTTACTTTTCTTTTACATTTTTAGCTGAAACTCTGGAATTGAACTGTCATGACGAGCGTAAGTAGATTATCTCTATTTCAAATAGAGTGAACATTTATAAGAATCTGTTTTCAGAATAAAAACACTCGAGTTGTATTATTATCGACCTGTATTATCTATTTCCTAATATAACTTTCCTTTGATGTAATATGAATAGTAATTATTTTTCATGGGAGCATAAAATATTTAATAGTTAGCCATTTCTTGCTGTATTGAATTATTAGAAACAATTATAACCATACAGTTCTTACATGTAAATGAAATTTTAGATGACATATAGAATTATGAGTTAGTAATCACCAATATTCCAAATACCATCAAAATTTATATCCACCGATGTTCATTTCGCTGTCCTAGTCAACAGCATCTTCAAGGTGACAAACAAAGGGAGACAAAAAAAAGGAGGAAAAATAATGTTGGCTAGGACAGTGAAATGTACACTCCTGGCCAAAATTTACGCACCACCGGTCGTTAGGATGGCAAGGGAGGTGCTGCGTTAATTTTAGCCAGGACTGTACATCGGTGGATATCAATTTTGATGGTATTTGGAATATTGGTGATTACTTACTCATTTATAACCATCAGCGGAAATTCTCTTGCTTTTATATAGAATTATAATTGGAATTAATTGAATTGCGGTGACTTAGACTTGGAAATAAAAATTATTGCTTTGAATTTCTGAGTAAGAAATATTGCATTACATGTAAACTGTGGAGCTCAGACTTTTATGTCCTACACAAATCCGAAATGCCCTTATTCAGTGGCTGTAAAGCAGGAAAACATAATTTCCATAGTGCATTCCCACTTTCATATAGATAAAACTTTGGAAAGTATAGTGCTTTACGAGTGAAATTATTTGAGCATTTGCCCATAGAAATGAAGTTAATTTCAACAACGCTTGAGGAAAAACTCCCTAGCTAACGATTAGAAATTATTCTTAGCGAGCTTTTTAATGAAACTTGGTGAGCAAACGTGAATGCTTCCACGAATAGAATATGTAGGATGCTAATCAGAGCGAAACATCAACGGGGTGCAAACCAGCAAATTCACTTAAACGCTCTCCAAAGTTTCAAAGTTGGTACTTGACGCACTCGATACTTGTTTCACGCATTGGCTGAGCTCAGAACTGCTCGCAAGTTGTACTGAATTATCCTTATCAAAGGGATCTAGGACAAGTCGTCGACGCCATTTTGCAGTGTGTATTACGTATTATTATGCTATCAACGAATATTGTCCAATATATATAAGAGATATATTGATTTAAAGTACATCAATATATAAACACACGATCTACAGCTCAATACAAAGTATCGTGATTAGGTATCAATATATTTACAATTATAGAAGGTATCTTAAACTTTGCACAAGAAAGCGTGCAGATAACTCAAGTTGTACGAGGACTGAAAAATAAAGGTGAATAGTGATTCCAGCCAAGTCAGTATTCTTCACTTCTCGTACAACTATTTCTTTTTCATTTTCCTACTCAAAGTAGTTTTAATTACTTCAAAATTCGTGGCGGAGAAACGTTGTAGAAGTCTGTTTCCAGTAGAACAGTACGCCGAATGTCTTTTTGCAGCAAAATCCCTCATAACAGCCGTATAAGACAGTGTCAGGGAATCGAAAAGAAGCTATCTTAGAACGCACTTTAAACTATTAAATTTTTATCAAAGTTATTATCTAAAAGTATTTTATTAGCCTAAGCATTGGAATGCAAATCGTGCATTTATCTATCAAGATCATGCTTCGATTTCAAGTAAATCAAGATGATTTTTAAATTTTATTTCTTTTCTTAAATATCTAGCGAAACTCATAAACACAAAACAAGAAATAAAATCAAAACAATTTCCAAAATCAAACAGTAACCTAGCCTAATGCTTCAAGTAATTTATTTATATTTTTCCCCATTATATTGTTTCATTAAATTAAAACTTTTCACATCCCTTAATCTATAACTACAGAAAATAATAAAGAAAACATCATATTTCCCGTTTTATTGATTGAAATATGTACTAGTTGAAAGATTAAATTAATCTTTCTTCTTTGGTGCACGTAACTTAAAATGTAAAAGTAAAGTATGAAAATCTGCATCCATGTACGAAACTAAAGAAGTATGCAAGGGATGAAAAATACTTCTAATCCTTTCTAATAAACAAGGATCATAACACTGTGACCCCGAAAATGAATAATTTTGGTGATGTGCATCTAAATATAGCATTCCTGTCTTCGTTCTATACATAGCTTGTGGATTATTCATACCTTACTGAAGCGGAAAAGTATTGAATTCCAAAGCCAAACTTCACTTTGATCGCAGTTTATCAAAATTTCTCCCGGTTGCGAAGAAGGCTAAATGGAATGCAGCCTTAATTTTGCAAAATTCGCTGGAACTGCAGCTACAAAAACTATACATTCTTTCTCCAGCATGCTTTCGCGCAGGATTTCTAATAATTTTTCTCTGATTTTAGAATATATTCATAGCAGTAAAGGCCATAAGAAATTCTTCGTTCGACATCAAAGGAAGAATATGCTTTAGAAACCCTTCAAAAAGATAATAAATAGCTATAGAAAGACCTCCCTCTTTATTTCATCGGCTTATTTTCTTGTAAAAATAATGTTTCCCAATAACTTACCAAATGGTGGAATTTGTAAATAATACCACTGGAATTGGATGCATTCTGTCAAATAAAAATTAATTCTTAAAATGAACATTATCGTTATCATAAAATCGTTTCCTTCAAGCATCACAATTTGATGCGCAAAGCAATTATATTGATTTCTTTGCATTACTTCGCATAGTTTTTTACTTCCGTTCTCTTTCGACGTAACAACAAAAATCTTTATATTATTGCTATATAAGCACATGAAAAGCATGTCAATACAACAGTCATCAAACTAACGTATTTACATATTAATTAAATTACGAGTGGTTTAAAAAATATAAGGTGATTCCGGTAGAGATGTCCACCTAAGGAAATGGCTTCATAACAATGACTTGAGTGATAACAAGAATGTGAAACTGCGTGATAGAATAGAAAATTTATTGATTATTAACAGGATATAAACAAATTTTGTTTAAAATATTTTTCACACAAAATATTAAATTTTTTCTGCACCCATGCATTTGGCCATCTCCACCGAGAGTCCGTACTTCTGTGGGCTGTGGGGTTTAAACTGAATTTAATCTGGAAAGCGCTTGTTATATGACAAAATTGTTGAATATAACTTGAAATCAGGATCCAAGAAAACGTTTAAGTTAACATTAAAACCTATTTGAAAATTTCAGTTGCAAAACATTTTGGAGGCATCTCAGCCTCCTTTAGGGGCATATAAATAGCATATTGAGGTTTGGTCATCAGTTTCTTTTTGACAGTGACATCTCACACAAAAATATTGTCATTTCAACCGAAAACAATTATGACAATTTTGATTTTTTTGTCAAAAATTCGAAACTTAAAGGCAAAAATTCTCATGGAAGATATTTTTTTATTTCGAAAAATTTTAATATTAGTAATTTCAATGTGGGTGGGCCACTTTTTCCGGATATTACATTTCGATCAGAAAAAAGGGCAAAACGCACCACCCTATATATTATAGCGCTCACTGAACCCTGTATCATCTTTTGATCGTGCATAAAATGTATTCGAGCGTGGATTTAAATTTGAATTGAAATTTAAATGTAGATTACAAACGTTTTCTTGAGAAAAGCCTTAATAAATATCACCTTAAAGTTAAATTGATACTAATAGGGCACTTATATCTAAAGATAGCTCTGGGGAATCTATCCTGAGAGGAGGTGAGGCGTCTATCCTTTCAGTACGGGAGAGATGCCCTTGCAACCAGTGGGGCTAGACTTTGTCCAAGATGACCAGGCACTGCACGAGGATGTTAGATGAACCTATAGCTACAAGTTTTCACCCTTTCATTTATAATATTCAAACTGATGACAACCAGAAACATTATACCCTATCTTATAACAGGGCGGAATAAAACGGGCCCTACTTGAAATGATGCTGTAAAATTGCGTAAAAAGAATTAAACTCTTTCAGATAGAGTGGTGCCTTCCAACTGACTGACGAATACCGTCAGTAGAGCAATTTTGCGGTTTTCCTTAAAAATAATGCGACTGGGGCATCTCAACCGGAATTACCTTATACAAGCCTAAATTAATAATACTAAGTCAAATCATCCCCTATTTTAACATCTCGTTATCCTCGCGTGATTAAAATCACTGTGAATCATGGTTTTCAGGTTAATCCAATCGACAATATTTCCAACGAAAATCGAAAGTGTCAACATTGGGTCTTTCAACGCTCTGAGACTAGATTTAGATGAGGAATACAAATGGATAATGAAATTTATAGATTCTACGAACTGCAGGCGGAGGTTGTTAATGATAATCTTGTTTCGTTGAAATGTTTCCTTTCACTTGTATACATTATTCACGAGCGATGACAGATTCTGTTTCTAAATCTTTTCATCCTGATGAGTACACTATTTTTCTTATTTGCATGATAGAGAAATATGTAATTTACATTTATTTTTCTCACAGTCGTCTTCATAACTGTGGTAATATGTAAACAATTGAGGACTTAGTATCTCTACTTATTGATTTCTATGAAAAGTTATCGTTAGTGTCGTTACACTGGACTTTCTCTGCTAATAAGAGTTCAACGAGGAATTCAAGAAAATCGACATCACTTCACGCCTTACCAAGTACGGTTGACCGGGGCTGAACGGATCTTGCTGAGGTTTATCGCATCTCCTATCCTAGAATACATATCTTCCGTATTGCTGGGTTTAATTTTGAGAAAGTCATCTATAGGTGCGTATATGAACTACATAAACAAGTGGCTTGCGCTCACGTCAGTGGCCATTCCGGGAAGAGTCGCCGAACCGTGTATACGGGTTTTTGTCGTCAATTTAATTTTTATGAACAACATTAAAGGGTTTTTCTGCTCAGGGTACGTTATATTTCTAATTCTTTTGCAATATAATGAAGTAATAACTGTTGAACAATGATATACTAATTAGTGTCCAATCATTAAGTATTGATTTATATTTTTAATATTTTTGTAATTGTATACCAAGTACGCCCAGTTTTCCTTTCAGAGCTAAGTCGGAGTTGAGGATCTGACCAGAATTCAGTCCTTTTAACTTTAGATAAATTAAAGATAATTTTAGCATAAGAAATTTTCCCAATAAAATGTATATGCTGAATGATTGAAGAACCGTATCATGCTTGTTCACATATAATTACAACTTACTAATCAAATAAAGAAAGCTACTTGTGATTCCCGAAACACATCACATAACAGTAATTCAGTACCTGAATTTGCACATGACTAGATAAGAGCTCCAAACCAGAGTCGTGTGATTTTTCTTAGATTTGATTGAAGTTTAAAGGATACATAACCTCTTTTATTTTAAAACATATTTAATTTCTCCCTATACGTAGTATAAGGAAAGTATCGTATTCGCAAAAACATTAGACCTCCAGATTTCAACGGAAATACATGTTTTGGGGCCCATATAGTTCGTTTCCGCTATTTTCCAGAACATGTCTGTGTGTCTGTGAACAAAATTTTTTTCTTAAATATCTCTGTCAGAATGCAATATAGGTATATACAATTATTTACAAAAGTTATAGATAATATATTTTACTAAAACTTTTATTTGAACCATGTTTTCGTAACACTAATTGTTTAGGAGTTATTCTTGAATAATGGTTTACCGGAAGTTGTTGTTTATCCAGAAATGGAAGTGTTTTATATCTCTTATCTCTGACATATCTCTGTCAGAATGTTATGTCCTATCGTTGACATATCTCTGTCAGGATGCAATTTAGGTATATACAATTATATTAAAACAGTTATAGATAATGCACATTTTTACAACTTTTGTTTGATATACTTTTTCGTAACACTGATTGCTTAGGAGTTATTAGTGAATACTCGCTAACCGTAAGTTGCTTTTTATCCAAAAATTTTAGTTTTTCTTAAATATCTCTGACATAATGTGATTTATTTATATACAATGTGTACAATAATAATAGATATTGCATTTTACAACAACGTTTGTTTGAAACATTTTTCTGTAACACTCATTGTTTTGGAGTTATTTATATATAACCGGCATAGGCTTCTGTTTTCAATAAATATGGAGAAAGTCGTGTTGGCCAAATCAGATTTTTTTAATTTATATTAATTGCTGCTTTTAATGGCTTATCACGTAGTCACGCCTTCCACTATCGATTATACATTAATTAGATCATAACCGTAAAAAATATCAAAATCTAAATCAGTATATCTTCTTAATAAAGAATTTGCAAACCGATTACTTTGAAAAAGTATATGCGCATGTGCGTAAGACGCACGGCTTCTTCATACGAAATTACATTATGCTACTGCCTATTAAGTGTTCCAACTCCTTCTGAGATACTCTCATGAAGTAAGACGTAATTGCCACGCCATGTGCAGCGTGGGAATGATAATCTCTCTATTCCCATAAGCATTTCTTCGGAAAGATCTTACATTCAGTCATGAATTTATCGATTTTACTTTTTCATCGCACGCACTGCGAATTTTGAATTTAGTACGAAATAGTTGCAATACTTCTGACATTCTAATACCACCAATATATGTATATATATATAATCCAAATACTATAATATCCAAATGCCACCTCTACGAGAGGAGCTCCCAAGAGCTACAATGGGCTGAATTCAAGATTGAAAGTGTTTCGGCAAAGGCATGGGAACTATCTCTGTTTATTCAAACAAGATTCCAAATAAAAAATGAATTCGCCCACACATAAAATATATAAACTAGAAACCAGACCTATTGCGAGGATTCATCCTCAGGAACAAATAAGGGACAAAATATGCTTCAAAAGGGGCAAAGGTCAGAGGAAAGGGGAAGAATGGAATTTCAAACAAAAGAATAGGAGAGAATATTTCCCTTGGAGGAGTATTAGCTGAGGATAGGCGGGGAATTAGGAATCTAGGCTAGATGAGGGGATTTTCGTCGAAAAGTTATTCATTAGCGTATTTATGGAAAACTTCCATTAGCAGTGAATTTGTAGTCGATCATACATATAAAGTTTTTTTTTCTTTTATAACCAACGTTAAGGATAACTGGAGAAAATGAATGCGTTCATTCGGATGTGAGATGAAACGGGGATTTCCCGATTTATTTTAAAAGAATCCTTGCGTCCATCCACGTATTATTAAAGTTACTGAAGGTTTTGTAATTTAGTATTCCATTGCATTCAAACAAACATTGCATCGTAGAATGTCATAAACCATAAGTAGGCTGTAAGCCAGGCGGCAGTTTTTCTACATCTAGGCAGTTATTCTACTTAATCATATACAGTTCATCTAACTATGTGCATATACATAACATATGAATTGCTATTTCTGGATTTTTAGGGGTTCAAGACAGGCCTTCTCGGCTACCGTAGAGGTCCCAGGGTAAAACCCCACCGTACATCACCAAGCAATCCCTTACTTCCTCCAGAAATTTTACATTACTAATATCCCCTTAGATTCTATTATACCCTTATCTATTAAATACATTAAACATTTCATTTTAAAAGATTTCGCATTTTTAGGCAAGGGGCTTAAGAGCGATCCAGGTAACTTACTCCATTCTGAAATGCCTCTGTTAAGAAAAGAATATTAGATATTCTTAGCATATAATGGCAACGAAGTATCACAACTTTAACAATTGGACTTTAATTAAAATACTGTTTTATACGGTTATACCAAATATCGACCAAAAGAGGCGAAACGGTACAAAAGATTTACCGGAAAATTGTAGCGCACAGAACTGATTAAATGGTCGCAGACTCCCGCTCTACAATAATTAATTTAATTTTTTTACTCCACTAAGAGTTATATGGAAATTTCGGTCCACATTCAGTCCCGATATCTCCAAAATGAAGAGGTCGCGTCTTTATTTATTAAAGGCTTAAAACAAACAAACCGGAATTTTTAATTGCGGAATAATCTGAGTCCCGGGAAATAAAAAATCTCGTCCATTTTGACTTCTGAAGCGAATAACGGCGCTCAATTCATTGGCCAAAATTCTCTCGAGCGACCGCCCACATTTCATACTGAGGAATAAACTCCGCTGCAAACAGCCGCAAGCTTTAGCGCTAGTCTAAATTGCGCTTTTTGCCATTCTTGATGTCGCAATTTCAATCCCCAAACTCTCCAAAAAATATCAAACAAATCCTGAATAGGTTATTACATCCGCTGGTCCTATTTCCATTTCGGGAGCGGTGAATTGCAACGTTAGCCCAGAAAACGCCTCACCGTTAAAAGGAATTTTTAATCATTTCTCAATTTTAGCGGAAGTCGTGTCTAAATAAATGCTCCATTTTGGCGGAATTGCACGCAAAAAGTCGACCGATTAATCTATTCTTTCGCTTTAAAAATATACTCGCCGCGGTGGGGACATTAAAGTTTCCGAAGCACGGATTTAAAAAAAGGAACACAATTCCTCTGATGACTTTTGCCCCAAAGATTTCGAAATAAAAACAAGAAGTGGAATGAAAGAGGACGAGAATTGTGTCCGAAATGTAATACGGAAAAAATGGAAAATCTAATCAACCGGATTCGGTTTCTTTGATATTTAACCCGCCGTTACTCGCGCCCTATTTTGTTACGCGGTTACTCGCGCGGGGTGTTTCTACACCCCACCGGACTTTTTTATTTATCACGGTTATCTTCGAAAACATTCCTGATTATTTTTATCTGTTATCATTTATAAATCTTTTTGGATATGATACCTAAATTTTACGTTGATATTACGACTTTTAAAATTTTTATGAGCTATTCAATAATAATACTCAAAAAATTGTACAATAAAACGAAAATTTGACTCGTATACCTTATAGATGAAATATCTTTGTAGTAATCAACGTATTCGTCGTAAGCAGACATTTTAAAACAATTAAAGTGAATCGCGAACTCGCGATTACTCGCGCTCAATTTTGTGACGTGAATGCTCGCGCGGAGTGTTTTTGCACCCCACCGGTCTTTCTTTGATATCCTTTTTTTACTACTAATTGTACTCTGAATAGCTTAAAAAGCCTTCTAGGTATATTATACAAGTTGAATAACGATATTTAAAATTTTAATTTTACAAGTAACTGAAAATATTACGCCTGAAAAATGTTATAATTAATTGTAATCTCCGACATGGAAAAGTTTTAGAAACGATATCTTCGCACGAATAAATGTGTCTGTAGTTATGAAAATACTTAAAGATACTAAACAAAGGTGTTTTTTCCATCTAACACCATTTAATGCTACCTTGAAGCTAATTTACTGCTTGTTTTGGGAAGCGCGTTAATGAAGCTGAAAAGGAAAGGAAAATATTTCGAGCGGCCTTGAAAGAGTAAACAATGGAAATCCTTTGACGTATTTATTAATATTTTTAAAAATTCTTCTCAAATTTTAACGAAGCACGCATGCGTTTATCGCAGTATTCGCAATGCAGTTTAGTTTTTATTTCCTTATTCCTGGGGCATATAACACATCACCCACGACCTCCTTTTATAATCTTCTCTTGAGGCTCTGATGTCGATGGCTCTTCAAATTTTTCTGCTTTTCTTGTTAGTTCTTTTGGTAAGTTTTTTTGCCAGGCCCTCTTTATAATAAATAGTTTTGCCAACCACTTAGGGATTTCTCTGAGGAACATCCTCCTATTTATCCTGATGTCTGGATATACGCTTCTATGTACAATAAAAACATTTATACCCAAAGTGTTTAGCAAATGGTAAAATATTGCAAATGGCCATCTTCAAGTATTTCTTGCCACGCTGTAAGTCCCATACATTTCATCTACACTATCGACGCCGCCTTTTAGCGAATTTTATTCGAAGTCGAATTATTTAGTCGAAATATTACCTCAGGCTTGTGTTTCTTGCCCGTGGACTCATCAATGCTGTTTTCTTTGTGCTTACTTGAAATGATCAACACATACCTTTTCTTTTTTGGGACATTTGATACCAGGGTCATGTTTTTCCTGAAGAGAAACAAGCTGCTTTTTTACTTCTACAATTTGTGGAGGGAGTTCCTTTTTATTCTTACGGATGGTCCCGACTAGCGTCAACTTTTCCTGGAGTAAATCCTCTAAAACTGGCTTGCTTAGAAACCAATTGTCGGCAGTCGCATTCCTCCCTG
Organism: Sympetrum striolatum; assembly: GCA_947579665.1. Classification (NCBI taxonomy): domain Eukaryota; kingdom Metazoa; phylum Arthropoda; class Insecta; order Odonata; family Libellulidae; genus Sympetrum; species Sympetrum striolatum. The sequence continues at coordinate 78,322,784 of OX388348.1, read as the reverse complement.
TCCCCACAATCGGACCGACAATCCGTTTTACGACGTCCTTGGGACTATTGCTGTGTTTATAAGGACCATCTGGTTGAACCCCAACATAAACTTCTAAGTTTTTGGTATAATACACTCCAGCATCCACTAGAGCGAAAATCTTTGTCCCATACTTGGCCGGTTTGTTGGGTAGATATTGACGGAAAGAACATCTGCCTCGAAAAGGAATCAATGGTTCATCTACAGTGACGAAAGAATGTTATAATTGAGATATAAGAAATTCTCACTTACTAATTAGTTACCAGGAGCTTGGAGGAGGAGATGGATAGACTTACGAAGAAACACTTTCCCAACGGTATAGAAGAGCACAGGAGAATAGAAAAGTCATTCCATCCTTTACCTTGCATTTCTTCACTGAGTAAACTTATCGCACAAACTCAAACACTAACTTGATGATGTCGAATCTATGAGGCACCACAAAATAGAATGAGAGACGAAATATTTCCACCCCGGTCTTCGGGAGCCAAGTTTCGGCACCCCAAGAAGGACTGTCCCTGTTTCTTCTTCGACGAGGTCAATTGACAATTATTTTAGCCATGCGACCGAAGAAGCAAATCCTTATTGTCATGTCTCATGAAAGTAAGACCTACGTGCTCTCAGAACAAACAGTAGGGGGCAATAAACAAGGCCGCGCTCCCTCAGAGAAAAAAGGGGCTAGGTCTTCCTTTGCGCTGAGGGCGACGCTCCATTGCCACAGGGGACAACGGTGTCCGCTCCGTAATATTTCATTTATTCAGAATAACAAATGCAATAAATGAATTACTTATCTTTTAATTTCTAATTAATATTATCTCAAATTCTGTAACTGGCCTGAGAACTGAAACCTCGCCTTGGAAAGCTTCGCGGAGCTAAATAGTGAGAGGGATTATTAGAGATTACAAGTGAGATAAAATTACATCAACGTATTTACCAATAACATTCATGAGTTATAACATTTACTTAGTGATCATTGATCATGGAAAAAACGAATAAAAACATAAAACTTCAAATAATAACCCGTAAAAGAATTAATAAAACATGAACTTCGGAAAATTAACCAAAAATAGGAGTATTATCAAATGAAAAGCGTCATATCTCTGCAAGAAATGGCAAGAAAATCACGATTTTTGCAGAAAATGTCGGGAACATAAAAAAATGAAGCTACTGAGAAGAAGGGGTCAATAAACCTAAGCGTTTAAAAATAGAGGCTGATTGAAAACGGCTGGGGTGTAGAAACACCCCGCGCGAGTAACGGCGGGTTAATCAACTCTTCCCTTCCTATTTATTCCTCATGGATGAGCGACTGATAGTGGAAAATATCATCAAGTTAAATAAAAAATGAACATAGCTGCAAATATTGAATAGCAAATTTAAAGACATTTCATTTTTTTACATTTATTAGGCTTGATTTTGCATTTCTATCTATTGATTTTTATAGCCTAATATATTCTATATTTTACATACTTCTGATTTATTACCTTACTTCTAAAGAAAGTACGTCCACATCTATGAGTGTTATTCCAACTATGTATAGTCTCTTATGCCACAAGTATCAGTCCTAACAAATAACTAGTCACTGTTCCTCTTATTCGTGAGCACCATCTGATACCCAATCAATCAATCAATTAAATATCATATTTACTTGTAGAATCATTGACTACTTACTCTACAATTAAGATTAATAAGTAAAATCGATATGTTCTGAATTTCACAATCTGAATATCAATTTAACCAAAATGAGTAAAGATTTTTCCTACGGAGATAAATGTTATATTTTCCTTATTTTTTCCTCTGCTTTTCATAGAAATGTCACAGAAAATAATGAAGATTTTTTCCGGGTCCACTATCTACTAATCAGAATGACACTGTTAGGAATCACCATAATTGAACTGAACTTCCATCACTTCCTCTTCCTTTTCTGCTGGTCTCCTCGGAGACCGTGACATTCTAAATACCGCCCAATTACTTTTTCGATCGCCCGCAATTCATCGAAAATTTTGAAATCCTTTCGTGATAGTTCTCACGTAAGCAGTAGTGATTTTAGAAATAGTATTAGTAGTATTAAAAAAGGTGTTTTGACACTTTATGTCGTTTCTGACGTGGCTACCGACGGGAATCGAATCCGGAACCGCTTTTGCCAGTGCCGAAAGCGCTGCCCACATGGCTATCCGGGATCCATACAAATGATTTCCTTGTCTGTTTTGCATAGTTAAATTATAAGGCTTAAATTATCATTTATATAACGAATATCAGACCTTAATCGTAAAACTTTTTTTCACAATAGTAATGTGGCAATTTATAAACAATAAGTACCCCAGTAATTTTACTATCACCAATTTTCCTCCCAAAAATCGAATAAATTGGAGGGGACTGTGCATACGGGTTGGCTGATGATTAAGGTGATGAAAGCTTGTGATTATAATGAATTTGGTTTCCCAACCTGATACATTCCTTACTATTTATCACCCCGAATCGAAAAAGTTTAGCTTCTGACAGTCAAAGTGACGATAAAAGTGCATAAAATCCAAATCCAATCGTATTTAAAATTAATACAAAGCATAAATTCACTATTTATATGCATTTAAATTAGTTTATTGAATCAGGCGACAGACATTCCGTCCTAAAACTTGCCTCAAATGGAAAGCTGAGCTAAGATTGAATTCCCAAAAGAGAATCAAATGAAGAAATCTGCTCAGAATCCTCGACAGGGCTCAAGAATCCATTAGAAAGAGACGATTACATAATCCGCAGACTCCCGCAAACCTTTTTCCATATCCCTCTCTCGTTCCTAACCTCTTTCAAATTAAAACATCTTCTCAATCTCACTCCGTCTCCGCTTACCAATTTCCCCCTCAATATGACACCATTCTCATTCCGTTTTTTTCATTCTTCAGATTAGAAAGAATAACATCTGCATTTGAATTAAACGATCTCATTCTGGAATTGGTTGATTCGCGAAAATTAAGGTTGTGTTTTTTCATAATTATCCTTTTCCTTTGTGCCTTATTATTGTATAAACACATTTCATTCATTTATGATGGATATTATTGAAATGAAGGCTAAGGTAGAGGTGCAACAACCGCGATTAGTTGTAGTCTTCGTTCGTTTCTTACGCTGTCCGCGACTCCTCAAGTGCATTCAACAATGAAAGGGATACATTCATTACATGAAATTAAATTTTATACCCTATATCAGAGTTTCCCAAACTATGTTCAGCGGAACACCAGTGTTCCGCTGAACCTGAATAGGTATTCCGCGGCTATTTGCAATCTTAATGGAGAATTGGAGAATAAAAGTCATTAAATGCTTTATTTATTCATATTTTTATGTTTATGTTACAATATTATAGTTTTATATTAAAAAATATATACTAAATAAATAATTAGTTGCAATTAAATGATTTTTAAAATTTTACAAATAGAATTACCTAACCTAAAAATAAGCTAAGTGTTCCGTTAAACTTCCCAGGTTTGCGAAGTGTTCCGTTACAGAAAATAAATTGGGAAACCTTGCCCTATATATTTGCGCAATGGAGTTATTTTACGCTAAAGACGTCCTAAGGTATATAGATCAATGAAATAAAGACCGTTTCGTACACTTCCACAGCAATTTTATTATGGCAACATGATGTTGCTAGGACACTAGCGAAACATGTTGCCATAATAAAAATGCTGTGGAAGTGAACGAAACGGTCTTTCTTTCACTGTAATGGCCTTCCACTAGGTAACGCCTTCCCATATTGAGTATATAGATCAAAATTATTTTCTGAGTGTGGGTTTTCTTTTCCTGTGCAACCGAAGTAAGAATTTGCTTTAATTTGTTTGCTTTTATGATCTGTGTTAACTTGCTTTCTCCTTAAAGTTTAATCAATGATTAAAGGTTTCGTAGGTTTTCATACCCCACTTCTTTCTTTTCCCAAGTGCAAACTTAGGTTTTTAAACATACAAAGTGTCTAATATTTTTTATACTCTTTTAAGTGATTTCTTTCAAATCTTATATGACGAAAGATAGTATCTAAGAAGAGAGTTATTAGTCTCTAACTCGTCAACAACATTTTCTTCGTTATTATATACAGTTATTATCACATTTTCTGTCTAAGTAAAACTGCCTCTCATGCTATGTAGGCCGACTTCAAATTTCTTCACCGAAATTTTTTATTTCAAAGTCAACTTAAACATTTGCATATCCATTGGCATTATTGTACTGGGAAATATTCGATAGTGTAACACGAAGAAAAGTCTCTCTGTCTATAAGAGAATAATTTGAGCATAACTTCCTCGAATCACCTGAGGCAATTTTTTGACATTTATCATTTTCTCCTTCACGTAAATATAGTTGGTTATAAACAAAATAAAAATTTGATGTGGCCAGCACTTGACTTTCTCCATATATAAGATGTAAATATTTATCTATGACAGTATTTTCGAATTCTAGATTCAATCTAAACTAGTAAGATAAATATAAATACATTTTTGTAGATAACTGTGAATACCTAAATATCAGATTAATGGAGGAATTTTGCAAAAACGGAAACGAGCTTCGAATCATAAAGCTCGACTTCTAGTAAACCGATTTACTCCAAAAAATAATCAACTCTAACAACACCAACCAAAGCTCTATGTATGAGATTTGGTGTTGATACAACAAAAAGCTTTCATGTTAGAGCGCCCACAAAGTACATAGCATCTTCCGGTTTATTAGTATTTCACAAATAACTCCTAAACAATCAGTGACACAAAAATATGTTTCACACAAAAGTTACATTAAATTACATTTTCTAAAAGTTTTATAAATAATAGTATATACCTAAATATCATATTTATGGAGATATTTTGCTAAAACTGAAATTCTCTTCGAAAAATAGAGCTCGACTTCCGGTTAACCGATTTACTCAAAAAACTAATAAACTCTGACAGCACCTGCGATATTGCTATAAATGAAGTTTGGTATTTATACGACTAATAGTTTTTATGTTAGAGCGCCCACAAGCAAGCACACACACACACACACACACACATACACACAGACAACATTCCGAAAATGGTCAAAACGTTTTCTAGGGACCCCAAAACATGTATTTCCGTTGAAATCTCGAAGTCGATTTTTTCATGAAAACAATACTTTCTCTATACTACGTATATGGAGAAAGTAAAAACATGCTATTACCTCGCTAAATCTAGCTATCAATTTTGTCCCACCAACGAACCTTCATCGCTTGTATATTTGAAGCTCAATGGTGCGATCAAAATCCTTTGGTGACATACATCACAGAAAGATCAATACTAAATTCCACATTTCACTCACCTCCACACAATGTGGCATCGAAGACAGAGATCACTTTTTCCTTAGAATCTCACTCTATTCCTTGAGGTCGTCTTTGGATGAAAATAGTTCCTCGAGATGTGTGATTTCGAGATTCAAATGGAAATATTCATGTATCAGAGGCGTGTGAATATTGATGAGAAGAAGAATTAAAATGCAGAGGACGCTGTGTTACACATTTGGTAGTGCGGATGGCCTACTTCTAATGAGAATTCTCGGGAGATTCCCATCGTCTCTATAATTAGACACATCATTACACAGACGGGATATTTGAACACGTACAGTTCCAAATTATTGTACGAGTACCTTCAACGAGGCCTCCGATATCTAATATACGTACATCACAAGACAATCTTCACTCGAACCACTGCGAATGTTTCAGCGGACATCAGGAAATGCTAAACAAGAGGAAAACTTTATAAAAATTTACAGAATGTAAGATAAATTGATTTCAATTGCATATCACACAATTTTCAATCTCTGAGCTTGAAAAATGAACTAAAATTCAAATTTTGGCAGGGAAAAGAGGATTGCGTTGTTTTGTTAAGGTCTGTTATACTAAGTTATGCCACATTATGTTGCTAGATATATTATTATTACCTATTTAAAAGTGTAAAAAGTTGACTGTTTGAAAATAAGAGTAAACCAGTTCATGTACAGTCCTGGCCAAAATTAACGCAGCACCGGCCGTAAGGATCGCTAGGGAGGTGCTGCGTTAATTTTGGCCAGGAGTGTACCATTTTGATTTTACAGCGAAAATGGTGATTTTTGATTAATAATAAATCTATAAACGTACAACTATTAGCTGTGGTAATATGTACATAGCCACAGTACATCAACTATGGCTTACTGAATCCTATTAATTAGTATGAGCAATAATGAATGGAGTAATTAATCTACAAGTGAAAAATTAATTAAATGGATGTTTACTTGGTTTTATAGATATCTGGGAGCGTCGAAAAAGTAGAGATTCGTAATTCTGAGGTCCAATAAGTCTTTATATCGATTGCATTTCAAATTCTTAGAGATATTAATCGTTGCAGAAGTCTTTCGGTTTCACTAATTAAATTACACTGATGCGTGATGCAGTTTACACCGTTTTTTGAGTAGAATTATGCCTTTTCGTTTTATGTAGCAATGGGAAGCTAGGCATTTAATTTTCTGTCTCAGCAGAGAGTGGATTATCCTGAGTTACGATGGAATAAATATAATATTTGAGTCACAGAAGTCGAGTTAACTTGAACGAAAATTGAATTACGCTTTGGCTCTATGAGTTTAGAGAGATCATAACCAAAATTTTTCTTTTCCGGAAGAAGAAAAAGTGACAGACTCTCCTTTAAAAATATTTGAAATTAAAATTGATGATTCATTTTGCAATAAAAACTGTTCAACTGAAAATACATTTCTTTCAATTAATTCTACACAGAGATGAAAATGAAGATATAATATTGAGGTTGTACAAGAAGTGGAAAATAGTGTCTTGGCTGGGGCTAGAACAGAGATCCTCACTGAGGCAACCGAAACACAAATATATTTTGAGTTTTTCCCTTCAGATATAATATTTCCACTTAAATGTGGAACAGAATAGCCGATATTTCAATAGTCTTACTAGCAGTTTTTGTGAAAGAGTGAATTTCTTTTTATAAACGAATGTAAGCCGACCTCATTAATAGCCGAGGTACCTAATTTTATTCCAAAAAACTGGGAAAAGTAACCCAGTCGAATATAAGCCTAGGGTGGGAAATGCAGCAGGAACTGGTACACAATGAAAAGAATTAGCTGTGAAATTACAGTAATTGAGGCATCGGTAGTTTAGTAAGAGAGAATTGACAAGGAATTGTTGAATGAGCAAGCACAGAATTTCCCAGCCGATTTACGACAATGACGCTTCTTTGCCACGGGAGAACTGATATCCATCCATCGAGTTTAAGAAGCGGGGGCCTCGTACTCAGCATAAAAAGTGTGCAGAAAAACTCGGCTTTTGCATGAGTATATAATTGTATCCACTGTTAAATTCATCTACATGTATATATAACCATAGTTCATTAAATACGTTTTTGAGCGATGCAAGTTTATCGCTCTTAAGGTATTCCATTCAAAATGAATTTTTATTTGAAGTAGATATTTTTTATAGTAATGCTCTAAGTAAAAATTGAAAATATCTTAATCTACGAAAATGGATCCAAGGAATTTCATTCAAACCATTCAGTGGACTTTATTCAACTATCGAAGAGCTATAAATGGTAAAAAATATCTTACAATTATTTTTACAAAATCTTATTAATAGAAGAAGTGATCTGAGAAGAGTGAATAATTAGGTAGACGTCGCAGGGAGTGGCGCAATTTCAAGCGAACTCTCAGCCGAGGAAAAGTTGCGAAAGATGACGAATAAATGAGCAAAGAAAAAATAAGGAATTAGAACATCTGACGTCGAAGCATTAGAAAAGGTAAGAAAATGGATAATGAAGTCGGGAGGTTTGAACGTTTCGCAGAGAGAGGACAAGTTTAGATAAAGGGTTGGAGTGAGGGTGTTTAGAAGCGTGAAGAGTCTTTGGTGTGCGAAAGAATCTACCTGGTGTCTCCGGGTGCAGCGCCATAAAAGATAATGCTGTTAAATATAGTATATGAAATACTCTCCAGTATCATAAAAGAAAGGCTGAAAGTAGTAACTGAGAGGATAATTGGAGAATCTCAGTTTGAAAGTAGATCCAATAGAAGTACAATAGACCAACTACTTGTAATCAGACAAATTTTAGATAAATGCTATGATCACAATGTTGAACTGCATATACTTGTAGATATATTATAGATTTGTATATATTACAGATTATTATAATACATATATTGTAGATTTTAGACAAGCATTTGATAGTATAAACAGGAGAAAACTCTGAGAAGCAATGGAGGATATGGAAATTCCATCCAAAATAATAATATTGATTCAAATGACATTGAAGAAGAGCATGGCTAAAGTAAAAATACATAATCAAATATAAAATGAATTCGAATTCAGCACTGAGATAAAGCAAGGAGATGGCCTATGGACCACACTGTTTATTCTAGGATTACACAAAGCTGAAGAAAAAAATAGAGGAAAAATATTTTACAAATGAAAAGAAAGAAGCAAGCAAAATGGGATTGATAGTTAATACCAGTAAACCTAAATATATGCTTCTGGCAAACCTAGAGTCACCCAGGATTTGGAGATAGAACAGATAAAATTTGAAGGTGAGGAAGAGTTTAAATATCTAGAATATATAACTTACAGAAAAAGCATAATATGAATAAATGAAATAATAAAAGCAAGGAATAAAACTTACTTTGCAAATATGAAGATACTCAAGAGAAAGTTAATAAACAGAAACACTTAAATACAAATATACAAATCAATTACCAGACCAGTGGTAAACTATGGAGCATAAAATGGACACTAACAATCACACAAGAGTATGGCCCTGGTAAGATTTGAAAGCAATTGCAGAGAATATACCGACCTGTTATTGAGAATGGATTATGGTAAAGGAGAACCAAAGAGGAGTTAAAGAAAATAATGAATTGGGAAAGATGTAGTTAAGTTCACAAAATGTTTGAGAATATAATGGTTGAACCATGTGGAAAGGATGCTTGAAACAGCAATGCTGAATGAGGTGATAGAAGGGAGACTGCATGCCACTAGACAGAGAGGAAGGTCCAGATTGAGATTGCTAATTGATGAAGGACATGAAGAAGATGAAAGTGAGAAGACAGAGATGTGTAGGCTGATCAGAGTGGAGGCTCACATAAGGTTGTAGCTCCAAAGAGAGAGTGTGTCCATAAATTGAGACTTTAGGACCATTTTGAAGTGATGTCTTATAAGGGTGGAAAAAATTGAATTAAATGTTATCACACTTTCTGTGCCATGTTTAATATTTTTTATCTATATATAGTTTAAATCAGTCTATATAGTATTAACATAAGTATACCATACAAGAATTTAAAACCAGGAACTAACAGATGAGCCAAGAAAGGCTTACGTGGACCTTATCCTGTTTCCCTGAGTAAATATTAATTTATTCTTTATTTTTCATATTACTTCATTTTCAAATAGCTATTTTCTTTTTACCAAATCACGATTCATTGTATATTTTTTGTACAATAATTATACCTTGTATTAAGTATAATGATAATTAAATAATACATTATACCAAACATATCTCTTTGAACTTAGTGTTTCATGTCAAAATAAAATCTACATACATTATTTTATTATATACATTTTCATAATAATTAAAATTAAATGTATTGAAAAATCGCTTTTTAAATAATTCCGCTTATCGGAAATAATAGTCTACATAAAAATTTTCTAAAACAAAAGCTTATTTCAAAACTTTTTACAATCAAGAAAATAGCAAAGAAACGACTTAAGTAGTCGTGATAGTAGTCAAAACAAAACCTATTTTCATCATAAACATATTTCACTTAAAAGACTAATAAGATATATTTGAAAATCGTGTTTTAAATTATATCGCTCACCAGAGTAAATGGTTTAAATCAAAGCTTCCAAATTAAATATCAAGAAAATAGCCGAAAAACGACTTTCGTAGTGCTGTCAAATTAAAGTCTATTTTCATCATAATCAACTTTAATTTAAAGAAAAGGATGTATTTTAAAATATTATTTGAAATAATTATGCTTTCCAGACGCAATGTTTTAATTAGATCGTGTGGATATATAATCAAAAGAATAGCAGTTTAACTTCATAGTAGCCACATTTATTTAAACAACTATTATGCTGAAATTAAAATTAATAGCTTTCAGTCGTTTCTCTAGATAAAACTATACAAGAGGTATGAGCAATTTAAGTTCGGATGTTTCAGCAGAAAATACTCTTCGATTCTAAAGAATTACTTTTTTTACATGAGCCGTCATGTGATTAGATATAATCTGTACATACGTCATTATATCAGCTAAAACGCTACTTAATTTCATGTCTTTTGTTTTAATAACATTGTGATTCTAATAATTAGTAAGATTAAGTAAGTAAGTAGAGTATTCACTGGAACGTGAAAACTTCCGTATATTGCGTTAGTTGCTTTAGAAATCAAAACCTTTGCGTTACGATGGCATTTGCGCTGCTCAGATAAAGATTTTTAGAGCACGGTAGTAAATTAGTTTCCGCGAATTCTCTATTCAGATGAACAGAAGCAATAATAATTTTTATAAAAAATATGGAAAGAAGGTGAGAAATATGATCAGTCACTTGATATATTTACAATAAAACGATAGCAATTCGTTTAAAGCATACGGCATGAAGCACCTCGCATAGAAGCAATTGATAGTATTTTCTTACCTCTTTAGATTTCCTCAAAAAACGCTTTTAAATAACAAATCGCAGCACTCGTTATAAAACTTTATTTTGAGCGAAAACATTACAACATATCTGACGACCACTGGTGACGAAGAAAAAAACATTTGCCAAGTAATTGCTCAACCTCACTGTATCCATTTTCGCTCACAAAAGAAAAACCTCTTAACACGTATATTATTTCGCCTAACAGTCTCCCTTAACTCAGTGGATTAAGTGTACTTTGAAATTAAAGACAGAAAATGACTGATATTTTAGAAATAAGCACTAGTGTCACAATTCCACAATATTTCTTTAGCGCAATCGCGCGACACTCGAATTATTTTCCGCAGCACTTCCTAAACCAACTTAAATCCTTGTATGTTCAGCAAGAAAAACTGGAAGTAGAATTTCTTAGCGATAGATCACGAAACACGCATGTATTTGTAAGTCCTCTGAAAGATACGTTTTCGATGTGAACAACTCGATCGCACATGAAGAACTGAAAATGAAGGCCAAAAACATGACTACACGCAAAGCATTTCTATATTTCTTGTTTGCGAAATCCACCTTCGACGTCACCCATTATCTACTACCCATAGGGATAGAATAGCCACCAGAAAAGCAGGCTGAAACATTCGGTCTAATTGCGCATTGGAATGTTCTTATCGGTGATCAGGTCCCTCAAACTAATCAAGGGGAAAGAGAGCTCAAACGACTCATCCCTTTTATCTATTTAGAAGAAAATATATTTCCCGACCATTCCTAATTAAGATTTGTATTGCATCAATACCAGATTATATAAGCAAGGAAATAAAAGTAGTATAGCCATGATGTGTTTCTCCACTTATGAAGAAACTTTTGTAAAATTCGTTGCAATTTCCAGAACTTTGGATTCAGCCGAGTAAGATGGACTATAGGTTTGCGTTAGTTGGCATGGTTCAGATATTCACAATTTCGAAAATAATTAAGTGATTTCAGAAATTTGTTCTTTTGTGCTGTAACGTTAGGCTCCTGGATAGTCATGTGGACAGCGCGTTTGTCTTTGGCGAAAGCGGTCCCGGGTTCGATTCCTGGTGGGAGCCAATGTGCGAATTGACCTAAGCTGTCGAAGCACTTTTAAAAATACTACTACTGCTGTAACGTTATTTATGGTTTGATAAAACAGCTTAGCGTATAATAGCGTAGTGAAAGCTTTCTCCAGCTTTTTTCTACTTTCAACCACGATCAAAAGTAGAAAAGGTTTTTAAAATAGCAAAATCTATTCTCTTTTAAGACTGACTTTATTATTAAATTATGCATTCTCTTCTCCCTCATAAATCATTACCAACAACTATTGTTCTTTTACGAAAATCTCAAGGAAGACAAGAGATTTTAATGTTATTCAGGGAACGGGCTTAATGAATGCAATTCTTTACGTTCTACGCCACAATGAACATTCATCTAAAATGCACAAGTATTCAGTCAAAATCCGAGAGGAGGTCATTTCGTTCGTGGAGTGCTCTCGTTCCATTGCAGATGCAGAGGAGAAGAAGGGCCAAACAAAGAGGGGATTTCCTCGAGAGGTCAATGCACCTCGGAGGCAAAGACGATTCCCAGATAAACGTGGGGAACTCTAATTGTGAAAAATCCGGAGCTTCCTGAATGGGGAGCGCTCTTTAAATCCCTCTTGTTACTCTCGAAATAAGAGTTTCCTTTCGGAATCAGGGCCAAGTATATAAGGAGATGCTTGTTTACACAGCTAACGCTCGGATTTTTAGACGAGAGATTCCCTCGTTCCGTCCGAATGAACTTGAATTACTTTGATTTGATAATTCATCCGTCCTAGGTGCTTGCTTTACACCATGGATTTATTCAATTGTTTAACGTCACCAAAATAGAAGTTTTACATGGCTTATACCTGAGTTAGTGAGTACGCATATTTCGGATAATTGAAACTGACGTTGTAGCTGGAATGCAGTTGAATGGGATTATATAATTAGCGGAAATAGGACTAACGGTCAGTTAATCCCGTTTAGGGAATGAATTGCACGTGAAAAGAAGGGAGCATGATCGCTGAGAAAAGAGTATTCAAGCTGCATATTTAAAATCTTTACTATCGCAAATTTGAGACCAAAATATCTCTTCTTTCATCCAACCTGTCGTCAATGATATTGATAAAAACATGAATAATGTGCATGAATAGAAATAGCGAGAAAGCATTAAGATGTAGATTTGGATTCTAAAGTAAACATAAATTATCTTAAAAAAGATCCACTGCAGGAAAACACCCACGAAGAATTGGAGTGGAAATACTGCGAAAACCTTCTTATAGTACAAAGGAGAAGAGGGAAAGGAAAAATTGCTTTTAGCATATAAATTATAAGAGCAGCACTTTAGCAAAATTACTAAAAATTAACTCATTAGATGGCCACATTTGTTTTATTAATATTTCAGTTATATTAGTAAGAGAAAACAAGTAGTAAGGGAATACAAGGAAAATTGGCATTTTAAACGAGCAGAAAAACAGTTGAAATTAAAATTGTTCAAGAAATTGAGAGTGAAAATATACAGAAATGGTGAAAAGTAGTGGGAAGCATACTAATCGACAGAATGTTCCTATAGAAGATGAGAAAGACATTTCTTTTGGAAGAGTAGTAACGGAAGATTTTATGTAAGTTGGATGGGCGTCCCGAAATGGTTTGGACCTGAATAAAGGGTAAATGGAATCAAAATGAATAAAATATCGTACGGATAAGAATATAAATTGCTTTAAAGATTTAACAAAATCCATAGGAAAGCTCGAGCGGAGTAATTTGGAGTGCTAAAGATATAAAAACAGCTTTAAGACTACCATGGAATATATGAAAAGTTTTACTTATGTATCAGAAACAAAATATGTATCCGGAAAGGGAGTATCGATCCGTATTGTAAGTATACGGAGAAATACCATTTTTATCTCAGGAGTGAATGACCTGAGTAAAAAATATGTTGATACGAATTTAAATAGGTAAATAAAAATGAATCCGATAAAATGCTTAAATTACTAGCATAAAAGCATTACTAACTGAAAATATGAAATGAGAAAAAAATTTCAATCAAAGATAATTTTCAGTACGTACATTCTCGAATTCAAGATGAATCTGATTTCTCGAAGCTCGAAAAACGCGAAAGAGGTCGATGAAGTTTCACATGATAAAAAGCAATCATATTTAATAGTCATCAATAGGAATAGAAATATATTTCCACCATTATGAAAATAAATAGTATCGTTATGCTGTGAAGTCTTTAAATGAAACTTTTACTTATTCATTGATATTTACGAATAAATTTTGAAGGTAGAAATTTTCTAGCAACGGTAGCGCTCTGTTAAGTTTACTCTCTTTCAAAAGACGATGAGAGAAAAAGCACCAAATGCCGAGCTGAAGCCGAACACGGACAAAATGCTATTTCCGATGGACAAAATAAAGTGGAGGAAGGGAAATTGGAATCAGCAGCTGAAAGAGGAGTGTCCTCTTTTCTCCAAGTGTTCTGAGACTGTGATGGAAAAAGTAGAACGGACTTCCGAAAGAGGTCTTCACGGGGATATTTCAATACGCTCAACCACCAGTCAATACTCCTCCGTCAAACATGACGGTACTTAATTTAACTTATTGCAAATATTTAGGGGAGACTGGGGTAAAGTGGCCACCCTAAGACAAAATGTGTGTTTAGTTTACTTGTTTAGAAGGAAATACAATTTTAAAATACTAAGCATGTAGTTTCGTTAGTGCAGAATCAAATGCCGTCAATATATCAACAATATCTTGGAAGATAATTTCGCAATTTTGGTTTTTATCAACTTCCGTAAAGTGGCCAGGAGTAGCAAATTTAAACCAAAAAAGAAATCTGGAGGTGATAAACACGGTTATATACAAAATCAAACTAATTGTATCAACTATTATAAATTAATATTAATGTTACAATTAACAATGGATCAATGTGGAATAATATGCTTTTGCAAAAAGAAACTGTATTGTTTTTTGGAATCTTCTTGCAATGTTCACAAACAAAATCATCATCTTCTTCTTCGTATTTAGCACACGCTTCATGAGCCCATTTTTGGCAACCGTATCCATCCTTCGTTTACAGCCTTTTAATAACTCTCGTTATAGTAAAAACATTCTAATTCATGATAAACAATATTTAATATTTCTTATTTTAAGGTAATTAGACAGAGTTTTCAGCCACATTAATTTAAAAATTGCATCAGTAATTCATGACAAAATAATGAGAATAAAATTAGACAATTACCTTCGATCAATCCTGGAAAAATTAGAAAATAACTATAAAAACTAACTAAAAATAAACTAAAATAATAAACGTAACTAAAAAAATTCTGCAAACTGATAACTGACACTTTAACGCAACACTAATAGCTTTCCTAACAAGTTTGTTTAAAACATTTCCCGCCAAATTGGAGTATTTTCCAGCAATTAAAGGCCAATGGCCACTTTACCCTAGTCTCCCCTATATCTATTATTGCGTTTATTTGATCTTCCCAAGTCAAAAGCCGTGAATTGTATGTATAATAATTTGGTATAAATCAGACTGGTAGATTAGTATATTGATGCTGGATGAACTTAAAACACATTTACGCATAATTAAAATATTGAAATAATATTTTCTCCGTTTCAACTATGACAAAATGTAATATCAAGGACTTCCAAAACCATCAAACAAAGTGGAAAAGCGTCTTTGTTTGATGGAGTCCTTGATATTACATTATGACTATTATAGCCATCAGTGGCCAAATATACTATTCATTTTACTAACTATGACATCAAAATTCGCTACAATATGTACGTATTTTCAATTTTCAACCATAAAATTAGAAGGAATGAGCTATATCATCTTCTCACTAGTAATTCTATTCGGTTATGAAATCCGATGGTATTCTCACAAATTTATTATAAATTGTCAAAAATTAGTTTACGTATAAGTATACGTATAAGTGTCAAAAATTGAGTTTGAGTATACGTCAATGTAGATTTTCCACCACAATGGAATGGAATATATATTTACATTGGATAATACATTTCTAATTATTGAATTTCTTATGTATGAATCATTCTAAATTCCCACAAATGTCAACAAAATTATAATTTTATTTGGGGATGTGAGCAGAACTCCAATTGGCCTCGAATTGATCGAACACCTTACGTTTCCTGAAAATAACCTAATGCAACATCAGTACCATCTCATTTGTGTAAAATCCCGTTCATCTCTCGATTTTTACTTTCTCCATATACGAAGTATAGAGAAAGTATTGTTTTCATGAAAAAATTCGACTTCGAGATTTCAACGGAAATACATGTTTTGGGGTCCCTAGAACACGTTTTGACCATTTTCGGAATGATGTCTGTGTGTATGTGTGTGTGTGTGTGTGTGTGTGTGTGTGTGTGTGTGTGTGTGTGTGTATGTGTGTGTGTGACAATGGGCGCTCTAACGTGAAAACTATTTGTTGTATCAACACCAAAATTCATATATAGCACTGTGGTGTGTGCTGTCAGAGTTGATTAGTTTTTCAAGTAAATCGGTAAACCGGAAGTCGAGCTTCATTCATCAAAGCTCATTTCCGGTTTTCAAAATATCTCCATAAATATGATATATAGGTATATTGTATACCCAATAAAAGTTTTAGATAATGTGTTTTACTATAACTTTTGTATTTAAAATATTTTTGTATCACCAGTTGATTAGGAGTTATTCGTGAAATACTGATCAACCGGAAGTAGCTGATTATGTACTTTGTGGGCGCTCTAACATAAAAACGGTTTGTTGGATCAACACTTAATTTCATATATAGTATTTTGGTTTGTGTCGTTAGAGTTGATTAGATTTTGGAGTAAATCGGTTATCCGGAAGTCGAGCTTCATTCTTCAAAGCCTATTTCCGGTTTTCAAAATATCTCCATTAATATGATATTAAGGTATATACTATTTATTATAAAAGTTTTAGAAAATAAAATTTACTATGACTTTTGTATGAAACATATTTTTGTATCACTGATTGTGTAGGAGTTATTTGTGAAATACTGATAAACTGGAAGTTGCTGATTATGTACGTTGTGGGCGCTCTGGGCGCTGGGGCAAAATACCACTTCGTTTTTCATCGTACATGTCCCGAAAAACATTATTTATAATGTTTGTGACGTAAAAGGTAATAATAAATAAATTAATTACTCATCTTCAAAGTTTAGATGGAATATAGAGTTCGAAATTACTGTCGTAAATAAATATTTACATCTTATATATGGAGAAAGTCATGTGCTGGCCACATCAGATTTTTTCTCTTTGCTTTCGTTAAATATTTCCTATTCATATTGGCGAACACAAAGCAACATTAACCTATCCTCTGGAAAATGGATTGGTTAAAAAACAATCCTATTACATGAATGCTTGTATCTTGAATTTGGTTGAGTCTAGCAAATTTTCCTCCTCTTCATTAAGTCTATTATTTATCATTACCTTTAATTCCAAACGGGCTTAAACTCCTCTGTGTATTCTTATGAGAAAGTATATGAGCTCAATTTCTACAATTGCCTAAGTTATCAGTTAAGCAAACAGTTTTATACTTAGTTTTTATATTTTAATTATCCCAAATTAAAAAAAACTATATAGGATGATCAAATGAGAATTCCAATTCAATTTCACTTTTTTTGATACTTGCATCGATATTTTAGGCACACTTTTTCTAACTTAATTTTGTGAATGAAATAAAGCCCACAAGAGGAAGTGAAAACGGACTTTAAATGCATTGTTAAATGGGAACAACTCCAAAACTACTGGAGTCAAACCTCACACATGAAACATTCTTAGGGTAATTCAGAGGGTCGGAGAGTTCAAGTATGAGATGTATGGAATGGTATAGGTGGAAGGTTGATGTGGATTTGCGAGCAAACAGAGAGAAACTAAAGAGGCAATGCACATTATGATTTGAAAGCAAGAAAAAGAGTAATGGTATCATAATCAGTGGAGTGGTGTTAACAGTGAACTCCTGAAGACTAAAGGATGATAATTAGTCATATAAGACGGTATCTGTTCCTTCAGGCATCAAACCAAAGACTCATTGGATTATTTATCATTCACTTGACCATTGGGTTAAGAGAGCTGTGGAGAAGGAATGAGGCTTCAGAGATAAGATGGGAGGTGAGATAGTTTCCCTCATTAAGCCAGCATTCCATAAGGAAAAAGCATCTAGGAAGAAATTGTTATGATATACCATCATCCCTAATGAAGCTGAACTGAAAGAGTAGAGAATCTAATCAGCCTGAAGACTTTACACACAAATGCTGAAGACGCAGTTACGATTGATATGAGAAAACAAAAATATGAAAAAAATTTTGGAACATATTACACATCTATGAAACGACACTAACTTCTATTGAAATGAGGATCCAGATATGCTTCATTTTCTGATTTACTTATTACTGTTCACAATAGCATTTCACAACGAAGGATGGATGTTAAAGGAAATGTCGGGAAGAATGATAAAAGAGCTTTTGTTTTATTCATCACTCTTTCTATGCGTCGTCTTCACCAAATGCGGGGGTCGATGTGGGAGAGACAGAAAAGAGCCGAAGTTCCGAGAAAAGAGTAATTAATGGCAAGAATGATTGGGCGGTGTCATGGGGAGAAGAGATCTTCCACATCTATGTCTTGAGAAGAGCTCTTGACTCATGGACCAAGAGCGAGTGAAAACACCCTCAAATTCATGATGGGATCAATACGAACCTAAATTGTTGCGTTCGTGAGAATATGAAGTTCTTGCAAAGAGTATGTATTTTTTAAGAACTCGAATAACTAATACAAAAATGAAAAATAAGTTTAGTATAATGACTATATACATTTACTCTAAAAGCAGTTCTAAGGTTCAAATACTGTGAAATGAGAGATTACTGCGATCCTTATCTCGGAAACTCCTATTTTCCTTAAACATTCTTATAAAAATTGACCTAAAATACAAAATCTGGATAATAAATATGTGAAATATTCCAGTTATCTGCAAGATATAAACACATTCATATGTTCCTTAGTCAGGATCAAAAATGTAAAAAAACATAGTATTACTGCAGAAATGGAGACGGAAAACTATTGCAGGACTTTGGGAATTGCTTAAAAGAACTTATGTGAATGGAGAAAATTTTGTGAGGAATTGCATCAGTGTTCTTTTCTCGAGGTCTTTATATGATCAATTTTTACAAACTTCTTTCATATTCTGTTTTAATTTTTGTATATTATATTTGTATACCATCAACGTTATTTCAAAATAATTTTACGACTAAAACTAATTTTATATATAATTATGTGAAGATACAAATACATATATGTGTAAAATATAAATATATATATTTCTATCTCAAATTTGTTTAATTATCTACCTACTAGAATTCCGTGAGAGTGCAGAATGTCTCAAATAAGCATTTAATTATTAATGTTTACTTTGCCATCGCAAATCATCAAGCACTTCAGCTACTCGTATATATCTATTCATAAAAAATCTACTTTTAATTTTTCTATAGAGGAATTTTATAGGCTGGATGCGAATTTTACTTGCGTATCCCGAGTTATGTGGGTAGTTCGAATTTTCTGCATGGTTGCGATTCCGTTGCTATCCCATCAAATTAATTAATTTCACCCGCGTGATTCGGAAGATAAATTAACGAAAGATTCCATCGCCATAATTAGTCCAGATCTTGGGATGCAAATTAAAAGGTCTGAAATCTCTAGAATTCCGATACTTTCCTCTTGATGAAACCCACCTCTTTTATGCCTCCCAAAGAGGGAAAGAAATTTCCATTTATTCTCGCTGCAATGAGTACCTAAAAGATTGAGCGAAAAAAGATGGAACTCTCGACCGTAAATCCGGATGAAAGAAGGCGGAAGAATTCGGTTTCAACTTGGTCGTTTGAGTTCGTGGGAGGGAATGGAAACGGAATCATGCGTCAATACACGAGAAAATAATTAATAGTAAGGGAGGCTTCCGGTGGAAAAGTTAGCGTCCTTCGGAAGAAAAATCGGAAAGTTTCCCCTTGACGACCGCTAAGTAAGGAAATGCAATTTCCTAAGAACCGCTTCCTCTTAAGAGATTAGGCGAAAAAGGATATGCATTCGGGAGGAAGATAATGACGGTGAAATTGGGTATCTCGGGCGGGGAACATCCCCTTTCCGTGTATTTTCCAGACAAATGAGAAGTTTTGAGGCGAAAGAACGAAGGGAAGAAAGTTAGGATAGAGTTAATAAAGAAAACTAACGGAAAAATTGGTAAAAAATTGAAGTGGTTTCTATGCTTATCCCGCCTTCAAACCAACTTAGGCTGCGAATTTTCTTTATTTCTTGTTTCTATAACAGTCATTCCAAAGACAATATTCTTTACTATTTCCAACTTTCCTTTCTAAGTAACAATTACATATAATTTCTCAAAAGTTTAACGAAGGTGCCGTTCATATTATTAAGGGATAAAACATGAAATATGTCGATGAATATGAATAAATATCCACCTATGTATTCATTCTTATTTATATTAGGAAACAAATACTCTGTAAACACATAATTTTATTCCATTTTTGTTTGCATTCCTTCTCAACTTTTCAGAGCATTATCATTCTTGCCCAGATATTGATTTGCAATCAGCTTTCATGACGTTTTTCCGAAATTATTTCGTTCGGATTACAAGTAAATATTGTAGAATATGTAAAAGATGATATATGAATCAGATGTGGTCAACGTCGTGGAAAGGTGCCACATCCAGGAAGAAACAGAACATTTGTTATCTATATTTATAAAATTTGATGTTAAAATTTGTTATAACCACGAGTTTTGTCTAAGCTTTTCAGGCAATACATATTTGGGAACAGAAATAATTAAGGAGGAAGAGAAAAAGACTTCCACTCTATGCTCACTCCTATTTCCCCTCTCTCTATCATCCGTATTTCCGAATGATTCCTTATGATGTCTAACCTTTAGACAAAACAACTCGCAATTCACATAATCACCTGTGGAAATGAAAGGTTTTTTATCTTCTTGGAGTATCTCTACGTTAGTATGAAAGAATCGAGTAAAATAAACTCACTAAGTAATGTTATGGAGTTCCACATAGTGAAGGGTTCTTCTATAGTTTATAAAAAATAACCAACATAATACCGCATTTATACTAATTATGATGCATTGTGATGATGATGCAGTTATCTCTTATCTGATATTGTAAATTTTCAACTACGATTTGACTTGCTCAATACTTACCTATGTTTGTTTTTGGGACTAAATAAAACAACAAACTGTTTCAGTGTCTTCAAACGAAAAATTAAATTTTAAAGAGATAATAATGTATACAGGAAACACATCTCGTGCTGTAAAAGAGCTACACAAGAAAGATTTTGTTTTATTTTCAAGTTAAGCAAAACTGTTATTCGTATTTATCTTATGAATCCAAAGATGAGACGGAAGCTGCTCTCCGTTTCATCTTATTCCTTGTCTATTACTTCATTCAATAAGAATCCTATGATTAAATAGTAACTTCAACATCCCATGGCATGACTCTCTCAATTAGTCCTACGATAGTTAATTCTATTGCATGGAGACAATTAATCCGCAAATCATCGGCAGTTGGACGTATCAGATATTTTTTTGATTAATCGACAAATTATTAGGGGAAATTAGGGAATTAGGGGATCGATACATATAAATAACTTATTCCTTTTATTTATGCTATCTGTCTAAAGAGAAATACATATTTGGTTGCCTTTATGCTTAAGAGGATGGCTACTATACCTTTACAAGAATTGAAGGAATCCAAGAATAGATAGATACAAAGAAAAAAATAAAAGGTTTGGAATTTAATTAATTATTCTTCCATATTTAATTCATAAATAATGTTAGTAATTTTTGATTTATCAATCTTATTCACTTTTTCAGATCTAATTGAGGACATACTTGTACCTTTCGGCCTGTTATGAAAACTTTTCCATCTTGGGTTTATTTTTTTTATTAATTTTAACAATGAAAGGAATATCTTACTGGATGCTATTACTGCCAGCAGTAACGAGCCCTTGGAATATTTAGAATCATTCTAAGTTTTGAGCACATTGCTTCCGAACATTTCAAGGATAATTCCACTGAAGGTTCTGAAACACCCAAAAGCGTAGCAACTTCTGACGCATTTACTTCTCAATTTAGGACTCACTTTCTAAAACCTCTTCGTTTTAATCGCCATCACCAGCATCAAATACTTTTAAAATGTGCTTTTTACGCATACTTCATACATTTACGAAGAATAATCGTCTATTTAAACCTTCTCAAATCAAATTTATGAACCGCTAAATGAATCCATTTCCAGCCGACGAGAAAGAGGTCGGGATAAGTTGAGCATTCGTCAAAGAGTGGTTGAGACAAGGAAAGCGTTGAGTGAAATCATTCTACGCCTTGGGTAACGTTAAAGAATATCTCGTGCACTTTTCTTGAGGGAGTTTGACTCCCTCCCTTGGATCCACTTTGTTTTCAGGAAACTGCGTTACATCTCCGAGAAAGGGGTGTTTCTTGGAGCGGGAAACTTGATTGTTCGGAATCCTGACCGTCCTATGCCCTTTTAAACTTTCCAACCAAAGCCTTCGTATTTCCAACCTTCTGCCCCGTATTCACGCTCAGCTTCCTTCGACCCTTTCCCAAAGGCGTCGGATTTGAATAGAAGTCTGAACATCCCAAAGAGATAGAAATTCAGAGCCAAAAAATAATCCTGGAACGAAAGAAATTCGGCCGAACATTTTCCGAGGCATTAATTCCTTCCCTTCCTCCGTATACTTCGTCGAATTCAGTCGTCTTACGACACAACTTCGATATTCAATAACATCCAGACGAGAAATTTGCCGTGTTCTTCCGATTCCGTCCAATCTTATACTACTGATTTGCGAAATTTTGCAAGCTAAGGAGAGTTATCATTTTGTTCCTGTTTCTATTTAATGATGAATAGAGGTTTTTTCATACGTCTTTTGGTTCAAGATGGAGGAAAATGTATCTTTCGATTACTTTCTTCTCAGTCTAGTCTGTGATAGTACAATAGTTATGAATTTTGTTAAGTAATGACATTCTTTCGGTTAATCCTTTTTGATTTTCCTCTTTTCCACTTGTTGGTGTTTAATTGTAGTTGCAGATTTTTTCCAAGCAGCTGACGTAGTTATTTTATATCCGCATAGTC
Source organism: Sympetrum striolatum (assembly GCA_947579665.1). NCBI lineage: Eukaryota > Metazoa > Arthropoda > Insecta > Odonata > Libellulidae > Sympetrum > Sympetrum striolatum. The sequence continues at coordinate 78,299,911 of OX388348.1, read as the reverse complement.
GTTTCTTTCTTTCCTGTTGGTTCGTTGCTTTATTCTTCTCCATCATCACCATCTAATGCAATGACCAAGGCCAATATGCTTTATTGTGCTTTATTTCCTCAGTTTCCCGTTCAATAATGTCGCATTATATGTAGTACGTCGATAACTGTTACCTGTGCAACTTTTACTGGTACATTTCTATTTAAAACATTGTAGCTAAACGAGAAAAGCAACGGCATATAACCTCACTCCTCATCTTACTTGTAAGCTTGATTCTCTCTCCAAAATTTTCGATAGCTAATATAAGAGGAAACGAAAGTTGTACCAATCTTCAGAATAATAAAAACATTTTTGACGCAAATGACTCACCATCAAAACTTCCATATTTTGTAGCGGTTCTCTATCCTATAAACGTATAAATGTTGCAATTATATTCAGGCTTTTTTAATCTACCTAGGAAAATTGAATAATATATTATATGTAAAAGAGAAATATCAACATTAAAATACATCCTACGCAAAATGCTTAAGCTCAACTTAGTTGAAGGAAACCATTTTAAATGAAAAATTAAACGAAATTAGTCGACATTTGGAAAAATCTGTGGAAGTTACTAAGAAAACTAGTTTGATTCTTTTATTTAGTACATCCTATGATTAAAAGATGTAAATTATCGAAGTAAGCTCTTGAGTTATTTTACTACAACCTCCACAACAATTACAAAAAGGTCATCATCGCAACACATTTTAGTCGCCATAATTACTGTTCCAGAGAAGAATTTTGTGAAGAATTTTCACTGCTAGAGAGAGCTGTGTTGAAAGACATTAAATGGACAAAATTACTTAAAATTATCCACGAAACAAAAGAAGACGTTAGCAAAGCCGTACCGAATGTAAAAAGTCTGAAGGAAGATGTTTAAGTAGTCCGCCAAAGATGACAGAAGGGTCGTCGCACGCAGCGCTGATAATGGAATTTTCAATGCGGAGAACCTTGAAATATGGAGGAGGCCATAATAAGCAAACAGCTGGCTCTAGGAATAAAAAGACAGGAATATTAAATCTAAAGGGAAAAGTATGAATAGGGCGATAGGAGTTCCGCGTGCTGGTTTGAATTATTTTCGAACGGCCTCGAATATTTCTTCTTCTTCTGGGTCGAATGTTTCTCCGTGTGTGTAAGAAGGGCTGTGTTTAAGCACAGCGCATACCGCTGCTCATTACGCCGTGTTTAATCTCAGATGAGCGCGCGTTCGCGAATTCTGATCGAAGGACGTGCATTAATCATGCATCCGAAGCCGAGAGATCGCAAGTTCGCAACTCGTTCACCGCCCCTCTTAATTCAACCTCCTCTTTCTTCCTCATCATTTATGAATCGCACATTTCCAGACATACTCGGATAAGAAACGAACAAATGCATGGGATCGCTGCATTGTCTGCGCCACCATTCTTATGCCTATGTATTTCACTCTAAACCAGCTATTGGGATAAACAAAAATGTCCCACTATCACTCTGTCTCAATACTGTTCGAGCATCAATTTGTTCATAGTGAAATGCATATGGCAAATTTTAATTGCTGCTGCTAATAATTCTCCTACTAGTATATCATTATAAATTTTTCATTTGCCTTTTTTTGTCAGATATATATATGCTGATACGATGGCTACTAACGTTAGAATGATCCTGAATAATAATATTAATTGAGGTTCTCTCTTTATTAAATGCTATGGAGAGTGTAGAACCATTGTGCTCCACTTACGTGGACTTTTTCCGATTATATTATTCTGCCTTGGTTTTGAAAACGGAGAAAAGTAACTCACTCCTCATCTAGGACAGCAAGCCTTATCTCTTTTCAACTAATTGTAGACAAGATGAAGTAATTATAGAGTATTTAAACTGTATAAAAGTATTTAAAATTCCAAAGCTAAAACATTAAAAGTATTCCATCAGACGAAAAAGAAATATAGGTATAGGCTGAATGCGGTGTACATAATGCTACGAGGTAGTTAAATATTAATTCCGTTATGCTTCCGGGCGGCGTGTTCTCCTTCGGTAGAATTACGTTCGACCTCCGGTAAGAGCTCATGTAGACCTCAACTGTCGAAGTATTTTAAAATTTACAGCTATCAAATTGTTTAAATTATATTACTGATTTCGCACCATTCAGCGATTAAGTTCATTAGTTGGCTACTCTTCAATTGTCGGATCAAAAAAGATTGAACGTGAAACGAAAATTAATTATGGATGAAAATTTTGAAACTACGAATTATCAGAAGATATTGTATAGATAACTTTTAATTACCGTTTGAAAAGCAAACTGCTCTCTAATGAAATTTATATTTAATTATTAAGAAATTAAAATTGTACTTCAAAATGATTCCACTACCTTAAACATAATATTTTGCTTGCGAGCTAACTGACACAGTTTTAGCTGGTCTGGAATTATTCGCCGCCCCCGTCACTAGGAACGTTTCATCGCCGTCTCTTCGCTGCGTATATTCTGCATTGTTATTTTAAGTATAAACATATTCCTAACCCACCATTACACTGTGCAACTAAAGAATGGATTATTACGTTATGGATTACCTTCCTCCAACCAAAATCAACCAAACTAAAGAATAAACCCGTACCTCTTGATGCAAACACCTCATTAGCCGTATCATCAGCTACTAATAATCTCTATGCTCCGATTATGTTTGTAAACTCTCAGAAAAAGCATTGAGTAATAAAAAGAAAAACCCCAAATGCTGTATATCTATAAGCATTTTTTTAATTCCAAAAATATCGTGCCGCCGAAAAGTTTAATTCCCGTTTAGTTACCTAAGCAGTACAAATATGATGACTTAGGACTTCAATTTAGCACAAATTTAGAACTAGAGCGGAAATATAAAGAGATATTATCCAATTGATTACTGCCGAAGGTGTTCTTTTCTAACTTATATTGTGTGTTTCTGCTTTCAATTTTTTTTGTAAACTCTTATTCAATACACATTCCAATTATTTACGAAATATGCAAGGAAACTAACGTAGTCCGTGGATTCAAACAATCGACCAGAACTTCGCAAATAGCTCAATAGAAAATAGGAATCGGCAAAAGTGCACGTATCGTTAATTACAGAAAAAAGCAACGCCGTCGAATTGCAGCGGAATCCCCGGAGCGCGAAAACTGGAAGTTTGAAGGAAAATAGTTCATTAATGGCGGAAACACAAGTGATCCACAGTAATCAGTGGAAACGCCTTTTATTCCTCAGAATAAGACTCCCGGGAACTGACAAACTTGTTACTTTCCGAAATTATTTATTTCTTCGCGGGAAACATCAATTAATTCAGAGCGCGGACTGAAACGGAAGGAATTCCCGCTTCGATAAATAAACTCGTTAGTTACGGAAGTTGAGCCTTGACCCGGCAAATCCTTCGGAGATAGCATCCAATTGCGGTCGCCGAACAAAACAACTCGGGTTATGAGAGATGGGGTCAATCCCGCATTGTAAAAAGGAATGGCCACCGGAAAGAGATGGACAAAGAAATTGAACTTTTCTTTATATTCTTCGCTCGAGAGGTAACAAGAAAAGCTAAAGGAATGAGCTAAAAACCAAAAAGCCTTGACTTTTAATTTCCGGCGTAAAAAGCGGCGCGGACCCAACTCTCATTTCCGTATTCAAATTATAATATAAATTCCGTCACAGGAAAGAGAAAAAGGTTTTTGTTTCCTTTCTGAAGATGTGAGACACATTTAGTCGATGAGCTCACGGAATGCTCTTTCAGAAACCATATCGTCTTGAAATGCTCATTGCAAATAATTCCTAAAACATTTCAGTATTATACAGAGTACTTTTAGACATTAAGGTTATCCTCCAAATAAGCTCTGATACATTACTAAGAGACGAAGCCTGAAAATCGTCTTGCCTGAATCAATAAAAGTCATAATTTTCCTTCTTAAAGGAATATTTCCTACGAGATAGTTGCAGACGCATAATAACTGAAATACAACCGAAGAGTATTGTAATCCATCATTTTTCATGTTTCGAAAAGTCAAATAATAGATTACGTTTATTTGATTTTACCATTGCACGATGATGAAGACCTTCAGACGGAGACTTCAACTTAATCATGCTCAACAATCACGATTTATTGGTATATGAGCAATACTCGATGGAAATACTGCTCGGTTAAATATCCGTTTGAAACGGCCCCAGACTCATTAAAGCTCTCAGGGTTCTTGCAGCGCCAACAACCTTCGAGAAGAAAAAGTTTAAATATATGCTTTGAACTAAGCAACAACTATGGCAATAAAATTTTCCCTTAAGTTTCGATTGGATCCTGCTTGATAACAGCGTAGTCGGTCTGAGTATATCGCAGTTGCGCGTATCTCTTCGGCTAAATCAAATTCCTGTGGTCACACTCTTCCGCCTGATTAATGCCGTATGCCCTTTCTCTCAAGATTAACCGCAGATATGATCTTCATAATCCGACCGCACAGTGGAGAGCCTCCCTTCGACGAACCTTTTGTTAATTACTCGCTCAAGTGTTCTGCGAGACAAATTTTGGACCTTCAAGGAAACATCCTTTGCCTTTCATTAGGATTATGCACGGATTAGCGTCAAATTTCCGGAGTATATGTTCTACGCAGGTGCATCCAGATGAAGGACTAAGCGATCCTGAGTTTGGCAATCACTTGGTCGCATGGACAGCGATTCAACAGAGGCGATCCAGTGAGTGCGTTAATAATATCTATCCCGGAGTCAGTTCCTAACTAGCTTAATAGGGGAGCTTATATCAGTCTGGAGTGCCTATTTCCGAAGATTGAGATATACAGAGACTGTACCCATTTGAAAAGGCGAGGAACTAGGGTGCTCTCGGTTAATTGCTATACTAAACGTAGATTAATTCCAATTAATTTCATCATTTAGAGGACGAAGTAGGTCTTGAAGGAAGTTGCCGTACCGTAGCAAACCAACATAATCAGACAAGGCTTTTGTTTCCGAAACATACCTGAGTAACGCACAATCTCTATTGTATTAAAACTTCTCTTTTCTGTAGAGGTGTTCAACCATTAAATCGCTAAATCAGGTCTATATAATGCTTATTAAAGTTTTTTACTGAGGTTCAATGCGAAAGTATGATATCAATGTAATCTTTCCATGTATTCCTATTAATTTTTCTTTGATGCCAAAATTAATGGAATGTTAGAATTCTATTTGAGCATACTTTTGACCCCAATGCGAATGTTTCAGTCATTGAAAATGAATAGTTGTTATTTTGAATAAACTCGTCTAAAATGCGATTTTCAGTTCCCGATCAATATAACCGCCTAGTAATGGAAACGCGTCATGCGGTTACTCAAGAGTAAAATGCAAAATTTCAAAGAAAAATTCAACATTCAGTACATACATCATGAATGGATTTTGCATTTCTATTTCAAAATTAATATACAACTTAATTTTTGATTTACTTTTCAACTAATCGTTCAATTTAAATATACCAATTACAAAACGAATGATAAAATCCACAGAGGAAGGCGTTGTTCTGTGGAAATCCATCATAATAAAATAAATGGAGATAGTACTTTTTCCACAGTTTAATTTAAACGACCAGTTTTAACGAATCATCCACAAGCCTGAAGATGACGATGATTCCTTTAAACTGGTCGTTTAAATTAAACTGCGGAAAAAGTACTATCTCCATTTATTACATTCTCCATATACGAAGTATAGAGAAAGTGTTGTTTTCATGAAAAAATTCGACTTCGAGATTTCAACGGAAATACATGTTTTGGGGTCCCTAGAACACGTTTTGACTATTTTCGGAATGATGTCTGTGTGTATGCGTGTGTGTGTGTGTGTGTGTGTCTGTGTGTGTGTGTGTGTGTGTGTGTGTGTGTGTGTGTGTGTGTGTGTGTGTATGTGTGTATGTGTGTATGTGTGTGTGATAGTGGGCGCTCTAACGTGAAAACTATAAGTCGTATCAATACCAAACTTCATATATAGTACTGTGGTGTGTGCTGTCAGAGTTGATTAGTTTTTAGAGTAAATCGGTCAACCGGAAGTCGAGCTTTATTCATTAAAGCTTATTTCCGGTTTTCAAAATATCTCCATAAATATGATATATACGTATATTGTATTACTTATAAAAGTTTTAGATAATGTAATTTACTATAACTTTTGTATTTAACATATGTTTGTATCACCGGTTTATTAGGAGTTAATCGTGAAATACTGGTCAACCGGAAGTAGCTGATTATGTAATTTGTGGGCACTCTAACATGAAAACTGTTTGTTGGATCAACACCAAATTTCATATATAGTATTTTGATTGCTGTTTTTAGAGTTGATTAGATTTTGGAGTAAATCGGGTAACCGAAAGACAAGCTTCATTCTTCAAAGCTCATTTCCGGTTTTCAAAATATCTCCATAAATATGATATTTAGGTATATACTATTATTTATAAAAGTTTTAGAAAATGTAATTTACTATGACTTTTGTATGAAACATATTTTTGTATCACTGATTGTGTAGGAGTTATTTGTGAAATACTGATAAACCGGAAGTTGCTGATTATGTACGTTGTGGGCGCTCTGGGCTCTATGGGCGAAAGGCCACTTCATCGTTTTTCATCGAACATGTCCGGAAAAACATTATTTATAATGTTTTTGACGTAAAAGATAATAATATATAAATTAATCACTCATCTTCTAAGTTTAGATGGAATATAGAGTTCAAAATTACTGTCGTAGATAAATATTTACATCTTATATATGGAGAAAGTCATGTGCTGGCCACATCAGATTTTTTTTCTTACAAAACGAATAATCGAGACGTGGAATCTAGCAGTCTATTTCTTAATTACTATTGTAATACTACACCGGAAAACTAAGGCCGAAAATCACGTGACTATAAACAAAAATGTTTTAAAGGGAATTTGTATTTAAATGAAAAGGAATTGAGCTGTGCGAATAAATCCAGTATAAATTCAATAATGAGTAAATATAATATTTCTGACCATAATTCGGGGAAAGAGATAATGAAGAAAGAAAGAATACTTGATGTCTAAATATTACTTCAATCTACTTTAAGTCTAAATAATATTGTATTGCATTCTTTCCTTATTCTTTAATTATGAGAGAAAATATTTTGCGATTTGCATGAAATATTTAACGTGAATGAAGTATTTAGGATCTGTGAAGAGGTAGAACTCGGTACTGATTTAAAAAATAGGAAAAGCCAAGTATATCCCACTATATTACCCTCTATTGAGTAATATAGCATTCTAAATATATCATTTGATCCGAAAGTCAAATCAGCTGTTCAATCAGTCCATCACTTGACACAAAAACCCTACAGCGGAAATATACACAAATAGAAAATATTACATTGCCTCAATGCAGAGAATAGGGTTTAAATATTTCATTTACTTTTGTCTCAGGCTATGGTACTGATTATTTTGTCCCACTTGACCGTATCCACCTGGTCCTCTGACCAAATTGCAACGATATATTAAATAAATAAATAAATATGGCATATGACAAGTAGTTTTTCACAGGATATTGTAAAATTGATTTGTAATGAACAGATAATTTGGGAAATAAACTTCAAAATGAGACTCAGGAGCTGAAAAATCTATCAAAACAGTGTATGGAAATAAAACAATGGAAAAGCAAAATAACTAAAACCATTTGTTGCAGACTTTCTCAAATGGTAAAACTACCTCACCCCATTTCCTAATCCATAGCTTCTAATAGTTAACGGGGAAGAGGTTAAGAATCTAGAAAGGCTAAGGCCAGACTTCCAACACATAACTCTATGGACAGGCAAATAGAAATAATATAACAGATATAGAATATCCTCTAAGAGGAATATTCTGGATTCGAATCCCGGCCCCGTCTGACTTTTTTCGAGTACGTTTTTCCTTGGGATTTTTCCTGTGTATTTTTTTATTATTACATATATAACTACAGATGGGCCTGGTGGCAGTTTCTTATATCTACATACATATATACTAGTAATAAATATAAAATAAATACTTGATAACATACAATTCCTACAGAATGATTCCATACATATATTATATTTACATGACAACTTAATAATGAATTTATAATAAAATTTGTAACTGTTTTACTGTTTTTTTTGGGGGGTTCATGACGGGGTTCGGGGTATACACTTCTTTATGTGCTAAGAACCTTAAACCCTCTCCTTAGAAATAACATTCTTAATTCTGTGGATATACAGAAAATAAGTATTTATTTGTATCTTGGGTAAATTTAGAATAATAATAATAATAAATCGTCTTTATTTGGGCGAGATTGAGACTTAAAAGTCTCTTCTTCCATCTAACCCATCGTCATTAATTATAAAATAAGAAGTAGAAAAAATTAGAAGAATTGAGGATGTAAAAAACCTAAGAGATTCTTAGGAAAAAAATCCACTTCAGGAAAACACCCACAAGGAAGAGGGGTGAGAAAAACCTGCGCAAACCTACCGATAGTAATAACTAAAAGATAAGAAAAGAGAAAAACATTCAAAAATAAATAAATAGTCTACCAATAAGTACTTACATGCAATACATAAATAAGAATCAGTTCACATTTAAAAAGAGATAGCAATATAAATACATACATACATATATAGAATATGTACAAGCGAAACCTTTCCACAAATACACACTCAGAGTATAGAACCAAAGCACTTTCCCAAGTAAATCCCACCTTCGAGAAAGAGAAACGGAGCGAGTCAATCATAACCGTGTCAAACCGAACACAATTCATCTTTGGTGGCCAAAAACCAAAAGAAAGCGAACCCGTGGAGCGAAACGTTAAAGAAGGAGAAGATGGATGAGAAAGAAAATGACAGCTTCAGAAAGAAGAAAAGAGAACTAGGAAATTGGTCAGGAGGACGCGGACCTTCACTACTCCAACAACAGCGGAAAAAATAACGAACCAAGGATGAATTGAGCAAGAGGAAGCCTTGAAGAGGAGATAAAGCAAAAATAGGCCAAAATAAAGAGTGGAAGGACTTTATTGAGACATAAAAAGGACGAGGAGAGAGAGAGAAGAGAGGGAAAATTCCGGCTATAAAAGGGAGAAAATGTGGGGCAGAGATAAGTGATGAGAGAAGTGGAAAATGAGGAAATCTGAGGAAAAGAGTGGACAGAGATGAAGGAGTGCAGCGGGAGAGATTGAAAGGAATGCATAAAGGGAGGAAAGTACGGATACATACTGCGTTGTAAAGAATAGCCAAATGCATTAAATAAAAGAGGTCTCGACTAAGTAGATGCTGTCATGGCCAAAAGGTTTCTAACATTCTTAAAATCAGTAATTTGAATTTCATTCCTATCCAAAATCAAGATAATTAGAGCTCCTGCTAGTGTAATGATAATGATAGCTTTATTTACTCAAAGACAAACATGAGTAAATGTTGGACACCTCAAAGATCTAGACTTGCCAGCCTAAATAACAATTAAATGTAATTAAAGTAATAATTACAATAAAATGAACATATGAATTACAATATTTATAGTCAGTTCAAAAATTTCAGTTTATAATATGGAGTATCAATTCACAATGTAAAATACATACATGCATTATCATAAATATTTCTCATGTAAAAATTTGTACGCATTATAATAAGCTTTCGTAGTGAGGAATTCCTTTAAAATTTTACAAAATATACTTGTTATTATTATTAATCAAGCCTAGTGATTTGTTACACATTTTTAATGTCATAACCTCAAAACCTCTCCCAGTTAAACAAAGTCTATGGGATGGGGTCTTCAAGTTGCATATTACTCTTTTTAAGTATATGTCTGCATTATCATGGATATAGACTGCACAAGCATAGATGAATGCGAAAGGCATAGTCGTTATCCCTCATTCCCTGAATAATGGTTTCCATGACTGTATTTTCTGGGTAACGTAGCAATGATTCGCATAACTCTCTTTTGAACTATAAATACATTTTTACAATATATCCGTAATAGATCCTCCAATATATCCGTAAAAGATCGTAAAATCCGTAGTAATAGCTTATAAATCCTTTGCGTATATTCAGCAATGGTTTTACTTATATTCTGTTTACTGCTTACATATATTATCGCTTGTCTAGTTATAATTGTTCGTAATATTATAGGTAATATTGTAACTTATAGTTTTATGAGTTTTTAATTGCATTATTTTATATTGTAATTACTTGTATGCATTAATTGTATGAAGTTAATTGTAAATTATATGATGTACTGCCTTTGGGAGGTTTTTGGGGGTTTTCCTCTCAACTAGGGTGAGGCAGGGTTATGTATTTTATTCCATTAAGAAAAGATGACTACCAACTGGCCTAGAGCCTACTTATAGTCCTTATAATTAAAAAATAAATATAAATAAATAAATATTGAGATGATTGAAATGTATTTCATTGGTCTAATATTAGTAATTACAGTAAATGATTATTAATTTACCACTGTTTCACTCTTTTTCAATGCTGTGATAATATAAAGTTACCAAGACGCTGAGTAATGCTGTAAAATCTTCATTTTTATTGAATATATGAGACATGTAATCCACTTTCACTGCACTGACCCGCAATGACTTATTTTAGTAACAGCTTTCTAGTTGACAGGAGAGACAAGGGATACTGCCCCTCATCTCTGCTGCTAATCCTTCACTCACTAAAGCTTTCTGCTGTTGATAACAAAATCCAATCGCTCTTTGCTCGAAGATCTTTCACACAGAAGATACATACATAGATTCATAGGCTCAAATAGCTAAGAAGTTTTATGTTGCGTCTCCCGTTAGTACTAATCTAAGTAGGCTTCACTTCGTTACTCTCCAAATTCCGGTAACAGCAATTTAAGCCGCTGATATCGGCTCCTCTATCCCTTTGAGAAACTAATCCGTAATCGAGCGTTACCAGGTCATATCATACGACCTGTTTATCACTTTGCTTTTGGTTTACTTGTTACAATCGATTACGAATTACATCAACAAAATGACCTGAGATCAGCTGAGGTTAGACTCAAATGCAGTGAATATAAAAAAGAGTAAACAATCCATTGTATAAAAATTAAAACGACTTATGAAACATTTACCAAATTCTTTTCCATATACAAACGTAACCTCAAATAAGAGTCGAACCATTCGTCAAATCCTCAAAGCATATCGCTCTTGCGTTAAATTATAGCTCAAAATCAATAAACAAATAACTGTTTATTTAAAAATTTAGAGCTCAAAATGTTTGAGAATGATTTTGATTTTTAACTATACTAATAATTCTCAAAAAAAAAGGACTCCAACTAACCATCTAAACCGGCTTTTTGTCCGATGTATATTTTGTCTGCAATGGACAAATCCTCAGAGGCTGTGAAAGAAGAGAGATATCGTCGAAAACGGCCATCAAAAGACCGAACAAAATAAGGTGAAGAAACAATCAATTGACCAAATCTAAATGATAACATAATATTTTATCAAAACCTTACCATTTGCTCATCAAGGATCTATTAGTAGTAGTAGTATTGTTAAAAGTGCTTCGACAGCTTAGGTCATTTCGCACATTGGCTCCCACCGGGAATCGAACCCGGGACCGCTTTCACCAAAGGCAAACGCGCTGTCCACATGACTATCCGGGAGCCTAAGGAGCTATTATTTGTTTAGATACATGTTTGCTCTGAGGAATTAAGACTATTATCAAAGAACATATCCAGTTTAAATCATTTTCAATAATATTATGTACGTAAGAAATTGACATTCCTAGACAACCCTAAGAATTTGGAACCAACTGAAACACGCTAAATGTTCCTGGAATTTATGTAACCTTTCTTTAGTCTACACAATGTAATTTTAACCGGATGTTATGGCAAGTGATATCATACATACCAGAAATAATCCTTATCCTTGGCGGAGCCCACGAACTTAGAAAGTATAGGACTGGAAACTGCTGAAATTTTTTGGCTCCCTTAATGTCCGCATCCGCGAGATGGCAGCACTGAAGTTTGAAACCATAATCTTATATGGAGTAAACGGTGAAAAAGCACGATTATGATGCATATGTAATAAATAGTAATATTTATCAAACATGGAATTAAGAGTAATTGTCTTATGCAACAATAGGTACTTTTAAATTGAATACAAAACATTTGAATAAGACGGACAAATTAGCAAATCCGAAGAATAGGAGCTTTCCTTATGTGCAAAACACAGGTAACTTTGTCGTTGTAAGAACATTCTACGTAAATCACTGAAATGCGATGAACCGTACCGTAGAATGGGGTGACTTTGGCCGTTTTTTAGATTTTTTTTTAATATTTCTGTATTCAATTACATTCTCTATGCTCAGAAAATTTAAATTACATGAAGATAACTCTTATTCATGTAAATAGAATCTATAACATTTTCTTAAACAACGGAATTGGTTTAAAAAATAAAGAATAGCTACCTTAGGCACTTCAACCGATGGGGTGACTTCGGCCACTAAATATGTTTCCTAAATATCGCCTATAATATTAACTATATGACTAAAATTACGACCATTAATATATTTTAAAATCTTTAAATTATTATTTTATTTATTCTTTGTTTAATAGGTAGTGAGATAAGAAGTTATTGACTCATTATAACGTTTTTCCACTTCATTTATAAATTTTTAAAAGAAAAATAATTTTTTTACATTTTTTAATTTTTTTCCTCCAAAAACAAAAAGAATGAAAAATTATTTTAGAAAACTTCTCCTCACTGTCACTCGAACCCTTTCAAATTTTTTTCAAGCCTTAGAGTCAGTGTTTTATTTCTACTAATGAATCTCCGAACCCAAACAATTTATGGAATTTTTTTCAAAGCACTGAACATTTACTTTTTAATGTTCAAACACGTTTGTACTAAAATTTGGATATCACGAATACTCATAATAAATTTAACAGCACTTCCACTAATTTAATCTCTTTTTCACGAAGAAGTACTTTGTGGCCTCCAGTTGTCTTCAAATGTTTCCCATCTTGATGAGTGTTACTGAGAGAAGTTAACAGACTGAGGTTTCGTAGACTTGTCTCGAGAATGCACGATTTTCAATTTAGTTTCCAATCACAATTGTACTGTCAATGTTGCAAGGAGCAAGACGGATTTGCTGACGATATGTCAAGGCAATCTAAATTCTAAAGGGCAGGAAAAAATAGCTACTTAGTGAAATTTTAGTACTACATAATTTATTGTACTACAAATTTACAATTTGTGGAGCAGTGCACGCGTGGCCGAAGTCACCCCTTTCTACGGTAACGTTGATCTAAGTTGGAATGTGCGACCACGTTGTGTTGGAGATCCTCATTGTCGTTACTGCGCTTGAAGACTTTTGATATATTTTAAGATATCCTTAAGGTATCCTTAATCTTAAAAATGCCAGGTCATCGTTGTATTGCACCAGATAAAGAAACACAGCAAGTGTGCTGTTTGCCAGGCAGCATTAATTCATCCGGGGGCATTCTCTTGCCATCCAGTAGCAAAGTTAACAAATCTGAAAAGTATGGGGGGTTTGGTTCATCCTAATGTAAACCTTCATACTTTCATCCTCAAAGTGGAGGAACGATTTGTAAAGCACTGTGAGTCAAATTATGTGCTTGAGTGCATAATTACAAAGTTACTTGAAGGTAATGAAGAGTTAACTTTTCCATGCTTTGAGCACGGAAGTGAAATCATAGCATATATAATAAAATATTATGTAACTATGAGGATTAGACAGCATGCAAAGTTTATACATTTGAAGAAAGTGCATCGAAAAGGAAAATTGCGAAACTGTCTAAAACTTAATTTTTGGTCAATACATTTTTTATACCACTCTATCCTTTATGTTTGTATATTGTATAACCTAACTTCACATTTCAGCCTCCGCAAGATGAAATTCAGTCCACGCCAGTCATTAATATTTGATACTTTTGGATTTATGTATGTTTCAACAATATTTGACCGTTTACTCATTTCCTGGAGACTATTTCTGGGAACTTCGATTTTTTTTCAGGAAATGTATTTACGAAGGTGGTCTTAAAAGTTTCCGACCCCAGATTTTTCAGACATCTTCAGAAAATGTTCAGAAAACATGTCAAGAAATGTTGAAATGTCGGAAACTTTTCAGACCACCCATGTACATACATCCTGCGATTCTAGTTTTAAAAGGTCTAGTTAAAAGTAGATGTAACGTTGGTAATTTCAATTATTTTCTGTGTATCCAAGCAGATTACATTGCACTTCGCTGATCTACGAATAATGTTTTCACAAGTTACTTGTGGTGTGCCCTGAAGGCAACCTGAACTTATTCTTCGGATTTACTTATTTGTCCATTTTATTCAATTGCTTTAAGTACTTATCAATGGATAAATCACTAACTCTGTATTCCATCTTTGGTATATACTACTCCCGCAAAGAAAAAGAGGGAAAAAGTATCATAATTGTGCTGTTTATTCCATTTACTCCGTATGAGATTATGGTTTCAAAGGGCGAGCTTCAGTGCTGCCATCTTGCGGCTGCGGACATTAAGGGCGTCAGCCGATTGTACAGTCAGCATAGGGGAGCTTCAGGGGCGTGGCGGAGCCTAATGAATGTCTCAAAATGTTTCACAAATTTTATTTCATTTATTTTCTGCAATTGTTCTAGGTTTTCCAATCACTTTTAAATGTTGTAAAGGTTAATAAAAGCGAATATATTAAAAAATGACAAATTATTTCCTTTGCCATATTGCACTGAAAATGTTTATAAATAATTGCAAGCTGAGAAAATAACAAACTCATGAATTTTATCAAATTACATTCATTTAGCTCTTCCGTTAATGGAATAAAAAATATGTTCTCTGATTACAAACCTCTTTTCTGATCATATGTGTAATTCTTTCATAGAGTTTCCAACCTTTAAATCCAGAATCTGTAACTTAAAGGAAGATATTCATCTGCAGACATTCTTCTTATTTACATTTGGTATACCTGCGGAGATTGAAGGTATCCACTTAGCAATATTAACGGCTCCTCGAAAGAGAGGCCATCTATTAAGAGCTGCATTACTCAGCGGTTTGCTCTTCGTAAGAAATCGTAACGACAGAAGAGTTTATAGGATACTCTGCTAATTCCGCTGGGAGCCCTTACTCTAAATAAACTAACATCTGATTGAAATTACTAGAGGAGGCCACTGCTGCAAATCTCGAGCAACCACTGGGTTAACTTAACCAATCAGAAAGCAAAGGAAACGATAGGACTCTGGAACACATACTTGTTTCCTAAACACTTTTCGATACAGGGACATGATATAGTAAATGAGAATTTAAACATTTTGATATTGGTTGACACTTATTTAAAAAAAACTTAAAAAGAGTAGAAAGTTTATTTGTGATAGTAACTCAGGTGTTTTTATTTCGCAAGTAAAAACTTGAAAATTCATAAATTAAGCATTCTTTATTGTTTTGGATTTTTTTTATTTGAGATCAAACAAACAACTTACAATTAGTCTAAGATATGATATGATAACAAGGACCGGCCGAGTGGTTTGCGTGCTAAGCGTTATGGCTTCAAGGCCCCAGGTTCGAATCCCGGCTGATCAGAATTTTTCTGATCAGGGAATGGTTGTATGTGTTTGTCTGATTTGCGCGTTCAGGGTTGGCGTTAGGAACGGCCGTAAAAGTCAAATCATCGCCAACCTCATAATCACCCAACAATCTTCATTCCGACCCCATAAAATATACATATGGGAATAAGGCTTAGTGGAAAACAAAGATATTTCTGCAAATAAGTTAACATCCTTGTAAGGATGAATCCCATTAGTGATCGACCATTTAAGTCATCCTACTGCTGCAACACTTTTAAGGATGTAAAAACCAAAATATGAAATTATTAAATTAACTAAACTAATTTAAGGACTATTTTATTGTGTTCTGTTGTGATTTTTCAATTTAAACAAACAAACTAGTACAAGAATTTTAACGAACACGTGTCCATTTTAGACACGATGGTCATCGGTTTACGAATTTAATTCGTTCATTAGGGAAATGTTCACAAACCCAAAATATGTTTCCATAGAACTTAGTGTTAATAGATTGATCCTTCGTAGACTCTAAATAATAAATTATACAAAACTAATACAACTTCGTGCTATTACAAAATAAATCATAAAAGTAAAACACAAAAACAAATCACAACTCATATCCTTTCTTGCCTTTAACCCATCCCCTCCTTACATGGTATATAAAACCTTATTACTTCTTTATTCTGCGGAAATGGATTTCAAGATTATTTTATTTGAACCAATTACGTCAGCAATTTTTCGTCCGCATTCATTAAATCTTTGCCAGTAACCTTTTCCACTCACTGGAGAGTCCGTTACCCAATGCATTAATCTTTACTCTAGATGATGTTTGTGGGGAAAATTTGTTCGCCGGCCGAGTTTTTCATAATGAAAGACGTTCGTCAACACAGGTTCCATTAAATCTATTCTTCCAAGACACTGTAAATTTTCAGGTGAATAAGTCTCTTAATGTAAGAATATCGAATACTAAAACGAATGTTGTTTTCTTGAGGATAAACAGATGAACAAAGCATGTAGTCCTTCCAATCTTTCTTTCCTGCGTATTCTTGAATTGACTCTTTAAACAAGTAATTACCCTTAAATAGATTTCATAGCCATGTATTAACTGAACCCATACTTTACATCTTACATGTTACATTAGGAAGAAATTATTACTTTGATCAAATGAAAAATAATTTCCATACGTTAATTGTAATGATCTTCACTCTAGCATTCCCTGGGGCCCGTGAGGGTATATTTCACCATGGTAGAACAAAATACCAATTCCTTTAAATATAAATTGAAGCAAAATGAATTGTCACTACTAATTTACATAATAAAATAGCAATTAACTGTTTTGTATTTTTTCTAAATCCTAAGCCTGGTAGATAATATGTTAAATATGAAGTCAACACATTAGTAATGAAAAAAATTTCGAGAAAGGTAATTTTAAAGGGTAGAATAATGGAAGGAAGAAACTGGTAAAAGTAGAACGTGTAGAAAGGAGAGATAAACGAAAAAGAAATGTAAGGTACAAAACTAGTGAGCGAATTGAAATTAGTACATACGAAAGAAGGTAATTGAAGAATAGAAATGGAGGATAACTGTTATGAAGGAGAGAATAAAAGTGAAAAATAAGAGGCGGAGAGAAAGTCTCGAGGAGGATTTCAAGTTTCGGTTGAGGGAAATGAAGGGATTAGACTGCGGAAACGGACTTAAGAAGAATTAAGAAAGGGAGAAGAAGAAATGTATTAAGGGGCGACAGGAATGATGCCGGCAAAATGGAAATAATGTGAGAGGAAAATTTATTCCCGAAACAGCGAGACTTAAGGATGAGAAATACAAATAATGGATATAACTGTTTTTCCTCATTACAATTTACTGAGCAAATACACTTCATCAAACACGACATCAAAAGGTGTCCTTGAAATCTACTGAGCAGCAAAATTAGGGAAGTTTTGTTCGACACAACCTTCCGTTCTGGGAATTATTCAATTAAGAAAATTATACAATTATTTATTTCCGTTTTTGGGTGAATGAATCCTCTAAAGGATACGATCAACGACGTTAATTGAATGTAGGTATCATTTGTAAATAATACTCTGAATTAGGCGGCTATTGATAAAAACTTTAAAAGGTGACTGAAGGAAACTTCCATTTCGTCTTTTAACAACTATTATAATTCGTGTCAACGCCAGAGACAGATTACTTGTATAAAACAAGAAATCTGTCCACTCCTTTATTGTCCATAAGAGGATGACCAAGATCACTTGTATTCTCATGGTCAGGAAATGGCAATCAGTCACTTTAATCAGATCCGTGAGAAGAACGTTAGTAAATAATTCGACACTTCAAATTACTTTCTACTGGAAAAACATAAGGAACGATTACAATTTTAACAAAAGCCCTGGGCTGAATTGATAAGGGATAGTAAAATACAAATATTCAAATGAAGAACACATAGCATCAAAGCAAAGGATAAATACAATTCTCTGTTAGTTAATAAGAAAGATTGTGTGAAAAAGGATATTATGTCGACAGAAGAGATTTTAAATTTTAAAATTGATGAAGTCATCGATATCGACATAATTTAATTCAGATAACTCACGTATTTGAATTATTCCATGATTAATTTAGTTAACGAAATTGATTAAATTTAAATTTTCCTAATAAATCCATACGCCTAAAAAGAAGGGAAATTCAATGAAGCCCCTAATTTGGACGTGAAATGTTGTTCCAGACTGGAGTTGCAATAACTTTTATACAAAACATGAAAATTTTACATAATTTTGTAATTTAAATATTCTGTTTCTTTGACGTGCTTGATGAAGCTGGGATTATGTATTTCTGTACCGTTATATGGCAAATATATTATTTATCATTTCTGTTTATGTTACTAGAATACTATGCTACCATGGTTGATACTATTAGAACTTTACGCTATAAATATGGATTATATTACAATTTAATGGACTCAAATCAAGTTTAAATTAAGATGGATAGTACTAAACGAGTATTTATAGAATAATTATGAAAGTAACCAATTTTAAAAAGCGATATAAGCTATAATTTTTCTCATCATTTGTAAAACGATCTTTTCCTTGAAAGTTCTATATAATGAGCAAAAATGTTCGCTAAAATTTCGCTTTTGGGAAAACCATACACTGTTGGAAAAAGATTCCATCAATTCGCGGTACTGTATGAATATGGAAACATTCAATATTTTCGACCGTAGTACGATTAAAAAAAAACAAAAACAATATTTTAATATGCTTTGCATTCCGAAATAGTGCTCATAATTATTTTATTTGAATATTTAATGACCTATCATTTACGTAAGTATCCAGGGCTCTTTATTCGCAGCATAATAGCATTCTCAGTGTGCCAAAGATTCGCAGATGAAATTGCCCAGTCTCGAAAGCATACATTTTTATATGCGCTACAAAGCAACGCAGTACTTTGCACAGAATGTCTGTAAAAAGCACTAACAACGTGGATCTCGTCCCACTTCTCAAAATTCCATCGATTTCCCAGTCCTAATTCTTTTTGCGGAGATGAAAAAATACCCACGTACCTTCTCTTTGTCGTCTTGGACACGAAAAAGGCATAAAAAGGAGTCCCATCACCATTTTTAATCTTCTTCTACACAAGACATTACCATATCAGAAGAAGAGACTTCGCCTTGAATAATGACGACTACTTTTCAATGAGGGAAATTTCCTTTCGTCCCAAGGCTATGCCGAGAAAAGAAGCATATCGTGAGACCTTAAAGCAAACGCTGGAGGAAGATTGGTGAAATAAGTGCCTTATAATGTGGAAGAGAGACTAAGTACGGAATCGACGTGGGACTAAAGATAGAAAGTTGTTTCCCCGCTGTAAGGAGAGAAAAGGGTCGTAAAATTTGATGGAGATGAGTCGAAAGTGGATAGATAAGAAGATCGTGGGGCAAGAAGGATAATAAAAGGACGAGGGAAAGAGGAAAACGACGAACTTATTTGGAATCACACGCATGAATGCGTGGGGAAATATAAAGGACGTGCATGGGGAAAATTTCGATAAGATGTACAACTTTGCGAGGGTGAAGTTTAAAGGTATTAAAGCGATGTATAAGTTGAAATGGAGACGACGCTCTGCAGTCGAAGTTACCTTTTGAAGGATAATCCCTCGCTCTATGGCGTCACGACGCAAAACTAACACAAGATAAGGATGCTGAGGCTGGATGTATAAATTTCATACGTACGCACTTCAAACATTGTGGCAACATGTAACTACATCTACATTGTGACTACACGTCTGAATGTCTTTACGTAATAAAAGTTAGCATTAACATCTTAAAATGTTCATTATTATCGTAACAAAAGTTGGAAGGAATTTTGAATCTCACAGTATATTCATCTCAATTTATAATACCTTCTTTGCAATAAATACTTATACTGAGTTCAATCCATGCCGTGGATGCGTGTTCATTGAATGCATACTTAGTTAAAATTATAGTCACAACGAATTAATTTTTACAGGAAGTGTTTCAACATTTCATTAGCTTCTACTTACTTCGTTTTCTTTGGAAGTTGTACTCACTGCTTCTATAACCATAATAAAATACTATCTAATCCAATGTTATTACAACTCCCTCTATGGAAATAATTTAAAATAATCTACGAAAGATATGTACTTTTACCGCAAATTTATTTTACAAAAATCAATCACGCGACCAGAAGATGACGATTAATCGTCGAAACCGGTCGTGTTAGAGTTATTTGTAAAAATAAATTTTTGGTAAAAGTACAAATCTTTCGTAGATTATTTCCATAATGGATAACCACAACACCTCGCCTGATTCATTGAAGTTTAACTCCCTCTATGCTTTAAAGTGAATTTCCAGCTATATAATTCTAGTTTTGTTTACTGCTGATAAGTAATTTAAGTGCAAATTAACGCCAATATACCTTCTTGGGATGTTGGGAAGGTTTCTCTGGATGAATAAGTAATGTGCCATTCATTTAATGATTCAACTCTAATAGCTGCATATTCTACAACATAATAATACCTACATCTAATCTTCATGTTAATGTCTGCCTGACTTCCAGCCCTTAGAGACTGAGCGATAAGGGTAAGAACGATAAGAGTCATTGCATATGTAAATCCACATCCAAGAACAAATATCCAACTTCTGAGTCTTCTACATTATTAAAAACCATAGTACTCTTAAGCAAACATCCGAATAGCGGAGTACATATTACTTCAGAGTCGCAAGGAAAACCCTCGCAAAAGAGACTCTCGAGAAAGTTAGTGGGGAATCGCTCATTAAGGCGAGCGGGCTTGCATAAACACAATTTCTGTTCGTTACATATCGGTTTCGAATCCCGAAATGCCCGGAAGGAACTCCGGGATTCCACTTGGACCGCAATTTCGGAAGACCCTAATTGCCGCCGGGACTTTGCGTTCACGTGACCATGGGACCCCCCTCAGCTGCGGCGGCATTTTACGATGTACGAGATAAGGAGCCAACTTCTGTCCAGGATTAGAACTTCTTGATAAGCGGCCAAGAAGAAACGTATGATTTCGCTTAAACGTGAGTACGGTTTAATGTTGATTTAGAGCATAAATCTCCTTATATTTCTATCGTTTACGTGATTTTCTTCATTCACACAGATTTAAAACAAACTAGCTGTTGCCTATGCTCTGGATCTAAAGATCAATCGACCATTTTTCCCTTTCCTTGACGTAACAATCGGCTATGCGAGGTTTTTTCAAGTTATTTAGAGAGAAGTGAAGAGCTTTTTCTCCTCGAAAGAGTATATATCAGTTTCTTTAATTATCAGATTTATGTTGAGCAATGATTCTGTGAATTCATTCTGTTTTTAAGATATCTAAAAGCTTAAGAAATGTGTAAATGCCTACCTGATTCAATTTAATAGTAAAAATTCAAATTCCAATTCTATCTCTTTGTATAAGAAATTACAGTGCAAGATTTCTCTGGTGTCACTTTAAGAAGTTCTAAAAATTAACAGTAATTTATTGATTCAAAAGTAGATTAACTTCAACAAAATGTAAATCATTTCAGGCCCCGTGAGGCAGCGCATAATAAGACGCGATGGTGAGTGAAACAAAGCAATTTATATAAAATCAACATCATTACATAGACTATTTAATTAACAGCCAATGTTCACTTTTTATGAAAATTATGAGTTTTCTGTGGAAGCCATCTCAAAAACATCGGTTACGTAGACGTTCAGCCTTAAAAAAATAATGAAAATGCTTCTTGTGCATAATTTTTATCTTTTGATCGAAAATGGTTGGTGTACAAGGGTTTGCATGGGAATTGGGATGCGCTACAGGGAAGTGACGTCAGTTTCCACATTAATCACCAGCGAAAAAAGGTCGAGTGCGCATATGTCTTCCCTTCGAAAACAAAGCATGTGCCGTGGAAGGGATTCAGGCGGAGAAGGATAAAGGCAAAGAAGAACGGGGGAAAGAGAAGAACGATGGAAATAAATAGAACAAAAAAGTAAGGGAAAGGCGGAACATTTTTCTGGTCGCTAATTTAAATGGATATCTTCTGATGCTATATCTATTTTATGTCATTAGCTTAAAGAGCCTTTTTACAATTACAATTTTAAGTAGTAAATGTCTTTTATTTTTTATTTATTTATCAATAAACAAAAAACAGCACGAAGTCAATAACAGATGACGAAAAACATAAAAGCAAAGGAAAAATCAACAATCAGCGAGAAAAATATAACAACAATCAACAACATACACTATAATTTGAATACTGAATAAGATTATAAAGAGTCAATCTCTTGCAAACATATTTCGGATGGATTTAAGAGGAAAGGATCGAAATGGGCATTGGAAGAAAGGGAGTTAAAAATTGTAGGAATACGGAAAAAGAGTGATCGTTTTACAGTTGATAGACGAGGAGTGTTCAAAGAGATATCATTTTGATTTTTAACTAGACTAACAATTCTTTCTCAATAGAAAGAACTCCTATAAACCATCTAAACCGGCTTTTTGTCCGATGTATATTTTGTCTGCAATGGACAAATCCTCAGAGGCTGTGAAAGAAGAGAGATGTCGTCGAAAACGGCCAACAAAAGACCGAACAACATAAGGTGAAGAAACAATCAATTGGCAAAATCTAAATGATAACATAATATTTTATCAAAACCTTACCCTTTGCTCATCAAGGATTTGTTATTTGTTTAGATACATGTTTGCTCTGAGGAATTAAGACAATTATCAAAGAAAATATCCAGTTTAAATCATTCTCAATAATATTATGTACGTAAGAAATTGACATTCCTAGACAACCCTAAGAATTTGGAACCAGCTAAAACACGCTAAATGTTCCTGGACGGGAAAACCTTCCTTTAGTCTACACAATGTAATTTTAACCGGAAGTTATGGCAAGTCATACATACCAAAAATGTTTTTTATCCTTGGCGGAGCCTAATAAATTTTTCAAGCGAAAACAAAGGAAACAATCGTTTAACTGAAAATGATGGATATTCTCCTCAGTTAAAGCAGAATAATACGGAATTTTAATATAGTGTTTGATATATATATATATATATATATATATATATATATATATATATATATTTTTTTTTTTCAGAGGCAAACTGACAATTCCATGTGCCATGGAATGCGGCATGTTTGCGTGACAGAGGATGAAAAGAGGAATTTAGGATGGAATTATTGGATGATGCGGGCTTCCCGTAAATGTCAAACTCTAAGAAATCATCTCTTCTCGTAAGGAAAACTCCAAGGAAGAGCAGAGGATAGAGTGAAATTCGACGATAAAATTAATTACTGGAAACTACTGTCCAAGAAAGAGCATAGATCACACTAATAATTATCAATAATCTAAATAATCATCCACATATGTGTTTCGAATCCAGGGTAAATAATCACAAAACTAAAATAAATTTCTTTTAAATATCTACTGCATAAAATATGAACCCATAATGGAGAGAAAAACGGTTCCTTCTGTAGTACCAAGTGGAGGGTAATATATTTATCTGTAATAGATTAATTCGATCATTATTGTCAAGGGTGTCACAAAATATAAAAGCACTATGAGAAGGACATATGATAAAGCGAGGTTTTTCTCAATCTTGATTGATAATTTTAATCCTACGTTCTAATGACTGTGATAAGACAGTACTTTGAGGAACGATATTGCATAACATTGGAAACAAATTTAGTATTTTTCAGGTTATTTTTATTATCCGACCGGTATCCTTACAGTTATCCTCGGGATCTACTGATTCCTGAAGGTCCAAAACTGATCGGATATTAAAAAATTGTGTGGAAAATACGAATAAGTTCGTTTCAATTATTAATTCTACTTTTTCTGTTCTCAAAATAACCAAGTACCTCTAAGTTACAAGTACTTCGCTCGAGTAATTGGTATCATTTAAAGTTTTACGAATACCTATTTTGTTGAAGAATAACAGTGAAACTATCGGCATAGTTATTTGCAACATTGGAAATTTAAAAAGCAAAACGAATCAAGTAAAAAGAAATCAATCTGAAGGAAAGAGAAGAAACTGCTCCATTCGCACTATTAGAAATGTCCCTCTGTTGATGCACCACTTGGGAAACAGTTATGTATGGTATCTGTTCATTGCATAATTATTCATATCCGTAGTTAATGCCTGTATGACAATTCCGCTCTTACAATACGGGTTGTGACATTAGCATATGTTTTAAGTAAGAATATAATTTAATGGTAACTGTCTATCAATCTCACCCAATCATTAAAGCTACCAAACAATAAAATACTCCTACCTTGCAACCATTTAACTAAGTGACAATTGTATTTTCCTTCTGGTCACGATTATTTAAAACATAAAATCTAAGGAAAAAATGTATCATGAATTACGCCCAAGAGACGTAATAACGAATCCAAAATCGCATCAACGAAAACATTCTACGACATTAACGTAGGGAGAATTTCGAACTCTTTAATGTTTGTACGCGGTAAACAAGAAAGGAGAACGCTTAAATAAGTTTTCGAAGAAAAACATGGAAATTTCGCTTTTCTCTCTCCATTTTTTTCCGCTTCCCGTATCGTATTTTAGTTAGCACCGAGGCCGAACTTTAGAGTGGCATTCATCTGCGATGAAGCAGATTGTCTATTCCAGCAGACTTTTCAGCTTTCGGAAAATGCTACAGCGTCTATGACGGGAACACTCCTCAAAACTAGCTATCCCTCGAGTGAAAGCGTCTCCCATTCGCAATGAAAGCCTTTCTGACGGGTTATTCCCCGCGTGTATGAAAAAGCGCTTCGAGGAGTGAAAGGGATTGCCTTAAAGGCGGCGTCAAAAGAGTGGCAGAAATGAAAAGTGTCGCAGAATAGAAACGTAACGATACGAGGGCCGTGCTGACATATTGGTGCCCGAAAACTCCTTTCCGCTTTAATTCATACGCTCCCCTCCCTTCATTTGTCAACATGCAATATTCCATCCACGGAATGGTGGAAATGCATCAAGGAGACAAGTGAGATGCCCACGGAAATACTCCCGGAAACCATCTGTGAATACGACCTCCTATGACCTTTTTTATCCATCTGCGAAATCTACGTGCATTCAACACATTCAGGTCCTCAAACGACGGAACGGAAATTTCATTGAATGAATGAATATAATAGATACAATGAAAAGAAAGTAATTTTGTAATGCCCCAGTTAAAAAACAAATAGTTTACGATTGACAATTGTTGTTATATATCATTGTGGCAATAAGATGCACTTGCTGTTCCAATCCATTAATGCGTGCTTTTAAAGATATCAATGCAATTGTAAGGAACAGTAGAAGGTGAAGCAAATTGTAATTTAGGGTGGATCAAGCAAAGCCACTTTTAGTAAAACATATCTATTTTAGTACCTTATAAACAAATTTCCATTTCGAGAACACTCGTGCACGATCGGAACGTACATTCTGATAATCAACGCAATTTGTTATCAATGTTAACTCGACAAATAATAAACAGGAATTGTTTAAAATAATAAATTGATGTATTATTTCGTATTAGGCAAATCTACAAGTGAAAGTTATTCAATAATGAAATTTCTTTCGGACATAGATAAACAACTCTTTAAGAGTTAAGCTTGTACATCCTTCTTCAAACTCGGAATACAAAGCACAGAAAACACAAAGAAGTACAGCTTGCTTTAAATGCTGAATATAAACCTATGATTTGAATTTACTTTCATGGTATCTCAAAGTAAGAGATTTCAAGGATATGAGAGTTAAACTAAGGCGCATAATCTTGAAGCAAGACGTATGTTGTTTCTTCAATAACCCTTGCGCTAGGGCGTGAGGAATAGCGGACAATGTAGTACATACGTGCTCGAGAGGGGGGGAAGATAAATTTCACGCATGCGCATTGAAGCTTTCTCTTTATAAAATGCTGCCACTTTGCAAGTCAGGAAGCAGTGATAAAATAATTAACAGCTAATGTGATTTAGCGTCTATACTTAAATACAGGAAACTTATATACTTGTGGAAGTTACGAGGACAAGAAGAAAAGATTATGAAATAAGTGATAGCTCTACTTGTAAGGGCAACTGGCAATCGCTGATTGACTTATGGCTCTCAAAATAGATAAGTTTCTGCATTTCATGACGAATTTCAAATGAGGAATGATTGATATAAATCTATAATATCTATTTATATTAAGATATTTTTAATTTCAATCTCTGGATTTAGATTTGTTGCCATTCAATTCTTTTAACCACTCGTCATAGTGTAATGATCATTCGTTACGGTTGTGATACGGTTACGTTACGATATCCGTCTACTGAGACTTCATAAAAAGTTATTACCCTCTGTAACGGTTATTTTGTTCATTCCTAAATTCTTCTCCGATGTTGAATTGTGTGAGCGTGTGGTAAAAATTACCAAGTGCTGAAGCAGTGATAACAACAAATTACCTTAAATGTTAAAAATACTAAAAAAATGTTAGAAATGTTAAATAGTTAAATATAATAAGTACAAAATCTAGAAAGCTCCCTCTGCTGCCGAGAATATGTGAAATTGCTGAAATGTTATGCAGTGAAATCAATCAATTCTTTAGTTCCTGAATAGTTTTATCTAAAAATCATCTCATCTTGTATTTAATAACAATTAATTTCAGTTTCTCAATACGCTTTCTCGATTTCTTTTTTTTTATTTTCACCACTAAGAAACAAATATGTTACAAAGCTATTTAAAAACAGAATAATATTTAAATTCACATTAAATCGAGTTATAGCTTTTTCTCTCTCCACTATTAGATATACGAATACAGAGGTTCTAGAATCGTAGAGAAAGGCACATTAGGCCGCTGTTAAAAAGCCGCGTGCGGCTCAGCGGTCGTGGATCGGCTTGAGGAATTTCCAGAGGATTAACAATGATGCGGAATAACAATGAGATGACTTAATATTCGCTCGATAAATTAAGTCATCAATTTATCTCATTTTATTCCTCTTGAATTTGCATATCCCATAAAACAGCCCTAAATCTTTGGGGATGAAATATTTCTGGAAGGGGTCGAGAGCTAATGGCCGATCTTAACTTGACCAATTAAGTGAATATCTCCCGGGAGAGACGTTGCACTGGATACTCTCCCATTCGAGCTTCCGCTTCCATTAGCCGCTCTCTTTATTTCACCCTCGATATCATACACCTCGAGAAGATTTCACACTAGTCCCGCCTTAACACATTTATCTTCCTTCCCTTTCTCTGAAACCTCGGCTTATCAATTCTTCCACAGCCTTTCTTATCTACGACTTACTCCTTTCACTGGAGTCCCACTTTCTGCACCCAAAATCTAGCATCGCAACCGAGTGCTAGGAAACGAAAACTTTTCATTTTTACTATTCATTCCCATGTCCCACGCCGAAAGGCGGCTTGCAGGATTCTTACATAGATATTGGTACCTATAAATGACTGCCGCGATTCTGCTTGAGGTAGTTAGTGTGCCGCAAAAGATTGCTTTTAAAGTTGATGCGAAATGCAAAAAATTGAATGTGTTTCTGTAAGAGCTCAAATCAATTTACACATTTCTGGGAAATGTAAAAACGTTCACAATTTTGGTGGAGACTACGAAGTGCGTTTCTAATTTGTTTGTACCACTCACACTTAAGAAATATTTGAGATTTGGCTTTTCAGTTACGTCTATGGTTTCGTTGATATTCTATAAAACACTTTTGAAGATAATTGATTCCTTATGAGACCTTAAATACGGCGTTTACTTCTAAACAGAAAAGTCTACTCTTTAGTAGAGTTGGGTTGCAAATCAAATATCATACCGACTATAAAACACATAAACATGAACACGCTAACAGAAATGCATTACAGGTATATATTTACTAAAATGTTTCCGTACCATTATTTCAATTGCATAACTAAACTATATACACTCCAAATTTAACTAAAATTAAGTAATAAACATAATGAACCCAGCTTTATAATTAAGTTTTAAATATCATGAACCACTATCCAATTGAGAAACTATTAAGGTACAAGCGAACTATCTCGGTTATTCTTAAAATTATTATTTTAATTAGTATTTTAAGGCCGAAGACAAATGAAATTCTATTACTAATTGATAGCCAATCAATCAAGTCGAAATGCGCGTTCAAAGTTCACAAGAGTAAAAGGTCAAATCGCATCATAATAGTTTTGTTGACATTTGATTTCAATCGAATCTGCACAATTTGAGTGATTCATCTGCTATCCGCTGTTTTACGCCAATCACCGCTGTGGGACGAGATCAATTAAGAGATTGTAATTGGTTATTTGAGAGATACAAGTACTGACGGTAAATCGATATTTAGGTATCGAGAAATTTCAGTGGGTAAGATTCTTTGGAAAGAAGTGAAAATAATTTTGTTCTTGTTATTATATTTTCATTAGGAAATAATATAGAATAGCCTAAGAAATTTTCTAGGAAAACATGGGTGATGCATTATTTCATACCGTAGAAACGCATATAAAATACTGCATTGCATAAGATATAAATCATATAAGACATTCCTTTTATACTTTTCCACCTCATCCTATTTTAAACCTTTTACTTTTGTAATCTAGAATCTCATAACTTAACCGATATGACGAAATTTTGATATTTAAATTCACTCTTTTCAATGAATTTTAAATAGGTGCATCGGGAATTAAAAAAATCAACGAGAGCGAAAAGTAGCTACACGACTGGGACATTTGGTTAGAATAACTCCACGTCATGTCGCTTATATTCACCACTTGCAAAACTTTAGATTCAGGGGCACGCTTTCTAACTCAAATATCAATTTTTTGGGTATTAAATGCTTTTATTCGGCTAATTGGTCCATAGCCGTAGCGAACCAAGCTTTATCTGTTTTTTTTTCGAAAACCGGGGTAAACGGGTCAGGAGCGCTGAAAAAGATGACTATTGGAGATCTTTAAAGCCTCTAATTTATGTGAACTGTATTAATTTTTAAGTTTTGCGAATAATTATGCATTTATCAATATTCCTGAAATGCTGTCTAATTCCAGATTTTACTTTTCCATCCATTCATTATTCGATAAAACTGTGTTTGGATAATATCTGACCGAAAATTCAATTTTTTGCGGTTTTTTGTAGCTTTTGTCCATACAGAAATGATTTCAGATAAAATGAATCTCGAAATTGTTATAAAAGAAATCTTAAGCGAAAAGAAGACTGTCCACGAGCTAATCACAATAAATACCAAATGGCTGTTGTAATGTAATACTCCGTGTTTCCCGAATTTCAGAATTAAAGAAGTGTAGTGTCGTTCTTTTCAGATACATTTATTCAGATCATTCTTCGATAGATATCGCACACATCGAATTTCGTGAGCTCATTACGTCCTTATTATTTGCCTTAATACTTTTTAATGGATTTATTTTCTGTTTCTAGATATTTAATTTAGATATATATAATGTGGTAGAATCTTCTTTGTTTGGATGGGATTGAGACAAAAATAACTCCCTTAAGACCAGCAAAGGATCAACTGCGGGAAAGATAAATGATTTTCCCACTATTTATACATTGGCAAAAATGCATTCTAAAACCATTTAGACCAACCCTTTTAAAAATGGCTTCGATATTATTACATTATATTTAAGAATGTTTTGATATATTCTATTTAATATAATTTATACATAATGCTTCCGCACTAAATACCTTGTTCTCCTTTATAAGATTCTTCCCCAGTTTCTACGGAGTGTGCAGAACCACCGATGAGTTGTCGGCAGAAAGATTAAAGCAAATCAAGTTGTCGTCATCACCAGCCGACCCTATAAGAGATAGTGATGTTAAAAAGATTTTTATTCATTTACATTTCCAGAATAAATGAGCTCTTGCAATCGTAACTTCAATATCATATAAACAATCAACTTTTTATTAGATCATTGCTTGAAAAGAGTTTTGAAATAGTTGTTTCAGTTGTTGAAGTTTGATAACAATAAGTCAAAAAGACAAAATAATAAAGTCATTAAGAAAATACAATACAATTTTGAGCTTAAAATTTTTAAAAATCTAATATTTTTAAATTTAAGAAAGGCGGATTCAGTTAATTAAAAGAGCAATACACTTTGTTGACTCGATTTTGCAATCACCGAAAGAAACTCCCTGTTTTAGTCCTCGTCTAAATATTTCGGAAGACTTGATTCCAGGACGACGCAATTTCATCCGAGTCTTAGATTTCGCAATATTGCAGTTGAGTGGGATTCGCCACGCTTTATTAGAGCGCTTATTAGATGTGACTCAATGCGAGAAAATGGCTCAGGAAGTGTCGTAAAATGGACGGATGCGAGACGCGGACGATCGATTTATGCGGAACTCAAATAACGGCAATTAAAGGCCATTTCAGGTTTCCGATTTTTTTCACTTCCGGTGGATAAGCTGGGAGTCGATAATCGAAGCTAACGATGATCTTTTAACCCGATGATTTTTGGGTCGCCGCTACAGGTTAATTGGCAGTTAACCCAAGAACGACGAGAAATTCTATTAATTCTGGAAGTCGGTAAACATGGCGGAGGTGCGCACCGAAACGGCCTTGCGTTGATTACTCTCAATCAATCTTTAGACGGCCTTTTTGGATTCAGTTTGATTTATTACAATTTTAGAGGTTCATTTTATCTAAAAATTCACGATGTTTGGATAAATTCGACAAAGTTATCAAAAAACTGCATTTCCGTTGTGAATTAGTACAAACGCAGTTTCGCAAAATGAGGAATGGATGGGAAATTTTTCATTCGGATATTTCAAACGTATGTCGAGCAAAACTTTACTGCTGCGATACGTATTAATAAATATGATGC
Organism: Sympetrum striolatum; assembly: GCA_947579665.1. NCBI lineage: Eukaryota > Metazoa > Arthropoda > Insecta > Odonata > Libellulidae > Sympetrum > Sympetrum striolatum. Next base: position 78,269,110 of record OX388348.1, on the reverse strand, counting down.
AAATCGCATCGCAAGTTTTAACCCATATAAAAATGTTCTCTGGTGTATTAGAAATATATTTTAAGTTATACTGACCGATAATACAATAATCAAATTTTTTCTATGAGGTGCGTATTAGTTATAAAATGTAATACACATAATTCATTATAATCCTAGTACGTAGATTAAATAGAGCTCAATAGGCTTTGATAGGAGGGTCAGGAAAAACATGATTCATCATGAAGATTACCAGTGAACACCATTATTTCACACACAAGTAAGGTCAGCCAATTAACAAGTAGATTAGCAATAATTATTTAACAGATATTGGTAACAATTGCACGCAATTATTTTTATTTAATAACGGATTTTACCATGATATCTTGTAATCAGAATATCTGAATAATTTTCACGGAGGATTAAATTAGGGAGCCTAAAATTGCTTCATTCAAAGAGATCATTTAAGCTAATCCTCGCCTACATGAGTTGTTTGATTATTACATCAAGTAAATGCATCACCCATATTATTGTTTCTTCTGGCACTCAATTTAAACCCTATTAATCAATGGGGAAATCCCTTTCACGGAAAATCAATTGCTTTTGATATACATGAACTTTCAATAATCAAGTTATGATTAGCATGAAACGGAAGAATTATCCTAGATTACCTGTTAATTGGTAGCTTGCTTTCAAGTTCTGTAATGCATCTAGAAATTATCAGTATTCTTTTCAATATGAATGAGTAGGGATTTCCGCCATTAGTCAATTGATTCAGTTCCTAGAGTGATGACCAATATAAACTATACCAGGTGTAGAAGTATAAATCCGGAATTTCCCTATAGATGGTGCTCGCTATCAATTTAAAGACCGCTTCTGCAGCGCCATCTTCTCCCTCTAACGAAGTTTGTCAACACGCAATAACCTAAGGTTCATACACCGGTATATTTTTCTATAACCTCAAACATGTTGAGTTTTGTGCCTACGAACTATGATTTGCATTGGTTTTCTGCTATCATTTGAAGTAAACTGCTGCAGAATCGCATAGAATGCTTGTCGAAGCATACGGTGAACATGCTCTTGGCAAAACTCAGTGCTTGGAGTGGTTTAAAAGATTTTAAAGTGGTGATTTTGACGTGAGAAAAGAGGACCGTAAGAAACCACCGAAAAAGTTTGAAGACAAGGACTTGCAAGCCTTATTGGATGAAGACGATACTTTAAGATAATTTACGATTATTTACGATACTTACAATAATTTTCAAATAAAAGAAGTGTAATTTTTACAAAAATAAGTTCCAGTTTCATACTTCCACACCTGATACTTATAAAAACATTTCCCTTATAGTAACGTTTTAGTAATTTTGCATAATATTTAATGGAAGCATTTATTGAACATATACCGTAGGTTGACTAATTATTTAGATTGAATAGATAGGAATAGGTAGCTATTGCAACGATATGCAAAATAAAATAAACAATAATCAATTATAAGTATTTTCCATCGTACGATTGAAATGTATAATTTGATTTTTTGCAATTAATTTTATGCTATTTAATAATAATCTCAAATATACTGTGAATTAGTGCCGAGAGAGGTTTTTAAGGATCATTTTCTTAAGATTTCAGTGAATACTACTTCTCCTCATACAGATTATGCCAGATTATTAAAATCTGCTCTTAAAAGATTATTATAATACATCCTCTGAACTATACACATAAATAATAATGAAAACCTAATCAGTTAAATCTAATTAGGATGCTGTTGGCTAGATTCGAAAACATTACATTAGATGACTGCTGCTCGTTTTCATTTGCCATACTAATTGATACTTCTCTCTGAGCAAGTAAAAGAAAATAACACATGCGATTGATTGAAACAGGTGAGGGGCTATTTCAAGTACTAGTTCTGATACCGAAACATTATATACTGTAGAAAGGAAGCAAAGAAAAAATGAAGCGGAAAGATTCCTTTTCCTGCGAATGCTACGTCCGCTGACGCACCTGCATGCTTTCTTCGAGGTTTTAATTACATCCACAATAGCGTCTTTGGAAGGCATATTCAAGGAAGGGCTTCGTTAACTTTTATTAAATATCTACCCCCCGAAGAATCCCTTTCTCAAACCACTCCAAAGATAAAAAGAAACGTACGGTCTGTGCTAACGAAGTCTCTGCATTCTTTTTTATCGCGCAGATAAAGGCGAAGAGCCATTTCTAACATCCTCGAGGGCTGTTTTATTTCAGATCTGTTCGTCCCATTTCCTGGGAATGGGAGTTCAACGCTACGCCAAGCACGAACTGAAGCTGAACTTTCTCGAACCGGTAATGATGGGGCTGGAAGTAACCACCGATTACGTTGTACGTTATTTCATGAATCTTTTCTAATAAAAGGCTATGAAGTACAGTAAATCGACGGTGAAGACTGAATTGCACTAATAATTAAGAATGGCAATTATGTACGATGATGATTTGTAGTCACATGCATGACTTTATACCGGTATCTTTTGATCCTTTAAAGAAAAAATATTTGTTTTTCGCTCAATTTTAATCTGAGTTGATGGATTTCCTATCAAAATACCATCTCATTAAGATGTAAATTAAAACTGCTTCTACATTACGGCTATATCAAGAATGGATTATTAAAATTCCGTTCGCGTTTATTTATTTCTGTTAGAATTAAAATGAAAGAGAATGGTAATGTAATAGGCGAGTCTTTTTATAACAACTATGGCTTTCACAAATCTCAAATCAGCAATCTACTGCTGGGCTGCGAAAAATACGGCACACTGAGACTTATCCCTGGGGTACACCAGGAATTTGAAAATGGTACTAATTTTCGACAACTACTAGTTAATCTGAAGTTTAAGAATGAAAAACAGCAAACAAAAATACCTTCTTGAAGAGATGCAAAGTATATTTAATGTACTTGCGTATTAAAAATCTCGATCGTAGAAAAACGTTATGCATCACCTGTCGTTTTCGCAGGAGTCAGCTTTTGCGGCCCGCGATAGTTTCTTGTCATATTCATCCCGCCCTTTTTTTCTAATAGTTTTGGTGGACTTCATCTATTGTATCGAATTACTCATTTCTATACTATTACTGTGCGAAAAGTTACAATTAGTGGCATTTGAACTAATACAACATAGGAACAGCACAAAGAAAAGAATACAAAAATTCATTCTTGTTCACAGCCTCACATCTTCCATAACACGGCATAAAGAGTGAACATAATATCTCATTAAACGAAACTTGGCTTACTGTATACATGGGATTTTGAACCACACAACAATTCATAGGTGGTTATAAAATAATTAATTAGTGTTAAGAAAAGATAAAGCACGTAAGTTCGAATCTACTGCACCTGAAATGTTTTATGTATTTTAGTACGATTCGCTTGGCCCTTCACGGTGTGGCAACTATGGGTCAGGCGATACAATATGTGAGGGTAAAACATTTTGACTAAACAATTCGTTCCTTGAACTAGCGTTCCTAGAACTAGCCTAGGAACTAAGGAATTAAGCTAACTTAATTTTTTTACAAATACAAAATATTTCCATATTACGTTACAGCGGTTGTTGGAGGTAAGAATGAACGAATTTTGGTTTGCCAACCAATAGAAAATTAGATTTGAACCACTAGAGATTAAAAATGCTCGAGCGTTTCCAATAGATTCACTCACGGCTCCAAGAGGCTCTTTAAAAAATAGAAATTGGAATGACATCGGTAGATATTTCCGATTCCAGTGAAATCATGATTCAGATTACATGTTATCTAATTTGCATACGTGTAAGATGCTGATCATCACAAATCTCAAAGATAAATATAAAGATTCTAAATGCGAAAGATACGTTGAAAATGCAAGTAAAATTTTTACTAAGGTTAAAGAGATGGCCTATGTTTTAATTACAGATGAGCTGCAATAGTACAACAGGTTATTGAAATGGAACAATGTGAGTAAATTGGCCTTTGGAATACATCGCTAATAACATGATAAGTTAGCATTCAAGTATATTATAAATTGGGATACTAATTAATTGAGGGTAATATCGAAACAACAAAGTCTCCAAATTTGGTGTATGCGTAAAATATCTGTTTATTTTAATTTTGTGAATAACAATAATCTTAATTTGCATCTAATCCTTTGTTATTTGGTATGAAAAAGTGACAGGGGAAAATACAGCAATAAAAAGAGACAGATATAACTATTAAATTAAAAATTTTCCATTAAAATGTAATTTCATTAATTAATATATAATATAACTAAAATATTGAGAGAAATATCTGCTCAGCAGGAAAACAGTTACAAGAAGGGGAGTTTAAAAAAACCTGCGAAACTTAATACTTAAGTATTTAACATATGGGAATTTTTTTCTGAAAATTGGTTTCTTAAAATACCGAAAAAGTCTATTACTGACTGTGAGTAGAAAATTTTTCCCTACGGAATATATTAGAATAAAAAAACTAAACTAAAAAAATAGTAACTAATTACTTACTATGCATAATGGATGAAAAGGCAACTTAAAATGTGATATTGACAATACGGATAGCTCATTGGACTTATAAAAGTAACAAGTATAATTCAATAAACATTCCTTATGCATTATAATAGTCACAAGAGAGAAACAGAAGGCCATGTATACTTACTTTTATGTATGAGAAACTAAAACTAGGTATGATGCGACATTAAGACCTTAGATGTGTAAGTCAATCGATTAAGAGTTGAGAGACCCATTTATCCGCTACACATCCCAATATGTCCCTTAGGACGTATGACCTGATACAAAGAGTCATGAAGGAGCACGGTGACAAGCGTAATTGAGAGAAGCTCAGCTAATTGCTGAGAACTGGGCGGCTTAGATGGACGTTCCTTTGTCTGCGAAGAGTATGTGAATTAACAAGATAAAAATGGGAGGTATGACGGAGGCTGTGACAAAAGGCTATTGAAGAACACTTCGACGAGTCATTCTTTTCCTCCACTCATACTGGAAAAGGAATTTTATTTTCGACCTTTTCTACAGTGCTTCCTCAAATCTCTTCTCCTTTGATCAGAAATTTATACTTCCTTGACACTTTTGGCAGATTGAGACTTAAGCGTAGGTTCAGATTCAATGTAAAATCATCGATAAAATCCCAAACATAGAGAATGAGACGGAAGAACATTATGAAAAAAGCAATGACTGTTCGATAAATGGGAAACAATTGATGAAGTGTAACTAGTTAAGGTCAGAATGTTCTCAGACAAAGAAAAATTTCACTTAAATGAAAAGTAAATACATACAGAGGTGTGTATATATATCCGTCATTAATATCTTTAAAATATAGTTCTATCATATTCCATGAATTTTGCTCACTTCTGCATATATATTCCTCAAATGAGTATTAACCATTTTAACATTAACAAGTACTAAATATTTACCCATCGCAACTACGGTTCGTTCCATTATTCAAAACTTATTATTGTTCGTAAGATTAGGACTTATGTATATGGTTATATGTACTTATTTGGTTCTAATGGAACTGCACTTCTTTACATATCAAAGAAGAAAAAGCTTATTGCAAAATTGTGAGAACAGAAGAAGGTATGACCATTTTCAATAGATAAATTTAAATAGACTTAAATGCAAAGGACCATTAGAAAAGATAATCCAGTAGATATTTCCTAAGGTAAGCTCAACTGAAGAAAAAACGAGATTCGTCCAATAGGAGATTGAAAGTAAATAAGAGAGGTAAATGAAAAAATTGTCCAAGTTTGCGTAGTTTACGTAATGTTCAAAGACTTTTAAAGCCACTCACATGATTGTTCTCTAGCGTAAAGCATCATGTCTGTTCGAAGGAAAAAATCACAGGAATGACTGAGAAAAGAATAAGAACCTTATTCTGATCCTAAGAATATCTACGGTCTACACTTATCCGAGATTTCTCCCAACTTCGTAATCATTACCCAGAGTGCACCTTTTCCTCCGTCCGATGCAACTTCTTCGGCAAATAAGATTAGCCGATGTTGCGGAAGAGCGTCGTACGCAATGGCGTTGCTACGGAGACGAAGTGACGTTCACTTCGAAACATTTTAAACATTAAACAGCGAGTGATTCTGCAGATCAAAATCAGAACGACGGTGGTGGAGAAACTTCCTTCCAATGACATTATTCTCCTAAGTAATATCAATTCTATATCATAAAAATATGATTCAAGATAACTTTCATAATATTTATCTATAAAAGTTCTTAATTATTACCATTTAATGGATGAGCACCTAGTTTCAAACTTATTTTAAAAGATACCGATTCAGGGTTAATTTTGTGGTACTTATTAACTTGTAAAAAATCCATGGTAAACCAACTTTTACTGGACCACTAATTTATTATCCAAATAAGACGACCCAGGTTTCGTAGCGTCGCTACGTCATCGGGTGACAAAATAAAGACACACTTCCGAATATCTTATAATAATTATTATATAATAATTAATATTTTGTCACCTGATGATCTAGCGACGCTACGAAACCTGGGTCGTGTTATTCGGATAATAAATTAGAGGTCTAGTAAAAGTTTGTTTACCATGGATTTTTTTTTATTTTAAAAGTGTTTGCTATGTTAATATCTCTAAATATAATAAAGGAAGAGATAAATATTATCCAATTAGTGCTTGAACACATTAACTGACTAATGTCAAATCTATTCAAATTTAAAAAATAGTTGGTTTCTAATAATCTAATACTTACTGATTCAACTATTGGAAATAGTTCCGCTCTATATGATTATAGGGACAAATTTATATCCTTAAGATGATTTAAAAACTTGAATTATCTACCCTTCATAAACAAAATCTTATATTCAACTGTTACTCCCTTTCTCTCATGTGAAGCGTACATACAGATAAGAGTGGACACATAAAATGAAACATTAATGCAAGACTTCAAATCCTATATGCATTGCGAAGCTGAAGAAGAATACGAAGGCGTTTATCGTAAATTCTGAATGTTCTGCTCTGTGGCCCTTTTCACGAAATGCACAATCCTTCCTCCATGAACATTTTCTGCACTATCCGCAACTTGTCAAGAATTAACCGAACTCCGGGAGTGTAAAACTCCAAATATTAGCTTCCGGAAACCATCCCGGAGGCAAATTCCCTCCCACCTCCATCCAACGATTCAATGAGTCTTCTGTGACGCCCCGGGCTGTATGAGGAAGTGGGGGTGCACCAAAGAAAGTCGTTGGCCAATTCGCCCCGAGCTGTCAGTTTCCCAGCTACGTACCCGTGCATAAGAGTGTGCTCTGAAAAATTCATCCTCCTTTCCTCCTGCTAAGTAACACTCAGACACGGGCTTCTCAAGTTGTTTGCGTGCGAGGCTACGTCGGTTTCTCGTGCGATCATACGACGGCCATAAATATGGGAGAGAGGCTAACAAAATGGCTTCCTTATGCGTAAGGAGGAATTTTAACTGAAAGGACCCATAAATATTAAATTCTCACTTTCTAACTTTATTATTGAGCATGCGAGCGTAGCTAAAGTGTCGGATGTCATAAAACGTAAGAGAACTTTACGATCTTTAAAGTATATCGCGCAATTTTTAGATTCAGAGTGTCTCGCGAGCTCCAATGCTGACAATCGATACTTAAGCGATATCCACCCGTCCATCGTCGGCTCACTTTAATTGTTTGCTCATAAATGAGCGAAGAACAGTTCTAAAAGCATGTTAATGAATTGTATAGTTAAATAGGAATAACGGAAAATGTACTAGTTTACATTGATTTATGTATCCGTACAGATAGAGAAATGTCACTATGATACTGAAAATAATCAAAAACTTAATTTCTTTATATATAGTCAATATTGTGGTCATATAAGGAAATTCTTAAAACGATTTATCATATGAAATTATCTGTGAAAAAAGAGAGCTGGTGATAAATTAGAAGTTTCACTTTAAAAATGGGATAAGAAATTCTGCTCAGTAACAATTAGAGGGTTGACTTATTTTTTTAAATTTCATTCTCAAGTGGCTCTTGGAATTGAATTACAATATAATGTAATTTACCCAGAGCATTAGCAAAAAAGGGAACTTTTAGATAATCTTCACATTCTTTAATTAAAATATTTAAATATACTTTCACACCACCACAAAAGTCTCTAAATTTTAAGTAATACGTTCTATGCCTTAGTTTAAAAGGAACATTCATAGTATTTCTTGATCTTTACTATAGTAAAATGCCTTAGAAGACGAAAAATTTAACAAGGAGTTGCATTTTCGGTATATTTCTACTATTGCAATTATGGCGGTCCCTGGTGGTTTAAATAGCAAATTTGGAAGTCAGAAACCCTGAATTTATTTTTAGAAGAAACTTATTTCACAGTACAGACTTGAGCTTCGTCTTTTGAACTAAAAAGCTCATTGAAATGGAAATAAGGACAGATATGCGATACACGGCCATGATTTCGTTGCAAAGTTAAATCGTAAGGCTCTCCTGATCAAGCTTTATTACATATTTATGGTCGGGTTTAGTATATTTGAACTTTGTTAACATTTATATTCTTTGAGGCATAGAAACTGAATTCATTTTATAAGAAAATGAAACACCACAGGATTATGAAGTTGTTTTCAAAACCAGAAAAATAAAATAAGTGACAATGCGTACATTGTAATTAAACTCAAATTACTTTTTAACAAATCGAAAAGTAGCCCATCTCAGGAAAGTATCCCTATTCTTACTTAAAGGAGTTTAGCGGGCTAGAATAGTTAAATTTAACTTTTGTTATCTCGCTTGAAGTTCTCTTAACTTACAATTAAAAACAATATTGTGCGACAAAAGTAGAGATTCTTCAATCATATTTTTTTACAATTCGTTATCGTAAGCTACGTAAGTAAAAGGCCAAATGATTCGACTGTGAATTCGTTCCCTTTGAAAACCGTCGGCGCATTGAGACGTCCATTAAGAGACGAGATCTCCGCTTATCGAATATGTGGCATTGATTGTCAATACGAGGGAAACCGTGGGCTTTTCCCTAATTCATCCCGTGATTCCGTACTAACTGTCACAGTAATGGGAGTGAACTGTAGGTCGATCCGTAGAGAAGTAAGAAAATCCACACGAAATCGGAGATAAATGAGATCTGGTCCAAACACAAAGATCACTCTCCGAATGGGCTAACGTCACTCACTTTCTTTCCGAATATAACGAAGGCTAATTCAGATTATTTTAGAATTTCACTACTAGTGAATGAAAAGTTCTGAAATATGTCTTCATTTAGGGAGAAATTGTAAGGTTACTATTTTTGCCGTCTTACTATTTTTTGCTGATTTTTAATGAAAAATTTACCCTTTTTTATTCTCAATTTGTCAATTTTTTACATTTTTACGTGCTTTTGTGAACAAAATTGGATATTAATTTATTATCAATAGTTCTATTTGGTCGTAAGCTGATTATTCAACATGAATTTTCTCTCGTGAGATTTCTTCCAAAGCACATATAAATTCTATTGTACTCTATTCTAAACGTTGGCCGTATTTCCAGCATCAATTCCAACAAAAAAGGGGTTATCGATGAAGATAAAAAATAAACCGAGCTGAAGAATCATTAAAAATTGTAATGCTAACTATAGAGTTTTAAAATGCGTCTTTAATTTGAATTTGAGGATGGAGCCGCAAATCCTGTATTACAGAAAAGTTGAAAACCTACCATTTTTTTAATATAATGCAGATATTTTAGATACCTTTGAGATTACTTCAATGGAAAGATAAATAATAAAGATAAAACACTAATAAAGATTTGAATCCATAACACAATAAATTGATCAGTTTACTGTTGCAGAGTGTGCCTTTTAATTAATGAAAAATCAATTCAAAGTAATATAGCTGTTAGAGATTGAGGCGATCATTTAATAATATAAATTACTCTTTATTGCAGAGTCCACTTAAATAAGTACAACGTGCATTCATTCATTCATTGTCTAAAGGATATACCTTGTCTCTGCATCCAGGAGTTACTGCCTTTCTCTTGAGTTGGCCATCCACTGACATCCTTGTCTGGATATCTCCGATATATTTCTTCCTTTCCCCTTCCTTCCTTTTCCAACACTTTTCCATCTAACATTATTCCTACCATACTGTCATTTCTCATTGGATGACCCAAGAATGTCATCTTCCTTATTTCCATTACATTTATCAATTCCCTCTTTTCCTTCACTCCTTTCGAAACTTCAACATTCATTTTCCTTTTCATCCAACTGATTTTTAACACTCTTCTCCATATCCAAATTTCTGCAGCTTCCAGGTGGGCTCCCTCCATCTTCCCGAAAGTCCAGCATTCGCTTCCATAGAGCAAAGTGCTCCAAAGCAAGGCTTTTGCAAATCTCTTCCTTATCTCAAAATCTATATGTTTTCATGTTAAAGTATTTATATTTCCTTGAAAAACTTGTTTTGTAAGGGCAATTCTTAGAACTAATATGGCATCTTGAGTTCTTCTTCCATTCCTAATTGGTCCTCTCCAATTCCAAATTGGTCCTCTCCAGTGTAATTATCTATTTTGCTTTTTAGCCTGTTCTAAATTATTTAAATTAGCACTTTTGAGGCACTTGATAATAGTGAAATCGTTCTATAATTGTTACATCCCATTGCGTTTCCTTCCTTTAGCAGGATTATCGTTTTACTTATTATAAAGTCCTCTGGTATCACCCTTCTTTCATGACAGCCTTTAACGTTACAGCGTACGCATAAAGAATAAATACCATAATTTTATAACAGTTCAGGTTATAATCAAACTGTTACAGGTTTACAAAACGTTAACTTAAGAAAGAATTTCAATATAAAATATACATTAAGTAAAAGACGCAAAATACAAGCATAAGTAGTACATTGCAAATACATATATAACCTGGAAGCATAAAAGTATAAGTAAAGGATATATGCAGCAATACACATATTAAAAATATTAAGAAAGATTTATTTTAAACTTAATCAGTCTTTAAAGCATGTATGGTTAATAAAATTGATGTACATAATTTCATAATAATAAAATTAAAAGAAGGCAAACAGTTCACAGCCTGTCCCTAATGTATCTCTTAAAGCAATTAAGTGAAATATTATTAGGGTCAATATTATCACAGTAAACATTCCAATCCCTCAATATTCTATGTAAAGGAAGGTAATATGTGTAGTTTATACTTAAATAAGGAATTGCAAAAATAATATGTGTAGTTAAATAAGGAATTGCAAAAATGTCCACTATGATTAATCTTAGTAGGAACGTGAAATGTTATCAATTTCAGTATTTCACTACAATTAAGCATGTTATTAAGTAATGTATGTAAGAATAATAGTCCCGAGTGGGTCTTCCGGAAGGCAATACACTGTATGTTTAACGTTTTCATTATTTCATTGTAGTCAATGTTAATCTGTGAGGTATCATTGGGACAAAATTTGAATTCATGTATCGTGGAGCGAAGAAATTTATGCTGGATTCTTCCAATATTATTAATATGTTCATTATAATATGGAGAGCAGATAGTAGAGCCCTAATCAAGAATAGGAGGTACCAGGGTTTAATATAGAAATTTCATCCAATTTAAGTCATTGAAGTCTTTGATAACTCTTAGTATTAAACCTAAGTTTTATATGTCTTCACAGAGATTTCTTGCATATGTGAATTAAACTCTAGATTAGTTTCAAAGGTGATACCTAGGTCAAGATTTTATAAACTCCAATAAGTGGTGTTTTTTAAGGGCAATAGTTATAATTAATAGATGAACTCTTCCTACCTAATTCATAATTGATGGCATACACAACACAATCGAAACCCAACGTAAAGATAAAACATGAATTGCTTACATCGCAGTACAAAACGTAACCTAAAGTTTATGTTTCAAGTGAATATGTTATTCCGCATTTATTAGACTTGATGCGGAGATAAATATAATCTAATAATCTAAATTATGAAAAATCCTCTGAAAGTGGAATTCATCGTTAATTATAGAATGAGAAGGAATGGATGGCTAGAGTGATTAATTGAAGGTGGGATGCGAAAGAAGACTCGGGTGGAAGGAGGAAGACAAAAGGGTGATTACAGGAACGGGATTATTTATCATTATGTGAAGAGAGCCCACTAAGTAAGGAATAAAAATAGATTTATTCAATTAACAGGTACATACTAAAACAAAAAGTAATATAATCGTTGTTTTGGAAAAAGATTAAGTACTTTAAATCTCGTATGAATTTTCACAGCATATTTAAAATCATTGCTGATCAAATTTGATGCATTTGATATTTTAATCGAACCGATAACATTGATGAATTCCACGAATTCGTTTGCACGCAATAGTCCTCTGTATCCTGCGCTGTTTAGCACTCGCCACACAAGATGTATCGCAGGTTTCGTGTACCCAAGGATATTACGAAATATTTCATATTTAATAATTTCCAGAGAAACATGGTGAAATCATAGACTGCTTCCTTTACTTCGAAGTGTTATAATTCATATTACATTATATTTTAAATTGCTTATAATATTGTTATTTTTATCTGCATGTAGTCGTTTAAGGAAATATTTTCTTAATAAGTCTGCGGTGTATATCAACTTATCGTAAGCAACTTTAACAGCCACCTTTTAACTCTGACATACGTTTTCTGTAGATAGACGAATTATTGAATCCTATTTACATTTGAAATTCTCTCGCTCACAACTATATCACTTTAAAAAAGGTTTTCACCTCACGGGTACTGCAAAAATTATAGTTTCGATACTTGGTTTCCAAATGGCGATGTTAAATCCTTCTCAAACTGTTACCAAAATAAGTCTTTAAAATCTTATTCTGCCGTTAATAACTATTAATAACAATAATGTCATGATAAAATTGTTCTTTTTTAAATAATGTTCCACGCAAGATTTTTCTGATAGTACGAAGCAATTGCGACAGCATTTTTATGGGAAAATAAACATCAATTACGCCTCCATGTGGGAGCAAATAATATATAGAGAGGAAAGTGCAGCACGAAACGAAAAATCTCGATGGAATAGATTTACCGGATGTTTAAGTAACTGTAAAAGAGGTCAAAGCAACATACTTGAAAATAAAAAGGTGAAACTTTTAGTGGTCAATTTTGATTTTAAACCCGTAAATGATTAAAACTTTTTATTATTAATTTCTCACTAGAAAATTTACTTAGATGGAGCTGAATGCAGAGAATAAGATTCCATCTTTGGTAATCCGTTAATTTCCATAAAACATGCATTCACGACTCAGTTGTCTATCCAGAAAAGCACGTGAGTGTTCATTAATGGGGCCCGTTCAATTACACCTGAATGTGTAGGTTGTTCCAAGCCACCGCGAGGTCAAATAGGAATGCATAAAATACAGAATGGCATTATGGCGAGGAAGAACAGAAAATTTTATGAGATGTCGTCCGCAATTATCCTTTCGCAGATCCACCTCCGGAGTTATCTCCAATTCGATTAGAGTGCATAGAGGGTTTTGTGGATTCGCAAACAATTCGACCCAACGGATGATCCATCTTACTGAAATTGAGTTCAATTGCGTAGAAACATTGTATACTTTTATATTTTAATGTCTAAAAACATCCGCTGCGTAAATTTGGCTGTTGAGTAAAAATAAGGAGTTATAATTGATGAATGAGTTCTACATTTTAGGCAAACATTTCCACGAAAGAAACATGTTCGAGGTCAAATAGTGTTACTCAATTATTTCTGCATCCCGATTAATACAAATACTTTTTCGTTAGAAGGCAACGGTATCAAATAAATTCAATACTGGAAATACAAGTCTTATAAAAATTATTTTGCAAAATAGTGGTGTTTCACCTGATGATAAAACCCGACCACGAAATTAGATGTGATTCGTATTTTGTTATGACACAGTACAAGTTGCTTTCAACCTAGTTTTTGAGTTTCGGTTATTCGATTTGTAACAACGAGAACAGGCTGTTTATTATAAGAAGAAGTTGAACGTGAAGTACGTCATTAGCTATTCAAACATCTATTAATAAATGGAGATGTGAAAAGAGTGTTATATAATTTGCCTCGTAAAATTCTTTTGGAAGAGAAAGAGACTCCTAGGAGAAAAGTTTCAAAGGAGACTTTTTCTTGGCTAATTTATCTTCTTATTTCGTCCCTACTTCGCCCATCTCTCCAAATCCTACTTCCAAGGAGACAAAGGAGACCATTTGTTCAAGGCGTTTATAATCAACCATAGTCCCTCCGTGTCGCATAACATTACCTTTGTTTTGGCCGAATACTACGTGGTAATACCTAAAAAGATCAACTACTACAAATTTTACGATGGATAAACATTGCTTTCCTAAAGTGAATGAAACTGATTACCCTGCAAGGGCTTCTGTCTCCTGGACAATTTCCAAGAATTTAAAAATGAAGTTACTAAATACCTTCGCATGCGATGATGTTAGTTTAAAGAATATTTAAATAAATATTTCTAGTGTTTCCAACATTTAGAAAGGGATATGCTATCTTTATAGTTCAAAGAAAACGTTTACAACAGTCACAGTAAAAGTTTATTAAGCGTCAAACTTTTCCTTCAAAATTAATATATTCATAAGGACGTTCTTAAAATATACTGAGGTATTTAAACCTAACGTAATTTACTTATATTTGAAGAATTCCAATACATTACACTTATGCCTAAGGAATTACTAATTTATGTTATCTTCTAAATAATGTTTTTTTTCTTAAATTAAATGAATGATTATGATATATTAATTTGATTAAATTTTCTAGGGTAAAGAAGCAGCAGGACCAGCATCGAGGCAATAAATTTTCATCAAACATGACCCAGAATACCTAAATGTGAACTTAGTAGACCGCCTTCATACCCGTTCTACTCGGAAGATAATCCACCGAATAATTAAAGCATTCTCCTTTAATATAAGATGTCTGAACCAGCTCTAATATTCCTTTAAGCCTCACATATTTCACCATTCTCTTTATTCAGCAGTAAGCTCTTTGAATATTTTTAAGATCTTGGGTAACTTTTTAGAAGCTAAGATAACCTCATATTTTCTATTATGCTACTCTTGTTTAGCTTAGTTCTTCTACGCTTAGTAGATACTACTTTCAAAAATAATAAATAAATATTAAAGCACTACTCAGGAAAACTATTTCTTATTGTTACATATTTTATTGTAAACGGGTAAATGCAATTCATTAGACCCAATTTCGTTGTTAATAGTATATGAGAATTTAAAAACTTCGTTGAAACGGTATGGATCACAATTTATCGTCAGGTACTCACTAATTTGAAAATGTTGTTCTTACATTCATCACAATTAAGAATCACAGTTAAGAATGTACTCGTGAATAGTTCAAATTTCTGTATAAGCACTAAAATGCAGCGCAATAAAGAAAAATGCTTTTCCTTCTTTCCTACCAAAGGACATCCTTTCTATTGAAAATTTTCCTTTGTTTTCCCCTCCAACTCTGTTAACCGAGGCTGCTATAGTACACTTTTTTAGTCATTTAAATTCTTTTTACACTCTTCTTATGCATACGCTTAGTTCCCAAGTATATATATCCTCGCTTGCACAGTAAACGCAACCTTACGATAAAATGGCACAAAGTGTTCTGCTTCCTCAGAATTCACCTAGTATATCGCTTTTTATTCTACACTATGAAATATGAACTAAATACGGAGAATGTAGATATGAATATACAAAATGTATCAAATTGTTGTCTATTCAGAATATATACTTAGTAAAATTAACAAAAAGAAACCATGATAGTATTAACTGCTGTCGGTTTTCAGTTCACCCTATTTATCAGCATCCTACTTATTTATAGGCTTCTCCCAAATAAAATAATTATAATTTTGAAGCTTTCCGTCATACCCGTCAAATTTTAATTCACCGCATTTCATCAGCATCCTACTTATTTATTTGCTTCTCCCAGATAAAATAATTATAATTTTGAAGCTTTCCGTCATTAATTACCCAAGTAACTCGGTATAGCTGTATCAAAACTTTGTATTAGAGTCGTTGAAGTCATCCATTCTTAAAATTCAATATGTACGCAAAAGTTAGCATGCAAGAGTTAGCTCTCAATAATCCCCGTCCTAACCATATCCTCACCCAATGAAGTTTCGTTTGTGTACATTTGATATCCCCACAGTTACGTCTCTGTCATTTGCTCGAATGTATCCAGTATTATACTCCCTAACTCATCTTCTACAGTATCAACCTAAAAATACATGTAATCAGCCTATTCCAGAGACGTGCAAAGGGGCTGGATAGATAAAAGAAGGGATAGCAGTAAAATATGGAAGAGCTCTCTAGATAACGAATTTATAGGCCAATAAAAATATCGTCAACAGAGTTTACTTTCTCTTCAGCTTCTGCTTCCTCTGGAGTGTGAAAGGCGAAGAAATGGTTTTTGTGCGCTTGGAATGTGAAGTGGAATGAAGATTAGAAAGTGCAATTGAAAGCAAATACGGCGAGGAAAGAGTCAAGATGGCTGGAATTTTGGCGATTTGGGGAATTGAATACAAAGTAACCAATTCACAATGCGTGTATCCATTCGATAAAGAGCAGTGTGAATACGTCCTCACAGCAAATAAGCGTATTTTATGGCTTGAATGAAAATGCCAAACTCTAATATTCATACGATATCAAAATAGGTTTAATATTATCAAGAAAAATGTCTCGCAATATCTAGTGTTGTAAAATCTTAAATGTGAGTTGTGAAGAAATGAAATTATTGAATTCCACCATATATTTGATCCTATCTGAATGTAATTCTCTGCAGTGGTATCTTTAATAATTATTATCAGGCTATTATATAATAAGGAAAAGTCCTACATTAAATTAAAATGTCTTGCTTCTTCAAATTTTAACAAACACTATTTAAAAAATTCATATTCGATTAGAAAATTAAAAAACGTTCCATGAATTACATTACCATGATATTGATAAGGGTTTCATAAATATAATGTAAATTACTGTAAATGATGTTCTGAACGATGGAATTCAGTAATGTAACAAAACGGGTTTAAATGAATATATAATCGGATACGTGTTGAAATATTCTTTTAGATGTAAGCATCGCCTGTAAAAGTAATAAAATATTATGCTAATTATGAAATAGAGTAAGCAATAAAAATTGTTCACAAAAAACAAAATAAAATTCAACTTTTTGTTCACCCTGTTTTATTAGTAAAATGGAATTCCAAAAATTTTGCGGAAAATGAATTTTAAGAAATATCTCTCGATTTGCGACATTCATTATAAAATTAAATTCAACCTTGAAATTTCTTGGAACTAAATAATAATAGCAACACCTTATCTAGTCTTCTAGGGACTAAATTGAACATTTTTTAATTTGATGGCTTCTTAATTAACAATTCACCCATAAAAAAGCATCTTTAAAAAAGCCAAATTGAATGTTATTATTTTTTGAGAATAGAAACTATTTTCCACTAATTTTGGAAAATAATTTTGAAGTTTTCCCTTACTTCGAATTTTTAATAATTTAATTTCTAAATTTATAATGAAAAAGTATGCCCTAAATACTTTATATTCTTCTTCTTCTTCTTTAGAATTCTTCTCTTAATAGATATATAGATATAGAATAGATTCTTCAAAATTTCGAATCACTTAAAAATAAAATCCTCTGAAAAATGGTCACCATTTTCTATTCGTCTCAATACGTAGATGTTTAAGAATAGGGCAACGGTGGAGATAGAACGTTGAAACTTGCAGGTTTATCTCTCAGCTCGCTAGCAAATGTGATCCTCTATGAAATTGTAACTAACACTTTGAGAGCGAAGCGATAAATAAAGTTAAAAAAATATGACAACCTTTCATTCCATAATGCGGCCCTTTTCTTATCAAATAAACGTTGGACGAAGAAGAATGAAGGGAGAAACATATATACGTTTAACATCCTCTCATAATTTAAGCATACTCTAAAGTTATACTTAGGGTGAATTCTCTCGCCACTTCCTTGTACGCTTAGGTAAATTTTTGTCTCCATCAAGCTCAGTCATAATCTTTATATTTATATTGATTTAAGGAACGCTTAGCCTCAATATCACACAGACCTATTTTGGAATATCTATTTAAGGAAATTGTTACATAAAGTTACATGAGGTCCTTAAAGAATACAAATAAAACGTATGAATGGAGAGATGAGTATTCTCAGGAATATGAAAAACAGATCAAATTATTAGGGTATAGTGATGACGGGAAGTTTATATGAAATATATGAATTTATATGAATTTTGAGGGGCAACTCAACTAATATTGACAATATGTAGCATATTGACAGAGGGAGTAAAGACACATGATAATGTAAATGGTCGAAGACTGTGTAGAAGGGAGCAGCAAGCAATATACGTAGGAGGATATTTTGTAATATTTATTTCTAGTGTAAATGCAGTAATGAAAAACCGTAATGCGTACTTTTATGAAGATTTTTTAATTACCTACTGGTTACATGCTTGCAATCATCATCAGATATTTATATAAATTATTTATATTATTTTTAATTAATTTTTAAAGAGACAACGTCTCTTTCATTCCAAAGATGGATTATTTCCACAAAACAGCGAAAATATTTCTGAGTGTTATTCCTTCTACTCACGTTGAACCCTATAAGACTTGTTTAAAATTTCATTATCGAAATATTCTACCATTAATTGCTACGAGTAGTTTATTTCTATTAGAAATTCTTTCATTAAACAAATCTTTCCTTCAAAATATCAAAAAGCCTTATTGAGGTTAATTAAATTTCACTACGAAGCGACTCCGTAGTGATATGATTTGAGCAGAGGGACGTACGTGTCGTGGACACAATCAAATTGCGCTGTGCGTTATCAACTTTCCAAGAGGTAATTGGAAATCGTGATTTCATTAGAGATGACGGCCGATCGGCGAAGGAAAGCCGCACCTCGGTCAAATAAAGAGAAGGTGACATTCCAATAAGTTGAATCGTACGGACTTTGGCGGCGGTCTTTCCCTCAGTTCTAGTGACCAAGAAAGGCGACGGAAGAGCTTTTTCCACAGCAATGATAATAAATCCCTTCTGGCGAAATATGGTGAAACTTATCCATAATTACTTAAATGAAAACAATATCTGACAACGTCCATAAAATATATATTTTTGAGAAAATGCAACCCGTTTCGAGTATCTTCATGATTATTGGCAACAAGAAACATTTATTATTGGTGAGTTGTTAAATAAATTGTCATTAACCACCTAAAAAGAGCGTGGAAATAAATAAATCTGCAAAAATATCAGCTAAAAGAATGGCCTGATCTGTTCAAAGCCACTCCATGCTAACTTCATTTACGCTAAAGGTAATATTGTGTATTAATAGTGCAGATGCAACATAATACAGCTCGCCCCCCTTGCCGATGTCATAGATCTGCCTGTTAGTGATAAGTAAGTTAAACAAACCATTGAGACGCTCTTTGGGCATCCCGAGTATGTTTTCTCTTACTATTTGTGCATAAGGAGGGGTGGAAATGAGGTGCCAAAGTGTAGCTCTAAATAGCAGTGCCATGGTAATTAGTGCTATTAGATTTATAATTATAGAGAATATAAAGCAAAGAAAGAAGAAAATGGACATACCTTGAAGGAACAGAGCTGTCTTCAGGTATCTTGATTTCGTCACTGCTACTCACTAAATGTTATTGATTCACACACTTTCATTTTCTCACAACACTGAACTACCTTGTTTTTCCTCTTTACCATGAGGGAATCAGGAAGGCCGTCCTTGGCAATGCCCTTTCTCGATGCAACGCTGCAGATTCACCGGTCGAATTTCAGCCAAACTTCGAGGGCCACAGCTTAAAATGTTTCCTTCAGCTGCGGAATCCTCCCTCGTCACAGTTCCGACGATCCTCTGCCAACGTTGGAATGGATGACCTCGCATGGCTTTGGGTCTAACACAGGAGCTGCAAACAAGAATGAAAAAAGGAATTAGTGAGAATTACCCGAAAAGGTGTAACAAAGAGAAGCAATGTTGGAAAGAAAAGTACTGCTGAGAAATGTAGAAAGACCAATTAATTCATGTTAATGACCATGAGTTCATGACCAAAGCCAACTAATTCATGCTGATAAGATCTAAGGAAAAGTAAAAAGAACAAAATATATAATAAAGCATTAAAGCTATATTAATTAGTAGAGTGTCGTTAACACTATAGTCGGCTGAAATGAATATTTCTATTTTCTTTAAATACGAGGTCTGTTCAAAAAGTTCCCGAACTTTTTTCTACATCTACGATTATTTCTCATGAAATACTAACTGTTGCTAATCAAAAGATTAAGAGATTAGTAAATACCATACAGGACAGTTGTAAAAATCTTAGTCAATCGAAGATTTAATAACTCTCTCAAAGTGGCCTCTGTGTGCGTACCGTTCCCACATTCAAATACATATCGCAGTCAAGATACGTGTCTGGGACCTCAGTTTTGATGGGAAGAGCTCATTGGAACTGATCTCGTATTCAGGTAGGGAGTCCTTGGAAGAAAGAATTATAGTTGCGACTGATGGATTCATGGAAACTACTAACCTTTCCCGGAATACATAAAAAGGAGGTCTTTACCCTTGAGTCTCAAATCATCCTCAAGATTTAATTTGACTAAACAACCCTTTTGGCTATCTGCGTACTATTTTGATTTTCAATTCTAATATAGCTGATAGCTATAATTTTTTTGGTATGAATGTGCTATGAATTCTACTATTAATTATAAGTAATAATAAATGAAATGACAAACATGAGAATCTAGATTTTACGGGAAATAATTTCATATTTCATAAAAGAGTTAGATTAAGTCTCTTCATTTTCTATGGAATTTCATTAGTTTAAATAATAAACTCATTATTACTAGATTAATGGTCCTACTATATTAAGAATTGAACTTACAAAAGTAAAAAACAAACACACTTGTACGAATTCCACAAATTTAATGCTTAATTAATTTAATTTAGTGAAATAAAATGAAGTTCCACCAAGTGAAACTCGAGTTGATTTCTTTACTCAGAATTCAAGGTTGAAACTTAACGAACGCAAGTAAACCATGCCTATCCAGGACACCATATCAGGTCCTCATTGTCAATATTCATAGGATTATGCCACTAACCCTTTGTGTTAATATTTACAGAAAAACCTAAAGTCAACTCATACTGGAGATGAGTTAGATACGGAAATTTAAAGGAAAAATTCAGCAGGTCGATAAATAGGCATTCTCTTTGGTTTTAAAAGCGGGTTTTAGATGAAAAGAAAATGGCAGAAACAAGAGTTCAGTGGAATAGAGGAGCGAAGGTGTTGGATAAAATATAGGGAATAGTGAAAAGAGAGTAAAATGAAGACGTCTAGGAATGAGCCGACGGAGAATGGAATTCTGCGCTTTGTTCATCTTCACTCGAGCATCTGTATTTTATTTCGGAGAGAAGATCATAGCACTCGTTCGGCGGGTTGGGAATTCGCGCGATCTGGCGGCAAAAAGGGGAAGGTATTTGGCTCCAGAGAAAATGGAAGCTGGAAGAGGAAAAAATGAGGAATAAGACTTGGTCCTTTCTCACTTGGGAATAAGTAAGGAAAGGAAATTCCCTTTTTTCCTCCATTTAAATGCGTGCCTCGAGTTGATAAGTAAGGCGTCTATGCAGTGCGGCGAAAGAGTAATAAACCGAATAATATTACAGTCCGCATTAAATCGGAATGGAATAAATTGGATAGAAAAATATTAAGTCCTTATAAAATGAGCAAATAATGCCTTTACTTAGGGAGAAAAAGGGATTTTAAAATCTTCGAACTGACCAAAATTTAAAATAGATCTAATTAGTAAATAATTATTACAGTTAATATAAATGAATACACAATGGGAAAAGTGTAAATGTGGGCATTAAAAAACCTGAGTGAAGTTTTGGAAAAATTATTTGTAGTAAGAAAAAACCCACAAAAAAGGATCTGCGAAAACCTTCTGAGATTAATAACTTAAATAATTAAAAACAGATATAATTATTATGACTAAGAAATAAAAACATGATACAAGTAACAAATGTTCCCATTATTTACGCTAAAAATTTCGTTACCAGAAATTGCACACCGAATAAAATAAACCATAATCAAAACCATGATAAATATTATAAACGTATTATAATTATATTCCGAGAAAGTTTAAAACAACGACATAAAACATAATTAAATTTCACGATTAATCGATAGTTCAAATATATCAAGGACACATACGAAATAAATTATGAAAGAAAATTTCACTCTTACAGTTATCTCAAATACACAAGTTGATTAGAAAAGATACAGGTACCTTCATTTGGCAATTAAAGCAATACATATTGCGAATTCTATGGAATTTTAGGAAAGAAAGAAGTTGAGAGTCGATCTGTCTTAACATGGAAGAAGCAAAAACAATATTTTTATTTAAATTAGAGCTAATATCGCTCCATTATTTTCATTCAGTGAACAACATGAGAAATATTCAACTGCAACGCTATCCATTTAATTAACCTGCTTGTATTTAACAGTTATTTTTCAACAAGCCCTTTCAATTTTAGACACAAAATTAAGCAAAAATTTAAAAACTGACAAAAAATACATTCAACCTTTGCTAAAACAATAGTATTTCAAACATGACCTCTAATCATCGAAAATACCAATTCCATTATATAAGTATATTTATCAAAAAATAAAAATGTCCTCTTATAGTTAACATAAAAAAGATATGTAATTCGCGTTATCATGTTCGCTGTGAATAATATTCCTCTCCTATTAATACTGTGAACCGTTGTATTTTTTTCAAAGATTAATCGACTAAAATTGATATTTTTTGGTGAATGACTGAATTAAAAAATCCTTTCATAGATATTGTGACACATTTGCATAAAATATTTCTGGTCAGACACTGCACCAAATTCGTGAATATATGCGGCAGCGCATAGGAAATTAATAACCGCTACTTAAGTACGAGTGTTCCGTAAATTTCCTCGGAAAAGTCGACTATGGAAGAGTCTAATTAATAAAAAATCTCTTCTCAAAGACTTACATCGTAAAACCTAATCCTCCGAACGCAAAAATAAATTCTGAGCCCTCGAATAAAAACAAAACGCTTCTTCTGCAGGAAACAAGACCTCTCCCGACCTTAATTAAGCGGACTTTAATGGAGATCCACTCTTGAAAAAATAATAAACGGAAGAAAATAGAGGAGTAAAAACATAATGGGGTCGTCGCATGATACGTATTTAAGAGGACCAATTCACGAGAATGCGTTGACAATGGCAAGAAAGAGAACACAAGAATGCAACTTTTCTTTTCCCATCGATTTTATTTATTTATTCTTCTCTCGGAATCCTCGGATGAACTTCGGTTAACTGGAGGATATGCTCAGATGTTCCAGGCGTACTTCCCAAGTAACAATAGCACGATGAAAAAGAAATGAGAGTGTGTAGGCGGTCACTAGAAGTAATTGGGTCACAGAGCCCTAGCAAGAGGTAATTTTCGAAAGAAAGAGCTTCAGCTTCGATACTTTGAGTTTAGAGGCATCCGCCCGAGTAAGATATTAATGGATTAATTCAAAATTGTTTACTTCCGTCGTACTGGGGCATTTATACTTATAAGGCATTGCTTCATCTTCTTAGTTTGCTTAAGAGTTCTCCAAAGCCCAACATTAGCTTTAAGCGGAATTTTTAAAGCTCTGCTCTAAATAATGTAGAGCAGATTCCCATGGAATAATCTGAGAATGATTTTCAGAGCGTGGTTATGTACAGAACACACGAGAAAATTAATGCTTCGCCTTTTACGTGTCTAAGAGTTGCCAATAAAAATTAAGAGTCCGACTAAAATATTTTTCAAAGAATTTCCTTCAATTACATTTGTTAAAGGCCTATCTATTTCCACCACATTAAAAAGAACTCAAATTCGGTTCACCGTTTCCTTGCAATTAAGTCATTATTTCTTGAATTCAAAGGTTTCTTTTCATCATTTGAAAATTATATAGAGCAACGAACATTAAGAACAGCCTAAGTGAACTACTTGGGCATATTAAATACACACTGGAAATTATACCTGGAAATAGGTGAAGTTCCTACTCGTAAATTTAATTTCCTTTCTAATGATAATTATCAGATAATTTCTTAAGGAGATTTAGAAACACAATGAGTATGGATATTTAGATCAGTTTTCCCTCAGGAAAGAAAGAATAAGAATAACTCTTACTTCAAATGATTTATCGTTACATTATACATTACGTATATTAATGTTTAGGATAAACTCAATATTATGAACACCAATTTCAGCCACAATTAATAAATAATTTATAGTGTCAGAGGTTAAATATCTCCAATAGACGTCTTTGTCGGCGATCCTCGTCTCATTCACCGGTGTTCGGAGAAAACTAGAGAGGACAGCGCACTTTGATTGGTGATTTTTAACCTCTAATTCTGTAACAGCCGTATTCCAAAATGTTTCTTTCTATACAATAAATAGTATACTTACGAGAAAAATTGCCTTGGAAAAAATCCTTGAAATGAGATGAGAAGAATTCAATCGTATCTGATTGTAGTGTCTCTTATATTCGCATAAAAATCTAATTACAAATTATATTAGACGAAGAATAGCTTGACCATGGGAATACGTCCAACTATCAAGGCAAGCGAAAGTGTAATTATACCAGTTTCACACTTATATTGATTCATGCCTTTTGTGGGAGGATGAATTCTTCTACTCGTTGATTTCGCGACCTGTCTTTCAGCTTTTCCTCGAAACGCAATTCCCAAAAAACATTTTTAGCGCCTGACATTTGACACCCATGCGTAAATAAAATGCGTGAAGAATGTCATTCATACACGACTTTCGAAATCTTTACCACGATATTTTTAATTCAGAAATCATCTCATCAAACACCAAAACCTACCAAAAAATCCGCATTTAATTCCCAAGAGATTTAACGAGGTGCTTTTATGGACTACTTAATTGGTGAAAACTGGGAATAAACTTAGAATATATGTAGGATTGAATGACATTAGTCAGTACAACCCGAGTGCCGGTTTGAACATAAACCATATCATTGTTAGCGAGCAAAGGCTTGGGAAAGTGAATAGTACGATAGAATATGAACAAATTAAGTGCGATAAGAATATATGATAGAATGAAACATACAATATCAGCAAGAACTGATTTAGATTTTAAGTCTTGCGAGTTTTCAAAGGAATGGATGACTCAAATTTATTTCTCGCCTATTAAAATTGCTAACGACTGAATGAGGCAAATTTAACCATCAGACTTCAGGCTCAATTCTATTTTGAATAGTATTCCTGAAGTTGAAGAGGAAGTAATAGCCCAGACGTCACTAGAAGACGGCGGATTATAATCACAAATTGCAAAATTCCGCAAAATCAAGTATGCGATTATTCCAATGAGACGGTAACATACACACTATGATCGCCTTCTACACTAATACTTTTCACATTTAACTCACAACCGAACTTGCGTGAAGGTTCTCCATTGTTTTCTTTTTTTACTTTTTCATGAAATCTTTCCAGGTTTTATGTATTTTCTCCAGCTGTCTTCTCAAGATTATCTTTGATTGATCTTGATCTGTGAGCTCGTTTATGCGTTAACGTGATTTTTTTATATGTTTAGAGAGGTATAAAGCTGAAAGATTCATTCATAGGTCTTCAAATTATAACACTCTCCCATTAAACAGAGAGGCAAACTAGCAAAAAGTATATTAGTGCCCTAATCAGGAAAGAAAAACAGTTTGGAGATAGAACAGTACAAGAATTATATGTATTTCTGCTGCTATACTTTATATTAGAATTTGCCAAGTACATTGACGGGGAAAAGTAGAAAGAACAGGACAGCAAATCTCAGTAAGTTTACAATCTACTTTAATCAAATGTGGCAATGGATTATTCGAAGCAAGTTGGGATTGATTTCTTCACTTCAAAATTAAATCGATGCCGCATCTCAATCTGTGGAATTTCCGTGTTCAAACATTTGTGAACCGAGAGGACGTTGTTTAAAGAGAATTCTCATCATCTTCGGATATGCTGGGATTCCTCATATATTGCTATATAATGCACTAGCTTAAGTGATTCGGGTAAAATTAATACAAAGCATCGAATCGGATCCGAACCGATACAGGAAGACATGTCATAGTTAAAACTCAACCCAATCCGAAAAACGAATTCATCTGTACGAGTATTCCCGATTTACTGATCGACAGCAGTTATATTTATTCTGTTGATTTTTTACGTGTGATCATGATATAATTGAATCCTTTCAATGAAATTAACCAACGAGAATATACTTACATAAATATCTATTTTCTATATTTCCACCACCTTCGAGGGAGGAATTTATTGATTTATAGAGAAATGTCTTTTTTCTTGCGAACTGAACAACAATAGGAACAAATGATTAGGATATAAATTTATATTACTAAGTATTTTGGTTTTTGTTTACTTACTATCATTATTTTTATTTCAAATTTAACTAGATGAAATAATTGAACTATATAAGAACTTGCCAAAGACCAAAAAATTATCTTCGGGAAGAAATAAACGGGTTCCAACTGGTCCTAGAGGAATTTAAATCGGAACTTATGCGAAATTTATTCCATTTTCATTAAAACGGAGCGAAAATGGAAAAATACGGCTCGTCGCCCTGGATTAAAGTTGAGGAAGATGATTTGGGAATCAGTGGGTTTTGCTCCGAAAAGCGATGGGAAATCAACGACGTAATTGAAGAAGGAGCAGTGGAACAGACTTCCGAATTGTCGAAAGCGAATCTCTCGTCGAACAAAGCTCAAAACAATCCCCAGAAAAGAAGAAACAAAACCCCTCTCTCTGTGTGTGTAAAACATCGAAACTCGAATCTCAGTTCATTCCCCAAATTAAACCTATAATAACATAAGCGCGAATTTAAATAAAGCGCGAATTTCCGACCCACTTGGCATTCACAAATCGAAAAAAAAGTTCCAAACTTCCTCGAAAGCCTTCCAAAGAGTTTAGGCTCTTGGGAATGGAAGGAGAGGGAAACAGAGGAAATTGGAAAAGAGAAGAGAGGGAAAGAGAGGACTTAAAGACCCGGAAGATGGCAGCAGTGATTGGGGAGGGTAGGATACATCCTCCGTAGAGATGAGTTGGGCTGGAAAGTAGGTTCGGCGGTCTGGAGAGATGAAAAGGGGATGCTGGTTTTGAAACGGAAAAAAGAAGCACCGTGAGAGGGAAAGTGTTGGGAAAACTGATAGGAGAAGTTGCAGGGAAATGAGAAGGCAGATTTGAATCGGAGGGAGATATTAAAAGAGCGATGAGTCTCTCGCTTCGGCAGATACGCTTTTAGACGCACCACGGAGGAATTACACGGGAGAATGGCGGATGTTTTTGGCGCGGCGAGGGAGTGTTTGCCCGGATTTAATTGCCACGTGCAGATAAGCTGGAGAGGGACGATTTCATCAGATGAGGGGATAAGATCAATTTTTCGCATCCCTCGCTTGATTTGATTACTCTGGCGAATTTCGCGTCAAACTCTTCGAAATAAAACGGCTTCTATGGAATAGAGGGCCGCCCTAGGATCTGGAGCCGTGAGTGGTAAGGTCCTCTATGAATGTCACTTTGCCGATTTTGAAATATTCGATAAAGGTACGACAAATGAAATCATTGAGAAGTAGCAAACGACACACTTCGCCGAAATCGAAGAAAAATACATTTTAGATAGTTTTCTGCATTGCTAGCCCAAAGGGTTAAACTACCTGGACCATTATTACACCCCAAAATACAAATCTAATACTCACTCCACATCCTCCATTTGATTCCTTTTACCCCTCCTCTTAACTTTGACTTCTTGTTTTGGTCTCTTTAGCACATAATCGTAGAATTGAAAAAGGTAGTTGGGTTGATAGGAAAACAATCACGAAAGTGTTAGAGATGGTTGGAGAGAAGAGAGCTTTAATTTACATGATTAAGCATCGTAAGAAGAAATGGGTGGGTCAAATATTGGGGGAGAAGGATTGGTAAAGGTTGTAATTGAGGGTAGGATTCAGGGGAAAAGGCAGAGGGGAAGACAGAGACAGAAGATGTTGGATGACATAGAGGGTGGGGTTAAATATAAGGATATGAAGGAGATGGAGATTAATAGGGATTTTTGATTGTGCATGAGCCTACCGAAATGTAGAACACTTATGAATGAGCACATCATCCCTGTTTACATATGGTTTGTACCTGATGATGGACTGAACGGTTTCGAAATGAACCCATCATTAAAATATGATCAGTGAAACGTTCACATAATTTTAATTTTTCCCGATATATACCGGTAGCAAGGACCAAGGCGAGTTGATGTGTAGCCGCATGCGGACCGCGGCTGCGGCTTGGGGACCGCTCATGTGTGACATGCGATTTAGCGCTCCACAGTTTGAAATGGAAAATCCTCTGAAAGCGAAGATTCAAATCTTCCATAATTTTTAGTTTATAGCGAATATTTCTAGCTTAAACAGTTCAATATATTATGATGTTTAATTTTTACTCTTATCATATGAGGACAGTAAGTTGAGAGAGACAATGAGTATTTACCGATATATTTGCTCAGTGACAACTACGGTGTTTTCAAATGATCAGGGGAAAACCTAGTATCGACTCACATGCGATAAGAAATTAAACAAGGAATTCCGGAGGTCGACCTACATATGAGACCGACCTAGGGTTCTAGTCCCAGTCACGTATTCTCACTCCCTTTAATACTTTGGGTTCTCGAACAGGGGAAGTTTATCTTTAATCCCTTTGTTTGCAACCTAATTGTAATAACACTACAACTATCTAATTTTATTCTTTTCTTATATTTTTGTATTTCTTGTAAATTATTCCTGACCCCCAGTCACTGACATTGAATTGTCAGCTATATTAAAGAATTTTTTCCTTTAATTTTTTACACGATTAGCGCGTTGGTAGATCTTTGAAGCGGCATTTCTAAAGCTTTAATTTGGCGCATATTTAAAAATATCATCGGCGTTCTTTGAAAGTATTTCCCGCACATACTCATGTTCTAATCGATATCGTGCATTATGTGGCCAACGTTACAAATTATCCGCATCCCTCGTTCCTCAACATTTCTCCCTTTACAAGACTATTAAACCGAGTAAAATCGATATTATTTCGTTTGTTTCAATATATCGATCTTTACTCAGCTCTTTGCAGTTTAAGGGTTAGCGTATAGGTGTCACTTCCCAGGATCCTGGTTAGAGAGAGCATCGGTGGTTTGAACTGGCTATGACAAAGCTTTGTCATAAATCGTAACTACGTAAGAGCATATTAGGCCGAATAAAAACCATGAATGTTAATATTTTATTCTACAAAAGATAACTTGGATGACATTTTTCACTCTGCAAACGTTTATTTTTTACTGCTAATCAATTCTCTCTCGAATTTGAACAGACATTCGTTTAATTGCAATTCGACATTCTAAGACGGAGCTGTAAACGATGTTTATTTCGTTAATTTGAGGTCAGGAAGAAACATTCATTTATGTAAGTCTTCGACTGTACAGTATTGCTCTCTTGGGTTAGCTACGCAAATAGTTCACAAAAGAAAACAAAAAACAGCAGATGAAATTAATAATACAATAACAACAGAACTTAATAATTGTGAATTTCATAGACCGAATTTGATGAGACTGTAATTGATACGACGAGGCCTTAAAAGAGAGATGTAAGGAAGAGTAACGAAGAATATCTCATTTTGGAATCACAGAGGTGGAGATGGGGGAGACAGGTGAAGAAGGAGCCTCAAGGATGTGGAGGCAATCATACGAATGATGAAATCTGATAATGGAGATGGTGTCGATCTACCTTTCCCTTTAATTAACATTAGAGAATCACTCGGAATAAATAACAAGTAATCCACCCCATTTGAAAAACCTTTAATTTACAAGGAGTATGATCACTTTCGTAAGAGATTGATAAAACGTCGCCTTAATGTGGCATCGTGTATGCGACAGAGATCCGAAACGAATATAAGTATCGTAAAACAGTAATGATGAAACAGTTAAGTGAATGCCGTAGGATATAGAGCCCTTGGAAATGGAGAAATTAGACGCTAATTTTGGATTGCAAGATTCAGAAAAAGTGCGATTAAAAATACAAGATTATTCGGTACCTACTATTTTAGTCATAGAATTGTGGTACAGCGGGATGCTCGGATGATAAACACAAGTACATCCAAAAGCATTAGCTAAAACAAAACATAAGACCACCATAAATAAAATAACTAGGTTATTCAAATGATGTTTTACGTGTACGATAGGTCGCCGCCACATTTTCCTCGCTGGCACTTCTCTGCGTTTATTTTGAATAATTTCATCGATTGATAATACTAATATTAAATTGATTGGGCATTATAACCCCAAGTAAATTATAGGTTCGTATTAAAAACGCAACATTTAAGGTATCGTATGGTATTAAACTTCTGTAATGTGTTTACAGAATCTAAAAAACAAAACTGTAACTGAAGGCTAATATTTCGAATATTCTATAAATATGATTAGTACTTCAAATCTTAAACCTATCTAGGTGGCAAAACAGTGTCATAGAAAAGTACTCTGCGGTAAAAAAGTGACGTCGAATCGTCCCATTTCCTTTAAACCAAGTCACGCTCCTCTAAGGTCACAAACGTACGAATAGAGGAAATAAACCGTCGATCCGAGAAAACGTAGCATTATTTCATCTTATATTTTAATTAGTTCGCCTTAATGATTGTTTGATATTCCAGCTCGCGGATGTTGGCTCTTGAAGGATACGTTTGGAAATTCAAATATTAATTAAAGACTGCCGTTCCGAGAATATTATCGCGAGCGATGCAAAGGCACCGAAAATGAGAAAGTTCTGCGATGTGGAAATCGTTGCATTTGTAAAGAAAGTGGTGTGCGCCCTCTAATTACGGACTTCAAAAGGAAAGTGAAATCGTATCCAATGTCGTCAAGGGTGTGACTTTTATGAAAGCATATCCATGTGCTGAGACAAGAGCCCATTCAATTATATGCAAGCGACAGTCGCCCATTTGTGTACACTTTTACGGGTGTACGATTGAAGGCAGCAGTTTCAGACTCATACTCGTTGCATTCGATTTTTATCTACACATTTTAGTGCTGTCCTATAAATTCTGTACTATCTTTTTTTAAGCTTTTCTCTCGCGGAAATAAGCATCCAGACATTTAAATGCTACAAATAATTAATTTTCACCAATTCTGCTCAAATCACTTTTTAGCCAATTTATTTAATTTTGATTGAGGATTTTTGCTCCATGAGAAAAGAATTTCAGCCCACAATGAAATAAATCCTGGTTTTTTAATAACATTGGACTGATGAGGTCATATAATGTTCTATAATTACGTAAATGCATGCTTTTCCAAAACCTTTGGTGTCAAAATTCCACATTTGTCATACGTAACCAGTTACCATAATTAAACACTTTGAAGGGAAGACATTAAACATATTAGGGAGAAATTGAAAATAAGGATAAGAAGTTTAGGAATTACGCACATATTAATATTAATTTTCCATTGATTTCTTCGTAAAACATTTGACAAAAATCAATCAGTCTGCACCAATTGAATATGATTTAATTTACTCGCACTTCCGGAGATTCTAAGTTATCCCTACCATTTATATGAAACGGCTTACTACCCCATATTATAAATTGCGTTGTTTTCCATCCATACGCCATTTTGTAATGCGTAAACAGTTGTTTAGAGTAGAAATGCATGAAGTTGAAAAAATGATCGGTTAGGCTTTGGCGCACACCGTCCAATCGGCTTTCTCCTCTAAGACTATTTATTTGAATAAAATAACAATCTCTATAATTGAAATGTTTTAATTACGTAAGCTCTTTATTTACTTTAATTAAATTGAACTGATCGCATTATAAAACTGGTCTTATAAAAGAAAAAACATCACGTCAGTTATTTCAGTGAAAATATTAATTAGCGAGAAGCAAGACACCGTTGCACATGAATGTTTAATGAAAACACTCTTAATTTATTTAATTAACAAACAAAAATACAGAATTATATACAATATTTTCACTCAGAAGATTTGCATTTTTATTCTGGTTCGTTTTCCTATCCAACAAAGATGGTGGTTATCACGGGTTCTGTCTTCGATTCCATACAGAGTAAGAAATGAAAGAGGGTCACACGTGAACTGAAAGGAGTTTCTTCCTGATCTTAGATTATGTACAAATTCTTCCTCTGATTAAAAAAAACTATGTGTTCCTCAACACGACAGCATGAAAGGCTCTCAAGGAGGGGATTAAGTGACGCTTCATCAGTTTCAACAGCAATTTATAAACATTACACGCTCTCAGTTGAATCCGTTTACCTAAACTGTTTCAAAATCTTATGATATCTTTCTTAATCAGAATCTCATGATATCTTTCTGAAGCAGAACTTGCCAATTTCAGCAGTTGACAGGAAAAAGATGGCCGCTCGTTAGCAAACTTCTCTGGGATTGAGAACGCAAACATTTCGCATTATCTCCTTTAAACTCCCGTAATTTGCAAACTTCGGAAATGTAAAAAGAAAGAAATTTAATCTTCGCTACAAAACGTCTTCGGATATACTTTAATATGATAGCCATCGAAGCGTGCGCTCTTACCGGTGCCGGAGTTTCGAAGCGAAAGATGCCGGAAGAACGAGCGTGCCTTCGCTTCTGTGAATGAATGCGAAGGAAAGGTAGGAAAAACAAGAGAGCATCACGTAGCGTGATATCCCTCCGCCTTTTTAATATATCGGCGGCGGCCTTATCGCGGTTTAATAAACGAGCGGGGGTGGACGATGTAGAAAAAAGATTCCCGCGGTTCCCGAAAGAGGGTGCGGAATTGCGATTCGAAGGAAGGCAAGCGAGTGGAAAATTTGGCGTCCGTAAATCCATCCGCATGAATTATTAATGAAGTGTAATCCTTAAATGAAAGGACAGAGTAAAATAAGTACGGTCTGCTTTCGCGATACCCACAGCAAAAAATGGATGCCACGCGGAAATTTCGTGTCATAAGAAAAAGCACAATTTTCTGGACTGGCGCTGCCATCCGAAAAATAACTGTAAAAGAGGAATAGAATATTATTCTGCAGTACTAGGAGTCCCTATTTGCGTCCACAGCAGCCCAAGCTTCTGGTTACGCTCGCTCCTCTGCCATGCATTTTAAGGTCATCAAATATCATAATTATAAAAACTATACTGCCCTTTAATTATAGGCGATTACATAGATTTTAACGACGTTTTCCTTGAAGTATTTCAGACAACGGAACCAGTATCGAAGGAGATGCTTTGCAAATGATTCTTTGCCCGAAATATTCTAGGATGTTTTAGAATGTTATATTAAAGCTGTTGCGATTTCGAAGAAAATAAGATTCTTTCGAACGACTTAGAGTCAATCTTGATTTCCTTTACCTAAAGTTTTTTATCTAGATTAAGTGCGACCAATCCTTTCAATTTAATTGAGCTACAAAAATGAAGTTCTTAAGAAATAACTATGAAATTTCCTTGCATTTCTTATGAGGGTTAATGCGAATGATTTCTAATCCAATCGCTTAAGGACTTAAGTTAAGAAGAAAGTCGGCGACATTAAATACATTATTTGTCTATCTAAGGACCCTTGTAAGCCGCCTTTTGGAGTGTGGCTTGGGTTGATAGATAGAGGACCATATCAGGCGAAATTGAAACTTTTAGGTGCCATCTCCCTCTTTTCCATGACTCTATTTTCCTAATCGATTGATTTCGCGTACCATTTAAAAAAATTATTAAACCGACTTGTTCTAGCGTCGATATCCCTGAAACTCGCAGTATCAGAACGGTCTATATAACAGGGTAGTAACAATATATCAATTAAATAGAGTACGTAATTTCCCTGGCCTCACTTAGGTAATCATCCTTTGTATTAATATCCTATCTTCTAAAGATTAGCATCCCGTATCCTGAGTTACGCTCAGGGCTATGCTTCATCGTAGCAATAGTTTAC
Organism: Sympetrum striolatum; assembly: GCA_947579665.1. Taxonomy (NCBI): domain Eukaryota; kingdom Metazoa; phylum Arthropoda; class Insecta; order Odonata; family Libellulidae; genus Sympetrum; species Sympetrum striolatum. Next base: position 78,235,159 of record OX388348.1, on the reverse strand, counting down.
AAATCGTATAGTCTTTCGCTGCGCCTTGTCTAATACAACACTTATCGACTGGGTCCCATAAATATATACTCGAGGCAAGTCCTAACTAATATTATGTTAGATCACTCGCGAACATTTTCTTCACTCCTACCGACTATTCTCTTAGCCAAATATGCTAAGTCTAAACGTTTAACGACCTCATGTTTCGAAACAACGTATGAGTTACATAAAACCATGCAATAAAACGTTTCGGAGGACGTATCCTTTTATGTATAATAGGATCAGCATATTTCTTTGCTCAGTCTGCAGGCAAAGAGCCGTTCCGCTTTTTGTCTCGTATGTTATCCTGTCTCTGACGATTTCAGGGAGCTTCCTCAAGTTTCCGATAATCCCAGGGTTATCACTGGACATGAGAGCAGGTGTTACCAACACGAGACAAAGGGACAATCCTCCAGATGGAAAAACAGAAGCTTACACGACCAAAAGAGGAAAGTTAAGTAAAGAACATCCACATGTGCGTGCTTTGATATCAAGAGTGCAACGAATTCTCATACTGCGAGGGAGCTTTTCAGCCACCCAGTTACAGTGGTACCTGTAATGGGGACTCCACTTGCTTAAGGACACTCATCCAATTCCAAATCATTCCAAAATCTATTACTCTCATCCGAATTAATGGAATGTGAATTAATCCATTGACAAACTCTAAACGATGCCGATTTCTAGAACATCAAATACGTTTAATTTAATCAAAACAAGGGGCTGTTTAAATTATTAAGAAATTTTAACAACTTGCAACGAATTTTGAGGTCTTTAATTGAAAATTTTGAATCCAATGGTAAATATTTCTTAAAACCTACGTTTGTATTGATGGTTCTTTAATTCCTTCTACTTTGGAACCATCTTCTGGTGGACCACATCTTGTTTACCATTTTGCTCTTAAAAGTCTCGTTTCTGATCGGCAGAGCTTGTCATTTCGGTTAATCAGTCCAACTATCATTTCTGACGATTCTGATCGAAACACTCAATTTTATCTATAAGAGGAGGAACTTTCTCAGAGTTAACATCGCTCACGTAGACCGGTTCTTTCAGTTCCATGAACTAATAAGCTCCTAATTGTATTAAACATGAGATTAATTGGTCTCGCAACAGATGGCCTTTAAACATTATTTTAACTTAAGACAATTCGAATATAAAAGTGTTGCCATAGCTACGAATCGAATTAAAATTAACGCAGCACCTCCCTAGCGATCCTTACGGCTGGTGCTGCGTTAATTTCGGCCAGGACTGTACATTCAAAGATGGAGAAAGTTCGAGTGGCCATTGTATTTGCAAACAACGATAGCAACGCACTCAAAATGAGGAAAAATAAGCAAAGGGAGATCTCAATTCCATCGAGGCCGTTTTCAATTTGGTCTTGATTTCGCAGGATAATCAACCCTTCCTGAAAATAAAACGCTGAGTTCGGCTTAAGCTTCCCTCCGGAAACATTTGCGACTCCGCTTTTTTATAATGTATAAGAGATCAGGGAAGTGTCACCCCAAAAGAAGGGAGAGAAATTTTAATTCCCGAGGAGATCATACGATAAGCAAAACGTCCATCAGATGACGGCGGCCCGTCGAGAAAAACGAGTTTCATTTAAGTTCTCCCGAGGAATAAAAAAACGCTTTCTTCCGACCTTAAGAGAACTCAAAGGTGTTCATTTCCCTGGACCTTTTTTCCGCGAAATTACATTCGAGATCATGATGGATTGGTGCTGAGGAACGAAAATGAGAATTTATTTCGGATTTGAGAAAAATCCTTCCTAATTCGAAGCGACTCTCATTATTCACGATCTCCAAGGAGAACAATTTATTTGACGGTAAAAAATTGAAGACATCGTGTCCCATAGGATGAAGCTAATCTTAAAATTAGTTTAGCGAAATGTAGAACGATTCTCACAATTTTTTTTCAATCCTCTCGGGCGTTTCGTTTTCTAGACTTCAGAATAAATTTCAGTAATTTGCTTTGGATGGGAAAATATATTCAGAGATGCACAATCGTCCTTTACTTCTATCAACAAGTAAATTTATTAAGTTATGTTGTATGAATTATTTGAAACGACTGCATCTTTGTTTGGTGAAGTTGTTTGTTTATAATAATACTAATCTGACTTATTATTAAGACGAATACTATCCACACGAGGATTTTGGAGGTGATTCCTTACCGTCCTATGGCGAATGCCGGACAGATTATACTGTTTTCTTTTTTCATCTCCTCGATCGTTGCCACTTGGTACTCTTACCAAATTTTAGCTATTAAATTAAATAAACAAATGCCGAGATAAATTTAAAATCTGCTATAAAAAGTACCCACTTTTGAAGTTAGACGGCGTAGCTGATGGACCTTAGTGTGATCATCATGCGTTGTTATCTACCAAATGATTCCATTCTTAGGTTTAATTTTATAGGGATTAAGCTTTAAAATATTTGGTGCTGTTCAGAAATATTATAAAAGAGTAATAGCAATCCATTATATACAAACAATCACGTATAATTTACTTAATATTTTTTATTAAGAAGCACAGTTCGGTTTAGGAATCCAAAATTACACGAGTGATTCAATTTCCAAGCTTTTCTCCATGTATTGCTTCTCAGTATCTTCCATTTTTCCTTAGATTTCACATTCAGAAAAGAAGGACAAACATCATACAGTCGCCAGTTACAGTTCGTAACAAATAACGATGATGAATGATGACTGAATTTCCAAAATTCAACGTATATAAATATTCTTAAGTTTGCCTTTTTAGGAATTCAGATAAAGAGGAAAAGCTTCTTGTGGGAACAATGTTTCAATTACGATTAAAAATATTCTTTAAACCGACTGTAATCAACAGCAAAATATCACAGTAAGTATTAATACTACTTCTCCATAAACTTTATTTAAGTATTTAACTGTTTTATTATTCATGCCGCAGAGAATAAATTAGTTCGTGAAAAATGTGTACGTTATTCGTTATTTCCTTCTTATTAATTTCTGTCTTGGCACTGTCCGCATTAACAAACATGCAGTCACCTAAATTTCGATGGTAAATTTAAAGATTACTTATTCACCTCATTTCAGTGTTATTATAAAAGGGTTTAAATTTGAATGATTGCATGGAATCCAAGCTTCGCTAAATTATATTCAGATAAAGCAATCGATGTCTTGAAAGACACGTTCAATCCTCTCAACACCTTCCTTCACAATTCATTTGAGTTACTTGGAAATAACTGGAAATAATATGAAAGATAATTACCATACAAAGCGGGAAAACATACTTAACACAGCCATTAATCATTAAAGATTAAACTTCAACATTGTACCAAGAAATTAGATTGAATAATCTTCAATGAAACCTACTTCATATACTCTTATGAATATATCTCATGATCTAAGACATGAAACTCCATTTCTACAGAAATAGAAGTTTGTTGATAGCCTTTGTTTGATCTATAAAGAGACGTTTTCATGCCTTAAAATACTCAAACAAAGCTTTCTTTATCTCTTCAGAGGAAAATTTCGAAAGACACTCCTTTTGATGCCTTCATTTTTTTCAGAGCTTCGCTAAAAAAATGAATTATAACAGCCGCTTTTCTCGCTGAAATAGTATTTCCTTCAAATGTAAGGCGGAATATGCAAATGAGAAGAGATCATTCACTCAAGAGCTTTGATTCTTCAGAAATGCCGTTTAAAATGCGTTCAAAAAGTTTGAGCTTCTTCTGAGAAAGGAACTTTCCAGAACACCATTCATTTGTAAAATGTTTCCTTCATTTTCAATGACCGATATTCTGCATTCCAACGCTTCACATCGATTTGCGCGGTGAGGAAAACGAAATCCTGTATGGAAATGTCTCTAAAGATTTACTAGCGAAATAATACCGACATAACATATCTAGGTTTCTACCAAAAACTGAATTTTCGACAGTATTTTTGTTCTATATTTTTGAAGAAAATAAGATGTACTTAATCCATCAAAGAAAATTGTTCACCAGCAAAACGAAATATAAAATAAACACGAGAAAATGAGGTATTTATAAATATTCTGGCTCTTTGAAATAAAATAATCATGATGATGGTCACGAAAACTAATATCTTATCCAAAAACACACCACCTGCTCATAATGGATTTGATAAAATTTATTCTGAGAGAATTGAGTTTCCACTAAATTCTAAGCCATTCAGATCATACACACTCTATGGGCATTTTAAAATTAGGTTCCTATACATTTTACGGATTAATGAACACCAGCTTGTGAATACAGTATGCCGAGTAAATCGAAAAAATCATAATCTTTATTTAAAAACCAATACTCGTGATGAATTTCGAAACTACTTTAACAGCTTTAAAACATATATTGCTAACTTGAACTTTCATCCAGATAAACGCTTAAGAATTGATATTCACTCAATTTCCTGTGTTTGAACTAATATTTACTCAAACTTATTATGTAAAAAAAACTTTCAGTAATTATTGTGAATCAATATTTCTGCATCCCCTTATATTGATGCCCTGATAAGATGTTTTTCTCCAAAAAAAACTGGTTAATACAATTCAACATCTCAAACTGTTTAGCAAAACCTAATTATCTTAAAAACTAGAACAATTTACAACATCCAAAAGTATTTAGAGGAGCTAATATTTAGTCATTTATGTAATCCTTCGAAAGGTATATGTTCCATATATTTTATTCCAGTGAAACTTATTCCCTCACAAAATATACATCTCTTCGGTATTATGATATTTGCATAAAATTGGAGTAAATCATTGAATTTTGAATAGTTAGTTGCCAGCATGGCGTTGTTTAGCATGGCTAAATCTACCGCCTTTTAATGATTTACTGAGGATGTAATGAAATGCACGTACGAACCTCTTTTAAGGGCTTCTTTGAACTGCTTATTAACTGGTGATAAAATGAATTCACGGCACACATAGTCTCTCAGCCAAATAATATAATTACTTCGCGAGGGAAAGACAATGCGTGATAATGAAGAGCATTTTGAACGACACTCTCCCACAAAAGATACTATTAAATCCCATTCCGTGCTGCAGAGTGCATTTTGCTCAAGAGTAAACGGTCGAGCTAACCAAAGGATTTTTTGCCTGAGGGTTGTTCTCCGTTTTATAGTTCATCCTACAAAGTTAGCCTGGATTCGACGCTAGGTTGGGAGAATATTTTTCCTTAAGAAATGCATTATAACGTATTTCAAGAATTTGAATAATTAATTACGGAAAAGGGCGTCCGGTGAATTGATCCGGGGGGAATTCGTACGCGGGGAATTCATACGCGGGAAATTCGTCCGCGGGGAATTGATCTCCCGACAGATACGTACGCGGGGAATTGATCCCCCGCGCTGAAGTTGTACTACCAACCCAACCCCCCCGGTTAATTTATTTATAACATTAACCAATAACCAGGATGTGTAGATTAACATAAGACTGAATAACAGTAGTTATTAACATAAGACTGAATAACATCAGCGCGGGGGATCAATTCCCCACGGATGAATTCCCCGCGTACGAATTCCCCCGGACCAATTCACCGGCCACGCCGAAAATACGGATTGCTAGAATTAGGCTTATGAATGAGACTATCACCTAGTTTTATATGCTCGAAGTAGAACGCTTCCAAGTCGATGTACAATCAACTTTTCCTGTTTATCAAAATGAGTGAGGAGTGGATTTTGCTCGAGTCCAGTTCCCAAAAAATGAGAAACAGAATTGCAGCCTTTACCAAGAGATATCCTTCCTGCACAGCGTATGGAGAACTACTACATTGCATCAAAATGAATATTTATGCGAATATTTTTCCTTGGTGACTGATGCTATAGTCTTGCGTAAGTTTCATAAATTTCCCGCATTTAATCATGACACATCACACATCTCACAAATCTAACTTCCGACATTGTGAACATTCCGGAAAAACCACTTGAATCTCAATCAAAGTGTAACTGATAATTTTACATAAATCAAGGCACCGTTATGTAAAATCCCAATTATATATTTTTGGCATAAGACAATTTTTTGTCTTTCGCATAAGGCAATTGGACATTTTTTGTTAACTGGGTATTTATTAAAAGAATCTTATTTCCGAGGCCGCGAGGGAACTAGGGAAGATTTTTTGAGGAAAATAAAATAAAAGATGCATTCTTTGAAATACCAATTTTTGAACCCGACTCGTTAGCTCCGATTAACAAAGTAATTTTTGAAAGATTTCCAAAACGTAGACTCCACTTGAATGATAGGTTTAAACTAATCATACAAATATCATTAAAAACTTTTTCTGTCAAGCCAGGCTTAATAACTTTTTATAGCTCAAAGAGGATACCTGGCATGTTACTACCATCGAATCTACTTTATCTATATATTGAACCGACATAAATTCCAATACCGCAGAGGGTTTTGAGATGTTTCTGAAACGCAGATCACCAATTGGTTTTCGTCAACTTTGTCTAAGTTTTAGCTTTATTTTGATTTTTAATTTTCATTAATAGTTGCATGCTCATTTAAATTCACATTTCTTAATTATCAACAGCCGTGTTCCAATTTCTTCTTTTATAGTACCGACCGTTTCGAGTACGAGGTTGAACGTAGTCAAGATCTAATCATCTGCAAGTATATTTTCCCGATTACTTGTTACGTATGTTCAATCCATTAACAGCTCGCCGTGGAGGCCAGGGAGATCGATATTCGTTTTTAAACCCGTGTTATGACGCTGAGACCCTCAAAGAAGCATCTCCCGCTGATCCAAAAGCCTTCGAGATGTCGTTGACCTTCTGTGGGTCAGTTAACGACCGAAGCGCAAGGAGGGGCGAAGTATTTGGGACATTAATTACTCCGAGTGGATCACGCAGCGAAACTACTTATTGACGTTAGATTGCAATCGCAAATGAGTTGATAGGTGGATAAAATGTGTACCTTCAGATAAACTGATCTATGAGATACTTCGAGATTAGAAATTTTATGAACTCGCCAATATGCTTGCTTAGAAGTGGAAATAAGCTATGGCGCAATCTCTGAAGGTAACCTGGCTCTCAATATTGATTTTCCTATTTATTGCACGATATCGTTAGATGGAAATGAGCTCAATTGAAAGTTAAACGATGATTAAGGTTTATTTCGAGTGCAGAGAAGAATCTCGTAGTGATTAATTAATAGAAGGATTGAGATATGAAGTATCCCAGTCGACCGGGTGCTTTCCTCCTTCGATACGAACGGTGGAAAAGTGCTCAAAAATACTAATGCTATTCTGGATCGAAGAGAATTTCTGAAAATTATGAACATCTATTGAACTTTTGCTCTGAAAATCCTCAACTGCACGCTGAATATTTTCACCGCTGCAATCCATCTTTCTCGTATTCTACTTGTACAGCCGTATTCACATTCTTTCTTCTCCATGAAACCTTTCATTAAAAATACCTAAATGCTATTTCCAACTGCCAATCCACCGAGATCCTCTCATATTTCCCGTACTTTAACCTGCTTCGCGTACCTCTTTCCCATTGATCCCACCGCATCCCGCAACTCTTCAATTATCTCTTGTCCTTCAACTCTTCTCTCGAACTATTTGCTCATGCAATGCGCCCCTATCTTTCATCAATTAAACCCAGTGTCATTAATTTGCATACAGTTTATTTTTGTTTTTACCTTGATTATATATTGTTTTCTTCCCATTATTTGATAAATTTGTTATTGTTACGATACAAGGTAATTTAGGCCATTTATGGCTATTTTGTGTCTTAATGAATAAATAAATTACAGGATAAGAGCAAAGAGTCTATGCATACAGATTATGAAACCCATCTTCATTTTGCGTTTATGAGGAATAGTTACATTGTGCCCACGAACTTAGAAAGTATAGGACTGGAAACTGCTGAAATTTTTTGGCTCCCTTTATGTCCGCAGCCGCGAGATGGCAGCACTGAAGTTCGCCCTTTGAAACCATAATCTTGTATGGAGTAAACGGTGAAAATTAATTATGAAAAAGCGATTATGATACATATGTAATAAAGAGTAATATTTACCAAAGATGGAATTAAGAGTAATTGTTAAATCCATCAATAGGTACTTTTAAATTGAATACAAAACATTTGAATAAGACGGACAAATAAGCAAATCCGATGAATAGGTGCTTGCCTTATGTGCAAAACACAGGTAACTTTGTCGCCGTAAAAACATTCTTCGTAAATCACGGAAATATGATGAACCGTACCGTAGAATGGAGTGACTTAGGCCGTTTTTTAGATTTTTTTAAATATTTCTGTATTCAATTACATTCTCTATGTTCAGAAAAATTAAATTACATGAAGGTAATTCTTATTCATGCAAATATTATCTAAAAAGTTTTCTTAAGAAACGGAATTTATTTAAAGAATGAAGAATAGCGGCCTTAGGCACCCCAACCGATGGGGTGACTTCGGCCACTAAATATTTTTCCTAAATATCGCCGATAAAATTAACTATATATATAGTTAATTTTATTAATCATATATGACTAATATTACGACCATTCATATATTTTAAAATCTTTAAATTATTATTTTATTTTATCTTTGTTTAATAGGTACTGAGATAAGAAGTTATTGACTCATAATAACGTTTTTCCACTTTATTTATAAATTTTCAAAAGAAAAATACATTTTTTCAATTTTTTCCTCCAAAAACAAAAAGAATGAAAAATTCTTGTGGAAAACTTCTACTCACTATCACTCGAACCCTTTTCAATTTTTTTTCAAGACTTAGAGTCAGTGTTTTGTTTCTACTAATGAATCTCCGAACCCAAACAATTTCTGGAATGCACAAATAGACAGACAAACCAGAAAATATAAAACACAAAAGAATTACAAAAATATAACTTGCTTATAAAAACTTGAGGGAATACTCAGTCATTAACAATCATAAGTTTTACACAAAGCAACACGTTATATCTATGTACACATCTTATCAAAAATAGATTATAAAATAATAATTTAAAAATTATATTGTCTCATTGTGTTGTAGGAAGTTTTTCATACTCTTTTTAATGTCGTTTAATGATGTTAAATACAACAGATTCGTTGGCAATTTATTAAAAATATTCGGTTATTTAGAATAATATCGCATAATTCGGTTAAAACGTATTTATAACTTTCCATGAAAATGAAATTCAAATACAAGAACTATACTCTTTGGCAAAAATGGAAGAAATTCAATTCTGCGGATTCTTTTCGGATCCCATCTCTTCCCACGAAAAACAATTTTCCGTCGAACGGTTGGATTCGATATTTTCTTATCTTTCCATCGCTCGCAATCAACCAAATCGAATTCGTGCTCAGCGAAGGGCCGATGGAGTTTCCGCAGTTTACGACCAAATTCGCTTCCAAAGCAATCGAACACTCCGAGGTCAATATCAGCGGCGAATCCCCATTCTTTTCACTATTGAGGTAACTATAATGACTCATGTCCGGATCAAATGATGACTTCTTTCGTTTACTCTGCATTCTCTAAATGACTCGTTCAGAATGGTTACAAATGCATTAGGTAATTATCTCGGAACTGAATTGGATGAATGAAAGGAGCGCGACCTCAACACTGATGCTTAGTTTTGGTTTAATTTCATTTCACTTAATTTAATGACGATTGACACTCTTACGTCGCTATTCATTTACTGCCAATCGCTTGATTTTCGGATACGCCGTCATCTCTAACGCCGGAGATGGTTGACGCGTTCAGCGATTGATGTCAGTATTCACATTGCTATTCTGTTTGCTTATTCACCATCAGAGGAAAAAACCGTTACACGTGGGTGAATCTGAAGGCAAGAGAAATACAATTATTTAGTTAATTATATTATTTGGCATTCTGAATAGTGTTCCTCGTAGCTATGATAACAGTCTTTCTATATTCAGCTGTTCCATATCCTTTATTTCTTCTCATTCTATAAGGAATTAATTTATTGATTTTTATTTATTTATCAATGCCTCATGTATATGTCATCATTGTATAATGAAACGCCAATTTACAGTGAAGTTATAACATTAACAATATCCGACATATATGAACATTCCCTAACCAGAAGTGTCTGGATAGCCGCGATTCGAACCCGGGACGTTGGAGCCTCATCATGTAGGCATGCTAACCACTCCACCACCGCGGCCGTAAATAAAAACGATATTCTCCGCTCAACCTTCGCATTTATGAATCAGAATTAAAACTTGCTTCTCAGGTACTATTGATACTTGTGAAAGCTATACACATATCATTTATTGGTCAACATCAATTTAGAAAATTGTTATACGTTGTTATTAAACATAAAAATGGTGCTTCTAAATAATGGAGAACAGAATTGTCCAATTTTTTGCAAAATATGTAAATATACTGTTCTTCCATGCAATTATGCGTATCTATAATACTAAAATCCTTTGTCAGTGCGTCTCTCAGTACAGGTATGTACGTATCTATGTCACAGCTATATGGTATGTCTACACTTGTGCGCTTTCCTCTTCCCTTTTAACTTGCGCTTCCTCTTTCCCTTTCAACATGCGTTGCGCATGCTTTTCGGGCATGCCTCATGAGGCATTCAATTTGTTGTCCACACTGCATTATCTACTGTGCGTCGTGATGGATGTGACATGTGGCAAGTGTGATAGCCATTTGTGCAGGTGTGTTCTTAAAAAATGCACTTAAAAGAAAAAAGCAAAAGGGTCCTGTGGACAAAGCAGTTTAACAAAAATCGAAATATTGGGCTACTCAGAGAACTTCAGTATGATGTAAACGTATTCCGGAATTTTACACGCATCTCAAAGGAAAATTTTTACAAGTTGTTACGAATAATAGAACCAGTTATTTCAAAGAAAAATATTAGTTTCCGAGAAGCCATTCCAGCTGAAATGAAGCTATTGACAATGTTGAGGTTGAGGAGAGGGGTTTGAAAAAGATATTAATTACTGAGAGAGCAATTAGGTTTATACAAAGTATCGAATGATCTCTGTGAGAGAGCAATTAGGGGATAGAAAGTATCGAATAATCTCTAATTGTTCGAATGCGTTTATCATTATCTTCAAAATGGAAAATGTCGGGCGAAAAACTGCTGGAATATTTGTTTACGTTAAGGGATTTCGCAAAGTGGGAATAAGATGAAGCACTGATGAATGCATTGAACTTTTCTTTAATGCGCACGTTAAAATTTAGGGAAGTACGACGGGTGTAGATAGATTTGCAAGTGTCGCAAATTAATTTATAGACGCCGCATTTATAAAAAGGTTCTACATTGTCTTTTTGAAGACATAAAAATTTCCTTTAGTTATTTTTTTCCTAAAACTGGCACAGTATTGAATATTTTGAAGAGATTGGCAAGTTTGTGAGAAATATTACCTTTAAACGGATCGACAACACGTCGTAGGGAATCCATTTGAGATTGGGATGCAAGAGGAAAAAGTCGATTGTCGATTGTGCGTCTTTCTATCCGTTGAACTATTATAATAACCATTTGCAACAGGTATTTCTTTAATATTTTTAAGCTCGCGAAGAAAGTTTATAGTAGATAAAGAAAATATTAAATAATCTGTGGATAAGGTAGTGAAAAGCGGCGAGCTTATGTGAGTAGTGGTGATTAGAAGTAAAGGGGATGGCACTGTTAATATAAGTTGATTTTCTGTATAATAATATAATTATAAACATTGAATTTGAATTTGTGATTAACTAGACTTAGGGTGAGGTCAAGAAAGTTCAAGGTGTTATTAGTTTCAATTTCATGGGAAAATGAAATACTAGGATGGATAGAATCCAGGATAGAGACGAAGGAAGAGAGTTGTCGGTTTTTCCCACCCCAAAAACAAAATTTATCATCAACGTACCGAAACCAGCATAAAATAAATTTTATCAAATGGGAATTTGAATAAAATAATTTCTCTTTTAGGGAGTCCATGAAAATGTTTGTAAAAACAGGGCAAGACCATCTTTTTGTTCATAAAAGCCACCTTTGAACTGAAATAAAGATTTCTTTAAACACACATTCGCCAACGACAACAGGTTACTAGTTACTACTTCATCCTCATTTTTCCTTTTTAGTAACCCTTCCAACACAGCAACAGACTCTACACAAGGAACTCTGGTAAATGAGTTATAAACATTGAAAGAGTTTTGCATTGTTAGGAAATTTCAAGTCTTTCACTTTTACGTGCAAATTTCACTGAGTTTTTCACACAATGGCATAAAGTCTGATAAATTAGTAATTAAATTCCCAAGGAAAAACGGACTTGAAAAAAGTCTGACACGGCCGGGAATCGAACCCGGGATCTTCCTCTAACCGGGAGGCTGCCTTAACCATCTAGGCTACCCGACCAGAACATTTTAACAAGCCGTTTTAGGGACTTTGTGTGCAAGGGCAAGTGCAGTTTCGTCCGACTGAGTGGCATCGTCTGCGGCCATGGCCTCATCGAGGCACCGGCAACACAAGGAGGTGTGAGGAGAAACCCCCCTAAGGATAAACAAATAAGGAAAGGGTTTAGGTGACTTTGCACATAAGGGCGTGCACCCAGGAAAATTTCCAAGGAAAAACGGACTGGCCGCAGACGATGCCGCTCAGTCGGACGAAACTGCACTTGCCCTTGCACACAAAGTCCCCAAAACGGCTTGTTAAAATGTTCTAGTCGGGAAGCCTAGATGGTTAAGGCAGCCTCCCGGTTAGAGGAAGACCCCGGGTTCGATTCCCGGCCCTGTCAGACTTTTTTCAAGTCCGTTTTTCCTTGGGAATTTTCCTGGGTGCACGCCCTTATGTGCAAAGTCACCTAAACCCTTTCCTTATTAGTAATTAAATGATTAAATTCAGTGGCCAGCTTATGACAGGGGGAAGAAATGTTTGAAACCACTGGGAGGATAAGGATGTCTTCCTTATGTATTTTTTGGAAGTCCATTAAGACGCGGGGGTAAAGGGTTGCTTTCAGAGAGGTGAAGTTTCTCAGTCTTCAATAATCATCGATTTGAACAGAGCTTCTTTAATGTTGAAGTAGATATTTTTGATACTATTGCACAAGAAAAAATTGGAAATATCTTAATGTACGAAAATGGAACCAAGGAATTTCTTTCATACCATTCGGTATACTTTATTCAACTATCGAAGAGCTATAAACGGTAAAAAATATCATACAATTATTTTAACAAAATTTTATTAATAGAAAAAGTGATGGAAGAATAATTAGGTAGACGTTGCAGGGAGTGACGCAATTTCAAGCGAAATCTCACCCGAGGAAAAGCTGTGAAAGATGAAGAATAATGGATAATAATCAGATATAGACATAAGAAGCTGCTAAGGGCCAAACTGTGACTCGGATCATTAACTATTTAAAGCAAGAGTATGGGAGAGAATAATAGTAGCAGTAGTAGTAGTATTGCTAAAAGTGCTTCGACAGCTTAGGTCATTTCGCACATTGGCTACCACCGGGGTTCGAACCCGGGACCGATTTCACCAAAGGCAAACGCGCTGTCCACATGACTATCCGGGAGCCCGGGAGAGAATAATTACAACAGAAAAAGGTCCAGATATAGTTAAAAGAATATGGGACACAGATTAGTTAAATGAAGACTAGGAAGTCGCGAAGCAAAACCAAAAAGGATTAGCTAGTAAAATGCAAACCAACAGCCGATGAAAAAACTTATAAAATAACCATAGAAAAAGAATGGGAAAAATAGGGAAAGCAATCAAAGAAGCTGTGGAAGAAACAATTGGAGGAACAAGAGAATAACACATGCTGATTGGTTTGACAACGAGTGTGGCCAAATTATACAGGAGAAGAATAAAGCTAGAAAAAGCATAATAAGGAAAGAAACCAAGATACCAAGGAATGAGGAAGGAAGCAAATAGGATATGCAAGAAAAAAGGAGAAAATGGAGAACAGCTAGAGAATATAGATGAATACAGCAAACAGAATGAACGGAGATAGTTCTACGAAGTTTTAGAAAAGGTGAAAAGAGGATACCAACCAAGAATGGAAGGATTTAAAAATATGGAGGAAAATGTAGTCCAAGAAGAGAATAAAGTTCTGGAAAGATTGGTAGAACATTTCAAAGAACTTCTCTGTACAGAAGATAAGGAGAGAGTAACAACTAAGGAAAATGACAGGCTAAGGAAAGAATCAAATATGGAATCAATCATATCAAATATATCAAACTAGCTCAGAATTAAACCCACTAGGCTGGAAATTGCACAATGCATACAAAAGTTAAAAAATAATAAAGACCCAGGGAAGAAAATATTGCAGCAGAGCTAGTAAAATATGGAGGAGATATAATGAGTGTTGCTATACATAAACTTAGTTGTATAATATAGGAAGCAGAAAAATGCCAGAAGGATATAGCATGGTAATCCTAAGCCCAATATACAGAAAGGGAAATAAACTGGTTCTCAAGAAATATAGATGGAAAATACTGTTAAATATAGTATATGAAATCATCATAAAAGAAAGGCTGAAAGTAGTAACTGAGAGTATAATTGGAGAATATCAGTGTGGGAGTAGATCCAATGGAAGTACAATAGACCAACTGTTTGTAATCAGACAAATTTTAGATAAATGCTATGATCATAGTGTTTAACTGCATATGCTATTTTAGATTTTATACAAGCATTTGATTGTATAAACAGGATCAAACTCAGATAAGCAATGGAGGACATGGAAATTCCATCCAAAATAATCCTATTGATTCAAATGACATTGAAGAAGAGCATGGCTAAAGTAAAAATACATAATCAAATATAAAATGAACTTGAATTCGGCACTGGGATAAAGCAAGAATATTCTAGGATTACACAAATCTGAAGAAAAAATAGATCAAAGAGGAAAAATATTTTACAAATTAAAAGAAAGAAGGAAGCAAAATGTGATTGATAGTTAATACCAGTAAACCTAAATATATACTTATGAACTCTTCTGGCAAATCTAGGGTCACCCAGGATTTGGAGATAGAACAGATTAAATTTGATAGTGTGGAAGAGTTTAAATATCTAGAATATATAACTAACAAAAAAGCATAATATGAATAAATGAAAAAATACAAGCAAGGAATAAAACTTACTTTGCAAATATGAAGATACTCAAGAGAAAGTAAATAAACAGAAACACTTAAATACAAATATACAAACCAATTACCAGAGCAGTAGTAACCTATGGAGCATAAAAATGGACACTAACAATCACACAAGAGTATGGCCCTGGTAAGATTTGAAAGCAATTGCAGAGAATATACCGACCTGTTATTGAGAATGGATCATGGTAAAGGAGAATCAAAGAGGAGTTAAAGAAAATAATGAATTGGCAAAGATGTAGTTAAGTTCACAAAATCTTTGAGAATATAATGGTTGAACCATGTGGAAAGGATGCTTGAAACAGCAATGCAGAATAAGGTGATAGAATGGAGACTGTATGCCACTAGACAGAGAGGAAGGTCCAGATTGAGATGGCTAATTCATAAAGGACATGAAGAAGATGAAAGTGAGAAGACAGAGAAGTGGAGGCTGATTGGGGTGGAGGCTCACATAGGGCTGTAGCTCCAAAGAGAGAGTTTGTCCATAAATTGAGACTTATGGACAATTTTTAAGCGACTTCTTATAAGTTTGGAACAAAAAATATTAAATGTTATCACACTTTCTAAGCCTTGTGTAATATTTTGTATCTATATATAGTTTAAATCAGTCTATACAATATTAAAATAGGTATACCAAACAACAATTGAAAACCAGGAACTAACAGATGAGCCAAGAATGGCTCACTTGGACCAATTCACGTTTTATTTAAGATTCTTTGTAGAATAACTATACCTTGTATTAAGAGTAAGATAGTTAAATAATATATTATACCAAAAATAGCACTTTGAATTTAGTGTTTCATGTCAAAATAAAATCTACTTACATTATAGTCCACTTTCATATTTATGAAAATGAAATGTATTTTTAAATAGTTGTTTAGATAATACTGCTTATCGGAAATAATAGTTTGCATCAAAATTTTCTAAAATCAAAAGTTTATTTCAAAATGTTTTACAATCAAGAAAATAGCAAGAAAACGATTTAAGTAGTCGTGATAGTAATCAAAATAAAACCTATTTTATTACAACCATATTTCATTTAAAAGAACAAAAAGATATATTTGAAAATCTTGTTTTAAAATATATCGCTAACCAGAGTTAATGGTTTAAATCAAAGCTTCCTAATTATATATCAAGAAAATAGCCGGAAAACGACTTTCGTAGTGCTGTCAAATTAAAGTCTACTTTCATTATATTCAACTTTAATTAAAAAAAACAAACGGAAGTATTTAAAAATCTTATTTTTAATAATAATGCTTTCTAGATGCAATGTTTTAATTAGATCGTGTGGATATATAATCAAAAGAATAGCAGTTTGACTCCACCGTAGCCACATTTATTGTCACCACAAGTACTATGCTGAAATTAAAATTAATAGCTTACAGGCGGTTCTCTAGATAAAACTATACAACAGGTATGAGCAAATTAAGTTCGGATGTTTCAGCAGAAAATACTCTTCGATTCTAAAGAATTACTTTTTTACATGAGCCGTCATGTGATTATAACAAATCTGCATATCGTCATTATATCAGCTAATGCATTACTTCATTTAAGGTCTTTTGTTTTAATAACATTGTGATTCAATAAAAAGCGAATTACTGGAACGTGAGAACTTCCATATTTTGCGTTAGTTTCCTTAGAAATCAAATCCTGGTGTTTGTGTTGCATAGATAAATTTAAAGCAATTTGAATCCTGCTACCTCGGTCGATCCGATAATGACCGTAAGTTAAGAGAAATAGATGCTAGGACGAATCGTTTTAAAAATTCATTCTTTTCGCGAACGATACGCGACAATAAGCGAAAAAGGAAGTAGTTTAGATTTAACTGTTATTTACACCCCCTGCCACACGCCGAAAGGCGGCTTGTAGGGTAATAATGTAGATGTAGAAAGCACGGTAGGAAATTAGTTTCCGCGAAAGCTCTGTTCAGATGAACTGAAGCAATAATAATTTTCATAAAAAATATGGAAAGAAGGTGAGAAATATGATCAGTCACTTGATATATTTACAGTAAAAAAAATAGCATGAAGATTCGTTTAAAAAATACGGCATGAAGTACCTTGCATAGAAGCAATTGACAGTATTTTCTTACCTCTTTAGATTTCCTCAAATAACGCTTTTAAATAACAAATCACAGCACTCCTTACAAAACTTTGAGTGATAACATTACAACATATCTAATGACCACTGGTGACGAAAAAACAATTTGCCGAGTAATTGCTCAACCTCACTGTATCCATTTTCTCTCACAAAAGCAACGCCTCTTAACACGCATATTCTTTCGCCTAACACTCTCCGTTAACTGAGTGGATTAAGTGTACTTTGAAAATTAAAGACAGAAAATTAATGATATTTTATAAATAAGCACTGCACTCACAATTCCACAATATTTCTTAGGGCAATTGCGCGACACTCGAATTAATTTCCGCAGCACTTCCTAAACCGAATAAAATCCTTGTATGTTCAGCAAGAAAAACTGGAAGTACAATTTCTTGGTGATAGAGCACGAAACACACTTGCACTTTGCCAATATAGGTAAGTCCTCCGAGAGATACGTTTTCGATGTGAACAACTCGATTGTACGTGAAGAACTGAAAATGAAGGCCAAAAACATGACTACACGCAAAGCATTTCTATATTTCTTGTTTGTGAAATCCACCTTCCACGTCACCCATTATCTACTATCCATAGGGATAGAATAGCCACCAGAAAAGCAGGCTGAAACATTCGGTCTAATTGAGCAATGGAATATTCTAATCGGTGGTCAGGTCCCTCAAACTAATCAAGGGGAAAGAGAGCTCAAACGACTCATCTCTTTTTGAGACAAAACTATTTAATGATGTATAATTAAGATGGTAAAATCTTTATATCGATTGCGCTTCAAATTCTTAGAGATATTAATCGTTGCAGAAGTCTTTCAGAAGTTAGGCATTTAATTTTCTGTCTCAGTAGTGAGTGGATTCTCGTGAGTTATGATGGAATAAATATAATATTTGAGCCACAGAAGTTGCACTGGAGTTCACTTGCATGAAAATTGAATTATGCTTTTGCTCTATGAGTTTAGAAAGATTATAACCAAAATGTTTATTTTCTGGGAGAAGAAAAATGGACATACACTCTCACTTAAAAATATTGAAAATTAAGATTGATGCTTCCTTTTGCAATAAAACTGTTCAACCGAAAATACATTTCTTTCAATTGATTCTACACAGAGATGAAAATGACGATATAATGTTGAGGTTGTACAAGAAGTGAAAAATAGTGTCTTGGCTGGGGCTCGAACAGAGATCCTCACTGAGGCAACCGAAACACAAATAGATATTTAGAATTTTCCCCTCCAGATGTAATATCTGCTTAAATGTGGAACAGAATAGCCGATATTTCAATAGTATTACTAGCAGTATTTGTGAAAGAGTATACTTTTTATTCTCGAATATAGGCAGAACTCATTATTATACCTCAGAACTCAGAGGTCATTAAGCCGAGGTACCTAATTTTATTCCAAAAAACTGGGAAAAGTAACCCAGTCGAATATAAGCCTACGGTGGGAAATGCAGCAGGTACTGATAAAGTACACAATGAAAAGAATTAGCTATGAAATTACAGTAATTGAGGCATCGGTAGTTTAGTAAGAGAGAATTGACAAGGAATTGTTGAATGAGCAAGTGAGGAATTTCCCAGCCGATTTACGACAACGACGCTTCTTTGCCACGGGAGAACTGATAAGGGGAGCCCTCCCTCGAGTTTAAGAAGAGGGGCCTTGTACTCAGCATAAAAATTGTGCAGAAAAACTAGGCTTTTGCATGAGTATATAATTGTATCCACTGTTAAATTTATTTACATGTATATATAACCATAGGGCACTAAATACGTTTTTGCGCGATGTAAGTTAATCGCTCTTAAGGTATTCGATTTAAAATGAATTTAACACAGCAATGATCTACTTTGGTGGGGTCACACTAAATGGTGGAAATGTCATTTATTGCTATTTAATATTATGTATTTATAAACAAAAATATGTATTTGTTTTATTTATTTTATAACATATGTGTTTGTTTTGGTGGACCTGAAAATGATCGTTGTATTATTCCAATGAAACTTGTGGAGAAGTGAATACCATTTTATTTCATTCGTAATGAATTTCCTCAATATCAATACGGCCTCAGTCGATTTTATTTAAAAAATAAATAAACTGATATCGAAATCACTGGAAAGACGCACTGAATGTTGAACTAAAATCCAACTGGTTGGATTTACGTGCGCTGAGGCATGCGTCATGAAAAAGAGGTCCAGCCAACTTGCGAGAGGCATGCGCTATTGCCTGCCTCTCCTTCATCACACCGTGCGCTATGACGTATGCCTTTGTTGAATACAAAGTTGCACAAGTGTGGACATAGCTATAGGCGTTCAAACTACTGCTCCGAATTTGACCAAATTTGGCGCACGTGTTCCTCAAGACCCAAAACTGCCCATAAGGATAAAATTTATTCGCCAGTTCTGCTGGGTTCGAACCAGGATGATTAAGATAGATTTCCATAAGGTTTTCACGTTAATCTCATTTTTATCGCAGGGTTTGTTTCTTTTGCAAGATTAAATTAGTAAAAGAAGTCGTACGAAGTCGAGACAAGAACCAAAAGAAACAAAATTGATTTTAAATTTTTATTTCAGTCGTTAAACATTGCTTTTGATTCGGATTTGCGGGAATAGCGATGAAATAAACGAAACACTCCGGGAAAATTAGAGATTGTAAAAAAAATTACTCTGCATAACCAAGGTGATTGTTGAATCAAAATTTAAGGTTTTAACCGTTGGAATACATAGTGCAGATCAATTCGATAAATGGCAGTGCGATATTTTAAAGCGTCATTAGCAACCAAACGTTATTTATTGCTACATAAACAACTAATATTAGAATTTCATTTCAAGAGTGGAAATATAGTAGGAATCTATTAAATGAGACGCTTCTAATAGTAAATTAATTATTTGGTTAAGCGTTTATTATGTAATTGCATGTGATGGAGCCTTTGCGCGACCATAAGCATTATTATATAATGTTATTTACTAACTTTACTAACGTAGATACTTATGAATAAAATTTTTGTTAGTAATGCACTTAGGATAAAAGAAAGATGTCTACTTTTAAAGGTTTTAAACATTTTGGAAAAATCTTTTCGTCTGGCATGGAGAAATTAATTAAATATTGTTCGTTCATCAAATCATCTTATTCGTTATTATACGTGTACTTCTTGGTCCGAAGCTGCCCTTGACCTTTAAATGTTATATATAGACTGAAGTTATATATGTGAAGAAAATGAAAATGTTATCAAGTAAAACCAGTAGCTACTGCAAATAAATTAAATTATCTAATATTAAGTAATTTAAAGCTAATCTAATCTCATCTATTCACCCGTCCTCTTCCTTGTTAAGTAATCTAAATTTCATTGCCTCTTTCTGTTTACATTCCATTCATTTTATCGCTGAGGACACTTCCACTATTTTAACGTAATTATTACGGTGAGTGTAATTGAAGTATTTTACAATGTTTTTAGTAACGTATTTTTTACTCAATGAATTATATATTAGAGAGTAATATCTGTGTAGAAAGATTGCAAATAACAGTATAATCTTATTACTAATGACTTCAAACGTTCAGCAGGAAATATGAAAGAGGAATGAAAAAAACAATTATCTTTCATTAAACTGCTAAATAATTTAGTATATTTAATATTTATAGCATTCATCTGAACAGTACTTTCAATGAGAAAGTAATAGCTGAAATAAATACCATCAGAGTAGAAATTACTGAGTACTTACTGAGAGAATGTCAAGTTTAACACTCAAAATACTTTAAAATGTTGATAATAATAAACATTTCTAAGTCAACGCTTTATAAGAGAGACATTTACGATCAAATAATGGAAAATATCACTTTAGATTAACACTTAAGCCCTACAAACTGCCAGTGGCGCGTGGCAGGGGGTGTAAAACATAGACATCCTTTTCTAACCTGGATAACCTTTCGCATCTGTAATACTTCGCGGAAAAACGACCACTTCCTGGAAACTATTTCCCAGTTGGTTTTACGTTTTCACTTACAGATTCTTTACTTTTACAAACTGAAGATTCTGTACGTTAGAGTTCTTTAACTTTCACCCCGTTGAAATTCAACGGGTACTTCTGCTAGTTAATATCTACATTTAATTAAATTTGTACACTCAAACATTTATATCCAAATGCGTTTATGAATAACAACCATAATAAACAAAATGATGATATATGCATTCCTACATTATCATTGAGGCACTAAAATTTCTAATGAACTGCTTTCGAAAATATTACAGCTAGAATTTCACCAGCAGAATTTCGGCTAAAATAATGCAAAATGCAAATAGTTCGAAAATAAACATTCGACTTATTTAACCTAATTCCGCAATAAATATTAAATGTTTTTTTCAATCTCTATCGGCTGGTCCACGCTCCGCTTTCTGTGGATAATTAATATGTACGGAAAACTCAATTACGGAATAAAAATTAGCGGAATTTCGGGGTTTTCATTCCGAAAAACCACAAAGGTAAACTTTTTCTGCAATCAGAAAGCTTGATGTTTCCAATATGAAAATTAATTTTCGAGTTAATTTCGCAAAGCCTCGAGCTCATAAAGTTTGATTTAAACCTCCGATACGTTTTTTTCGCTTTGGACCTCGCGTTTTTCCAGAATCAGCTAATCGCCGGTAGATTTGCGCGTTGTAATATCTTAAAGTTTTTCGCTCCATAGTCTCCCTTTTTGGAATCAACCGAACACGAAATCCGCATTAGCTAACTTCTCGAAAGTATTGACGGATATCCTCGATAACCTTTAATCTCCGTACTGATGAAGGGATGATGGAAAGCTATTAGGACGCAATCTGAGCCAAGATATCTTCTAATTATCCCTTCTTAAAGCGATATCGATTCTTAGATTTATTCTACACCATAACTCCGCAGCTTAAAGCACCGATATATTGGCTCTTCCCAAACGGAAAGAGAAGACTTCTTTCAGAGCAGGGAATTCCGGTTATCAAAAGTGGATATTTTAAATCGGATCAGCTGAACGTATTTAACAGTTCCTACTTGCTAAGAATATTATTAATTAAATAGGTTACTTATATTCCTGCTGCTCGCTTTGATGAATGTAATATTTTCTTCTTTCTTTTAATACATGTTAAAAGAAAATAAATTCACCATTTACTCATCTCTCAATATAGCTAGTGATGCCAGTGATTATATTAAAGTTGCTGAGATGAGATTGATGGTGAGGAATTTTGTTCATCTTAGTTACTACGCAATGAATTTTATGACATGTGCTATTTAACTGCGCGGGATTTACGAAGAATTTTCACAATTAAAACATTCCCTGGAATGCAACGAGCCAACTACCTCACTCCTCACCTGTCACCTCATTCCCTCTCCAAAGCTTCTAATAGCTTATTGAAATGTAGGATGATCCAAACTGCCTTTCTTTTGATGAATTATTTTCAACCAGAAATTGCGATGATCATACTGGATATACGATTTTGAGAGAGAGCCGAACCGATTTTCTGAACTGAAAAATGAGGGATGGCAAAATAAATTACATCAATACGCCAATTAACATCTGCTAAAGAATACTTTGAATTATAATTATGAATCAATTCTTACTTATTACTCGATTATTACCGTGGCTGTTTCAACGATACATTTAACTGAAATATGATTTCTGCACATATTAAAAAATAGAAACTAAATGTTCCATTCTTCCAAATCAGCTTCCGTCGAATTTTAAATACGTCGAAACTCTCTTTGCACCCTCAAGACGGACTTAAACAACCTTGAATACCAAAAATGATTGATATATTAAAGAAATTATTTGTAGACCAAAGAAAGAGAAAATCAAAGAAGTCATAAGTTTAGAGGAGCGGAGATCAAAGAATAGGCTAGTTATATTTTTTTAAAGTATACACAGTAGTTAAATCATTAGAGGAATTATCAAACAAAGTCACTATGGCAAAATTTCATGGCAGAAAAGACCATAGACATAAAGTTAAATTAATAAAACAGAGAACAAACATCAGTAAATTCTCTTTTCTAAATCGTGCTGTTAAGGATTGGAATGATTTGCCTGCAGGAGTCTTGGAGCCCTTCCCAAAACATCATAGGGAGTTAGTAAAAAGATTGGGTAAAACTATTAAGGATGAGTGAGTTTAATAGTACAGGTGAAGTAGGGGATTGCGGGAGATGTACGGTAGGGACTTGTCCCCGGGACCGCTACGGTAGCTGTGAAGGATACTGGGAACCCTGAAAAAACTTGTATTATGAGGGAAGGGAAGGATAAATTTGTAAATATATAAATACATAAATTTTTGTAATAAAAAAAATGTAGATGTAGATAGAATTTATAATAATATGGGTAATATATGTAACATGTGTTACCACAGGACGATTAGTCCACTTCTAGCATTTATAATAATAATAATAATAATAATAATAATAACAGAATTACTTTAAATCCACGAGTGAAAGGTTATATTTTAAGACTGACTTCCAAACAATCAATAAGCACCATTCTTTTTCTCATGATTGTATTCGCTTTTTTTGTCAATGTGCTACCACGGTATACTCAAGAGAAGTTAGCTGTTTTTGCCTTATTTCTCCATATCTCAACAGTCTATGCGTTCCTTTTTCTCTATTCGAATCTATTTCGAGGCCATTGCTGTCAAACTCGTATGAGTGCAGTTTCAAGTGATCGTCTCACGTGTCAAGAGAACGTTAAACGGAATTAACGTTTATGCTCCGCCAATGTAAACGGAGAAGTAGTTCCGATGAAACAAGTTGCTTTAGGGTAACAGTACTAAAGGGTGTGAAACGGGCAAAGTATTGCATAGGAAAGTGGATATTTCAAGTTAATTTTACTATGCAAAGTGACGTTTCAATACTAGAGAAACGCATAATTCACCGCAAGTTAGAAAACATATACGAAAACGTTTTAAATCAAGTAATTAGAATTTACGTGCGCTTATGTAAAGTCACGTGTTATTAATTTCTTTACAGGAATCTGCAGTCCAGAGATTCAAAAGTGGTATTGATGGGATTCGTTGGAATCCTTAGAATTAATTGGAATCAGAATTCCTGGAATTTTCCGAGTCTTCCACCTTCATTTCCGATTTTTAAAATACTTCGGAATGCTTTGTCCTAGACTCTTCTAACTTTATTAATATCGATAAATTGATAAATATTGAATAATTTTCATTGTTAGTATATCTAAAATCTGTCAATCTTAAAACCATCGGTACATCGGGTTAAAATACATTAAATAAAGAACATACTTCTTATGGGACCTTACTTTATTATGGGATCATCAATTTACATGCATAATATTGAGTAGTTAATGACAGTTGTACGATAGCGAGTATCTCCAGTCGTGTTGAGACTCTGTGAATAAAATGCGTTTTACAATCGTGGTATTATTTTTAACCTCTACGTTATTTGCTTTGTGCATCTCTTAGATTCAGATGCGTAATATTCTATGCAATCCTATCTACTCCAAAAAAACACGATATAATTAAAATTTGTTTTTTAGCGAAATGAAATATAATCTTCATTTGCATTCCTTACTGTAGATACTAACACAAGGGAAAAAATCACGGATAAGGATATTCCCTAAAATGTTCATTGCAAGATATTATCAGAAAAAGGCAAATATTTTCAAGTGACAAGTGATTCCGCAGAGAACTACTTCGTGAGTCTTCTATTATGGAAAGAAAAAGATACATTTAGTAGATTCAACTTAATACGTGTTATATTTGAAAAAACATTATTGAAAACTAAATAGAATAATATAATAGCATATAGTGGAATTATGAGTTGGAATCAACAGAGTTTATTTCTAACTTTTCCCACATCACTTATTTTTATATTTACGATTCGATAATCGTAATTAACATGGATTTATGGATATTTGAACGCAGGACAAATTGAAAATTGAGGCATAAAAAACTGTTACTCGTTTTTTGAAAGCAAATAAAATCATCAATTAAGCCATATAATGAATTTCCCCGTTAAAATTTCAACCAATATTAAAGAGCGAAAAAATGAGCTGAGAAGGGGGAGGAAATTTCATACTTGTTTATGAATTCTCATATTTTTCTTATAATTTAAGCAATTAAGGGTAAATATTTTATGCTACTGTATCGCGGATATGAAATTATATATCTTTATTCGTTCACAATTTTATAATCATTTGGCAACACTTTTACTTTATTCGCCGTGAACTTTACGAATATTTAGACCACACCAAATTAGACGGACCTATTATATAGAGGAAACCTATATATGTATAGGGAACAGTGATTTATTCCATGAGAAAAGCGAGTTGCGTACGGACATGGTGCAAAAGTATAGTCGGTGATGAAGACATTATTTATTTAACATACCTACTAATGTGTCAAGTTTCCGTTTATAAAGACAATATATGACGATATCTATCAGTATAGTCGTCAAATTTACCTTTCCTCTTTATATAGCCAATATTTTGAATGCAGCACAGTAGTAGTTCCAGGCTAAGACTCAATCGCGTGCAATTAGGTTCGATTCCGTCGCACATTACTCACCAAATGGTACACCTCTATTTCGATATCAAATGGTACACCTCTATTTTAATACATCACTTCGAGTTTAGAAATCCGGCTCTAAGAATTCCAATCCATTTTAAATACTGAAATAAAAAGTATCCTAATCTCCTAATCATGAAATTTAGCTGTAATCACTTTATCTTAAGATTTTTTCAGGAGAAGAAATCCTGAAATATTGTCCATAATTGACTTAATTCAAATGATAAGAATTTTTCAGAACCTTAAAAGGTTATATATAAACCAACCAACCAAAGGTTATAAATAAACCAACATAAAAATGTTCCGTGGTAAATAGTTAATGACTTGAGCAGGTTTTAAAAGTAATCATTAAAAATTTTTAAGCGATTTTTTTTTATTTGCCTCAAAGATTTTGATCAAATTCATGACGTCACAGTTTTTGAAATTTGGTTTCATTCTGACCTTATGGAAGCAGCTGATGACAAAATATTTTTGCGTCAGTTGAAGCAACTATACAGTTATTTTAGAAGAAAATAACTCTGTATCTTAATTATTTACGTTTCCATGGTGAAAAATATCCTGATAGTGACCTTTTTTTCAAAAAATACGATAAAAATTCGTAACTCGAAATCGAATTAAAAGCGGATACCCAAAGTCGTGTGATTCGGGTAGCCCAAGAGGAGCTCTATCCCTGGTTTTCCGATTTTTACTACTTTTTGGGTCACCCTGTATAAAGGATACTGTTCATAAGTTTAGGTGCATTCAAAGAATATGTAGATCGTTGAAGTTTTATTTCATTTCCGCTAATGAAGTCCCAAACAAATTCCAACGTCCCAAATCCTGACATAAATACATCAGAAACAATTATTTAATCTGATCTCCTTCTTTTGCTTGCATTGTTTGGTAACTGTTCTATATTTCGTGAAAATTCATATGTAATATTAAAGAATTCATTAAATGCTAAGTAATGCGTGAATAACCTGGAAGACTCTTGATAGGAAAAAATTATTAAGCATACTCAGATCTTAATCATCTAGAGAAATTAATAAAAGTATATCAATATAATCTTTTTAATTATCGAGTAAATTAATAATGGCTCAGTTTTTCCGAAACATATTTTAGTTTGAGATTCACGTAATCTGCTCCAATTACGAGTCATTGACTTCAAAAAGACGGATAACTCCCTTTACATGAATGATGGAGACTCCTTAGAACTTTCACGTGCTCAATTTATGCCACTAGTAAACGTGAATTAGTAACGGAGGAAACTCAATTAATGTCTGCAAGGCTGAATTGTCCGTGAAATCAGCAAGAAATTTCGCGAACCAGTCCTCGTGCTCCGTTCTTCCCGCCGATCCATTTCGGAAACCCTCACTCCGCAGCAAGGAACTCTCCCTTAGTGTTAAATGAGAAATGGGCGATGCCTCGAGATGGAACATTTGTCTCCTCTGGTCGCAGCCATCCGTCCCGCACTACATTTCAAGAAAGAGTTCTTACTGTCGGAGAGCGGTCGCTGTTCCCTCGGAAGAAACGAGCTCCTCAGCCGGTTCTTATCATGGCTTACTTGTGCGAAAATAGAAAATTGAGCATACAAAAAACTCGTAGCCTATGATAAACTCACTTGCTACGGGTTTCTTCATAGGTATGTAAAGCGCCTACCTCAAACTGAAGTAGTTAATCTTTTTGAAGCTAAACACGCCCGCCTTCATAAAAAAACGCAAACATATGTTTTTCATAATGGCAATAACTTACAAGGAAAAAAGTAAGGAATGATAATCTTGATAACGGAATTTTTCCATGGATCTACCTGTACTTGTTGTACAAAAATCTCTTAGTTATAAAATTTTATATACCTAGGAGGAACTCGAGTAGCAAAAACTGTTTAAATATTTATATAACTATTATATACTATTTCAATAACTGCTATGAATTTAATTAACACAAGTTTAATTTATACTTCATAACAGAGTTCAATAATTACAATTCCCCAAGATTTTATTCTTTTAAAATTTAACCGACAACATTTCTGAAAATGTATACATATATCAGTAAAACGTATTATCAGAGGGAAATCATTTACTTAGTTATATTCAAAGTTATTCCAGACTGAATTCATATTTTTATTCCCTAATTTCTCATATCCTCCAACACAAAACGTCCAAATAGATGGGAGGCGGAATTGTAAGCTTTAAATCGAGTTGAAATAATTTTAATAATTCCCAGAATTTGTCAAGCTTTAAGATGCGGCGTATTTCTCTCTCTCTTCTATGCTATATTTTCCGTTTCCGTATCATAAGAGCATTATTTAATCCAGAGTGTCCGTGATATAAGTGGCGTTATGACGCTATTTTTGGGAAAATCAGAGCATAAAATTGAAACCGGGAGACCATTAAGATGAAGGATCGCCAACGAAGGCGCATAAGAACCAAGGGCACTCGTGATGTATGCATGAATCATGGATCGCTCCTTGGAAACGGAGAAAACTCCATATTCATTACCTATTACGCGGCGAGGATGATGAAAGTCTGAAGACGTTTTAAATCAATTGGAAAATTCGGTCGAATCCTCACTGAGGCACGATCTACAAGGGAGATCCTGATGCGCATTTCATTGAGACGAATTCATGGGACACTCCGCATCGCAGAATACTTTCTCAAATCGTATTCGTACCAAAGAAATCACTTTGATCTCACGTACGAAAGGTTATCCTTCTTCGGACACATTAGCCTACTTTTTCAAGATCCGCATTCATTAAAGGTATTCAATTACGCGCGTGTCGTTTGATAAGGAAGGCTCAGGAACTTTGGAGACGATGAAACGGAAATATGAATGAAATATTTTTTGAGATAATTAGGGAAATATGACGACGACGGATAATTAAATAAAAATAAGCATCGGAAATGATTCCACTCGAGCGTGATTCGAAGAAGTGTTTAAGAGCTTTTATAAAGAACACTATATAGAAGTTAAAAACAAGTATGCTGTATAGATATTAGAAACTAAAATATACATTCTATACTTAAAAAACTGATTTAGGTTTTTTTCTTCCAGCATAAAATAATTATTTAATTAATTCATCCATCTGTAAGAAATGCACGATTGATCTTAATTAGGCTTAATAGAAAAATTTGATTATAAGCTAAATTAATTTTTCTATAATGACCTTAGCTTGTGTTTCAACCGTCGACCTATTCTTCAATTCCTCAAACTAACTCAAAATAAATAATATCTTGAGTTAACTAAGCATAAAATACTCCCATGAAGTTCACCTATTGATTTATTTCTGCTCATTACC
Organism: Sympetrum striolatum; assembly: GCA_947579665.1. NCBI lineage: Eukaryota > Metazoa > Arthropoda > Insecta > Odonata > Libellulidae > Sympetrum > Sympetrum striolatum. The sequence goes on along the minus strand of OX388348.1, from coordinate 78,206,208 downwards.
ATTATTGCTTTCCTTGTACTTTTTCTTGTGATCAATTTCAATACGCGACTATTTGAATGCATAGATTAACGGTTAATTCGGATTCATAAAGAAAAAATAACCCTCCCATTCTGGTGTAAGACCTGCGATATGTTTTAAGTACGAATGAAAATTTACCGAATAATTATTAAACGAGAATTAACGACGTTTTTTATAAAACTGAGAACTTAGTTAATGGGATATTCCCATAAATTACGTACAGTATGGAATCCTGGGCATAGGTCCTAGATATCTGATGCCGGAAGTAGAGCAGGAGACACTTTTGGATGCATATGAAGTTTTGAAAATCCTTTGTTTCCTCAAGAACATCATAGGCGTCTACTTCGTTAATATTGAAGTTAAGATTAAAGTTTTCCTCATAAGAGCTGCCGTAGTAATCTATTTGAAATCCGAAGTCGATTTCGCGTTCTTTCATCGGAGGAAAACATACTGAAACGCAAACAAATTTATGCGAAGAAAAATATTCTCTGAAAATAATCCAAAGACGTGGGAAACTGAATGGTGAGGGAAAATTTGATCGAATAATTCCGCCGCCAAAAATAACACAGAAGCGGATAGTGCTCTTTTCATCGCATACATATTTTGCATAAAGTAACCAATTTTGGTTGCAATGAAGTGTGAAAATAAAGCCCTCTTCGCCAGCTAAGAGATTTGGAATTCTATTTTCCATAAGACCGCCGCGTCGGGGATTTAGAATGCGGCTATATCATCACAGCTATCCGTATTTACTCCATTGCTAAGAAACCGTTTTCCAAAGGAAGAAAAGACGAGAAAACATTTTCAGAAATAGTTCGCTTCATACTCATAGCTCATAACTGGCTTATCTTGGTTTATTTCATCAGCATTCTATTTCCATGCGTCAAACGATACTTCAAATAAACTATATACAATAAACTCATAGTAATGGCTGCATACGGAATTTATTCAGCATTAACTATGCGGAGTATCAAAGTTCGCACAAACAAAGTCCACTTTTGTATTTTTGGCCAGCTTCTTTTTATTCTAGCCCACTATACGAAGTTATGTATATTATAATAAATGCTAAAATAAAAGAATGCTTGGAAGGTAACAATAATGAAATGTAAGATCAAAAAGATAAGTCATCGGTGAAAGAAATGGAATACATAAGAATGGAAAATAATTTCCTATTAACTCGAGATCTATACAGGAATGCACTTGCATGGTGTGGTTGCCTAACTCCAATATTCATTTGCTAATGTTTTATAAACAAAAGCCCATTGAGTTCAATAGTCAGACAAGTGTCCACTATTTTTAAGCAAAGAAAGTGCCCTGAAAGATTCGTGCAAATCCGTTTGTTATTAAAATAAAAAAAATTATTTCCCACTATACTAGTGATCCCTTTGTCGGTAAAATTTTAATTTTTCGAAATTGTTTGGCATTAAGTTGGCACGGGTTACCATAATTCAATCGCATTTATTAGGTGAATTAATAAGGCCAAATATAAAACTATATTACGTATATGGAGAAAGTAAAAATGGAAGGTATGCGTCTATAATTTTGCGAAAAAAATGTTTTCCCTTATGTCTTGGGACACCCTAGTGAAGAAGCATATGTAATTTACACGAGAATTATCTGTGTCATTAATGTATTAAGGATTAATGTAGATTAAAATAAATGTTGCGATATATTATGAAATAGATGCTTTCATTTGTTTTGCGCATATGAAAAGTATTAGAGGAAGCGGAACGGCAAAAATGGTGCCTAAGGATAAGATAAATGGTCCCTAAGCGAATAGTTGAAGGACAAAAAGCTGATTGAATTTAGTCAATAATATTAAAAAGAAGGAGATATGCGAATCAATGAAAATACGTGTGGCTGTATCTGAAACGAATCGTAAATGCAAGTATTGGAAAGAAAGGGGGAGTATTCAAAATGGACGAGGACAATACTGTGTATACCCAGAAAGCAAATAATAAATCAGTGATGGAATGAAGTTTTAACATAGCACAGGAAAGCGTGCAACTTAACCCAAGGTTATAAATCAGTGATGTCTGCATGTGTGGTGATTCAAACTAGATTTGTATATTCACTTTTTTCTCTGGATCCTTCGAAATATCCTTCACGTTAACCTTTTCCAGTACTTCCATGAAAGCTTTCATCCAGAACGGCTGTCATAACAACTTTTTGATATTACTCAAGTGTAATATGTGGATAATATCGAAGTAAATTACCAAACTCAATCGCTGTAAGTATAAGAGGAAAGCTACGTTTCTAAGCTGAGTTTTCAAACATCTCCAGCTGTACGCAGCAACATGAGATAAAATAAGCAGTGACGGATGAAATACATGCAAAATCTTATCAAAAATCACATAAATAGATAAGCTCAAATTTATTTAAATATCTCCATTCAGACAATAAAAAAGCGTGATATCTTTTATTTTCCCTCTTCGATCCTCTAATTATCGAATATATAATTTCTTAGAAAATTATACACAATCTTTGTACTAAGTTTATTTCGGATATTTAAGTACGTAATAATATCTTAGTAAAATCATTCCCAATCGATAAATAAATATAGTTTTAAGAGTTCGAAGACACACAAATGAGATATTCAATCAATAAAAAACGACAAGATAAATATTTGCAGAAAAAGCCAAATATTCGCTCATGCAGGCGGCATTTATAAAATAGTGTGATTGATTTGAGCAAACTTCAATGAGAAACTTCCGGCTTTGGTTGAAAAATGTATGCCATATCGTTGGTAAACGATTAAAGTCGATTATGTTGATGGCAGAGAAAGGAATGATTTCAGGGTGGTCCCGTGAGATTTAGAAAATTCTTATGAAAGCAAATATCATACGTATTGTAAAAGTTACCAGCTTTAAAATAATCATAAAAACTATCGCAGGCTTCTTATCAATGATATAAACCCATGGCAGAAACGTAAGGATCGTAGAATTTTTTCTTCGCAATGAATTGCTTCTGGTAATAACCATAATAGAGTAATGTCTAGCATGAAAATAGAATTGAGAGTTAAATATTGAAAAAATCATAAAATAGTCAAGGTCGGGAAGAAGCCAGTTTTAGTTTCAGTGTTAATCAACATCTTCTGACAATTCATTTGTTAACAATTCTGACGAATAAATTACAGAAAATGAATTATAGAAAATTGTAGGAGTCTGGGTGGAAACATTTGTGGATAAACTAGTCTTTTTTTAATAAGAACTGAATTTAAAAACCTTTATTGGTTTTTTAATTAAATTCACAATAAAATTAAAAATTGTTTGCATAAAATAATTTTTTGAAATATTAAGAAGGGTTAAATTGTGATTTGTCATTTTTTTAAATTTTGAAATACCTTTAAACAGAGGAGTTAAAATAAACTGATATGTTTCTGTCACGAAATGAGGAGTGCTTATCGGTGAAATCTTTTCAAAAATGATTATGTCTACTTTTTATTACATTATTCTCATAAATGTCGTCCATGACACGCTGTAAAATTAAATGTCATTGAACGAAGATCATTTTAAATACTCTCCTGTCAATATCATTCACAATTAATATTGTTGTTGAAATATTTGCCAAATGAGGTTAATTATTTCTACTGCATTATCCAATATGGAAATCAATCAATTACTGAATGACGTTCTTATTAACGTTCACGTCGCTTGATGAATAATATCGCTTTATGTGATTAAAACGTAATTATCGCAAGTTTGCGATTATGCTTTCTTTCATGGAGGTTATCCCAACTTGTATCCCAGTACTATGCCTTTTTTTTGAGAGCCAAATATGTTGCTAACTCTGAAAATTGAAAGGTTTTCATGAAAATCACCCGTCACTAAATGACACATCCAATAAGCGTCGTTAGCCCATTGAATTAGTGATACACAACCTCAACCGTACTAGTTGCCCTTGCAAAATGTAGCGAATATTTTCTGAAGCAATTAAACTATTTCATTTATAATTGGTCTCATTCGCATCTTATAAAGTGGAATTTAAAGATTAATCAAAACAGTAAAATCGTCGAAAGCTGTTGCGATAAACAGAATTATGAAATAATAGCGTAAAATATCATAGCGATGTGAAATGAAACGAAAAATAAGCCTTTTGTCTATAAACTCATTATCTATTTATTTTATACTAAATATTTATTTAAATATATAAACTAATTATATATTCGTTTATCACTACAGAGTGTAAATTTTGCATTGCATGGCATTTTTACTTCAATTATCGCCATTTGTCTATATGGAAACTATTTATCTGATAAGGAAAATTTTCAAATATAGATTAGTTTATCAAAGTTCTTGCGATCGTAAAAAATACTTTGTGATAAAAATAATCATAATAAAATTTTACAAATTAAATGTGAATGACATGAATAATGAGCTTTATATTAAGGAATTTATTCACAAATGATAAGAAAATAAATATACTAATTAATTTATGCACTAGATATTCTAATAGATGATTAAGTATAGGAAGGAAATTATAAACGATACAGATTCAGGGTTAATTTTGTGGTAGTTATTAACTATTAAGAAATCCATAGTTATGAAACCTTTACAAGACCACTAATTTATTTCAGAAAAATACGACCCAGGTTTTGTAGCGTCGCCACATCTTCAGGTGACAAAATAAGAACACTTCCAAATATAGTATAGGAAAAGAGGAGGGGAAGGAAGGTAGCAAGTAACGGAAGGAGGGTCAAAGGGGTCTTAGGGGGAGGAAGGTGGAATTGTGGGAGGGGGAGGTACGGGATGAGGGAGGTTACACAGCAAAGGTTCCTTTGGACACCTGAAGATGTAGCGACGCTACGAAACCTGGGTTTTTCTGAAATAAATTAGTGGTCTAGTAAAAGTTTCCTTACTATGGATTTTTTTTTATTTTTTTAGGAAATTATAAATAGTGAAACTAAGAGATAGTTAGTATTGTTTTTATGTGCACACTATTTTTAGAAACAAGGATAACCCCTCTCGAAGATGAGCCATGAGCATGAATGAGGCAAGCGAAGAGAATATATACACGCAGGAGGTAGAACTTTAACAGGAAGCAAAATTCAAATTTAAAAATTTGAAGGTTAATGAATGCAGGTGAATGCAAATGCATGCGTATGTTTGCTTTTTCCCGTTGACCCTTGATTTCCTATGAGTAAATCTTGATCACAGGAAACCTTTCACTAGCTTTTGATTTTTAGTTTAACTAAAAATTAGAAAAGAAACTATTTTTTTACATTAAAAATCAAGCTATTTTACTAAATTAATTAATGTTAAAATTCATATTAATGAAATGTCTCTTCAATCTTAATTATTTGTTGAAAAAAATCGAAATAAATCAATTCCAGGATGGTATTATAAGGTCCTAAATATTATAAAGTACATTGCCTTGCATTTTAATATATAAACTATAAACTTTTGTGTTAGAGAATGTTTTAATTACGTCACTAACTCAAACAGAGCATTTTGGTAAGCTTTCATTTTGAATTGACCGCGATGACAGTATACATACTATATACAAACTACATTGTTTTACTGATTTATTCAAAAAAAAAACATTACAGCGCTTTTTGAGGCTTATTCAATCATTTAAGCGCTTCAATATATTTATTTATCTTTATTCTAAAATTAAATTATAGTTTTTCCTTCCATAATGTTATCCTGGTGCTTTTAAGTAATCTGCATTCAAAATGTATAAATTCTGAGAATATACACAACTAAAAGTAAGCACATAATTAATAATAACAAAACGTCATTATTCGAGCGAGATTGAGCCTAAAAGTCTTCCATCCACGAACTTAGAAAGTATAGGACTGGAAACAAAAAATTGGAAAAAATTTTTGGCTCCCTTAATGTCCGCAGCCGCGAGATGGTAGCCGCAGATGGCAGCACTGAAGTTCGCCCTTTGAAACCATAATCTTATATGGAGTAAACGGTGGGAAAGCACGATTATGATAAATTTGTAATAAAGAGTAATATTTACCAAAGATGGATTTAAGAGTAATTGTTTTATCCATCAATAGGTACTTTTAAATTGAATACAAAACGTTTGAATAAGACGGATTAATTAGCAAATCCGAAGAATAGGTGCTTGCCTTATGTGCAAAACACAGGTAACTTTGTCGCCGTAAAACATTCTTCGTAAATCACTGAAAGGCGACGAACCGTACCGTAGACTTTGGCCGTTTTTTAGATTTTTTTAAAAATATTTCTGTATTCAATTACATTTTCTATGCTCAGAAATTTTAAATTACATGAAGGTAATTCTTATTCATGCAAATAGTATCTAAAACATTTTCTTAAACAACGGAATTTGTTTAAAAAATAAAGAATAGCTGCCTTAGGCACTCCAACCGATGGGATGATTTCGGCCACTAAATATGTATCCTAAATATCCCTTATAAAATGAACTATATGACTAATATTACGATCATTAATATATTTTAAGATCTTTAAATTATTATTATATTTAATCTTTGTTAAATAGGTACTGAGATAAGAAGTTATTGACTCATTATAACGTTTTTTCACTTTATTTATAAATTTAAAAAAATAATTATTTTACACATTTTAATTTTTTTCCTCCAAAAACAAAAAGAATAAAAAATTCTTGTAGAAAACTTCTACTCACTGTCACTCGAGCCATTTTATTTTTTTTTTTTCAAGCCTTAGAGTCAGTGTTTTGTTTCTACTAATGAATCTCCGAACCCAAACAATTTCTGGAATTATTTTCAAAGCACTGAACATTTACTTTTTACTGTTCAAATACGTTTCTACTAAAATTTGGATATCACGAATACTCATAAAAAATTTAACAGCACTTCCACTAATTTAATCTCTTTTTCACGAAGAAGCACTGTTTGGCCTCCAACTGTCTTCAAATGTTTCCCATCTTGCTGAGTGTTACTGACAGAAGTTAACAGACTAAGGTTTCGTTGACTTGTCTCGAGAATGCACGATTTTCAACTTAGTTCTCAATGACAATTGTACTGTCGATGTTGCAAGGAGCAAGACGAATTTGCTGACGATATGTCAATACAATCTAAATTCTAAAGGGCAGGAAAAAGTAGCTACTTCGTGAAATTTTAGTACTGCATAATTTATTGTACTACAAATTTACAATTTGCGGAGCAGTGCACGCGTGGCCGAAGTCACCCCTTTCTACGGTATCGTTGATTTAAGTTGGAAAGTGCGACCACGTTGTGTGAGTTGGAGATCTTCATGGTCGTTACTGTGCTTGAAGACTTTTGATGTATTTTAAGATATCCTTAAGGTATCCTTAATCTTAAAAATTCCTTGTCATCGTTGTATTGCACCAGATAAAGAAAAACAGCAATTATACTGTTTGCCAGGCAGCATTAATTCATCCGGGGGCATTCTCTTGCCATCCAGTAGCAAAGTTAACAAATATGAAAAGTATGGGGGGTTTGGTTCATCCTAATGTAAACCTTCATACTTTCGTCCTCAAAGAGGAGGAACAATTTGTAAAGCACTGTGAGTCAAATGATGTGCTTGAGCGCATAATTACAGAGTTACTTTAAGGTGATGAAGAGATAACTTTTCCATGCTTTGAGCACAGAAGTGAAACCATAGCATATATAATAAAATATTACGTAGCTATGAGGATTAGACAGCATGCAAAGTTTATAAATTTAAAAAAAGTGCATCGAAAAGGAAAATTGCGAAACTGTCTAAAACTTAATGTTTGGTCAATAAATTTTTTATACCACTCTATCCTTTATGTTTGTATATTGTATAACCTAACTTCACATTTCAGCCTCCCCAAGATAAAATGAAGTCCACGCCAGTCATTAAAATCTAATACTTTTGGATTTATGCATGTTGCAACAATATTTGACCGTTTACTCATTTCCTGGAGACTATTTCTGGGAACTTCGATTTTTTTTCAGGAAATGTATATACGAGGGTGGTCTGAAAAGCTTCCAACCCCAGATTTTTCAGACTTCTTCAGAAAATTTTCAGAAATTTTCAGAAAACATGTCGAGAAATGAAACTTTTCAGACCACCCATGTGCATCCTGCGATTCTAGTTTTAAAAGGCCTAGTTGAAAGTAGATGTAACGTTGGTAATTTATTAAGGATCAATTATTTTCTGTGTATCCAAGCAGAACACTTCGCTGATCTACGAATAATGTTTTCACAAGTTACTTGTGGTGTGCCCTGAAGGCAACCTGCACTTATTCTTCGGATTTACTAATTTGCCCATTTTATCCAATTGTTTTAAGTACTTATAAATGGATAAATCACTTACTCTGAATTCCATCTTTGGTATATACTACTCCCGCAAAGAAAAAGAGGGAAAAAGTATCATAATCGTGCTGTTTTTTCCATTCACTCCATATGAGATGATGGTTTCAAAGGGCGAGCTTCAGTGCTGCCATCTTGCGGCTGCGGACATTAAGGGTGTCAGCCGATTGTACAGTCGGCATATGGGAGCTTCAGGGTCGTGCTTCCATCCAACCCATATCGAACGTATTCGTTGGTAAAAATTGTCCTAATTTTTTGTGAGAAGCACAGAATTGAAACGACAGCTACATATAATTCAGTTCATTCCATAATTACATCAAAGCAGCATCGAAGCTCAATAAGCATGTTCGAATTAGAACGAAATATGTCACGAGCGTGAATCTTTTATGAAATTGAGTACGTGCCGCGAGTGACATGCGATGACAACGATCAAAGGCTGTCGAATTACGGTTTATTGCGGAATCTCGTTACGTCTGATGAATTGTCCTCAAGGACTCGATCCAATTATTCCAGTGTACATTTGTCAACGAGCGAAGACAGCATAATCTGGTGGAAACGAATTAACAGCTGAGGGAAGAGTTGCGCATTAGGCGACAGCGCATCCGTTAACACTTCCTTATGAGGAAAGAATGAAGACTTCCTGATAGCGAAGAGGGAAATGTGGGCCTAATTAAGAGTTATCTCTTCGGAAACACAACCGATGGGGAGTGAAATCAACACTCGACGAGCGATGCCGAAGATTGTTTTCTGAAGAAGACTCCTTGGAAAATGTATGCTGTAACAGTAGTAAATGATCCTTAAATTTATAACCTGGGGAAGATAAACTAACATAAAAGATTCCATTTTTGTTTACTATCATTATTCATTGCCTCTGTTAGACTACCATCATGTGATAGTCCCAATCATTGTCAAGAACACAACAAAAATGTTGCAGCTCTTAATACAAACTATTTATTCAAATACACATATAACCATATCCCATTAAAAAATCACCAAACAGTCAGTTTTATCGTTTTTTAGCTAATCGACGTACAATTTTGTCGAATTCTCCTTCATTACACGTGCAATTTACAAAAACGATAACGTAAACTTCACATTAATTTTACTATTTCACAATCAAGTACAACTATATACATCTGAACACTTTTATGTATTTCGCGTCTGAATATGTGTGATGTTTTCCCATTAACTTGAATCTTTCAGAAATATATCATTAAACGCTATATTTACAGAACCTTGCGTACGAGAACTTGCAATTCGTGATAAGCCCAAAGGAAACTTATTTCACGATGATTGAGCCCGAACTTGATTATTTAAAACTCGTGACCTTTTCATATTGGTATGTTTTTCCTGGTAAGAGTAATCTATGCTCTTTCCTTGTTAAATCCCTCGGTATTTGACCAATGAACGGATTTTGATGACGAACGGTGATTTAAATTAAAATTAAAAATCGTGATGTTTACGCTGTACCAATATTAAAGCGTAAATATCCACAATTTATATTCTACTGTGCTTTCATCGAAAAATGAACACTCCGTATATAACCAAGACAATCTTTCAATGACATACTTATGCGATTTAATTTAAAACGAAATTACGATTAAGTTCTTTTAAGTTGAATTCTTTCTACTAATATGTAACTCCACGAGGAAAAAATAATTCCCTTAAAGTATATTATAGCATAAAAGTTCATCTATCCGTACATTATCCACATAAAGTACTAAAATGATTTCATAAGACTCTAACATGTTTATAGATGATCACCCTAGGGCCAACATCCTTCTATTCCTTTACATAAAATATTTTTAAATTTCTGAAAATCGAAGCTCGTTTCATTTTGTTAAAATATTGCAAACGAATGGGGAAAATATACTCAAAAATTGTTGTTATAATTTTCCATGACTAGCAAAATAAATTTACCAGGAGTTTATAAAATGCTATTCTTATAATAATAATAATAAATCGTCTTTATTTGGGCGAGATTGAGACTAAAAAATCTCTTCTTCCATCTAACCCATCGTCATTAATTATAAAACAAGAAGTAGAAATAACTAGAAGAGGTGAATGTAAAAAATCTAAGATATTCTTAGGAAAACAATTCACTGCTGGAAAAAACCCGCAATCTGGTGCATTGTCATGTGACTGTAATTAAATGAATTTATCTGTGAAACTTTCAAAATTGAATAATTCGTAACAATTTGTATTATTTAACAAAATTTATTTTTTATCCTTCAAAGATTAAAATTTCTTCGAATGTAGAAAATAATTAAGAATGAATAGTTGTTCTCTTAAAGAATAGTCCATCATTCTGATTAGATATTTAATTTGATACAATGAACAATAAAAATTGTTACAAGGAAAGCGCATCGCACTTCCTGTTTAAGGCCTCTCGGAGAAGCTATTTCCTCCCAGTTTTTTGTAGCGTACTACGCTAAAGTTTATAATCGTTTTTCCTCAAAGGGCAAACTCGAGTAACCCGAGGGCCTTCTTTCGTTGCCCACGCTCGTTTGATTAACACTGCAATCGCATTGATCACCTCCTAAGAATACCCGTTAATTGGCGGAGTCGCCGAGGTGTGGGAGTTTTAGAGGAATCCCTTGTTCCGAGAAGCAATTAATTAGATAAATAATTAGGGCAGCCACCCTTACGGAAAATAAAAGAGATCAATGTCGGATTTGCTCGAAGGGAAACGTATTGATCAAAATATTCCACCAATTTTCGCCTCTCAAATCCGAAATATTTTAAAAGTGTTTCGGAAAAAGAACAATTTTCCTTCCTCGTAAACACGCTCAAAAAGACGTTAATGAATGCTTCGAAAATCTCATCAACAGAGACTGCCATAGTATCCGTAGTCCGTACTATACTACTACTTTACTTTATACTTTTTTGGATGAAAACGGATCCGAAAGCGGAATGTAAATATTCTTGTACTGGAAATCTTCATTTGCATTACTCAAATTTTTAGTTCTCATTCTAATCAACCTTAACAACTACTATATTCACTATCCATGAGCATCAACAAGTTGCAGCTCAAGTATTAATATTTAAATTTTAAATATTGATTGCGAATGATGATTACGTCTTTGTACATCTGTCTATTTAGCTTGAATTAGCAAGTACTTTAATAAGAGTTACCTAAGTTTGAAAGCATCGAATTGCATTTTAGAGGTAATACTGTGATTATAAAATACTTAAATATCCGGTAATGCCAATTCTTTAATTAATTTCCTTTTGAAAGGATTTGCATAGCTTTGTGATTCGATTAAATCATATTTCTAACTATCGCTAGAATTTGAACTAGATTAATTGTTAATTTACAATCGTTAATTAAAAAGATCGCGAATATTCAATCGCAAGTCATTGACACGTTAAATCAAATGAATTAGAGTCGAATATTGCTGAAGGCAATAATACTTGGAATTGCGCTGTTTTCATTGCAGTATTTCCAATCGCCTGGGATTAATCTCCAACTTTGACATGATTTCGATTGAAGTGCATATTTTTCCTCATATGTTCTTGCGCACGAGCAAATATGCACTATAATATGGATGATACGCAGGTGGGAGATTGATTTTTACTGGCTTCTTGTTCATATTGCTTTTATGAAATGTGTGGCAAGTGAGATTCCATTCACTAATTTGATTAACGAAGCAGTTAAGTATTTGATATGAAAAGTATTCATCATAAAATGAACAATCATTTCTAATTGATTACATATCGGAAATGTTTCCATCTCATAATCAAAATATTATTTTTATTCTTTGATATCTACAAAAGAGTATGAATAAAAGATACGCAGATTAATTTAACTAATTGATGCTCAGAGATTCTCTGGTTTTTATCTCTAGAGTCGAATGTTACTGTACTTGCTAATTCAAGCTAAATTGACAGATATACAAAGACGTAATCATTAAATTAAACAAAGGCATTTGAGAGAATCATGCGTGCAATTCGTAAAGACATGAATTGCTTTTAGTCAAGTGATATGCATCAGCGATTGTTTCCCTGCACTAATTCGGGGTTAAAGGTTTTCTCACCGTACCTGCTTCAACATTGATTTCCTGAACCCTAAATGTTCCACCACAGCACCGTTTTGCCAATTGAATAAATATTTATGAAACTGCAGATAAATATAGACGATAAAATAAAAAACAACTCCGAACACTATAACTGATAAACCCATTAATTCGCCAATGATTTCAACTTGTGCAACCACAAACATGGATAGTACCTTACTATTTCCAGTTTATTAAAAAAGTCCAACTCGTACATCAGTGTCAATAAGAAAATTGTCACTGAAATGTCTATGTCTATGTAAGAACCCTGCAAGCCGCCTTTCGGCGTGTGGCAGGGGGTGCAAGCACCTTGACTCTATTTTCCTAAACGGTTGCTTTCGCGTATAGTTCGCGGAGTAAATGAATTTTTGAAACGATTCGTTTTAGCATCTATTTCCCTAATCTTTCGGGCAGTATCAGCACGGCCCATATAACAGGAAATATGTAATTGTAGCTACATGTGCAACCAATTAACTGTTCACACGTGATATGAATTTGGATTCTTCATTGAAAAATTACAGGTATAAACATATGATTAAACGCGATGCATAATAGGTTAGGTTTTGATGGTTTTGATTGTGAGACCCTTTCTATGATAATGATGAACATCGAAATAACTACATTGAACTCTTCAGTACACGCACATGCTTCGGTATTCCTAACTAAGGCACGAAGCCGATGTTTCGATACAGAGTGTCATCGAGTGAATAATAAAAAAGTATTAAAGCTAATATACCATTTGCAAAGGGAGTGGAGTATTAATCAGGGTTACTGGTATCAATGCGGTGGAATGAGGAGTGAAACATGTGTATTAATCATTGTCTATGTAAGAACCCTGCAAGCCGCCTTTCGGCGTGTGGCAGGGAGTGCAAGCACCTTGACTCTATTTTCTTAAACGGTTGCTTTCGCGTATAGTTCGCGTAATAAATGAATTTTTGAAACGATTCGCTCTAGCATCTGTTTCCCTAATCTATCTTGCAGTATCAGAACTGCGCATATAACAAGGGGGTCGCATTATATCGATTACATCATTTGAGAACGTAATTTCTCTGAACTTATTTAATAAATTTATCCTTTGAATTTGTCTTCTATCTTCTAATTATTCCCATCCCGCGTCCTGTAACCTCTGAGTGACACTCGCTGTTTTATCGTAGCAATTCTTTCCATTCAATCACCATTCTCATCAATCATTGTTGTAAAATTTTCAATAAACATTTATTGGGGGTTCAGGAACGGATTAATCTATTTTCATTTGATATTCATCGCAAAATAGTTTCAGTTTATATACATATCGGATAACGAACGGCCTTCAGACAATAATTAAATTCGTGGATCGAAGATTTTGCAGTATATTAAAGATACATTTCTTCTTTTTCGCTGAGCAAAAGATAATTGATATAATAATCACCATGGAAAATGAAATAAGGCGGTAGAACTATCATCCTTTGTTAAGATTCGTCATGTCAATACACTGATTTCATGAGAACAACCTCTTGTCAGGAAGATGAGGTTATTTCTAGGCCTAGGGCAGTACGTCTACGGACATTTGAGATAAAAGGGTTTGCGACCATTGAGGTGGTGTTTCTCCGATGTACTGCATGTCCGCATGATGTCCAACAGCGTCACTTTCCGCCTCTTCGCCGTTTTCTCGATAATGACTTTCCGCCCTCGACATCTTCTTCCCATTGTTCCTTTCCCTTTGACCTCTCCTCCCTTCGCCTCCTTTCTTTTCAATCCCGTCTCTCTTTTCCGCCTTAAAAATAACCCCCCGCAATGCACCGCTGCTCATCAAACTTTAAACCTCCACCTTTCTTATTTTCCCTTACAAATCTCCCTCGGAGTGCTTCCTTAGTTTCCCAATCTTTGTCCAGATCCCTTTCCTTTCCGACCATTCCCTGTTTTCTATTTCAACCTTTTTTCATTCATTTGCTTCTTTGGGGCAGAAAACGGTGCCCTAAGCTCTAAGTGGCACGGGATCTAGAGACTAAAAAAGGCCTTCTCCCCTAAAAATGCTACGTTTGCGAATTTCCCCTTAACCTTTAGACCTATTTTTCCTCATCGTCGATCAAGGAAGATATTAAGCGGTAAATTAAAATAAATTGAAATATATAGTTTGCATTATTTTCTTGAATATTCCTTATAAATAGGAATGATTTTGACCCTCTTAGAATAAGAAAAATGATAAGTTCCTACCACCTTGCTATAAATTCAACCACTTGCAGCACCACAAAGTTATCCCAGTGGGACACCAATAGTTTGTAACAAGGAAAAGCGAACTTGTAAAAGTTCGACGGGACCCAGTATAAAGTTTGAAAATTATTGAAAATAGTAATTAATACTCAATAATTATTAATCAAATAAATCTTGCGATTGAATTTTTGTCAACAAAAATGGAAATATGAAATTAACTCCTTCCTAGGACGCGATAACTTATGGCAAATTAGGTAATGAAAATGACAAATTAACATTTAATTACATAATATAATATACGAACATATTTTTGAATGAAACCAGATCTATTTTATTATCCATGGAAACCATTAATTAACTATCAGAGAGCATATAAATACATTTATCCTATTAAAAATCAGGATACATATAAATTTAATGAAAAATGTATTTTAAACTTTACTTTTCTCCCTAAAATCGTTCTTTCGTCGGATAGGAAAATTGGTACCTCATTGAATAAGCGCAATAGTGACCACCATTCCAAACGTCATTGCTTAAAACATCCCCTTTCTTAAAGTTAGACGTTATTTTCAACAAAATATTTCCCATTCTAATAATACCAGCAAATTTAATTATTTTGTAACGCAGTCCCTAATTAGACGAAGGATAATTTTCTGGGTATTCTTGGAGCATCTTGTTTACGGAGGTTCCTTTATTCCTATTCTTGGAATAATTAGGACGGATTCAATTTTTTCGGGGATATGAACTTCAGGTTTAAATGTCCTGCGGGGTTTCGTGCAAAAAGGGGATATGAAAAGTTGAGCTGAAAAATGCAAGAGGCGCTAATGCTTAATTTCGGGGCTTCTTCGCTTTAATTTGGCTCTTTTTCCAACAGGTCTGCGCAACTCGTGGGCTTCCGCGGTAATTAAAGAGAAACATCTGAAAGTCGCCCTCTTTTCGCAGCGGATTATTAAAACGGAAGGACAGCGAAAAGAAACACAGCAATAGATGAAAATGAATGGAAGCCTTCCACGGCATGGACAAATCGTGGATATTAAGGCAAATTAATGTATTTTTCACCGAATTTTGAACATTTCAGAGATACAACAACAATATCGTTCAAATTTTTAACTTGCTAAAGAATATGAACTGTTCTTACAACCATTTTTTCCACTAGTGTGTCTATTAATTCATATTATCGTAGATAATATTATTATCAGTATTGTATCACAACCTTGCAAGTATAACTAAATGTTAAAGTCGCAAGAAGCTCAAATACCTCTTTGAAAATATACCATGTTAGTGACAATGAATCAGTTGCAACAATTATATCGTATAAATAAAACAGCATAAATAAACTCTAACCCTAATCTATATTTTTTTCTTTCTCTCCATACGTAGTATAGAGAAAGTATTGTATTCGCGAAAAAAATCAACCTCCAGATTTCAAAGGAAATAGATGTTTTGGGGCCCATAGAGCTCTTTTTCGCTATTTTCCCGAACATGTCTGCCTGTGTGTCAGTGTGTCTGTGTGTGTGTCTGTCTATGGTAAAAACGTTTGTGGGCGCTCTATCTTACAAGGAATTATCCGATCATTTCCAAAATTCATATTTAGTATTCTCCTAACAATGCCAAGAGTTGATTAGTTTTTTATGAATATCGCTTTACCGGAAGTTATGGTTTATCCGGAACAAAATTTTGTTTCTTAAATATCTCTGTCAAAATGCAATGTATGTATACACAATCATGTACAAAAGTTACAGATAATGTACAATACTACAACTTTTGTATGAAACATTTTTTCGTAGCACTGATTGTGTAGGAGTTATTCTTGAATAATTGTTAACTGGAAGTTGTTGTTTATCCAGAAATGGAAGTTTTTCATGCGTATTCTGACAAAATACAATTTAGATATGTACAATTACATACAAACGTTACAGATAATGTATTTTACTACAACTTTTGTTTGAAACATTTTTCTGTATCAATCATTTGTTTGGAGTTATATTACCGGCATAGGCTTCTGTTTTCAATAAATATGGTGAAAGTCATGTGTAGGCCACATCAGATTTTTATTTAGTATCTATTCATAATATCTGTTGTTAAATATATCGATATCTGATGAAGGAAAAGTGAAAAACTTGTACACGATACCACAGAAAGTATTGTTTCTTCCAACATTGCATTTTGATATCAGAATCTATTAATTTGAATCAAATATCCTGTATCTGATGTTTAATCGTTTTATTTCAATGCATTGATCTATTTTTCTAATGTTAGTTAGTTACAGTCAGTTGTATTTCATCTAATTGTTTTAAAATTCTCAAGTAAATATTCCACAGATTAGATGGAAAAGACAAGTTGGTCTAACCTTGAGAATAAAATAATATTGCTATTTTGTTATTTCCGGATGGATGCTCTAAGCAATTGAGTTATCTAGTCAGGACATTTAAGCATGCCATGTTGGAGTACATATTGTATCTCAAGGAGATGGGAGTAAACAAGTTTATTGCAAGAATGAAAGTGATTAAATGGAATGAAATAAGGATTAATGATATTGAATGAATGTGAACGAGGACTCTGCCAGTCAATAAGCAGATGCTTACACAGGCAGATAATTATAAATTGTTGTAACAGTACTATATTCAATGTTGGTAATGCAATTTAAGTTAGGTGCATTAATTAAAGGTGTAAATTAGAATTATTATAGCAAGGAAAAAATGGCCACTATTTCTAAATGATGTTTGGAATATACATTAACGTAGCAGGACATTCCTTTTTTGCGGAAAAACTACCATACAAGCATGACTTTAATGTCAACTAACGTTAATCTCAATATATTCGAGATAAATTTCAAGTGAACGTAAATTCCGCAAATACACCTCTTCTTAAAAAGTATAAGTGCCCCCCCAATCCTGAATCCTCCAATTCAATATGAACGGAGGGCGTGTAGCAATTCCTGGAGCAAAGCCAGAAATGGGGAACGTCAGAAATGATCGGCCAAAGAGCGAGGGAGGTGAGTGCAGAACAGGCCTCCAACTCAGCGGAACATTTTTTTCCGTCCGCGGCTATAAATTGCTTCGTAAGGAAAAAGAGAGACTTCTGGCGTTCCAATGAAAGACAGGTCCTGGCCGTATAAAGAAAGAATGGCTCCCAGGTCAAAACGACAAGAAAAGTGCAGAGAGACGGATCGCCGCTCGTGACACCCGCAGAGAGAAAAACCGTGGTGCGGACGCCTTCTAATCTCTCTGAAATTTTTTAAACGACCTCTCGTGTTACGTAACACTTTGAGGTTTTGCATACCTTGGGTGTAATTAATTCCAACGCTGTGGGAGATAAGGAGGACATGCCATGAGTCATTTATGGTTTTCTTGATAAATCATGGCAACGAATGATCATTTTTCACGGGAATAAGCACTTGAAGGCCATTTTGAGGGAGTGTACGAACCTCGATTTAGAAGATGCACCCACTGGGCGTTGCTCTAACTTTTATTTCGGCGGGCCACATAAATCAAAGGTTGGCAATGAGTATTTCAAGAACTCTATATTTCCTAAAGATCTTTCTTTTATGAACTTCGTTACGCTTAAGCAACTAATGAGTAGCTGCTTTGAAACGAATCGCAGATAATCATGCACAAAAGTGAAGTTCTTATCATTCCCAATTGTTTAATGATGCTCTATTGCTTCCGCTAGTGATATCTTTGAGAGACAGATGAAAGTATGAGATGAGCCGCATTGTCCGGGACAAAAGTATTGATGCCTCTGATAAAGAATAGGAAATAATTAAACCAACAAATAAGATTTAATGAATTGTTTCAGACACGAATCAACAAGAATACGAAGTTCAGGAAATAGCATAACTAACAATTATGACATAATTATAAAATTAAATTAAGACATATAGCTTATCTGAATCGTTTAATTAGGTTAATGGTCTAAAAATAATTCTTAAAACATTCGCTATAGGATACCTAAATCTCTCAAAGTTGATTATAGTGTGCACAGTTTAATAAACAATGAGATTCGACGAAACTCATTGTTGAAAACTTTTTTCCGTAACCACAAAATGATTTGCATTTACACATCGACCAAGGTTTCGCAGCGTAGCTGTATCATCAGACAAGCAAATATAAATTAGGTAGCTTTTGTACAAGTTGAAAAACAATGTAAGCGAGAGAGTGAGTGATATTTATACAAGTTAAATTACAAAGTAAAGAGAGGATGTGGGAGGACAAAGATCGGTTGGGGAAGCAATGAGGAGCCACGAAAGGTGGGGAAGGGGTAGTGAGTTGAGGGGAAATTAAAGAAATAAGGTATTGAATTGGAAAGGAAGAGGGTGGGGTGGGTTAGTGGGGGGAGGAAAGGTGGTACTTGAAGTTGAAGCAGTCGTGTGTGAGACTGGCCTCAGTCGTTTGGGACGGCTGTAACTAGGGGTTCTAAATCGGGATCCCGTACGTAAAATTCATCCGGGAATTTCCCGAGAATCCACTGCATTTTCCGGGAAAATCTCGGAACTGAGCAAACAGAATTTTTATAAACTTACTAATCTTAACAGTGAATATGTTCTAGTTTAGAAACAAATACACACAGGAAAATTACAAATTACTTTAGTGCGGTAGATAATTGCGAAAATGCTTTATATGACATATATAAAATCCTTTCATCTACAGCTACGCAAATACCCTACTAGACGCCTTGAGGCTTGTGGCAGGGGGATATTTGTGGATGGATTTTCTATTAATGCAATAACACACAGTGCATGTATTCGGTACTCACTTTCTGATTAATGTATGTATTTGCCAAAAAACCCTCATTCGGTTATGAAAATGGTTCAAGAACAATATGCTATCGCTAAGAAAATTGTAACATCAGAAATAACTAAAATGAAGTCGAATAAAGCCAGATTCAGTATGACATTAGATGAATACACTTCGCTAAGAAATCGCCGGAATATAAACATAAACGTACATGCAAAGTCGAAATTTTGGAATTTGGGTATGGTTCGCATTTCCGGGTCAATGTCTGCAGAGAAAATAGTGAATCTTGTTGAAGATGTACTATCTGAATTTAGTTTATCTCTTACAAAGGACATCACACTGCCAGCATAACTGATGGTGCTAGTGTTATGGTTAAATTTGGAAAGGTAAGTGGGGTTGACCATCAACTATGTTCTGCGCATAACTTCATTTAGCTGTCTGCGTTGTTCTTTATGAAAAAGGAAAATTTAAATTTGACCCGGAATCTGTTGAAGTGAGTTCCTCTGACAATGACACCGATTTAGAAGAAGAATTCACAACAAGTGTGGAAATATTCAACAATGACACACAATATTACGGAAAAAACATTGTCTTGAGCGAACATAAGTTAAAAATTCCCACTATTATTGGGAAAAAGAGAAATATAGTAAATTTATTTCGTAAATTCCCAATAAATAATGAGATATTGCAAAAACATGTACCTAACTGAAAGTAAGAAGTTGCAACTAAGACTTGATTCGAAAATGAGATGGAATAGCTAATTAGATATGTTGGGGAGATTTTTATCATTAAAGTAATCTATTTAAAAGCTATGATTGATATAAAGATAACTATAAACATTTAAGAAGAGGAATTTAATGTACTTAATGCAATTGTGTCATCACTGCGTCCTGTCAAGATAGCAGTGGACCGACTTGGTCAAAGAGATTCAACATTGCTAACAGCGGAAGGTATATTTAAATTTATACTGGATGATTTGTCTGAACAGAATACTTATTTATCCGCTCAAGTGAGAAAAGCCTTACAAAAAAGAATGGAAGAACATAGTAATAAGAATCTAGTCGGCCTGTTGATGTACTTAAACTGTCCTCATTATTATCAACAAAATGCAAACTTTACGCTACCCAAAGAATGTGAAATAAAAGCCAAAGCTATTCAGATGATTAAGAGACTTTTTATAAGTAAGACTGAAGATAATACAAAAAATTCAGAGGAGGTTATGGAATCTGAACTACTTGTTAGATCCTCAGAAGTAAGCTCTTCATTGATCAGACCATCGTCCCTGATAAATAAATTGGATGCCGCAATTGAAAAAGCAGTAAGCACTAGCAAAGTAAACAGCGATTCCTCGAACCCTGGAAGCATTTCTACAGAAATAGATATCTTTGTATTAACCGGAAAGCGAACATCTAGGATAAATTATTTATTTGAATCTTTGTTAACTATTCCACCAACGTCTGTTGAAGTAGAACGTGCATTTTCTGCGGCAGGTCTCTTTGTTACAAAACTACGCACAAATTTAAGTGACCATAGTGTAAATAATTTGTGTTTTTGGGAAAATTACTTCAACAATGAAAACTAACTAATGGGTGTACAGTGCTGACCTAAAATATTAATATTTCTCCAAATATAAGAGTTTCTGTTTAATCATAATTTTGGTAATAAATTTATATTATTTATAAACATGTTGCAAAAACTTACTCTATTTGTTTTGATGCTGCATTCGGTTAATCATTAATGCCTATTATTCCTAATATATAATTTATTAGTTAATATCTTGCTTTTTTCTTTACAGCGAATGAATCCCGGAAAATTCGCGGGATTGGATTATTTGAATCCTGGGATCGAGAAAAACCTGGGAAATGTTAATCCCTAGCTGTAACACGGCGACAGCCCAGTCTATAATTCCTTTACGGCTGGTGTGTATGGTTCTATTTACTTCAATTGTTTAATACCCACGTACCATGGTTTTTAAACCGTACAGCGGTTACCCGTAAAGACGAAACCGTAATGTGTGAAAGGGGACGAAGGGGTCCTTTTATGCTGCGTTCGGTTGCGCTTTGTCTGGTCTATTGGAAAACATTCGCATCGTATTTAGGGTAAATTATTATTCGAAAGAAGTTTTTACGAGCTGTCTCGTTTCGACGATCTTTGGATCTTTACCCATACCGTTCTATGCATAGAAAATGCATCCAGAAGTTGTGAAGCGTTCCCTGTTTGCGTTATCTCCAATTAAGATAGAAAACATCCAGAAATAAGTTTAAGTGTTTAGTCAATCGGACTGTGAGGTGTCCATAACATTGATAAATCAAGAATTATCGAAAATTCCGAGTATATTAACGCTATATGCATAAATGTTCTCCAGTGATCTTGTAAAGTGATTATGTAAAATGATTTTTCAATAAATCTTTCTCTATTCTTCTCTAAACCTTAAAAATAGTTTTAAAGATCTTGGTCTTTTAAAAAACATACTAACCCAAACGTGAAATAATTGTAATATAAACAGAATTTTGATTAATTTGAGCGGATCCCACAACAATCCTATCGCCCACGCAGACCCTCGAGACGGCTTCGGTGGTAAAAATGACAATAGATTGTGAAAGATCTCTGAAATACAACTCTAATGGATCGACTAACGGAAAACTGGTATTAAAGCTTTCTGCGTCACTTGCTAATTCGCTAACACACTCCTACTCATCTTCTTTGAAATTTTCCTTCGTATTTTCCTTTCAGATAGCAGAAATACATGCTTCGATCAAATTACTGCGAACCGTTATATTCCCAGAGGGTGCGCACCGAGATGTTGCCGGGCGAAAAATCCGAGAAAGTGCGCTGTTCTCTCTAGCAATACTTCACGTGGGAGTGCACGGCTCCAATTCCCCGATTTCCCACAATAAAGACGCGAACTTCTTTTGGATGCTCCACAACAGTTCTGCTGAGGAGGTCGTTAAGGCCCCTCCTTTTATTCGCACACGTAAACCTTCCGCTAGAGGCCACTTCAACTGCAAACGAGCCCCGTCCTATTCTTGGGGTGGACGAACCCATTCAGCCGCGATACGCACAAGTTGGGGACGCCAAGTCATGCGTCGAGCGCATAAGTTGGGGGCGTATGAAAACTGATCTCATTCGAAGAGAGAGAGAAACATCACTTCAACGAAAACACATAAATGCAAAGCAAAAATAACGCACGGAATAATAAGTGGTTATGGAAGGAGAGTATTTTTAAAAAGGGAAAACAGTAATCGTCAATGGGATTCCAAACACCTCCCTTTCGCCACTTTCACGCTTTAATACTCCTTTCAGTTAGAAATCGTTCACAGTGCACTAGTGTCAATATGTGCATCTGCTTAATGAGATACATATTTGCTAACCTTATTCATTTCCCCTTATCAGTTAAAGTGATAAAACTTTTTAATTTATAAATATTTCTCAAACTTAGCAAAATACTGTTCAAAATATGTTTAGAAAATTGCAATCAGGATGAACAGTTGCAAAAAGGGTTCCATGTTTGCTATCAGTGAGCATCAGCCTCAAAAAATGTGCCAAATCGTACTGAAAAGATAGACTCAGATATTATCTTATATCTATTCTCATGAATGATTTAAGTTAACCAATTCTTTCATCCGTTTGGTAACAAAAAATAATGAGAATATTTCAAAACCCTTGTAATTATGATAAAATTTCGATTAAATGAACGTGTCAGGTCTGAATTCACTCCCACGTCACCATAATACGATAAACTAAAACAAATCCTCGAATGTATGCATCCATATCAGACTACATAAATGTTATCTTAAATGGGTAATAGAACAGAAGCCGCATATTAACTCCCATGAAGTATCATTGGGTGACCTGCGAGGCATACGAAGCATTTAATCTCCCAAATTTATGGCTAAAGGCGAATTGGCACGACCAATGCAAGCTATACGTAATTTCAGACGTTGATTGCATTACAATTTCTGAGTTACGAATGATTCCACGATAAGGCATAACGAAGCCCGAAATGCGCAGGTGTTTAAGCGAATGCAAACAGTGATTACTGACTGCGCTTGAACGCGATACAGTAGAAGTGAATGCGAGAAGGTGATTCCAGTTTTAAGGAAATAGACATGGCAACATCCCTTATAAATTTTTAATTCGCTTCAGTTATAAACTAGATGCTGTACTTTCACGAAGTTAATTCTGCAACGCAAAAGTCACGTATCTTTCGCATAATCATCCAAGGCAGAGTTTCCCAAACTATGTTCCGCTGAACCTGAATAGGTGTTCCGCGACAATTTGGAGTGTCAATGGAGAAGTGGAGAATAAAAGACAATAAATGCTTTATTTATTCATATTTTAAGTTTTTATTACAATATCATAGTTTTATATTAAAAAATAATTACCCAATAAATAATCTGTTGTAATTAAATGATTTTTTATTTTAAAAGTAGAATTACCTAACCTAAATATAAGCTTAGCGTTCCGTTAAACTTCCCAGGTTTTGAAGTGTTCCATTTCAGAAAAAGTTTGGGAAACCGTGATCTAAGCCATTTCAGGATGTAAAAGATAATTTTGTCGTTCGTGTGTTTTAACAGTTGTTCAAGTTAGATTCAACTATAATTCAAAACTAAAGAGAGTAAAATGTATAAAAATTTCTGGAATAAAGAAGCATCTATTGGATGAAATTAATGGAAAGCAATGTTACCGTAAAAAGAACAGAATATACTTGCACTGGGATGGAAATGAATTAGTTTAATCTGCTATTCCACTCATATAAAATATTTATGATTGTATGATTTTGAGCTCGGAAAGTAATACTCTATAATTTTTTAAAATTGTTCTTTAGAGATTATGGACATCATAAAGAAGAGAGTTTCGTCGCCATTAGCAACAAAATGCTTTGGAGAGGGGATGAAGCAATCATTGCCTTGTCAGGAGATGCGATTGTCAATTTGGGAAAGAGAACTGGTCTCTCTTTTTAAAGAGAACTTTTTTCAATTACCTTCCCGGAAAGTTGGAGATCTAGGTTCGAGTCCCTGTCATGTTGATATCTTTCTCTTTTGTATATCCTCGAGGAATAGATTAGACCTTAGTAAAAATGTTTAGCAAACAATGTGAACTATTAACTCTAATATTTAAAAATATGAGAACGTGCAATTTTCAGGAAATACGCAGGATTGACGGAAACATGCTTCGACCACTTGCAGTATAAATCATCCATCTCATCTTCTTCTTTTAAAGCTCCAATTTTTCGGCAGCTCGCAAACTGCGAAATTCAGCACTCCGCGAACCCCAAAAAACAGTAATCTGGTCGTCGGCCGCGTTAATATAAATCATGTCCTTTAGCACCCAATTGAGCCGCTAAGGGATTAGAGATAAGGGACGGAAACTCCTTACGCCAGCGGGAATGATTCCATCTTTCGTGGTCCAGCGGGCGATGTGATCCGTCGTGATGTATGATGAAAAGAAGAAGATATTACGGTCGGAAATCTCCTCCCGGAAATGAATCTTCTTCGAAGTGACTTAAGTTAAATCTTATAATACCGAGGATATCAGAAAGTCAAATTATCCTCTAAGAATAACTACGATAAATATCTATTATGTTAGAGCGATAGGAGCTGACTTGGCGAATTCCTGGTTATTGAACGTTTATTTACCTTTAGAGGCCGCTAAACATTCTTCTATCATGAAATTTTATCTAATAAAGAACCGCAGAAGACATGTTGAACGCATTTAATACAATTGGCTCTAAGATCGAAACCATCCGATGAATCGTATTGACATTTTGGATGATGTCGGTTGGAAGATATAAGCATATAGTCAAAATACTAACTTCCCTCAACAACACCGCCTTTCTTCAAACGCGGTAACTTATTGATCCTTCTACAAAAATTCCTCAATTAAGAAAATCTACCAGTAAAGTACCAATTTGATTGAGTAATCCAAGCTTAACATTTGGCAGTATTTCTCCACTATGTACACTCCTGGCCAAAATTAACGCAGCACCTCCCTAGCGATCCTAACGACCGGTGCCGGTGGTGCGTTAATTTTGGCCAGGAGTGTACCAGAATGTAAGAGCAATATCATTGCGCAAACGTTTGTTCTTTAAAGTTCTTCTTCCTTTAACATTAGAACTTTCGATATTTTCTGCCTGAGAAATAATTTTAGTTTATGCGAATGAATATTATTGAATTTCACTCCCGTATTATGATCCTAGATTAGTAGCCGGTGTGCTTTAACTTTCACGTAAAAATGAAAATAATTTACCGACGTTCTAAACGTCTCCCAGAAAGTCTATGCAGTAGACAAATAGTCACAGACAAAGCTCTTTGATACATTCACGTGATGAGCGAATGGAGGATGATGGTCACCAGAGAAAAGAAATGTCAAGATGAAGACGCGAGACATCAAAGAAGAAGCGACATTCGGTTGAGATTTGCGGAATCTCTCTTTGCTCTCTCATACGACTCTTCAGTACTAACATGAGACGGTTCTCCAAACAGGAGATAGCTCTACGTCATAGCAAACAAATGCAGTTGTAATACCATCCTTGCCATACCAAGACGTTGCTAAACATTGGATAAGAATTGTTACAATATCATAACGTCAAATATTAGTTCAAACTTGCTTAATGAGTATGAGTGTTATAGTTTTAACATTTATTCCTCATCCAACGTCGTAAATCTAACTATAAGGTCCGATTTTAGAAAATATTGGAATCTGGAACTCCAACTCTAAATTGCGTCTCTATGTAAAAGAAAAACACAGAGGTACTACACGGGGAAATTCGAAAAACTAAATGCAAGAGCTATTCGGTTCCAAGATTAATTGGATTTAACTGTAGTAAATTGGTTTTATATTGCATGCATCTCCTCTTATATGGTGTTTAATAACCTAAATATGTATATCTAGATATAAATATAAAAATTGTCTTAGAAAAGGAACCGTAAATGGAAATAGGGATCTGCAAAAAAGACTCATAATCACAAAATAATACTGCAACCATGTTTGATTCGATCCATTTCACTAGAGTTGTTCATGATCGCTATATGTCACACTCTCATTGTCCTACCACTGACACTCATTAGAGAATAAAAATAATGTAAAATATATACACTAACCTTTTTGCAGCCCTTACGGTTCTAACTATTCCTTTCAAGAATAATGTGTTTAATTTTAAGCTTAGTGACCTCAATAAGGCTGACGGATTTCCACATCCATATCCACAGATTTCACACGTTGAATCTAAAACTATATGATAGACCCTGTTGATCATAGAAATCATCTTGACTGTCATCCCATACAATGAAAGGCCAGCTTTTGAGAGCGAATGTCTCAGTCACCGACCAAAATGTATCATCGAATAATTAAACGCAATAAAGAGCAAACAAAAGATTTCATATGATGTAACAAAAATATAAATAATTTAATAAAAACCTTAATTCTATATTGTACTAAACTCATATTCAATAGTAAGATATGTCCCTGTGGCGCAGTGGATAGCGCGTTGGACTTCTAATCCAAAGGTCGTGGGTTCGAACCCCACCAGGGATGTTACCTTTTTAAGATCAATAGGATGGTAGGCGGCCAGTTTTTAACAAATTTGATGGAACAGGGATTCAAAGTTTCATCCTAGTAAACCCTCGTAATACGTCAGAGAAATAATGAAATTTATTGAACTGTTTTTTACATTTTATTAAGTAACTGATTATAACAGTATTTTATCGTTGTATTTAAAATTTAAATTTAATTAAATAAACCTCTATCGGTAAAAGATTAGGATTGTGTTATAGAGGCTAATTTTTATACAACGAGCTTCCGTTTTGACTACATTTTGCTGAATTCGGGAAACGCAAAATAAAAGTTACTGTCCAAATAGCAATAGCATATTTGATAGCACGTATTAGCCAAAGCCAGAGGAATGGACTTGGTATGGGAATTATTATGTTCTAAATTTATTGATGCCATGCCCTTCCATCACATTATACACCTACGCGTAATGTGAAATTCGATAATAATACATCGTAATTTAGCAGTCGACAGTCGATAAGTATTTTAAAGAAAAGAAATATACTTAAATGTGAAATATGTGGAAGTTATTTCGTCGATGAAAAGATGTTATTGGCTGCCTGAGTAAAACTCCCTTCTTTTTGTTATCAAAAACGATGTATTGAAATAATTGGAATAAATATTAATTCCATTCTGCTTGAAAATGTGAATAAATATAAGGCAGGATAAGTAATCGGACGTTAAACTGAATATTTGAAGTTTTACTCTGATTTTAAGTTCGAAGACGGGACTCAGCCTATACAAGAGCGATACATGCAGTGTGCAAAATGAGCTAAAAACAGTAACAATTAAGAGTGCTTCTTCCAAACGGAGACTTAAATATCTTCGTGTAATATAAATATTCCATATTATTAATACATTTTATCGAAGTAATACTATTAAAGTTTCGTCGCGCAAAAACGTATTTCTTCTCGAAAAGTACGTTTCAATTAAAAAAGGTCCAAAGAGGACAGCATTTAAAGATCCTGAATACATCAAGTGACGTCAATTACATTTGCTACAGTATATAAGTTTCACACGCTCGCTTCAATCGATACCTCTTTCAATTCTACTCACAATTTTCAGGAGGAATCGATCGCTCCCAATCGCCCATTACTCTTTCCTCAAAACCCATTCTATTTCAAGAACACTTTCACCTCCAAACCTTACTCTTACAAAGTTTGCCCCTTCATCTCTTCAATGAAATCGAAAGCGCTGAAAAAGTTTATTGAATTCATAGACAACATAGATTAAATTATGTTTCTTGAAGATACTTCCACATATGAACAAAAATTAATGAAGATTTTGTTATAATTATAACTTTATTACTATTAGGTTGAGACTACTGTTTTTCTTCTTTCATCTAGCCATTCGTCCTAGAAATTTTAAAATGATTTCATAGCATTTTAGAGACGTGCACGGAATAATATTAATCTTTATTACGGGTAAAATTGCCCTCTAACTTTAACGTAACATATATAAATACATCTATAGCGACTTAATATTGCAAAATGGTAGAGTATGTAATGATATATAAACTGATTATAAACTTATATCATCCATGAATAGAAAAATATCATTCTTATTACACAATGAAGAATTTCAGAGAACATAAAAATTGTAACAACATTTAAGAAAAAAAAATAATAATAGCTAAACACGATATTATAAATGTTTACATGGGTAAAAGAACAATAAAAAATTGTAAACAGTATAAATTGAAAAATAAAAAAAGAGTGAAAGTGCTTTTAGGGTTTAAAAAACACGTTCTCTCTCACCGAAGATGAACGCTCCGTCCACTTGTTTACCTGGAAGTCCAACTGTTAGAGTTCTGATTTCCATTTTAACTGACAAAATGGGCCATTCAATCTTACTACACTGGCCGTGTAATTGTATTTCTTCATTTTATGGTTTATGTCCATAATTTGAGCGTTGAGATATATATTAATGTGAAGATAAGCGGATGACTTGAGCGCACCGCTCTCAATGAGGAGAAAAAATAGCAACCAAGTAAATGACTACTAGTTAATTTCATCAAAATGAATATTTGATTCAGAATAACCCAAATGAAGTTATTGGAATTAACATAAAAGTATTAGATTTAGTTTAATTTCTCGAGATTATCCTTACGACCCTTACTTCATTTATTCAATAACTTAAATTTGAGAACGATTTTTATAAAATATGCGGTAAAGCAATCAAAAGGATCGGCATTATAAAGCGTATTTTTCGGTAAAGGCGTTTAAAAGGTGAGTGAGCGATGTTGTTACACGTTGATCATCTGGAGTATGCGGCGATCTCTGATATTGCAGCCCGAAAGTTTCGTTTAGTTTAAAAAAATGTTACGATAAAAGGCGAGCGGCATGAAATTGCTCTTAAGCGTAATTTGGAAATCCTTGAAATACTACTTTATAGATTCAGGGAAAGTATATTTGCAAAAAAGAGCCGGTATTATGCGACCCCCTCTGCTGCATCCACCGATCAGATAATGAGCGTAAATTAAGAGAAATTGATGCTATTATATTATACACTAGCAGAAGTGCCCGTTGATTCTCAACGGGGAAATCCCAATTAATAATTACTCTTGGTACAGTCTTGATCGTTACACTTGCCTCATAATTTTAGGTGGATGGCTGATTCCAGGCTATAATATTTTCCAAACCAATTAACAAAGCAAATAAAATTATAATTATGTCTACAATGTCACCTAAAGATTTAATCTCATATTCTTTAAATGAACACTTTCTTCGATGATGACAAAAATGATTTAAAGATTATAAAATATATTCGATGATCACATTAGGATAAGCAGCACCACCTTCTCGTAGACATTTTCTGAAAGGGAAAAATGCTTCTCGGAAACGATAATTAAACTCAAATAACAGAAATATATTCTAATAGGCCCTAACGTGACACCCCCAGTAAAAAAGGTGACTTTGAACGTCAGTGTCATGGGTTCGATGCCAGAAGGTTACAATATCCCGATTTTTTCCATTTAAATGATGTTCGGAAATTTCTAAAAAATACCTCCCGGATAGGTAGAGAATCAAAATTCAAGGAGCTCACAGATATGGACATTATCTATCGAAACCATAAATCGCTTTTATAGAAAATGTCCTGGGTTCGATGCGAGGACGATGCAAACATCTCCAATTAAAAATACATGGGGTAATTTTTAATATTTTTTGGTGCATTTATTGAAACGATAGGAAGTTCTCTCTTACCTGGAAGATGTATATTAAGTCACGGTTTAAGAAAACAATTTTAATAAAACCATAGACTTCCTGGTCTCGATGCCAGAGCACATTAATATTTCTCACATAAGGAATATATGTGAAAAGCAGAACGTCGTTTTAGGCAGTTGCAGCCAATATGTCTGCTTGAATTTTCACATATAATACGCTGTAAAAATTTCATATCATTGACGTTTGTGGTTTAGCCTGTGAATTAGTATCCTATCTGGGTATCTATATACGAGTGAAAGTTGCTTGCATATTGCAAGAATATGAAATGTATTTATAATCTTCATTTACATTGCACGTTTTGAGTTTCAATGTCATTGGGAAGAGATTAAAATATTTTTTTAAATCTTAGCATTTTCTAATTTTGTAGACGCCTGGTGTCGAACCCAGGACTTATTAGCGGATGCAAATGGGCTATTATAACTTGATAGGACCTGATCTTCGTAAATGCTAAGTTCGAAGTCCATATCATACCGGGAAGGTCCTGAAATAAGACTCCATTATCCCCGTCTGAAATGCATAGGTCAATGTAAATGGCTTTCTGGAATCGAACCAAGGACGATCAAGGAATCTTAAAACACGTATTTGAAATGTTTCCATGATATTTATTTATATGACAAGTTTTAAGATTTTATATTATCGGGAAGAGGTTCAAAAAATTCTTAAACATCGTAACAATTATTAATTTTAGAGACCCCTGAACCCAGGACTTATTGTTAGTTGTGAATAGACCGAAAGACTTATTAAGACTTCATTTTATTTGATGCAAAGTTTGAAGTCGATATCATGCCGGGAAGTAATTAAAATTTGTTTCTGTTATCTTCATAAGAAATGCATAAGGACATCCAGTAGAACGGAACTCTAATTTTCCCGCGCTCTCTTTTCCCGCTCTCTATTTTTCCCGCGCTCTAGTTTTCCCGCCTTCTAGTTTTCCCGTCTCTAGTTTTCCCGCCTTCTAGTTTTCCCGCGCTCTAGTTTTCCCGCCTTCTAGTTTTCCCGCCTCTAGTTTTCCCGCCTCTAGTTTTCCCGCCTTCTAGTTTTCCCGCCTCTAGTTTTCCCGCCTTCTAGTTTTCCCGCCTCTAGTTTTCCCGCCTCTAATTTTCCCGCCTCTAGTTTTCCCGCCTTTTAGTTTTCCCGCCTCTAGTTTTCCCGCCTCTAGTTTTCCCGCCTCTAGTTTTCCCGTATATTCATAACGAAATGCATAAATCAGTAAGTTGATCACGATGCTCGTAACTATAATTGAACGTTGATATTGCTACTGCAGCTATAATTTACGCAGCATTAGATATTTCTATACGGTTCGAAAAAAAACAGAATTTTTCACTTTAAACAATTAACAATAAATTAAATCATGCAATTTCATAATATTGAAACTAATAAACTATATGATGAAAAGACAAAGCCATCTATATGAAGATTACAGTTATAAACAATGCAAAATATCATTACAATACCGGCTATTAATGCTACATAAGTATTTTAAACGTTTTTAAATCTGATGCAGTAAGAATTTTCAACACAAAATAACATAGTATTATAGTGCAGTAGAATAGACTTTATTCATTTGTGATTGCAAAACTGAGAAATTATTTCAAAAACTATTATACTTGTGTCTATGATATCCACAATATACTGCGTTTCAAGTAGGGGTCTCCAAAATTTTCAGCTTTATTAACTATCAAACAGCAGATGCGGCCCGCGGGCAGTAGTTTGGATTTGGATTGAAGTAAGGGATTACCCATTCTAGTACAATATCTTATATTTTTTGCGGTCTACAGATAACTGAAATCGCTTTACCTTTTTAGGCTTTGAAATGTTACTTATTCGCTCCTAAACACTCGTCGCTCAAATCTTAGAGGAAAAGACCGATTAAACATAAGAAATAAGGACTTCCGTAATTTCTGTCAAAACTCAAAAATAATATGAGAGATGTCCACAACTTACCACGTTATTATTTTAAATCAGTGGAATTGACAGTGAGAATGCAAACTCTATCAACGTACGAATATCGAAATCATTTTATTTCACTGAATATTCAGTTAACAATTACGTTACCATAAACAAATCTCGGTTTTCACAGACGCTTAAAAAAAATTGAAAAATCAATGAAAAAATGTTCGTACCTTTCAAAGTGCGTTTCTTCACAGGATATTGTTTGTCACAACAAATTTTCAAATGCCATTCAATTTTTTCTTCACCATAAATCTTCAACTCTTATTTTCAAAATTTATTTTAACTGGCCATTGATCCGCCATGTCTTCTTATAGAATTATACATGAGTTCGGAAGCAACAATCGCCTTGATCGTCAAGGGAATGGGTTTGTTTACAACATGAAAATTTAGACGAAATTTTCGTATATTTTATCAAAATTCTCGCAATTTCAAATCGCATACGATATTTCTCAGCCAAAGTAAGAATCTTTATTCTATTTCCCTTGTTTTGAAATATATATATATATATATTCAAAGATCACATTAGGATAAGCAGTACCACGTTTAAAGTTACATTTTCATACAAGTACAAAGGGGCCAAATGAATCAAGCATTAAACGTAAATGACAGAAATAAATTACATTTCACTCAAATAACCAACGATGAATATTCTACACGGAAAGTAAATGTATTTTGGAACTGCCTGGTATCTCAATCTTAAAATGTGTAACATAAACACGAACCACAAAAGTTATCGCAATGTCAAAATAGAAACAAAAATTAAACACCAATAACAGAAGGATAGTAAATGAATATGGAGTGGAAGCACTTTAAAACAATGAATAAATCAATTTTTGCATCCTTAATTTAACAAAATAAAATTTCTTTACCTTTTTGATCTATCATAGGATGCTGGAGGTCTGCTACAACTTAACAACTCGCCGTTCAACTCTTCAAGGATTACAAACTACGAATCTGGGAATTCTTTTCTTTCTTCGCAAACTCCATTTCCGTAATTTGCTAAATATACATCAAAGCAAATAGATTAGATTTAATACTTAATTCAGAAGAATATATTCTTAACATCCTCAACTTACCAGGATATTTATACGCAATAGTTGAATTGATCGATGGAAATCCATTTTCAGTAAACCACTGTTATAAAACTCATTTCATTTTACGAAGAAGACGGTAATCAATTAAGTTGATGTAAATAAAACTTGGTTGCTACAGACTCGTCAACAAAATTTGAATTTAAAAAAAATCATATCGTCAAGGGAATGAGTTGTTTACTACATGGAAATTTAGACAAAATTTTCGTATTTTTTATCGAAATTCTCGCAATTTAGAATCGAAGACGATATTTCTCGACCAAAATAAGAATCTTTATTCTATTTCCCTTCTTTTGTTGCTCGTTTAGACTCCTTACGACCGTTCTTCCTAATTTAGTTTTTCAAAAGAATTGAAGCCTGCAACGAAAAAAATGAACTCTGCATGTATTTCTTATGAAAAAACTGTTTTAGTCGTCTGGGATCGAACCGTGGACTTTAGGCAAATTTAAAGTATCACTTGAACATCCCCGGGAAGACATTTAATGATGTTTAAAGTTAGAACATCGTGCGGCGTCTAGTTTTCGAGATTACGTGGAATATACATACACACATACAGGCATTTTTATATATATACGAGTAAAACGTAGCTTGCATACTGCAAGCAGATCGGCAATACTAATTTCATATCGGTATCATATCGGGACGGTCCTCAAAAGAAAAAAAAAAGGATAGAAATTTTTCTTAAAATTTGCTGACATTCCATGTCTGGCATCGAACTCGGGCCTTTACTGTGAACTTACTATGCAGCACAATAGAAGATCACCATCTCTAACTATGTGTGAAAATTCAAGCAGAAATATTGGCTACAACTGCCTTAAAATACGTTCTAATTTTTACGAAAGTAAATGGTTCTCTGGATTCGAACCAAGGACGATCCTGGAAATCTAAAACGTGTTTCTTAAAGTTATTTATAATCTTTATCTATATGCCGAAATTTAAGTTTCTATATTATTGGGAAAGGTTTCAAAATAATTCCTAAAAATCGGATCAACTTCTGATTGCAGAGACACCTGGTGTCGAACCCTGGAAAAATTGTGAAGTGTTAATGCACAGTTTGATTTGTAAGTACATGATGTTATTTTATGCAAAGTTTGAAGTCGATATCGTTCCGGGAAGTACCTAAAATTTGTTTCCTTTATCTCCGTAAGAAATGCATTGAGGAATGTAAATGGCCCTCTGGGATCGAACCAAGGACAATCAGCGAATACAAAAAATTTGATTATGAAATATATTTATGATCTCCAACTCCATGCCGAATATCAAGTTTTCATGCCATCGGGAAAGGGTCCAAAAAAAATCTTAAAAATCGCCGTAATGCTTTTTAAACGGCCGATTTTTGCCTCGACCTAGCATCGAACCCAGGATATTTTCCGTAAAACTCATTTATGTTTTCGATAGATCATGACCATATATATTGGCTCCTTGAGTTTTGATTCTCTCCCTATCCGGTAAGTATTTTTTTAAAATTCCCGAAAATCAACGCAATGTATTTAAATGGAAAAAATCGGGACTTTGAGGCCCTCTGGAATCGAACCCATGACACTAAGGATCAAAATCGCAATTTTTCTGGCGGTTGTACCTTACGGCCAATACGTGGTAAAAATTTCGAGTCAATGACGCCAGTAGTTTAGCCTGTGAATTAGTATCCTATCTGGGTATCTGGGTATCTGGGTATATACATGAATGAATCCGGAGAAGCATCTATATATAATAGATAAGATAAGATTATAGGACAAGTCGTTCTAAAAATTCATTTTTGGCGAACGATAAGCGATAATAATAGAAGTATTCTCAGCTTCTGGTGATTGCATCCCCTGCCAAACTCAAAAACCGGCTTGCAGACTATTTATGTAGATGTACTTCTATACAATTGAGTGCTAAATACATTTTTGAGGACTGAAACTCGGGATATTAGATTTATTTAATCTCCGCTACCAATTCCCGATTTCTCAATTGAGCGATCCGTTCATCTAAAGCCAAAAGAATGGAAAGTAAACCTTATTCATTTGGCAAGCCTCAATTAGTCTTGATACAAAAGAATATGCATGCTAATTGAAGTCAGAGCATATACCTATCGCTTTCAAATACAACCTAGAACCTAAAAGAAGGATAATTCCTGGTGGGGTTCGAACACACGGCCTTTGCAGTAGAAGTCCAACGCGCTATCCTTTACGCCTCAGGGACGCCTGAAGGGGCGATGCACTGTGCCTTAAGAATCTTGAATCCATGGAAGAATACACAACAGGTTTTCTCATCCTCTGAAGACGGGGAAGTGAGTTTGCCTACGACCCAAGACGCCTCTCCTTCGCTACGGATAGTCGACTTCAGCTGTTCCTTGTTTCGGAGCATTACATTTATCTGTCGCGCTTCAATCCACAGAAATGGTTGAGTACATTATATACGCCAGTAAGTTCATTTATTTTCATGATATTAAGACTTGACACTCTCGATTTCGCACGATAAATACTTAATTAATCTAATTTACGCCACATTCATATTGGGAATAGTATCGTGCGATTAAGAAATTGCATCCTACATAAGTAATGGTTTTTGTACTTCTGTTGAATATTAAAATAGCATCACAGTGTCTCAGCAATGCACAAAAATTATCGCATATTTTTATTTTTTTTAAATGTTTACTCGTAACATGATTTCCGCAAACTAATGATTTTATGACTGCGATTTGTTATCTTCAAAGTGAATTAATATGAGGATTTGTCGGTTTCCTCTTGCGGATGCGCAACTGGAATTTCGAATTATTTGGATTCCATTTTAAATTATACACATTCATAAATAAAAATAACGAAAGATTCGATGGTGGCATTCAATGCTCCCAAAATATTGTTGACCAAAGTAACAAAGGCACACTAGACGTCAGGGCGAGTTCTCATAAAATCTATTATATCTATAAAAATCTGATGTGGCCAACACATGACTTTCTCCATATGTATTGAAAACCTAAGCCTATGCCGGTAATATATAATTAATTCCAAAACAATTAGTGTTACAGGACAATGTTTCATACAGAAGTTGTAGTAAAATACATTATCTATAACTTTGGTACATAATTGCATATACATACATTGCATTCTGACAGAGATATGTATGAAAAACATCCATTTCTGGATAAACAACAACTTCCGGTTAACCATTATTTAAGGATAACTCCTAAACAATCAGTGTTACGAAGAAATGTTTCATACAAAAGTTGTAGTAAAGTACATTACCTATAACTTTTGTATGTAATTGTATATAGCTACATTGCATTCTGACAGAGATATTAAAGAAACAAAATTTTGTTCCGGTTAAACCGGAACTTCCGGTAAAGCGATATTCATCAAAAACTAATCAACGTTTGGCATTGTCATGAAAATACTAAATAGGAAGTTTGAGAATGATCGGGTAATTACTTTTTAAGATAGAGCGCACACAAACTTTTTTACCACAGACAGACACAGACTCACAGACAGACATGTTCGGGAAAATAGCGAAAACGAGCTCTATGGGCCCCAAAACATCTATTTCCGTCGAAATCTGGTCGTCGAATTTTTTTTCGAATACAATACTTTCTCTATACTACGTATAGGGAGAAAGTAAAAATGGCTGTATATATACCTAACCTCAAAAACTAGACGTCGCACGATGTTCTTACTTTTAAGATCATTAAATGTCTTCCTGGGGATGATCAAGTGGTACTTTAAATTTGCCTAAAGTCCACGGTTCGAACCCAGACGAGTAAAACAGTTTTTTCATAATAAATACACGTAAAGTTCGTTTTTTTCGTTGTAGGGTTCATTTCTTTTGCAAAACTAAATTAGAAAGAACAGTCGTAGAAAGTCGAAATTAATATCAAAAGAAGGGAAATCGAATAAAGATTCTTATTTTGGTCGTGGAATATCGTTTGCGATTCGAAATTGCGAGAAAATATATAAAATATAGTAAATGTTGTCTGAATTTCCTTGTAGTAAACAACCCATTCCCCTTGACGATCAAGGCGATTGTTGATTCCGAGCTCAAGCGTAATTCCATAAGAAGACGTGGAAAATGAAAGCCCAGATAAGATTAATGCTGTAAATAAGATGGACTATACGAGGATGAGAAATAAACATAAACGTTATCTATAATATTTAAAAAATATTATTATTTGAACATTAGCAATTGCAAACAATATCCTGTAATTTTTTTTTAAATTCGAATTTTGTTGACGAGTCTGTAGCAACCAAGTTTTATTTACATCAACGTAATTTTTTACCGTCTTTTTCGTAAAATAAATGATTTTTATAGTTAGGCTTTACTGAAAGTTGATTTCTATCGATCAATTCAACTGGTTGCGTATAAATATCCTGGTAGGTGGAGGATGTTTTGAATATATTCTTCTGAAATAAGTATTAAATCTAATCTATTTGCAATGATGTACATTTAGCGATTTACGGAGATAGAGTTAGCGAAGAACGTAAATATTTCCCAGATTCGGTGCTTAGAATCTTTAAGGAGTAGAACGGCGAGTTGTAAACTTGTAGCAAATCTCCAACATCGTATAACAGACCAAAAAGGTAGAGCAATTTTATTTTGTTAAATGCAAAAAATGATTTATTCGTTGTTTTTAAGTGCTTCCAATCCATATTCATTTACTATCCTTCTGTTATTGGTGTTGAATCTTTGTTTCTATTTTGGCATTTTGATTGCTTTTGCGGTTCGTGTTTATGTTACACATTTTAAGATTGAGATACGAGTCAGCTCTATACTACATTTATTTTCCGTATAGAATATTCATCGTTGTTTATTTGAGTGAAATGTAATTTATTTCTGTCATTTACGTTTAATGCTTGATTCATTTGTCCCTTTGTGCCTGTATGAAGATTTAACTTTAAACGAGATCCTGCTTATCCTAATGTGATCTTCGAATATATATTGATATTGTCTCAGTTGAAGATATTTTTCACTCAGAGTATATTGAATATGGAGTTGATGCGGCTTTGTAGACTTCATTGTAACTTATATTTCTTGGTATATTGAATTAGAATGTCTGGTATTTTCTATCTATCAACAATTATGAAGTATTTCCTACGATCAAGGTTGTTACACTGGTATTTATGAAATTTAACATCCCCGTTGAGAATCAACGGGCACTTCTGCTAGTAAAGACATAAATTATAGAAAAATAATCCATTTAAATCAATAATAGTCTGTAGATAAATTATTTCGTGAGGTATTCCTGAGAATAAAAGGATACATTGTGCACGAAGAAACTTTTGTATAAAACCACTTCTATAGGAAAAATGCTGCTATAAACCTACGGCAATAGTATTTTTATTGAAGCTATAATTGCATATAGCTTTGATAAAATAATGATAGAAAATGCAGTAGCAGAGTCAGACTTGGATAGCAAGAGAAGCAGTACAAGTATTGGCCTATGAGATGAGGCAAGTTCCATGGCTTGTTTACGTATGCCCCGCAGCTGTTGCATGGGCGAGCCAAATGATTCGTAACTTTATCGTGAATCGATTAATACAGCAGTTGCGAGGACTGGTCCATTGGAACGTGCATGGTCATTTGTAATCACGGAACATAGATGCTAACACTGTTACCAAGAATATATTAGCGGACGTCGACCTGATGAAACAGTCAGTTGAAAGTATACGGTTTTGACAAAAAGCTCTATTATAAATCTAAGGAACTCGGTTCAAGATTTATCGCGTAAAATATAAAAAAGGTATACTAAAGACAAAGACTATCTAAAGACCGTATTTGGAGACACCATCAAGTTCTTTTTCGAGAAATCTTCGGTGGTAACCGAGTTCATTCCTTGGAGTTAAGTCACTCCCGGAATGTTATATTGTTATATTTTTACAAAAAGTTCCCTTTTGAAAAGAGAGGTTAGTTAATCCAAAATATTGCAATCAAACTATGCGAAAAATAAATCACTCCCCGTTGACGGCAGAATATTTGTCTGAATTTCTCAGAGTAATTGCCCTTATATCAATTCCCTGCGTCACAATATATTTTTTCCAGAAAATTTGATACAATTTTTATGTTAATTCTTAATGAATAAATTAAATAAATACTAGTTATAATATACCTTTGAAAACTATTCGATGTGCTATATGTCACATTGTAGTAAATAATTTGACTTTTTTGTCCCAATTTTTTCAAAATATTTCCTATAAGCTTATTCCGCTGGTAAAAATATCGTCGCTTTTGAAATTCAAAGGTCAGCCTGGCTTGAAATTTGACGCGTAGCGCAAGCATGATGGGTAATTTCAAACGGATTTGCCTGTCATCCAAGAGTGAGCAAATAAAGAGGACGGTTTGCATAAATGTTCAAATAGCATTTATGTTGCACAAACTTTAATTTGCCTGTGAAACGATCAGAGAGTTTCACTGGCTTTTCACCCGAGTGATGATTCAGCAAATACGAGGATTTGTGTTATAATTCACACTCACCTTCAAACACCAGAAAGTCTTCCATCTTCAAAGGTGACTTGTGGATCTCTTTCCCTCGGTCTAGATGTTGGTGTTCCTCGATACACATCCTGATAATATTTGGCTATTCTGGATGCCTAGATTCGGAATAGAACTCTCCACGTAGCAGTAAAATTCCTTCGGCAGATGATGCAATTCCGAACATACGAGCTTCCACCGAGAATCGAACCCTCGATCACGAAAAGCACACACAATCACAACTTGACTATCCGGGAGCCATAGAAATGACACAGTAATTGTTTCACGATCTTCCCGGAACACACTTTAAAAGGAGCAATAAGCTAATTCGAACTAGCTTTCACTAATTCTTTGTTAACTCGAGCAAACTTTCACTAGTTCTCTGTATCATTAGCGTGGGTTTAAAAATGCTGCCGGATATCGAAACGAGACGAAATATGCGCGAACTGAATGCGTGAGAAGATAACGATGACTAAATGGCATTTACGAATGCTATCAAAACGTCAGAAGACACCGAAATACGCAAAAACCAGCATCGGATCTGCTGTACTGAGGCCGGACAACCTTCACCATCGCGAGTAAACGTACGATCTGCGAGCAAAAGAGGGGTTTCCACGAAGACACCAAACCTC
The DNA here is from genome assembly GCA_947579665.1 of Sympetrum striolatum. Classification (NCBI taxonomy): domain Eukaryota; kingdom Metazoa; phylum Arthropoda; class Insecta; order Odonata; family Libellulidae; genus Sympetrum; species Sympetrum striolatum. Next base: position 78,166,072 of record OX388348.1, on the reverse strand, counting down.
AAGCACTCGAATCGCACCCCTCTTTAAGAGGATGAGCCTTCGCTTGGCCTCGAACGGAGAGCCTCGGCGAGGGTTACGGCCCTAGCAAGTCCCTTTAGACATGCCCGTTCTGGACTCCATCTAACCTTACAGTGGTCACGCTTATTACGTAAGTGGTTTAGTACCCAGCGCTGCTAGGGGAAAGAGTGAGGTAGACATAGATCAACCACGACTGCAGCAACATTAGAGTGTAGAAGATATGCTATTTGAGATGAAGAAATAATGAAATTATTTACATTCCCCGCCCTATTTACCGATTGCTTGTATTTATCGGTTACTGTGGACATGATTTAATATTTTAGAACGTTTTTTGTCACATTTCTCCGCTGACGCTGTAGCTGAGGTCTGGCTCTGGCGTCGCGTTCAACTCTTCTATTCATCTGACCTTAAAGGACTTCATCCATAGTGCTTACCAGGTAAAAACGAAATCCTTCAAAATTAACAGATTTTCACGTGTGGACCACAATGGAATATAAGATATTATGATTTTTTAATTGGAATTCAACTTGATAATTATTATTAACACTAAAACCTTTATACCGGAAATCAAATTTTATGTGAAAACGTTTACTGGCTCTCTTTTTAATGACAATGCCGCATCAATTCCACATCGTTATCGGTATTCTTTTGTCAGAAAGGGGCGCTGCACGTAGCGGCACCAATTAACGTCGGAGGACGGCAACCGACAAACTAAGCTACTAAAATATGAAACCTACTTAATAAATGAATAAGAACCAGTTCATTCCAAACTTCCTAATTAAATAATTATTTGTATAGTGGTGGTGTAAAGAAAGAGAAATTTGAACACGGCTGTTAACGAATTACAGATTTAAAATCTCCAATAGCCGTCTTTGTCGGCGTTTCTCACCTCCTTCACCGCTAATCGGAGAAAAACGGAAGGCTCGGATTACCGAAATCTTGAAAACTCTCGAAGTAGAAGGCTATTGGAGATTTTACACCTCTAATTATTTTTAATTTGAAACTATTTACGAGATAATTAATTCATTCCTCTTTAAAATCTTAACTGTGTGATATTTCCTGACCTCGGGATGTGGAGAAAATTCATTCAGGGTCATTTAAAAGGGGTCGAAAGGGAATTCAATCGAAAAATTCATCCTCTTATTTGGGACACCTTTCCAGAATACGAAGAAGGCGGATTTTATGCATCCCGCGAGGTTTCTTCTCAATCATTCGCGTCACGGCGAATTCTAATGCGGTTATTCAATTCTCACGACCCTTCTCGCCGAGTGGATCTCTTAAAATACCCTTTGGGATGGGAGTTGGTAATGACTTCGACACCTCAAGAAAAGTGGGAAGGAAATCTTCGTTACGCTCATTTAACCATCGATGTTACGCTTTTAATCACTACTTCAGTCGTTTTTCAATTTTAAAGCACAGAATATTTATGATATTCTTGGCCTCAAAATAACGTTGTGCAGGTTGGCAAACGCCTCTGATCACGAACAAATCTGTTCACGAACAAATCTCTTCACGAACACATCTGTTCACAAAAAAATCTGTTCACGAAAAAATCTGTTCACGAACAAATCTGCTCATGAACACATCTATTCACGAACAAATCTGTTCACGAACAAATCTGTTCACGAAAAAATCTGCTCACGAACACATCTGTTCACGAACAAATCTGTTCACGAACAAATCTGTTCACGAACAAATCTGTTCACGAACGGACTCTCCGAATACGAAACGTCTCGAGTGATGAACGACGTACCGAGTAACGAACACGCAAGTCGGAAACAAAGGCAAGGATTGAGATTATGCGGTAGGACGATAACCCAATGGGTTGAAAAAATATGAATCCATATAGAGATTTAAACATACTGTTGACATATTTTATGGTGGTGTACGGAATAATGTGATGAGTAAATTATTATTATTATTATCAAACGTGAACAAATTAACATTGTAAAAGTTTAAAACAAGATTCATTTCGGTACAGGAAAGGAATAATCTATTTCAAATTATTTTCTAGTCTAAAAACAGCTTCTGTTGACAAACATTTCGAATGCCTTCAGGAACTAATTACATTCGGAAATCGAGGTTTATTTCTGTTATTTTTAAAATATATCGGTTTTAATTGGCAAGGACGCTCTGATATGTGAAAACAGCGAATTACCGGTAACAGATTGATTTCAGTCTCCATTGAATTAATTAAAAAGGCGACAAAAACAGTTAAAACGATAGGTATTAGACGCAAAGGTTCAAAATAGTTTATTTTTACTTTGACTAACTTTCTAGTTATTCACTTTTCAATGGAAGAGATCATTTTGGCAAAGATTTACTGATAAAAAGAAAATTTATCTGATGAAGTGTTTGAAACTTATGTTTAGAATTATTTTCAAATCATAAGAATGGAAGAATAAGAATTTGACCATAATTATGGAAACTGTTTCAAGTTGTTTGAATAGGTAGGCTTGTTTCACAGATGTGTGACATAATTATAAACGGGTCATTGTCTAATATATTCCAATTTTGTAAAATTCAATGAAGTTATTTTTCGTACTAAAATAATTATGACGTAATTGAACATTTGTTTTAAGATTGCTGTTCTGTTTTCATAACGTATTCTATTTATTTTTCTTTTCGTTAAGTATATGCTTAAATAATTATTTATCTATTTTAATCAAATTATCATATTCTTCGTGATTATTTAAATCAATAAGGGTTCATTTAATAAACCAGAAAGAGGCAATCAGGGTTAAAATATGGAAAATATGTGATGAAAATATCAAATTATTACCTATGTAAAGAGTATATATATACGAAAAAGTGATGCTTAGAGAACCAATTAATGAGTCCTTTTGATGCTTTCCTATAAACAGGCTGATTCGTGACCAATTAATCGGTGCATCGCTTATAAAGGATGTCTTTCACCTTTTTCTCGTGCATCACGGAGTGCTTCCCCATGAGAGCACCACATAGAGAGTGGCGCACAATGAAAAATGGAGTACAGGGTTTAAAGGGTGAAGCCGTCGTGGCTTATCTAGTAATCGAGGGTTATCGGCTTTACCGCGTTAAATTGCCTATAGCAACCTCATAAACACCATGGCGATAGCTTGCTAAGCGTCGGAGGAACAATGGGGATATCCGAGGGGAGAACTTATCTCAATTCAAACCTCTCGCTTAGGGACAAATTGCTCATCCGAAAATTTTAATTCCATCAACAGCTAATCACTACTACTAATATGAACTCTGTAATTTCCACAAAGTGATATGGAAATAACTGAATGTTTAATACAGGGACGATTCTAGAGAGCCTTTGAAGGTAAAAGCCTTATCTTAAAGAATTTGACTGATTACATTTTGAAGTTGACACATTTTCAGAAGTAAATAAAACTGATAGTTTTTAATTAAACTAAAAATAGTGACATTTGTCATGAAGTATCATAAAGTGTCCATGAATTATAGCACCCAAACTATACGAATTCCATAATGGTGGAAGTGTTTGTAGAATATTAATGGGAGTAAAGAAAGCAACTTTGTAATTTCCACAGTAAAGTAGCTGAGGAAATTACTAAGTTGCTTTCTTTGTTCAAATTCTTTATTCTTTTTACATCGATTTTATATATTAATGGGAGATTGCGGCCAGTCAGCCGCCATCTGATGAGGAGTAAATGCTTTCCCCGTATCTTTGATCATCGAAAGTATGTTATAAATAAAAATTGAAGATATATAGATATTGGACCTGGTTAAAATATATGAAAGGCATTTGTTGTATGAGAATATGAACTCATGTGCTATGTTAGTGTTAATATGGATAAGCTGAAAACTGATCAATCAGACAACAGATATGAAACAAGAGGAAAAACTATGTTGCAATATCCGAAACACAAATTAAAGTTATTTGAAAGTAGTAGTATATGGGTAGAAGGGTATACAACAAATTAACGATTGATATGAGTCAAAAACTGTCTACAGATCATTTGAAATTCCTAAAAACATTTAAAAAGTTCTTGATAAATAAATGTTATTATTCTGTAATAGTTTTTTGAAGATGTTATTGTAAATATGTAATATGATTTAAATTATTACTTCAATAATAATTGTTCTGTTAATGTATAAGGTAATGGATTATGTATATCATGTACTATGAAATGTAAAAAGTTTATATTTGTAAAAAAAAATTAATTGTACAGTACTGACGAGATACCAACCTGCAAACAGTGCCTTTCTGTGTTCTGTTAATGCTGCAGGTGTTTTGCATTAATGAAAAATTCCATTCTATTCTATTCTATGCAGTTCCGAGAATAGAATTCCCGAAATTGCAAATATATACACAGGTTTGTTTAAGTATCAGTGTTAGTGACGAAAATTGTAAATAGAAGTGCTAAATCAAGAACGTTGAGTTGTTGGCAATTTAGAAATATGTTAGTTTTTCTTAAAAAGACCCATCTTACATGTTAGAGAGTCCATCTACGAGGAAACTTTGATGATATCTGAAGTCCATTTTCACGTCATTCAAACGAAGATAAACAAAGCAGACGATTTCCTGCTGCTTCGGTCGATGAGCTTCAAATAAGAGGAAACAATATTCGTTTTAAGAACACATTCTTGCCACAAAAGATACGTGATAAGCTAAAAATGAATAAAGGGTAAGCAGTTTCGATGGTGTGGAAAAAATTTGTTAGGAAAAGTTAATTATCATTTTTTTATAAAGTTATTTATTTTATTAGTTACAATTGTAAAAGATAAATAAATATACTGTCAAACGCTCTTTCTAAATACATGTATAAACAAGATAAAACATTATCACATAACGATACATGAAATCTGTTTAAGACATTTGTATTCATTTCAACAAAGTAAAAAACTTGCTCTAACGTTACATTTCGTAAGTACTACTTCAAGTCAACATCTTTCCACACCCACTACTTGAAAAATTATACAGATGCAAGGTCTACCAGTAGATGTTTTAACATTTAAATAGCAACATTATTTTTTATTTAATCGCTCAGTACACTTATTACAATACAACACTGAATACAGCAGTATTATCCTATTTACAATTTTAGCAACATTAGCCGAAAATAATTCAATATCATAACTGTAGAAGGAACAAAAATAGACACAACACTCTACCATTAGAATCGCCTACTGCCGACATCCTCACCAGAGGAAGCACGACCGAACACTTCACCGGTTACTTCAACGAACCGCTGTCCTCCTTCCGAGCAGCGGCGTCGATGAGTCCAGTTGAACCCAAAAAGTTGAATCAAGTAGCTCGGGAAGCAGACGGCGTACTTAGCTTGCTAATCACGGACAAACGAAACTCACAAGAATTCTAACCCCTGTCCTCATGTTAGCAAATCTTGGGCACATGGAGGCGATTTGCTCCTCCGATTCTCTCCATAATTCATGAGATGACGAGAGAAGTTTCCGTGACGGGAGCTCTCCTGGGCAGCGAAAGATCACTCCAACCGCAAACTTGGTCCGGGACATCCGACGAGTCAGAGGCACCTACAAATTGGACGAATTAATTAATTCAAGATTGGAATATAGTAGCGGAAACCAAAGGAAAAGAATGAGTAAAGTGTGGAAGAACTTAAATAAAAATGTTTGGGTTGACTACAAAAATGAGAAAGAAAACTTTTGATGATTATCGACTCAGCTAATAGTAGTACATGCTGTTAAGGGTAACATTATAAAGGCAAAATCCAATATAGCAAACTGTTTTTGAACAAAAACATATCCTTTTTATTACTTCTTTCCCACGTATTAATAATTGATTTTTATTAATTACTTATTTTTATCCAGTATTGTGCAAGATTCGCAAAGCATGAAAATACATACTTTTTTTAACAATCGACATTTGTCTTCAATTGGATGATCTTTGATATCTGCAAACTTTTATGAAAATCTATGTTTGATCCAAGTTTTCTCGATTTCGGATTAAAATAAATATTCGATATTAAAAATAAGAATCGCTATTAGGGCTATTAGTATTCCAATCTGACTAATTAAAAATTTTCAAAATGAAAATATTTATAAAAGAAATGAAAATTTACTCGATATATATTTATTAATATCTATTACCTCATCGATATTTTTTCAAGGCCCATCAACACGATCTATCGTTGTTAGAAACAGTTATCAAACGGGAAAGGAAACAATAATAAGCAATTCTGATATGAGGAAGCTTTTATAAAGATAGGAAAATATAGTAGAAACTCCTGGGATGTTTGCAAGAATAGATATTAGCCAATAAAACACTATTGAGCTTGAGATAACCAGGTTTCTTTATGCCTCACCGTGGAATATACTCTTTCCTTTTTTGCCCCCTATCTAGGTATTTATCAAGATGCAATTTACAGTCATCCGTGAAACCTACGAAGAGCAGAAAACGTTATTACTGTTCTTCCAAGGATTAAGATTCTATTAAGGATTCGCATGACTTCTTTTCTAAACAGTAGATATGATTTATCTCAAACCAAATTTCAAATTTTGCTTGCATTAAATTATATTGTTATAAAGCTGTTACGCTTACAAGAAACTTGATCCGAAAGACAAATCTAAACTGCCTGCATAAGAATAAGCAAGGCGAATTCTTCAATTTCTCTGCAAGGATCACTGAAAAGTTTGTGGAACAAACATTCAAAGAGGAATTTTTAAAAGAGGTATACACACTAAAAAAATTCAAAGAGATATCTTGAATAAAGAAAGCGAATAAAAACCTGTCTCTCGGATAACCTAGATAAAAATAACTTAGTACTCTTTACCAAGATCTGAGTTAACTTCAGGAGAAATAAGATCTTCCCAGAAGAAAGTTTCGGTTTTTTTTAGTGTAATAATCTCATCTAACTAAATATAGCGCATTGTTCTATTTTTAAACACCTCTGACATGAAAAAAGAGTACATAATTTGAATTAGGATGTTTTTAAACCTCGATTTTTCTAGAGAAAATCATATTTGAGGATGTATTTTGATTAATTTTCTCACTGATGATCATCCAAAACGTTTTATTCGAACCAAATAAACACAAAATAACATAAAAAAGTAATTTTTAATATATTTTTTATCGATAGATTCGCAAGTTTAATAGCGCTTCCAGGACTAATCAAGAGAATAATAGCCAAGAGGTATATATAAATGTATACCAAAAATACTCAATATCAAAACTCATATGAAATAATTTAAGATCAAAATACACCCGATTTAAAATTAATAAGTTCCCTAAGCCGTCGTGTATACTGATTGAATTATACAATGGCTGACAATGCATAGGAAATATACAGATATCAGAGAAATGTCTTTTGTTGGCGGTATTTATGAAGGCGTCCAACCCACACAAATGATTAGCTCTAGCCTCTCGGATACACAATCCGACCTTGCCAACAACCATAGAGGATATGCAATTCATAAGTGATCATCTATTTCGGAAACTTCCATCAAATCGAGACCGCGACTCGACTAAGGAAAGCATCGATTCAATTTCCCATCCACGACCTATCACGCACTCACTGTTTACTTGCGAAAGTCATGCTTGTAGTTAAACTTCGCCACCAGACCTAGTCTCTCACTTAAGCGATAACAAGTAGCGTTGGTAATAATTGAGATGCCAATTGGTTGCAACAAGAATATGCCGATGATCTCAAAGAGGCCAATAACTCCGTCACCGCTGACATGGTCGTCTGGAGAATCATACGAATAGAAATGAAGCTGAAGATCGAAACATTGGAGTTTCAAAGTCAATTAGCAAACATCCGAAAGAGCTTTTGAATTGATTAATCAATGGCGGACGCACTCAAAGTGATTAGGAAAGTTGGAATCGTCCCTGGAACGCAGATATATGAGATAGTAATCATGTTTAGGTCCAGGTCTTTTCTATTCCAGTGGCTAATGTACCCAGCCATGAAAGAGGGGAGACTAACCTTTTTTCCTTAAAAATGCCGCATTATGCATCAAAAGAAATAATCAGGCAGCAATTAATGTTTTAAGCTGCACCAGAGTGGCCTGAGTTGGATACATTAAATTCTGCTAACAAAAATGAAATAAATCGCTAAAGGAGCTTAAACCATAAGCATAGATTAATGGTAACCCATTTAATTTTTATTTGAAGCAATAAAAAATAATTAAAAAGGAAATAACTTAAGTTACTTAGTTTGCTTCTGAAAAAGCAGAAATGGTAGCACAGAATAACAGGAAGTGTTTTTATTTTTCAACTTTATGTCGCAAAAACCTCTACATTAGAACATATTAAAAGTTCTCCGTGACGAATCATTTTTGGAGCTTAAATTTATTGTAATTTAGCATCACGTCTGCAAGTCCCATCATCCATAATAAGCAGCAAAATTAAGGAAAAAATGAATGCTGAAACACTAACAACGCAACTCGTGCTGTGGAATTTAAAAGAAGGAGATCCACAAGTGCTGTTTGACAGGATATGCATCCGATGGAATGTTTGTGTGATCCTCACTATCGATCCTTGGAGCAAACGGGATAGCGCAAGGTCGTTTCTGTTTTGTTTTGAGATTGTGCGACGCCATCTGCGAACCAGATATTGACAATGTCGAAATAAAAGAGCGGGTTATGCAGGCAACGTTTTTGGGTACGAGGCTAGATTGGAGATCTCGCCTTTGAAAAAAGAACGCCGGAAAGCGGACTTGATACATGTACGAGATCTCGGGATTTCGATTACGTAAATATTGGATGCTGTTGGAAGGTTCCTGGAGATCTTGGCTGATTCGGAATGACGGTCAAATCCACCCGAATTTCTTGTTCGACCTGCGACTTGTGTTGGCAATTGCCTTTCTTTATCGTATTGCTTTTTCCTTCGCCCACTTTGTCGATCCTAAGCGCTGTCAAATTCGCTCGTTTTTTAGCACCTCATTCTCAGAACCAAATTCATTACAACGAAAAAAGCCAACGATGACAAAGAAGTCCAAGCTGTGTTAGAAACCTTTTATGCATGAAGCGGTCACATATCATCATTAGATAATAATAATGTTTATTTCGGGTTTTACCCCATTTACAGTTTAAGAATCATAAAAAATTGCATAAAAATAAAAATGGCAAAATTAATATTACAGTAAATGCGACACAATTTTACAACTTATTACGCACATATGCAATTAATAGAGATATAATGTATACATACAAGAAAATTCTAATAAAATATGTATGTAAACATTGAAAAAAAGCAAAATACAGATAAGTATAAAGAAGTAACATTATTTGTAAAAGGCTATTGACAAATATAAAATTGTTACCAAGCAATTTAGTATATAATGCACACAACATTATTTAGCAGAATGTAGATGTATAAGCATAGATATAGTTAGATATTTTACGTAACTAATGAAAGTTTAAACAAACCTAATTACTTATTATTTATCGTCATGTCTTCCTTCCACAAAGTGAGAAGTTCAACTTTTGATTATGTACCTTACTAATGTTATACAATGAAACATCTTAGACTGTTTTACGTTGGACGGTTAGCGTTTAATTTTTACTTAACCATATTTAGGATTAGTTCTCCTGACCGGAGGTAGAGGAGTGCCACGTTTTGGGATGTGATGTACTATTTATTGAATTCTATAAATGAAATACCACTTTTATGTGAAATATTTCATGCTGTACGAGCATTACCCATTTTCGTTATTTCTGTCTCGATATCCTATTCACAAGCTAAATGGATTAATATTGAATGTTTTCTCTCCCTTTAATACCACAATACAGGTACACACAATAATACTTTATGTACAGTGGAGATCAGATATCATTAAATATCGACTCGAACAGTCTCCCTACTAATTGAGGAACCCGGACCATACATTGGACTCCATCCACATTAAGTGTGTTATTTTAAGTATATATTATAATCGTTTTTATTACATAAAAAAATTATATTAATATATATTGTAATCCTTGAAGAGTTGAACGGCAAGTTGTTAAGTTGTAGCAGACCTCCAGCATCCTATGATAGATCAAAAAGGTAAAGCAATTTTAATTTTGTTAAACGCAGGATGCAAAAATTGATTAATTCCTTGTTTTAAAGTGCTTCCACTCCATATTCATTTACTATCCTTCTGTTATTGGTGTTTAATTTTTGTTTCTATTTCGACATTGCGATTACTTTTGTGGTTCGTGTTTATGTTACACATTTTAAGATTGAGATACCAGTCAGTTCCAAAATACATTTACTTTCCGTGTAGAATATTCATCGTTGGTTATTTGAGTGAAATGTAATTTATTTCTGTCATTTACGTTTAATGCTTGATTCATTTAGCCCCTTTGTACTTGTATGAAAATGTAACTTTAAACGTGGTACTGCTTATCCTAATGTGATCTTAGAATATATTTATATATATATATATATATATATATATATATATATATATATATATATATATATATACAAAACAAGGGAAATAGAATAAAGATTCTTACTTTGGCTGAGATATATCGTATGCGATTTGAAATTGAGAGTATTTTGATAAAATATACGAAAATTTCGTCTAAATTTTCATGTTGTAAACAAACCCATTCCCTTGACGATCAAGGCGATTATTTATTGATTCCGAACTCATGTGTAATTCTATAAGAAGACATGGCGGATCAATGGCCAGTTAAAATAAATTTTGAAAATAAGAGTTGAAGATTTTATGATGAAGAAAAAATTAAATGGCATTTTAAAATTTGTTGTGACAAACCTGTGAAGAAACGCACGTTGAAAGGTACGGACATTTTTCCATTGATTTTTTCAATTTTCTTTAAGCGTCTGTGAAAACCGTGTGTGAGTTTTGTTTTTGGTAACGTGATTGTTAACTGAATATTCAGTGAAATAAAACGATTTTGAAATTCGTACGTTGATAGAATTTGCATTCTCGCTGTCAATTCCACTGATTTAAAATAATAACGTGGTAAGTTGTGGACATCTCTCATATTATTTTTGAGTTTTGACGGAAATTACGGACGTCCTTATTTCTTATGTTTAATCGGTCTTTGTTTTCTTTTAAGTTTTGAGCGACGAGTGGTCAGGAGCGAATAAGTAACATTTCAAAGCCTAAAAAGATAAAGCGATTTCAGTTATCTGTAGACCGCAAAAAATCTAAGATATTGTAATAGAATGGGTAATTCCTTACTTCAATCCAAATCCAAACTACTGCCCGCGGGCCGCATCTGCTGTTTGATAGTTAATAAAGCTGAAAAGTTTGGAGACCCCTGGAGACGTTTAAAAAACTTATGTAACATTAATGGCCGGTATTGTAATGTATATTTTGTGTTGTTTATAACTCTAATCTTCGTATAAATGGCTTTGCCTTTTCATCATATTGTTTATCAGTTTAAATATTATGAAATTGCATGATTTTATGCATTGTTAATTGTTTAAAGTGAAAAATTCTGTTTTTTATTTCGGAACCGTATAGAAATATCTAATGCTGCGTAAATAATGCACTTTTCATATAATGAATTTCGTCTTACGAGCATAGCTCCACAGACTGATTTCGGTAAAGTTGTCGCTCTATTGTCATGGCTTTTATCGTTCCATCCTAATATGGCGTTGTATCTTGCACTTAATCATTCCCAAGATCTACGACTACTTTCCTGGGCATTAATTAACATACCACTACATTTTATACGAGTCACGAATTCTCACTAACAACCTCATGTTATAAGTATAGCCAAGATAAAACAATGAAACATACCTTCTGGTTCCATGATACACCATTTCTTATTTAATGTCTATAGTTTTTTCTTCACGTAAGACATACAACAATGACGTATTTGTCCATTCTCGGAATCACACTTATTCAGTTACTGAAGATATCCTCTCCATGATGACCAGTCGAAAGTTTGTGGCTTCAGTCGGCGTAGAATGAAGAAAAATGCTCCTTTAGGAGATAAAAGTCAGAGGGGAAGAAGCTATTATGTATGCCTCTTTTCATACGTAGATACATTTTGATACATTGTTACCGAAAAGCTCATTCAGCTACTAGAACCTTCCTTTAGAAGATATAAGCCAAGAGAGAAGAAGCTATATGTAAGCCTCACTTTAATATCTAGATACATTTTGACACATTGTCACGGAAAAGATCATCAACCTGCGTTAAATTGAATATTGAGTTAGAGTGGATTTGTAGACTTAATTGTAACTTACATTTCTTGATATATTGGTTTGAAAAGTCTGGTATTCGCTATTTACCAACATTTATGAAGAATTTGTTACGATCAAGGTTATTACACTGATATTTATGAAATTAAATATCCCCGTTGAGAATCAACGGGTACTTCTGCTAGTCTATTATATAAAACAGAGTGTGGGTGTGTGTGTATGTTCGCTAAAAACTCGAGAACCGAGAGTCGCACAACTTTGAAATTTTCTACATTATGAAAAGTCGACCCCGCGCAGAGTATAGGCTACTTTTTATTTCCATAAGGTCCACGGTTCGAACCCAGACGGGTCATAACGTTTCCATAAGAAATACACGTAGAGGTCAGTTTTCTGTAGCAGGATTCATTTCTTTTTCAAAATTAAATTAGAAATAATGGTCCTAGAAAGTCGAATCTAGCACCAAAAGAAGGAGAATGGAATAAAAATCCTTTCTTGGTCGTGGAATATCGTTTTCGATTCGAAATTGTGCACCATTAGATAAAGTACGTCAACATTTTATCGAAATTTTGAGGTCGTAAGCAACCCATCCCCCTGACGATCAAGGCGATTGTTTATTTCGAGCTCATGCGTAATTCCATAAGAAGACATGGAAAATGAATGCCCAGATACAATTAATGCTGTAAGATATCTATTATATATAATACCCTCTCCGGATTCATTCATATCTATCTATTATATACATAGACGTTTCTCCGGATATACCTATATATAGGGGATCGAAATTCTACCCATGTATCCCAAGTACCACTGACTTGAAATATTTGTGACGTGGTGATCATAACGTGTACCCTCCAGAAAAAGGGCGACTTTGAACCTCAGTGTCATGGGTTCGATTCCAGAAGGCCCCAAAGTCATGATTTTCTCCATAAAGATACATGGCGGGGATTTTCGAAATTTTTTTGAGGCACTTTCTGGCTAAGTACAGAGTTGAAATTCGAGGTATCGCTGGAGGCCGTGCGTGTCCGACAAAAACCATTAAGACATCATCGAAGATTATCCTTGGTTCGACGCTAGGTCATGGCAAATATTCTCCCGTTTAATTTACATCGCGATTTTTAAGATTTATTTTGAATCACTTCCCGTTAATATAGAAAAGTGAAACTCGGCAAGTGGATAGAGACTGTAAATATATTTTATATACGTTGTAATAATCAATTGTGATTTCCCCGTTGAGAATCAACGAGCACTTCTGCTAGCGTTAAATATAATCGTAAAATTACCTGAATATGCGGTTTTTCTTAGCTGATAGGAAAAGATGTCAGAGCATCACACCTTTTTTTATGGATATGGAGTGAATGATGCACATTTAAGGAAACTAACGTATTACTTTGGATATGAATTTACCAGTAATTTCCAACCACAACTCACTGAAGTTCTTCGCAGTGAGCCAAACAGAGCAACGCTTTAAAGTGCAGAAAAGTGGTAGAGATGTAATCAACGGTAATAAGGATGGGATCAGGCATTAAATGTAGTAAATGTGTTTGGACGACATGTTTCTCCAAGTTCATAATCTGATATTTCGATGCTACACGTAAGTGCAGAAATGCGCGCTGAAATTTTTCGCCGAATTTACTCCCGCGCAATATTCGCTCAGCCTTATAAACGCATTAAACGCCAGAACTTAACTTCCAATTGCACGCAGGAGCCGCGGGAAAATAGAGCGCGGGAAAACTAGAAGGCGGGAAAACTAGAGGCGGGAAAACTAGAGGCGGGAAAACGAGAAGGCGGGAAAACTAGAAGGCGGGAAAACTAGAGGCGGGAAAACTAGAGGCGGGAAAACTAGAAGGCGGGAAAACTAGAAGGCGGGAAAACTAGAGGCGGGAAAACTAGAGGCGGGAAAACTAGAAGGCGGGAAAACTTGAGGCGGGAAAACTAGAGGCGGGAAAACTAGAAGGCGGGAAAACTAGAAGGCGGGAAAACTAGAGCGCGGGAAAACTAGAAGGCGGGAAAACTAGAGGCGGGAAAACTAGAAGGCGGGAAAACTAGAGCCCTGGAAAAATTGAAGGCGGGAAAAGAGATCGCGGGAAAATTAGAGTTCCGTTCTACTGGATGTCCTTATGCATTTCTTATGAAGATAACAGAAACAAATTTTAATTACTTCCCGGCATGATTTCGACTTCAAACTTTGCATCAAATAAAATCAAGTCTTATTAAGTCTTTCGGTCTATTCACAGCTTACAATAAGTCCAGGGTTCAGGGGTCTCTAAAATTAATAATTGTTACGATGTTTAAGAATTTTTTGAACCTCTTCCCGATAATATAAAAACTGAAAACTTGTCATATAAATAAATATCATAGAAACATTTCAAATACGTGTTTTAAGATTCCTTGATCGTCCTTGGTTCGATTCCAGAAAGCCATTTACATTGCCCTATGCATTTCAGACGGGGATAATGGAGTCTTATTTCAGGATCTTCCCGGTATGATATGGACTTCGAGCTTAGCATTTACGAAGATCAGGTCCTATCAAGTTATAATAGCCCATTTTCATCCGCTAATAAGTCCTGGGTTCGACACCAGGCGTCTACAAAATTAGAAATTGCTAAGATTTAAAATATATTTTAATCTCTTCCCAATGACATTGAAACTCAAAACGTGCAATGTGAATGAAGATTATAAATACATTTCATATTCTTGCAATATGCAAGCAACTTTCACTCGTATATAGATACCCAGATAGGATACTAATTCACAGACTAAACCACAAACGTCAATGATATGAAATTTTTACAGCGTATTATATGTGAAAATTTAAGCAGACATATTGGATGCAACTGCCTAAAACGACGTTCTGCTTTTCAGATATATTCCTTGTGTGAGAAATATTAATGTGCTCTGGCATCGAGACCAGGAAGTCTATGGTTTTATTAAAATTGTTTTCTTAAACCGTGACTTAATATACATCTTCCAGGTAAGAGAGAACTTCCTATCGTTTCAATAAATGCACCAAAAAATATTAAAAATTACCCCATGTATTTTTAATTGGAGATGTTTGCATCGTCCTCGCATCGAACCCAGGACATTTTGTGTAAAAGCAATTTATGGTTTCGATAGATAATGTCCATATCTGTGAGCTCCTTGAATTTTGATTCTCTACCTATCCGGGAGGTATTTTTTATAAATTTCCGAACATCATTTAAATGGAAAAAATCGGGATATTGTAACCTTCTGGCATCGAACCAATGACACTGACGTTCAAAGTCACCTTTTTTTCTGGGGGTTTCACCTTAGGGCCTATTAGAATATATTTCTGTTATTTGAGTTCAATTATCGTTTCCGAGAACCATTTTTCCCTTTCAGAAAATGTCTACGAGAAGGTGGTGCTGCTTTTCCTAATGTGATCATCGAATATATTTTATAATCTTTAAATCATTTTTTTCATCATCGAAGAAAGTGTTCATTTAAAGAATATGAGATTAAATCTTTAGGTGACATTGTAGACATAATTATAATTTTATTTGCTTTGTTAATTGGTTTGGAAAATATTATAGCCTGGAATCAGCCATCCACCTAAAATTATGAGGCAAGTGTTACGATCAAGACTGTACCAAGAGTAATTATTAATTGGGATTTCCCCGTTGAGTATCAACGGGCACTTCTGCTAGTAAATATATAAATAAGGAATAAAGTAAGAAAAAATAAATAGCTATGAAGAGGGAAGCACCAAGTTCAGCGTTCCGATTCCAAAATTTTCAAAAACAGAACGGTTAACACGACAGCATTGTATGGCCCTCCTAACTATCCCGTCAAAATCTTTGAAAAACATTGAGTGATTTTTTTAAGAGTCATCTTTTTGTAAACGCATTTGAGTGTACTTGAAAAATTGCTATTAAATTATACGCATCTGATTTTATGTTACGAGATTTTATAAGAGAACTGATAAACGTTTCGTTTATTTGATAAATGTAAACATAAGATGCTTCTATTTATAATAAATTATCTATTCTATGTATAATCTTATTCAATGTAATAGACGACAAACACTCCTACGTGTATAACTAGAAAGGTGGATTGTGTTTAGAAGGATATTGGTTAACAGTAAAATCTGTTAACGCGAATACATAGGTCGGTTATTTCGTGTTAAATGATGTTATGCTAAGTATAGATGAAAATATGAGAAGGAAATGAGCTGAAATGAGCTCTTCATTTCGAAAATCAACTTTGTGTCCTAATCATACAGACACTGACACTAATCAAACAATAATCTCCAACAAACCTATCCATAAATACCTCTAACCCTAAGTATGAATAAATCTAAGTTTATAATCCCAAGGAAAAACGGACTTGAAAAAGGCCGACAGGGCCGGGAATCGAACCGGTGGTCTTCCTCTATCCGGGAGGCTGCCTTAACCATCCTCCGGATCATTACGGACTTTTTTCAAGTCCGTTTTCCTTGGGATTTTTCCTGGGTGCACGCCCTTATGTGCAAAGTACCCTTTCCTTCTAAATTGATAAAACTATGAGATTAAGCTTGATAACTCACGACCAAATATCGCTCAAACAATAAGCATTCCTCCATTTAAAACTCACATGATTTTCAAACTGCCTTTGCCTTTAAATTCAGTCACATCAATAAAACCCCTTAACCTTTCCTCGTACAAGAGCTCAAAACTTTGGCATACGCCCGAATACTGTTACGTCAAATTGTATGATAATTAAGAACTTATTTACACATTGAATAACGTCATAAAATGTATTATCTTTTTGCTATATTAACCCTCCTTTTTATTTTCTCTCAATATAATTTGCTTTAAAAATGTTATTTTTGTTAGATATTCCCAATTTTTTTTTATTGCTTTACTCTCCAGTTGCTTTGGCCAACGGCTGACCCCTTTCCATTCCCGAAATTCATACAAATATCAATTTATTTTCCGTTTGAATATTAACAGAAACATGCCTCAGGCGATATCTCCTCATTTTTACAGTGGAAAATTCATATCGAATGTATATGTTGGAATAGAGAACAGGAAAATTAAACGAAAAAGGAAACGAAGATTAAATATACAACGCTCGTATGTATTCATCTCGATGCATGTAAATAACAAAATGCTGACAACGGCGTCCGCAAAGCTTCATTCCTGTCTAATTACCATCGATACAACTGATTCTAATATTTATACTTGTAAAAGGTTAGCATATTGACCCACGAAACTTGAATATTTTAATCTTGAAATATCAATAGTCCTTAAAGAATCGTGCAATCAAAATTCTATTTCAAGAAACGCAGTAAATTATAAATTCAAAAATTACTTAACGATCGGAATCTACATTGACTTCTATCTGAAAATTGTTAAGTTTGAAAGCCAGTTTCAATATAATGCATCGCTGCTAAACCCCTCGAAATATTCAACCATTTTGAGCCTCATTGGATGATTTTCAAAATGTATTTTGTTTATATGGGTCCAAAGATTTTTAATTTCTTGCCTGAAGAAATAAAAAATGAGAAACGTCATAAGTTTCTACAGTTGACCAAGTCTTGGTTATTAGCAAATGAAAATATTTATGGATTATCTTGTATATGCTAATTTTTGGTAGTTATAATTATATTACTTGATAGATATAGTTTCTTTATTATCGTTATATGCATTTATCTAGTATTTTTTGTAAAATTTACAGGTATTACTTTTTTTAAGAACAAGTATAAAGAACACACAAATTATTTCTTCCATTTTTATGTTTATTTTTGTAAGTTAATTATGTATTTGCACCAGCCATCCGTCTTATGTTTATATTGAGTTTGATGGTAAGCCGAAAACAGGTTATACCTATGGGGTACCTATTTCCATCTTAATATTAATTATAATATTTCAATTTTTCATTTACCATACGTCCCGTTTTGACCGGGACTGTCCCGATTTTAAGGAATGATTTCAGTCAATTTTTCTACGGTCCGGTTTGGTATATGAACTTGGATGAGAAAATAATGCAAGATTCAATTCGCATAAATCGTTTAAACGCAAATGTTTACAAAATATTGACGCCGCACCTACTTAGAGTATCTTAAAGGGTATGAAATCAAATCAGGCTATGTTTTAAAGAAACATCCCGGTTTTGCCCGATTTTGATTAGTCGCATTGTTATAGTCAGAACATAATACTTATAATGCATTTTCAGGAGTGACGAGTAGCCATTGTTTTTGCCTCCGTGGGTCGCTGTGGGATGAAGTCCGCGTAAGAGCATCATAGTGACACTATGAATAATACTTTTCAGTAACGAGTGGCCAAGATGAACTATTTTCCTGAACATCATTCTTACCAAAGTAACTTTCACATCATCGCAGTCAAGAACAAAACTAGGACTCCACCATACAATAAAATTTATTTTCGCAATTACTCTCTTTATACTTCTAAGCCAACTCTGTGCATCGTCAGCATTTCTCAGTGATTAAAATGTGACCATTTGACCTTAAGTATTGCGACGTAAAAATAATCGATAAAATTTTCTTTTGTTTATTTTTCTCTCGAAAGCAGGCCCGTGGAGAACCTGTATTTGTGAGTCCACAGAAAACACTCTTGCGAGGTCTCCTTTTGAGACGAAAGCTAACGGAATGCTCTTTGCCAAAATGAAAATATTCCGTTCATTACGACATACTTGCGGATTATACTGACGACATTGAAAGCAGACGTTTTCTACGAAGAAATAAATGAAAAAGCAGGGAGTCACCGGAAAAAGAGAAAAATTATTTTATTTACCAAGAAATAAGCGATGTATAGCAGTATTTTGTTAATTAATGGAATGAAGTTTCAACAAATATTCGGTCAAAAAAGGAATAAAATCGAGTTCGGTGAATATGCCTCAACCTAATTAAAGCTAAATTACAAGCGACTTTAAATGGAAGGAAACTAGCATTTATTAGGACTTCAAAAACTAAAAACACTCATTTATTCTCTGAATCAAAGTTTGCCTCGATGCGGCTCAAAGGCCTCCCAACGGCTCTCAATGTTGGAAAAATAAAATTTTGAAAGAGCTAAATTTAGTTTCAGTATTCAGCCCTTAATATGAATGACTATAGTGAAAATGGTATATTTCGATAATATTTCACTTATCGGAAACATTTTGCATTCCTAGGGAAGTCATTTAAGAGCGGAAACAATCATTCGGTTGGAGACGAAAGCATCCAAGATGTACATTGAGAATTCAAGCCAAAGTCATTGATTTACGAAATTTTGCATAGTTTTAATGAAAATCTAACCGATATGAAATATTTGATGCCATAACAGGAATAACGCTCTCGGCAGCTCTAAATATGACCAGAAAATTAAAATTTCACAGAAATACTAATTTATATGTCTCCTCCATATCCCCGCCAAATAAGAATTCACGCTAAATTTATATTTCCATAAACAAGAAAAAGTAATCCGGGAAGTCTTCCTGAAAGTTAATAAAATAGCCCATGCTCTAATGAAGCGAGGGTAGTAGCCTAACAAAGGAATTGTCTTTAAAAGTAAAGAAATGATAATTACGCAAATTCTGATCAAGGGAAGAAATCCATTTCAGTTGTTTTAGCCGTTGTTTGGAATAGGGCTCCAAAAGTTTGATGAGAAATTTATGAAATGATTCAAATAAATAAAGATAAGAAAAGCAAATTTGACAGAATGTAAGGAAAGACATACACTTCTAAAGAATAAGTAACTTACTAAAGCATGCAATTATGTATGAAATCTAGTTAGCGGCAAAAACATACCTACAATGATTACTAGAAAGGTGACGAGAAATAAAAGATGATGAGGGGAGTACTTGGCGAAAAAATAGTGCCTGTGATCCATTCGGGATTAAAGGTACGTTGAAAGCTGTTCAATGTATCAATTGAGTAATGATTTACTTAAAAGGAAGAGATGAAATCAGGACACACGACAAAAGTGTTTCATCAGACTGTTCGACAAATGTATTGAATAGATGCGATAAATTAATAATTAATAATAACTAGTAAAACCGAAAAATATTGAGAAAATACATTGGATGGATAGAAGAAGATTAAAATTGAATGGAAAATGATTGAATCCTGAGCTACTAGAAAAGAGGAAGGAAAATATATTTATTAGAATTTATATTTATAGATTTATATGTCCATGTAAAAAGTCGAATTTTTATATTGTGACAACTTGCAGTGGTAGTTGGGAATTTAACAAAACCTAAAATATTATAAACTCAAAATATTATGCACCGCGTTAAAAACTATACACCTATAGCATTTCTACAGTATCACTATGATTATTGTACAAAAATACTATGATGAAGTGTATAACCTTTGCGGGAATCGAAGACGTAATGAAATTTATATAAATACGAACGGATGTAAAATTAATTTTGAGTTCTTTGAATAGGAATTGTAACGATATTACTATATGCACTCTATTTATGGTGTTGGATGTTTCCCCCGAATGTTTTTAACTTGATATGGCATGGTTTGTTGGCTATCGGCAAGGCATACAAATAGTAGTAAGCCGTAGGCAGTTGGAGAGTAGAAGAACTGAAATTCAAAAACGAATGACTGCAAGGTCCACGTGGTAGATGTAGACTTACAATAAAACCTTTGTTATCGTCAGTTTTAAAACATCACACAATAGCACATAGTTATCAAATACATAAAAATAATTCTCTGGTAATAAAATATCTAGAAGCTGTACCGAAATTGTTTTGATCATAATAAGAACAGTTAATTTAGAAACAACTGACGACCAGTTCACGGAATCCATGTCGTTTATTTGCAGAATAAACCTCTTTAAAATCACCCGAGGGATTTAACTTTTACGAGTGGAAAAAATTGAAAAGTAACATAAATATCGATGATAAAAGTTCAGAAAACATCTTTAAAAATACATATGAAAGGTATATCGAGATATTCGGAACGTTGGAAATAATTTAAGCCAACCTCGGGAGCCCAAAAAGAGAGTTTTCGAGGAAAAGGTAAAAGGAAACAGCCCAAAGGTCTGCGGGAGAAGACGATCGTCAGATGTTTCAAACCCTTTTTCCACCGAATACAGCAAATGGCAAATGATGAGCCGACTTTGAGGAAAGTATTATAGGTAGGGCCAGCCTCCAAGAAATGTTTACTAATATTACTATAAAAATGCCTTTTTGCTGATAACAATACTAAAATACTTTTGAATATCCTTCCTCATTTTGTGTATACTTTTGCGAGTACAGTGTATTGGGATGTATGTACCAGAAAGGTAAATCCGTATGAGTATTCGAATGCTCTTTATAATATGCGATGACCACAAACACATAAAGTTGAGCTGCTATTGAACCGCTATAATGCGTACCTTTTTGTTTATCGTGACAGTAACATTTTGGATCTCATTTTGTTTCGATGAATGCCTTCTACGGAGGCATCTTGAAATTCTTTTTCTCTGTTCCTTACAGCTCATTAAAAATACGGGTGACGTGAGGAAGACCAAACTAATGGCTTAGATTTTAGTAGAACTTGCTAGCTTGGTAGTATTCTAAAAGCAAATAAATTATTGCCCAAATATGTGCGTAGAGTATTTACTCCTTATATTATAAATCCACGATTATATATGTATTTGTTTGTTTAAAAACTTGCTGATGAGACAAATTAAATCATTGATTAGACAGGGCTGTTTGCTTTTTGCTGTGGGTTTTTCTCTGAATTTTGTGTTTATTTTTAAACGTCTTCCTTTACTGAATTCGCCTATAATTGTTTTACTTGGTTAGGCGCAATTCGCTGATAATTACTTTCGTAGCACCATTCGTAGCACGTAGCACCATTCGTAGCATCTCCCTCGTGTAGACTTTTTCGTTTGATTTTAACTTTCTCCTTATACGTAGTGCAGAGAAAGTATTGTATTCGCAAAAAAAATCAACCTCCAGATTTCAACGGAAATAGATGTTTTGGGGCCCATAGAGTTCGTTTTCGCTATTTTCCCGAACATGTCTGTCTATGTTTGTGTGTGTGTGTCTGTCTGTCTGTGGTTTGTTTGTGGGATTTCTATCTTGAAAAGTAATAATCAGATCATTTTCAAGATTCAAATGTAGTATTTTCCTAACAACGCCAAGAGTTGATTAGTTTTTTATGAACATCGCTTAACCGGAATTAGTGGTTTATCCAGAACAAAATTTTGTTTCTTAAATATATCTGTCAGAATGCAATGTAGATATATACAATTACATACACAAGCTATAGATAATGTACATTACTACAACCTTTGTTTGAAATATTTTTTCGTAACACTGATTGTTTAGGAGTTATTAGTGAATACACGCTAACCGTAAGTTGTTTTTTATCCAAAAATTGTAGTTTTTCTTAAATATCTATGACAGAATGTAATGTATTTGTATACAATTTGTTCGATAGTTATAGATAATGTATTTTACTACAACGTTTGTTTGAAACATGTTTCTGTAACACTCATTGTTTTGGAGTTATTTATATATTACCGGCAAAGGCTTCTGTTTTCAATAAATATGGAGAAAGTCAGTGTTGGCCACATCAGATTTTTTTAATGTTTATATATAAAACTAGATGCTATTGCGAATCCCTGAGGAGCATCTGTGGTCTTTGTCACTACGAATATTTCGAACTAACGGCATCAAGTAGTAATTCTCCCCTGCTGGAGAGAAAATTGTATTCTCCGTCATCCATCACCTATGTGTACTTCAAACTGTGCTTTTACATCTCATGACTGTTGAAATCCTTTAGGATAAAGTAGCTAATCAAGTACAACAGCAGGTAAAACAGCACTTTGTGGAGGCGAAACCCTCTACGAATCCGCCTCTCGAATGAGATAAAGCGTTCGATAAAAGTATCGGACGTATCGTACGTTCTCCGGGCGGTTTGCTTGCGGTGGTTATCCTCATCAATCTCGCAGCGAGTTAATAGGATGGACCCCTTTAAGCTCCTTTCCCGCGGTTGGCTCTTTTTCTCGTTAAGAGGATGCAGGGATAAGAAGGGAATAAAGTGGAGATGTCGGATTCGGTGTGAATGTAAACTGATTACTCTGCACTAATGCGCCTTCCAATATATCCTAGAGAGAGGGAAAGGGTTCGGTGTTATTACGCCACTCCATCCATCGAGCACTGAATTAACCCTGCGTGCTGTAAATCTACGAGGTGAGCACGCAGTTGAGGTTCCTTAGCATAATTTCCATGGTTTAACACCTCATGATGGTCCAGCTACAACAAGATGCATGGAATATTTCTCTGTTATCATACGCAATTTTCAAACACTAATTAAACCTGCGTAAGAACCAACTTCAGTTCTATCTGTAAGTGAAGAAAGTTTAGTATCAAAATCCTTCTCGCATCATTTCACATATTCTCTATTTAGAGAACTCTTTACTGATTGACTTTATCCCTTTTTAAACTACTTCAGTATCTCATCCTACTTTTTCCGCACACATATTTTAATTTTTTTCCGACTAGCTTCGTACATTCCGCCATTCATAAACAAATAATGATTTACCAGCCGAAAATCCTCACTATTTATATATACCGGCCACGGTGGCGGAGTGGTTAGCATGTTCTAGCGCTCCAACGCCGAGGCCCCGGGTTCGAATCCTGGCTAATCAGATTTTTCCGGTTAGGGAATGGTCGTCTGTGTTTATTGTGTGTGAGTGCATTGCACTATTGTACGTGCATTATATAAAAACGGATATATTTGGGGACACCTTTTTCCGTCATATAAATAAATAAATATAATACAGAATAAAATAACGCAAACCCTATGAAAAGTTACATTCTCATAAGTTAAATCTGTGATAAGTTATAGAAAAATATTAGTAAGATAAACATTACAGAACACTTATTTACAGGCTTCCTTTAAAATAAACCTCAATGTCCAACGATGATGATGATTTATCCCTCAACCATATACGGTGAGATTCTGGTTCGATTGAATATATTCTTAGAATTTACCGAATCCGCCGAATCGGTTTCCAAATCTGTCCGTTGCGATAGAAATGATATATAAAGAGGGACGAAAATCCGTTCGTTACAACCAGAATATAATTTCAACTTTGGATTCTGAGATACTCTGAGATATAGGTACATACGAGAATATTAGCCCTTGTCTACAAAATTTATGCTGCCTGACAGCTTCAAGAAGAAGGAAATATTTTATCGGACTTCTCTTGTTTACTATTACGAATAACAATAGGCCCTTGTATTTAGTCAATGATTTCACTTTCCCTCCTTCTCACTTATCTCGTCCTGATTTGAGGCAAAATTCACGTACTTTTTACATTCCATCTCATAGATCCACCACCTTTCATAAATCTTTCAAAGTATCCGCCATCAATTTCTGGAATTCCCTACCAATAATAATCCGTAATGTAACAAATATAAATAGGTTTAAAATTCTATTATTTGTTTAATCTTAAGTGTTGAATATTTTGTTATTTATTTGTTTTTACTACTATGATTTTTTACTTCTTTTTTTATTTATTTTTCTAATCTAAAATGTTGAATGTAGTATTTTACAGATTTTCGACGGCTTTTTGTGTTGCTATTTACTGTTTCCCTTAGGTGGCTTGCCACAGTGCATATTAAAATAAATCTATTCATTTATTTATACTTACATTACCTTAATGTTTTGGGAAAAAATGAAAAATGGAACAACAACGGAAAATATATTTACTTAAGATCTTGGAATGTAGCTGCAAATAGAGATATCAAACGGGTGATTCATATGAGGCGACCAGCGGTTATCTGCTCGGAAATTTGCGGGTCCAATAATTTGGTCTTGCGGGTCGGATGTGGTGCGACATTCTTTTGAGGATACGAATACTGATATGTGACCTGCGGATGAATTTTGAGTACGAATTCGGTAATCTGCTTCTGTGCAGATCTCTAATCTGCATGCTCCAAATGGATAACGACCTATTCCCAAAATGATATATATTGGACTTCCCACAAACTCCCCGCCATTAGTGTCATGTGATTAGATGTCTATCTCATGTTTTATTTAATTTAAAATGCATTTGTAGATTAATTAAGGCCAAGATGCAAAAAGAAGCCAGAGAACTTATCGAAGGAAAGAACATATCCAAACAGTAATCAAACAGTCCGAACAAAAAAGAAGTTGAACTCTTTGCAGTCCTCTAATCGCCTTTAAAAGTTGAGTTGCTCTAATGCAAGCCGCTTTTGAAGTGCATTAGAAAAGAATAGACGAGATAAAAAGAAGACATTTTCAAAAAGTTTGTATTCGGGTAAGAGCAAGCAACAAATGAACTAAAGATAAACAAAATGGGGCGTCATTCGGAGAGCACTACAATGGAACTATAAACTTAATTAAACTAGTAATTAAAGGAAAGCGTTGGATTCAATTCTTTAGAAAGAAGTCATCACAAAGCATCCATTTGAGCTCAAAATTGCTCAATTCGACTCCAATTAACATGCTAATTGAATATTGACCGTTTCTAAGGAAACAGTTTGTTATTAAATAAGAATTGGTAAATTTTACAATTATCGCCACAGTCCTGTAATGATGAATATTTTATACACGTTCGTTTATGCTCTAATTAATGACGTGACTACATGGAGAAAAAGCACTCGAGCCATCTTCTCAAGGGAAATAGTTTCAAAAAGACTATGGCTTACGCTTAAGTAATAATTTAAAATAGATTTTAGTTTCCTTGAGAACATTGAATCCAGTCTTATTTCTCCCATCATGGAACACCACAAAGTTCCTCCCAACTCCGTTGAATATATGCAAGGCTCAAAGCACTGGGTCAACCGGTACTCTTTGTAAATTATTCATCCGAGAGACTGGTCTGAATCCCCGTCCATTACACCATCAGCAACCGAAATCCCTGGATAGGGAATGAGGCTTAGCAGTCCAGATGAGGAGTGAGGTGTCATTGCTTTGCCCACGATTTAATAATGAAACTAGTCCAAGTAAGTTCAGTTCAGCATCTCAGGATGTACGTTCTTAAAAATTCTCCATTCCTCATTTTATGGTGGGAGGAATTCCAATTCATTTTCTATTTAATTATTTATTAATTTAGCTCTATTTATTACGCCAAATTCTATCTTAGCATCAAAAATAAATTTAAAAACTTACGTTATCCGTGTCCTATTTATTTGATAATTTTGACTTTGAGGCTCAATTTCGTGTGTAATGTTAACCGCACTTGAATAACTTCAAATCTAGATTGTGAAACGGAAAATAATTGAATAAATTGCCATTTATGAGGTCACTGGAGTATTCAAACCTTATAACTGAAATCTCCCGTTGCATTGCTTTTTCCTTGTAGTAGAAAGCAGTCGGTGGAAACAAAATTATAAAATCCAACGGCTTAAATTCACGCTAAATAACTAAATTCCTGAAATCCATTCAAAGTGCGATCCTAATAAGAATTCGGTTTGATGAAATACTTCCTAATAAGCGAGATGAGTTAATTTCGTCTCCTCCAAATAACTTCTTATCTGTGCCCTAATCAAGG
This sequence comes from Sympetrum striolatum, assembly GCA_947579665.1. Classification (NCBI taxonomy): domain Eukaryota; kingdom Metazoa; phylum Arthropoda; class Insecta; order Odonata; family Libellulidae; genus Sympetrum; species Sympetrum striolatum. The sequence continues at coordinate 78,139,495 of OX388348.1, read as the reverse complement.
CGTTGGAGCATTTTCAATTACCTGCGGTTTCTGACTTTCAAAGAATCCGCATTCTTGCCCTCGAAGATTGAAATTATAACAGAGATTTCCTTTGTGCTTTGAAGTGGCTGTGGTATGTTCAATAATTCATTACAGACTACTCATTAAGAAATACTAAGGAAGTTGCTAATTACCACGGTAAATGATACTACTGACCATTACAATATCTTCTATCAACAACAAAACACTGCTAAAATACATTTACTAGCAACAACGCTATTAAAATGAAGATCGTTAATGTGTGTAAAAACGTTTATTCTTCAATTAATTCTCTTAGATGCCTAGGAAGTTTCCTGACGCCTTCGATTAAAGCTCAACTGATAAATTCATCCATCATGCCACACTTTGACTACGGTGATATTGTTTACCAAGACTTAGTATCCAGAGAATTAGATACCAAATTGTAGCGTGTCAGCATCCGTTCGGTTTATCATTAATTTAAAGAAATTTGACCAAATCCTGGGTGCGTTTGAGAAATTGTCTTGGTTCAAGCTCGCTTTTCGTCGAAAATTACACATCTTAACAACAACTTACCGTGTCATGCGATTACAAACTCCCGATTACCTCTTTTCAGAATTTGTCAGCTTAGGGTCGGTACATAATTGCAACACTAGAGGAAGAAACAATCTACTCATTCCAAATCACAGGACGGAAATGCTACATAAATCCTTTGCAGTGACCTCTGTTAATTAATAGTACGCCCTTCTGCACAGAATCAAATCTTCCTGTTCTATCCACACTTTCAAGAGGAAATGCCTTTCGTATCTTCTAGAGAATCAATAACGCTAACTATCTCCATCATAGCATTTTACATTTTACTATAAGTCAAGTTCGTTTTTTCTTATGTTTTCAAGCTGCACGGAACAACACTTCAAACTTCTTTCTTTACTTTGGAATATTTTGTTCGTTTTTGGTACTAAAGTTTACATCTAGTATGACCTTTTCTTTTTTTTCCTATTTTGTATTTCCATAATATTAACTTACTTTAGATTATTTTTTATGACTAAATCATGATTTTAACTCTGTTATATAATTATTGTAGAGCGTTATTTTTGGATTGATCGTGTTTTATTTTGCTTTTTTCTTGTTCAGTCATATTTTTTATCACAAGTGTATGTATCTACTTACTGTATTCTCTGCATTTCATTTTTTATCAACTTTCATTATTTGTCTTGATACTATGTCTCTAACATTTCTTGTAATTTTCCAGGTTATATGTACAGCTAACAGCAAAAAAAAGTTACCACCCCTGACCCACCAAGAAAAACTAAGTCCAAGTTTCGGGCCGGCGAGCCTTTCTCTCGAGAAGAGAGGGAGAGAAAAGAAAGGACATGGTCCGTTACGCTAGCTCTGCTCTCGCGTTTGGATGGAGAATTTTCGTTATTTATATAAATATCATTTATTAGTATCCATTATCTGCCACAACATTTGATGTGTTAACGCGTACTGTTGTATTTGGTGACGATCAACTAGAAAATAACTAAAGAAATTAATTGAATTGAATGCATCAATCAAAGTAACTCTCACTTTGCTTTTCGATAACAGATTATTAAATCATTTCCAAAACAATACAAATGAATTTAACTGAATACAAAATTCGGCACCAAATTAACTCACATTTCTTTTTTCGAAAATTGATCATTTAAATCACTTTCAACGATTGATTATGCTCATTTATGTGAACAAAACCAGCAACTTTTCTTTTCTTCTTAATTTCAAATAGGCCAAAACGCAGGATCTTGGACTCAACTATGGCATTTTTCGTCAGGGGGACCGGTTGTTTATACTAACAAAATTTACAAACATTTTCGTGTGTTTCGGGTAAAATTTCGAAACATCAACTCGAAAACAATAATACACGACCAGAATAAGGTTTTTTATTCATTTTCATTGCTATTGGTTCTTGCCTCAATGTCATGTGACCATTATTTTTAATTTAATTTTGCAAAATAAATAAAGCCTGCTGAGATAAAAATGAACTTTACGTGCATTTCTTACGGAAATGCTTTGACTCGTCTGGGATCGAAGCAAGGACGAAGTGTCACCATTTTTTACAATAGAAACACTTTCGTACTTCATATTTCGTATATATATTTGAATGCAATGTTCTGTAAACATTTCAAGGCAATCGACCGAGTAGTTTTCGAGTTTTGCGGCCACAGACACACGCAGGCGCAATTTTTATATATAAGATATGTGCATAATTCGGTGGATTACTATAATTTGATTGCTTTTAGAAACCTTTCGTTTAACTTTCCCAATTGAAAAGCGTTCTATTATCAAGAGAAATAACTAAGGAATAAACTCAAGGAAATAAAAGTTCCACAACTTCCACACAAAAAGTCGTGTAACTTTGACAAAGTTGTTTATTTCCTTATGTTTAGTTGCCTATGAAGTTCCTCAAAGTTAAAGCTCATCCGATTGATTTAAATAAGGAATATTTTTTTCTAGATTACTGTATCCCGTTACTCTCATGACTCCTATAGACTGTGTATTCCATGACTTTGTAAAATTAAATTATCCTTATAACAACACCGTAGAAAATTTACACAATTAGCTTCGACGCCTACTAGCACCATCTTCAACATTTACATACATATGCGATCCTCCATATGGCGTGTGCCTGGAAAAAGAAGAAAGAATAAGAGGGAACAAAAGTGTGACCTGCAGGTGAAAGGGTAGAATTCCTGGAAAACTGTTAAACAGGACAAAACGAAATAGGTGAGGGAGAAGGGCAAGATTTCCTTTTGTTGACAAAGGGGAATGGAAAGGAAAAACTTTCTCGTTGGGAGAAGAGGATTTGAGTTGCAATTTGCTTGATTCATTTTGATGTTATCTAAAATAATGTGTCTGCTAGCCTTCTCTGATTTATGTATAATTTTTAGCTCGCAATTAGAAGAATGACTCGAAGAAATAAATCTCTCATAAAGTGGGACTGCAAAGCATCAGATTTGATATTTTGTATGTTCTTCAGCCTATAATTTCCGAGATCTCACTGTTTATCGGATGTGGATTAAATGAAAATAATCATAAATCGCTTGATGAAACCACTGTCCTAAAATTGGATCCATGGATTCCTTATCGTTTCAAAGTAATGGCTTCCAGTAAATACTTTAGTAACTGGCCAGCGGTAGACGTCCTTTTGGTAAAATTCTCGAAATATTATTTCTCAAAAGTTACTCCTCTCGTATTTTTAGCTATTTACTGATCCACCAATCAACTCCGAAGTGTATTAGAATTTATTACGAAGTTCTCAGTAATTTAAGAAGGCCATCTTTTATTTTATCAGTTATGAAAAATGATAAGAGCGCTATCCGTAGAATTGTCACTTTTGCATGACAATGGGTTAATCGACCTCTAACCAAATTTAAGACTTATATAGCTAGGGGTATTACTTATTAGTACTCGACGCAGGATGAGCAAGTTATTGCGTGTGTGTTACAGTAATGACGATTATAATTGTGTTTAAATACGTATTTAAATGACATCCTTATTTTGTATTTTATAAACGAGGTGAGATCGACTAGCAAATTTTATAAGTGAATCAAGATGAGTTGAACGTTTTGGCTATCATCAACACTGAGAGAAAAAATGTATTCACTTGCTTTAGGTGTTTTTTTATATTAATTTTAAAGGTTCTTAAAATCTACGAAACTAATAACTGTATATATCATTTAATGGGATAAAAGAATTGAAAACACTATACATTCAATGATAGTAATGAAAAAGAACCAAAGGAACGCCAGTTTACGCAATTAGCTATTTCTTAAATTTTCCCGTTTTGTTGTTGATTGATTTGTAAGGATATCCCGAAGGTTTATGAAAATCTTTGGTTAGAAGAAATAGCGAAAAAAGCCTGAAAAGATAAATGTAAATATTGAGAACGTAATTTTGGAATCAGAATGTTCCGAAGCTTAAATTTCTACGGAAGTGAACTTTCTTTGGTTAATATATGTTTAATTCTACTCCTGAAAGCAGAGACGGTCCGAGACATGGGCAGTCTGGTAGACCGTCCACAGCTTTTGTGGGCTCTTCTCTGATCCCTTGATCAGTAACCTGCGACCGCTCCATTGAAGACCCTTCTCTTTCCTCTCTCCCCCCACGCAGAAGCTCCCTTTGTTTTCTTGAGAAGGAAGGTATGCTTGGTACCGATTAACCGTTATGTAGACAAAAACATTAAAAGCAGACGTAGCACCAAAAGGAGGATTTGCCACAGAGATCCGCAGCAATAGATTTAAATGTATTTTCAAATATTCAATTCTTTTTGCGCTTTGCTCGACTTTGCTCGACTTTGCACGACTAGTCCTTCTAATTTCATTATCCAAAAGAAATTTTCGAGCGTAAAATATTAAGCGGTTTGTTAAGAGACTACAGGTTAGATAGCAGTGAGTCCAAAATGATCGGAGCCCTCCGCTGGGTATCTTATAAGAATATAACTCTGTAAAGACAATAATTATTAGAGATATTCCTTAGCTGTAATTTACATGAGGAAATACGCGACTACGTGATCCCTATTCTCAACGATCGTTATTTGTAAATTATTTAGATAGTTGAGTGTATCACATTCTCTGCAATAAGCCTTACGGAGGCTCGCGGATCGTTAATTTAAATGTATTTCTTACTTAACTATCTTTCATAAATCTGCAACACCATTATTATATTTATGATATACGTTTTTTTCTAATTTTTCCTACTTCAGTTGACCTAATTTACAGTAGTTAATATTCTCTTAATTATCGTATCATAAAGTATAATCTTTACGAAAACGTTCATCCTGCGGGCATGTGGAGCATTAACTGAAATAACCAATTTCATTCTAAATCTGCATTGATGGAAAATATTATATTAGGAAGAAATATGAGCAGTCAAAGTAATTCATGTCCAATATTTTAAGAAGAAGAGCGAATTACGCATGAGATTCGAGCCGATTTAACGAAATACGAATTTAATTCTTTCATAATAAAATACTGCTTCTACCGCAGCAAAAGCAATGACTTTTAGCGAGTATTTGTAAAATATGTATCATCGCAAAAGCCTTAAAAACGTGCCAGGCATAAAGAGGAAGACGAAAAGCGCGCTCAAAACAGAGAATCTGAAAGACTCGCCCTTCTCGAGTTATGCTGGTTGCATTTAAGGTGGTAACTTTTTTATGCTGTTAGCTGTACATTGTTTTCTTTAATTTCTTTTAGTGTTTGCTATCGGTAGGTTTGCGCAGGTTTTTCACACACCCCTTCTTTTTGGGTGTTTTCCTGCAGCGGATATTTTTTCCTAAGCTTTTCTTAGGTTTTTTTACATCCGCAATCCCTTCTTACATTTTCTTCTATTTTCCTCTAAGTTTCATTGATACATGTAATATACTTATAATAGTGTAACAACTTAACGACAGGTTAGAGGGAAGAGGAGAATTTTTATTCTCAATCTCGCGTAATAAAGACCCCTAATAATAATAATATTCCCCTTAAAGATAATATAAGTTCAGAAAATAATTTTTCAATACAAATTCATAAATATCAACGATGTCTTCTTAGTAAAAACCCCTTATTTATTATTCGAGTTTCATTTTTGAGTTTCTAGTAGATTTTTACCCTGAGACCCCAACGTATGTATATCATCATGGTATCAACGTACCACGGTGTCCATTGCTCTTCTTGGTCTTTGTCAACAGTAATCTCTCTCGTCCATGCGTGATCATCTACAGAAGTACTGTACCTTGAGAGCCGTCATTCGGAGTATGGCAGGCGGAAGACGTTATGATATGTGATATGATCTGCATATTATGTTTAAAAACTTACTGTGTTTTTCAAGGAAGGCTCAAATTATCCTAGAGGAAAATTATTCCATTTTTTAAAGGAGCGATTTGAAAACGAGAATTTAATTAAACTCGTTGCTTCAACTTTATACCTGCGGACATTCCTACAAAAAATTTCCACTTTTTTAAACCTTGTTGACAGTTCCGTAAAATAATTAAATTCCTTGTATATCTTGAGAGCACTGTAATCTCACCGATCAAATACCAATGTATATTTTTTAGTTACTGTATTTCGTAAAATTGGCATTAATTCAGGCTTGGGAACAATGTTTCTACACTCAGTTACAATAAGCAAGTGTGAATCAGAAATTGAAAATCAATGGCTGTGGAGAGGTATATTTGAAAAATAGAGATATTAAATGAATTCAAATCCAGGTTCGCCGTTTTATAAGTATTCTAACCCATAAACCGCCATTTCGCGTCAATTTTACTCCGTTGGAAGGATGCTTTGTGCTCAAGGCGAGTACCAGAGGTCTTCATCAAGTGCGAAGATCTCTTTCCTTGCTCACAAAGTATCCCGTCAACTGAGTGGATTTAACTATGCATTTAGCGGTTATAATATCAGATCGAAAAGTGGCAAACATGGGTTCGATTCCCCGTCATGTCTCTTCTTTTCGCTTTTGTTTATCAATGGGTTTAAATGCGTACTCATCGTTCAAACGACTTTCGCTCATACTTATGAATTCTCAATGAAATTTCGTTTTGATAGTTCCACAATCTAAAAAGATATTAGCACATTGAAACAACTGGGAGGTTCTTAACTGCAGACCAAAATAAAACTGAAATCAAGGAATAGCATCGAAAAAAATGGTAGAAAAGCAAAATACCTTAAATTACAAGTCGACAAAGACAATTGAAGGGAGAAATGAATTGTGAAATCGCAGGTTTTGGAATCAAGCCTATTTGAGATGCACCATAATGACCTCGAACGCGAGTTAAGGTCATCGGCTTTGAGTGAACATCATCCTGGCATCTCGTCAACTTAGAAGGGCATATGGCACGCGCACCCAAAGTGGCACGCGAAAGAGAGGTTTTGGCACGTGATATCGCTGTTCGGCTAATCAGACTAAGAACTCTCACTTCTATTTCTTATAATACTCTTACATAAATAAACAATTTAATTCACCATTAATGGCGTCTACTGATGTATTGTTGACGACGAAAGTTCACTTCCTGTCGGAAATCTTGATCATGGCTCCTGACTCGGGGTCTTATCCATGGTTATCTAATTCAACACTTTGGAGTTCACTTTTTATTCAAATTTACTGGATAGGGAAGGGCTCAGTAAAGTGGCTAGGGTTTATTCATTTAAAGCAGATTTTGGGCGATGGTATTTGTTGATTGTTGTTTTTGTATTGTAATCCCATATTGTGGAAAATAAAGAATTCTGAATGTTTCAGTTTTGAGTTGAGTCTTTGTGTTATTCTATAAAGCTGTGGAGAGAGGTGAGATTTTATGGAAATTGTATATTTCGGAAGTACTGGTTTGATATGGAACGTTTAAAATCCGTTAGAGTGTTTTGCTTTCGAATATATCATTTCTATTCTATACAGCTTTCGTAAATAGCTTTTATAAGTGTAATTCCAAGTGGGTGATGAATAAGTTAGTTAGTTAGTTAGTTAGTTTGAACCTTTATTGGCGAGGTTAGGCCCAGGTGGGCCTCTCTTCCACCTAACCTCGTATGTCGATTACATTTAAACTTATTAAAAACTCAACTTATTAAAAAAATACAAAAAAAAAGAGAAGGGTGTGGGAAAAAATCTTTGCAACTGAAGGTTGACTAAGAAAAAACCCATGTTGCGGGAAAACACCCACAGAGAAGGGGGGTGAAAAAAACCCGCGAAAACACAGTAATAGAAATAAATACAATAATATACAAATGAATAAGGGAGCATAGGACGTATAATTGATAGATGCGTTAAGAGTTTGGTTTTTATATTTAATTAAGATCTGTTAAATAGTATACCAGATAAGGCGAATTGTTTTTATTTTGCCTCCTAACTGATGTATTGTTGTCTACTTCTACTCACGTGTGATGGCAAACAGAAATCACGAAGCTGTCAAATTGAGGCTGTGACAGTGATAGCACACACACACACTGTAAAAAGCACGCGAAAAGTGGTAGCATTATATGATAGCTTAATTTTAAAAACAATCCTAAAATTAATCATGAAGATGGTGTGTTTGTCGTTTTCTGCTGTGCTATAGACGATATAAGTGATTATTCAGTGAAAATAATACGTCTTCCTGAGTGAGTAGGAAAACTATGTATATTTTTAAGGTGAAATTGAGCGGCGAAAAAGGTCTTCCCTAAGATCTGCCTTCACAGAAATATGAAAACTCATCTCAATCACGGAAAAATTCGTGCACGTATCTGCTCACGGATATTCAGGAGCTCCCAGTAATATTTTATCCCTTCCTTTATTATTTTTAATGGATTAAGCTTACTTTTCTACGTCTTACTGATTTTGTACCAAATGGTAAAAATATTACAAATAGAGAGTATTCGGTCGTGAAATGACAGTTACGCTAAAAACAATTCCCTTCTGACGGCAAAAGGATTCCTGCGGATATGTAATGGAAATCTGTAGTGACGATTTGAAAGGCACTCGTTCGGAGGATAAAAGGAACTTTTTTACTCGCTTTTCATTTCGGAAACAAGAGGAAATAATTTGGTCAGTGATGGAGTTCCTTTTTGTGAGGAGGAAGTCTTTGATTAATGGAACTGCGGGGAAAGGAGTGGATGTGATAGATATGAAGAGGCCGTTGAAAGACTTGACCAGAGAGAGAGTTCGGGACATTTTGAAGGATGGAATTGGTCGGAGGTCGAGGCCGCAAACATGGAAAGTCCGGAGATGGATAAAAAGGAAATTTGAAAATATATCCGCAGATACGTTTATAAAGTTTCATAATGCAACAGCTGGAAAAGATTCCAAACGTTCTGAGTAGGAAAAACGACGAGAAAATGTCTATGTCGGTTCCCCTGAACGCGATAAACTTATAAGAGATGGACTGAAAAAGTAGTGTTTCGATCCGGTCACTGTTCTGAAGTGTGAATTATTTTGATCGTAAAAAAATCCTCATAAATGATACTTTTCACTTAATTCGTTGTGCCTCGTGCCTTTAACAAATTGCTAACTTAATCAAAATATTTCACTGTATAAACACAACATTTTATGTTTATCACGTCCCTTCATTTCACTTAATTTTACTTTCGCTCGTATCTTCAAATGGCCTAATCTGGTACTCTATGACCCTTTATCTTCAAACAAAAATATAATATTCCATAGATTATGTTTCTTTTTTCCAAATTGAGGAAACCGGCCTATCCTTCATGATTTATTCGATTAGTAGCCATTTGTGAATAGAATTTAATTGTTTTTCTATACTCTATACGGAGTATAATTCTTATAAAATAATAATAATTTCTATACTCTATAAAATAATAATACTTTCTATCTATATATTCCTACTCCGTATAGAGTATAGAGATATTTTAGCGGTATATTTCGTCATTTACTTTACACTGGATATTTCATTAGTCGTTTACAAATGATAAACGCCTAAGAATATCAAAGTTAAAAACTAGAAATTCAATTTAATCCCCCATTAAACGTGAATCAATATCATTGTTCATGAAATCGTAAAGATAAAGAATTACGATAATGATTTACGATTAATTATGAAAAACTATAATCAGACATCAAATAATTCCAAAATAATGTACGAATTCGTCAAAGTCTCATAATTTTATACCCTACTTCGCCCTGCAATCCTTCTTTCTCCTTCCGTTTTATTCAATAATTTACCTCATCAATTACTTATAATATAATAAAATAATAATATTCTCCATTAAGGAAAAAAGTGAAAATGATTCCCACTAAAGTAATCCACTCTTCAAGTTTATAACTTTCCCATACTGAGCTCATTTTCACAGAAAACATTAATGCAAATATCTGCTCAAACCCCATATTCCAATCTTAACTGCAAACTAAATCTACGGGGTTCGACGAAGTTCTGATGAACGTTTTGCCGAAAGGTTTTCTCAGTTTGCTTTCCTTCGGGTTTGAAAAGGAAATGTAATTATGAGAGCTAAATTATATTTATCCTATGGATTAGAACTTGCAATAAATAATTCAAGATATTAGGAGGAAAACATGAACTTCAAAAAATGATAACATTTAACCTTTAAATAAATTAATCTCTTATTCTCATTAACTTACACAATTTTAGCAATAAATATATCAATATCCCGTCCTCATTCATTGTATAGTTCATTCACGCAGGAAATACGGGAAATTTATCTCGGATTAAGATGATATGTCCATCTATTAGGAGGCCGAGAATTTTCTCAAAAGCCTGTATTGAAGGAAGAAAAACATTTTTCGAAAAACCGAGCAAATATATTTGTCCCGCTTTGGGGATGGAAAATGCCCCATCTTCCGCTAAATAGAATACGGTAGGAATAAAAATAAATCGGGCGCATTGAAATATTTGATGATTATTCGAATTTATCACAAATTTTCCTTCTCTCTGAATCGGTACAGAATAAACTGAAATCCTAGGAGATTACATCGGTTGTGAGCAACATGTTCATGTTGACGGCGGATAAAACGTTCCAAGTTTTGTTTTCCTCTTTTAAAGCTGTAATTTCTCGTTCCTTTCCAATACCTTAAAATAGTGATCCCGGACGAGCGAGCTGTATCCCCCAAATAGAGCAAAACGAGAGAACTAAATTTATCCTCGAGGACAGCCAATCGATACGAGAAAATGAGTTTCGCATTAGATTCTCGGATGCCTCAAACTTATAAACTTCCTCCTACGGCTCCATACTTTCCAAATTCCAACGTTTTCCTCAACATTTCGAGCAATAAATCTAACTTGGTTGCGCAATCCTTACGATACCAGTCCATATCGACCAATACCCATGTTGAATTGAACTAGAAGCAGGTGCCGCTATATTACAGGGGAAAATTTCCTCAATATCTCAACCTTAAATTCCTCGAAAATCTCAAACATCGATTGAATTCCCAGCTACACTCTATTTATTTTAAATTAAAGGGGGTATTTGTAAAGTAGAGATTTTTTATAGGGAAATATTGCCTAAATCGTGCAGGTTCCGAAAACATTTCCTTTATTTTTTTCCAATAATTCGTCGTTCGAAGGAGGGTTTTTATTGTTTGTGTAAAAATTAAATTCCAAATCCAACTCGTACTCCCTTTGTAAATATTTATGAATAATAAGAATGATTCAACGACTGTAAATATAATCGGAAATCATGAATTCATATTTTATTTTGAATTTTAATCATAATAACGTAGAACATTAAAATTTTATAGCCATAAGACAACAAACACAGAAAAGTAAAACGTTTCTAACTTTTAATATCTTACATACATATTTAATGTCCTCGGAGCACATTTAGCATAAATCCTTTGACCTTTCCCTCCATATTACTTTCTAATGGAGCGAAGAACGAAAATAAGATAAAACGTAATGGCTGTCGCTCAAATCTCACCGCTCAACAGCGACGTCGTACTATTTCGGAGCGTTTCTCAAAGGAATAATTCCTATACGCTTTAGAATATCACATTTCTAATTACACTATTCAAGTACTATATTTAACAAACAAAATTCAATAAAATTCACCTATCGTTTGAATACATAATCTTGATATCTTAAGAGGCCTTCATTACAAATCACGTACAGATAGCCACAACTAGTTTGAGTCGTGCTGTTCTAAATTAGTTCATTAAGTCCCCTTTAGCAATATGAGTCGATTTGGGAAGTGACACGATTACGAGAATTCCAAATAAAATTTATGTTAATTCCTTTTTCATATTTTTCTGGCTTCATTTGATTTGAAAAATTAAATAAAAAATTACTCAACCTAACCTAAAAATGCTTTTTCCAACAGAACAGATGAAAATTTTACATAATTTTGTTTTTATAAACAATTCTCCCCTTTGATGACCAATAACACCATAAGTAAGCTCAGAAATTTTCCAATAAGAATACGCGGGAAGAAACTTATGTCCATTTATGAGTAATGCTAAGGAAATATCAGTATTTTTAAATAATAAGTTCCTGTTATTCGAGTACCTGCGGTTATGATAAAAATTAGCAGAGAAAAACGACCACATAAATGAGTTTCTTAATAGTTCTATTTTCGCCTACGAAAAATTATTGTTACGTTGACACGATCAACGAGGTAATATAATGATGAGATATTAATCTTTTCTGTGAGACAGAGAAAGATTTTTGGATGAATGCATTTTTATCAAAAAGATGAAGTAAAAAATTTATAATTTTCGATTATCACGAACAGCATTTGTCACTGAAGAGGCAATAGTAGTAAATCCCAACTTTCTCGCAAAAGGACTTGTCTATATCTAAATAAACATCAACTATCACTTCAACTAAAAGGAAACACAAAACTCAAAACTGTTTAACTCATAATGTTAACACTTTCTCAAAATGAGCCAAAATACAATTCCATAGATCACAATGAGTCTATGATTACTTTTTCCGTAGTATTGCCTTAAAGGTCAGTCATAAAGGTATCAAATCATTAATCTTCCGTTGGAATGGAAATAAAAAATATAGTTTTCGTTTTGTATTGAAATTACTTCTTTACAATTTCCATTTCAAGTAAAATCCAACTGTTAACAATCTGGAGCGGGTCAAAAATCCATGGATCACGGTACACCGAAATAGACATCAACTTTTTAGGCTTCTCTTTCCACCCATGAGGAGGATAACAGATGTAACAGATGGGTTTTTCTTCGGCCAACTATCGGTCGCTTTCCAACGCTCGTTTCCATTCCAAATTATTGAAAAGCCACCGATTGATCGTCCGTTCCCTCGTTAAAGAATCGTTCCTTTAATCATATATAAACATCAGAGCCACGGAGGAATTCCCGAACAAACAGATGACAAACTCTCCGGACAAGATCGATCACGGAATGAAAGAAAGCATCAAAAAATACTTATCCTTTCCGGCGGTGTTTCCAATTAAAAAAATCGAACAGATAACCACGTCGGAGAGAAAGAGAGGCGAAAGGGTAAAAAGGGGATTCCTTTGAAAGAGAGGCGATGCTGCATATTCGAAGCTGCAAAACAACCAAAGTTAAGTTCAAAGGGAAGTCTGTGAATGTGGAAAAAGTCCTGCCGTTCCGAAATTAGTGGTGAAGCGGCCGGAATTTTTAGAGTCAACTTATGAGAAGTTGCCCTGGGCGAGGAAGGAGAAGACGCTCCCGGTGGCTTGCATTTCATGATCCAGAAGTTTGTTTTTGTGAGAAAAAATCTCTGAGGTTTTTACTGCAGGGAGTGTCGATGCGGAATTATTTCGCTCGCCTTTTTTTGGCATCCGAAGTGAAAGAGGCAAGCTGTCGGAACCCAATGAAAAGCACTTTTTTTGCAGCGTATTTACTCCGAACTTTAAAACGTCATCTCTTTGTGGGGTACGCAGGCTGAGTATGATAGCTCGCATTTGCCGTTTACTAAAAAGTTCTCAACTTTCGCAATAGTGAAACTGGCGAGAGACAAAATACTACTAGGAATAGAAAAATAGGAAACTATTTTCGTATTTTGCAGCTATGATCGCTTTGAAGCACGAGGCATGATAATCGTTCGTAAAATTTTGGAAATTAAATAAAATATCCTCGGTAAATGTGAGCTGAGATAAATTTCCACAAAAAAATTAACAAATCAGTGCGTGTTGCTAGTGCATGGAATCGTATAAAAACAATATGGATTCTGTAAATAATAAACGTGCTTTAAAACACATGTGAGATTGTTAATAAAATCTTCACTACGCAATGGAAGACTCCATAGAACGATCGAAAGAAAACAAACATAATACGTTTACACTATAAAAGCAAACAAAAGCAACAGTCCAAAATAATCATAAGATAAACAATAATGTAAACACTGTACGTGAGTATATATATAGTACAGAAATAAAACAAAATTTAACTCAAACGTTAAAAAAATTTTACTTAAATAATACAGAAGAAAGATAGTTATCAAAAATATTGGATATAATTCATGCTAAAAACGATAACGTAGTAAATAGAGAAAATGTGGTAATAAAGTAATTTAAAATTGAGTGAATAATAACATGTGTCGAGAAAAAGAACTTATCAATAGAAAATATGAGGGTTATGAATAATGTGAAAATATGAGGTAAAGCAATAGATAGTGAATAGTGTGTTGTCATAATCTGCATATGAATATCTCGAAGCGTAAAACGAAAAAAACAATTCTTAAATACTGTACAGAATCGGAAATTCGTGCAAAATATTTACGTTACAGCATACCAGAAATAATTACAAAATACATACGGAGGTCAAACAATCTGCACTAATAGTAATCTTACCATAACACCTTTCTTTTTTCATCGGAAGTTGTAAATAATTTTTTAAATAGTTTACTTCCCTTTAGTAATTATTCCACAAGATAGATCTGAAGCTATTAAAGCACGAGATACGAAAATCGTGAAAATAAATACAGACAAACCTGGACAAGCGAGCTGAATGGACCGACATTTTCGCCTTTTCTCATTCATCCAGTTTCTCACTCACAGCATCACATAGCTCTTTTAACTTATGGAGAGTTCCCTTAACCCTCGTGTAGCGTATACTCCTCTCACTTTCTGTTGGAGTAATATTAAAAACAGGGAAAGAAGACGAGGAATCCATATAAAATCAAGGGTTTGCAACTGAAACCCTGGTCGTATTGTTTATAATATTGTGACTTCGTTTAAGTGACTCTGCTTAGAGAACTCGCTCTTTGTTGACACCAGGTTAAAGCCCGCTCACTAAATATCGATACCATGTAATTATCAAAAAATGTCATTATTAATCAATATCAATGCGATATTGTGATAAAATTTCTATGAAAATGTGGACCGACTCTATTGCTTTGAAAGTTCCCTCCATCTTGAGAATTGGCTTCTCTTCTATATCCAAATTCGAGTTTGGTCTATCTTTGCCTTAGCACATCTTTTAGCAATCTATTCTCGTCAACTTATTTGCCTTTGCGTACTTGTGAAAACCTATCCTAATCAGACAAACAAAAACCTTGCGTATGACGTGTCTAAACACGCAAAATTTGCTATATTTTCTAGAAGATACTCTCGCTTATAGAGCTGTAACGGGTGATCTCACCCACTGAGGTTCGATTACGAAAAATGCTCTCTTACAGAGATTTTTCTCATTTAAGGAGGTTTTTAAGGGTGAAAACACGACTAAGGAGCTTGTCTCACTCAAAATGCAATGCCTAGTAAAATCTACTAGTTTACTTACTTGAAGATTAAAGTTTAATATTAGTTAGCGAAATGGGGTGTAACATAAAACCTCAGCCAATCAGGTATCTAAGTTAACCATTAAAACTTAAATTGAGGATTAAATTTCAATTATAATCCTAATAATAATAATTATTACTTATTTTTAACCTAAGGTTAAACTTAAGTGTTAACCCAAATGTATCCTCTAAGCTACTATAATTATAATAGCGTTCTAGCTAATATAATAGCTTTATTTAGCTTTAGTCTTGGGAGATTTCTCGCTTATCCAGGCGCGACGGCAGTTTCAGCTCTCCTGCAATGCTGATCGATCATGATTTTCTCTTTTATAAAACAACTATATGTTATAGGAGTAGAAATAAGATTCAATTTAATCATTTTCATTTCATTTGACGTATTATTTTCAAGGGAATCCGTAAAATAAACATCGCTTTCATAAAACTCTCTCCTATTCATATTTAAAGTTATTTTATCCTACAGAGCAATATATTGAGTGATTTGTTTTCGTTGTTAGCAGAAACGCACATTAATGAGCAAACTGAAGAACAACAGATGCCAATTTCTTCAATCGCATAAATGGCGAGCCTTTGGCTATTCGCGGAACATTCAGCCAATATTCGCGATACTTTTGTTTCCCGGAATACGTCATTCAGCAATTACATTTGTATTCCTTCGTACGATTTCAATTACAAATGTTACAATCGACCTTCTGATTGGGATAGGCCTAATTAAAATGATGATGGATGCATTTTCTGACGTTTGGGAATGAAAGAAGTAAAAAACACAAATTTCTAACTTTTTTAAACTACTGTTTTGATAATTTGATACCCTGAAGCAAGGTCGTATTTGCAGTGTACTCTTTTCCTTCCAAATATCAATACTTTTGCCTGTGAATCTTCACAAATTGAAGTAGAAGTAGAATATATTTTAAAACTTCTGTTGATATCCCTATGGATTAAGGTGTTCCAAATCAATTTTCGAATTTCTCGTTCGTTTCGGCACAAAGGCGCCCCCGCGCATTCCTCTTTAATAGCAGACATCTTCAAGTGATGAAAGGAAGTTCGAAAAATCTCCGAACCTCTCGAAAGAGATAAAAAGAAAGTATCCGAGGGGTGTTTGGGAGTTCTTGCAGAGAAGTGTCGCTATTTGTTCGCGTCAAGGCGAAGAAAAAAGTGATGCGTCGCCGAGGTGAGGGTCGTGGAAAGAAAAATGCCCTTTTTTGGCAAATTCCGAGAATGAGAAGAGTTTGACGGGGAATAGACTACATTCCTTTTGCCTTCGGAGAACAATATGAATCATTTGCACAAGTTCTTAGATACTAACCTTTTTAGGATGAAATTCGTACAAAGAGACAGATGTAGAAAGTTATATATGAATCAATATTTATCTCAAACCCAAAACATAGGAATAAAATCTCAATACATTCGTGGCATATATTTCATAACCTCCCACAACCACATCACGAAGGATGGTTAAATTTATACCACCATTAGCTCACCTTATTCATACCACCATTAGCTACCAAAAGCATTAGGAAGGGAATGAGGCAAGATGAGGAGTGAGGTAGTTGCTCTCTCTACTGAGATAAATGCTGAAAGAGGAAAACGCCCAAGTACAGCGATTTGATCCTATTAATAACTTTCCCACAGCGATCAATTAGAAAAGAACCAAAATGAATGGCATTAACAACCAATACTGATATTATCAAAACCATGTTCAACACTGTGAATAAAGTCCATTGTAATGTGACAACAGTAAATGAGAAAGATGCCACTGATACATGCCTCCGTATGAGTAAATTGAATAAATATACAGAAACATGTAACTTTATATCGCTCAAATAATTTACTTAGCTTTAATGTTTATCTCTAGTAAAATATTACTCGCATGAAAAGTTGCACATGAGAAAAACAGCATTTTGTCTAACGGTGCGGGAGAAATGAAACAGTGGAAATATATGCTTATTCTTATAGACTAATATGAAATGATTTTGAAGCAAGATAAATATTTTTTGCTAATTAGGAATTAACATGATTTGCAGGTTATTTTATCAGATGTTGAATACAGAATTCCGATTAGTATTACAAGGAACTGAATTCTTTTTTAATAAAAAAGTGAAAAGGATTTATATCCCCTTTTTTCTATGTTGGCAGTTACTTAATTTATCTATCTTCCATGAAAATAAACTCTTGTTCAAATTTCATACCTCTAATTACGTCATACAATTTTTCTGAGTTCAGCAGCGAAAGTGAAAAATTACACACTCAATTAACTTCATATCCTCAAAAAACAACTTTATAAACCAAAAAATTCTTTATGTACTCTGAAACAATATTTGAATTAGGGAAAAATTAACCACAATAAACTTTCGAGTTCGTGTTCTGCATCATTAAAAAAAAAGAATTAAGTAACGAGTTATTAAATGTTCTTATAATATACATTTCCTTGCTTGCTCTTCACTTACCCTTTATTAATAGTCGTAATGAGTGTATAGTGCTCCGGGTGTTGTATTTCCGAGAGTAAAGAGTAAGAGAGTAAAACAAATTCTTTGAAAGATGCTTCAACCATATTTTTAAAATCTGTGTTTCTTTGCCTTACTTATATTTGAGAGTCTCGTCAATCTTGGTAAATGCGAAGTATGATTTTTAACCTTAAATTTTACGCACCCCAATATTTACATAAATTTACATCAATATTGGGATAGCTTTTCCATTTTGAAGAAAAGTCCACGTTGTTTCACAATCCATTATTATATAAACTCCAAACAACCTTGATTTCTATACTAAATTAAATATTGGTGAAATTGTTTTGCGATACTTTACACAGGAATGTAGCATCTACAAAAAATACTTGCGTTGCAGAAAGATTCTGCGTAACATTAGCACAAAAATCAGTGCTAAAAGATAAATTTATAAATTTTACAATAAGAAATTGTATATCTTGTGAAATCAGCCGGAAATTTTATCGATTTGATTGAATTTCTATCGGTTATTATGATATGCCACAATTGCTATTCTAACAATTCTCTTTCAATTGCTCTTGAAACAATTCTTCTTCAAATGTTCTTGTAACAACCTTCAGCTATACAATTCCATCCTTTCTATTTTGAAGTTTTCTGTCGTTGTCTAATTCCCTTAAAATCGAATACCTAATACCCTTTAGAGATACCCTTGTTCATCTTTCTTCCGACCAAGAATGAAAGAATAGCCATAATTTTATACGGATCACTTACAGGCATGTGTTATCAACTTTGTATTTCTTACAATGAATACCAGAGAACGAAACGCTGGCCACAATATACATTGGATAGCTGAATGGGTAGCGCAGTCGTCAAAGCGGTCCTGGGTTCTATTTCCGTTGGGGTCTAAATGTGCGAAATGGTCTCAGCTATCGAAGCACTTTTAAAATTAATAAATTATGAATATACATATTCCACACACTAAGCATTTCCTTGTAAATTAATGAAAAAGTTATCACTTAAATTTAAGTTCAGTACAAGATGATGCATGTTGCCCTTAATGAATAGTTGGTAAGTCCCGTAAATGTATTCAATTAGTAATTTTCACGAACTTTTCTATCTAATTTGTATAAAACATTATTTTTTCGAAATAGAAGCACAGATACCACTCTTAATGTTATTCGGTGCTAAACTTTCGCATTTCACCTAACCAAATATCTTAGAGGCTCCCGGATAGTCATGTGGACAGCGCGTTTGCCTCTGGTGAAAGCGGTCCCGGGTTCGAATCCCGGTGGGAGTTAATGTGCGAAATTACCTAAGCTGTCGAAGCACTTTTAACAATACTACTATTACAAATATCTTAGATAGCGTAACCCTCAAAGTAAAGTGCCAAAACGAAAGACATCTGCCAAATTAATTGCGTAGCAAACGTCGTCCGAGGGATTGATATAATGTCATTCCGAGGGGAAAAGTTAGTCTGTCACCAGAAAAAATTAATGTGATAAGGAGCACGAAAGAAAAATGAAACTCTTTAGCAAAAGCAGAAGGGTAAACTGGGAAGAAAATGTCGCTGTGAGTTTTCATTTCGGATAAAACGATGAAAGAGATATTAATAATTCAAAGGATTGGAAAAACTTCTCGGAAACTTCTTTACATAAAGGGATAGACAAAGGTCAAAGACCCAAAATACGGGGTCGTGGGACACTAAACCGGACGGAAAAAAATGTGACGTAGAGATACATGCGAAATTTTGTTTGCGAAGGAACAAGATACGGCGAAAATAAAAGAAAGCTTAGACAACGCCTCTCCGCAGTAAAAATCCGGGCTTGCAGAGCGACATGATAGATGCGCTGCACGAAATTCGATTGTTCAGAAATTAAACTCGTCTACGCACTCATGGAAGAATGCGGCATCCTTGGAATTCGAGCTTGAATTATCGCTCTGAATAAAATTATTAAATAATATTTACTCATAACCATTCTTACTGCGATGAAATATTTTTTATATAAGAACATAAATGGAATATGGAAGATGGAATAGATGGAAGAAGAGACTTTTAAGTCTCAATCTCGCCCAAATAAAGACGATTTATTATTATTATTATTATTATTATTATTATTATTTATTATAAATGATACCAAAAGACAAATGAAAGGTGATCTATTCAACATGAAATTGTAGAAGGAACAATGGTGTATGATGAGGCATAATATAAACAATGTTTTAACCAAAGAATTATGATTCTGTTTTAAGGAAAATAAAATGAACGATTACACGCATGAACACAATGATAAGTACTTTCTTACACGACACCACCATAATTATCAGTGTTGTGATTCGAGAGGTAGGAGACATTCTGCGATATTTCGGCTCTGATTAATCTTTCCCACAGTTATCACCTCCGGAGAATGCAACATTTTTCGCGAGCCTTGGAAGAGAAATTTCCATTTTCAGCCTTCGCCGCAAGTCTGAACTTATTGTAGAAGTCGATCTGAATGTCATCCATCCCTTTAAAGCCTCTTCCACCACTTTCCCCTTTTTCTGATCGACCCGTGCTCCTAGCACAACTTCTTCCCTTCGGAGGACGTTATCTCAGTTTGATATTGGGGAACTACGAAACTCCTTTTTAAAGTTGTTCTCAAAACCGGAGTTCTACGACAAATAAGGGATCTCTCTTCTCTAACTACAATACTTCAAAGGCGAAGGGAAAGCAATTTTGATTTGAATAAAGGTAGTTCAGTAGGTATATAAATTACCGTACCACTTCATTAATTCAACGAAAAGGTGACAATTTACAATTCGATTATCGTTTTTTATTGGAATAGACGAATGATAAATGATATATATGAAAAATAAAGTAACTGAAATAAATGGATAAAAAGAGGAATTGTATCTCAAGTCTCTTATGGAATTGTCTAATTACCTAATGATTCTTTTTATCGAAAAATTGTTTTAAATACATATGTTATATACACATGTGGCTAACAGAACTCTATTAGAAGGCATTCTAATAACTATTACTTATTATTACTGATTAATTCCTTAATTAATAATCCACAATTGGTCACAGCCGTAGCAGGTAGTTCCAAGTTTTATAAAATGAACCTCATTATTCATTAATTAGCCATCCATTAGATACTTAGATAATTTTCGTTCAATTCGATCGCTTGATAAATAATACTAAGTCAAGAAAAGATCAATCTGATATCAATGATACTAGATTCGATTATTGCCTCTAATTAGCCGTTCGATTAAATTAACGATAACTTAATCGCAAAATCATTTTAAAGAGTTTTTTAGGCGCGCCGAAGAAATTCAAGATGGATCATTTGCTTCCAAACAACTTTATACATTCAAAATTAGAGACGAAAGATCAGAGTATTGCCTTATTAACATTTTCAGCAATTTAAGTGGTGCGGATTTCAATTGTAGTAATGGAATCAATATTGATGTCTATAAAGTATTAATTATTGGGCTCTCAAATAGCAAGTAGGCAGAGCGTTCGTCTTTGCTGAAAGAGGTTTGGGGTTCGATGACCGGTGTGCGAAATTACCTCAGCTGTCGAAGTACTTCTAAAAATACTACTATAATTATTTAAGAATTGAAATTAATTTTTTTTAAGTTATCATTAAAATACAAATTCAAATCTTCAAATATATCTCCTATAATCAAAGCCAGAAAGTAGTGGTTTAATACTACAAAATAACGTTGTGAAATTAATAATAAAACTTCATTTAATATTGAACATTAATTAGCGATAATTATAAATGAAACTACTAAAGTTTAGTAGAATAAACATATTTTTCAATCTTCTTAGGCCAATGTTCCACTTATCGTACAGTCCTGGCCAAAATTAACGCAGCACCGGCCGTAAGGATCACTAGGGAGGTGCTGCGTTAATTTTGGCCAGGAGTGTACAACAAAAATTGTGAGAAAATTTTATAAAGTAGTTCATTGTAATGAAGAAGACTTCTTTAAGAAATGGAAAACAAAATTTGTATCATCGCTCAAGAAAAAGCCTCAAAGAGGTGTTAATTATTACTCACTAATCTTATTAAGTGTACAATGGGCATGAAACTTGTTCACGGATGAAGGAGCACATTTTTGTGAATATTCCACAAAGAAAAGTGAAAAAGGTGAAAGTTGTCATTCTAAAGAAAAGGAAAAATGTCACTGGTGCTGAATAAGGAAATGAAAAAGTTGACATAATGAAATTCTCTGGAGAGACTTCTTTCTCAATTCCTGGAAGTAAATAAGACAAAAGAAAGAAGGAATGCGTATTGTGCCTTGTTAATGGCGAAAAAGGAAAGTGAGAAAAGATATCTCAAAGAGCTCCTTGGATAAGTAACATTTATGTCTTCGAATAAATATCGTAAGAAAAAGAAACTTTTTCCTTTTAAAACTCTTTTTATGCGATCCTGGACGAATGCCAACAGCACGAAAAGTGTCGCCGAAGAGTGGCCGAAAAAGAATGCTCAACAAGACAGACGGGTTGATTATTTCGCTAAGGAATTGCACTTTACGTAGTCCAGATTCAAATTTAAATAAGTCTGTGTCATACTTTTTTATATTTCAATACGAATCATACTTTTTTTATTAAAGATAGGAAAAATATGTCCTATTAATTGAGTCTAAATACAAATCGAGAATCTACACCTGAACTAACCATGAGTTAATAAATTTCGAGATAATTAACATTTCACCATTAGTTTCTAATCATTACATTTATTATTCCAATTATTGCCTTCTCGATTTAGGATTCTCTGTTATGAAAAAGAAGTCAGAAAAGGAAGCTGCCAAATACTGTTACTTTAAGATAATTATCAGTAATTTTAATACTTGTCCAATGGCAAGTTTAAAGAACTGCCTCTGGGTTATCTTCATATCATTAGCATTGTTCTGAGAGACTGTTTTGAATGCCCAAGGGAGTTATTGATGTTCGGTGAACGATAAATGAGTTAGATGGCATAATGAGCCGCAGGAGCCTACTGTCCTGCCTTACTAAATGCATTATTATCGCTGTCACAAGGGTAATGATCATACACTGCCCGAGGGAATTTAATGACGGGAATAGTACCACAGTAATATGATTCCAGGGCGACTGATAATTAAAGCAGAAGATAACTTTCCCCGAATTAATGGATCGATACAAATATAAACTCCTTAGAGATCTATAACTGCAGGAAATGAAGCAAATGGCCTCGGGAGGCGTGGGATTGCCTTCAAAAGGAAATCTATATATCCGCAATTATTTTTGGGGGTTTATTAGGCGATTAAGTTTTCCGATGAAGAAGAAAATCTCATTTACCTCATGCATCAGTGAGTTATTGTGGACCGAACGGATGAGAAAATCATACGACGGATTGAAAATGATCCATCGAACCGTAAAAATCGATTTTTGCGGAATTAGTTGTCTGCGCGGATAAGCCGCAAGTCGGAGTAAAAAGAAAGAGTGAGTGACGTGGGAAAGAAGAAGTTAATCTGTTCTTTTTGATATATTCATTCCTCGCTTAAGGGACTTTTCTTGGACACTGGGAATAATATCAATTAGCGTCCTTCCCTTATCGAATTACACCGCGTAATAATTTTGTCAGCGGAGAGCGTTCCCAAGTGACATTTTAGACGGGAGACGGAGATATAAATGAAAATCCTTCGGGGATTGAGTGTCTGCAGCATGAAATTTCGTAGTTTAGAAGAATTCTATAGAATTGTACGCATTTTTAAAAGCGACGTTATTAATGATTCATAATCAATTCATTGGCAACAAATCCTTGCTCATTATAACTTTTTAAAATAAGAGCTAAAACACGATTTTTATATAATTTCCCCAAAAAATTCTCCTTTAAAGAGTGTGCACATGAAAATTCAAGTTAATAAAGTAATTTCTCAAATTGAAAAACATTATTTCATAACTTAATTTACGCTATCTCTCAGTTTCCGTTGCATATTTATTTTCAAATCACAACAAGTTCGAAGTATATTTACGCTGATCCATTTGAAGAAATTATGGAGGTAATTGCCTTTATAGACAAGTAAATGGATATCTTCAAATTCGTTCCCCCTTAATTTCCGATTTAAGCCATTTTTTATATTTTTTGCACTAAATTGTTCAATCTTTCGATAAAATGGGATGAAACACACTTTGAGGTTAAAAATTGGAGCAAATTCGATCTGATTGTATGGAGGAATGAGGTTTGAATGCTAGAAATTATGAAACCTTGCTTCAGAAAATTGCTAGTTTTTTTTCCATTCAAGCCATATTTATAAGTGTAGAAACACACGACAATTGTATTATTTTTACCGTGCAATCACTACTTAGAACTTAAAATTATTTTTCGAATGCATAGACGTCAAATGCCATTCAAGAATCGAAATTGGAAAAAGTGTGAAATCAATTCATGAAATTTTATCGACCAGATAATACAAGCAAAATGAAGGAGATAATTGGTACTTTTTCCATAAAATGTTTTTTTAATTGTACCACCGGTTTCAACAGAGGACCGTCATCTTCAGTTTTGTGGAAAAAGTACCAATTATCTCCTTCATTTCGCATGATGGATTTCCACCATATCTCGCCCGATTCTGTGAATTTTACACCAGATAATACTTTTTTAATTTTGTACACGCCAAAAGATGACCTCGTTCAAAATTGCTAAACGTCACATGTACAATATACGAAAGAAGCTGTTCTGCATTCATTTTCTTAGTCATGACGGTTGCTTCCATCGTCGAAGGCTGATAAAAGATTCAGAACGAATATTGTATAAGAAGGAAAAATGTATTTTCGTTGTGACGAGCATGCTCTCTATGCGAACATTAAACATAAGGGGTTATGGGTACTCAGCGTCAGCGGATATTCTATTTAGAAAAACCTTTAAAAGGTATCTTGAGATCGACTTAGCCATAAAACCACATTTCAATCTGGACTACTCAGTAATACATCCTATTTATGGAAACGACGATATGAATCTTGACTTCGAAGTAGGACACAACGGTAAAAACTCTACTAGATCCTCCCGATTTTTTTAACTTTTGCATTTTTATTCTGTATTCTTATGATTATTTTTTTAAATTCCCTTACGATACTATATTTTAGCTACTCATATCTGTGAGCATATCCCCGCAGTTGAGCATTTCCAGCTATTTTCACATTAACTGCTGATGGAAAGGGCGAAGAAAGCAAGTAATGATCAAAACTAACGCTTATAAGATATTTTGCTTAAAATTGAACGAATAGGACTATAGGAATGCATGATCGACTACAGAAGATGATAAACAGAAAAAATGAGAAGCAAAAAAGATTGATTGCAAGAAATGACGGTAAAAGAGACCAATGTGAACAGAGATTAGCATTGCGCTGTCGAAGAAAACACGAAGAAAGCAATTATATTGTGAAAAATTATATTTTATATTGGTATCAAATTTTAAAATTATAATAATTACCTTAATACCTCTCAAAGAAACCTAAGAAAAAGAGCCAATGATTTCGTCTTTATCGAAAATTAACCAAAATATCATTTAATGATGCAATAAGAATGGCGTATAAAGAACATTAAAAGCTAGTCATTCCCGGATCGCACAAGAGCGACCTGATTTACTGCCATCAAGAGAATGGCTGCATTTCCGTGCAGATGTGTGAAATTTTCGACAGAGTCCATCCATGACGTGCACCATTCATTGTCGCCGCCAGAGTTTAACTCGAATGAAATCAACACCGCAATAACTTATCCAAACTGATGAATTGCCGCAGCCACTTGGCCATCCGTCTGTAACGCAGCCTCAGGGGGAAAGTTCATCATCTCCATCCGCAATACAATTATTGGCGGGCGTACGATTTGCCTCAGATGCACACTCCGCTTTGGTCGCAATTACGCACTCTTTTCTTAAACCCCACGTCAATTCATATCCACCACCTCCGCAACATTCAAATGTACTTTTCCCTAATAGGCTATTCGAGCCGCCTATTAGGCGTTTCATTTGGCCCCTCCTAGTTGCAACTCCTTCGCTTCCGTCCTCTTAAAGGGATTTGATTGGAGGAGCAGACAAATGCGTCTCCCTTATCAAGGAAAATGACTAGGCAATGAATCAGAGGAAGGAAGTTGAAAGTTTGAGGCTTCATTTAATGAGATGTAATTTAGAGCAAAGGTTGACTATGGAGTTAATTCGAATTAGAGCATATTTAATGAATATTTAGAACGGACTTGGGCTTCAAAGCAATGAAATGGAAGTTAAAAATTATACAACCCACTGCACCGGGAAGTTAAGTTTCTAACGCTCCAATTTTAATTCACTATAATGAAGTAATTTAAAAATGCATTGAAATATTGAAACAGAATATTTAACACTTCAAATTTTCAAAGTATTATTTGACTTCTTCATGCTGATAATTTATACTGCTTAATTGTCGTTCATTCTCAATGAATGGACGACATTTAATCTTCATTAATTATTTCATGTATTAGCAAGCTTAACATTTGAGCCAATATTTTTCTATAATTTCGAAATAAATTCTAAGAGAATAATTAACAACTTCAACTTCGGAATCTAAATCCTATAAGAGCGAAAACGAGGTAATTTTACGGACGTTTAAATTCCGATAAATGTCATCTTCAATTTAGCGCCCCGGGCAGGTGCCCCCTATTGCCCCGCCCACACTACGGCCCTGCGAATAGACGGTTTTACATATGTAATTTATGACAGAGAGAGTAAGAGAGATAATAATACAATCATTTGGGAAAGTTATGAGAAATATACGTCCATATTCATAAATTTTAGTTTAAAGAACGCAAAAATTCATTCATTGAATAGATGTTCTGGTGACTACATACAAGTAACATTATCATCATGATTTTAATTATGAAAAATTATCATTGATTATTTGATTTTCAGAATTAGTAAATGTATTTTCTAATGGAAATTAGTACAGTTACATTTTCCAGTGAAACTTCATATGACCTGTACTTCCACATGATCGATACTAAATACAAATTTTGGCGATAAAGAGCATCTGTGGTAATCTCTAACGCTCATTGATAAATTTAGCAAAAGTGGTGGCAAATATCTCATAAATTGATCCATGAAACGTATTTAGCACGATAACTTTGTAACTCTTCTATTCAGAAATAGGAATTAAATCTGTTTACACGAATAACGATAGGAAATGACATCTTCAGTGCATCTTTCTGAAAATAAAGGTAAATCGGCCCGAAACTTGATGGAGGGTGTTTTCAAACGAATCACCTACAAAATAACTCCCTTTGCAGGAATTTCTCATCTATTTCCCTTGAAGAAGGTATACCAAAAACTCGATTCTCCCCGTATTTGCAGCTGAAATTATTTCAAGCAAATTTACTCGGCTATCTAAGGAACATGGCTTTAAATTCACTCAGATGAAATTTCAAAATATGATCATTTCACCTGAAGCAACGATATTAAATCAGTTCAACGAGTCTTTTTAGCATAACGAGTGAATTTTGGGGATGACTTTAATTATGTTGAAACTTAAATCGGAAACGTTTAGAGATGCAAAAATTTAATTCATAAAATTCATGATGTGCCAGGGAGTAGGATATCTCAGAGGTGTTGGCCTTAATTCGCTTCCTGGAACAAATGCAACTGTTTAAATAAACAAATTCGTTTCACGGTCACGTTTACAATTACATGTGAAAATAAAGTGGAAAATACGTCACTCATTTTATTATTATGATGACGGGATTGTTTAAATGAATAATGACACTTTAAGCGTGATTACACAGCAAACTAAGGAGCATTTCCAAAATGCACGTTATTAGAGATGAAAAGGTAAGTAATACGGCGTTATAGAAAAAGATGAAAATAAGTAAGAGGCGGAAGTTACAAAATCCAAACGTGACATACCAATTAAGGTAATGCTAGGAATCAATCGATGAAGGGCCATGAATATTCTAGGACAACTCCTACTGGAATGAGTGGCAAAGATGGAGGACATGCAAGGCATTCACTCAAAAAAAAACGAAATCTCTTCCATCCTCACAATTTCGTATAGAAATGCGAGAAAAATGTCTCCCGCAGAGCCATTTCGACAACAGTCTGCACAAAGGGCAGAGAGCAGCACCAAACGGTGGCAAGACGACGCATTTCCAATTACGAGCAGCCGTGCTCTGCATCGGAGTTTTATAAGCTCCGGTATGCGCCAACAAGTGACGTGAATGAGGCGTGTCAACGCCACGAATTCGTGAAACACATCTCGTGGAATATCTGCTCCGTGACTCTCGCTTTCAGCAGAACATGTCGAGCGGAGGAATAAATTTATCGCAGAGTCTCCGGAAGATAACGGGGGACGTGGATGGAGGGCGTGTTTGGAACCATCAAGTTGGCATCGGGGAGGAGCCTGTTTTAGAAATACCAGTGCAGTAAACTTTAATATAAGTACAATTACAAAACTAGCAATGAACATGTATGAACGGTGGGTACATTTTAAAATAAATCGTTTTCTTTCGTAGCAAGTACTATATAAACTATTACTATAATATACTGCTGATAGTATAGCAAGTACTTTAATTTGATCTTTTCCTTCAATTTAAATATTACATTTCCTTCGATAATAGCTTTCGAGTCCCTTTGGAAAGTATCAGTCCAACTAATTGCTTTAAATTGAATGCAAGATAAATGTTACTTTTAAAATACTGGTGTAGGGATTTCTGATGACCTCATCAAGCCATGATAATATGGCTGCATCGCTACGCAGCAGCGTAAAATTAAATAGCGACACTGTATCCATTCATTTACTGTACAAAACCATCTCAGTTAGTCGCAAGGACTGGTGACAACGTTAACTTAAATAACGATTAATTTCTTTTTAATTACTGTGCATACATACAATAAAACCAACTAAATACAAAATAAGCATGTAAAAATAAAAAGTAATAAAAGATAAATAATTACAAAAGTATAAATATGCAGTAGATATATGAATTATATAAAAAACACCGCTGTGAATTAGCATGTCAGCATGAATTTTAAATAACCTTACTTAAGGTTATAAGGCATAATTGTTACTTGCCTTGTACATACTTCTCATGCAAGATTTTTCGGGGTTCCTGAGAGGCCTTAAGGGCTACCGTACGGCCCACCGTACACCACCAGGCGATCCCCTACTTGTCTCACATTTCGTCACCTGGTGGCTCATCCGTCAAATCTTTAATTTTACTTATACCCCTACTAAAATACAGGTATTTAATATTTTTTGGAAAGGTCCGAAGACTTCTGCAGTAAGACTGTTCATTTCCTTAAAATGAAAGAATGACTTAAAATCAGTGAATGAAAAATTTCGGATGGATATTTTTCATTCACCTACAGATCAGGAAATTATCTGTACAGGAAAAGTAGAATTATATTACTCATTTTTTTTACTTATTGGCTCTAGGGTCGATTTTAGTTCTTAATATTTTTAATTATTTTTATAATAGATTGTATGCACACTCCTGGCCAAAATTAACGCAGCACCTCCCTAGCGATCCTTACGGCTGGTGCTGCGTTAATTTTGGCCAGGACTGTACCTATATTTAATTTGATTTTCCATAAGCATACTTGAAATAATTTAGCGAATGTTTCGATCCAAAACATTTACCTGTTGAACGCGATTACACAGATCTCCTTTTACATAAACAACGAAAAACAATTTAAGCTCGCAAAAATAGACCATTACGTTGATTAGGTTTGTTTTCGATACATACCACAGGTGATTACCACGGCGTAAAAGAAATTCCACAGGTTGTCTATTTCCGTAAATAAATATTGGATTTGGGGTTAATGCGGGTGTTTATTACTAAATGCATTGTGCTACTCAAATCACGTTCTAATGTTATAATGCAATGGATCGACAAGTACCTGAGGGCATGGGTATCAACCGCTGCTCAGTTGTTGTTGTTGTCACAGTTGACAACGGTGTTATCGACCACGACCGTTGCAAATTCATAGTTTCTGTTCATCCACGTTGATTATAATAATAATAATAATAAAAGGACTTTATTAGGGCGAGATTGAGACTAGGAAGTCTCTTCTTACACCTAACCCTTCGTCGTATGAGAAATGAATGGAAATAGATAGCTTGCAAAAGTACAAAGACGAAAACTACTATAAAAAACCTAAGCTAAGAGCTTAGGAAAAATTTCCACTGAAGGAAAACATTCACTAGAAGGGGAGTGTGTAAAACTGCAGGAAAACACTCACTAGAAGGGGAGTGTGTAAAACCTGCGAAGCCTACAGATAGATAGCTAAATTTGATGATGAAAGTAGGTTAGATTATCGGCAAAAATACAGTCTTAATGATCTTAAGTATATATCATAAAAAAGCTATCAGGGTTATAATATACATTTCAATTTATAAAACGCTAATTCTTATGGATACATGAAAATCAAAAAATAACCATCATGTAGCGGAGAAATAAGATTCCGGTCCGACCGTTATGTCTATTTAAATCTGCTAGTCAAATAACAAAAAACGTAAGTTTAATTGTTAGTTAGCGGCATGAGGTTTATTATAAAACTATTTGTACCGCTAGTTAGTGAACCTCTCGCCGATATTCATCCGCAATGTTTTTGTTTTTTGATCCATGATGCGTTGCAGCAGACGCTTAACATCAGAATCTCTCTAGATCTGATAGTTTACCATCATTTTAGCAACTGTTTGATGCTTATTTTAACGGTTTGTTATAGTTGTCGTATAGTTAAATTTAACCTTTAGACTAATTATGCAGTATCTTACCTGGGAATGAACACAAAAACTAAAGCAGATGGACTATAAATCACCATGATACATTTTGATTTAAAATTCAACTTCTTTCCTCTGAAACTTTTAAAGCGCCATACTTATGATAACAAAACGTAATTGAATTCTTGGAAAAATTAAAGATAAAATTAATTTAAATGTGATGTGGCATTTTAGATTTAGGATAAAAGCATTTGAGTAAATAATGAAGATGAAGAAATATGCTTTTGAAGACATTTATAAGAGAGAGAAAATTCAATCGGCCACGCGCTAAGACACACCTCCTCAGAAAACAGTGCTGGAGGGAATGGTAAAGGCATTACCATATAGTAAGTTTACTCTGTGGACTTATGAAGGAAGATTTAGGATGGACAGGTGGTGTTAAAGCAACAAATAACAAGAAAATGGAGCGTATTATTGGATGGCTTGGAGAGAGACAACAAGCCAATTCCCCCAATACTAACCCTTCATCCTGATTATGCTGAAGCTTACTTACGTTCTGTACATCGTTGAAAAGAACTGCAAAGAGTGTTTCGCTTTCCAGTACTTTTTTTCGTTACACTGATTGCTTAGGAGTTATTCTTGAATAATGGTTAACCGGAAGTTGTTGTTTATCCAGAAATGGAAGTTTTTCATACATATCTCTGTCAGAATGCAATGTAGGTAAATACATTTATATACAAAAGTTATAGATAATGTACATTACTATAACTTTTGTTTGAAACATTATTCTGTAACACTCATTTTTTTGGAGTTATTTGTATATATTACCGGCATAGGCTTCTGTTTTCAATAAATATGGAGAAAGTCATGTGTTGGCCACATTAGATTTTTTATTAACAAACAGACTACCGTTAGCAACACTACATTTTTGAGTTAATATTTAACAGAAACAGTATGCGAAATTAGAGAGTTTTCGGTATGAAAAAGTGATCGCATACTATTTCCCACTCAACTAGCTCAGTGAGTCAATTTCTGTGATAGTACTTAATTTCTGTGCAAATTCACATCCCTTAAGCTAATAAGTAGCACAAGGGAAACGATTTTTCATGCGAGGGCATCACATTTCAGAGATCAATCGAGCAGATGGATCTAATGGATGACTTCTTCCTGCAGTCTCGATTGAAGTCGATAGAATATTCTAAGAGAAACAAATTTAATACACCTATTCTACTGTCCTAATTCAAAATATTAGATCTGAAATTTGAAATTAATGTAGATAACGAATATGTATCGGATATTATTATATCCTTCCATCTTACGAACAAAATTAATTATGATTCTAAAATAATAATTGAGAAAGATTATGAATGCCAAAGACTGCTTCTGTTAAAAATATGACTCCATATTTCACTCCATTTGCAGGATACAAGTCAAAATTGATAAATATATCCCCAATGAGGTATAGTGGCTACGATATCTGGCTTTCACCCAGGATTCTGATTATTGGCATGGAAATAATTTTGTTCGTACAAAGGAAGATATTTTTTTCTTTCAAGACAAAAAATATTGATAAGAATTCAACCGAATGTTTAAAAGTATTTAGAAAGAAAACTAAAATATTCTGAACTCAGAAAAAAATAAATTTGAAAGAGAAAAGAACTTTTGAATGCGGTGAAAATAGGTTTTAGCCACCAATTACTCAATTACTAGTGTAAATGGAAGTGTTTACTGTAAAAGGCAGGTAGGTGAAGTCAATATCGTGAATCCAACCTGGACCTTCTGGGTGAGAGCCAAATATCCTATAGATTTAGATTTAGTTCGTTCAATAGTCGATTAGCATTTGTGAATAATTGATTCATTCTAATACGCAAGTTTCCTTCTATCATTCTCTCATAAGGCCTGAGCACGAACGAAACATTTTGCGATAGACTTCACAAACGGTACATTTCCTTTTCGCAGTACTTCATCGGATTCACATTGTTTGCATTAACGTGTTCTGTTAGTGCATTTTGTAAATTGTTTTCATTCCCTTTACGGAGATTACCATTCCTGGCTTCCTTTTCATGCAGTTATGGTCTTATATATGTTAAAACAGCAAACAAGAGACCGTCCTTCTTTTTTCCGTGAGCCCCTAGGTGCCCAATGCTTACCTTCTGAAGCCGGCCCTGAGCTTTAAATTACAGTCGAGTATCTATAAACACGGAAATTACAATAATTTGCGAATCAGAGGAGTTGATACACAGCATTTGATCCTCCGATAAATTTCCTCCACAATGCAATTATAAAAACACGAAATGGCGCCTAGGGTCATATCACGCAGATTGAGTTGGGAGATCAATCTGTTTACAAAAAAATACGCGCGACCCAGAACTAATTACGTTACCGCGGATGACAGCTCCGGGAAATCTCCGGTGTTTTTCCATCCGAGACAGATGTTAATTCCACGCCTCTTCCATTAAACGCGTGATAGGCTAACCCAGAGTGCACACACAATTGCTATCATTTTGAAGTGGTCCTCTTTCAACACGATCCTTACTCAACTAACATTTGAATCACACCACAGAGGTAATTCTGTCAGAATCTTTTCACGCCTCAATAATTAGCCCTAAAAAAGGGTTTCACATTCTGATCGAATAAGACTTGGGCGTCTCAGATTCTTTATGAATTATATCAGGACAATGACGGAGTCTTCCTTTACATTTGCTGACGGTCGCTGAGTTCACAAGATCAAAAACTTGCAAAAGGTTACGATGAAACATTTATCTTATTGCATCTGTGGATATTTCATTAAATTGATTCCCAAAGTTGGTCCCTGATTCCATCTATAAAATGGCAACTTAAACAGAACTATTCATTTAAACCGGGGCAATTTCCATCAAAACTAAACACGAGATATAGACCAGGGATGGTGAACCTTTTGTCGGAGGTTTTGGCAAAGTTGCTGAAATAACAGATTTGCGAGCCAATTTTGTGCGCGTGAGACGCTATCGTCTTCTTTGTAATTTATGGCCTCGGTTGGATCTTAACGAGAAATCTCGATTGAAGTCGATAGAATATTCTAAGAGAAACAAAATTAATACACCTATTCTATTGTCCTAATTCAAAATTGTAGATCCGTAAATTAAAATTAATGTAGATACTGAATATGTATCGGATATTATTATATCCTTCCATCTTGCGAACAAAATTAATTAAGATTCTAAAATAATAATTGAGAATGATTATGAATGCCAAATACTTCTGTTAAAAATGTGACTCCACATTTCACTCCATTTGCAGGATACAAGTCAAAGTTGATAAATACATCCCCAATGAGGTATAGTGGCTACGCTATCACCCAGGATGCCCGGTTCTGATTAACGGCATGAAAATAATTTTGTTCGGACAAAGGAAGATATTTTTTTTCTTTTAGACAAAAATACTGATAAGAGTTCAACCGGATGTTTAAAAGCATGTAGAAAAATAACTAAAATATTCTAAACTCAGAAAAAATAAATTTGAAAGAGAAAAGAGTTTTTGAATGCGGTGAAAATAAGTTTTAGCCACCAATTACTCACCAAGTGTAAACGGAATTGTTTACTATAAAAGGCAGGTAGGTGAAGTCAATATCGTGAATCCAACCTGGACCTTCTGGGTGAGAGCCAGATATCCTAGCAACTAGACCACATTGGAGATTCCTTGAGAACACAATTTTAATAAAGAAATTGAAGCAAGTAAAGGAAATTATATTTTTTCCTTATTTGGCACTAAAATTCCTTGGAATTTATAATCTCTCTCAAAGAAAGACATAATAATATAAATTAATTTTGAAGATGATACGTATGTACAAGACGAGTTTTCAATCTTTGAAGTTTCTAGTTGTGAAGATGTAAAACTTTTAAAAGGACACCATATGAATCAAAAACATACGTAAGCAATTTCACTGGAAATCTAGTGGAGAATACTAAGTATAGTTGCTTACAATTTAAATTGCGTTCCACAAAGTTAGGCCAGAACACCTTGAGCCCAAATTATTCAAGGCTGACAAGATATTGGTATGACGTAGAATGCGAAACATTATTTCGTTTGATAGAGGAACGAGCAAGAAAGTGGGGTGGGGAAGAGAAGGGAATAAAATAGCGATGGTAAAGGAAGTGTCAAATATTGAGAGAACAAAGATTGCTAAAGAAAGTAATTAAGGGTAGAAGAAAACGACAAAGGGGAAGGACAAAAGATGATTGATATTATAAAGGGCTGGGTAAATGATCAAAAATTAAGGAACTCAAGGAAGGGCACCTAAGCCTAAAGTAAGGCGGAAACCTTATAATGATGGATATTCGGTAAATATATGGCCATACCACCTTAAAAAAAATCAAGCCAAATTTGAATATTTGATGTGAGAGATAATTGTGAAATGTATGTACCTGCTTGCATCCCTTTACTGCAATATGAAAGGATTCGTTCGTGTGACTTCCTCCTCGAAAACTCATTATTCAAACACTTTGACGTGAGAGCCTTTTTGCTTGTTTATTTAATGAACTCGCGTCAAAGAAGGCAGCGTTGGAAATCGCATTCGTCCTTATGAATCAATTTGGCGTCACAATGGAAAACACAGAGGATGGTTTTCTTTCCCAGCCACGTGACGAGCCCGTTAATGGACTCTCATTAACGCTTTTAATCAACTGCGACTGGGAATAGAATACGAAAAAATTAATATCTTGGCGTCATAGAACAGTTTCAAAATGGTTCTCGTCTCAACTTCGTAACGGGTCTGCATTTTTGGAAAATGTCGATATTAATCAAACTGTAATTATAGCTTTGGCGTATTAGCGGGAATTCGACCACCTCTCGTTGTTATGGTAACCCATTTCTCTGGAGCTTTATAATCATTTCAAAATTGAAAAGGGGCCCTTTCTCATCAGTTTCGATGGAGTTTTATCATCTAATAACAGAAGAGGATCCGGTGGCTTAATCAATACGAAGAGAGAACAGAATGCGCTGCGCATTCGTCAATGACAAGGCAACTGCATCGAATCATTATTATAATCATTATGATTGTGATGAGTTCATAAATGAGCCATTGTAATAATAATAATAAAGTGTCTTCTATAAGACGAGAATGTTATGATGGCAACGGCAAGTGCAAATGGATCGGAAAAGATAATAATTGTAATTAACGATAAATAAAACCTTACCATGCCTTTTAAATTTACTCGATTAATTGTAATAGTGCGCTTATCTTGTTCTTTTTTAGTTTCCTGTACTGCAACAGCACATTTTTGAGGCAAGGAGATATCTGTACTATTATTGAGGATTGTTGTACAATTGTAGTATAAAATAAATTTAAATAGTGAATTTACCATAGAACTATTGGTCTATCTGTAAAAAAACTAACCATAATGATCATTTTCTCCTTGAATAAGTGGATATCAGGTTATTATTAGCTAATCAGGGAGCCAGACATAATCCGAATATCACACATAACCGTAAGAATTAGTAATACATAAATAGCACTACACACTCTCCACCATCGTGATGTGAATATATAAAATGCATTATGGCGTGCATCCCCTAATGGAGAAATTCACGATCTCTAGCGACATTAGCGTATTTTTTTTAACTGTAATATATTACAACGAAGAGCAATTGCCACAAAAGCTATTAACAAAGTAGGATGAAAGCAAAAAGAATAGAAGAGTTATTAAAATTTGAACAGCGTAAATAGATACACATTGACAAAATACTTAATCCTTAATCGAAAACAATATGCGTTATTGGTATTGGATTTAACATTAAATCAAATTATTCATTCCAAATTTCATTTTCTTCGCATAATGTTTACTGCATAATGTGGTAAAACGGAGCCGTTTCATTGTTTAATGTTTGATGTAATCAAACTTTCTCCTTAAAGTACGGTTTGGAGAGTGCTTACTTAAAACGGCATTTTCATATCATTTTATCAGTTTGGATTTAAAGTCGAATAAATGATAATAATAGAAAAATTATGTGTTGAGGCTAGGTAATTCGTAAGGAATTAAAAGTAAGCATTGCATTTGAAGCGCTTAATTGTGATTGGCGGCTCAAAATGACAGTTAAAAAATATAAAGGTCATTGCACTCCAGGTAATGATTAACTAAGAAGGAAACATTTATAATTACCATAAGAACTGAGGGCATTATCATCGTGTATTGCTATATTACACACAATGGCATAAAAGGAAGTAGAGATGGGCCTTCATGCGTGGTCATTATGGCCGTTCATTGCGGTCTATTCGGAACTTCCTACAACAAATATACTCCAGTCAATTTATTTCCAGTTCTACTTCCTACGTCAATTTTAACACATAAGTGCGGCCTGAGGGTTTCATCAGCGGCCTGAGGGTTTCATGTGCGGCCTAATGATTTCTTATGAGAACTAATGGCGGCCCTGTGATGAAAAAACTTCCCCATCTCTGATTTGGACTAATCCAAGGTTAATTCCGATCATTAGTATTGTAATATTGTTCGGTATTCATGGATGAAATGGAAGAATATCAACAGCGAATGAGCTCAAAAGAAGGTTCCTTGTAACAATAACGGTAAATTAGGCAATTGATACTATAGAAGATTATTGCTGATATACGATATCGTTAATTATTTCCATTCACAAAAAATATGCATTCGTTTGCGCACATTTGATACTTTTAAAAAAATTCAAATTAATCCTTTTCACGAACGTAAAAAATAATTGGGTATCAGTTGACGATTTATTCAATTACTCCATTTGCTGCCTATTCAAGCTCGTACACCTTTCATTAAAATTCAAACATAAATTGAATAATATTATTTTAATTTGAGAGCAACTTTTGTGATGAAAGTTAAACCTTTTAATTTTCTTCCCAAATTTTATCTCACAGCCAATTAACTACTTTTCTAGTTTCAAATTAAAACCTAGTTTTCCAATTTATAAGATATATATTAATAATGTCTTCTTGTTTTATTCCACTTTAGGTATATTTTGGCCTCTATTTAAAAAGGAAAGTTCCCTTTGACATTGCTTTAGTTTTATAAAAGTTTTGTTTAGCTGAATGCCCCTACGAATATAACAAATTTGGTAATTAATAAAAATAACAAGATGTTAGTCATTATTCCGCATTACCTATGCATCCGTCTCAATAGAAAAGATGAAACAATTTCTAGTCATTCATTTATAGTTAGTTAAAAATTCCTTAATTGAATTTGCTTTGTATCTTTCATATCATCACAGCCACGAACAAGGCCGAGGCGAGAGAAAAAGTACGATAAATGTTTTACTAATTTTTAGACTAACTAATTAATACACTCCTTGGGCCGTGACTTCGAGTTAAGTCTTGATCAGGAGCAAAGAAAAAGTATAACTTTTAAAACCTTTAGAAAATATATTCTTAAACGGCTTCGGCTCATGGAATCATTATCAGGTGACATCACCTGATTATGACTACATGAGTCGAAAAATTGGTCATTTAAGAATAAATTATTTCAAGGTATGGAAAATTTATACTTTTCTAGTTCTAGAAACACAAATGAAAATATTCTAGTCGTGAAGATGTGAAAGCAAGAAAGTAGATGGCTAATGGAAAAAAGATAAAGATAATTTTTTCCAGGAACTTAAGGCAGTTGGATATATTCCATTTGTAGAAATATAGTAGTGTGAATTCAAAATTCACGAAAATATAATAGGAATGCCTATTTTGCGATTGATACCTTCTCCAATTCAATAAAGCAACTGTGTTATCAGATCTATTCCTATCTTTCTGATTCCCAATAAACTTTAAAAGCGATCACTTCTGGCTCCTAAATGGAAGCAATTATCGTCGTCGGAAAATGTCCTTTCCTTTTCGTTGTAGAGGAAAGAGACGTCTGGTAATTGGTGGGAATTGGAGCGACCGGATGTCCCTCTTTTCTGCCGAAGAATGCCGTTTCCTTCGTTAAAAGTTTTAAGACCGCAATGAAAGATCACCTCTCATTCAAGAGAATTATTCTTTTCTTATCAAAGGAAGATCAGAAAGAAAATGTTTTTTTTTGTTCTTTACGTGCAGTTTAAGATGCAGAAGTAGCTCGAATCAGAGACGGTGCTTCCACAGAATATGAAATAAAGTATCTCATCGTGCAAGAGAAAATAATACAAATAATTTTCATACTAAAAATATGCTATTAATAGCTGAAAAGCTTTGTCTTCTTACATTCTTAGAATTAGAGGGCATATTTAGATACAAATGTGTAGCTTTTAGGAAAATATTTGCTTTTTTATTAGGACGAGTACATACATATGAGCAAGGGCGGATTTTGAAAGCAGAGAATTCAAATGAGTAAGTCAGTTAGACGTTTATTCAGAAATCTTACGGATGCGGAAGTAAAAAAAAAGCCGATGGTTGAAACAGGAAAAATCGTATTGAAAATTGAAAGTACAGAAAGTAAACTACCCTCTAATATAAATACATCGTCGTTTTGAGGAATGAAGTGGAAATGGTTGAAAGACCAATGCATAATTATTGCAGAAAACCCTCTGATAAACGAGTATTCTTAGAATCGCCGTCTAGCATACTCAAAAGTAAATGAATACCTTGAATAACGACTTCCACTATGATTTTAGCGGTTACATTTGACTCAATTCAAAATAAAAGCAGAAAACCTTTGTTTAACTAGTCCGTCTGTAAATTACTCTTTCCTGAGACCGATTTTAGCCCCAATCCCTCAGAGCATGTTTTTTAGATGTAGATTTAGATATATACCCCGCGAGCCGCCAGAGGCGTATGGCAACACTTATGTTCAACACTTCCGCACTGACATTGCAAATAAAAGAGCTACAATAACTTATTCAATATACACTCGAACCCTCACCCGTTAGCTACGAAGACCCTGGAAAGGGATTGAAGGCAAGATGAGGAGTGAGGTTGTTTGCCCTCACTTGAATAGGTGAGAATGGCACAAATGGAAAAAGATATGTAAGCGCGACAAAATAACATTTTCCAAAGCACTCTATTAAAATACAAATGCTATTATTCGGTATCATTCCTGTCACAGATGTTTCCTTTCAGCATTAAACAAGACTGATACTAATCAAAGATGCATTTGTCTCCATCCTGTACCAAAACACAAATGAAAATTTGGCATTACGTTTGATGGTTTCATTGGGGGCGGTGGCGAAATAATTAGTATGCCAGACATCTAGCCAGGTTCTAGTTGTCGAGTGACGATTTTTTTCCCTGATTAGAGAAGGGCTGTTCGTACAATGTAATTGTTAAGAGCCTTAATTGTAAATGTCCAGCAAATGGATGTACGGATGAATGTGAAAGCATTGAGAAATTATAAAAAAATTCTGTTAATTGTCCAGTCAATTTAGAACCAAGGTAGAACTAAAATGTCCAATTCAATATTTATTAACTGTAAATGCTGGAAAAATAAACACAATGTATTCAATTCCACAACTCTTTGTTGTGAAAAAGTTGTGGAATTGAATACATTGTGTTTATTTTTTCCAATAATGGAATTCCACAAAGTGACGGCTGCTACCATTGATTTTAACTTTAAATGATTACATTATTCAATGGTTTTCACTCAAGACAGAAAACGTCAAACTAATTCCACATCCAAAACCTCCAAGGAGGACAGTTTTCGTACCCGCTTCGTGAATTTGATTCAGTAAATGATATACTATTCCCACAAGTAGGATAAATGAGCCACACTCTATGTGTAAAGCACAAACTTTCCTTTCAAGCCGCGGATTATGACTCTCTCTTTCTGCACAAATATCTCGGACGCGAGTTTGATAAATTATGGAGGGCAAACACAGATGTGAGCAAAACGAAAGAGTAGCGCCGCAGTCTACTTACGATTTTAGCCGTTGTCGCTTGCGCTGCGTAAATAGCGTCCCCAAGCACACCGACGGAATCCAAGGCGCAACCAGAAGTAAATAGCAGAGGAGGCTTTCCGAGATGAATATTGATGGACCTGCAACGGTACACATTAAATTAGTACGACAATGGGATGGATAGCTTCCACAACCAGATACTGTCTTTATTTTTAGTATATTTTATCTGCATACGTACCCTGTATACCAGGGTATATAGCAGGGAAAATTTATTGAATAGAAATATATAAAAGTCATGATAAATATGCTGTTTGCAAGTTATAATTTATATGGATATGAAGTAAAAGGTTATGCTGTGCGTAATTACATTTTTTTGTATTATCCTAAAATAAGTCATTGTACATTTTATCCAAAGTAAGTCTAGTAGTAAAAGTGGGACGGAGTTTAAAAAAAATCATACTGATGACCAGAGCCGTTGTTGAGGACATGAAAATACCTGATTAAGATAACCTCATTACAGTTTTGTTGAGTATGTTAAAGGATCAATCCAGCCTATGACGATTCAATCCAACAAAAACGTACACTTACGTCACACTTATGCACAAATAAATTACAGTCCTTGCATTAATTTACGGCATGCATTCTCACAGACATTTCAAAACTATCTTCGTTACTTTCCGATAACGTTTTGAGAGCTTTATTGAAGCCAGAAGTAAAATTTACAATTTGGACAAATAGTAATAGTAGATGTAAGTCCAAATGTTAGACGATTTGAGGATCGCCTGATTGAGAGAGAACGGTGGGAAACCGCAGCTGTGAAGGTCCATCGATTGAATGATAACTAATAATTACGATTTTATTGTTTACTAATTTCACTATGCGCCAGTAGTTCATAATTAAAATTCACATGTGCAATTCATATACTTGTCATTAATGCTTTATCTGTAAATTATTAGTTGGTGCAATTATTTGTGCATTTACTCTTTATAATTCTACGAAATTAGTTAAAATGTTAAAGGTTGTTTATAATGTACAAGTAAACTTGAGGGAAGAATATACAAAGTTAATGATGATATAAAATCTTATATATTATCATTAACTTTGTTATATGATATAAATATAACTAAACAGGATAAGGGTATTATTCAAAGCTGGGTAAAAGAACATTTCCTTTTTGAAAACCTACTTAAAAAACTTTTTATGGAATGAATGTTATACCTCATTTCTAAAGTCTTATTATGTATATACCTTTAGATTATAAATACCTTCTAGATTAAAATTATTGTTTCATATATATCAATGATGTATTTTTCTTCTTCTTATCAAACTATATGTAAATCACAAGACAACAATGCAAAAGTATAACCCGATGCTATGTAAGTACTGTTCTTTGTTATTTAGTTTATGTAATGTCTTTCATATGTAATTATTAAATGTAAATTTTAACTATAGATAACAGGACAAGATTAAATAATGTAATATTTTGGCTATCTCAAGCATTATACATACTGTTTTATGTTTAATTTATATTTAATTTTGTGAATAGTATTTTTGTACATGATGATTGATTGAAATAAATTGAAATTGAAATATAAAAAGCTATAACACATGCATGTTATTAGCCGAAAAAAGACTACCTCGAGCACTGTTCCTTCTAAAAGCAAGGATAAATCATACTCTCCGTTTCCTCACAAAAAAATCTACGGTTGATTAACACTTGCAGTAAATAAATATACGAGTTTCATCCGCACGCACTGTTGCTGGAAAAATTAATTTCGAATGAGAGTCGGAAAAGTATCTAGGAATGGTGAGGACAGGGATAAGGGCGAGGCGCATTGTTGAAGATAACGAATGGGGTCATTAGACATGGAGGAGGGGCGGGAAAAACACAATGGGTCACGTGATAAAATTATAGCGCAAAATAAATTAGAAAGGGAAAGTTGCACAGACTAACGGAAGACATTACTTGCGAAAATTAGAGGTAAGGATAGGAAGTTATTTTTAGAACCGAATGTGGGGGTCGTAAATAATGGAGGAATTTGGACCCGACAGATACGATTGTTTCCCACTTATGAGGGAGTCATTTTAGAAAATTTCTGTAACGATAAGTTCGGAGATAAATTAAATAAACGTTCGTGGTAACTCTAGCAGCTGCAAAAAGGTTACTCCCAAAAGGAGTTACTCCTGGCAACGGAATGCTCTTTCAAAACTAAGGAACTGGTTAATTTACCAATGAAAGGATTTTCCTCATAACTTGCTAAGAAGCGCTGCATTTATTTTAGTTACAGCTGAGAAATTAATTCGCTAACGATTTTTCGGAGAAAATTTATAGATAAAATGATTTTATATCACAATTCCATCCTCCAAGATTCGAGCAATCGCTTCGAAGGTTTATATTCCACGCAATTAATTTTCATTTTTGACAGCAGTCATTTTACACGCATTGATGTAAATATCCAAAAGTTTTCATGCAACGCAAATTCGTTTGGAAAAATATCGAGCAAAGATATATATAAAATCGAAATTCTGTAGGTGTGTTTGCGGGTTTGTCTTAGATTGGAGGCCACACCGTACGTCCGATTTGATTCAAACTTTGACCTGAAAGTATTCACTGTCGCCTTTTTATTCGATAATTATACGGGGTTCGAACCCAGATCGCTCAGATAGTTTTCCATAAAGAATACATGTAAAACTCATTTTTATCGCATGCAAGGTTTATTTCTTATGCAAAATTAAATTAGAAGGAATACTTGCACGTTAACGACACAAACACCGAAAGAAAGAAAATCAAATAAAGATTCTTGCTTTATTCGTGGAATCTTACTTTCGATTCGAATTTGCGAGAATATCGATAAAATATACGAAAATGTTGTGAAAATTCAAGGTCGTAAACAACTCATCCCCCTGACGACCGATCCTATTGTTGAATCCGAGCTCATGTGCAATCCCGTAAAAATAATCGAGGACTTTAGGCCCATAAAACTGATGGTTAAAGAGGACGATATATTAAATGGATATCGAGAAATTTTCTTTAAGAAGGTAAACAGCAATTGCAGGTGCGTAAATTACAGTCAAGAAGGGTAGATTTACCAACCCACTGATGAGGGAAGTTAGATCATCGGGCGCTTCAGCTAGTATCAAATAAAATGAACTCATACAGCAAACACAATACTTTTT
Organism: Sympetrum striolatum; assembly: GCA_947579665.1. Classification (NCBI taxonomy): domain Eukaryota; kingdom Metazoa; phylum Arthropoda; class Insecta; order Odonata; family Libellulidae; genus Sympetrum; species Sympetrum striolatum. Next base: position 78,096,207 of record OX388348.1, on the reverse strand, counting down.
ATCAAGTATGTATATTTCAAATCAATTTTCTTAGAATTAAAACATCAAAGATTCCTATGCCACGACTCACAGTGGGCCAAAATCGAAAAAAGCTAAAATTAATAACCCTAATAATTTTCAGTCCAACATCAAGCGCATTCCTAAGGTATTCTGGGCTGATAAACGTGATTTTATTATTATTCTTTCAATATATCCTACGGATTTGGCGTTATTAATTGCATAAAAATGAAATATGCATTAACAAAGCTTAATTTTGATGGTTGACTGGTCAAGTTTAAATTCAAAATTTCCTACGATAATTATCAAAATATTGTTATTAATAATGCTAAGAGCTTTAAAATCCGTAAAAAACAGCATATTTGTTGACCTCGTCATCGTAGAATCGCAAGTCGCCAACGTAGCGAGAAATTGCAATTTGCGACAAGATGAACGTTGAATTCAGTCATTTAAGTAGAATGTATCAAAATCATGATGAAAATTATTCATAAAATGTCAATTGTAATTACCAATATCATTGAACTGGCCGTCTACTTCATGCTCTGAAATCGTGTACTTTCTTCTCTTAGACCCCATTAGTGGCCGCAACTGAGACCCGAGTGGCCGGGGTAGCCTTTAATAAAAATGGTTGTGAAAATTGGAATCGCAAGTTATAGCAATAATTTCGGTTAATGGTTGTTATACGGGGGTTTTACCGTTTTTTTTTCAGGTAGAAACTCCAAGGGTCGCCATCCTAATCCGGACCCTTCCCAGCTCGGGAGCGCCCGGCCGCCACAGCATGGGGGACCATACAAAAACTGACCGCGCGGAATACGATTTAAAAAGTTATAAAAAATTCAAATTAGCAACAATTTATTATCTTCGTCGTCTCACTCGTCCTAAGAGATATACAAACATCTTTTGATCGACGTTCTCCGATGAAAATTAAGATTTTTCGTGATTTTGCAAGAAATTACCCGTTTACACACGGCAAAGTTGCCGTTGGGTTGGGGTAGGGGGGAGGGATTTTTATCAAAAATCTAGAAATCCTCCCCCCAACCCAACTCCCGTCGAGATATTTAAAACACCCGCCTATCTGACTGAGCAACGTTGCCGTGTGTGAACGGGTAATTTCTTACAAAATCACGAAAATTTCTTAATTTTTATCGTAGAACGTCGATCAAAAGACGCTTTTATGTCTCTTAGGGCGAGTGAGACGACGAAGATAATAAATTGTTGCTCATTTGAATTGGTTATAACTTTTTAAATCGTATTCCATGCGGTCAGTTTTTTTATGGTCCCCCCAACTGTAGCGGCCGGGCGCTCCCGAGCTGCCAAGGCGAGTTAAGGGACCGGGTTAGGACGGTAACCCTCGAAATTTCTACCTGAAAAAATGTAATGGTATAACCCCCGCATAACTACCATTAACCATAATTTCACTCTGAATATTGTTCTATATGCATTACTCTATTGCACAGTGCAAATAACTCAGTTTAAATAAAAATGATAATTGCCGTTAAACATAAAAACTTAATGAAAAAACAGCACAATTTCTGGAAAATTATAGAAATATTAATAAACAAGTAAAACAGAACAAAATTTGTTTCTATTCATGTAATATAGATCAATATTTTGAAACCAATACTTCTAGTAACGTTTCTTTAATACAGCAATATATACAGCAATTTTCCACGGCTAAATTTCGGTCGCCAAAATCACCCTGACTTGATCTACTTTGGGCAGCTGTAAAAATTATCAAGGCTTATTCTATGCTCTGTATGGTACCCTATCTTAAAGAGCATTTGCTTAATTATATAAATCAAATTCTTTTGCGCGAACTTCATTTTTTTACTTTTGGCCATATTTTTGGGATTTTGGACTGTTCTTGTAGTCTTACCTTATGGAATATAATAATTTGTATTTCTCTTTGGATAAAATAAAAGAAAAATACATCTATTTTTCTTTCTTGTTAACTTCGTTCATTACTGTGATTATACAATGTTATTTCAATGCTGAATAAATGGTGAAAATGATTTAATGGTGAATAATATCTAATCAGCAAGGGGAAACTAAAACTCCATTCCATACCTTGGAATGTGCAGCTGTGTGCAAAAAAAATTAATTCTTAATATTATATAGCCCGGGGGAGTTTTTTCCATATAACTGTACCTCAAAAATATAATTCTTCAAATTTCAAAATACTTTAAAACTAAAAGTGTCATGAAGTTAATTACAGAAATTAAAAAAGTTTTGCAACAGGACAATGCAAATTGAAATCTATGGGATTGCCTTCATATATCATATGTTACATCGAATAGGTGGTACAATATAACGCTCTATTATCAATTACTATTTTAATTTAATTGCTATCTTAGCATGTATATGGAAAAGTAAAATTGACTGGAAATATCTCTCTATTGATACCTAGTGGCACTGCTTTTAAATGACTATTAAAATGATGAAACGTACCAGGAATTCTTTATCCTGTATAAGAACAAAATTAGACAACTTAGTTATCCTACCTTGACATTTGGATACTCAAAGCTGCCTTTGTAACGTTACAAGGCTTCCAGCAAAGTCTCTTACCATCATTTTATAGACAAATTTCGCTTGCGAGGAGCAGCTAAGAGCTGCTTTCTCAGAATTTAATTTAACCCGATTCGTTGTAAATTCGTTGTAATATTCGTTGTAAATGAGAGGAGAGGAAGAAGAATTTCCATAAAATCGCACTCTGAGATTAAATAGTCAGTGTGATTTTTCTTTATTACAAGAAATACCTCATTACTTCGGGAAAATATCGGCTGGAGTCAACCTGAAGATATCCTATTCATTTATAAATCAAAAAGGGCATAAGAGAGAACATGAGAGTAAAACGGGAGCTAACGTACGAGTATACGAGTACGAGAATAGAAAATTCTTATTCTCTTCTTGAAGTATGCTAAACCAAAACAATTAGTAAATTAGATTAATGACATCTGTACTGTTTTCAAGGGGTTTAAAGTGGTTTTGTTATGGCAAATTAAAATCAATTGAATACAGCAAAGTCACACTCTCCTCATTGTTTAATACCTTATTCTACTTTTTTCTTATATTTATTACATTACTGCTAATGTCATACGAAACCATTGATTGGATTAAATTAGATCAAAGTAGGGGTTCTCATCGGCCTTTTTAGGAAAGTAATTATGCCCTTCTTGTCACTTCCTGAAACAAACTGAAAATCATATTGAAAAGTTGTCTAAAAATGTTGTTTATTAAACAAAAGAAAACTGAAATATTTAATTCACATTAACTTGTCGATTGTATTAATTTTTAAACCTGTAATTATTAACCTATTTGAATATAAGGGTTAAAATCAGAGAGGTGAGCATTTTCAGTTTTTGGGTTTTGAAAAATCAAGTAGTCATTGGAATATGAGTTATTATTTACAGTTATAGTGACATATTCCATAAAGTGATTCTGAAAATCGCTACACACAAAATTGATCTTATTTTAGTTACGGATGAATAAATGACGAAGGTGGGGTTTGATATTAGCCATTTTGGGAACGTTTTATTAAATTATATAAATCAATATAAAATGGACTTAAGTATTCTTATTTAAAAACGCAAATGACGTGATTGTTAATGAGAAAGTATTTGAATCAATACATTTAAGTTATAAAATGATTTTTTTATAAAGTATTCTTCTTAATATCGTATTATCTATAATTTCAGAAATAAAATTAATATTTATTATTAACAATTTAAGCCTATATGTGTAATTTACCTGAGAATACTATGAGCTGATATAATATTTACTTATCTATATAAAAATACTTTTATATAAATAAATGAATATTGAATTATTTGTCTTTTTGGCAGCATTCCCTGAATGACAATTGCAGTAAAAAATGAAAGTTTTAATAATAAATACCTTACAAATGACATAAAAAACATATTTAGGAGCTTCTGGACTTTCCTTCTTGGTGGAAAATGCCTCTAGTCTTATTTTTACATCAACTTCGCATTCTGGTATAATGATATAGATATGTCCGATGCTCTAGATTTTTGCTCACAGTTGAAAACGTACCACCATGTACCGAATCATCATTTTCAGAGTGAAAGACACATGTGTGGATATTCAAAAGGCCCTCAGGTGCTACAACATGTGCAAATTGTTTTTTTCCCATAATTAGTCGTATGATTTTCAGCAAAATATATTTGTATCATAATATCTATTTTGCTAAATTATTTTTAAGTTCTCGTTTGGACTTAGTTTTCGTTCATTCCATAAACATCTCATTCCATATCAAAGATGTCTCTAGTTATGGATTTAAAAAACAATTTCGATTCTCTTTGCTCAGGAGTCATTTAATCAGAAACTTGCGCTTCCTTGCATTGGCCATTTCCCGTTGTCTTAATTAAACTGCAGTAAAGGTATTTATTTTCTTTTTAGACGGTCTTTCATTTTTATTTTTATCTTCCTCTACATCTCTGTTAATTATATACTAAAATAAAACAGAATTAGTCTAAAACAGCAAAATGTAGCGCATTCAGCTCAGAAAAGCTAACCGTCATTTCGATAACGGATACATAATTTCAGGAACGCCCATAATATATAAATATAATAAATAATTAGTTGCGTTCCCGTAATGACGAAGAATTAAAGTACGCTACACAAATACCTAATTGAAAGATACTTATCAGAGAAAAATATTCTTGAATGCGGAAAAGAAACAAACCTGTGCACTTCCTTGTCAGAAGTGCTTCACGTGACTGTTCATTATAACCTTCTATCGCAATTAATTAATATATTTCGTCAAAATATTATTGCGTTGACGAAATGACTTATTAACTGTCAGACATATGTGAAAACCGAATTATTGAAAATTTATAAAATGGGAATACTGTTACACATTCGTTGCTCAAATAAACTATATATGCAGCTACATGCCAATGTTTAACTTGGTACATTGAAGCTTGTATTATTTTAACCTCAGTTGAGTGATGAAATTTTGTATGTATATTGACGCGTTCCCGGAATGACTTTCGGAGTATGTTTTAAAGTAGAAAACGATAAAAATGCAATCATTATTTTAAGTTATTAAGGGTACTGATAATTACGGAGTATAAGTATGTTTAAAATAACACCATGTAAAATCAATATGTAAATTTGGTAGGAATATCTTATTCAGAATATAATTTTTCAGCTCTCTTATTTTCACCCATTGCTTATAAGCACTTCAACGCGCCCTAATAGTTCACTACACGGCTAAATCGTTTCTTTTGAGACCGAAAAGTATAAACATTCATACAAACTTGAAGAAGGAAGAAGGTCCAATACTAAAGGATTACTTAGGCCATTTTCTTATCGAGATAAAGCCTGAGAGGAGCATTCTACTGCCTAAACTCGGATATTGTTCTAATATATTTTATTAGGAAACGAAAATAAAAAATCGAAATGAATGTTCAAAAGACTTAAAATTATGAAAGAGAGAATAAGTAATAGACACATGGGACACATTGTAAAAATGTATTTCTCAAAGTTAGAATCATAGTTCTAAACTAATCTAAAGAATAGTTCGTTGCAGCTATCAAATGGTTAGCCAAAGGCTTCGTTCCCTTATTATTTACGATATTATAACTAACAAGTGATTGATTACCATAATCAGCTCTTATATTATCTTCCTCTAGAGCCCGAAATTGTATAGTATAGTTAAATATGCTAGTAAATTAATCTGAGGGTTAAGTTGAACTGCTAATTAGTGGCATTAAGTGCTTTACAAAACCAATTAACCCCTTAGTTAGGGAATTTTCACCGATAATTATCCGCTATGTTGCTTTTTTACACCCATGGATCATTCCAGATAAAAGTTAAGATCTGAACTACTCTAAAATTGATTGTTAAGCATCATTTCAGTCAAAGCTTAACTATGGAATGCATTACGGTCTGTTAGATTTAACTTCCAGCCTACACATAATAACCTGGCCTAAGAACTAACTGCAATCGGATGCGTGCAAAGGATTTGCGAATGGTTCAATCTAAATACAGAGAAAAGCGTAAAAATAATCGATTTTAAATTATTTATAATAAGTCATGGTCAGCAGGGGTCGACATCCTAAAGATTTCAGTCGGTCCATCCTGGAAAAATATGCTATTTTAAGTAGATAATTTGATGTCGCGGTGACTTGAGGAATAGCTAACGTCGAAAAATACATAGCACATGATCTGCGGGTTGGGCTATATAGCTCCTGCATATCTCCATGAGAAGGTAAAGCCCACGATGTGATGGTTAAAGCAACACCCATTCCACTGCAGCAGAGGGAAATATTTACCTCCAAAATCCTTCTTTGTAAAATATTTACTTAACGGCTTCGGCACCTCGACGTAAAGGGTGACATCAAAGCGCAACGTACCTTTCCCGAGGACATGCAGCTTACCAATATGTATTTTTTTACTTTATAGTACTACATAATAATATACTAGATTAAAATAACACGCGATCACCAGCAGCATAGGCACACAAGCAGGTAAAACATCTAAAAAGGTAATAAAAGGTTCCATTAGGGCCTAGATGCGGATCGCGTTAGAGACAACATTAAATATTTACGAGGACAGCGGCGATGAGAGGAATAAAAAATGGAAGCGTACGCACGCGAGGGAAAATGAATTCTTGGAAAAAATCCAAGAGGCATTTCTTGAGGGGATTGGCTGTTGGAGCAATGGTGTGTTAAGGCGCGAAAATATGGGTCCGAAACGACCAGCGTAAATAGAGAGGCCCGTGGAGAGGGCCCTATTGGCTGAAATAGGGAGGACAAAGTGAAAGCGAAAAAAGTTTAATGGGAGAGGAAGACAGGAGAGAGAGGGAAAACGTTTCTTTATAGCGGAGTGGTCTCGTAAAATTTGATGCCGCTGAGCTAAGTTTCCGGAGGCAAAAAAGTCAAAGGGAAATTGAAGTGAGAAGGGTTGCAATGGCTTCGAATAGACAAAAAGTTTTCCGTCGGTTCAAAGGATTTCGAGATGGACAAAGACTAACCTTTTAAAAATTATGGTTTCTATTAGAAAAATAATATTCCTAAATAGGTTACTAAGTACCGTAATTTTCCAATTATAATACGCACCCACGTTATTACGAGCGCAATGTGAGAATTTTCTTATCACCATGTATAATACGCATTTGGCTTTTAGAGAATGGAATTCTCCGCTATTATTCGCGTATGGTCATCTGCCGGACCGTTCAGCACCCGACAGATCACCATACAATCATGGAATGCTGCTAATGGATGGCTTTGCTCTTACATACCCCTTTGATTTCTCAATGTGACGATCTATCAGTAACAGTTTCTTCCTCTCTGAATTTTTGTTTTAATTTAATAATTTCATTAATATGCAGCAGTTTTCTTTTCAAAATAAACATGAAATCAGAATACATATATGTGTGTTGAGTTGTTTACTTCAAATTTCATCTACACCCGAATAAAAAGATGATGTTTGTAACCATGTATAATACGCACCTTACTTTTTTGACTCATTTTCGTGGAAAAAAATGCGTACTATATACGGAAAATTAGGGTAATAACACTTGGAAAATCGTGGCTAAGGCTCGATATTACATCTTACGCAGTTATTAAAGTTTAATTTCTCGGTCCACCGTCATCAAGAAATAAAAATAGCTACTTCTACACGTCACAATTGACATTTTTTATTAGTATCGAGTACTATTTGTCCCACATGCAAGCAAATCTTGTATACTCGGTATGTTTGCTAAATGATTAGGAGCACTTTTTAACTTGTAGTAAAGTAGTAGTATTGTTAAAAGTGTTTCGACAGATTAGGTCATTTCGCACATTGGCTCCCATTATTCGAACCCGGGACCGCTTTCACCGAAGGCAAACGCGCTATCCACGTGACTATCCGGGAGCCCACTTGTAGTAAAGAAATGAGATAATGTGTGATAAGGTGTAGGATAGATTAATTTTCATTCTTTTACTCCTGATCTTCCAATTTGCAAGGGATAATCAAACTGATTAAGCCATCATTCCGTGGTCATTTTCAACCTCACTTTGTCCATAAGAAAGTGTACATCTGAGAAATAGACGAGCAGGGTTTGAGTTTCACTCATACATAACGGTATTTACAGTTCCCTATGGTGTCAATGCAATAAAAGGCTTTCAAGAGGAAATTTTGCCTTGTTCTTGAGGAGATGTTTTCCTTACAGAATTCCTGAATTAGAAAAGCAAGGAAAAACTACCAACCTCCCCAATTTTCTTCAAAGCTTTTTATGACTAACGTGAGTTATCAAAAGAAGTGAAAAAGAGGATCCAACCTGCCTGGGGAAGGATAATTTTACAGATAACCTGTATTTTACATTCTAATCTCAAACTCATGGACCATATAATAACTCCGATATTCCGAATATAATTATTAGGAGCAATATTTCACATGAAATCTTTGACGAGTAGCTCTGCATAAGATCCTTTCGGTTTTATTTAAATATAACCATTTGACGAGAACATTATAATATTAGACACGATGTAATTGAGTTATAAATAACGAAAAAATATATAAACCGATACAATTACCAACACACGTGAAGTACTGTTTGGCGGCCAAGGAGTGTTTCGTTTATGAGAGTTTGATTAGAAATATACTGTTTGTTTGTATGAGATAAGTTTATTGAATATATCGTTTGTATGGTTATTACGAGCTTAATTAAAGCTCTTTAATTTTAATTTTAACCTCTAGGTTAAATTTTTACTTTAATTAACCTCTAGGTTAATTTCTCCATTGAATTTAATGTCTGATTGCTGATTTTCTAAAGATAAATCCATCCACGTTAAGTGAAAATAGTATAAAACAGTAAGTAAACATGCTCTTCTGTCCAAATAATCACCTATTACCCTAATGGTCTTAAACTTTGTACTCAAAACAATAATAGAACGCACAAGTCTAGTGTTTAATAATAAGTGTCGAGTTTTTATATTACTAAAAATATAAATGAAGGGCTGCAATGAGGAAATATATTCAGAAATCACAGCTTGCATAAAATCCAATTCCATGAAATATTAAATCTCCTTAAGTGTCTCTCTAAAGATAACTAAAGTTGCTGTAAAATAGTTCGTGATAATCACGTAAGACCTAATAATAATAATAATAATAATAATAAATGGCCTTTATTCGGGCGAGATTGAGACTAGAAAGTCTCTTCTTACATCTAACCCATAATTACCGACAGGAGAAAGGATCTTATTGTAATTAATTTCTAATTTACTGGAAAAATCGCAATTTTTAAATAAATTAGCAGAAAATTATTCCTTTAAAATAATTAATTCCTTGTATTGATCATCTTTCAATGATGGACAGCGATGTGTAACGCGGAGCATTGAAATTTAAGTAATATTTGATCTAATATGTAAAGAAGAAGTTTTATGTCCTTATGATTTTGTACATACGTCTTTTAAAATAGAGGTCCCCCAAAACTAGAAATATATAATTTGCTTTTCAAACTTCTCCAACAATTTAATAAGACATCAATTCACATAAAGCTTTGGACCTATCTAAAACTTGCTGGTTTCATCTTGGTCAGAACTATGTATAACTATAATGAAACTCGTGAAAATTGTTTTCTCATCGTGCAGCAATGTTATCTTTCAAAATATAATTAAAATGTATTAAGCAACAAACTTCTGACATAAACTTTTATAAAGCAATTCCATTAAGAATCTCATTCTCTTCGTGAAATTTAGTCTCTCACAAAATTGTGGAGCATGGAACAGAAGAATCCCCTATGCATTACGTAGATTTTTGCCTTGGAATTTTCAGAAAGATGCTTCCTAAACGCCTCGCTAGATTCTCATTTTGTTAAAAAGAAAGACTTGCATCTCGAAACAGCTCCTTTTAAAATTAGGTCATTCATATATGAGATTCAATGTAAGAAAATGCTTGGATGAGCACTTTGCTTTCATTGAATTTTCTTCATATCCGCTTCCTATAAAATTTTATTGCCAACTTATACTCTCACCTTACGTCCAGCTGACGTCACTGAAACGTTTTAAATGATACAATGGAGCCATGAGGAGGTCAATTAAATAATATTAAACTATAATAAAAGATAAGTAGAGAACACAGAGAAATATTTCGGGCTTAAGTTATGTTATCCTTCGAAAGTAACTTGACATCTTCCCAAAGAACAGGAAAATTTATTTGAAATCATTCCACTCTAAGTAATTCCCAAAAATCCTCCACATTACGAAATAGTTTAATTTCGGAAGTTAAGACCTACGGTTCTGAAATGTAGGCAAGAGAGAAGACCGCAAATAAGCTCACAATATTTTTCAAAGAATATGGTTACATTTTAGTAAATCCAAATCTTGAACTTGAGGAGATTCAGTTCTAAATACTTACTCAATATATATAGCAGAAAGTATGTTATATTATTGTTACCTATTGGGTAATATCCTGTTATCTTTTATTTTATATTTTTTTTGGTTTGAATAGAATGATATATTTTTTCTAGACGTGAGTTAATTGTAGTCAATTTTTTTAATGCAAGAATTTATAATTAATATTTATTATTCTCTCACCTAATACATTAATAAAGAAAAAGCGTCATATTTGCCTGACCTCGCCATGTAAGAATCAAAATAATTACGTGTCTATGTATTTAGTTGCGGCATCATTATTTTCAACTAAAACAAGAGACTTATAATTTGTAAAATTTTCAAAATTTGCATTGCATTATTCCGGAGAGAATAGGCGTAATTTCACGTTATGACTTTCACTTCGAGTTATACAACATTCGAGTGAATTTTAACCTATTCCTCTCTATTACTTCATCTTTTCCCTTAGGATACACGAAGACATAAATATTTCTTTTAGAAGATAAAATTATAACTTATTTGTAATATAATTATTACTAATTAACCTACAAAGGAAATTATCAGGGAATGAAATCAAATTCGTTCATTTCTTACTTCAGTTATGTGTGTTGCCTTTAATGTGGGACATTAAGAAAATATTTTTAGGTTCGTTTTTTGAATTCTTAGAAGAGAGTGGAAAAAATTGTGTGAACGAGGAAGTGGAAGATGAGAATATTTGTCCCTGAAGTATAAGTAACTTAAGTTATGTGCAATCTTGCACTTCGAAAACCTAACTCATCGATACACAATTCCTTTATAACTAGGAGTGTCTATGCGGAGGTTATATACCCTACACCTATTTCCTTCTGTAAATGTATGTAAATACCATTATTCTTAAATTCTACATTAAGAAATTTCGTACCGCGAAAATATTACACTGATTGATGATTCTGTTTTGAAATCAGGACAGCCTTTAAAATATGGAACTTTTTACAGGGCATGTAATAGTGCGGGACGAAGGATAAAAACAAAAGATAGTCCAGCAAAGTGCTGGGAAAATGGTCCCCGTAAGTTAAAGGTCAACACCGACGCGAGTAAATATGTGAGTATATTTATGGACAATCGCCGATTAAGGTTAAGAAAAATACTTCAGAATCCGCACATCTTTATTTGAAATGAGGTTAGACTAACTCCATGTTAACACTATCGCCCCAAGCGTTCGAGGCTTATTAATATTTCCTTCGCTCCATGAAATAGGAAAGCGTGACATCTATTCATTGATGAAAAGGGCCTTTTGTCCGAAACTGGTTCTGAAATATTAAAAAGAAATCCAGGGAAGGCAATACTCTCTTTCTAAGTAAGTAATGACTCCACGGGAAATTGAAACCTAGATGAACTGAAATGACTGAACGGAGTCCTTCCAAAGCATTTTTAGGGAAATGTCAACTCCGTGATAAATTGCTACCGAGAAATCTCTTCGGGTCGATTTCAGTCGGAATATCTAGGAATGAAGACGAAAGAGTTCAATCCTCACCTTCCCATTGAGAATCCATCCTCATTAAGACGTTCATCTTTTCAGGCGTCACAGCTGAATAAAACTCAAGGGGTGAGATGTAAATATAAGTTTGGATATTTTCCACGCAAATATTTGGATCGAAGTATAAATGACACGTTTAGGTCGCACGAGAAAAGATATCACTAGAAATTTGCATTGCCTACATTCAAGTATTCAATTTTAAGAGAGGAAACGAATTCGAGTGATTCTAGAAGTAATATTACTCATTTTCCCTCGACAAGATTAGCTAGGCATTGAACTTATTCACACACGCTGATGTGTTTTAGGTAGAGCAGAAGAAATAAGAGTGAGCGGCCGATAAAGCAGAATAATGTTAGGAGGGCGATCTCTGGAATAAATAAATCGCAGCCCTAATTTACAGTAGTATTGATATAGAGTACAATTGTAATCAAAATGTAGATGAATGTAACGCCAGGATATCTTCGTTATTAAGATCATGCAATATCTAAACGGATGGGACGACCAGAAACGTTATGGGACTTATTTTTTCATATTTTCTATGATTTACCTATTATCTTTAAAATATGAAATTCGTAGTTAACCATATATTTTCGAATTTAAGTCGCACCAAAGTTTTGAAATTCATGTTGGGGAGAAATACAATTATTGTGAGATGCAAGCTATTCGCAAGTGTTCCAACACATTCGCACAGGCTTGTGATGGAACAATTGTTACCAATTAATAAATATTATATATATCTTTCGATACTCCTGTAATAAGAGTGTCCTTAATAAGGAAAATTCAGCCTAACGAAAAATGAAAATGCGAGCGTTAATGATTCCTCAAGAAAAGGAAATAAAGTAAAAAGTATAATAAAACGCCATTACGAAAGTATTTATTATCTCTAACCTGATACCTGCTTTACAATAAGGGACTTTAAATCGCGAATCTAGTTTTTATAAACTCGAAGAACGCGTCTGATGATGCGTCTTAGATTCGAAAATATACGGCATTATCTTAAGCTTCAAAGCGACTTACTATTTATTATGAAATAGTCACGAATATGACCGGATTAAAGTTTTCACTATTGTATCAAGACCTGCACACCTTTCAACCGGAAGCTCGGTTTTAATTTCTTATCGTGTGAGTCACGAGCTAATGAGAAGAACAAGCTGTCTATTGATGCATCTCCCAGGGCTACAATCTTCGCCTCTGTTTACAATCAAGGCAATTATTTACAATTAGTCACATCAATAGCTGACTCTATAGTGCTGACAGCAACTGAAACACGGAATAATTGCGCAGTGTATAATGGATCCCCTATTTCCTATCAACCAGTTACAGGCTCCGTAGCATCATACAAACAGAATCATGTTAAATCTCGGACAATTGCCACGTGCGTCGGAAGTTGATTTAACATTCACGAATACACAAACAAAGCGAATATTTGCGTGCTGACGGCGAGCCAAAGTATGGAAACATTACCGAAGATCAATCCAAACGTTGATTCGCTAGAGTGTGATACAGGTCAAGTATCAACACGTCCTATTGACGAAGCAGTTGTGCTAACTTTTAGAGGAAGAATTGCGTATCGAAGCAATGATTAAAAAAATAATAATAACAAAAAATACGTGTAGATTATGAAGTCTATAAATTAGGCTACAGATTAAACAAACAAAATGGAGTTAGAAAGTTTTCGCCTTTTTATTATAAACTTTCTTTTCCTCCTCTTTGCATTAATAGAACAAATTCTTTCATCCGATATCAGAATTAAGAACAACTATCTCATTTTTACTAGTACATATTCGTGATATTTTCTCTTCAATATTCGAATACACTTTGGATGAAATTTACTGTCTTTATCTTTTAATCTTATGTCCAGCTGTAATTAATTATGTTAAAGAAGATAACTGCATAATGGTCATCTTGAGCCGATCTGTTGCTCATTAGAAGGAGCCAACTTTTGAGATTTATATCACTCATAGATTAAAATATTGTCTTCCTTAAATATTTCCTTCCTTTTTTTTACAGATGACTACAACATAAGTGAAATGAAACATTACTTATGCAAAACATTGGTTACATAAGAAATTATTTACATGAAGCACTGTTTATATGAAGCACTGTTTACATGAAGCATTCGTTACATAAATTGAAAGTAATCCGTCCCAAGATAAAATAATATTTTAGGTAAATGTCTTGTATGATAACAATGAAAAAATATTATTTTTTAACATTGATAACGATATTCAACTGCAGCAAACATTGTTATGATGCACTTTATAATGTCAAAACGATAATCTCAATAAACAATGAACCGATTACCTTCGTTTAATTATTTAAATTGGTTAATTAGCTTAAAAACGCTTTCAATAAATCTTAAAATTATTATATAAAATATAAATTAATAAATTATTATATAAAAAGATTATTTCAATAATATTTTTTCGTAAAATGCAGCAATCGATCATTTACAAACAAATCTTAGAACAATAAATACAATTAAATTCATAAAAGTATTCGAAAAAGTTTACTATAATACTACTCATGAGGATAAAGAAAGGGTTACCGAACTCCGGCACTCTTTGTAAAATATTCCATTTTCTGCTAACATAGCATGTGAATAAGCTAAAAGAAATATTCCTGGAAAGAAATTGGATTCCTTCCGGAAATGAAAACTCTCCGATAAAATTGGGAAAGTCGGCTGAGAAAAGTTTGGTCATTGACTCGAGACAGATGGAAGGCGTTACTTGAGAAACCAATCTCCGAGTGTACTCACGAAAGAAAATCATTAAAGCTTTGATATTTTTCCTTTATTTCCCTCCTTATGATCTTAATTCCTATCCGAAAATATACGGCGAAAAAATAAGACTTATGAGCAAGTGGATCGCAAAGGGGTATATTTTCTTATTTGTAGAATTTGGTGGGTCTGGTTTGAATTTCCTGGTTACATTTTGGAATACTTTGGATATCATTCATGAATTGAACTGATTTTAATTTCGATTTTGGGGTATCGTGAGCACATCTGAGGGCATTCATTCTAAGAATAATCAACATGAGTAACATACGTTTTTTCAGGTCCTTGAGAGTTTGGTTACGACAAAATGTTTACCTAAGGCTACTATTTTTCTTAAATGTGAATCCATGGAAGCATTTATGATTGCAGTTTGTAATATTTAAGGATTTCTTTATTTGATGATTTATATATTTAATGTCGTCATATGTTTTTATATTCAATTTTCTTGATTTTATCTAGTTAAATTTATTCGATTTATTTGTAATATTTAAGGATTTCTTTATTTGTTGATTTATATGTTTAATGCTTTCATTGATGATAATAGTTCTTTTTTGATGCATTGATTTTGCAACTTTTATTCTATTCTTTTTAACACGTTTTATGATTCACTTGAATCTTTAATTAATGTAATAATTAATTAATAATTTAATTTTTTGTCTTTACTGTATTAATATGCTTCTTAAATGTAACAAATCTCTGTGAAAAAGGGTTGACTGCCCGTATATAATTGTAAATAAATAAGTAATATTCAATATTCATCTGTTTACTACACAGAACTATAATAAATCCTCTCTCGATCAAGATCTTAAGACTCCCCTTTAACTTTTTCTCCGGTCCGGATTAAAATATTTGGATGTTAAGGAATATGATGGAATTGAAATGTGGAAGCACATCCGATCTGCTTTCATGCATTCTCTATTGTATGCATCACTAGCAGAAGTGACCGATTATTCCTAAAGGGGAAATAACGATTAATAAAAACCATTCTAATTGAGACTTACTAAACTCTCTCTATATATATCGTATCTCTAAACTAAACCTTAGACAGACGATGTAACGAATAGAAGGCGCGAACAAACAGACTACAAATTGCTGCATTATTTTGAGCTTGTAGTCGACGACTAATGTAGTCGACTACAAGAATGTAATCGCCACGCGGCGGGCGCAGTGGCGATTCGCGGAGTGTCGCCACAAGCTCATGTTGACGGTCCACTTTATATAAGAGGAAAATCCAAACGAAGGATTCAAAGTTAGAGTTGAAAATAAGAACGCAATTTACCAAACAAATACCTAACAAAGATTACAAGTGTAAATCCCCTCGGTACCGAAACACTTAATACAAACAAAATTTTCTCTGCATCATTTCTGCTAAAACTTTATTCAAAGTACCGCAAAAGTTTCTCCTTTTCATTCCCTTCACTGATAAGCATCTATTTCGTTTTCTACTCGATTGAGACAACTCAACATAAAACAGTTCCATTGCCCATGGATGAGACTGAATTACACTCAATCTTCGAATGATTGATCATAAATTTGTTATGGTAACTGCAAGTGCTAAAATCTACGAATATTACCAGTTTACAATCTAAATATTACAAATGTATGGTTAATTTCATTGAAACGCCCACAATTCTGTATCAAAGGCGATAGTTTTCCTTCTTTTCCGGTTCGTTTCAGATTACGGATACTACACCTTCTAACTTAATTTAGCAAAATAAATAAACATTATAGACGATATAAATGAACTTTAAATATACATTTAACAGGAACGCCTTAAATAGGCTGGAATCAAATCGGAAACCTCTGAGTAAATTCATAAAAAAACATCTGCGCGGCATCGGCTTTCAATAACGTGAAAAGTTGGAAATGTTTGCATTTTCCGATTCAAGGGTTTTAGACGAAGATGCATACATACGTCCACAAACATACTCTACATAATAATAAAAACACATGCTTCAACCTTCGGTCTGATTTTTCAATTCTACAAACCTCTCTCGCATGTTCTTTCTACTCGTTTTCTTTTAAAAAAACAGCATTAAATGGTTTGTTTATCCTCTTTCTTTTGTTGTCACTATTTACTTGGAAATTGGCTTACTTTATTTATGTAAAGAAATAAAGCAAACACTGAAGCTATGCGTACAATTTTACGGTTTAAGGTTTATGTGTAAAAATAAGATAATATCCTGATTTTCGTCTATCTTCATTAAAACTCACGTTCGTCGCAAAAAATAACATTCTCCCCAACCTCCTCCTCTTCTTTGCACTATTTTCCTCATCTGCGGATGTTTTCCGTACGAAACAAGTTCAAAACCACTGAAGTGTTTCTGAAGAAATCCCCTCTCGAGGACTTGATATTTCGCTGCACCATAAATCCCGCTGTTCTGAGCAAACTTTTCATAAAACCCCTGTTGTTTAAATTTAGGAGAGTCTCAATATCACGGATCTGTGATTTCGCTAAAATTAAACCATTGTGTGAACGGAATATGAGATTGCGAACGGTGCTTAACCGTGAATACCTGTTCCAACTACTCGAACAGCGACCCAAAGAGAGTCAGGTTTAAGTGTTAGAATTGCATTCCACTGCTCGGCGACTATTCATTAGAAAGAAATGTTTATTATGAATCACAAGAGGTTCATTTCCAGAGGAATAAAAATACGGTGACTATAGTTATAGCTAGAGGTGATTGAAAATGTTTTTAGTTTTTCGGAAATTTGTTGATTTGAAAACCAAATTGTGGTTTTTTGTGTTTTTATTATGTTTCCTAAACTTGGTGTTACTTTTTTTCACAGAGTCTCATTTAAGCAAAGGAGTAATATTTGGCACACTTTAGCATAAACATTAAAAGCATTGGAAATATTATTAACTGCAAATTATACTAAATAAATCCGTTTCTGGTAAGCTGATTCCAGAATGCATTGCTCGTACATACATACACTTACATTATTGCAAACGTTCGAGTATTCGTTAAAAAACTACCGATAGCCAGCGCCTTGCTGAACATGTATTTTAGACAGTAATTTAGTTTTGTGAATTTTTTGCAAAAGATTCAAGTTGAACTCGCGTAAGCAAAGATGTCATGAGTGATCAAAAATATGACAATAGATACTTAAATAATAAAATTATATATTTTGCATTTATTTAAATCATGCCAAAATCACATTCTCCTCTCTTAACAAAGACGTATGGAGCGAAATTCACCAAAATCCGTGCTGCTTATTAAAACTGCCGAAATTAGCATTATTTCGCTAAATCGGCCAAAATTCGCTTTGTTTGTAGATTTTATCGCTTATTACAAAAAAAAAAACCTCAAGTCATAGCAAAAGAACAAGAAAAACATACATCGAAGGGCGTTCTAGAATTCCCTCGTCTGGGATAGTTACAAAATAATATAAAATTGAGCGACATTGGAAATTGTTTCAAATTTCTAATAATGATAGGTATCGGATATTTATACGAGCTTTCCGTATACGGTAATTCCAAGAACTTTTTACAGGCCCTATATAATCATGTAAGAAACAATTCCAAGCATTTAAATAGGATGAAAAATGACTGCGTAACAAGATATACCAACGCTAAACAAAGAAGATTCCTGGAATAAACTAAAATAAATGAAAAATAATCGATAAAACTGAAATGCATACCTGTAGGTCATAAATATGGTGTAACTAGTATTTCCATAAAACTTGATGAATAATACAAAAATCCATAAAACTTTAATGCTGTTATTAAAGAAATGTGATAATAAAAAAACTTTTTCCAAAGAATGCAAAGTAATTTAAAATCAAATTCGTTAAACATTTTATTTATATTTTAAACGGAAAAAAGAATGGAAAAAAAGAAAGAGTACACGGCTGTTAGTAATTAATTTAAAAATTAATTTAAAAAGAAAAAACTCCTATTGCCGTAATTTTCCGAAATGCGTATATAGTGTCCAAATATCGGTGTTCCCCCTGCAACGTTGGACTCTCCAGATGAAGCAGTGGAACCACCCCAAGGTAAGTCACAGTGTTTTCTTACTTGGTTGAATTACGGCAATAGGAGTTTTTTCTTTTTAAATTAATTTTTAAATTATATTTTAAACGTAAAATAAATTTTCAAATAAAAAAATTGAAACGATTTCATAACGAAAACAAATAACGGTGTGGAAAGGGTTTAGGTGACTTTGCACATAAGGGCGTGCACCCAGGAAAATTCCCAAGGAAAAACGGACTTGAAAAAAGTCTGACAGGGCCGGGAATCGAACCCGGGATCTTCCTCTAACCGGAAGGCTGGTTCTGGTCGGGTAGCCTAGATGGTTAAGGCAGCCTCCCGGTTAGAGGAAGATCCCGGGTTCGATTCCCGGCCCTGTCAGACTTTTTTCAAGTCCGTTTTTCCTTGGGAAATAACGGTGTGTTTACCAGACTTTAAATTTTAATTCCATTTTAACCCGTATCTTAGCTGTTGGTTTACTCATAGCATTTCCGTTGATTTAATGGATTAATCATACTTAAATATAAAACCTATAAATATTGGAGTAAATGTTATTTTATAGAGTTCCAGCAGTCCGGCTTAAAGTAAAATAAAAGTATTCTGTTATTTTCATCTAATTTATTATTAAACTAACTCCTTAAAGGAAAAATTAAAAAAAAAATATATATATATATATGATTTACAAAGAACACTCTCTAATGGATAATAAAAGCAAATTACATGACAGCAAAATACATTTGAAATTATTTTGGAAAAATTACTTTTTCGAACAAAATCAACCAATATGAAAACTGAGAATCCATCAGCATTTCAACCGAAAGAACGACAGGAAACTTCTTCCATAAGCTGTTGAGATACGATATTTGCAGACAATAGCTGCGAGAGGATACCAGACGGCACAAAAGTGGGGCCTTTTTCGAGAGTTGCCCTCGGGCGAGGCTTCATACATTCCCGGGGAAAAAATGGCAAAAGCGCGGGCGATTTCGCTGTAAGCCTTTCCTGCTTAAAATAGTCGACCTTTGGACGCCTCGATGTGGTTGCGGCTCGAAGAGTCAATGGGGAAAGAATGGGAAATACGGGAGAAAATGATCTCGGGAGACGAAAAGAAGGCTTTAATCCAGAACTTCTTTTGTCTTCTTCGAAATCGATTCCTCGCTGCACTCATCTGTCCTCCTTGAAAAGAACCCTTTCCAATTACTTCCTTTTGGATTCCGTCAATCCGTTCGCTCCCCGTCACAAGAATGATGAATCGCTCGGAAAAATACAGATAGGATATTTCTCGCGGAGATAGCGTTAGGTTTCATTCTTCGAGATGAAGGAAAAAACATCGCATTCAGAGCATCAGCGTTAGCTCGCAAGAGCAGACATCTTGTTCAATTCGCAATAAATCACAACATGGCACGTGCGCTCATTAAATTGGTATTTCCCTTTTCCCGAAACCAATTAAAGAGATGAATTGCCAAGGGAATCTTTTAACAGTTCAAAGAAAGGCGCAACTTCTTACTTAGATGCGGTGGAAAAGACGTACAATTTAGTTCTTTACGGATTGCTACTAAATAAAGTTTGAGCTGAAACCAGTACCTTTATCCTAAGGTACCTTTTATAATGACCTTCCACCAAGTGAAGAACGAAACCATCAACGCTAGTACCTAGACGTCAACCAGATATCTTTATTATGTACAATTATCTACTGTAGACCGAAAAGAAATTTATTGTTTTCGAGAGAAAGTGCGCTATAAAATTATCTCCCAGAAGCCGATACCTCTGCCCTTTCCTTTTTCAAGATGTAATTCGTAAAATGCATAACTTCATGTAATATAGAGCAAGTTATTGGCTGCCTCAACAAATTTAAATACCGCCGATATCTTATACCCTTTCGTATTTCGTTGATAATTAACATATCGTAAGACTTTTTAATTCAGCTCATACTGTCGAAATCCGATATTACATCTTTTAATTCCCAATGAATTTGCGTATAACTCATCTTACCCGCGAATTATTATCAAAACATACTTCAACAACACCCACCAATGTCAAGGTGGGAGATATTCATATCCGCAAAATGCAGAACTACAAATATATATATAGACAAATAAAATAAATAAATTCGCACGCGCCTACAAACAGACTTATTCATTAACATGCATAAAAACCTTTTACTTTTTAAATAACTGAATTTCCCTTATGTTATACCGTGTTACATCTCCAGAACTGGTTTAATATCTGAAAAACTAACTAATTAAAAAGAGTGTGGCTAGTTTACCGGAAAGACTCATCGTGATCCAAACACATATAATTAATGACTTCAGATGAATATAAAAATAGATAATTATTAACACTTATATTGCGAGGATGAAATGATCTCACTTGGAATGGCCAGAACAGTAGGATATTAAGATATAACAAACGACGTAGTGTTCACCGATAAACGAACACATTCCGATTTAGAGACAAAAAAATAAACTTACAAATAAGGGGAAAATATAATTACTTTTAAGACAAAAAAAATAATCAGTCTAAGTGAAAAATCGCCCTGGTATTCAAACTGAACCAAAGAATGACCCTTCGAAAACATTTCAAAATATAATGACGCATGAAGTATTATTAAATATATAAATCTAATTATATTATGAGAATAATATCGATATAATAAGAGTTTCAAACCATTCTATGTATGTTCAGCATATGCTCATAG
The DNA here is from genome assembly GCA_947579665.1 of Sympetrum striolatum. NCBI lineage: Eukaryota > Metazoa > Arthropoda > Insecta > Odonata > Libellulidae > Sympetrum > Sympetrum striolatum. The sequence goes on along the minus strand of OX388348.1, from coordinate 78,074,913 downwards.
CAAAAGTAAATGCATGAAATATTTTGAAAAATTCTCAAACTTAAAATAATTCTCGGAAAGCAACTGAATCACTGTTTGAAATCTACGGGTTGCACCTTCAGAGAAATAAATTAGCACAACTTTGAATATCAGTTAGTCAGATTCCAGTAGATACAACTTATAGGAAACCAAATAGAATTAAACAGTAACTTGAAATATCCCTGAATTTTTGAATTTAATTTAAAACGAAAAATATGGAAACAAATCTAAAAATAACACTATTCTGCAATGAGGTAGAAAACCGTCATTGATGAAGTCAAAATCTGCGATATATATAAATATAAATATCAGTTGAAAATGGAATAAAACTTTGTTTTCAGACCAGAATCCATCTCACGGTAATTTTATACAAAAGCAGGGTGCGATGGAGCAGTAATTGCAGTCACCAAATTGAACTTCACCCGATGAAAACTTTAGCAAATATCCCTCGCCATTGCTCTTTGCAATATATTCCAATCAGCGAACGCAGTCGTAAATTCGAAGCGAGAAATATTACTTCGGTGCGTTAGGTGAGACAGTTAAACAGGCCGAAATGTTCAAACTCAAATTAATGAGTAAATAAACAGAATGCATCAGAGATTTTGCGGGTTTTTCAAATAACTATTACACTCCTTTTCTTTTTGTGGGTTATTCCTTCTTCGACGATTAGGTCGTATCTAATACAATTGTACAGCTAAAAGAACGCATGGTGAAGATTTATTAATTATAAATGCATACAACGATACTCCCCAGCGTTAACAAAAAAATAAACGACTTCCGATAAGTTTTTAGGGACAATAAAGTTGAATTGTTTGAACTGCAATTTTTTATCGTTTGAGTAATGAAGGCGTACAGAATGCATTACAGCACCAATCCCAATTTCTCCTCATACATTAAAGAAGTGGGTCATATAACGTAAAATATGCAGGCAACTTATCTCTACTCCACAAAGAATTAGGAGCCTCCAAAGCAAACTGACATGTACATACACATTACTAACGCCATTTCCTTTATTTATGTCATTATTTGCCTCGTTTCCTCGCAGATCTCCTCCATACTTTCTTATGCTTTTATTCACCTATCTGCATATTTGTATTAATTTCCTTCCATTATTGAAAAAACGAACATTTTAAACTTCTTTAGAATCTCAACCACAAGATTCAACCAGCTGGAATAACAAAATTACATTTCTCTTTCATATCGCTGTTAATGCATAGATTTATATTCCACAATGATTTTATATACTTTAAGTATACTAGCCAAAGATACAAGTCATTAACTGCGCAAAACAAATGTTTGATATCGTCATCAATTTTTGAAAATATATATATATATATATGTATATTGGAAGATTTTTCTGACGACCAAAATGATAAAATATATTTTAATTTCGAGTATTAATGCGTTTCAAATGAGTCCACATTTATTCATGAATAACAATGCGCTTACAAAATAAACTCTTCACTTCATACCATAATAGAATTCCTGAACCAAAAAGGGAGAAGCTAAAAAAACATAGTTAAGCCGCAATATTTGAAATACGTTTTATTCAGTCAGTTAACGAGATAATAACGGCTAGCATACATGTTACTATTCTTTCAAAAGGTTTATGATTACAATTATCCTTTTTGTTGTATCTACCAAAGTTCTGCTGCTTTTTTAATACCTAATATTTCCTCATTAATCTTTGACGTAAATTTTCATTGTATCCTCCATAGAAAGGTCTGGACGCCGTTCCTCGGGTTTAAAAACAAAGTTCTGATTTCGATAAATAAATAATTTTTCATTAAATGAATATCGCTCTCTCGGAAAATTCTATCCAAAAATAAAACGAATGAGAACTTAACGAGAAATCTCGGTATTTTTATGAGAGCAATTAGATTATAAAAGTATTTTGTACAAAAATAGTAAACGCTATTTCTTTTGTACCGAAACACACCCAAAGCAATGATTTCCGTGAACGGGAGAAGAAAATAATCCTTGAGGGCTCCAATTTCCGGAAATTTCCAGGGATTTAAAATTTATACGAAAAGGGTTGGAGTAAAATAAAAATGTTTTTGGGGCCGCTGCGTTGGAGTTTGTGAGCTTCTCTATAATTAGAAATGCAATGCAAATTTCTAGAATTAGCGTCCTCTGCCGCCAAATTTGGCTTAGGAACTCTGAGAGGTACAAAATAGTAATTCAAAACGTACAAATATAGTAATTCAAGCGTAATATCCAACAAGCATTAACGGAGAAATATTTATAGAAGTGATATAGAAAAAACAGGGACGTGTACAATAAATACGATTGAACAACCAAATGTAATTCGGAATTAAAGAAGAATGCTTAAAATTACAGTACTTGTTTCCGTGAGTAAACGAGGAAACAAGCACTGGTTGTTAGCAACTAATTTGCAAATGTTTTCACCGAATGTCGTTATCTAGCATTCATTTTGCAGTGCACTCTTCTGTTGACGTAATCGTAGCCTCTTCGTCTGTAAAAGAGTAAACTATGCAGGAATGGTCCTTTGTGCAAAAGCTTTTACAAAGGAAAAGATAATCTCCTTCATCATCTTTATTTTCACCGTCGATTGCGAATTAAATCACGTATTTTGAGGTTCAAGGGCGGTTGAAAATCAAATAAAAATACGCTCATAGAGATTGAATGTAAGCAACTACAAATAAATGTCTTTTATTTCAAACCTTTCGACCTCCAAGACACGGCTAATAGCGGTGCATTAAGACAGTCTTTGTCATAAAGCATATTGTCTAAAGCGCCGAATTAATTAATTAATCTGATTTAGAGCACATTATCGTTTGTTATGTAAATTCTGTGATTTGAAAATGTTAATGATATTAAAACATCCTGTATTAAGATTTCAACAACAACCAAAAGACGGAAAGACGTGGAGGCATGAATTCGCTGATTGCGCTGGGAACCAACGAACGCTTCGTGAATAAGGAAGTCCGGAATCAGATGAGGAATATTACGTCAAGAGAGAATATAATAAATCATATGCGATAAAAATCCATTAATAAAATAAAAAATCGAGGAAAATAAAGCACTTATAGCTCAAGATTGCATAATTTTAGGCATAATCTTTACACAAATAATCCACGGTACATACCTTGAAAAGCATTCTTTTATCAATACGAGGAACTTAAATTTAATTTAATTCTAATTTCATTTTCTATAAAAATAAATCGAATAACAATCGCCTACTACATCGCATAAATCTGTCTGTTAAGTATTAAGCCCAATGATTGGTTGTTACGTCACCTCCTCTGACATCATCTACCAATAGTTAGGAGAGGGTAATGAGGCTTACAAGGCACGATGAGGGGTGAGGTAGTTTGCCCTTGTACTTTTACTTCGTTACTCCACATCACTAATAGTAAGTATAATTTAATATTATGATTTGGATTTACCACATTAAAGAAGATACGCAAAATAGTCATGCAATGCACATTAATGAATTTTTAAAGTCTTAATTATGTTATTATTCAGCAAAAGAACCAAGGACTAGAAAAACCTACTTAAACAATTTTCAGCCTTTCACTAAAAATCTTGAACCTTTTCAGAAGAGTATATATATTTTCCATTAATCTATTACTTTATTGATTATCATTGCTAATTTATCAATGTATTCCTTCGTCAAAAATTACGCATCTCAATTTAAATTGATCATGAAGCCTATACTAATAAAACCCTTAAATTATAAGTCTTATGATTGTCAAGCATGTTATTATTTAAATCTAAAAACGAAATGGAATGCATAAAAAATATCTTAGTCAAATTTCATAGGTTTATATGGATCACGTGATAACTGATGCTAATTAACTTCTTTTTACTCCTATTTTCTACCAAAATGTTTTTAGCTACAAAATTCTTTCCCATGCTAATACCAGTTCTGATAAATTGAATATTTATCAATTCCTTAACTGTGACAATGTACAACTTCCCAAGATCACAAAGCGCAATTTATAAATACTTGCAGGTGGTCGTGTGAGTCAGCAAATCGTTTATCAAAATAGTAAATCCTCGAATCATAGAAAAATACTCCTCTTCAAACAGATTTATTATCTTCCTATTTTCTTTCAAAGAGGATTAAATTCACAGTGCATTCTTGAGCGACAACGTACAAGCTTGTCTTTAACAATCAAGCACTGGTAACGAATGGGACAGTTGTTTATAATCACAACGATCAACAAATCGTCCGTCAATTTTCTTCTAATCCTCGCAATGTCCAATTCAAAGCGTTATCTCATGACCAAAATAACAACCTTCATTCAATTTTCCAAATTTGATTACGATATTTAGTCGGTTAATACAAAATTATTGAAATAAATCTATTACATATAATTCCTTCTCCGAATTCATTCATATATGTAGGTATATAGATAGGATACTTATTCACAGGCTAAACCACAAGCGTCATTGATATGAAATTTTTACAATGTATTGGCCATACAGGTACAGGTAGAGAATTAAAACTCAAGGAGCCTATAGATATGGTCATGATCAATCGAATACATAAATGTCTTTTACGGAAAAAATCCTGGGTTCGATGCTAGGACGATGCAAAAATCTCCAATTTAAAATACATTGAGGTAGTTTTTCATTATTTTTTTTTGATGCACTTATCGAAATGATAGGAAGTTCTTGCTTCGATAGAAGATGAATATTAAGAGCCGGTTTAAGAAAAGAAAAGTTATATAAGACCATGCTGTTCCTGGGTTCGATGCCAGAGCTCATTACAATTTCTCACATAAGGAATACATGTGAAAAGTACGATGTTGTTTGAGGCAGTTGCAGCCAATATTTCTGCTTGAGTTTTCACACATAGTTATAGACGGTGATCTTCTGTTGTGCTGCATAGTTAGTATCACCACGAAGACTCGGGTTCGATGCCGGAAGGATAAATTGCCGCGAATTTTAAGAATATTTTCTTTACTTTGACTACTTTTGAGGACCCTCTCGATATGATGTCGATTCGACATTTTTGTTATCAACATGCTTGCAGAATGCAAGCAACATTTTATTCGTATCGATTATACACCACTTGATAATTACCGTTCTCTGTAAAAATGGTAAGTAAACGACTAATTTAACGTGAAATTCGGGAATAGACCTAAAATTTAAAATACTCTGAATTCTTTTCCATCCAACCTTAGCCACTTTAAATTACGATTCTTCGATGATTATCTTCAAATTTATCATTCGCACACCATAATTCGTCAATTCTTAAATGCTAAACTATCACACTCTCCATCTTGCGTGCCTCATTCCCTCTTAATTTAGGATTCGATAAGACCGCGTTCCCAAGTCTTAAGAGCCGGATACTAAATCGTAAAGTAAATAATTTAGAAACGAGCATGCGCACATCAATTAGCTAGGCAAATCCAAAGAAGAGTGAGTGACGAAATCACGCTAAGCACACCAGATTCCCCTTATCTGAAATGACAAAAAATGCCATCTGAGAAGATGGATACGACTCTAATGAAAAAGCGAGAGACGAGACGTCAAGAAGACGTCGTCGATGGTTTGAGGAAGAGAAAGGCCGATAAGGGGGAGTAATGAGTGGAGAGATAAGAGAGCAAATCGAAGGGAAACAAAGGCAAGTTAAAGGAGAAGATCCGTTACACATCTTATTCGTCACGTGATACGGTCGACCAAATCATTTTATTCCTTAGAAAGCATCCAGGACTGCGTCCTTTTAATTACTCCTGATGGAGTCCATAAAGTAATTAGTGAAAAATCCTTCGCGAGGAGGAGTTTCTAGAGTTTCCCAGAAGGAAAAGGGATATTTAAAGGGGCTGAATAATATATTAAAATCTAATATTAGAGTTTTTATATGTGCAGAGGTTGTTCAATAAAATAAATGCCCCGAAAAGTAAATTTTGATAGTTTTTAGTTGCCGTTATGGTTTATTTAGTATATTAAAATGACTGATGCTTCATTTATTTATTCATTTATTTATTTTGTAGACCCAACTGATGAATTATGGCAGTTTAGTGAGAAATCTCTCATTTGATTACTCAGGAATTCCACCGATACAATTTTATTCATTATTTGCAATGTTTTAATAGCAAAGGATTCGCATGGCTGTACTGTGTAGAAGTGCTGTACGTAATATGTTAGCGAGAAAGACTTACAATAATGCAATTCGATGCACAAAAATAAAGCGAGTCCCCATTCCATAAATATTAGTATATCTGTACACATTTATGTGTAAAAATCTGATGTGGCTAACACATGACTTTCTCCATATTTATTGAAAACAGTAGCCTATGCCGGTAATATATAAATAACTCCAAAATAAATGAGTGTTACAGAAAAATGTTTCAAACAAAAGTTGTAGTTATGTGCATTATCTATAACTTTTGTATGTAATTGTATATACCTACATTGCACTCTGACAGATATTTATAAACAGAGTATGAAAAACTTCCATTTCTGGATAAACAACTTCCGGTTAACCATTATTCAAGAATAACTCCTAAACAATGAGTGTTACAGATATGATGTTTCAAACAAAAGTAGTAGAAATGTACATTATCTATAACTTTTGTAATTAGTTCTATATACCTACATTGCATTCTGACAGAGATATTTAAGAAACAAAATTTTGTTCCGAATGAACCGCAACTTCCGGTTAGGCGATATTCAGGAACGGATCTAGAGAAAAATTTCGGGGGGGGTCCGATCAAAAAATTTAAAAATAAAAAACATTTCGGCTTTCACAAAACGTGACGTTAGAATTGTGTTAGACAAATTCGAATATTTTAGCTAGTGATTGCTTATTAAATTGTTTGTTTATTTGCGTTATTTGAGTTTCATTTTCGAAAAATAGGCAGAAGTGATATTTCGGGGGGGGGGGTCCGGACCCCCAGGACCACCCCCCTGGATCCGTCCCTGGCGATATTCATAAAAAAACTAATCAATTCTTGGCATTGTTAGGAAAATAAATATGAATTTTGGAAATGATCGGATAATCACTTTTTAAGATAGAGAGCCCACAAACATTTTTACCACAGACAGACATGTTCGGGAAAATAGCTAAAACGTGCTCTATGGGCCTCAAAACATCTATTTCCGTTGAAATCTGGAGATCGAATTTTTTTGCGAATACAATACTTTCTCTATATTACGTATTGGGAGAAAGTTAAAATCAAACGAAAAAGTCTACACGAGGGAGATGCTACGAGTGGTGCTTCTACAGTTAATACGCGGCACAATATAATCGCAATGAAATCATAAGGTGGACTAAGTGCGAATGATTGAGACATCAATTTTGGACAATTTCTTGACCATTTAAGCACGAAAACGTTATGAGACCGTCTATAATTATTATTCTTGCGAATGTATTCCTCACTTTCTTGACTCAAACCTGAATCTTAAAAATTGTAATTTGTCTCTGTATAGCCCTCATTTCTTGACGATAAGAAATTATATATGCCACGAGATAAAACTAAAATTAATTCATCGCCATAATTAGAAATGACTTACAGGGACATATAATAAAGACGAAAAACCAAGTGTTCTGCCAATAATGCATGTGATCGATTTTAACACAAGAATATACGTTAAGTTATAAGTAAATTTTAATTTGGTTCTCTTTGAAAGTAGACATGTAATGAATAACGGGGTGAATTCGAAGAAAATTCCTTCCATGTGGTAGCTGAATGTTTTATTCCATGAATACGTTTACTGCTACTTATTTAGTACTTATTCTACCAATACGTTTACTTATACTTTTATTTCATAGTTGAAAGAGTGTGTCTACACACGCAGTTGACAAACTATAAAATATTTCATAAAACAGAACAATGATTTAATGCCATAGGAGTTTTCCTCGTGACATAGTAAACTTGCAAGCGAACAGAGGCCATCATTCCTCTTGTATTTCCCTCCAGTTGATCCTGGAATCGTCGAAGAAATTAACGAGACGCCTCTCTGTCATTGATGATGAAAAATCGTCCGCGAATTAAGCTCCTTTGAGACGACTGATGACAAAATAAGTATCAGACCAACGCGATATCGGTTAATTTATCGACGCAAGGCTAATTGAAAAGGAAGAGGCGATGGGGAGGGCAAATAAAGAGAAATCACCAGTGAAAAGAAGGCTGAGAGAAAATGAGAATATGTCAGAAAATTCTTCATTTTGAAGGAACAATAACCTTAGTCGTTATATTTTGGCTTCCTCTTCTCTCAAAAACATATTTGAAAGTTTTAAGGGACGCACATAAAAGAGGGCTCGCAAAATGAGTCAACAAGGGAAAATGTACTTCCTTCCCTTCTTCCTGTTTAACGCATTCTCCCATACCTATGACGTACTTTGCTTTGGGATCCAAGAACATGGTGCGTCTTATTCAATGGATTTCCTCAATAATCAACTTCTACGAATGTCTACGCAGAATACGGATTTCCTTGCTAATAGTGTTTGTGCTTCTTGTCTTCCAGCTAATTGTTTCAAAACAGCAACATTAGGTTTACTTAGGTGTTTGATTACGTTTGATATCTTTTCCAAATATGTATTTTGGACATAAATTACTCCTATTTCCTCCGCGCAAACGAGCTATACATTAATCATAGGGGATCATTAAATTTTAAAAGTGATATAGCTTCATTTTTGGAAGCTGATATATTTCAAATTAACTTTAAAATACACTTTTTGTCATACTTTAACAATCACTACGAAATTTTATTGCAAAAATTGTTGTTTTATGGTAAATAATAATTTCACACTAGCTGAGCTCTTAGTTTATTTGTGAAATCTAGATGATCAGGCTTTACTTTGTGGAAAGTCATTTTAGATAATGAAGAAAAACAAGTTTATTTGCAGCAGGATACATTAAATTCCTGAATTTCGCTAATGATTATCTTGAAAAAAATCATAGTTTTCGGCGAAGGGATTAACGGTATTAAGTACATTTCTGACTATATGGACGGGACGGGCGGAAACGGGAAAGTCCCGGGAAAACGGGGGACATGTGGTCAAGGCCAAGGCAATGGCAGTACAGGGAAATCATCAAATGCTATGAAATTGGTATTGTGGAGAATTTAAGGGTTATATAAAGAAGAATGGAAGAGATACAGCGCAATAAATGGAATATAAGAACGGAATTGATCATGTTTTATTGGAGGAAGGAATAGAAATTGGAAGGAAACGTAGAGGGGATAGGAAATGATGAGAATGTACGGGAGAAGACACTGCTAAAGAAAAGGAGAATTGTGGGAAAGAGGGAGGGAAAATTCAGGATAAATGGAGGAGAAGAAGAAAAGAGAAATGGTGGAGGTAAAATCTGAGATAGAAAAAAGAACAAAGCAAAACAAAGGTGGGATTTCCCAATGATATATTGATATGAGATTGGCACGAAAAGGAAAGTACGACATGATTAAAATAAGCATTCGCCAAGGAATGATAAGAAGAAGACAAGATATCAAAATCAATAGTACTGCATGTGAAAGCCGTTCGATTATAGTGAATGATACGTATAATAAACGCATATTCCTGAAATATATTTACCCCGATTTTAATTTCTATTAATTGATATCCAAAGGCCTGGGAAGGAATGAAGTTTATTATACAACATGAGACTTGCATTCCTCTCAGAGCCAGAATGCTATACTAAGAAAAATTCCAAGTAACTGCTTCACAGCACTTCTTAAAATGCAATAAAATATTACAATGTAATTGCCATAACTCACCATCACTCACATTTCATTAATATTTAGTTTATTCTCACCATGAGTAAAGGCAATCAATTCATACTACAACGGATTTCTAATTAAAAACACTCTATTCATTACGTTATCTTAGCATTTTATGACCACGTTTTATATAAAGCGATGGATAAGGGTATGAAGGGTGTAGTGTAAGAAAAATTATAAAAGTTCTGGTTTTGTTATTACTAAGAATGTTATTAGCGTTATACGGTATATTAGCGGTATCTTTTATACTGCAGTGATCAAGACCAGGGGTCTCCAAACTTTTCAGCCCGGCGGCCGCATTAACTATCAAACAGCAGTTTGGGGGCCGAATACACTCTCAATGCTCAAATAAAAAAGAATCAAAATGCAGAGGTTGTTTTAATTATTAATGTAATATTATTCAATATTAAAATTATCCTATTTTAAATTGGTAAAAACTTTACGTCCACGTAAGCGGCGGCTGATCTTGGCAGAATACACGTAAATTTCCGTGATTCATTTCCTTAGATAAAAAGGTCTCCACGGGCCGGATGAGAGGGCCTCGCATTCGGCCCACTTGCCGTAGTTTGGGGACCCCTGGTCTAGACTAATCGTTTTACCATTATGATTAGTGGAAATAAGATATCGTAGACCTCAAAGAAGAAACTTGCTTGGAATTGGTATCTATCACAGCTCAAAATGACAGAGATAAATTATGGTTAAATTAAACAGGCAAAACTATACCCTTGGGAGTAAAGAGAAACTAAAGAGGTGTAAAAGTACGATATATCCAAATCCATACATATAAATATTGCATTAAACGTTATAAATGTATTAAATGAGTAAAGCAAAGTATTCGTACAAATAAATCGAAGCGTAAGAGTCAAAATATACATGGGTGTTAGTGTGGTTTCAATGTTTAGGTATTGAGTTAACTTTAAAATCTGAGACTACATAACAATTCCTATGTGTACAATCGCTTACATCGTTATGCTTTAAATGAATTTTAAAATTCAATTGAAAATAACAACGAAAATTGACCATTGGTTTCAAATTGAACGTAAATCTATAAAACATACTTTCTAAAGTATCGTCAATGAAAAAGATGTGTATATTCCCAATGACTCAAACCACCAGATCTCACAAAAACTCGTCCCCTTTTGCACTATGATATACAGACTTCTAAGCATTCCCTTGAGCAGGAAAGACTTCCAAACAGAACTACGACACAGAAAGCATTGCTCGGCAAAACTGTTTGAATCAAAAACGATGCACAATATTTTAAGAAAACATTCCCAAAAACTCAGATCAAAACAAAACACTACATCGGAAAACAACAAAGGGAAACCAAGAAATTTATGAAACTCCCATTTGCACCAGGCCTTACCAACAAACTGCAACATACACTTTCAAAACACGAACTAAAAACAGTTTTTATCAATACAAATAGCCTCAAAAATTTATTAAAAAATCCAAAAGACACCATTCCACCTGAACACAAATCAGGCATTTACAACATAACATGTCATGGAAGTAATATTGTCTACGTTGGGCAAAGTAAAAGAAAAATTGAAACAAGATTCAAGGAACACATTGTACACTTCAAAAACAACAGACTCAATAAATCAAGTGTTGCCTCACACATTCAAGAATGCAATCACCCAATACATTTAGAAGACTTAAGACTGCTATATTCTGTTAGCAACGATAGCTAGATTCTTATGAATGTATTTTTATTCGTAAACAACCCCAAACAATGAATAGTGACCGCGGCCCAATCCCTGCCTCCCCTTTGTTCTCATTGATAAAACGCGCCATAGAACCCCCCCCCCCCTCCCTCCACAAGTTTTTGTATAAATACCACGACACTCACACAACATATTCAGTCCACAGAGCTACTGAAGATGGGACCAAAGGTCATGAAATACGTATTTAGTGTTATAGATACATAATATGTAGATATATAAAAGTAAATGTATATACATATCAAATTAATGTATATATAAAAGTAGTTCATTGCCTGCGGGAGGTTTTTGGAGGGGTTTCCCTCCCGTCTTTAGGCGAATTCCAGGCAATCCTTCGTAATTTAGTATTTCCCCTTCCACCGCAGCCACCAGGCCTGATGGCCTAATCGCAGCGTAATTAGAAATAAATAAATAAATACAGGTGCTTCCCTTGCGACGCTGGACTCACCACAGGCAGCAGCGGAACCACCCCAAGTTAAGTTTTCTGTGTTCAGTTTATTTATCTCGGTCACTTACGGCTTAGTTGAGTTATCTATTTAATTTTTGATATTAAAAGTATCATCAGGTTAATACCATAAGAGATTATACCTATATTACATGCTTATATTCATTATGCATTATGTACCTATTCTTAAGTCAAAAAAAGAACCAAAACCGTCCAAGCATAAAGTGAAACAGTTTGATAATTGATATTTTGTTTCAACGTTTACTTAAATGCATTCCGTGTGTCTCCGGAGCAACGGGACACGAGTATATAAAGCGGTCCCGTATTTAATCGTATGTCTAGCTACAGTGGGTACTAGTACAGCTCTGTGAAGTGGCACGAAAAAGATGGATGGAGATATGTAATGAGTTTTGAAACGAACGTGATAAAAACGCAGGGTTAATACGTATAATGAAGTTGAGATGAAATGCGAGAGCTCCTTTGATAAATGTGTGTAAGATTTTGGTGAAAAGGAATGAGGGAGAAATGCAGGGGAGGGTGTAAGGAGAGGTGTGAGAAAAAAGTGAGCGTTGAATTTTGCGGCTGTAAAAAGCAAGGAAATACCCCGTAAGAGTTACCACTTAACGCCATATATAAACGGCTTAAGAAATTTAAAGAAATACCCTTCTTTTTTGTGTCTCTATATGAAAATGGTATATTTTATCAAATAAGGGTGTTGAATCGGTTTAACACATCACGGGAATTCTCAGGAAATTTCTCGTCTCGAGTAGCGAAGAATATTCACTCCAAACATCGAGAACAGAGTATATAACAATAAATTTTAAATTCTCGATATATTGCACATCAGATATAACGATTGTACTAAATATAATATTATAAACAATTTTCGCTATTTTTTTAGTCAAATGTTTAAATTACTTCAATGTTAACCTCTATGTCATTCATCTGAAGTACAGAATGTGACACCCCTAGATAAACGAAGGCAATATCAGATTTCAAATCACTAAGAACAAATAATTAAGTTGAATAAACGATTGGAGAGGGACAGTAAAAAGAAGATCCAAAATCTATTATAATGTTTGCATGTTCCGGAACTTCAATCGCTAACAAATATCGAGTTACCCAATTCTATCTCTCAAGAATTAATAAAATTCATAGATCCCGCGTGAAACACCCCGAATTGCGTCAATACCGCGAAATATGATCGTAAGACATGCGTACGTAGAATGCTATTGATGTGGTTGTGAATAACCTGCATGTTTTTGACTGAAAAATTTGTGTGTTAAAAAGTCGCCAAAGTATGATTGGAAAGTCAAAGTTTTTAAATGCTGAATAACAAAGCTCTTTTGTTTTGCGTTCTTACAGAAAAAATCCGCCTTATTTGGCAGCGGGGGAGTCACGAGCAAATAAGTAATGGGTAATCGCGATGGTATTCGGTGGGTGGGGTAGGTGCATTCGGAAAAGTTTGTTCGGATAAAAAGGATTTCGGATAAACGCGATTCGGATAAACGGGAGTTTACTGTATTTGAATTTCCACTCTTTAGCTCCAAAATTCGTCGATTTGTTGACTATTCTGTGACCACTGGATACAGCTCGTGATTTATCCTCACAATTCTCCGTAAATTGGACGATTGTATGCTACTATTTTTTAAATAAAATCCTGGAGAAAATGTAGTTTTATGTTAATTTATAATACAAGCAGATATGTAATGGCAAACGGAATGAATCTTTAGAGGACACAAAGCAAGGAACAATCTCATTGTTTTCGACATGAGAGAAAACTCAGCCCTCGTACACAAGCGCAAAATCCGCAGCAATTTTGTGTGCATAAATATTTTCACCTGGAAGTGATTTCTGGTGCTATTTTACTCTAAATTACCCAAATATTAGCCTAATTTTCCATGGGAATTACGACGTAATAACTGGAGTTCAACAGATCCTCGCTTGGATTCATAAATTAAATGAGAGTATTTTCATGCTACGTAACGGCTAAAAAACAAACATGTCGTTAAATAGAATTGAACAATGGCGGAGGATTGGGTGGACGAGCGAGAGAGAGATGAGGCACAATGGAGGAAGCTCTGGAAGCGTGGACAATAAGCATTCTAACGACTGAAAGACTTACACATGAGCTGAAATGAAGCTAGTTATTATCTCGGAGGTCAAATCCAGAATGAGGAAGAGAATTTCTCCCCTGAAAAGGTGTGCTGGAGAGGAATACATCTCATTATATTACAAGTGACTTTCTCCGCAGCCCTACCTTCAAGATGTTTCTTTAAAAAGAACTAGGAGAACTTCCCGTTGATTCTCAGCAGAGAAGTTGAGTATAAGGAAATAAAATAATAAACATAAAAGAAAATTCAATATTTCACGAAGTTTTCTATTTTTTATATCGCCTATAACTTTCTCATGACCTTTTTTACATCTCCTATAACCTTTTACTCCTTCCGTAGCATATATATTTAAAATCTAAATTTAAATGGTTAATGTTCGTGCCTCCGAGTCCCTCTTAATTTTAGCGATGAATTGAATGAATAGAAAATCGATTTAATCATTTACGTTTACGGGTTTCCTAAACGGGATATATAAAAATAATCCTACGTATATAATGTGTTCTATGTATGTGCTAAATGTTAATTAAATTGTATTCTTTCACAAGAAAATAATATAGTTCTAAATTCCCAATGCATTTGGGAATTTAATACTATATAAACGGTCAGTCCTCCGAAAATTTTCTCATAAGAAGTCGAAAATTCATATTCAAAGTGAAACCTTTGCAAACAAAACTACAGCAAATCTGCAGCCAAATTTGTTTTTAATTCTCATTCATGTGGAATGTTTTTAAGTGAGAGTTCAATACAAAATATCCTTTCCAGCATTTATTGTAAAAACTGATATAGATGCCGCTCTTCATATGCACATCATTGCAACAGATAAGATTTGTGGAAATATTAACCAATATAGGAACGTCTATTACGGGTATAATGCGCTTACCTTTACCACTGACAAAGTGGAGTTCATTTGAGCAGCGTCCGTCTTGCCCACGGCCACGCTTTCTCGCCTAGAATAAATGAGACGTTCATTAAAATTCAACAAACCATAGGGGATAGGTTTATCATCTTATACGCAAAAAATAAACGATAACCAATCGCGAAAACGAAGTCTTTTGAGATACATATACAGTAGAACTACAATTATCCGAACTCCGACTATCCGAATCGCTGATTATCCGAATCGCTTTAGGACACCATCTCATATAGCAGTTCTAAATTCGCTGACGTGGTAAGCATAACAGTAGAAACCGAATAGACCTAAAAAAAAAACACACGCGCCTGCCGCTGGGATGAGTATACTGATTAAAAATGTTTTATAAACAAATATTTAATAATGTAAATACTACATTAGTTTGATTTCGTTTAAGTATTTTCATTAGTATTTAGAAGTGATGTACGCTTAACATGCCAAAGTGTTACCATTTTTTTAATTAATTAATACATAGCTCTTTTTTATACTTTTTATACTATATATGTAGTTTTTTTCTCCCGTTTCCAATGTACATACAGAAGTTAATTAATTATCCGAATTTTCGATCATCCGAATGGGGTCCGGTCCCAATTGATTCGGATAGTTGGATCTACTGTAGTAACAAATTAAATTATAATTATATCGTTTTGAAAAGATCTGATAGAATGGAACTTATTAATTTCCTCAAAACAACCGAGAAATAAATAAATAGGATATATTTCTATTTTGCATAGCATCAAAAAATTTCTCAAAACATTTTGGTTTTTTCTACGGTAAATTTTGTGTAAGCAGAACGCGATGCAGCTAATCGCCAGATATTGGTAACGAAAAAAGGGTGACGAGTCAACCGCAGCGAAGAAGTATACATACATACATGAGTGTTCTAGCTTTCGGTAGGCTCATGTGCACTCAAAAATCCCTATTAAGCGCCATCTCCTTCATTTCCTTATAGTTGACCCCACCCCTTACAAGTAGTATGAAAGGAAATGTTTTGTAGCAAAATACTTTCGTAGCGAACTGGTACATACGTACAACTTGGCTAGGATGATCTGGCCTAGGCTGCATTACGTTCCAGGGTACAAAACTCATAGAAAAGGTAACCAGACATACTCTTAGAGCGTACATACAATAGTAGTAGTATTGTTGAAAGTGCTTCGACCGGTTAGGTCATTTCGCTCGTGGGCCCCCACCGGGAATCGAACCCGGGACCGCCTTCACTGAAGCCAAACGCGCTGCCCCCATGAATATCCGGGAGCCGGAGTTTTTTTACACTCATTTCAATCTCGTTTTCTTTACTTAATATAAAAATATGTTATTATTATATTTAATCTTACTTTACTAGCGGGGACATGTTCCTTCTCAATTTACTGGCAGCTAATACCGAAGTAGACTTCAAGAAACCGACAAATAGACAACTTAATACCTCAGAGTTGGAAGAACTGAAATAGTTTGGTATTTGGTATACAGCGATCCTTAATATCCTTCGTATTTCATTTCCACTTTCTCCGTTTTTTGGCTAAAAGGAGACTGGCAAATTACAAATGAGAGAGACATCAGGAAATCATGTAGTTTGTGGGAATCATATAATAAAAATATCATAAGAACTCATAAAACTCACATTTGTAAGAGTTCTTATGAAATTCTTATCAATTAAGGAAAGTAACTTGGGATCGATTAACTAAATCCTAAAAATGAATATAATGAGTAATATTCATGCGATTGTTCAAAAATGTAGTAAACCTTCATTTTCTCGATAGTTTGACTCAATTTTCCAAATAAGGCTTTGCTATTGACTCCTGGCTAAATTAAAATATAAAGAAAGGAAGTGCTTTATTTGTTTGTGATTCGTCTTAGCGTTGAATCACAACATTTTCGTAATTTTTAAACACAAATTAATTGCGTTGATTTTTGTCAGGTTTCGCCATGAATTTCTAGGTATTTAGTTGTTCTACCATACGTCTCCTATATAAAGTTATAAAGCCTACAAAACATCTCAAATGTAAAAACGAGAATCAAATTATGAATTTTAAATTAATCCAATGTTGGCACTTTTTCGTGAATATAGAATATTGATTTATGGTTATTTTGGAATAATGTGATTGAACCTATAAACTTTTGTTTACGAATAAAAGAAATTTTGCTAAATATGTTGTTCTGTACATTTAGCTTTCTTGCATATATTTTATCTTATTAGTAAATTTAGTTATACTACATGTCAAAATATTAGTAAGCGTATTATCGTTCGTAATTATCTTTTCTATCCATGTTTTCTGCTCTTTTTAACTTGATAATTCCCTAATAAGTTAATCCATGATGGCTTTGAGAGAGAGATAACGCAAACATAGAATATAAAATATTCTATCAAGCATTTCATTCGACCAAGGCCATTTTCAACTAATTACGTTCACAATTAAAGCTACACCTGGAGCTCAAAGTCTGAAACGATTCGGTGAAAGGAGTTCAGATATCTCTGGCTCGATCATTTCCATCTTTCTTTTTTGTAATTGCGGGAGACTTCATTGATCGAGAGGTACCCCAGGATCGATTTGAATAACATCCTCCAAACATGCAACACATTTTGTAAAGAGCGTGGGAGTGAAAAATGGCGGAAGGATCTTTCGGAAGCGAATAAAAAGCCGAAGCTGAGTGGAGAACCGATCTAGAACAAATGCGAGCCACGAAGCGCGGTTCTCCGCATGCAATGCATCACGGGAAGACTATAATTCAGGAGAGGCTGAAAGGAAAAGGTGGGGAGGGAAAAGGTGTTTCTCGGAGGGAGATTTGAAAGGTATTCATTAAAGTTTGAAAGGGATTAAAGAAGATGGTCCCTAGGATAAAGGCGCTCTTAAGGGAGGGAACATTCTTTCTTCGTTTTTAAACGTTCTTTCTTTTATTCGCGATTGAATTTCATAATCGTGAAAGCGTCGATGGATGGTGAAAGCTTTTTCTCTCTTTAGGGGATAGTGAATGAGATATGTCACGGCAGCTGCGGGTCTCAATCCGTCACCTTCGAAAGGAAAAATGGAGTAATACGCTCGACAGTTTTTCACCAACTGACTTCAACATCTCTAATTCCTAATTCTTCTAACCTTCGTATATTTCACTGTCTATTTTGTTTTTTTCCGTATTTACTTACTTTGACAAGGATTACTCTCTGCTTCATTGTATTATTTGACAAGGATTATTCTCTGCTGTTATTGTAAATCTATAACTACATGACTATGACAGTGTTCTAATCTGCATCACTACTCATTATTTTGCTGTTATTTATCTTTTTAATTTTTTCCTATAACTTTTGCAGGTTTTTCACACCCCTCTTCTCTTTGCGGGTGTTTTCCTGCAGTGGATAATTTTTTTCTGCGTTGTCTCACCTCACTGTTTTTTCCTCCGCAAAATCAGTCATTCTTTTCCTCTACTACTGTGTCATGGGTTAAATGGAAGATGGGACTTTTTAGTCCCAATTTTGCCCTATAAAGACGTTATTATTATTATCATTAATTCCATTTTCTTCGCATTCCGAATGACTAAATTTTATTTTTAAGTGTCCATCCACGATCCATCAATACCGAACCAAGAAAGGATATTTTTTTAATGTTTGAATTCCTATCCTAAAGAAGTAAATATATAATATTCAGCCAAATTCATCGTTTGTTTACTTTAGTTGTTACTTAGGGTTACAAAGAAACTTTGAGTTACTTAACTGTGGAATCATAGAGTTCGAATTTGAACGAAACTAAATGAAACACTGAGCCGGACCGAACAGCAAACCCGATTTTTTAGCAGAGATAATTGTGAGCTGTTACAAAAAAATGATTACATCAAACAGGTTATTTAGCAATGTAGTCCTTAAATTTACAAGATAGGAAGATTTTGAATACACCTTAGGAATCATATTAAATGCAGACTCTACGCTTAAGGAATTTGAGAAAGATCCAACCGATTACTAAACAGCAATAACCTTAAGACTAAACTTAAACCGGAACTAGGAAATTTCTGCTAATTACAAGTTACTTTATGGTTTGAAATTTCAATAAATTCCATTTTCTTCTCAATTAATTTTGAACTTCTTCATTTTATCATTCAAAATGGTTTGTTTTTATAATTCAAAAGAGTTTCTAAGTTTCAAGTTCCATTTGTTGTATTTTATTTTCACGAAATAGGCTACAAATAATGGACTTGAAGAGAGTTAGATTCTCGCATACGTGCCTTACCCAAAATCTTGAAAATAAGCATTCAAATTTAAAAGTTAAATCATTTTTGAGTGATTGATTTGACCAGATAGTTAAATATCAGCCAAATTAAAGATAGCTCCGGCTCCTATCATAGAAGTATGCATTTTGTAGGGGATATCAATCTTTATTATAGTTATACATATTTTCTGAGAGTAAAACCTTTCTGGAGCCGCTGATGTGGGTTATTCGGTTAAAGACTATTGTTCTTGGAAATAAAATCAATGCATAAAAAGCAAATCGAGGTGGAACTGAGCAGTGTTTATTGACAATGAGTATTTTGCGTTTTCCTGATGAGGTACAAGCCTAAAAGGAACAAATTGACGTAAATGGAAAAATGGGATGAAGAAGTACAGCCGCCAAATAAATGCAACTAAAGAGACGTCTTTTTGCCTAAATTGTGATGATAATTCATCAGTAATTAAGGGAAGGTTTGCCTTGATTGAGTCAACGAATTCTAAAATGTCGATAGATAAGGGACTCTTTTTATTTGAAAGATTAGGTCCATGTTGGCCTCTCTTCCACTCAATCTCGTACGTCATTATTATATTTAGAAAGATAAAGGAATAAAAGAAGAAAAAATATAACAAAACCCCATTTTGCGGGAGTAAAGAAATCCACAGTAATAAATACAAGAGCAATAAACAGGATTAAATTTACTCTTCAAAAATATAAAAAAATCATGTAAAATTGAATGAAAAGATAATAAAAATTATATGAGGAGAAAATGCAGTAAATATATTTGTTTGGAAAAGGCTACGAAAAATTATAAAGGACATAAAATTTCAATCGTTAAAACAACCATTGTAACTTAAAATAAAACAAAATAGCATTATAAATCCATACAAATTCAAAATAATAAACTATAAAGACAATTTATTTATACTAAACCACAAGAAATTTAATCATCAGGCCTGATGATGGAGCTACGCTCTGAAACTTATGTCACATATCTTGTGAATTTCTTGGTTTAGTATAAATAAGTTTTCTTTGTAGTTTATTATTTATAGTTTGGAGTACCACTACATTAAGGTCTCTACCATCCAACGATACAAATTAAGATTATAAAATTTATAATAATAGTGATACCGGCAAGTTGTTTTAATTAATTAATCAATACTTGTTTCAGTTATCTTCTTTTGTCACATTATTTCTCAGTAGCGGGAGATGCCAGATGCTATAAGTAATAATTTGTTATAATAATAAAGGCAGTGTATAAATTCATTTATTGCTTAAATGTATCCATGTCATTGAATCTCCATTAGAAACGTACTGAAGCAATGTTTGAAAATTGATTCCATCTACTCCCAGACGAGACTGAAATTTAGGGATTCATTAGAGGTCCCATGCAATATTACATACCGATATTATTTTACAATAGATATCCTTGGTTTAAGTCCATGAAATTCAAAACTCTCCATACGAAATGAAAATAAAGTTAACTTTGATAGATTGCGGAATTTGTTTCAAAAATCCAAAATCGAGTAAAATAATAAATGAAGGACAAATTGAAATAAATGTTCATATTCTGGATTTTAAATTACATAAGGTGATTTGACGCTTTCCTGGTGAATTGATTCTATAAAATTTACGAAACTTTTGCAAAACTTCGTTGTTGAAAACAATCCGTTCCGCTGACGACCGAAGCTGTTGACGAATCCCAGCTCATGTATTTTCCCATAAGAATACAGGGGGAATTAAAGGTCAATATGAAAGTAATGGTAAGGCCTACGACCTTGTAGAAGTTTTCTTAATCAACAATTTTTAACCTATTGATACATGTTGCCCTCCGTAAAAGAGGTTTATAACAACAGGGTATTTATCAGTGAAGGTAGAAGAAAAGGAATGTTTTGGGGAAGTGAATAAATATTTTAAATTGATTTTTTTACTTAGAGTTCCACATGCCGAATAAATTAGATAAATTGTAATAAGCTATTTGTTATGCATTCTGCTTAGTTTTCGCTATAAATTCAAACATGATTGATTCTGTAAAATTTGAATTGTTCGAATGACTTGTAAATTTCATTACTGTAGACTTCATAATTCTAGCAATTAATTGAATTGAGTTCAAATAATTGTCTCATATGTACTAATAATAGACAAAATCTACAAAATGTTGCCAGATTTAATTAATTAATTATCAGTTCCGTCATTTTTGACGAGGGTGTTAATAAGTGCATATATTGAGAAAACAAGATAACCAACAATACGAAAAACCCTTCGGAACATAAAGTTGACAAATAAAGCAGCCAATTTATTCGTAAGGTGTTTTTCTGCTAAGTATCTACAGTGAGTAATGATTAATAGGTATTAAATAAAGTAATATTGTGGGGAGAAGATTAAGAAGAATTGTCCTGTGAAATAAAGTCTTTACTTGAGAAAACAATCGTTGAAACTTAGTAATTGCTTTGATAGTAGATAGCAGAAGTTTTGGTATGAAGAAACGGTTCAAAATGTATATGCATACTTGGAGTTATGTTGTATGACTATGAAACATAAGCATGAACATAGCAGCAACGAAGGGAAATCTTAGAAGTAATGAAGATAAACATAATATTTAAGCTAAATTCAGCAATAGCATTAAGTTAAAGGCCCTGAATGAGAATTCAACTGTAACGAAAATCCACAGTTCTATGAGTAAACCGGAATTTTCTCCGCAAAATTTTAGTCCCAACGGATTTCATCCCATGTCACGCTAAAACCCCGCCGCCTACTTTATCATTTTGTCTCCCTTAATTTCGTCAGGTAGCCTTTGCTCCGCCTTAATTTCGTCCTTTCCCGTATATTTTTCCTTCTTAATTCCCCTCACCTTCCCAGCTCGTCTCCGTATTTCCTTTTCAGCTATATTTTTAATTCATTCAAAGAAAACATTTCCTTCATCAATTATCCTCATGACTTCAACATTACACATTACTTTCTCCGATGCATATCCTCCAAAATTGTGTTGTTTTAAAGAGAGATTCGCCATTTGACGCAGTGCTTTCCGGGAGCATATGAAATATTTGCAAGCGTTTTTTAAGATAATAAATTGGAGAGGTAAGCAATTTAGCCTCTGATTCGAGAACAAAGTAAATTTTTCCGATTTCCTTCCGATGAAATTCAAAATATGACTTAAGCTGGGTTTACAAATGCAATGATTACTGGCGCCAGTTGTTTGAAAATGAACTCGCGCCAGTATTACTGGCGCCAGTTTACATTTACACACATTTCAAGAATTTTTATCTGGCGCAGTATTAAACACGGCGTGAAATGAGATCCTTTGTCGATTTCTGTACGGAGCAATATTAATTTAAGGGGATATTATTTTTCTTCGGGAGGTCTGCGATTTTACAACCGTATGATGACTCGATGACTTAAAACCAGTTGTTCCAATAAATCGTTTTTTCATGAAATTTTTGACTTTAAATTTTCTGCTGCCATTCCCGATATGGAGTGACGTCTTCAGCGCTTGATTATATGCACAATAATCGATCGATTGATAAGGGCAAGTTGAAAGATACGAAGGAAAACCGAGTGCGGGAAGTCTACTGGCGCCAGTAAGTTGAACTCCTTTCTACTTTTACTGGCGCCAGTCTATTGGCATCAATTGATTTTGCGTGTTTACATACACCACTTGAATGGCTCCAGTAATTAATATGTAAACCCAGCTTTATGTATTTGAAAAGTGACTCTACTGAATTTCTCCCATAATACGAACAATAAGAAAAACACCCTAACGCTAGTATCGAAACAAAACTAAATTAAGTGTAATTTGTGAATTATTAATAAAAATATTGAAATATATATTATGAAAATATTGAAATATAAATATAATTGTATAAATTTCAGTTCAGTGCATGCATTAAGTTTTGTGACTCCTCAATCCAGGCTTAAATCCAAATCGTTGAGGATGGAATAAGTCTCAAAATGAATTAATGAGGGTTCAAAATTACTCAACGGAAAATTTCTTTCACTTTAAATGTGCAACTAATTAAAAATCGTATGTTTTGATTGTGACTTTGCTTGAGAAATTGGCTATCTAATAGACTTCTTAAGATAAATATTAGTATAAACATATATTTCTGAAATGTAACGACTATAGACATCAGTATACACATGTCTATGGTGGAACTACGTTCATACTCTTGAGTTCCAGAAAGATAATGTAAATCTCAAACGACAGGCATTTATTTCACACAGGTGTCATATTCCTCTTTCATTTCACTGATGAAGTTGACCGAGGAAGGGAGATCAAGCTTGAAAAATATACGCGTCAAGTATTTAACTTCTATTTGAGATGCGCCATATCAACTATAATCATGCTTTAAAACAATATCAATTAACAAGTATATATAATATTGGATAATAATATATAATATACATAAGGTATAATACGCTGTATCAATTACCTATAATAAATGTGGTCTCCTCTATTTTGACGGTAAGTTAGGTGTTGTAATTAAGAATTATTTTGCATACGTAACTTCAGAAGTAAATTTATTTTTAATTTTTCTTTAAATTCAAAGCGTCACTTTCCGCAAATGATCTCTCTCAATGAACATATAGAATTTACCTATGGCCAAATGTTATACTAATTTTCCTATTATTGTGTGTACAACATGGCTGGCGCGAAAATCATACGTGGACTTAAAAGTGTAAAATAAGGTAGTTACTAGTAATTGAGAAACAAAGAAGAAAATTCAATATGACTGAGTTTTAAATGTGCACTTTCAAATGTATTTACTTTCATTATTAAAACAGAGCTATTCCTTTGTGGAACTTTCCCTTGTATTTTTCAATAGATGTCACTTAATGTAATATGACATGCATAGGTATAATTGTAATTACAAACTATATATTTACATGACCTTATGAAAGAAATCGAACCGATTCCGATTTTGCATTAACTCACGTTTACAGGTGCCTTTGGCTTCTCCACTGCGACGAGGGAGTAAAGGGTCAAGGACACACATCAGCCCAGGAGCGCAAAATCCATGGAAGCCATTGGGGCCTCCGCACGGCTCATCCTCAACACGGGCGCACACGTGACAGCACCCACAAGCGTCCCAGACTAACACTCTTCCTGGACATTCCCATTCGACAACTTCCTCACACTCCGATGGGGTGCAGACGCAGCTCAAGGCCGAGGCGCGGGCCGCCAGCAACACCCACAACACCAGAGATATAACCATTTCGCGTCATAGGTCCATTTACCATTAGTGCCAGCACAGACTCCCTAGCGTTGAAATTGCGATGGCTTCAAATGTTCCATCTGCTTCACTATGTTGGTTTCTTCTCACACCTTTCAATTAGTCTGTAAACATGAAATATTCCGGCAACATAAAATCAAAATATTTTTGAAGGCTAAAAAAAAATTTACTATGGTTTAGTATTTGCAATTGTAAACAAGAGTCAATTAAATGTTATTGATTTTTTGAAAGCTGTTTACGGTAGTTCTGATAAATCGATTTCCGTTAACTAGCGTTTTCTAAAGTAGAAGAAATAATCAACATGAAATGTTTTTAAGAAATTGGCCTAGAGAAAGCTTTGATTTATAATTATAAGAATTAGATAGCATGGCAGTCGGAAATTGAATTTTACACAAGTTTGCACTTATCAGTTATAATTACAGTTTCTTTGAGCAGTGTCCAAGAAGGCAAATGTTAAAATTACTCAATCTTAATGATGAACTCATAATATAAGAATGATGCTCACGTATATCATCCATGACTCTGATTTGGGATAAGACTAACTTTGATTACGGTTAGATTGATTGCTATATATTGTTTTAGAGTATTCCATAGATCATTAATCCCTTTCAACGGCCTTTAAGTTGTTGGGGGGTGTTTCTTTTTACTTTCACGTTATACCGGTAGATTAAGTTCACGATTTGGTTGAGATCGCGTACACAATTAAATCAACAGAACCCAATGGAGTCAATAACATTTACATTCACGATAATTATTCAGTGACCTTGTTTACGTATAGAATATTCAATTCAACTTGAATAATTTTGTTATGAATAATGTCTACAACTCGAGTAGACGAGGGGAAGTTCATGGATGTTATACGTAAGTATTCTAAGCTTTATCATAAACTATTAGAATAATATGAGAAACAAATACCAACTTGTTTTCTTTGAAGAGTGCTGTTCTCTAGGATCATTCTTTACGGATCTTCAGAGCGTTTACTTCAACCCTCAGTGGAATCTTGTGAAACACTGGCAGGAAAATTTCTAAGCGGATCGGCGGGGAAAAGAGAGGTGGTACGCGCAGGCGCTCTGTGGAAAATGGATTAATTGCGAGGAAGGAAAGGTAGCCCGCGAATACGTTACTTATACGGTATGCTCCCTTGGGAAGATAAGAAGGAAGCATCATTTTATCACATAGTAGAATGGTTTATAAGCTTTAATGTGAACTTAATAAAACATTTAGAGATTTCAACAAGGAAACTTTGCCAAAATCGCAAATATCTTTCAAGCATCTTTGGATGAAAATATCTTTCCCCGTAACTAATCCGTTTACTTTACAAACTAACTGAACTATATGAAAGAGAATCAGCATTTCTATATTGCGAGTAATTACTCTGTAATTACGTATTTTGGTAAAGTGAATTCATAAAAAATTATCATCCAAAACAGGGACGGATCCAGGGGGTTGGTCTTGGGGGTCCGGACCCCCCCCCCCCCCCCCCCAGAAATATCACTTGTGCCTATTTTTCGAAAATGAAACTCGAATAACGCAAATAAAACACAATTTAATAAGCAATCTGTAGCGAAAAAATTCGAGTTTGTCTAACACAATTTTAACGTCACGTTTTGTGAAAGCCGAAATATCTTCTATTTTTAAATTTTTCAATCGGACCCCCCCCAAAAAAGTTTTTCTAGATCCGTACCTGATCCAAAACCATTAGAGTTGTAATATCTAATTTGGAATTAAGAACTTCCCTTCGAACCAGGAATATTCCTACCAACTACGTGTGTTGTTACCGGGAGGTGCAGCATATCTACCTCCTCTTTTTTATTACTTCATTTTTACAAGTAGATTGCACCACAGGTAATACACAATTTGCCGGGTAAATTGTATTCAACAAACTTATGAGTGTTGAGAAAACCAAGTTCAATCTTCATGACACCAAGCACTAAGAAATAACTCGATTTGAACAGTTTGATAATACCCTTGCGAATCTCTTCTCTTTACACATTTCTTTGTGTTTTTATTTCTTATGATAAGAAATAAATAGTTTACAATGAATCGTAAAGTAATTATTAATAAGAAAGTAAATTAAAATTCATGTAGTTCCTGACTTTTTGAGACCTAATCATGAAAAAGTATGCCCAACAATTCGAAGCAGTATAACTATCTGACGTAAGAAAAATTGCATCAAGTTTAAACATAACTATATTAACAGATATACAAATAATTATTAATATTATTGGGACTGAAGATTATGTGCAACTAATCTCATAAATCAGTAAGTGACGGGTTTCATTCTACATCTTTATTCATAAATATAAAATGAAACAAAAGAAATAAGGGCAAGTTTTAATTGCTTTCAACAAAATTCTCTCAGCTATTACAATCGGACATTCATTTAATATACTTAGTTTATCAATTAATTTTATATTGATGCAAATTTTTCACTAACAAAATGTTAAAATCTGGTTTATATTACTTACCTCAAACAGTTCAGCTTAATTCAATCATTACATGCATTTCTCTTAGAGATATATTTTATTGAATGACAGACAGAATTCCATTCCATTGTACAAGAAATATTTTAAGGAACTCCTGAGGTAAAATATTTTACTTAAATAAGTTCCTCGGCCATATCAGATACCCTATAGCCAAAACCTAAACTTTATTCTTCACTCAGAATATAATGTCCAAAATAATGTAAGGTTGGTCTATATTGTTTAAATTTCTGTGAAAGCATTTGAAATAGTCCTCAGCATCCTAACTGGACTGATGAAATTGAAAGGCATGAAGGATATTATGACATCTTAATGCCTCCAGAGTTCAAAAGTCAATCTCTCTACATTTATTCAATTGAAAGAAGAACATTTCAGGAAACTTATCCGAAATCATCTAAGGATACTCTGTTAATATGCCAGCAATTGTGATGTAATCTCAATAGTTCAGCATGTATTATAAAAGGTTTCAAAATATATTTAACAATACCCAATTTGTTTTCACTCGTAACTTTACACTACCTCACTCATTACTGATTAAGCAAATTTGTTAATGAAACTCATAAAGTGGTCATGAACAATACTTGTTCCTATTTAAGATGCCTATGCCAAATGAGAGATAATATACAAAGTAATGCTAATTGCAAGAAGCAAGTTGAAAATTCCTATGGTGAGGATAAATATCATACAAGTAAGCATCAAATGTATTAGTATGTTGGCTAACTTCTACTGTTGCATAGTAGTCTATATTAGGCTTCATCATAGTTAGCATTATGATCTATACTGGTGAAATAAGAATTTGTGTAATGGGTATTTTAATGGTTAGCTAACTTCCTTTGTTGATGATGCAGCCTTGTATTAATCAGCTAGAACTTTATACACCTTGCATGTACAGATGCAAGATGACTGAACAAGCTGAAATGTTGGTTTCATAATAATTCTATGAAGCTGAGTAATAAAATGAAGTACGTTTAGTTTAATCTAAAAAGTAGGATAATAATAGCTTCTCTATAGATGTAACCAATGTATCAATGGGAATTTATTATCCTGTGAAGATTGTACTGAAATTGAGCAAGTTAGGGACGAAAAATTTAGGCATTCACATTGACCAAATTTGTAATAGGAAAAGTTATATTCATAAATTCAAATTAGAATTAATTTCTTCTCAAGAAAATTCTATGCATTGAGATAAATCTGTACAGCCACAGTGCTCCAGGTTGTTTATGCTCTTATAAACTGAAGGTTGCACTATGGAATTGCATGTTGAGGAGATGCTTTTAAACACCTGCCCAGTATACCAGTATACTTAACTAATATAAATCCACCAATGGTATCACAAAAAGGATGATAAGGGTAATGGCACAAGCATCTACCATGGCACATTCTTTTCCCATATTTATAAAGTTTAATTAACCTAACCCTAACGCATTTGTTTGTTTGTAAGGTTTTACAATATTTTTACAACCATAAAGGTGAGAAGGATAGACCCAGATTCTCTACCATAAGAACCAACTATAACATTGTCATACCCAAACTTAATATTGAAATGTTTTGGAGATCATTTCTTTATTTTGGCCCTAAACCTTTTGTTTCCCTAACTTTGAAGATAATTGGTGTTGATAAAGAAAAAAGCTTTCATAAAACTTGTTAAAACTTATGGTTAATCAAGAAGAAGGAAGTGGAAATTTTGTTCAAAAGAATTGAGTAATGTTCATAAATTTTGCTTGTATAGAATGAAGATACGAGAGTTATTTTATTTTGTATTGCTCTGGCACTAAATGTTTTTTTTCCCCATTTTTTGTTTCTTATTGATTATATTTTTGTTCTCAAATAGAAAATTGGAAAGTTATTTGTAATTTTGCAGCACAGTTTTCTATATTGAGTTTGTTGGAAAATAAAGAGTCGGTTAAGCAGGATATTATCCTGAGAGGAACCTATGTCCCTCGTTTCAATTTTTGTAATATTTAGCTATGTATGAGCTTACATGAGGAAAAAATAAATAAATAGAACATCCCTTGTCAAAAATGAGAGATCTAAAGTTAGGTCCTTTCAAAAGTACAACTTTTATTGCATAAATCTGATCCTTCTGAAAAATCAAAAATATAAATAACCCCTCTCTAAATCTACCATGATAGAAACTGAAGCTAGAAATATAAGTAGAATCCACAAAAAATAACTTGACAAATTTATTGCACCTAATGCTATCCATGAGATCTCAGACCATAGAAATATCTTTAGAGAATTGATTTTTTGCAAAAATCTCCCATAAGTTTCCCTATTCTCTCCTTCTTCTGATAATATCTTGATGTTCCCTCACCTCCTTGACTTTGGCAAAGAAAAATATAAGTCCTTTTGAAAATCAGGATGTAAAAATAAACACTCTTACAGAGTGTAAATAAATATTTAGCCAATCTGCGTCGTGTATTGAAAGATCTTGCGAAAGACTGCAATTTAAGGGGATTAACCCCCTTAGTACTCAAGTAACAAGTACACTATATACACCATAGTACAAATAACCAGTAGTTGCTAAAAGCAAGAGGGGGGAGAAACAATTTTCCTGACATATTGCTATCATCAGCCAGGGAAACAGTGTGGAATTCCCCCATTGATTACCACACTGCTCCTACATGGCTATAATCCTGACTTACTATATCATAACTTTTGATACAGGAATCGCAAAGGATTTCAAGCCTCTTAAAAACCATGGTCATCTCTCTACCATTTATCAAATGGGGGTCTAGTTCAACAATCCCCTTACTTTTCAGGGGAACTGGTTGATCTTAACTGCAAAATTATGCAAATTGTTTGAATTCTCTTTCAAGTTTCAAATCCAATAAAAAATAATTGTCTATGTAAGGCCCATGCAAACCCCCATTTGTCATGTGATTGGATGCAAGCACCTTGTCTCTATTTTCCTAATCAATTGCTTTTGTGTATTGCTCAGAAAAAATGAATTCTTGATTTCACATCTTTTGTTTCATGACTCTCTTTCATCTCTTTGGAACGTTACATCTAATTTTAATGTAGTGAATGAAAAGAAACCTACAAGCAGTAAAAAAAATAAATTGATACGCATTACTAATGGAGATCATTTCAAGACACTAACATTCAAGACAAGAGTTGATACTTTTGGCAAAATAATCATTGGTTCATTGGCTCTCTAATAAATTGGCAAATTCCAATATTCTATATCATTCGGAAATGTATGAAACTAATTTTCTAAAATTGCTTCAGTGCTTTCCTTACCAAGAGTTACTGAAGTAGGATAAATGCATACCCATTGGTGATTATTATATAAAATTAAATGACTTAGCATTCTGCAAGAAGAACTTAAAGAATTGTAACTCACATGCTAATAATATTAAAATATCTCTTTTATTCCTTACTACTTAAAAATCTGTTAATTATCAAATTTTCTTATGCTATA
This sequence comes from Sympetrum striolatum, assembly GCA_947579665.1. NCBI lineage: Eukaryota > Metazoa > Arthropoda > Insecta > Odonata > Libellulidae > Sympetrum > Sympetrum striolatum. Next base: position 78,044,681 of record OX388348.1, on the reverse strand, counting down.
ATAGATTTTAATGCAGTTCAATTACCTTTCTTTTATATCTTATTTGCATAACAGCCTGGGTTTCAAATTACTGTAGCATATTTAGAAAACTGAAATTTTAGGTAAAAAAACTCCAGGATCGACCTATAAACTGGTATATATGGCATTTCTCTCACAAAACAGTTTATTTCCTTCTTTGCATTCATTGGAAACATGTTGAATCAACCAAACCATTCCAATCTTTCTATTATAATCAGCCAAGAGAGAATGAGAGAAAGAAAAATAAATGAGATGTTGCCAAAGAGAAAATTAAAATCCATCAATCCAATTAAGATTTACAAAACTATTACCAAATAACTAAAGATTCAAAAGAATCAAAGGAATGATACAAATAATCATCAAAATTTTAATCAACAGTTATAGATACAATTTTATTTTCAATATAGGTTTCGAATGGCTGTAAGGGTAGAGCAGGTTACAAATAGGGGTAAAGAATACAATAGATGAGGACAATATTACGTAAAAATTGGAACTCCTCAGATCATACTTTCTATACACTTCTTCAGGAAGATACTGACACTTGACGATAAATGTTCATACCAAGCCATTAGCTTCCTTCTTTTTGAGATACTACAAGACAAATCAAGACACTGATCACAGTGAAATAAGAGAGCATATACTAAACAAAAAATAACATTTAAGAGGATGCACTTATAGTAGCATTCGGCCAAAATGGCACCAACTTGAAAAATGAGTAGTAAATGTTGATAAGCCATGACCCCAAGTACTGGAATGATTGATGCAGAGTATGCATTAGGCAAAATCAATACCTAGTCGACACATTGCAAATTTCCTTTTCATTGAAATACAATCGAATAGCATCTGAATCTCAGAACTTTGAAGTTCCTTCATTCATATGCAAACCCATAAAGAATGATACTAAAAAAATTCTTTCGTCTCATTACAAAATTATCTGCAGGTTACAAACTTGCACATTAATAATTTTATTGTAGCACTCCAAGTAAGTACAAACCACTTTTTAACGAGTCCTTCGCACATGATAAAAGCTCTTGTTGACAGTGATCGCAACACATATTTCTTCAAGTTTGGCAAAAATATTACGAAATTCATTCTTCATAAAATAAATAACCAGGTCATCCGAATTTTTCTCCATTAAAAGGCAATGAGTTTTCAACAGTAATAAAATGCTCTTCTGCATGTCTTAATGTTGAGGCTCAAACAAAGCCAACTAAAATGTTTGAATAATGAAAGAACAGCATATGGCAGGAAAAATAATCCTGAAGTAATGACTGAAACATATAGAAATAAGTTTATAAGGATGATAATGCAATACTATTTAACTGTCTATTAGTGGGGCAATCGATAGAGATGCAAAATTTGGTTCCAGGAAATCCTAGAATCCAGGGTAATCAAATTACCCTATTTCTCACATCAAATCAGCTTCTTCTTTCAAACCTTTGACATTCTATTGGCTTTAAGCCCATAAAAAATTATAAACCTTTACAAAGCCATTCATTCCCCATTTTTAAACAAGTGTAAGAGCCATATGAGAAACTCACAAATGCAGATTTGAACGTAACCCAGCTATAAGCATCACCCTCTCCTTCCTACGTTTAAACTTAGTCCACAAAGTAAACTTAGCCACCACATTGACATGTAGAAGTACATTAGCTCTCAAGAGCAAGGATCAACAGACCATGGCACTTTAACTGTACAGTATCAAAAGCCAGGCCAGTTAACTAATGTCCATGCTAACGATATTCACAGACACAGTCTGGGAACGGGTAGACACATGCAAGTTGACAGGACGGCTGTCAAGAGAGGAAAATTCAAGGAGTTTGAGGCGATAAAGTGGTCCGTACTTCCTCCAGAAGATTCACAAGCAATGATTCACAGTCACTCTTCCCCTCAAAGGAGAGTGTCTGAGGAGATGATGGCTCCAACGACAGACCACTTTGGGAATTGCCACCTTTGGCAAGTAAGCAGATATGGTGGCCGAGGGCAGAGCATGCATACAATGAAGCTGAACCACCAACTTGTTCTACGAGAAGAAATCCCAGGCCTGAGCAGAGTAACTTCAGCATCTAAAATAAAGAGCAATTACGCATTATTCAAGAGATGGTAATGTGAAAACAGAAATCTATAGAATTAAGACATTTTTCAAAGATTAAGCAAACAAGCCAAAGACAGCTTCATAAAGTAAGCGAGTGAGGTTCCTCTAGGCATGCACCAGAGCCTGTTAAAGTCATCTTCTTGGCTGAGGCCTGGAGAAAAATAAAATCTTATTTTAGGTCTGGAAATAAAAGACCAATCAGAGGAGAGCAGTTTGAAGTAAATCATCCAAACATTTCTAAGAAATACAACACCTCAAACCAGATTCCACTTGAATTGAAATAAGCTTACATATATTAAAAATATAGACTATTACAAAAAGCATGTTATAAAATTATAATCAACTTAACATGAAGAAATTCTACCTGGAAAAAGTAGACCTAATGTTATCAGATGAGTTTTTTTAGATTTAGATTGACATCACTATGACTTTACTTTGCGTGAATCATTGATTCTTAATATTCTGTACTAACATGTTTAAAGAAAAACAATTTTCATTAAATAAGTTTCTCTTAAACTTGCATTTTGTATTTTCCTGTTTCCAATTAAACAAAAATTGATGTCTTGATATGCAGGATCACTTTCTAAAATTCATCTTCTGCAATGTTGGTCTGTTCCACTGACTACCTAACTTCAGGATATTACTGTTTATATTGCTACCAGTTGAAGTTTAAGAAAAACCACTGTTCCAGGCAAGATTTCCAGGCAAAATTATCAAAACTAAATAATAAATGTATCAGGAGATTGTCAAATATCAAGAAAAGGATGATCCTATAGACTTCATTAGACTATAAGTGTGGCAGAGGAAAACCAAAAATCTCCTGCTTCACAATAGCGGAGTAAGTCTGCAGCCAGCCAAAGTATCTTACTACACAGAGCGTCCACACCTAACCTGGCCTTTACCAGGCACTCTTGATCATCCATAAAATATTCACTGTAGTGCAACAACATTTAAGACATTTTCTTAATATAGATAAGTGAAAAATTATGACTGTACAAGAAAGAAATACAGTATTTACTAAAAAATAACATGCACCCTTGTGGGTCTTTCATCAGCTCAAAAATCAGGGTACAAATTAGAATTGATGGCACACTAGATTTGGGCACATGTCTTGTAGCACAAGGACAGCCGGATCCTTGGCTCACGTTGGTTCTAAGTAACTCTTTTATAGCTCCACCAATGCACTATTGATGTTTTCACTGTAAGAGCCCCTGAAGACTACAGACTAAACTGTTGGCTGATAGTTTTTAATTGAAAGGGCTATTGTTAACCCGCCGTTACTCGCGCGGGGTGTTTCTACACCCCAGCCGTTTTCAATCAGCCTCTATTTTGAAACGCTTAGGTTTATTGACCCCTTCTTCTCAGTAGCTTCATTTTTTTATGTTCCCGACATTTTCTGCAAAAATCGTGATTTTCTTGCCATTTCTTGCAGAGATATGACGCTTTTCATTTGATAATACTCCTATTTTTGGTTAATTTTCCGAAGTTCATGTTTTATTAATTCTTTTACGGGTTATTATTTGAAGTTTTATGTTTTTATTCGTTTTTTCCATGATCAATGATCACTAAGTAAATGTTATAACTCATGAATGTTATTGGTAAATACGTTGATGTAATTTTATCTCACTTGTAATCTCTAATAATCCCTCTCACTATTTAGCTCCGCGAAGCTTTCCAAGGCGAGGTTTCAGTTCTCAGGCCAGTTACAGAATTTGAGATAATATTAATTAGAAATTAAAAGATAAGTAATTCATTTATTGTATTTGTTATTATGAATATGTAAATGAAATATTACGGAGCGGACACCGTTGTCCCCTGTGGCAATGGAGCGTCGCCCTCAGCGCAAAGTAAGACCAAGCCCCTTTTTTCTCTGAGGGAGCGCGGCCTTGTTTATTGCCCCCTACTGTTTGTTCTGAGAGCACGTAGGTCTTACTTTCATGAGACATGACAATAAGGATTTGCTTCTTCGGTCGCATGGCTAAAATAATTGTCGATTGACCTCGTCGAAGAAGAAACAGGGACAGTCCTTCTTGGGGTGCCGAAACTTGGCTCCCGAAGACCGGGGTGGAAATATTTCGTCTCTCATTCTATTTTGTGGTGCCTCATAGATTCGACATCATCAAGTTAGTGTTCGAGTTTGTGCGATAAGTTTACTCAGTGAAGAAATGCAACGCAAAGGATGGAATGACTTTTCTATTCTCCTGTGCTCTTCTATACCGTTGGGAAAGTGTTTCTTCGTAAGTCTATCCATCTCTTCCTCCAAGCTCCTGGTAACTAATTAGTAAGTGAGAATTTTTTATATCTCAATTATAACATTCTTTCGTCACTGTAGATGAACAATTGATTCCTTTTCGAGGCAGATGTTCTTTCCGTCAATATCTACCCAACAAACCGGCCAAGTATGGGACAAAGATTTTCGCTCTAGTGGATGCTGGAGTGTATTATACCAAAAACTTAGAAGTTTATGTTGGGGTTCAACCAGATGGTCCTTATAAACACAGCAATAGTCCCAAGGACGTCGTAAAACGGATTGTCGGTCCGATTGTGGGGACAGGGAAGAATGCGACTGCCGACAATTGGTTTCTAAGCAAGCCACTTTTAGAGGATTTACTCCAGGAAAAGTTGACGCTAGTCGGGACCATCCGTAAGAATAAAAAGGAACTCCCTCCACAAATTGTAGAAGTAAAAAAGCAGCTTGTTTCTCTTCAGGAAAAACATGACCCTGGTATCATATGTCCCAAAAAAGAAAAGGTATGTGTTGATCATTTCAAGTAAGCACAAAGAAAACAGCATTGATGCGTCCACGGGCAAGAAACACAAGCCTGAGGTAATATTTCGACTAAATAATTCGACTTCGAATAAAATTCGCTAAAAGGCGGCGTCGATAGTGTAGATGAAATGTATGGGACTTACAGCGTGGCAAGAAATACTTGAAGATGGCCATTTGCAATATTTTACCATTTGCTAAACACTTTGGGTATAAATGTTTTTATTGTACATAGAAGCGTATATCCAGACATCAGGATAAATAGGAGGATGTTCCTCAGAGAAATCCCTAAGTGGTTGGTAAAACTATTTATTATAAAGAGGGCCTGGCAAAAAAACTTACCAAAAGAACTAATAAGAAAAGCAGAAAAATTTGAAGAGCCATCGACATCAGAGCCTCAAGAGAAGATTATAAAAGGAGGTCGTGGGTGATGTGTTATATGCCCCAGGAATAAGGAAATAAAAACTAAACTGCATTGCGAATACTGCGATAAACGCATGCGTGCTTCGTTAAAATTTGAGAAGAATTTTTAAAAATATTAATAAATACGTCAAAGGATTTTCCATTGTTTACTCTTTCAAGCCCGCTTGAAATATTTTCCTTTCCTTTTCAGCTTCATGAACGCGCTTCCCAAAACAAGCAGTAAATTAGCTTCAAGGTAGCATTAAATGGTGTTAGATGGAAAAAACACCTTTGTTTAGTATCTTTAAGTATTTTCATAACTACAGACACATTTATTCGTGCGAAGATATCGTTTCTAAAACTTTTCCATGCCGGAGATTACAATTATTATTTCAGGCATAATATTTTCAGTTACTTGTAAAATTAAAATTTTAAATATCGTTATTCAACTTGTATAATATACCTAGAAGGCTTTTTAAGCTCAGAGTACAATTAGTAGTAAAAAAAGGATATCAAAGAAAGACCGGTGGGGTGCAAAAACACTCCGCGCGAGCATTCACGTCACAAAATTGAGCGCGAGTAATCGCGAGTTAAATTGCATTAATCTGGATTAATTTTTCACTTTAATTGTTTTAAAATGTCTGCTTACGATGAATACGTTGATTACTACAAAGATATTTCATCTATAAGGTATACGAGTCAAATTTTCGTTTTATTGTACAATTTTTTGAGTATTATTATTGAATAGCTCATAAAAATTTTAAAAGTCGTAATATCAACGTAAAATTTAGGTATCATATCCAAAAAGATTTATAAATGATAACAGATAAAAATAATCAGGAATGTTTTCTAAGATAACCGTGATAAATAAAAAAGTCCGGTGGGGTGTAAAAACACCCCGCGCGAGTAACCGCGTAACAAAATAGGGCGCGAGTAACGGCGGGTTAATTGGCTAGCCCATCAAATTTTTTAATGGTTTTGAATTAACATGCCCACTTACATAGGACTTTATTAAAGTGTAGAGCACTACGGGCATTTTGTTTACAGTAGATACGTTTATAAATATACCTATATTGCACCATGCACCATGTATGTGCATAGTAACACATATAAAGTGCTGCGGATGGCATGGCCGCATGTCTTAAGGTGCACTTTAGAAATGCAGGCAAATAATTGTTCAATTTCAGATGATCAGTTTCAAATGCTTCAATTTTGAGGAGAGTATAATATCCGATGGCGTGTTATTTTTGAGTAAATACGGTCATTAATTCAGATGTCATTACTTTTTAATGAGAAAAATTTGCAGCATGCCTCCTATCTGCCATTGGGAACATTTTTCCTTCATGATTTTGTGATTTAATTTTCCACAATACATCCAAAGAATGCAAGAAAAATATTTAAGCCAAGTGTTATAGGGTGAAATAATAAAAATCCCAAAAATATCAGGAATTATCGCCATTGTAAAAATAGACACCATGTTAATTATTGCTTCTCGATTAATACTGAGTCTTACCTGAGGGAATGTAACATTAACAGCAGCACTAATAGATATGGATCGACGATACGCAAGATCTCCACCGGAGAGAAGTTCAGCAAAGGATCCTTCATTCATTTGACCCGAAGACATGGCAGTACTACTTAGCAGATATGAAGAGCATGGAACATGAAGCCACATGTCAAGTTTCTCATGACTGGAACCGGATGAGTCCTTTCCAATAAAAATGAGACATTTAGGTGAACAATCTTTCACAGTCAAGTGAAAAGTAAAACAAATATTGTGCTACCAAATATCTTGATACCAAGTCAATATGGAGCTATGGTAAATTCATATTATAGCATAAAATACATTGAAAATTCATCAATTATAAGGATTATTTATTGTATCATCATTTACCATATATGAGGTGAGGGAAACCAATAACAAACAATTATGTTCATGAAAAAAGGAATTAATATCCCATATTTCACAGTTGGTTGGTTGAAGTGGATGTAAATTTACCTACTAATTATAGCTATTTATATTCCAAATTACTGCAGTTCTTATCTTAGGCAGTTGGCAAGGTTGTTTTCAATAATGTTTAGTAAACAGAAATTTATAATATGGTTCGAGTTGGTTGTAGAATGAAAATTAAACACTTAACCCAGCATTTTACTGCAGCAGAAATGAATTACTTCAAAAGTAACTACAGTAGAAATCCGTTATAACGAGTACAGCATATCACAAAAATTGCCTTATAGGTGTGTGATTTTTAGGCAGTTGTCCATCTCATAGCAAAAACATTAGGGAATTATGTCCATTATAACAAATGTTTTTTTCTGAAGCATCGGTATAACGAGTATTGTTTCTATATTTGTCTTCAAGAGGCATATAATTGTCAATTGATGTGACAGATGAAGTTTGACAAGCAAACAGTATTCTGAGATGGGTTATCTCTTCAAAGAGCAGAAAAAATTAAATGGAAAAAATTATATGCAAAAATTAAATGCAAAAATTATATGCAAAAATTATGTGCAAAAATTACAGTCTCCTAATTCATGCATTTGCTTCTCACAGCTCACCCTTCCTCTGCAAAAGTGGTTCAGGGAGCTTTAATTAGAGACTTCTCATGAGTTTCACTCTCCCCTTGGTCCCTCCTTACATCTTATCCCCTTATCTCTTGCTTCTTTTTGGCGACAATCCCTTTAGCCAGTGCCAGAGCTTTTAATTGAGTTACCATCATAGTGGTATCCACTCATGGGATGTTTATATATAAAACTTGGCACCAAATGGTCTGATGGGTGGGAATAACTATTATATATAATTCCTTCTCCGGATTCATTCATATACATAGATAGATACCCAGATGAGATACTAATTCACAGGCTAAACCACAAGCGTCATTGATTTGAAATTTTTACAGTGTATAGACAATAACGTGAAACCTCCAGGAAAAAGGCAACTTTGAACCTCAAAGTCATGGGTTCAATGCCAAAAGGCCCCAAAATCCCGATTTAAATGCATTGCTTTGATTTTCAGGAATTTCTAAAAAATACTTCCTGGATAGGTAGAGAATGAAAACTCAAGGAGTCTACAGATATGGGCATGATCTATCAAAAACATGAATGACTTTTACATAAAATGTCCTGGGTTCAATGCTAGGACAATGCAAAAATCTCCCATTTAAAATACATTGGGGTAGTTTTCATTATTTTTTTGCACATATCGAAATGATAGGAAGTTCTAGATTTGCTAGAAGTGTATATTAAGATTCGGCTTAAGAAAAAAATTTTGATAAGACCATACTGTTCCTGGGTTCGATAACAGATAACATTAAAATTTCTCACATAAGAAATACACTGTGCGCAACAATTAAAGGGACACCTAAAATTTTCGAAAAAACCCCCATTTTAAGATGACTTTATCTCTGAGCTGGTTAGGCCTTTTATGGCCCCGACCCATCAAAATGTTAGTATTGATGTCTAGTTTAAGATGCTTGCTTTAGATTGGTGGTTCAACTTTTGAGGGAGCAATAGCGTTCCGTTGAAGGAAAAAAAATGTCTTTGAGGAAAAAGTTTTTTTTATCAAGTTGTACGGAGTTTGGAGAATTTTTGAGAACTTGGCTGGGACTCAAACCCAGGTCTCCCACTTTCAGGGCAGGTATTCTAACCACTGAACTACCGAGCAATGTCCTACTCACATCTGTAAACAGTCTCCACACTGTGGCACCAACCACCACCAGAGGCACTGAGAAGGACGTGGCTCGGTAGTAAGTGGTTAGAATACCTGCCCGGAAAGTGGGAGGCCTGGGTTCGAATCCCAGCCAAGTCACTATTTTTCACCTCTATATAACTTTGGGAAAAGTCGCACACTTTCATTTGCTAAGTCATATCTTTCTTTCCATCATTAGTGTCCGAATTAAAACCTCTATAGGTCCATTCTGCTGCACTTACTGCCCATAGATTCAAAAGGACAGACATTTAGTATTAGAAATCGGCTTTAATGAGCATGTTTTATTATGAGTACAGTAAACCCTCGCTAACACGAATCTCAAGGGACCGGGCAAAGTGTTCGCGTTATGAAAAAATTCGTGTTAACCGTATCGCAGCAAAAAAGTGCGATTATACCTGCTGATATACTGACGTCTATTATGATGTTGACGTTTAAGTAACAATCACAAAAATCTCTATTAAATCTTTCTTTACCAATTGGTAAGTAAATATATTCCGTAGATTAATTTTTGCGATAAACTTAAAATATATTGGTAAATATTTTTTATTTTACATCACAGTCAGGCATTACATAAATTTTAAAAAATTACCAGTCTTCAAAGTCAACATTTTAGCTTTTATTAGGTTTAACGAAATCATGTAAATTCTTTTGCCGAAGAGTAGGGCGCTAATGGTCCATGCAGTCAAGTCTAATCCGATCTAAGTTATCGGAAAAGGTCCTGGAAACATTTGCCGTTGCTGCATATCTTTGGAGCACATTTAGATCCGTTGTGACTTCTCCACGGGTGGGAGGCTCAAACGACTCCTCCTCACTTTCATCCGAAGATGATTCTTTGCTATTCAGGAACATACGGCCAGATGATTGTCAAACTCCAAATATTTTGTTCAAACGTTAACTCAACCTGGTAATTTTAAGCAAAAACTCAATTTAAAGATGTTTTAAAGAAGATACAATCAACGCTCAAACTGCGGAGATATTCTCACGATACTTACCATTGCCGACGAAAGTGTTTGCAACAGCTCCCATTCCTCAGGTGTGTCCTTTTCAGTAGCCGCTCCTTGTCCAACAGTATAATCGACATCACTATGGGTGTAAGCCTTATCGATGCATTTTTTAATATGCTTTGCGGAAACAGATTCCCAAGCTGCTCCAATCGCTCTTAAAGCATCCAAAAGAGTCCAACTTAATTTAACACTTCCTTCCGCTGCGAGGATCGCTGCTCGTACCAGATGAGTCCGATAATACCTCTTCAGTAGAGTGATGATTCCCTGATCCATTGGCTGCAAACGACTGGTTGTGTTTGGCGAGAAAACCAAACCTTGATGTTAGTCAACTCCATTTTTCTTAGGTTGTGGGCAGCGCAGTTGTCCATCGTGAGTAATACATGACGATTCTGAACAGCCATACGTCTATTAAATCGCACAAGCCATTCACGAAATGCAGTGCCGTCAATCCATGCCTTCTTGTGGCGGGAGTAATCGCAGGGCAGCTTTGAAAGATTAATGTGCTTTAAGCATCGGGGGCTCTTCGATTTTCCAATCACCCACCATCGTAACTTCTAGCTTCCGTCCGAATTGCAAGTGAGAACAACGGTCAATCGCTGCTTACTGTGACTGCCTCCATGGCATTTCTCTCCCTTAATTCTCAGAGTGCGGCTTGGCAAGAGGTTATAAAATACACCCGTTTCGTCCATTTAAAAACGTCTCGAGGAGAGTACTTTTCTCGAAGAAGTCTAAAATCAGCCAGCCACTCATTGACACTTCCTTCGTTCACTTTATTTGCTTCCCCACATATCACTTGCGAAGAGATTCCACGGCGTTTTTGAAATCGCCACAGCCAGCCACTGGAGCACTTAAAGTCGTTCATTCCCAAAATGGATGCAATTGACAATGCCTTTTGCTGTATAACGGGTCCACTTCTAGGCACGTCTGCTGCTCGAACGTGATTAAACCATTCCATTAATTCATCTTCGAGGTCCTTAAGATGTGATCCAAGCATGCGCTTTCCTTTCAGCTCAACACCTCCTGATGCAGCCGCTTCGTCAATTTTTTCGTGATTTTTGATTATCGTTGACAAACCAATGAGGAGATTTTGGAATACCAAAATCGTGGGCAATCTGAGTTTTCTTCCGTGCTCCGCGTTCCACCTCACTTAATATTTTAAGCTTCGTTTGAAGATAAATACTCATTAGCTTTCGTTTGCTCATTGCAAAAAGATATTTTGTTCCTGTAGCTACAGATGTTCAGTAAAGACTCACTCACAGTCGTCGACACGAGAAGACTAAGAAAATTCATCCAAACTTACTCCCTGACTCACTCCTTGCCTACCATTCTCACTATCTCATTGGGCCCCTTGCATTTTCTTGGGTGTCTTACTTATTATATTGGATGCCCTACATTGTCTTGGGTTATCGTTTCGAAACGAGGGACCAAGGCAACGTATTATCCTCAAAGTCATGATTCTTATTCTGCCAGGCAGTTCGCCTTAAGCGAACTACATGATTCAAGGGATGGAGGAAACTGTTCGAAATTCGTCTTAACCGAAATTCGTGTTAAACGAACAAAACCCCGTAAGACACTATACATTCCGGCCGGGACCGTGAAACTGTTCGCGTTATCGAGAGGTTCGTGTTAAACGAGTACGTGTTATCGAGGTTTTACTGTACTTTTCCAATTTTTGACAGCTCCCGTTATAATGGACTTGCACTGAACTTTGCAAAGTGAAACTTTTAGGTAACGCCTGAATAAGAAATCTTGAGACTCAAGATTGAACAATAGCATGCACCCAGCCCAGTAATGAGCTTGTCACATCTTACCTGATCAGCTATGTAAGTTAATGTTGCCCTAAGTTTATGAGGAATAGTTGGCTCAGTAACAACAAAAGTCAAAGACATCTCAACTGAAGCTCCTGGATGCAGAAGCTGCACCTGAAGATCTTGAGACAGGCTAGAATCCTGTGAGGACACACAATTTCAAAGATAAAATATTATAAACCTTAGCTAATGGCTTATGTAAATAAATCAAAAAGTTTAATTAACTTTTTCAGCATGAATCATGATAATTTTGCACATTAGGGTATCAGTGCATGGTGAAAACAATCAATTTCAAATGAGATAAAGGAACATGACATCACACTGGACAAATAGTCAGATAATACAACCAAAAATTTACAATTTGGCTCATTCAAATCATAAAATGTCTATGTGTTCACAATATTAGATTAGCTTACAGTAATTATCATTTTCATCATACAAAACTTACAGGAGGTGCCATAGAAAAATGAGAGTTGCTCATCCCATTGAGTGGCTTCACTGATGGAGATTCGGACAAGTTGAGATCCAGCCTTTTCAGTGGACATGACCCTCTGTTCATCAATGTCACACTTCCATTCACAGATATAGAACCTTGGTCCAATTGATAGGCACCTCTCCACTCCAGGGTCTGCATCCAAAACAAGGAATAATAAATCTCAATATGATGGAATTAAGTTTTAACATAGCACATGAACGTGTGCAACTTTAAGTCCCAGCCAAGTCAATATTTTTATACTTTTTGTACAACTTGGTAAAACCTCAATACTTTAAAATTATATCCAATTTGGTTTGGGTTCTAAGCCAGAAGTTTGGGAGTTTCTATGATATTTTTTGGGGAATTACAATTGTAGTTAATAGTATGGTGAATACCAGTTAGATATAGATTGAACATTATAGAGAAATCTGGGTTATTGGGTATTGACAGGAATGGAAATGTGGTAGATGAAAAATTGCCCTAACACAAAATTCCTCACAGGTAACTTGTAAAACACTGTCACTCACTGGTATAACGCACGTCATACACAAATTCTAAGTATAAACATTTTCAGGTCTTACAACTATGTACTAATGGTTCTACCAAATTATTAATTTTAAAAGCAAAATGTTTTAACAAAAATATGGTTAAAATTCCTTCTGGTCAAGAAGGACATCAAAGCGGAGAATACATTTTTCCCCGAGTGAGATGAAATCTTAACCAAGAAAAGACAAAGTAAAATTTACCAGAAGCAGAGATTTGTCTTCCGCAAGTTTCCTTGCCTTGCTGACGCTGCCATTTTCCACCATTTCCATGACAACTGCCTCTTTTGATGGAGTGGATATTCCAGCAGCTTCTTCATAGCCCTCTTTGCTTTTGGTCTGTTTATCTTGATCCCCTCCCCTACCCTCTCCTTCCCTCCTCTTCTTTTTCTTCCTCTCTTCCTTCGACTGCTTTGACAACTCCTTTGCCCCGTCCTTCTTCTTCTTCTTGCGATGTTTCTTCTCCTCCTCTCCCTCCACTGCCTTCATCTCCTCCACACCCTCCTCCTTGCCTTCATTCTTATCCCAATGGTCATTCGGCATCAGCCACATGTCAATATCTTCAGGTTTCTGTTTGAAAAACATTATGAAATTCATTTAATATTAAATCACCAGTACATCAATCAATGTTCATCGTTCAGGTTATGAGTAAAACATGATAAAAATGAGTCGCCTAAAAATAAACAATGTTGACAATAATAACTAGGTATGCTCCTATACTCATAAACACCAATTACTGATTACTCATTATTCCATTACATTACTATTATCAACTTTCAAGTTTAATTTATTAATTTTTTGGGTAATGCATACATAATATGTTATTATTTTGATTCGCCTTCCTTATATTATTCCAATAAGATGTGTAATATTAAGAAGAACATAAGATAACATTTCTTTTAAAAGCCAATTAGCAGAACCATCTTTGTGCTGTATTACATAAATGTTATAGGTTAATAAACCTAGCTATTCTTATTAATACTTTTTTGAGTGATTACTGGTATAAGTGCTGAATCAAGGCATAGGCACATGGTAGGGAAATAATATGGTAGAAAGGTGAGCAGTAGGTTAAAAAAGGTAAGTGACAATAACTCTACATAGTCAATGTTTCGTACATAGAGAACTTACCTTGGTTTCTTTTTGCTCCTTTATGGTCTCTTCCTTGCCATCTCCTCTCTCTCTATTTTCTTCCTCAGGCACTTTGTCCTTCTTCCTCTCTTTCTTCCCATGCTTCTTCTTCTCCTTTGCTTTTTCCTTCTTCTTCTTAGGTTTCACTTCACTATCTGAATCTTCCCTGGTCCCCTTTTCCCAACCACTCCTGTGCTTGGCCACTGGCAGTTTCTCTTCATCCCTCAAGGGTCTTGTGAAACACCAAAAATACGAAAAAGAAACAAATAATACATAACTAACTTGCAAAACAAAGAAAATCTGCTCAAGATAAGATACTTGATCAAAATTATGGGATTTATTGTGTGGACCCATGTAGAAAAATCCAGTCTAGAATTAAGTAAGCTCAGAATAATATCATTTATTAACCAAGTATTCCTAAGAATTTAAACATTCTCAGGGAAAGTTACCTCAGAACACAAAACTAAGCACCTGGTGAAGGAACCAAAATATGGTCTTACAGAGGAGATGTAATTGGTTTTTGGCAAATGAAAAAGGCAGGTTATATGTTATCCTGTCGAGAAAGTTTCAGCAAATGTAAAGGGAAATTTCTTGAATTTGCACTGCTGTCCTCAGTAATATTAAAAACAGAATACTGTGAGAATAAGATAAATAATGTTCAAAGAATGGTAAGATAAATAAAAGGAGCTATGATTGCAATATGTATAGAAATGTCTTTCAGAAATTTCATCCATAATTTCTACTTAGAGCAAAAAGAAAATATATACAGTATTACCCCTCTTTTACACTATTCAAGGGACCAGAGGCAATGTGGTGTAAACGGGGGGAAAGTGTAAATCGAGGGAAACCACTTATGTTGGTAAACATGCTCATAAAAAAGGCTAATATTTCACAAATGCACATTATTAATATTATGATGGGCTTCATTCTTATTTCTAATATCTACCTTAAATAAATATCCAATGTAAGTGAAATTAGGCTGATATTACTTTATCCTTGTTATTTCTACATCCACTGGCTAGGAGAAGGGTGATAAAAATATCATAGCGTATTCTTTTCACTTGGTTATCACTCTAGGTAAATGGGTTTAGAATAATCTAAGATTCAAGAAATATTGTTTCTTCAAATGAAAAATATAGATTTTATTGGCAAGCAAAGTAATCCAATATTGATTTCTGTTTGCATCTCTTATTTCTTATGTCCTCTATTTGTCTTTCAAGTTCATAAAGATGATCAAAATTACTACCCTCTTTAGATGATAAATATCTATGCAAAACTTCCACTGCTGCGCTTGCCTCAACACTTGTAGGCATCACTTCACAATTATCCACTTCTTCATCACTGATAGGGGATTCAGTGGCTAATTGTTCAGCAACAAACTCCTCCACATCTCTCTCCTCTGCAGTCACAACAGCATGATCCATCTGCAGATAGTCTTCATATGTGCAGTTCGGCTGCAACATTTCCCATGCAGCAGGAATCAGGTTTTCTTCTTTTTCTCCTGGCAGTTGAGACTCACCACAATTTTTGAAGAAGCCTGCTTTCAAGAAACAATTAGTGATTGAGGTCTGCTTCACAGCCTTCCAAGATTTTGCAATGAAGTGGAGTGCTTGTAGGACTGAAACTTTAACTGATGCAGGATCCTTCCCAGCATCCATCAGGCACAAAATTCGCTGAACCAGGTTTTTTCTATAAGGAGACTTGAAGGAGTGTATAATCCCTAAATCCATAGGTTGTAGCTTGCTTGTACAGTTACCTGGAACTTCTCTTTCCTCAAGTACACATTAGTGGGATGTGCAGGACAGCGGTCTAGAAAAAGAAGGATCTCCCTATTTTGTCCTCCCATTCTTGCATCTAAAGCAGCCAACTGCTGCTGTAAAAGACCAGAGGTCATCCAAGCTTTTTGGTTGGCATCATAGGAGGTTGGTAATGACTGCACATGCTTGAAGCAACAAGGCTTTTTAGACTTCCCAATCACAAATGGACAGAGCTTCTCTGTGCCATCAGCATTAGCTCCCAACATCACTGTGAGCCTCATTATGCTGTGCTTCCCTCCATGGCATTTATAACCTTTGAATGCCAAAGTTTTGCTAGGCAAGACACTATAAAAAAGTCCTGTTTCATCTAAGTTAAAAATGTTTCTAGGTTCATACTTTCTTGTCAGCTCCTGTAATCTTCCATTGATCCATTCTTCCACTTTCTCATTGTTGACGGCATTTGATTCACCACAAACAGTTTTGTAGGTTATGTTGTATCTTTTCCTGAATCGGTCAATCCAGCCATTGGCTACGCTGAAATCTTTGATTCCTAAAATGTTGGCCACCTTAAGCGCTTTTTCCCTTAAGAGCACACCATCAATGGGAATGCCTGCTGCTCTTGATGTTTCAAACTATCTCTTTACCATTCCTTCTAATTCCTGGTATTTCGAGTACGTTGTGTATTTCCGTTTCTTGAAATTTGGTCCACATTCTGAAGCACTGGTGGCAATGCTTGCCCTGTTTTTGATAATTGTAATTAGTGTGGATAAGGAGATCTGCAACTCACGTGCAAGAGCAACACGTGTTCCACAGAACTTTTCCAAAATAAGGATTTTTTCTTCAATTGTAAACGTCTTTCTTTCCCTCTTTTGTTCCATCACTAAATAGAAAAGTAAACACCAACTATTAAAACTAGAGGGATTTTTGCTCCTCAAAGAATCGATGATGCAAGACGAGATAACACTGCAAACTGCAAAACTAGAAAATTCGTTCCTTTCTGAGTTTTAAAAACCCTCGTATTCCTCTCCCACCTAACTCACCGACTTCTTTCCCCCCTCCTTTCTAAGGCTACATTCACATTGGACACGTATTCCGATCCGGGCCGACTATGAAACCGATATGTAACGATGATATGACCGATGTAACGTCGCCAGACAATGTCGGGCGACGTTCTGCCAGTGGATGCGGATATTCTTCTTCTGACACAAGCGGTCTCTTCTTCGTTGTACGATCAAGAACACGTACCTCAAAATCAGCGATTCGAGGACGATGTTATCGATTATTTATTGTGCGAAAAAAACATCAAAATATTTTTGAAGAACCGGCGAATCTGGATACACGAATATTAGTTCGAGTAGTTTTTGTTAAAAGCACTTCGAAGCTTAGATCATTTCGCGCATGTGCTCCCACCGAGAATCGAAACCGTGACCGCTTCCTCATGAGTCGCAAGCTACCATCCACAGCTATCTGGCTGATTGCCTTTATGTGTTATCTGTCACGAAAATCTTTTTTAAAAGTATAGTAGATAATACTAACAAATGCGGAGGGTAGTGTCGGAATTGGGATAAAATGGCAAAGACAGGGTAGAAGCTACGCACGGCGAAATGGTAGCTTATTTCTGAGTTAAATAAACAGGACTAAACAAAAATTTCTTCTAAATTATTTCTAAATTTATGCTAACTAATCTTGAATTTGTGAGCCGACAGACGAAATTACATCCGTTTCTCGGATTACGAGGGGTTTGAATCTTCCATCTCACTCAGCGGAGAATAAAAACACGGCCGCTTACGGCCTAGAAAGGAAGGAGGGAGTCTAGTCTACATTGAGAAGCTTTGTATCGAAGTTATGAAAAGAAATTTAGTAAATGTTTTGAGTTGAAATGTCATGACTGTTTCGAACAAAAAATCGCCAGTTTTGGGTATGTTTCGAAAGTTACGAATCATGTTTCCCGTCGAAAAAGCAAAAAAACATCCCTCACGATACAATGTTGTGTGGCGTAAACGGCGGGAATGATAAAATTTCAGAAACGTAAACTTGAGGATTTTAATACTTTGTGAACATAGGAAATCCGAGGGGACCGACAGAAAGTGACGTAAACGACGGGAAAACGTAAAAGACGGGAACGTAAATGCGGGGTAATACTGTAAATCTAAGACTATTTACTTTGCGGGTGAGATGTAAGAGAAAGATAATCTCTTCCATTCAAAATAGGATAATTTATGACAGGACTAAGTAATGTATAAAGTGCATAGTAAATTGAGAACAGATAATGATGCAAGAAAGCTGAATAAAAACTTTTATATGTGATGGGAAGTGAAAAAAGAAATCAAGAAAACTAAGATCAGCGATATGAAGAGTTCTGAGAGTATTATTTATTCATCATATAATAAATACCTAAAGACAAACTGATGGACAAAGTAAGTGTTAATGATTACTCACGAAAAAGGCATTAATTGATATATTTGAAAACCTAATTATAACCTGTAAAGTTATAGTTCAACTAACAATTCTCTCATATACATACATTATCGTTACACTTTACCTAACATGCTTGCCTTAGCGGAATAGGGGTTAGCATGCAGGCAGAGCAACAACAGCAGTTATCAGCAGAAGCAACAACTACCTGAAGTTAGGAAATTAGCAGTAGGATGTTACTAAAATGAAAGGCATAAGGGAGAAACCACAGAGGAAGGTCTGGGTTAGATTATGAGAGAAAGGAAATAGTACAGTAAACTCCCGTTTATCCAAAATCCGCTTTACCTGAACAAACTTTTCCGAATGCACCTACCCCACCCCTCTAATTTTGTAGTTTACTTTTTCATTCAAAAGAGTAGGTAATAAAATTAAAACTCCTGTTTTTTTCCGCTGCCAAATAAGGTGGATTTTTTCCGTAAAAACACAAAATAAACAAGCTTTGTTATTCAGCATTAAAAAACTTTGAGTTTTCAATCATACTTTGGCGCCTTTTCAACACATCAACACAAATTTTTCAGTCAAAGACATGCAGGCTTATTCACAACCATATCAATAGCATTCAAAGTTTGCATGTTTTACGATAATATTTTGCAGTATTGATGCAATTCAGGGTGTTTTACGCGAGACTTCGGTTAATCCGACCTGGCCGCCGTCCCAATCATTTCGGATTAACGGGAGTTCACTGTATTAAGGTTGGGAATTATGAGAAAATGAAGAGACAGGCTAGAGACAGGGTGGTATGGAGAGCTGCTATAAACCAATCCTTAGGCCACCATGATGATAGGAGTTGAATGAAGGGAGCAGTTATATCACTACAATATTTAGGAAAAACTGCTCACTGAAAGTGAAAAAACACCTTAATACGCAGATCTCTTTCCAAGTCAATCAAGAGACTTACTCATCCAAATTAATGTCGAGGGCACGATGAGGATCATCCGATGGCCTTGAATCCTCCTCCTCCCCTTCAGACAGCTCTACACCTTCTGGCATTTCACCAATGTCTGTGTTGACAGTGTGTACCACAGGTGGTTCCTCCTCATCTTCTTCATCACTTGCAGATACACCATTTGCTTTGCTGCTTCTTTTACCCTTCTTGTGCACTTTTTTGGTCTTCTTTCTCGTCTTCTTACGATCCAAATTGAGATATTTATCAGAAGAAGCCAAACCTTAGGTAAGGAAACCAGTAAAGTGATTGAACATTTTCCAAAAATATAATACTTACAGAAATTAATATTGAAACAATTACAGTGAAACTAACAAATCTAAAATGTTACAACACAATCAAGAGAATATTAAGCATTGATAATTATTTAAATATTCTGATTAAATTACTAGTTGAATCTAAAATTTACAATTTAACTTGACTAAGGCAAAATATTTGGTGAATTTTGTCTGAAGAGCAAAGAATAGGAAAATTAATTTGAAAGATAATTTTCTACAATATTATTAAACTTGGAAGGAGACTTCAAACTTATAATATTTTTTTAAGGAAGGCTTTCAAATATTTTGATGCAATGCATGAAAAGAACCATTCATGCAAAATTGAAAATTAAAACAAATACATAGACAGTAATATGAAAAATGTAAGAGAGGAGGAAATGATAAAAGCCATGTGTCCATATTTAAAGCAAAAACTAATAGTTGGACAAAAAATAATAGAAAACTAAAATAAGTAAAGCTATATTTCGAAGATTCTAAAGTCATGCATTTCAATGATGAAGCTAGTTTAACAGCTAGTAATAAAAAATAAGTTCATATATAACAGGCAGTACATGTTCCATCCATAGACTGTATGAAATATTGCATTTATTCCTAGAGGTGAAAAAACCTGAATCCCCAATTCAAAGGACTTTTCACATTTAAAAGATCCTCACTCACTTGTGATGCCTCCCAATTATCTTGAAACAATGAGATGTATGACTAGCCACCTAATATTACAGAATTCATTGAGTTATCTCATAATTAGACTGAGCATACAGCCCATATTTACTGGAAAAGTTGTGTTTCCTGACATTTAGTCCTGTCCATTTCTTAAAAATTAAACTTTGTTCTGCTTAAGTATTTGCCATTAATTGTGATTTTTTCACAAAATTCAGTAGCAAATTACAAAGGTTTCAAATTTTGGCAACAGTAAAATTGTAAAGTTCAACTACAGAATAAAATTGAAGTAAAAAGTATCAAAATATTCTTGAATTTTAAAATAATAACATGAACTTAGCATAAATTCGATTTATTCGCCAACTCAATTTAATTTATAATACAGTAGAAGACCGCTATAACCAGTATGACATACAACAAGAGTTGCATTTTAGCGATTTATTTTTTGGCCATTGTCTGTCTCACAGCAAAAAGGATACGGTTATTTCTGAAGTATCAGTATAACAAGTGCTATATTACTATATTTGTCTTGCAGGAGGAATTCTTTCAACAAATATTTTTCCAAGATCATACATACAAGAGGTGAGTTCATAAATATAATTTTCATCAAAATGTTTTCTAAAAAATTCCAAATTTAACTAAATACTGCTAAGTTAATAAAAAAATTCAATTTTATGAAAAATATTCTTTTGTATTTAATTTTTCTTAACTGCTGTAAGATCATACAAACATTTTTCAAGTTTAATTTAGCATTAGAAAGAGGCAGTCAAGGATAATTTCAGGTGCACTTCTTTTATACATTTTCCAGAGTCAGCAGGAATCAAACACAGAACACATATAGCAAAAAATAGTGATGTTTGACAGTATTCTAGACCCCTTCATTACCCAATGAATATGCAAACAGTGATTGATAGCAAGTGACAGCAAGCTACATTCTACTAAGTATTTCTAAGTCATTCTAGAGGTATGATTTGACATTTCAATTTTTTGAGTACAGAATTAATGGGAAATATACTAAGTAAATCTAAAAACTGCCAACTGACAAGAGTAAGGAATTATAGCACTATGAAACAGCAGTTTTCTAAAAAGGAATCTTCACTAAAGGAGCCTGTATACTTACTAAGCAAGATGGGTTCAGTACCTATATTTAAACTGTAAGAGGTAAATAGAGTAAAACAGGTAGGTTCTTAGAATTTCAAATGATTCCATAGAGACAAAATGTAAAAACAGGAAAAACTCATCCAATGATTAACATTTGAGCACGCTATCCATTAGACAAGATTTTACTATGTTAGAAGGACTACAAAAATCATACCATCAGATAAAAACGCTAATGGATAAAAACATTCGGGGCATCTAAGCATACCTGCTATGTGCAGAGGGGTGGACAATTCAATGGGTGCAACAGGAGGGATCTCAGAAGTGTCAATAGATTTCCTATTCCCACCTCCTTTCAGATAATGAGGATTGTTGGCTTGCTCCAGTCTGCGCGCTTCTCGTCTCTAGCATTGATAAAAAGAAAAACATTAAATCACATGTCTTTTTGTCCCAATTTATTATTTAAGTAGCACTGGAAAGTATTATAAATAACAATAATTTTTTTTAATATTATGGTGTACATAATGAAAAATTTTCCTAAACCCAAAAGATGCTGAAATAAAAACTCGAAGGGTTATTTTCTTTAATGGTTAACTACTACTTTCCCTGTTCCATTTGAAAAAAATGTCCGCACTAAGTAAGTAGAACAGGGCTGGCCGGATCCTCAGCTAGTTATCAAATTTTTGACTGTCAAGAGTCCCTGATGACTACAGACTAAACTGCAGGATGACAGATTTTAATATTAATGAAATCGAGTAAATACAAAATAGGCCACTCATACAGACAATTCATATGTGCTGCCCATAGGAAAATATGACAGTATAAATTAACAAACATTACAAAGATTCCAGAATATTCCCATTTAAAGCAAATTAAATTGCATACCAAATTTACGCAAAAATAAGGTGCCATCAAATGTAATGCACCCCCAAAATGCAAGTATCAGAAATGGAAAGACGATTTGCTTGTAAATCTAAAGCACACCTTAAGACATGCGTCCACAACATTTGCAGCACCATATACGTGATTACTATACACATATACGCTGCTATATACGTATATTTATATAGATATACATTGTAAATGTAATCCCAGTAGTCCTCTATGCTATCATTAAGTAAGTGAGCATGTTAACCAATTCAAAATCAGCCATTGAAAGTTGGATGGGCTAGCAAATCCCCTTTCAATTAAAAACTATCAGCAAACAGTTTAGTCTGTAGTCTTCAGGGGCTCTTACATCATTGATAGAGCATTGGTGGAGCATTTGAAGAGTTACATAGGACCAGGTCGAACCAAGCTGTCCCTGAATAAAAGTCCCTGTCCACAAGTAGTATTGTAATCTAGTGCACCGTAATTTCTAATTCACGCCCCAATTTTTTTAGTCAAACATAGACTCCAGAGTGTGCATTATTTTCAAGTAAGTACAGTAATTAAGTCCAATAAAGATGATAAAACATCTAACACAAGGACTGGATCAATAAATCATTCACTAATGAAGGGTCATCAATAAATCATGGGCCGTGGTGGCAGAATGTTTAGCATTCTTGCATGACAACGCTCCAGCACCAAGATCGCTGGTTCAAATTTGGTCTAACTGGATTTTTCTAGTTAGGGAATGGTCGTATGTGTTCATCTATTGTTGTGGGTTTGTGATATATATTACAACTCAACTTTGTGGGCTTGACCTGTTTGAGTTAAAGAAATGAAATAGAATAGGAAAACTGAGACTGGGACTATCTTTGCAGTTTTGTAGAATGAAATGGAATGACAATTTCACTATTCATTTAAAACAGTACACAATTTCTAATTAAACCTTAATTGTATAAGCTGTTACTTGGTAGAGCCTGATATCAAATTAAAACAGAAAATTACTTTCCTTTAATTAAGTAATTATTGAAGAACTCTAAGGAAAAATATCGTTATAGAATCAAATGAGGCAGATGACTATTTCAGAATAATGGTTTATCCACCAATGCAAGAGCATGAGAAAATGAAAATAAAAATTGCTTTTTACCCTTTGCAGCTCCTCTTCTGAAAGATTTTGACTGACTGGATGATTTGTCCTTCCATCACTAAACAGCTTCAAACCTCTCTCGTGGCCAAATATGTCTCGTCCATCTCTGTCTATGTCCTCTTCGTCAGTGGAGCTCTCGGAAGGAGGTTCATTTATCCAAGCATCCAAGTCGAGGCTGCACAAAATAAGATAATATCAATTCATCAAAAAAATACATAGGCAATAATTTACTACACAGTTATGTCTAAAGACTGTTGAGCTGGATCTAATAATAATCATGTCAAAAATTAAATGACGAGTCTTTTAAAACCACAAATTTAAATACCATTCTAAGAACAAATTCCATAATTTAATACAAAATAAAACACTGACTAAAAGAGTCAGTACGAATCAACTCTCTTATCATTTGAGATTCTTTACATAACTAAACACATACACAGAAACATAAGATACGTGAAAATGAGTGAGGCAATTGCTTCAAGAGCCTCTTACTTAGAGTAAATGAGAATTCATTATTAGAACTGTATTTTCCCATCAACAATCTATGCAATGAAGCTCAGCCATATGAAAAGATGCTGCTGGACCTTATCAAAAGATAAGGTTTGAGAAAGAAGGAAGAGAGAAAATGAAGGGAGAAAACGAAATAACATAGATTCATCACGATTATCTCGATAAATGTTTTTATTCAGAAGTTAGGGAGCATACTCCATAAATGTTAAAATCATCTTCAACCATTTGTTCGATAATTATTGAAATTCATCCATGTCACTTCAAAGATAGCAAATTTTCCAAACATAACATTTATTTTACTGAGAAGCATCTTTTACAGAAAAGGACTACGCATATTATTATACTATTATTTGTTATTCAATGCCCAGCATCTAGAGCATTTTTAAGAGTACTCGAAAGAGGATAATGCATATTTCATGCACATAATGCATTTTCATGAAAACTCAAAGGTGGAAGGAGTGTGATACATATACAGTGAAGATTATTGACAGGAAAAAATCTAATGTGGCCAGCACATGACTTTCTCCATATATATAAGATGTAAATATTTATCTACCGCAGTAATTTTGAACTCTATATTCCATCTAAACTTGGAATATGAGTGATTAATATATATATATATTATTATCTTTGACGCCAAAAACATGATAAATAATGTTTTACGGGACATGATTGATGAAAAACGATGAAATTGGTCTTTCGCCTATAGAGCCCAGAGCGCCCACAAAGTACATAATCAGCAACTTCCGGTTTATCAGTATTTCATGAATAACTCCTACACAATCAGTGATACAAAAATATGTTTTACCAAAAGTTATAGTAAATTACATTTTCTAAAACTTTTATAAATAATAGTATATACCTAAATATCATATTTATGGAGATATTTTGAAAACCGGAAATGAGCTTTAATGAATGAAGCTCGACTTCCGGTCAACCGATTTACTCCAAAAACTAATCAACTCTGACAGCATACACCACAGTACTATATATGAAGTTTGGTATTGATACGACCAATGGTTTTTACGTTAGAGCGTCCACAAGCACACACACAAGCACACACACACAAGCACACACACACACACATACACAGACATCATTCCGAAAATAGTCAAAACGTGTTCTAGGGACCCCAAAACATGTATTTCCGTTGAAATCTCGAAGTCGATTTTTTTCATGAAAACAATACTTTCTCTATACTTCGTATATGGAGAAAGTAAAAAGGGCAAATATTTCATTTAAAGAAAATCAAGAATTTCAGGGTGGCCGCAGAACAGGATATTAAAAAATCAAGGTCATTTCAAGGTTTTTCCAGGTCAGGTCGAGGATTTTTCAAGGTCAAAATACAGTTTTTTGTTTTAATTCAATTCTTCAATTAAAATTTGAAATTTATCCCAATAAAAACAAGGTACAACTTTCAAACTTTACCCAGAAATTAATGTTCACGCGAATCAGCGGCACGAATGGCGAGGGTTGTACATGTACGAGGTTTCGGAGTTTTCGCGTAGGCAGTGCTTGTGCCAGAATTTGAATGAATGGTTTATTCCGGATTGAACCAGGATAACGAGTTGGATCAGGATTTTTTAAGGTGAGCAAAAATTCAAGGTTTTTTCAAGGATCTCAAGGTTTCAAGGTCCTGTGGCCACCCTGAATTTCCATCATGAGATGACTCCCATCTTATTAATTTCTTTTCAAGTGATTTTGATAAATACTTTTATAAAGTTTTATTTCTGAAGAAAAATGGCAAATTCAAATGCTCACCCATCAGGAACTTGGACTTTCTTCTGTGCCTTTGGTGCAACAGGATTCAACTCCCCACGGAAGAGTGAGATGAACTCCAGAGTGTATGGGTCCATCTCATCATTTTCCTCTTCACTTCCAGCCACTCCATCCACAAGGCCATCCTCTAGTGGATTCACAATTGACCCCTTCTTTTCCCTCACCCTCTTCCTCTTTTGTGCCAGAAGTTTAACTATCTGAAGAGCTGAAGACGCTCTTTCTTGCACCTCAAGATCTCCACTTGAAGCAAAGTGAGGAAGTTTCTCTATCAGAAGGTCGGATATCTGAAAGAATGACAATCCATTTTAGCAGATTCATGAAAACCTAGTTGACATTCCAGCAAATACCATAAATAATTAGAAGTAATTGAAAATTTGTAAATGAAAGACTAAAGATGAGGTAAAATCCTCAGAAGGGTAAAATTCACAGTCTCTGGCGATGTCTTGTGGAAATAATTCATGATGAAGAAGAATAATGTATTTTTTCCACCGTATTTTATTAAAAACAATAAAAGGAAACAAAATATTTTTGAACAAGTCCTCCCAATCACACTTCACTAAGCACCTTCTGGAATTCAACCATTCTTCTGACTTTGTACCCGAAATTCTTCACAATACAGATAGAAACCAAAGGCTTAATTTCTTAGAACAGTTTGAGATAATTTCCCATACAAATTCCAAACAATGTACTGTGGTTAACTAACACCTCTTCCCTTCTCATTTCCCATTGATTCAATACATTCTACCACCCACTGACAATGTTGCTCTACCTCCAGTTCCATCCCCCTGACTCTGTCCTCTCCCCCACATCCCTCTTTTCCTATTTCCTTATTTTCCCGCCAGTCTTACTTGTACATATTATGCTTTATGTTTTTGCTTGGTCACTTGATGATGGAGATCAATCTCTGAAACTAGTCATGTTTTGTTTCCTTTTATTGTTTTTAATAAATACTGTGGAAAAAGTACAAATTGCTCTTCTTCATCCTCAGAAGGGATTCATACACTCTCTGAAATACCAACCTTTTCAATAGTTTCTGGATCTCCGCCTTCATTTCTTGGCCTTGACATGACAGCAGCATACAATTTAAGGACGTTGTGCACAAACACAGCTTGAGTGTGACCAGGCAAAGAGGGCAACCTTCCTCCCCTAAGCATTGCCTCTAATGTCGAAACAGGAGACGGAAGATGCCTAAAAACAAACCAAGGAAATAGGTCACTTATGGAACTATGAAATCTGGCTGTTTGAATGAATTTGTAGACATAAATCATGAATATTATGTAAATAGTTTGCGTAGTATCTCTGTCTGTCTTCCTACAAATTTACATTTAACAATCCCAACCAAATTTGGCATACTTAGCCTTTGAATGACAGAAAATAAAGCTGTGCAGGTTTCATTAAGTAATAGTTCTTGGTTTGATTGCAGAATGTTCAGAAAGGTTTCTTTAAGAAATAAACAAAGTAATTTATATCTTGCAGGCTTTTCTTCTTTTGTAAATTTAAATTAGAAACATTTATCCTATGAAATCAAAACAAGTACAAAAATAAGGGAAATTATAAAAGGATTCTTAAATGAGGAATCCAGTACAATGCTTACTAAGAAGATAGTATAATTACATAAAATATACCAATAATAATTCAATAATTGGTGATTTCAAAGGTTTACAATTGAAACACACTTGATTCCAGTTACGAGGAAGAAGTGCTTCTTCACAAAGTATGCATAATTTCTTCCACTGACCAGGATAGACTTGCTCTATTTCCTCAATGAATTAATAAGTGCATACCAAATTATTGAGAATAAGCTACATGCAAGATCTGAAACAACTTGGATGGATGATAGGGGGAAGTTGAGAAGCAAACATTTCTTCACTGCACATTCAGTTTTAATATAGAAGTGCCAATACGATTTACAAATCGAATTCCTCTAGAATGTAACTTTGAAACTGTGGAAAGTTCTTCATTCCAGTTACCACTATACCTACTACTTACACAAATGAAGCCGTTAATATCACGGATTAAATATAAAAATTCAAAGAAATGAATAAATTTTATAAGCTTCAGAAGTAAAAATGAATAATTTTCCCCAATACATCTACATGTACTCTACTAAAAATATCACTGAGACATACAGAGAAAACTCTCCACAAATCCACGCAGCAGCATGAAGAACCTCAGCTACTGACGAAGCTAATGCACCACAGCCTGCACCACTTCCATCTCCAGAACTACCTCCAGCACCACTGGCCAAGAAGTGAGCATTGTCCAAAAGTAACGCCATCTGCCGCGTGGCAAAGGGCCTGATAGCTGCCACTCTAATTGCAACATCCAGAAGTTGCCCAGCTACGAGAGAGCCCTGACGTCCTAAGGCTTCCACTCTTGTCAGTTCAACCAGTACACTCACATACCTGTAAGAGAAACATCATTAAAACATGAACTGTTATATTGCAACATTGTCATGATAATCAGCTGCATACTTGCAGTATTTTATCATTATAGAACCCAAGGGTCCATTTATACATAAGATGCTTACTAAACAAACTTCAAGAAAGAATTTGGGAGGTTAACCAATACCTGTGTATAGTATTTTAAAAGGCTTAACTAGGAAATATATTGAACTAAAAAGAACTTTAGTTTTGCCTCAAAGAGAAAGTAGCTAAGGTCTAGGAGACACTCATCAAAGTTTCCTGCAGTGGATTTTTTTTCCTAAGAATCTCTTAGGTTTTTTACATCCACAATTCTTCTAATTATTTCTACTTCTAATTTTACAATTTATGACGATGGGTTAGATGGAAGAAGAGACTTTTAAGTCTCAATCTCGCCCAAATAAAGACGATTTATTAATATTATTATTATCAAAGAGATATGAAAATAAAAATTAAGTTATCCAAACTACTTATCTCTATACTAACATTGAGGTATTTTAAATATAGCCCAATATTTTCTGAGGTAACATATACAGAACTATGATAGGCTAAATCATTCTTTTTCTGCAATTGACTCACCATTCAAAGTTGGTAATGTACTGGTAATTGCCCTGAGAACAAATCTGAACTATCTTTGATAAGAGCTCATCTCGGTATGAGGTACCTTCAGCCTTGTCCATATGCACCATCAGTCTTTTCACTATCTCCATTAATGTTTTCTTTGATACCTAAAACAAAGTTGTAAGTCCTGGTGAAAATCTCTGACTGTCACGATATTGGCAACAGGTAATTATGATTAAGAGAAAGATAAACAACTACTCTAAAAGATACTGCCGTCTTAGAGAAGTAGGAGTA
Organism: Sympetrum striolatum; assembly: GCA_947579665.1. Classification (NCBI taxonomy): domain Eukaryota; kingdom Metazoa; phylum Arthropoda; class Insecta; order Odonata; family Libellulidae; genus Sympetrum; species Sympetrum striolatum. The sequence continues at coordinate 78,015,944 of OX388348.1, read as the reverse complement.
AATAATTAAATAATAAGAAAAAATACCATTCCATAGAGGAGATCTAGTGCTCTAAGACGAATTGATTCATCCTTGTCATCCAAGCACTGCAGAATAAGATCCTTGTGAGCCTGTACACTCTTTGGGTGAGTTCTCAGAATTTTTGACATGGCAAGGAGTCCCAAGTATTTCACTGAAAAATACAAAGAGATCTTAAGCACTTCATCTTTAAACAATAGCCCCATTCTCATTCTTAACGCCATTAAATTAATTTGAAATAGATGCCAAGGTACTTGATTAAAATAGAAACAATACAAGAGTGTAATAATATTTCACAAACTAAGTATTTACAAGAACATATTAAGTACCTTAAATAAAGGAATATTTTCTTAATTTCACAAAAGACCATTATTTCATTTGGTGCCAAATTTGATCAAGTATAATTTCAAAACTGATCTCCGCCTCTCAAATAACTTCAAAAGTAACAAATTGATGTAGCAGTATGTCAGCGTTTCTAATATGATTACCAACCAAAATGTTCAAAAACTACTCTTTATCTTCTACAAATGCATTAAAGATAATGAAACTACAAATAAAAAAATATCACCAAAAACTGGAATGACGCCATTCGATAAAATATTTCACCTTCAATTCCAAAATTAAGATCATCGCATGCCACTAATGTTACAATAAATACAAATTACCCTATATTTATTGATACGAGAACTCAAAATGAACAGAATCTTAGATATTAAAATATAGGTAATCACCGTCAAATGCATAACAGTATGTACATACTATCGCAAAATGAGCATTAAATCTAATCATACACGGCAAATGAAAAGTCTCCTAAATTTACAAAGAACATGCTGAATTTTTAATATAAATATAATAAGCAGTCCACAAAAATCTGGTATAAATATCATTCATTTCCATGGAGAGATCAAATAAATATGTGAGATAATATATACTAACGAAATAAATCTCCATAGTTCAAACTCACTGATACTAGGCTAGGAAATACTTCAATGAACAATTAAATTTCTAGGAAATCTTAATTAACTGCAGCAATTAAAAATATTTTAATAAGTTGAGCATAAAACAAATACAGTGGTACCTCAATTTACAAACATAATTTGTTACTAATTATGCCTTGAATCTTGAAACCAGATTCCCTATTGAATCCTGGGAAAAATCATTTGACTCAGCCCAATGTTAGTAAAGTGATTCCACCCTTAAAATACGAATTATGGGGAAAACAACTTCATTGATGAAAACGAGAAGGATGGAGGAGGATCATCTACAAGAAAATACATTTTCAACACAAAGCTTTTGGTAAATTATTTTATTTCTGCCAAAAAATGTAAAACAAATCACCTAGAAAAGTTTTCATAGCCTTTTTTCACCAACAATTTACTGTAAATAAATAATTAAATATGTTTAAAATATAAAGTTGTGTTATCTCTTTCATGGTCTTCCATGAAATCTTGCCTTACATTTTAATTACCTTCTGATCATTTTGTGCAAGATAAATAAATCTAATTAATTAACAAAGACAAAATAAGCAGAATCCACTTATTACAGGGATTTTAAGAAAGCGAAGAATCGTATTTCAGTGGCTAAAGAATTGCCACTAGCAAGAAGACTCACAGAATGTTTAAGACTAAAACAAGGTTATACATCTTGCAAAAATAAACTAACAGCTTAACCTCTAGCAATCCTGCATAATTTCTCCACGTATGACTAATGCATAATGACAGACTTGCCCAAATTATAGGAAGTGAATGGATAGAAGAAGAAATTATTACAGGTCACAGACAAAGAATGTTGGAAAAATAAATCTTATTTAATTTTTTAATATTAGAAAAGACCCATTTCTTAATATGAATGAATACTTCATGTTATTTATCAAATTTTTGGATATTTTTTTTTTTTAGTTTAGGGTTAGAGATCAATCAGGTGAGAGGTTATGATAACTCGGTGACTTTAAAATGAAAAAAAATCTGACTAAACTCCAAATCATTTCTCAATATTGTCTCCTTCAAGGGCAATACAGTAATTCTATATTTTTTCTAGCCAATTTAAGCCTTCAAAAATAATAATATTTTTCAAGCTATGGAAAAAAGTGTTTGCTTCAGCCATAATCTCTTCATCCTTTTGAATCTGCAAACCATTTTGTTAAGTTTGCAATTATAAATCAGTCTCAAGGGGCCATCTGGAAAATCTAAAGGTTATCTGGAGAATAGAGTGGATGAGGTAACAGTTTGAAGTGCAATTCTACAATTTTGGCTATTGCAATTGCAGGCATCGGAGTGGGTGCCTTATTCTAGTAAAACAAAAATCTTTCTTTGCCAAACATGGTTAATTTTTAACCAACACCTTTGGAAATGTACCCAATAGAGGCATAATATACTGGTCCAATGCAACCGAGATGTGATAGGAGAGTCTCTAAGTAGTGCGTTATTGTTACTTTTCTCAATTTCAGCAAACTTAAACAGACTAGTCTTCTCCTGAATGCTCTCAAAAAAGTTCTAAATGACAGTATATGGAAAAAACATGGCTGATGTCAGAAATAAAAAGAAATATGCAATTCAAGCGCAAATTTGTGTATGTTTTATATGAATTCAGATTTATTGTTTCCGTTCAACAAAGATTTTTCTACCGTTCTACTAACCAGAAAATTACACAAACACAATAAGTTCATGTCGTACACTAATTTTTGTACAAAAATAATAAAAAAGCATGAGATTTAGCATTAAAATCACCAATTGCATTGTGTTTCACTAGATGAGGTCATATCTCAATAAAAATGAGACAAAAAGGTTTCCATCTCAAAAAGCTCTTATGCAGAGCAGTTTGTAAGTCAAGGTACCAATGTAAAAGTGTTAACTAATACACTAAATGACTGATTATTTAAGCCATATGATACGATAAAAGAGCCATTGACTTCTTTGAGTAGTGAACAAAGCTTGATGCCAGAATTATTGAAACAAACTCCAGCTCACTCAATGTCTGTTTTCGCAAACTCTTCCTTCTCATCGGTAACACTATACCAATGTTAGTGGAGTTAGATGTGCAATATTCACCTGCAAACATGGAAGTCAGACAAAAACATATGAGGATGGTAAGATATAAATAGAACACAGGAGAAAAATTCATCGAGTTCTAAAGATTAAGTAAAACAAGAAATAAAACTGAGCAAAGATGCAAATGAGAAAACATTTTCCACAGGTATTAACGGAGAGATCGATTGTCTAAAAAGATTTTTTACATACAGTTCTGCGAAACCTCTTATTAGATAGAGCCTTGTTTTTCCAAACTAAATTTGCACATAAGACTTCTAACCACAGAAGCAAGGGAAATTATGAAAGCGATTCAGACTGATAAAATAAGCATTCATTAAAGTTAATAAAACTTGAAAGGATAAAACTGCGCCCCATATGTAAACATGAAGTAAGGTATGGGGAAATGGATAATTATAGCAACCTTCATCTAAATGTTATTCACTTTAAATTTCCTTCGAAATTAGAGAACAAAACCTAAAATCGATTAAACACAAAAGTTAAATCTGTACTTAAGAAAAATGAGTAGTTATACAAATATACCATAATTTGTACCATAGTGTGATAATACGTATGGTGATTTGGCAGAAGTCAAGTTTGGGAAATAATCCACTGATCTCACCTTAAGATTGATGAGAAAATTATCAAAGATTGCTATTCTTGCAAAAAGGAATATTATACAAGAATTTAGTCTAGAAATATAAAAATGTAGACAGACTCCAACTTTACCACAGATTTGTATTTTCTTTCAATCTTAAAACTGATCAAAAATTAAAATTTACTCATAAATACTTCTTGAACTTTAGCTTTAACAAGATGAGTAAAGGTAAATTTAATTTAAAATACAGAAACGAAATATGAACAGAAAGATAAAATGAATAGACTCCTGATTATTCAAGTATTAGCCAAAAGGGAGCTTACGCATACAACACAGTTAGAATTCAGTCCTAAATTTTAGAATAAAAAGTTTTATGCCCTGATAATTATTAACAGAAATTTTACATTATAACTCATTATTTTTAGTGAATCATTCAAGTTGAGCATAATTTTCATATGTTCATTAATAATAATATTCAATATAAATTCAATGATAATCATATTCAAAAATGAATAACTCCAAGCTTCAGGTCAATACATCCCAACACAGCCAGTCTCATAGCAAAATATTGTGCAACTACTTATCGGTTTTCGTACATGTGTATTGCTCTCTTTAAGCTAACAGCAAGAATTAGATTGGACAAAATCTTTGGTAAATGTCCCTCAATATTATCAAAGCGGTAAAATATATCCTCATGAAATACAAGAGCTTATAATATTTTCACACACTATTTTCTTCAACGCCAACAAAATATTTTCTTATGAATTAACTTCTTTAGAAAAAAATCACAAATGTAAGTTCAGTTGATGGCATATATGATGGACCAAAGAGAAAAATGATCAGATCCAATGACAATCAGTACTTCCCAAGTAGAAAATTGAATGAAGGATGATTATACAACAGATATTTGTGGACTTTAAATATAAACCAAATCGATTTAGGTCTAATAGAAAAATTATTTTAGTAAGAAAATGAGACAAGACAAATAATGGACTTGATTTCCTAAACAGATTCACAAATGTTGCATAATTTATAACAAATTTTCCAGAATTATTAGAAATTCAGCATTAAGATAAAACAAAAGCACCTTTTAATCATTTTTTAATACGTTATTTACAAATAAGTAAGAGACAGCATTCTAATAAATTATATTTCCTAAGGACTCTTGTTACTGTAGATTATTCTAAAAAGCCATCTCTGGATGGAATTAGATGTTGGTTTCATTGAAATTTCCAGGTTCTCACTGCAGAAATCAGATTGAAAAACATTTCTCCTGGATTCCAACAGGCATAGCCAGGTTTTCAACTTGGCGGTATTCAGAAGAAAGTATTGTCAATGAAAATTTTGCATTACTGTGAGAGCCCACAGATTTATATGGAACCATGCTACATTCATTGCCACTTCTCATCCAATGAAATGAGATTTTATTACATAAATATGCTAATTTAGAAGATCAAATTCTAACTGACACAAGATTTACTTTTTCTGCTTTCAAATAATTGTTTAAACAAAGCTAAAATAAAATATCAAAGAAGCTAAGGACAACTAAATATTCTGATTCTGACTTTCAAACAGAAAAGGGATTATGTAAATGCAAATTAAGAAGTTGCTGAGATGCACAGGACCAATAGTATTTAAGGCCAAACTCTAGTAACTTGCTATGAAGCCTATCCAATGCAACATAATTAATTTGAACAATTAAATAATTTTTCTTAAATTTAATGTGTAATAGTTTGAAAATGTTCAATAATTAATAAACATAAAAATGCTTATTATAAAAATAATTCTATTGCCCAATAAAATATTACACAATATTGTTCGAATTTATTACTAGCCACTTATCACAAAAAGAACAATCAAACATTTGAGAGTAAAAGCTGAAAATGAACTTTGTAATTAGTGGATCGCATTAATCAGCTTCTGGTGATTGATGTATAGGAGATTTTTTACATCTTGAATAAATAAACAATAAAATTTTCCTCTCCAAATATATCACAGATGAAGTAGCTGAAATACTGTTTATAATATGATCAGGCTATCCAATAGAAAATGCAAATTTGCTGACATCAACCAAAGAATAAGAATAAACAGATTCATAATAAATACCACGAACTGAAACCTGAGTCTGTCTTGTTTAAAGAATAAAAAGCCAAACATTGGAAAACTAATTTCTGCAACTAAATTTCAGCAAATCTAGCATCTAGTAGTATCTAGCACCTCTAACTTTATTGAAAGAAATAAATAATTGAAGCACCAAATGTAAATAACAGTTCTTACTTTATTCAGGGATACCTCAAATTGCTCATTTTCAAGTCAAATTGAAAATTCATAAGCAAAAATCTTATTTCATTACTTTATTCAAGAAAATACAAACAACTAAACATTATAAAATCATATTTTGATGAAAAATAGCCAAAACATATGGGCTTTTAATATGCAATTTTTCTAAAGTGCATAATATTAAACATAAAAATTATATATAATAACACTATAAAGATAATGTACCTTACACAGGGGTAGTATTGCTATCTCCCTCTAGCGCCCAAAAGTGAAGCCAGGGGTAAAGGGGCAGATTGCGCATTTAGCCATGCTGGGTAGCACTTTTCGTAACTCCCTATATCAATACATTGTTTTTTCGTGATTTTGCGGCTTTGATACAGAGTTATTAAGGTTTGATCGAGTGAGTCAAACGTTTTGGAAGGCAAAATGTAGTTTGAGCAATGCGTAACACGAAGCAATTTTGTTATTTTCGCGTTTCTAAAGGTTTTATAGGTAAATAAGCAGGGGCTTGTTTCTGCCTGCAGCATGGTCAATTGCTGTGCATCAGAACAGCTGCCCCCACAAAATTTTCCGAACTAGAATCTATGCATCTTCCTTAATTTTATTATTTCAATCATTATCTGAACTCAATGAAGCAGAACGAACGTCAGTATTAATCCACGGCGTTTTAATGAACATTTCATTGTGCTCTCGGCTGCACCTGCAGGTCTTGCATGGTATACAAGTTCTCGTATTCGTTATTTTGACAACTTTTACAGCATTGAGCCCCAATTATGAATTAGAAAAAACATTTGCACAAGCGGAAAATCTCTAATTACCCTGATTAGCTATTATAATGTATTATAGAGTAGCTTTATCTCATTGCGGTAAACAACTATTAAGGAATTTTATGCTGTACTTGGTATTGATCAATTAAAAACTAAGACGAATTAATGCATTATAATATATATAAAATTAATATTATAATAATCAACGAGGTTTTAATAGAGTTTGCGGGAGGTTGGCAGATGATTCGTTTTTTATATCGCTCTAGCAGACGACACCGGCATCCGAGAAGTTTACATTGCAGGCATGTTTTATTTTCCATAATAAAAGGAATCAAGAGAAAAAAATCGAACATGATCGTTAAGTAAAAGGTTCATTTAAACTATCTGAATCCATGTCATAGGATAGACAAGCTCCTGAGTCCCATATGAGAGTAAAATAAAACCCCAAAAATACATGTAGTTAAAGGGGAGCCAGAGAAAAGTTCAACCTAGTGCTCTGCGGGTTGCGTTATTTTTTTGCTTCACTCTGCTTACGATATACTCCCCCTGTGGTACCTTATATACTATAAATCAGTAGAATATTAGATTGAGAAGTGAAGTATATGTTTAGTGTAGAGTTCAAGTTTATATTAGGAATAGAAAAAACCTAAAACAGGATTTAAATATTGTAAATCCTTAAGAATAAATAAACATGAAGATGGATACTAGAATATTTTCTCAAAATTAGCACAGAATTTAAATTTAACGAAAAACACTTTATTCTATTGACAAAATGTTGTCCATCAGAGAAAGACAAATAAGGTATTTGTTGTATGATACCTTCTGAAATAAAAAAGCTATCTCTTTAAGCAAAATTTACATAAATACTAAGCCTTCCTTTACTTATTTTTATGATTGATGACATTGAAAAAATAAGGGGAATAGTAGAGTTTCCTAGAAATTGTACTCACAATTTTGGTCTGTATCTTCAATGAGTATTCTGAGCTTCTGGACACAGAGCTGAAAATAGAATAACATGACTGAAAAATGTGCTTCGTTTAAGATATAGTCAAAGCACCAAGATTAAAAGCACAGTCCAGACAAATTTCTAGAATTAAAATTAAATTCAATCAACAAATTTAAGCATACATAATCACAGTCTACAAAAGGCGTTCGTGACTGTCATATTTCAGCAATGGTCAGACAGCAATTCAGAAAAACTTCGTATCGTTATCAAAAGACTGAGTGACTGTTCAAATGAACCAAACTAAGCTGCAATGAGACTTATTGTTGAAAACTTTTACTTAACCACAGAATGATTTACAATTACACAGCGACCAAGAACAAAGTTAAGCCTGAACTCATCACTTGTCAAACTGCAATTTTTAACTCTTATACATTTATAGCATCTTAAAGAATTTCAGCCATGCTAGCAACAATTGCGATAACAATATAAAATTTACTTGAAGATTATCTGATAGCAGAAATAATTCGAATGAATAATTAAGATTCATTTTTAATTGATACTCACTGGCCAACTTTAAAAGACTCGTGTATCAAAGTCTGAAGTCATCTATCTTGAAACAATTGTAAATTTAGTTTTTGAGAATTAATTATGGAGTAAGACCAGAAATGCATGTGTCCATGTTATTTAATACTATGGCCAACTAATGAATTAATGAACACTATTTCAATCTCAACATAAAAACAAGCAAAGTGAATGTCTCTTTCGAAAATTAAATTCCAATATTTTAAAGTTGAACACATTTAATCAATAGCATTTTGGGTTATATGTTGGGTAGTATTTGAATTTGATCACTGTAAAAAAAAAAACAAAACAATGCACCACTAGGAGACACACCTGAATGGAGGCACTGTGGTTTGGCATCCCTGATGATATGGAAATTAGAACAGCTATGACAGTGTTGATGCATTCATACAGCAGAGACATGGCAGATGTACTAAAAGAACAATACAACTTGATATTAAAACAAAAGTAGTTTTATTTGGTAAGTATTAAGTATTTTAACCTAATCTACCTCGTAAACACAATAACTAGTAAAAGAAATCACATGTGCTTCTTTAAAACTTCAATTTTCTGTTATTACTACACATGCAAAATGTTTAAGATGAACAAAAGTTTCAAATTACTAGTCTGATAAATGCACTTTGATGGTAAGTTTAAATTCCCAGTAATAGTAGACATCTCATAATCCAATCAAAATTCCTTTAATTCCTGTACAAAACAGGCAGTTGTATATAAAAACAGTATAACCTATTTCTTAACAGAACACAAATATCACAAAGACATCAGGTAAGGCAAGAAAGTAAGCTTTAGAAATAATAACATAATTACTCACATATATCATAGGTTAGTTAAAGATATTTATTTCTATATTTCACTCCCATAAATTGATAAAGAAACCATTACTGTAATATTTTGCAGAAACTGGGACAAGTTACAATGCAAACAGAATATAAAAATTAAATAAGATTATATATTGCATGAACTCCACAAAAAGAGAGATGGCAATTAACTATAAGATTAACGGACAAATTCCACAAAAAATTGGTGTTGTTTGAATCACCTACTACAGAAAACATAGCTAACAGCAAAGACGTTTTCTCGAATAAATGGAAAGTAACAAAACAAGTTTGTGATTGGACAGCAATCATCTGACAGGAGAAAATAAAAATTTTAATGTTTTTCTTTTATATGACTGTTTAAATGTATGGCCACTAATTGTTGTACGTGGCATTTGTAGTATTACATCTAATTATATTAAGAATCAAAAATGATAACAAAGGCAATTTGATATAAAGTAAAAATACTGTCCATTTGATTAAACTATCCACTGTATGTTAATAAGGTATAACTTGAATTCAAATAGATTAAAAAATCTTTCAAAATACAAGCAGTCTTTAACTTTAATTCAATAATACACACAGAAAATTTACTTCTTCTAAGGTAACTATCAGCAAACTCTACAGTTACATATTTAAGATTTCCGCCCTAAGTTCATAGTAAAATATGTAAAGAAATATTTTCCTCTTCCATGGAAATGGCATAACAACAACATCCATAAAATCTAAGCTGATCAATAGTATGCTCAATCCATCATGCTGTGACTTTAAAAACACATGAGTATTTGAAGTGAATCAATAAAAAGTAAGAATCAAACAACACCCTTTTAACAACAAGAATGACATTCTTTTCAAAGAACTTAGAGATCCTAAAGAGCATTCTAATTTCCACACCAAAAACATCACGAGAAAACCAATAATCAACTAAATAAACCAATTAAATATAACCAAACATCACTCATTTTAACTATGTCAAAATAAGAAGATATGGCACCCTGTTTCTTCATTTGCAACTATTAATTGCATATTTACCTCCTAATACTTTCCCTGAAACAAATCAAATTCATTCACAGACAATTTTATTTTCAATCTAAAGAATATATTTACCTACCAATTTTATCTTCATTTAAAGATTAGGAAAAAATTTAAATTTTAAAACAATTAACAACATAACATTAAAAAAAAACAACTTTCTATCTTCACGAACTTTTCTAGCAGAAGCAAACAGTCTTGTAACTTTTTATACGCACATATTTTAGTAAGCAATTTTTCCAAATATTCATTTACAAGCGACTAATTTCCTACTTTTGAATAATTCTGCACAAGCAATAAAATGAAAATATAAACAATTCATCCGTCAATGCTCAATCAGGAGCCCAATTACTACCAGAATTAAAATATAGGAGCCAAATACTTGCTTCTGGCAATATTAAATTATTCTTAGATAAAAGCAGCATTTTCAATGTAACTAAATTAAACTGAAAAATAAAACAAACTACAATTCATTATAATTAAGAAACCTATGTAGAAATATTAATAGTGTAATGTAACACATATTTTTGTATTAAAATATAAAAATGCTTCCAAAGACTTCCAAGAATTTATCAATAGATCATAAAATAGATGCATCACTGATGTTTCTTAAGTTCTCTACACAACATTCACTGGATATTGAATGTAAAAGAACAGCTCAGCTAAGTGAGCATTCACGTTTAACGAAGTTCAATGCAATCTACAAGTAATTCAGAAAACACAAATACAATATTTATATATCATGAAATCAGGAACTATCAAACACATAGAATTTCAATACTAGTAGTTGACAAGTAAAAGAGGACTTTACGCATATGAAAAGCTACAAGATACACAGAAAATTCCATTACATCTTCACAGAAAACTTCAATATTCATGAGCGTAACAATTAGTTATAACCTATCTTGAATGATAAAATAGGCATATGCCTTGATGAAAAAGGCTAAAAACTTTAATTTCAAAATGGTTTTTACCTGTGTATGAGGTTCGTTAGTGGTTCTATCAGTTTTTTACCCAGCCTCGGCTCTAAGGGGGTGAGGGCACCAAACTGAAAAGGACAATGGAAAGGTTTGGGAAAGGAGAGGAATGGAATATTCAATGGGGAAGGAAGAGGGAAGAGCTCTCATAAGTATGCAAGGCAAGGTAGATGAAGCATGGCAGTAGCATCAATAGCAGCAGCAAACAGCTTTGAGCACCAGGAAAGATATCTGAAGACCATAAGGCAGTTTACCAGCTATGCAATAGACCTTATATACTGATGCAACCAATAAGCATTTAACTAAATAACCCTCGCAGTTAATTATAAATGTACTCTTTATGATAAAATTTATAGCTTGGGTTGATGATGAATTCTATTCTTAAAATTTAACTTTCTAAATCTCATTAATCAATTAACATTAAATTTGAGCAAGAGAACTGTCATCAATTTACTCTAATTAAAAGGAACCGAATCGCTGCATAAAGAAACTAACCTTGAAAATGAAAATACATAACAGTAATCAAAATTTTTTTGTAATTTATAAAACTCTGAGAACTAGCTCAGTGATTTAAAGAAAGTAAGAAACAATTTTGCTACTTATACATAGGATTGCTATGACATATCAATATACCAATATTTTCTCGGTGAAAAAGAAGTATCCAATGATCTATTACATCAAAATCTTATAATTCTAACATTGTGAAAAATCAAGTATCAATTGAAAATACCAAGTATGAAACCTGAAAAATGTGTGCAACAATTCTAGCAAATGATCAAATGTCCATGCAGAAAGATGGGGTTTGGCAAACAATCAAAATTAACAAATATGTATTCCACAAGATTGTATTTTTCAGTTAATACGTTTTGCTAACAAAAAGTGGAAAACATTTACCTACGATGAGTTCTACCATTCCTGAACTAGAAACCAACTTGGCCTTCAAATGTACGTACCAAAGCAGAATGAAATTAAACAGGCAATGTCCATATGTTATGGCTGCAAAACGCTATAGCAGACTTCCAAAATACATTAAATAGATTATGTATTGCTTCTGTAAATTTAAAACGTGTTTGATTTGTTATATAATGAATTTTCAGTTTATGTAAAACTTTTCTTAATTAAGGTTAAGGCTTTCTTTTTCCTTTGATTTAGATATTACTACATATTATATTACATCTACATACAAGCATATTATATGTTTTATACACATTTATATTTTTACATATAACCATTCATATACTGGATTAAATAATGTCTTATGGTACACTTCCCTCCTCTGGACTACAACCTTGTCGTGATGGAAGGGATTGCGTGTTGACCTAAAGAGCTAGACTGGCTGGAACATAGTCCCTGGTTGGGTTGCCTATGCCACAAAGATCAATAGACAGGGGCCAGACAAAAGGTAGTCCACACAGAGTCTGTACCTCAGTGAGGCAGCTGCAAAGGCATTTGTACCCCAGTGGGGCAGTCATAATGAGTGTTGATGGCACGGTTAAATGCACTGTTGAGAAAGGTAATGGGAGACCATCTCAACTACCCTTATCCCTTGATATGATGCGCAACCATAATTTTACTTAAGTATAAGTCTGTGAAGAAAGCTCGATAAACTTTACATGATAAATAGCTGGTGAATTGGGTAAATTTTTGAGGTAGGCTTAAGAATTATTTATCTAAAATGGCAGTTAAGTAATTGAAATGATCGCAGGATGCATTGTTGAGAAAGCTTAATTACACTGCCTCTTCCAACAATGGTCCCTACTTTATAATAATAGCGAGGGATATTGTATTTTTCTTATCGCCGTAGAGTGCTAAAGCGATGCCAATTAGAAAAAGTTTTGTAGTTTGGATAATTAAACACAATATCACCAATTTGAGTTACAATGAACTTTGGACTCATTCGTTAAAACTGAGAATCTTTGACTTACTGAGTTTTAAATCTAATTTTAAGTTCACTGCTGTAAAGATAATTCGATAAATTTTTATGGTAAATAGCTAATATAATATAAAAAAAGCAAGGGCAAGTTTTGTAAGGTAGTCAACAAAAAAGTTTTTCTGAGACTTTTTTTTAAATTGCTTCAAAGATTTTGATCAAATACATGACTTCACAGTTTTTGAAATTGGAAATTTTATTCTGACTGAATGGAAGCAGGTGCGACAAGAAATGTTTTTGCATTGGTTAAAGCAACTATTCAGATATTCTAGAGATAAGAATAAACTTTGCAGCTTAATTATTTATGTTGCCATCACAAAAAAGGTGAAGACTGTAATTGAGGGTAGAATTCATGAGAAAAAAACAGAGGGGAAGACCAAGATAAAAAATTTTGATGACATGAGGGCTGGGGTTAACTACAAGGAAATGAAAGAGATGGCGCTTAGAGGGGATTTTTGAGTGCACATGAACCTACCGAAAGGTATAACACTCAGTAAGTATGGTACATTTGTTTTATGACTCAATTAAATATTGATCTTCTTTATCTAAGGACTTTCCAATGCAACTGTTTGTTACAAATCATAATTAACTAATTAAGATTACATTTTTATGATTAATACTTAATTTTGAAATAAAAAAATAATAATCAATGAATTTTTAGTAGAGAGGTTATAACAAAAATGTCTTTGCCACGAGATGAAGTGACAGTCTTCAGCCTGAAAAAACCTTTGAATACTTACAGACTCAATATACAACTGCATCACAGTATGTAATTACTTAATTCTTAAAGTCTACATTACATGATGCACATTATTAGGCATTCATTGTTTACTTTCCAACGTGTAAGAGATCAATTCACCAAAAACTTCAATAAAAGCAACACTGGAAAGCCAAGTGGATCATGTATCCATAACATTCAATGAATACTCAGTAATTATGTGAACATAGACAGAGCTTCAGACTATTTGCCAAACCCTAATGATGAGGAGGATCATAATTTCATGAAAGAGATAAAGATAAAAATGTGGTTTAGCCAACAAGATTCTAATCAATTTTAGAGAAAAACTACTCTAGCTTTTAACACCGAAAAAAAAACCAAATATTTGATCCTGATTTCTTTTACCTGCTTATAAGAGCAATCAGTGGATGAGTGAGTTTCCTTCCCAACCTTGAATCAATGCCTGTGAATACTCCAAACTGGAAATAATATTGATTTTCGGAAAGAAGAAATAAAAGAAAGACAATGAAGATGAAATTTAGAGATTGTGCTAGTGCATGGGCACAAGTACTTCTCAAAATACAGTGGTACCTCAATCTTAAAACAACTCAAACAGCATGAATGACTTTGAGTTTTAACATATAATTTATAGGAATGTATCCCAAGTTTGAATAAGACTGCTTCAAACGTTCAAACAATGCTCAGTGAATAAATGTGCTAGCTGCTTTCACAAAACAAATTTTGCTGGTAAAACAATTCTCACTGTAAAATCATCTCTTGAGTGTGCCTAATTTGCAGTGCTAGGTAAACACTCTATTGAGCAATGGTGGCATATTAGTACACTGTATACCCATACAATTCTCCCTCAGTAACTGGAACTAGGAATCTTTTCAATACATTTCTCTTAGAGATGCAAAGCTTAAGGAGTATAGTCCATTTGTGTCCATAATATCATTGTAACTCTTCATAAACTGCACATCAATATCCCTCAGTAAGATAGAGTAAAATCAATCTTCACTTGGTCATATAATATTTATGTATTAATTCATTATATTCTATCTTCATTTATAACTCTAAAGAATGCACCAATTAGGTAATGATAATTTTAGCATTTAATTTTCTTTCTGCTCTTAGAAGAGATGATGCATCTCTGATTACTATTTTCTAGTTGGACTTAGTCTCTGACATCAATAGACAACTCCAAGATATATTTCCTGTAAGACAAATATAGAAACGTGGCACTCATTATACCGATATTCAGAAATAACCAATCATTATAATGGACATAACTCCCTATCCTTTTTGCTGTGAGACAGACAATGGCCAAAATATCACTAACTATAACACAACTCTTGTTATTGTCATACTCGTTATAACGGACTTCTACTGTACAGTTAAACTGACATTTCATATAAACTGGGATTGAATTGGTTCATTTTCTTACACTTTAAATGAGGGAAAATAATGGGAAATGATGCTGTCTGTGTTCTTTGCAAGATGGAATTAATTTACTTTATTATTAGCATTATATGAATAATTCCAAATTCTGATGTCTTTTCAATTTTATAGTCAGAGGTACCATTATAATTTCATAAAAATTGAAAGATACACAACTTGAAAATGAATGACATATCATTCACTCATACAAATTTCAAGACGATCATATCAAAGGAAAATTTTAAATGAAAAGCAAATAAAAATTTTAATTCCTGTAGTATCTAGGATGTAAGTTTAATTAACAAACATTTCTTGTGTAGTTAATTCTTAGCAGCTTTGGCAATCGCAATAGCACTGTCCTCTACTGGTTGTACCTAATTCATTCATGCTTAGTATATCAGTGGGAATTTTCTAATCCAAAACAATTGAATACCAGCCACTATATAAAAAATTAAATACAATCTGTGAACTTAATGCAAGGGCACCTATATTTTTTACAAGAAGGGACCATGAAAACATGCTCAACACTTATTCATGCTTTTAAAGGGAAGAATTGAGTCATCATACATTTTTCTCCCTATTTTTAATAATAAATTGGAGATTCTGAAGAAAGTCACAGAAAATAAGCCTTTATAATAGCTTCAACAAACCAATGATTTGCAGATTGGTACCATGGGGATGGATAAATTATTGACTTCAATTCGCAAAATCATGAGAAAGCTATTTTTTTTTAATTCTCACCTTTTAAATTCTAAGATAATAGGAGACAAATTATAATGTAATGGGATGATTTTGACTTATGATGAGATGGCTAATCACACTAATATTGGTAATATTGAAACATTCTTATATATCAGATTTAGCATCACAATTGGAGAATTTGTAATCTAATGTCAGATTTCAAAAATTATTTGGATCTGTTTGCTTAAAACCTAATCTTCCATTTCTGATACAAATGATAAATAGACAAAAATGAACAATTATTAAAACTAAAAGTCTGAGATCATAATGATACCTAATCAAGGAATTTAATATGAATTTATTAGACTTATTCATGTTTAAAAATGGAATATAATTGTTTCTATCCATCACTCAAACTTTCCGTTACGTCCATGAGTTCTACTTAGTTTCAGTTCCAAATTAAATTGTTATATATAATGATTAAAAAAAAATTAGTTCACTCATTCACGGTTTAATTTAATAATAGTGATAAAAATTATCCCACAGTAAAATAAAACTAACTGAAATTACTATTCTCAATTTCAGGATTTAACTTAAAATGTTCTTCCCCTTATAGTTTATGATTTTTACCAAAGTTTTTCAATAAAAAGAATATGTTATTTTACAAGCTTATGTATAGTTATACTACCAAATATTACATTAATAAATATACTTTGTTCGTCATCTATTAGGTTCTTAAACCAAAAATAAATAATATAATTGAATTATTACAGGAACTGGGAATTGTATAGGAATAGGAGGTTTACAGGTGTATCAGGAATTGAATGGGAATTAGTTAAAATTTTCTTATTTTCGTATCACTAATTTCAATTTTCATTATATTGTGACGAATTTCAAGTGAATTTTTCCCATGGAAAGCTGCCCATTTACAAGTTGCACGTTTTCAAGTTGCTATCAGAATGTCTCAGTCAGAAAGGCTCCATCAGAAGGGCCTCAGGATGAAGGGCCTCTGGCTGGAGGGCCTTTGGCTGAAGGGCAGGGGTATAACGCTATTTTTATACTTGTGAGTGCAAGGATACTGCCACACATTGGACTAATTAACACAGTGTAGACTTGTGCCAGTTTCTAGGAGTGTGATTGACTGATTCGCCTTACCTCTGATGTTATTAATTTCTGTGCTTCATCGTTTTACCCCTCTTGTTTGGGAGATGAAGAGTATTTCCCAAGAACATGTTTTATTTTCCGCTCGAGCTTGCCCCCTGAAGATACCATTGCCCTAGAGAGAAGGTCAGCGCAATAAGGCTGGAGGTGGAAAGAAGTGCCTGCTTGCGGTCAGAGCTGTTTTTTCCTTCAATGAAGAGTGATGTGTACTGAACTGTCATGAAAGCACGTTGGACTATTTCTGAAGGCTGAGTTTAACTAACTTGTGTATTACTTGTGATATTTCTTGTAACTGGACCACATCATTTAATTTGTGAATAATGTTGTGTAACCTTCACTACCAGTGCAAAGTTCTATTGTATTAATCTTTTGTTTTGTCACGTTTCACTTTACTCTTTTAATATATGCAAATTGTGAAATCATGTCCGGGTCGGATTTGCTAATTATTATTGTGTCGTATTGTATTTGAGGCTAATATTCTCGATACATTTCTTGCAGAGTTATTGTTTCATAAATATTTGGTCGTTTGTGTCGCTGGGCCTGTTGTCTTTCTAACAGCTGATTTCACAAAAATAATCGAATGCGGTGTACCGGTGGATGTCAGGTGGGTTTGACTTCATAACTACCTGGTATGTTGCAACAATATGAAAATTCTATAATGAATATAAGAGTAAATACATGACATTCTTAACTAATTTATTCTGAGAGTCATACTTAACTTTATCACATGAATTAGACAATGATAATAAAACCCTGTTTCAGCATCAACAAACTTATGCAATAAGTTCAACCCAAAAGTATACGATTGCTTAATTTTACTGACCTCCTATATCTAACCCCTAAATATTTAATATTTCATGCACAACTAGAAACATAGCACCTCATAAATAATTCCTACCTCAATTACATGAATTCAAATATCTTTCCTGATTCTCATAAATATAATCAATATATAAATAAATAAATTCAAGTTTATCCTAGGTGAAACTATTATTTATAGTTAATAATTACATATTTACAGTTTAATGTATTTCTTTATAATGTTCATGATAAGCAATAAAACAACGAATTTCCATTAACATCACATAACAAATGACTTACCAGTTTGATGATCTTAATAAGCATCCAATTGTTTGTTGAAGTTGTCATGAGCTTGAAAAACACTGGAGCTAGGCTGAGATAATTTTTTGGATTTTTTCGAGCTAGCTCACAAACTACATTCACGGCAGCAGACTGAACCCCTACATAAAAAAATCTTAAGTTAACAAAATCATAAGCAATCATTATAAAACAATAAGCAGTTTAATAAAGATGATAACCAACTACTGCTGGGTTTAAATTCAATAATTTGTTAGAGTTTGGCCCTTGATCTGATATTAAATAAAATATTGTCATTCACATGGACTTAAAATATTGATAAATACTAAAGTTTTAACACAGCAAAGAATATAACTATAACTATAAAATTCTGACTTTTCACAACAGCATGTATAGACAAACTTATAACAGTATTGAAGAAGAAAACAGTAATACCACAACTTTGCACAGTTCTTGGTTTTTCTACACAGTGAAAGACTTTGCCCATTCTTTTCTACAAACAGGGTTTTCCTGGAAACAACCCAAGAAACGATTCATGTCACTCATGTTATTGAAGTCAATCTTGCCAGGCAATTAGATTAGGAAGTCAAAGGTGATGATGATGTTTAAAATATTGTAATGTTTTTTTGTTGTTGGTTGTTTCCCTTGCTTGTAAAGGTAGACCTTTTGCGCCTTGTGAGTAACTTTTGTTTGTTGTAAAGAATTATGGGTGAATACAGTTTGTGTAATGGAGGAGAGAGTCCGAGAAGATCATCTTGAATCAAGGAATTAGACAATTGAATTAGACAATTTTGGGCAAAAGCTGTGATTGCCTTGAGCGGGACAGGAAGATCAACTCCCGCAGACAGTCAGCAAAAAACGGAGGAATGAGTGTGTCACAATATATCAGCACAAAAGGATTTCACTGATCATATATATTTTTATATCTGGTGGAAAATCTGTAAACTTGAGTATATAATGATATTTAATTATCTATTGAAAGCTAATTATTTATTGAAAGAATGGAGGATCAAATTGTTAGTTACAATTGGTATCCAGCATGGGGCTGTCTGAGGACAGGATCAATGCACCCAACAACTGCCAATTTACAATTTGCAAATTACTTCAGATCGACAAAGAACCAAGGACAAGGTACACTTAGATGCATGCATAACGTTTTATCTCTCTCATCGCTTCTTCTCAGTGATTCTCACTTTCAGATATAAAAATAAAATACCGAAACTCTATTAAATAAAATTTCAGCAGTTATCTCAATTTCAATCCTAACAAGTTCGTTTTCCTGCAAGAAGTAAAACAGTTTTAGCTGATACATAAATTGGACTGCACAAACAAATTTCTCTGGGGTTACAATACACCTAAAAAATTTATTGCTACGTTATATTTACTTGAAAAAACATAGTATGCTGTTTATATGCATGCTAATGATACAAAAGGGAAATTACAAAAAACTGGGAATTTTTATTGGATAGGTTGAAAGTAATGGCAATTTTAAAAAGTTTTATGGGTGAATAACGCAACCTTTCATTCAATGCCTGCTCCTTTCATAGTTGTTGTAGCTAAAAAATAAAATCTTCACTACGATGGTGATAAAGTAATTCTTAACCAAATACAATCAGAAATGAAGGTGAAATCAACCAACTTAAACTACAAATCTTGATTTCTATCTGTTCAAATCTGGAGCTTCACATAAAAGTGGGCTGGTATGAGGCTAGCTTCGTCACTTACAGGAAAATACACAGGTGTTTTTCCCCATTTGCACCCCTGCTGAATGAATGTTTGAAACAGAGTATAGCAATAATTTCTTATTGCTCAAAAAATATAACATTTACATGGAAAGAAGAGAGGAAACAAACAAATTTTGGTCCGTCAAGCCTGAAATACCCTTGCATTTAACAAAAATGAAATAGTCACCATAGTACTGGATTGAAAAGGTACTTGAAGCTAGATCTATCTAGAGTAGAAAAATGTGGGCTTGATCCTCAGTTAAGTTGACTTCATCAACAGATAATAAATTAGCAACTCTAAATTCTAAATTAGAAATTCCTAAGAAATTAGCAATTCTAGCTTGTAAATTTTTAAAAATTGAGAGAGATGTCACAGTATTCTTATACCAACCTGAATCAGGATCCTCAAGTTTTTCTTTGAGGCGTGGAAATGCAGGTCGCAAAGCATCAGGAAAGCGAAGAAAAACCTTATACATCATCAGCACAGCTTTTTTTCTGAGATAGGGTTTGGTTGATGCTAACTAAAATTGATATAACAGACAAAACATTTTAAATCTCATTGATTCATAACTTGAAATTAAACAAATTTACAGATTAGAGAAAGAACAACTTAATCATTAAATATAAGGCCCAGTATTATAATGTATAGTTAAATCTGATAGTTACATAACCTGAAGGTTAAAGTTATCTACAAGATAGCAGATTGGCCCGTATTATAAAGCTTTCCATGGTGATGGTCAGCTGTCTAGCACTTTAGCTAGAGGATGCTTTGCCTGAAAAGGTTTTCCATACATTCTCTGTCAGTCATTATACAGCAAGGATGCATCATTAATATTATTGTGTCAAAAATAACAATGTCTTAGCAGAAAGAAATGGAAGCTAAAAGGAATATTAACTTTACTGTGGAGGAGCAAATACTCTTGCTTTAGTTAGCGTAAGAGAAGAAGGCCATTTTAGAGAATAAGAAAAGCGACGCAGTTACATGGAAGCAGAAGGTATTTTTTCATATAAAAACTTAGCAGTTAGAATTTTAATGTGTAGATATTCGTTCCCTAATTGACAGGAAAACACTTGGAAATGCATTGGACAGAAATTCAATGCTCGAATGGGTACCACAAGGGAAAAGAGCAAGCTTCGTGCAAAATATGATGGAATAAAGAAAAATACGAAGATTATGGCACAACAGCAGGAAATGCTGAAAACACGTGGTAGGACCCTCGTTCGTCCTTCTAATCCCATATATGAAAGAGCTGTTCCATCAATTGGAATAAATGGTAAAGTTTTAACAAATAGCTTTGATAGCGATGCCCAGCTGCTATGTAAGTACTATTTTTTTACCATTACAAGTAATTTTAAACTATATCTATTATATATAGATGCTTCTCGGGATTCATTCATGTATCTAACTATATATATAGCTAGATAGATAGGTATATACATAGGATACTAATTCACAGGCTAAACCACAAGAGTCATTGACTTGAAATTTTTACGAAGTGTTGGCAATAATGTGTAACCGCCAGAAAAATTGCGATTTTGAACCTCAGTGCCATGGGTTCGATTCCAGAGGGCCCCAAAATCCCGATTTTTCCCATTTAAAAGCATTGCTTTGATTTTCGGGAATTTAAAAAAAATACTTCCTGGATAGGTAAAGTATCGAAACTCAAGGAGCCTATATGTATGGTCATGATCAATCAAAAACATAAATGACTTTTGCGGAACAAATTCTGGGTTCAATGCTAGGCTGATGCAAACATCTGCCGTTTAAAATACATTGAGGTAATTGTTCATTATTTTTTTTGATGCACTTATCGAAATGATAGGAAGTTCCTGCTTATATGGAAGATGTATATTAAGACTAGGGTTTAGAAAAAAAAATAGATAACTTCGTACTGTCTCTAGGTTCGATGCCAGAGCACATTAAAATTTCTCTCATCTATTATATATAGATGCTTCCCCAGATTCATTCATGTATCTAACTATATATCTATTATATATAGATGCTTCTCCGGATTCATTCATATATATAGGGATATAGGTTTATAGATAGGATACTAATTCACAGGCTAGACTACAAGCGCCATAGATTTGAAATTTTTACGACATAGTGGCCATAACGTGCAACCGGCAGAAAAATTGTGATTTTGAACCTCAGTGTCATGGGTTCGACTCCAGAGGGCCTCAGAGTCCTGATTTTTCCCGTTTTGATTTTCGGGAATTAAAAAAAAATACTTCCCGGATAAGTAGAGAATCAAAACTCAAGGAGCATATATGTATGGTCATGATCTATCGAAAACATAAATAACTTTTACGGAAAATATCCTTGGTTCGATGCTAGGACGATGCAAAAATCAGCAATTTAAAATACATTGAGGTAGTTTTACATTAGTTTTTTCTTGCACTTTTCGAAATGATAGGAAATTCTTGTGAAAATGGAAGATGTATATTAAGCATAGGTTTTTGAAAAAAATCTACATAAGAACGTACTGTTCCTGGGTTCGATGCCAGAGCACATTACAATTTTTCACATAAGGAATACATGTGAAAAGTAGGATGTCGTTTGAGGCAGTTGCATCGAAAATTTCTGCTTGAATTTACACACATAGTTAGAGATGGTGATGTTCTGTTGTGCTGCATAGTAACTATGACCTGAAAGACACAGGTTCGATGGCAGACGATAAAGTTGCAGCGAATTTTAAGAATATTTTTAATCCTTTTTTTTCTTTTGAGGACCGTACTTATATGATGCCGATAAGAAATTAGTGTTGTCGATCTGCTTGCAGTATGCATTGTATACTCGTATAGATAGATAGATAGATAGGAAACTAATTCACAGGCTAAACCACAAGCGTCATTGACTTGAAATTTTTACGATGCATTGGCCATAACGTGTAATCGACAAAAACATTGTGATTTTTAACCTCAGTGTCATGGGTTCGATTCCAGCAGGCCCCAAAATCCCGATTTTTCCCGTTTAAATGCATTGCTTTGATTTTCGGGAATTTTAAAAAAATACTTCCTGGATAGGTAAAGAATTGAAACTCAAGGAGCCTATATATATGGTCATGATCTATTGAAAACATAAATTACTTTTGCGGAACAAATTCTGGGTTCGATGCTAGGACGATGCAAATATCTGCCCTTTAAAACCCATTGAGGATGTTTTTTCATTATTTGTTTTGATGAACTTATCGAAATGATAGGAAGTTCTTGCTTAGATAGAAGAAGTACACTCCTGGCCAAAATGAACGCAGCACCGGCCGTAAGGATCGCTAGGGAGGTGCTGCGTTAATTTTGGCCAGGAGTGTACATTAAATTCGGCTTAATAAAATAATTTAGATAAGACCATGCTGTTCCTGGGTTCGATGCCAGAACACATTAAAATTTCTCACATAAGGAATATAAGGGTAAAGTAGGACGTTGTTTGAGGAAGTTGCAACCAATATTTCTGTTTGAAATTTTACACATAGTTAAAGATGGTGATTTTCTGTTGTGCTGAATAGAAAGTATCGCAGGAAGACCCGGGTTCGAAGCCCAGCGGAAAATATATCTCCCATTTAAAACACATAGAAGTAGTTTTCATTATTTTTTTTGATGCACTCATTGAAATAATAGGAAGTTCTTGCTTTGCTAGAAGATGTATATTAAGACTCAGTTTGAGAAAAAAAATTAGATAAGACCAAGGTGTTTCTGGGTTCGATGCCAGAGCACATTAAAATTTCTCACGTAAGGATTATATGTGAAAAGTAGGACCCAGTTGCACCCAATATATCTGCTTGAATTTTCACACATATTTAGAGATGGTGATCTTCTGTTAAGCTGCATAGTAAGTTAAGCAGGAAGACCCGGGTTCGATTCCAGACGATTAAATTGCAGCGAAGTTTAAGAATAATTTCAATCCTGTTTTTTTTTTTTTTAGGACTGTCCCGATATTATGCTGACATGAAATTAGTGTTTTCGATCTGCTTGCAGTATGCAAGCTACATTTTACTCGTAAAGTTATATTCTCACTCTCAGTAATAAATATGTACAATGTAAAGGTAATACTGCTATGCCAAACAACACTGATGAGAATACGGTAATTACTTCATAAATATTATTTCTGCCTTCACTATTTTGGTCATGAAGAATGAAATTAAAATTAAATTAAATTAATTAAATAATCATTATTCACTAGAATCAATTTCTTCATTACCTCATCAATAACAGTCAACAAAGTCAGCTCCTAAGTCGCAACGAAATTCACTTTCCTACCCATTCTACACATTCAACCAAACCATAATTCTCCATAATCTGTTATTCACTCCTCTCTTTCACTTGATTATTTTCATAACCTTCTCGTCCAAGTAAATAATCTTGAAGCTGATATACACCATTAACTATACTATAATACTTGGTGGTGATTCCAATCTCCATCATTCCTCCAGCAATCATCAAAATATTAAGACTTAAGGATTTTTGCGTGTGTTAGGAAAGGAAGGTGTTTCTTTAACCTCAAATAATTCATCCCACACTATCTAAGATAGAAGTTGAACAACCTAATAACTTGGAATCATTATATCTACTGTTCAATCTTTGAGCACAAAAGTCAACAAATTCGGACTCCGCAAATTTTAAAACCATCTCCAATCTAAATCTGATAATGCTTGAAATGCCTTCATGTTATTTCTAAGATATCTGAACTTCCAAACACAGAAGACTATTATTTTCATCTGATAACCACCAATC
Organism: Sympetrum striolatum; assembly: GCA_947579665.1. Classification (NCBI taxonomy): domain Eukaryota; kingdom Metazoa; phylum Arthropoda; class Insecta; order Odonata; family Libellulidae; genus Sympetrum; species Sympetrum striolatum. Next base: position 77,991,429 of record OX388348.1, on the reverse strand, counting down.
ACAGAAAAGATTTCATACTGTCTAGAATAGTTCATGGTATAGAATGTTAAAAAGTGTATCTATTCATTTGCAGGAGTATTAAAATATTGAAAGTGCACAATATACAGAAGATGCCTGTTGTTGATGGGAAAATATGGTATTTTCTACAATAAGATTCCTCTTTTCTCCATAAATCCTAGGCTTTTGTTGCTGATGCATTTATTTTTTCACCAAACTATTTTTACTGAAATAGCGTGAATTAACTAACCATTAATTTAAGTACTGCTTATAAGAGTATTTCTGAAGTACTGAAATTAACGGTAATGAAATACTTATTGCAGCTCCCAATAACTTACGATCATCAAGAAGGTTTTTTTTAGTGGCATAAAGTATATCCACCCTTACTGTATACTGTAATAACAAAAACATATTTGATGGAAACAGAAAAACCCCAACAGCACCCATTTTAATAATTATCATTATTGACGACACACACAACCATTCTCTCACTGGGACTCAAACCAAGTTTATTGGTGTTATAGCACTATCCACTCCACCTCCGTGAGCAGAAACATAAATGTACAATATTGCAAAATACAAAATATAAAACCATGGAGACTATTTTGATACATTTTCTTAAATAACAAATGAGAAAAGCATGGTAACCAAGCAATTGCAAACACTTACTAATGTCATAATGTCATTTGCCAAGTCTCTGGCAAGGTCTGGGCCAATGAAGCATGCTAGACCTGATAGGGCAACTCCTGCATCGTACTGGCCCTGACTGTTTAAATCCTTGCGTATCATGTTTGTAGTCAGCATTAACAACTGCAAGAGAACAGAAAGACATGGATAAGTAGCTATAATAAAAGCAAATGAGTAAAACGAGACATGGTATGAAATGGGAGCGATTAGAATCATGATTTTAGAACTGAAATGGATTTTTAGCAGGATTTTCTTTACATTTTATTACCACCAAAATAGTACCTGTATTTTCTAGGTTAGATAGTTATAACAGCAAGATAAGGGCATAAAGAAGGAATAAAAAGATAAAAAATATTACTTATTTTAAATTAAGGGAATAATATACATGGCAAAAATTGTCCACTGACAGAATGTTATATTTATTAATCCACTCTAACTCTAATCAACTCAATGTTAACTAAAAATTTCATTTTTAAATTTCTCACATCTACAGCGACAGTAGTTATTCTGTAATTAATGAATACCATTACTGAAATGTTGGTGGATTTGTCACTTGTGAATTTTGTCTCAATGTATACCACTTTATTAAATTTGGCTAAAAGAGATGTTAATTGTCATTTTAACAACTGATTGTGAATAATTTAGACAAAAATACTTGTATATAAGTTAAGATACATATCCTACTTCCAAACCAATTTCTATGCTAATCAAGATGAATACCAAAGCATATAACACACACATTTAAGGTTCTAAGCTTAACCCACTCAATTCAGATGCCTCGAATTCAATGCATCCACATGGCATGTACCAAATTTCCCAGCATTGACGATGAAGTTTTTTTAGCTGAAACAAGTCTCTCAAAATTACAGTGCGTCTTCAACACCAAAGGTTGCCTTTTACTTAAATCAATGCTAATACAATAATAATGCCAATCAATAATAATGGAAGGTTATCTGCTCTATACGGTAACCTAAAAATTACATATAAACTCAGAGAATCAATCATACAAAGTCAAAATCAATAAAAAAAGTGTCATAAAAATTAAAAATATAAATGCAATCAAATAGGCTAATGAAATAAGGATTACGGAATATGCTGTAACAGCAAAAATTGCATAATTTTAATGTAGTGAATTGAGTAGGGAAACAGAAATCGATTCCTGGTACTAATGTTACTGAAATGGATTGGTTGTAAAACTATCTTACCATTTAATCCAAATAAAACATTCTTCCCAAAATTTTGCTTCAAAAACTGGGGTGAATCCTATTCTGACAGGAAATACAGTGTTGCAGGATAGCATAACCCCAAAACCCCTGCTGAACTATCCCGTGATTTCAAGGTATATTTACCATTTTATCCAAAAAATTCATTTATTCTTCATTTTAATCCAAATAAATTTCAATGTTTATTACTTACCAGTTGATGAAGGCTAAGAGGGTTAACACATATTACATACCAATGCTGTATTAAGCAAAGATAAAAGAAGTGGATAACATATAACTATTGATAATGACTTAAATTAATCTAAAGACTAAACATCAATTCTTTGGCATTAAATTTACTTTTGTCTCATGATAATATTGCCCCTTAAGATATATTCATAACAGTTGTAGCCTCATCTTACTTCTAATACCTTAGCAATAGCACACCTATCACTTGCAACCAAACTTAAAATTCAGACTTTAAGTGATGAGCTTAAAACCCGTTCAGAAATCTAACAATAATAAGATAAAATTATATATATTAACCGTTCAATAAAATAATAAAACTCAAACCAAGAACAGAAGATTAAAACAGGAAAAAGCATGGCATCTTAACTAAGGAGGTATCAACAGTTCTAAATAATTGAAATAGATTAATGTAGAAACCAAAAACATTTATGAAAATAAAATTAACAAATTGGACGTCTATCAAACTTATAAACTACATAATTAATAAAGTAATATTACAAATTTTCTGGCATTACAACATTTAAATGGTATATTTCTCAAATTATGATCTATAAACCAATGAACAGATGGAAGTTATCTTACATAACCAGATATTGTATTCTGTTTTACCAATTGACTAAAATGTTGGTCATTTTCCACAGAGAATCATCTCTATAAACACACAGGTTGGTTAGAAAAACCGGAGATAAGAAAATATGCTAGATTTACCAGAGGCATGCAATTGACACAATATTGGTAATGATGTAGTACTTAGTGAAAGAATGCAAGCTCCAATGTGTGAGGTTACACCGAGCTTGACAAGCTTACCTCATTGCAAAACACAGAGAGAAAATAATGGAAAACCTCATCGGCACTGAAAATATTTCTCAATGGGAAAACAATAAGAGGACATTGAAAATTACCAACATTTATGTTATTAACTTGATCAAAACACCATTTATTTTATAAACTACTATAAAGGAACGAACAAATTTATCAATGACTCCTTAACAATTTGTGAAAAATATAACTAATAAATGCTTCACTAACAATAAAACTTAAAAAAACTGCACCAAAATCGAATCAAATCCATAAAATAAAATAACCATACAGGTAGAGAACAATATGTTCTATTCTTACCTCAGTATCTTGGTGAAAACTTTGAGATGCTGATAAGTAACCGATCCGTTTATGCGTGAACTTTGGTGAAGACATCACTTCGATAATGTTGAAACCAGCCCAACTTATGTCATACCCGAGCATTTGAAGCTGAAAATTATGAAAATTCTTAAGCAAAGAGAAAACTAGTGCTTAAAATAAATACGAAAAATCTGGATCAAATCGATAATAGGACTACCGAGAGAGAAATTAATTAAAAATTTTCGGCAAAAAAGAGTTGCCGCAGAATTATTTTTAACACTTTTCTTTGGACATCGGTAAAATTTTTACGATTATCAAAAAATCTCAATATAATGAATAATTAATGATAAATCCGATGCGATGATAAAATAAAAAAAAACTAAGTTACGTAAATGAAGGCGACAACCTAGTGCACCATTCATGTCCACCATTACTATCACGATTGATATAAACATCATAAAACCACTATTTGCTCCACAGATGATCTAATTCTATCTACATAAAATACGGTGTAAAGATAAACTTCTTATGAAGAAACATAACTCACGTATGTTAATTTAGCTACAGCATTAGCTTTGACCGAAATATTGTCTTGCCTCAGTTCCAACTTAATTTCTTCTATGCACTGTGCTATGTATTTCGCCTGAAATAAAATAACGTATTCTTTAATAACAGACTTATTCTGAAATAATGTAACTGCTTAATGACAACTGATGAAGTATGTCGCCGAATCATTCATGTCAAAACAAATCGCTATAACAAATTGGTACATCTTAAGCACTCAAAAATACACTTACTTCATTATCCTTGTTGTTACGAATACCCCGAACTAAGTCAGTCAAGTTCTTATCGAACATTCGCTCTAAATTTCCTTTTACTTTACGGAGAGCCATTTTAGAATTTAGATATTTTCACAGCGAATGACAGCACATAACAACTACGGGCTAAGTTCAATAAATTACAATATTGTCTGCCAGGAAAGGGCAATGTCCAAAGAAAAAAAATTTTCTGGTCATCTCATCTTCAACATAGTCAATCACAGACACCGGAATAATCCTCCTGCTGTTTCTTGGAGGTCATGTGACAGATTACGTTGACATCGTGAAAAGATCCCATAATGCCCGATCTTCGAAAGAACTCTAAACGAAATGCGGTTCAGAGATTCAAGTTGATGGAAGGAGGGATATTCGGGTTCTCAGCAGTAGAGTCCTTTAGTCCGTGATCTTTTTGTAACTTTATATGGCTATTAATCGGTCGCGATAATAATTTACTGACTTCGAAAGTTTGAGTTATGTGGCATTACATTCAATGCCCATTAAACCATATGGTATATATATTCTGGGCTTCATTTATCGTAATTCGGACTTCTATATGTCACTCTAGTTACTCCAATTCTCGAATATTGTTCTATAGTTTGGACTTTAGACTTAGGCGTAGAGAGAGTTCAAAATAAATTTCTTAGATTTGTGGCCTTCAAGGCTGGAATTGATGAAAGGGAAATAGGAAAGTACGAAAAGATATTGAAACTACTCAATATCCACACTCTCTCTGCACGTAGGAAACAAATGGGAATAATATTCTTACCCTCATTATTAAATAATCATATAATTATCTTTTATCTTTAATTAATCTAAGGGTTCCAACTGTTCAATCAAGATATTTCATTACCTATTTCACATTCCATATGCATGTACAAATTATATGTATCACCTACCAATGTTTCGAATAATGAGAGATAAGCCTTTGTTAATCAATTGATATTTTTCGTGTATCACAAAATGTATTCAAAAATTTTGTTCATCAAAATGTGTAACTTTTAATTGTTTTTTTTCTTTTTCATTAACAAAATGTAATTATCTGACTATTGCAATATTTTCTAAAAGGACATTTGTCCGTTTAATAAATATTATTATTATTATAAAATCCTTCAAAGCAGGCTACTCCAAGCCAATTTTAGCCTAACGAATTGCAATATTCTAGCAGTTAAAACCTTAACTATTATGATTCAACAATCACTTTGGTTGTTCATGAGAATTTTTTGTTTACAACTTCAAACCTTCCCGGAATGTTTCGTTTATTTCATCGTTGTTCTCGCAATTCAATAAAAAGCAATATTCCACGACTGAAATTAAAGTATTCATTCAATTTCCTTTCTTTTGGTACTTGTCTCGACTTCTTTTACTAATTTAATTTTGAAAAAGAAACAAACCCTGCATGCGATAAAAATTGCTTGCGTGCAAACCTTTTATAATGCAGACCTCTTACCGACCCTATGGTACCGACGCGTCGCAACGGCGCTACTTCATGCGATATCAAGGCGGTTGGCAACATATTCAATACGTAATTGGATACAAAAGAGAGGCAGCCGTTAGAATGCAAGCAAGAACATTGTACATACATTGTTTCATAATCGTATAAGCAACTCAGTAAATTCTAATTGGGATTTGTCTCTCATAAACTCTAGCTGACAAGTGCGGCTAAAAGTTGGTTAATTTGATTAGTTAATTTTCTGCATTCAGTCAGATGAGAAACTCCTTTTTTACTTATTAGATTGGGTAAAAAGTGAAATTTTACCTTGGATTGTACTACACTGGGACAGGAAAGATAATATTTGGTAGCTCCGTGCTTTATATTCGCCGCTTTTGGAAGACACCAACGTCTTTAGTTTGCGCAACATCTTTAGTTTACATATGCTTTTCACCAGGAAAGCATCAAATATTATTATGGCTTACATAAAATCAAAAATTCTTATAGCTTTATAAAAAGCAGCAGTATTTTGGATGCTTTATAGCTGTTTACTATATTATTTATAAATGAAAAATAATTGAGTTTGGGAACTTTGATGTCAAGGGTAACAAGGTAAAGAGCACATGTTACTGTCGATTAAATTTCAAAATATAATATTAGTAATGAGTCAGGATGACATATTCTTTATATCAAACGATTTTCTAGGCTTTAGATTTAATGCTATATTTTATTGCGATGGAATGATGAATTTTATAGCGAACAAATTCGAAATAAAAGTAAATCCGAAATGGTTTAGTTGGTAGCATTTGTAGAGAATTCAACGTTTAGTTTTTGTTATTTTAAAACCTGGCGTCAATAGTTTTGTATGTTTTGACAGGTATCACTACAGATGTGAACTGTTGTTTTCATTTTTCAAAGCTCATCTCATTGTCAGAGGCAGTCTTTTACCGGTTGTCGTAGACTCCGTTGGAGCGGAAATACGTATAGCTCGTGAGTTATCATTTTTGATGGATTTTGGCGTTTTGTAGTTTGTACATTATAACACGACCATCAGCAGCCGCCTCACTTTATCATTTGTGTCAATGATTTCTCGGTATGATTCGTTGACCAATTATTTGAAATTTTAAAGTTAGAGATATTTTAGCTGAAATATGTCCATGTTTCTGTCTTACTACTAAGACTAGTAGTAAGTAAGTAAGTAGTAAGACTACTTGTTAGTAGTAAGACTACTTGTGGTGCCTCTATACTTGTGCCCGCTATGGATTCATGTGCACAGTCTGCAACTCCTTTCAAGTTCCATCTCAGTAATTTAATGAAGATCATAGCCAACGCGTTGTTATGACGATTTTTATCCGTATAAACAGAATAATTCTTAGCAACTTGTGGTATTTATCTACGTAGTATCAAGGAATAGCCATGGATGAAATGAAGTCAGTAGTGTTGGAGGTGAAAGAAGGTAAATAGAATTTAATGCTGTGTTTGAGCTCATTTTTTAAGAAACTTAATCCACAATTTCTCTTACATTAGGTCGATGGTTTGAAAATTTTGCCGATGACATAATTATTGTTGCTAATTTGGATGGAGTTACTTCCAAAACTTTACCAACCCGGGCAACTAAAGACGGAAATGTGTACTTTAACAATGAATTAGTCTGGGAAATGCAAAAGAAATACCTTCGAAGGTAACGAAATAAATTGTAATAAATCTTTGACTGATTAAAATGTCATAATTCTTAATAAATTATTTACATTTTTTTAGGATGAAAATTTCCTCTTCTGCATTGAAGGTAGAATGTTTCTCTGTTAGAAACCTCGACAAAAGATTCCGTATAGGATATACGTCTCTCAAGCTAAAATCTATCAAGGAAGCCCGAAATGGGTTGGAGGTAATTTACGTTAGTAAATAAATTTTGGAGATGCATTGTTTTTATCTAATTTGACCGCTTTTTTATATTTATCGAACACTTGAGTGTAATGTATGATGTATTTGCATCAAATCTTTATTTAATACCACTCTGTCCTGTGTAATATGCCTAGAATAAGCGATCAAGCTATTTTAATTGTGTCAGCTTATTTATGTGTATTATCTATTTGTATTTGATCTTTCTCCAATTAGTAATCGTTATTTGCATTAATATAGATAAAAGGAGAATGGATAAAGCTCTTGGGTGTAGCAGTTGCTAATAAACAAAGTATTCCATCTGTGTTCCTGAAGTTTTACCTTCGAGAATCAGTCATCAGTAAAGAATCTGTAAGTATTATTGAAAATTTAACATTGCCCAAGAAAAAACTGGTAAGCTTTCCTTCTTAAACTTCTTTGAAACAAGAAAATTAAATTATGAGTTACCTGGTTTTCATTTTTCAAATAAAGGAAAAATGGAAAAGAAATTCCTAAGAATATTTAAGCTATTTAGTTATTTTGTATGTACCATTCATTGGAAAACACTTTTTAATGAACTTTTTCAAAAGACCCTTTTAATTATTCATTTAGCCATGCATCTCTTGAAAGTTACTTTTGAAGTTATGTTTGGAGGGAAACAATCTATCTAAGAATAATCTTAGATGAGAAATTAATTTCAGTGAACAAAAAATATGAGAATCGAAAAGGCCCTGTCCTTTTGTATCTTTTTAAATCCTTAAAAACATGTGATTTAATGATTGCTCAAATGTTTAAAATATTTGCCATAAAATTTAAGAAATATATTAAATTTAATAGACACAACTTTCATTTAAAGTCTATATAAAAACTTATTAGAAAGAAGAGCATATAAAGAATGTTTAGTGTACATTATAATAAACTTTCAGCTGTTAACTTTCTTTTTCTCCATGTCTTGCTCATTAGAAAATCACATCACCAGTTACAACAGAGCTGATTCCAACATTGACCAGTGAGAAAGGACTCATCCAGATTGGTCCAGTGGATGCTCTAACTGAATGCTTCATCCTTGGCTTGAAACTTACCAAGATGAAGAATCTTAACGTGGTATGTTTTAGCAGCAAAGACAACAGAAGTAAAAAGGCTCTTCTAATTTTTCTCCTTTTCTAAATATCGAACTTTATTATCTTTTGTGCTTTGACGAGTGTTCACATGCTTCTTAACTCATAACTTAAATCCTCATGCTTCCAAAACATTTTACATTACAATATTTACAAAAATGGTAAAAGCGTCTGTTGCACAAAGGACATTACCTTCTTTATGCTGATTGGCTCTTTCAAAGGCATTTACTTTGTTCCTCGGTATTTAGAATGTTATGCTCACAGTATACTTCTTGGTACTTGCTTGACTTTGAAAGGTCAGAAACTCCAGTTCAAATTCACCACCAGATCCAATATTATCATACTGGAATTTTAACAAGGGTAAACCTTTGAAGTAAATGAAATTAATCATGCCCATTCTGTCCTCAGTGCGGACAGGTAAAGAATAGCACATAGAATAACTTTGTATAACTCGTTTAATATTTGACGGCTGACTCACTTCTTGGTTTCGGTGCTGCAATGTGTGCTCAGACTTTTGATAGCCTTGAAGCCAAAACAAAGTGCTATTTGGAACTACTCCTGTGAAAATGATTGCTGGATGTGATTAGTCTGTTTTCGTTTTATTATTCATGTTTAACCAAGTAGGGTGGAGATTTTGCAATCATGAATTTTACGTATTTCACTTAAAATATGCATATTTTTCATTTATCGTCGTTTTTCGTTATTGCAAAAATATCAGATCTCTACTAATGGTGCATTCCCTCTCCCCTGCTTACTCATTGTTGTTACAATCAGCCTAAGTATCTTCATTCCCATTGATCATTCATCAATGCCTCTGGATTTTATGTTAATTTTGAACATCAATGTACTTGTGAGTTAATCACATGTTATGTAATATCAAAATTGCAAAGGTGAATTTATTTTGACTCACGATTTACCCTATTTATTGTTGTACATCATACATTTGCATATAACACTCATCATCATTTTAAGTAGAAAGCTTTTTATTTAACGGATTAAATTCAGTATGAAAGGATTGGAAATCCTATATGTAACTTTAGGCAAATTTATTAATAATGGTAGCGTCTAAAATGAGGAGTTAATTTAAAATGCAGAAAGAAAATGCGAGAGGATAGATAAAATGAATGATTTGAAAAATTACTTTATGCTTATAACATGTTGATAGAATTTAAGTCCCACATTTTGTTGAAATAGCATGTGTGTTATGTTCTGATAATTACAGTATTTAATTTAGATTTTGTACTTAAGGGCTGACCTATGGAAGAGTTCTTTGTACTTTCACTTTTACCAATATACTGTATTTACTCAAATATAACGTGCACCCTTGTGGGTATTTTTGGATCAGAAATCAGGGTGGTCGTTAGAATTGATGGCACACTAGATTCAGGCACAATACTACTTGTTCACATGTCCCATAACGCAGGGCCAGCCGCGTCCTTGAATATTGTGGTTCCATATACATTTTCAAACATTCCACCAATTCACTATCGATGTTTTCAGTGTAAGAGCTCCTACAGACTGCACTGTAGGCCAATTTTTTTAAATTGAAAGGGAACTGACTTGTCCATCTTACTTTTTATATAACCATTATGGGATTTGTTAACATGCACACTTCCATAGGACTTTTGACATAGTACCAGTATTTTTTAACAGTGTATACACTTACATACACATATAGAATCATATACGTGTATATTAAACATATGTAGGGTGCTGTGAATGGCTTGACCATTTGTCTTAATGTACGCATTATGTTTCTGGGCAAATGATTTTTCAATATCCAACACTCAAATTTGTTTATATCATTGATTTTCTTAATATTTGTCCATTGCAGGTCATTGAACCATCTGTTATTTTCAAAATATTATATAAAAAACTGACTTTTGTGACATTATCCATTGAAATACATATAAAGTGAGATTTAAGGAAGATGTTCAAACTATATTGAAATGTTTTCTAATAAAATTATCTATTCAGAGGTGATTTAATTGTATAAGATTTTATAATATTCTCTATCATAAAAATAATTTTTAGTTGGTTTATTGTGTTTACAAGATTACTTTGATATTTTTCAGCTTTGCCCTGAAGGTTTCGTTAGTGAAGGAGGATTTTCCTTCCTTTACACCCTTTTTGGATTTGATGTGAAAACTGAGGCTTTTAAAGACCTTTCCATGCATTCTCTTCAAGAAAAAATAGTGATCAAACTAAGGACTACAATTGCATTCCTCAAGTCATTTTTAGATAGCAGTCCTTCCCTTACCATTAAGCTAATGAGTAAGGATATGATGTTAGGATACTCAAAAGCTGATTTGAGGATACTTGTTCCTGAAAATGGGACTTCTGGCCTTCCGAGATCAGTTGAGAACAGTCTAAAACTCTTCTCTCCTATAAATTCAACGAAAAACAATGAGCCTTTCATCAGCCTATTGATGTCCTTGGTTATCTTTGATGAAGATGAAATTTCTTCTGCTGCAGCTGCGTCTTTAATGTCCCAAAAAGGAGATTTCAATTTAGAATACTTAATCTCTTCGAAGAAAGATAAGGAGGCAATAGAGGTTTCAAAAGGTTCCTTTCCATCCCCAGCCGCACAGGTTGACAGGAATGATGAATGTGTTACTATTCAAGCTGGGAATAACAAGAAATCTTCAGCAAAATACAGTATGTTGCTTGTAAACTTCTTTTCATAATTATATCTCTGTTATAAAATTCATTTTTTAATTACATTTTCTAATTGACAAAGTAGCAGATTTAAATATTTTTGTTATTAACTTTACTTTTTGAGCCTATTTGGAATTTATTAATAATTGAGAACTTAATAGAGGATGTTGATGTTATGATGTTGCTTGTGAAAGAGCTTCATATTACTTCCCTCTTGACCAAAAGTTCAAAACAGTGGTATTTTGGACTATCTCTCAAATGTTTTACATGTACTGTATTCAAACAGTATTTCAAATTAAATGTGTGATCTGTCGATATGATACTGTCACTCTGTGGATTTCTATAATGGAAGAAATGAAAACACTTTGTAATAATTCTGTGATCTATTAGACCAGGGTTTCCCAATTTTTTCTGTAATGGAACACTTCGCAAAGCTGGGAAGTTTAATGGAACACTTAGCTTATTTCAATTACTACTAATTATTTATTTAGTAATTATATTTAAATATAAAACTATAATATTTTAACATAAACATAAAAATATGAATAAATAAAGCATTTAATGACTTTTGTTCTCCAATTCTCCGTTAAGACTACAAATAGCCGCAGAACACCTATTCAGGTTCAGCAACACCGGTGTTCCACAGAACATAGTTTGGGAAACTCTGTATTAGACTAATAAACATTCTCATAACTGATTTACAGAATATTTTTGCAAAAAGTGAGCAATTGTTCAAAATGTTGTTTCAAGTTGAAAAGTAATCATAGGATTTTCTGATGCAATGTACAGAAAATTTAGTCCCATTTCATGTAGATAATGGGAAATTTGTTGCTTTTCACAAGTATGACAATGAAATCAGAAATCTGTAGATAATTTAATAGTTATAACATCTCATATGTTAATATTTTGAATAAGTTTGTGCTTTATTTTATTTGAACCAAATATGATAGAAGCAATAACCTCAAAGGAGGAGCAATTCTGGAATGATGATATATTTTTTATAAACTCAAATGTTGCTTTTTATTATTTTTCAAGAGTTATTTCTAAATTTTTCCTACTCTTTATTTATTTTTCATTGCTGAAACATTATTTTCTTTTATTGCAAAGGGAAGGCAAGTAACAAGCCATATGTTGACGTTGCTGCAATTTATAAAGTTGTGGAAGAATTGGAAGATTGGAAGGAAATGCAGAAAGAACTCTTCATTGACAAGGTAAATTTTGTAATGCCTAGTCTAAGATCTCTTTTTTTCCAAATTGTTTTAATTGAGAATGTGCCTTTACTTTGTCTTTGATTTCAAAGAGTTATATATTTTGCCTCCCAATATGATGTGCCATGTATTGATCAATATCACATATTGGTCGATCTCAGGTATAAGTCAGTCACAAACTTTTTCTAATTTAGAAAATATATCATAGAAAATTTAGCAATTTATATTTATTATAACAGAAAAAGAACATGTCAATGTTCTTGTGAAATTTGAGAATCAAAAGTTTTAAGGTTTGCAACCTAGAAAAGAAAAATATTTCCCTGGAAAGCTCAGGGAATTCTGTATTGGACACCCAATGAAAATTAACCTGAAATTAACCATTGATAAAAATGGAATATGTGCCAGATAATGATTTGTTTTGTCATATAATAGATTACAGAAATTCAAGAGTGTTCGTCTATTGTTAATGTTATATCTTCTCACTAAATTGGTGATTCGCTGTATGTGAAGCGATAATAAATAAATAAATAGTAATGGAGATCTTGCGCTTGAAGCTTCCGTTTCTTTTTATGACATCACCTGATTTCCTAGGCTAGAAAGGAAGGAGGAGCTGTGGGATGAGAAAAAGTTGTAGTGTTGAAACATTAGTTACCAGCCCATTAAAACTTGTTGTCCCATAGGTCTCTTGCATCCATGCATATCACTTTTGCCAAGAGTATGATTGTGTCTTGTGTTGATTTTTGCTTCTGAAGATGCCACGGCTTATTTTGTGAGGGTATTAATGTTTACTTCTGTCACTGATGTGATTATGGAATTTCAACTCATGAAAATAATCATTTGATTTTCTATAAGCTATTATGGCTGCAAGTACTCTCTTGCTTATCATTGATCACTGATATGTAATTTAATTTGACCCAGATGAAACATAAAGAGAAGAAACATTTGGATCTCCTTTCTGAAGAGTGGAACATCAAAAGGGAACGCTTGGAAAACAACCTCACTAAGGTTATCAGTCAAAATGAGGTTCTTATGACTTCTCTGAAAGAAGCCCTTACTGATCTTCAAGAGAGAAAGAACAAAGTAGAAGAAAAAGATAAGCTGGTACTTATCCTAGGATGTTGAGGAAGATTCCCTGAAAGACTTTTTATAAAATCCAATGCATTTTATTTTACAGTTGAAATTTCTCAAAGATGATTTGGAACGGAGTTACAACCAAAAGCTACATGATTTGCAAGCTACTTCAAAAAGAATGGAAGATGATTATAAACACAAGGTAATTATAATTGAGAATCACAGGAATGTTTATTCATTCTAGAAAAGGAAACTGTTGATTCACAGTTTCATGCATTTTATACACAGTACAGACATTCCCTATAGTACGAACACATTATGGTCGTCACTTCTGGTCATAAGTTGAATTGGTCGGGTTTATGATATGAGGTATAGCATAACATGCCAACTGTGGAGGTAGATTTCTGGCTTTATGCCAAAGAAGAACTGACCTTTGTTGTTAATTTTAATGATTTTATCAATGCACATATCTTTATTTATTCTATTAATTAGATCCTTTTTATTTTTAAAACAATCAGAAGGCAGAGGAAAATTGACCAGGCTATGTACCAAAAATGAAATGTTTATAAATTATTGTTTGACATGAATTTGTATGAATAAAATTAGTACTGGTTGTAGGTTTTCTGTAAATGTCAAATCTCAGATTTGTACCATCCCTAATGATTAGAATGTCAAGAAAAGGAAGTTTGTGTTCCAACTCAAGTTCATATGTAAAATTAATTGAAGGAAAATCATTGTTTAACTTGTCTATATTTTCAATAAAAACCTATTTAAATTACTAGACCCTTGATTCCACTTCCCGTTCTTCGCTTGTTGTTTCCCTCTTGTTACTTAGTACTTTATCCTTGTCGGCGTTGCAGGTCCTTTCCAGGCTTTGAAGATGCTTCCAATGGGAGCAAAATATGTGTATCGCCATAGCATTTACGTTCTTTGATGGTTTTTGGTGCTTTTTTATTCTATTAATAACTTAGTATTCTAGTAATAGTATTCTAGTAATAACTATTAATATTTTTCCTTGAGCTGAAAATTAGCCGCGATGGGTTTCTCAAAGAGGTATGCAATACTGAAATTTTTAAAACTAAAAAAAGGCACCAATTTCTGTTCGGTTTTATGTGGAATCACCCATAGTGACTCATAATCAATTTATGTCATTGTGACATTGAGTATGAATAGTGCTGAAAATTTAAAGGTGGAGTTGCTAGTGTAACATAAAGAATTTCACAACTCTGTTTGCCAGCATAGCTAACACTTTCCCAGGACTATGAAAAATATCAACTGTAAATTGGTTTTTGACCTTCTTTAGAAACATTTGATACCTGTAGTTCCATCCAAGTATCATTTCTGTTCTGTTGTGGTGTTGTTTCAGTAAGATATTGCATGGTGACAAATGTATGTTTGTGGGGAGATATCACAGATCTAAATTTTCAGTACGTCTCACCTCCCCTTCATTCTTCTTATGTATAACCATGAGATCATTTTTAGACCACTCAAGGAGTCTGTTGATAGCAAGAACTTGACCACATTCAATGAGGTGAAAACAGCGTTAGATGCATGGCTGGACGAAAAGAAATCTCTTGGAATGAGGAAGCCCAAGGGTATTTCTATTGGTCTTGATGAATAGCAATCCCAAGTTTTCATTTGTATTCTTATTTTGTTGGTTAGGAGGATTTTAGGATACTCTTTAACTCACTCGTAGATGTGAATGTTAGAAATTGAGGTAAAAATTAGTTAAGGAATCATTTGTTATGGACTGAAAATTTTCCTGTCTACCCATATTTTCAGGTTGAATTATTGGAAAGGCAGAACAGGGAGCAAGAATTAAAGTCTCTTGATGTAGAGCGGGAGAATATAGTTCTCAAAGAAAAGGTTAAAGAATTGGAAGAAGAAATCAATAAGATTATAAAAAGCTCTCTCACGAAAGATCAAACTGCTTCGTTATTAACTGAGGTGGTAAGTTGTATTCCTTTTATTTATTTATTCATTCTTTGACTGGAGTCTGATGGTAGTTTCAACCAATAACCCTTTCAGTACAAACACAAGCTACAATCCTTAATAATTGTCTTTAATATATTTACATTTTAACATGTCATATTTACAAAAATACATACAGCCATATATTTATAATAAGGCTATTAAAAGTACCCTTAAAAATATTTTGATATTTACTCAATTGCATTTACTTTTATGTAATGTTATAGGTTTCTCACCTTGATTAGTTTAAAGCATCATATTGCTTATTATATAGAAATTCACACAATTTACTTTATTATTTTGCAAAGCATCCCAACAACTCTCTCCATACTCCTTTTTTTTTTGGTAGACGACTTCTTCAGGAAATAATCCACTCCTTAATCTATTAACGCATATACATACAATGTACTTTTTTTGTACGTAGGTGCAAGATTTAAGATTTATTTTAATGAAAATCATCATTTAATAAATAGTTAATATTTCTGTCTTGCTTTCTTTCAGAAATCCATACAAGAAAAGCTGGATATTTCAGAAAAGTCAAAGACATTCTTTAAGCAGCAGTGGGCTAAGGCTGTGCGTGAAATTCACAAATTGAAGACTGATAATCAAGAATCTCTCCAATTATGGATAAAAAACAATAAGGAAGAGTTGAAACAATTGGGGTAATTATAATCTTGGCCATAAGAAGACGATGATTTATGATAGTTAATCCTAATGTCAGACAGAAGTACATTTCTTCAAGTGCATTAAATACAGCACCAGTAGCTGTACGTAGTTGCAAATTTATGGGATTGGTCTCTTGTTCCCAATAATGTCTGATGATGGTCCTAGTCGCACCTGTCTGAAGCATTTCATACAGTCTTCCTTCAATTAACTCGTCAACACAAACACTCCCCGATTCTGGATTAATAGTCCCTGCAATGATTCCATTCTATGAGGCATGGTAGTCCCAGGTTGACGTTTGCCACATCCCATTTACTGACTGCAGTTTACTGTCTGCACTGGTTCCTCTTCTGAGGCTTGTTGAATTTGCTCATAAGATGCCCCAGTTTGCCTCATTTCCAACATCTTGGACAAAATGTCCTATGGCTCCTTATCTGCTCCAATATTGCCTTCCTTGATGCTATCATCTGTCACCATTCATACCTTATCTTGGCTGCATGATGCTTGTTTGGTGGTTTGGAACTCCAGCTCTGTTCCTAAAACATCACTTACAAGTCAGATCAATGTCAAGAATTGCTATGGGACCTTTTTTACTTAGACAGAAAGATAGAAATGAGTGTCATGGGTTTCTTCCACATATGCCTTGGTTTGAAAGAAAATAGGCTACAAAGATGTACTGTTCAAATATTAATTTAAGCTTTAGGCGTAAATCCACATTTCTTAACGCAAATTAAATCCTTATTGACATAATATACTTAATTTTCAACCAAAAATCTCTATTTCTTTACATGAAAATTAAACATTTTAGTTGATATTTATTACTTTTTCTAGAAAAATCCTGCCATTCACACCAGAAAATTTATTATATTGATGGAAATTTCCTTAATATTTTAGCAAAGATTACAATTTCGTATTGCAAAATGTAATCATTTTCGGTGTAATCTGTGTAATTTTCAACCAAAAATCTTAATTTCTTAACATGAAAACCCCGTTCAACTCCCACCCTTCAAAGCCATGCCACCTCTCACTTCCGATATGCTAATCGAGGGGACCAAGAAAAAATGTTTTTCTAGCAATGATGCTAATTTTTAAGAAAAAAGAATCGGATAAACTATGTAAGAATGAAAAAGATTTTATTTGAAACATCATAACAAAGTAATATTACAATTGATGGCCACTTGCAGGTATGTACTTGCATCCTGTAGTTTATTTTTAGCCCAAAAATATCGTCATTCCATTCAATTTGCATTAATTGTATCCCAAAATGCTGGACTTTATAAGGAGCAGTTTATGTCCAATGTGCTGGACACAGCTCTCCAGCTTTTGGGCACAAACTCAGTATTCAGCTCAGCAGATCCACCCACAGAATCATTTTCTAAACATGAATGTTTGAAACACTTATTTTATAGTTTTGGGTGATATTTTCCCCCAGGCCAATACAAACCCATGGATTACCTCCAGGACATTCCATTTGAGGCGAGTTTCTTTTGACATTAACTCCCTCATTAACGTATTAACAAGGTGTGATCTAAAATGGTGCTTTATAGTTCGAATAATGCCCTGATCTGGCTGCAACACACTTGTATAGTTAGAAGGAAAGAACACAAGCTCAATGTTTGTCAATTTAATGACATGGTTGGCAAGACATCGATCCACGAACTTCACAATTTTTCTATTTCCCTCTCCAACTTTGGCATCAAAAGCCTTTAGCCACTGCATAAAAATTTGTCCTGTCATCTATGCTTTGGCATTGGACTCGTAAGTACAGGGAATATTTTGCTGGCCACAAAAAGTTAGGGACGCACAGATTTTCCAGTAATTAATGGTTTCAGCTTATCACATCAAGTCATGTTCGTGCAGAGGAGAACTGTAAGCCTCTCCTTTTACCACCTTTGCAGCGGTCGCCTTTAACAGCCAAAGTTTTTTCCAACAGTAAATTGTAAAACAGTGCTGTCTCATCCGCACTGTATATGTCCTAATTATGTGGAGATTAAAAATAGTTTGTCACACTGAATACAAGGACTATCTTAAAATGTATAGTATTTAACCGATAATTTGATTTTTGCAATACTTACCTTTTCTTTGAATCTTTCGAGGATCAACTTGAGAATTGGAAGTCAATCATGTACCGCTTGCTCATTTACTTCTCTGGATTCACTGCTAATTATGTAGAGTGATATTCCTCTTCTTCCTTTAAATCGGTTCAGCCAACCATCCGTGCTATGGAAATTGTCCAGTTTCATGCAAAGGGCAAGCTCTTCAGCTTTCACTTTTATCATTGTTCCGCTCATTGGAATTCCTAGAGATAGCTGCTGGGTGAACCATTCAAATAGAATGGACTCAAACTCCGCATTATCCACTGGTCGTAGTTTATTGCACCCTCCTGAAGTGTTTTGCATCATGAATGCAGACTTTATTTTTTCTTTGTTCTTCAAAATCATAAATAAAGTCGACGATGACAGGCCATACCCTCTGCCGATTTAGGATTTACTTGCGGTTTCTCTTTTGCACAATTTCAAATTTCTTTGCCAAATCTTTAAAGCCTTTCTTTTACTCTCCATCACAGAACTGTCACACTAGAAACTTAGTTATTAGAAAGCTCTCGTGAACAGACCCACGTCTAATGATCGACTGATGGAAGAGCGGTGACCATCATGTAGAAAGGCACCCCTAATTCATATAAAATTTCTTTCTCAAGATATTTTTCATTCTTATGCTTCATAACTAATGACTGTGGTACAAGGGAGAGGTTAACCTGGAAATCCAAAACAGCTCTGATTATATCTCTTACATTCCCTCCCATTAGACAATTTGGTGCCAAGTTTCGAATGAAAACAAATCCCGCAGGTGGATGACAATAAAATGGAAACT
Organism: Sympetrum striolatum; assembly: GCA_947579665.1. Taxonomy (NCBI): domain Eukaryota; kingdom Metazoa; phylum Arthropoda; class Insecta; order Odonata; family Libellulidae; genus Sympetrum; species Sympetrum striolatum. The sequence continues at coordinate 77,972,490 of OX388348.1, read as the reverse complement.
CGATTCAAACTGCTGACTAGAGGGATCATCACTGAAAAGAAACAAATACAAGGGGTTAAGATATAGGAGACGTAAGAGACAAAGGGGATAGTGAGTGAGACTCGTGAGACGTTTTCGATTACGATATATGCTACCGGCAAGACAAATATAGAACCGTGGCACTCGTTATAATGATACCTCAGATTTTGATCACTTGTTATAATGGAAGTAACTCCCTATCCTTTTTGCTGTGAGAGGGACAATGTCCTAAGAATCACTCGCTATAACGCAACTCTTGTTATATGCTGTACTCATTATAATTGACTTCTACTGTATTTGTATGGTGTGTTCATCAAGTTTGTTTTCAATGAAGAATTCCTCCAAAACTGCCTTTATAATACATAAGATTAATAATTTTTCTAATTTATCAATTAATGAAATTGGAAGTGTATATTCATTATCAATTTACTTTAACTAGCTCATATGCTTCAATATTTTTATAAAAAGCCAGTAATTCTTTTGTTTGTAAGTTTATCAAGTTGTTTGTTTGTAAGTTTTATAAAAAAATATCATGATGTTTTTCAACAGATTAAGCAGATCACCTTCTGGGCAAATTATTCAGGGAATGGAAGAAGCGCTTGTTTGGAATCAAACAGACAGGCGGCCTTTTGATTCAGGCGATAGAATGAATAGTTGTAGCAGAATGTCTCTTCCTAGGCAATACCAGCCAACACCTGTGGTTAACTTGAATGAAGAAAAACTTCAACACTTAATAGAAGAGAGAAATTCCTTGCTGAGAACAGGCAGTTATACTGCTGAGGATGAAGTTGTTTCTAAATTGAATCAACAAATAAGATCACTTATGACCATTCAAAGTGTTGCCTTATGATGAAAAATTGGTCTCAAGGGATTTACCTCTGCAATGTATAGCAAAGAATGCTCCTAAAGATATTAGCATAAAATTTTATATATTGACATGGAAAAAGGTTATGAAAAGCTGTAAAATTTTGAATATTGAATTTTGTTTTGATACTAACGTAGGCATAGAATCATAATGTAAATTTGTCTATTTTTGAAGTGCCACCATTTAATTATTTATTGAGTTAAAATTAGTATGATGATGTATATTAGTAAATTAGTATGATTATTAGTGTACAGAATATTTTGTTTGAAATTCACAATTCCGATGATATTTATCTATATGAAAAATTAAAATTTTTATCAAGTATGTAATGATGCTGATGCATACAAGATACTTCAACATATGCAATGGCATGCAGTGCTGGATGTGTTATGAACTAAATTTTATGTCACCCTTGAATTGATTTGTTAATCATGTGTAAGAAAAAATGGCTTTACATCTAAGTTACTATCGTAATTACTTGAAAATAATGCATATCCCAAAATTTGAGTGTCTGAAATAGAAAGTTGCCGTAAAGATAGCTCAATGAAAATTTCGTGGTAAATCGTTTATGACTTAAGTAAGTTTTTAAAGTAGTCGCCAAAAATTTTTTCTATGAAGTTTTTTTTTTAATTGGTTTCAAAGATATTGATCAAATTCATGAGGTTACTGTTTTAGAAAATTTATTTTTAATTCTGACTGAATGGAAGCAGCTGCAGCAAAAAATATTTTTGCATCAGTTGAAGCAACTATTCAGTTATTCTAGAGAAAAAAAATTAACTCTCTATCATAATTAGTCACGTTTTTTTTTTTTTTTATTTGAAAAAAATTCATAATTGGTAAACTAATAAAAAGTGGGCACCCAAAGTGGGGTGATTAGGATAGTCCAAGAGGAGCTCTGGTTTTCTGATTATCACCATTTTTTGGGACACCTTGTATATTTATGTATACACCATCTACAAAATGCAATCCATGCCAAAATTCCTACATAAATGAGCACAGTAACCAATTTAAAATTGGCCTTTTAAAAAGTTTGATGGTTTAGTCATTTTCCCTATCAACAAAAAACCATCTGCAAGCAGCCAGTTGTGTTTGGATTCTTTTATTGTTGAAACATTGATAGCACTTAGCTGGAACACTGGGTGAGTTAGAAGTTTTTCATTTTTTAGAGAGGAGCAGAGAAACACCACATACTCATCCATCTGCACACGATGATGAAGGGCCATCAACTTCAAGAGGTAAAAATTAATTTGATATTATTTTAAGCTGCAATATATTTCTAAACTCAGTTTTGAATCCGCAATATCTTCTAATTTTTCTAATCATTTTAATTTCTTTCAGGAACCAAAAGGAAACGGATAAGCAATCGCAAATCCGATATCTGGAGGAAGATATCTAAGAAATTCTGTCTAAATTGATCGATGCTGAAATCGACACTTTGTCAGATGAGTCGTGGGTTATGGATACCAAGATGGACCAAGGGAGGACAGGGATGAGGATGACATCCTTGTTTTTGCAGAAAAGCTGTGTGAGGCTGACGCCACCCACTCGCACGTGCCCTCTCCAACTTTATTGCTGGAACCCTCCACTTCAAAACATCTGGTTGTCCTTCCTGTCAAATGGTCTGAGAAAAGGCCTCAAATTGTAGACATTCCATTCGAGGGATCACCAGGGCTCAAAGTTCAGCCAGAAGGGCTCTCCCTCATCCATTTATTCCAGTTAATGTTTTGCACTAAATGAATGCAGTAAATAGTAGAGGAGACTAATAAGTATGCCAGAAAGTTGAGTGAGGCATGCAGCCTGTTGCATGCTACGATTAAAAACTTGAAAGATGTGACGTAGATGAATTTAAGGTTTTCTTGGGAGTGCTCTTTCATACTGGCACAATGCGGATAAATTACCTTTCCGATTATTGGAGAAAGTATATGTTTTTTAACATCCTTTTTATTCTAATCATATGAGTAGGGATAGATTTTTGCTGATTTTGCAGGCATTGCATTTTTCCGAAAATTCTGAAGATGATGAGCCTGTTCCTTTGGACAGACTGTATAATATTCGTCCCTTTCTAAATATTGTTGAAGAGTTACGAGTATGAGTGTATGAGAATATTCTCCTAATAGAGAACTGTCTTGTCTATTGACGAGTCTATGATTCTATGGAGGGGTAGATTGCTTTTTAAGCAATATTTGAAAGGGAAACATCATAGGTTGAATTCTTCTAAATTGTATTTTTTATTATTGTGTTTTTTTTCAGGTTTTTACTGATTTTCAGACTTTTTAATGTTGTATTAGTTATAAATTGAAGAAACTAGTTCTTTACTTTGTATTTGTGAAATGTTATTGCAACTTTTATAAATTATAAATAAATTGTACTTATTGCTTTACTTTGCTTTGTTTAATTGGTCGCTAGAAGATGGTCCTCGTAGAATAATGCTTGAAATGTTACAAATACATTAAAATCGTTCTATAAAATTTTTGTATCAAAAGTTTATTTATAAGAATAATACAGACTTTTCATCTCTTGAACCTATTCTCGTAAGTAATAAAAACTCATTTAACATTAGTTTTAATAATTGTCCTCAAATTTTAAAACCACCTGAGGCAGTCATAAATAATTTTTTAATTTTCTCACCAAAATTAAACTTTTTGAAAAATCGAAAAACAAAATGTTTTAAAAGATAATCTATGAATATATCTAATAAATCATGAAAAACAAGAAATCCATTTTCAGCCAAGTGAAACGTTTTGGCTTGAATCGTGTAGCATTGAAAGTGTTAATGAAGAAGGTTTTGCTTTTTGTTGTGAAAATGTGCTAATACTTCAAAACTGTGGATGAGCTTCTAATCACTTGTTATTTTTTTAACAAACGTATTGTTTTCAATTAGTGATCAATGAACATGTCTGTGGAATTTCATAGTGCTAAGAAGGGTATATATTTGAATAGGGGGCAAAAAGCATCAAATTAAAGGTTAAAAACTGCCCTCTAATGGACGAGTTCTGACAATTTTATATTATAATTTTCCGTGAAGTGTATTTGAACTGTAATTGAAAGGGAAAAATCTCACTATTCGCAAATGTATCTTTTAGGAAAAGGTGCATCTCAAAAATCACCTCTTCGTCATTGTGGAAATGCCTTCTAAGTAGTAATGTCACTCTGTCCTTCACAGAATGAGTACTGAATGGGTGTGAGCAATCGGGGAACCCAGCAGACAGCAACCTTTTACATGTTCATAATATTGTAGAAAACTGATTTTCACTTTTTCTTCTATTGCCTCAATTGTGATACGCCGGTCTTAAAGCACCAGACTTGTACTGCGATTCTCAATTCTTCACAGAGAGGTGGTCTGCCACTTCATCAATCGTCATGCAGACTTTTTCACACTGGAAGCTTCTGTGCCACCTACACACTGTGTCATACGATGGTGCATTCTTGCTGTGCACATCAACCAACTTAGCATGGATGGTTGCAGCATAGTTCCCCTTCAAATGCAGAAAACAATTTACCACACAATACTCTTCTTTAACAATGGGCTGCACCATTTGGTTTTGGCTCCTCTAGCGGCGTGCTATGGCACTGTGGCACCTGGATTACAGTGTAAACCAAGACTAGGAACATATATGTACCTACTAACCAACAAAAAATTAAAAATCTAACTTTATTTTTCGAGATGATGATTAAAGATTTATGACTGTCTCTCATTTATGGAAGGAGTTACAAAAAATGCACAGAAAACCCAAAATATATTTGAGCAGTGACAAAAAGAATTTGTCAACAACTTAGATAATTTGGTGGTTGCACATGCCAATGCGCTTCAATTGATGAAAATAAATTAAGATAGAATCACTTAGCTGGGAGGGACAAAAAATGGCTAATAAAGAGAAAAGAGTTAAACATTAACCAAGTGTTTCTTCCAAAGAAGTTCTGCACAAAAAATGTCACTTAAACTTTTCTGATTTTTCTGTGCTGTACATGGTGTCAGAAATATTTGTTTTTTAAAATTTTTTATTTCAAATATCACCCAAATAGTTCTGAAAAATAAATATTTAACAAAGATTGTAATATTTTATGCATATGTATGAATAACGATGAGAACATTTCACATGCATAGAGAAAGTATTTGTATTTCACCATGATGCTTAGAGTTTTCAAATAAAAAAGAGAAAATAATGTAACAAAACAACTTGCCATAAATTTTTCCTCCAAAAAGACAACTGAACCAGGAAATGCTGCAGGGAACTACCCGAATTTCTTGAATATATTACTTAAAGAATGCAAGGAGCTACTGAGAGAGCACAACTATCTTCTTCCACAGGCAAAGCCAAACAGTAGTTTTCATAGTTTGCGAAAATTTTGAACTAGAAAGCACGAAAATGCAGTTTGAAGGGTAACCGTTAATCCGCAAGATACACAGCTGCATGCAATAAAACGAGCCCTAAACCGAAAGTTTAACTAGGAGAAACCGCAGCAAACGCCTACGTGTGGGCTGGCTTTCAATGGTATTGAGGGTTTGTGAGAAATAGTATACCTCAAAAACAGCTTTCATAATATTTTACAAAGTGAAAATCAAAAAAATGGTAACTATATTCTGAAACTTGATGAAAGATATACGCTGTTGCTAAATTCACTCTTCCTTTAAGAATGATGGTTGAACAATGTATTGGTATAGGGAGATACGAAAAGTGCTACCCAGCATGGCTAAATGCGCAATCTGCCGCTTTACCCCTGGCTTCACTTTTGGGCAATAGAGGGAGATAGTAATACTACCCCTGTGTGCTGCATAGTAAGTATAACCAAGAAAACCCGGGTTCGATGCCAGATGGATAAATTGCAGCGAATTTTAAGAATATTTTCAATCCTTTTTTCTTTTGAGAACCCTCTCAATAAAATGTTGACTTGAAATTTGTGTTATTAATATGCTTGCAGATTGCAAGGAACATTTTACTCGTAAATATTTATTTATATAGGTATGTCCAGAGAAACGTTTATCTTTTTAAAATCGACAAAACACTCCCGTATATACTCGGCTGGTAGCCGCATTACCCCTATCGTACATCTTAATCCCTTCCCCATCTGAAAATCGAGAGGGTTTTCTCAGATTTTCCCATTAATTTAATTCTTAAATCCGACCATTAGGGCCTTTAGAAACCCTTTTGCCGCGTGAGATATTAATTTAATTGAACGATAATCCCGACGTTCATCTTGTATTTGTATCTGCTATCAGATAGGCATACCAAAATCCTCTGGTCAATCTCATCGTAATTTTTCTACATTAATCTGGGAAACATTTCTGTTCCTTGTCCTCCACATTCTTATGGAAATAACTGGAATATCACAATTGCAATCTAAGATATCACAGTTACAATATCGTTCTGTTCCAATCCTTGCTTCAATTCTCAATCTACGCTGGTATCAGCAGCTTATTAAGCTGGGCGTACCTGCTACTGCTTGTGATAGAACCAAGTAACGGCCCACACAATCGATTTTTACCTTGTAGATTGTGGATTGCAGTCTTTTGGATGATATTTATCATAAAAGCACTGAAAACACAAAAATTATCTGCAGTGAGAACATTTTGTGAAAGCCGGTTTCTTGCACTGACAGGCTCTAACGATTCATTTTCTCCGGTAAAGCAAAATCATTCACTTTTAAAAAGAATTCCCTATTAACAGTCCGGCGAAAGTTAATAGATAACGCAAATAATATGTCATTCCTCCCCCTACCCTCATCCCCTCCCTCTGCCCTCATCCCCTTCATTTATTTATTATTATCATTACAAAAATATCACAATTGGACTAATCGTCCGGTGGCAACACACATCACATATATTATACATACATACATATATCCTATCTGTACATAATTTTAATACAAAAATGTATCAAATAAAATACTTCTCTTCCCTCATAATACAAGTTTTTTCAGGGTTCCCAGTAGGTCTTCACGGCCTCCGTAGCTGTCCCAGGGACAAGTCCCCACCGTACATCACCCTACCAGGCAATCCATGATCCAACTGTACTCGTCAACGTAAAGCTCACTTGTCCTTCATATTTTTACCCAATCTTTTTACAAACTCCCCCTTAAGTTTTGGGAAGGGCTCCAAGACTCCTGCAGGCAAATCATTCCAATCTGCAATAGAAAGATTTAGAAAGGAGATTTTACAAGCGTTTGTTCGCTGTTTTATTAATTTAAATTTATGTCTAAGGTCTTTTCTGCCACACATTTCGCAAAAGTGACTATGTTTGATAATTCCACAAACGAATTAAATATAGGCAGGCACACGGATCACTACTTTATTCTAAAGCGGAATAGTCAATCAGAGGAGGTTTTGAGAATTTATTCCTTGTCAACAGAGGAGTGAAACCGCCGTTTCCTAAATTCGTTGTCATTTTCATTGTTTCAAAATGAGTTTCTGAAACAAATAATTAATAAAGACATATATTCAGAAATTTATATGAATCTATAAACAAGCAAATTCCGACCTCCTCCATTCGCACACTATTTCAAATTATACTTTCTTGACAGACGATTGGGATCTTAAATATAATTTCTTTAGCCATCTGTGATTATGGAGATGCGAGATACTTCAATTCATAAATCACTGCAGAATCTTGTCTTTGCTCCAATCCTTCTGTCCCCTCATCTCGCTTTGAGAAGCTGAGGACGTTACCAAACCCAACTCACCACTCTTTCGCGGGCTGCAGACGCTTCGAGGTACTTCGTGGAGGTCCATTTCTTTACTGGTCCACTGGTCTTTAGGCAGTTGTTGATGCTCCAGTAGAGACTGACGGCCGTATTCATAGATTGTTGATTTAGCGTTTAACTAGAGGTTGCTACGTAGTGATTCACTTTCGAGTGATTAACGACTAACTAAAATGTGGTATTCATAGATTTCAACTAGCGTGTAACTAGAGGTTGCTACGTAGACAACTGCTATACGGCGAAAAGTGACATTCTCGATTTGGCAACCTCGCATCATTACCTCAAACAAATGAAAAAGAAGTTGTTTATATTGCTTCTGCCCGAAGGAAAGGCTAATTTTCATCCGATTTTTCTTATTAAAGCGATTGATATGGTATCTCTATCGTCAATTCTTTCTGCTGTTTGATGTATTGAAAGATTCTCAAGTAAAATCTATCGTATTGGTTTTCTATGGCACAAATAACATAACATAAATTCAAAACGTACAGATGATGTCTAGGATGGGCAAACATTCATACGCTCTTCTTATTGATACGATGGAGATAGTCTTTACATCGTTGATTTTTAGGGTTGTTTATTCAATTAAATTATCTAAAAATCGATCGTTAAGGTTTTTAATGCCGTAAATATTATGGTATAAATATATGAAAGGCAGGCGTGGTAAGGTGAGTTCAATAGGTCTACAATTTACCTAGATTTTCTTCCGTAGTTTCCAATTATATGTCTTGTTAATAACTTAAAGTGGCTGGGTACATATTCAGATAATTTAAATTGTATTATTTGTTAAGATTTATCGTTTTTCATATAATTACATTCATTTGAGACCCCAAGTTCATATGTAGTATTAATTCGGAAAGGGGGTCATGAAGAGATTAACTGGACACAAGACGAGTTTAGAAATGTGTGTTGACTACTAAACCATCGTTTCCGAGAGTATCATGCTCTTTCTTACGATTTGTTGCTATTTATACTCACAGATATATAATTAAGTCGGTAGTTATTATGCTTACTGTGAATATTACATTTTTTAGTAATAACAATGAATATTATTGCATTAGAAAAGTCTAGCATACCTCTGAAATGAATTTTGAATCAATGAAAGGTAAATTACAGTTTTTATTTAACCGGCAATATGATAATGGAATGGTATAAATTGGCTTAGATTTATAAACTAGTTTCAATCTCAAGAAATAATTGTCAAAAGTTTGAGGAAAATGGTTGGAAGTTTCATTTATTCATAGAAATTAGTCTATTACATCTATATTCAATTATTCATTCATTATGAAGAGGTATAAACACAGAGACGCAATGAAAATGTCCTGGAGGATGATTGGTATTGAATATCATTAACTGGTGATTTCACAGTATCATATTTATAAAATAAGTCTAAAATAAGTCTTGAAATAGCATACATGAGAGATAAATTTAAGATAAAATAAAAATATTTTTGATAAAAAGTATTTGGCAAAGCAAAATAATTTAACAAGAGTTGGTATATAAACATTTTCACATGGTCATATTTCTTCAATCTGGCTATGCCATGTATCACTGATCAACTTTTAAGGTTCATTCACATAAAAATGGCTTGATTATTACTTCACTTTCATAGCATTGCTAAAAATAATTAATATAGTATATAAGAAATGTTAGCAGATTTGCAAAGTAGAAGATTAATTAAAATTTATATGAGCATGGTGCAAGCTCACACACAAAATCCTACAGTGGGTCATCACAATGATATTTCCATTATAGCCTTATGAATTAAACTATAAATGCAAATGTTCAATAAATTTCCAAACAAAAGTTTCTCTTTTCATGGTGATATTAAGAATTAAAGGTATGCATTTTCCATTTATCCTTTTCAATGAATCTGCCAAGTGCCAAGATATGACATAAATAACACTGTTCTTACAATGCAATGCATGCAATACTTAAAGCAAAAACTTTGATGGTCCAGATTTAGAAATGAATGTTTTTAAACAAATTATAAATTCACATTAACTTACTTTAACATCATTCATCCACTTATCTGCTTTATCATGCATACTTAAAGAAGCTTTTATACTATCAGTCATGAAAAACACCGACTATTGAGTCAAATTAAATGTAACACATACTTTTCTCTATACTGTAACTAAAGGCAAATGATAATAATTCCATTCACAAATGAAAAATATAACTTCCATTCTTCGGCTTTCTCCCAATCAATCGAAATAACCTTTCACGTCACAATTCCGCAAATCTATATTTATATCTAAACCTCTCTGTAAAGTATCTCAGATTCACTTTAGGCGAATAAGCTCTTAAAAAAATCATTCATGTGCTATTTTTCTCACCTCTTTTACTTCCAAAACTTCAGTATCATCGTAGAACGAATTAATATGAATACAAATCCAGAAACAACTAGACGCTAATTGAAATTCATACAAGTTGCTTAGGATAAATTAAGGAATGATACCACCCTCATAAAAGTTAATGAGTAGAGAGTGATAAATAACATTAAAATGTAGAAAAAATACGTTTTAGAGCAAACGGAACAAACCTTTTTATGAACTCGATATTGCCAGCTACGTATAGACTACCAAAAAGAATGCAAACAATAAATAAATTCAATACTACACTAAGGAAATACAGAAAATACAGTTAACAATCTAATTAGAATGTAAAAACTGACAAATTTACTACTAATAATACACAATATCGGTTCAACGATCAACTGCACACTGAAAACCGGAGGAAGAAATTCCATTATGGCGTCGAAATCATCGGCTAGTTACATTTTAAACAAGGGGTCCCGCGTCACTAGCGATAACTATTTTATTTAGTTACATTGTATGCCAATAGAGCCTTAGCAGCGCCAAGTCAAAATCTATGAATACGGAATTTTGAAAAAGTCACACGTTAGCTGTAGCTAAGGGTTGCTAAACAATCTATGAATACGGCCGTGAATGTCTAGCTAATTGTTCTGTGTGTGCCCGGATACAGGTTTCAAGATTTATCTCAAACTTAAGCAAACCATCCTACTAATCTTGAGCAATTAATATATATATATAATAAAAATAATAATATATATAAAATACTTCGTTTTATTTATTCACCATGAATACAAACCTCTACCCTTCCTTCAGTAGTACTTTACCAAGTGGGATATCAGTTGGCTGATTTATGTCCTGCAAATATAGAATTTTATAAATAAAAGATGGTTTTCCGGGTAAACGGTAGATTTGCTAATCCCAAAAGGAGGGTGATTCTTGAATGTTACATTGGGAACTATGTCCCAGCCAAATTTCAATCAGAACTGAGGTTAAGCTACCGTGTGAGCAAATTGAAGCAGGTTCCGCTTACCATTTCAGTAATAAAATCCCTCTGGAGATGAATATTCGATTCAAGGAAAGATCCCTTAATGATATGCACTATTCCGGACTCAAACTCCAAAAGTAAATGTACGATATTATTTTGACATTCCAGCCCAAATGCTATACCAACCATTACGGGTACCTCTAAAATGTATCGCCCAATACTTAAGATCATCGCCCATTTCAAGACATCATATCACATAGAAAAACCCTTAATGTATTCTTAAATATACCCCTAATTATACCTTAATAAAACACAAAATTATATCCTTTGCGCACTTAATGAACCCTTTATAAAACCCTTATTGGAACCACCAATTATATCCTTAAATTTACCCTAAATGAAAGACAGTAACACTCACTGAATAAAACCCTTAATATTATACTTATTCAACTCTTAATGTTCCCATTATAAAACCCATATTTGTACCCTTTTATATAACCCTTATATTTACCCTTAATTGAACTCTCAATGGAACCCTTAGTAAGCTCTCTTACGAAGCTTATGCGTCGCATAAAAGAGATACTCACTCATCGGGAATTTCGTATTTCAGTTAGAGCTTGGATTTACGCAACCATCGCTCCGTCATGGGTGAGTATTTCTCCTCATCTACTCAAGACTTCTGTTGCGAACAGAGTTGTGGAAATTTAGACATTCTTCCCCTTCCTTCGTGGAATAATGTTCCTATTGACATAAAACCAGCCGATCCTGGATCGAGGGGGGGGCTGCTCCCCTTCGAAATATTGAATGGTCGATTCCTAAAGGGACCGACTTTCTTCACAGTCACCGAAAGTAATTGACCTTCGGGACAATTTTGTCCCCATAATAGTCCAATCATACCGGAGAAGAAATCGCCCCTAGTGACTACTACAGGAATAGTCAAATGATTCAGAGCCCAAAGTAATGCATCGAGACCCTTTCTTCATTCATTCGTGTTACTAATGTTGTAAACATCAGGCTCAGCAATTTTGAACCTGAGTTCCAAGGCTCACGGTTTGGCTTCCGCCGGATTACTCTTTTTTTGCAACCCCATACTTTGCATTCCGGATTAAGATAACCAAACGAAGCGGAGTCGGCAATTTTTTAGCAATTTAGAAGAAGTCCATCTTTGACAGGATGTTACATGGTGAATGCACTGCTTTGAAATTGAATATGCTATTCTCACCGCAGTTCTTAACGAAAACCACTTTAACTTGGCAAGCTTGGGAAGTTTAGCTTATTTATCATTATTTCCAGTTACATTTCAAAGCACAAATATGAATGTGAAGATTAGCTACTCGGTTTCAACCTTTAAAAACGTGTAGCAATGAGCAATATCCGCTCCTCGAACAAAAGCTTAATCAGTGGCATGAGATTAGAACTAGTAAGCATCTACAGATATTTAGGTGTCCTCATCGGAAGGCCTGTGTGCACAGGGGGGGTTTTGGGGGTTCGAACCCCCCCATAAGGATCCTTCATTCAAAAAGTTCCACGAATGATGAATTGAAGATAGGATAAAATGAAATTATTTTATTTAATGTTTCATATCGTAAAATCTTTCTTCCAAAATATAGTGCCTCTTTCAACTTTCATGTTTAACCTCTGTCCTAAAGGGCCTTCCTCATATAATCGCGAAGATTTAAGATCAATAACGGAAACAAAGGCTACGTATATTTTGGTTATCAAATGCTTGCTGAATCGGAGCTCGGTTTTAGAATTCCATTTGCGTTCCACTCCATATTTTTTATCCATTTAATGGTGAAGATAGGATTTCGATGTTTCCTAAACATGATTATGAAAAGTTGCTTCCGTAACGGTGTTGCCAGTGAGCAAGGGCGCTTGATTTACATTTTCTCCCTCCGGTCTATCTGCTTTGGTGCGGTTCCCGGTGGCATTGCAATTTGTTCCCCTGGACTTTCTCGATATCCATGGGGTTATCAGCAATTCGCGGAGAAGAAATCTCATTGGTTTTAAATGGCGGTGAAGTTATTTTCCTCTAATACGAAACCTCTTTCCGGTGTGCGAAATTTGTCAGGATTGAGACGAAGTCACGCTTTCTCTTTCAAAATATATGATTACCAAGAGCTATTTCGGACAACCGCGGTAGCTCTCCGGATGGTTGCCTTTCCAATTTGCATGTTTGGCCGGCTCGTTTGTACACTCCATGGAGAGAATCCAAGGTGTCACCGGATGCGCTTAGCCTAGAATGCCTTATCTACATTTCCGTATTGCTGGCAGTGGTGACATTGGTTGGGGGAGGGGGTTCAGATTTGTCTGTCATTATTTTAAAACCACAAAGTTTTCGAATTATAAAAACTTCTCCCCTGCTGGTTATCAGCAAGTTCAACTCGAAATGAAGGGATTTGCCTTGATGGGTCAAATTCAATCCAATTTGCGATTTTGGATTTAGTCGGACGAGTGGTTTTAAGTTGGGAGACTTTGACCTTGATTAGGGACCTCTAGAAATTCGATGTTGCTGACCAAAATTGTTAGGTTCCCTGATGATAAAATTAGCGATTTAACGTACATTCCTGGCCAAAATTAACGCAGCACCGGCCGTTAGAATCGCTAGGGAGTTGCTGCGTTAATTTTGGTCAGGAGTGTACATTAATTTTGTCATAAATTAAAATCTCGTTCACTATTAGAAATTCCTTAGCGGAACTACAGTTTAAATGAATATTCTCCCTACCATTTATGCTATGGGGGGCATGCGTTGTAGAGTTATTTAAACAGAGGAACCCAATTTACAGCATTTTCCAAATTGGGATTTTCTGAACTTTGCTGCAATCAGCAAATCATGATCAGATAATCAGCATTGTCACAACTTAATCGACAAGCGGAAGAGACGGAGGGGAAAGCAGAGAGAGTCCCGGGTTGCCACTGGTGATGTCGCCGAGGGAGCATTTCCACTGTGGCACGGGGTGCCAGTTCATCTGAAGATTGCACTGCTCCGTCCCACGCGGAGTGGCAAAATTCCCAATAGCTGCCAGGCACCACAGGACATCAATCGCTCGCACCGGGGCGGTTCATCTGCCTCAAATCGACATTCTGTCGGCCTGGGGTCGATCTGAAAGATCTCCCTGCGACGCCCGTTGAGGCGGCGAAGCGTACAAATGGCAGCCGCACCTCGTTTGAGACGTTGATGATCACCGGGGCCATAGGCAGGAGTCCAACTGTGTGAAACTCATCATTCGCCAGTCCGCTGCGTTTATCTGGGTTAAGAAAGAGCGGTTGCTCGGCATCAACCTCTGACCACCCGAGGAACTCCCTCGCACTAATCCCATTCCACATCCAAGTGTGGCAGTTAGTTAATTTAATTTACAGCAGATTCATAGCTCTCTCCTCACCTTTTTCTACTTAGTTATTGAAGATCGGGTCCTTTTTATATGCATTGCTACTTTGTGGTTTGGTAAGCCTATTTCATTCTTGGTGGTATGTTTCGCCAAAACTATGTCTGAACAAGGTGAAAAATTTAAATTGGAAAGAACTTTGGGCTAATTAACGTTACCACTCGTCTTATTATTTGAAGGGAAGGATTGTCACCGTTAAAAACATTACGGAAAATTTTGATCTCGGTTTCCCGAGTTACAAGGCCCCCCTTTGAGCTACACAGGTTGCCGCTATTACTTTTCTCTTTATCAGCGACATTTTTCATTTCGTTGTTCAAAAATTCGAAAGCGTTATGGAATTATACCGGCACTTCAAGATCAAGGCTGTCTAACCCTAGGGCTACGATCGTCTCTTTGGTTCTGTGCATTTGTAATGTTAGCATGACTCATTATGACCCAAAAATCCCATTCGGTTGACATTGACGGGTCTCCGATAGCGATTAATGGCAATTGAAAAGAGACGAAATTAATGCTTCATTTACTAACGATCCACCACCAGCAAAAACAATGTGTATTGCCACAAAACAGGCAGTAGACAAAATAAAAGCACGTAAGGCACAAAACAGAAGTGGAACTTGTTTTGAAATCCGAAAAAAGAACTTGATGTGAGGACGTAGCTAGAAACAGCATAGTTTAAAGAGGGAGACAGGCACTTGAAAGGAAACGTTTCTCTTTGAATTATCGATGGAGTGGGCACATCTGGATTCAAAGGAATCTTCAAACAGTTGATAAGAACACAATTTGCTCCCCAAAAATACTCCATATTAACCAACCAACAAGTGAATATGAGAAAGTCTTCGAAGGACACTGCCGACTTGGCTACGAACCTTAAACAGCAATCACTCAAACAGGCTTAAGGTAAGAAATAATGTTTATTGATTTGGTTGCCGTTAACAACTTTCGCATATTATATTTAACTAGTAAACTCCCCCGTCATGTAATGCAGGTCTTGATTTTGAACTTTACGTGCATTCCATATGGAAACGTATCATGGGGTCCAGGGTTCGAACCCGAGCCTTCATAGAGATGAGAATAGTTTTCAAGGGGCTTTCAGCTTATTTGGATAATTTAAAATTTAAGGAAAACAAGAAACTTACGAGAGGAGCTGAGTAAGCTAAATAGTGAAATTGAACGAATTAATCGGTACGAATTCCTCAACAATCAATCGTATCCTCTCTAAATTCTTATCACGATCTGTGTGTATTAGATTGGACACTCCGCACCTCGAAATGTATCTTTGAAAACACGTAATGGGTTGCGTTGTGATAGCGCAGTATCGTGAGCAGACCACACATTTTACAATCTAAGAACGAAACTGCTCTTGATGAAATGATCCAGAACTGCCGATATGCAAATGCCTCAACCGATGTAAGTCCCTCATAATAGAAAAATGCTTTCCATCAGGTAAAATAACCTGTTTGGAAGCACATTAAGGCATTAATGCAAACGACCACAGACTCTGATAAGGACGTACGAATCTATATTGGAGTCGAGACGGAAAATTTGTAGGCCTGCGGTCTCCTTATAATGAATCTATTATATCAGAAAAATGAGCCATTTGAACCAGTTATATAATGGATGTCAGTGCGACAATCCATTCCTTAGCGCTATCGTCTGCAAGCAGCTACTTATCTTAATATACTGGCAGTAAGACGAATGAACGAGAAAAAGGCCTCGATACAATTTTCTCAGCTCTCAATCATTCGAACCATTCCTTCAGCAGTCACCAGCAATTCCTCTCCGGTGTGGCTGAACTACCACGGAGACTATATTGTCCCGAAGACCAACTTTCGGTGAGTATGAAGAAAGTAGAGCCCTTTAAAAATCGACCATTCGATAATTCGATGGGGAATGCACCCCCATCGATCCAGGATAGGCTGGTTTTATATCAGTAGGATCATCACGAAGAAAGGGCCAGAATGTCTAAAATTTCCAGAACCCTGCATGCAACAAAAGTCTCAAGTAGATGAAAAGAAATACTCACCCATGACGGAGCGATGGTTGTATAGTCCAAGCTGCAACTGACGCACGAAATTTCCGATTAATGAGTAACTCTCTTACGCGACGCATAAACATTGTAAGAGAGCGTATTCAGTTGGTTCCCCCTCTACGCTGGAATGAAATCATGGTCCCTCATGATGAGTTGATACGGGCGAACCTCCTGGGTCATAAGACACTGGACGGTACATTTTAGAGATATCCGTATTGGCTGCTGCAGCATTATTTCTTTCATCTAACCTATAGTCAATAATTATAGAATAATTAAAGTAAAGAGAATCGTATGAGAAAAAAATAGAATAATTGTGGATGTAAAAAAAGCTACGAGATTCTGAGGAAAAAGGAATGCCACGGCAGGAAAACTCACAAAGAAAGGGGATGCTCACGGCAAGAAAACCTGCTCAATAATATAATTAATAAATACACTAAGATAATAATAATTAAAAGATGAGAAAAGAATACATAACATAATATAGAAATACCCTACCAGTAAGTACACGCATGCGATACATAAATAGGAATAGTCAGTGAAAATTTAAATAAAATATGTCAACAAAATAACATAAAACAAAAACTAAGAGAGGAAGAAAAAATGCATGGATTGGCATCGATATGGTACAATAATAACCATAAAACTAAAATCAATACCATGCATACAGAAAATATTAGTTAATATTGCATAAAAATAACATTAAGTAACATCTACATTGGAATAAGCATGATGAGACAAGCGGAAGCTACTTCAATGGACACGTGACAACTGTTCCTTAATAAACTGAGCGTAATTAGGTTTTATATTTCCATAGCCACCCAACTTGCGATTCGACCACCGTCACTCAGAGCGGAGGAAATTGCTAAAATCATGGGTTGCCGAACTATTTTTCCTGATGGACCCCCTAGGCTGCATAATGCGGGAATTCTTCTGTTAAATTGCCATATCTGGTTTCCATATGATTAAATCATCCTTTGAAATGGAATCTTTGGCTTCCAAAGAAATAGTTAGGCTAGAAATCAGCCTAACACATAATTCAAGGCTGCAAAGTTCATGCGAATGAATTGTTTCCACCTGCCTAAAAGAATCCGGAAAAATAAATCCATATAAAATAATTATACGACGTGTAATTGGGTTGAAAACCCTGTCAGTGATAAATGAATGAATTAATTGTTATAAAATTTAGCGGAATATCCATAATCAGGATCCACTTATTGACAAACCATATTCCAAAAGACGAAGGAGGAGGCCTCGTTACCTGTGGCTAAAATTCGTCAAGTGGACGAATTACGAAGAAGCAAAGCACATGCATGTACACTTGCACATGGCCAATTTAGGGGCACGTGAGATTGTTTAAACCCCGTCGAATCGCACGAGCATTATTTTTAAACTTCGGCAGACGAAATTACAGTTCACATCGATCAACAGTCAATAATCAACGCCGCTGGCATTAAAAACAAAAAACCACAGCTGTAAAACCATTCCGGCAGATTCATAATCGGTGTACGATGTCACCGTAGGATTGTAACTACTGGAAAATCGAACTAAATCCTCATTTGACTGGGGTAATGATCTAGACTGACACCCTGGTTAAATTGTCTGTATTTGATGGCGCGGATAGTTATTGGCGTTTAAACGTATCCCTCGTCTTTATCGCTGACCCCTTACCCTCCTCTGACATAATCCCGGGTTTCGGCGGCAAAATGAAAGCGCCAGGTGAAAGTAACGAACACAATTGAAAGTGGGATTTGGCCTTTAACGGGTCTTCGAAACTAAGCCCAATAAAATAATACCCGATTTAAATGAACGGGAAGAAGAGGGCAAGGAAAAATAACCGCATACCTCATTTAAGACTCCTGGTTTCTCCCGCGCAACCTCGTACTCCTTCCGTCACGATTGAGCTTTAACCTGCAACTGCCCTCTGTCGCCAGTGTCATCTCTTGGCCCTCGACGCAAATGAAAACAAGGACATGGCGAAAAGCATCTCACAATTGGGCGGGAGGTTAAAATGTAAAGAAGGAGCAAATGGATGGCATTTCCCAAATATATCGAATAAACGCTTAAGTAAGCCCATAAATACCTGGTCTAAATTCATCGACGAAAAGGATATTGGTACCTATTACTTTCTAATCCTGAGTATCTTGCTGAAGCCAAACGATTGCGAGTTTCTGGCATGAAATCATTTTTAGAAATAGAACTATGCGTTTTTAAATATTGCGTTCTAATTATCACAATTGATGACATTCAGAATATAAATTACTTCAATAATTGTATAAGCACCCATAATTGCCAACGTATATTTCATTTAGATTTTTTGTTAGTAGGACTTTATTTAAACTCTAGTACCTCCCTAATGCGCAAGCATTTAATATTTAAACTTCTATAAGGTTTACATTTATTGAAATATAGCTGCAAACATTATGAAAATTGATACACAGAATTCGTGACTACCATGAGTGGCAAGTGAAATGTATCTCTAATTAAGATCACAGTCAGTGGCGGCGGGTTCTATGGGTACCTTTAAGATGCACCATTCTATACTCCAATATCCTTATAATAAACCGAATTATCCTGACGCCAATTGCTGGGCCTAACACTGCTGCTCGATTCCTGCTACTTTTTGTCCCAATTGGCTCGACTTTGCGCAAGGGTACAGTTCCCCAAGTGAATCGCTTTTGATGACGCTGTAACGATACTTTTTTAAATAAAATAAGAAAAATAATAAAAAATGCCATGCCGGACGTAAAAGGTTATAAAGATTTAAACTACTGATCAAAAGATCGAAAGTTGGGCGCCAATATTTAAAAGAACAAACAAATTAAATTCAACGCGAAATACATGAGCTCAGGGTCACTCAGTTTCCGAAGGAAATAAAAACTACAATTTCTCTTAATTGATATTACTCTATTCAAACAAGGAAATGCAAGACACATAAACCTCAAAGCTAATAAACACCACACCCCCAAAAGACACACATATTATAACTAAAGAAAACACCAACCGAACACAGATGAAGAAAACAAAACATAAAGACACCACCACCACCAATAAACCTTATACCACACTATAATACCCTAACACACAAAACACGATAATTGGGGGACGAATTCACACAAAGGGAGTCTAACAATATAGCTTGACCAGAACGATCCTCAGAAACCCTGGACCTGACTTTGCGCAAGGGTACAGTTCCCCAAGTGAATCGCTTTTGATGACGTGTTTGTAGGTTAGTGGGTGAAGAGGAGAAAGAGGAGGGCTTCTACTCCTGGGCCTAGGTGATTAAACATAGGTGATTTACGAGTAGTAAGAGGAAGACTGTTACTACATGTTTTCATTCTTCCATTCATTTGCTGCTGCCCATACTTGTTAACAAATTAGTTTGAGTTTTTAGGCAATTTGTTACTCTATTTTTGGTGTATCATGGGCTGAGATTAAATTATTTGCATCTTCTTAATATTATGTGCTTGTTTTATTCTTTTTTATAATTGTAACGAGAACATGACATCTGTGAAGCTGTCGTGAATGTACAGTACCTGACAAGTTGAATGACAATCCAGGAATTTTTGATATACACGGTTTGTGACTTACATGGAAATTTTTGGAACCAATTAACCCTGTTAGCTGCGGACTTAGGGTTTGTCATTTTTTATGTAAATGTAATACAAAAGAATACAGTTCAACAAAATTATTATTACTGATATATTTTGCAAAAAGAGCCATTTTCAAATAATAGAAACTCATTTAAAAAACTAGTTTAAAAAAAATGTCCAAATTTATTTCTTCTTGCATTTTTATTGTTAAGAGTTATATTGTATAAATTTAGATGTTTCGAGCAAACCCATTAAAAAACTAACTTATAGGTAAAATCTGCATAATACTGAAAAAGAAATCTTATCTTTCCTAGCATCTTTTTCACAATTTAACGAAACAGTTTTTGCTTGTTAAATTATGAACATCTTTTTTTCAGACTCGCTAATTGACAACATGATTCCATCAACTGATGATAGGAAGATCTCTGCCTAATTGAGTTGTGTTATTGTTAATTCAAAGGAGGTATAATTTAATTATTTTTGCTAAAATGTTGAAATGAATGGATTGATCAGCAGAAAGCTAGTGAATTGTAATATAAGCTTAATTAACTATTTTGATCACTTGATTAATAGGTTTAAATCAACAATGTTAGCAAAATATAGCCTCCGAGGCAAATTTCAATCAACACATTTGCTATCACACTTACTTCTACAGAGCAAAATTTTCCCATAATTCAAAATATTTTCGTAAGTCTTTTGCCTTTCACTTACATTATGGTCATTAAATGTTGCTCACTAGGAAACATAAAATTTTCCAAAGATTTACACTCAAATATGAACATTAACAATAAATAAATAAAAGGTCTCTTCATCCTAAACTGCAATGTCTGCAAAACAACTGAAAACAACAATTGAAATTTGCTACTCAATTGTATAACTGCCGCGAGTTTTAAAAATTGTTCAGAAATGATTCCGTTGTTTGGATGGTTCCATTATATGAATTTCCAGATAAGCGATCCTCTACTGAATAATTGTTAACATAATTAAGCAAATTATAACACATTATTACCTGTTTAAAATATAATTGATTCTTTATCATTTTTCAGATGACAAAACAAAAATAATTTACCTTTTTGGTTAGGCATTAGTTTTTAAGTAAAAACATTGCTCATATCTGGACAAGGAAGAAATTTAATAGTGTTAGGTGTTAGCAGGGTTTATTTAACAGTGTTTAGTCTAGAGAACAAGCAGGATTTGGGAAAGGCTTCAGCACTATGGACCACTTCCATACACCACAGGAAAGTTTTAACAGAACAAATGAGTACGAGATGCCACCTGTCCTCTGCTTTGTGGATTACAAACTGGCCTTCTACTCGTTATGTACCTCCTCCACTATGAAAGCTCTGAAGAATCAAGGGATAGATTCCGAGTACATCTGTCTATTGCGCAGTGTATATGAGAATGCCACAGCTTCTATAATGCTGCATGATGAGAGATCATTGAATTCAAGATTGAGAAGGGAGCTCTACAAGGTGATGGTCTATCTCCTATCTTGTTCACCGCCATTTTAGAAAAAGTTTTTAAAACTTGATTGGGAAGAGAAGGGCTTAAGAGTAAATGGGGAGCACATCAGTCACCTCTGTTTTGCAGATGATATCTCCTCTCTTTGCAGCCAACGCAGAAGATCTAACTTCAAGACTTGAAGAACTAAACACAGCAGGAGCGAAGATAGGACTCAGAATAAACCTAACAAATACAAAGGTAATGTATAATTCTTTTGCAGTGCAAGAACCAGTCAAACTAAAAGAAAAGCTTCTGGATGTTTGCTTGGAACACACACACCTGGGACAACTTGTAACAAAAGGAGAGAAAAACAGGATTAATGAAGTAAACAGAAGAATGAAACTTGGCAGGAGCGCATTTGGTAGGATCTCACACATTCTGAAGTCAAGAATGTAAATGGAAGAGGAAGGTCTTCAACCAATGCATTCTACCTGTCCTGATCATTGGTAGTGAAACTTCGGTGTTAAATACTGCAATTACCCAGCGGCTTCAGACAACGCAAAGGTACATGAAGTGCTGTATGCCCAGAATCACAAGAATGATGATGATATACATAAGAAGATTCTGAATTCTGAACCAGTCTATAGAACAATTGATAATGCAAGACTTGAGGACAAAATAAAATTAGTTCAGGTTACAAATCATTTATCCTTTATTTGCGAAAAGGCTTAGCACTCTGGCTCCCTAATGCTAAATAATATACAGTCACTAAAAATGTATTTCTCAGCACTAATAAAGGAAAACCTTCTGGCTCTGCACTTAAATACTGAAACTCTGAATGCTTCTATTACAAGCATATTGCTAAGAACCATTTCATGAACCTGGGTTAATGGCTTGATACATTAAGTGGATGAATTTCTTTCTTACTATATATTATAAAAGAAATCACAAGGTATATGTACAATATATCTTGTATATAGATCATTAAATGAATCGAAAATTATTCTTCAGAAAGAATGCAAGAAGTTGCAACATTGTCAAAGGCACTTCTCATCCCAAAAACGAACACAGGTTGGAAACCCCAGGGTAGCCTGCACGTACCTTTGTTGTTCATATCAGTGGCGGCGCGTGACTAAAAAAACAGGGGGTTCACTTCAAAATTCGTACATTTTTAAGTGGCCGCGATTACGGCTAAATATTCTGGCTCATACTAGAACATTGTCTTTGCTTACATGGACGCAGTATAATTCACAACAACCGCGGATATAAGCAGTAGAAATATGAAAATTAATATTTCGGGTTGAATCAATATATGCCTTTGTTGTAAAAAATCCTTATATTCTCGAAAATTAAGTTTTTATTTAAATTCGCGATCTATATGTCGTATATATTTTTAAAGACCAAAATACATATTAATATTCAAGTTGTATTTATTTTTCGAAATATCAAATACAATCATAAGAAAATAAATTAATTACCTTATATTGTTTTATTCAGGGTTAAAGTATTTGGCAGGACTGTCACCAAATAATTTTTTGAGATTAATGCCCCAAATCAAATACACCTATTTTTGCCCAGGTCGCGTCCTTGTCTTTCGCAAAGAGCAAACAAGGGAAACAGTATAGCCCATTGGAAGAGTCGCAGCCACAAATCCAACTGTTTCTCTCATATATTTATAGCTTAAACACTCGGAAGTATTGCCTAACTTTGCTTCTCTGACTCTGAGATTGGTTCAGCAAAGGAATAGGACTTCCTACTTCTTTTATTGCACATTTTTCTTTAACAGAAATAGAGGAAAAATTGATCCCTTTCAGAAATTGGACACTATTCATCATAAAGAGCGAGAAAATCTGTTCACAAACAAGTAACGCAGTTGGTTTACATACTGAATACGCCACAAGCAACCACAACACCGGTAACTGAATAAGTACACTGGATACGAAAAAATTCCGTAAATTCACAATATTGCAGCGCATTATGGGTAGCCATTAGATAGCTGCAGACACCAGTGCATAAAATAACATGCAAAGTAGGCTACACGAATAGCTAGTGCCAAGTTTTGTCGCCCAGAGACAGTATTAGGCGCCGGCAAATAAGGAAAAAACTCAAGTTCTACGCGTGTAAAACTAAAGTCAGGAAGCGTTAAATACTAGAGTTTGGATAAAATGTTTCTTTTCAGGAATAGAGTTCGGGAAGGTGGCGGGCCCTATGTTCCTCCTCATCCAGCCATGACTTCGTCAATAGCTAGGCTTTACCATTAATGGAAGGTATCACAACATCCATCAATTTTCAACAAATTAATTCTGGCAAATCTTACTTCAACTTTTCATAGTTCTGGCACGGAGAGAGCTGTGTCAATCCATACCTCACTTAAATCCAACAAACAGTCAAGCCTTTCTAGAGAAGCTATAAATTCTAGGATGTACACATCACAATTAACAGTGTTGGAACTGCATATTATGACCAATGACCTGCTGTTGACCGTTTTTTAGAGATTAAAGAAAGAGGAAGAAAGCTTACAGATGCAGAAACTTATGAAATGCATGAATTTGTTAAAAAGTATTTTGCCAAGTACAATGTAATTATTTCTTTAAAGAAACAATTAAAAATAATTTTTTTTATAAATTCTTATTTAAAAAGTAATTATCCATATATATATACACGAGTAAAAGTTGCTTGTATACTGCAAGAATATTGATGATACTAATTTCAAGTCGATATCACATCGGGAAAGTCCTCAAACGTAATTCTACAATCCACCTTTGAAATATATGGTAGAATACAAATGGTGCCCCAGAGTCGAACCAATGATCATAAGGTAAAAGATAAATTGTAAATATGAAAGGCTCATTTTTTCTGTTTACATGACTGGCCATATAATTTTCAATTCCTCAGTGAATGATAAAGAAAATTGAAATTCCCACCATACATTTCAAATGGTAGAGCCGCTTGGTCTCGAGCACAAGACATTTCGGGAGTTATGAATACATATAACGACCTGGTAGATATAAAACTTATTTAATCCAAAGTTTTATGTTGATATCGTACTGGGATGATCTTAAAATACAATTCCATTATCCCCATTCGCAATGCATAAAGGAATGTAAATGGCGCTCTGGAATCGAAACAAGAATAATCATGGAAGCATTAAACAGCGAATATGAAATGTATTTATGATCTCTATTCACACGCCGGGTTTTAAGTTTCCATGTCATCGGGAAGACATTTTTTTAATCTGAAAAATCGCCACAGTACATTTTAAATTGGAGAATATTTGCCCTGACCTAGCGTCGAACGTGGGATAATCTTCGAGGGTGTCTTTATAGTTTTCGTTGAACATACACGGCTTCCAGCGGTTCCTCGAATTTCAACTTTCTAATTTGCCGGAAAGTGCCTAAAACAAATTTCCGAAAATTCTATGAAGCCATTCTCGTCGGCTGTCGCTGCAACGTAGTGCAGCGATCGGCCCATGTTTAGAAGTCGTATGCCCCTCTTTCCCCTCACCGCTCTTCACCTATAACGCGACGTCTGAAGGGGCTCACTTCGGGGAGTGAACATCACGCGAAGTCAAGCTAGTTGGAACCAAAAGTGGCAGGAATCGCGACTCAAAGAAGGGAAAGTTATGTCCAGTATTTGGTGTTATGCTTAGTTGGGTTATGGTAAGAACATTGGTATAAATGAAATTAGTACAGTACTTTTCTTAGGGGGTTCAGTGAACCAGTGAACCCAATGGACCCGCCGCCACTGGTTCATATATATATATAAATAGAATTTAGCTAATAACTATGGTAAATAAGGATTTAGGTATAATAAAGGAATGGTTTGAAGTAAATAAATTGTAACTAAATTAAACTAAGTCAAATTCAATGTTACTTGGAAATTATAACAACTATCATTGTTTTAAACACTCATATTAGAGATAAAATAAATAAATGTGATATTAAATTTGATTCAATAATAAACATGGGAGTGATAGTTGATCGAAAATTGAAACTTGAATTATGTTTGTCATAAAATTGCAGAA
This sequence comes from Sympetrum striolatum, assembly GCA_947579665.1. Taxonomy (NCBI): domain Eukaryota; kingdom Metazoa; phylum Arthropoda; class Insecta; order Odonata; family Libellulidae; genus Sympetrum; species Sympetrum striolatum. Next base: position 77,947,139 of record OX388348.1, on the reverse strand, counting down.
AGTAAATTTCCAAGTAATTTTGTTTCCATTCATACAACATCTAAAATAATATAAAACAGGATTATATTGCCACATTATGATTTATGTTCAACTGTTTTATACCTAACTAATCAAACAGAAAAGAGTGTAAAGCAGATACAACAAAATTAGGCCATATGAAAAATATTAAAATATGATTGATAAACAAAAATTCATACAATGCTTTGTAAACTAGCTTGGTTAATGAGGAATAAGGTCTGAAATACCAAGTACTAAGTTTTATACATGAAATAAAAATAAGGCTAATGCTTGAATATCTACATGATATTATAAAGATAAACATATTTAGGATTAACATAAGAGGAAGAAGTGATTTCCATATTGCTTTTGTCTCAAAGTCATCTACACAAATCTCCTTATTTGTATAGTTTGTTTTTAATAATTAATACCCTAAGATTGTCTTTAAATTCTATACAAGATAATATTATCTTCCTTACTTGTATTTATTGAGTAGCATTGTCATATTATTAGAAACACTTTTCTAGAACTGCTAAGGAGTCAATAGATGCAAATAATGGCTAGATAAATATTGTTCACGCTAACAATTGACATTCAAATAATTAACAGATAGAGTTTTTGCATTTCAAACAGTCAGCACCATCAGAAGGCTGAGAATAAATGACATCCCCCTTCCACCAATTTCATATGAAAGATACCTTTCAGAGTAAAAATGGAGATTTCATTTGATGTAACCAACGATCAGTCAGAAAATCAGAACCAAGATTTACAAGCAAAATATCTAGATTTAGACACTTATTCTGAACAGATCTAATATTGATGTAAAACAGAGTAGAGTCAAATAATCACATTTGCCATGGTTTTGCTATACTAGCTTTACCTCTTATGATAATACCTATGTGTGGTCACTATTTGAGACATTACTTGTGTTAGCAGTAGCTATACTATGAGACAGAAATATCTTTGGCAGAACTTTCTGGTGGAAAACAATTTGCTTTCAATGATGTTAGAGGAGCACATCTAGAAGTTTCTCTCGTAAGGACATCAGAATGTTCACTTCGAATGACCATAGAAACTTAATTGTTAGACCTAAGATCGTTACACTATGAAATGATCTAATCCACATTAAATTTTGGTTAGAGTTTTGGGGGAACGCATTTAATAATACTCTAAATTCTGTATTGATCCTGCAAAAAAAAGGTTATCACAATTATTTGCTTCAAAAATGGATTTGAGTATTCATATCCACCTTCCTGAAGATGGCTGCTGACACAGTCAATGACTACAATTGCCTTGACTTGGAGGGAAACCTGAGAGAGATTTCAACATTCATATCCATTATTCACATACCTGATATTGCTTCATTAAAAAACTTGTATGTTTAAGGTTTTGAAACTTTGTTATATTTTGACTGGTAACATGCCAATTATCTCTGATAATGCTTTTAATTACAATTTGAGAAAAAGATGTGCCTTCTATATTAAGCCAAATTTAATTGTTAAAGATTTTTAATTTCTTGCCTGAAAAAAATAGAAAAATTAGAAAGGTTGCTATGAATTTCTACAGTTGTCTTGGATTTTGACAAATGAAAATATTGATAGATTTTAAAATATTATTTTGGTAGTAACAGCATGGAAGAGGGAGAAGAATCCTCCTTACATGGAAATAGTAATTCTTAACAGAAATAATAACATTTATCTAGAAGTTCATCTCAAAAGAACAGTGGGATATTCACTTTGAATATTGATGGAACTTATATTGATCAGTTAAAATGAATGGATGTAATTCGATAATGCTGAACTTAGCTAAAATTCAAAATCACTTGTAATATCAATTAATATATATGTATAATTAATATTAACTTAAGTTAATGATATCTTCAACGAGTAAATAATTTCACTTCATTCTGCAATCCATCTTAATATAGTCTATCGTAAAAGAATTATGGTAAACTTTTTACATGTTGTTTTCGTGTTTGTTCATCAAAACTCAGGGAAAGAAACACACTGTAAATTTTGGTTCCTGAAAGCAATGGCACAGCAATCAACATTTGCTATCGCTAGCCATGCACAGAACTTGAAGTAAAGAAGCAACTGTTACTAGGGTGCATTGTGTACCCAAGTATTGCTCCTAGAATATTTTAAATTACACACAGAAGTTAACTTCATTAATCACTTAACTTAATACTTAATCAAACTAAATGAACAATATCTCACAACATAAAAATAACTTACCTTCTACAGAGGAAAAATAATCACTCCAACACCAGCGCCGCTAAAAAGCAAAAGTACAGGAATCGCTGCAATTGCGTGGGCCCACGAATGTCTTCGTGAAACGGTATATGAAATTGATAACATGAGGATTGAAATATGAATAATGAAATGTATGAGATATGAGGGGCTATTGTGCTGAGAAGAATAGTTGAAAATAATGAGCTAGTAAGCAGGCGCCACTAATGAGCAGAGGACTTCAATGCGTGAACGGAACGGACTTCAACGTGAGGATAAGTAAAGGAAACTTCAACATGGACGCTAACTACACCGAAGAGAAGTTATACCCAGAATGCCCAGAATCCAATTCGCGCACGGCGCAACGAAACAATACTTAAGTCGGGCAGACGAAAGTTTCACGTATTAACCACTGTTTATGTACGCTAATTTTACATCAGTTTTGTCATTCTGCGTGAAAAAATATAATTATAGATAACGGAATCATTCATAACATGAATCATAGAACATACTAAAAGAGAATCTTTATTTTCAGAACTAGGAACGTTTACATTCGCTCCATATATAAGTTGTACTCTATTAGTCATCATTTCCATGATGTAATTGCTCCACTCCATCGACTTGAAGGAAAATTCGATGCATTTAATATGACTGAGGACGAAATTGACTCAAAATACTCTTTTAGAGATAGCGATTTGGCCGACAGCAGAAATTGGTCAACGAAGGGTCAACAGCTTAAGTAAAAAAATACCTCAACAGTTTCCGTAAACGCCGTTTCCTTTGCGTTGACTCTCTGTTTATGTAAACGGATCCGAGTGTGCTAGCTGGGTCTGTACTTATAATTCTTCACAATGAAAGAATAATTGAATATAGATGTAATAGACTAATTTCTATGAATAAATGAAACTTCCAACCATTTTCCTCAAACTTTTGACAATTATTTCTTGAGATTGAAACTAGTTTATAAATCTAATCCAATTTAATTATACCATTCCATTGTCATATCGCCGGTTAAATAAAAACTGTAATTAACCTTTCATTGATTCAGAATTCATTTCAGAGGTATGCTAGCTTCTCTAATGCAATAATATTCATTATTATTACTAAAAAATGTAATATTCACAGGAAGCATAATAACTATAGTTATGTATATAACTATAGTTATGTATAGTTGGTATACCAACTTAAGTCTATATCTGTGAGTATAAATAGCAACAAATCGTAAGAAAGAACATGATACTCTCGGAAACGATGGTTTAGTAGTCAACACACATTTCTAATCTCGTCTTGTGTCCAGTTAATCTCTTCATGACCCCCTTTCCGAATGCTTATTTATACTACATATGAACTTAGGGTAATGTGATTATGAATGAATGTTATTATATGAAAAACGATAAATCTTAACAAATAATACAATTTAAATTATCTGAATATGTACCCAGCCACTTTAAGTTATTAACAAGACATATAATTGGAAACTACGGAACAAAATCTAGGTAAATTGTAGACCTAGTGAACTCACCTTACCACGCCTGCCTTTCATATATTTATCTATTACGAGTAAAATGTAGCTTGCATACTGCAAGCAGATCGACAACATTAATTTCATGTCGCCATCATATCGGGACGGCCCTCAAAAGAAAAAAACGGGATTGAAAATATTCTTAAAATTCACTGCAATTTAATCGTCTGGCATGGAACTAAGGCCTTCCTGGTGAACCTACTATGCAGCACAACAGAAGATCACCATCTCTAACTATGTGTGAAAATTCAAGCAGAAATATTGGCTCCGACTGCCTCAAACGACGTCCTACTTTTCAATAATGTAAATGGCTCTCTGGATTCGAACCAAGGACGATCTAGGAAATCTAAAACATGTTTTTGAAATGTATCTATGTTCTCTCTCTATATACCTAATTTTTATGTTTTAAAATTATTGGGAAGGGATTTAAATTAATTCTTAATAATCGGATAATTTACTGATTGTAGAGACACCTGGTGTCGAACCCAGGAAATATTGGTAGCTGTGGATGCACAGTATGACTTATTAGGACTTCATATTATTTCATACTAAATTTGAAGTTGATATCATACCAGGAAGTACCTAAAACTTTTTTCTGTTATCTCCATAAGAAATGCATTGATGAATGTAAATGGCTCTCAGGGATCGAATCAAGGACCATCAGCGAATATGTAAAATTTGATTATGAAATATATTTATGATCTCCAACTCCACGCCGAATTTCAAGTTTCCATGCGATCGGGAAGGGGCCCAAAAATATCTTAAAAATCGCCACAATGCATTTTAAACGGCCGATTTTTGCCTCGACCTAGCCTCGAACCCAGGATATTTTCCGTAGAATTCAATTATGTTTTCGATAGATCATGGCCATATATATAGGCTCCTTGAGTTTTGATTCTCTACCTAACCGAAAAGTAATTTTTTTAATTCCCGGAAATCAAAGCAATGCATTTAAACAGGAAATATCGGGACTTTGGGGCCCTCTAGAATCGAACCCATGACACTGAGGTTCAAAATCGCTATTTTTCTGGAGGTTACACGTTATAGCCAATACGTCGTAAAAATTTCAAGTAAATCACGCTTGTGGTTTAGGCTGTGAATTAGTATCCTAGCTATCTATCTATCTAGGTATATACATGAATGAATCCGGAGAAGCATCTATATATCTATTACGAGTAAAATGTTGCTTGCATACTGCAAGCAGATCGACAACACTAATTTTATATCGGCATTATATCGGGACGGTCCTAAAAAGAATAGGAAATAATATTAAAATTCGCTGCAATTTAATCGTCTGGCATCGAACCCGGGTCTTCCTGGTTAACTTACTATGCAGCCAAACAGAAGATCACCATCTCTAACTATGTGTGGAAATTCAATTAGAAATATTGGCTGCAACTGCCTAAAACGACGACTAACTTTTCCCTTGTATTCCTTATGAGAGAAATTTTAACGTGCTCTGGCGTCGAACCCAGGAACAGCATTTTCGTATCTAATTTTTTTTCTTAAGCCGAGTCTTAATATACATCTTCTAGCAAAGCAAGAAATTCCTGTTATTTCGATAAGTACAACAAAATAAATAATGAAAACTAACTCGATATATTATAAATGGGGGATATATATATATACCGTCTGGCTTCGAACCCGGGTCTTTCTGGTAATACTTTCTATGCAGCATTAAAGAAGATCAACACCTTTAACCATGTGTGAAAATTCAAGCAGAAATATTGGTTCCAACTGCCTCAAACGACGTCCTACTTTTCCCTTATATTCCTTATGAGAGAAATTTTAATGTGCCCCGGCATCGAACCCAGGAACAGTTCCGTCTTATCAATATTTTTTCCTTAAACCAATTCTTACCATACATCTTCCAGTAAAGAACAAACTTCCTATCATTTCGATAAGTGCATCAAAAAAAATAATGAAAAACTACTCCCATGTATTTTAAAGGGCAGATATTTGCATCGTCCTAGCATCAAACCCAGGATTAAATCAGTGAAAGTCATTTGTGTTTTCGGTAGATCATGACCATATATATGGGCTCATAGAGTTTTGATTCTCTAGCTACCAGGAAAGTATTTTTTTTAAATTCCCGAAAATCGAAGCAATGGTTTTAAATGGCAAAATTCGGAACTTTAGGGCCCTCTGGAATCGAACCCATGACACTGAGGATCAAAATTTCAAGTCAATGACGCTTGTGGTTTAGGCTGTGAATTAGTATCCTATCTATCTATCTATTTCAAATTTCTATGCCATCGGGAAAGGGTCCAAAAAAATCTTAATAATCGCCACAATGCATTTTAAACGGCCGATTTTTGCCCCGACCTAGCATCGAACCATGGACAATATTCGAAGATGTATTTTTTATTTTCGTTTGATATGCACGGCTTCTAGCGATCCCTTGAATTTCAACTCTCTACTTTTCCGGGAAGTGCCTCAAAAAAAATTTCGAAAATCCCCACAATGTATTCTTATGGAGAAAATCGCGACTTTGGGGCCTTCTGGAATCGAACCAATGACACTGAGGTTCAAAATCGCATTTTTTCTGGCGGTTACACGTTATGGCCAATACGTCCTAAAAATTTCAAGTCAATGACACTGGTGGTTTAGCCTGTGAATTAGTATCCTATCTATCTATCTATCTATATCCTTGAATGAATCCGGAGAAGCATCTATATTTAATAGATATATAGATGCTTCTCCGGATTCATTCATGTATCCATATATCTATTATATATAGACGCTTCTCCTTATATACCTATATACAGTAGAACCCCGGTAATCCGGACGAATTCAGGCACATAGGCGTCCGGATTAGCGGGGTTTCCGGATTAGCGAGGTTTTCAAAAAATAACGTAAAAAACATTTTTCTCAAAAATTACATTGTACAGATAATTTATGTATATATTACATAAGGTATTACAACATATAAAGTGAATGAATATTATCAGCGAGCAAAAAAAGTCAGTTATTTTCTTTTGCGCGACCGTTCTTATTTTTAAATCAAGTGCGCGGTTTCTAAAACGTCTAAAGAGCATAATTTCATGGGCTTCAAGATTTTGCTCCTCGGCCAACTTTAATGATGTACTGAGTTCCGCCAAAGCCTCAGAATGAGAAATTTTGACGGAGTCTACAGGATTGTCGTCGTCGTCGTCATCATCATCATCTTCTGCCGTTACTGTTCTGATAATTTCATCATCTGTTAAAGCTTCGTTTCGAGCCAAACTGTCGTCAGCCTCAGCAGCCCACCGGAGAGCTTCAGGGTTAGATATTGGGTTCGAATTTTGTAACTGATTAATGAGTGGCACAAGCTGAATTTCTTCAGTTCGCACATTTTCTAAAACTTCCGAACCAATAAAATTTGGGAGTAAATTTTTCCACGACTTGCTGATCAATAATTTAGTCACAGATGCCCATGAGTTAGCTAGATTGAACACGACATCTTTTAAATTTACCTTTTTCAGTGCAGTTTCCAAATTTTCATTCTGCACAGGATCATTAAGAATATTTGTAAGAAGCAACTTACGATATCCTAACTTAATGCTTTGAATAACATAACAAAAGTATCACAGCTTAGATGTATTATCACAATAAACGAAATACTTCGCTCTCCATCACATCATTGCAGCCAATGGAGAAATTTTTCAAAAAGTCTGTCCACCTCTCGTTTCTTGTTGCTATGTAATATGCGTGTTTATATGTTCACAAGAAGACGTTGCGGGTTTGCATAACTCCCAGTGGACCGTCCGGATTACCGAGGGTTCCGGATTAGCGAGTGTCCGGATTACCGGGGTTCAACTGTATAACCTTATTCTCATGCAATACTTCAACCATAGACTTCAACTTCGGGGCGTGTGATGATCCCATTTTTGTAGTTTTAGCATTCCGCATGAATAATTTCTGAGATTTTTCAAATTTATTGATTACTCCATTTAAATTTAGAAGTTCTTCTTCTTTTAAATACTTTGAAAGGACGGAAAATAGGAAACGCGATTTATAACTGATACGAAGCCTTCGCTTACATCTCACTGTTCCGGAGAAATAAAACGGATAATGAACAAGTTTTCGTTAAATTTACAGACCTTTTGAGGGGTTAAAACCATAAAATAATACCATATTCTTTATCCACTCTGAGTTTCATCGCTCGGATAGAAACACCAAGAAAAGCTATATTTACCGCCATTAACATTACTGTTAGACTGTTATAAAATAAAATAGCGATAGCTAATCGACTAATCTTCCAACTCGAAAATAAATAAATTGATAATGAATAATTAGTAATTACTAGTTTACTTTCACAATTCCTTTCATTTTTAAGATTTATTGCATCTCCGATTTACACAGGCATTTTACCGTGGAGACATAACAAGTGAAGTCAAGCATTCAAGCTTCGTCGATTCGAAAGATTGTTTATAAAAACAAAATTTTACTAAAATTTATCAAAATGCTCGCACATTCGAACTGAAAACAATATTCCTCTACCACAACAAGTTTCTTAAGTATCGTAAGTATTTTTAAGTATCTTAAACAATTTTTTTTATTTTGGTGCTTATAATGACTTCGAAGAATTATTCTTACCAGTAATTTTTTTCGAAAGAAATAAATCAAGGGAACGTGTCTTAGGGGAACGCTTTTTCTTGCCTTGGGTCAACCTGGGGACAATTAGGTAAATAAATAGCATTATAGAGGCGTATAATCTGACGCACGGAATACATTTAACAGACTTTAAATTTTAAAACTTGGCCAACTTTTGGTTATCTTTATCCTATGACGAGATTTTCGCGATAAATCAATCACACGCTTTCTTTCAATTTTATTAAAAGATTTACCATGAAGCTGAAACGTGTAGACATGGCTCCTATATTTTGACGGTTCTTATCGGTGTTTCCCCTTGACGGATTGTCTATTTAGGGACTTTATCTGAATTGGCTTTGAGTGTTTGGTGTTTATAGGTGAGACACGACTACTATGTAGATATTTACTGGAATTCTATACGTAAATACCAATATCGGGTACCAGGGACGGATCTAGAAAAAATGTATGGGGGGGGGGGGGGTCCGATCGAAAAATTTAAAAATGAAAGATATTTCGGCTTTCACAAAACGTTAGAATTGTGTTAGACATACTCGAATTTTTTCGCTAGTGATTGCTTATTACATCAGATTTATAGATCGAAACCATGGTCGTGAGTTAATAAATATTACTGTGGTAAAGGTAAAAGTGTTTCTTCTTTTTCTCAAATTTGAATAAGTGAATTTCTCTCAATAAGAAAGAGAATTTGTCTAAAAAAAAACCCTCTTCTGGTGGCAAAATATAAACCCTGAATACGTTGGTTAAAGGTAGGGAGCCAGTTCTATTAATTTTATTGGGAGTTATCGCGAGATTGAAATATTTCAAACCTTTAAAAGTAGAATATTGGGTTCATTGAAAAAGATACTTGTGAAAATTTAAAGAACGTGAGATTGAACAGGGTAGAACTCTTGATGGCCTCATAGTTTTTTATCCGAACAGGCAGAACAGAGATTAAAACGAAGTGTATGTAGGCGTACCATGAAACGTTTCCACCTATCTTACCTACAAGTTCAGATTAGGCATGTCACTCTGCCTGCGTTAGAAACATCCCAGATAAGACAGCAACCTAATCCGTTTCCTCCTCATTTGCGTACATTTTCCGCTTTTCGATAAGCCTGACTTGAGAACCATTTCTTCTTAGCTAATCAAGCCTCGGTCTGACTTCAGAAGATGATATAGCTCTCACTGCAGGAACTAGGAACACGTTGCCAGGTTATGTTAGCTGGTCATGTTATCAGTCAAATATTTGTCTGAATGTATCGATAAGATCCTGCATTCTCTTCATTTCAAATAGCAACGATATAAGAATATTTAAAAAACCATAAGAAAATAAAATATCAAGGCTGAGTTCCGATAAAATTGTTGCGGGTATATATTAATTTAAATTTAATTTATTGAAATTGATAATATATACTTTATGTGGTTGTTTTATAATAATCAATAAGTAACAAACATAATGATAACCTGGGATATTGTGATCTCCTTGACATACTTGACATTTTACAAAATGATAACCTATTGTGAATAACAATCTATATTGTTTATTAATAGAGTATTTTCAAATCAATAGTATAAATAATGCAAAACAGGAATAAATAAACGTTTTTTATCAGTTTTCATATCTATTACGAGTAAAAGCTTGCATTCTGCAAGCACATGTTTAAAGTACTGTACTTTGTAAAGTTCTATTTGGTTTGAAAATTTAGGATATATGAACCCAAATTTTTCTATGTAAAAATCTATTCTGTAGCCAAGTGGCCTTGAGTCGAACCATTTTGTAAGATGAGATAGCATTTAATCATTTGTTTTGGGCAACTCTAACCGTTTCTATAATTCCAGGTCGATACATCGGGAATGTCCCCAACCGAAATGCCGTTTTCCCATTTAATCGAATAGTAGAATGCAAATTTTGCCTTGGCGACGAACCAATGATCATAAGGAAAAAATAAACTGTGTTTATGAAACATTCATTACCTCTGTTCACATGCCTAGTTTCCACCTTCTCGGTAAACGAATCATAAATAATTTGAAATTTCCGCCATACATTTCAAATAGTGGAGAAGCATGGTGTCGAGCCCAGGGCTTTCTGGAAGATGTGAATAAATATAACATCCTGTTAAGAATAAAACTTATTTAATCCAAAGTTGAAGTCGAATTCATGCCGGGAAGAACCTAACATAAGATTTCATTATTGCCATTAGCAATGCATAGAGGAATGTAACTGGTGTCCTGGAATAGAACCAAGGATCATCAGGGAAACTTTAAACAGCGTATATGAAATGTATTCATGATCTCCATTCAGATGCATGGTTTTAGGTTTCCATGTTATGTGGAAGGGATTCAAAAAATCTTAAAAATCGATGCAATGCATTTTAAATAGGAAAATAATTGCTCTGACCTTGCGTCGAACCAAGAATAATCTTCGAATATGTCTTTGTAATTTTCATTGGATATGCACGGCTCATAGTGATCCCACGAGTTTCATCTCCCTTATTTGATGGGAAGTGCCTCAAAAAATTTACGAAAATTATGGGGTATATTCCTTATGGAAAAATTGGGAATTTTGGGCCTTCTGGAATCGAACTCATGATACTGAGGTTTATTGTCACTTTTTTTCTGGCCGTTACACGCTACGGCCAGTACGTTGCAAAAATCCCAAGTCAGTGACACTTGTGGAACATGGTTAGAATCTTGATCCCCTATATATAGGTATATTTGGAGAAGTGTCTGTAGATATAGTAATAATAATATGATAATAAAAACTCTTAATTCGGCGAGGTTAGGCCCATTAGGACCTCTCTTACACCTAACCATTAAGGGTAACTAATGTTAATTACATAAAAGGTGGAAAAAAATACAAATTGTACAAATAAAAAGAAGAGGTAAAAAAACAAAAGAATTGGGGTGTGGGGAAAAACACCTCGGCTGAAGACTTTCGGAGAAAAACCCAAAAACCAACTAGAAATCAGTCTGTCTTTGAAGAGTTCAGCCCGAGGGCAGGTTAGTACCTTGCACCCTCTAACATAAGCAACTAAGAACTTGCGGAGAGGAATGAGGTTTACTAGACAGGATGAGGAGTGAGGTAGTTTTCCCTCCTCACTGAGTTAGAATGCTATAAGCGGAACATGTACACGCAAGTGAAGCACAATGACCCAACGAGCAACAATTTTCTTGTCAATCCTTAAGGGGAGACCTTGATCAGTGCATTATCCACTCATACTTCAGATGGTTTCATTTCATCTCAGCCATGATCAAGACTGGGACAAAAGAAAATGAGAGATACATATTTCTCTATCCTGTACCAAATAACGAATATAAATATTCCATTCATCAGAATATGGTAGCAGAAACAGTATATCAGTATGAGAGATCTTAAATGGTAACAGAAACGAAAATTCCACCAGAAATAATTCAATCCAATATTGCAAACTATAGACCTATTTCCAAAATTGCTATTATACCTAAAATATGTGAATCAATAGTGCTGAAATATATTCTACCAATGTTCAAGAACATTATCATACAGGAAAAGCATGGATTTGTATGTGGTAGGTCTACCTGTACTAATCTTCTCTGTTATGAGCAATATATATCAACTGATAAAGAAGAAGGAAAGCAAGTAGATTCTTTATATACAGATCTTTCCAAAGCTTTTGATCTTGTCTATCATAATTTGTTACTTATGAAATTAAAAAATATAGGTATTTCTAACCCTCTTCTGTCATGATCTGAAAGTTATCTAACTAGTAGAATTCAGTACGTGAAATTTAAAGTTTCATTTATCAGCCAATTGAAGTCTGGTGTACCCCATGGAGCTTATCTTGCCCCTTTGCTGTTTATTCTTTTTATAAATTATGTAAAATCTGTTTTTAATGACTATCACTTTCTTCTTTTTGCCAATGACTTAAAAATATCCTGGACAATAACATCTTATTCAGATTGCCTGGAACTTCAAATAGAACTAAACTCTTTAGAAAAATGGTCTTCCAGTAATGGTATGAAACTAAATGTAATTCCTTTTTACAAGAACCATAACCCTATTGTAGGTACATACATCCATATTTTCTTGATAATGAAACTGTACTTGAATCTGTCTCTAACATCAAAGACTTAGGGGTATTTTTTTCAAATAATTTAACATTCAATGAACGTATTGCTTCTATTGGGAACAAAGCTTGCAAAATGCTTGGATTCCTTTATCGCCATAGTAAAGAATTTAGAAATCCAAATACTTTTAACTTACTGCATTTATCTGTTGTAAGAACTCATTTAGAATTCTGTTCACCAGTCTGGAGTACTTATTTCAAATCTTTAAATTTAATTAAATACAATCTTTAAATACACCCGATGCCTTTAAAAGTGTATCAAACTGTTACTTTTCACCCTTCCCAGCAACCCCTAACCGAACACTTTCCCCGAACCCCCTCCCAGGACTCTTCCCCGGGACCCCTCCCAGCACCCCCTACCAGGACCCCCTACTCGGACTTCCTCTCAGGACCCTCAAACCAGACCCTTCTCCCGGGCCCTTTCCCCGACTTCCTCCCAGGACCCACTCCCCGGACCCCCTCCCATGATCCTCTCCCAGGACCCTTTCCCTGGACCCCTCGCAGAACCCCCTACCCGGACCCTTTTCTATGACCCCTCCCAGCATCCCCTACCCGGACCCCCTATCCGGACCCCCTAACCAGACCCTTCTCCCGGACCCTTTCCCCGACCCCTTTCCAGGACCCCATCCCGAACCCCCTCACAGGACCCTTTCCCCGGACCCCGCACAGTACCCTTTCCCGGGACCCGTCCCAGCACCTCCTACCGGGACCCTTTCCCCGAACCCTCTCCCAGGACTCATTCCCCGGAACTCCTTCCAGGACCCCCTTCCCAGAACCTTTCCCCAGACCCATACCCAAGACCCCCTCCCTGAACCCAATCCCCGTACCCCCTCGCCAGATCCTTCTATCGGACCCTTGCCCCGGACCATTTACCCGGACCAACTCCTAGGACCACTCCCTGTACTGGTTTCTAGGACCTCGTCCCAGTATTCCTTCCCAGGACCCATTCCCCGAACGACAGTTCCCTCCCTGGGGGTGTTTCAGAGTCACTGAACTTCACACGACTGCTCTAGAGCACTCGAAAAGTCTTTCCGTGCGTTTCGTTTGTTTTGATTATTCAGGGGTGAATACACGTAAAATGATTTTTAACGATATTATTTGGCTATAGTAAGATAATACTGCTGTATTTCATGATGGCACATTTGTATGGATGTTCTACAAGTAAAATAAAGGTGTAAAACAAGCTAATTAGAATGTAAACGGATAGATATATGTAGTAAAACCCCGGTAATCCGGACACTCGCTAATCCGGAACTCTTGGTAATCCGGACGGTCCATTGGGAGTTATGCAAACCCGCAACTTCTTCTTGTGAACATATAAATACGCATATTAGTAACAAGAAACAAGAGGTGGACAGACTATTTGAAAAATTTCTCCATTGGCTGCAATGATGTGATGGAGAGCGAATTATTTCGTTTATTGTGATAACGCATCTAAGTTGTAATACTTTTCTGAGACAGCATTTTTCCATTAGAGGAAATGCTTAATATGTGCGATACTAAATAATTTCGAAAGACAATAAATTTTCAGTTGCAACAGGGCATGCATGCATTATCTATACAATATAATTTTTGGGTTAAAATGTTTTTTAGGTTATTTTTGGAAAACCTCGCTAATCCGGAAACCCCGCTAATCCGGACGCCTATGTGCCTGAATTCGTCCGGATTACCGGGGTTCTACTGTAATACGGTTTAAGATGAGTATTTAGAATTAGGAATTAGCATTGCATCCCAAGTATGGTTGATTAAATACAATTTCATTATGTTTTTTTTCAATGCCATTTTGTCATGATGATTGCAGTAGATGGTAATTTTTGATTGTAATATTGGAAAAATTTCATGATTGTAAATAATTTCCGTCTCCTAGTCGGATCCTATGCAAAATGCTGGTACATACTAATAAGTCACCAACCAGCTAATAGAAGTAGATCTTTGAGAGGTGGTTAAGCCAGATGCATAACCGTTCATCTACATCTACATTAATACCCTGCGTGCCCCCTTTAGGCGTGTGGCAGGGGGTGTAAACACCAGTTGATCTAACTACTTCTTTACTCGGTTATTTTCGCGTATCGTTCATGGAAAGAATGAATTTTTAAAACGAGTCGTCATTGCATCTATTTCTCTTAACTTGCTTTCATTATCGGGTCGACCGAGGTAGCAGTGGGATTGTATGATAACAGTTGTATATTCCGCAAATGTTGTTTCCCTGAACTTAGTAAGCAATCGCAGTCTAGCTTCCTATCTCCTGTCTTTCAAGGATTTTCAACCTACGTCTGAGAGCATTTTTGTAACGCTTGCTTTTTTACTTTAGCATTTCTCAGCAAAACGAAACGCCTTACTTTCTCGAGTTCGCGGGCACACGTTTCATCTGCCTAATTCCATATGCTTGCCGCACTTTCCATAAGGTCTCTTACCAAGGTAAAATAACATAGCTCTCTCACCTTTTCATCGCGTTTACAGACAATATGCTTTACAAAGCCAAGCCTTCTAATTGCTTTTCCGCTGATTTTTCGAATATGCGTGCTCCAATTTAAATTATTAATAAGGTTGATCCCGAGATATTCATTTTGTGCATCACCTTTGGATGAGGACTAAATAGTTTGAGAGAGGTTTTACGGTGTTCCTTGTTTGATATTTTTGTATACATAACCGAGCCATTCGCAAATATCCTCACATTGCTATCTTTCTCGTCACTCAAATAATTGAAATAAATCTAGGAAAGAAGAGGTCCAATTACGCTCCCCTGAATAACTCTATTTGAGCTAACGCCATCCAGTACTACTTGTTATTCCCTCTCGTAGAGAAAATCCTTAATCCTTCGTGCTACACCTAATGACTGACCCCCTTTTCTTCTACACCTGCACTTTCCTACTGAACGTGCCCTCCTGACTATTATCCAATGCTCTTATTAAACACCTATCACCAGGATTATAAGCTCCATGTGAATAACCCATTATGTATTTAGTCATACACATCTTCTTCGCTAAAGTGTCATTATAGTACTGGTATTGTTAAAAGTGCTTTGACAGCTTCGGTCATTTCGCACATTAGCTCCCGATTCGAACCCAGGATTGCTCTCACCAAAGGCAAACGCGCTGTCCACATAAATATCCGGGATCCCTATTATTGGAGTCATGTCCACTCCGGTCACCTAATCGTGGAAGACTGAGCCACTCCTTAGAGGAAACCCCACATCGTTATACCATGGAAGAATTCTTCCATGGTTATACCATTCCCGGCCAATATGGCTGACGCGGGGGTTTATTAAAGGTATAGGGCCTCTCGGGAGGGCCCGTCCGCGGGATTGGCTTCCGAAGGGACGTGACTCCAAAGCACAAGGTGGCTTTTATTTCCAAGCAAAAAATACAGGAACAATTTTCATATCAAACAAAATAACACTCCCTTTCCTTTGCGGAAGGAATACGATACAACTGTGGAGTACGTGCTAAGTCTAACTCCATTTACATAATTTTCATAGATAATTCATTAAAAGTGTCTAACACGAACTTAAGGGCTAATAAGGCTGAGATTCCTTCCATCAAGTGGATGTTATAACAATTCTGGAATCGATTCGCCTTTGTAACTCCCCATGTTGGAATAACAAATGCCACACTCATTGGGGTTGCATCAGAAAATACTGTAAGTTCGTCGTCCCACATGCCAAGCGTAACTTTCCTTTTTATAATATCCTCCCTCCCTCCCTCCGAAACAAGAAATTTAACCAATTCAAATCTTTAGTAAAAACATCTCTGACCAGGAAGAGGGGAAAACGGAACACATATAAAACCCAGGACAAAAGTCCAGTCAATCTTTGGACATCTCTGCTCCCATAATTCGGGAGATCGCTTAACGCCTTTTAAATCCGTTCCCTCATTACAGATTTAAGCCTAATTGTCATATCTCCTAGATCTAAAAGTACACCCAGGTACACAATTCGCTTTGATGGTTGCAAAATACATTTGTCTAAATTGAACTGAATTCCTAAGTCATTGGTTAAGAAATTCATTACTCTATTTACATATTCTTCGTTGCATACCAGGGGGAAAATAAGATCAACCAATCATTCAAGTACAGAATAAAAATACAATTAAATTTACACTCTACCTCCCTTTTTACTGATTTTACTGCATGATGTAGGGAGAAATTGCTAATCCCATGGACAGCCTCGTCATGCAGTATTTAACGTTGTCGTAGTAGATACCAAATAACTTTTTACACGAATCTCGTGAGGTTTGATAGAACCCGTGTTTCATATCTAGCTTCACTGCAAGTCTTCAAGTTGGTATGGTTAGCAAGCACTGCGCCGAATTATACAAGTTTATATGCGGTAGCGTCATTTTTCAATAAAAAACCGCTGTCAACAAAATTTCATCTTGCTGAATTACAATATGCTCTCTTTCAAAATATAAAAATTCTAAGATGTACAGTCTGAAAAATGATGCGATTTTATTTATGTTTATTATTTATGTAAGTTTAGATACATACAATTTCTTGGCAATGTTGCCATATCGCTCTTAGTTACAAGTAGGGATGATGTAACTGGAAATTGGTATGTAACTTCAGGTACAAATATAAGGTATATCTAGGTTCTATGAACTTAATCTGACCAATTTTTAATAATTATGTCTCTAGAACAAGAGAATTAGCTACTTAAGAATAAGCAAGCATCGACCTTTTGAAGAAATTTAGGAAAAATGCATGTATTACATAAAAACTAATCCCTATAGGAAAAAAATGATTTCATTTTCGGATACACCACAATTGAATCAGCTTAGAACACCCATCACGTTACTTGTAACAAAAATGTTGTTGATTCACTCTTAATTTCCATCGCTTTAGTGTTCCAAACACTTATTAATTTCTTTTCCTGATCATACCGTTATCTTAATGTTATCTGCTCATCATATCTATGATTCTTTTCCTGAATTTGCTGTTGTCCTATATCTGCATATCATAGATGCAGGATTACCTTAATACTCTACCAAATATTACTATAACATTTATCCAGTGATCTCAAATCCTTAAGCTGTTTCTTAAACTTCCATCTTCGTTGACGAACAAATACCACTGATTCATCAATTTATCAATAAAAATAACTTAATAATTCACGGGAACGCTATCGATACTGTTTTTTTGTTCACGATCACTTTTGTCGTCTAAAGTTTAGATAAGTCACGTTATATACCGTCTTAAGCAGTCTTAAGTCACGCGCTTTCTGCAAATATCCGCCTTATCTTTCTTCCGTTGTCCAAATATTTCGTAGACAGCCTTGAAGTGGCGTTGAAGGAAAGGGTGGAATATGGTCCGCTAGCTTAGCATTTGAAGTATTTGGTTTAGTTGTGAATTGTGCAATTTATGAGAGCGACATTAGTGTTCACAGCATATTGAAGTGTAGATATTATTCTGTCTGAAGTTGTCTATTCGGAATATCTCCATATTTTAAATTATCATACAATTATTTTTAATTTCAGTTGTCGAATTTCAGGATATATCACCTTAGTTATTGGCAGCTGGACACTATCTAGTAGCTGACTTAGTCATCACATCGGTCCCAGTGATGCTTCGAAGAAATTTAGTTGTGATTGGCTTCACATGTTTGTTATTCTTCACAGCTTTGTTATATATTCAGTACCTAGTCGGCGACGGAAATATTTTGGTGCCATTTCCATGGAAAGAAGATCCTTTTCGAAAATATAAGACGAAGGAATACCAAGAAAGTGAGTTTACTCAAGGTTGTCAATGTTTACTTTAAAATTTAAACATCTTAAATGTGCAAGTATAAAAACATATACCGGTCCTTGGATGCTATTGAAAAAGTTGGTTTATTGTGGTTGGTTTGTAACTGATCTTCATCGCAGAGAATGTTATTGTGCCATTGATAGTTATGCGCGATTTCTATGGGCGCTGTAATTTTTTTTTTCGATTTCCAACGAAAAGATCATGTGAATTTTACCATCATTGTAATTTGTTGACAGCTAACATTTACCGTAGCCAATGTATTTTGCAGGCCTCTTGAAGTGGTACAACTATTCTGATGGTGAGTTTTAAAATCTTGAGTATATAAGCGTTGGGGATTTTGGGTGCCTATGCTTATACAGTTGTTGCATGATAAATTGTAAGGGTTGTGGGAAGCTACTTTAACTGCCTGTTAATTAATATTGCAAAACGTCATCCTTAGTAGCCATCTGTTAGAATATTCAGGATTCACTTTAGTGTTAATGCAGATTACAATAAAGTTGTTAAATTATAATAAATTAAACCGACCATGGTTCATGGTTTCACTAACTTCAAGCATTGAAACTGTAATTTTTATCGAGTGAAATTCAAATTACCGAATTAAATGACTTGTGCTAATCATCTCCGCGTAGTTTCTTCCAGCGAATGTTAAAAAGAAAAATATCCTAGTACAGTGTAGCATATGAAATGATCGTTTCCATTAGTAAATGGATGATATTTACTGTACATGGAGAATTAATACTCTGACTATGCCAGGAAATTAACTTTAATCCTGTAGAAAATTTATGGTAATCTTTAGATTTTTTGAATTTCTACATGTTCACCTGGTAGCTCGATCTAATTGGAAGAATTTTAATAGATGACCACTGCAGAAAGAACTTTAAACAGTTCTTATTTACGGTCCATATTATTTCCGAAATTGGCAGTAATTAACCTAATTTTTCCAGAAAGGTGTTTAATTTGTGTATACTACCTTCTAATATCATATTGTCCTATTTCTCTAATCCTATTAAGGAATGAATTTTTATCCATCATATATATAAATGTTATAATTATACTTCAAAGTTAAAGCGTTGCCTTCTTGCAAATTGTTGCATTATTTTCTATTTATTTTTTATATTTCAAGCAAGGTAGAATAAGTAATTCTGATGAAATTTCATCTGAGTTTCATTGTTAATATACTGTTGCAAATATATATGTCATTTAGGATATATATAATTGTTGGGTTGGGAACTGTTGAACAACCAAACATTCGGGCAATCGAGTGTGGTTGAGTGAGCCTCATTCATTCTAAGTAGATACTATTAAATAAGTTTAATATGGGTCTTACAGACACACTTTATCCATTCATCCAATCACTAATGTATGTTGTCTCTTTTTGCTTCTCCTACAAATTTTCCACAAACAGCATTTTCTTCTGCCATCAATTTTCTCTTAAGCTTCTCCTGTGATACTAAAATTCTATTTTATAATAAGCTATGCCTGCTCAATTCAATATACAACAATATTTTTTCTGCTTTTCCATAAATTTATCATTTCTCTTTTGTATCCCTACAAGTTAAGATTGTTCATTTCATTTTATAGGTGGTATATATATTTCATCCATTATATCTGCAAAAAATGTATCCTATCACCATACTTTATTTCATCCATACTACCTAGTATTTGCAACCTCATCAATCAATTTTGCTTTGTCAGTATTAAATAGAATCTTCAAATCTAGAGCCAAATATTTCAAATCTCCAAAATTCTCTAGTAATTTTTGCACATATCTGCACATTTTGAACAAGTAGATATACTCCATTCACCCTTGTAATTTTACTCACTGTTCACTTTGCTATCTTATAGCTCATGTATTTCAGGAAAATTAAACTAATCACTATAATGCATAACTAGAGTGTACTTGAGATGCAATAATCGATGTTCCAGTATAATTACTGGATGAATCCTGAAAATCTTATAAATGTTAGTAAAATTTGAGTGAAGTACTTTATTTAGTTTAAGTCCTTTTGCAGTAAAATTTTAATATTGATGAATCCCTCTAATAAAATCATTCGTAAGGAAAGTTCTTAATTACAAATCTCTGGAAGACACTTTTTTCTTTCATTTGTTTGTAATGTATTCATCACAATATTATAACATTAGCTTCTTTTTGTTCGAAGTATGATGTACCTTGGTTAAAGGCTGTAGTCTGTTCTAAGATTACCATCATTAACCAGAACCACTGTTATTTATTTAACGAGCAAGGTGCCCATTTTTTAATATAAAATGTTATAAAAATAAGGTACAAAAATACAATATAAAAACTAATATCACAAGATGGCCATAAAAATCACAGTGATTCATTATAAAAACAAACATCATATGTCATAGAATATTTACATTTCTTTTCAATTAATAAATAAATTGTTGCAATGACAAGAAAAAGATATCTATTGAATATGGGAGGTTATTAGCTCTTCTCATCATCATCCTCAGTGTGATTTTCTGAAATTATAATAATGGAAAATCAATTAATTCATTCCAGCTTGTCTTCTCCACTTTACTATTTGTGTGTCAAATGCACTGATTAAACTCATTAAATGGCAATAAAAATACAGTATATTTCATTTATTCATTTGGATTTGTTATAATATTATCACTAATGAAATGAATAGTTGCAAAATTGATTAATGGTTCATCAGAAGAATAATTATGCTCACTCATGAGTTTTTTGACTGAAGGTCATATTATGAACACGTCTAGGGTTGTTTACTTTTGCATTTCTTCGTTAATGGTTTTGAAAAACTGCATGGACTTTTCATTAAACAGACCTATGGTTCAGATTTGTTTGCATCCCAATTTGTATTTAACTTTTAACTTCCACTTTGAAAAATAATTTTTATTTTCAGCAGTGGTAATTTGTTACTTAACTATATCGCCAAATTCAGTTGAAAAATGTCTTCTTAGCATTATTGGAAGAATTTTAACTCATCAGGAGTAAGTTTCTGATTGTGCCTCTCTAGTGATTTTTCTACATTCACCTTCTATATCCTCAAGAGGAAATCTTAAATTGGTGAAAGATATTATTGCAACTACTTGTGTCCTTCTTTTAAGTTATATTCATTACCAAAGAAATAGGTCAGGTCCCTCCTTGCTGTAATGAGACATTGGATTGTTACTTCTTACCTAGCCTACACAAATTCGAATTGCAATTATAATGGTGAATTCCTCATCCAAAAAACTCCTTGTGGTCATGTAAGTAGCCTCACATATTTCAAAGCACCTCGTAAAAGAAATGACTCTAATTAATCTTTTTGGACATTTGCAATTATTAGCTGATTCAAAGGCTGTTTCTGAGATATTGTGTTGAGAGAAAGAAAAATCATCTCGATAAAGTTGAATGCTTCTAGTAGCCTTTTTTCCTGCCCATTGGAAGGTCAGTTGCATTTTCAAGGTAAAAGTGGCTTGGAGAGACTGTTTTCTTCAAGTTCTTTAAGTTTTGACAGTTAAACAATGTGCTTTGAGAATCCAGTCTCTAAATCCTATTTTTGTGAACCAGGTTTAGCTGTTGGACTTATACAAAACACAAACATTGAATTGAAGACCAAACTTCATTACTTCATTATATTAATTTTTTTCATGTTGTTTGTATTATTTACAAGATGGAATAAATTTACTTTACTTACTTTCTTACTTGGGGTTTCTCTATGTGGTACACCAATATTGGTTTTACCTTGCAGTCTCCTCTTGCATTTTCTAACATAATCAATGTTAACGTATCCTTCATTGGTTTATATCCAGGAAGTATTATCTTTCTTTTGCAGTAAATGACTGGTGTGGCATTTTTTTCTAAAATAACCCAATCTCATTGCAGTTTAAGACTTATTGAGGTAGGATCTGCTATAATTCTTGTAAAGTCATTGATGAATTTATCAGGTGCTTCTTCGTCAGCAGTGTAGCAATTATAAATAGATATATTGAAACATGCATAATCAAGTAAAATACAATCTTACTACCATGTTCAAAAAGTTCCCAAACTTATTTTTTCCTGCAAAAATGCTCAGCAGGAAAATGTAAAATTCTGGCATTAGATAGGTAGGTAAGTGGTACCCATGACAGGTAGCTGCACCCACAATATGTGGCACTATCTACCAAGATAATATTTATAATGCTACAAAACTCAAATATAATGTAACTATGATTTCCACTGTTTGACATTGGAAAGTAAAACAAAGTGCTACATTTGGGCTAGTACAGTACCAGTCTGGAAATAAGTAAATTTACACTATAATTATCCACTGGAAATATTTATTTCATCATTGGGTGAAAAATAAATTAAATTCTAATATGGGAAAAGGTGCTTTTCAAATATGTTTATAGGATACAAAATAAACATTGAGCAGAATGATTATTATAGGCCAGAAACTTATGGCATCGTAATCCAACATGTTACCAGGAAACCAACTCTGAAATTGTGTAATTTAAATGTTTAAGGAGTCTGTATAACAATTTATAAAGACTGTACTGATAATAAAGTGATATATGGATATTTTCATAGCTAATATTCAATTTCCTTAAAAAATATATCCACTGTCTATGCCTAAAGTAGGCTATTTATCTGATTACTAGGTCTTGGAAAATTTACCTGCCTAGTTTTATTCTGATCCACCGCTTACTGTTTACGTTTCATAAACCATAGCCTGCTTCATTATTCAAGACATTTTTTGTGTTGTCCTCCACTTCTTCTGAGGCAAGCAACTCTAGCCTAGATTGAAATCTTGTAAAATAAGTCGTGGAAACAATTATTTATCACAGATGAATTTTGTTCTTCTATATTAGAGAATAATGTAAAATTTTAATCTGTTGAATTAAATAGTCTTGGTAGTTTATTTGAAATAATTTTCATGTCAAATATTAGTAATACCTAACACCTGGTGATAGTGCACATTATGGTATTGGCTGCTGGTTATATTTAAAAAGGGTTTGGTTTTTCTATAACTAATATAGTGCAATCACTGTAATTGGTAAATTGGTGTTTATCAGGATATTCACTACGAATATTGGTTTACCTTGAATATATTCATGGCTCTTGAAAAATTCATAACTTATAGTGTTTCTTTGTCTATTTAATTCCTTGGTAAGATATGTTACAATTGTGATTTCTAACCGCCTCAAATTCATTCTAGAAATTTTGTTTTAGAGAAATAGGTCATGCCTCTTTCTCATTTAATTTTCAAAATTTTTAATTTGGATTCTGTTTGTGGCCTTCATTTGAATACATTAAACATATCTTACTTCAAGATATTAAATACAAATCGTATATATTTTTATGGTCTAGTGATGTATTTTAATAATTATAAAACCCAAGAACTATCATTTTACAAATTGATCATGGAATATGTGAAAGATTTTTATGAATCATAAGTGTGCAAGTTTGTAATAATTACAGTGATCTTAAGTTAGATGTGGAAACAACCAATGAACAAATTAATATACTAGGGCATTAACATTAGAATCTTTCCAATATTGAATTCCAGGATTTCATTTAGAGAAAATTTTCTATGTAGTAACTTATCAATTTATTCATTAAATACTCGATCATTTACCTGTGTTTCTTTTCTCCTCAGATCTGCTTTCCCACCTTCATTATATTTCAGTTCGTCTTATATCTTTGAGTTTTACCCCAGTGTGTGCAAAGTTAATTTATTTCCCTTTCTTTGAAGTCCACCAAGGTCACAAGGCTCACTTTTTCAATATTGTTTATGTTAATCCATAGCAGAATATATTTTCACTACTCTCCTACTCAACTCTTTTGAAATTATGTATAATAAATACCTGGTCATAAATTTCTTCAGTTTCCTTCTCTCCACTGAATCCATATGCAGTCTTACATAATTGGAATGTATCTCTCTTTGTAGGAATTCCCCTTTTCCATTCTGTTCTCTTTCGTTTTAATCTGGAACTGCATTTCCCCTCTTTCAGCTGGAGGGCAGATTATCATTTTCACAGCATCCGACTTCCTGTTTCTCTTTTATCTGGTATTCATTTTCCCCACTTCCTGCATCTTCATCAGAATGTATAATGATGTGACACAGTAAAAGCCATTGCTAAAAAGTAAATATTCTAGAATTCGAATAAACCATGTATAAAACAGAACGACAACAGCTATGCACAAGGAATATCTCTAGGATTTTTATACAGTGGTATTCCTTTTTGCCTTCTGTATTCTAACACTGTTGTCCTGAAGAAGTTCCTCGGCTTTTAGAGGCAGTTTCCCACCTCAAGGACAATAGTCTGCCCTGTCTCAATATCTGCTCATTCACCCTCCAAAGAGACAGTTGGCACTTGATGGTGAGAACACCTTATTCCAGGGGTCTTTTAGTCGTCATAGCCTCGTTAGTTATAACAGGGTGCACCACTTAAAGGTGAGGTTGACATTTGTTAGGGAGAGGCTGAATGAGACGCTTCACCAATCCTTACCCCCCATAATTTGATACTCCTACAAAAATTATATTTTCATTTTACACTACACAATCAATGATCATGAGGGTCTAAGAAGTACCGTTATCTCAAATATAACTCGACCCCGAATGTAACGCGACTCCAAAATTTTCATAAAGATATTTAGAAAAAAAATAATACTCATAAAAGAATTCAAAGAAAGAAAAATTCAATCAGATAAGCATTTATTTAGGTAATCATAGCTAATAACACAGGTTACATTCATGTCAATAAAATTAAGTAATGTAAAACAAAATTAATATTACGTAAGTAACAACAAAAAACGTAAATGTTTATTCAGAATCTGAACTGTTTTCAGAATGAGAACTCATTGATGTATCATTAGTATTTTCATTCACGCTGTCAGTCTCCCACAAAATGTCATCTTCCATCCCATTTATATCAATGAAAACATTCAGTTGTATTTCAACCTCTGTAGAAAAATGTCCTTGTTTATATTACATTCCATTACTTAAACCCCGAATTTAGCACAAGTCGATTTTTTAACGGAAAATAAACAGTCAAAAATATCGCGTTATATTCGAGCTAATATGGTAATATAATATCAAAGATGTCTGAATGGCCTCATTCTGTTGAATATGGTCAGGTCAGTGTATAGTTGGTTGCATTTTACAGTGTAGTACATTTTTATTACATGGATATGCATTTTGTTATTTTGATATAATTTGCATTATTCTATCTTATCATGTGCTTATGATAGATTCTTTCTTGAATATTCCAATAGAGTATAATAATTATAATACAAAAGAATACAGTGTAGGATGGATTGATAGAATTCATTTGAAGGAGAAGGAGGTTGAATAAAGATTAAGTGTGGGAAGTGAACAATTAAATATTTAAGAAAACCAACATGTGTAGTTATCACTTTCAAACTGGTTTTTAATTAATAGAGTTTCCTAATGAGGGGAGCCTAAGTAGCTTGTTATGCTACAGCTCATAACAGATAAGGAACTTGGGGCATAACCAGTTTGTTCGGTTATCAAGAAGGCAGAGGCTGCAGTTTTCTTTCCATTTACTTTAACTCCCTGTATTATGTCCATAATAATTACATGAACATTAAAATGCTTTCAAAGTTAAATTTAGTGAAACATAGAAAATGGCTGTCATATTATAAAATGGGTAGAATTTAGTGTCTTAATGTTAAGGTTTAAGATAAAAAGAGGAAATTCATATATAATCATTTATACTGCTACTGTTGGTTTTCAAAGTTAATCCATGATTGAAATCATTATGGCATTGAAAATATTTTTTCTCAAAAATTATAATAATTTAGTTTGATTCAAAGGGAAACCATTGATTTGACCTTGGAAAGCCTGAACATGTATTTTCTTTATATTAGTAGAAGTATATTATAAAATAAACTCCAAAAACCATCAAGAAACTTACAAAGCGGCTAGACGTATTTCAACTTCCACGAAGTCATCATCAGGCTAAGGTCGCAATGAATACGAATGACTTCGTGGAAGTCGAAATATGTATAGCCGCTTTGTAAGTTTCTTGATGGTTTTTGGAGTTTATTTTATAATATATAACATAACCATCAGCAGCTGCTCTGCTTTATTATTATTAGTAGTAATTATTATTATCATTACTTATTGCACGAAGTCCAGCTGAAGTTTGGTTTTGATTAAAATTAACAAAGAAATTATTATGCCCAGCTCAACATTTGTAGGATGGAGTTTTTTTCTGGTTCATAATATGCTTAAAATTAAATTACCACTATTTTATTGTATTGCAGAGTATAATAATAGCACTGAGAAAGGGGCTGCAAAGTAATGTTCTCATAAAGTTAAAAATAAATTCTCTCTTTCATCTAAATCTGACTTCTGAGCATCCATTTAAATGGACAATTATGAGATTTCCTGCCTCATTGTGACAACCTTATCAAGTTATATCACATTAAAATATTTCTCAATTAAATGTAATATGAAATATTACTAGTTATTGCATATTTTCTTAGTTAACTGTACTCGATAACTTATGCCTTCTTTTTAACATTGCTTGATGTGTTTTTCTAGTAAATATTAAGTAAAGGAAATGTATTTAGTGATTATTATGAAAAAGCAGCAGTATATCTCTGTTAAATTGAGCTAAATATTTAGCTTCATTTTGGTTTAGTGATGGCAGAAGCGTCAGGAATGTTATTAATTAAAAAGTCTCCTCCTCAATCTTAAATGTTCTCTTTTCATAGTGGGCAATACTTAAGGTTTACTAGAAATCTTAATTATCCTAATCTAATTACTGAGTAAACAACTGTTTCCATGATTAACTTCGGTTTTCTTTAAGTTTAAATCAGAATTTGATTACCAATCATATGTATTTATTTCCTTATAGATATTAGCACTTTACATATTATTCACATTGTAAAAGTATTTTTCTCTATTTATGTCACTAACAAGTTTAATACTCAAATGTATTTATGTTTATTGAGTTTAAGTTTTGTATATTCATTAGACTTTTTGGGTATATCACAAGACAAATTATATTCATAGCTAAGATCAGTATTGTATTTCTGTTCTACTTACAAGTAATCTGTGACTCTTAATTCAAAAGGTGGACTTTTGCATTCAACTTATACGATTGATTAAATAATATTAACATTTTCTAGCATGAGTAGTTCTAAACAATGAGGTTTTATTGAGGTTGTAAATTGATATAAATTCAGTAGGTATAGTCCATTTTCAAAATTGAGGTGGACATTCCTTTGCCTTTTAAAATAGGAGAGGGTGTGCTTGCTGAGAGGGGAGTCATGGACAAAAAAATTATTGCTGCAGACCGAAATTGGTTACAGCACATGACGCATGGCATACCTCTCAAAAGTTTCCCATCTCCTTAATTTTGTTTCCCTCTTGTTTGATGTCATCTGCCTCTATTTTGAAAATGGACTATATCCTTGAGTCATCTTTATTCTTATGAACTGCATATTTGAAAATATTAAATATTATCTATGATGTAATTTTTATGATAATATTGCTATTTTGTCAATGAAAAATATATTATTTGCCATGTGTGGAATGTTTTGTGCTACACATTCAAGTATCAGTATAAATCAGCTTTTAGTGTGAGCCTTTTTAATGTTTTAAATATTGTATCCTAAATTTGGATGAAACTCTCATAAGTTAAAGAAGTTGTGAGTTAATTAGTTCAAATTTGTTATGGATTAGCATTCAGATGCTTTTTTCAAGAGATTATGTGCATATAACAAAATAATCTACCATAATTAATGATACCTCTTTCAGGCAACTTAATCGTAAATGGGCCATCAGTGAAGATGGATGATCCAATGTTAATATCGTCCTTCCGCAGCCGCTTCCTAATTCCTCCATCCACTGGGCCTTATCATTTGAAAGAACCAGAGGTGCAAGATCCATCCATGGGCCAGTCTGCTTGGATTAGAAGAATTTTTAGGGATCGGGTATAGTAATCCTTGGCAATTATTCCTTTTTGTGGAAAGTGATACATTATTAAAATCAGTTTTGATTCCATTAATTAGTAAATATTCTGAGTATTTCATTTTCCATTACTTAGTAGTTATTCTGTACTATCATTGATGGGCAATCACCGTGTCTATCTTGAGAGGACAAAAATTTTGCCTCAAGTACTGGCTGATAATCCATGCATTGTAATTTGTATGTATTAGGTTTAATTTTATGTTTTGGTTTATTACAGAGAAATGG
This sequence comes from Sympetrum striolatum, assembly GCA_947579665.1. NCBI lineage: Eukaryota > Metazoa > Arthropoda > Insecta > Odonata > Libellulidae > Sympetrum > Sympetrum striolatum. The sequence goes on along the minus strand of OX388348.1, from coordinate 77,918,797 downwards.
CTTCTTTGTGGAGGCAGGGGCATTAGACGGGGAGACTAGATCAAATACTCTATTTTTTGAGAAGGAGCTTGGATGGAGGGGACTTCTAGTAGAGGCAGACCCTTACAACTTTGCTCAGCTAGTGAATCGAAATCGAAAGGCATGGTCTACGCCCACATGCCTCAGCACACAGCCTTATCCCATGATGGTTAGTTAATGCTCCTCATTCACCAAAAGTTTTTCTTTTTATACGTCAATCAAAATGGTCATTTTTGAATGGGCCTGAAACCAATGTTTTACAAATTTCTTGTCTTTTGCTTGTCATTATCTAAGATCTCTTATTTTTTTTAAGTTTTGCTTTATCTTTGTGTTTTCGAATATGCTGAAAAACTCATATGTAATTCACAAGTATAACAAACAGCTTGAATTTCTGGCCTAATATTTCAGAATAAGAAAATTTCTGCATGTTATACACTGATAACTATGGTGCTTGAAACATAGCGAGTGTAATATTTTAGTTTATGGTTATGACCCAATGAAAGCTTTTTGAATCTTGTTGATTGATTTTAAAGGAGCAATATTATAAGCAAATGAAAAACTTAGGTTTTTAAAATTATTTGTGATACATCTATTTATTTCTTTTGTCTTCTTCAGGTATCCTTTAAACAGGAAGAAAATACGGGTAAGATATCTGATCGTCAAATTGGCTCTCCAGTGCCTGGTTTTGTTGATGTGCAGTGCTTTCCACTCTACTCTATGCTGCTTGCCATGAATGTTACCACTGTTGATTACTTCAGTTTGGATGTTGAAGGCTCAGAACTAGAGGTGCTAGAGACAATACCATTTGATAAAATTGATATTAAGGTAAGTTGGTTGAGAGATTTCCAATTACATAGAAGAGTATCAAGAGAATCCCTATAATGTGGCTGAAAATATTGCAGATATTTTCAAAGGGATGGAAATTCACATTTTTATGTTATTTTGTATATCTCGAATTTTCATTAAAATTAATGAAAACCCATTTTTTGTTAACCTAAAGTTCTGTGAATGTTGGGTCGTCGTTTATTCACGTAATCTTGTACTCAAATAAGTATAAAATTTTCTTGTACAACAATATACAGACACTCCCCGATGTAGGACCCTGTTATGGTCACCACTTCTGGTCGTAAGTCGAATTGGTCTTAACACGTTCACTGAGGATCACTCCACCATTGGAGTGATGGCGTTTCTTTCACGTGGGGCAGGTCACTCCTACGTTGGAGTGATGCCGCTAGATCCTTTGTGTTGTCTTACCCCTCCGTTAGCTCTCAACCGATGTCGATTATTTTTGGCAGATGCACTCACTCTGCCTGCTAGTCTCCTACAATGCAAGTCGTTTCCGATTCGGACTTTTGCTTCATCTTTTACAGGATTTTGAAGGTAATGTACCATTTTTTTAACAGTTCAGTGTTACGTAATTGATTTTATTTCTTATATTTTACAAACATTATAATTAATGTTCTATATTGGGAATAATATATCCTATTTTGAAATTTTCTTTTTAACAGAAAAGAAGATTTTCTCGTTTTTTTTTTTTTTGGAAGGAAGCCTATTCCGGATGTTACGTTATATCGCGTTATATCATGATCACGTTTCTAATTATAAAGGTAAGTTTTACATTTTTATTGTTTTAGTTATTTATTACCTTCTTTTTTGCGTAAACATATTGTTTATTTTACCCGCCAAAATCTAAATAAATATATTTTTTAGGCCTGTCTGCTGAGCATAGCAGAAGATCTTTTAATTTGTGGAATGCTTTCATCGTAAAATATCTACTGTTTCCATACAAAGTAAGTGCAATTTTTTATCTTTTAGTTAAGTTTTTCCCTATAATTGTTATGTTCTACCCTTCAATTATGGTGGGCATCCGTGGAAGTGCATTAATAATCTTATTCCTGTTCATTGGAGGAAATGTTTCTGGGCTTCATTTTTTTGATTTTACTATTTGATGAGGTTATTCTTGTATTGTTTTTGTATGTTTTTGTCAGTGTTACAAGTCATTAACTATACAAAGTTGCATATTTATTCACAAATTGTTTTTAAAGTGCGAATTGCAAGTATGAAAAATATCTCATATGTTGCCCTTTGATGGGCAAAGTTAGCTCCATTAGCACTTCTGACGAAATGGCCTCCATAGTGATTACAAGATCATATGGTAAAGCATGTGTAAACGCCCTCAAGACCTCGCTCGTGTGTCGGAAAACTCCTTCAGAGGCAATTAAACATCTGGTTCGAAAGAAGAAAGACGATGGATTAGCTCCATTTACTTTTTCGCACTGCTGAATTCTTGCAGGAATGCATCCTGTTTTTCAAAGATTATCTGCTCCTAACCTTTGAGCACTTTCAAACCAATGTAAGTGCAGCAATTTACTCTTCAAGCCCTCTTTCAGTTTACACTAGGATAGACGATATTTTTACGGAAAAATTATATTTATGAATTTCTTTTCATACGCCTCTCATTTTTTTCCAATAGGATAGTAACTATGTTTTTTTTGTAATTTTATCATAAACGGATAATGGAAACAAGTATATTTTTAGTTCCAACTGGCTGAAAAATGCCACGATCTCTCATTTAAATGCTTGCACCCTTTCTTTGCTGTGCACCACTTACTTTTTGTAATATTATTACTTAATGTATTATTCAGTATCGGTCATTTTTCCTATATATTTGTTTATTTTTTGGTTTGAAGAAGTTGTTTTCTCATTGAAGTTCAATTTATTTTGTTGTGTAGCAGAGGCTTTAGCTAAGTAAGCGTATATGCAGTATGCCGTTTAATCATCCGTCTTAGTATTAATATCGATTTCAAGCTTAACCCTTTTGACTTAAATATTTTACCGATGACCCACATCTTTAAATTCAATCAAAATGAAACATTATACTGTAACATCGACTATTTATCCTTAGTTGCCCTTTTTGGTGTTGCTGAGGATAGACTATAGTACGGAGCTCTGATATATGTCTCTATAATACTCGTAGTATCTTTAAGGCTCTCATAATTCTGTCAAGGATTTCAAGAAATAAAATGAGAGATGTTTTAAGAAAATAATCTTTTTCATTGTATTACAAATCATTCTTTATGATATTCACTGTGTTTAGAGTGTCACAATTAGTAAAATTATACAAATCATGACTTTATCCTGAAAGCGATAATGTAAAGAAGAGGAAAGGAGTGTCGAGGAATGTTTTGCAAATATTTTTTCTATACTCTCCTTTCCTATTACATGCATCATAATTTAGATTATGTTTTAATTTTCTAGATGGTGGATAGCACACCTTCGACCTCTGGTGTGAAGAAGAGAAAAGTCCCTGAGGAAGCACCACCTACAGAGGAAGATTTTTTTAGGATACTGGCCTCTGAAATTGACAAATTTGTTGATGATACAGATTTGGAGAGTGAAGAAGAGTCAGAGGAGGACGACGACTGGGCAGGAAGTATTGCTCTAACCACCGAGTCAGAGGTTGATCCTAGTTTTTCTTCACACCCTTCCGATTCAGCCCCAACCGTCCCACCTACTCAAGACCAACCGTCTACATTATGGGGGAAAACAGGACCGATCTTCCAAATATACTGTTCAGGAGTAACCAGAATTAAGAAGTTCCTCCTCCGGAAAATGCTTTCGGTTTTTTTTTTCAGCTTATTTTGCTGACAGTTTGCTGGATCTTATTATTGAGGAAACAAATATTGACACGGAAAATATTTTTTTAAACTCTCCTTACCCTCGTGCAAGGATAACAGCATTTCCTCCTGTAACTTGCGGAGAAATTGAAACCTTTTTTGGGTTGATATATTTAATGGGACTTATTCAACTACCCATAATCGCATATTACTGGAGGAGAACAGAATATCTCTATAATTTCCCTGTATTTAGGGAAACAATGACAAGAGATCGATTCCTAATTATATTGAGGGCCCTTCATTTTGGGCGGAATCCAGAGGAAGGAGAACCGCAGCCCACAGATCCTCTTTACAAAATTAGACCTCTACTGACAAATTTTTTGATTCGGCTGGGAGAAGTATATTCCCTAGGGAAGGATTTATGCCTGGATGAATCAATGCTTCTCTGAAGAGGCCGTTTATCATTTAGACAATTCATTAAGGGGAAACGCCATAAGTATGGCATTAAATTATACATGCTCACGGAGGCCAGTGTTCTTATTCTGGATCTGCTTATATATACTGGATCTAGGGATCCTGAAGTAGGTGGGAAAGGCCACGCAGAGAAGGTGGTGAGGAAGCTTATGGAGGGTCGTTTAGGAGTAGGACACTCTCTCGATATGGATAATTATTACACATCTGTTGCTCTGTGTTCCGAATTAGTAGGAAGGGACACATACTCAACTGGAACATTGAGAAAATCCCGTAAAAACAATCCACCTTCTGTTGTGGAGAAAAAACTAAAACCGGGGGAAACTATTCATCGAATTTTAGAGAATGGTGTGTGCGTGTTGAAGTGGTTCGACAAAAGAGAGGTTCTGGTGATTTCATCTGAATTTGGACCAGAGATGATAGAAGCCAGCACAAGGAAGGGGATTAAAATGAAGCCAGAAATTGTTGTGAAATACAACAAAGAGATGGGAGGAATTGATCGGTCTGACCAATACCTATCGTATTACCCTCTAGAGAGAAAAACTCTCAGGTGGTATTTGAAGGTAGGTCTGCACATTTTCCATATTATGGCCAACAATAGTTGGATTCTATTTATGAAATTCAAACCAGAATTTGGTAAAATGCCTCTAAAGACATTTAGAGAAATAATCGCGCTAACTTTAATTAGAAAAAATATGCCGGTTTCTCCAGATCGTCCCCTTTCCCTTCCTACAAATAAGAGTACATTGCCTTCTGATAAAGTAGAGAAAAGAATTCCGGAAATACTGTAGGGAGTGTTACAAAAAAGTACAAGAAAAAATGTAACCACGATATGCGATACCTGTCCTGAGGTTATGTGTTCAGTGTTTTAGAAGTTATCATAAGGATTAAAAAAGTACGTATAGACTAATATTCAATAGTTGTTGTTAGAAAAGGTTTTAAAAGTAGCGATAATTTTGTTGTTATTTAATCACAATGTATGTTATTTTTTAAATAGGATTATACTTAATATTACTGTTTTTGTGTCATGTATTGCCATCAATTTTTAAAATGTAAATTTAGTCTTTGGTTTTAAATACCTTTTAAAGTACGTATAGACTAATATTCAATAGTTGTTGTTAGAAAAGGTTTTAAAAGTAGCGATAATTTTGTTGTTATTTAATCACAATGTATGTTATTTTTTAAATAGGATTATACTTAATATTACTGTTTTTGTGTCATGTATTGCCATCAATTTTTAAAATGTAAATTTAGTCTTTGGTTTTAAATACCTTGAAATTTGTACTTAATACTGAAATGTTTCTTATTCTGTTTTTTTAGTAATATATTGTTAATTATATAAGTGTAATGTTATTTCCACAACCAATAAAAAGTAAAAAGAATTGGATGTTAAGATTTGAAGTAATTCGATTTTATCTGATCTCAGTGAATCCTCTAAACAAGTTTTAATTCGTTGCAAAAATAAGAAATCAATTGTTGTAACCTGAAATGTTAATTGTAGTCGTCACGATATTTTATACTCAAAGATGGCCGCTTCCAAGTATTTCTTGGGTTCAAAGATGCGGCGCATTAAATTTTCTACCATATGTAACTCGAAAATGTTTTTGAAGAATTTTTTGAAAAAGAGGTGAATTAAAAATTTGTTTATTTTAGTAACGTTCTTTGCCTGTTAAACATTAATTGGAATATGGGAACTATAGATGTATAAGTAACTTTGCCTGCAGATCCTAACAGATTTCACTCTCATATGATATGTACATATAAATACGTAAAATTGCAAAATTATGAGTAAAATATAAACCAGTAAATTTATTTTCAAGCAGCACATATATCTCAAACAGCAATGAATATAAATATCTCAATAATTGCATCCATGGAAATTCAGGTATGAATAGAAATCTGCAGTGAAAAAGAACAAACATTTAGAATTAATTTGTATGATTACGAATCAAAATCAAATGAGTGACTAATGTTGCCTATCACCTAAGGGTAAAATCATTGCTATATGCATATCACTCCACTGTTGGAGCGACGGCTATCAGTGACCTTGAACAAGCTCTGCTTAGCGCTGTGCGCCCCTCACACGCAAAGCGCAGTGAAAGTATTAAGTCGGGTTTATGATATGAGGTATAGCTTAACTCACCCACCAAGAATGTAGATTTCTGGCATTATGCCAAAGAACTGACCTTTGTTGTTATTATATTTTAATTTTGTATTGTAACACATCATATTGGTACACTCCTGGCCAAAATTAACGCAGCACCGGCCGTAAGAATCGCTAGGGAGGTGCTGCGTTAATTTTGGCCAGGAGTGTACATATTTTTTGATGATTTTATAAATATATCTTAACATCTTTTCTTAAAAATATACAGCAAGCACAAGACCTTCAAAATAATTTGAATAAGAGAGCTTTAGTGCCAGAAATATTGTTTGAAATATTAGGAAATGAAAGGGTTGATAACGAATGCAGAAACAAACACTGATTTATTCATATCGCTACCTTCTATCAATGAAAAATTTCAAGTGAATGACGCTAGTGGTTTAGCCTGTGAAGTAGTATCCTCTCTATCTATCTATATACATGAATGAATCCGGAGAAGCATCTATATAAAATAGATAGATAGGATACTAATTCACAGGCTAAACCACAAGCGTCATTGACTTGATATTTTTACGAAGTATTGGTCATAACTTGTATCCACCAGAAAATTGCGATTTTGAACCTCAGTGTTATGGGTTCGATTCCAGAGGGTCCCAAAGTCCCGATTTTTCCCATTTAAAAGCATTTTTCTGATTTTCGGGAATTAAAAAAAAATACTTCCCGGTTAGGTATAGAATCAAAACTCAAGGAGTGTATACATCTGGTCATGATCTATCGAAAACACTAACGACTTTTAAAGAAAATATCCTGGGTTTGATGCTAGGATGATGCAAAAATTTGTCCTTTAAAATACATTGAGGTAGTTTTTCATTACTTTTTTTGATGCACTTATCGAAATGATAGGAAGTTCTTACTTATATGGAAGATGTATATTAAGCCTAGGGTTTTGAAAAAAATTTAGAATAAGACCATACTGTTCCTGGGTTCGATGCCAGGGCACATTAAAATTTCTCTCATAAGGAATATATGGGAAAAGTAGGACGTCGTTTGAGGCAGTTGCAGCCTATATTTCTCCTTAAATTTTCGCACATAGTTAGAGATTGTGATCTTCTGTTGTGCTGCATAGTAAGTATCACCAGAAAGACCTGGGTTCGACGCTGGGTGGTGAATATATCTCCCATATAAAACACATTAGGGAAGTTTATCATTATTACTTTCTCCATATACGAAGTATAGAGAAAGTATTGTTTTCATGAAAAAAATCGACTTGAGATTTCAACGGAAATACATGTTTTGGGGTCCCTAGAACACGTTTTGACCATTTTCGGAATGATGTCTGTGTGTGTGTGTGTGATAATGGGCGCTCCTACGTAAAAACTATTAGTCGTATCAATACCAAAATTCATATATAGTACTGTCTTGTGTGCTGTCAGAGCTGATTAGTTTTTGGAGTAAATCGGTTCACCGGAAGTCGAGCTTTTTTTTTTCATGCACTTATCGAAATGATAGGAATTTCTTGCTTAGCTAAAATTTGTATATTAATACTTGGTTTAAGAAAAAAAAATAAATAAGACTATGCTGTTCCTGGGTTCGATGCCAGAGCTCATTAAAATTTCTCACATAAGGAATATATGTGAAAAGTACAACGTCATATCAGGCAGTTGTAGCAAATATTTCTGCTTGAATTTTCACACATAGTTAGAGATGGTGATCTTCTGTTGTGATGCATAGTAAGTATGACCAGGAAGACCCGGGTTCGATGCCGGACGAATAAATTGCAGCGAATTTTAAGAATATTTTCAATCCTTTTTTTTTTTCTTTTGAGGACCCTCTCGATATGATGTTGACTTTAAATTTATGTTATCAATATACTTGCAGTATGCAAGCTACATTTTACTTGTATATGTATATATATATGGAAAATTCTTTGGAATAACTTATTGCAAGGAGTATTGGTGATTTACTTTTATTCATTATATATTATTTTTAGACGCTGTCTGTTGAATTCATCCATGGTCCTCTTGGCAAGGAAGCTCTACAAGCATGGATGGAGAAGAAGGGCTACAGAGTGGTTGCAGAAGTGACTCATCATAATTGGTTGGCAAATGACTTTATTTTCGTCAAAGAGAGCATGCTGTGGAGTATTAAAGGTGATGAGGTTAGGTAGAAGTGGAAGTTGCCTTCATTTGGTGATATAATTTGTGTGTGAGAAGTTAAGCTTTGATGGCACCTTACTGTTGAGGATCATCCTGAAGTTTTGAGAAACACTGCAAGAATTATGGGATTAAGAAGCTTTAGAAATCATTACTTCTCCTAGCAAAATTTGTGATAAAGAGTAACCTAACTAACCAGTGCTACTTTTGACAGTTTCTATCAAGAAATGAAGCCAAGAATTGAAAATTTTCTTTCTGCCCATTTACTTTTGCACCTCCATGGAAGATCTTCATGATAGTGTATTGTAAAATTTTCCATTTTGTATGTATTTCTTCTTGGGTACAGTTTGAAATGTTTTTGAGCCTTGCATACATGCATGCCTTCTGAAGTCTGAAAAATATTTCCATTAGCTTGAGTTATGGTTTATAAAATAGCTGCTCACATGCTTAAACTTCTAATGGTATTGCACATCAGAGAACGAATAGATTTATGTTATGTGGTACAGAACAATAACTCATACACTTGTTGATATATTTTTGAAAAAAAAGTAAGGCTAGGTTTTGATCTGAAGAATATCATAGATTAATTTGTTGGCAAAAGTTTTCTGCTAGCATAATGAATTGATAAAGGTAGAGTATTTCAGGTTGTCAACCCATGAAGTAATTAGCCCAACTTCTTTAATTTATTTTTTGGGTGTAGGTTATTTTGTGTTGGGTTTCAAACATTATTGTGGTTTTGCCCATAATGTTAGTCATGTATATAATTGCTCATTGTCACATACACTAAAAATAATGAGGAAACGTCTAAAGCATTGTTTGAATTGAATAGAATGGAATCATTGCTTTGTTAGGTGATCATAGAGCATTATGTAACCATGACAAATATTCATCAGAAATACTCATATGTATTTCTCTGTGATGATGGTTGCCTATTAGGTAAATGGAGTCTCTGTTGGAGGTATAAACACTGTTTTATCTACTTCATAGAAATCGTCTCAGAATGAGCATCAGGTAAAGAGTATACTGCCTCCAAAATTATTTTTTATTGTACAAATGGTTGTGACTGTTTCAGGGTTATCATTATTCATTGTCAACAAAGTTCCTTCTAATTTATTCTTTTTGTATTAGCTCACTTCTTTTTCTCTTCAATTTTGATCTGTTCACAGTATGATTGTAAAGATGAACTGCTGAAATCATTTTTCCTAGAGAAACAGAATCTTTGGTTGGGATATTTTTTTATTTTCAATTGCAGCTTTGAGTTAGTTATAGCTGCATGTTGATAATTATATTCATCTTCGGTTGGCACAGCGTACAATTTTCACTTGTAAAGTGAACATTTTGTCTCGTGCCATTTTAATCTTGTTAATTTATGAAGCTTTACAGGAAGCGTTTATTGTCAAACATCTTGAAAGAGTATTGTATTAATATTTTTTTCACTTTTGAAATCTCTGGCTTAAGTAAAACCTTAGTTTCTTAATTAAATTCATTCATTAAAATAACCTGTATAGTTGTATTTCTAAAATTACAGTGCTATTTCAACTTCATTGTGATGGTTTGACCAGTGATTTCTCAAGTGAGCTATAGCAGGCAGTAATGGTGCTGTACTAACCTAAGGGAGGTGCTTGACATATAGGTTTTTTATTGTACCTAGAACTATTCTTAATTGAATAATAATAGGTACTAGACCGCAAGAAAACACAAAAATTGTCATTAAGTGATTTAAGGTGGATTCTTTTAAAATAAGTTATTTTATTTGTTTATATTATATCCTGGATTTGGACTTACTGTTGTTTGTAGATTACAGTCAGGGTACCGAGGGTTCAGACTGAAGGGTGGGGAGATGAAAACATTTTGGGAAACACTTGGTTAAACAGTTTATCCTTATATATCTCTTCATATATGTGTTCATTAAGTTAGTTTTAGTGTTCAGTTTTGCTTTTTGGTGTTTTAAATGCAGCCTTTCAAACTAGAGAAGTATATATGCCTACCTTTTGCACGACTCATGCAATACTCATTTTAACTAATGGAAGGTTTTTATTTAAAAAAAGCATAAATTTTCAGGCCAAGAAAAGAAAAGTTAAGAAAAATAATTTCTTGCTAAATAAAGCAAAAAGAAAAATAAAAAATGATATGTACACTGATGTTTGTAAAGTTTTTAATATATCAAACTGGAAAATTCTAAATAATCTTAAATAATTCTAAATATTGTAAAGAAAGCATAAATTCTCCAAATAATGGGTAAAACACTTAAGTATATGCATGTAGAAACACTTGAGCATTTTCTCATATAGAGTGATGTTTAATGTATGATGTATTTCAAAATGTTTCAGCTACTTCTGAAGCAGACTGACCTTGTTGAAATGTTTGTATATATGCTCAAAGGCATTGTTTCCCTTAAGTATTTTTAAAATGTTTAAGAATGCCATCAGAGTATAAAATTTAATAACTATTTTTAACATCTTTTATAAAGGTGTTGCATCATATTTATGAATAATAACAAATATTGCCTAAGTGACCTAAAAATTGCTGTTAATGTTGCTATATTGTTTCATTATATAAAAAAGTTTCAGCTATAGTGCAAAATATGGTAATGCATATTGTAAATGCTTAATGAATATAATAAATTTTGATTTTCTGAGAATCAAAAAGCAGCTTGTCTTTATTGTACTTTCTGTAATATTCAGAACTGTGTTTATATTTTTTTATATTCATCAAGAAATTTTGCCCAGTTGGTAAAAATTATTGAACTGTAGTACTTATAAAATGTCATAAATTTAAACGTATCACAAGTATTCATGGAATTTAGGTCTTCTATTATGGCAATAAATTGCTCAATTGCGTACAATTTCTTAGATAACATTCTTTCAACCTTCAATGAATCACTTTTGGTTTTGGAAACATAAAATATTTGAAACTATTCTAAATCATTGTCCAAATTATGAACTGATGCCCTTCAAACTAGAGAACTAGTCCCTTATAAAAACTTCAACAGAATTACTCAATTCATGGGTCAGAGAGCTACAGATGACATATTCAGAAAACAAATTCTGACCTATCAAAGAGTTAAAATCTATAGGGCCATAATTTTTAGAAATACTTATATCTTTCAACCCTCCTCTGGACTAAAGCCTTGTTGTGGTGGAAGGGCTTATGTGTTGACCTAAAGAGCTAGACTGGCTGGAACATAGTTCCTGGTAGGGTCACCCGTGCCAGAAAGGTCGATAGGTAGGGGCCAGACAAAAGGTAGTCCATGCAGCGTCTGTACCTCAGTGAGGCAGCTGCAAAGGCATCTGTATCCCAGTGGGGCGGCCATAATGAATGTTGGTGTCACAGTAAAAACACCATAGAGGAAGGCAACAGGAGATGACCTGGACTACTTATCCCATGTCATGATGTGCTACCATAATAATATTGGTACTGGCAAAGTGACTCAGCCTCTTAGGATGAGTGTCCGGCAGTGATGGGAGTAAGACCATCTCGTTCGTCATTCCACAAAACCCTTACACAAGGAATGACAAGAAATGAAGAGAGAAGATGGAAACGAGGGTGGGGACATAGAACAGTACAGTAGAAATGTTAAATAAAATGGAGGACAGAAGAAAATGGAAAAGAGTCTACACCAACCATGGGTGCAGAATGTACAGAGCACTAAACAACGAACTAAGAAGAGAAACAAATTAAGCTAGGGAACAGTGGTGGAAGGGTCAGCATAATGAAATTGAAAAGCTGGTGGAAAGTGGGAGGGCATACCCAATGTATAGTAAAGTAAAGCAACTGACGGGGAATAACATCAGCAATAGAATGGTGATGGTTAAAGACAGCAAGGGAAAACTATTAAGGGATCCATTCACCATAAGGGTACAATGGAAAGAATATGTTGAGGAATAACATGAGAAAAATATGAAACCTACCAGTATAGAAATAGAAAGTGAGGAAGAAGGCTATGTTGGACCTGAGTTACTTGAGAGTGAAATAGAACAGGCAATGGAATATGATATGGGATATGAAAGGGAATAAAGCAACAGGGGTTGACGAGATACAAGTGGAATTCTTTAAGAGCCTGAGAATAAAGGTAAGAAATGCTTATATGATATAATTAGGATAATTTATGACAAAGGGCAATGGCCAGAGGATTTTACCAAAACTATCTTGATTCCTTTACAAAAAAAGAACAAGGCTACATAATGTCGGGATAATCGTACAATTAGCCTAATCTCTCATCAAATAAATGCTGCAAAAGTTCTTCTAATGGTTCTGAATAGACAGATAAAGGGAAAAATTAAAGAGCAAATTGAAGAAGGCAAGAGAGAGAAAGGATCGAGGAATGCAATTGGGGTGATGAGAGTACTTGCAGAATGAAGCCCAGAATTTAACAAGGATTTATGTGTATATTTTGTGAATTTTGAAAAGGCTTTCAATGGAGGCCAGTGGCCAAAACTGATGGCGATATGAAAGAAATTTGGATTTGACTGGAAAGAAAACAGATTGGTTCAGAAATTGAATCTGTATCAAACAGCCAATGTAAGGAGTGCTGATGGAGAATCAGATTGGGCTGAATTGAGAAGGGAGTAAGACAAGGGTCTCCTATGTCACTAACACTTTTTAATATATATACAGAGGAAATGGTGAAAGAAACCTGGAAAGAAATACACAAGGCAGTTAAGGTTGGTGGTCAATGACAATACCGTAAACAATTAAACAGTCATGGAGATTGTGGTAACACATGCTTAATGATTAAGAATCCCAAGTCTAATGGCTAGAGATTTCTTCTACTACTGATGATGAATAAGTGTCACAAAGTACCAAAACTATCAAAAAAGGAATCAGCTTGATGCACATCACAGTCACCTCTTGCCTCTGAATATGCTCTCTTGGGGAGTGAAATGCGCATCAGGCTGATTCCTTTTTTTGAATCTTACTTAGTGACACTTATTCACTTATGTAACTATCAGCAGTTAACCTTACATTACTACTGATGATGGTGATGAAGGGGTTCACATGAGAGTCCAGCAAGTTTTAGGTTAGAATCCTGCTTAGGGATTGACTTTGTGTTTTTTTTCCTTCTTTTTTTCTTTGTCTTTTTAAGAGGAAGAAACCTGTAATTTGAACAGAACTTGATTTTGCTAAAAACAACTTATGCCCAAGACCATCAAGAGGTGTAAGGGAATAATATTGGGAATAATGGGTGTCACAGCACCCATTATTGTCTGTATCAGACAACAATTTTAAAACAATTTAATTGATAATGGTGCTAGTATTTTTACCCTCCTCATTTTTTATGTTTTAGCACATGATTTCCCATTTTAATCCTTTCCAATAATAATTAGAAGTAGAAAAAACAAATATTTAGGACCCATCATTAACTTTTTACCTGGGCCTGTAGCTGCTCCCATTCAAGCAATACTAAAAGCACCCTTTGATATATGGTGTCCCAACTGCTCCTACCAACAGCTCAGCACTTGCGGCACAAGCAGCATTTGATTCTGTGAGAGGTTTTCGTGTGTTATCTTCGATGCAAAGCACCAGTGGACTTCAGGAGCTCTCACCTTTGGTGTGTGTGAAGTATCTCAGCTTCTACATTGCTGTACAAACAGAACTTCATCAACCTCTGTACCCTCGTTTTTACAAACAATAAAGCTTCTAGTTTAACTCCAAAGGTTCCATAGATTGTTAGTTCACTTTGGTCCTTGCGCATCCTTTTAGGATTTAGTTGATATCATTACACATTTGGTTTATATAAATAAATAATTAAAAGATTCATAGATTTTATTTGGTATATATCTTTTAGCAGCAAACTAATATGGACATATAATAAGGGTATTTAATTTTAGGAATCTAATAACTATCACGGATATAAATTATACAGTCAAGTGAGGTAATGAAAATATCAAATCACCAGCAAGAGCTGGAAATATTTAATTCATTAAATGTGTTCTGCTATTAGTCCTAACATGAAATTTGGTCGTAAATACTACCACATTTTTTACACTATGTATTTTAATGAAATTCGATGTACCATTGATTGTCAATCTTTTTGGAAACTATTTAAGAAGTTTTTACTGTATCTTAATTATTAATATATATGTACTTACTTACAAGAATACCGTTCATACTGATGTCTACGAATATATTCCAATTCATTAAAATGAAAAATTATGCAAATGAAGACTAATTTACTTGTTGGTAATCTTAAATAAATTTGATATTGAAACATTTCAAAGTTAGCGCCAGTTGTCCATTTTAAGAAAGAGCAACGTAATCCGTCACCTTTAACACCCAACAGTTGATAAACAGCCTTGCCAGACAACAGACAAGTTCCCGGTCGTCAACATAATGTCATCTGCCCAAGCTAGTGTAATCTTATTATTTTTTGTAGGATTTTCGATCGAGTTGGTAATTGTGAACAATGAGTTATTAACCGTATTTTCTTTTACAGAATTCAGCGAATACAGATCAAGAATATGTCATTCGTGTACCGAAGTTAGTGTGAAATGAATTGAACTGGGTCAACGTATGGATGAAAAGTTTTGATTATTTCGTATATTTAATTATTTTCTAGGAACAACACAAAGAAGTATCATGTAATGCGATTCAATTCAGTTCTGAACGTCGATTTTTCAAAATGGAATCAGGTGAAACTGGAACGAGAAAACAATATGAAAGAATACCGGGGGTTAGATGAGGATATGCCCAAGTAAGAAAACTTCTGGATTAATTTATAGATTATAATTAATGTGATATTAATCTAATGTAATTTTCCATGTATTACGATGTACAACGATATGACGCACATTTGGATCGATTCTTTACTCTAATTTGGATTCCTAGATGTTGTTAAGTAAAATAACCTATTTGTGGAGCACGAAGCAAAGTGTATTCGCAAATTGGGAAAGAAAGCAGTTCTATGTAATTATGGAAGTAATAAAATTGGAAAAGAACATTTGTGTTTAATGGAAATGCTAAGATTTGCTAAGTTTGCTTAAGAATTTTTGAGTATCATTTATTACCTTAGAAAAGCTTGCACATTATGGTTTTAAGGGTTGACAGGGAAGATCTTCGGAAGTTGTTCCACATTAAGTGTTCTCAATGAAATAATTTACAGATATGGTGCAGGTAGTGAATTCGGCCGAGATCAGAGGGAAGAGGCTCGTAGGAAAAAGTTTGGAATCGTCACCAAAAAATATCGACCTGAAGATCAGCCTTGGATATTAAAAGTCGGTGGCAAAACCGGCAAAAAGTGGGTTTGAGGTTCTCATTTTTGTATTTGATGAATGTTTTACATGGTTGTTAATTTAATGTCTTCAGATTTAAAGGTATTCGAGAAGGAGGTGTAGGAGAGAATGCAGCATACTATGTGTTCACTCATGCTCCAGATGGAGCAATCGAAGCATTCTCCTTACGCGAATGGTACAATTTCCAACCTATTCAACGTTACAAGGCACTGTCCGCGGAGGAAGCCGAGCAGGAATTCGGAAGGTAGCTATCATTACATTCATGTCCATTTCAGCCGAATTGTCTCTTGCTTAAGGACGCCAGTGTTTATGTGGTATACCTCCCTCTTCCATTTGCTGACCCAGCAGGGGAAAAACACCTTCTCATCTACACTTTGGTGGAAAATTTAGCACAGCATTGTCTAAGACACAATACCAGGAAAAAGAAAGCAAATGTCATCTTTGGTTTCTGCCTATAATCTCAACAATGTCAGGAATGCTTCGAATTACTGTCAACTCTATCTTGTTATCTTTTACTAAATTCATAACCTCTAATCTCTCATGCATGGCCATCTCTTTGTTTTACTGTCCTGTTCTGAAAACTGCATTTTCTGATATTAGTAAAAGCTTAAAATCAGGGATGTACCAATTAAAAATATTTGTCTCAATAAGGAATCAATAAGTTCATTACACCATTATTTTTAATGTTATTACACTATTAAATCATGGCCTGACCATGGTGCTGTAATTTAAAAGATCACTTGATATAAGTAAGATTTTATACAAATTGATTGGAATAGCATAAGACCTCTTTTGATGCTGTTTTGCGTTGCTATTTGAACAAACAAATTCCAACATTTATAGTTTGATGAATGAGTATATAAGCCTATAAAAAATATTTCCAAGAATGTTAATTCCAATAAATTCTAATTAATGTATTAATTTTGCATCTATTTCAGGAGGAACAAAGTTTTGAACTACTTTTCACTTATGATGAGGAAAAGACTGAGAAATGAAGAGGATGGTGAAGTGGAGGATTTAGAAGAGGGAAGAAGGGGTCCAGGAAGCAAGGCTGGGAAAGGTTAGGGCATCCGCAATTCATTTAGTTTATGTTCACTACTTAGACATTTTTAAATTAATGCTTTGATATTTGCACAAATGTAAAAGTTTTTTAATTCAATAGTTTGAATTAGGTTTTTCATTGAGGTTGTAATTTCTCTTATTTCTTCAGGTGAACTGAAGATTTCGGAAATGGATGATTGGGTAGATTCAGATGGCGGAGAAGATAATTCTGATGAGGAAGATGGAGAAAAAGAGAAAGATGAATCTAATGTCAAGGATAAGAAGGGAAAAGGAAAAGGGAAAGCGAGTAAGGATTGCTTGTTTCAAGACTAAGTACCTGGAAACGACTAAAATCATTTTTTATATTTTCAAGATGAGGCTGTTGATTGCTGGTCATTTTTACTTATATAAAATTGTTTATCTTGGTTTTGCGCCTTAAACATTTTAATCTTAGTAATGAAACATTAGTATTACGTATGAAAATAAGAAAAATTCTGTTGGAGTATAATTTTTAGCTTTCAGCTCTAGAAAAGTCTAATCAAATTGTTTTCTATTTGAACTCCATTCAGATAATATTTCGTAACTTGATTATTCTGCTTAGGTAAATTATTGGAAATCTTCTGAAGTGAATTCTGTTTTCCTTATTTTAAGTGGTTATGCATAACAAGATTTTACACTGAAATTGATTTTGAATTATACCAGTAGTGTCAATGGAACAAAAGGGAACCAACGACTGATTTTATTTGTTGTGTACTGTCAGCACCAGCCCAAGGAGTATTTGCCTCCACATTGGATCTCATGCACATTTCCATAAATGTGCTACACTAATATCCTTATCTTAAAAGCTTCACCTTTTCCAGAGAATTTTTGGTATCTCTAAAAATCAATTTCAACTATAATATTTATTAAGATAATGCTATTATTATTACTCCAATTACTACCAGTTTTAGAAAGTAATAATTGGCAATGGGTATTGTTTGCAATCAATTACTTCACCAAAACTTTTGTTTTAAATTAATTCTACAAACAGTTTAATTCCAAACTTCCCAATATGCTCGATATTTATTTTATAAATAGTTTAGTTTTTGATTACATAATTTGATCTTCTCTAATAGATGCAAAAGAAAAGGCAAAGAAAAAGAGAAATTCAGACGATGAAGCGTTTGAAGAAAGTGATGATGGAGACGAAGAAGGGCGAGAAGTTGATTACATCTCCGATTCCTCTGACAGGTATTAAAAATTATACTTTTCGTTTGTTTATGCTACTGTCTGGATTTTTATTTTTAACTTTACAGTCCTTTAACTATTAGTCATTCTAGGTTGTTTCAGTTAGATGAAATCCTTTCAGTTGGAACTCTATACATTTTTGCCACCTCAATGCATTTACCAATATTTGCTTATCGCTAGTATTTGGACCTTTCATTCTCTCTCTGCTTATAAGATTTCAAGAAGACCAAATTTTGTATGGACAGTAATTGCTTAACCATAGTCGTGTGCTTCAAGTACATCGGTCTTGGTTTTGATTTTTGTGAGAGGCATGCTTCCATAGCAATGGTTAGCAACAGTGAGGGAATCCAGTCGTAAGAATTATTATCAAATTAAAATTAAACTAATGTACTCCTGATTATGAAAGCATCCCTATTGAAATATTTGTTGGGCCATTCTTAGAAAGTTGGTAATCTGAGCTTTCCTGTTGTTTCCGTTTAACAACAGGAAAGATTACTGTTGGCAATGAGGTGTGGAGCACTAAAAAGGATGTCTTTCGCAGATTTCAAAAACTCTTAATTCATTAACAGCCTTTTTTCTTTCCTTAGATGAAAGTCTGTGATAAAAATTTCAAAAAGTTACATTTGTGTCTTCCCCAGTGAGATAGACCTGGATGAGAATGTGAAGGACAGCATGAAAGGAGTGGCGGAGGAAGATGCCTTGCGCAAGCTGCTGACGTCAGACGAGGATGACGATGAGGAAAGGGAAGAGGGAGAGAACGAAGATGGGGATGAGGATAAGGCAGATGGGGAGAAGGGAGCTGAGGGAGAGGGTGATGGGAAGAAGGGAGACGATGATGTTGATGAGAAGAAAGGAGGAGGCGGTTCAAAGAAGAAGAAAGCCAAACCCAAGAAGGACTTAAAGAAGAAAGATCCTAGTAGCATTCTTAATGGTGAGTCAAAGAAAACATTTCCAGCAGTAAAAATAGTGATTTTTGAATTCTTGTCTATCCAATCTGGAACTGAATTACAATTACTAAATGACTTTACAAATTCATTCTAAAGTTTTCAATTTGCCTTCTGTATACAGATATGTAATTGCCTCATTTTCTAGAGTGTGGAATAATTTATCTCACCATTGCTTATCTTTATGCAGGAGATCAAAGAACCAGGAATATAGAAATTGACAAAATCAAACCTATTTTGGTATGGATAAAAAATCGTACAATAATACTAATTATACTTTTATGGTTTTGAATTAATGGTCGTCTACATTTACATTTACATTTAAACCCTGCAATCCGCCAGTGGCGCGTGGCAGGGGGTGTAAGACACCAAAATACCTATCTAATCTGGAGAGCTATTTGCTTCTCTAATACTACGCGGAAAAAATGACCAAAAGTAGCTATCCGTCCTGGCAACTACTTCCCTGTATCGCTTTTTTGTTTTCTCTCGAAGGTCGCGTAGGTATATAACTGGGATGACAATATCTGTTATCTCCTCCCCGAAATCGGTAGAGATAAATTTATCAAAAAGCTTCCGTCGATATTCACGTCTTCTATCACTAAGAGAGTTCCAACCGAGGGATCCTAACATAGCCGAAACACTGCTGTCGAATCTGAAATCTCCCTTGACGAACCTTGCTGCTCTACGTTGAACCATCTCGAGATCGGAAATTAATCCTACTTCGTGAGGATCCCAAACCGCACAGCAATACTCAAGTAGAGGTCGAATTAGGGAAAAGTACGCTATTTCTTTTACTGTCGGTGAACATCCCCTAAGGATTCTG
This sequence comes from Sympetrum striolatum, assembly GCA_947579665.1. NCBI lineage: Eukaryota > Metazoa > Arthropoda > Insecta > Odonata > Libellulidae > Sympetrum > Sympetrum striolatum. The sequence goes on along the minus strand of OX388348.1, from coordinate 77,899,170 downwards.
CTGGCTAACCTTTGCATTCTATTCGCCTTTCCTACTACGCCTCGAATATGCTCTTTGAAGGAAATATCACTGCTGAGCGTAATTCCTAGATATTTATGATGCATTACGAGCTCCAAGGGATTTCCTGAAATTCTGTACGGTACGCAGGTAACGTTAGTGGATCGCGTGAAAGTCATGGTAACGCACTTATTTACATTCAGCTCGAGCTGCCAATCACTACACCAACCCGAAATCATATTCAGATCGTTCTGCAAACTACCAATGTCATCTTCAGTTACGATCTCCCTATACACAACAGTATCATCAGCGAATAACCTAACCTTGCATTTAATATTATCCATAACATCGTTAATATATATTAGGAACAAAATTGGTCCTAATACACTTCCCTGTGGAACACCGGATGTGACGCGAACCTCATCAGATAAAATTCCGTCCAACGCAACTCGCTGCGATCTTTCCCCGAGAAACGACTTTATCCACTCAACAACTCAACTCTATATAAACATCCCTCCCCTGGACAACAACCTTGTAGTGGTGAAAGGGCTTGCGTATTCCTGATAGGGTCCCCCGTGCCAGGAAGATCAATAAGTAGGGGCCAGATGAAAGGTAGTCCACGCAGCGTCTGTACCTCAGTGAGGCAGCTGCAAAGGCATCTATACCCCAGTGGGGTGGCCATAATGAGTGTCACGGTAAAATCACCATTGAGAAAGGCAATGGAAGAGACCTCGACTACTTATCCCGTGTCATGATGTGCTACCATAATAATATTGGTACTGGCAATGGAACTCAGCCTTCTAGGATGAGTGTCATGCCCGGCAGTGATGAGAGTAAGGCCATCTCGGTCATTCCATGAAACCCTTACGCAAGGAATGTTTAGAAAAGAAGAGAGAAGATGGAAACGAGGGTTGGGTCATGGAATGTTTGGACTCAGGAAAGGGAAGTTGGAAAACGTAAAGTTAGAAATGAAGAGGTCCAACAATGTATTAGGGCTATGCTAAGTGTGGTGGTAAGACGAGGGAGTCTTCTGGAGTGATGATGTTAGAGTCATTTTCAGTGGGGGAAGTACTAGCCATAGGGGAGTAGAGTCATTTTCAGTGGGGGAAGTACTAGCCATAGGGGAGTAGAGTCATTTTCAGTGGGGGAAGTACTAGCCATAGGGGAGTAGAGTCATTTTCAGTGGGGGAAGTACTAGCCATAGGGGAGTAGCTATAGTGTTGGATAAGAGTGCGGGAGAAACTGTGGTAGGCACCGAGTTAATAAGCAATCACGTTATGTCGGTAGAAGTAAAGTCTGAAGCAGTAAACACAGATTTAGTTCAGGTATACTTGCCCAGTAGTGATTACAGTGAAGATGATGTAGAAATTGTTTATGAACAAATAGAGGAGGTTATGGGAAGCTTTAAGGGCAATAAGAATCTTGTTGATATGGGAGACTGGAGCACGGTAGTTTGGCAAGAGGAAGAGGTGGAAGGATTCAGTATAGGGAAAAGGAACGACAGAGGGCAGAAACTGGTAGACTTTAGCTAGGGAAATAATCTCCGATTTGGTGATGGTGATTTACATAAAGTAGTCATTATTGAATTATTCGCTTAACATTGGTAACATACTCTTCTGATTATTTCCCATTTTGGCATATTTTGCTCTTATACAGTTGAAAAAAATATTTTGGACATTGCTTTTCATGATTGTCAAATTTAGGAATAAAAATCCCTTCCTGGCGGTCTTAAGCAAGAGACTTGTCTGGAAAATACTGGGCGTCTTGTAAACCATTATGAATGCGATTTATACTTATTAATAAGTATAAAATTGTAATGAACCTTATCTCAAAAAGGAATTTAATTTCATTTAGGAGTGGAAACGTACCCAAATACCCATCGTGAACTAATGCTCTGGGGTTAGACTTGCTTTGTACTCAGTCCAAAATTTAGGGTGTTCAAGAGCGCGAGGAAGCACTTCGCTAAAATGCCTCGCGAGGCGGCTTCTGATAGTGTGTGATGAATGGTTATCTCTGCCTCGCGCATGCGCTCGCCTCGTATTGAGGCAGTCTCGTTGACTGGAAAGAAATTTTACGTCGACATTGCCTCTGCAAGAATTATTCTCTCAAGTTTAGACTTTCTGCAAGATTTTACCATCATCGCCTTTTGCATCGTTTACAATGGACAACGATAAGTGTTTATTCCTAATAAATCTTTACAAAGATCATCAAGTGTTGTGGGATCATAAACACAGAAATTATCATAAAAGCGCCGTAAGAGAAGAAGCCTGGAAGAAAATTAGTTCCATCTTAAATGAACCTGTTGATCACTTGAAAGCTAAAATGAGGTCGCTCTTGGGTACCTACAGAAGAGAGAAGTCAAGACGGAGACAACGAGGTGGTATGTATTTCATCTTGAATTCAGTTCATGCGCAATCAATGGCTTCTGCAGAATGTGCGGGTTGATATTGCAATTAATTTAATATCTATCCTATTTTAGGCGAAGATTCCAAGAAAAAATCAAAATGGTTTGCCTTCGAATGTTTTGATTTTTTGTCCGACCGAGGCCACAATCAACCAACGGACACATCATCAGAAGTAAGTTTAATTTTTTTCTTAGATGTACGTAAATTAGCATAATAGTGAGTCATTCATCCTGAAATTCGTGCTGAAATACTACCGTCACTCGAAACTTTGCCGGCATTGAAACACATTCTAACTATTCTTAATTATGCAGTTTTACGATGTTTTGCAGTGATTGGCGTTATTAGAGCAAATTAAATTGAGTATGATGTTTTTTGTCGCACATTTTCGTAAAATTAAGCAATTCACACCCCTTCGCAGTCGACAACGCTGAGAACAAGTGACAGATTATAAATTCACAGCGCAAATCGCATGCGCGGGAGCACAAAACATCCCGGCCTATTATAAACATCTAGTTTGTGCCAACTTCACTACTAAATAATATACTTAACTTCTTTTGTATCTCTAAGTAAACCGGGGACTAATTCAGCTCTAGATTACCGTCACTTCGCAGCATATAAATCTTTCAACTGTTGGTGTTTTTTCTGTCATTAGTAGTTCCATAGTTGCTCTTAAAACGAAGAATAAATTTGGTTTAGTGGAAGATCCGCATTACTACAAACTTCAGGTTTTAATTAAATGAACAGGGTCGCTTTCTGCCAATCGGATAATTTTCTAAAAATGATAGGTTTATCTTAAATTCTGAGAATCTTAGAATCAATTTTTCTAAGATGTCTCTTACCTATATTATGTACCGTATTTGACGGCATATAAGACGCACCGGCATATAAGACGCACCCTCATTAAGTTGGCCACTCACAAGGAAAGAAAAGTTTTAATAGTCCATGCGAAAGCGCGGTACCGCAATAACTTATAATGTTGTTTCTTTTAGTTGTCACGTTTCGAAAAAGCCAAATATTAACTCAATCATTGAATGCAATTACCAAAGATATTTAGTATTAAGAAAATTTAACAAACGGAAGCTATTTTGACATTATATATTTCAATAATTGAACGGCAAGCAATCGAACAAAATACAAAATAAAGCAGAAACAATATTTATTATTACAGATTCGGGGAAAACATATTATGTTTATGTTTTTTAGCAGTCTTCAATTGATCTTCCTGTAGTCGCCAAGTACCTACTTATCATTTTTCGGTAGGTGGTGGACCAAAATGCCTTCCTGCTGCTGTTTCCATGCACTTTAGCGTAATTTAACACTCATAGTTTATGTTGAATAGTGTAGTTTAATCTCTTATTTCCTGTAGTCATATTTCCGAGGGTGTTTTTTAAACAAATAGTTTTACTCAGCAAGAAAAGGACACTGTTTTGTTATGATCAGCAGGGTTGCGAGATCCAAACCTGAATATACCGCGATACCGCTACCAGATCGCGCTAAAATCAAACTACATGTTGGAAGTTCATAATAAGTAATACCAAAGTGATAATCAGAGTATAACTGATATAATGGAGCCGAAATAGGTAGTATAGACCATCTGGGCTAAAAATAGCATTCAGTATTGAAAGTTAACCTGTGGAGGTTGAACCTTCACATATAAGACGCAGGGAAATTTTTCGAGACATAATTTAGGAAAAAAGGTGCGTCTTATATGCCGTCAAATACGGTAACTGATTATGATTTTATGATGAGATGACTGATACAGATTTTTTTTAACTCTTTTAAAGAATGATATCCGAAGCTCATTTCTCTCACACCTTTTCTTATTTTTAGGAACCTTTGGAGCTTAAGCATGAAGAAACTGAAGTAGGAGAAGTTGAAAAGAATGAAAGGTTATTAGTTGAAGAAATACCTGTTCCTGGCCCCAATGCATCTCAGAAGAATCTAGTGGATATTGTCGATGTGTCATCTACCAAAACTAGAAGAAATAATTACCTAACATCTAATTCTGCTGTTGAAGATTCTGCTGTGATGAGTTCATTTTCACTTCAAAATCGTTGTATAGACATTAATACAGATTCGTACTATACATATGGCCAGTATATTGCCAATGAACTAAGGAAATATGACGCACAAACACTTGCAGTTGTAAAGCAGGCTATCAGCAATATCATATTTGATGCTGATATGGGAAGGCTCTTTCCTCCAGATTATGAATACTTGCATCATCAGATTGATTCTCCAGCATATATCCAAGGCTCTTATCCAATGAGCAGTTCTTCAACTATACATGCAAATAGTTCACAGCATTCTTCTCCTGCACCAAACAGTTTTGAAACAGAAAGTACTGATGATGACGATGTTTAAATATATTATAATAATTGTTACAATTAAAAATATTATACCTAAATGAGCATTCATTTATTTATTCACTGAATGAGTTTTTCTGTCCTTGCATTGCTTGTTCTAGGATTTTTTGTTAGAATGTTACTTTCTGATCTGACAAAAGTTGAACAAAAATTAACAGTAATATACTTAAAAAATATAGCAAATCGATCTTTTGCTTTAATTTACAATTTTCTTTGTCTTTATATATGTTCTTTATATATGTTCTTTATTTATTTAAATCTGAATTAATGAGGTAGCCATGCACAATTGTATCACAATCAATGAAACTGCCCTTGCAAATAAGGTTTGTTTTAGAATGCTGAAAATCTCTTTCTATATCCTTTCTTATGCATTTCTGTGAAGCATTGGTCTTTTTGGTAATACTGTTGCTTTTCTAGTTATATTTATCAAATATTTTCTAGCTTTAATTTACATGTTTGCCTATACTCCCTTAATCCTTTTAATCTGTATTAACCCTTTGAGTGCCATGCAGAATTGCCTAACATCATTCGAAAATTGCCAGGCTATTTTACAGAGAATTGCAGACTTTTTGAAAAATATCTATTAAACCAATAATATTCTGAAGAATTTTCTAAAAATTTTACTGGGTATAGAAAACATATACTATTTTGTCATGCAATGTCCATTTCAGAAATTAATTAAAAAAGTTTTTACAGTAAATTTTTTTATAACATACATTTTTGATAAGAGTCGCTCAGGGCAACGCCGGCGTTTTAACGAAAATTTTCCAATGTTGCTGTGAGCGACATTGGCACTCAAAGGGTTAAGTAGTATGTGGGAATATTTAATATTCATTCTTCTTTTAAGGTTCAGAATGAATGAAGAAAATGCTATTTTTTCAGATTCATCAAGTAATGACAGCTCTGATAGCTCAGATTCTGAAGTAAAGAAGAAAGGTTCCAAAGGAAAGGAAACAAACAGGTATTTTACTCTTGTGTACCTTACTAAGAATGATTTGTTGTTTTCCTAGCATAGATGATGCAGGAAATTGTCATAGGCTGTCTGCTAGGTTCTTGCTTTTAAGTCCATCTACACAAGAGGAAGGTCTCAAAATGTTGAAGGACATTGAAGGTGGTAACCTGGTTGATAATCCAAGAAAATTTTCTATATCAAAAATACTAGTTAATTAGATTAAATTATAATTGAGTTATTCACAGGTACACTTTTTTGAAAATGAGATTTCCAGTTTTATGATTTTCATAATTTAAAGTATTGTTTTAAATAAATACACTTTTGTGGATGAAGAATTACATCCAAAGTAATTTTCAAGTTATAAATTTCAGTTTAAATTTGACTATCTTAAATTATTTTTGACAGTTTCAGCATTTTCGAATAAAGATAATGGATTTTTTACTAGGTAAACATTTTAAGTGTTGAATAATCAATTTTTTGAATTTAAGAAGCCTGAATGTTTTAGCTTGCTTGTGATTTTATTTTATGTTTTGATTTGTAAAAAGTAAATGCTACTTTTTTGGTTTGCTTGAGATTGGAATATAATTTTTAAATTTAATTTTTAGTTTTAATTGCTGCAGTACATCCATTGCCAGTGGTAGTTTTTAAATCCACAGTACTTTTTGTTTTAGTTCTGTCGGCATAATTATATCATATTCTCTTCATAATTTTATTTCATGATTTTGGGTTCTACTGACATTTTGATTTCCATATTTCTAAACTCAAAACATTGTTGTAATAGGTACGTTTTACTAGAAAGATTGTTGTCTAATGAGGCTTTGCTTTTATTTAAACCTGTAGCAAAGCATCCATGTCTTAATTGTGGTTTTAACCCAATACCCAAGTGCTAAAGGTAAATAAAGATAAATCTTTTCATGGAAAAAGTCATAAATTCCTGAATTTTAATGAATAAGTTTAATGTAAAACTTTAATTTGGAAATTTTATAAATTGTCATTTATTAGTTTATGACGCAGTATCTGCCATACAAGTAGTAGGTAATCCTGGTTTTGACAGAAATTTCTTTTTCATACATCATGGAAAATTTTACAACTTGCATAGTTTTGCAATGAAGTAATTGGTTTGTTGTCACTCCGAAAGCTAATCTTTTATCAATCACTTCAGTGGCAACAGCTCAAGAGCAGCCACTCCAACCAAAGCAGCAGATGGACCGCTTTCCTCTGCATCTTCATCTTCTTCTACTACTGGTGATGGCAATAAGAGAAAGGCCGATTCAGATGGAATGTCCAGTGGTAGTGCTAAAAAGCCTCGAATGGATGGAATCTCTTCTATAAATAGGTCTGTACTTAATTATTTCCTACATATTTTTGAGATCTTAGCTACTTAAATTGCTTCAATCGCATATGGAATATGGAAGATTGATGGGGTCTGTTAATTTGCAAAAATGGGCAATTGGTGTCCTATGCCTGTGAAAATTCAGAGACTTGTTTTATCTTCTCTGTTTGTATAAGTTTCTCTGCTTCTCTTGATCCTGATGGAACTGATAGACGAAAATCATTAAATCCTTGGAATTCCCACATTCATTTCTTGTAAACCAAATGAATACATATCACATTCTCAAACATTTATATTCATTAAATGACTGAACTCAAAATAACATAGAAATTCTTAGTAGCTTTTAAGAATTTGATTTTGAGAGACTAATTTTTTAAAAAGTAGCTGGAGGGTGGAAAAGGATTGTTTTCACAAAACAACCATTATTGCCGATAGCGTTACATTACTGATAGCCTCTAAGTGGAACATTCCCATATCTTACACTCACAATATGATACCTTGTACAACTCTGAATGTGGTATAAATGACAGAAAAATAATTTTTTTCTGTTGCTAGCAATTATGCAGCTAAAACATTTGATCGTAATCACTTGTGCGTAAGGCACCTGTTGTAAGAGATGCATGTCATACTTCGGCAGATGTTAGTGGGTGATTAGAAACACATGAGAGTAATTTATTTCTTATTGAGAGGATTTTTAGACAGCACTTTAACCCTCGAGTACTTATGTCTGGGTCGAATCGACCCATGTGATTTTAAAAATTCCATATATTTTTATTAGTGTTTTTTTTTGACTTCTTCTTTCTCATAGTAGCTGACTTTTAGAATGTTCTAAACCAGTCATGCGTTGTCGCCAGGTCGGAAATGGAAGTTTAATTATTTAAACAAATTTTCCTTAGCGGTAGTGCCAGGTAGATGAAAGACCTTTACGTAAAATATTGCATTTCTGACCTTGTTTCCGCCTTAATTTTTAGAGATGTTATATAAATTTCATATAATTAAGAGTTATTATTAATATATTAAATTTTATTTTATTTTTTAAAAGTTTACTTTTATACGCAATATTCCAAATTCATCAGCCATATACTCGACGTCAGGGATATCGAATTTTTACAGAATTTTTGCATTTTTTAAATATTTATTTGATTTTATTTTAATAACCAGGTTAACCATTAATATGACATCATCAGTAATGATTTAAAAATTTATTCACTACATTTTGAGACAATTTTCCCCTTTGGAAGATGTCAGGTTGATTCCACCCAATGCGAGTACTGACGTGACAATTGGGGTTGCGAGTACTCGAGGTTTGTCTATGAAGAGTAACGGTTTGTTTTTGAATAATGTGGTAGATTCTTAGGAATTGCCATGGTGCGCATTAATCACGATCATACTGAAGATGTTCTTTGTAATTTTACTTTACCTAAATCCTTTTTTGATGACTTTCCTCAAAACTATTTTTAGACAATTAGATGAAAATAGTGCTTTCAATTCACCTCCTCATTCCTAATATATCTATTTGTTCATTTTTGCTATGAATATATATTTTTATTGCTATGAATATTATATATTTATGAATATTTATTAATATATAGTTACTGCTTTTGCACTTCCATATTTCATAATTTCCATCTTCTGATGATAGTTAAATGAATTGAAAGTTAATTAGTTTAGTTATATTAATTAATTTTGTTTTTTGTTGCACATTGTAGTGATTCGGGTATAACTGAAGAAGCTGTTCGACGATACCTAATGAGGAAACCTATGACCACAACAGAGCTGCTGCAGAAGTTCAAGAGCAAGAAGACTGGTTTGTCTTCTGAGCAACTAGTGAATGTCATGACGCAAATATTGAAGAGGATAAATCCCATTAAGCAAATTATTAAGGGGAAAATGTATCTATCGATAAAGGCTTAGAGTTCAATCAAGAAAGGAAGATTTACCACATTTAGTAGAGCAAAATGTAATTTTATTTTGTGATAAAGGTTTTTATGAAAAAAAAAATTCTAACCACTTATAATTTGGCTCCCCTTGGATATGCAAACAGTATCACCACTCTGTACATATGAATTAAATGAAATAGATTGAAAATCGAATTTGATTTGTTGGAAAAGTGTTCATTGAATTTAAACTGGTGTGTGAAAAGGTGATTATCGGACAGTGTTCCCTTGGAGACTTAACAAACTGAGACTTGTGATTGGGTGATACATTCTTATTGTGAAAATAATGAGACGACATTATTTTCTAGAAACTGTAAACAAAAGACAGGTTTTGCCTTTGATATAAAGTAATAAATTATTGAAATATTTTTATTCCAGTTTCTTTTCTTCCATCAAAGTTTAACCAGGATTCAAACTGGAGACATCAGTATTACAAGTCTAATACACGAACAACTATTCCACTGAGGCTGGCAAAACATTCACATATTTTGATATGATTTTTCATTATGTTAATTTGATTAAATTAACTTTTACTCCTTATTGATTTATAACAATATTTTCCATCGCCAAGGAAATCAGTAGTATTTAGAATGAAGGAGTTACATTCATTTTAAAAGTAATTTTTTTTTTCAATTCTTTCTTGTTACATGATATGGAAATAATGTAAGTTTAATTTTTTGCCAATGCCTTGATATTGATCAAGAAGTCTCGAGTTTCTTTGAGCAAATAAAATAATACTTCTTTCAGATCAGGGTGAAATTGAATTTTTATCTGTGCATACATAAATAATTTATTACTGCTTATAAAAAAATCAGTAATAAATACATTACTTGTGACATTTTTGGTTTGTGATGAAGTTGTTACAATACAGTCAATGAAGTACCAAGAACCAACTATGCCATAGCACTGCAAATATTCTAATTGTTATGTGACAGGGCCAGTGATTACCAATAGGGGCAACTTTATTTCAAGGGGACTCATCTGACTCCTCTGCACAAGTAATTGTTACTATAATTATAGACGGTATTTAACTTCTGCAAGTTCAACCATAGAGTATGGATGAACTAAAAGAGTAATATGGTTCAAGATATGTAAACCTGGACTTGGGTAGTTAATTTTAATGATAGAGATGTGTAAAGAAAAACAACTTAGTAACAAGTCACAATTGTACAAGAAATTAAGTTTTTTTTTTATAATTGGTCCCCCATAAACTGGAGACGCAAAGCATCCACAGATCCCTCTCATTGGTTGGCTCTGGTGTTGGCCTATGTTTATCCAGTCTTATTATGACTCAGAGCATCTGAATTCTAAACATTGAATTGAAAAAGGAAAACATTACTTATCGATTAAATGAAAATTCATTCATTATCAGTATGGTACATGTATGTGAAATTTAAATAAAATTTTATGAAGAATTTTGTATGAAATACTATTATGTATTTGTAACAAAACTTTCTTATAGTTAAAATTTGTAACATAGCGACTTGTTTTTTGTATATAAAGTTGAATTCCCTTTTCTCATGTCCAAAGCTGCTGTTAGAAATTTGAGTAGTTTCCTTTTAAACAAGATATTGTACAGACTAACTATAAAAACCAACAAGTGGATATAGAAAGAAGATGAAAACGTACCATAAATTCCAACGTAATTAATCTCATCATTTTATGACTGATTTAAAATTGTTATTCTGGAATTAAATATTATTTACGAAGGTAACATGATTAATCTTAGGAAGAACTATAATAGTAAGTATAGTAAAGTTTCATTTCGTAGGGTTAATAGGCTCTGGAAAAAATAACATTAGTTAAAAAATCCAATTAATCGCAACAATCAATTTGTATTTCGGCAGCGTTTCTCTGATTACTGAATAGTTTATTGAGGCGTTTCATTCCTTGAGAAAAATGCAGACATACGCAATGGAAATACGCATATGTATGTTTATAAGAAGATGATGATAGTGCAATTTCTATTTAAAGTATTGACATGTTTTAATTCTACTCCGTTTTGATAACTTTCCAAAATAATTTTTGAGCTACAACTACAATAGTATTTAAGTTGCGCGGGCTGACGACACTCCGCATCTCTCTCGGTCACTGTTTTAGTTATCGGTTCCATGGGTTGCATAGGTTAAGGTTGAGGCAGGAAAGTGGCAAAAACAGGGCTAAGTTAATTTCTTGCAGTGAAGAACAGTTATCATAACTTTCGCTCTCATTCCACTGAAGCCGTCCGTGATTCCCTGTGTTATGATGTTTTCCTACAGTTTCCGACAACATTTACATATTCCGATGGTCACAGTACGCAATCTTCAGCGAGCTAAGTGTTACTCATCGTAACCCAGTTATAGAGAACTAAAAAATAGTAATCGCCAACACCATCTACTGGTTGCAGAGTACTTTTGTATTAGTATCTGCTCTAAAGGTTCTAAAGAATCTGAAATAGACGAAGGTACTTTTATGTACTCTCTGAAGGCTACTAAGGAATAATCAGGAACGTATTGGGCGAGTGGAACAGTGATTTCTTGAAGAACGGGAGAACATTCTTTAACGAGAAGTGAATGACGAATTCGTAACAACTTATATGTGACAAAACTGAAAATGGTTCGTCATTTAATGTTGATAAATAAAGTAATATGCACTTACCGTCAGCAGCACATCGCACGGTTGTTGCATCATGCTGCAACTCGTGGTTATATGTATACTGGAAGTAAATATATGATAAATTCAAGATCTTTAGTTAAAAATGCTGAAGTATCAAGGGCACAGTATCAGTATCCTCCACATAATCTGTGGTTACGGAATTCAACGTTAGTTGCAAGACTTTATAGTACTCAAAATCCTCAAAGTGCGGATGACGGTGAAAGCAATGGATCTTCGCATGAGGTTGAAGAACAAGTATCTCATTCCCTCCCAGCTACAGTTACTGTCCCTGAAGTGTGGCCTAATGTACCAGTAATTGCCGTAAGCCGAAATCCTGTGTTTCCTAGATTTATAAAAATGATAGAGGTAAGCTGACATAACCTATTCATTTAGAATAAAATTACTAGTTTAACTTTCCATCTAAGGGAACTATGCTGCATATCTTCATCAGTTTGATCTATTTTTATATTTAAATCGATAGATTTCGAATCCAGAGCTCATTGATCTTATCCGAAGAAAGGTGAAATTAAATCAACCGTATGCTGGGGTCTTTCTGAAAAAAGATGAAGAGTAAGATCTATTCATATTCGTGTAGTACTGGTAACAATAAATTCCTTATTTTTATTCCTCTTCTCTCTTTCAAGGAACGACAACGATGTTGTTAAAAACCTCTCCGACATTTATCCTGTAGGAACTTTCGTTCAGATTCATGAGATGCAGGACCTAGGCGATAAGTTGAGAATAGTGGCAATGGCACATAGACGCATTAGAATTCTTGCACAGATGGTGGATGATTTTGAAGGACCAGAAGGTGAGAATTTTCAGTTTGACAATGAATAAAAATACTGCACATCCCATATCCAAGGTTCAATATATAGGTAGTTGTGGGTTTTCTTCTCAGAAATGGATTTGAAATTTCCTTTATTAAAGACAAGCATATCCACCTTTGTAGAAGAAAGTGATGATAAGAAACGAAGAAAACGACGAAGGAAAAAGAACGAGGTGTCCAAAGAAACAGATGCACAACCAATATTGCAAGAAGAAGAAGCTCCACCACCCACTGTACTCATGGTTGAGGTTGAAAATGTCACTCATGAGAAGTTCAGGCAGACTGAGGAAGTAAAGGTTTGTTGTTTTCTTATTATGTATTAGTCTCAAGGTTGGTGAAATTAGGGTTTCCTCTTTGGTCTTCTGGTTATTCCTCAGGGAAGGATTTCATATTTGATTTATATTATTATTATTACAATTTACGGGCAGACAAACCCATTGAATACAATTTGCAGAAATAACACATACATAAAGACAAAAGTAAAATGAAAGGAAATCACAATCAAATTGTTGCGATATCAAATTATACAATCTTATATGATGTCATTCATTAGATATCAGTTGATTTTATATAAAACCATGTTGAATTATTGAGTGGCGTGTATTTGTGGCAATTTCCTTCTTCCAAATTGTGCAGGACTTGCTTAAGGTGTAACATACAATTAATAATAATTAAATTTAAGGTATAAGAAATATTTTTCAATTTACATAAAACTTGTGAAACCCGTTTAAGGTGGAAACCTGACAAATAATATTCCTGCATTTACACAAGGTTTTTCATAGAAAAGGTCCTCTGCATGGTGTAACTGGTATAATACAGATGAAAATCTATATTCATTCAATCTCCCTTACGAACATCTAGTATTTGGACCTGTGAAGGGCAGAACAAAATTTTCTTCCTTTCAAAAGTATTTGCAATTGACTTGCTTCTCTTCCTTGTTCATTTGCCATCTCAAAGGAATGAGCAAACGGTTAATCCTAAAGAAAACAATACTTGATATAGAGGTTTTAATTTTAATAGTTTATTCTTGAGATCCCCGCATGAACTTAGCTTGCCTCTGGTGTCCTCATATTATATTATTCTGCAAGTGAGCCACTTGTACATAAAAAGAAATTTGATTGCATTAAAATAAATTTTCCTTAAATTTATTTAATTTTTATTATAATAGTTATAGTTAAATATGCTTGGTTTTAACCCAAGTCCAAAAGCAAGTGTAAGCCAGAAAATTACTTTGGTCCCTTGGGCTTTTGCCTTAGACAGGTTTAACTATATTGATTACGAGTAAAATGTAGCTTGCATACTGCAAGCAGATCGAAAACACTAATTTCATGTCGGCATCATATGGGAACGGCACTCAAGAAAAAAAAAGGGATTGAAAATATTCTTAAAATTCGCTGCAAATTAATCGTCTGGCATCGAACCAAGGCCTTCCTGGTGAACCTACTATGCAGCACAACAGAAAATCACCATCTCTTACTATGTGTGAAAATTCAAGCAGAAATATTGGCTCCAACCGCTCAAACGATGTCCTACTTTTCAATAATGTAAATGGCTCTCTGGATTCGAACCAAGGACGATCTAGGAAATCTAAAACATGATTTTAAAATGTATCCATGTTCTCTATCTAATTGCCTAATTTCATGTTTTAATATTATTGGGAAGGGGTTTAAATTCATTCTTAAAAATCGGTTAATTTACTGATTGTAGAGACGCCTGGTGTCGAACCCAGGAAATACTGGTAGCTGTAAATAAACAGTATGACTTATTAGGACTTCATCTTATTTCATACTAAGTTTGAAGTCGATATCATGCCGGGAAGTACCTAAAACCTTTTTCTTTTATCTCCATAAGAAATGCATTGAGGAATGTAAATGGCTCTCTGGGATCGAACCAAGGACCATCAGCGAATATGTAACATTTGATTATGAAATATATTTATGATATCTAAACCCATGCCGAATTTCAAGTTTGCATGCCATCGGGAAGGGGTTAAAAAAAAATCTTAAAAATCGCCACAATGCATTTTAAACGGCCGATTTTTGCCTCGACCTAGCATCGAACCCAGGATATTTTCAGTAAAATTCATTTATGTTTTCGATAGATCATGACCATATATATAGGCTCCTTGAGTTTTAATTCTCAACCTATCCGGCAAGTATTTTTTAAAAATTATCGAAAATCAAAGCAATGCATTTAAACGGGAAAAATCGGGACTTTGGGGCCCTCTGGAATCGAACCTATGACACTGAGGTTCAAAATCACATTTTTTCTGGCGGTTTCACGTTAGGGCCAATACGTCGTAAAAATTTCAAATCAATGACGCTTGTGGTTTAGGCTGTGAATTAGTATCCTATCTATCTATCTATCTAGGTATATACATGAATGAATCCGGAGAAGCATCTATATATAATAATAATAATAATAATAAAAAACTCTTTATTTGGCGAGGTTAGGCCCATTAGGGCCTCTCTTACACCTAACCATTAAGGATTACTAATATTTCTTACATAAAAGGAGGAAAAACAATACAAATACATATATAAAGAAAGAAAATACAAAGAAGAGGTAAACAAATAAAAGAATTGTGGTGTGGGGAAAAACTCCTTGGCTGAAGGCTTTCGGAGAAAAACCCACTGTGCGGGAAAACGCTCACACAAGAAGGGGAGCGAAAAAAACCCGCGAAAACACAGATGGAAATAAATACAAGCAGGTATATCACTATTTGCATAATTGATGACCAACATTTTTGAGTAATTTCTTGATGGTTGACCACAGATGTCATTTACCTGAAAAGATAAAAGAAGAAGAGTAGACGTAAAATAAAGAGCTTTCGGAAATGCGATTTAAGTAATGGAGGCCTGAAAGATTGAGATTAATAAGCAACTATAATGTAATTAATAATCCACAATTTAAATATTATATAATAGTTATACTGGTAAGGATAATTAAAGTTATATTGATAGATAAAGCATGATTTACCTGCTGTACAAATATTAATAAATCTAAAAATAGTATTAATACTAAAAGAAAAGAAAAAAATTAAAAAATAAAGAAAATAGTAATAATTATTATTATTTTAAAAAGACAAGTAATAATGTTACCCTCGGGATTTGATGATGGTACTAGTAGTGGACATGTGAAAGGTGTCTGATGAAAAAAAATATTAGTTATCCTTGTTAATTAATATGTTAGAGACTGACTGTTTGAAGGAATGAAGTGAGAGGCATTTGAGATTGTGGTTGGGTAGTTCATTCCAATACTTCGCACCAAGAACGATAAAAGATTTTGAGCAGATTTCGGTTCTATGAGAAGGAATCATTAGCTTGCCTGAAGAACGAGTACCAAAGGTATGAGTACTGTTGAGGTCATTGAAGTAAGAAGAGAGATACGTGGGACAACGTTGATTGAGTACTTTGTGTACAAGGTTAAGTGTATGTAGCTTTCGTCTGGAGTCAAGTCGTAGCCAATTTAGTTCTTTCAGAAGAGGAGTAATATGGTCAAATTTCTTGGCATTAAAGATAAATTTAATAGCATGATTAAAAGTACGGTTTAGCTTGGCATTAGCAGACGATGTGAGTTCGTTCAGAAGCACATCACAATAATCGAATATGGGAAGGATCAAGGCTTGTATAACAGTCTTTTTTAGCTGCATCGGAAGTGTAAATTTATGTCTTTTGAGGTTATGAAGTGTGGAGTACGTTTTTCTGCATATATTATTTACTTGAGGCACCCAAGTGAGGGATTGGTCCATGTAAACGCCGAGATTCTTAACGGAAGAGCAGTATAACAGATATAATTGCCTTCATTATGCAACCACTTGTGACAGATTATTTGATAAGTTATTAAAGATACGGTTGACTTTTAATTTTGCTGTTTAATCACATCCTAGTAAATTTCCAAGTTTATAGTGCATGGATATATCAGGTGAGAAGTGTTGCCATATTCATTAAAAATTAAAATTAGAACAGATATTAGCTAAGTTTTTCATTTCAAGCCTGTTAAAAATTTACTTACAAATATATCTTTAGTTATGATTTATTCACAATAGAATTGGGTGAAGTATGTATATAGCATCATGATTGAAAATCAAGAGCAACAAAATCTATTACCTCTACCCTGTACTACTATTTATTTTATAACTCTAAAAAATTCTTTGATTTTGTTTTATTACCTTATCTCTGCAGGCCTTAACCCAGGAAGTCATAAAGACCATCCGTGATATTATAAGCTTGAATCCTCTTTATCGTGAATCTCTGCAACAAATGCTACATCAGGGGCAAAGAGTTGTTGACAACCCAGTTTATCTCTCGGACCTGGGTGCCGCTCTAACTGGGGCTGAGCCAGCTGAGCTTCAGGAAGTCCTGGAGGAAATGAATGTAAGTTTGGCTCAATCAAATTTCTTTTTTCTCTTTATATAAAAAATTGGAATATCTTAAGGTACGGTTCATAGTTTCCTCTAAGCCTGTGGTACTCAACCTTCTTTGGTGCATGGGCACCAAAGGCCGCTTCCGAAAGCAAAGCAAGCACCACATAACATTTCCATCCAGGGTGATATTCTGGCCATCCCTTGGCATTATTATCACTTTACTAGTTAACTGTAGGTTGTTTGAAAAAAACACTCTTTGGTAAATAAGATCAAGAAAAGTACAGTGTATATAATGGGGAATTTGCTTAATCTTTTATAACACTTTGAATGAGAAATTTATCATCAAAAATGTACTTGACGAAAATTTTACTGATATAAAACTGCGTTCTATGGAGATATCACTCTTTAAAAATATTACTTTATAGTCTGTTTGAAAACACTACGTCACTAGGGTTTCTGGGTATGACGTCACGGCACAGTATCGCTCCAGACGTCATTCAGATTTTGAACGTAGAAGTAAGTTGTTTACTGAATATTTGGTGTCAGTTTTTGTACTTATCTCATTTGTTTGATACAGTTAACTAATTTCACTCGATATTTTATCTAATCGTAATGGGAAAAGCATCCCTAAAATGTGTAAGTCCTGCATTGTGCCCTGTTGCATGACCACCTCTGTTTCTACGCCAGAAAAGATTTTTGTTTACGTTCCCAAAGATGTGAAGAAGAGATAAAAATGGATTAAGGCCTGCAGAAGGGAGAATTCCTTTTTAAGAATTGTTAACATTACCTGGGATTCAAATTACACTATATAGGACATTCATCTTAAAGTTTAATCTTATATATATATATATAAAAATGGCTATATATATATATATATGTTTGTATGTATATTCCAGATAATCTCGAAAACTAGACGACGCACAATGTTCTAACTTTTAACATCATTAAATGTCTTCCCGGGGATGAACAAGTGGTACTTTAAATTTGCCTAAAGTCCACGGTTCGAACCCAGATGAGTAAAAAGGTTTTTGCATAAGAAATACACGCAAAGTTCGTTTTTTTCGTAGTAGGGTTCATTTCTTTTGCAAAACTAAATTAGAAAGAACAGTCGTAGGAAGTTGAAACTAGCATAAAAAGAAGGGAAATAGATGAGAGATTCTTATTATGGTCGTGGAAAATCGTTTGCTATTCGAAATTGCGAGAATTTTGATAAAAAATACGAATATTTTGTCTAAATTTCCATGTAGTAAACAACTCATTCCCTTGACAATCAAGGCGATTGTTGATTCCGAGCTCAAGCGTAATTCCATTAGAAGACGTGGAAAATTTTTAAAATTTCGAATTTTGTTGACGAGTCTGTAGCAACCAAGTTTTATTTATAGCAACATAATTGTTTACCGTCTTTTTCGTAAAATAAATGAGTTTTATATTTGTGGTTAACCAAAAATTGATTTTTCTCGAATAATTCAACGAGCTGCGTATAAATATCCTGGTAAGTTGCGGACGTATTGAATATATATTTTTCTGAATTAAGTATTAAATCTAATCTATTTGCAATAATGTATATTCAGCGATTTACGGAAATGGAGTTAGCGAAGAACGTAAAGATTTCCCAGATTCGGTGTTTGTAATCTTTGAAGAGTTGAACAGCGAGTTGTAAATTTGTAGCTAACCTCCAGCATCGTACGATAGACCAAAAAGGTAAAGAAATTTTATTTTGTTTTATGCAGAATGTAAAAATTGATTTATTCGTTGCTTTTAAGTGCTTCCACTCCATAATCATTTACTATCCTTCTGTTATTGGTGTTTAATTTTTGTTCTTATTTTGATATTGCGATAACTTTTGTGTTATTTGTCTTCCGTGTATATGTTGCACGTATTAAGATTGAGAAGCAAGTCAGCTCCATAATACACTTACCTTCCGCAAAGTATATTCATCGGTGCTTATTAGAGAGTTATATAATTTATTTCTGTCATTTAGGTTTGATTCATTAGTACCCCTGTACCTGCCTGAAAATTTCTCTTTAAAAGTGGTACCTATTATCTTAATGTGATATTACAATATATCTTTATATTGCCTCAGTTGGAGATATTTATTTATATATAATAAATAAATATCTGAATAAAAAAATATATATATATATATATATATATATATATATATTTTTTATTCAGAGTATTTGAGATTAAATATTGAGTTGGTGCGGCTTTGTAGAATTCATTGTAACTTAAATTTATTGGTATTTTGGCTTGAAATGTCTGGTATTTGCTATCAATCAAAAATTGTGAAGTATGTGTTACGATCATGATGTTTATGAAATGTAACATCCCGTTGAGAATCAACGGGCACTTCAGCTAGTATAGCTATAAATATGACTAGATAGTTTAAATGTAACTTAGTCCCTCCTAATTATCTCCTGCCAATTACATAATTAGGTAAGGTAATAAGTAAATAGTAAGTAAGAGTATATATATAAGAGTTAGTAAATAAGTAAGAGAGCTGTTAAATAAATTTGTTTAACATCAAGAATTGTTTTATTGTTAGACGAGTTGAGAAATTTTTCACTTTTTACAAACCTTAGATATTGATAAAAAAATTCAAATTGTTATGATTCCTCTATGAAACAGCCAAAAAAAAGGAAATCTCCCATTCTGATGATTTAGTAGTCCCACGCAACTGTTGCATAGGTTTTAGTATAAAAATAGATGTAGCAATGCGGTTTCAAATTTTATGATTTAATTAAAGAGAAAGAAAAATGAATATGCCATTCTTAAAGGAGATTTTGGAAAGAGTAAACTATCTACACATTAAAAGTATAGCGATCATTATTCTGCTTATTAGTGTAAAAACTTAGAAGAAAATCCAGTTATGAATGTGCGTAATACTTCAAAGGTGTTTCAGTATGAGTTAAATACTATTTTAACGATAACTTTTTCACGATTAGTTTGGCTTATTCCCATGGGATCAATGTGTGTAGTAAGTGAAAATTATGGAAATAAGTAATAACTTATTCAATCAATACATCTATTGTAAGGTCAATGTACCTTAAATAAATACTAAATATATAATTTAATGGTTGAAAGAAAAAACTTCGTAATTTCCACAAAAAGTTAACATTACTTTTTGTGGAAATTGCAAAGTTTTTTCTTTCAACCTAAGATGTCGTTCCACGAAGTACAGTCAGGACATATCGATTATATAATTTAATAATAATACCCCTACAATCCACTCTATTTCATGCATATTAGTATTTACTCACCTGTCTATTTTGATTCCAAACTTTCGTGAGAAATTTGGAAGTCATTGTGTAACCCTCGAGTACTCACGTCTAGGTCGAATCGACCAATGTTAATTTTAAAATTCCATAACTTTTTATTAGTGCTTTTTTCATCTTCTTTCTCATACTAGCTGAGTTTTAGAATGTTCTGAACCAGTCATGCATTTTCGCCAGGTCGGAAATGGAAGTTTAATTATTTAAACAAATTTTTCTTAGCGGTAGTGCCAGGTAGATGAAAGACCTTTACGTAAAATATTGCATTTTTGATCTTGTTTCCACCTTAATTTTTAGAGATATTATATAAATTTCATATAATTAATAATTATCATTAGTATATTACATGCTATTTCATTTTTAAACAGTTTACTTTTTATATGCAATATTCCAAATTCATCAGCCATATACAGTAGAACCCCGATCCATCGTTCCCGCATTTGTCGTTTTCCCGGATTTATCGTTTATTTTCTATAGTCCCGACTTAGGCCCATTAGGAGACATGTAAAGTAATACCGGATTCATCGTTCATCGAAATATTATTTTCCCACATCCATTGTTCAGATTTTTGGCCCAATCAAGGAAGAAAGACAATGTATTCAGAATTGCGACAAAAATTTTCTTTGAGAGCTTGGCATGAACTTTTTTTTAAGGCTGTCGTAGCACTTGCTCAAAACGGCCGATTTTTTAAAACACATCTGGGGCTGTTTTAATACATTGTATCCTATTGGAGAGCTTTCACATGGGTGCGCGTACGAGCCCTGTTTGTCCATCTTAGTTTACTGGCATATTTCACCCTGTTTGGACCGTCTCTAGGAGTTCTGTACGTTTTTTTTTCGAAATCTTTAGGGGTTTTCTTTGGATAAACTTTCGTTATGTATTCATTTTAATAGTGTGAGCTTAGTCTACATTTCCCGTTTTGATCGTTTTCCCACATTCATCGTCTTTTTCTCTCGGTCCCTTCAAAAACGATAGATCGAGGTTCTACTGTACTAAGCATCAGGAATATCGAATTTTTACTGAATATTAAAATTTTTTGAAAATATGTATTTGATTTTATTTTATTAACCAGGTTAACCATTAATTAATATGACATCATCACTAATGAATTAAAAATGTATTCACTACATTTTGAGACAATTTACCCCTTTGGAAGATGTCGGGTCGATTCAACCCAACACAAGTACTGACTTGATGATTTGGGACGCGAGTACTCGAGGGTTAACATTCTTAGAATTTCCTCTCTGTTACTGCTTGTTTTCAATGATACAATTTGATAACATAGCTTATTTTGCCTTTTTAAACCCTTTCCTGACAAGTTTTTTTCATATTTATGATCAAAAAAAGTCACATTTTTTTATTCTAATTTTGGAAGCATCATTAAAATACAAATAGATGGATGCCTTTAATTATTTATTTGTACATATATTTTTCTTATTATTGCACTTAGAAAATTAATTAAAGTGATGACAAAATACAAGAAACCCTTGTTTAGATATTTATTATTTTTAATTTAAAAATAAACTTTAAATTATTGCTGTAAAAGGCAAAGAAAGGATGAAAAAACCTTTTATAATTATTTGTATTCACAAAAATCAAAATTTATTTAAATATTTGCTTTAGTGGTTGAAAATATGGAGCTACACAGAGCGATAGGTTGCACATTCTGTAGAAGTATCTTATCTTCCTCCTAATCGGCTTCCCTCTAGTATCTTGCTTTTGGCAGCACAATTAACAGTGTTTACTGTACACTTATCTTCAATCAGTCTCTTTCGGTATTCCAAGTTTACATGTTCCCTTCCAGTCTATTTTGTACAGAAAAAGGAATTCTATACTGTAACATCATAGAGTAACTATATGGTAACATCAAGAAGATGGAAAAAATTATATCACAGTAACTGTATAAATAATACAGTTATGTGATAGTTATAGAGAATTAAGTACGTGTATCAAGCTGCCAAGAAACAGTAATCAAAGGAAAAATTACTGTGCTCACTCTAAAGCTTGATGAATAACTGATGATGGAAAAAGGATCTTGAAAGATGAAAGGGTGCAAACAGCTCTCCTGAAGCAAAGGGTAGGGATTTCCTAGAAAAGGCAATTAAGAACATACAGGAAAACCATTTGGAAGTGTGAAACCAAGGAATATTTGATTTATTTTCAGGCTAAAGGAAATTCGTTTGCAAGTAAATCGAACCATTTGAGTTACTGAGAGAAAACGTAGGCCTTTGCATCAAAAATGACCATACGAATTCCCCATCGTAAAATTTCAAAACCTCGCGCTAGTTAATCCAAATCTTCTGTATTTATATCCTCTTATGGCAGAAACAGGAACTACTATGAGTTACTGAGAGAAAACGTAGGCCTTTGCATGAAAAATGACCATACGAATTCCCCATCGTAAAATTTCAAAAACTCACGCTAGTTAATCCAAATCTTCTGTACTTATATCCTCTTATGGCAGAAACAGGAACTACTTTGAGAAAACAGAAAAAGTCTGGCATTTTTCATAGTAATTTGTGTTATATGTTAATTCTAAATGTTTATATTTATCACCTTAGTTGTGCAAAATTGAAAACTCTAGGTCAGGGTTTCCCAAACGATGTTCCGTGGAACTCGGAACGTGGAACCGGTGTTCCGTTAAACCTGAATAGGTGTTCCACGACAATTTGAAGTGTCAATGGAGAATTGGAGAATAAAAGACATTAAATGCTTTATTGATTCATATTTTAAGTTTTATTACAATATTAAAGATTTATATTTAAAAATAATTACCTAATAAATAACTTGTTGTAATTAAATGATTTTTTAAATTTTACAAGTAGAATCACCTAACCTAAAAATAAGCTTAGTGTTCCGTTAAACTTCCCAGGTTTGCTTAATGTTCCATTAAACTTCCCAGGTATGCAAAGTGTTCCATTGCAGAAAAAGTTTGGGAAACCCTGCTCTAGGGAAAGAAACATTTGTGTTGTGCAGGTTTATCAACAATCCAGGATACTGAAAAGAAGGGTCAAGTAACTTTGTGATAACCCTGTAAAAAGTGCATCCCTACCCTAATATGAATGGAAGGCTTTAAGCATAATTTGATTGCTTACGGGATTATCGGAAAAGTTGTTGAGTGGATAAAGTATTTTCTCGGGGAAAGATTGCAGCGAGTTGTGTTGGATGGAATTTTATCTGATGAGGTTCGAGTGACATCAGGTGTTCCACATGGAAGCGTATTAGGACCAATCTTGTTCCTGATATATATTAACGATGTTGTGGATAATGTTAAATGCAAGGTTAAGTTATTCGCTGATGATACTGTTGTGTATAGGGAGATCGTAACTGAAGATGACATTGGTTGTTTGCAGAATGATCTGAATACGATTTCTGGTTGGTGTAGTGATTGGCAGCTTGAGCTGAATGTAAAGAAGTGCGTTGCCATGACTTTCACGCGGTCCACTAACGTTACCTGCGTACCGTACAGAATTTCAGGAAATCCCTTGGAGCTCGTGATGCATCATAAATATCTAGGAATTACGCTCAGCAGTAATTTTTCCTTCAAAGAGCATATTCGAGGCGTAGTAGGAAAGGGGAATAGAATGCAAAGATTAGCCAGCAGAATTCTTAGGTGATGTTCATCGAGAGTAAAAGAAATAGCGTACTTTTCGCTAATTCGACCTCTACTTGAGTGTTGCTGTGCGGTTTGGGATCCTCACGAAGTAGGATTCATTTCCGATCTCAAGATGGTTCAACGTAGAGCAGCAAGGTTCGTCAAGGGAGATTTCAGATTCGACAGCAGTGTTTCAGCTATGATAGAATCCCTCGGATGGAACTCTCTTAGTGATAGAAGACTTGAATATCAATGGAAGCTTTTTGATAAATTTATCAGTACCGATTTCGGGGAGGAGATAACAGATATTGTCATCCCAGTTATATTCCTACGCGACCTTCGAGAGAAAGCAAAAAAGCAATACTGGGAAGTAGTTGCCAGGACAGATTCTTCCGGCGAAGTATTAGAGAAGCTAATAGCTCTCCAGATTAGATACATATTTCGGTGTCTTACACCCCCTGCCATGCACCACTGGCGGATTGGAGGGTTTAAATGTAAATGTAAGCATAGGATTTATTTGCAGTGTAGTTCCATGTGGCTGATACGAGTTTACAGGTTTATGGTAGTGAATCTCTGTTCCACATTTATTGAAACTTCACATTTTCTGGACGGACTTGCTTTACAAATTATAGAGGGAAAAATTCTGTTTTAGTGATTTGGAGACGTAATATTTCTCCAGGCATTGTAAGTTGATGCTTGGGGTGTATTAATTTTTTCATGACAGTTAACAGTTTGTAAGAGAAAAATAAGGTTATCATTAAATTGAAGGAGCAAAAGCTAATTATTCGCGTCAACTTGGAAAGTGGAACTACAATCTGAAGCAATGTTTCCAAACTCCCAATAATTATAATCCTTTGGGAATTGGGAACAGGGTGTTCTGATCCCTGAGAATTCTAGGTAATTCCTTGATTTAAGTTTTTAATTCATACTCTATGCATCAACTGTAGTTATTTAATGACAAAATGCTGTAGAAGTTGAGCTACTGGAGTTCATGACCCATTGCATTTTCCAATTTTTTAAATGTTTAATTGTAAAATTTATAATGCAAGTGAATTATTTTTTATACGAGTAAAATGTAGCTTGCATACTGCAAGCAGATCGGCAATACTAATTTCATATCGGCATCATATCGGGACGGTCTTTAAAAGAAAAAAAAAGGATTTAATTTTTTCTTAAAATTCGCTGAAATTTCATCGTCTGGCATCGAACCCGGGTCTTACTGGTAAACCTAGTATGAAACACAATAGAAGATCACCATCTCTAACTATGTGTGAAAATTCAAGCAGAAATATTGGCTATAACTGCCTCAAAAAACGTTCTAATTTTCACGAATGTTAATGCCTCTCGGGACTCGAACCAAGGACGATCGTGGAATTCTAAAATATGTTTCTGATAGATATTTATGATCTCTATCTATATGCCGAATTTCAAGTTTCTATTTTAGTGGGAAAGGTTTCAAAATAATTCCTAAAAATCGGATCAAATTCTGATTTCAGAGACACCTGGTGTCGAACCCAGGACGTATTGCAAGCTGTGAATGCAGAGTTTGATTTGTAAAGACTTACTCTTGTATCAAGCAAAGTTTGAAGTTGATAGCATGTCGGAAAGTACCTAAATTTTGTTTCCGTTGTCTCCGTAAGAAATGCATTGAGAAGTGCAAATGGCCCTCTGGGATCGAACCAAGGACCATCAGCGAACATGTAAAATTTGATTATGAAGTATATTCATGATATCTATATACGTGCCGAGTTTCGAATATCCATGTTATCGGGAAAGGATCCAAAAAAAATCTTCAAAATCGCCGTAATGCATTTTAAACGGCCGATTTTTGCCCCGACCAAGCATCGAACCATGGACTACATTCTAAGATGTTTTTCTGATTTTCGTTGGATACGCACGGCTTCTAGCGATCCCTCGAGTTTCAACTCTTTCTCTCCCCGGGAAGTACCTCAAAAAAATTTTCGAAAATCCCCGCCATGTATTCTTATGGAGAAAATCGCGACTTTGGGGCCCTCTGGAATCGAACCCATGACCCTGAGGATCAAAATCGCAATTTTTCTGGCGGTTACACGTTATGGCCAATACGTCGTAAAAATTTCAAGTCAATCACGCTGGTGGTTTAGGCTGTGAATTAGTATCCTATCTATCTATCTATATAGGTATATACATGAATGAATCCGGAGAAGCATCTATATATAATAGATTACTGTGCTTGAATTCGATTATAATTAATTTGTATTATTCATTTATTGTTTTGGAAAAGTGAATAAAAAAACGGAATTGATTGCCTAAAAAATTGATCAGTCAATCACAATCTTTTTAGCAAATATGCTCGAGGCAGATAAATATCTTTCATTTTACACTTTTGTTGTTCATACTGTTAAAATTGTGTCTAAAAGTATGTTCAAGTTGGTATTGGATGGATGTGTTGCTTCACATAAGCTACTTTCTTTCCATAGAAAGGCAAATATTTTGTCTGCATCCTCATTATTTTTCACTCTGCTTGCTTGCTGCGTTTTTTGCTGGTCATTTCGTGCTCCATAACAGAACTTTTCATTGAAAGATATCTCAATACATTCACAATTCTCTGAATATAATTGAAAACTGCAAGACTTTCAAGCTTAATTGAGACATTTTTCTCCTTCCCTGAAGGTAGGATATAATCTTCTGTCCTCTCACCTGTTACCCCAAGCTAGGTAACATTTAGTAGCAAGAATGTATTAATAAAAATAATGAGTAGTTTTCCGTTGTGGGGATTACAGGTTCTTTAAGGTTTCGACGTCTGCGGATGTGGTAAATTAATATCTTTTGCATCACAATCAAGTTACCTCTTTCTGTGGTTCGCATTCATGAAGAATTGCTATTTATTCTCTCTGTAAACAACCCAACAATCTAACCTTGTTATGTAAATAAACATAATGGCCGTTTTGCATTAGACAAGCGGCTGCTACATGTTCCAAGAACAATTTTTTTCTGAATTCTAAAAAAGGTTTTCATGAAATTAAGAATAAGAAAATTAGAATTAAATAGGAAAGGGTAAAGGGTAAATTGCACATAAGGGGATGCACCCAGGAAAAATCCCAAGGGAAAACGGACTTGAAAAAAGTCTGACTGGGCCAGGTATCAAACCCGGGATCTTCCTCTATCCAGGAGGCTGCCTCAACCACTAGGCTTCCGAGACAGAACATTTCAACAAGCCGTTTTGGGGGAAGTTCCCAGAATTAGAATTGATTCACAAGAACAGGCAAAGAAATGTATGCTCAAAATCCCTAATCTGAAGATCATCCTGTAATTCTAAAGGTATAAATTATCCAATAAGAATTGCATTGCAGCTAATCTATGTGTTACAAAGAATGTTAGATTAATAACTAGGTTGCATAACATCAGTCACATATTTTTTTCCAATCAAGTACCTTGTATCAAACTTGTGTTTAGTCTCAGTCAGGTCGCTATTTTTTAATCTGTTCATCTTATTGTTTAAAGGTGAAACTTCTTTGCGCTAAGAATAACTTTATTCCATCAATCGATTATTCCCACATTGAGAATTTATATTCTATTGTTCATTGTAGTTGCATTAACACAATTTGTTTATTTTCTCAGTTTATTGTATTTATTTTTTTAATTCATGAAAAGGGTTTTATGATGGTTAATTGCCTGCTTCTCTTTCTACAGATACCGAAACGGCTGTTGTTATCTTTGTCACTTTTGAAGAAGGAGCTTGAATTGAGTAAGTTGCAGCAAAAAATAGGCAAAGAAGTTGAGGAAAAAGTGAAGCAGCAGCATAGGAAATACATTCTTCAAGAGCAGCTAAAAATTATTAAGAGGGAATTGGGACTGGAAAAGGATGATAAGGATGCTATTGAAGATAAATTCAGGGAGAAACTTCAGGTATTGTTTTTTTTGAGTATTCTGCTCTTCTGATTAATCTTTAATACAATATTTTCCTGACTTACGCAACAATGTGCCTCATTTAATTTTATCTACTTTATATGAATGCATGCTATATGCTAATGCTAAATGTTTTTATAGATTCCATGGTAGACAGGCATCTGTTTTCTTTTTTACCATCCCATGAATAAAGTCCTTTATTATTATTATTATATTTTTATTATTTAATGATTTTAAAGACATCCGTAACTTTTCTAGTTACCTCCATTTTATCCTTCTCTGCCTATTCTTCCTTCAATATTTTTCTATGTAAATTATTTATTAAGGAGTTGTTTCTTAAATTACTGTTTATCTCAGAAAGAATTATACCCTACCCAGGAGCTTCTTTAAAATAATCCTTCCAATATACTGCATTTACTCAAATATAATGCACCACCTTTTGGGTCTCTTTTTGGCTAAAAAATTGGGGTGCACGTTAGAATTGATGGTATGCTAGATTGGGGCACAATACTAATTGTGCACATGTCCTATTAAATTGGTATATTCTTTTTTTCACCTGAGTTTCATATTTATGTACATTTGTTTCTCATTCTGTTTCTCAACTCATTGTATCCATGGTTGAACAATTTCTTTTCTTTATTTCATTACTATCATTTCACTACACCATTTGTACTATTTTCTTTGGTACATTATATCAAACTCATTGTATCCATCGTTGAACAATTTCTTTTCTTTATATTTTCTCTCTTGAGAGAAATCTCATATTTTATTTATCGTTCACTAGATTAACCATATTGTTAGCAACTATTTTCATTTAATTTTCTTATTTACAGAATAAAACTGTGCCCAATAACGTGATGGAGGTTATTAACGAAGAATTAAACAAACTATCACTTCTGGAGAGCCATTCATCTGAATTTAAGTAAGATATTTAACATATACAATTTATTTTTTCTATTTTTTTACTTTTAAATAAATCTATTCCTCAGGGAATTCACATCATATAAAATATTACAATTTCTCATTAGCCTACATGTTCTTAATGTTATGTGCTGGATAAATGTTTCATTATTAATTCAGATATCATCCATACGATTCCATTCTATCCAAATGTATGGAAAGTGAAATTTTTAAAATGATCTAGATTTTCCAAAGAAACAAAAAAAATTTTCTGTTAACAATTGTAATCTTTATAATTCAGAGCTCTGTCCTTGATAGACAATTGGAATTATGCATTGCTCTTACAGTTTTCCATAGAAACAAATGCAAACAAATTTAATTCCATGCTAGAAATTTATGATTGCCTTCCCATCGTATATTGATGCTTCATTCTCATAGCAAGCATCTGTCCGTAATTTATCTGTTGCTGTTTTGATCAATAAAATCAATTTTTTCAATCAAAGTAAATAGCCTAATGACCCCAATGAAAGTGTTCATATCTTTTTAGTGCATGTAATGAGTTATGATGTTTCACAATTGAAACGAACTGTCAACTAGACAGGCTCACTTTCTTGATCAAGATGGTTACAAAGAATTCCTCACCAGTTTCCATTCATTCTTCCGTTATTATTATGTCACTTTTGATTGATCTTTGTAGTGTGACCAGAAATTACCTTGATTGGCTCACATCCCTTCCTTGGGGGGTTACCAGTGAAGAGAACTTGGACTTGCAGTTGGCAGCTGAGATACTTGATGAGGACCATTATGGAATGGAAGATGTAAAGAAGAGGGTTTTAGGTTGGTATAATTTGTTAGTTTTGCCATTTTTGTTCTGAGAGTGATTTACTTCCATTGTTTCTGTTTTCTTAACCCTTCGTCAGTTGCGCTGTTGTATTCTGAACAACACAGATGGTTTTACGGGTCCCATTTCTACCTGGGTAGTCCCTTGAATCTCAAACCCGGGTCTATTCCTTAATCGCACTTACCATTAACTTGTAAAGTCGTCAAATGCTTCTTTTTAGTCTTAAACCGACTGCGAAAGCGAGTAAATCTGTGAAGTGAAGACTGTTGTAACACATACAACACGCGACCACTTGGGTAAGTTTTTTGTTGGTGAACTCTATTTTTGCTTATTATAATGTTTACAGGGCTCCCGGATAGTCATGTGGACAGCGCGTTTGCCTTTGGTGAAAGCGGTCCCGGGTTCGATTCCCGGTGG
This sequence comes from Sympetrum striolatum, assembly GCA_947579665.1. Taxonomy (NCBI): domain Eukaryota; kingdom Metazoa; phylum Arthropoda; class Insecta; order Odonata; family Libellulidae; genus Sympetrum; species Sympetrum striolatum. Next base: position 77,869,438 of record OX388348.1, on the reverse strand, counting down.
GAGCCAATGTGCGAAATGACATAAGCTGTCGAAGCACTTTTAACAATACTACTACTATAATGTTTATATGGAGTTTTTCACTTATTTTGTCTTAAACTTTATTAGACACATTCCAATTACGGAACTAATAGACATCTAGCTTTTTAGGTACTCTCTGAACGCATGTAAATAAATAAAGTTGAATAATAATATTTTTACTAAAAGTTGTTTACTTCTTAAATTATATTATTACCTAAAGTTTAGCACTGAGAACTAATAATTAGTTCAATTAATTTTACAATTTTGGCTGAAAAACAATCTGTTGTATGGAATACAACGCATGACGGCTCGAGTTATGAAAATAACGTGACTGATGGAAGGTTAATTTAATGGATTTTGTCGAATTACTTGGATTTCAATGTATGACCTTCCTTGAGGAATATTTTTAAAGTTTAATTATTTACATTGAAGATAATGCAGAAAGGCTCGCCAATTAAAAACCCATGTAAATAGACCATTTTAGAAAGCTAATATAAATTAAGGGATATTTGCAAAGAGATCATATATTTCATATTATTTCAATCCCATGTATCATTTTTTCTTTATGCCAAGCTCAGCATTTTATGCTCTGCAACTCCTTGATTTTCTTCTGTAGTCCAAATTTCTCAAGATTGTATTGTTATGTTTGTCATATTTTATATGATTAGTTTTCATTGTTGTATATTTCCATATTTTAAGGGGCTCTTTTTCTCTGTTGAATATCTTGGTCTTACCATTCAACTCTCCAATATCGATATGCCAGATCTTGATTAAATATCAAGCATCTCAGGAGATCACTGTTTTAATAGTGTGAATTATTACTTGACTTGCAGAATTCATTGCTGTTAGCCAACTCATTGGTACCACGCAAGGTAAAATTCTTTGCTTCCACGGTCCACCAGGAGTTGGAAAAACAAGTATATGCAAATCAATTGCTCGAGCTCTCAACAGGGAGGTAAGGATTTATTTTTAACTTTATAATGTACTTCTAAAGATAATTGTTTACTTGAACTTCATTTGCACACACTACCTTTAATCCCCATTATAACAACCCAGTTAAAACTTATGCAACTCTTGGGAGTGCACCTGTTATGGATTTATTATTATAATTTAAAAACTACTCTTAGGTATAACTCCTGGTGAAACAGAAATACTGCAGATGTAAAAACAATGAAATGCTAGTAAAAAGTAACTATAATGAACCACACTAACATAAAAAAATAATTATGATAACTATAAAAAGAATTATATCATAGAACAACATAGTCCATACTCATAAAAATTATCTGAGAAGATGATTATCAGTAATAATTAGAAAAATAATACAAATTTTAGTAATTTTACATCATTTTCATCCTTGATTACTCCATGTAAAGCATAATGATCTGAAAACAAGAAAATTTTTGAACGTATATTTTTGGATAAGATAAAGAACAGTAGGGATCCTGCTATTAACTTGAAAAACAGCTCTGCTCCTGGCACTGTGTTATGAATGGAGCAATATAATGAACTACGAATATGGAAGGTTTCTCTTTTTTTTCTGTTGTATCATTATGTATGATAACAATTATACCTTATGTAAGATGTTCTTGTTGTAAATAAAATCCCTAAGTCATCATGATGATATTTACAGTTAATTCAGCAAATCTGCATCAGTTGTAACTGAAAAAGATTTTAATTTGCATATACAAACATTTTTATGTGTCAAATATATTAACATGAATTTGGTATTCTGTTAATTAGTTTCAATTCCAATGTGGTGTAGCTTCAATTTTTTTAATGCATTGAATGTTTAGATAGAGTTCTCTCTTACTGACATGGATTTTCTGTGATCTAGCTGCTATAAGATTGACTTTCATATCGATATACAGTGGTACCTTGGTTAACGACGCTAATCCGTTCCAGGATAATAGTCGTTGACCAAAACTGTCGTTATCCAAGGCGCGATTTTCCACATGTATAATAATGGTAATGGATTACCGTATTTCCCAGCGTCGAGGACGCACCACAGTTATTGGAAGCAAAACTTATAATATTTACCGATTTAACTCCGGTGAGACAATATGTGCCTATGTGAATTAGCTACAATTTAGCATTGAACTATTTTTGATACTCTCCGCTAGCTGCTATTCAGTACGTTTTTATGATGTAACATCGTAACGTACACCAAATATTAGTTTATAATATAGTGATTATAAATAGACTTGCTGAAAAACTTGAAACTCCGGAAAGACCAATCGACGAGGCGTCGTAAGCCAAAGCCTACGACGTTACCCAAGATATTTTTTGGTTACAGCAACTCGTCATTAACCAAGTCCGTCGTTAACTAAGGCCGTCGTTAACCAAGGTACCACTGTATTATATTTCTAATAACTTCCGATAATAACATTCCACTTCTGTACAGTATTTCCGCTTCAGCGTTGGTGGGATGACTGATGTTGCTGAGATCAAAGGACATAGGAGGACTTATGTTGGAGCAATGCCTGGGAAAGCTATACAGTGCCTAAAGAAGACTAAAACTGAGAATCCTCTAGTTTTAATAGATGAAGTCGATAAAATTGGAAAGTAAGTATTACTGCTCTAGAACATTTGTAATTTGGATTTTAAGAAGGGGCTGCTAATGGATAAAATTTGATGCTCTGTTTGTTTGAAAGGTAGTTGGTCTTTTCAGTTCTCCTTTGTTATAAGGCTGGTTTAGAACTGATTAGTTGCTCTTTGGTCAAGAAATTTATTATAATATCAATGATGTACTTACTAGGCAAAATTTGGCTTTGAAAGACCACTCTTGCAATTAACGTGCTTAAAGTCCCAGTTCTACTTAAAACACACTGCCATGTGCTAACCAGAATTTGAACCAGAACCTTGGTGCTACCTGATTGATGCTCAGTGCAGCCAAAAGAACCCCAACACCTCATGTCACTATTTGCAGAGAGTCATGGAACTTATCCCATTGCATCGTATCATGTTTCAACATTCAACATGTTTCAACCATTCCATAATGAAGTTTAGTTCCAATCTTGTTTTCCTCTATAGAAATAACAAAAATTGTACAGACTCGTATGTCATCCTTATTGTCTATTGCTTATAAATATCTTCCTGCCAATAGATTTTCTTTTAATGCTGGATTAACCATGAAGAAGTGCAGAAAATCTTATGATATTTCTGAATACACACTGAGGAAGAGTGATTGAACCCTTTTTCTCTTCTCAGAATTTTGGGAAGATTAGAAATTTGAGAAACAAACAATGAAATGTGGAATGCACAAGTTCCCGCCAGGTTCACTGATGGCTAAATTACCATGTCATCGAGCAGCCCTGCATCTTCACCTTGCTTATTACTTGTCTATCGCTCTAATAGCCACTCACTATGTGGAAATCAGGCGTAGATTGATGTAACCTTTTATTTTGGATATATTATGTTGCGTCATACCTGGTAGATACGAAGACGAACCCACCTTGACATCCACCGGTACACGGCATTCGATTATTTTCGTGAATCATCTGTTAGAAAGACAACAGGCCCAGTCACATAAATGACCAAATAAGAAATAAGGAAAGATAAGAAACAATAACTCTGTAAGACATTTATCAAAAATATTACCCTCAAATACGATACCACACAATAATAATGCTAAGCAAATCTGTGAACTAGTGAAGATTACACAGTATTATACATAAATTGAGTGATATGGTCCAGTTTGCAGAAACTTCACAAATAATAATATTATCAACTTAGCCTTCAAAAAGAGTCCAATGTGATTTCACGACAAATTCAGAACGTCACTTGTTATCGAAAGAAAAACAGTTCTGCTTCGCGAGCAAAATTGCCTTGTCGGGCTGACCTTCGGACGATGTCTTCAGCGGGGCACGCTCTCGTGAAAAATGAGGTTCTTTTCGGAAAGCTCTGCTTCTTGCAAACAGGAGGGGTAAAACAATGAAGCACAGAAATTCGTAATGGAAGGGGTAAGGCGAATTGGCCAATCACACTCCTAGAAATTGTCACAAATCTTTGCCGTGTGAATTAGTCCGATCGGCGATGGTATCCTTGAACTCACCAGTAAAAAAGTAGCGTTACCCTTTGGCCCTTCAGCCGTGAGGCCCTTCTGCCTGGGGCCTTTCTGACTGAGCCATTCTGACGCAACTTGAAAATGGGCAGCTTAATATTGGGAAATTTTACTAGAAATTCGTCACAATTATAAGTAAAGAAGTAGGATCAACTATGCTGGGAGTTATAGATGAAATAAGTTAATGGATGGCCAAGTAGGTGTCCTTGTTGATTTGATTCCACCTGGAAAACCTTAGAATTTTTTGATCAGCATTCAAAAAACTATTAAAAAAACTCTTCTTAAATATGGAATGCTTGAGAAACATGGATATAATACAAGGGGAAAAGATCTGTCTGTAAATTTATCTCAGCTTTACATCTTCCTTGAAACTGGGAAATGAGGTTTGGATATCATTTTATCTGAATGAGGATGACCTATAAGCTCAAGTAATATAAGAACGAGAAAAGAAAAGGTTTGTCTGTCAAATGTAAAGAAAGTTAAGCATTGGGCTCAACCATCAATTGCAATGTTAGCAGCTGTGAAATGTTATCTAGTATAGAATTCCTATTTTTTTTGTGAGTCCCCATATTTACAAAAATCATATAATACGAATGCTCCCCATCCTCATTACCCTGAGCTTCTTCCTTGCCGTTAACAGTGTTGTCACATAATTCTCAAACTTCCTCCGTCCAAGAGGTAACACGACCCTTCTTTGTATCCACATTTACACTACAGTAAAACCTCGATAACACGTACTCGTTTAACACGAACCTCTCGATAACGCGAACAGTTTCACGGTCCCGGCCGGAATGTATAGTGTCTTACGGGGTTTTGTTCGTTTAACACGAACTTCGGTTAAGACGAATTTCGAACAGTTTCCTCCATCCCTTGAATCATGTAGTTCGCTTAAGGCGAACTGCCCGGCAGAATAAGAATCATGACTTTGAGGATAATACGTTGCCTTGGTCCCTCGTTTCGAAACGATAACCCAAGACAATGTAGGGCATCCAATATAATGTAAGACACCCAAGAAAATGCAAGGGGCCCAATGAGATAGTGAGAAAGGTAGGCAAGGAGTGAGTCAGGGAGGTAAGTTTGGATGAATTTTCTTAGTCTTCTCGTGTCGACGACTGTGAGTGAGTCTTTACTGAACATCTGTAGCTACAGGAACAAAATATCTTTTTGCAATGAGCAAACGAAAGCAAATGAGTATTTATCTTCAAACGAAGCTTAAAATATTAAGTGAGGTGGAACGCGGAGCACGGACGAAAACTCAGATTGCCCACGATTTTGGTATTCCAAAATCTCCTCATTGGTTTGTCAACGATAATCAAAAATCACGAAAAAATTGACGAAGCGGCTGCATCAGGAGGTGTTGAGCTGAAAGGAAAGCGCATGCTTGGATCACATCTTAAGGACCTCGAAGATGAATTAATGGAATGGTTTAATCACGTTCGAGCAGCAGACGTGCCTAGAAGTGGACCCGTTATACAGCAAAAGGCATTGTCAATTGCATCCATTTTGGGAATGAACGACTTTAAGTGCTCCAGTGGCTGGCTGTGGCGATTTCAAAAACGCCGTGGAATCTCTTCGCAAGTGATATGTGGGGAAGCAAATAAAGTGAACGAAGGAAGTGTCAATGAGTGGCTGGCTGATTTTGAACTTCTTCGAGAAAAGTACTCTCCTCGAGACGTTTTTAACATGGACGAAACGGGTGTATTTTATAACCTCTTGCCAAGCCGCACTCTGAAAATTAAGGGAGAGAAATGCCATGGAGGCAGTCACAGTAAGCAGCGATTGACCGTTGTTCTCACTTGCAATTCGGACGGAAGCTAGAAGTTACGATGGTGGGTGATTGGAAAATCGAAGAGCCCCCGATGCTTAAAGCACATTAATCTTTCAAAGCTGCCCTGCGATTACTCCCACCACAAGAAGGCATGGATTGACGGCACTGCATTTCGTGAATGGCTTGTGCGATTTAATAGACGTATGGCTGCTCAGAATCGTCATGTATTACTCACGATGGACAACTGCGCTGCCCACAACCTAAGAAAAATGGAGTTGACTACCATCAAGGTTTGGTTTTTTCGCCAAACACAACCAGTCGTTTGCAGCCAATGGATCAGGGAATCATCACTCTACTGAAGAGGTATTATCGGACTCATCTGGTACAAGCAGCGATCCTCGCAGCGGAAGGAAGTGTTAAATTAAGTTGGACTCTTTTGGATGCTTTAAGAGCGATATTATTAAAAGTTGCTTCGATAAGGCTTAGACCCATAGTGATGTCGATTATACTGTTGGACAAGGAGCGGCTACTGAAAAGGACACACCTGAGGAATGGTAGCTTATGCAAACACTTTCGTCAGCAACGGTAAGTATCGTGAGAATATCTCCGCAGTTTGAGCGTTGATTGTATCTTCTTTAAAACATCTTTAAATTGAGTTTTTGCTTAAAATTACCAGGTTGAGTTAACGTTTGAACAAAATATTTGGAGTTTGACAATGATCTGGCCTTATGTTCCTGAATAGCATAGAATCATCTTCGGATGAAAGTGAGGAGGAGTCGCTTGAGCCTCCCACCCGTGGAGAAGTCACAACGGATCTAAATGTGCTCCAAAGATATGCAGCAACGGCAAATGTTTCCAGGACCTTTTCCGATAACTTAGATCGGATTAGACTTGACTGCATGGACCATTAGCGCCCTACTCTTCGGCAAAAGAATTTACATGATTTCGTTAAACCTAATAAAAGCTAAAATGTTGACTTTGAAGACTGGTTATTTTTTTAAATTTATGTAATGCCTGACTGTGATGTAAAATAAAAAATATTTACCAATTTATTTTAAGTTTATCTCAAAAATTAAACAACGGAATATATTTACTTACCAATTGGTAAAGAAAGATTTAATAGAGATTTTTGTGATTGTTACTTAAACGTCAACATCATAATAGACGTCAGCATATCAGCAGGTATAATCGCACTTTTTTGCTGCGATACGGTTAACACGAATTTTTTCATAACGCGAACACTTTGCCCGGTCCCTTGAGATTCGTGTTAGCGAGGGTTTACTGTATTTAATCTAAATGTTCTTCCATAATGAAGGTGTTTGGATGGAAAATGTATGGAAAATAAATGTTAATTTTTAAATACATCTTAATTTAATGTAGGACTTAAAGATTTAACTGTGTCTAATATTTTAGCAGTAAATTTTGATATTGATAAAGGATTTTCTTTTCTTAGAGGTCTCCAGGGAGATCCTGCGTCTGCTCTCCTTGAGCTTCTTGATCCTGAACAGAATTCCAACTTTTTGGACCACTATTTAGATGTGACTGTTGATTTATCCAAGGTTAGTATACCTTGCTATGTTTTTAGTAACCCATACTACAGTTTCTTGGAGAAATCACTTAGAAATGCATTCACAAGTTCATCCACATCTGCTGCTCCTAAGACTTCAAATGAACACCCCAGAGTTTGAGCATAAAATTTGAGAGAAATTGATTTGAAGTTTGAATGACGGTTCAAAGTTTATACATTGTGTAAACTGTTCATGTATTATTACAAGTTTAAAGCAAAGAACACTTTTTTCCGTAATTTTAATTCACCTGCATTCAGACTTCTGGTGCACCTGCTGTTCAGCTACTTTCAAGGAAAATTGTACTCACCAGGAAGTTGTTGTCATGAAACTAAAAATTTCTATAAAAAAATCTTAAGTTTATGTCTATGTAAGAACCCTGCAAGCCGCCTTTCGGCATGTGGCAGAGGGTGCAAGCACCTTGACTCTATTTTCCTAAACGGTTGCTTTCGCATATACTTTACAGAAAAAATGAATTTTTAAAACGATTCGTTCTAGCAACAATTCCCTAATATTTCTGGCAGTATCAGAACGGCCCATATAACAGGGGGGTCACACTATATCGGTTACATCATCTGAAAACATAATTTCTCTGAACTTATTTAATAAATTTATCGTTTGAAATTTTCTTCTTTCTAATGATTCCCATCCGCATCCTGTAACATCTGAGTAACACTCACTGTTAAATCGTAGCAATTCTTCACAAATCGTATTGCCTTTCATTGTACTTTTTCTAAATCCCGAATATGACATTTCACGGCGGGTCCCATACGCTAATACATAATACGGCAGGGTCCCATACATAAGGTGAGGCCTAACTAACGCTAAGTAACATCACTCACAAACTTTTTCTTTGCTCCAATCGACTATTCTTTTAACGAAGCTGAGTTTAGGTGCTACTTTCCATCATGCAAATACAATATTAAATAGTAATTACAATTATAATCTCAAAGTCTAATTTGAAAGTTTAGATTAAAAGAATATTTTGTTTTCATTCAAAATTGCAAAAAAAGATTAAACACTGTATTTACTCAAATTACGTGTACCCTTTTTGGTCATTTTTCTACTCCAAAATCATTGTGCATGTTAGAATACGTGCTGCACTACATTCAGGCTCAATTGAGCACTTGTTTCATAACAAATGGCACGGAACAGAGATCTGGCATATGCCAGATCTTTGGCTCACCGTGGTTCCATGTTAACTTGTCAAATTTTTAATCAATGCCTTATCAATGTTTTGAATATAAGAACTCCCGTAGATTACAGACTAAACTGTCAGCCAATAGTTTGTAATAGTATCAGCTAGCCCAGGGTTTTCCAAACTTTTTCTGCAATGGAACACTTCGCAAACCTGGGAAGTTCAACGGAACACTGCTTATTTTTAGGTTAGGTAATTCTAATTGTAAAATTTTAAAAATAATTTAAATAAAGCAAATTATTCATTTAGTAATTATTTTTAAATATAAAACTATAATATAAACATATTGATTTAAATAATTACTTGAAGAGAAAGTAGAAGATCTTCAAATGTATTGCAGTGTATAACGCCTTTCCAAATTGTCGCGGAACACCTATTCAGGTTCAGCGGAACACTGGTGTTTCTTGGAATATAGTTTGGGAAACCCTGAGCTAGCCCATCAAAATTTTAAAAGGACCAATTTCAAATTGGTTAATGTGCACATTTACGTAGTACTCTCAGCATGAAAACTACTGGTGTTTCATATATAGTGTATATGTGTATAAATATACATATATGTCACAGTATATAGTTATAGTTATGGTGCTGTTAATGGTGTGACTGCATGTTTAAAGGTGCCCATTAAATTTGCAGACATATGATTTTCTATTTCTGATGCTCAAATTTTGGGGTATGCATTACATTCATTGGCACATTATTTTTTGGAGTAGATTGTAAACGATTAGTCTAGATTATTAGTTGCTCACTCTATTCATCTGAACCCTTTAATGTACATTTTCTCACAGGTTCTCTTTATTACCACTGCTAATGTTGTGTACAATATCCCAGAGCCTCTAAGAGACAGGATGGAGTTGATAGCTTTACCTGGTTATGTAGCTGAGGAGAAGTTGGCCATTGCAAATCAGTATTTAGTTCCACAGGCAATGAGAGAGTCAGGGTTGAAAGGGGATCAGGTATACCATTGTTAGCTTAAATCATTTTTTAAATTGCTATTGAAGGTTTAAAAATATTGAAATGGAATTGATGTAAATTATATGATTAACGATTAAATGATAAATTTAGTTTAATTTAAATGATGAACTAAATGTCAAATGATACTTTACTATTTGTTAAGCCTGCTTTTGATAATCTTTGATTTGAGGTGTTATTTTTGTTAAACAAAATGCATCATTTCCTTTCTAGATAAAAATTGGTGATGAAACACTGAAAATGCTAGTAAAATCATACTGCAGAGAGAGTGGAGTAAGAAACTTGCAGAAGTATATAGAAAAGGTAAGGTGAAATTTCTAATGAAATATTCAATTTCTTTATGCCTCTCTTCAGTGTATTTTAAATGGATATCTCTAAAAAAAAACAAATATGTAAAAACACTGAAGAAGAACTTTGAAGTCACTTCATAATTCAGCCTTTTATTTCTATAATTTGTTTCTATTTACTACTACAGTAGAACCTTGTTTACAATCCTCAATTCTCACTCTTTTCTCCTCTTTTGACCTTTAATTACTAGATGAGTAAGGTCACATCTATCGTAGTCTGCACAACCTTCTCGTTGAGGGAGAGCGTGCACCAGAGAGTGCCCTAAAGCCTAAGTAAAACTTTTTGAAGGGGCTTAGTTTATGACACCCAGCTGCATACATTTTGGGAAACCAGTTACCCATTTTATTGTATTTCCATCAGTTTCAGCTAGAAATAATCTTGCAGAGTCAGTTATTTTCTGGCTGTGCTGAAGTTTTATAAAGTTGTTGTGCTGAAGATTACTTTAAAATTTAAAAAGTTTTGAATTTTCTTTCTATGGCATTAAACATTCAACTGGATGTACAATTCATTTTATTGAAATATTACCTTCCTTTCAATCCCATTTAACTTTAAGCCCTGTGCAAATGAACCTGGATTAGTATTGTAGAGGTTTCGATTGCTTGAAAGAAAACCTCAGATTTACAAAACCCGAAATTTACAAAGCTCAAATTTTTGGGTCCCTTCAACTTTGTAAAGGTTGAGTTTCTACTCTATTTATGAAATGATTGAGAAATAAGTTTTTCATCATCTGGTCCATTAACTATTCCTGTGGCATATAAAGGAAGGAGAGTTTTACATAATCAAATATTCATTGTTTGTAGTAAGTTTCAATACAGTAGAAGTCCGTTATAACCAGAGCTGACAAAATATGTAAAAGTACTCATTATATAGCATACTTGTTGTAGCTGATCTCTAATACTAATGGTCCGTCTTATTGAATCCAACTGCAGCGAGTGCAGCAGAACGGAACTGTTGAGTTTTTATCCATATGTAAATCCTTTAGAATGAGTAAAAAAGTATGTTTGTGTGAAAAATATTATTTCATTAATTCATAACTCTAATAAAAAATGTGAAAAATTATTACTCAATAATCATGAAATATTTAAAGGAATACGAGTAGATAATCTGTATTAATATCTAATTGCATTCTTGAGATATTTTGAATTCACCTGCTTTGTAAGCAATGACTGTCTCAAGGGATGGGTAGAGATCAGAGACTCTTGGAGTCAGCTCTGCTTTTATCTCCTATATTCCCAACTGTCGTCTCTCACGTTAATTTACAATTCTGAGATATGTCTCCTGCAAGACAAATAGAGAAATATGGCACTTGTTATACCGATACTTCAGAAATAACTACTCATTGTAATGGACTTACTCCTTATCCTTTTTGCTGTGAGACTGACACTAGTCAAAATATCACTCGCTATAATGCAACTCTCGTTGCTTGTTATAATGGACTTCTACTGTAATAACATTCCCTGTGGGTGCCAATGTGTGAAATGATCCAAGCCTTCAAAGCACTTTCACGAAACAGTAATAACTATTTTCATTAGTGATTCTTAAAAAAGTACTTCAGGTTTTTTTCTGTATTGTAAGTGTAGGTTCTACTCAGTACTATGTATGATTGGCTTTACAAAATCTCAAAAAAAGGAAATTTGTTTCACTGACTGCAATTTGAAATTCAGTTAATTCTTGTCATTTAGGTGGTGAGGAAGGTTGCTTACAAAATAGTGATGAAGGAAGCTGAAAATATAGATGTGGTTGAGGAAAACCTGGAAGATTTTGTAGGGAAGCCTGTTTTTAGTCATGACAGGATGTATGAGCAAACTCCTCCAGGAGTTGTCATGGGTTTAGCATGGTCTGCAATGGGTAAGTTGTTGATTTGCATAGTTAAATTTCCATTTTAAGAAGCATTAAACCTTTCATTGGACAGTGGGGCTTTTTAAAATATTTTGAATAAAGAAAAAATCTAAGTGCTTTCTCAATGGAAATACTATTAAAACAATTGTAATACTTTAGCTAAAATATGTACATTTCCTAATACATATTTCATTGAAATATATTTGTTTTATTTAAAAATTAAATGTGCTATTAGTTATGTGAAAACATAAAACAGATAGTGCATATTATGAAGCCATCATATTAATTTTTGTAGAGCTCTTTATCAATACAATATGTTCAGTAACAACTAAGGAAAGGGTAAAGGTGACTTTGCACATAAGGGCGTGCACCCAGGAAAATTCCCAAGGAAAACGGACTTTTTTCCTTGGGAATTTCAGTAACAACCTTGTGGTAAGTATAGTATTTACAAGAAAATATGAGTGATTTGAAATCAAGAAAGAAGACAGTATATCTGATATATACAAAATCAGGTTATAAGCATTTAAGTTCAGGAATACCAGTGTTAACTTGAGCAATGTTATTATATCTGCAATCTTTTTGATTTTTGTGAATAAATGGAGTCACAGCTTAAATAATAGTTTTATAGATTAACGGAAAATGCAGAAATATTGAAGAAGTTTCTGCTGGGGCCTTTCATTTTATCAGATTTTCTATAGAGGGTTTCAAAATGATATTATATATACTTATTTAGATCGACCCTAAAATTTTTGTTCTGGATAAAATGCTTCTTTCAAATTGAATCAAGATTTTGTGAAAGAGGTCAAATTTTTTTTATTTTCTTTGTTAAATTCTGGTTGATAATTTTGAAACTATGCTTGAAGCATCTTCACAATGCTGAAAATTCCTTAAATTATGTTCCTGTGAATATCAGTCTTTGCTGAAAGTTATTTACTTACAGTAATGTTCATTGTAATTAAGTGTGTTACTAAGAAATGAGCATTGTTGATAAAATATACATGTATGTTCCTTATTTCCTTCAGGAGGCACAACCCTGTTTGTGGAGACAGCTCTTAGAAAACCATTACCAAAGAAACAACCAGAGGATGATTCCGGTGCCATCACTGGCACTCTTGAGCTCACTGGTTCATTAGGTGATGTCATGAAGGAATCTGTTAGGATAGCACTTACTGTTGCCAGAAACTTTGTTCTCAACAAGGAACCATCAAATAATGCATTGACCCAAGGTCATATTCACCTTCATGTACCAGAGGTAATATTATTCATTGCTATCCTATTCTATTAAGGAAAATATGTTGAGATGATTTTCATGTTCCATCCAAAAGGAATCAAGTGGGAGTGAATTACTAGCCATCATGATTTAGTGAGCAATATTTTGGCAAAGTAACTACTTAGAAAGTTATCTGGGATGCTATAACTATTTTTTCTAATGTCATAATAGATGGATTCTCTAATGTGCATTGTTGATTCTTCGAAAAACCTTGCTCGGAATGTGAAATAGCAGGCTGAATTCCTTTATCTTATGAGAAGTACTTGCATATATATCTCGGTAGGAACCGAGAGTTGGTTAAGCAATGATATTGTATAAGATGAGATATTTCCTCCAAATTGGTATATTAGCAATGTTGCTTTTAAATCACCACATGCCACTGGCGACTCGTGGGTGGGCGGACCTAAATTCAAAGAGATTCCCTTAAGTCTGATGGCCAAACTGTTCTTTTTCTTTTGTCAGATACTTCAATTGCTTGACTTCTATTTGAAGATTTAGATAACGCTATCTATTTTCTGGGAGTCCTCTTACATTTTCCTGTAGCCCAGGCAACACAAAGTGGTGTAAAGGGGGTAACCCACCTTAAGGAATAACAAGGAAAGGGTTAAAGGTACTTTGCACATAAGGGCATGCACCCAGGAAAAATCCCAAGGAAAAACGGATTTGAAAAAGTCTGATAGGGCCAGGAATCAAACCTAGGATCTTCCTCTATCTGGGAGGCTGCCTTAACCATAGGCTACCCGACCAGAACATTTTAACAAGACGTTTAGGGAACTTTATGCACAAGGGCAAGTGTAGTTTCATCCAACTGAGCGGCATCGTCTACAGCCATGGCCTCATCAAGGCACCAACAACACAGATTGGTGCAAAGGGGGGTATTTCGTATCGCCCTGCATAGCAGAGCTCAACTTGAATTTAAAAAAATTGATTTTTAAGCGTGTTTGCTATTTTTTTCTGCTATATTTTCCACATGCACTGATGGAGAAGTCTTAGTTTCATCTTTTAAATGTCTAATGGTGAAAATGTAGATACTTTTATCTTCATTAATGCCGACGTATAATTTCAGGAAATCCCTTGGAGTTCGTGAGTCATCATGAATACTTAGGAATTACGCTCATTAGTAATTTTTCTTTCAAAGAGCATATTTTGTAGCATAGTAGGAAAGGCGAATGGGATGCAAAGGCTAGCCAGTAGAATTCTGAGGGGATGTTCATGGAGATTATAAGAAATAGCGTAGCAGATTGCAGGGTTTAAATGTAAATGTGGGTGCAGAATGAAGAGGTGGACCGATTTCCACACCCTAATTTTGTACACCATAATTGCACATACAGTAGAAGTCCGTTATAACGAGAGCTGACAAAAATCGGAAAAGTACTCGTTATAACGCGATGCTCGTTATAGCCGATTTCTAACAGCAAGTCTAACTAAGCCCATCTTCTTGAATCCAAGGGCAGCGAATGTGTCCGAATGGAACTGTAGGGTTTTTAATTCCTACGCAAATGCTTCAGAATGCGTAAAAGAGTACGTTCGCGTCAAAAATATTATTATATCCTCTAACATAAAATGTGGATCATTATCGCTAAATAATCGTCGAAAGTAATACCATATCATAAGATAATTGCATTAGCTAGGATTTGGTGATTTAGCTTAATAATTAAACATGGCTTTTCAGTAGTGTAAGTAGTTACGAGAGTCATGCTCATTAGACACGAGTTTTTCTCCGGTGCCGGCAATTCTTCAACGCAGCTGGTGCGAGCAGAATTCCTTCTCCTCTACTCTCATATATCGTCTTCCCCCAGCTCCCATCTTTCCTCTCTTGTCCTCCAGGCACAAACAGAAACCTCACTGTTCAACTCCCACCGTTCAAAGGCATGCCACCTCTCACTTCCGATATTTTAACCCTCATCCGGGTGCGCCGCACACCTCCAGGCAAAAATTGCACGCGCTTTTATGAATGTGACGGTAAACTACCGTCCACGCGCCCGGATGAAGGTCAATCGAGGGAACCAAGAAAAAATGTTTTTCTTTTAATGGTGCTAATTTTTAGGGAAAAATAATCGGATAAACTATGTAAGAACGAAAGGAATTTTATTTGAAACATTGTAACAAAGCAATATCAAAATTGATGGCCACTTGCAGGTACGTACTTGCATCCTTCAGTTTATTTTTAGTCCAAAGATATCGTCGTTCCAGTCAATTCGCATTACATTGAAAGTAAAAATAAATGAACCTTAACAGAAGTTAGAAGAACTTTACAATAATTAATAAACATATATTGGTGTAAAAACTTGATTTCTCGGTCTCACTTTACGTAAAAAAGAATTTACTTAAAAAATGAATCTATTCTTATCTGTTTAAAGTTATTCATACAGTGTTTGGTAACGAAATCTTCTACACGCCTTAAATTCATTAAATCGTCCACCGAGGCTACGTTTTTAGCTAAACACAAAGATTTAAGAACCCCTAATGCTTGCGAGAGGGACTCGCTACTAAGGATTTTAAAAACCACGAGCGCCGCAAAGGCGCAGAGAATCCTTATGAGGGTTAAACGAATCTTCTTCCATACTCTCGATATCCGGCGATTCGCTGCTGTCATTCTTTTGCTGCTCTACTATAGTTGATTGTCTGTCAGCAAACCACAAACAGGAGTTTCCGCGTCTACCGCACCGAAATCATCAAAGGAGCAGTTTATGTCCAATAAGCTGGACACAGTTCTCCAGCTTTGGGGCACTAACTCCGAATTCAGCTCAGCAGATCCATCCACAGAATCATTTTCTGTATGTTTTAGATTAAAATTTATTTTCCCCCAGGCCAATGCAAACCCATGGATTGCCTCCAGGACAAATGGTGCCTTATAGCTCGAATAATGCCCTGATCTAATGGCTGCAACACACTTGTGCAGTTAGGGGGAAAGAACACAAGCTCTATGTTCGTCAATTTAATGATGGGGTGGGCCTGACAGCGATCCACGAATAGCGCAATTTTTCTATTTCTCCCTCCAACTTTGGCATCGAAAGACTTAAGCCCTTGTGTTAAAATTTGTCCTGTCATCTATGCTTTGGCGTTGGACTCGTAAGTACAGGGAATATTTCGCTGGCCACAAAAGGCTCGGAGACGCACGGATTTTCCAATAATTAATGGTTTTAGTTTATCATGTTTGTGCAGAGGAGAACTGTAAGCCTCTCCTTACTCCTTTTTCCACCTTCCACTCCGCCCTTAACAGCCAAAGTTTTTTCCGGCAGTAAATTGTAAAACAGTGCTGTCTCATCCGCAATGTATATGTCCTAATTATCTCGAGATAAAAACCTGTTTTTCACACTAAATACAAGGCCTATCTTACAATTTATAGTATTTATAGAATACTATATATTTAATATAATTTGCTTTTTGCATCACTTACCTTTTCTTTGTATCATTCGAGGATCGACTTGAGAATAGGAAGCCAATCATGCACCGCTTGCTCATATACTTCACTGGATTCACCACTAATTATGTGGAGTGATATTCCTCTTCTTCCTTTAAATCGGTTCAGCCAACCATCTTTGCAACGGAAATTGTCTAGTTTCAAGCGAAGGGCAAGCTCTTCAGTTTTCTCTTTTATCATTGTTCCGCTGATTGGAATTCCTAGAGATCGCTGCTGGGTGAACCATTCAAATAGAATGGACTCCAACTCCGTATTATCCGCTAATCGTAGTTTTTTACACCCTCTTGGAGTGTTTTGCATCATGAATGCAGGCTTTATTTTTTCTTTGTTCTTCAAAATCGTAAATAGAGTCGACGATGACAGGCCATACCGTCTGCCGATTTACTCGCGGTTTCTCTTTCGCACAATTTCAAATTTCTTTGCTAAATCTAAAGCCTTTCTTTTACTCTCCATCACAGAACAATCACACTAGAAACTCAGTTATTGGAAAGCTCTGTACGGGCTCACGTCTAATGATCAACTGATGGAAGAGCGACGACCATCATGTGGAAAGGCACCCCTAATTCATATCAAATTTCTTTCTCAAGATATTTTTCATTCACACGCTTCATAACTAATGACAGTGACGCGAGGGAGAGATAATCCTGGAAATCCGCAACAGCGCTGCCTATATCTCTTATACTCCCTCCAATTAGACGATTTGGTGCCAAGTTTCGAATGAAAACAAATCTCACAGGTGGATTCCAATAAAATGGAAACTCGATTCAAACTGCTGACTAGAGGGATCATCGCCGAGAAGAAACAAGATACAAGGGGATAAGATATAGAAGACGTGAGGGACAAAGGAGATAGTGAAACTCGTGAAACGTCTTCGATTATGAGATAAGCTACCTGCAAGGCCAATATAGGACCGTGACACTCGTTATAACGATACCTCAGATTTCGATCACTCGTTATAATGGACGTAACTCCCTATCCTTTTTGCTGTGAGACGGACAACGTCCAATGAATCACTCGCTATAACGCAACTCTCGTTATATGCCGTACTCGTTATAACGGACTTCTACTGTATATTGTTACACTATTAAATGTGACCGTAGTTTCTTTCTTTTGTACTTATCTCTAAAATAATTCTTATATGTTGAGTGAATTATTTTAACTTCATATATTCTTTCTTAAGGGAGCAACGCCAAAGGATGGTCCCAGTGCTGGTTGTACCATAGTTACTGCCTTGATCTCTCTTGCTAGAGGTATACCTGTGCGGCAAGGAATTGCCATGACTGGAGAAGTGTCATTGTTAGGAAAAGTACTTCCTGTTGGTGAAATTAAGGAAAAGACCATAGCTGTAAGTGATTATCGTACATGACAGTGTATAATTTATTCAACCCCTGTAGTTTAATTTTAAAATTATGAGAAGTAGACTGCTCATGGTCCAAGGAAATATGCAGAAAAAAGAGATTGAAAAACAGAATGAATGTAGGTAGGAAAAACCTATTTTCAAAAGTGAGGGGGAACTCATAGACATAAACTGTTTACCTGAAAGTTCCAATCATTTACTTGCTCCATTTTTCTTTAAAGATAAAAAGTGTTTGTTAAAGAAGCTGAGCAGGCTATTAAAAGCAAATTAAAAAAAGCAATTTGAACCCTTTACCTGTGTCAAACACATCCCCTATTCAAATGATGGAAATAAAGAATTGATTTTGCACATGAAAGTGTGCTATACCAAAGTTGTATAACTGTTATAACCAAAGTTATACAGTAGAGGATCGTTTATCCAAACTTTTTGGTACCGAGGTCGGTTCGGATAATAGGTATTTTAACCTGAATGAGAAAAAGGAACTGAAAAAAAGGCTTTGACGAGTTACAGTACAAAATAAGTGACGATAATGCACATAAATATTATTGAAAACTTTTATTTAAAGAAAACTATACATCACTGTCTCCGTAAGGATTTTCTTTTTGAAATGACTACCTTTGAGTCAGATTCTGCAACAAATTGAAGAATTCGGTCCTTCTGTGTTTTTATATTGTGTATAGTTTTCCTGCTAATATTGTATTCCTGCTGAAGATTGGATGAAATGACACCACAGTCTAGTTTATTATGTCCACTTTTTGCTGTAACGTCAGCAAAAGTCTTTTTCTCTTGACGTTCCCACTGCTCGAACTAGCTTCTGTACACATTTTCTTCTTAATTTTATCCATTTAGAAGGTTAATTAATATAGTATAAATACTTACTCATGCACAGCTTCAAAAGATCGGCACGAAACACACAGCGGTGGCGTTCAAAATTACTGTATGTCTATTGTGAAATGTTTGTTGTTTGGATGCGTTTGTTGTTTAGATGTTCGGATAAACGATCCTCTACTGTACAGTATAACTTTGATATAAGCAGCACACTTTCATGCGCAAATTCAATTCTTTATTTCCATCACTTGTGTAAGTCCTAGAGAGGATGTTCTCAATATTTCTTTGTGGGTCTGTTGCCTCTGTAAGGACCTCTGGTGGCGGTCGGTGCCTCTGTGTGGAGCACCGCTACCTTGATCATAAAGCATCCCATTTACAGAGGTGAGGAGGATGTGGCTCAGTGGTTAGAAGACCTTGGTTCAAGTCCCAGCCAAGTCACTATTTTTCACCTCTGTATAACTTTAACCCTCGAGCACTCACGTCTGGGTTGAATCGACCCATGTGAATTTTAAAATTCCATATCTTTTAATCAGTGCTCTTTTACTTCTTCTTTCTTATAGTAGCTGAGTGTTAGAATTTTCTGACCCAGTCATTTTCTCCAGGTCAGAAATGGAAGTTTAACTATTTAAACAAATTTTTCTTAGCGGTAGTGCCAGGTAGATGAAAGACCTTTACATAAAATGTTGCATTTTTGACCTTGTTTCCTTCTTAATTTTTAGAGATATTATATAAATTTCATAATTAATAATTATTATTAATACATTAAATGTTATTTTATTTTTAAAATTTACTTTTTATACGCAATATTCCAAATTAATCAGCCATATAGTTGGTGTCAGGGATATCGAGTTTTTACTGAATATTAAAATTATTTGATTTTATTTTAATAACCAGGTTAACCATTAATATGACGTAATGAATTAAAAATTTATTCACTTCCCCTTTGGAAGATGTCGGGTCGATTCGGCCCAAAGCGAGTAATGACGTGACAATTTGGGATGCAAGTACTCGAGGGTTAAAATCCCATATTTCTGAATACCGGAAAGATACTTGTCCTGAATGAAAACTGGGAAATGGTTATGTTTTTCAATGAACTTCAGTTCAGTTATTCAGGATAAACTTCTTTTTTTACATACATTCATATGATTTCTTTTTTTATGTTCATAATATCTTGGGCTCGTTTTTTTCGTTATTGGTAATGATGTTATGGTCTTCACCATTTACCTTCAAAGTCATAATTTTGATGAATTTCTCTTTATACTTCCTTCTTCATCTTGTATAATAATCGCTAATTTGTATGTATGTTTGTACAGGGTGTCCCAAAAAGTAGTGATAATTGGAAAAACAGGGATAGAGCTCCTCTTGGGCTACCTGAATCATCCCACTTTGGATGTCCACTTTTAATTTGTTTTCGAGTCACAAATTTTCTTCGTAATTTTTGAAAAAACCATGACCTTTTTCCATGGCAAGGTAAATAATTAAGATACAGAGTTAATAGTTGCTTCAACTGAATCAGAAATATTTTTTGTCCAAGCTGCTTCCATTGTCAAAATTAGGCTTCAAATTAAAAAATAACTTTGCATAAAAAATATTTTGATGATAAATTTATAAACTTGCTCAAGTTGGGTTGGTGTAGTGATTGGCAGCTCGAGCTGAATGTAAAGAAGTGCGTTGCTATGACTTACACGCAGTCTACCAACATTACTTGCGTACCGTATAGAATTTCAGGAAATCCCTTGGAGCTTGTGATGTATCATAAATACCTAGGAATTATGCTCAGTACTAATTTTTACTGTGGGGAATTCTGAGGGAATGTTCATTGAGAGTTAAAGAAATAGCGTACTTTTCCCTGATTCGATCTCTACTTGAGTATTGCTGTGCAATTTGGAATTCTCACTAAGTAGGATTAATTTCCGATCTCGAGATGGTTCAACATAGAGCAGCAAGGTTTGTCTAGGGAGATTTCGGATTTGACAGTAGTGTTTCGGCTATGATAGAATCCCTCGGATGGAACTCTCTTAGTGATAGAAGACTTAAATCAACGGAAAATTTTTGATAAATTTATCACTACCGATATAGGGGAGGAGATAACTGATTTTGTTATCATAGCATTTTGTAAATTCTTGATTTTATATGTATTGCGAAAGACTTTTCTCCTATTTATATAATTTAAACATCCAATTTCTTAATTATTCAGTATTTTCTTTAGTGCATAATGATCAAATTTTAATCAATTTTCTACAGATAACAAGGAACCCTTGAAAAAATTTGGAAAATATATTGTTAGTAGCAGTATTTGTATTTATTCTCTCAGCAAATGTGTAATAGATGTTGTTTTTTATTCTATTCCAGGCCAAACGTGCTGGTGTGAATTGTATTATACTGCCAGAAGACAATAAAAAAGACTATGTTAACTTACCCTCGTACATTACAGACGGTTTAGAAGTGCATTTTGTTGGACAATATGAAGAAGTATATAATATAGCTTTTCCTGATGGTTAAAACTTGTTTTTGTTTCCTGGATGCATTTTGTTAAACGTTCTGTGTATGTAATTTTAAAAACATTATTAAAATTTTTATAGAAATAAATTAGTATATTTTTGTGGAAAAATTAGTATAAATAAATTAGTATATTTTTAGTGAAAAAGATGTGGCTCAGTAGTTTAGTTGGTAAGAACACTTATCTGAAAAGTGGGAGACCTGGGTTTGAGTCCCAGTCAAGTCACTATTTTTCTCTTCTTCTATAACCTTGGGTTAAGTTGCTTGCTTTCCTGTGCTATGCTAACCCTTTCGCTATGGCGAGCGTGCCAGCACGCTCTCTTGTTCCTTACCGAGGTATGGAGAGTGTGCCGGCACGATCATGCCCATCAGTTTTAAATGAGTGGGGGAACGCTTCCGATACTCATAAAGGTTTTCCTTTAGTCTGCCGTTAACCATGAAGGAATGCAATCTCATTCTCATACATACGGGCTATATCATTATGAATGCATAAAAATCGCCAATATGGCTGCCGTAGTGAAAGGGGTAAAACTTCATTCCATCATTTGTGAAATGTATTTACAGTGCAAAACAAGCTGATATATTTGCCTGCCTTTGTCCGAAGTTATTTTCTGTGTAATCTTACTCTGCAGAGCATTTATTCCTTATTTTAGTTTATGATTCCCATTGACTGAATAAAACATCCCAGTAATGACCTCTTCTAAGGAGATTAGCAAAAGTTTTATGATAAAAATGTTACTTTGTACTCCAAAATCACTCGGGCAATTTCATCACAAAACCCCCAATAGAGGGTGCCAGTTACAGGATTAAGGAAAAACACAATCTTTGTAATAAATGTATTGGATACTGCATACCATACATCTATGAGGGCACTACTAAAGATACCAAATAGAAAATTCCAAAAACTGCAACCATAATTTACAAAATTTATCAAACACAACAATAAAATTATGAAAAATAAATGTGTTCTTCCTTGAAACAATTTGACATGAACTTCAAGTAATAAATTACAAAGGTTTCTAACAACATCAAACATGCAAATCAATATAAAGAAAGGTTTTGATGAATACCAAAAACTGAAGAGGAAATTCTAAAATTTCATTGCCATGTTTAAAATTGTCGAAAGATAATCTAATAACCTAAACTCTCACAAGATAATTTCAAAATTGAAGTGAACAGTATTGCTATAATAGTTAAAAATGAATTTTGAAAGGAAAATTCAGTAAATATGTTAACGTTTAAGTGTCATGATAAAGAACATCTCAAGTTTAACAATAAATATATTATCGAAATGTTTGAGAGAAATCTCTTTCCACTCAATAAGGATCATCTTGGACACATAATATTTCGTCCGCCATCCACTGGAAGGGTGTGCCCTGTGATGAAAGATGCATCATCTGATGCTAGAAATGCAATAGCTCGAGCAACTTCCTCCACAGTTCCAGGTCGGCCAAGAGCATGAGTACTTCTAGAATGTTCTAAAAACTGGAAAAATTAAACATATAAACATAGTGTACATTTAAGAAAAAAATAGAACGCAACAAAATGTGATATCCATTAAATGTTGAAAAAAATAGTAAGTTGGATGCAAACTTGCTCGAACTGGAGTTGATCTAACAAGGGTAAAATATTTATCAATTGGTTATGAAAACATTTCGGATGAGATACTCAAGTGGAAAAGTTGCTGGAGATAATACTAAAGGTGATTTACTCGACTTCATTTGGAAGGAGTGTTAACAAAACTGAAATTCAGTGATATCAAAAGTGAATCAATTCTTAATATTTCTCTGATTATTTAATGGGTTGAGATTTTGTCTTCACTCAAAAACTTTCAGGTTAAGACTGATTGAATACCTTGGCATAATCTTCCTCATTCATTCCAGCTCTTCTATGACATTCAGTGACAATTACACCAGGATTAACAGCATTCACCCGCACACCTCTGGGTGCGACTTCCAATGCAACACTTCTTGTAAAATGATCCACTGCTGCTTTACTCATATTGTAAGCCACAACTCCTGGAAACTGAAATTGTATTTGAAAGTAATTTAAATTAAATCTTATTTCATCCATTGTTCATATAAAGTGATAGAGTAAATGTCAAAGTTAACATTCAATTATACAGTAAGATTTTTACATAGATTAGACAATTTTTTTGTGGAATAGAAAAGAATATTCACTTTTGCAGTTTTGACTGAATAGGGGCAGGGAAAGTAAAAATGATTATATTAGTAAACAGAGCAGTCTAAATAGAAAATTTACTGCGGTATGAATTAATGAAGAAATATGTAAAAAACAAAAATACTAACTGATCGCATTCCAGTAACACTGGATACATTTACAATGTTGCCCTTCGTAGCGAGAATGTGTGGCAGTGCCAACTTGGTTAGCAGAAAGATTGACCGCACATTTACATCCATTTGCCGGTCATAGTCCTTCACATCAATCTGCTCAATGCCACCACTAACTAATATGCCAGCGGAATTGACCTAAAACAATATCAAGAAATTACTGTTGACTGACAGTCGTACTATTCAGCTATGAGGTTATATGCATCACTAACCAATATGTCAATCTTCCCATAAGTATTCAGGGCATGTTTGACCAACTTCTCGCAGAATTCTTCGGCTGTTACATCGCCAATTATCACTGAAACCTGAATTACAAAAAATGTACAAAGATTCTCCCCAGAAAAACTCGATAAGCTGCCTCTGAAGGGAATTTAAGTGATCAGATTTTTCAATATAATATGCAAAGAATATGATTTATGTATACAATGTCATTACCTTTTCTGCCGATAACCCATTTTCCAAACACTTTTGAAGGACGCCTTTCAAATTTTCTTCATTTCGACCAGCAATAACCAACTTACATCCCAAAGAGGCAAAATGAACAGCAGTTCCTGCACCAATTCCTGAGCTGGCTCCTGATATAGCAACCGTTTCATTTCGGTAGGATTAAAGACCTCGAATGGGAAAAATCATACTTACCAGTAATCAAAGCAACTTTTCCACTCAAACTAGACATTTTGAGATTTATCTTGAAATGTTAAACACATCAATTGCAATATACTACATTAACGAATCATCATCTACAGCAGACTTTTAACAACCTTGTACACAGCGATTATGAGTTACGCAATACTGATTACACCGATTCAGATCTCTCGTGCAAATTCAGCTCGCTTCACTTCTTCTTCGAAGATGAGTACCAGCCAGCCATACCACCTTGAAAATGTAAAAAATGTGGGTAACGCAAAGAGCCGGTAGATGTGAAACTGCATAGCAAATTTACTATACTGCGTTCCAGTTTTTCTAGCCTGTAACGATGACTTACGAATGGATCAGGGCCCCTATTATGTATCTCATCACGTTCCGCGTTAGGCCTGGTTTCGCGTTAAGTCGGCCATGATTTAACGCTAACGCGAAAAAACGGCTCAGAGCGATTATGTAAGCCACGTTTAGATGACGTCACAGATTTTGGGCGACGTATCGCTTCGCCGCCGACGGAGGTGGTGTTAGCGGAATTTTTCCCATAAACAAAGATGGACGCTCCTCTTTTGCTTGTTGCTGTCGTCGAAGCTCGTAGGAGAAGAAGAGAATTACGGATAAGGAGGAGACGATTACGCGACGCGAGCAATCCGTTTGAGCTTCCCGATGGGGTATTTATCAAGTTGTATAGAATTCCCAAAGAGGGAATTCTATATATTATCGAAGAAATCGGACCAATGCTCCCGCAAACCCGAAGAAGCACCGGTATACCAACATTCATAAGAGTAAGTATAGTCTTTACATTATTTTTATTGAAATAGTTTAAGACATAACTTTACGAAATAAAAGTAATTGTATATGTTCGACTACAAATAGGAGAAAGTTAGTTGGAGAAGTATTCTCTCCAACGCCTTCGTGAGTTGCATCTTATTGTGGTATGATTAACTAAGTCATTATAACTTCGATCTAGCTTCAAATAATTGCCGAAACTTCCAACGAAGTGCTTTATGTGTTAACTGTGCACAATATATTAAGATACCGGTGGAATAGGTCTCTCGTTGGCAAAATTAAAGTTGATTTGTAGTGGTGTTTACGTTGTCATGTACTCACTTGTATTCATTTTTATTCTGACACAAATAATGCGAACGGTTCTACCTGTTTCGCATGGAATAGTAGAATGGGTAAAATTTCACTTTAAATTTTACCGTAGAATGTAACTTCCATGATGTTTTCCATACAGTAATATAATTTCGAAGTAAAAGAATTTAGTTAATATGCTAATGATATCTATAGGTGTTGACAGCAGTCAATTTCCTGGCTTGTGGAGGGTACCATTGGGCATCATGCCCTGTCCCAAGGAGCCGTGAGCATTTGCATTACGCAAGTGTTTGATGCAATTAACGCACGGCTGCTGAATAAATGGGTAAAATTCCCTAGAACACCCAAAGAAGTTGAGAGGGTAAAAGTTAGGTATGTATAAAGTTAAAGCTAATAGATTGGATTCCTTATTATATCAAGCATTAAACTTTTCGAATGTTACCATCTGCCTTTTTTATGTTAGTCAAAGGAAATCTGTCCATTTCATAAGTATTATTATTATTATTATTTTGTTTCAGATATTTGGAAAGAACTGTATGACGGGCCTCATAGGTGCAGTGGATGGGACCCATGTAACCATTGTTTCTCTCGACAAAGATAGGGAGCATAGATATGTGAATAGAAAATACTTTCACAGTATAAATGTCATGATAGTGAGTAAACTTATAATATTAACATCTGCTTCCCAGTTGCTTCTTTCTTGTCTTTAAATAATTTCTCTTCCACCTTAGGTATGTGATTATGACCTTCGCATTACCAATATCAATGCAAGGCATGAAGGGAGGAAGCATGATGCAAATATTTGGCATCATACCTTATGCCGGGACTACCTCCAGAGGGAGTACAACGCTCATAGGTATGTATTTAATTTTAAAGACAAGGTTTCCTTCTGTACTGAATAAACAAAGCTATCCTCATTTTCAGGGGACTCTGGATACCAAATGAGCAATGATTGCTCACACCATTCCACAACCCTGAGCCTAAATTCGCCTGAAGCTAGGTTTAATAGCAGCAAGAAACTCAGTGGAGAGGTGCATTGGGGTCCTTAAAGGGTGGTTTCGGTGCCTGATGCGTGACTGAACTCTACATTACACCCCATGGAAATATGGTATGGTTCCCATACTTTAAATTGTGGTTTATCTTACTATCATAACTAATGAAAATTCAATATCTGCAAGAAGTAGATGTGTTGCATGCCTTTGACCTACACCACTGAAGTATTATTTAAATGTTAATGAAAGAAGTACTTCTAGGAATCAACAGTTGCAACTATAATCAAACATCTTGTTCTTTCAGGAATCATGATGAATGCCTGCGCCATCCTCCACAATATGGCACTGCACTATAAGGTTCCCTTGCCACAAAACATCGACTTGGAGGTAGAAGAGATCATGTTCAACTTCCCCTTGGAGATGAATGCGGCAAGGGAAGGGAGCACTGTGCGAGGGACAGTGGTGCGGAACTATTTTACTTAATGTGTGTTGTGTGTATCATTGCATCTGCGTGTTTGTCTGTTTGTGTGAATGCGTGTATGAATGTTTGGGGTCAAGGGAGTGTGGAGAGGTCGGATTTGATAAGGGCCTCACATACTTTTACCCTGGTGGTATGTTACATCATACATCAGTATTGCCATGGTGACTGGTATTGAATGTAGTACTTTGACTCAACAAGTCAGAGATTAATGAATGGAATGCAGCAAGACCTACCATTCGGCCTCTTCATTATGTTTAACTAAAAGGAGAACCTTAACTCCAATGATAAATTCTCATTGAAATTTGGGACAATAAGTTTGTCTCAATTTTTCTAAGTTTTATTCATACCATCATCTTCAAATTCTTTGTTTCAAGTTTTTATTTAACTTCTTGCAATTTGTATTCATATTCTCATGTTTTTTTGAATTCTTTTATTTATATGTTCTTTGCATAACATTTTCTTTATCTTTCAGATAGATGAGTTAATTTTTGGCTGTATTCAGAAATTGGAGTTCTGATTTCTAAATGCAGCCTTAAATTAAACCTGGCACTTGGAAACAACAGATGCAGTTGATGGATACAGAGGAGCAACGAGCATCATCAAGAAATTTTCTAACTATAATAGCAACTCTGGAGAGTTTCTGGACAGGTGAATACTTTCATACCAAAAAGTGGCCAAGACAAGGCTGAAAGGATTTTCAATGTAAATTTGAACAGTTCAAGTTCGAAACTTTTTTATAAAATGCTGTAATAAAGTGTACACTTTAAGAATTTCAATAAAACGATTGAATCAGAGTGTTGTGAGACTTCTTTTCTCCTCTCCACTAGTCTGTCTAGTGCTGAAGAAAAATTGGAGTGGAGCAGCTAAGATTCCTCCTTATAGAAAAATCTACTCATGTAAATTTGGTCTTGCACATTGTTAAATAGGAGTACTTCCCTGAAAAATAGTTTGTTATTGTGCATGCGCAGAAGTAAATATTGAGTGAAGTGGATTCAATACTTGTAAAGATTAAACTATCAGAGATGTTAAGTTCTTGAAAAAAATTAAATGAGAACTGTTCTCTCAACTAAGTAATTTGAGCCACATTGAAAATTAAAATGAGACTTTGGAGTTGCATATGAAAAATTTAAGCCCAAATCAAAACTTTTCAAATTAAATAAAAGTACTTAAAACTTGCAAATAGAAGTTAATTTGAAAATCACAAAATTTTGATTAAAGTAAGATTTTAAGTTGCAATTGATCAAGAAAGCATTCAAATTAATTAACAGAAAAGTTTTGGACCATGGCCGGCTAGTAGGTATGTAGAAATATGCAGCTTATAAAATTATTCTGTTTAGTACCCTTGTACAATCTGTTTGAATAAATAAAGTACTACTCATTAACCTCTTGTAACATGAACCACCAACCATTTCCTTGACTTGTTCTCTTCACCTTTTGAGGAACATACTAATCTTGAGGCCCAGCAAACTGGAATGGCCATAGGTTCTCCTCTTTTACATCTTAAATAACCAGTAATATTTACACAGTAGTGGAAACTAAGAGACTGATAATTTCAATTCCCAATAAATGGATATTATTGTAATATTTTAGTCTAAAACCAGTTAGTTCCCCACTTTTAATTCCACAATCTGCTCTTAATAGTATTATAAAGATGCAACAGAAAGGTAAGGCAGGATTTCCAAAAGAAAAATGATACCATTTTCATCTTTTTATTTGTCCAAGTAGTTGAATAATCTAAGCAACAAACAAATATATAAAAAATTAAATATAAACATAAAAAAAACATTTTGATAAATGAAATGAGATACTTAAACTGAGCAATTCAAATTAAAAGATAAATGTGATTGAATAATTTCAGCTAAAATTGAAATAAAATTAAGCGAGAACTCAGGTAAGTCTCCAAAAGGGAAAGCACCCGGGACTTGATCTCATTTTCCAATGGCATTGACTGGCGTTGCTATTTCAGGCTCTGTTCCATCAAGCCTATCCTCCTCTCTTCCTGTTGCAAACGCAAACTTTGAATGCTTGTGATGGAGATCTCAAGCATTTTTTTTTCCAGCTTGAGCCTCTTGCTCTCCGAAAGATCCGCAAATTCACTATGTTTTGCCAGAAAAGTGAATGTAGCACATATTTTGAGGAATTCCTTTACGCTAAAACATGTACCATGTAATAACAAACATTTCAAAACCGATACCTTTATATATACAATATAAAAGGTATCTCTAGCAACCCCATAACATCTCATTACACTATAACTTACAATATAACTTTAAAATATGCACTAGCGTAAATCTTACAACGAACACTACTTACTTTGACGTGCTTATCTTTCTAAATACACCGCTGAAATGAATTCGATTCGCGCTTATTTGACGACTTCCGGTCAAAAATACAGTAGATTTGGCAACACGTTACGCATCGCGAACACCGGAAACACCTCCTAACGAAAAAGCTTCCATAATCGCTCCTAACGCTAACACTCATGTGTTCGCGTTAGCGGCACGTCACAAACGCGAACTCTAACGTTTTACGCCTTAATTACATAATAGGGGCCCAGATCATCTACATTCATCCACGTGCTGCGAAAATAGGTTCACATCAGGTCGTATTTATGTTAAGTTCTACAATTAGATTATGTAAAATAACGATTCGATACATTTACGATGTGCTATATTTTCAGTTCTTGACAGATATCTACTGCTACACCTAGAATAGAATAGTATAGTGGCCTAATTTTCAAGAGAAGAGAAATTCAAGGAAAAGAAAATTGGTAAGCAATCGATTTCAGGTAATAAGATGGTAAATCTACTCTTTCTATTAATATTCTTTACCGATTTTTTCTTGTACCAATTGGTAGAAGAATCATTATCGTAGCATTATTGGCGCTAAAGTTTGGACTTATTTAGCCGATGATGTTCATCGGGAGATTTAACAAAAAGATCGTAATGATAAAATTGTTATTGGTTGGAACCAGTTGGAACGCTCATGCAATCAGTCAATTTGTTGGCTTAATTATTATTGAAACGGTGGGATGGCAGAGACATGTGGGCTCACAAACAAAGGAATTGAGAATGAATGGAGAAGTTTGATCTCTTAAGAGAGATCTCTCAGAATTCTGAGTATATATCAAATTTTATAATTTACTATTGCAAATGGTAAGATATTGAATATGTGAAAGCAAACTATTCTCCGCTACAATTTACTCACATATTGAAAGAAGATCGAAAATTACAATTGAGCTTTCGTATTATCATGAATAAAGTGTCTTAAACATAAACATCTTAAGAAACATATTTTTTTAGGAAAGGATATCCAAGGAGTTAATTATAAAAGCATATGTGCTGTATATATATATATATATATATATATATATATAAATGAAATGATGTTCGTGACGTCCTCTAAAAGGTTTATTTCATTTGCAAATTTAAATTAGAAATAATAGTCGTACAAAGTAGAATTAAGCACCAAAAGAAGGGGAATAGAATAAAGATTCTTATTTTGGTCATGAATATCGTTTACAAATCGAAATTTCGTGGTTGTAAACAACCCATCCCCCTTGACAATGAAAGCGATTGTTGATTCAAAGTTCATGTATTTATCCATCAAAATGCATTAAGAATATAAGTCAAGTTAAAATAAATCCTGATAATAAGTGGTACACTTTATGAAGAAGAAAAAATTGCATGAGATTTTAACATTTGCTGTTACAAACTATATCCTATGATGAATCGCACGGAAAAAGGATGAACATTAAAATTTTAGAGAGAACGTAAATTTGTAATAAGCAATTGTCTGTTCAATTGATAATACATTCTTACTTCTATCATATTAGCAGTGTTATGCTTTTATCAAATAATCTAAAACGTAGTTTGCAGTAAGCAATTATCTGTTCTATTAATGATAGATTCTTACTTCTATCCCATTAGCAGTGTTATGCTTTAATCAAATAATCTAAAACATAAAGTGGTTGCAGTAAGCAAATTTCTATTCAATTATAGTAATAAATTTTTACTTCTATTAGTAGTATTATTAACTGAAGATAGCTACCCTTCCCCTGCTTACATGAAATAATTCCATACTACATGTTATATATTTGTTTTCATTTCATTTATTTTACAAAAATTACACAATCTAATTCCACCACATCACCATCTAATGGTGAACCTGGGTTCTCTGTTCTCAGATACATATACTGTCCCTGCTGGAGGAAATTCCTCTGAGAAGGTGGGTTGCGTTGAGTCTTCACTCCAATAACCTGTTGCTGTGCTTCAGCAATGGCCATTATTATATCTGCTTTCAACTTTCTCTTGGGGCACCTTTCTCATGTCCGAGACAAGGGACAGTAAGAACTGTCTGTCCTCATCCTTTTCTTCCTCCATCTCCTGGGCAGTTCTCTTTTTCAAAATTTCGATGAGGTCGTCATCGTCTTTGCTAGATTTCCTCTTTCTCCTCCTCACCTCATCACTTCTATCTTCTTCTTCTGCTCTTACTCTTACATCCAGCCCTGAAGTTTCCTCCACCTCATTGTCGACTTTGTTGTTTTCATCTTCCTGGTCCATAGTGGAAGTTGTCACCTTAGACAGCCTTTCCAAGAACCGAAGGAATTCAAAATATACGTATTGCTTCCTTCCTTTTGCCCCTGAACCACTTCTTTCTTCCTTCTTCTTTTGAATCTCTCTAGCATAGCATGTACGTATACATTTCCATTTCTTCTGGAGTGAAGTCACTGAAACAAGGAAGGATGCATAAGAAACATAATTTAATATAATACATAATTGAAAAGAAACTGTGGGTTATTTGTGTCCATACTCTTTCTGAACATTAATTTTCCAAATCATTAATTTTTTCAGGTATTTGGCTTCAGGTGCATCTATGACAGACCTTCACCACCAATATAGACTAGGCCAATCTACAATCTCAAAGATAATACGGCAAGTTTGCAAGGCTATCTGGGTAAGAGTAAAGCCGATCTGTTTTCCTGATGTAACAGAAAGAATGTGGCTAGAAACTGCCACTCAGTTTTATGAACAAAGTAATTTTCCTCATTGCTTGGGAGCCATAGATGGCAAACATATAAGAATTATTAAACCTCAGCAAAGTGGTTCGTTGTACTACAATTACAAGAACTACTTCTCCATTATACTCATTGCTGTCTGTGATGCATCATATCGTTTCCTGTTTTTTGATGTAGGTGCATATGGAAAGTCATCTGACTCAACTGTCTTCAAAGACAGTGTGCTCTACAAAAGACTACATAATGAAACCTTGAGAATTCCTCCTCCACAGATTTCATTCACAGGTGTTGATGAGCCAATGCCTTTTGTGTTTGTGGGTGATGAAGGCTTTGGACTATCTAGGCATATACTTCGACCTTACTCAGGGAAGTTTTTGAGTCTCAAGAAACGAGTGTTTAATTACAGACTGTCAAGAGCACGCAGAGTAATTGAGTGTTCCTTTGGAATCCTTGCCAACAAATGGCAAATTCTACACAGACCACTAAATGTAGACCTGGATTTGGCAGAAGATATAATAAAAGTGTGTTGTGTTTTACATAACTTTGTACGAGAGAGGGATGGGGTCCAAATTGAGGATTCCTTGACAGTGGAAGGACTCTTCGAAATGGACCCAGCTACTGGACCAACTTCAAGGCTTGCCATCAATTTGAGGGATAAGTTTGCGAACTATTTTATCAGTGATGAAGGTGCAGTGCCATGGCAAATGGATCGAATATAGTGATATGATATAATTGTTTTAAGTTACATTGTTTAGCTAAATTTATTAAAGTAGTTTATCTGTTAATTCAGATTCTTAAAAGAATTTCATGTATTTACAATCATTATAAAACATGTTACCAATGAACCTAAGTGCAAAAGCAATTATTAAATGGACATAATTGAAGGTAAGTATTACAAGAAATGTTCCTAGGTAACTAATATTGACACTAGATTAAAATGGCAGAGATAACCAGTCTTGCTGTGCCTCAATGAAGCATGTAACAAGTGATGTTCAACAACCAGAAATTTAGATAGATGGCCACAGTTCTGCAATATGTGTATCACATTGTGTACATAAGTAAGAAATGTACATTACAAATTATATAA
This sequence comes from Sympetrum striolatum, assembly GCA_947579665.1. Classification (NCBI taxonomy): domain Eukaryota; kingdom Metazoa; phylum Arthropoda; class Insecta; order Odonata; family Libellulidae; genus Sympetrum; species Sympetrum striolatum. The sequence goes on along the minus strand of OX388348.1, from coordinate 77,836,627 downwards.
GATTTGAAATAACAGTAAAAAGTAGTACATATTTTGCTTATATGTACTCTATCTGGTTCATCAAGTGCTTCATGAGCATAACATTACTTTTTTTAAATTTCTTTAAAACTAGAACAATTACTCGAGTCAATAAATAGTTAGTAGAAATGAAAGTGTTGAAGAAATTTAAATTGATAATATGATAAATTATTCCTGGAATAGTAGATGGGAGTGTAATGGTTAATGAAACATTATTTGCAATGAGTTAATTATATGCTATTAGTAGGTTTGTCCCACTTTACATAAATAATTAAATAAAAGATCTCCCTTGGTTGCCTTAAAATATTACAGCTGCAATAAGCTTAGAAATCTATCATATCAAGGAGCCAGATTAACTAGGGAGGAATAGAATTGAAGTGTAAACAAGACCTTAAGGAATCAGTGCAGTGCTGTGTTTTATAGGTGGAAGAAGTAATACTTTGAAATAAAAATAGTGAAATCAGACTACAAAAATATGGTTATGGAGCACTGAAACTTATAAAAAGATACCTAACAAATAAAATATAAAGAACTATGCTTAATAACAACTCCAGATGATGTAGTTTATGAGTTAAGCATTTCACAAGGGAGTGGTAACACTGGAAAGTAACAGTAAACTATGAGTTCCAATTAATAGTACAATCACATTTCAATGAGAATTTTCAATACCTCAAAGTAGTATTTGATTAAAATATCAATTAAGAGGGTTATCTTGATTATATTATGAGAAAGGCTCAAATTTAAAGTCCTCATTTTAGATATTGCTCTTCCGTGTTGACTTGTGCCAGTAATGAAAGCTTGCTGAGATTTAAAATATTGCAGAACAGAGCTAAGAGAGAGATACTAAAATATGGTAATTTTTTCCAGTGAAATCTATGCTCTGACAACTGAATGAGTTAAATTCTTTAAAATCTCATTTCCACAATACTCTTGAAGGCGACTACTTCCACTTGCAGCCTTGCATCATCGAAACTAGTCGCCTAAATAAAATATTGTGGAGATTACGAAGTCATCTTTATCATGTCTTTCCACCAACTTGCGCCTTCTCACATACACTACATTTAATAAGCTCTTATTTTGATTTGCTTTCTAATAGAATTCTATTCTAAATAAAACCTACTGCTACTATCAAGCTATACACAGCTATGGACAGAAATAATTCACAATACTTACCAATCATAGTTTTCTCTGCCGGAGATTTTTCCTCGAAGTCTGCAACGAATTTTTCCGAAACGTGTTTCCATGCGTTCCTCCTCTCTATCTTGTTGCTATACTCTTCTTTCCCACTGTCCCATATAGCTGGTTTTCGTTCTATTTCACAGATGAAATCTTCCGTATTTATGCTCTCCGCGAACCTACAAAAATCTTTACTTTCCATTCTCTCAACTTTACTACTAAAGGAAAGCAAGGCTAATGGCGAAAAAAGGCGAAAACAACGGCGAAACGGTATGCACAGAGGGCACGTAATCGAAAGTTGCACCAACTAGTGGCTGCGTGTGATGGCTACCATTTGAATCAATGCCCCAACTCGAGTGGCGGCAACTCGAAGTTGCCCCTGCCAGTTGCGCGAGTGAGCCACTGCTGGCAACTGATTTTCGGTTGCGCCATTGCAGTTGCCACGTATGATAGCCTCCATTTAAAACAATGCCCCGCAAAAAGTTGAAGCAACCGATTGCCGCAACTAGTTGCCTCGTGTGAAGGCGGCCTTAATGATAAAATTGTTATTGGTTGGAACCAGTTGGAACGCTCATGCAATCAGTCAATTTGTTGGCTTAATTATTATTGAAACGGTGGGATGGCAGAGACATGTGGGCTCACAAACAAAGGAATTGAGAATGAATGGAGAAGTTTGATCTCTTAAGAGAGATCTCTCAGAATTCTGAGTATATATCAAATTTTATAATTTACTATTGCAAATGGAAAGATATTGAATATGTGAAAGCAAACTATTCTCCGCTACAATTTACTCACATATTGAAAGAAGATCGAAAATTACAATTGAGCTTTCGTATTATCATGAATAAAGTGTCTTAAACATAAATATCTTAAGAAACATATTTTTTTAGGAAAGGATATCCAAGGAGTTAATTATAAAAGCATATGTGCTGTTACATTCTAAGATTTCTTAAATAGATCATATTAAAATGACAATGGGCAGTAGTGGATGGAGACTTGGACTTCACCGCAAAATATCATTATTCCTGGGAAACACAACGGGCCATGTGACTTATTAAAAATGTTAAACATCCTTCCTCAAGCTCCACCTGCATTCATATGGAAGACAAAAGACATTGGTACCCTTGATCACAATATATTGTCTATTCCTGAGAAAGAGATAAAACTATTTGTCTCAGTCTCACTCTCTATTTAAAATCTTATTTGGTATGACATGATCACATATTTCTTTGACTGCGAGCTGCAGATGCTTTTCCCTTATCTTTGGGCAGTATTTCATTAGTCAGCGAGTCTTATTTTTATTAATTTTTCCACATTTTACTTTCTTATAATATCGGTAAAACATATTCATAAAATCAAAGTGAATCATGTGTTCATCTGGTATTATCTGGCTGTTTTGGGAACTACAACGTAATTTCTATATTTTTAGATGTCAATTCCATATTATTTTCTATGTAAATTAATTCAATTATCTTTGTATTTTTCAGCATTTCACTTATTAATTTTAAGAAAATTCTCTTCTAATACATCCATCAACATGTTCTTATTTTATGATTTTATTATCTTTTATTCAAACTTCATAGAAGTGACTAATAAGATTATAATCCAAATAACACCTAGAAACTCATTGATGTCATAACTATAATAATTTATAACCCTAATTTAAATGTTTTAAATTTAATAAAATCAATAAGATAGCTGAGAAAAATTATGCTGATTAAGGGCAGTTGACCAAAATAATAGATTTTATCTGATGATGCTGTGCCAAGTCGATTCACTATGGATGAAAGCATCTCAAAAGAGAATATAGTGACTATGAATCCAAATGAAAAAACAAGTGAGTCTTCGGTATATTGCAGGGTAACAGCCCAAATATCATTGATTTATTTATCTGCCACAAGTTGAGTAAAAGCGTGCTTTCTTTTGAAATGATCAAATTTATTATTCTCAAATTGCCATATTTAATTAATTTTCGTTTCAGAAGCAGGTAAAAGGTATCAATTTATTTCAATTATTAACTACTTTCTGTAAAAAACATGTTCAATTTTTTTTCTTCCTAAGAGAAAACCAGAGTTTTCTTGAAGAAGGAAAGCTTTGAATTTTTTTTTCACAATTTGGGACTGTTTCAATTCTGTTTGTTAACACACATTGCAATTGCTGTGTGTGTTTCTATCTTTAATTTATTGCAATCAATATATTTATGGTAATTTTTTCTTACAGAATTCAAGGTATTGTCGTTGTCTGTAAATGTTCTATATTAGAATGCTTTACATATCCATCATGTCCCTACTCTGTATGTTACTGCCAAGGAGGGCATAAATTAAACGATGGGTTAATTGTAGACAAATATCATAGCTATACTTTTTTATAGGATGAATGCTAAAATCAGGTCTCCAAAAACCTGATCTTAGAAATTCTGTGAAATGATATCATTTCCCAGAATATTAGATAGTGACAGTGTAGTAAAACAATTTTCTTTTTGTTTTGCCTATATTAAAAAACATTTTTCAAATGCCCGAACTGTTTCCTTCATTCTTAGTAATCATAATAGCAATAGCATAATATGACAGAGAATAACTGCAGCGTTTCTAAAATGCTCATTCATTAAGGTATAGAAAAACAAAAATATTATGTAAATGTTTATATAAATACAGTTTCACATGCCACTGACATTTCACAAGATATATATAAAAATGTGAATCTATAAACACTTCCTATCTGTGTTAGGCTGAATATACACTACTCACAACAATTAAAGGGACACCTAAAATTAAAAAAAAACCCATTTTAAAATTACCGTATCTCTGAGGTATTAAGATCTTTTTTGGCCCCCAACCCATTTAATGTTTATATTGATGTCTAGTTTAAGATGCTTGCTTTAGATTGATGTTTTGACTTTTGAGAGAGCAATGGCATTCTGTTGAAGGAAAACAAACCTTTTTTGAGAAAAAAGTGATTTTTTTTTATCAAGTTGTACGGAGTTTGGAGAATTTTTGAGAAAAAATCAAAATACAGGAAAAGTTTAAGAATTTTTTCAGCTTTAAAATGCTTTTTTGAGAATTTTCCTACAATTTTTTTGCAAGTGAGTTGTGGCCATTTGAATGAGAACACATCACAAAAAATTCTAATCGATGCCACTGGCTTCCCGTGTGTTCTATTGATACGACGTGAAGCGCAAATTCAAGAGCAAACATTGCTCTTTCTTGGAAAAATTTCACAATTCATTCATCGTAACTCTGTGCCTACTGAAATTTTAGTTTTTTGAGTACCAAACAGGAAAAATTAGTGGACAGACATTTCGGCGTGAAAATTTCCCAAAAAGAGGTCCTTGGAATGGCCAATTTTGGGAATCTTAAGTTCTTTGAGCCCTGGTTGAAACACCTTTTTTGTTTGAAGTTTGCACAGATGGAATCGTTTTGGCAGCACTTTGAAAATTGTCTGTATAAGCTACCGTGTTGATTTTCTCGAGGTGGCTCTTCTGACGCACCCTTGAGATTTCCATGTCATTTTCCTGCTCTTAGCCTAACCCAGGCCCATCAATGTGGACTGGTCCCTTTTTTGGAAACTTTTGTTTTTTTTCCATTTTTTTTGGTTAAAAAAATTTTTTTTAAACATTGATTTAATTCAAACAAAAAAGGGCATTTGAACCGGGGTTCAAAGAATTTAACCCTTTCGCTCTCACGGCAATTTCCGTTTTCACTCCCAGAAAGCTCAAGTCCGATTTTTGGAATTTTCAGTTTTTTTTTAATATTTTTTGCATAGTTATTTCTTGAAATAGGATGCTGGAATTTTGACTTGGTCTTCATAACATATTACTATTTAAAAAAATAAATTTTAATTTTAAAATAGCAATATATTTTTTTAATAAAAAAGTATTAGTACCAAAAATGTTTTTTTATTTAAAAAATAATTTTCAAAGTTACATAACTCCAAAATCTCTACAGCTATCATAGTTTTGCATATTTATAATGAAAGATAGTATACTTTAGTATAATATGCATGAATTTGACTTATATATTTATCTTTATTAATAAGTTATAATATTCAGTGCGAGAAGGTACATTTCATCCTGTCACACTTGTGCTCGGCTAAACACTCCCCACGCAACCCTTTATTGCATCTAATACATATTGTCCTGGATCTTTTTCTATTTTGTTTAGTGCTGCAAACACAACAATTAGCTTCTTTTTTCCCTTCAAGTTTAGTAACACCAACTTCGCTTAAACTTTCTTTTATTGAAATCCACTCAGCACCTAAATGTTCAATTATATTTATCATGTATTTTTCTCTTGATTGTAATTTTCCCGTTCCTTTGAAATTTTCTCTGTATAAAACATAGCTATTCAATACCAATCTTGAAATTATGTTGAAGGCAACTTTTTCCAATATTTTACACTCTTTCATTCATCCTTATAGGGGTACAGCATCATGTCTGAAGTGTCTACCCCCCCTATAAATTTATTGTAATTGCAAATAATTTCCAGTTTTTGTTTGGTTTTCTCTTTAACATTTATATTTGACTTTATTTCCTTTTGTGTGGCATTTGCTTTACTTGAAAGAAGGAGGACAGTCCTTTTTGGGATGGTTTATCACGGCTTCCACATGCAAGAACAGGCCCTGAACGAAGGTATACATTCTCCCCCACTGCGAATTTCCTTTTGAAATTTTCAAGAAGAAATTTCCTGTTTTTCCTAAAAGTACTCGTTATGTAGGTTCCCAGGGTATATAGATCCGAACAAGAGGGACTGACATAAAGAAATTGTCCACAAATACATGATATCCTTTTCGTAAATAATTCCCCATTTCCAAAAGCTTTACCACCACAATATATCCCAGTCCGAACTTTTGGATATCAGCTCTGTCCTTTTCACATTTGGCACCTCTGTAAGTATAGAAAGCTAAGCAATAACTTGACACAGCATCCAAAATTTTATCCCCCACCGGTGATGTTTTTTGTTCGGCAAATATGGCATTAGGGTTGTTCTGTTTTTTGTTCCCATAAGACTATCATCAACACTCAGTTGTTCATGTGGTACATAATGGTGTAACATATAGTTAGTATGATCGAATAAGGGTTTGTACTTCAAGCACGGATCATACTCGGGGTCTGAACGGACTGGACATATCTTATTGTCTGTCAAATGAAAAAATCGCAAAATCATTGTTAACCGATGCTTAGAAAACATTTCGCGAAACCAAGGAGTTGACCAAAACTGTTCAGTACACCAATACGATGATATTGAAGACTTTTCGTTGAGTTCCATATTTAGAACACATGCCAAGAATCCTTTCATCTCAGCAATAGTGATATTTTTCCACTTCTGTAAATACGGTGACAATCCTTCACCTTTTGCTGATAAATTCTGCTGGGCGTAACGATATGTTTCATTTACAAAGAGATCCAAAAGGGATTCGGTGAAAAACAGGTAAAAATAGGATATTGGAGGAGAAACTGATGACGGCACACGTTGTGGACCAACCGTTTCTAGGAACAGATGAGGCATTCGATGAGGTTTCTCTGGTTCCTCGACAACTTTCCATCCGTCGTCCACTGCATTGGATCTTCCCTCACTATCTGATGTTTCCGCCACACATTCAATTTCACTTTCAGTATCCACATCACTTTCTGAGGAAAATAGTGATTCACTTTCGCTTGGCGCAACATCTAAATAGTCCACAATTTCTTTGTCACACTTCATGACTTTTTGTGAAGGGCCTTCCATTATGGTTTTCACCACTAGGAAGCTCAGAAACACTGATAAAATGTCACCAATGTTCTCAAGTATAAGAAGTCCTCTGTGTAAGCTCCTGCACAACCAACTGATAGAAGTCTTGACCATAAGGAGAAATGAGAAAAGCACCAGCAGAATACAAATTATCACTAAGCTTTCAGATTATAACTTTATGATGACTATGTAGCGAATGTTTCGTCTTCAATTGCAGAAAAAGTGCATATTTTATACCGTGGAGGCCACAAAAACATCCTGGATAATGAGCAGATGATATTGTGTATCAGCTTTCGAATGAAAACATTGTGATGACTATGTAGTCAAAGGTCTGCTAGTATTTGCAGACAGTGTGTTTTCTACGGTCGTGAAGGTCAAAACTATGTATGGGATGACCAGTCACCGAAAAAAAAAAAAACTTGCATCCAGAGGATGGTGGAAATAAAATTTGTTTTGTTTACGAAAGAAATAAAATTTGCAAAAGGAAGGACATGTCAACATGGAATATACATATGTATATATTTTTCAGTTCGGAAGCAAAATGTAACCAAAAATGCAATATATACATCAATTAAAATATGGGATGATGATAAGTTGCTGCGTAGCAGTAGTTGGAAAAAGAGACAAATTCTTTTGTTTATATAGAACACTAAATACTGTAGAAGAAATACTGTTTCAACAGGAGTGATAAATATTTATAGAAACTCCAGTACAAAAGAGAAACTAACTCAAAATATAATAAACAAACATTTTAACATGGGATTAAACCTGGAGCTGATATATCGGCACCTTGAGCGTTTTAAGACAAAAACCGAAAGCCAATATATTGGCACCTTGAGCATCTAAGGGTTAAGATCCCCAAAATTGGCCATTCCAGGGACCTGTTTTTGGGAAATTTTCACGTTGAAATATCTATCCACTAATTTTACCGAATTTTCGGTATTCAAAAAATTAATATTTCAGTATGCACGGAGTTGCGATGAATGAATTGTGAAATATTTCCTAGAAAGACGGATGTTTGTTCTTGAAATTGTGCTTTACGTCGTATCTATAGGACACATGGGAAGCCGGTGACGTCGATTCGAATTTTTTGTGATGTGTTCTCATTCAAATGGCCATAACTCACTTGCAAAAAATTGTAGGAAAAATCTCAAAAAGCATTTTAAAGTTTAAAAAAATTCTTTAACTATTCCTGTATTTTGATCGTTTCTTAAAAACTCTCCAAACTCCGTACAACTTGATAAAAAAATCACTTTTTTCTCAAAAAAGGTTTTTTTTCCCTTCAACACCATTGCTACTTTAAAAGTCAAAACATCAATCTAAAGCAAGCATCTTAAACTAGACATCAATATAAACATTTTGATGATTTTGATTAAGTCGGGGGCAAAAAAATCTTACCAGCTCAGAGATACAGTCATTTTAAAATGGGTTTTTTTTTCAAAAATTTTAGGTTTCCCTTTAATTGTTGTGAGTAGTGTACGTAGGGGATAAAAATTCTAACCACATGTTCCACAAGTGTCACTGACTTGAAATATTTACAACCTACTGGCCATAACGTGCAATCACCAGAAAAAAAGTGATTTTGAACCTCAGTGTCATGGGTTGGATCCCAGAAGGTCACTAAGTCCTGATTTTCTCCATGAAGATGCATTGAGGGGATTTTCGAAAATTTTTTTGGGGCACTTCCCAGAAAATTAGAGAGTTAATATTCAAGGGATCAGTAGAATATTAATAAAACATCTTCGAAGACTATCCTTGGCTCAATGCTAGGTCAGGACAAATATTCTCCTATTAAAATGCATTTTGGCGACTTATAATATCTTTTTAAATCCCTTCCCTATAAGATGGAAACTTTAAACTCGGCATGTAGATAGAGACTATGAATATTTTTTTACATATTCTGTTTGATGTTTTGCTGATGGTCCCTGGTTCGATCCCAGAGAGTTATTTACATTTCTCAATGTATTTCTAATGGGGATAATGGAATCCTACTTTAGATCTTTCCTGGTATGATAGAGGCTTCAAACTTTGTAATAAATAAGATCCAGTCCTATTATGTTATAGTGTGTATTCACATCTGCCAATAGGTCCTGGATTTGTCGCGAGGCGTCTCTAAATTTAGATTGCTAAATATATATAAATAAATGATGTATATTATAAATTCGAGTAAAATGTAGCTTGCATACTGCAAGCAGATCGACAACAATAATTTTAAATCGGCATTATATCAGGATGGTCCTCAAAAGAAAAAAAAAAGAATTGAAAATACTCTTAAAATTCGCTTCAATTTAATCGTCTGGCATCGAACCTGGGTCTTCCTGGTGAACTTACTATGCACCACAACAGAAGATCACCATCTCTAACTATGTGTGAAAATTCAAGCAAAAATATTGGCTGCAACTGCCTCAAACGACATTCTACTTTTCACAATTTTAAATGCCTCTCTGGATTTGAACCAAGGACGATCTTAGAAATCTAAAAACTTTATTTGATATATGATTATGATTTCTATCTTTGTGCCGAATTTCAAGTTTTTATATTATTGGAAAAGAGTTCAAAATAATTCTTAAAAATTGGATCAGTTACTGATTTTAGAGACGCCTGGTGTCGAACCCAGGACATATTGGCAGCAGTGAATGCACAGTATGATTTTTAAGGCCTTGATCTTATTTTTTGCAAAGTTTAAGGTCGATATCATGCCGGGAAGTACCTAAAATTTGTTTCCGTTATCTCCATAAGAAATGCATTGAGGAATGTAAATGGCCCTCTGGGATTGAACCAAGGACCATCAGCGAGTACTTAAAATTTGATTATAAAATATATTTATGATATCTAACATCACGCTGAATTTCAAGTTTCCATGCCATCGGGAAAGGGTCCAAAGAAAATCTTTAAAATTGCCATAATGCATTTTAACCGGCCGATTCTTGCCCCGACCTAGCATCGAACCACGGACAATATTCGAAGATGTCTTTCTGATTTTCGTTGGATATGCACGGCTTCTAGAGATCCCTTTAATTTCAACAATCTACTTTTCCGGGAAGTGCGACAAAAATTTTTCGAAAATCCCCGCCATGTATTCTTATGGAGAAAATTGCAACTTTGGGGCCTTCTGGAATTGAATCCATGACACCGAGGTTCAAAGTCAGCTTTTTCCTTGAGGTTACACGTTATGGCCAATGCGTCGTAAAAATTTCAAGTCAGTGCCGCTTCTAGAACATGGTTAGAATTTTGATCCCCTATGAATGAATGAATGTGTATATATATATAGGTACGAGTAAAATGTAGCTTGCATACTGCAAGCAGATCGACAACACTAATTTCATATCGGCATTATATCGGGACGGTCCTCAAAAAAAAAAGGATTGAAAATATTCTTAAAATTTGCTTCAATTTAATCGTCTGGAATCGAACCCGGGTCTTCCTGGTGAACTTACTATGCAGCGCAATGGAAGATCACCATCTCTAACTATGTGTGAAAATTCAAGCAGAAATATTGGCTGAAAATGCCACAAACGACGTTCTACTTTTCATAAATGAAAATGGCTCTCTGGATTCGAACCAAGGACTATCTAGGAAATCTAAAATATGTTCATGTAAAGTATGTATGATCTCTATCTATATGCTGTATTTCAAATTTCTATATAATTGGGAAAGGTTTCAAAAATATTCCTAAAAATCGGATCAACTTCTGATTTCAGAGACACCTGGTGTCGAACCCAGGATATATTGTAAGCTGTGAATAAATAGTTTGATTTGTAAGGACTTGCTCTTATATCATGCAAAGTTTGAAGTTGATAGCATGCCGGGATTTACCTAAATTTATTTTCCGTTATCTCCGTAAGAAATGCATTGAGGAATTTAAATGGCCCTCTGGGATCGAACCAAGGACCATCAGCGAACATGTAAAATTTGATAATGAAATATACTCATCATATCTATCCACGTGCCGAGTTTCAAGTATCCATGTTATCGGGAAAGGATCCAAAAAAAATCTTCAAAATCGCCGCAATGCATTTTAAACGGCCGATTTTTGCCCCGACCTAGCATCAAACTATGGACCATATTCGGCAAGGTCTTTCTTATTTACATTGGAGTTGCACGGCTTCTAGCGATCCCTCGAATTTCAACTCTCTACTTTTCCGGGAAGTGCACCAAAAAAAACTTCGAAAATCCCACCCATGTATCCTTATGGAGAAAATTGCGACTTTGGGGCCTTCTGGAATCGAACCCATGACACCGAGGTTCAAAGTCGGCTCTTTCCTTATTACACACACGTTACACGTCATGGCCATAATGTCGTAAAAATTTCAAGTCGGTGGCACTTGTGGAACATGGTTAGAATTTTGATGCCTCAAACGACGTTCTATTTTTCAATAATGTAAATGGCTCTCTGGATTCGAACCAAGGACGATCTAGGAAATCTAAAACATGTTTTTCAAATGAATCAATGTTCTCTATCTATATGCCTACTTTCATGCTTTAATATTATTGAGAAGGGGTTTAAATTAATTCTTAAAAATCGGATAATTTACTGATTGTAGAGACGCCTGGTGTCGAACCCAGGAAATATTGGTAGCTGTGAATGCACAGTATGTCTTATTAGAACTTCATCTTGTTTCATAAAAAGTTTGAAGTCGATATCATGCCGGGAAGTGCCTAAAACCTTTTTCTGTTATCTCCATAAGAAATGCATTGAGGAATGTAAATTGCTCTCTGGGATCGAACCAAGAACCATCAGCGAATATGTAAAATTTGATTATGAAATATATTTATGATCTCCAACTCCATGCCGAATTTCAAGTTTCCATGCCATCGGGAAAGGGTCCAAAAAAAATCTTAAAAATCGCCACAATGCATTTTAAACGGCCGATTTTTGCCTTGACCTAGTATCGAACCCAGGATATTTTTTGAAAAACTCATTTATGTTTTCGATAGATCATGTCCATATATATAGGATCCTAGAGTTTTGATTCTCTACCTATCCTGGAAGTATTTTTTTAAAAATCCCGAAAATCCAAGCAATGCATTTAAACGGGAAAAATCGGGACTTTGGGGCCCTCTGGAATCGAACCCATGACACTGAGGATCGAAGTCGCTTTTTTCCTGGGGGTTTCACGTTATGGCCAATATGTCATAAAAATTTCAGATCAATGACGCTTGTAGTTTAGGCTGTGAATTAGTATCCTATCTATCTATCTATATAGGTATATATATGAATGAATCCAGAGAAGCATCTATATATAATAGATATGATATATGAATGAATCCGGAGAAGCATCTATATATAATAGATAGATATCCGGAGAAGCGTCTATATATAATAGATATCCGGAGAAGCGTCTATATATAATAGATATCTGGAGAAGCGTCTATATATAATAGATATATATTTTATTACATATAAATATTATAAATGATAAATTGCTATGATTCTTAAGATTTTTTTTTAACCCCTTCCCGATAAAAAAGAAACTTAAAATTCAGCATGTTAATAGAGATCATAAATAAACTTTAAATATGTAGTTTAACGCTTCTTCTCTGGTGTTCCTTGGTTTGATATCAGAGAGCTATTTACATTAATCTATTCATTTGAAATGGGGACAATGAAGTCTTATTTTAGGATCTTCCTGGTATGATACGGAATTCAAATTTGAATTAAATAATTTTATTTCTACCAGGACATTATATGTGTTCACATTTTAAAAAAGGTCCTGCATTTGACTCCAGGCAGCCCAACTATTTAGAACTTATGGCTGGATTTTCAAATTATATATGATTAATTTACTGTGTAGGTGGAAATTCTACGGCCAGGCATGGGAACAGAAGTAATACAGTGTAATTAATTTAGGATTGTTTAAGTCTTTGCAAAGTATAGTACTTTAAACATATGCTTGCAATATGCAAGGAACTTTTACTAGCATAAACATGTGCATGTGAATAGCCTGTAAGAAGTCTACACCAATAAATAGCCCCTTGCTAATAGTGAATAATAATGCTTTATCTAGAAACTTCAGTACAAGGTTCTTAGGGCTATTAATTTAATGAAATAATAGACTGGACTGATCATGTTATTGCTGCCTACATTATACTTTCTTCTGGTGTTTTTTTATTAAGTAAACTGGCTCTTAACTTACTTCATTTTTCTCATTTAAAGCATTCACTCCTTTATATCTTATGAAGTAATTTTCTGAGTTAGCTGTAATTATGCATGCAAGATATTTTCCTTACCAAAGAAAGCTGTCAAGACCATGAGTAGATAATCAAGCTGCACACATTCAAGGGCTTTATTTAATTTCTCCGAATCTTCACCTTAGCTGCAACATACACCCTGATTAATTTCCCACCAACTTTCTTGTTTACTCCTGTAACACCTGCAGCTGGGATGATATTTAAATATCATACGTACAAACGGAAACGTACGTATACGTACTGTTTCCGTTTGCGAATTATACATCAGTTTCGGTAATTCAGCGTGAAAAATATAATTTTATATAACGGAATAAATCATGATATGAATCATAGAACATACTAAAAGAGAATCTTCAGTTTCCGAATGAGGATTGCGTTCCTCGTTCGGAAAACGTACGTTTAAATTCGCTCCATATATTAGTTATACTCGATTGGTTTTCATCTCCATGAGTAATTGCTCCACTTCACTGACTTGAAGGAAAATTCGACGGATTTAATATGAGTAATGACGAAATTGACTCAAAATACTGTTTTAGAGGGAGCGCGATTTGGACAACAGCAGCAATTGGTAATCGAAGGGTCAAAAGCTTACGTAAAGAACACCTCCACGTTGCATCAACAGTTTCCGTAAACGCCATTTCCTTTGCGTTGACCCTCTATTTATGTAAACGGATCCGAGCGTGCTAGCTGGGTTGCCTCCTACACCATATCCAAAAGTTCTCGTTGATGGCTGTAACTGTAGATCGAGTCACCAACTCCAAGCACCGTCAAAGTTATGGTGCTTGGAGTTAGTGACTTAATCTCCTTGACCATAAGTTAACATTAAAAATGTCCTTACCAACCTGCTTCACTCATATTTAATAAACCTACAGTAAACATGAACAGCCGTATTCATAGATTGTTGATTTAGCGTTTAACTAGAGGTTGCTACGTAGTGATTCACATTCGAGAGATTAACGACTAACTAAAATGTGGTATTCATAGATTTCAACTAGCGTGTAACTGGAGGTTGCTACGTAGACAACTGCTATACGGCGGAAAGGGACATTCTCGATTTGGCAACCTCGCACCTCAAACAAATGAAAAAGAAGTTTTTTATAATGCTTCTGCCCGAAGGAAAGGCCAATTTCCATCCGATTTTCCTTATTAAAGCGATTGATATGGTATCTCTATTGTCAATTCTTTCTGCTGTTTGATGTATTGAAATATTCTCAAGTAAAATCTATCGTATTGGTTTTCTATGGTGCAAATAACATCACATAAATACAAAACGTACAGATGATGTCTAGGATGGGCAAACATTCATACGCTCTTCTTATTGATACGATGGAGATGGTCTTTACATCGTTGATTTTTAGGGTTGTTTATTCAATTAAAAGGTAAATTTCTTGTTTCACACAGTCAGGGAGAAATTCTATATCTCCCTTATTACTGGAGATAAAAAAAAAGGCCGACTGTATGAAACTAGAAATTTACCAATTAAAGTATCTAAAAATCAATCGTTAAGGCTTTTATGCCGTAAATAGTATGGTATAAATATATGGAAGGCTGGTAAGGTGAGTTCACTAATTCTACAATTTAACTAGATTATGTCTTTTTAATAACTTAAAGTGGCAGGGTACATGTTCAGGTATTTTAAGTTGTATTATTTGTTAAGATTTCTCGTTTTTCATATAATGACATTCATTTGAGACCCGAAGTTCATATGTAGTATAAATAATCATTTGGAAAGGGGGTCATAAAGAGATTAACTGGACACAAGAAGTGTTTAGAAATGTGTGTTGACTACTAAACCATCGTTTTCAGAGAGTATCATGTTCTTTCTTAAGCTACGTCTTAACGGGACACTTGTGTCGCGACATAAGTGTCGAGACACCAGACACTGCCGTCCACACGGAGTTGCTCTCGCAGTCTCGCGACACTCGATTGCGAGTGTCCGGAGAAGAGCTCTCGCGAGAGCAGCGTATCGTCCGTCTTAACGAGCGCTGTCAGACACTTGAGTACTGAGAAAGCGAGCGAGCACTGTGTGCTACAACAGACAGCTCAGGATGTCTTCTCGTGCTGCTGCTGCCGATGTTGCTTCGATCATAGCTTTACGTAGGAAAGGGAAGCAGAAAAAGAAACGTAGGCGAACTAGTGAATGGCTCCTTCGGAGAAGGGAATTGGGAACTTACGAAAGTTTAGTTTCTGAGTGGGCAGTGAGCAGTAAGAAAAATTATAAAAACTTTTTCCGAATGGGTTCAACGGATTTTCAATACCTACTGGCAAAAGTTTCCACTGCGATTCTCAAACGAGATGACAATATGAAGAAAGCCATTTAGCCTGAGATAAGATTAGCCATCACTCTGCGCTATCTGGCGACAGGTATTTATTTACCCTTTTAGTATTTTAGATTTAGATACGTACCCTGCGAGCCGCAAGAGGCATATGGCAGGGGGTGTAGTACACCACCATTATTCATTCATTCTTATTAGCATCTCTAATAGCCCGAGGAATAAACGACCAAAAGTAATTATCCGTCCTGGCGATTACCTCTCTATAAGGGCTTGAACACACGGACCACATTTTGCAGTCGGTTTCGACTGCAAAATGACGCTGAACTGTGGTCGGTATGCCGTCACCATAAGAAATACATAGGAAATGCTTACATCTGCCCACACGAGCGTATTTACGACCACAAGCCGGCAGCTGTGGTCGGACTGTGGTCGGTCCCGGCCACCGACCACAGCCTTTCACCACAACACACGAGCCACACTTCGACCACACTTCGACCACACTACGACTTCCAATACAACCAGACAGGTGAAGTCGGGTCCAACCACAGGCGAACCACAATTTGTGGTCCGCCTGCGGTCGGCCCCGACTGCAACTCAACCTCATTTTTGTGGTCGAGACCAACTGCAAAATGTGGTCCGTGTGTTCAAGCCCTAACGCTTCGTCGATGCCTCTCGGAGATCGCGTTCGCTCCTTACTGGCACTAATATTTCACTTACTTCGTCTTTTAATTCTGAACGAATAAACTTTTTGGAAATCTTTTTCTGAAATCTAGGTAAACTTCGTCTGATCTAACACCGCCGTCTGCTGCTTTAGATACGTTATTCATAAAAAGCGATAACTGGGTCTCACAAGACCCACCTTTACGGGATCCGTGCTGGCTTTGACTAATTGCTCCGTTTTCGGAAAGAAAGCGCATGATAGATCTCGCTACAATATGCTCCATTATTTTGCAAAACATTGAATTTAATAAAATTGGCCTATAATCATCTGGTTTTGACACTCGCCCTTTCTTACTCACCGGAGTGACATTAGCTTTTTTCCACGACATTGGGACGGTTCCCTCATCCAATGATTTCTGATAGAAAATCTGTAGAAGCGGAGCAATTTCATCGGCTAAAGTTTTTATTACAACAGCGGGAATACCTTAGGGTCATGGCGCCTTTTTTCTATCAATCTCTCGCAATAATTTTCCAATTCCATCAACCGATATCTCGATGGGGCACATCTCTGAATCAATGCGCGAGGTAAAACATTAACTTGACCATTGTCTACAGTGAAGCATTTCTGGTAGTGCCCATTAAGTAAGTTAGCTTTATCTTCTGATTTAGTTACGGTAATTCCCTCCGCGCTTATGAGACTAGGCACAGAATATTGACCTCCACGGTTCTCACGCACGTATGACCAAAATTCTTTCTGATCGCCACCCAATGATTCTAATATGGTTCGAGATCTATATTCCTGGCATTCTTTCCGCGCTTCTCCCTTATCTAACTTTCGCACTTCTCTATAGTTTTGTTCTTCGAGCTCATGGTTCTTTCCGCATGCTTTGAGTTTTCTCCATCGCGAGTCAATGACTCTTTGCTTCCTATGCAATGCTCGTAATTTAGGTTTCATCTTTTAGGTGGCTCTTTATGCTCACGCACGCTCTTATTGTTAGTAGGAACGAATTTTATTAAACCTTCTTTGATTATCCGGAGAAACTCTATCCAACTATCATTTACTGTATTTGCACCCAAGAAGCGGAAAAAATCACCCTTGCACTCGTTAATATAAACCTTAAACTCCGAAAAATTAGCTTTGCGAATTGCATATACTTGCCTCGGTGGCTTAAGAGATTTAACCGCTACTGCTTTCATCCCCGCCATTATGACATCATGGTCTGAAATACCGTCAACTATATCGAGATTGAAATTAGGTGGAAGGAGTCACATGAAAACACATGTTTAAGGTATTTGCAAGATGGAAGTGAAAGAGAAAAAGTCTGCCGTAGCCGGGGATCGAACCCGGGTCTCCCAATTGCCGGTCGGTTGCTCTAACCACTAAGCTACCACGGCAGAACGATCTCCCCTTCACTTCCGAGGGCTATGATGGAGGAGGAATGGAGGAGGGTCCATCAAAGACAAATGGCATTGCCCACCAGCCACGAACGGACATCGCGAGATGTACCAAGCCATCAAAGCACTCCGGACAGCCCCGGAACTTTTTCTCTTTCACTTCCATCTTGCAAATACCTTAAACATGTGTTTTCATGTGACTCCTTCCACCTAATTTCACCTTTGCCTTTTCCGGGGCTGTCCGGAGTGCTTTGATGGCTTGGTACATCTCGCGATGTCCGTTCGTGGCTGGTGGGCAATGCCATTTGTCTTTGATGGACCCTCCTCCATTCCTCCTCCATCATAGCCCTCGGAAGTGAAGGGGAGATCGTTCTGCCGTGGTAGCTTAGTGGTTAGAGCAACCGACCGGCAATTGGGAGACCCGGGTTCGATCCCCGGCTACGGCAGACTTTTTCTCTTTCACTTCCATCTTGCATATATCGAGATTAGTTATGAATTTTGGGTGGGTGGTGGCTAGTAAATCTAGAAAGATTTGACAACTTTTCAGAAAACGTGGCGAAGATAGCAGGATAGCTGTCGAATTATTGTTTCTACCTACAATAAACGCGGAATGAAATCCGATAATAGAGATATTCAAGGTGATTAATAGATGGTTAGAGGATTATATTAAGGATGGATAATTGTGAAGATTTCAATGTAATGATGGTGTCCGTGGATGGTACAGAGCAGGGGTACTCAATCTGGTGCCCGAAGCGACCTCGTACAGTGCCCGCCAAGCTTCGATAAAAAGATTTTTTTTATCTGTTACAACATTATTTCTTGGGATTGCACTACCGGGGATAGAGTGGAGGTTTGTAGGGGAAGGGGCCAGAAACTTGGATGTCCTGGTCTTGGGTTTCGTAAATATTTTTTATCGCCTATGTCTAGATTAACAAGACGAATATCTATGTCATATTTAGTTCATTATACGAATGCGGAAATTCAGCTCGGCTCAGCTTATCAATGTATCAAACTCCTCATAATCAAGGACTACTGCTTTTCGGAACGCAACGGTGCACATGCAGCGAAAACCTTCATACCAGATGTATTCCCCGTTATCAAATCTTCTTCGGAGATAAAGACTTTCTCACATGAAAGGTTCTCACATATGAGATGTGAGGTTGTGATGAAATTATATGCGTTGGAATATTTTGGATCTTATTTACCATGGTACTTTTTTTTCAAACGGCCAACGGTTGACTAGTAAAGTGATTATATTGCCAAGGGATGGCCTGAATGTCACCATGGACGGAAATGTTATGTGGTGCCCGCTTCGCTTTCGGAAGCGCTCTTTGGTGCCCGGGTGCCAAAAAAGGTTGAGTATTAGGGTTATAGAGGATCCCGTCACAAACTTCATTTTACTAAAAAGGTCCCAATTACTCCTTCCAGCATCCTCTGTCCCGGATTCCGATTTCCTTTTCAATAATTTTCTCATCTCGTTATTGAATTGAGTGCGGAGATTGTGCCACTTTCGGCTTATCTCCTCCGCCGTTGCCCCATACTTCTCCGCTAAATTATTGTAAATTTTATTTTTTTAACCCTATCCCTGTATTCTTTCTGGCTTGTATCCCATAACCCTGGTGTTAACTCTACGCTCTCAATTAATGCCACTGATTCCTCCCTAGATTTTGGACGCTTTCCTGTTTCCATCGCTAGCGCGCTTGACAAAGAGCAGGCAACTCTCGCGACACTCAATCCAGACTGCCGGAAAACTGCGAGAGCAGTGTCGGGTGTCTCCGATGGCTGATTTTGCGCCGTCTTAACGGGAGAGTTCAGCCAGCGACACTTGTGTCGCTACACTCATGAATTTGTGTCGCGACACTGCTATGTTGGGCGTCTTAACGGAGACACTCGATGTCCGACACTCACGGCCGTATTCATAGATTGTTGATTTAGCGTTTAACTAGAGGTTGCTACGTAGTGATTCACTTTCGAGTGATTAACGACTAACTAAAATGTGGTATTCATAGATTTCAACTAGCGTGTAACTAGAGGTTGCTACGTAGACAACTGCTATACGGCGAAAAGTGACATTCTCGATTTGGCAACCTCGCATCATTACCTCAAACAAATGAAAAAGAAGTTGTTTATATTGCTTCTGCCCGAAGGAAAGGCTAATTTTCATCCGATTTTTCTTATTAAAGCGATTGATATGGTATCTCTATCGTCAATTCTTTCTGCTGTTTGATGTATTGAAAGATTCTCAAGTAAAATCTATCGTATTCGTTTTCTATGGCACAAATAACATAACATAAATTCAAAACGTACAGATGATGTCTAGGATGGGCAAACATTCATACGCTCTTCTTATTGATACGATGGAGATAGTCTTTACATCGTTGATTTTTAGGGTTGTTTATTCAATTAAATTATCTAAAAATCGATCGTTAAGGTTTTTAATGCCGTAAATATTATGGTATAAATATATGAAAGGCAGGCGTGGTAAGGTGAGTTCAATAGGTCTACAATTTACCTAGATTTTCTTCCGTAGTTTCCAATTATATGTCTTGTTAATAACTTAAAGTGGCTGGGTACATATTCAGATAATTTAAATTGTATTATTTGTTAAGATTTATCGTTTTTCATATAATTACATTCATTTGAGACCCCAAGTTCATATGTAGTATTAATTCGGAAAGGGGGTCATGAAGAGATTAACTGGACACAAGACGAGTTTAGAAATGTGTGTTGACTACTAAACCATCGTTTCCGAGAGTATCATGCTCTTTCTTACGATTTGTTGCTATTTATACTCACAGATATATAATTAAGTCGGTAGTTATTATGCTTACTGTGAATATTACATTTTTTAGTAATAATAATGAATATTATTGCATTAGAAAAGTCTAGCATACCTCTGAAATGAATTTTGAATCAATGAAAGGTAAATTACAGTTTTTATTTAACCGGCAATATGATAATGGAATGGTATAAATTGGCTTAGATTTATAAACTAGTTTCAATCTCAAGAAATAATTGTCAAAAGTTTGAGGAAAATGGTTGGAAGTTTCATTTATTCATAGAAATTAGTCTATTACATCTATATTCAATTATTCATTCATTATGAAGAGGTATAAACACAGAGACGCAATGAAAATGTCCTGGAGGATGATTGGTATTGAATATCATTAACTGGTGATTTCACAGTATCATATTTATAAAATAAGTCTAAAACTTGAAATAGCATACATGAGAGATAAATTTAAGATAAAATAAAAATATTTTTGATAAAAAGTATTTGGCAAAGCAAAATAATTTAACAAGAGTTGGTATATAAACATTTTCACATGGTCATATTTCTTCAATCTGGCTATGCCATGTATCACTGATCAACTTTTAAGGTTCATTCACATAAAAATGGCTTGATTATTACTTCACTTTCATAGCATTGCTAAAAATAATTAATATAGTATATAAGAAATGTTAGCAGATTTGCAAAGTAGAAGATTAATTAAAATTTATATGAGCATGGTGCAAGCTCACACACAAAATCCTACAGTGGGTCATCACAATGATATTTCCATTATAGCCTTATGAATTAAACTATAAATGCAAATGTTCAATAAATTTCCAAACAAAAGTTTCTCTTTTCATGGTGATATTAAGAATTAAAGGTATGCATTTTCCATTTATCCTTTTCAATGAATCTGCCAAGTGCCAAGATATGACATAAATAACACTGTTCTTACAATGCAATGCATGCAATACTTAAAGCAAAAACTTTGATGGTCCAGATTTAGAAATGAATGTTTTTAAACAAATTATAAATTCACATTAACTTACTTTAACATCATTCATCCACTTATCTGCTTTATCATGCATACTTAAAGAAGCTTTTATACTATCAGTCATGAAAAACACCGACTATTGAGTCAAATTAAATGTAACACATACTTTTCTCTATACTGTAACTAAAGGCAAATGATAATAATTCCATTCACAAATGAAAAATATAACTTCCATTCTTCGGCTTTCTCCCAATCAATCGAAATAACCTTTCACGTCACAATTCCGCAAATCTATATTTATATCTAAACCTCTCTGTAAAGTATCTCAGATTCACTTTAGGCGAATAAGCTCTTAAAAAAATCATTCATGTGCTATTTTTCTCACCTCTTTTACTTCCAAAACTTCAGTATCATCGTAGAACGAATTAATATGAATACAAATCCAGAAACAACTAGACGCTAATTGAAATTCATACAAGTTGCTTAGGATAAATTAAGGAATGATACCACCCTCATAAAAGTTAATGAGTAGAGAGTGATAAATAACATTAAAATGTAGAAAAATACGTTTTAGAGCAAACGGAACAAACCTTTTTATGAACTCGATATTGCCAGCTACGTATAGACTACCAAAAAGAATGCAAACAATAAATAAATTCAATACTACACTAAGGAAATACAGAAAATACAGTTAACAATCTAATTAGAATGTAAAAACTGACAAATTTACTACTAATAATACACAATATCGGTTCAACGATCAACTGCACACTGAAAACTGGAGGAAGAAATTCCATTATGGCGTCGAAATCATCCGCTAGTTACATTTTAAACAAGGGGTCCCGCGTCACTAGCGATAACTATTTTATTTAGTTACATTGTATGCCAATAGAGCCTTAGCAGCGCCAAGTCAAAATCTATGAATACGGAATTTTGAAAAAGTCACACGTTAGCTGTAGCTAAGGGTTGCTAAACAATCTATGAATACGGCCGTCAGTGTCGGACATCGAGTGATGAACTCGATATTGTCAGCTACGTATAGACTACCAAAAAGAATGCAAACAATAAATAAATTCAATACTACACTAAGGAAATACATAAAATACAGTTAACAATCAAATTAGAATATAAAAACTAACAAATTTACAACTAATAATACACAATATCGGTTCATCGCTCAACTTCACACTGAAAACAGGAGGAAGAAATTCTATTATGGCGTCTAAATCATCCGCTAGTTATATTTTAAACAAGGGGTCCCTCGTCAGTAGCGATAACTATTTTATTTAGCTACATTGTATACCAATAGAGCCTTAGCAGCGCCAAGTCAAAATCTAAGAATACGGAATAGGGAATTCTACTGAAAATGAATGATTATGTGATTAAAACGTATTCCCTGCATATAAAATTACTGTGCAAGAATTTTGTTTAAAACCCTCGTATTATTCGTAAAATTCTACTTTGAAAATAGCATTGAAACCTTGCGCTCGAAACGACCCGTCGCCATGTTTCTTGAGCGTGACGTCATTCCGTAGTACTTAGCATGTCCCGTCAAGTATGTATTAAGCGTACATAGGTTTCCCTAGTACACGTACGTGCCAGTCGATGTTTCTCTTGCTTGGATTAATGAAGAGTAAAAGCTTCAACCATGCCGTACAAGTGGTGTATTGTGCCTTTATGTAAAAGCACAAGCGTATATACGCCCAATAAGGTATTTGTGAGTGTGCCCCAAGGAGAAAAACGCAGGAAAATGTGGCTTAAAGCCATTCGCTGGGACGATTTGAAGAAGACATTAAGTATGACAACAACGTTGTTCGTTTGCGAAGACCATTTTGATGTATTTTTATGCGTTTTTGTTTTAGTTAGTTGTTTTATAATCGTACGGCATGCGTAATACCGCATTTCAATGCGTTAATTTTACGATTTTACCATGAATATACCTATAATGATTGAGGCATATCTTGAGAGAGAAATATCTTTTACTATTATATCTTTTTAAAATATATTAGATGGAGAACTACATGAGGTTTACGATGGTTGGTGGTAACCTCAGAGCACAGTTCTCACTGCCAATACTTTCGTAAAATGAATAATTATAGAGTATTCACAGAAAAATTTAGCATTAAGGTAAATCATGTAATAATTATAATTTTGCCCTTTAATCTTGAAATATTATTGATCATAGTTTATTATAGCTTAAATTAAAATCGATAAATAATTAACAAATGATAAAAACAAGAATTTTATTATTTTATATTACCAAACACAGAACAACACTGCCCTTTAAAGCCATCAGTTTTTTCTTTGTATTACAAATTTAACAATCCAGTACCACTTACCATCAGAAATTCACAATGAATAAATGAGTATACTATTTTAAAAGCAAAATTCAACAATGTCAGAAAGTAAGCAATAATAAATAAATACACACAGACATTATAAAGGTACCTTCTTTAACACTTACATTACATTTGGCAGCAAATTACAACTGTTGCTTAGTTATTATTGGAAAAATAGCTTTTTTCCAGAAATTCATGGCTTTTTCTATGCATTCATTAATGTATCTTTCACAATATTCAATTTCATAAACATTTATATTTCTGCTAGTCTCAAAATCAGGTTCATCAACACAAAATATCACCTTTGATTTTCCAAATAATATCATTTGTAAATGGATTTGAGCTTTACACTTGGGCCTCAAATGCCCATCTTGGGAAGTTTAGGGCTCTTTAGTTTTAACAGTACTTGGGCATTCTATTTCTATAACAAATTCTCCTTAAATTGCATCAGGAGATGCAGCAAGAAAAGGTGAATTCTTGCATAATATGATTCTTGATAGTAACCTAATTGTTTCTCAAGAACTTCAATGAATTCGGGCTCCAGGTCCCTACCTCTTTTCATGGACAATGTCTCAGGAGTACGAGCACCCAATATTTGTTCCACCAGAGATCCCTCTATTCTTGAACAGACTGATGCTTCATGTATCTTGGAAGCTGTGATTCGCCCATACCTAAGTTTATGCCACAAGGAAACCTTTGCTTGATGAACTGTGGCCCACAATGCTTCCTTCAACACAGTTTCACTCATCTTGCTTGAGCAAAACATGTGTAAGTCCTCAAAAGTACCACCATGGTGCACCTTTTTCATTAAAGCAGTTACCTAATAAATGAAGAGATAATTGGTCAACATCACTACCCTGTTGGAAGTGCTTGAATATTTGCCCTTATACTTTCTTCTCCTGCCCAGTTTTTATAATGTTTTGAAGAAACTTTGGGGGCTGCTATGCTAGTGGCTGGAGAAAGATATTTAGCAAGAATATACTTCATGCTCTTTCCAATATCTGCCAGCTTGGACCTCTTCCAATAACATTCTATGGAAGTAAGGGCTGGATCTTCATTTTTTCGATGGACCCACATTGTTAGGCACACAGCATGCTTGCATCCTCCTTAAAAAAAAACTTGTACTGTGTACCAGAGCATATGAACAATTATGTATGTTCCTTCTACATATTTCACAAAACTTAGGTTCATTATTGTTGATCTGTTTTTCTAATTTTGATGGCTCTATTATGTTAAACGTGGCTTACACATGCCTCTGAAAATGTCATTTATAGGCAGAAATCTGCCAAAACAGCCATGTTTGAATATTTATAACAAACTGTTAAAATAAAATATCTATTAAAAACATATTTCGGATTTTTCTTAACTAGTGCTGCAACTGGCTACAGAGATAAATTATTAAATTCTTTGAGTGTGTGTGGAGCCTTTGTTGAATGCATGGAATGACCTGAAGTTTCTGTGTTGATATGACCGATAGGAGCATCACTTATGTGTAATTGCACAGTTGTATCAGTACCCTATATTTTATAAATAATTAAGGGCTGGTAAAAATGTATGCATACCGGAAGACAGTCTTGACAAATTGCACCTATTACTGTTTCTTCTTCCTTATCGACAGTGATTTCCACAGTTTAAGACTTGTTTCTCACTTTATGTTCAGGAGTCACCTTCGCCCTTAAAGTGCAAACATTCAAATTTCTTTTCACTTGGACGTATCCAACCAAGTGTAATCGCAGTATGTCTCTCTTCCAGACCTAAATGATGCCAAGTAAATCGGTGTTTAATATGTTTCGTTGTAATTTTTCAAAACTTAAGTCGAGTACACATTACAAGCAATATTAATTCAGATATAAACCAAGCTCTAGATACCTAGTGAATGAAATAGTTAACTTAAATCGTGTTTCTTACCTTTCAATTTTGCGGCTTCGTATTTCTGCGCCAACTAAACCATCATTGCCGCAGAAGAAATCGGCAATCATTACAGAATCCAACTTCGGGATATTCCCTGAATGGGCCTTCACAAAGCCGGAGTCAGCCATCACGCAATTGTTTACACTTTACAATGTTACACACTCAGTCAAAAGCTAAGTTCGACAAACCTAAACCTCAACTTGTGAATCACAGTATCGCTGTATTCTTTGTACTATTACCATCACTTCTAGGCGGAACAGAAAGAATATTCGCCTACTGGGGCTTACTAGGAGATGACGTCACACCAATCATAAGGTGTTCCTTTCGCGCGAAAGAATTTTGAAATTTTCGCGAACTTCGAAGCTCCGTAGCAGCAAGACTATTGAAAATTATAAAGTGCTGTTTTGCAATCATTAATGGCTTTAACTTATCAATCGATATACGTTAAAAAATTAATATTTTAAATTTATGAGAGCACCCTATTTGGAAAACGTCACACGTTAGCTGTAGCTAAGGGTTGCTAAACAATCTATGAATACGGCCAGAAGTCATTACCAAATGCCTTTCAGGATAAAACAAAATTAATGCCTTTGAATAATTACTACTATAGCATTCTGGAATCTTTAAATGATTTTAACTTTATCAGTTTGTAATATTTATGTGCATGTATTTATTTTTATGTTATAAATGTTTTGTACTAAAGCAGTATTTTTCTCTCTTATTTCTCCTCTCTTTGGTTGATAGTTAAATAATTTTATTTGCTGTTCACAGTGCATTAATTAGCACAAATATAGTATCAGTGGAGGCTCTTGGATACCAAATGAAAGGAAAAGAAAGGGTGTAAACTTCAGTTCATCAAATGGTTATGCTTTATTGCTTTCAATCAGGATCCGCTTCCTCCTCTTATAAGATTCAATGAGACATTGTGATCCTATGGTCTGCATGCTTTAGAGCAGTATAATGAGGGCTTAAAATTATCCTTCTTTTACAAATATTGCTGAAGGTCCCTCAAAATGTGAAGAGTTAGCCCAGTTCAAATCAGATGTATTTAATAACTCTTTAATCAGTTTAGATTGCACTTGTATTACAAACATGTGGAATTTTCCTGTATAGTTTATGTTTTAGCTTATTTATCCAATCTTATTGATGAAATTAGCTTCTTCCAAAATTGTGCAACAAAGTTCCATGATTTTAACCATTGATTGTTCTTTTATATGAACTCAGGTTTTGTAGATTGCTCCCTCAACCATTTCTATAATCATTCCTCATCACCATAATTTTCATAAATGCACCATGGGGTAAAGAAAGCCTTTCTTTACCAATTCAAGCATTATTCAAGATTTGCTGAATTGTATCGGATACAATGTCTTTATTTTATCATATATCATAACTCATCCAACATAATATCTCTAATTAAATATTTGGAAAGTATTTTATTAGTTCAGATTCTTTAGAAAATTCACTAAAATATAAAGGAATGTATTTGGAGATCAAAAAGTACAAATTTGCAAAAATTCTAAAAGAAGGTGTTGGTTGTTCTAACACAATTTGGTCTTGTTTTAAAGAGAGGATCAAAAAATAAATGTGGCACATGGAAAGACCTTTCTGGAAATTAAAGAAACAAAATATTTAAAACCTTTTATTCACTTCACAATATTGTGACATAATTGTTCAAGACTAAGCGCTGCATTTGGCTTCCGAATATGACCCTTTAAAGATGTGCTCAGTGAAACACTATACTCACATTTATTACATTTATAAGTTTTCTCACTTACGTGTATCTGAATATGGAACTTTAAAGAATTGCTAATTAAGTTTAGCTTTTCACCTTTGTGCCTACAGTCATGCACAGTTAAAGTCGATTGTCTGTTAGTTTAGAATGCACAATAATCACATTTTAATGACCTTTTATCTTAGTGCTTCCACATATGAGTTTTTATAGATTACGTCCATGGAGCACTATACTCACAAATAGTAATTTATACGGCTTATCACTGGTGTGTATACAAATATGCCTTTTTAAAGATGAACCATCCACAGCACTGAATTCACAATAACTACATATATATGGTTTATCATCCAAGTGTGAACGAATGTGAATGCGTAATGAAGAACACTGCGTAGCACTATATTCACACATGGTATATTGACATGGCTTCTGACCAGTGTGTGTACGAACATGATCCCTTAAAGATGTAGCAGTTGCTGAACTGTGTTCACAATGAGGAGATTTATATGGTCTCTCACCACTGTGCGTTCGTTAATTATTATTTAAATCTTGGCAGTATTATACTAGCATATATCACATTTAAATGGCTTATTAGCACTGTGTATATGAATATGGTGATTTAAACTTTCCTTAGGAGTATGGTAGTCACAAATATCACATTTAAAGGCCTTCTAGTCAGAGTGCCTCTGCATATGACTTATACATATGATCTTAAATTTTATCCATCGGTAGCACTATACTCACATGCATTACATTTATATGGTTTTATCCCCAGTGTGCCTACGAATATGTATCTTCAGATAATAACTTGTTACACAACTGTATTCACATTGGTTACATTTATATGGCTTTTCCCCAGTGTGCCTACGAATATGTACCTCCAGAGCATGACTTGATACACAAATGTGTTCACACTGGTTACATTTATATTGCTTTTCTGCAGTATGCCTATGAATATGTATCTTCAGAAGACTACTTAATGCACAACTGAATTCACACTGGTTACATTTATATTGTTTTTCTCCAGTGTGCTTACGAATATGTTTCTTCAGCTCATGACTTGATACAAAACTGGATTCACACTGTTTACATTTATATGGCTTTTCTCCACTGTGCCTACGAATATGTATCTTCAGAGATTTACTTGATACACTACTGAATTCACACTGGCTACATTTATATGGCTTTTCCCCAGTGTGCCTAAGAATATGTCAGGGGCGGATCCAGGCGTAAATTTTGGGGGGGGAACTTCCAGGAACGGCCATAGCGAGTGGGGGGGAACTTTAGCTTCAGTCGTTCGAGGGAGAAGAGGAGTAGACAAAGTAGAACTACAAGTGCAAAGCAGTCGCCGATTTCAAACATTGTGTTTCTTCCTTACAACCAGGCGTTACAATGTTGTCTCACGGTCGGCATCGCCACCCCATGCGACTGAATGGCGGCTACGGCCGCGTCCAGTGGCGCGTCTGATTTTGTGCCCGCTACTTGTGTGAACTCCTCTATTTGAAACAAAGTTCAGCTATTAGTGGCGCGACTTGGAAGCAGCACAGAATGTCCTCGTGAAAAGGGCTAAGAGCATGCGGCAACATTACTCCGACAACCGTCACGCGTCATCCATAGACGATGCTCAGTTTATAAGTAGTACATTATTGGCCTCGGAAAATATATTCTCTTGGATTTGGGGGGGGAAATTTCCCCCTTTTCCCCCCCCCTGGATCCGCCACTGGAATATGTTCCTTCAGACCACTACTTAATACAAAACTGGATTCACACTGTTTACATTTATATGGCTTTTCTCCAGTGTGCCTACGTATATGTATCTTCAGCGCATCACTTGATACAGAACTGTATTCACACTGGTAACATTTATATGGTTTCGTAATATTCCCAATAGAATGTCTATGGCTATGTTTTTTTAAGGAACTCCTATATAAGGAAGAGAATTCACAATATTTACATTTAAATGGCTTCTCACCAGTATGCTTATAATTATGATTCCTTAGAGTTGACTTATAGGTACACCTGGGGGGCTATTCTGCACCTCCTTTCCGACTCGGAAAGCGGCCATATTGTCGGAAAGTACCACAATCCGATGTGGGAGGAGCCTCCGTGCGATTCTGTGCACTGTGTGTCGGAAAATGGGCTAACTTCAGACGGCAGATTCTGCCCGACAGATAAATCGTGTCGGAGGCCGAGGGACAGATTCCGTGCGCATGCGCACTGAATCATATAGCTTATTTCAACGCGCATATTTCAAAGGACGTTAATTAAAACAAATGTATTTTTTTATAATAAATGTATATGACCATCAATAATTCACATGGGTAAATTGAGTATTAAAGAAATGAAGATCCTCATTATTTTTTTGCCGCCTAAAGTGTTCGCTTGTTTCGGCTTGTCTCTCTTGAACATCGTTCGCAGGTGAGGTTCTATAGAAAACTTGAGTCCTTGTAACCCAGAGGAAACTTTAAACAGGTATTAATTATGTATAAGTCCTTTACTCCGTTCAAGATACTTGACGTTGGAGGAATTTGCTTTGAACCCGATACAAATTTGCTCACACAGATTTATCTATAAGTGAAGCAGCAGTAATTATAACTTGAAAGTCGAAATAAACAGTACGTGCGCGAACTTTTAGAGCAAATGATCTTCTGCGATGTAATTTAACCTATTTACTACATACTTGTTTATTATGACACAGTATGGCTGCAGCACATCAATAAACTATCACAGCATGCCAGTTGGGAAGCGCTCTAAGTTCGTGCTATTCTATAACATATCATATAAGTAATTAGTTTTCATTTGTCGAAGACGCCTACGGAACTTTTCTGTTTTGGATTTTGAGAAATACGTTCTCATTTAATAATAAGTAAGGGTCATTAGTGTCTATCAAAAATAAGTATTATCAGATGGTTATACTTTCTATTGATATATAAAAAAAAATTCATGGTAACAACTTTTACTAGACCACTTTTTTTTTAATATATGAAAAAACACGACATAGGTTTCGTAGCGTCGCTACATCATCAGGTCTGAATGAATTTTTTACAAATTAAGAAATACCACAATGTGAATCCTGAGATGATTCCGTTTTTTGATATATATTATACTAATTCTACAGGAATTTTAGTACTTATTGTTTCCGATTTAAAATTCATGTTGAGGAAATGATAGCGAGGAATGTTTAGAAAATTTATTCCCGAAGGTGCTCATTCCTGAAAAATCTATTCTATTTTGAGGAAGTGCTGCAATGGATGCAGGGGTGATTTTAAATTTGAGGAGATGGGAAAGGAGAAGACGGCTACAACAATTTCAGGTGCTGCGTATAAACATGCGGCACCTTAGGGATACAAGCGATACCTTTTCTTTGCCAGAGGAAAGATTTATTGGCTTGTACAGGTTGACGACGGATATGGCACGAAGCCTTATAGAAGAGCTTCGGCCACACATGACTGCGACTCAGAGGGTAACTGGTGTGCCCATTGAAGTTAAGGTACAATAACATTTTTTTCTTTATCAATGAATCAATATATACTTAAAAGTTTTTGAATACTGTAATGATTTAAAATTCTTTTTATAGGTACTATGTGCCCTACACTTCTTTGGGCAAGGAAGTTACCAGCGCTCTGCAGGAAGCGACAGGAACGTGTCATTGAGTCAGCCAGCTGTCAGTAGGGCTGTGTCGGAGGTGACAGAAGCATTAAATTCCCCGCAAATTTTGGGGAAGTGGATAAGATTCCCTAGATCTAGGAATGAAAGGCAGGAGATCATACATAAGTAAATAATTTCTGTTGTATAGATTCAAAAATTATTTATTAAAAAAAAACAAATAAAATATATATACAAATGTACAGAAATAATATAAAAAAATAAGAAAATTCTTTCTCTTGTAATAAATAAAAAGGAAATAAAAATTAATTCTGGTTATATTATATGTAGACATACATAAATAATAAAAAATAAGGAAATTCTTCATCTTGTAATAAATAGAAAGAAAATAAAAATTCTATTTATATAATATTTAAACATACATAAAAAATAAAAAAATAAGGAAATTCATCTTGTAATAAATGAAAAGAAAATAAATGATAAATAATTTCTGCTTATATAATATGTAAAAATAGATAAATAGTATTTGAAAAAATTAAAGAAAAGAAAATAACTTTAAAAAAATAAAAAGAACATAAGTCACTTGTTCTGCTGCTGCAGCTGGATAAGCCTGAAAAGAGAAGATACCATTATTACTATAATGTTTCATTACTTTCAGAAATTTCGAAGCTACAGGTATACCGGGAGTGTTGGGGTTTGTGGATGGCACACACATAGCCATCAAGGCTCCAAATAAAGAGGAGCATCAATTCTACAATAGGAAGAGCTACCATTCCATGAATACTCAAATTGTAAGTTTTCCTTGAGTCCATCCACTCCCCAAATATATCATAAGAATTCTTATTATTCCTTCTTTTCAGATTTCTGACTGTAATCTTAAAATATTGAATGTGCTTGCAAAATATTCCGGGGCCACGCACGATTCGTTTGTGTGGGCCAACTGTTCAATTCGCCGGAGGGTTCTACAAGTATGGGAAGGAGGCGAAAGGTGTTGGCTGCTAGGTAAGCTGATGTTTTTCCTTTGAAATGTACCATCCAAGTAATGCTCAGAAACCCATGAATGCATAACTCACAGCGGCTAAAAATAAAATTCCTATAGGTGATTCTGGTTACCCACATGAACCCTGGCTGCAAACACCGATATTAAATGCCAACGAGGGAACACCGGAGGCACATTACACGTATCTTCATGTGAAAGGAAGATCAGCAGTGGAACGCTGTATTGGCCTTTTAAAAAGCAGGTTCCGCTGTCTTCTAGCAGCAAGGAAACTAGAATACCAGCCTAAGAAAGTAGGATTAATCGTAAATGCATGTTGTGTGCTCCACAACATGTGCATTCAGGAGGGGTTAAATTATGAAGAAGAGGAGGTGTATGATGACCCCAGAATGCCGGATGATGGTGAACCTGAGCGAGTAATCGCAAGGGTCAATCTTCAGGAGGCAAGGACCACCCTTCAGGAGGCACGGGTAGTTCAAGAAGGAATAATCAGACGCCTTCAACATTAGGTCAGTTTTAATTCTATAAAAGTATTGTTACTCTGCTAAACTCTGCTTTACTCACACATCCAACTTTTTATTTGCAGCTGACAGCTGCTTTTCGACCTCTCCTGACAGTCTTACTTTCTCCTCTGTCAGTGCCACCAGCCTCTCCATCATCTGCAGCACCCTCATGTTGATATCCATGGCTTGATCCTCTCGCTCTTCTATATCTGAAGTTATTAAACAGAAATTTTTCACTGAGATATTTTGTTTTAATTATCATCATCTTGGAAATACTATAATCTTGGAAGGCTGAACTATGCAACTGCAGTAACTAAAGAATAAAAGATCACTTACCAATCCTCCTCCTCCTCTTTGCAGAGGGTGGTGTTACATTTGTTTGTGGGGTATCAGGGATGGCCATGAAGTGTTCCCTCTCCTCTTCCGTGAGAGGGAACTCTAGAACCCCCTCTGGCGTTACAGTTATTATCTGTAAATCAATCTTTCCTTAAGATCATGCTACTTTAACTTGAATACTGAATGAGCTGACCAACTTTCACTGCAATAATGAACTAATCAACACCTTACCTCGTCGGGATCCGGAATGCCAGCAACACCACTGACTGCCGTCTCTCCTATGAAAGATAACAATCTTTCCTCGATCGCAGTCAGTGGTGTTCCCTTGCTTGGCCCCCCGCCGGTCCCGGCCGCGTGCCTCCGCAACTTCGCTGCCTTACTTTTGACATCAACCTGCCAATCTTGCCAGCACTACCAAAAAATTCACATCATTTTGTACAAGGATTGGGATTGTCAGATAGATGTTGTTGAGGTCATGCACTCAATGGGAGACATTATTGAGCAACTTCATGTAAAGTAATAAAAGAAACACAAGTCATTCGCAACAATAATTCTACAACTTTACCCTTGACCACTTCTCGGGTGTCTTTGTGGATCCGGTGGCACAGGAATTCAGCAACCCCGCCAGTTCCACCCATTTAGAACACCTTTCCTGCCCTGCCTGTGCTCCTTTTATTTTGTTTCTGGCAAAGCAAGGATTTGCCTCCATGAAACACAACATGGTTTCCCGCTGCTGCGGGGATACTTTCTTTGGTACAGCTTAAATATGTCAATCATTACATCATATCAAAATCATTTAAAGCAACTGTCATTAAACGTCTTATCAACCATCACCTAAAAAGACGTGTTTGGCGAGTAATGTTACAGAATTTATCAGTCAAAATTTAAATGCTATGCTACAAATGTGTAACTCATTTCCCCTCTATTATTTGCACAGGTAGTACCAATCCTTTCGTTCGCTATAATTACGTACAGCACATTAGACATAAATCAGCTAAAAATGAACGATTACAATTACAGTAATTTAATTCCTCAATTCCATTGTCATCGCTGCCTCAGCATGGAAACTACACAATTCTACTATGAGCCTTTTATAACTACTTACTTCTGACTTCCATGTTTTGGTTTCTGCTGGCGGGAAATGTTACACGTAGAGTTTCAGCCTTCATGTGTTTATTTGCTTGCCCTCCGTTGGCTGAGATGAAGCACGTGACCGTACCCTTCGGAAGTGATCGGGATTCTCCTCCTAATATGGGTAGGACCGTGCCTCACGTTGAAAAAGTCAACTTTCCGATCCAACATGCG
Source organism: Sympetrum striolatum (assembly GCA_947579665.1). Taxonomy (NCBI): domain Eukaryota; kingdom Metazoa; phylum Arthropoda; class Insecta; order Odonata; family Libellulidae; genus Sympetrum; species Sympetrum striolatum. The sequence goes on along the minus strand of OX388348.1, from coordinate 77,802,691 downwards.
CACAGAATCGCACAGAAAGGCTCCGTCGGAAAGTTAGCTCGGATTTTTCTGCCGTCGGATCCGAAAAATCTGTTTCCGACGTGCTAGATTCCGACGAGTGACAGAATAGCCCCCCTGTATTCACAAAGATTACATTTTAATGGCTTATTTTCTTCGTGGATCTTTAAATGTCGCACCAGATAACCTTTATTCTTGAAAGACTTCTGGCAGAGTGCACACTTGAAAGTTTCCTCTTCAATACCTTTATCTTCTTTATGTGAATGCACTCTGCAAATGTGCTCTTTCAACCCAAGTTTTTTCCTAGTCATCTCTCCACAGTCATTGCATTCCTCCTCACTCACTTCTTCATCTAACGGTTCTGCTTTAACAACTACTCCAGATTCGCTTCCTTCATCCTTTGTCACCTTTATGTCTTCAAAATCTGCATTTTCATTCCTCTGAAGAATCTTGAAATTTCTCAATTGATTTAAACCAGTCCTATCAAAGGAACTCTCCTCTTCTGCTTGACAAATATTCCCTACAATAAATATGTAAATACGTCAATGAGTAATAGCATGGAAAATAATCATTAATACAATTTTCATAATTTGTCTGCACTCAAATACAAGCAGTTATATATAAGGTTCAGAAGGAAGGTGTGATGGATAAAGTTATATTTTATGAATAGCAATTTTTATATTTTATAAGTATGTATATATAATGCCATTTAAGGAAATGTCATGTAATTCAAATGTCAGCAACCCAGGGCCGTATTTATAGTCGTTTCCTACACCTATACCTAACGAGCCCCTAATGAGTAAGCTGCCAGACAAGCGGTACCTATTGGTATTTATAAACGACTCCCAGCAGTCCTGTGACGAGGAGACGGACTCGTGATAAATTTGGCAACAGCGTTCCCAAAAAACTGTTTCGCAATTCAGTTTCTTTTTATATTCCTTTCTGCTTATTTATTTTGCTTCACATTAAATCTTTTATTCATTGCAAAGTTTGAATAGGTATTGTAGATTCTAATAACATTTAAGCTCTGCATGGCAATAAAAATCTGTTTCATGTCTGTCCTCATCCATTCTCAGCTCTACCTGTATTTTTTTTCATGTTTAAACCAAGGTTCCATTAAGCTCAATGTTCCTGTTAATGACATTTACAACAGTCCAAGGAAGGAAATGTATATAAATAAAAAATAACTTCAATTTACAACAAAACTATTAAATTTATTATAAAGTATCAACAATTTATTAAGGAAGCCGTCACTTGTTTTAAACTGCATTACTAAAATCAAGATAGAAAGAGGTTAACGTTTGTGAGGTTGTAGTTACTCTGTATCTGGAGTGACATTTCCAACTGTTCATGAATGTTTAATTTGCGTCCTTGAGGTAATTTTTCTAAAAGGTTAGGGAAGAGGTGATTATAATTTAGAAGGCTTTTGAAGAAGAAGGAAATTTTGTGAAATTTTAAACCTTCCACGAACCGAGTTCTCATGTCATAACTTTGAATTTAAAAATTACTGACACCGATGTATCAGGTAGCATAATGCAACGTAGTGTTAACTTTAAGTCAATTAATTAAAAAATGAAGAATAAATATTGCCTTGGTAGCAATAGATAAATGAAGCAGCTGCTCCATCCATCTAATGCTTAACAAGTGTGCCACCTTATTTTTCTGTACTCGGAAAGAACTGAAAAATATTCGGTAACTCAATAACTACTCTGAACAGCAATCAGCTCGGGATATCGAACATCGGAAAATCAATCAGAGAATGAGTTTCAACCATAAATATAATAAGTAATAATATTAAGAGGTCAAACAATATCATACAACAAAATAACACTTTAAATTGAACTGCTCATTTACAATTAGTACAAAATCACCCAATACGAACGTCGATTCGGGAAGACTCCGAATTCACAAGACGTCGAAACATTCTCTCCTCACAACAACCTTCTTCAAGAAGTCTCTTAGCAAAAGTGTCTTAGAACAATCCCAACTTCTCACACCAGAACCAATCTAGACTCGCCCTTGAGTTCACGGTCACACAGTGAACGGGACAGGAGCGCTGGCTGGCACGCCTTTCACACGTAACCGCGGAATAATCTCCGTTCGAACTTTTGACTCTTGGCAAAGATTTTGTATTCTTCCACCATTTGGCATAAAAAGCGAACAGGAGTCGAAGGCGCCACCCTTCGCCACCCTAAGTCACCATAAGTCAGATTCACTCTGGTCACTCCGGTCACGCCGTCACGTCGGCACGAAATTATCGACGAAATTGCCACACAAGTTTCGGTATCTACAGTGAAACCTACCTCAACGGCCACCTCCCTTAAGCGGTCACCTCCTCAAGCGGCCATTATTTTGGGAACAGAATGAATATCTCGTATATACAATGTAAATTTCCCCTCCTTTCAGCGGTCACCTCCTTAAGCGGCCAGCGGTCACTCTATGTTAGGCCTGCAGCCACTATTTCCGCGACCAGAAACTCTTCTTGCTTTTGAAGATATCCGATTTTTCTTTAAACAAACTCATTTACTAAGACGCCACTATGTCATATTATAGTTCTTGGTGTTAGAAATCATAGAAATCTTCATCAGCAATTTAGTCTATCATGAGGCTCTCTTGAGTTGGATGATGCTGTCGCAAAGAAGCCATGCCAGACACCATTAATGTTGTGACGACCCACTGATGACAACAATTAATAAACCAAGAGTAAAATAGAGAAGATTTATTTCCATGACAGTTCACCGTCCCATGCACAGAGTCGGAGAGCAAGTGAGTACCTCTGTCATGGATGAGGAAGAAGGATGCGACCCCGGGTCTTTCGACCAAAGAAATCATTCTGAAAAATGCCCCTCATGTGCAGAAGCACACCATGCTTTTATTTTCTGTCAGTGTTTTCCAATCCACTTTACCTCCAAAATATAGGCATGTTTGGGATGAGCGGTAAGGTGATGATATGAGCATACATATTTTTTTTGTACTGCAGGTAGCTTTTTTTGCCCCTGAGCAGAACTATAGAACTGCAGATCGTCTCCACTTGAATGACATAAATAGGGAAGAAACTGAGTGATTAATTCGGAGACTCTCAGTTTCTTACTTCATACTGTCATACTGAGTTCAACCAAAGTGTTTCGGTAATATACAGCAGTAGTCAGTGAAATCGGTAAAATGAGCGGAGGTAAGAACAAACTCGTCCTGACTCTGGAAGAGAGAAGGAAAGTTATTTTGTAGAGTAAGAATGGAACTTCGGCAAGAAAATTGGCTATTAATTTAAATTGTGGAAGGACATAAATAAATTACATTTTGAAAAACAAAAGCTCCATTTTGAAGGACTGGGAGGACAATAAGAATCGCGGAACGAAAAGGAAGAGATCGAAGAGTGCCGAGAAAGTGAATGAGGTTGTGTACAAGTGGTTTACGAGTGATGATCCAAGAGAAAGCTCATGAAATAGCGGAGGAATTGGAGGTGAATAATTTTGTTGCCAGCAAAGTTTTGTTAGAGTGTTTCAGAAATATATTTTACCACACATAACGCCACAATATAACATACTGTGCAGTGTGTGGAGAAGGGGGAGATGTAAATCTGAAGGATGTTGACGATTGGAAGATAAGATTACCATCCCTTTTAGATGGTTATGCTCCTCGTGACATATTTAATGTTGGTGAGAGTGGCCTTTTTTATCGGTCAATACCTAAAAAATCCCTTACCCTCAGCAATGAGATCTGCAAAGGAGGAAAGATGTCTAGAGAAAGATTAACAGTGCTGCTGTGCTGTGATGCGGTGGGAGAGAGAGAGAAACTCTTGATAATAGGGAAATCTCTGAGACCTCGTTTGATAATAATATCCCCTGCCTGTGAACGACTTACAAATTAATTTACATGACATTTAAGTTCAAGAAACAGGATTGTAAATGGATCGGCCATACACGGGGAAATATTTCCTAAAAGGCGGATCCGCAATATTTTGGTCTTTCCTTCGCGTAATTGCAGACATTTTTTCTTTTGCAGAATTAAATCAGAAATAATGGTCGTACAAAATTGAGATCAGTACCAAAGGAAAAGAAATTGAATAGAGACTCTTATTTTGGTCATAGTATATTGTATTCGTGTTGAAATTACGAGAACTAGGGCAAAATGAACGAAAATTTACTACAAAGGTGATTGTTGAATCCGAGCTTATGTGTTTTCTCATTACAAAAATTATAAAAAGATGGCAATTTACTGAGATGCCAACATTTGCAAACTGATTCATATATAATAGGGATGAAATTATGGCGATTTTACGGAGTTTTTTGGAAATAAATCTACAAAATTAAAACAGCGACAATGAATTGTATTAAAAATTAATGAAACTGCAATCCATAATTGTCTTTTTTATTGTTACTAACATTAAAATTTTATATTTCCTAGGTATCTAAGGAAATTAAGGATAACAACACAACCTAATGACGTATTTGTACACGCTGACACAGCTGACGTAATAGAAAAATAATAAAAAAATATATAAGCAATGATTATATAGGTATACTCTTTGACAAAAGAACCTCAGTACAGTTCAGACTTAAAAATTCAATGAATTATGGTCAAATTAATTTCTAATTAATCTATAGATTTGGGGATTCAATGGCTCCGGGCCGGACCGCTCAACGCTTAAGAAAAATGGACCGCAATCCAAAGGGAGCTAGTGAATTGCTTCAGTTAGTTCTATAGTCAGTAATAGTTTCTTCAGATTCCATATCTAGAAGCCTAGTAAATTGACGTGATATAAGACACTCGATAGTCCATTGCCGTTTACCCAATTGCTTTCCTCACTTTATCTCGACATTTAGTTTAAAAAGGGGTCGCCATTGTGTTTCTTTTAATAAGCAAATACACATGTTTGAGCACAAAAATTTCAAAAAATTAAGAGATATAGAGCTATACTGCATCGTCGATTATTTCCAACAGTTTCTCTCGCAAGTCTCTATAAATCAACAAACTTGAATGTTTCTCCAAAAAACCCAAAAGACTAATTTTCTGTGAAAATTTCTCAAGTTTGACCCTCTCTATCTTTTTGATGCCTCACAATATTAAAAAACACAAACGGAATCATAAAATTCCCTCTTTATGCAATAACAATGTGAAGTTTCAAGTCCCGTACTCGAAAAAACTATTTTTGACCTGATGTGTAATGTATATTGAGGATGAAGTTTTCTCCACTGTGTCTTGCTAAGAATTTTATCAAAGTCTACGTTGATGTAATTGAGGATGAGACATAGATTGAATAATGCAATAAATATTGTTTACTACATGTTTGTTTGCCAAAGTTAAAGAAGGTTTTTGAAATGACGACCTTCACACACAATGCAAATTTTTCATCTTGTAAATACATTTTTCTTCTTTCTTGAGTCAAGCGCACGCTATCTTGTTTTTTTAATGGTATTTTCTGCTTCCTTCAATTTGCCTTGCAATTCTTTTAATTGTTTTTATTTCTTTGGAGTAAACTAACTCTTCAAAGTAACCCCACAGGAAGAAGTGTATGTGGTTTAAGTCGGAGGACCTTGGCGGTCACTGGATTTGGCTTGTAAATGATCCATCTGCCTGTAAATCTTTCGTTAAGTTCACTCTTGATTAAGAAAATTCGAGCGAATTAGGAGAAATCCAGATCGATGTGTAGCCAAAAGTCTGTGAAGAAAGCCAATATCATGTAAAGAGACAATTTTTTAGACAAATCCGGAGAAATATGCTGTCAAGAATCCATGGAAAGAGATAAAGTTACCATAAAAATCACGAACCTAGACCACAATTGCATAAACTGGAGTGTGGAAAAAATTCAGAACGATATCAATACTTAAACCATACAAAAAGCCAGTGTCCTAATAAATATAAAAAACCTGGATCACAATTGAGTGCACAGCAGCATAGTTAGAATAGTAATAGTATGTTCACAATTAATAAAGTCTGACTGGGAAGATTAAAAATTTAGTTCTTCAATTTTTCATTTAATACATCTTGAGGTTAACTAACAAATAAAGTAAATCATGTTAACATTATGACTTTAAAAAGAAAATATATAGTTTTAATTAAAAATTTTACAATTTGGACATCTACAAGTTCATTTTAATTAAATCTTCTTCAATTCATAATCTACTTCATAGTTAATGAATTTCTCTCAATAAAAAGTCATAACTGTTTGTGGCAAACCACATTAATTGTAGCTAATTCAATCATTTCAGTGATATAATATATATTTCAGCCAACTTCAAGATAGTACAAATAGGAACATAAATATAAGTTCAGTTTTTATTTACACAAGGTATTTAAATATTGTATGAAATTTTCACAATATATTTATTATAATTTTCTGTTCATCATCAACAAGTTCAAAATAAGCTTGTTCTGGCGCCTGTCAAATTCAAATAGTTCCTTTTCTTGATGACTGGGTGATGAGAGCAGCATAATGCAGGAAGACAGCAGAGCAATAGATGTAGAAATGCTGAAACTCAGTTCATATTCAGTCAATCATATATTGAAAAATTGAAGAACAAAATTTTCAATCTTCTCAGTCAGACTTTATTAATTGTGAATATACTATTATTATTACGACTTATAATTTAATGGATCCCATCTATGTTTGTGTTTTGAATAAGAGTAAACGGTTCCTCCTTTTATACCTGTTTTCATATATTTATTATACAGACACCAAAAGAGATGAAAAGATACAACTATAACTCCATTCACCAAGGAATCACAGATTGTTGATAAGAAAACCATTTTTTAATAGAGATTTGAAAACATTCAGGGAATCAATCTTATTTTAACATCCCAGCCAAAGGGTTCAATAAGCAAAATACAAAGTTTTTAATACATAAATATATATACATATATATATATATATATATATATATGTTCCTTATATTTTTTCTCTTACAATGTAAACTAGGTTTAATAGAAAAGAAAAAACGATGGAAACAAAAAAATCCTCCTTTACTTCTTTGAGGAATAAGGGGACCTGTAAACTAAGTTACTCTATATTCTTTTTATGCAAACAAATTACATCTTTGGCAATATTATTGCATGATAAAATCCAAATCAATGAAATTCTGAGAAGGATTTTTAATTTTTATATTGTAAAAAATGATTAAAACACTTTATACCTTAATTTCAATTAAGACTTTAAAAGTGAGTTTCCCCCCTGAAATGATTGCATTTATGTTGATCCTAACTAGCAGTTAACTCAAGAAATGTCAAAAAAAAAATTGGTGAAATTTCTGGTTTTTGGCCAATATAGGATAAATACTGAGCAGAACAAGTAAAATTTTTATCAATTTTAAGTTATTGATGTGATCGATGCAAATTTTTTAAATATTAAATTTTTTCATAGTAGTTAACCCAAAAAATACAAAAAACTAAAAAGAATCGGTGAAATTTCAGGTTTTTGGCCATATATTGCTAACAGTTGAGCAAAACTAGTCTATTTTGGAATCGTCCTTAAAATATTCGACGAGATATGTCCAAATTCATTAGAAATATTTCATTTTTCGAAACGGTTAACTCAAAAAAGTTCAAAAACAAAAGGAAATTGGTGAAATTTCAGGTTCTTTTGCCATATTATGCTTAAAATTGAGCAAAACTAGTAAATATTTCCCTCATATAAAGTTTCTGAATAGATCAGACCTAAATCATCACAAATATTTCATTATTCTCAGCAGTTAACCCAAAAAACTTCGAAAACTTGAAAATATCTGTGAAAGTTCAGGTTTTTGGCCAAATGTTGCTAAAATTTGAGCATAACTACTCAAGGTTTGAGTTATTTCAAAGTTTTGGACAAGATCTTTCAAAAATATATTAGAAATAGCGAGGAAGTTATGAGGTGTCGGCTACACTAAATTGATTTTGATTACCAAGTCATTTGCTATGACTATATTCTGGCATTGATGATAGAAAACAGAGTTAATATCTTCAGATAAAACTAATTATCAAAAGAAAATACCATAAACCACAAAAGAACGAAAACGAAAACTTCTTTGACATCAATCGATGTCTTTCAATCATAAAAATCAATTACTTTCGTTATGCAGTTTTAAAAATGTAGCATTAATGAATATTTATTTATTTATTTATTTTTTTTTTATTTTATTTACAAATTGTACGGGCAGTCAACCCTTTTACATAAAGATTTGGTACATTGAAGAGCACATTAATACAGTAAAAACGACAAAAATGAAAACATTAAATAGATAATACAAAAACAAGAAATTTAAATATAAAGACATAAGTCCTTTTTCGTAAAAAATATAAAGACATTAAATATATAAATCATAAAAATAAAAAAATAAAAACAAGAAATTTAAATATAAAAACATAAGTCCTTTCACATAAGTATAGACAGAAGTCCATATACATAGAAATAAAAACATCAGCAATTAATCATCTGGAACACATCTTGATTAGAGTTTGCTAAGCGCATCATATGATGTATAGGATTATGGTACATGTAATTTGTTCTTGCATATGGTATACTGAATGGGTTTGGTCTACGTTGGTTATATTCAGGGTTATGGAATGTAATCATGCTGCGTAAGAAATGAGAGTCAATTCTATTGTTGATTAGTTTCTTAAGAAATTTTAAGTTTAAAATCTGCCTTCTCTCTTCTAAGTGGGTTATGTTGTATGTAATTCTAATGTAATCATAGGGTATATCTAAATATGAATAACCTAACTTGAATCCTATTATTCTTATTACTTTATTCTGTAATTTCTCCAGTCTATTTATGTACACAGCATAATATGGAGACCATACTGTTACACAATATTCCAAGATGGGACGAATCAATGTTTTATATAGTATGGCAATTATTTTAGGATCGGAGAAATCTTTGGATACCCTGTTTATGAACCCAATCAGTTGAGATGCTTTATTGCAGATGTTTTCAATATGTGCACGAAAAGTCAGATCAAAGGTCATAGCATAGAGTAACTTTACTAGAGGGCTCGCGTCAATGCATCGAGGTGTTATGCTTTTTTGACGTAGTTCAGAAGCAGCCGTCAGTTAGCGCAGCTCCTCCTGCTTCCATCCGACGCGGGCATTTAAATCAGATCCATGCGCTGCAATCCGGGCTTTTTAAGACAACTTAATGGGGATTCAAGGGTCTATGTTTACATAAGAGCCCTAAAAGCCGCCTTTCGGTGTGTGGCAAGAAATCTCCTTCCCTTATCGGTTACTTTTGCGTGTCGTTTGCGGATGGAATTAATTCTTGAATTGATTCGTTCTAGAATCTAATTTCCTGATCTTCCTCGCCGTATAGATAATAACAATAACAAGGGAGTCTCATTATAACCCCTACGTTTTCTGAAAACGTACTTTATGAGAACGTAAATAGTAAATGAATCCTTCGTATTATTAAATTCTATCGTATTCGGCCGAACTTCGTGGAAGGACATTCTGAAGTTATAAAGTAAAACACCGTAAACTTCCACACTATAGGATTTTATTTCCGACCGGTTTCGGCTTCACCTGATGATGGCCTTTTCGCCGAAATCGGTCAGAAATAAAATCCTATAGTGTGGAAGTTTACGGTGTTTTACTTTATAACTTCATCGTATTATTATTATACGGTGTCGTCATGGCGTCGTATCTTCGAAAGTGTTTTTGATGACGTATCTTAACATATTTTTGGCCGAAGTTGCGAAAACGCGACATTGTTGTTTTAAATATGTAAATAAATAATAAATGAGTAATCGCTGAGGAATATTGTTTTTCTAAAGAATTATTTAAATATGTCTGTTTTCTGTCATCTATATCTCTAATTAAAATAATATCCTTTAAATGTCTTACATTCTTTATTCTGGAATAAAAAGGTGTATTTCTCATTTAATTTGAAGGCTGAAATCAACGTTTTCGCAACTTTGGTTGGACAGGGTCCGCAAATGCAGAATTCGGAGCGCATGCTATAAAAGTAACTTAGCTCAGAAAACTATATGCGCAGTATAAAAATGACCCCTATACAATGTGATGAATTGTAATAAGGCTGTATTCTAAATACGAAGGTTTTTACTGCATTGATAATGTGATAAGGGGGATTTTTGGGAATTAGGAACGGAGGTCTTTCGATTGATTACGTATTGCCAATGCTACTCCTAACTTCTTTTGGTCGGAGTGCTTCCCTCTTTGTTTCCTCCACTATTTATTTTTCTTGTCGCAACCACCATTAGCGTTGGTGAGCCGTGGTCAATCGTACGACAAAATTATGTACATCGTTTTGTTATCTAGAAGATAACAATTGCCTTACAATGGCGACTCGACCGCTCAGCATCCACTCTCATCAACATTTCACGCTCAAAAGTCTCTGAGACAAAATGACTCATTTGGTTTGGTTCCAATAGGATCAGTTTCATTCAAGATTAGATTAGTGAGAATAAGACCTGCACGTTTGAGCTATGGATCAACCATGGCTGAAGACAAATGAAAACAAGGCAAAAGCAATAGTCACAAAAACTGGTTTGATAAGAAAATAATTAACAGATACATACTGGAGTACGATTCCTTCACTATCACTTGGAAAAAGAAAGAACTGACGAAGAAAATATTGACGAAAATGCTATTGTGGGAAAAACTTCAACGATGACATTGCTGGGACTTCCTTGATCAATCGCAGTTCTGGTGTAATGTTTTCGTCCGCTGGCGAAACTGAACATAGGCTACAGTATCTCTGATGCCTACACATCTCCGTTCACGAAAATCACAAATTACATTACAAAACACACCCAAAGAACATCGGGGTTTTTCTCCGCAGTCTTTAATCTGGGGTTACTTCTGAATGCTCTGGGGAAGGGAAAATATGCTAATCCATCAATGCATTTATCCCCGGAAACTTTACATTCCACATTACAGGTAAACATATGCCAAAATATCCCGATTATCGATATGCAAAATCTCGAAAAGTACGTCAGGTAAATTTCCAGAAATCCGCGCAATAACTTATTATGAAAAAATCGTTAGTTTGACGTCTTATAGAATAGAAGTAGCGGTACTTAGGATTTGGTAGTTGGAGCCCATACAGCAAAGGTTAACTAAATGATACTTGAGGATTTGATTAAGAATTTGCAGCCGATATGCAGCTGCAAACCTTAAAATGTAATAGATGCTAGAATCTCGACGTTATGTATACATATTTCAATAAATGCCACTTAAAAATGTAAAGAATGCTTGGAAAGTAAGAAGATGAAATTTTATTTAAAAAATATAAGTCATCTGTAACTCTCGTGATCTGTGATGTAAGCACGTGTATGGCGTATTTACCTAAATGCGCTTTTAAGTTGATAATTTTCCATAAAAAAATCATTGTTTAACTGTCAGGTACGCCTGTCAGTTTAACGGTCAGCCACTAGAGATATCACCAGAGGTAAAGAAGGGTTGTTGTATGCGCAGCAATAGAAGTAAAACAGGGAAAGGGAAGCGTAAAAGGAGCCGCACAATATGTACCAAGTGCGAGAAGGCCCTTTATAGTGTATGCATAATTTTTAACAAATTAAACGTAACTTTTGAAAGAAAAACGCCAGAAGTATGAAACTTTGTGTTTAGGTTAACCAATAATTGCAATAACTAAAATTGGAAAAAATATCGAAGGCTAAAAATGATTTAATAAAATTTTCGTAATCGAAATGTAAAAGTTTATTTTTTAAATATACTTTTTTTAATTTAAAAATATATTCCTGAACTATAATTTTGTATCATTAGAAAAGTTACATTTTATTTCGAATTTATAAGTTTAGTAAGAATAAATAAAAATATCGGCAGCATGGTATAAGAATTAGCTATTACATATATACTATTATTATATAAATTTTCATCAAAGATTCCTTGGCATTCTTCGCAAACACCATGTAATCGAGGTATTTTCAAGACCTTAAATCCCAAATGTATCTCTGACAATGAGTGGCCGGGTATGTAAATGCTGAGAGTAAGAAAATTATTTAGCTCTCCAGTTTCTTAAATAACTCGAAAGCTATTAATGATGGTCTAATTAAAGTACATGTATATTCAAGACAACATCGCAATGTCAATATGTACTTCTCTTTTATTGTCTATATTATAATTTAACTTTACAGGAACTGACCCACAAATGAAGAATTATATGTTTATTTACCCAGGGAATATGTTTTACGATGTATCGGAAATTTTACTTTATATTATAATTTTATCAAATAATTTTAATACATTTACAAAGGTATTTGTTTGTTTAGTATAGCCCTTGATCTATTTACTGGCGGAACTTCGAACCGAGGAGACACTCATCTGAATTGAGCAACGAAGAGCCAGAGGATGAATTTAAGAGGATTTTAATCGTTATCTTTGTTTTTTTCTGAGGAAAAGAGCTGACCACTTGTTTAGACCAAAGATGCAAGGGAAACTCAAGAGTGTTTACGCCCAGCATAAACGAGTAGGGTGAGGCATAAGAGAGCATTGGGACTGTTTACATTTCAGATGCACAGGAGAGAGATTCATGATGAGATGGGCCTCATTTCGAAAGTGATAATGAATGTATACCACATGTCAAGTGTGATTCATAGCTTTTACCTTGGTTAGAGGGTCATCCTAGGAGCCTGAGAAAAATATCTTCCCATTCTTAGCGAAGAAAGTGATAATATGCTGATTTGAAACAAAGTGTCTCTCAAAATCAGTGGTCCTAAAAAGGGACCGCTCGGCCGTTCGCGAAAACATAAGTTGGTTCTAAGGCGAGAACATAAAGTCGTTTCTAGTACCTGGTGTTCATGATAAGAGGCATTCCTCTGAACTGGATATTGCCAGTAGGCTATTATATTTCGGAGCATGGTCGCAACAGCGGGCAAATACGAAGCATTCTTTTCCTTTTAATTGAAAAGCTAGTTTCCATTGGGTTACGACCTTGGTGTATTGTATCTGATCAAGCCAGCTCCAACTGCTCCAAGACAATTAAAGAGATGGGAGTTTCAATAGAGAAACCTTTCTTTAAAATAAATGGCAGTAAAATCTTCTGTATATATGACGTACCGCATCTCGTGAAATCCTTAAGAAATAATTTTATCTACAATAACTTCAGACTGGACGGTAAACCCCTCTCATTCGAAATCTTCGCCATTTGTACGAGAGACTTCACGAGTAAGAAAACTAGAGTCTTTTGAAAACTCACTCCGGCCCATATTTGATGATACCCATATACCCGATGAGTTTGCTCATTTTGGTTTAGGATTGGCTTGAAGTTGAGGAATTTTGCGAAAAATCGAAGATCGGCATTTTTCGTGAAATTTGGTCAACTTTGACCCCCTGCAGAATTGTAATGCGTGGGAACCACCAATAATTTTCGCAGCTATATGCAGAATTTATTCAAGCATGACTATGCGAGGTTTCAAAGTCCGCATTAAAAAAAAACCACTTTCTTATTTTTGGGCCAGCTTTTTTCGATTCCAGCCCACTGTGCGATGAGACGTACTTGTTTTTAACGATGCCTTTTCGTGGCTCAAACGTTTTTCACTAGAATTGACGATTGTTGCTAATATAGATAAAGAAATGCCATACTTCCGAGAAATTTCTGTTTTTGTCTACCAGCGATCACGTACTTCCTTGATAATTGACCTTTTGGTGACCAAACTCAGGGACTTCCTCTTTTTCTTGGTCAGCGATGTTTTATCCATTATTTCACTGATAGGCACACGGGATATCATAAGACAGGCCAGTGTGTCAGAGAGTGATTCTGACTGAATACGCGCAATTTTTCCTCGCTTGGAGACCAATATTTTTCAGCGTGTCCACGCTCGCTAGGGGAAAAACATCATTGGAGGTGGCGCAAATATGTGCAGAGGTGGCGTGCATTAAATTTTAAAATGTTGTTAAGGTGTTTTGGTACCTTTTACGAAATGTATTGACTTTTAAATACTCGCTCTTACATTTGCATATGCCAAATGTTTACACATCGAATTAGGCATCGACGACAAAACACGGAAGTAAATATATATAGAATGACGATACCAGCGATAGCATTGCGATCCGTAAGAATGCATGGATGATCATCCACAGGAATTTTACCACAGTGTAAGCACGTCAAAAAACACCACACTTATATTCGATTTTTCCACATTTTCCCATCTAAAATACATGTACTGAGGATCCTCCCAACATAGACGATCTGGGTTCAGCTGCTCCTGTTTACGGCGATCATCATCCCGTTGTATTGAGCTCAGTGCGACAAAACCATTTCAAATACTTCGTAAAACCGGGGTTCATTCACTCTTAGGGACCGGCTTCTCACTTCGTAAAACATGAAATCGAGGTTTAACGTAAAACTGAGGTCTTTTTACAAGTACAAAGATGGGGACCGGAGGAATGGTTCGTAAAACTGTGTCATTTCCTAAAATTCAGGTTCGTAAAAACGGGGTTCTACTGTACTACCCTGTTATTCAGTTTTTATGGATTCATTATCGATCTTCCAGAACATATACTCTGTACTCGAAATAAAATGAATATTCATCATTATCATCGTAAATAATTAAAGAAGATTTTTCAACCATACATGATAAATCGGTGAACAGTTATTAAAAGTCAATTAAAGAAATGTTAGTAGCAAGCAGTTGCAAGAATATAGGGCAGTGGTCGGCAAACTTATTAATCAATAGAGCCAAATATCAACAATAAAACGGTTAAAATTTATTTTGAAAGCCAGTTGTTTTTAACTTAAACTATGTAGTTAAGTATATTATTAAAATACAAATAAGAAAACCAGTAATCACGAAAAGCCACACTCATGGGGCTAAAGAGCCGCATGAGGTTCGCGAGCCGTGGTTCGTGGTCCACTTGTATAGGGGATCCGCGGAAGCAACGAAGCGAATGAATCGGAGAACGGCTAACTTGAGCAGGAGCCGTTCTTGTGCTTTGGGCAGTGTTCTTATCGTTTTAATCTAATCACAGCTGCGAGAGATAAGCTCCGGCTTGGCGGCCGGGCGAAGAAGAACTACGCTGAGGGCATCTATCGAGGAGGAAAAGAATGAAAAAACTCATATCATTTAGTCCCATAAGGTTAGCCCTCTAGTATAGTTACTCTATGGTCATAGTGACACCAAGATCTTTAACAATTGATATTCTTTGAATAGACTTGTTGTTAATATCATAGGGGTAAAAAATTGTTTTTTTATTTTTATAAAACGAGACTATACTACACTTGTCAAAGTTCAGATGCATATTGTTTATATCACACCATTTTATTAAATTTCTAACTCCTTGTTGGAGTTTAGCACAATCTTCTTCAGTGTTAATAGTAACGTAAAATTTTAAGTCATCAGCAAATAGCAACTTATGAATGTTATAACCGAGGTCTATGTCATTAATAAACAGTAAAAACATAAAGGGACCCAAGAGAGATCCCTGTGGAACTCCAGATGTAATATTAATCCTTGAAGAAAGCACACCATTAATTTTCACACTTTGGACCCGATTGGTTAAATAGCTTTCAAACCAGTTAAGTAATGTGTCACTTATACCATATGCTTTTAACTTGGCAAGTAGATGAGGATGGCTGACCTTATCAAAGGCTTTACTGAAATCTGTGTAAACCGTATCTACTTGGATGCCTGAGTGGACAGAAGAAAGTACATAAGTTTGGAATGTAAGTAGATTAGTTGCTGTGGATCTACCTTCCAAAAATCCATGTTGGTCTGGGCTAATGGTGGGTCTCAGACTAGGAATAATAATATCAAGGATACTACTTTCAAACAGTTTAGCAATAGTTGATTGGATTGTGACAGGTCTGTACTCTTTCACATTGCTTTGATTTCCACTCTTAAATATAGGAGTTATGAACGAGTATTTTAAGGATTTAGGATAGATACCATTTGAAAGAGAAGAGTTGAAAATAAAAGTAAGGGGAGCAGCAATAATTGAAGCCAAGGATTTTAAAATTAATGGAGAAATCAAATCAGGACCAGGACCCTTACTGGTATCCAAGGATTCCAATTTTTTTAGTATCATACTTTCGTTAATAATACAAGGCAAAACCAATTGCTCAAGATTATAGTTATATTCTGGGACTATTGCAGGTGGAGCCTCATAAACACTAGAAAAATATTCAGCAAATAAATCAGAAATATCTTTTGAGTTGGTTGCAGTCTTATAGTCTAAGTACATCTCTGAGGGGAAGCCTACAGTCTTCTTTAAGGTGTTCACATAATTCCAGAAATGTTTGATATTATAAGGTATACCTTGTTGGACTAGATCAATGTATGCTTTATAGTCAGATCTACATAATTGTTTGCACAGTTTTCTGACATCTGAGAACTTGCGATAATCATTATCAGAGCGAGTCAATTTGAAGTTCATATGAAGAATCTTTTTCTGATGAATGGCCTCTCGCAACTGACTCGAAACCCATCTAGGGAACTTAGAGTAACTTATCTTCACTTTAGCCACAAAGAGATCAATACCCTTTTGTAGAATATTGACAAAGTTATCATAGGAAATATCCAGATTAGGAACATTATAAATTACAGACCAATCCACAACTGCCAAGTAATCAAATAAACCTTCAGTATTGCACTTTTTATAGTTATAAATAAAATAAGGATTGTTTATAATACTAATATCACTAAGCAGTTCAATTGAGAATATCAAAGCTGGATGATACCCACTAGATTCTTCAGGTAACAGCCGATCCTCAGCTTGAGAGACTATAAGTTTATCACTAGAAGAAAACACAAGGTCCAGATAGTTACCATTATCATTTTGTACATAATTTCTTTGGAAAAAGCCAAGAGATGCATAAGTATCACTTAGTATGGACCCATTTGGTGAGTCGATTCCATCAGCTGAGGGCTGGGAGGAGTCCCATTTTTTACCAGGGATGTTAAAATCACCAGCAATCAAAATATCAGAAAAGTGAGAGATAGTAAGGAGTGATTCAATATTGTTTATTTAGTACTAGCAGAAGTACCCCTTGATTCTCAATGGGGATATTTAATTTCATAAATACCAGTGTCATATCCTTGATCTTAACAAATGCTTCATAATTGTTGGTAAATAGCGAATATCAGACTTTCCAAACCAATATATCAAGAAATGTAAGTTACAATTAAGTCTACAAAGCCGCTCCAACTCAATATTCAATCTCATATACTTTGAATGAAAAATTTCTTCAACTGAGAACATATAAGTATACTCTAAGATCACATTAGGATAAGCAGTACCACGTTTAATGTAACGTTTTCATACAGTTTGTGGCAATTTCGTCGATAATTTCGTGCCGACGTGACGTCGTGACCGGAGTGACCAGAGTGAATCTGACTTATGGTGACTTAGGGTGGCGAAGGGTGGCGCCTTCGACTCCTGTTCGCTTTTTATGCCAAATGGTGGAAGAATACAAAATCTTTGCCAAGAGTCAAAAGTTCGAACGGAGATTATTCCGCGGTTACGTGTGAAAGGCGTGCCAGCCAGCCTGTCCCGTTCACTGTGTGACCGTGAACTCAAGGGCGAGTCTAGATTGGTGCTGGTGTGAGGAGTCGGGATTGTTCTAAGACACTTCTGCTAAGAGACTTCTTGAAGAAGGTTGTTGTGAGGAGAGAATGTTTCGACGTCTTGTGAATTCGGAGTCTTCCCGAATCGACGTTCGTATTGGGTGATTTTGTACTAATTGTAAATGAGCAGTTCAATTTAAAGTGTTATTTTGTTGTATGATATTGTTTGACCTCTTAATATTATTACTTATTATATTTATGGTTGAAACTCATTCTCTGATTGATTTTCCGATGTTCGATATCCCGAGCTGATTGCTGTTCAGAGTAGTTATTGAGTTACCGAATATTTTTCAGTTCTTTCCGAGTACAGAAAAATAAGGTGGCACAAATTGGTAGCAGAGCGTGGTTTGATTCACAACTCTGTTCTTGCAAAATTGCTTTTATCGACATCTTATGGACTCTGTTTGTGAGTATTCCCTGTTGATTCTTTGACATGTTGTTATTTCGTATCTTCACTGCTGACGTTCTTGATTTTTTCTAATTGCGCTCCAATTGTAAGTATTGTTTCGTGTTAATGCCACCTCCTAATCCTTACGCCAAAGGTTATTTAAGTTCCTCTAAAGATCGTCGTAATCGAGGTAGTTCTCGAGAGATTGCCAATATGGAAACTGCAACGCAAGCGTCCTCGGAAGATTATTCCGCTAATTCCATTAAGTTAGATTCTGTCAAGTTATTACTTTCGGATATTCTTCCCTTGGCAAACGTCGAATCCGAAAACTTGTTTAATTTTTTGAGTTCGGTCATTCATGTCTCTGATTTATCGCTAATTCCATTTGATTCGCTTATGATATATCTGACGTCGAAATTACCTGTTAATTTTCGGATGTTTTGGTTTGCCGCTATTCAGAGGAAATTATCTTTTCAAATGCTGGTCTCGGAAATTTGGCAAGAGTTTGTAAGTTCTCGCGAATACGAGCGTTTGATTGCAGCTAAAGTCAAACGTTATCAAATGCCATCCGAGCCTCCCTTGGAGTTTTTAAATGTTGTAACTGTTTCGGCAAAGGTTTTGGGGTTGTCTTTATCTGACATTGAGCTCGTTTCTATTGTTCTCGATGGAGTAAATCCTCTCACACGAAGTACGTTCGTTTTCCGAAGTAAGCCTACTAATATTTTAGAATTGAAGCAATTATTGTCGTACGCCTCGAAGCAGCTGATGGATTTCGCTAATTATTCGGCTACTTTCAACCCCAATTCGCCACGTGCAATCACTTGTACTTTTTGCAATCGTCAAGGTCATACTTTTGGCAATTGTCGTCAGCGAAGACGAAATTCGAATCGGCCGGCTATTACTATGTTCCATGCTACAGATTCTTTGTCTCCTGCTTTGCCAATTGTTAAGGTGACAATTGGTAATCATTCTCTTGAAGCCTTGATCGATTCTGGTTCTACTTATTCGCTGATTGATGTTAATTCTTGTAACAATTTACAGTTACGTTCGGTTAAAACTCTTCAGTCCCCAATTCAAATTCGAGGCCTTGGAGGAGCCACATTTACGTTAACTCAGCAAATTAAGGTGAAGGTCAAGGTCAGCTCATTCTCTTGGAGCCATTATTTCTACCTTGTTGACTTGCCATTTCCAGTACTAATTGGTAGGGATTTTATGTTAAAAACTAGAATGATCTTAGGCCATAACTATTTCACTTTTCAGTCTGATCCCACTCAAATAATCCCCTTCATTGATAGGCAGCTTGAGAACAGTTCACGAGATACTGCTCACCCGGTGCTAAGCTCAAGCTCTTCCGTTAAAAGGGATTCCCCTGCATTATCTACCAATCTGGGATCGAACAAACTGGTGAACTCATGCTCCCCTTCTGATAATTCTGATATTCCACAGGACGTGGTGCAACTTATTAATGAATTTCCAGACGTCATTACTACCAAACTTGGGTCTACTGGTGTAATGGCTTATGAAATCCAGCTTACAGATACCACTCCTGTGAGGTCGCATCCATTTTCTTTGCCTCCAGCCAAAGCCAAGATCCTACAAGATTCTGTATCATCTCTGATTCAGCAAGGTGTGGTTGAGGCCTCCACATCTCAATGGGCTTCACCGGCATTTCTTATTCCCAAGAGGGATAAAGGTTGGAGATTGGTGGTGGATTACCGAAAATTAAATGGAAAAGTACAGGTAGACCCCTATCCAACTCCTTCGGTAGAACATGCATTTCAATACCTGTCTGAGGCTAAAGTATTTTCTATTCTTGATCTAAATTCTGCCTTTAATCAGATACCTTTGAGTGAGTCTTCTAAGAAATATACTGCTTTTGTAACGCCTTTCGGTCTCTTTCAATACACCAGATTGCCTTTTGGATTTGTCAATTCTCCACAAGTTTTCACTCGTTTAATGGATCTTGTTCTTGGTGATTTGAAATATAATTGTGTTTATCCTTATATTGATGATCTTTGTATATTTTCAAAGGATATCAGCTCTCATTTAGTCCATCTGAGAGCTGTACTCCAAAAACTGCGAGACGCTGGGCTAACTCTTCATCCAGGAAAAATGAAGCTGTGTCAAAATTCTATTTCATTTCTTGGGCATGTTCTTCGAGGGGGATGTCTCCATATTGACCCGGAAAGAGTTAGACCCATTCAGAATGTTCCTGTTCCGCTAAATCTTCAGCAAGTGTCCAGATTTCTAGGTATGGCAGGTTTTTATTCTAAATTTATTCCTGGCTATGCGGAGATTGCCCACCCTCTAAATCAACTCAAGAAAAAAGATGCAAGGTTTGTGTGGTCTACTGTTCACAATGACGCCTTCAATAAATTAAAAAATGCTTTAGCCAACCCTCCTGTATTATCAATGCCTTGTTTCACTCGTGATTTCCATTTATTTGTCGATGCCAGTAATGTGGCTCTTGGTGCAGTTCTAAATCACCATATTGATGGGAAATACTGTCCTGTGGCATATGCTAGTAGAACTTTAAATCCACATGAACAGAAGCTAACTGCATATGAATTGGAATGCATGGCATGTATCTGGGGTATTGAAAAATTTAAAGATTATTTACAATTTAGACCTTTCCATTTGTATACAGACAATGGGGCTTTAACCTGGCTGTTTAATCATCCAAAGCAATTGGGAAAAATTGCTAGGATGGTTTTAAAATTATCTTCTTATAAGTTTACAATACACCATATTAAGGCTAATTTAAATAAACCAGCAGATTGTCTCTCCAGAATTCAGGTACAAGAGTCTGCTACTTCTTGTTTTTTACATAAGCTACCTATGTCTTTTGTTGATATTAGAACCCACCAAAATAATGATCCTTACTGTGTACCACTTATTAATAAATTAACTAATGATGGACTTAAGTTAGTTAAAGAAAATGGGATTTCTTTTGCTCTAAAGAATAATCTATTGTGTTCTAAAGTTAGTAAAGCTAAAAACTTTAGAGTTGTTGTTCCTGTTGTCATTAGACCAATGTTATTCCAATATTTCCATTCTTTACCTAGTTCGGGGCATTTAGGCATATTTAAGACTGTCCAAAAAATATCCCAGAGTTATTGGTGGCCAAACTTTAAGACTGAGATCACTGAAATGGTTAAAAGATGTTCGGTATGTCAGATAACAAAGCCCAGAAATGTTCTTTCTTCTGGTGTATTATCTTCTCAGCCTATTAGCAACCCTTGGGAGAGAATTTTCATTGACTTCGTGGGTCCCCTTCCTCGATCCAAATCAGGAAATTGTTATATTTTTACAGTAATTGATGGTTTTTCTAAATTTGTTTTCCTTGAATCTGTGAGAGATGCCTCATCCAAAAGTGCAATACATGTGTTATTTCATAATTTGTTCCCAAAATTTGGCTATCCCAAATATATTGTGTCTGATAATGCTACTGCTTTTACCTCGTCTGCCTTTAAAGATG
Source organism: Sympetrum striolatum (assembly GCA_947579665.1). NCBI lineage: Eukaryota > Metazoa > Arthropoda > Insecta > Odonata > Libellulidae > Sympetrum > Sympetrum striolatum. The sequence continues at coordinate 77,781,317 of OX388348.1, read as the reverse complement.
CTTGCTTCAAAGTTGGGATTAAAATAGTACATACAGCCCCTTACTATCCCTGTCCTAATCTGGTTGAAAGAGTTCATAGAAATCTGCGTTTTGCACTGTCTGCCTATTGTACGCCTTCTCATAAAATCTGGGATGAATTCCTGGGAGATTTGACATTTGCATTTAATACATCAGTTCATGAAAGTACTTTATATTCCCCTGCTAAATTGTTTCTAGGTAGATTGATTCCACATCCCCTAGATAATGTGTGGGACCTACCTAATTGTGTTGTTGATACTTCTTGCTCTGACCGGGATCTCAGGCAGCACTGGACCAAAGCAGTTCAAAATTTAAACAAGGCTCACAAAAGATATGCTGCCTCTTATAACAAATTACATTCAGTACCACAATTCAAAATAGGGGATTTAGTACTGACTCAAAATCATTCAGTAAGTTCAAAACTGAAGAAAAGAATGTCTAAATTGGAGCCTCTATGGTCAGGACCCTTTTCAATTCTAAGATTTGTTACTCCTGTTACTGTGGTGTTACAGGTTGGGCCTAACAAGGAGAAAATATCACATGTTTCGCAATTAAAAGCATATCATTAATGAAGAGTTGTTTGCCCAATGAGTTCATGCAAATTCACGGTCCTTAAACTTGTTTCTATTCTGTTGTGTCTCTTGGATGTTTTTGTATTTAGTATTTGACATAATACTGTTAATATTGATAGGTGGCGTAGCAGGATGGGATCTGCATCGCCCGGCAAGATTCTCTTGTCGCAACTACCACCTAACTTTATGTTAGAAATATTTTCTATACACCTTTCGACATTGTGTCAAAGCGAAGTTCTCCGGTACCCTAAATTCCACAATTGGGTATCCGGGCCATATGAGTTCTCTTCTTTGACCTATTTAGCTAACCTGTGTTCTTTTTTTTGGGTTTTGCCCTTGAATAATATTGTAAAGGCAGAGAAGAGACTCTATTCCTGAAAACAGCCCCAGTTTTCAGTTTTACATGGGTTTTGGACCCCTTAGGGACAGATCTATCTGAATTAAGTAATTATTGTATTGTTTGAAGTATATTTATGGCAAATGAAGGCATCACACAGCACAATTATGCTAATTGTTTGACTATATTTCTAGCTAGCTGCTAATTTAATGGAGGACTTGGCATTCATTTAAATGATTTCTTATATTTGTTCTGCTCATTTGGCATTTATTGTAATTGAGTTATTATATTTGTTTTGCTCCTTTGTTAATATTCAAGGACACCATTTGTTATTTTATCTATTGCCCCACATAATTAAACTAATGATAATTCGTAAATAACAAATATTTCACTGTGTTTTCCAAAGAATCGGGCACCCAATTTTGTAAAATGGAAGTTTTTGTTAATAAACAGAAAAGTCTTTCTGTTGCTCTCTTGTCTTCTTGACTGAAAGTTATTCCAACCCTTTGGAACTCATCTCAGTCCACAATGTTTTCATTTAGTGTAATTTTGGCCCTAATTTCTGGCAAAAAGTGTATTGCCAATAAATATGCCTTCCATTCTATATTTACTAAGGTTATTTTCTGTAATTGCACTACTGCAAAGGGTTTAATCCTGCCAATTATATAATTAATTGATAGTTAAGTTAATAATTATGATATCACATTTATATTTGTTACAATTAATTTCTAAATTGTTGATGCCTAAACAATGTGCTTGGAATATAATGAATCTATAGAGACTGCCACTGGTGTGATATTGTGATCAAGCGACATTGTTATTTCTTTCTGGGCATCATAAAAGAGACAATGCTATTGTGTGCCTAGTTGATGTCCAGTTAACTCAGTTACTTCTTTCTGGCCATCATAATTAAGACAGTGCCATTGTGTTCCCTATTGATAGCCAGTGAACTTATCCCAATTGGCTCAATTAAAGAACTATGAACCCTTCGTTTGTTTGAAAAAAGAAGATGGACATATTTTTTCCAAAAAGCAAGGGGGGATGTGGCAATTTCGTCGATAATTTCGTGCCGACGTGACGTCGTGACCGGAGTGACCAGAGTGAATCTGACTTATGGTGACTTAGGGTGGCGAAGGGTGGCGCCTTCGACTCCTGTTCGCTTTTTATGCCAAATGGTGGAAGAATACAAAATCTTTGCCAAGAGTCAAAAGTTCGAACGGAGATTATTCCGCGGTTACGTGTGAAAGGCGTGCCAGCCAGCCTGTCCCGTTCACTGTGTGACCGTGAACTCAAGGGCGAGTCTAGATTGGTGCTGGTGTGAGGAGTCGGGATTGTTCTAAGACACTTCTGCTAAGAGACTTCTTGAAGAAGGTTGTTGTGAGGAGAGAATGTTTCGACGTCTTGTGAATTCGGAGTCTTCCCGAATCGACGTTCGTATTGGGTGATTTTGTACTAATTGTAAATGAGCAGTTCAATTTAAAGTGTTATTTTGTTGTATGATATTGTTTGACCTCTTAATATTATTACTTATTATATTTATGGTTGAAACTCATTCTCTGATTGATTTTCCGATGTTCGATATCCCGAGCTGATTGCTGTTCAGAGTAGTTATTGAGTTACCGAATATTTTTCAGTTCTTTCCGAGTACAGAAAAATAAGGTGGCACAAATTGGTAGCAGAGCGTGGTTTGATTCACAACTCTGTTCTTGCAAAATTGCTTTTATCGACATCTTATGGACTCTGTTTGTGAGTATTCCCTGTTGATTCTTTGACATGTTGTTATTTCGTATCTTCACTGCTGACGTTCTTGATTTTTTCTAATTGCGCTCCAATTGTAAGTATTGTTTCGTGTTAATGCCACCTCCTAATCCTTACGCCAAAGGTTATTTAAGTTCCTCTAAAGATCGTCGTAATCGAGGTAGTTCTCGAGAGATTGCCAATATGGAAACTGCAACGCAAGCGTCCTCGGAAGATTATTCCGCTAATTCCATTAAGTTAGATTCTGTCAAGTTATTACTTTCGGATATTCTTCCCTTGGCAAACGTCGAATCCGAAAACTTGTTTAATTTTTTGAGTTCGGTCATTCATGTCTCTGATTTATCGCTAATTCCATTTGATTCGCTTATGATATATCTGACGTCGAAATTACCTGTTAATTTTCGGATGTTTTGGTTTGCCGCTATTCAGAGGAAATTATCTTTTCAAATGCTGGTCTCGGAAATTTGGCAAGAGTTTGTAAGTTCTCGCGAATACGAGCGTTTGATTGCAGCTAAAGTCAAACGTTATCAAATGCCATCCGAGCCTCCCTTGGAGTTTTTAAATGTTGTAACTGTTTCGGCAAAGGTTTTGGGGTTGTCTTTATCTGACATTGAGCTCGTTTCTATTGTTCTCGATGGAGTAAATCCTCTCACACGAAGTACGTTCGTTTTCCGAAGTAAGCCTACTAATATTTTAGAATTGAAGCAATTATTGTCGTACGCCTCGAAGCAGCTGATGGATTTCGCTAATTATTCGGCTACTTTCAACCCCAATTCGCCACGTGCAATCACTTGTACTTTTTGCAATCGTCAAGGTCATACTTTTGGCAATTGTCGTCAGCGAAGACGAAATTCGAATCGGCCGGCTATTACTATGTTCCATGCTACAGATTCTTTGTCTCCTGCTTTGCCAATTGTTAAGGTGACAATTGGTAATCATTCTCTTGAAGCCTTGATCGATTCTGGTTCTACTTATTCGCTGATTGATGTTAATTCTTGTAACAATTTACAGTTACGTTCGGTTAAAACTCTTCAGTCCCCAATTCAAATTCGAGGCCTTGGAGGAGCCACATTTACGTTAACTCAGCAAATTAAGGTGAAGGTCAAGGTCAGCTCATTCTCTTGGAGCCATTATTTCTACCTTGTTGACTTGCCATTTCCAGTACTAATTGGTAGGGATTTTATGTTAAAAACTAGAATGATCTTAGGCCATAACTATTTCACTTTTCAGTCTGATCCCACTCAAATAATCCCCTTCATTGATAGGCAGCTTGAGAACAGTTCACGAGATACTGCTCACCCGGTGCTAAGCTCAAGCTCTTCCGTTAAAAGGGATTCCCCTGCATTATCTACCAATCTGGGATCGAACAAACTGGTGAACTCATGCTCCCCTTCTGATAATTCTGATATTCCACAGGACGTGGTGCAACTTATTAATGAATTTCCAGACGTCATTACTACCAAACTTGGGTCTACTGGTGTAATGGCTTATGAAATCCAGCTTACAGATACCACTCCTGTGAGGTCGCATCCATTTTCTTTGCCTCCAGCCAAAGCCAAGATCCTACAAGATTCTGTATCATCTCTGATTCAGCAAGGTGTGGTTGAGGCCTCCACATCTCAATGGGCTTCACCGGCATTTCTTATTCCCAAGAGGGATAAAGGTTGGAGATTGGTGGTGGATTACCGAAAATTAAATGGAAAAGTACAGGTAGACCCCTATCCAACTCCTTCGGTAGAACATGCATTTCAATACCTGTCTGAGGCTAAAGTATTTTCTATTCTTGATCTAAATTCTGCCTTTAATCAGATACCTTTGAGTGAGTCTTCTAAGAAATATACTGCTTTTGTAACGCCTTTCGGTCTCTTTCAATACACCAGATTGCCTTTTGGATTTGTCAATTCTCCACAAGTTTTCACTCGTTTAATGGATCTTGTTCTTGGTGATTTGAAATATAATTGTGTTTATCCTTATATTGATGATCTTTGTATATTTTCAAAGGATATCAGCTCTCATTTAGTCCATCTGAGAGCTGTACTCCAAAAACTGCGAGACGCTGGGCTAACTCTTCATCCAGGAAAAATGAAGCTGTGTCAAAATTCTATTTCATTTCTTGGGCATGTTCTTCGAGGGGGATGTCTCCATATTGACCCGGAAAGAGTTAGACCCATTCAGAATGTTCCTGTTCCGCTAAATCTTCAGCAAGTGTCCAGATTTCTAGGTATGGCAGGTTTTTATTCTAAATTTATTCCTGGCTATGCGGAGATTGCCCACCCTCTAAATCAACTCAAGAAAAAAGATGCAAGGTTTGTGTGGTCTACTGTTCACAATGACGCCTTCAATAAATTAAAAAATGCTTTAGCCAACCCTCCTGTATTATCAATGCCTTGTTTCACTCGTGATTTCCATTTATTTGTCGATGCCAGTAATGTGGCTCTTGGTGCAGTTCTAAATCACCATATTGATGGGAAATACTGTCCTGTGGCATATGCTAGTAGAACTTTAAATCCACATGAACAGAAGCTAACTGCATATGAATTGGAATGCATGGCATGTATCTGGGGTATTGAAAAATTTAAAGATTATTTACAATTTAGACCTTTCCATTTGTATACAGACAATGGGGCTTTAACCTGGCTGTTTAATCATCCAAAGCAATTGGGAAAAATTGCTAGGATGGTTTTAAAATTATCTTCTTATAAGTTTACAATACACCATATTAAGGCTAATTTAAATAAACCAGCAGATTGTCTCTCCAGAATTCAGGTACAAGAGTCTGCTACTTCTTGTTTTTTACATAAGCTACCTATGTCTTTTGTTGATATTAGAACCCACCAAAATAATGATCCTTACTGTGTACCACTTATTAATAAATTAACTAATGATGGACTTAAGTTAGTTAAAGAAAATGGGATTTCTTTTGCTCTAAAGAATAATCTATTGTGTTCTAAAGTTAGTAAAGCTAAAAACTTTAGAGTTGTTGTTCCTGTTGTCATTAGACCAATGTTATTCCAATATTTCCATTCTTTACCTAGTTCGGGGCATTTAGGCATATTTAAGACTGTCCAAAAAATATCCCAGAGTTATTGGTGGCCAAACTTTAAGACTGAGATCACTGAAATGGTTAAAAGATGTTCGGTATGTCAGATAACAAAGCCCAGAAATGTTCTTTCTTCTGGTGTATTATCTTCTCAGCCTATTAGCAACCCTTGGGAGAGAATTTTCATTGACTTCGTGGGTCCCCTTCCTCGATCCAAATCAGGAAATTGTTATATTTTTACAGTAATTGATGGTTTTTCTAAATTTGTTTTCCTTGAATCTGTGAGAGATGCCTCATCCAAAAGTGCAATACATGTGTTATTTCATAATTTGTTCCCAAAATTTGGCTATCCCAAATATATTGTGTCTGATAATGCTACTGCTTTTACCTCGTCTGCCTTTAAAGATGCTTGCTTCAAAGTTGGGATTAAAATAGTACATACAGCCCCTTACTATCCCTGTCCTAATCTGGTTGAAAGAGTTCATAGAAATCTGCGTTTTGCACTGTCTGCCTATTGTACGCCTTCTCATAAAATCTGGGATGAATTCCTGGGAGATTTGACATTTGCATTTAATACATCAGTTCATGAAAGTACTTTATATTCCCCTGCTAAATTGTTTCTAGGTAGATTGATTCCACATCCCCTAGATAATGTGTGGGACCTACCTAATTGTGTTGTTGATACTTCTTGCTCTGACCGGGATCTCAGGCAGCACTGGACCAAAGCAGTTCAAAATTTAAACAAGGCTCACAAAAGATATGCTGCCTCTTATAACAAATTACATTCAGTACCACAATTCAAAATAGGGGATTTAGTACTGACTCAAAATCATTCAGTAAGTTCAAAACTGAAGAAAAGAATGTCTAAATTGGAGCCTCTATGGTCAGGACCCTTTTCAATTCTAAGATTTGTTACTCCTGTTACTGTGGTGTTACAGGTTGGGCCTAACAAGGAGAAAATATCACATGTTTCGCAATTAAAAGCATATCATTAATGAAGAGTTGTTTGCCCAATGAGTTCATGCAAATTCACGGTCCTTAAACTTGTTTCTATTCTGTTGTGTCTCTTGGATGTTTTTGTATTTAGTATTTGACATAATACTGTTAATATTGATAGGTGGCGTAGCAGGATGGGATCTGCATCGCCCGGCAAGATTCTCTTGTCGCAACTACCACCTAACTTTATGTTAGAAATATTTTCTATACACCTTTCGACATTGTGTCAAAGCGAAGTTCTCCGGTACCCTAAATTCCACAATTGGGTATCCGGGCCATATGAGTTCTCTTCTTTGACCTATTTAGCTAACCTGTGTTCTTTTTTTTGGGTTTTGCCCTTGAATAATATTGTAAAGGCAGAGAAGAGACTCTATTCCTGAAAACAGCCCCAGTTTTCAGTTTTACATGGGTTTTGGACCCCTTAGGGACAGATCTATCTGAATTAAGTAATTATTGTATTGTTTGAAGTATATTTATGGCAAATGAAGGCATCACACAGCACAATTATGCTAATTGTTTGACTATATTTCTAGCTAGCTGCTAATTTAATGGAGGACTTGGCATTCATTTAAATGATTTCTTATATTTGTTCTGCTCATTTGGCATTTATTGTAATTGAGTTATTATATTTGTTTTGCTCCTTTGTTAATATTCAAGGACACCATTTGTTATTTTATCTATTGCCCCACATAATTAAACTAATGATAATTCGTAAATAACAAATATTTCACTGTGTTTTCCAAAGAATCGGGCACCCAATTTTGTAAAATGGAAGTTTTTGTTAATAAACAGAAAAGTCTTTCTGTTGCTCTCTTGTCTTCTTGACTGAAAGTTATTCCAACCCTTTGGAACTCATCTCAGTCCACAATGTTTTCATTTAGTGTAATTTTGGCCCTAATTTCTGGCAAAAAGTGTATTGCCAATAAATATGCCTTCCATTCTATATTTACTAAGGTTATTTTCTGTAATTGCACTACTGCAAAGGGTTTAATCCTGCCAATTATATAATTAATTGATAGTTAAGTTAATAATTATGATATCACATTTATATTTGTTACAATTAATTTCTAAATTGTTGATGCCTAAACAATGTGCTTGGAATATAATGAATCTATAGAGACTGCCACTGGTGTGATATTGTGATCAAGCGACATTGTTATTTCTTTCTGGGCATCATAAAAGAGACAATGCTATTGTGTGCCTAGTTGATGTCCAGTTAACTCAGTTACTTCTTTCTGGCCATCATAATTAAGACAGTGCCATTGTGTTCCCTATTGATAGCCAGTGAACTTATCCCAATTGGCTCAATTAAAGAACTATGAACCCTTCGTTTGTTTGAAAAAAGAAGATGGACATATTTTTTCCAAAAAGCAAGGGGGGATGTGGCAATTT